>JBBDGP010000111.1:980000-3662488 GCA_037952835.1 Lithobates septentrionalis | reverse complement strand
TTTCCTTATACGCTAGCATTTTTTCCATTGTGTAGTGGGCATTCACTCTGGAAATTACTTCCTCAATTTTTGTGGGTGATTGAGAGTGCCATTCTCTTGCCAGTGATATGCGTGCTGCAAATAGAATATTTATGACAACCTTTCTCGTCATGTGGGGGAAGTTTTCTATGCCGAGGCTGAGGAGGGCGAGTGCAGGGTTTGGTGTGAATGTGGTATTCATTCTTGCATGAATGATGGACGCTACTTCCTGCCAGAAGTGTTTTATTACCTTACAGCTCCACAATATGTGTAGGAGGTTACTAGTGTTGTTACAGTTCCGCCAGCAGAGTGGTGGGATGCTTGGATTCATTTTATGAATACGTAGTGGTGTGAAATACCATGTATGCAGTATCTTCTGCGCATTTTGCCAGTGGTCTATGTATGCTGAGGATTTGTTATTATATTTAACCGCTAAGTGCCATTGGTGTAATGGAAATTCTTTTTTTAGTTCCTGTTCCCACTTCCTCATGTTGGGTAATTTAAACTGCATGTATAGGGGGGTAGTAAATTTGTAGAATAAGGAAATTCCCTTGTGTTTCCCCGGGCGTTTGATAAGTAGGTAGTGCCAAAGTATTTGGGGTATTTTTAGTGGTCTGGGTGTATTAGATTTGGTGTAGTGCTTTATTTGAAACAATTGGTATATTTCCAGTGCTTCCTGTCCCTGTGGGTCCGATGTAAAGAAATGTTCCCCTTTCCAAGCTTGGATCGAAATGTTTGGGATTAAGTATTCATACGTCGCTAATGGAATTTTTATTTCCTGCATTGTAGTATCCATAAAGGGCTGTTTTAACATGGAGGACCATGCTGTTATAGAGGCTTGTATAGTAGGGTACAGTGGTGAGATTGGTCTGTGGTGTATACAGGCAGCTAACGCCAACGCTGGGAGATTATAGCCTGAGGTGATTTCTTGTTCTATTTCAGACCATCTATTGTCGGTTTGACATGAGAACCAATATTGAGTTTGTTCTAGTATAGCTGCTTGGTAATAAATGTGTGCGTTGGGGAGACCTACCACGCCGAGGTGTTTGGGTTTGTATAGATGGATCAGTGTGATTCTAGGTTTTTTACCTGCCCAAATAAACTTATTTAGTATGGTCGCTAATTATGAAAAGAATGTTTGGGGGATAGGTAGTGTTCTGAAATGGTATAAAAGCTTAGGTAGTATTTGCATTTGATATGCAGCTATTCTCCCTATCCATGATAAGTGTAGTTTGCCAATTTGGACCATCTCTTCTTCAATGTTTACAAGTAGAGAAGGATAGTTTCTGGAATATAATTTAGCGGAAGAGGAGGTGAGCTGCACACCAAGATATGTAATTGAGGGGGGATCCCAATTACAGGGAAATAAATGTTTGATTTTACTTTTTTCTTCTATGGGTACATTAAGTCTTAAAGAGAAACATTTGTTTGTATTAATTTTGTAAAAGGAGACTTGACTAAATTTGTGTAGTAGATTTTTAAGATCTAGTAAAGAGGCTGCTGGGTTGGATAATGTTAACATTATATAGTCGACAAAGAGTCCTATTTTGTGGCTTTCATGACCTATTCTAATGCCTTTAATGGTTTCATTGGACCTGATACTTTGTGCCAGTGGTTCTATAATAAGTGAGAAAATTATTGGGGAGAGGGGGCATCCTTCTCGCATACTATTAGATAATAGGAAAGGATCAGATAGAAGACTAGAAGTATAGACTTGGGCTGTGGGGTTAGAGTATAAGGACATAATTGCTGAATGAATCAAGCCTGATATTCCAAATTTGTGTAAGGTTCTTGATAGGTAACCCCAGTGTACCCTATCAAACACCTTTTCGGCATCTAAGGCTAGGAAAATACTCGGTACTTGGTTGACTTCTGCGAAACGTAGGAGATCTAGCATCCTTCTAGTTCCATCTGGTGCTTGCTTGCCCTTCACAAATCCTACTTGATCCAGTCCTATGAGGGAAGGGGTAATTTCCAGTAATCTGTTGGCCAGTACCTTGGCATATATCTTTAGGTCAGAGTTTAGTAATGAGATTGGCCTATAGTTTTGGGGATGGGAATTGTCTTTACCAGGTTTGGGTAAAGTAACTATTATTGCTTGGAGCATTTCCCTTGGGAAGGATCCTGCCGTGGCTGCTATATTAAAAACATCTACCAATTTTGGTGCTAGAGGGGGATAAAAGCTTTATAGTACTCAGCGGAGAAGCCGTCTGCTCCTGGGGATTTGTGCATGGGGAGAGATTTAATAACTGTCTCAACTTCTGCACTAGTGATTGGAGAGTTAAGAGCTTGTAGTGTTGTTGAATCTACCGAGGGCAATTGGATTCCTTGAAGGAATTCATCTATTTATCTGTCCGTGGGTTGGTGGGTGGATGGGTCTTTGTTGAGGTTGTAGAGGGATTTGTAATAGTCCCCAAAGGCATTGGCTATGTCCTTAGGGTTGTGGAGTGTGGTATTAGAACTGTGATGTTGAATGTGTGTGATGTTGGATTTAGCTTGTCTTTTTTGATTTGTGAAGCTAGAAGTTTGCTTGCCCTGTTGTTTTGAGAATAAAAGGATAGTTTTATCCTTTTGAAATATAGGTCATAATCTGCCCTAAGTTCCTGTCGCAATTCTTCACAACAGCAATTAAGGTGTTTCAAGATGCTGGGAGATGTGGTACTGGGGTTCTTGTGTTAGGCCTCTAGTTCTGCAATGGACTTGTGAAGCTGTGCTAAATGTTGCAACCTTTTCTTTCTTTCTCTAGAGGCAATCTGAATAAGGATTCCCCTTGCATATGCTTTGTGTGCACACCAGATCGTTGTTGGAGAACATTCCCCATTGGTATTGAGGCTAAAGTATTCTTTGAGTTTCTCCTCAATCTCATCCTTAATATGGGGGCGCGACAGAAGAGAAGTGTTGTTGCGCCATAGCAGTTTGTGGGATGTTTTGTCGTCATCCACAACCTCAATGGTCACCGGCGCGTGGTCGGACCATGTAATGTTGAGGATTTCAGCCTTATTTACTTTCTGCAGGGTATACATATCTGTTAGAAAGAAATCGATTCTAGAGTAGCTATTGTGCATTGTGGAGTAATATGAGTAGTCCCTCTTGTTGTATATGTTGTAATATGTTCAACGATTTATGTGGGACATTGTTGTGTGTATGTACACATGCAGTCAATGTTGACCAGGCCAGAATGACAATGACAGAATGGTTGATTTGTCCAACTGAATTTTAACAGCTGAAGACTCTTTGATGTGTTAATCTTATGCAAGTCTATTTGAACATCTCAAAGGGTATTCAGGTGGTATCTGTTAATATAATTACACATATCTAAAGGGGACTTGTTGATGTTGATATGCGGGAGTGCAAATTGGGGTGGTTCACGGCTGTTCACGGCTGGGGGTTGTTGTCTGTTTGAAAGACTAAAGCTAAATTGAAACGGCCAATCAAATTGCTCAGCCATTCAATATTTAGTGAATATAACACGGCATTCAGTCTATAGGTTTGGGGAGTGAGGCTTGTCTGTGTAGGAGTGAGGCTTGTCTGTGTATGCACACTCAGACCTAAGACATGGGACTTTGAATTATATACTCTGTCGGTTTTTTTGTCATCTGTGGACTTCGGACTTTGTTCTGTGTTGGAAGTCAATAAAGTGCATCTCTCTGGAAGCATTGGGTTGCTGCGGAAGAGTACTTACATCATCATCATTATATAATAACCTAAATATTAATTATCATACCCACTCTACATCATATCACCCAGTATATATTCAATTAATACATATATTCGATCACTACATTTGGTGCCGTTCAAGTGACCAGAAGAGCATTTTCGGACTTAGTAACAGAAGTCGGTGGTGACAACAATCCTGTGAGGTGGACAGAAGTCTGATGAAGAACCAAGAGCTGTGCTGTGACTCTAATGTCTGGTTGTGACATAAGAGAGTCTTATCTACAAATTTAAACAAGTTGGGAACCCCAGAATTATTCTCTGGAGACTGGAAACAACAACAAAAAAAGGACTGTGCCGTGTACCAGAAGACCTGAACTGGAAGCTGAAATTTTAATTAACTTTTCGTTATTTTCACTTTTGCTTTTCACCACATATAATTTTAATCAGACTGATTTTAAAATAAAAATGTGAACATCTTTTGGATGCTATATTTTCTTCTATGTGTTTGCAAAATATTTTTTCTGACTAATATTGAAATCCAACTGCAATACATCAATTCCTAGGACCCTAAAATATTAATGTTTTACATATTAAAAAATACTTATATTCACATGTATTGTAACTATTGACTTTACCAGAATAATTCTATCCAACTGGTGCATGATAAGAGTAAAGCATACTTTAAGAATTAAAATAATACAATTATCCCTCTGGTTATTTTTATTTATTTAAAGGAAAGAAAGAACCCAAGCAAAGTAAAATTTTGCATAATCACATAGCATTGTTTACAAACAAGCCTGCACCGACTATCTGAACTATATTTGTGCCTACTACAGATTCTTTGAATCTTTTTTGAAATATTTTTATTAACATTTTACAAATTGAGCAACAACACAACACAGTCACACGTTTCATACAATATTCTTAGGTGACCACTATCATCAATAGTTAGAAATATATTACTTCAGAAACAAAGGGAACTCTACTTCAGTTCAAGTAGAGCCACAGAATAAGAAGCACAAACATGGATAAATTAAATCAATACCAATTTGTTATAAAGAGTATTGTCAGAACTCAAAATAAAAAACAACAGTGATGTGATTGGGGTCTCCTTCAAAAATCCTTGAAATGAGTCAACATATTGATAAGTGTCGGTTCACACTGGGGCAACACGACTTCAGCGCGACTTTGCACGGCGACTTCAACGCGGCTTCGACGCGACTTCGACGCGACTTCGACGCGACTTTAGCAAATTACAAGGCGACTTGAAGTCACCTCCATGACAGACGACTTCACCTGTGGCCAATCAGCTCTCTGGGAGGGAGGGGGGGAGGGAGGGGTTTTCCCTGCAAAGTCGCTTGACTTTACAGAGAGATCCGACTTGGAGGCGACTTCCATAGATTTCTATGGTACAGGTCGCCTACCAAGTCGGATCAAAGTAGTACAGGGAGTACGCTCTGAAGTCGGAGCGACTTCAGTAGCGTCTATTAAGACGCTAGCGTTCACTCCCATTCAAACTATTTCTGGGGCGACTTGGGGCGACTTGAGGGCGTACAAGTCGGATCCCAAGTCGTCCCAGTGTGAACCGAGCCTAACACTCACAAGCAAAAATAATAAACTAAAGTTTTCATCTAACCATTTATGATCTGTCACTTCATTGTACAAATAGAAATTCCACCAATACCCTTGTCTATGCATATGTATTCCACACAGCTCAAATCCAAAGAAAAATCCCAGTGCATCCCCACAACATTTGGCATTTATGGGGGGATACTCCTATGTTTCTTTCCTTAAATAGGGTCATATTAATATTGGTACACCATTCCTCCAGAGTGGGAGAATGTGGGGATATGAGTTTTGATCGCCAGAGGTAATGTTTCCTTATCTAAATATACTAAGACACGTGCTTGGGGATCAAGGGCAATCTGCATATGAAATACTATGTTAACAGTATCTGTGACCATTCAACAATACTAAACTAGCTTGGGGCAATTCCAAAGCATATGAATTAAAACTGCTGGTGCCCCCTGACACGAAGGGCAGTCTGGGTTGTCTCTGATATTCCAATTGAAATGTTTCTATTACAGTCTTTTTAAAGCAACGGTCTGATTATAAAACTAAAAAATACATTAACAAATCTAAACAGTTAACTATTTTAAGCTGTTAAGATAAATATTATTGTTACAGATTGTTGCCCATTTGTCAGCTTATAAAACATTTTGAGTAGGGAATTTTTTTTTTGTTTAACCATAGATTTTTATTGTAAAGTTGCAGTTTATACATAAAATATACAGCATTGTTTACAACATATGACATAAACATGGTGAGTGGTGAATGATAGACATACTTCTACAAATAAATATTTCTAAATGAGCTCCCCATATCTGTATAACTTACGACCTCAACAAGAGGTAGAACCTGTCACCCCGACTGGGTACATACTGTGAGCAGGTTCCTCTAAGGGTCTTGAGGAAGGTAGCCCTCTAGTGACCTTATGGAGGGTCACTAGTGGAGAGGTATATGTTCATTTCTTACTTCGTAGATTATTATCCTATGGACTTCAAAAAATGATACTTTCTTAACACAGTAACAACAGAAGACACATACTTTTTGGTGTAGTCACAAATTAATAGTTTCTGTCATAAGCCTACTGGTGTGACTATTTCTGGTATTATTAATTATTTATTGATTTACTTATTTATTTATTTAATTATTTATATACTTTTACCACTATATGACTGGGTGTTTAGCCTAAATATCATAAAACACAATTCAATTCACAAGTGAGAGGGAGCATAGCTAGAAGATTTCCAGACATCCCAGTATTTGTGGAAGGCCAGAGCCCTTTTTTCCTTATACGCTAGCATTTTTTCCATTGTGTAGTGGGCATTCACTCTGGAAATTACTTCCTCAATTTTTGTGGGTGATTGAGAGTGCCATTCTCTTGCCAGTGATATGCGTGCTGCAAATAGAATATTTATGACAACCTTTCTCGTCATGTGGGGGAAGTTTTCTATGCCGAGGCTGAGGAGGGCGAGTGCAGGGTTTGGTGTGAATGTGGTATTCATTCTTGCATGAATGATGGACGCTACTTCCTGCCAGAAGTGTTTTATTACCTTACAGCTCCACAATATGTGTAGGAGGTTACTAGTGTTGTTACAGTTCCGCCAGCAGAGTGGTGGGATGCTTGGATTCATTTTATGAATACGTAGTGGTGTGAAATACCATGTATGCAGTATCTTCTGCGCATTTTGCCAGTGGTCTATGCATGCTGAGGATTTGTTATTATATTTAACCGCTAAGTGCCATTGGTGTAATGGAAATTCTTTTTTTAGTTCCTGTTCCCACTTCCTCATGTTGGGTAATTTAAACTGCATGTATAGGGGGGTAGTAAATTTGTAGAATAAGGAAATTCCCTTGTGTTTCCCCGGGCGTTTGATAAGTAGGTAGTGCCAAAGTATTTGGGGTATTTTTAGTGGTCTGGGTGTATTAGATTTGGTGTAGTGCTTTATTTGAAACAATTGGTATATTTCCAGTGCTTCCTGTCCCTGTGGGTCCGATGTAAAGAAATGTTCCCCTTTCCAAGCTTGGATCGAAATGTTTGGGATTAAGTATTCATACGTCGCTAATGGAATTTTTATTTCCTGCATTGTAGTATCCATAAAGGGCTGTTTTAACATGGAGGACCATGCTGTTATAGAGGCTTGTATAGTAGGGTACAGTGGTGAGATTGGTCTGTGGTGTATACAGGCAGCTAACGCCAACGCTGGGAGATTATAGCCTGAGGTGATTTCTTGTTCTATTTCAGACCATCTATTGTCGGTTTGACATGAGAACCAATATTGAGTTTGTTCTAGTATAGCTGCTTGGTAATAAATGTGTGCGTTGGGGAGACCTACCACGCCGAGGTGTTTGGGTTTGTATAGATGGATCAGTGTGATTCTAGGTTTTTTACCTGCCCAAATAAACTTATTTAGTATGGTCGCTAATTATGAAAAGAATGTTTGGGGGATAGGTAGTGTTCTGAAATGGTATAAAAGCTTAGGTAGTATTTGCATTTGATATGCAGCTATTCTCCCTATCCATGATAAGTGTAGTTTGCCAATTTGGACCATCTCTTCTTCAATGTTTACAAGTAGAGAAGGATAGTTTCTGGAATATAATTTAGCGGAAGAGGAGGTGAGCTGCACACCAAGATATGTAATTGAGGGGGGATCCCAATTACAGGGAAATAAATGTTTGATTTTACTTTTTTCTTCTATGGGTACATTAAGTCTTAAAGAGAAACATTTGTTTGTATTAATTTTGTAAAAGGAGACTTGACTAAATTTGTGTAGTAGATTTTTAAGATCTAGTAAAGAGGCTGCTGGGTTGGATAATGTTAACATTATATAGTCGACAAAGAGTCCTATTTTGTGGCTTTCATGACCTATTCTAATGCCTTTAATGGTTTCATTGGACCTGATACTTTGTGCCAGTGGTTCTATAATAAGTGAGAAAATTATTGGGGAGAGGGGGCATCCTTCTCGCATACTATTAGATAATAGGAAAGGATCAGATAGAAGACTAGAAGTATAGACTTGGGCTGTGGGGTTAGAGTATAAGGACATAATTGCTGAATGAATCAAGCCTGATATTCCAAATTTGTGTAAGGTTCTTGATAGGTAACCCCAGTGTACCCTATCAAACACCTTTTCGGCATCTAAGGCTAGGAAAATACTCGGTACTTGGTTGACTTCTGCGAAACGTAGGAGATCTAGCATCCTTCTAGTTCCATCTGGTGCTTGCTTGCCCTTCACAAATCCTACTTGATCCAGTCCTATGAGGGAAGGGGTAATTTCCAGTAATCTGTTGGCCAGTACCTTGGCATATATCTTTAGGTCAGAGTTTAGTAATGAGATTGGCCTATAGTTTTGGGGATGGGAATTGTCTTTACCAGGTTTGGGTAAAGTAACTATTATTGCTTGGAGCATTTCCCTTGGGAAGGATCCTGCCGTGGCTGCTATATTAAAAACATCTACCAATTTTGGTGCTAGGAGGGGGATAAAAGCTTTATAGTACTCAGCGGAGAAGCCGTCTGCTCCTGGGGATTTGTGCATGGGGAGAGATTTAATAACTGTCTCAACTTCTGCACTAGTGATTGGAGAGTTAAGAGCTTGTAGTGTTGTTGAATCTACCGAGGGCAATTGGATTCCTTGAAGGAATTCATCTATTTATCTGTCCGTGGGTTGGTGGGTGGATGGGTCTTTGTTGAGGTTGTAGAGGGATTTGTAATAGTCCCCAAAGGCATTGGCTATGTCCTTAGGGTTGTGGAGTGTGGTATTAGAACTGTGATGTTGAATGTGTGTGATGTTGGATTTAGCTTGTCTTTTTTGATTTGTGAAGCTAGAAGTTTGCTTGCCCTGTTGTTTTGAGAATAAAAGGATAGTTTTATCCTTTTGAAATATAGGTCATAATCTGCCCTAAGTTCCTGTCGCAATTCTTCACAACAGCAATTAAGGTGTTTCAAGATGCTGGGAGATGTGGTACTGGGGTTCTTGTGTTAGGCCTCTAGTTCTGCAATGGACTTGTGAAGCTGTGCTAAATGTTGCAACCTTTTCTTTCTTTCTCTAGAGGCAATCTGAATAAGGATTCCCCTTGCATATGCTTTGTGTGCACACCAGATCGTTGTTGGAGAACATTCCCCATTGGTATTGAGGCTAAAGTATTCTTTGAGTTTCTCCTCAATCTCATCCTTAATATGGGGGCGCGACAGAAGAGAAGTGTTGTTGCGCCATAGCAGTTTGTGGGATGTTTTGTCGTCATCCACAACCTCAATGGTCACCGGCGCGTGGTCGGACCATGTAATGTTGAGGATTTCAGCCTTATTTACTTTCTGCAGGGTATACATATCTGTTAGAAAGAAATCGATTCTAGAGTAGCTATTGTGCATTGTGGAGTAATATGAGTAGTCCCTCTTGTTGTATATGTTGTAATATGTTCAACGATTTATGTGGGACATTGTTGTGTGTATGTACACATGCAGTCAATGTTGACCAGGCCAGAATGACAATGACAGAATGGTTGATTTGTCCAACTGAATTTTAACAGCTGAAGACTCTTTGATGTGTTAATCTTATGCAAGTCTATTTGAACATCTCAAAGGGTATTCAGGTGGTATCTGTTAATATAATTACACATATCTAAAGGGGACTTGTTGATGTTGATATGCGGGAGTGCAAATTGGGGTGGTTCACGGCTGTTCACGGCTGGGGGTTGTTGTCTGTTTGAAAGACTAAAGCTAAATTGAAACGGCCAATCAAATTGCTCAGCCATTCAATATTTAGTGAATATAACACGGCATTCAGTCTATAGGTTTGGGGAGTGAGGCTTGTCTGTGTAGGAGTGAGGCTTGTCTGTGTATGCACACTCAGACCTAAGACATGGGACTTTGAATTATATACTCTGTCGGTTTTTTTGTCATCTGTGGACTTCGGACTTTGTTCTGTGTTGGAAGTCAATAAAGTGCATCTCTCTGGAAGCATTGGGTTGCTGCGGAAGAGTACTTACATCATCATCATTATATAATAACCTAAATATTAATTATCATACCCACTCTACATCATATCACCCAGTATATATTCAATTAATACATATATTCGATCACTACATTTGGTGCCGTTCAAGTGACCAGAAGAGCATTTTCGGACTTAGTAACAGAAGTCGGTGGTGACAACAATCCTGTGAGGTGGACAGAAGTCTGATGAAGAACCAAGAGCTGTGCTGTGACTCTAATGTCTGGTTGTGACATAAGAGAGTCTTATCTACAAATTTAAACAAGTTGGGAACCCCAGAATTATTCTCTGGAGACTGGAAACAACAACAAAAAAAGGACTGTGCCGTGTACCAGAAGACCTGAACTGGAAGCTGAAATTTTAATTAACTTTTCGTTATTTTCACTTTTGCTTTTCACCACATATAATTTTAATCAGACTGATTTTAAAATAAAAATGTGAACATCTTTTGGATGCTATATTTTCTTCTATGTGTTTGCAAAATATTTTTTCTGACTAATATTGAAATCCAACTGCAATACATCAATTCCTAGGACCCTAAAATATTAATGTTTTACATATTAAAAAATACTTATATTCACATGTATTGTAACTATTGACTTTACCAGAATAATTCTATCCAACTGGTGCATGATAAGAGTAAAGCATACTTTAAGAATTAAAATAATACAATTATCCCTCTGGTTATTTTTATTTATTTAAAGGAAAGAAAGAACCCAAGCAAAGTAAAATTTTGCATAATCACATAGCATTGTTTACAAACAAGCCTGCACCGACTATCTGAACTATATTTGTGCCTACTACAGATTCTTTGAATCTTTTTTGAAATATTTTTATTAACATTTTACAAATTGAGCAACAACACAACACAGTCACACGTTTCATACAATATTCTTAGGTGACCACTATCATCAATAGTTAGAAATATATTACTTCAGAAACAAAGGGAACTCTACTTCAGTTCAAGTAGAGCCACAGAATAAGAAGCACAAACATGGATAAATTAAATCAATACCAATTTGTTATAAAGAGTATTGTCAGAACTCAAAATAAAAAACAACAGTGATGTGATTGGGGTCTCCTTCAAAAATCCTTGAAATGAGTCAACATATTGATAAGTGTCGGTTCACACTGGGGCAACACGACTTCAGCGCGACTTTGCACGGCGACTTCAACGCGGCTTCGACGCGACTTCGACGCGACTTCGACGCGACTTTAGCAAATTACAAGGCGACTTGAAGTCACCTCCATGACAGACGACTTCACCTGTGGCCAATCAGCTCTCTGGGAGGGAGGGGGGGAGGGAGGGGTTTTCCCTGCAAAGTCGCTTGACTTTACAGAGAGATCCGACTTGGAGGCGACTTCCATAGATTTCTATGGTACAGGTCGCCTACCAAGTCGGATCAAAGTAGTACAGGGAGTACGCTCTGAAGTCGGAGCGACTTCAGTAGCGTCTATTAAGACGCTAGCGTTCACTCCCATTCAAACTATTTCTGGGGCGACTTGGGGCGACTTGAGGGCGTACAAGTCGGATCCCAAGTCGTCCCAGTGTGAACCGAGCCTAACACTCACAAGCAAAAATAATAAACTAAAGTTTTCATCTAACCATTTATGATCTGTCACTTCATTGTACAAATAGAAATTCCACCAATACCCTTGTCTATGCATATGTATTCCACACAGCTCAAATCCAAAGAAAAATCCCAGTGCATCCCCACAACATTTGGCATTTATGGGGGGATACTCCTATGTTTCTTTCCTTAAATAGGGTCATATTAATATTGGTACACCATTCCTCCAGAGTGGGAGAATGTGGGGATATGAGTTTTGATCGCCAGAGGTAATGTTTCCTTATCTAAATATACTAAGACACGTGCTTGGGGATCAAGGGCAATCTGCATATGAAATACTATGTTAACAGTATCTGTGACCATTCAACAATACTAAACTAGCTTGGGGCAATTCCAAAGCATATGAATTAAAACTGCTGGTGCCCCCTGACACGAAGGGCAGTCTGGGTTGTCTCTGATATTCCAATTGAAATGTTTCTATTACAGTCTTTTTAAAGCAACGGTCTGATTATAAAACTAAAAAATACATTAACAAATCTAAACAGTTAACTATTTTAAGCTGTTAAGATAAATATTATTGTTACAGATTGTTGCCCATTTGTCAGCTTATAAAACATTTTGAGTAGGGAATTTTTTTTTTGTTTAACCATAGATTTTTATTGTAAAGTTGCAGTTTATACATAAAATATACAGCATTGTTTACAACATATGACATAAACATGGTGAGTGGTGAATGATAGACATACTTCTACAAATAAATATTTCTAAATGAGCTCCCCATATCTGTATAACTTACGACCTCAACAAGAGGTAGAACCTGTCACCCCGACTGGGTACATACTGTGAGCAGGTTCCTCTAAGGGTCTTGAGGAAGGTAGCCCTCTAGTGACCTTATGGAGGGTCACTAGTGGAGAGGTATATGTTCATTTCTTACTTCGTAGATTATTATCCTATGGACTTCAAAAAATGATACTTTCTTAACACAGTAACAACAGAAGACACATACTTTTTGTGTAGTCACAAATTAATAGTTTCTGTCATAAGCCTACTGGTGTGACTATTTCTGGTATTATTAATTATTTATTGATTTACTTATTTATTTATTTAATTATTTATATACTTTTACCACTATATGACTGGGTGTTTAGCCTAAATATCATAAAACACAATTCAATTCACAAGTGAGAGGGAGCATAGCTAGAAGATTTCCAGACATCCCAGTATTTGTGGAAGGCCAGAGCCCTTTTTTCCTTATACGCTAGCATTTTTTCCATTGTGTAGTGGGCATTCACTCTGGAAATTACTTCCTCAATTTTTGTGGGTGATTGAGAGTGCCATTCTCTTGCCAGTGATATGCGTGCTGCAAATAGAATATTTATGACAACCTTTCTCGTCATGTGGGGGAAGTTTTCTATGCCGAGGCTGAGGAGGGCGAGTGCAGGGTTTGGTGTGAATGTGGTATTCATTCTTGCATGAATGATGGACGCTACTTCCTGCCAGAAGTGTTTTATTACCTTACAGCTCCACAATATATGTAGGAGGTTACTAGTGTTGTTACAGTTCCGCCAGCAGAGTGGTGGGATGCTTGGATTCATTTTATGAATACGTAGTGGTGTGAAATACCATGTATGCAGTATCTTCTGCGCATTTTGCCAGTGGTCTATGCATGCTGAGGATTTGTTATTATATTTAACCGCTAAGTGCCATTGGTGTAATGGAAATTCTTTTTTTAGTTCCTGTTCCCACTTCCTCATGTTGGGTAATTTAAACTGCATGTATAGGGGGGTAGTAAATTTGTAGAATAAGGAAATTCCCTTGTGTTTCCCCGGGCGTTTGATAAGTAGGTAGTGCCAAAGTATTTGGGGTATTTTTAGTGGTCTGGGTGTATTAGATTTGGTGTAGTGCTTTATTTGAAACAATTGGTATATTTCCAGTGCTTCCTGTCCCTGTGGGTCCGATGTAAAGAAATGTTCCCCTTTCCAAGCTTGGATCGAAATGTTTGGGATTAAGTATTCATACGTCGCTAATGGAATTTTTATTTCCTGCATTGTAGTATCCATAAAGGGCTGTTTTAACATGGAGGACCATGCTGTTATAGAGGCTTGTATAGTAGGGTACAGTGGTGAGATTGGTCTGTGGTGTATACAGGCAGCTAACGCCAACACTGGGAGATTATAGCCTGAGGTGATTTCTTGTTCTATTTCAGACCATCTATTGTCGGTTTGACATGAGAACCAATATTGAGTTTGTTCTAGTATAGCTGCTTGGTAATAAATGTGTGCGTTGGGGAGACCTACCACGCCGAGGTGTTTGGGTTTGTATAGATGGATCAGTGTGATTCTAGGTTTTTTACCTGCCCAAATAAACTTATTTAGTATGGTCGCTAATTATGAAAAGAATGTTTGGGGGATAGGTAGTGTTCTGAAATGGTATAAAAGCTTAGGTAGTATTTGCATTTGATATGCAGCTATTCTCCCTATCCATGATAAGTGTAGTTTGCCAATTTGGACCATCTCTTCTTCAATGTTTACAAGTAGAGAAGGATAGTTTCTGGAATATAATTTAGCGGAAGAGGAGGTGAGCTGCACACCAAGATATGTAATTGAGGGGGGATCCCAATTACAGGGAAATAAATGTTTGATTTTACTTTTTTCTTCTATGGGTACATTAAGTCTTAAAGAGAAACATTTGTTTGTATTAATTTTGTAAAAGGAGACTTGACTAAATTTGTGTAGTAGATTTTTAAGATCTAGTAAAGAGGCTGCTGGGTTGGATAATGTTAACATTATATAGTCGACAAAGAGTCCTATTTTGTGGTTTTCATGACCTATTCTAATGCCTTTAATGGTTTCATTGGACCTGATACTTTGTGCCAGTGGTTCTATAATAAGTGAGAAAATTATTGGGGAGAGGGGGCATCCTTCTCGCATACTATTAGATAATAGGAAAGGATCAGATAGAAGACTAGAAGTATAGACTTGGGCTGTGGGGTTAGAGTATAAGGACATAATTGCTGAATGAATCAAGCCTGATATTCCAAATTTGTGTAAGGTTCTTGATAGGTAACCCCAGTGTACCCTATCAAACACCTTTTCGGCATCTAAGGCTAGGAAAATACTCGGTACTTGGTTGACTTCTGCGAAACGTAGGAGATCTAGCATCCTTCTAGTTCCATCTGGTGCTTGCTTGCCCTTCACAAATCCTACTTGATCCAGTCCTATGAGGGAAGGGGTAATTTCCAGTAATCTGTTGGCCAGTACCTTGGCATATATCTTTAGGTCAGAGTTTAGTAATGAGATTGGCCTATAGTTTTGGGGATGGGAATTGTCTTTACCAGGTTTGGGTAAAGTAACTATTATTGCTTGGAGCATTTCCCTTGGGAAGGATCCTGCCGTGGCTGCTATATTAAAAACATCTACCAATTTTGGTGCTAGGAGGGGGATAAAAGCTTTATAGTACTCAGCGGAGAAGCCGTCTGCTCCTGGGGATTTGTGCATGGGGAGAGATTTAATAACTGTCTCAACTTCTGCACTAGTGATTGGAGAGTTAAGAGCTTGTAGTGTTGTTGAATCTACCGAGGGCAATTGGATTCCTTGAAGGAATTCATCTATTTATCTGTCCGTGGGTTGGTGGGTGGATGGGTCTTTGTTGAGGTTGTAGAGGGATTTGTAATAGTCCCCAAAGGCATTGGCTATGTCCTTAGGGTTGTGGAGTGTGGTATTAGAACTGTGATGTTGAATGTGTGTGATGTTGGATTTAGCTTGTCTTTTTTGATTTGTGAAGCTAGAAGTTTGCTTGCCCTGTTGTTTTGAGAATAAAAGGATAGTTTTATCCTTTTGAAATATAGGTCATAATCTGCCCTAAGTTCCTGTCGCAATTCTTCACAACAGCAATTAAGGTGTTTCAAGATGCTGGGAGATGTGGTACTGGGGTTCTTGTGTTAGGCCTCTAGTTCTGCAATGGACTTGTGAAGCTGTGCTAAATGTTGCAACCTTTTCTTTCTTTCTCTAGAGGCAATCTGAATAAGGATTCCCCTTGCATATGCTTTGTGTGCACACCAGATCGTTGTTGGAGAACATTCCCCATTGGTATTGAGGCTAAAGTATTCTTTGAGTTTCTCCTCAATCTCATCCTTAATATGGGGGCGCGACAGAAGAGAAGTGTTGTTGCGCCATAGCAGTTTGTGGGATGTTTTGTCGTCATCCACAACCTCAATGGTCACCGGCGCGTGGTCGGACCATGTAATGTTGAGGATTTCAGCCTTATTTACTTTCTGCAGGGTATACATATCTGTTAGAAAGAAATCGATTCTAGAGTAGCTATTGTGCATTGTGGAGTAATATGAGTAGTCCCTCTTGTTGTATATGTTGTAATATGTTCAACGATTTATGTGGGACATTGTTGTGTGTATGTACACATGCAGTCAATGTTGACCAGGCCAGAATGACAATGACAGAATGGTTGATTTGTCCAACTGAATTTTAACAGCTGAAGACTCTTTGATGTGTTAATCTTATGCAAGTCTATTTGAACATCTCAAAGGGTATTCAGGTGGTATCTGTTAATATAATTACACATATCTAAAGGGGACTTGTTGATGTTGATATGCGGGAGTGCAAATTGGGGTGGTTCACGGCTGTTCACGGCTGGGGGTTGTTGTCTGTTTGAAAGACTAAAGCTAAATTGAAACGGCCAATCAAATTGCTCAGCCATTCAATATTTAGTGAATATAACACGGCATTCAGTCTATAGGTTTGGGGAGTGAGGCTTGTCTGTGTAGGAGTGAGGCTTGTCTGTGTATGCACACTCAGACCTAAGACATGGGACTTTGAATTATATACTCTGTCGGTTTTTTTGTCATCTGTGGACTTCGGACTTTGTTCTGTGTTGGAAGTCAATAAAGTGCATCTCTCTGGAAGCATTGGGTTGCTGCGGAAGAGTACTTACATCATCATCATTATATAATAACCTAAATATTAATTATCATACCCACTCTACATCATATCACCCAGTATATATTCAATTAATACATATATTCGATCACTACATTTGGTGCCGTTCAAGTGACCAGAAGAGCATTTTCGGACTTAGTAACAGAAGTCGGTGGTGACAACAATCCTGTGAGGTGGACAGAAGTCTGATGAAGAACCAAGAGCTGTGCTGTGACTCTAATGTCTGGTTGTGACATAAGAGAGTCTGATCTACAAATTTAAACAAGTTGGGAACCCCAGAATTATTCTCTGGAGACTGGAAACAACAACAAAAAAAGGACTGTGCCGTGTACCAGAAGACCTGAACTGGAAGCTGAAGGAGTAACTAATGCGGTGAGTAAAATATTTCCTTTTTTTTAATTATTAGTAATATAGTCAAAATGCTTACTCAGTGTGAAGCTAGTGTCAGTTCTGATAAAGTTAACAGATGGGTATTAAAATGTATTAAGCGCCATGGCGGTCCTTATGAAATTCCAGAAAAATGTAAGCAGACGTGGACGATGATGAAGGAATTTTTAGAGAAAAATGTTTTTGATAGCAAAATTTCAGAAAGTAAAAGAAAAGGTTGTATTATACAGGGCTTATTATCTTGCTGTTTAACAATGGAAAGTTCTTTAAAAGGTAAGGTTGAGGAAATTACCCAGTTACAGAAGGCAGTTGATAATAGCAACAATGTTTGTGAGAGGTTACAAAACCAATCAGACACTGAGACAGTAAATTTAAAATTGCATGCGGTTACCATTGGAGAAGCTTTACTTGAGAAATCTAAACGTTGTGATGAATTATCAGAGGAAAATGAGAGATTAAAATTAAGAATTATGGAATTAGAGAAGAGATCTCAGGAATGCAGATATGCATCAAATCATGGATTCAGCAATCTGCAGCAAACAGAACCTCATATTGAATCTGATAATTCATTACCAGCTGCCCCCACTGTGACTACCACAGTTTATAACAATAATAATAATACAGGTGAAGTTCAGCTTGTAATGAAGCCTTTGAAATCAAAATTAATAGACGCAATTCTTAAAGAAATAGGAATGGTTCCATACCATGATTTAAACAGATTTTTAAAATGGTTTTGTGACGTGCAGCAGGTCAGAGATATGTACAATCTCAACCCATCTGACTTAGAAAGAGTTTTGCAACATTCTGTAGGAAGTGGTCTTTGGATGAGAATTAAACAGATCTGTATTCAGCCTCTGAGGACAAGGGACATATTACTGGAATTATTATGTGTTTTGTATGGTGTACGTTCTGATGTTACTATTCATGGAAAGATCCAACAAATGCAAAATGAATCTCCCTATGAATTGTCACACAGGATAGCAACTATTATGGAATTATTGGTCGGTAATAATCTTGCATTTGAGCGTGGGGGCTTGATACATATGAGTATGTTTCTAGATGCGTTGCATGAAGATATCAAACAAAATATTTTATTAGTTACCCCAAATCCTCTTGATTTAAAAGACATATTGTTGAGAGCAGACCATTTATGGAGAAAGTCAAATGAGCAGGCTGTCAAAATTGATTTAGCCACATTGTTTATGACAAATACTGAACATAAAGATCAGAAGATAATATCCTATGATAACACCCAGAGAGGACACTCTGGGTCAAACATAGGTGATATTAATATGAAAAACAGAGCTGAACAAAATAATAATAAGAAAAGGTCCAAGACTTGGATACCGTTTTCTCAGTTAAAACAGAAATATGACCAGCTGAAGATTGATTATGACAAGATGAGAGGGGAACGTGATAAATTATTACAGCAGTTGAAGGGGGTACAGGGTGTCATAAATGCAGAAGATGTACATTCTCCAGATCTGTTTTTGAATGCAAATGACACTTCTCTAGTAGTGGGGGTGAATTAGCTCCAAACTGTAAACGTGTAAATAGTGTTTTGTTTTAACTTCAAACAATGTTTAAGGACCTTGCTAATTAGTTTTGTTGGAGAGTTTTTTTGTCTTTCAGGGACGTCTGAAGATGCTTGCATGTGAATAGCAGAAGCACAGTCTGAAATGCTGGCTAGTGGGGGAGAATTATGGGAGAAATGCTGAATAGACAATATATCACTATACATAGAATTATAAAGTATTCATGGACTCTCTCAAAATTCATCAAGCAATGGACCTTTTTTTCTTTTTTCTTCAACGCCCTAATTTTAATTTTTCTCCCTTTTCCTGATATATTTTGCTTTTCATTTTTTTATTTTCTTTATGTTTTATTTCTTGAACTTTATCTTAAAACCAAAGAGAAGCATTTTAACCTAAAATAATTTTCATAACATCTGTACATATTACATAATGCATATTGATCAATATATTTGACATCTAAGGTGAGATGCTGCACAATGGCTTGGCATAGCATAAATTTTAGTATGTTGGGTGGTTTTCCTAAATTTATAAGAGGGGTGAGTGAAATTCATCACTCAAGTCATGATTTGAAACTTTGTTGATTCAGTTGTTTATAATATGCTAAAGGCTATGACATATATGGATGAAAAAGACCTTTCTACCTTTCATGGTGAAGATCCTGGCAAGAATTTCCACTGCCGCTTTGTCTGGATTGAAGATCTGATAAACACTGATGTCAAGCTGATTCTATCTGAACCATCGTGTGGGGGTATATGTATATGTTGGTATACCATTCAAGTGTAATTATGGACTGAATGATCCAAGTAACTGCTCTATTGAAGGCAATGAGGGGTCGGCCTACAGCAAATTACAAAAGCAAATTGTGGCTGGCAATCAACAAATTCTGATACTTGACAGGTACACATCCCAGTCATCATTGTTCAAATAGGAAATGGAAAGAAGCACATGTGAATTGTAAAATGCTTGCAAGATGGACTCATGAATGTCAAGTGCAAGGAAATAGTTTGCAGTACAGTTAACCTTTTGACCTTGAAAGTGAGTGCTGGTACATTGATGGTTCTTCTTACTATAAAGATGAAAGTAGAGTGTTTGCGTAAAAGCATCTTTAAAAATGGAAAGCTTGAGCCTGGAGATGAAAAAAATCCTGGACTTATGTGGATTGGAGTTCCCAGAGCATACCAAGTTTACTTTCAGTGAGATGGTGAGAGATGTGATGAAGTCAGACCAAAGGATGGACTGTGACATCAGCTCGTCTTTGCGCAATATTCAAGATCTTGATGTGATATAATAAGGCCTAACAGCTATATGGGCCACTGATGTTTACCAAATCATTTTCTAGTCATGGTCTAAAAGTTATATTATCTAATAACTGTTTCATGGGGATATTTTAGAGGCTGGCGAAGAGAGATGTAACCAGTTTCAACTTCATATTTTATATGAGCCATTGTAAAGCATCCAGTACCTTAAATCATAATGATATTTTTTGTTGTTTGATTTATGGGTCAGTTCTAGTAGTTAGAACCGACCCAAGTGGGGGTATATGTTGTATATGTTGTAATATGTTCACCGATTTATGTGGGACATTGTTGTGTGTATGTACACATGCAGTCAATGTTGACCAGGCCAGAATGACAATGACAGAATGGTTGATTTGTCCAACTGAATTTTAACAGCTGAAGACTCTTTGATGTGTTAATCTTATGCAAGTCTATTTGAACATCTCAAAGGGTATTCAGGTGGTATCTGTTAATATAATTACACATATCTAAAGGGGACTTGTTGATGTTGATATGCGGGAGTGCAAATTGGGGTGGTTCACGGCTGTTCACGGCTGGGGGTTGTTGTCTGTTTGAAAGACTAAAGCTAAATTGAAACGGCCAATCAAATTGCTCAGCCATTCAATATTTAGTGAATATAACACGGCATTCAGTCTATAGGTTTGGGGAGTGAGGCTTGTCTGTGTAGGAGTGAGGCTTGTCTGTGTATGCACACTCAGACCTAAGACATGGGACTTTGAATTATATACTCTGTCGGGTTTTTTGTCATCTGTGGACTTCAGACTTTGTTCTGTGTTGGAAGTCAATAAAGTGCATCTCTCTGGAAGAATTGGGTTGCTGCGGAAGAGTACTTACATCATCATCATTATATAATAACCTAAATATTAATTATCATACCCACTTTACATCATATCACCCAGTATATATTCAATACATACATATACTCGATCACTACACCTCTCAGTGGATCTAAGGCAGTGCCATGGATCAAAGAGTCTTTCTTCATGGCACCAAGTACTTAAGGAGGGCCTCTTCCTCAGAGCCACCGAGGAGGAGTCAAATTCATCATTCATAACCATATTGAAATCCCCACATATTATGAGATTGCCCTTTTGTATGGATTTAGCAAGTGCGACAACTTTACGAATAAATTTCATCGGCTTAACATTTGGGGCATACAGGTTTACCAGTGTGTAGAGGACCCGATCTATTTCTGTGACCAAAATGATAAAGCGCCCATGGGGGTCAATATGATCCTGCAATAAAAAAAAGGTTAGTGTGTCCTTAATAGCAATCAATACACCTTTTTTTTTTTTGAAACGTCATTGGCGGTGGAATTTATTGTGCGTGCACTTTGGGGGTTTGCTACTGGAGAAATGTGTCTCTTGTGCACACAGTATGTCACATTTCAGGTCCAGAGCTGACTTTCACGTGGCTCTGCGCTTATAAGGGCTGTTTAAACCTCTCCCATTGTGTGATACAATTTAAGGTTCATTCCAGTCAAAGAATGCAAACTGCTGCCATCTAGTGGTAGGAATTAATAAATAATATGCTCTTGGGTTTTTGCTGGGTACGTGTAATACTTGAGGTAAAGTTTCTGTAGTAGATTTCAGAATAACAAAATGGAAAAAAAGAACATGAACAAGAGACCAAGCTGAGTTATGCAGCAACATGGAACAGTCAAGCAATAAAGTTTGCATAGAACAGGTCACAGGAGTCATCCTGTAAGTAAAAAAGGGGGATAACTGGGATTCAAATTAGCCGAACAACGGTTGATTCTTGAACCTACATTTGGATTCATGAGTGGTTTGGGAGACACCAGGATTTGGTGATCCTGAGAGGAGTGCCATATGAGCAGAAGTCCCATTATCAGGAGCAAGCATGTATCAGCTAGTTGTCTACCTGCCTCTCTTGTTTTGACGATGATTATTTCGTCTGTCATGTAGGGGATCAGGGTCCACAGCTTCTCCATCTAGCATTAGAAGACGCCATCTTCTGAGGAGCTCCATACCTTTTTCAAGTGAGGTGATTGCGTGCGATTCATTATGCATTTCCAGCAACAGTTTGGCAGGAAATCCCCATTTATAAAGAATCTTGTGGTTGCGTAAGATTTTTGTAATAGGGACTAAGTTGTGCCTCGCCGTCAGTGTAGCTTGTGATAAATATGCATATAATGCGATTCCAGAGAATGGATCTGGGAGTGTGGGGTGCTGTCTGGCAAATCACATCAGCTGGTCCTTTATGTGGTAAAAGTGGATCCTAGCTATGACATCCCTGGGGATTTGGTCAGGCAGGAATGAAGGCTTTGGCAGCCTGTGGGCTCTGTCTATTGTTATGTCAGTAGGCCCCAGAGATGGGATGACTGTTGTCATGAGCTTTTGGAGGTATGCTGTAAGTTCTACTGGTTTGATCGATTCAGGGATCCCTCTAAATTTAATGTTGTTCCTGCATGCTCTGTCTTCGATGTCTGCCATTTTAAGTCACATGGACTTGATCTCATCCTCTACATCAAAGTGGGCATCCACCAGCTCATTATGTGCTAGTGTGAATTCCTCCATTTTTTTTCCACATAATTGACTCTGCTGCTGAACACTGACAGTTCAGTTTTGGTGGTGTGCATAAGAGCAGACATATCCTGTTGGAGGGCCCCCCTTAGTGTTAATAACATTTCTATCATTGTGGTGTCCAGGATGGGCTGCCCGGATGTAGGGAAAGCATCTAATTGCTGGCCATATGAGGAGGATTCCTCCATTATTTCTGCCTCCACCCCTGCCTCATCCTGCTTCTCCTCCACCCCAATCCTCCTTTTCTGCTTCACAGGGCTATCAGAGGGTGAGCATGGTTGTGGATAGCTTGAGGAGTCAGACTCACCCGTGGATGGCGACGGATGGCTGCAGGAGTGTGCAGGGGATGCTGATTCTCTGTTTTCAGAGCGGGCGCCATCTTGGGAATCTCGGCCAGCCGCAAGTGGGTAGAAATCGGTCAATTTCTTCGATCCCTCTCTCGTTTTTCGTTTGTTCATCTTGACCACTGTGTTCCCCTTAGTCTCTCCTCACTGTGGGTGTAAGATTTGTTTGTGTAGGTTAGCTGTGAGCCACGGTATATGGTCCGTTGTGGCAGAGCTCTCTCCTCACACCACCATCCGCTCTGGCTGCTGGCTCCGCCCCCTTGAGTAGGGAAATTTAATAAAACTATTTACGAAATAAAGAGGAAAAAAACGCGCTAGATTTGTATAACAATAATGATTTAACATTCAAAGTTTAAATTGAAAATATCAAAGTCCAAAAAGCAGCAGCATATAGCAAAAAAATGCATAAAGTAGATGGAAAAGGAGAAGCTGTGCTATATAAAAGGTGCAGGTCAACAATGGCTTGTATATTCCAGAATAGTGAAATGCAATTTAAACAAATCCGCACTAAACACCCAGGTGAACTAAATCCTTATTCAGTGCCACCACCTAATAAAAAACTTGCTTACCAGATGACAAGCGGAAGCAATCGGATGGCTATAGCCCAGCCAAGGCCTTTGCTTTGAACGAAAAGAACATCCAGGCAGGTGTAGTTAAATGGAATAGCTGTATGCTCCAAACCCTTGGTGCTGTAAGTCTCCCATGGGCCTCAATAATCAGCAGGGCAAACAGGATATTCGGGAGACTGGTCTGTGTCGAAAATAAAAGACATATATGTCCTTAAAAACAGTATCAAACAGTATAAACATTTTTGATAGGCAAATTAGTCATATAGTTTAATTCACATTGACTGATGCATACGGATTCTGATATATTTCGGCCTGGACATCTAGGCATTATTGGCCTCCATTCACAAAAGTGTTAAAAAAAAATAACAAATATTTAGGTTGCTGTGTAAAGTACTTTTGTTTTCACATGTAATTAGAAAACATCTGTAATAAGAAATCAATTTTTGCTGTTGATCAATGCCTAATTTCCAGAATCAGAAATAAGAAAGTATCATGACAGGTTTATAATGAGCAATTAATTAAGTTTTCCTTTATTAGTTCAGCACATTTTACTTAATTTTATTCTCTCAAAACAATAATTTGCTAATGTGATCCCAATGGCTTTAATTATTATGTTTCCGTGTCTGCATGCACTTGATGTATAACTACTGGATGAGAAATAGGCATATTTGTTTTTGATGTTTCATGATGAAATACTACCATAACTCATATGCACTTCATTAAAAAAATGCCAAATAAATCAATGTTGCTAATTCGATTCATAAACAGATTGTTAGCGTTAGATTGAGATAATGTTAAGCAATCAGAGATCATCAAACCGAGTGTAGGATATATAAAGTATAATATATCATTAAATCATACTTTTTAGGTAAAATATATTTATATAAGAGAGAAAGAGAGAGAGAGGAGTAGAGAAAGAGATAAAGAGAAAGACATCTTTAGGCCTTTCAAAAACTGATGGGTGCTGGCCTGTACGTCACAGGAATCCCAATATGAAGAAAGCCTGGCTGGAGCTATGATTAAGCACCATGAATGTCGTGAAACATGCTAGAAGTATGCTATATCCCTCATTTGTACACTGCTGTTTGTCATTGTGAATTTTCTGCATTAATAAATGTGATTTTATGGAAGTACGGCCAGCCAGACTTTCTTCACATTACTGTTTAAAAAAGGCATTGGCTAGGATATCTCATTCTACCGTCTTAATTCTGGTTTCAAATGTGTTGCAATAACCAGCATTGGTTGAACTAGATGGACACAGCGTGCTAAATGTTAAATGCTTATTTAACACAGCACTGGTTGAACTAGATGGACTTGTGTCTTTTTTCAACTAGACTAACTAGGTAACAGCAGTACAGCATGTAAAATAATATTTGTTGAAAAGTTTACATTTGTTCTACCAAAATGCCAAATGATATATAGATCTGCTATAAATGATGCACATCTATATTTTATGTCTGACACGTTATACATTATAGGGTTGATTTTCTGAAAGAGTAGAACAGGTTTAATTTTTTTAATTTAACATTATTGATGAGTTGTCTATAAAACAAAATTACTATTATAGTATACCTAGCCCACAGCTAGAGATAAGTCAATTTTACAGGGCTTAAGGTGATACGAAAGTCTCTTTTTTTAAGTTAAAAATACCAAACATATTATACTTACCTGCTCTGTGCAGTGGTTTTGCACAGAGCAGCCCCGATCCTTCTCTTCTCGGGTTCCTCTTCAGTGATCCTGGCCCCTCCCTCCTGTTGAGTGCCCCCACAGGAAGCAGCTTGCTATGGGGGCAACCGAGCCAAGCCACAGCTTCGAGTGCCCATTCAGACATGGAGCCACGGTCTGCCCTCTCTCTCTCCTCATTGGCTGACTGACTTTGATTGACAGCAGCAGGAGCCAATGGTGCTGCACTGCTGTCTCAGCCAATGGGGGAGAGTCCCGGGCAGCCGAGACACTCCTACAACATCGCTGATCTAGATGAGGCTCAGGTAAGTATGAGGGGGGCTGCTGCACACAGAAGGTTTTTTATCTTAATGCATAGAATGCATTAAGGTAAAAAACCTTCTGCCTTTGCAATCACTTTAATTTCGTTTTTTTTTTTTTTTTCTCTTAATTTCTTGTAAAACATATACACATCCCATCCGTTTTAAACCTGAAAAATGCATATAAATGCATCTAAAAATATGTTCAGGTAATATACCATATGATAAGAGTATGCCAATGGTATTGGGTCTTTTTATTTATTAATTGTAACAATATCCAAGACCAATATGATTTTAGCCAAAGCAGGGATGCAGACAACAATGAAAAAGAGGATTTGAGAAGATAATTTAGAAAGTGAGAGAGAGATAAAATGTTTAACTAGTTACAAATAATGTAAAGATACTTTTCATTAAGTTCCTCTTTAGGCAGGATCAGTCTATAAAAATTTAAGAATAAGTTCACTTTTACGGACAGAATTTCACTTTTCATAATAAATAGAAGCATTTTCCAATGCATTTCTGGCCCAGCTATCCCAATGTGCTTTTCGCTCACTTACCTTATCCACATGAGGTTTAAAATCTTGTCAGTTTATATGAATTTTTAAAATTATTTTCAGATTCCAGCACTTCCTGTAGAGCATCTCTCAGCATTCACTTCCTGCAGGTCATCTCCCAGAAGCTTTTACTTCCTTGTTGCATCACTGAAGAGGACTTGTTCACCACTCTGGACCACACCTCCCTCATTACAATACCACCTTCCACCCACATTCTATACAATCTGATTGTACAATATCCTTTAGATCTCCCGTCAGCTATGTAGTACAAGGGCCTGCCTGATTTGATACAAATTAAATAGATTGGGCAGGTGGGTCATCTTGCTCCATAGTTCTGGTAAATATAAAGGAAATTGTACAGAGATTGTACAATCAGATTGCATAGTGTATGGCCATCTTTATACAAGTACATAGGAGGGGGGTGGATGGAGACACTCAGTTGACAGGCCTCATTAACATCTCCATGTAGTGAAAACTTTCATTTCAGCATGTGTTTTTTTAAGCGTTTTCAGTCGTCACGCATAGGGCAGCCTATTTAATTGAAAGGGCTGCCCTATGCACGACAATTGCCCCATAGAAGCTTCAGAACTTTTTTTGGAGGGGAGTATGATGTGTTACCACAGTTTTTGGTGTGTTTGCTGCACTTGGGGAGCTTTTAACATGTAATGAGAGCACAAACACAATGCCCATTTGCAGCATTTCTGAAACACATGGCAAAGCGCACAATTTCTGTGCAAGTTTCCATGCATTTGTAAACACACAGATGTGAATGGAGCCTCATATTTCTTGTGTAAACACACAAACCTTACTTTCAGGCCCCATTCACACCTAGAGAAGTGGGCATGCATGTTTTTTTGGCCCTTTTGTTCCAGTGACATGCACAGAACAGCTCACTGATTCCAATAGGCTGTGCTACATGGGGCAAAGTAGCTCATGGGACATTTTGACATGGTGCAAGTTGTACCATTTTTACTGTGTGTTTTGCTGCATTTGTCACCTGTTTTTTCATGTGGCAAAATGTGTGTTTGCTTCTGTGTTTGGTGTGCTGTTAATTAATGACACTGAAAGAGCAACTAGGCAATTTTAGGTGTCTAAATGTGGCCATGCACTATACAATCTGATTGTACAATCTCTGTACAGTCTCCTTTAGATTTACCAAAACTATATAATAGGAGGACACATCATCTATC
Organism: Lithobates septentrionalis; assembly: GCA_037952835.1. NCBI lineage: Eukaryota > Metazoa > Chordata > Amphibia > Anura > Ranidae > Lithobates > Lithobates septentrionalis. The sequence continues at coordinate 3,635,334 of JBBDGP010000111.1, read as the reverse complement.
CAATCACTCTGTATCCAATAAGGCAGGCCCATGCACTACATCAGGGGTGTCCCATGGGCTTCATGTGGCCCCAGGGAGTTTAGCATGCAGCCTGAGCCCATCTGGAAGGACACTGGGGAAGCCAGGCATATGCTGGTTTCTCTGTCCAAAACCTAAATACCAGCAAGCGATGAAGCTTTCTAAGAAATACAGCAAGGGTTAAGGTAAGGCCTTGTTCTCAAAATTAAAGAAAGCTTTTCTATTTCTGCAACTGAGGTACATTAATGGTATATTGGTCCATAGGGAAGCTAGATTTTAGGGGAAAAAAAAGTTAACTTAGCTGTTAAATGATATCTTGGTCTATATTCTATGCGTGAACAGGAATGATATGTGATTTTACATCTGTGATCCTAGTGTGTGAAATTCTATTGTGTATTAGTGTTTAGTAAGTATCATGTAGGTACAATAAAAGAAGCAAAATAATAAATTGTTTGTGATATGTTAGCTTAGAAGTTGGGCCACTGTTTACCCATACTTTACTGCACTATTTTGATTACCGTATATACTCGAGTATAAGTCGAGTTTTTCAGCACATTTTTTTGTGCTGAAAGTTCCCCCCTCGACTTATACTCGAATCAAGCACTTTTCTGCAGCAAAAAATTTCATTTTCCGAACCGATTTTGGGGCCCCGTATCTCAGAGCCACTTGGTGCTAGGAATTTGGTGTGCTAACCCAGTGGAACTGGGTCCACAACATTTTCAAAGCTGGAGTTCCTAGCTCCAATTGACCCCGAGATACAGGGCCCCAAAATCGGTTCGGAAAATGTCATTCTCTGCTGCAGAAAAGTGCTTGACATTTGCTGAACCGATTTTTGGGGCCCTGTATCTTGGGGCCACTTGGTGCTAGAAACCCCAACTTTGGATATTTTATGGTGTTAGTTCCAATGGGTTTGCACACCAAATTTGGGGTTCCTAGCACTAAGTGGCCCCAAGATACGGGGCCCCATAGTCAGTCAACTGTGTTCATCTGCACCAATGTCATTTTGGGACCCTTTGGGTTCAGAGACCCCAAATTTTGGCTGCAGCTAGGGGGCATCTAGGAACCCTTAACTACCGAGTTTGAAGTTCGGGGACCTATGGCTGCAAATGGGCACAGTGAGGCATGCAAATGGGCATTGTTGACCCTCTTTTCCACTTACAGTAGCTGTGCATTTCTCACCCTCGGCTTATACTTGGGTCAATAAGTTTTTCCCATTTTTTTGTGGTAAATTAGGGCCTCGACTTATACTCGGAATGAATTATACTCGAGTATATACGGTATATATAAAAATCCCTGCATTATGACTCTTTTTAAACCTTCAGAATCTTGTGAAGCACAAAGCATGATTTCTTGGTCAGCAAACAAAAGCATATTATTATTATTGTTAGTAAGAATCATTTTATTATTAAAATGATATTCAATTATAAATTTAGAAGAAAAGTCAGTGCTACATATGATATGTGCTTGAAATGTTATAAATGCATTGTTTTTACCACAAAGCTTAAATCACTTGTACAATTAAAACACTTAAATTAGAACAGTAAACACTTTTGTTAAATACAATACAACAATAACATCATTTTATTTTATTTTATGGCTAGTAAAGCAGTGTTTAATGTATTTCTGTTTGTCTGAGATTTTTCTAAAAAACTGATTATAGATATAGTCCGATTATTGTTAGGGTGCAACATCCTTAATACTTCTTACGACAAATAACAAAACATGGATTGGGATAAACACTAAGGTTAAAAGTGCTTTACTCTTTTACTGAAACATAAATAAAATAAATTCTCGTAAAAACATTGAGGCTGATAAATCTATATGGCCAAGCTTGGCCCAAAACCATCCCACATACAGTACATATGTTACATAATAACTGTTACAATCACCAAGTATTGACACAGTTAAACAAATAAATTCTGATGTGTTTCAATTTCAAAAATCTTCTTCAGGGAAGAGGTGGTTCATCTGAGCTGACAAAGGCAACAAAAAAACAAAACAAAATGCAAAAGCAACTAAAAAAAGACAATTAGTAACTAGTATCTCAAACAAGCTACAAAGAATTGAATTATTCACACAGTGGACTATGGATTTCATGGATTGTATGGTTCAGATCCTATTAACTGACCGTTCTCATATTACCTTGCAGCGGGGTGGTATTCCATACAACATTGTTGGCCTTACGTCGCCTTTGTCAGCTTTCTCCTTTCCTCTTATATTTTGGAAAGTCATATGAACCACCTCTTCCCCTGCAGAACATGTTTTAAGTCAAAATGTGTCGGGATTCATATGTATGACTGTGTCAAACTTGGCTACTGTAACAGTTATTATGTAAAATATGCATGTGGGTGGTTTTGATGTAATTAGATATTGGGCCTTGGCCATAAAGATTTATCAGCCTTGATGTTTTTAGGAGAATTTATTTTATTCATGTTTCCGTAAAAGAGTAAAAAAAAAACATTTAACTTTGTAGTTTTTTTTTTCTAAAAAAAAAAGATTATTTAATGCCGCCTAATAAGTGCACATGAATATTAGACTTTAATTTGAGTACAGAATAACTTAGCCAGAAACAATAGTGCAAAATGAACACAAGTGGTATTTCTTGACCTAAACAGCAAGAAAGTATTTTTTTTAATACATTTTCTACCTTTTACTAACAATTTAGAAATCTGTGCTGGGAAACTTGAATTTGACTTGCACACATTGTGGTAATATTTTGTATTGAATAACATGTTGAGATACAACACACTGGATATGTGACAATCAGCAGCAGTAAATTAAGAATACAACGATGTGGGCGCATGTGCGGCAGCTTCCAAGATGGCCGCGAGTCACTGAAGCTCCGCTCCACCATGGCCCTGCATTAGACACCGGAGCTCATAGAGCGACCACACGAACATCACACCGGGCTACATAAGCGGGGGAGAACCCCCAGAACCCGCGGGGAACAACGGCACAAGCCAGGAGGAACTTATCAAGCCAGATGACCGCGGCGCCCGGTCCGGTCAGCTACGCAAAGATGGCGGCGGCTACACGAGGCACCTGCAGCACAGGGGAGGATGAGGATTCAATAGCGCATCAGGACGTTCGGTCACCGCTCTCCCCAGGTACCGATTTCCCTCCTCTGCCTCTGGGAGCTTCCCCTGCTTCTACTGAATCTCTGCTGGGCAGGTTACAGAACGGACTCCCCTCCACCCCTATGTTAAACCCTCACACAGGCCTTTAACTCTCAGTAACGGAGGCGACCACTACCTCCCCTGTCCCCACTGACTTTCCTTCTATGATGGAAGCTTTCTCCCAACTGCTCTCTAAGAGCCTGGCCATGAACGCTGCTCAAATAACCTCCTCCATCCATGCAGATCTGCAGCAATTGGGGCAGCGAATAGATTTTATTGAAAAGAGAGCGGACCAAGCAGTTGCTCATATCAACCAAAACTCAGATAGATTACAAGACATGCAAGATCAACTTGAAACCGCTTTTGCCAAAATCAATGACCTCGAAAATCGTTCAAGACGTTACAATTTTTGAATTTGCGGTCTCCCCGAAACTGAGAAAGATGTTCATTCTGCAGTGAAAACCCTGCTGAAAGACCTCATTCCAGATATAGCGGAGCATCGCACAGAACTGGATAGAGCTCACAGAGCGCTGCAACCCCCCCGCTCTGACGGTCTTCCAAGAGACATCATTGTGAAGCCCCACTATTTCGCTGTGAAGGGGGAAATAACGAGGAGAGCAAGAGGAACAGACAACCTAAATTTGTTGGGCCACAAAATACAAATCTTCGCTGACTTATCACCATATACGGTGCAGAAGGGACGTTCTCTGAAACCTTTGCTCCAACTTCTGGCAGAGAGAGCGATAACATACCGATGGTCATTCCCCCTGAGACTGAACTTTTTCTACAGAAATAAAAGTTTCGGCTTTTCATCGTTTGCGGAAGGTGAACGTCTGCTTCTTCAATTGGGCCTAATGCCGCAAGGCCCGATACATCCCCAGGCAGGAAGGAGCACTCCATCATCAACAAAGCGCCCACCTCCGGCAAGTCCTCTGCAACCTACCTGGCTCAAGCAGAGCTCCAAACGCTCTAAAGAAAACATCCCTCCTTGAAATCTGAGGGAGCTTAGGGATCCTTTCTCGGATCCGGTTTTTCTCATCTCCCTTTGTCCAGTTCGTCATTCCGGATGATCTTTTCGGGTATCACAGTGCCATACTGTGATGAAGCCATCAAGATAACTTTGACACTCACTAGACGGGTTTCCAGAACTCCCGTGGGCTTCCTTCCACTCCATTAGGGGTTGGGTGTAGGGGGTGGGGGATCACTCCTTTTAATGGCCCAGTCTCCTTTACAACCTGTGACACTCTACCACAGTATATTTCCCCTGGACCCTCTTCTCCCCTCATTACAACTATTATAGGTGGATTGGGCGCCTGATGAACTCTCAACAATTTTCTCTGTAGCATTAAATGGTTCACAATATTTTAGTCAGGGTTGGCATGGAGGCAAAGTTTAAATGTCACTGTTATAAGGTTGATGCCTCCCGTTAGGCCTTATTTTCACAATTATATGTGGCCATAGGTGGTGTTGGAATTCCAGATGGGAGCCTGATCTCTCCCCCCTGGGCCCCTCGGTCGGTGGGTGGGGACCCCGGGGGAAGGGTCGCTTTCTCAAAAGTTCTCGGTTACTTAATTAAGATAAGGTTTAACTAACAATCGGGTCGCTATGATTCCTTCTTGGTTTGTAATGATTTAGATTGCTAGTTAGTTTACAGTAGTTATGTAACAAAGGTGGCGGGGCCGTGGTGGTTCCAATGCGCCCCTAGTAGGTTTTTGCCCCTGGCTCCCTGGCTGGCTGCCCTACTAGTAGGGAACCGGTCCTCTCAGGTTAAGGGGTTTAGAATGGCTAGTCCATCCTACCTCGGGATTTGGGGGGGTCTGGGGACCCCTGAGTTTTCATTATGTATTCATGTCATAATGCAGTTAAAGAAAGTGTAATGCTTCTGGTCATTATAACAAATATGTTCTCTTTTCTTTTCTTTTTCACCCCTCTCTCTTCCTTCTCCTACACTACGCTAATGAGTGTTCCCAGTTTCCAGGTCCGCTTCCGGTCTCTCCTCCCAGGTCTCGCCTCAGTAAGTTACACATCATCTCTCCCATTTGGTGCAGAATCCCCTTCTCAGCAAGGTAAGAAGCTCTTTCAAAGCATAGCGCCACTCAGTCCACAACATGACTGATCGGCCTACTATGACTCCCTCCCTTCATAATATCTCACATAATACTCAGGGATTAAACTCTCCCATCAAACGTAGGAAGATTTTTCAACTTTATAAGTCCATGCATGCTGACATTCTCTTTCTACAAGAGACCCACTTCCCCATATCATACCAAGTTAAATTCCTGCATCATCATTATCCCCAATTTTTTCTGTCCTCTGCCTCTACCAAATCAAAAGGCGTAGCAATATGCTTTGCAAAACATATTAATATCTCCCAGCCAGAGATTGTTACTGATCCAATGGGACGTTTTATTCTGGTCTCAGGGAACATTGATGGGGAATTATATACGTTTGTCTCATACTATGCCCCTAACAAGGGTCAGAAAGCATTTATTGAATCCCTGATGAACAAGCTAAGACTTCACTTAAAAGGCACAATTTTCTTTGGTGGAGATACTAATATGGCTCTTGACTTCTCCTTGGGATCAACTAGCTCTGGTAAACCAAAACCCAAATGTCCCTCTAGGCAGAGTGTCCAAATAGCAAAAATATTGCATGATGAAGGTCTAATAGACGTCTGGAGGGAAACTAACCCTCACGTTAAGGATTACACACATTACTCAGCCCCCCATGGCTCTTACGCCAGGATTGACCACATATTCACTCGGCCCTATACGATCCCCTTGATAATGAGATCCAAGATTGTAGATTCACCCCTTTTGGACCACTCAATGGTCACTTTGGTTACGAAGAAGCCCTCAGGACGCAATAACCCCCCACGTTGGAGATTGCAGGAAACCATTCTCAGTGACCCAATTCAGTGCACAATTTTAGAGGAATCAATTAAGGAATATTTTAGAATCAACACAACTTCAGACATTTCACCAGAATTAGTTTGGGCAGCACACAAACCGGTGCTCCGGGGGAAGCTAATACAAATGGCGGCCAAACTTAAGGCAGAACTCAGAGCGGATACACTTAAACAATTTGAGGATTTTAAAGCCCTAGCAAGGGAGCATAAAAGGGCACCTACTATAGAATCCCTAGCAAACCTGGATAGGGCACGGGCTCTCCTCAATCTGACTCTGACTACCGCTGCTGAAAAACACCTCAGGTGGACGGGAGCAAAGTTCTACAGCCAAAAGGATAGGATAGGATCTAAATTAGCGGTCAAGATAAGCCCCAAACATCGTGCCTTAGCGTTTCACAAAATTAAGCTGAATTCCGGGGATCTAACCCAAAACCCAAGTAAGATCATGGAAGCATTCCTTCAATTCTACGGAGATCTTTATAAACCTAAATCACCATCGGTAGGTAAACTTAGGCAGGAGTTTCTTGACTCCCTCTCACTGCCATCCCTGGGGGAGGCACATAGGGATTTAATGGAGGGCCCCTTCACCCAGGAAGAGGTGCTAGATACTATGAACTCACTAAAGCTTGGATCCTTCCCTGGCTCGGATGGTTTCTCAAACGGATATTATAAAAAATTCAGGCCATGCCAGCCCCACACCTAACAAAATTTTTGAACTCCCTTAGGGAAGGCGCTCCGTTGGGGAAGGACTTAAATGCCGCATACATCACGGTGATCCCCAAGCCAGGGAAGGATTCAAGCGAGATTGGTAACTACCGACCTATATCCCTGATTAACAATGACATCAACATTTTAACCAAGATTCTAGCAAATAGAATGGCAAGCTTCATCTCATTATATATTCACAAAGATCAGGTGGGTTTTATTCCTGGCCGACAGGGTCCGGATCAAATTAGAAGGACCATTAACATTATATCTCTTCTGCAATCTCAATGGGACGGAGGGTCACCCCAAAAGGGCTTTATTTTGTCGATTGACCTACATAAGGCTTTTGACTCAATTGACTGGGCCTACCTGTCTGACATTCTGCAACGTTGGGGATTCGGCCAAATTTTTCTAAACATAATCAACTCACTGTACTCAAACCCTTCAGCACAAGTTCGACTGATGGGTAGATACTCGGCCTCGTTCCCAATTAAAAGAGGTACCAGACAGGGATGCCCACTCTCCCCCTCTTATTCGCGATTGCGATAGAAACTCTGGCCATAGCAATCAGAACAAACCCGGATATTAAGGGAGTGTTCTGTGGGGACCAGGAACACAAATGTGCTCTTTACGCAGATGGTCTTTTACTGTACCTTACATCTCCCCTGATTTCCACTCCAGTGGTTTGCAGGGTTCTGAGGTCTTTTAGCAAACTTTCAGGACTGACGGTAAACATGAATAAACCTATTGCTTTAAATATCACAGTACGGTCAGATTCTCTTTCACAACTTAAACGAAACTTTGATTTTTCCTGGCCCGACACAGCCATCCCCTACCTGGGAATTCATTTAACACCTGATATAGGTGGTTTATACAAAGCTAATTACCCCCCCCCCATGGTACTTAAATGTAGACGAGAGCTCGAAAAATAGGCTAAATGTGGTCTATCTTGGCTGTCAAGAGTACATGCTATTAAGATGACACTACTACCCCGCCTTTTATATTTATTTTGTTCACTCCCAATCCCTCTGACGAAAGGTTTCCTCCATAAACTACAATCTGCGATAATTCGATTTGTTTGGGGAAATAGGGGATACAGATGCCCGTCTAACATTCTACTCCGCTTGCGATCGCAGGGTGGTTTGGGACTGCCTGATCTATGGGGTTATTATCGGGCTGCACAATTGTCACAGATTTCACTCATGTTTGGAAGAGGCCCAAAACCTGACTGGTTATCCATGGAAAGGCTGGCCACACCCCTCAACACTATTGACTTTCTTATGTGGTGCGACCCAAAGACTAGACCTGCTATCATGGCACCCACCTTATCTCACCCAATTGCGCTTTGCGACAAACTATTCACTCAACCTGTCCTGATCTCCCCCCTTAAACCTCTTTCTCACATTTTTAATAACCCTAAATTTCCACCAGGACATTCAGGCGTTTAAATGGTGGACAGACAAAGGCCTCTACAGGATAGGTCACTTCCTAACAGCGGCGGGTCCCCTTACTCTTTCCTATTGTAAACGCACACTGGAAATGCCTGATTCCGAAAGATTACGATTCAACCAAATCTCCCACTTCCTACAATCTATTTGGACCAATAAACCCGAGTCCCCCTCAATCACACCATATGAACATTGGTGCTCTAACATTGCTAACCAAAAGGGAGGGATTTCTTTAATATACACAGCACTTATGTCAAAACTGGACAAACCAACATACGCTAGGACCTGGGAGGAGGACACAGGCGGATCATGGACATCAACGGATTGGTTTAGAGTCTGGAACCGCTCATATACAGGTATCTGCAACATCTCCATAATAGAGGCTAGCATCAAGGTTTTGTCAAGGTGGTATTATGCACCTGCTAGATTGGCTTTGTTTTATCCTGGGACTTCTCCACTGTGTTTTAGAGGTTGCAAATTGGAAGGCACTATGTTCAACATATGGTGGTCTTGCCCCCGCATCAGATCCTTTTGGAAGAAAATATTTTGAACAATAGGCAATCTCTTGAACTTATCGATTACCCCTGACCCTCACATAGCTTTACTTAACCACACTATTCCTAATCTATCTAAGCGCTCACAAACTCTCTCCTTCTTCATTTTCATAGGAGCAAAAATTACTATTGCCAAGGCCTGGAAAAGGCCTACAGTGTCCTTCCAGTGCTGTAAGAGAAAGGTTTCATGGATAATGTCCCAGGAGAAAATAGTAGCAAAACTGTTGGACAAAATTGAGAGATTTAATGCAACTTGGGAACCATGGGCACAGTACTGTCATATACCACTCATACCGGGAATGGAGCCTGGAGCAGGCTGCACACTTCCTTCACAGTAGCAATGTTCTTCTCCACCTTCTCTCTTCTTCTTTCTAACACGTTTTCTTTCCTTTCTTGAAGAGGCTCCTTAGTCTCTTCTGCTCTCAGAGGTCTTTTTTGTCATGATACCTCTCCAGCAGGGTACTCTGGGGGGACTGCTCTCTGGATCTCTGACAGGATCCTTTGAATCCCCTTGGCGGTACGGGTCAGTCAGCCCCTCCATTTTGAAAACTTGCTTACTTACTAGTCATGAATAACCCAACGAAGGTCACCCTGATAGAAATATATGCTGGAATACTCTACCTTTGTTCCTTAGGATTGTTTATTCTGCATAATGTTCAGTTTTAATTTTTTCCTATTTTCCATATTTTACCTTCATGGTATATTATCTGGCAAACTTGGTAACAGGCTCTTGAAGGTGACAGCAATGATAGTACGGGAGGGAGAGTCTCGGTGGGTGGGAGGCTCCGATCCTCTCAAGCGGATACAGCAAGATCCCTGACGGGGTGTCCGATGGGGGGAGGAGCTTTCCTCACACACGAGCTTCATGGATGCACCTGTAGCCACTTAATGTGGAGGTATCTAAATATTCCTTCCGGAAACAAGTTCGCTTATATGTTGTATGAATATAGACTTTCTTTACTTACTACACATTGTAAATGACTGTACTATTGTTTTTGCAAAATCTTCAATAAAAATATTGAAAATGAGAATACAACGATGTGGATTTGGACTGATCAGTGGTCACATATGAAAGGGAGCTGTCAGAATTAGAGCCGAATGAAACAGAGAGTGTTTATTTACCTGAAATGTTAGCAAAAATTTTGGCTTGACTTTATTCCAAAAATTTTTGTTTTTACAAACTTCAACTGTACTCTGCCCCTTCATCAGTGTTGAAATCTAACAATTTAAAAAAATAATGACAAATAATTTTTCTACCCATACAAAATTGATTCAGCCATTATTAAAATTTAAAAACAATGATCAAATAATTAGAAGGATACTGTAATAATAATAATAATAATAATAATAATGATAATCAGTAGATTGAAGCTGGCCATACAACAGTGGGCCAAAAAAAGAACATATGTCTCTATCCAGGTGGATGGAGTAAAGCTGCAGCCACTGATGGATGAACATTTTCAAAAAATCTCTTTGACAGAAGTTGATCAAATGATCTATTTCTGTTCAACGGGGACTGCCATACCAATAATAATAATGTCTTCAGCTTCGAACTCTGCCAAAAAAGACAATTGTACAATACTTCCAAGCAATGTTTCATATTACTTTTTCTCGCCTCAAATATCTGTGTGCTAAGTATACTTTTTTTTATTCACATAGGGGAGAAAAGACTCGGGACTTCTGAGGACACCAGGACCCCCCACCTCCTAAAGAAAAAAAAATCCCCACACCACAACCAGAAGATGTGGAGGAAGGAGAGGTTCATGAAGTGGGCAAATAGTGACCACAACAGGTGATTGTCTGAGACCACAGCTTCAGGTAATAGATGGATGCCTGCATATTTAAAATACATGGTGTGTTTTTTATTTTGGGTGATGTGGATGTTGTGGAAGAAGAATCTGATTTTACAAGTGCACACGTCCTCATCGGGGAGATCATGGTGTGCAATCGTGATTTACAGAAGGTCAAGGAAGACATCAATGATGTGGAAAAAAGACTCAAAAACATCATTGATGTTTTAGGCAGAATCTAAAACACCCCAAAATTCTTCTATTTTGTTTGTATTTTAATTATTTTCACACATTTTTATTATTTTTTAGAAAGCCAAATTTTGAAGATGCACACAGTGTGTCAACTTGTGCTATCTGCCATCACGGGATATCAAGGTATGTGTTTTGGGGGGTGCAACCCCTTCCTCGCAACTAAAGTAGATGAGAGGAAGGGGTTGCACCCCCAAAACAAGTCCATTGATCCCCCATGATGGGAGCTAGCACATTTTGACATTAGACATGGGATCAGGAGGGAAATCCCCATTTTGACTCTCAATTCGTGTGCATCTTCAAAATTTGGCTTTCACAGGGGTGACATCACCCCATCTGATGAAGGCAATATAGACACAGTTTGGACATACTAATGTCTAATATTGCCTTCACTTTGTCAAAGTTGAACTTTGTAAGTTCCTGAGTTGTGTATTGTTTTATGGTTTTAAACATGCCTGTTTTAACACAAAAAAAGGCTATTTGTACTGTCAAAAACAAAAATGTTATTACTAAAATATGTTGGTTTGTGCAAAAACCCTTTTCTAACGCACATGTGAATGTGCACAGAGTAAAAAGTTTTCTACTCAACAATGTTTGGCTTCTTCTTTCAATGCTCAATATCATTTTTTGGACTAAGTTGGTGTTTAATGGGGGTTATTTACTAAAGGCAAATCCACTTTGCACTACAAGTGCACTTTCAGTGCAGTTTCAAGTGCACTTTTGCAGTGCACTTGGAGGGCAAAGTGGATTTTCCTTTAGTAAATAACTCCACAGTGCTTTATAATTTGCCACAATCATGCCATTTTCGTGACTCACCAAAATTCATTAATGGGGCTGAAAATGATGTATATTTTTTATCAGTAATGCATTACATTATCAACAAAAACAAGGTGTGTGTGTAGCAGACCCACAAAATAATAATAGTTCAATGAAGAAGAGATTGCTACAACATTTTCTGGCATATCAATGGCCACCCTACACGCAAAGTACTCCATATATTTTATACGGACCCCGCGTGCGCTTTGGGGGGCAAGCACTGAAAACGATCTGAAAAGCACGAGGCTGAAAAGCGTGAATCATCTCTCACCAAACTTCTACTAACACGGGATAAACACAAGATTAGTAGAAGGAGCCCAAAGGGTGGCGCACTGGCTATTGAACTTCCCTTTTCTAGTGCCGTCGTACATGTTGTATGTCACTGCATTCTTGACGTTTGTAAGTTCCGACAACATTTGTGTGACCGTGTGTATGCAAGACAAGTTTGAGCCAACATCCGTCGGAAAAAAACATGGATTTTGTTGACAGAATGTGCAATCACGGCATAAGTCCTACATTTTAAGCCTAGCCATTGACGAGCCTCTAAAAGCATCTTTGCAAAAACAAATGCTGGTCCAACAAACCTCTGCAATATCTTGGAATCCAACTAACGTTTCTCTCCACAGATTTTTATAAAGTAAATTTCCTCTCACTCCTCTCCTACAAGAAATATCGAAAACTTAAAACACACCTTCTATCATGGTCTGGTCGCTTGGTAGCATACAAGATGTTACTGCTTCCAAAAATGTTATATCTATTTAGAACACTTCCAATACCTGTGCCCACTTCTTTTTTTACAGCCAGGTAAAAACTACTATCACAATTTATCTGGGCAGGCAGCAAAGTGAGATGCTTCTTACAAATCCAACAGAGACACAGATTGATGGGAGGCATAGGCCTTCCTGTGCTGCTAGATTACTACATGGCTTCATTATTAGACCAACTCAAATCCTGGTTCAGCAGCCCTCCACTAAAACCTTGGTGTCAACTAGAGAGAGCATGGATGGACAATATTTCCCATTTATCCCTGCTTATGTCCCACACCTTTAAATATCAAGGGTAAAGTATTGATCACCCCACTATTCTTGCCTCCTTTCATGCCTGGATTTACCTTCTAAAAATGGGAGACACCAACCAAACTTGGTCGGAGATTCCTATCCCCTTAGAATCTCTAAAATGGATTACGACGGATATCTCTCTAGGGTCTTGGCATCATGGGGGTATTCGTAATGTACAAGACTTGTTTTCCAAAGGTAAATTACTGTCCTTTACCAATCCAAACCATAAATTTCTATTACCAAAAACAGAATTGTTCTCATATCTGCGGATATTCTGATTATGTCACACCCTGGAGAGTACAAGCTGCCTAGTTCTGGACAAAATCTGGAAATTCTGGCTTACACAAGCTTCCAAGCAAAAAGGCATATCGCTAATTTATAACACTTTAAATTCAAAAAACTTAACCTCATTACAAAAATGGGAAAAAAGAGCTGGGGAAGGTATATTCTGACAGCCAGTGTCTCGGAACGATTAAGTGCTTACACCAATACTCTCGATGCGCTAATTATTGGGAATTGGCGCAAAAATTCCTCTTGAGATGGCACTACACCTCGTATATTGTGGCTAAATTCTCTGACGCTAACTCAAACCTTTGTTGGAGAGGATGTGGTCAAGTAGGCACGCTACTGCCCCGTACACATGGTCGGATTTTCCAACGGAAAATGTGTGATAGGACCTTGTTGTCGGAAATTCCGACCGTGTGTAGGCTCCATGAGACATTTTCCATCGGATTTTCCGAAACACAAAGTTTGAGAGCAGGCTATAAAATTTTCCGACAACGGAATTTCCGATTGTGTACACAAATCCAAAGCACAAAGTGCCACGCATGATCGGAATAAATAAAAAGATGAAAGCTATTGGCTACTGCCCCGTTTATAGTCCCGACGTACGTGTTTTACGTCACCGCGTTCAGAATGATCGGATTTTGCGACAACTTTGTGTGACCGTGTGTATGCAAGACAAGTTTGAGCCAACATCCGTCGGAAAAAATCCTAGGATTTTGTTGTCGGAATGTCCGATCAATGTCCAACCGTGTGTACGGGGCATATCACATATGGTGTGGTCTTGCCTGCATCTTCATAGCTTCTGGGCTGAAGTTTTTAAACTAATCTCCAAGGCCACGGGCTTCTTTACAAAACCTAACATTGAACAAGCCATTCTAGGTATCAATTTGCCATTTTTCCATGTTCAGTTAGATCTATAGCCTTGCAGATAATTATGGGCGCTCATTCAGCAATAATGCTCAAATGGAATGGTTCCTACTGTCAGGGAGATAATCAGACAGGTCAACATGAAAGCTGAATACAAAAAAATACTAGCTTACAAAGATGGAAATGTAGCTAAATATGAGTTTAACTGATCTCTTTGGAAAACCTGAACTGATGGTACTGTTTCTAATGCAAATATTCCTTTTTGTTAAAAAAAATTGTGGTTTATTATAACAAACAATAATTATTTTCATTACTGTATAGTCAACACAGAGAATATTATTAATTTATGTCACACTGGCGGCTGGGGGTGTTGCCCCCTCCCCCCTCGACACGGTCTGCTCCCATGGGGGTGTCTGGGTCGGCTGGATGATGCCTCTAACTGAAGATTAGCAATAATATCTCCCTACTGTTCATTTGTTACTTCTGTCACTCGTACTTATTTAAGTGACTCTCCTTACATTGTAAATATATGACAATTACTGTTATAATTTTGTTTGATGCTTTATAACTCAAAAAAATTATTGAACATAAACACTGCTCTCCAAAACTTCAAAGATGTAAACAGGACTATAATAGTGTGCTAAGGTACCTACTTGCCCACATCCCCTCCAACAGGAGTTATTAGACACTCTGGAGAATTCAGCTACTAGGTAAAAAATCATATACCATCTAAGATTAATTATTCTGGGACATTTCCCAGTTATTTATATACATTTAGAATATGCATTGTTGCTTAGGATATCTTTTTATCACTGATCATCTGTGAAGCTGCAAAGAGTCATTTAGACTATAAAAGATTATAAAGATGGGTAATACCCTTACATTTAGATAAAGATGCCAATGTGGTAAAAGTGAGGTAATCTTGGGTGAGAAAAGTAAAAGTCGACCTTAAACGGTAACTCCATGTTCGTGGGAAAAAAAGCAAATACAAAAAATTTATATAGCATATACAATTGCTACAGAAGTCATATTGTAATTGAATGTTATTAAAAATTACCTTTACTTTTCAATCTTCAGTACTGCAGTTCTGTAAAATGCTATGCATATGGCAACCTGGAGGCATTCTGCATAGATATGTCATTCCCTGCTTGTATGATTGGCTTGCTTATTTTCCCAGAAGTCTGCACTAAAATACAAGTCATATTTTAGGCATCCCCTAAACAAGAATGTCATTTTTGGTGGACACTCCCAAAGGGAAATCATGTCAAAAGAGATGCAGACCCTGCAACTTCCCCCCATCAGAACCCTTCAAGTGCAGCAGCTGATTGATAATTATAAAATAACTCACATTAAATTCACGTTCCACATAGACACAGACAAACAACACCGCTATTTCTTCAAAATAACAAAAAGCTAGAAATTTGCAACTTAGTTTGTTATAATCCTTGCGATGTACATAAATCACCCAGAGGGGAATGTTTTTTGCTCAACAAAAGTGGAGTTACCCTTTAACTGATGAAATGAAATAATTTGCCATTCTTAATAATATCATACATTGTGCATTTATCTGGTAATACCCAGCTTTTAAGGGAAATAGGCGGAGTAAAAAAATGTAAGCATGTCCAGTGGTAACAGGATGATTGGGGGCCTGGGGATTTTAGAAAATAATCCCAAGCTTTGAGAGTTGTGGATTTAGCAGGATGAGTGGTGGTGTATTTTAATTTCATTGCTGGAAAAACCAATAGCATAGCTCCTAGGCTACCCAAAGGAACAAATAATGGTTCCAAATGGCTCCACTGGATTGGGAGAAACCAATATTTGACTTGGTCTACGATGACTGTCATATAGTAATCTCTAATATCAGGAAATCCAATACCACCCATGCTCTTGAGTTTAATAAGGGTAGAATCCAAACACCTGACTATACTTCCTTGCCACACAAATTAAAATACCATTCATTTTACGTTTAGAAAAAGTTACTAGGAAGAGGTATTGGCAAGGCTCAAAAATAATAAAAATAATAAAACTCAACTGCGCTAATCAAGAATTGTAATGTTATACATTGAGACATATGTGAATGAAATCCCATATAACAAGAAGGCAAATAACTGACAGTGATATAGAAATTGAGAGGCAAGCTACAAGACAGCTTGTACAACTTAAGATATGCGATTATTGGAGGCGTCCTTGTCCGACCTCACCATGGAGAGGAGAAAGGCAGGAAAGGTTCCGTCCGGTAGGCAAGGATAATCAACAAGGAGGACCCAAAGGAATAAAAGATAGGAACTCCATAGTGTAAATCAGCAGACACAATTTATTTAAAAAAGGGATTTGCACTTACATAAATGACGTGAATAGAAGCATAAACGAAGATAAAAATAGCCGGCCGGCCTGCATACACCCGTTCAAGACGAGAGGACACCGATGACGTCAGCGCGTCAACCTTGCAAAATAATAAAGTATTTTAGTTAGCATTATCTTGAAGGCCACCAGCCTACCTGACATGGATGGGTAGTATTTACCCATCGTGTTCAGTTTTCATTGTACACAGGCACATAAAGGAGCATAAATTACTTGAAATATACTCAATAAAAGTGTACTGAGTTTTATACCTTGGTAAGGCAAAGACTACTGCCTCTATGGTTATGAAAATGCTTTTTGTAAATGGTATAAAATGTCTATATCCTTACTTATGCCCAATATGTTGGACTAAGAATCGTTTATTTTATAGTAGGATCTTTTTTTAAATAGTTGTCCTATATATAGTGTGGGCCTTGCAGCAAAAGAGCTGGAATAGAAAGTGACAAAATGGCATAATCTGCAAAATGGGGTGTGGATCATCCCTGAACCTCTATTCCACTAATATCAAGGCTGAGGGGGGAAATATACTGTATAACGCCAGTATTGCAGACTGTACATTGCTTGAACAACCACATTTAGTAAGAACTCTCCAAAGGTATCCAATCCCCAATGTATCCAATTGAAGGCCTTCTCTGCATCTAATGTCAATATATCCAATTGAAGGCCTTCTCTGCATCTTCTGTTTTCTGCATAATACATCAAATTCAAAATGTGTTGTGCTGTGTTAGACACCTGTCTCCCAGACAAAGAGCCAACTTGGTCAGGTTTTTATCAACATAAGAAGGTACCATGAGATCTTATTAGCAAATGTATTTAGCATAGATTTTTAAATCTATGTTTAACAAAGAAATCTGTTGAACATTTTGAGCTAGTACTGGCTCCTTCCCTTTGGCAAGGTTATTGCTCTTGTAGCAGTTAAAATATCAGTTGGAAAGGATGCAGAGGACACAGCAGAATGATATAGCCTCTGTAAATGTGGATTCAACTGGGAAAGGAAAAGTCAGTAATATGCAGACTAGGGATGAGCCGAATACCCCCTGGTTCGGTTCGCACCAGAACCTGCGAACGAACCGAAAGTTTGCGCAAACTTTAGAACCCCATTAAAGTCTATGGGACTCAAACGTTCAAAATCAAAAGTGCTCATATTAAAGGCTAATATGCAAGGTATTGTCCTAAAAAGGGTTTGGGGACCTGGGACCTGCTCCAGGGGACATGTATCAATGCAAAAAAGTTTTAAAAACGGATGTTTTTCGGGAGCAGTGATTTTAATGATGCTTAAAGTGAAAAAAAGTGAAATATTCCTTTAAATATTGTACCTGGGGGGCGTCTATAGTATGCCTGTAAAGTGGTGCATGTTTCCTGTGCTTAGAACAGTCCCTGCACAAAATTACATTTTTAAAGGAATAAAAGTCATTTAAAACTGCTTGTGTCTTTAATGTAATGTCTGGTCCCGGCAATATGGAAGAAAATCAGTGAGAAAAATGGCATGGGTACCCCCCCAGTTCATTACCAGGGCCTTTGGGTCTTGTATAGATATTAAGGGGAACCCCGCACCCAAATTAAAAAAAGGAAAGGCGTGGGGCCCCCAGGCCCTATATACGCTGAATAGCAGTATGCAGGTGGTGCAAACAAGACAGGGACTGTAGGTTTATTGTTAAGTAGAATCTGTTTGTAATTTTGAACTGGTACATTTTTAAAGTGTAGCTCCAGCCAAAAAAATCTATTTTTAAGCTTTTTGGAAAACATAGGGAAGGGTTATCACCCCTGTAACATTTGTTTTGCTGTCTGTGCACCTCTTCAAAAGATTTCACCTCACTTTCTGTCCCAATGACAAATTTGTTTTGAAAATTTGGGGTTTTTAGTAAAACAAGGATTGGTGATAAAGCATCAGTGAAGAGGTGACACGTTTTTCCCATATTAACTCTTACAGGAGAGAATTTCCCTTCCTAGGGGTAGATTTCATCTCACTTCCTGTTGTCTCTTTCCATTTGCAAGTAGGAGTCGCTTGTAAGTTGGATGTTTGAAAGTAGGGTCCTGCCCTATATACTCTGCAGAGTCCTAGGTGTTGGTGTTGCCACAACACTGTAAGCCCTCACAAGGCCCTGCTGTGAAATATTAGATCAAGAATTGTAATTACATGCCATTGTTGAACAGATTCAGAAAAATTGGGCCTTTGGTGGTGGTGGTGGTGCTGGTGCCACAACATTGTAAGCCCTCACAGTTACTCTTGGTGGGCGCAGGAATGGGCCCTGCTGTGAAATATTAGATCAAGAATTGTAATTACATGTCCCTGTTGAACAGGGGCAGAAAAATTGGGCCTTAGGCACTGGTGTCACAACACTGCAACCCCTCACAGATGCTATAGTTGGAGCGCAGGAATGAGCCCTCCTGCAAAAATTGTATCTACACGCCCCTGTTAGACAAGGGCTCAAAAATTGGGCCTTGGGCACTGGTGCTGGTGCCATAACACTGCAGCCCCTCACAGATACTCTAATTGGAGTGCAGGAATGAGCCCTGCTGCGATGTACATAAATCACCCAGAGGGGAATGTTTTTTGCTCAACAAAAGTGGAGTTACCCTTTAACTGATGAAATGAAATAATTTGCCATTCTTAATAATATCATACTTTGTGCATTTATCTGGTAATACCCAGCTTTTAAGGGAAATAGGCGGAGTAAAAAAATGTAAGCATGTCCAGTGATAACAGGATCCGACTAAGTTGTGATTGGGGGCCTGGGGATTTTAGAAAATAATCCCAAGCTTTGAGAGTTGTGGATTTAGCAGCATGAGTGGTGGTGTATTTTAATTTCATTGCTGGAAAAACCAATAGCAGAGCTCCTAGGCTACCCAAAGGAACAAATAATGGTTCCAAATGGCTCCACTGGATTGGGAGAAACCAATATTTGACTTGGTCTAAGATGACTGTCATATAGTAATCTCTAATATCAGGAAATCCAATACCACCCATGCTCTTGAGTTTAATAAGGGTAGAATCCAAACACCTGACTATACTTCCTTGCCACACAAATTAAAATACCATTCATTTTACGTTTAGAAAAAGTTACTAGGAAGAGGTATTGGCAAGGCTCTAAAATAATAAAAATAATAAAACTGAACTGCGCTAATCAAGAATTGAAATGTTATACATTGAGACATATGTGAATGAAATCCCATATAACAGGAAGGCAAATAACTGACAGTGATATAGAAATTGAATAATCATAAAAAATCAAAAATGGGTGACAAAATAAAAAACTAATAGACATTGGTGATAAGTGAAAGAAAGTCCCAAAGAACCCAATTGATATACAATATTAATTGCAATTAAGCTCTTCAGATGGCACCAAGTGACAAATCCACCACCAAAAGCAATGCGCGCTTACCAGAGGCAAGCTACAAGACAGCTTGTACAACTTAAGATATGCGATTATTGGAGGCGTCCTTGTCCGACCTCACCATGGAGAGGAGAAAGGCAGGAAAGGTTCCGTCCGGTAGGCAAGGTTAATCAACAAAGAGGACCCAAAGGAATAAAAGATAGGAACTCCATAGTGTAAATCAGCAGACACAATTTATTTAAAAAAGGGATTTGCACTTACATAAATGACGTGAATAGAAGCATAAACGAAGATAAAAATAGCCGGCCGGCCTGCATACACCCGTTCAAGACCAGAGGACACAGATGACGTCAGCGCGTCAACCTTCCAAAATAATAAAGTATTTTAGTTAGCATTATCTTGAAGGCCACCAGCCTACCTGACATGGATGGGTAGTATTTACCCATCCTGTTCAGTTTTCATTGTACAGAGGCACATAAAGGGGCATAAATTACTTGAAATATACTTGATAAAGGGGTACTGAGCTTTATACCTTGGTAAGGCAAAGACTGCTGCCTCTATGGTTATGAAAATGCTTTTTGTAAATGGTATAAAATGTCTATATCCTTACTTATGCCCAATATGTTGGACTAAGAATCGTTTATTTTATAGTAGGATGTTTTTTTTAATAGTTGTCCTATATATAGTGTGGGCCTTGCAGCAAAAGAGCTGGAATAGAAAGTGACAAAATGACATAATCTGCAAAATGGGGTGTGGATCATCCCTGAACCTCTATTCCACTAATATCAAGGCTGAGGGGGGAAATATACTGTATAACGTCAGTATTGCAGACTGTACATTGCTTGAACAACCACATTTAGTAAGAACTCTCCAAAGGTATCCAATCCCCAATGTATCCAATTGAAGGCCTTCTCTGCATCTAATGTCAATATATCCAATTGAAGGCCTTCTCTGCATCTTCTGTTTTCTGCATAATACATCAAATTCAAAATGTGTTGTGCTGTGTTAGACACCTGTCTCCCAGACAAAGAGCCAACTTGGTCAGGTTTTTATCAACATAAGAAGGTACCATGCGATCTTATTAGCAAATGTATTTAGCATAGATTTTTAAATCTATGTTTAACAAAGAAATCTGTCAAACATTTTGAGCTAGTACTGGCTCCTTCCCTTTGGCAAGGTTATTGCTCTTGTAGCACTTAAGATATCAGTTGGAAAGGATGCAGAGGACACAGCAGAATGATATGAACAAAAAAGGAAAAAGGGTTTCCCCAGATGGGGTTTTTAGGCAGCAAAGTTAAAATATTAAACCAGTGTTTGTAAAAAGGATTTATATTTTATTGTACAAAGGTTGCTTCAACACAACGGTTAAAAAATGAGCTCCAATACAGAGTGTTTAACAAGTCTTGTGACACCCAACACATATAGTGCAGACATGTTTTCATAACAACATTGTATGTATATAAACAGTATCAGAGAAATGGACCATATACATATACATACAATGTTGTTATGAAAACATGTCTGCACTATATATGTTGGGTGTCACGAGACTTGTTAAACACTCTGTATTGGAGCTCATTTTTTAACCGTTGTGTTGAAGCAACCTTTGTACAATAAAATATAAATCCTTTTTACAAACACTGGTTTAATATTTTAATTTTGCTGCCTAAAGACCCCATCTGGGGAAACCCTTTTTCCTTTTTTGTTCTGATCAATAGGGGTGAGCATCATTCCCTTTTCTTCCCCTCCCTGTGTCCCCTCTTTTCTTTCTACAGCAGAATGATATAGCCTCTGTAAATGTGGATTCAACTGGGAAAGGAAAAGTCAGTAATATGCAGACTAGGGATGAGCTGAACACCCCCTGGTTCGGTTCGCACCAGAACCTGCGAACGAACCGAAAGTTCGCGCAAACTTTAGAACCCCATTAAAGTCTATGGGACTCAAACGTTCAAAATCAAAAGTGCTCATATTAAAGGCTAATATGCAAGGTATTGTCCTAAAAAGGGTTTGGGGACCTGGGACCTGCTCCAGGGGACATGTATCAATGCAAAAAAGTTTTAAAAACTGATGTTTTTCGGGAGCAGTGAATTTAATGATGCTTAAAGTGAAAAAAAAGTGAAATATTCCTTTAAATATTGTACCTGGGGGGCGTCTATAGTATGCCTGTAAAGTGGTGCATGTTTCCTGTGCTTAGAACAGTCCCTGCACAAAATTACATTTTTAAAGGAATAAAAGTCATTTAAAACTGCTTGTGTCTTTAATGTAATGTCTGGTCCCGGCAATATGGAAGAAAATCAGTGAGAAAAATGGCATGGGTACCCCCCCAGTCCATTACCAGGGCCTTTGGGTCTTGTATAGATATTAAGGGGAACCCCGCACCCAAATTAAAAAAAGGAAAGGCGTGGGGCCCCCAGGCCCTATATACTCTGAATAGCAGTATGCAGGTGGTGCAAACAAGACAGGGACTGTAGGTTTATTGTTAAGTAGAATCTGTTTGTAATTTTGAACTGGTACATTTTTAAAGTGTAGCTCCAGCCAAAAAAATCTATTTTTAAGCTTTTTGGAAAACATAGGGAAGGGTTATCACCCCTGTAACATTTGTTTTGCTGTCTGTGCACCTCTTCAAAAGATTTCACCTCACTTTCTGTCCCAATGACAAATTTGTTTTGAAAATTTGGGGTTTTTAGTAAAACAAGGATTGGTGATAAAGCATCAGTGAAGAGGTGACACGTTTTTCCCATATTAACTCTTACAGGAGAGAATTTCCCTTCCTAGGGGTAGATTTCATCTCACATCCTGTTGTCTCTTTCCATTTGCAAGTAGGAGTCGCTTGTAAGTTGGATGTTTGAAAGTAGGGTCCTGCCCTATATACTCTGCAGAGTCCTAGGTGTTGGTGTTGCCACAACACTGTAAGCCCTCACAAGGCCCTGCTGTGAAATATTAGATCAAGAATTGTAATTACATGCCATTGTTGAACAGGTTCAGAAAAATTGGGCCTTTGGTGGTGGTGGTGGTGCTGGTGCCACAACACTGTAAGCCCTCACAGTTACTCTTGGTGGGCGCAGGAATGGGCCCTGCTGTGAAATATTAGATCAAGAATTGTAATTACATGTCCCTGTTGAACAGGGGCAGAAAAATTGGGCCTTAGGCACTGGTGTCACAACACTGCAACCCCTCACAGATGCTATAGTTGGAGGCGCAGGAATGAGCCCTCCTACAAAAATTGTATCTTCACGCCCCTGTTAGACAGGGGCTCAAAAATTGGGCCTTGGGCAATGGTGCTGGTGCCATAACACTGCAGCCCCTCACAGATACTCTAATTGGAGTGCAGGAATGAGCCCTGCTGCAAAGTATTGCATCAAAAATTTTAATTACACGCCCCTGTTAAACAGGAGCAGAAAAATTGGGCCTTGGCCACTGGTGGCGGTGCCCAGAACCAAAAATGTTCTTACAAGCTATCAGCATGAAAATTGAGGAGGAAGAGGATTGTCACTCAGCATAACAGGATAGGTAGTCTTGAAGGGATCTCACATTAAAAAAAAAATCGATCGGTTACATCAGCATCAGGTGCTTGGCAGCTGGTGATCCAAGACTGATTCATTTTTTTAAAGGTCAGCTGATTGACCGATTCGGTAGACAGGCGCACCCTGTGATTGGTTAAAAAGCCTCCAGCAGCACTGAATGTGCGTTCCGAAAGAATGCTGGATGCAGGACAGGACAGGACAGTAGCTGAATTGCATACTGCTCAAGCTCTGGCCAGTGATCCATCCTCAAGACACAGTAACCCAGAAGATTTTCAATGGGAAAGGTGTCCAAGTCTGATCTTGCTCCTAGGTAATCCGGCACCGTGTGAATCAGACGCTGGCGATGGTTGCTGGAACCGATCAGACCTTTGGGCTGCAGACTGAAAATTTGTCTGAAGGCATCGGTCAGACGGCCACCTTCTCCACCGCTCCTTCTGTGACTGACCGAAGCCTCAGCAACACGTTGTCCAGGAGGACCAGGAAATTGTAACCTCCCAGGCTCTGGAAACGCGTTGCACAAACCTTTCTGCAAGGCCTCCTCAAGATGTTCCATCCTCTGCTCCCTCTGCGACGGCAAGATAATATCCTCAACCTTACCCTTGTAACGTGGATCAAGGAGGGTAGCCAGCCAGTAATCATCCCTCCCCTTGATACCACGAATACGAGGATCCTCCCGCAGGTGTTGCAGGATCAGGGAGGCCATACAGCGTAGGTTTGCTGAGACATTCGGTCCAGAGCCCTCTGGGTCACTAAGGATGACATGATCCACAGCCACTTCCTCCCAGCCATGTATAAGTCCACGGGTTTCTTCAGAGTGTAAATGATCCCTTGAAGACTGCTGCTGATGCTGAGTGCTAGGCTTCACCTCCATGCTGACACAATCCTCCTCCTCGTCCTCTTCCTGTGTGAACTGTCTGGTAAAAGGGGGCCTTGGTAGGTAAGGAAGTCCTCCTCTTCCCACCTCTGTTCTGCCTCAAGTGCCCTGTCCATTATTCCACGCAGTGTGTGCTCCAACGGGTGGACAAGAGGGACAGTGTCACTGATGCATGCACTGTCACTGCTCACCATCCTTGTGGCCTCCTCAAATGGTGACAGGACAGTGCATGCATCCCTGATCATAGCCCACTGGTGTGGGGAAAAAAAACAGGGTCCCTTGACCCTGTCCTGGTGCCATAGTCACATAGGTACTCATTGATGGCCCTCTGCTTCGTGTGCAGCTGCTGCAGCATGGCCAACGTTGAGTTCCACCTGGTGGGCATGTCACAGATTAGGCAGTTCTTGGGCAGGTTCAATTCCTTTTGGAGGTCAGCCAGCCGAGCACTGGCAATATATGACCTGCGGAAATGCAGACAGACTTTCCTGGCCTGCCTCAGGACATCATGTAAGCCCAGGTACCTGCCCAAGAACCACTGCACCAAGTTAAGGACGTGAGCCAAACAGGGCACATGGGTCAGTTGTCCCTTTTGGAGGGCGGAGAGGAGGTTGGTGCCATTGTCGCAAACCACCATACCTGCCTTACGCTGGTGAGGCGTCAACCACCTCTGAACCTGCCATTTCAGAATCTCTGCCCCAGTGTGGCTCCTGTCCCCCAAGCACACCAGCTCAAGCATCGCATGGCATCTTTTTGCCTGCGTGCTAGCGTAGCCCCTTGAATGCCTACGGAGCACAGCTGGTTCCGAGGAGAAATCAGCACAGGAAGAGGCCATTGAGGAAGAAGAAGAGGAGAAGGTGGGGGAGAGAGGTGTGGCAGAATCACCACTAGTAGAATTTTGGAGGCGTGGTGGCGGAACAACCTCCAACACTACTGGACCCTGTCCTGCATCCTTCCCAGCTGCCAGAAGAGTCACCCAGTGCACAGTGAAAGATAGGTAACGTTCCTGTCCATGCCTGCTGGACCATGAGTCAGCGGTAATATGCACCTTACCTCTGACCGCCTTGTCAAGCGAGGCCAAGATATTGTCTTCCACATGCTGGTAGAGAGCCGGAATTGCCTTCCATGAGAAAAAGTGGCGTTTGGGTACCTGCCACTGAGGAACCGCACATTCCACAAACTCACGGAAGGGGGCAGAGTCTACCAACTGAAAAGGCAGCAGTTGAAGTGCTAGCAATTTTGCCAAGCTAAAATTCAACCGCTGGGCATGTGGTTGGCTGGGAGCGGATTTCTTTCGGCGGTGAAGCAGCTGGGGCAGGGAAATTTGCCTGGTACAATCTGACGTCGGTGTAACGATAGCAGATTGCCTGCAAGTACTTGGCTGTGACACACCTAATTCTTCACCTTCATTCATGAAAAGAGAAAGAGAAGGGGGGGAGGGGGAAGATAGGGATCCCCCCTCCTCAAATGAATGGGACTTTGGAGGAAAATACTGAGTCTAGTAGGTGAAAATCAAACAAGTTTGATAAAAAGTTAACAATATTTATTGAAATATGATTAAAAATAGCATTGTCAAAAACATGTACAGACATATGACCATCCAGTAGTAAATTTCAAAATTCATACGTGACTAAAGCCAACATGTTTCACAAAAGGATTTTCGCTTCATCAGGGCTAGACACGATGTCATTGATTCATTTAAACTGTGTAAACAATGAACAGTCTCAAATTACATAATGGTCATACATGAAATCAATCATAACAATAGAAAAACATCAGTTACATAAAATTATTGCTCACCTACTATTAAAATTTCAAAAGAATAAGGCTATTGCCACCATTCATCGGACATCAACCGCTTAGCCAACCGGCACGGATTGTCCCTGGGTGCCAGATCCCAGACGGACAATACCAGTAGGAGGACTGGACCGCACACTTAGGGCAATATAGGCTGGTAACCCATACTGAAACAAAGACGGGAGACCCATAAGTTCCTCTGATTCAGAATAGATCATACATAGTACTAACGATGACCATTACGGTCAAACAAGTCTGATACATTGCATGTTAACGAAGTTTTAATACGACGCCCAAATCAGTACATTATATAGAAGGTATGTTTGTAGTATATATAGTATAGTATTTAAAAGACATCTATACCAGAATAGGGGGGAGGGGGGAGGGAAAAGAGGGGAAGGGAAAGGGGGGGGTGGAAAAAGGGGGGGGAGAGAGAAGGGGGGAGGGGGAAAAGGGGGTAAAGGGGGAAGGGGAGGGGGGGAGAAGGGGGGAAGGAGGAGAGGAGAGAAAGAGAGAGATTGCTTGGGGTGCAGGGCACAGTCCGCCAGTTAATTGCTTAGGATGCCTTCATCTTTATTGCAGGGAGGGAGAGAACAGTCTACCCCAGTTTATGGTAGATGGCCACTAAATATACCATGCCTGTGTCCATAATGTCCCAGTGTAGTAATTTAAATAGGACAATTAATCCTAATGAGGCAACAGGTTTCAGGTAATTAAAAAGAGGCACCAAACCTATAATGATAATGGTATAAGGGCCCTGTTATTTATTTGTCCCTAAAGTTATAATAATAGTCCCCCATTAAAGGATACATCCATATAAATAAAGCAAAGCAAGTCCGTTAAAACGAATCTCAACTTACCCCTAAGTGTAAAGATAGAGGGAGAGGAGCTATGATGGCTCCTAGTCAAATGGTTGTGCGTCTGCCCGTCGCGATGGATGGTCGCAGGATGCGTCTATCAGACAACACCGGCGCCTCCATCTTTTAAATGGTGCGGTCCCACCGGAAGCAATCAGGTCAAGGCTGACCTCCGGCATTGCTTCCGGTCCGTACGTCCCTGCCAGGATGCGCGCGCATCGAGGGGGGGGCGGACGCATGCGCATTCCATGTCCCAGGATGCGCGCACATTGCCCATACTTCGCCGACCCCAAAGCACCTTGTCCCAATGTTGAAGAGGACAAGGGTCTCTTCCCGACAACCCTGGCCATTGATTGTCGGGGTCTGCTGGCGGGGGGCTTATCGGGATCCGGGAGCCCCCTGTAAGAGGGCCCCCAGATCCCGGCCCCTCACCCTATGTGAATGAGTATGGGGTACATGGTACCCCTACCCATTCACCTAGGGAAAAAGTGTCAATAATAAAACACTACACAGGTTTTTAAAATAATTTATTACACAGGTCCGGGGGGGTCTTCCTCCGGCTTCGGGGGTCTTCTTCCGGCTTCGGGGGTCCCTCCGGTTCCTCTTCTCCCGGCGTCCGGTTGGTTCTTCTCTGCTCTCTCTGGCCTCTTCTCCCAGTGTTCCAGTTCTTCTGCCGGCTCCTCCGCTGTCTTCATGCCGCTCTCTTGCTAGCGGAGGTCCGGACTTCTGGGCTTCTTGTCTTCTTGGCTTCTTCCCTCTTCTCTTCTCCAGATGTTGACATAACGGTCTCTCCGCCTGGACTGCTCTCTGAGCGCTCCGATGTGACTTATATAGGTGGAAACCCCGCCCCTTTATGCCGTCACAGTCCGTGGGCATTGCTTGGACTGTGACGGCATAAGGGGCATGGTCAACATCACCCGATGACCACGCCCCCTTATCCCGTCACAGTCCCAGCATGCCCAGGGACTGTGATGGCATAAGGGGGAGGGGTCTCCACCTATATAAGTCACATTGGAGCGCTCAGAGAGCAGTCCAGACGGAGAGACCATAATATCCCATACTAGAGACTTATTTACAATACACATTCTAGCAGGCAACAGACAGACAGGTGGCTGGAATTTACATCAGCATCTCCTAACAGTATTTGTCCAAGCATTATGAATCAGCCACTATTCCTAATATGGCAAATCCAGGGTCCCCAGAGTCTGTGTGTCCTGGGGAACCAGGACCCGAATCCACAGTAATACCACCTCAAGGGTCCCCAGGCATATAGCTCACAAAGAGCACCGTTCCCCCAAATGTCAGGGCCCACAATCGATCGGCAAGAGGCTAGCATTCAGTCCCCTTCAAAAGTCTCTCTCCCGGCTAGGTCTGTCACAATAGGATCAGAAGAACACCACCAATTTTCTTCAGTTAGCTTTAGGTGTACACGGTGCAGAGGACACAGTACACTAACTGCAAGTACTGTAGTTGCCTGCCTGTGGTACTAATAGGATCAGAAGAATACCACCAATTTTCTTCAGGTAGCTTTAGGTGCACACAGTGCAGAGGACACAGTACACTAACTGTAAATTCTGTAGCTGCCTGCCTGTGGTATTAATAGGATCAGAACAACAGCAATTGTCTTCAGGTAGCTTTAGGTGCACACTGTGCAGAGGACGTACTACACTAACTGTAAATACTGCAGCTGCCTGCGGTACTAATAGGATCAGAAGAAAACCACCAATTTTCTTCAGGTAGCTTTAGGTGCACACGGTGCAGAGGACACAGTACACTAACTGCAAGTACTGTAGCTGCCTGCCTGTGGTACTAATAGGATAAGATGAACACCACCAATTTTCTTCAGGTAGCTTTAGGTGCACACTGTGCAGAGGACGCAGTACACTAACTGTAAATACTGCAACTGCCTGCCTGTGGTACTAATAGGATCTGAAGAACACCACCAATTTTCTTCAGGTAGCTTTAACTGCACACTTTGCAGAGGACACAGTACACTAACTGTAAATACTGCAGCTGCCTGCCTGTGGTATTAATAGGATCAGAACAACAGCAATTGTCTGAGGTAGCTTTAGGTGCACACTGTGCAGAGGACGCACTACACTAGCTATAAATACTGCAGCTGCCTGCGGTACTAATAGGATCAGAAGAAAACCACCAATTTTCTTCAAGTAGCTTTAGGTGCACACTGTGCAGAGGACGCACTACAAAAATTGTAAATACTGCAGCTGCCTGCCTGTGGTATTAATAGGATCAGAACAACAGCAATTGTCTTCAGGTAGCTTTAGGTGCACACTGTGCAGAGGACGCAGTACACTAACTGTAAATACTGCAGCTGCCTGCCTGTGGTATTAATAGGATCAGAAGAACACCACCAATTTTCTTCAGGTAGCTTTAGGTGCACACTTTGCAGAGGACACAGTACACTAACTGTAAATACTGCAGCTGCCTGCCTGTGGTATTAATAGGATCAGAACAACAGCAATTGTCTGAGGTAGCTTTAGGTGCACACTGTGCAGAGGACGCACTACACTAGCTATAAATACTGCAGCTGCCTGCGGTACTAATAGGATCAGAAGAAAACCACCAATTTTCTTCAAGTAGCTTTAGGTGCACACTGTGCAGAGGACGCACTACACTAATTGTAAATACTGCAGCTGCCTGCCTGTGGTATTAATAGGATCAGAACAACAGCAATTGTCTTCAGGTAGCTTTAGGTGCACACTGTGCAGAGGACGCAGTACACTAACTGTAAATACTGCAGCTGCCTGCCTGTGGTATTAATAGGATCAGAAGAACACCACCAATTTTCTTCAGGTAGCTTTAGGTGCACACTGTGCAGAGGACACAGTACACTAACTGCAAGTACTGTAGCTGCCTGCCTGTGTTACTAATAGGATCAGAAGAACACCACCAATTTTCTTCAGGTAGCTTTAGGTGCACACTGTGCAGAGGACACAGTACACTAACTGTAAATACTGTAGCTGCCTGCCTGTGGTATTAATAGGATCAGAACAACAGCATTGCCTCAGGTAGCTTTAGGTGCACGCTGTGCAGAGGACGCAGTACACTAACTGTAAATACTGCAGCTGCCTGCCTGTGGTATTAATAGGATCAGAAGAACACCGCCAATTTTCTTCAGGTAGCTTTAGGGGCACACTGTGCAGAGGACACAGTACACTAACTGCAAGTACTGTAGCTGCCTGCCTGTGGTACTAATAGGATCAGAAGAACACCACCAATTTTCTTCAGGTAGCTTTAGGTGCACACTGTGCAGAGGACACAGTACACTAACTGTAAATACTGTAGCTGCCTGCCTGTGGTATTAATAGGATCAGAACAACAGCATTGCCTCAGGTAGCTTTAGGTGCACACTGTGCAGAGGACGCACTACACTAACTGTAAATACTGCAGCTGCCTGCGGTACTAATAGGATCAGAAGAACACCACCAATTTTCTTCAGGTGGCTTTAGGTGCACACTGCGCAGAGGACGCACTACACTAACTGTAAATACTGCAGCTGCCTGAAGTACTAATAGGATCAGAAGAACACCACCAATTTTCTTCAGGTAGCTTTAGGTGCACACTGTGCAGAGGACGCACTACACTAACTGTAAATACAGCAGCTGCCTGCCTGTGGTATTAATTGCTGTTGTTCTGATCCTGTTAATACCACAGGCAGGCAGCTGCAGTATTTAAATTTAGTGTACTGCGTCCTCTGCACAGTGTGCACCTAAAGCTACCTGAAGACAATTGGTGGTGTTCTTATGATCTTATTAGTACTGCAGGCAGCTGCAGTATTTACCAAAGAACATGTTTATTATTGTCAAAAACATCATACAAATGAAATACATATCATACATTGATCAGAGGAGATAGCGAACAGTGTTTGTATACAAGCATACGTTTCTGACAATATGACTACATATATATATATATATATATATATATATATAGAGGCAGGTGTAGTTTCACATAAGACTGAATTACCATATCTGGATTGGCCATTTGCATTATATTATTTTGCCAAACTAGATATTCCCTCTGGTCAGGTTATTAGGGCATAGATGCCGTGAGCTGAGTTTGTTTCCCTCCCCAGTCTTGCAGCTATCTTCTGCCAATCATGCAGAACAAGTGTTAGTGTTGTCTAACCATCTAGCCCATATCTTGTGGTACTTGTTGGGCACCCCCTATGTCTATATAGCACCTTTTTATATGGTAACGACGCATTTACATCCCCCAACCAAGCCTGAATAGTAGGAGAGGTGGTTCTCATCCAGTATTTGGCGATTAACTTTCTAGCACTAAATAAAGTTTCACTGAGAAGTGTAGCCATAGGCCTGTCCATGGTGTCTGGGAGTAAGCCCAGTAGGCATGGTTTTGGGTCTAGTTGTATTGGCGAGCCTATATGATCATGGAGGAACTTTATAATCTGTGCCCAGTAATCTTGTATCACTGGGCATGACCAGATTAAATGAAAGAAGGAGCATGGGTTACCTGAGCATCTTGGGCAGTTTAGGTTCTGGTTTGGAGAAAATTTGGCTATTCTGGCAGGCGTAAGGTAAGATTTATATATTATGTACAGCTGAGTCAGACGTTCAGACATTTTAGGTGAGGTTTTCCTTACATTTTCTAATATTCCTTCCCAGTCAGAGTCATCTATTGGGCCTATGTCTGTCTCCCATCTAACCCTCGCTGTGTCTACTATTCTAGCTATCGCTCTATTACGTAGTGTGGTGTAGAGAGTGGTTATAAGTTTTTCTGGGTTTGATCCTGTAATTACGTCTGTCAATGGGAGCATTTGTGGGTTAGGAAAGCCATTTGCAAATTGGGTTTGGAGCGCGTGCCTCAGCTGCATATAGTTAAATTGCATATGGGAGGGGAGGTCAAATTCTTCACAGAGTGTTTGGAAGTTTCTCACTCCAAATAAAGTGATAATCTGAAAGAGGAACACTATCCCCTTAGCGGCCCATCTAGTGGCCCCGGGTAGGGATAACAATTCCCCCAAGAGGGGATTGTGCCACAGGGGTGTGTGTGAATGAAAGAAATCAGCTCCAGTCATTTTGATCGCCCTCTCCCATATGTATCTATGTTGAAGCAGCAGTAAGTTTTGTCCTTCTCTTTTCTGTTTTCTGCTCCCATTCCTAAATAGGACTTGTAACGGGGAGTACATGTCGTTGTTTGGCTTCTTGCATACTAATGTTTGATATCTAATTTCATCTGTTTTATGGATATAGTAAAAGTGTGAGAGCTGTGCAGCTATGTAGTAAGTGTACAAGTCTGGTATAGCTGCTCCCCCCGACGAGGTAGGATTTTTGATCGTATTCCAGGCTAGTTTATGTCTATTGGATCCCCATATAAAAGAGTTGATGATTTTGTCCATCGTTTTAAAGATTTTTAGAGGGATGAGTACAGGGGAGTTCCAAAACATATAAAGAAATTTTGGCAGGAGTATCATTTTAAATATTTTAATTCTCCCCATTACTCCCAAGGGAAGCCTCACCCAAGATTGTATGCGAGATTTTAAGTAGGGGAAAAGTGGTTCAATGTTGTTGATTATATATTCAAGGGGATCTCTTGTAATTTTCACACCTAGATATAGAGGGAGGGAGGCCGCACTGAAGGAAGGGGACAACAGGTCGAGAGGAAGGATTTGTGATTTGGACCAATTCATGCTCAATCCCAAGTGTTTCCTGAATTCCCCGATGATCCCAAGGACTGTTTGGAGGGACGGACCAGTGTCCTCTAGATATAGGAGCATATCATCTGTGTATAAGCTCAGTTTTTCTGTCAGGGATCCCATGTTTAGCCCTCGTACATTTGGATTCAGCCTAAGGGAAATAGCAAGGGGCTCTACTGCCAGGGCATATAAAAGGGGGGACAACGGACACCCCTGGCGGGTTCCCTGTCCCAGAGAAAAAGGGTCAAATGTCCACCCATTCACTACCACTCTAGCTAAGGGGGAGTAATAGAGCAATTTCACCCATTTTATGAAGTTGGGTCCGAACCCAAATCCCCTCAGGCATTCCCACAAGTATCCCCACTCCACCGAATCGAATGCTTTTGCGGCGTCAAACGCCACCACTGCCCTGTCTCCCGTATTCTCATGATCCGCCTGGATGTTCATGTATAGGCGCCTTAAGTTCATGGCTGTGTTCTTACCAGGCATGAACCCCGTCTGATCAGGATGGATTAGGGAAAGAATACTATGATTAAGACGCATAGCCAATATATTTAGTATTTTTATGTCCGCCTGGAGGAGCGAGATTGGACGATAGGATTCCAGGTGGTGAGGGTCCTTGACTGGTTTAGGAATAACAATGATTACTGCCTGACGAAGGGATTCAGGAAGGGACCCAGATTCAAAGATGTGATTGTAGAGTGTCAATAGTTCGGGGATCAGTATTTCTGAGTAAGCTGCATAGAAGTCGAGTGGTATACCATCCCCACCAGGTGCTTTGGCTGGCGCTAGGGATGCTATAGCCAGTGCTACCTCGTCTGTCGTGAGGGGTGCCTCTAAGTATTTGAGCTGGGATTCTGATAGTCGGGGAAAAGGGATGTCTTGGAGAAAGGCCTGGGTTTCTTGTTCAGTGACCCACGTCTTAGAGGAGTATAGATCAGCGCAGTACATTTGGAATGCTTTTGCGACCGATGAAGGGTCTGAGTATGTGGCATTGTTGTGGCCCGAGAGTGTGACCACTACTGGAGGGCTCGCGTCTTGTCGGGCCAGATATGCTAGTAATTTACCCGCACGTTCCCCTTGCTCAAAAACCCTTTGTCGCACAAAGAAAAGTTGCTGTTTAGCTTTTTCAAACTGTAACTGGTCTACCAGACGGGTTTGAAGTTTGAGTGCAGATGCTTTGTCCTGTGTGGGGTCATTCTGGAATTCCCTAGTTATTAAGTCCAGTTTGTCAGAGGCCTGCCGCAGAATTGCTTTGGAGGAAATTTTAATTCTGCTTATTCGGGAAAATAAGATAATAAGTGCGTACGTGAAGTTTGAATGTCTTCCATATCATGCCTATCGGGGCTGTGCCCCTATTAGTGTTAAAGTAAAATTGCCACTCCCTGTGGATGTCCTCTTGGTCTTTTAATGTTGATAGCCAAAAGGGGTGCAGGCGCCAGGTGCGGGGTCCTATGCTTGGGGCTATTTGTAATGTGGCCCAGCATGGGGCATGGTCAGAGAGAGATCTCGTGTGATATCCTGAGTCAGTCAGTAGGGGAATTAGTGTGTCTGATATTAAGATAAGATCAATTCGGGACATAGTGGAGTGCGACGCCGAAAAACGGGAGTATGCCAGAGTGTCTGGGTGTTTGCATCTCCAGGTGTCAGTGAGTGAGAATTCTGTTAGTGTGCGCCCAAATCTGGTAGTGTCAGGGTGGTGAGTGCTCTGATTTAGTTGTAATCTGTCCTTATGGGGGTTGAGAACCATATTGAAATCACCCAGCCAAATACACGGGACGATAGGGTGTTGTACCATGTATAACAATCCCTCAGTGATTAGGGTGGACTTGTATGGAGGGGGGATATAATATGCCATAATTAAATATTGCAATCCGTTTAATGTGCAGTGCAGAAAAATGGACCTACCCTGGGGGTCGGTGCGTACAGAAATAATTGCAAATGGGGTAGTTTTGCCTATTAGGATCGAGATTCCCCGGGAATACGGAGTGTGGGTGGCATGAAATGCCCATCCTATCCAGGGGCGCTTCAACGCAAGTTGAAGTTGACCTGTAGCATGTGTCTCCACGAGAACCATGATATCCGCTCTATATAATTTAAGATTATTGAATATCGCTGTGCGCTTAAGTTTATCTCGAATCCCCCGGATGTTCCAGGAAAGAAACTTTATGTTAGCCATACTGATTTAGTGTGTGGTAATGTAAGCATAGACCGTTTCGTAGGGGTACATACCACCACACTCCGCATTGAGACAGAGATAGTTCTGTCTCGTTTTCCGCAAGACAACAATCGTGTATTTTCACATTAAAACTTAGTATATCATTAGACATGTTCTTTAACTTAACCTGAACATTTCCCCTTGCCCCCCTCCCTGCCCTCAGTCTCCCGAACTCGACTGGGGCATACATCCCAAAACTTGTGCAATTATGACATGTTAACAGCATTTATCAATCAAGACGGAGTAATGCACTTTAAACATAGCGCCACCGGCAGAAGCCTATTTGGCAGCGCCGATGACGGGTGAACCAGTACCCTTTGGGTGCGAACAAGTTCTGGAAATGAGTCCAGCAACGGAGTACGTTTGACCTCTGCGACTTATGAACATGGGTAAGTCGCATAAACCTGAGCCTACGCTCCACTGTGGCAACAGGTCCTAATATTTAGGCACCAGCGAGGTTAGAGTCCGTGGTGTTGTTGTGGCCGTAGGAGAGTGTGCTTGTCTCTGCTTGCGTAAGTGGGAGGAGGGAAGAATGGCTCCCTGTTTAAGGTTATGTGGATTCTCCAGTAAGAATATGACCGCCTTAAAATCCGCTCTCAGATATTGTTATATAATCCGTGTGTTTCAGAGCACGCTGTGAGTTGAGGGAGCAAAATGGTGGTTCTCAAGTTACGGCATAAACAAACATAGGGGCCATATGTTATGCTGGACAGGGGCCTTAGTCATTTACTGTCATGGTTTCCGGTTATCCAAGTACAGTTATTGTATGCACAGGCCGTGTGCAATGAAAAGCGGTGAACATGGCAGCCACGAGTAGAATAATGTCTAGGGGATTAAGAACAGGAACTTACATTGTTAGCAAGTCGAGGAGTCGGTCAGACTGGACGATTCCTTGCAGCATGTCGTTGATCTATCCATTCCGATGCCAGGGTTGGGTCCTCAAAGAAGTGCACCCGATCCTCTCCAACTATACGAAGGCGAGCCGGTAATAGCATTGCATACTTGATGTGGTGGTCTCTTAGGCGGCGTTTAACTTCTGTGAACCGAGCTCGCTGCCTCTGCACCTCTGCGGAGAAGTCTTGGAATGCCGAGATTAATCCAGACTGGAAAGGGATGTTGCTTTTGACCCTGGCCATGCGAAGTACAGCATCGCGGTCTTTAAAGTTCAGCAGTTTCGCTATAAAGGTGCGAGGTGGTGCTCCTTCAGGTGGGCGGCATGCCGGCATGCGGTGAGCCCTCTCCACCACAAATGTAGCAGAGAAGGCGTCCCTGCCATATGCAGCAATCAGGAGCTGCTCAAGGTAGGTGGCAGGGTCTGTACCTTCTGAGCCCTCTGGTAACCCAATAAAGTGCAAATTGGACCTGCAGGACCGGTTCTCGAGGTCATCATGCTTCTGTGCAAGTTGCTGCAGTTGGCGCTGTAGATCCTCATGAGAGTGTTGCAGGGGGTATAGTGTGTCTTCCGCCCGCCCAATCCTGGTTTCAGCTTCGGTGACCCGCTCCCTCAGTTTAGTCATATCATGTCTGATTAATGAAATGTCCACTTTCACCTCCTCTATTTTGGTCATTAGAGTGGACTGGCATAATGAAATAGCTTCAAGTACCTTTGCCGTTCCATCTGCTTCTGGCTCTGCGTGCGGGGCCGCGTGTGCTGCTGGCACAGCGCCATCTTGTTCCTCTGTGTCCCGCTCCTTCCTCCGATATATTTCCAAAGATGAGGAGGCTGCAGTGTTTCTTTTCGGAGGGGACATGGTTCAGCTTGTGTGCGCTGCTTATTCCCACAATTTGGATGTAGTTTAGTCTGTTTTAAATGGTGCAGGATGGGGGTATAAGGATCTGCCACAAGCGGAGCTCCGGTCTCTCACGTCCTCTCACATCGCTGTCCAGGCCACGCCCCCCAGCTGCAGTATTTACAGTTAGTGTAGTGCGTCCTCTGCACAGTGTGCACCTAAAGCTATAAAACAAGGAGAAAGAGGCGCCTCTGGGTGCAGACGTTTAAAACAATTTATTAAAAAGATGTAGCAACAGCTGGTGATGCACTCACATTTAGTAGAAAAAAGTAGGCAAAGGACTGTCCCAAAGCAATCAAGGGGATCCGTGGGGTCATCTAATCCCGGCTGATGGATGACAGAGATACTGGGCAGTCTGTAAACGCTGGATGTTTTTCCGGCCGAACAGCAGAGACAGGCTCCAGAGAGAGGCTTGGATGGCATCCGATCAGGCGAGGGATGATGACGTCACTCGATATGCGACGCGTTTCCTGAGCTTGACAAAGGAGCGCCGCCGTCACACCATTCACGGTGAGCCAGCTCAGGAAACGCGTCGCATATCGAGTGACGTCATCATCCCTCGCCTGATCGGATGCCATCCAAGCCTCTCTCTGGAGCCTGTCTCTGCTGTTCGGCCGGAAAAACATCCAGCGTTTACAGACTGCCCAGTATCTCTGTCATCCATCAGCCGGGATTAGATGACCCCACGGATCCCCTTGATTGCTTTGGGACAGTCCTTTGCCTACTTTTTTCTACTAAATGTGAGTGCATCACCAGCTGTTGCTACATCTTTTTAATAAATTGTTTTAAACGTCTGCACCCAGAGGCGCCTCTTTCTCCTTGTTTTATAGTGCTACTGGGATATGGCTTTCACTCCCATTAGAAGGCTGCCCTGAATGTGGATTTTTCACCTTATTCCTGCTTCCTTCATCTGCTGTGTCATTACATGGACTTATATATTTCTCTCATGTTTAATTTATTTGTTATGGAATTTCTTTTCCTTATTGTTTATGCGCATTATTATAAATTAGGATTTGTTTGTCTCTTTTGCGCCATTTACTTGCTGTATTGCACCTAAAGCTACCTGAAGAAAATTGGTAGTGTTCTTCTGATCCTATTAGTACCGCAGGCCGCTGCAGTATTTACAGTTAGTGTAGTGCGTCCTCTGCACAGTGTGCACCTAAAGCTACCTGAAGACAATTGCTGTTGTTCTGATTTTATTAATACCACAGGCAGGCAGCTGCAGTATTTACAGTTAGTGTAGTGCATCCTCTGCACAGTGTGCACCTAAAGCTACCTGAAGAAAATTGGTGGTGTTCTTCTGATCCTATTAGTACCGCAGGCAGCTGCAGTATTTACAGTTAGTGTAGTGCATCCTCTGAACAGTGTGCACCTAAAGCTACCTGAGACAATTGCTGTTGTTCTGATCCTATTAATACCACAGGCAGGCAGCTGCAGTATTTATAGTCAGTGTAGTGCGTCCTCTGCATAGTGTGCACCTAAAGCTACCTGAAGAAAATTGGTGGTGTTCTTCTGATCCTATTAGTACCGCAGGCAGCTGCAGCATTTACAGTTAGTGTAGTGTGTCCTCTGCGCAGTGTGCACCTAAAGCTACCTTAAGAAAACTGGTGGTGTTTTTGCCTGCCTTGCACAGGCTGCCTGCCTGTGGTATATATATATATATATATATACACACAATACACTGTAAGTGCAGCTAACTGACTCGCCTGCCGACTCTATCTAACTTAAATCAAATGACACTGTCTCTCTGTCTATCTCTCTCTGCCATCGCAACACACTACACAAGGCCGCCACGCAGGTGGCCTTATATAGTGTGGGGCGTGTACTAAACCCCCTGAGCCATAATTGGCCAAAGCCCTGGCTTTGGCAAATTACGGCTCTCTGTGCAGACGGCACTGTGATTGGCCAAGCATGTGGGTCATAGTGCATGCTTGGCCAATCTTCAGCCAGCAATGCACTGCAATGCCAGAGTGAATTATGTGCCTTGACGTGCCACTCGAATTTGGCACGAAAGAACATGGGTTCGACTCGAACTCGAAGCTCATCCCTAATGCAGACGAGATTCTAAATGACTCTGGTGATTTGTTATGGGGCAGTGTCTTAATGGTATCTTCAATTTCTTTACACGAGTGAGGTGCATTAAGTAGCCCTAGCTGTTCACTGATTAATATTGGTAGTGAAACGGAATCCGAAAATTCCAATATGATCTCAGAGGTAGGTCGAGAAATAGATCGGTCATCTTTTAAATTTTACAGCTTGCTATATGCACTAAATTAGTCCTCTAATTCTTGCGGATTATGTAGAGTAGTCTCCTCCTTGTAAGAGTATGTAATAAAAAAGGTATTTTTTGTTTAATGGTCCTCTTAACTTGAGTTTCCAATAATTTTCCTGGCTTACTGCCATTTTGATAAAAATTTTAAGATGGTCATGTTGAGAGAGCAACAAGGCTCGTAGTTAATGCTTGACATGGGTTAGGTGTGAGCTAATAGTTTGAGAGGGAGTTTGTTTATTGGAAATTTCCAGCTGTTTTATAGAAGAGAGAAGCCTAACTACCTGCTGCTTCCTTTGCTTTTTGGCAACACTACTCCTTTTTAGAAGGACACCAAGTGCATATGCTTTGTGCGCCTCTTACAATATGAAATGATTTGCAACAGTGACCGACACAGGTGCATGATCTGACCAGGTTATATCATGAATATCAGACATAGAGACATTCTGCAGAAAGATGCGTCAGTCAGAATTAAATCATTTCTAAAATATTTGAGGTGACAATGAGATAAAAAAGTAAAATCAATCTCGGTGGAGTGTTGACACTTCCATACATAATAGAGATTTGATGAAGAGATGAACTGATCCAGGGTGGCTCTAGAGGATTTTTTGGTGTCTGCGCTGGACACATTTAAGAGACTATCAAGCACCATTTTGAGGTCTCCACAAAGAAGGAAGCTTCCTTAGCATACTCTGTTTACTTTTTTCCACACTTTGTTCATAAAAGAGAACTGTTTTACATTTGGAAAGTATACATTTGCCACAGTATACTTAACATTATTGATCTCACAGACTAAGATGAGATTCCTGCTGGGGTCAACAGATTTAGTTGTTATGTGGGTAAAAGCTATCAAGTCCTTTATGGTAATTAATACACTCCTTTTCATTACATTTTTTTTTTAAATCAAAGAAGTTTTTATTTAGAGTACAAAGTACAAAAATAGTAATAGACAAGTAGAGACAACTTTCTCCCATTCCATTAAATGAGCACATCCGTAAACAACTCTCAATTCAAGCATATCAGGTACATTAGCAGGTTGCAATTTCATGGGTAAACATAACACCCCCCCCTTAAACCTTCCCCATCTGCGCACCCAGATGGGTGGAGATTTGATATTCAATTTATTGGACCAATCTTCGACTGTATGTCCCATTGTTTCACCACTTCAACATTTCTAGGATTCTCTCAGAATACACTCAGCCTGTGGGACACTGCAACACCCTCATTAGGACTAACTCCCTAGGTGCTAGCTCAGGGAAATTGAGCCATGGAGACCAACATTTTTCATATTTATTAAGTCGACCCCTATGTTGGTATATGTACCTCTCCAAAAGGAGCGTTTTACCCATATGAGTCACCCATGTTTTAAATGATGGGGGAGTCATGGACTTCCAGCCCAGTAGAATGACCTTCCAAGCCCGATTGGGCCCTTGAGAAAGCTGCCTGAAATAGGGCCCTTGAAAAAGCCACTCTAGTTGTTTCCTCGGGTATCATCTCTTTAAGGATTCCAACTAAGCAATGGATAGGGTGTAAGGGAACATTCACCGGGAATACTCTATTAAGCATGGAGAGGACTTCACTTCAATAGCGATGTAACTTTGGGCATCGCCAAAGAAGGTTTAATAAAATCCCCAGTTGTACATCGGCATCTACCACACAGTGGGTCGGGGAGTCTTCCCATCTTGTGGAGTTTCACTGGGGTATAATTCACTCTGAGTAAAATATATAATTGCGACACCTTCTGTGAAACATTGAGGGAGCACATATTGGCTGACTGAAAAGCTTCCTCCCACTGATCCCCTGTCAGGGTTCTTACATCCTCCTCCCACTGCGACATTGCCCTGGTGGAGTAGACACTCAAATATTCCATTAAGAGCATGTGATAGCACTAGGTTATTAAAACCTTTCGTTTTGGTTGCAGACTGAATTAAATGAAATATGGGGGTGTGTGAGAGTGACCAATCCATAGCTTTGCCCTGTGCCTTGACAGCATGGGATAGCTGTAGGTAGTAATAGAGCATGTAATCTGGTAAGGCGAACTTACGTTGGAGTTCCATAAAGGACATCAACCTCCCATGTTGGAACACCTGGGAGACAAGAGTTATCCCCCATCTGGGCTCCTGCTGAATTTTTTTTATCATTAAAGAAGTTTTATTGAAAAGTTATAAACATCTTACAATCAAAATAATGGATCAAAGTAATGAATGTATTACAGGTTTTTGTGAGCACATACTTCTGGCCTACAACAGAAATGTAATATCTCACTACTGCTAGGTAGATTTGGGCCAATATGTAATATTTAGTTCGTCTAGTATTTAGCTTATAGTACATCATAGCTATGTCCTATTTGGTATCATATGGTACTCAATGTTTCACTGTAATTTCTGCTGTTGTAAGCAGCTTTGATTCTAAGAGTTAGTAAAGGATAGTATAGTTAGAAAGTAAAGAAGGGTTTTTGGGGTAGGATATTGTAGTTAAAGATAACATGCCATAGGTACTTTTTTATTACTTCTATTTTGTTATCTATCTCGTCTGGTGGAGAGTGGTCGTTATTACTTACATGCGGCTTATGTTTCTTTGTTATATCTTCAATTTGAAATTCTCATTGCATCATCAACTCTTCATAAGTTTTAGAAAATTT
Organism: Lithobates septentrionalis; assembly: GCA_037952835.1. NCBI lineage: Eukaryota > Metazoa > Chordata > Amphibia > Anura > Ranidae > Lithobates > Lithobates septentrionalis. Next base: position 3,594,180 of record JBBDGP010000111.1, on the reverse strand, counting down.
GAAAGCAAACCACGGAGACCATGTTTTTTGGAATTTTTCTGCTTTGTCTGTGGACTGTGCTATGGTGTCTTCCATGTAGCAAATTTCGGCAACTTTTTTAACCAGGTTTGTATGGATGGAGGGTTCTTATTCTTCCAATTAAGTGGTATTAAGGACTTAGCCGCATTGAGTAAATTTTTTGTTAATGATTTTTTATACCTTCTAAGCGGAAAATTTGAGATATGGAGTAAACAGCAAGGTGCGTCTAGTTTCAAACTTCACAAGTTCCCTGACTTTATTCCAGAATGTCCTTAGTACAGGGCACTCCCACCAAATATGTCTCAGAGTGCCTTTTTCTTCCTCACATCTCCAGCATCTGTCAGAAGATTGAGGTAACCATTTCGAAAGCTTGTCAGGTGTTATGTACCAGTGTGTCAGGAGTTTGTACGACGTTTCTTGTGTTTTAGTATTTATGGAGCATTTGTGTGACATAATGCAGGCTGCGGTCCACTGTTTGTCAGTAATCTCTACTTGTAAGGCCTTGGACCAGGCAACCTTGAATCTATCGTCTGTTAACTCTTTTGTCTTTTGCAGCCAGCTATATGTGATTGAAGTCGCTCTACAAAGTTGCGTGCCTTTTAGGCAAATTTCCTCTAGTTCTGATAATTGCCTAAAACAGAGTGATTTTCTTGGTTTGCTGGTGAGGTAGCTGCGTATTTGAAAATATGACCATATGGGGAGTTTCAGAAGTTCACTATCTACTTTGAGTGTGTTGATGTCTTTAATGTTGCCTTTGTGTATACAGTTCGTAGCGAGTAGTGGTTGTTTACCTTCAGGTGTCTGTAAAGTCCTATTTTTAAGTCCTGGGGGAAAGTCAGGGTTGTCCATCAGCGGGGAGAGTGGACTAGGGACTGAGGTCAGTGTCATGGTATTTGCTACTTTCTGGAATAGGTTGAGCGTGGTGCCTGTCAAGGGGTGTTCTCTAAATTTTGAATTTTGAATCTTCCAGGGTATCCAAGGGGAAAATTTCAGTGGAGTTTGGTATAGAGAGGTCTCCAGTGTTACCCAGTCTTTGGACTCAGTGTGACAATGCCAGTCAATCACCCTTGTGAGGTGAGAGGCCAGGTAGTAGTAATAGAAATTAGGTATTCCCATACCCCCTGTTCTTTTGGTCTGGTGAGTAATTGGAATTTGATTCTGGTTTTTTTATGTCCCCAGAGAAATTGTATAAGGATAGATTGTAAGCTCCTAAAGAATACTCGTGGGAGCTTAATTGGGAGTGATCTGAGTAGGTATAGCAATCTGGGAAGGATGACCATTTTTAGTATTGCCGCCCTCCCAAACCATGGGAAATATTTATTGTGCCAATTTTTTAGGTCTTTTTTTATTTCTTGTAGCAGAGCTGGAATGTTATGTTCGTACAGGGAGGTTATTTTTGGTGTTAATTTAATCCCTAAGTATTTGAGGGATTTAGTTTCCCACCTAAAGGGGGAGTTGTTTTTGGATTTGTTCAGACTTTTGTCCGTAAGAGATATATTCATCGCTTCTGATTTTGTGTAGTTTATTTTAAGATTTGCCAGGTACCCATAATGTGTAAATTGTTTTATCAGGTTAGGGATTGTTACGTGAGGGTTAGTCAGGAAAAATAGCAGGTCATCTGCGTACGCCGCGGTCTTGTATTCCTTGTTTGCTACTTTAAATCCCGTGATTGATTTATCTAGGTTTATCTTTCTAATGAATGGTTCTAAAGAAAGAATGAATAGTATAGGGGACAGTGGGCACCCCTGTCTAGTACCGTTTGTGATCAAGACCCTATTTGACAGCGTGCCGTTGATCTTCAACTGGGCTGATGGTTTGCCATAGAGAGCTGAGATCCACTTCATCATCCTCGGACCTAGCCCAACATATTTACATGTGTCTAGCATATAGTCCCATGAGACTCTATCGAAGGCCTTCTCCGCATCTGTGGACAGGAGAAGGCCCTCACAGTCTCCATTGTTAGCTGCATGTGTCAGTAAAAGGGCCTTGATCACATTGTCCCTTGCCTCTCTGTTGGGCATGAAGCCTACCTGTTCCGGGCCTATTATGGAATGCAGAATGGACCTTAATCTATTTGCCATCACTTTTGCTAAGATTTTTAAGTCTAAATTCAGTAGTGAAATAGGTCGATAACTTGTGCATTCAGTAGGGTCTTTCCCTGGTTTTGGTATTACTGTAATGTGCCCCTGGAAGACGCATTTTTTTGCGAAACGCAGCGTAGGGCTGAGCGGTATCATCGCGCCACCTCCCATTGCTGCTGTACATCTAACAGGACGAGCTATCTGTGGTCATCCGGCCGGTGCCACAGTCTGTTCTTCCGTCTGATGATGCTGATTGTCTGATGATACTGATTATCTCATTTTACATGTGAGTGTTTATATACTTTTTTTATAATAAATTGCAACCGGATTTTACACTATGGGAGCCCTCCCTTTCTTCTTTCCTATGATAATAATGCCTTGCTGAGGGCTGAGCCCCCTTCCTGTGGACCCATCCATCTTCACTCCAGCACCTGATGCCCCTTCCAGTTTCCATCTCTATCCCTGTTCCTGGATAGTTCGGATTACTAGGATCTCAAAAGCCCTTTAGACCCTCTGTAACGGGGGGTCATGGGGTTCTGGTAAGCGGCCAGGCTCTTACTGTCGGTGGTGGTCCCACATATCTGAGGCTCCATGCGGTTGAAAAACCCGTGATTGCTATTTTCACTTTCTTTGAGTTCTTCTTATGGACTATTTTTTATAAATTTTTTTCATTCACAAATGACTTTTTAATACGTTTATTTTTGTTTGGACTTTATTTTCCACATTTGTTTGTATTGATTAAGATACACTATTGCACGTATGGTTATGTATTTATTTACACAGGTTGCATTTAGCGTTTTTTGGTGTGACTAAACAGCCACACATTTACCAATTTATATAGCGCGAATCATTCCATTTTTCCTACTTATGTTATGTGTTTGTGTCACATTTAGATTTCGCTGCTCCTTTTCACATTTTAGATATTTTGAAGCGCAATTATTTTTTCCTTTTTTTCCATTACTGTAATGTGTGCTGCTAGGAATTCGGTTGGTGCGGTAGAAGTTGAGGACAGAGCGTTTAAAGCTCTATGTAGGGGAGGTGTTAGAGTTTGGTCAAACGTTTTGTAGTAAATGGACGTAAAGCCGTCCGGGCCTGGACTTTTCCCTTGTTTGAGATCCTTTATTGCCGACTTAATTTCTAATTCTGTTATTTCCTCTTCTAAGGGGGAGGTCTCTGTGTCACTGAGTTTGGGAAGCCCACTCTCAGTAAGGTAATCTTGTATTGCTTGTTGTCTGTTCACTTTTATGTCGTGGGGTTTGTGTTGTGTGGATAGGTTATATAATTGTGAGTAAAATTTTTGGAAGTGTGTTGCTATTTCCTCTGTTGTGACGTCTAGTGTTCCCTTTTGTGATCTAATCCCAGCAATGTTATTCTTTGAATTGGCTTCTTTCAGTGCTCTGGCTAGTATTCTGCTTGTCACTTCCTGTTCTTGTTTTTTCTTTCTTTGGGATCCTAGTTTAATTAATTCTCCTCTAATGCAGCATTTGTGTGCTTGCCATATTGTCATGGGGTCCATTTCGGGGGTAGTGTTATTTCTAAAGTAATCGGACAGTGTGGTGGTTATTTTGGGCGTCAGTTCTGGGTCTGTGATAAGTGAAGGGTTAAGTCTCCATATGGTTGATCTAGGGGTTGGTGTGCTTAGGTCTATTGTCAAAGATATGGGTGCGTGGTCAGATAGCACCTGGACACCTATTTGTGCATCTGTAACATTAGGTAAATCTCTCTGGGTTATGAACAATAAATCTATACGGGAGTATCTATTGTGTGGGACTGAATGATAGGAAAAGTCTCTGTCATCTGGGTGAGGAAACCTCCATGAATCCACTAACTGTAAGGAATTAAGAAGGGTCTTAATTTTTTTAAGAGCACTGTATTTGATGTAGGATTTCCCCAAAGAGGAATCAACTGCTGGGTCTAATGGCACATTAAAGTCACCTCCCATTATAAGTAGTCCTGATGTAAACCCTGACAGTTCTCGTACTACTTTTTGGCAAAAGGTAACTTGTCCTTAATTGGGGAAGTATACGTTTGCTAACGTGATGGGTCTGTTTTATTATAAGCCTTTAAGAAAAATTTATCTACCCTCTGGGTCTATCAGACTCTCTCTGAGGGTAAATGGAGCATCTCTGCTCACCAGGATTGTGACTCCTTTTTTTTTAGCGTTATCGTTCGTTGCATGATACGCCTCAGTGAAATGGGTATTGGTGAGTCTTGGTATGTGGCCTGTTTTAAAATGGGTCTCCTGGAGGAAAACAAAGTGTGGCTTACCCTTTTTCAGTTCCCGTAGGAGCGATGTCCTTTTTTCTGGAATATTGAGACCTCGTATGTTATGTGAAATCACCCTGGGGGATTTCCCTAATGTCGAATAGGCCATCAGTTTAATTGGATATCTGAAGTCGGTGCGTAGGACCTGTAAGAGATTCTAATGTGCTAGTTAACGATCAATCTCCACCGTAGTATAGTATTGGTTGGTAGGGGGATAGGGGGGAGAGGTAGATTGAGAGGTAAAGAAAGGAGGAAAATAAGTTATTAGGAGAGGAGGTAACAACGAGGTGAATACACCTCCAAATAGAGTAGTTGTATTTACTTTAGTTAGTTAACTCACCACGCTAAAGTAGTTAAGTAGTGTACCGGAGTCAAGAAAACTCAACTCAGATACACTTTTGAGGGTACGTGGGAGGTCAGCGAGCAAAAAGCTGAAAAAACAAAAAAGAATAAAAAAACACTTGTTGTACAATAGATAACTGTTGAAACAGGTATAACGGAGAAAAAATGAACGACGCAGCCTCTTTCAGGCTGTAACTATGTTTGGATCCCGGGGAAGCATCCTGCTCCTGAGTCCCTCCCTTAGGTTCTCTTCTGTTGATAGTTCCTTGTCGATGATTCTTGTATTGGGTCACTGTTTACCTTCAGGAGACAGTGTCTGCCTTTCAGGTTTTATGAGGTAAACAACATTGCATGACCGACCTGTGGCCTATGGTAGGTCATATCTGGTGATTTGAGTGCTAAATACTGTGAATAGTCAATATGATACACAATCCGTAAAACTATAGATCCGTTTGGAGCTAATGTCTCAAAGTATCTCTTCTCTGGACAAATGAGGTGGTGTACCGCTTCTAGACTGTAACTGCAAAGTACCAAAGTCAACTTTATAATAAGAACTCTGTTTGGTTATGTCTGCTTTAGTCGTTAACTGCGGTGATAGATGTAGAGCTAGTTAGTCTTTCTTATCTGTGAGTTTCCAAGGGCAGACAGCAGCTGTGATCAATCCTGTTGTTCATTCCTTAGTGCAGTAGACTCTTAGAGAGGTTCCGGGGAAAAGTTCACTGGATTAGTCAAGATTGCGGAATCTAGATGGCTTGGAACGCGAGGCGGGAGTCCCCCTTGTTGATCCCCCTCCCCTTCCGTGTTTCATTTTTTTAGAAAGTTGCTTCTCAGGGGTAGATAAAGGGGAATTGGGCGGGCTTCTGGTGTGGGGAGGTAAGGAAAACTCCTGATACCAATCAGGTAGATCGATTAAGTCTAAATCCAATGCAGCACAAAACTCAGGAAGGTCGTCTGGTGTGCGCAGGATAAGCTGTTTTCCTGCAATTGTTGTCACTAGAGCAAAAGGAAAGCGCCATGTGTATCGTATGTCTTTTTCTCTCAATTTATCTAGAAGGGGTCGCAGAGCCCTGCGGTTTCTCAAGGTGATCTGTGAGAGATCTTGATATAACATAATGTTTGCCCCATTAAAGATTATGTGTTCGTTTCTCCTTGCTTTCCTCATGATTTCTTCCTTGAGGGGAAAACTCTGCAGGCAGCATATTATGTCTCTTGGGGGGGCAGTATCTGGGCCTCTAGCTCTGAGTGCTCTGTGTGCTCTGACAAATTCTATGTCTGAGTCCTCCTGCTTTTCTAAGAGGCTGTTGAAAACACGTTTCAAGGCAGGTATTATTTGGTCACTATCCACTGACTCAGGGATCCCTCTCACCCTTATATTGTTCCTTCTTCCTCGGTTATCGAGGTCTTCTATGTTCCGGTTCATTTCAATGAAATGAGAAACATGTGTGTCAGTGATCTTGTCTAGTCTAAGGAGGGCTCTGTCTCTGTGCCTTCCCTGCACTTCCACTGCTTCCATCATGTCTGATAACACCAACAGATTAGACTTCAGGTCTGTGATGGCTGCTGAGAACGTTGCTTTAATGTCTGCAGCAAAGCCAGACATGTCAGCGTAGGTTAGGCGTTTGTTCGAGCGTTTCCCACTCCTACCTGTGTCCTCCAGTGTGGATTGCGAGTCCTCACTATACTCGTCCTCCTCGGGCTGTGAGCCCGCCATCTTGTGTCCCTTCACGCTGCCAAGGTCCGCGGGTTTAGCTTTCAGTAACTCTGAAATGCTCCTGGAGGTGGCAGAGGTTGGGGTGCGGCGTGTTTTGGGGTGAGGGGTCTGGTGAGTCAGTCTGATCATCTCACGATCCAGATGCTCAGGGTAATGTGCTGTCGGCTGCATCTATCCACGGAGCTCCTCTAGTGTGCTGCCATCTCGCTCGCTGGCTAAGCCACGCCCCCGCCCCTGCTGAATTTTAGCTAATTCAGCATATGTATGGTTTCCCCAAAGCAGACTGTATGCAGTGTACCTGTTACACTCTGCAGTTCTTTTGATTTTTTCCAGACTTTCTAGAGTAATGCATAGGTAGGCTTTTGCTTGTTGGATTTCTGGAATACCTGGACCTCCAATCCCCCCAGTGCCAACAAGCAAGAGACGGGCAGAGTTGAGCGGCTAAATAATAAATCCAAGGATTTGGGAGGGCAAGGCCTTTGCCGTCCTTAGGAAATTGCAGCTGCTCTAGTCCAATTCTGTGGGGGCAGGTCCCCCAAAGTAGCGACCAGAAAAGGGAGTTAACCACCCAAAACATTTTCAATGGGACCACCACAGGGGAGTTATGAAGAACATATAGGAGTTGGGGCATAAGTATCATTTTAATTAAATTAGTTTTCCCTGCCAGAGACATTTTGAGGTTGTTCCAAATGGTAATTTTATCTCCAAACTGGGCCATCAGAGGGTGCACATTAAGACAGCAGTATTCTGTGATAACGGGGGGAGACTTGAATACCCAGATATCTAAAAAAGTTACTAAGGGGATAGAGCAGGGGATAGATGCTGCCTGTCCATGTGCGTTATCTAACAACATTAATGCCGTCTTGGTCCAATTAATAGTGAGGCCAGAAAACCACCACACACTCCGAAATTTTGGACATGACAATAGTCAATGATGGCAAAGTGTCTCCTAGAAATAGCAACATCATTGGCCTATAGCATGATCTTCTCATGCAATTCACCATACTCAAACCCAGTGATATGTGGGCTATTACGCACTAAAGTGTGCAGGGGTTCAATCGATAACATACAATGTACTCGGAAGAGGGCATCTGCATTTTTTTGCTGTTTCCTGGGTATATGTTCTACTACAAAATTTAACTCTTGGAGAGAAAGTAAAGATATTGTCACCCTGGCATTGGTCTGCTTGTTTTCTCACATCCAGGTCAATGGGGCATGGTCCGACACCAGGAAATACCTCCTGCCTAGCAGAAAGTACTACAGAGTACAGAGTCTAGAGCCCATTTGATGGCGAGACACTCTCGCTCCACTACAGTGTAGTTTTTCTTCGCTGCTGTCAGTTTCCTACTGAGAAAAAATATGGGGTGCTCTTCCCCATTGACCATTTGAAACAAGACCTCACTTGAGGCATCTTTCTGCACTACAAACTCCATGAAAAAATCAGGAGCCACGAATACCAGATGCTGGAACAATGCAGTCTTAAGCAATGGCGTCCCTAGGGGGGCAGAGGGGGCCCTGACCCCCCCCCCCCCAACATTATGCTGTGCCCCACCATGTGCCCCCCCCCCCCCCAATAAAAAAAAATTCTTTTTTTTTTTTTACAAAAAATCAATGTCTAAGAGGGAGAGAGTCCCCAGTCAGCTCCTGCGGGTGATTCCTCCCCCCTCCCTCTGCTCGCTGACACAACCATGGCTACCCGATCTGCTCCACCAGGACTCTCAGTTACTGAAAAAACAGACTGGTTTCTCCCATCCTTAGGACAGGAGAACCAGCCTGTAAATTCCAAGAGATGCCAGACCAGAGCAGTCAATAGCAGGGGCAGGACAACAAGAGGAGGCTGGGAAACCCCACAGTGGCAGAACACCAGGGCCCGGAGGCAAGACAACCTTTGCAACCCTGATAGTTCTCCCACTGCTTTGGATCCTTATATTTTCATGGTATGCTGGTGACATATATATCTTGTTTTCTGCCACCCTGGGGGACCCCAATACAGTAGGAAGGGAGCTCACTGCAGAACATGTGAAAGGGCCGTTGTGGGGTCGTAGTAAAGGGCCCCAGTATATATTTATATATCTATATAGATATATATATATAGATATGTATCTATATATATATATATCTATATATATATCTATATATATATATACATATATATATATATATATATATATATATATATATATATATATATATATATATATAGATATATATAGATATATATATGCATTTTATAGTTGCCCCCCTACTTTTGTCCCTGTCCCCCCATGTGCCCCCCCTAAATATGAAAGCTGGAGACGCCACTGGTCTTAAGCTTCTGAAAAGCTTCTTCAGCAGCCGCATTCCATTTTATAATCACTGACTTCCTGCCTTTTGTCAGTTAATAGTGCAGCAATGGTGGTAAAGTTGGGGAAGCACCTCTGGTAGTAGGCAAACGACAGGGCAGGGAGCAACATATCCCAATCCTTCCTGTCCTTCTGGACCATTCTTTTTAACATTGATTTGAGGATTTTATTAAATCTCTCATAGAAGCCATTGGTCTGTGGATGATAAACAGACGTTCGCAACTGTGCAATCTGAGCAGCAGACATCTACAGTCTGCCATCACTTTTGACATAAAAAGGCTACTCTTGTCCGTTAGTATCTCTTTGGGAAACCCAGTTCTTGAAAACATTTAAAATAACTCCTGGGCAATGGCCTTAGAGGAAGTTTTCCTTAAAGGGACCACTTCTGGATACCTAGTTGCATAACTTAGGACTACTAATATATATATTGGTTTTACCTTACTGTCTTTACTATGGGGCCCCGCAAGATCCATAGTGATCCGTGCAAATGGTTCCTCAGTTATTGGCAAGGGTACTAGGGGGTTTCTGTAGTGTGACACCAGGGCAGTTAACTGGCAAGTGGGGCAGGGTGCACAGTATCTTTTAATCTCAGCCTTCCCCCCTGGCCAGTAAAACCAGTCAGTTATTCTGGCCTCTATTTTTTCAGCCCCCAGGTGTCCTTCCAGTGCATCATTGTGGGCTAGATTGAGGAGCATCTGACTATATGGCTGGGGAACCAGCAATTGATCTATAGCTTCCCTTCGGCTTTCGGCCACTTGATAAAGCAAGCCCCCATTCAACGCAAAATGAGGAAACTTTTGATCTGCAACAGGTATTTGTGGGACCCCATTAATTACAGAAACCTGCTCTCGAGCATTGACCAAAGTAGGATCCTGTAATTGGGTGGATCCAAACACACCCCTGGACACCCCCAAGTCTGGGTGCACTAGCCTAGAGGAAGTTTTTCTTTCATCATCCTCAACCAGGATCTACAATGGGTAAATTTCCTCTTTGTCTTCCCCCAACATGACCTGCAATGGAGAAATGTCACCCCTCTCAGAGGTCAGCTCGGTCTTGAAACCTGGAATTTAAACATCATCATTCACATCAACATTATTTGCAATGTAATTTCCATCAGTAGGTAGCTCAACATTAGGGGAGTTTGTGGTGGGTGATTCTGGGCCAGACCCCTCAAAATCCCCAGTTCTCTTGGCTGTCCAGGAAGTCCATTTTGTACCTGTTTCCAGAGTTCAAGAAGCAATGGACAGCCCCAACCCACTATGATATCATGTATCCGACTTTTACCACCCCAACTTCTTGTGTTACTGAGGAACAGCCATAGGCAACAGTCACTGGAACCAGGGGTTCTCCCTGGTGTCCCCATGGATACATTACATACTACCTAGAGAGTGTTACCTACCGCAGCCCCTTAAAAAATCCCACTCACCTGCTTGCATTTTGCGAGTGGATTATGAGGGCAGGTGAATGTGGGCTGCCTGGGAGCGGGGGGGGGGGGCGAGCACCGCCCGCAGCCTGGATGGTATGGGAGCCATTCTCCCAGCGATCGTAGCGGAAGAGAGAGGAGAGCCGCCACCACCGCCTGGTTGATTACAGTGCTGGGGAACATAACAGCTTTCATTTCAATAGCTGTGTGTTTCCCGCCACGCGCCATCATATACAGCCCCTCCCCCTTGTCTGGGGAACTTTGATAGACAGATCACCCATCCCAGGATTGGACAGGTGATCTGTCTATCAAAGTGCCCGGACAAGGGGGAGGGCTGTATATGACGGCGCATTGTGGGGAACACACAGCTATTAAAATGAAAGCTGTTATGTTCCCCAGCGCTCTAATCAACCAGGCAGTGGCTATCCTCTCTCTTCCCCTGCACAGGTAGGCTGCACGGGGCACACAGTCTGCACTGGGGGGCACAGTCTGCACTGGGGGGCACAGTCTGCACTGGGGGAACACAGGCTGCTCTGGGGGACAAAGGGCTTCACTGGGGGGACAGACTGCACTGGGGGGACACAGGCTGCACTAGGGGGACAGAGACTGCACTGGGGGGACACAGTCTGCACTGGGGGGAAGCAGGCTGCACTGGGGGAATGCAGGCTGCACTGGGGGGACGCAGGCTGCATTAGGGGGACGATGCAGGCTGCACTGGGGGGGGCGACACAGGCTACATCGGGGGGGCCACACAGGCTGCACCGGGGGGGCAACACAGGCTGCACCGGGGGGGCAACACAGGCTGCACTGGGGACGACAACACAGGCAGCATTGGGGGGACAGGCTGCATTGGGGGGCACAGGCTGCACGGGGAGACGCAGGCTGCATTGGCGGGCACAGGCTGCACGGGGGAAACAGGCCGCACGGGGGATGCAGGCTGCACTGGGGGGTGCAGGCTGCACTGGGGGGATGCAGGCTGCACTGCGGGGATTCAGGCAGCACTGCGGAGATGCAGGCTGCACTGGCGGACACTGGCAGTGATGGACAGGGGTAGGCTGCATTAGTGGACATGGATAAAGTTGTTGTTAATATTTAATTTTATAACTTAATTCTGCATAAAACATTTAAGTCTAATTTCATGAGATAATTTATAAGGGCATGATTAGGGGCAGGGCAGGGTAGGGGTTGGGTGGGTGCAAGTGGTGGCGAGTAACCTTTGAGGCCTTGCTAGTAGCTCAAGACTTGAAATTTTGAGCCCTGACCTACCGGGTCAAGTCTCCCAATCACCCTGGTGTGTACCAGCATGATCATGCTGCCAGAGTCCAATAGCACCTTGACAGGTAGATGGTTCACCTATACTTTGCATTCAATCATTGGACATAAAATGAGGCTCTCCTGCTGGCCCCACATTTCATGGGCTCCTCCTAAAGTGGGCACTGTGCCCGGGTATGTCCCTAGGATCAGTAATGCCAACACTGTCCCCATTTCTCTTGACAGGGATCACCTCTGAGGGTCCGGGGAAGTTGAGCTGTGGATGAAGTTACCAGGGACTGGCAGGGCCTCCCTTCTAAGTGCCACAGTTAGCCTTGCTGCCCTTGGTGTGGGTTCCCGTTACTTGCTAGGCCTGAGCAGGTCCTCCACCACTATGTATCTTTTGACCAACTCCACCAGCTGATCTATGGTTATGGGGTCTCCATGGCTTTACCAGCACAGCAGGTCATCTGGCAGGGACTGCAGGTATGGTGCATTATCACCCATTCCACCATTTGAGGGCCTGTCAGCTCTCTCTGCTATCCTCTCGAACTTAGTTAGGTGAGCAAGCCGGGGTCCAGTAGTGGATAAACAGGTAAGGATCAAACAGAAAAGGAATACAATAGATAATGGTGCAGGTTATAGTATATAGCATGAAATATGAGTCCATATAAGAGTGCTTTGAGCTATTGTGTGAGAAAACAGTAATGGAGACAGGGCAGCCTTGCAGGGGGAGCCGAAGCACACTCCAAACATGTAAAGAGAAAAACAGGAAGCAGGCACTTGTTAGATAAGACTGTAGTATTTAATAAACAAAGCGCATTAAAAACACTCACATTTTAGTATTGTTAATCAGGCACAGTAGAGTTCGGTTACACCAATCTCCATCACAGCTTTCAGCAGGGGTCACGTCCTGTGGGTCCATGTATAGAGGCTTACAAGATTTTAATTAGAAACAAACACACTGTGAAGATATGTACATACATATCCCTCTGTATGTTCATATAAACCATAATATGGTTTCTCATGTTTGTTTACTTTTAAAGTCATTGGATTTGATTGACAGCAGCAGGAGCCAATGGCTGCACTGCTATCAATCTATTCAATCAGGACACGAGACACTGGCCGGAGCTGGTGTGCTCGTTCCTGTCGAGGGAATTACGGGGCTCAGGAAAGTAAAAGGAGGGGTGGGGGGCTGCTGCGTGACAGGAGGTTTTTCACCCTAATGCATAGAATGCATTAAGGTGAAAAATCTTGAGGGTTTACAACACCTTTAAGTGGAGAGTTAATAACCAGGAGTTGAAAAAAGGGCTTAAGACAGGAGTCTTAGCCTGTAAGTAACATCTTAAAGTTCCTATAAGTAATTATAATATAACTGGTAAATGAGTGCAAGCAAGGTTAAAGGTTTTGCTCAGAGCACAATGTGCCACATGTATGCAAAAATGGTGCAACAGCTCCAGGATGGATACCACTGTGACAGATGTGAGCAGGTTGCCCTTCTGGAAGCTCACATTAGAGATCTGGATGAGCAAGTTGCAACACTGAGCAGAAAGGACAACCTTGAAAGGTGTCCTATGCTCACTGAGCAGGTGGTTAGTAGGGTTGATGTGGAGGATGGTGGGGCAAATCAGGATTATTAGGTAAGAAGATGGGTTAATGTAGTTAGAGGGAATGGTAGGGGCTCACAGAAAAGCAAGGCCAGTCCTGTGTTTGTGCACCAAAATAAATTTGCCAAGTAGAGTGAAGATGTGGCAAACACAAAGGTGGCAAGCCTGGATGTCACTGCTACCCCTAACAGCTGGAAGAGCAGCCCATCTAGTAGGGGTGGTGGGGTAGTGAAGGTAGGCCTAAACAGTTGGTGGTAATAGGGGATTCTATAATCAGAAGGACTGATAGAATAATTTTTTGCCAGGATCACCTCAGCTGAATAGTTTGCTGTCTCCCTAGTGCTAGGGTTGGACATGTGGTGGACCAGGTTGATAAAGTACTGGGAGGGGCTGGACATGACCCAGCTGTCTTGGTCAATGTTGGAACCAATGACAGAATACATGTAAGTTGGAGGTTCCTTAAGAACTAGGCTGCAAGTCGAAGGGAAGGACCTTTCAGGTGATATTCTCTGAAATATTGCCTGTGCCATGCGCAACACAAGAAAGACCGGGGGAGATTAGAGAACTGAATGCATGTCCAAAGACTTGGTGTAAGAAGTAAGGGTTTGGTTTTTCTAGAGCACTGGGCTGTCTTTTCATTGGGGTACAACCTATATGCTAAAGATGGTTTGCACCTAAATGGAAGGGGGTCTGCTGTGCTGGAGGAGAGGTTTATGGGAAAGCTGGAGGAGTATTTAAACTAGGATTGAGGGGGAGGGTGAACTAGAATTTAATTGGGCAGACAGGTTAGTTAGGGGTCAGACATTAATGGAGGGTGTAATGGGGATAGATAGGGGGAGGGTTATAGCAGGTGACAAGAAGGTTCCCACATTACAAACAACCATTGGAAATTATAGTGCTATTTGTACTACTAAAAATACTGTACATGCAAAACACAATAGCAAAATGTAATAATGCATTAAAGTGTTTGTTCACTAATGCCAGAAGTCTGCCAAACAAAATAGGTAATGCCGCGTACACACGAGCGGACTTTACGACAGACTTTGCCCGGCGTACTAGATTTTGTCTGACAATTTGATCGTGTGTGGGCTCCAGCGGACTTTGTTTGCTTAAAAGTTGGACGGACTTAGATTTGAAACATGTTTTAAATCAATCCGTTAAAATCGAGTCCGGTCGAAAAGTCCGCTCATCTGTATGCTAGTTCGACGGACAAAAAGCCACGCTAGGGCAGCTATTGGGTACTGGCTATAAACTTCTTTGCTTTAGTCCGGTTGTACGTCATCACGTACGAATTCGTCGGACTTTGGTGGATTGTGTGTAGGCAAGTCCGTTCATTCAGAAAGTCCGTCATAAAGTACGTTGAAAAGTCCGTCGGGCAAAGTCTGACGTAAAGTCCGCTCGTGTGTACGCGGCATTAGTTGGAAACTTTGGTGCATGAAGAGAAGTATGATTTAATCGGTATTGGTGAATCTTAGCTTCATTATTCACATGACTGGGCTATTAATATTCCTGGCTATGCACTCTTTCAGAGAGACAGGGTGAAAAGGAAAGGTGGCAGGGACTATCTCTATATGAGAACTGATCTCAAAGCAAGTGTGAAAAAGGACCTAATTGATTGAGAGTGTGATGAGGCTGAAGCATTATGGGTGGAACTGCATATAGACATGCATAGTTCAAAGTTAATCAATGGAGTTTGACATAGGCCACCCAGTGTTAATGAGGAGGCAGAGATTCAGCTCCTTGCACAGATAGAAAGGGCTGCAAGGGCTGGGACGGTGAATAATATGGGGGATCTTAACTACCCTGATATTGACTGGAGGAATGGCACTGCAGGAACAGTTAAGGGGCAAAAATGTATAAACCTGTTACAACACAATTTTATTTTATTTTTTTTCCCACTTCAGCGTAAATTTTCCGAGAGACGTTGTTTCAACTTCGGAGGTCAACTTTGTCCCCTCTCATTTTTCACATCATCGTGGTTTTATTCAAAATTATCTTTATTAATTCTTCAAAAAAAGACTTAAAATGTATAAACTACTCCTATTACTCTATCCCTTCCTTGTCTCTCTATCTATCATCCCCGTCTTCCCACTCTCCCCTCCACTTCTATCTGGTTTGCTTCCCCCCAAGTCCCTTATCATTCTAACTCGTATCTACTCCTTCCTTCATCTTGTCTAAATATGTATCCGAGGTTTTAAATCTTTTCCAACCCTCCCAGAGGCTGGTACACTTATTATAATGTCTTCTCTCCCTACTTCTCAACAAATTCATTTTATAATAATATTCTATTTTTTCGTACCACTCTCTTATATCTGGTTTTTCAATTTTTTGGGATCAGACCGTTGCGGCATTCAGGAGTTTTGGGACCATTGATCTCATGTATTGTTTCTTTGGTATTTTATGGTCATGGAACAAGCGAGTACATATATTTTGTTCCATTCTCTCACCAGTTATCTCCCCTATATTCTTTACTATTTCTTGCCAGTAGTCCTTTATTATTGGGCACTCCCACCATATATGTGTCATCGTTGATCTTGATTGTAGTTTCTCGAACACAAAGATGTTTTCTCTTGTTGATATCTGTGGGTTCTCACTGGTGTCAGGTACCACCTTGTTAGGAATTTATAGTTCATTTCAATGGTCTTCATATCCCAGGCATTATTATATCCCATTTCTATCATCTCTTCCACTTTCTGGTCTTCAAATTTTGAATTCATTTCTCTTTCCCATTGTTCTATGTATTCGGGTCTTTTTTGTCCATCTAAGTCAGCCAATATTCCGTAGATTCTTGATATTCCATTTTTCAGTGGCGTTTGGATAAAACAAAGTTTTTCCAGGGGGTTTAATTTCTCTTCTTCTCTAAGTGGGTGTGGTAATGTATTTACCAAATGTCTTAATTGACAAAAATTCCATTCGCTTATCTTCCACCCATTAATTTCTTCTAATTCTAAACGTGTTTTAATCCTACTTTTTGTGGTGATATCTTTCAATTGTGGATTTCTTATTTCTTGTCCGGCAAATATTTCCTTCCCTGGTGTAAAGAAGTTTGTTCCAGTGAGTGCTAAAAGCGGTGAATTGTATGTCCATTCATTCTTCACGTGTACTGTGTCCCGGATTTTAAAAACATTTTTAGTTATTTTGTGAGTTTCCGAATCCATTAATCTAAACTTTCGTGGTATCCATACGTTTTTGTGCAATGTGGTCTTACTTATTGTGTTTTCCATCTCCACCCACTTTTTTTCACTATTTCCATTTGTCCACTCAATCATTCGTGACAAAACTATTGCTTTATAATATCTACTTATATCTGGAGTTGCTAGTCCTCCGTGCTCTCTTTTCCTTGTGATTTGTGCAAATTTAATTCTTGTTTTTTTATTATGCCAAATATATTTTAACAATATTGTTTTTATTATTTTGAAAAAACTCTGTGGAATCCTTACTGGCAACATCTGAAATTTGTATATTATTTTTGGTAATATCATCATTTTAAACATGTTTATTCTTCCGATCCACAATAATGGTTGTATACTTAATTTTTTTATTTCTTCTTTAACCTCATTGATTAGTAGAATATAATTTGCTGGGAAGATTTTTTCAACCTTTGACGTTAATTTCATTCCAAGGTATTTTAGTTCTTCTTTTACCCATGTGAATGGGAATTCTTTTTGGAGAGACAGGACTTCCCTTTTTCTTAGTCCAACATTTAATATTTCTGTTTTTATCTGGTTTATTTTAAAGTTTGATAGTTCCCCGTATTCTTTTACTTCTTTCATTATATTTGGCAGAGTCACTCTTGGGTTAGTTACAAACATCAGGATGTCATCCGTATATGCCGCGATTTTGTGCTCTTTTTCTCCAACTCTCACTCCTCTCACATCTTGGTTGTTTCGGAGTGCCGCCAGAAATGGTTCCAATGCCAATACATATAATAGTGGGGAAAGCGGACATCCTTGCCGTGTTCCGTTCTGCATCTCGATCAAAGGTGAGAGTCTACCATTAACCTTTACCATTGCTGTTGGACCGTTATATAAATTTGTTATCCACTTCATCATTTTTGGTCCCAGTCCCAAATTCCGCAACCTGTCTGTAACGAGCCCCTGCTCGCTCGATTCCACTCTCCCGACACTCCTCTGCGGCTATAGAATCAGATTGCAGATCGCAACATCTGATGGCTCGGTCATACGATGCTCCGGGACTAGAACTACAGCTATGTGCCGTTCTAATCCAGTTGTGTAGCTCAGAACAAACACCAGGCAGGCTGTATGTAAGTTCAACCAGGAATCTCCTCTATTGAAAAATACAGGCTCTTTTATACACTAAAAGTGGAGGTGCATACCTCCGGCTCATATTACTCTGAACATACACCTGTGACCAGAAAACTAATTAACATGAGCTAATTAACTAATCCCTTTAGACAGCCTAGATGACTCAGACATGACCTTTAGGCCAGACTGGCCATCTTGTAGCTCAGAAAACCCAATCAACATTATCACAATAGCAGAGTTAATTAACACAAACAACAATGAGGATCTAATGACATCCTCTGTTAGTTGAGGGCAGAGTCCAGCAGTACTCGGCCCTGTTGCCAGCCCTTCTGCTGAAAACTCCACACCATCTGCTCCGGCTAACTGTTGGGGAGGGACGACACACACCTCCTTTACCTTCTCCCCCTGTATCCTGATCTGCTGCTGGGAAGTGACCACCTCCTTCTCACCCTGAGCCTCCGGAATCGCCGCAGGTGTAGGGCAGAGATCTTGGACCCTCTGTCCGGTTGCCAGCGCTTCAGCTGGGGAAGTTCCTTGTAACTTCACAGATACTTCTGTTGGTGCTGGGCAGAGCACAGTGAAGTTTGGCCCTAATAACAGCTCTTCTTCTGCTGGAGGCTCACCAGGTTGTTCTTCCTCAGCAGAAAAGTCTATCAAATCCCCTGTCTCTACAGCTGGTGTCTGGGGATAAAGGTTCACCATCTCCTGTCCCTGGAACCCAGAAGATGCTATCAGTGCTGGGCAGAGGTTAGCAGAGCTCTGTCCTGTTGTCAGCACTTCAGCTTTGGGGATAGCGATCTCCAGATTTCCCACTGCCGATTCTCTGACATTCTGCTGGACAGGCACATTCCTCCATCCAAGATCATCCAATGCAGAAACAGGTTCATCAAGGTCAGTCAGCACTTGCTGCATCCACCATAAGACCTCTGCCTCGATAGCTGAGGGGGCAGGTTGGCAAAGCACACTGTTATTCTGCCACATTGTCAACTCTTCAGCCAGGATTTCAGAGTTGTCAACTGGTATTTCTTGATAGTCCCAGGCAAAGGGAGCCCCACTCTGCTGCTGAGCAGAGTCTAGCAGCTGTCTGTAGGCCATCTCAAGCTCCCATTCCTGAACCGCCAGAAACTCCAAATCTTCCTGTGCCCAGTGCACTTCCGAGACATTCAGTCTTCGCTCTCTGTGCTCCATTATTTCCTCCAAACGCCACTCCCGATCACTCCCAAAGTCAGGGTCTTTGGACAGCCTCCAGTACAACAATCCCAGGCCATCGTAGTCAAAGCCTTCCGTGGGGCTGTCATCCGCTGTCCACGGGCACACTTGGGCTACATACCACTGGAGGGCTCTGTAGCTCTCGTCCAACCGCATTTCTGCCCGGATCAACCTGCTTAACTCAGCTGTCCACTCCTGGTTCGGCTGTTCCCCCAATAACAGCATTCGCACTTCATACTGCGACCAGTACCTTACATGGATGGAGGGGAGAACTTTTCCCTGGTTTCGCTGCTCACAGGCTAGCACTTCCTTCCAGAGTTCGCAGCGGATAGAATCAAACCATCCTAGCAGGACCAGCTCTGATACTGGTCCTCTGTGCTGTATCTGCATCTCTCACAATATCCTTCTGAATTCCTCTTCCATGGTGGCTGGTATCTGTACCTCTCCTCTCCTGTTATCTGGACCTTGGATCCAGGTGATGGTTTGGATGTGTTCACGGCAAGGTAGCACAATCACACCATTCCTTCCACGGCTCTCAAGTAAGTCTTTCAGCATGGCTCTCCTGCAGGCTGCATAGCTGGCCATTCACTGTGGTGGTTTGGAGTGTCCCAGTAACTGGAGAGCAAATCCCACCGCTGCCAACCAATGTAACGAGCCCCTTGCTCGCTTGGTTCCACTCTCCCGACACTACTCTGCAGCTATAGAATCAGATTGCAGATCGCAACATCTGATGGTTCGGTCATCCGATGCTCCGGGACTAGAACTACAGCTATGTGCCGTTCTAATGCAGTTGTCTAGCTCAGAACAAACACCAGGCAGGCTGTATGTAAGTTCAACCAGGAATCTCCTCTATTGAAAAATACAGGCTCTTTTATACACTAAAAGTGGAGGTGCATATCTCCGGCTCATATTACTCTGAACATACACCTGTGACCAGAAACCTAATTAACATGAGCTAATTAACTAATCCCTTTAGACAGCCTAGTTGACTCAGACATGACCTTTAGGTCAGACTGGCCGTCTTGTAGCTCAGAAAACCCAATCAACATTATCACAATAGCAGAGTTAATTAACACAAACAACCATGAGGATCTAATGACTCTTAGATCCCATACTAGAGACTTATTTACAATACACATTCTAGCAGGCAACAGACAGATAGGTGTCTGGAATTGACATCAGCATCTCCTAACAGTATTTGTCCCAGCATTATGAATCAGCCACTATTTCTAATATGGCAAATCCAGGGTCCCCAGAGTCTGTGTGTCCTGGGGGACCAGGACCCGAATCCACAGTAATACCACCTCAAGGGTCCCCAGGCATACAGCTCACAAAGAGCACCATTCCCCCAAATGCCAGGGCCCACGATCGATCGGCAAGAGGCTAGCAATCAGTCCCCTCCAAAAGTCTCTCTCCCGGCTAGGTCTGTCACAGTGTCCATCATGAATCCCCAGTCTATCATGTCAAATGCTTTCTCTGCATCTATTGATAGGAATAGAGCTGGGGATTCGCTTTGTTTACCCCTACGTAACATCAAGATTGTTTTTAGGCTATTGTCCCATCCTTCTCTCCCCGTTACAAATCCAGTCTGGTCAGGATTTATCCATAATGGAATTAATTTTTTTAGTCTAGTAGCTAAAATTTTAGCGTAGAGTTTTGTATCCACATTCAACAGAGCGATAGGTCTGTAGCTTGAACAATTGGTTCTGTCTTTCCCTTCTGTGGGTATGATTGTGATGTGGGCTAATAGTGCTTCACAACTTACTTCTTCTTCATCTCCTATGTTATTCAGGTATTCTTGCATCTTAGGGATCAGTTGTTCTTGAAATTTTTTATAATATTTAACTGTGAACCCATCTGGTCCTGGGCTTTTTCTTACAGGAGTTTATTTTAAGTTTTATCTCCTCTTGCGTTATTTTTTTCTTATTTCTTATTTCTTCTTCAAGATGTTTCTCCTGTTTTTTTATCGCGTATAATGAGCTGAAATATTTTTGAAAGGCTAGTGCAATATCCGTTGTCTTGTTTACCACTTCACCTTTCTCATTTTTGATCTTTTCGATGTAATTTAAAGACTTCTTTTTTCTTCTCTATCTCTCCTGTAGTACTCTGTTATATTCCCTCCTCTCTTCTTGTTCAATCCATTCCTTTTATTGATCTCTTTTTTGAATTAGAGTCCGATATGTTTCTTTTTCTAATTGCTTTTTATGACTTTGCTCCAGTTCATGTATTTCCTTTATAATTGCTTTTTATGACTTTGCTCCAGTTCATGTATTTCCTTTATAATTCTCATCATATTTTTTCTTCTTTCCTTCTTTTTTCCTGCACCAATAGATATTAATTTACCCCTGATGACAGCCTTATATGCCTCCCAAATAGTTGCTTTTGATAATCTTGGGGTATCGTTCTCCTGAAAATATTTTTTGATCTCTTCTGTTATAGTTTTTTCCGTATCTCTATCTTCAATTATATCTTCATTTATTCTCCATGTACCTTTCTCGAATGATTCTCCTTGCAATTTAATTTTCAACGTTACAAGACTATGATCAGAAGCTGTTATTATTCCTATTTTTGCTTCTGATATTTCTTCCAAGCTTTTATGTTCGACCATAATATAGTCCAGCCTGAAATATGTTCCATGCGCAGTTGAGTAGAATGTATAATCATTTGTACTTGGATGTTGTATCGGCCATGGATCGACTAATTGATATTCATATAGTTTTTCTTTTAATTTCCTTAGTTGTCTTACTTCTCTGTCTATTGCTATGGAGGTACTATCTAATCTATGGTCCATGGGGAAATTGAAGTCTCCAGCCAGTATTAATTTGCCTTGTTTAAATTCCAATAAATCTTTTAATATTTCCATCAAATACTTTTTGGGATTTGTGTTGGGGCAGTATACGTTAGCAAGTGTGTATTTTACACCCTGTATGGAACCTATAAGAAAGAGGAAGCGTCCTTCTGGGTCCACTTTTCTTTGTTCTATTATAAAACGAAGATTTTTTCCCCATTCCAATAGCCACTCCTTTAGCCCTTCTTATTGGTGAATCTCCGTAGAACCATGTTGGAATATTTATTGAATACATTTTGATATTTGAGTTTTGGGTGATATGTGTCTCCTGTAGAAATATTATTTCAGCCTTGCTTCTATCCAGTTTTTGAAGGATTATGTTTCTCTTCCCTGGGGAGTTTAATCCTCGAACATTATATGACAAAATTTTTATACTATTCATATTTTCCATTCCTTTTTAATCCTGGCACAAACTCTAAGGAACCCCCCAACTGGTCAGAGCAAAGGACCGGGAGGGGGGACCCCCGAGCCGACGCGCAAGGGATCCCTAACTTTGTTCCAGGGTACTTGGACACTGTATCGACTTATGCAAACCAGACCCCCCCTCCCCCTCCCCTCCCCATCCCCTCCAAACCCCCTCCCCCCTCCTCCCCCTTCCCCCCACCCTGGTGATAAGAATTTGACCTCATGGTCTCTAGAGCAGAGAGCACTTTTATTTTGTGGGGCTCAACCTTGCCCCCTCTACTCTCCTATAGCTGAGGTGGAAATCTATAAGACGCCCTAGGCCCCTCTCACCTAAACTAGGAAAGGGTGGCCCCCTGAACACACCGTAGGTCCCGGCCTCTCCACCCCGCCTCTAACTTGTTTCCTTTCCCTTCTTTTATCCCTTTCTCTTTCTTTTTTCATTTACCATTCCCCCAAACCACCCCCCACCCCTATCCCACCCCCCCTCTTTAAATCGTAATACATCTTATCTTTGTAGAACTTTAGCACTATTTTTCAGATCTCATATTTAGGTTCTATTTAAGACGCTATTTCATATACTCTATTCCTAGAGCTCAGTTGCCATTGTGTTTCGTCTTGTGTCATTGGTTGTTCTTGTCTGTTGCTTGCATTTCTGCAGTTTTCTGGTAGTGGAATTTCTAATTTATTACAAAAGTCCGGGGTCTCTTCTATGAATCTTAGTCTAGCACTTCTTCCATTTTCCTTGCTATCAGGCATACAGGAGAGCCCCAGTTGTATTGTATTTCCTGCTCTTGGAGAATTTTCAATAAGGGTCTTAACCTCCTTCTTCTTCTTAACGTTTCTTGGGATAAGTCTTAAAAGATTTGTATCTTAGCTTCTGCATATTCAATCGGTGGTTTTCTCTTCAAGTTCATCCAGATTTGATTTTTTCTTCCTAATTTTTAAATCGAACAATTATATCTCTTGGTTTCTCCATTGAGAGCCCTTGGGGTCTTCTTATTCTGTGTACTCTTTCCATTTTTATTATATTGGATTCTTCTTTTCCTAGGATAGGGTTAAAAATCTTATTCGTTATTTCTATTAAATTTTCTGCTTGTGTAGATTCAGGGAGACCTCAGATTCTCAATTTTTTCCTTCGTTCTCTGTTTTCTTGATCCTCTATTTTATAGGATTGTTCCTGTTGTTCCTTTTTTAATATGTTTATTTCACCCCTCAACTTTTTTAGCATTTTTAAGTGGGAGTCTACTTTAGCCTCCACTTCTTCCACTCTTGAGAGGATATGTCCCAGATCTTTATGTATTGTTGTCATTTCTGGAGTTTTCTAGTGCCGCAAACATTTTTTCCATGTCAGATTTTGTTGGTAATTGAGGTGCATGTTGATCTTCCTCCCTTCCTCCTTCCTCTTCACCCTCCACTTCTAGTTCTTGTTCCATTCTGGATTCTGAAAGTAGGCTTGTTTCAACTACTGTCTTATTCTGAACCTTTTTCTCTTTTTTCTCCTTCTCCTTTGTGTCTAACTGTCGACCCTTTATACCCGGTTGTCTATCTCCCTCCCCATTTCCTTGTGTTAAATATCTGTTCATGGGGCCAGGGCTGGGGCCTAAGCTAGTCTGGGGTGATTTAGCTACTGCACCGGCACTTTTTGTCGTTTTACCCCTCATCACAAAAAAAAAAACAAGGAAGGGATAGAGTAATAGGAGTAGTTTATACATTTTAAGTCTTTTTTGAAGAATTAATAAAGATAATTTTGAATAAAACCACGATGATGTGAAAAATGAGAGGGGACAAAGTTGACCTCCGAAGTTGAAACAACGCCTCTCAAAAATTTTTCGCTGAAGTGGAAAAAACCCCCAAAAAAACACATATTTATGATACATCTCATAGAGGCCCCAACTAGGAATATTGCCTGGTAATCTCAAACCATGCAGAGCTTATTGCTCGTGTTTATATAAAAGAACATTTGGGTAGCAGTGACCATAACATGATTTAATTTATTGTTAGCTGTAAGAAACAAACACACATGTGAAAGATTAAAAACAATTAACTTTAAGAGAGCAAATTTTCCAAGGATGAGGGCTGTTCTTCAAGACTAATGCCCCGTACACCTGGTCGGACATTGATCGGACATTCCGACAACAAAATCCTAGGATTTTTTCAGACGAATGTTGGCTCAAACTTGTCTTGCATACACATGGTCACACAAAGTTGTCGGAAAATCCGATCATTCTGAACGCGGTGACGTAAAACACGTACATCGGGACTATAAACGGGGCAGTAGCCAATAGCTTTCGTCTCTTTTTTTATTCTGAGCATGCATGGCACTTTGTGCCTCGGATTTGTGTACACACGATCGGAAATTCAGACAACGGATTTTGTTGTCAGAAAATTTTATAGCCTGCTCTCAAACTTTGTGTGTCGGAAAATCCGATGGAAAATGTGTGATGGAGCCTACACACGGTCGGAATTTCCGACAACAAGGTCCTATCACACATTTTCCGTCGGAAAATCCGACCGTGTGTACGGGGCATTAGACTGGGAGGAAATATTTGTATCAATGAACATAAAACAGAAATGGGAATTCTTCAAAGCGACTGTGTATGAACATACTGCAAAGTATATTCCCATGGGCAATAGGTTTAAAAGGCTAAAAATAAAACCTATGTGTAGGGATGAGCTTCGAGTTTGAGTAAAACTTATGTTTGACTCGAACATTGGCTGTTCGCCAGTTCGCCGAACAGTGAACAATTTGGGGTGTTCGTGGCAAATTCGAAAGCCGCGTAACACCCTTTAAAAGTCTAAGGAAGAAATCAAAAGTGCTAATTTTAAAGGCTTATATGCATGGTATTGTCATAAAAAGTGTTTGGGGACCTGGGTCCTGCCCCAGGGGACAAGTATCAATGCAAAAAGAAGTTTTAAAAATGGCCATTTTTTCAGGAGCAGTGATTTTAATAATGCTTAAAGTGAAACAATAAAAGTGTAATATTCCTTTAAATTTCATACCTGGGGGGTGTCTATAGTATGCCTGTAAAGGGGCGCATGTTTCTCGTGTTTAGAACAGTCTGACAGCAAAATGACATTTCTAATGGAATAAAAGTTATTTAAAAATACTCACGGCTAAAATGAATTGTCGGTCCGGCAAAACACATAAAAGTTAATTGATAAAAACAGCATGGGATTCCCCCACAGGGGAACCCCGAACCAATATTAAGAAAAAAAAAATGCGTGGGGGTCCCCTGAAATTCCATACCAGGCCCTTCAGGTCTGATATGGATATTAAGGGGAACCCCGCACCAAAAAAAATGGCGTGGGGACCCCCCTCAAAATCCATACCAGACCCTTATCCGAGCATGCAACCTGGCAGGCCGTGGGAAAAGAGGGGGGATGAGGAAGCACCCCCCCTCCTGAACCATACCAGGCCACATGCCCTCAACATTGGGAAGAAGCTTTGGGGTAGCCTCCCAAAGCACCTTGTCCTTATGTTGATGGGGACAAGGGCCTCATCCCCACAACCCTTGCCCGGTGGTTGTGGGGGTCTGCGGGCGGGGAGATTTTTGGAATCTGGAAGCCCCCTTTAACAAGGGGACCCCCAGATCCCGCCCCCCCCATTTGAAATGGTAATGGGTACTCCCAGGCTCTTGGTTATGGCAAGCTGTCAGCCTCTTCCCAGCTGCCGGGGCCTCAATCCTGCTATTTGAAAATGCCGCTGCCCTGCACCCCACCGCCACAGAACCAAAGGCGGACTCTCCAGGACCATGACAAAGGGGTGGGGCTCAGCTCAAGGGGCCAGGCAGCTGCTTTGAGCCCCTCCGCACTGGAGGAGGAGGAAGTTAAGTCCTCCTCTGCTTTGATTGCTGGGCAGGGAGGGAGTCGTGGCCGTGACATCACTGGTTGCTAGACGCCAGGCAGGTCCAGCAACCAGTGGCCAGGAGGCCAGGAGTCAGGTGGAGGTGGAGGGGTGTACTCACTTTTGTTGCCAGCGGTTTAGACATTGATGGCTGTGTGTTGAGTTATTTTGAGGGGACAGCAAATTTACACTGTTATACAAGCTGTACACTCACTACTTTACATTGTAGCAAATTGTCATTTCTTCAGTGTTGTCACATGAAAAGATATAATAAAATATTTACAAAAATGTGGGGGGTCACTTTTGTGAGATACTGTACATGTAGTAGGATGATTCACCTGCAGTGAATGCTTGGTGAAAGTCACATTTAGTGTTTTATAAATACACCCAATGGTTTTTAACACCTTAATGATGAAGATACAAACAATCCATAAATTGGTTGTAAACCAAGGCAATGGCATATTGTGCTAGTATGCATCACATACTAGCACATTTTAAAATACTCGCTTTGGGACAAAGCCCTCCAGCGCTGTACTGTCACCGCTAAGAGGGCTGACATCTTCCCCCAGTCTTTCTTCTGGGTTTTGGCATGAAGCTCTGAAGGTCTGGAAAAGGTGTGGCAGACCTACAGAGTGCATGCTCCTGTGACGCAACTGGCTGCATCCAGGGTGAATATCTCCTAAACTGTGCACATTTAGGAGATATTCATTTTAACTACAGGTAAGCCTTATTATAGGCTTAACTTTAAGAAAAAAATACCATCTGGGTTTACTACCTCTTTAATGCCTTAACCCAGTTTTGCAACTTAGGCATGTGTTAGTAAAGCTGTACATATCTTTGCAACTACTTAGTGTATACAGGTGAATTATACCTTGCATTGTTCAGGACAAAAGGGTCTTCAGATAGTGGTAAATGTTAAAGTGGAAGTCCAGTCAAAATTTAAAATGTTTCTATTAATTGTATGTAAAATATCTTTATCTTTGACATTATTCATTTTCTGTATAGCTGTTTGCGTCGCTTAGAAAGTCTAATCAAAGCCAGACAATCAGCTTCTTCCTGTTCTTCAGGGACAACCTTATTTCCTTATTTTTTAATTCTGCATGGAGGCCTCTCACTTCCTGAAAATGTTGTCCTTCTCTTATAGTTTAGTCTATTAAAGTTTACTTTGCGGAGAGCACTATGTTGTACCCTTCTCTATTTACATGATTCATGTGCTTTGGGACTCTTGGGAGTATCCTTGCTGCATAGCCCTTGCTTTTTGTTGTTATCTGACTGATCTGGATCCGCTGCCTACTATCTTCATTGACCCGTAAGGGAAGGTGCATTTGACACTCTGTAATTAAAGGGTCCCTGCGCTGAGGTGAGAGGCCATCTTTAACATTGGTGGAGGGATCA
Source organism: Lithobates septentrionalis (assembly GCA_037952835.1). Taxonomy (NCBI): domain Eukaryota; kingdom Metazoa; phylum Chordata; class Amphibia; order Anura; family Ranidae; genus Lithobates; species Lithobates septentrionalis. The sequence continues at coordinate 3,567,174 of JBBDGP010000111.1, read as the reverse complement.
CATATACCCACTGAGTTTTCTGCATGATGCCACATTACTGATGACCATTTGGATACAGTGTTTCATTGTTTGATTTATGGACTTTATTACATACACTTTAGCGCCACACCATCTGTTTTATATTGTTTTAAGGGATTTGTGATTGTTGATTAGGGATGAGCCAAACACCCCCCTGTTCGGTTCGCACCAGATCATGCGAACAGGAAAAAAGTTCGCTCGAACACGCGAACACCGTTAAAGTCTATGGGACACGAACATGAATAATCAAAAGTGCTAATTTTAAAGGCTTATATGCAAGTTATTGTCATAAAAAGTGTTTGGGGACCCGGGTCCTGCCCCAGGGGACATGGATCAATGCAAAAAAAAAGTTTTAAAAACGGCCGTTTTTTCAGGAGCAGTGATTTTAATAATGCTTAAAGTCAAACAATAAAAGTGTAATATCCCTTTAAATTTCGTAGCTGGGGGGTGTCTATAGTATGCCTGTAAAGGGGCGCATGTTTCCCGTGTTTAGAACAGTCTAAAGGCAAAATGACATTTCGAAGGAAAAAACCCATTTAAAACTACTCACGGCTATTGCATTGCCGACAATACACATAGAAGTTCATTGATAAAAACGGCATGAGAATTCCACACAGGGGAACCCCGAGCCAAAATTTAAAAAAAAAATGATGTGGGAGTCCCCCTAAATTCCATACCAGGCCCTTCAGGTCTGGTATGGATATTAAGGGGAACCCCGGCCAAAATTTTTAAAAAAATGACGTGGGGTTCCCCCTAAATTCCATACCAGACCCTTCAGGTCTGGTATGGATTTTAAGGGAAACCCGTGCCAAAAAAAAAATTAAAAAATGGCGTGGGGTCCCCCCAAAAATTCATACCAGACCCTTATCCGAGCACGCAACCTGGCAGGCTGCAGGAAAAGAGGGGGGGACGAGAGTGCGGCCCCCCCCTCCTCAACCGTACTAGGCCACATGCCCTCAACATTGGGAGGGTGCTTTGGGGTAGCCCCCCAAAACACCTTGTCCCCATGTTGATGAGGACAAGGGCCTCATCCCCACAACCCTGGCTGGTGGTTGTGGGGGTCTGCGGGCAGGGGGCTTATCGGAATCTGGAAGCCCCCTTTAACAAGGGGACCCCCAGTGTGAAATGGTAAGTTGGTACTTACCCCTACCATTTCACTAAAAAACTGTCAAAAATGTTAAAAATGACAAGAGACGGTTTTTGACAATTCCTTTATTTAAATGCTTCTTCTTTCTTCTATCTTCCTTCATCTTCTTCTGGTTCTTCTGGCTCTTCTGGTTCTTCCTCCGGCGTTCTCGTCCAGCATCTTCTCCGCGGCGTCTTCTATCTTCTTCTCCTCGAGCCGCTCCCATGGCATGGGGGGAGGCACCTGCTCTTCTCTTCATCTTCTTCTTCATCCTCTTCTCTTCTTCCTTCTTCTCTTCTTCTCTTCTTCATTTTCTTCTCCGGGCTATGGAGGGAGGCTCCCGCTGTGTGACGGTGTCTCCTCGTCTGACGGTTCTTAAACAACGGGGGGCGGGGCCACCCGGTGACCCCACCCCTCTGACGCACGGTGACTTGACGTGACTTCCCTGTGACGTCACGGGGAATGCCACAGGGAAGACCCGTCATGTCCCGTGCGTCAGAGGGGGCGGGGTCACCGGGTGGCCCCGCCCCCGTTATTTAAGAACCGTCAGAGAAGAGGATGAAGAAGAAGATGAAGAGAAGAGCGGGAGCCTCCCCCCATGCCATGGGTGCGGAGCGGCCCGAGGAGAAGAAGATAGAAGACGCCACGGAGGAGATGCTGGATGAGAACGCCGGAGGAAGAACCAGAAGAGCCAGAAGAACCAGAAGAAGATGAAGGAAGATAGAAGAAAGAAGAAGCATTTAAATAAAGGAATTGTCAAAAACTGTCTCTTGTCATTTTTAACATTTTTGACAGTTTTTTTGTGAAATGGTAGGGGTAAGTACCCCCTTACCATTTCACATGGGGGGGCGGGATCTGGGGGTCCCCTTGTTAAAGGGGGCTTCCAGATTCTGATAAGCCCCCTGCCTGCAGACCCCCACAACCACCGGCCAGGGTTGTGGGGATGAGGCCCTTGTCCTCATCAACATGGGGACAAGGTGTTTTGGGGGGCTACCCCAAAGCACCCTCCCAATGTTGAGGGCATGTGGCCTGGTACGGTTCAGGAGGGGGGGGGCGCACTCTCGTCCCCCCTCTTTTCCTGCGGCCTGCCAGGTTGCGTGCTCGGATAAGGGTCTGTATGGACTTTTGGGGGGACCCCACGCCGTTTTTTGTTTTTTTGGCGCGGGGTTCCCCTTAAAATCCATACCAGACCTGAAGGGTCTGGTATGGAATTTAGGGGGAACCCCACGTCATTTTTAAAAAAAATTTTGGCCGGGGTTCCCCTTTATATCCATACCAGACCTGAAGGGCCTGGTATAAAAGCGCCCCATTAGCAACTTTACACTCTCTGGATCAAAGTCGCATCAAAGCATTGCAGGTACCTTTTCAAAGTCGCATAGATGGGAACGGGTATACACCGCTCCTAAAGCTGCAGGGGTGCTTTTTATCCTTTTTTCGGCTGCTAGTGGGGGTTAAAAGCGCCCCATTAGCAGCTGAAAAGTGCCGCTAAAACGACAGTAAAGCGCTGCTAAACCCCCCCATGTCCCGCTCCCTTTTCCTGTGCACAGCTATACTGTATATGTGCCTTGCACCTACCATCTCCCCCCCCCTATGTCCTGTGTGGATGAGGCTTCTTATTTCTTAATTTTCTCATGAATTAGGATGTACAATGAGAGAACACTGGGCAGGAACCTATGATCAGCTCATCCCATCCTGTATATGCCCACTGGTTACACAGGAACAGTGTCCTTCCCAGGAAGTGATATCACTAGCTTTCAGGAACCACACCCACTGGCTGATTTCAGTCTTATGCCCTGTAGACACAGTCGGACATTGATCGGACATTCCGACAACAAAATCCATGGATTTTTTCCGACGGATGTTGGCTCAAACTTGTCTTGCATACACACAGTCACACAAAGTTGTTGGAAAATCCGATCGTTCTGAAAGCGGTGGCGTAAAACACGTATGTCGGGACTATAAATGGCGTAGTAGCCAATAGCTTTTGTCTTAATTTATTCTGAGCCTGCATGGCACTTTGTGCTTCGGATTTGTGTACACATGATCGGAATTTCCGACAACGGATTTTGTTGTCGGAAAATTTTATAGCAAGCTCTCAAACTTTGTGTGTCGGAAATTCCGATGGAAAATGTGTGACAGGACAACAAGGTCCTATCACACATTTTCCGTCGGAAAATCCGACCGTGTGTACAGGGCATAAGAAGGAAGTAGGAAGTCATGTGACAGCACTGGATACTGCAAAATAAAGGTAGAAAAACTGGGATTTTTTCATTTTGAGACATAAGGCTGAACTTGGCTCACATTAATGATTGCAGGGAAGAATTTAAGTGTTAGTGTGGACTTCCACTTTAATAGATTTCTCTAATTTTATTGTCAAAGGGAAACTGGCCCAAATAATAAACAAAATTTAAATTTTTTAATTTTCTATTACGCATTTTTTTTTTGCTTGTACCCATAGTAAGCCCCAGAAACAATAATGTTGAAATCAATGGGCAGCGGAGCTGCAGGGGCGCTTTTTATCCTCTTTTCGGCCGCTAGTGGGGGTTAAAAGCACCCCATTAGCAGCTGAAAGTGCCGCTAAAACGACAGTAAAGCACCACTAAACCCCCACCGTGTCCAGCTCCCTTCTCCTGTGCACAGCTATACTGTATATGTGCCCTACACCTATCATCCCCCCCCCCCCCCCGTGTCCTGTGTGGATGGGGCTTCTTATTTCTTCATTTTCTCATGAATTAGGATGTACAATGAGAGAACACTGGAACCTACTGGCTCCTCCCATCCTGTATATGCCCACTGGTTACACAGGAACAGTGTCCCTCCCAGGAAGTGATGTCACTAGCTTTCAGGAACCACACCCACTGGCTGATTTTAGTCTTAGAAGGAAGTAGGAAGTCATGTGACAGCACTGGATACTGCAAAATAAAGGTAGAAAAACTGGGGTTTTGGCTCACATTATTGATTGCAGGGAAGAATTTAAGTGTTAGCGTGGACTGGCCCGAATAATAAACAAAATACATATTTTTCAATTTACTGTAGTTGGATATTTCTTTCCATTACCGTAACTCACCAGCAGAGAACAATCTAAAATAAATTCTTCTACTCCTAAAATTCATGGTGATACCATGCATGCATTATTTTTTTTTTTTGCTTGTACCCATAGTAAGCCCCAGAAACAATAGTGTGGATTTTTTTTGTTACCCTCCCTAAACACACTGACACTAACATTGGTACTGACACCGGCACTAAATAAATAAACCTTTTTATTTTATCCTACACCCATGCTGGGACTAAAACTGACACTGATCCCAATGCTAACACTAATGTCGCGTACACACGGTCGGACTTTTCGTCTACAAAAGTCCGACGGACGCCGACGGACTAAAGCTGGCTGACAATCAGATCGTGTGTGGGCTTCCCCGGACTTTCAGCGGACTTTCAGCGGACTTTTGCAGCCTCAAATCTGACAAACTTTAGGGCAGCTATTGGCTACTGGCTATCAACGTCCTTATTTTAGTCCGGTGTACGTCATCACGTACGAATCCGTCTGACTTTTGTGTGATCGTATGTAGGCAAGTCCGTTCGTAAGAAAGTCTGCCGCAAGTCCGCCGTAAGTCTGCCAAAAGTCCGCCGAAAGTCTGTCGGACAGGCTGTCGGACTTTTGTAGACGAAAAGTCCGACCGTGTGTACGCGGCATTACACTATTCTAGATCAAGCCCTTATCTATCTATTATATCTTTTTTTTAAACAATATTATTTTTTTACACATACTTTTTTATACAGAGTTTTCCTCTAGTGATCCAATGTATCTTTTGCAACTTGCAAAGGGAAACAGTAAAAGGTGAGCTAATCACAGTGATCAAATGGTCATAAGCCAGTCCTTCTGGCTCCCATTAATTAATCTGAGACCAGGAGCTGTTAACAACAGCTCAGTCTTCTTGCTCAGGGCACGCTATAGAAAGCACTGTCAGCACAAACTCAGATATGCATATATGTGGTGTCACTGTAGAAAACACACTTTTGTGATGCAGCACAAAAAAGTTGTTGTAAACCTCAGAAATAAACAAAATTAACAAAGAATGTGTTGTGCGCTGTGCAGTGTGTTATATCAGATCCTGCCCCTTGCCTCCTGGAAGCTAAAAAATACCACCTAAACTGCGTACTTTGGAAGGTTATAGAGGAGAGAATTCTGTGGATAAACATGTACAGCTTATGTAGACGGATTTAATTCATCACTGTGTATCACCTGAGCCTAGTCACTTCAGTGGACTATTTAAGAATGTAATAACACATCAAATGAAAAATAGATCCAGCAAGGATAAATAAATAAAGCAAACCTGTAAAAGCATTTTTGTTTAGCTTTTGTATGTATTTGAACTTTTAAGTCTTTTAAAAAAAAATTTACACCATAATGAATAAGTGCAGTAAAACATTCAGAAAATGGCCATTAAGCTGGCCATACATGCATCAAAATGTGGCCAGTTCAGCAGGGACCGGCAGAATTTTGATCCATCTATGGACACTGTTATTGATAAGAAGTCAAGCTACGAATCGACTTCTGTACAACCACCCTGTTAGAAAAAAAGCAGCTCATGACTGTTGTATAACAGATGTGATTACCATTACCTGAAACCCCAACCTCTTAACCTTATTCTAAACAATTAAGACCAGACCAAAGGTTGGAGTTATAAAAGGCCGTAGCAGCCTACTTTATTAAACAAATAGATATCATAACAAAAACACATCTGTTATTCAAAAATTCCTCATCTATCTAGCGTTGGTCTTTGCAGGAGATTCGTAAAACATTAGTAACATAACCATATTGCACTGCGGCCCTTCTCTTAATAAAATAATAGGCCTCAAGCCGACAAGCTGGCTCAGAGACAACCAATGACCGCAGTGCCCACATTAACACTTTCCGTCTAACCTCCGTTATCCGGAAACCACCATAAGTACCATCAGGACCATAGCAACGCTAGGAACTTTCCCCCACTCTTGTGATGACTCATCAGGGCGGGGACAGAATTTAACACCTTCCATGGCCCCTCCCCCTTGGCACCAAACATTTCACTCTTTTTCCTGATACCATCTCCCTGTTAAGAGCCCATTCACACAGGGACGACTTGTCAGGCAACCTAGTCGCCTGACAAGTCACCTCCCGTTCTGTACAATGGAACCATTCTAATCGGAGCGACGCAAGTCGCTACAACTTAGAAAAAGGTTCCTGTACGACTTTGGGGGCGACCTGGGGCGACAGAAGTCGTTTTGCAAGTCGCCGCAGAAGTCGTTTGCAGGTCGCCTCGCTGAGGCGACCTGCAAGTCGTGTTGCCCCTGTGTGAATGGGCTCTAACCCTGTCATGTCAGCCCTTCGCCTATGTATTTCTTACTTTGCTCCGGGCTTCTCTATAAGTGCTGCAGGCACTTATTGAGCTGCAGTGCTGATCAGTAGGGATGAGCTTCGTGTTCGAGTCGAACCCATGTTCGACTCGAACATCGGCTGTTCGACCGTTCGCCGAATTGCGAACGATATGGGCCGTTCGCGCCAAATTCGTGTGGCGCGTCACGGCCCATAATTCACTGCGGCATCGCAGTGCATTGCTTGCTGATGATTGGCCAAGCATGCACTATGACCCGCATGCTTGGCCAATCACAGCGCCGCCTGAACAGAGAGCCGTAATTGGCCAAAGCCAAGGAGGCTTTGGCCAATTATGGCTCAGGGGATTTAGTACATGCCCCACACTATATAAGGCCGCCTGCACGGTGGCCCTGTGTAGTGTGTGTTCCGGCGTTCATAGATAGAGAGAGAGAGACAGACAGTGTCATTTGATTTGAGTTAGATAGATTAGGCAGAACAGTCAGTCAGTTAGCTGCACTTACAGTGTATTGTGTATATATATGCATCCCAGGTGTTGCATATATATATATACACTGTATTCAGTTTAGCTAGATCCGTTCCTGTTATCTTCTAGACTATTTACATTTAGTGCAGTGCGTCCTGCTCACAGTGTTCAGCTAGATCCGTTCCTGTTATCTTCTAGACTATTTACATTTAGTGCAGTGCGTCCTGCTCACAGTGTTCAGCTAGATCCGTTCCTGTTATCTTCTAGACTATTTACATTTAGTGCAGTGCGTCCTGCTCACAGTGTTCAGCTAGATCCGTTCCTGTTATCTTCTAGACTATTTACATTTAGTGCAGTGCGTCCTGCTCACAGTGTTCAGCTAGATCCGTTCCTGTTATCTTCTAGACTATTTACATTTAGTGCAGTGCGTCCTGCTCACAGTGTTCAGCTAGATCCGTTCCTGTTATCTTCTAGACTATTTACATTTAGTGCAGTGCGTCCTGCTCACAGTGTTCAGCTAGATCCGTTCCTGTTATCTTCTAGACTATTTACATTTAGTGCAGTGCGTCCTGCTCACAGTGTTCAGTTAGATCCGTTCCTGTTATCTTCCTACTGACAGGCAGGCTTGTCTGGTTACAGTATATAAAGCTACCTGAAGAAAATTACTGGTGTTCTATTTGATCCTATTAGTACCACGGTCAGGCAGCTAGACTATTTACATTTAGTACAGTGCGTCCTGCTCACAGTGTTCAGCTAGATCCGTTCCTGTTATCTTCCTACTGACAGGCAGGCTTGTCTGGTTACAGTATATAAAGCTACCTGAAGAAAATTACTGGTGTTCTATTTGATCCTATTAGTACCACGGTCAGGCAGCTAGACTATTTACATTTAGTACAGTGCGTCCTGCTCACAGTGTTCAGCTAGATCCGTTCCTGTTATCTTCCTACTGACAGGCAGGCTTGTCTGGTTACAGTATATAAAGCTACCTGAAGAAAATTACTGGTGTTCTATTTGATCCTATTAGTACCACGGTCAGGCAGCTAGACTATTTACATTTAGTACAGTGCGTCCTGCTCACAGTGTTCAGCTAGATCCGTTCCTGTTATCTTCCTACTGACAGGCAGGCTTGTCTGGTTACAGTATATAAAGCTACCTGAAGAAAATTACTGGTGTTCTATCCCAGCTTAGTGCAGCTACAGGCCATTAGTATGTCTGGAAGGCCAAGAAGGAGAGGCAGACAGTCACAAGCCAATAAGAGAGGGCAAGCAGGCTCTGTGTCTAGTGCTGGTCATGGAGACGGTGCATCCTCATCAGCACGTGGCCATGGGACACGCTTGGCCTTTTTTTCGGCAGCTGGCCGTGTTGAGCCGCAACATGCGGAAGACTTGGTCGAGTGGATGACCAAGCCGTCCTCATCCTCCTCATCCTCTCTCACCCATGCCCAAGGTGCTTTGTCTGGCAAAGCAGCGGCCTCTTCCCTCAGCTCAATGTCATCAGTGACTCCTTCCCTAGCTCCACCATGTCCTCCTGAGGATTCCCTCGAACTGTTTGACCACAGTGTTGGGTACATGCTCCAGGAGGATGCCCAGCGTTTGGAAGGCTCTGATGATGATACTGAGCTCGATGAAGGCAGTAACATGAGCACGGACAGAGGGGGTGCCCAAGAAGGACAGCAATCTGGCAGTCATGCTCCCCCTGCTGCAGCATACTGCCAGGTTTGCTCCAGTGATGAGGAGGGAGGGGATGATGAGGTCGCTGACTCAACGTGGGTGCCTGATAGGAGAGAGGAGGAGGAGGAGGAGGAGGAGGCGGCACATCACCAACGAGGCAGGATGCCCTCCAGGGGCCAGCCTAAGGGCAGCACATTGACTGCATCACACCCCAAAGCTCCACATGTGCAGGGCGCTGCAGTCCCCCGCGTTATTCAAAAAGTTCTTTGGTGTGGGCCTTTTTTGAGACGAGTGCATCAGATCGCACCGCTGCTATTTGCAACATATGTCTCAAGCGTATCTCACGTGGCCAAAACATCTCCCGCTTGGGTACCACATGACCTGCCATGCAGTTCGTTGGCAAGCGTATCTAAAAGACCCACACCAAAGAACAAAGAGGATCTCTCCTTGCTCCTCATCAGCTGAGATTTCCAACCCCACTAGACCTCCAGTCCTCTCTGAGACCTGCCGTGAGAGGAATGAAGGTGTAGAATTAGGTGTGTCACAGCCAAGTACTTGTGGGCAATCTGCTTTTGGTACACCGACGTCAGATTGTACCAGGCAAATTTCCCTGCCCCAGCTGCTGCACCACCGAAAGAAGTTTGCTCCCAGCCATCCACATGCCCAGCGGTTGAATGCTAGCTTGGCAAAATTGCTAGCACTTCAACTGCTGCCTTTTCAGTTGGTAGACTCTGCCCCCTTCCGTGAGTTTGTGGAATGTGCGGTTCCTCAGTGGCAGGTACCCAAACGCCACTTTTTCTCACGGAAGGCGATTCCGGCTCTCTACCGGCATGTGGAAGGCAATGTCCATGCCTCGCTGGACAGGGCGGTCAGCGGTAAGGTGCATATTACCGCTGACTCATGGTCCAGCAGGCATGGACAGGGATGTTACCTAAATTTCACGGCGCATTGGGTGACTCTGCTGGCAGCTGGGAAGGATGCAGGACAAGGTGCAGTAGTGTTGGAGGTTGTTCCGCCACCACGCCTCCAAAATGCTGATTGTGACACACCTCTCTCCTCCACCCCCTCCTCTTCTTCTTCCTCCATGGCCTCTTCCTCGGAACCAGCGGTGCTCCGTAGTCGTTCAAGGGGCTACGCAAGTACGCAGGCCAAAAGATGCCATGCGGTGCTTGAGCTGGTGTGCTTGGGGGACAGGAGCCACACTGGGGCAGAGGTTCTGTCAGCTCTGCAGGGGCAGGTTCAGAGGTGGTTGACGCCACGCCAACTTAAGGCAGGAATGGTGGTTTGCGACAATGGCACCAACCTCCTCTCTGCCCTCCGACAGGGACAAATGACCCATGTGCCCTGTTTGGCTCACGTCCTTAACTTGGTGGTGCAGCGTTTCTTGGGCAGGTACCCGGGCTTACAGGATGTCCTGAGGCAGGCCAGGAAAGTCTGTGTGCATTTCCGCCGGTCATATAATGCCAGTGCTCGGCTGACGGACCTCCAAAAGGAGTTTAACCTGCCCAAGAACCGCCTAATCTGTGACATGCCCACCAGGTGGAACTCAACGTTGGCCATGCTGCAGCGGCTGCACACGCAGCAGAGGGCCATCAATGAGTACCTGTGCGACTATGGCACCAGGACAGGGTCAGGGGAGCTTGGTTTTTTTTCCCCACGCCAGTGGGCCATGATCAGGGATGCATGCACTGTCCTGTCACCATTCGAGGAGGCCACGAGGATGGTGAGCAGTGACAGTGCATGCATCAGTGACACTGTCCCCCTTGTCCACCTGTTGGAGCACACGCTGCGTGGAATAATGGACAGGGCACTTGAGGCAGAACAGAGGCAGGAAGAGGAGGACTTCCTTAGCTCTCAAGGCCCCCTTTATCCAGACAGTGTTCCTGCGTGCCCGCCGATCACACAGGAAGAGGACGAGGAGGAGGAGGAGGAGGAGGAAGATTGTGTCAGTATGGACAGGATAATTACCACCGCTCTAGGTGATCGGGTTCAAGCTTCCCGTCCTCCGCTGTGTGGATGATTGTGAGAGCCCCAGGTGCCGGCAATTGCTATTCCAATGGTATGTGTGTGATGGAAAAATCTGGACAGCCGCACTCCGGATTGGAAAAGTGAAAAATAAAATCCTCTTTATTGAAAAAGTAATAACATGATTAAAATCCGTACATGGCTTTGTTGGGATAATGCAGCATAACCGCTAACGCGTTTCACGCTCCCATAGAGTGCTTACTCATAGCTGGTTTGTACGAAAGTGATCACCACTTATATACACATAATTTATCTACCACATGACTACATATTGATTATCTGATTTGAAACAGCTGATCGTTAGTCTGTGTGGGATCTTTTTGGCATAGATGTGATTGGATGTGCGTCCTATAGTGGAATCACTAATGAAGACATGAATATATAAATGAAATGTATTCATATTGGCAAATGTCAACATATATAAATAATAAAAAATTCTATTCAAGGTTTTTGAAAAACATGTTTGTTATCTTTCAAAACCACAATAATGAGATGGGTGCTGGAATTTGACGTTCAAACGTATAAATTATCATACGGATAGGCGCAAGTATAGGCAAACTATGTGAGCTGGTGGCTGCGGTATAATGTAAACGGTGTATAGGATGAGAATTGGAATTGGGTCTATATGCATGTGATAAAAAGATGTGCATCCAACACCACTATCAGTGTCTACAAGAAAAGACTAAATATGTGTGTATGGTGCATAAATATATGCAAAAATTTTTAACAACATAAAGATAAAAATAATGATGAAAAGCAATTCTTTATATGTGTGTGTATGTGTATATACATGATGATTTCAACTTTCAAAAAACGTGGTGACATATGTGAATTGGAAGCTGGGCAGAAAACTGGCGTCCTGTCGCAATAATGCGACCAAAAGTCTCCTGGTTTACAGGAGTCTATGTGTGAATAAATGCTTTTGCTTCAATTCCTACATGTGTGAATATTATTCTTTGCAACATATAAAGGATTGTGAAACTTATCACTCTCTGATAACCCCGCCACTCCAGCTTCACAAAAGTGCTCATTTAAAATCTTGCATCACTCCGTATGGGATGCATTAATCCCAATCAGGTAACAACATTAACGTTGCTGAACGTCTTTCTTTGAAGCAATCACATCTCTCGATGAGTTGTCTTCAAGTGTATGGGCAGAACTATATGAGGTAGATAAAAATGGGACAAAATGCAGTGTTTATGCACCTGTCTCTATTCTTTCTATACATAGTATAATATTGGCAGTGACCATAAGACAGGTTCTTCCAATATATGTGTTTATATCAATAGATAAGTAACAATCTCACTAAACCAATTACTATGTGAAATAAACAACTGGTCTACCTCTTTGAAGACCACAGCTCTTAAATCAACTCAAAACACATGGGAACTTTGCAAAGAAGGTAATGAACCATGTACACATGTGGTAAAAAACATTTGTGCAAAGTTAGGCTAGCCATACATTATACAATTCTCCCGTGCAACTCTGGTCTAGATTCACCAAAACCATACAATAGGGGGCCAAACCCAAACATCCAACCTGCATGCAATCAGGCAGGCCCTTCTACCACACAGCTGAAGACAAATCCAAAGAAAATTGAACAAGAAAATTGCATGGTGTATGGCCAGCTTTAGTGTTATGGTCTACCTGTAGCTACCATCAAACAATAATGTCTAATTAGAAACGAGATTTAAGTGACAGTGAATGCAAAAGATATAGTAAATTGTTTCTTTTAAATGAAAACATATATGCATATCACTAGTCATTTGCTCGTATGGATTGGAGTGTGTGTAGCCCAATAAAATGTGTCGGTTACTGGGGATATGTGTAGAAAAGGGAACTGATATATTGATATGTGTCCCTATATGTTTTTTTGCTCCATCATCCACCAAAAAAGAATGTGGATGTGTAATCAAGGAAAAGGTTGGGAGGAAAGGGTTACAGATGTATTGCTCGGGGATATAGCTTCAATGTTGTTTTATTCATAGAAATGTGAAACGTCCCACTCAAAGTTTAACCCCCGTGGAATCCTGGTGTCTAACGAGAATATCCAAAGGACTTCTCGTTTGCACAGTAACTGGAATCTGTCACCTCCTCTCACCGGTGTGATGATTTTCTCAATGCCCTGAATAGTTAAACTGGAAGTGTCTTTGTGGTGTGTGTAAACCCAGTGCTTTGATACATTGGTTAAGATCTCCTTCTCAATATTATACAGGTGATCATGTAACCTGTCTCTGAGACGCCGTGTTGTGCGTCCAACATATTGTACCTGGCAACTGGTGCATGTGATAACATATACCACAAATTTGGTGTTACAATTAATAAACACGGGGATCGAGAATTCTTTTTGATTGCTGCATGATTTTATGAGTTGACCCGTTTTAATGTACCTGCAGTAATTACAAGTTTTTATTCCACACTTGAAATTGCCTGTGAAATTGAGCCAATTGGATTTTGTTCGGTTGGTTGAGAACAAACTGGGAGACAGTGAACGTCCCAATGTGGGTGCTCTGCGGGATACAACCTTGATCCCTTTAGAAAGGATGTTACTATATATAGGGTCATTATACAAAACAGGAAGGTGTTTCATGATAATTTTCTTGATTGTATTAAATTCTGAGCTGTATGGAGTAGAAAATACCGGGATTCTAGGGGACATGTCCCTTCTCTGTTGAATGTTTCTAGCTGTTTTTTTCTTTACAAGTGAAGGTCTTGGGATGGATCTTACTGTGTTGAGTGCTTTTTGTATTGATGTTTCTTTATAGCCACGAGCTTTAAACCTGTTTGCCATGCTTTTGGCTTCAGCCTCAAAAGCATCAGGAGAGCTACATAGGCGCTTTAACCTTAAAAACTGGCTATATGGAATGCCTCTGATGGTGTGTTTAGGGTGTGCAGAGTCTGCTCTAAGTAGAGTGTTGCCACTGAGAGGTTTTCTGTACAGACTGGATTGAATCGCATCACCGGACCCCACCAGTTGCACATCAAGGAATTCTATGGATCTGGATTGCAGATTTCCCGTAAATTTTAAGTTTAATGAATTGTCATTGAAATATGCCAGCCAGATATCCAAATTAGCTTCTCTATCTGATGTAATAAATAACAGGTCGTCTATAAAGCGACAGAAAAAGACCGTATCTTTGCGGCGGGGACTATTTGGTCCAAAGATGCGGGACCTCTCCCACCAGCCCATATAAATATTGGCCAGTGAGGGGGAAAATTTGGCTCCCATAGAGGCCCCGCATTTCTGGAGAAAATAGTCCCCATCAAACATAAAAAAATTGTGTGTTAAAAGGTACTCCAGGGCTTGTACAATGAACTCTTGTAAAATCAAAGAGAGTTTGCCTGTTTTTCTAAGAAAATAAGTGACTGCCTGGATCCCCAGATGATGTGGGATACTAGAGTACAAACTAGATACATCACAGCTGATCCATCTATAATTGTCTTCCCATTTAATGTCTTGCAGTTTGTTCAATAAATCGTTTGTATCTTTTATGTAACCAGGGAGACTGGTGGCTATTGGCTGTAAATGAGAGTCTACCCACTCTCCTAGGCGTTCATTTAAAGAGCCTATCCCCGCCACTATAGGTCGACCTGTAAGGGGATTTAACCCCTTGTGGATCTTTGGTAGGTGGTGGAATATTGGTGTTATGGGGCATTCTGGAATAAGAAATTCTTTCTCCCTAGGAGTGAATATACCCATTTGTGTGGCTCTATCTATGAGTGTGGAGAGCGTGTTTTTGAAAGCAATAGTGGGGTTGGAGGGTAGTTTCTGGTATGTGTGTGTGTCAGATAGTTGACGCAGAGCTTCTTTTTGGTAGACTTCTACATCTAAAACCGCCACCATACCCCCCTTATCTGCATTTCTGATGACAATCTGGTCGTCTGCGGAGAGCCTCTTAAAGGCTTGTCTCTCCTTGACGGACAGATTGTCCTGTGTAAATTTCTTTCTGTTGCAGCTGTGAGCCAGGTGTACCAAGTCCCCCTCCACCAGTTTTTGGAATGAGTCAAGATTCTTACCTCTGGCCGCCACCGGATAAAAATCTGATCTACCCCTGGAGATTTCAATATGTACATCCGTGGGATTTAGAGGACAAGGATCTGACTCATGTGCCAAATCAGTTAAATCCTGTAGAGCACAGTTATCAACGAATAATATGGGTGAAGAAGGGGACTCACCTGTGTCACAGCTGTCTACAGACACATTGGGCTCATCCACTGCACAATCAAAAAAATGTTTCCTAAGAGTTAAAGTCCTTGAGAATTTATTAATGTCCAAAATTGTTTCAAAAAGGTTGAAATGTCTGCTAGGACAAAAGTTCAAACCTTTGGCCAACAGGCTGACCTCTTCTGTGCTCAGTTGTTTTTTGGACAAATTAATCACACTGTGTTTTACTTCCTCGGCGTCTTCGGCGTCTTCTCCCGCAGCATATAGCGTGTGTTGTTCGTGGCGTTTGTGTTTCCTACCACCTCTTCTTGTCTTTTTGTGGAGGGTTTCTTTTTCTTGGTTTGTCTGGACCTGTGAGGGTTTCCAGGGGAGCGGCTGTTGGTGGATCTGATGGATTCTGGTGGGGTTGGAGATCTGTCAAGTGATGAGTTTGACATTGTACGTGCTAGAGTGTTGTCGGCCGACTCCCCTTCATGGTCTGAGAAACTTACTCGTTTACCTCGGTTTTTGCGGGATCTGTTGGACTTGTAAAGTGGCTTGTGCCAGGTGTAGACCTTGTTTCCTTGATAATCATCCTTATCCCGGGCCATTTTGCCTTTCTTGGTATCAATTACTGCTCTTTCCATTCGATCTAGTTTCTTGTTTAACCTTTCATCGAGTTCAGAGAAACCTTTAATCGCTTGAGAAGTGGTAAGATCTTTTTGTATTGTGGAAATATCCAGTTGTAACTTCTCTGTTTCTTTTTTCTTTGAGGCGATCAAAATCTCCATGAGTTTAAAGGAACAGGTGTCTAAAGTGTCTGTCCACTGTTTTTTGAAATCTTCATCAAATAAATCTGAGGTAGGAAATTTTTTGATTCTTAGTCCTCGAGGAATGTGCAGTATTGATACATATTCTGTAAGAAAAGTAATGTCCCAATAGGCTCTAATCTCTTTAGACATTAGTTGTTCTAATTATTTGGAAATAAATCATGGATCATCCCAGTACACAAGTGCCTGTTGTGGAAGCAGCTTTTAGCAGAACTCTTACAGCACCATCCAATAATCCTCTAAGACAGCCATTGCAAGCATACACCTTACAACCGTCGGAAGACGATGAAATACAATTGATAAGGCTCTTTAGGAAATTAGAACAACTAATGTCTAAAGAGATTAGAGCCTATTGGGACATTACTTTTCTTACAGAATATGTATCAATACTGCACATTCCTCGAGGACTAAGAATCAAAAAATTTCCTACCTCAGATTTATTTGATGAAGATTTCAAAAAACAGTGGACAGACACTTTAGACACCTGTTCCTTTAAACTCATGGAGATTTTGATCGCCTCAAAGAAAAAAGAAACAGAGAAGTTACAACTGGATATTTCCACAATACAAAAAGATCTTACCACTTCTCAAGCGATTAAAGGTTTCTCTGAACTCGATGAAAGGTTAAACAAGAAACTAGATCGAATGGAAAGAGCAGTAATTGATACCAAGAAAGGCAAAATGGCCCGGGATAAGGATGATTATCAAGGAAACAAGGTCTACACCTGGCACAAGCCACTTTACAAGTCCAACAGATCCCGCAAAAACCGAGGTAAACGAGTACGTTTCTCAGACCATGAAGGGGAGTCGGCCGACAACACTCTAGCACGTACCATGTCAAACTCATCACTTGACGGATCTCCAACCCCACCAGAATCCATCAGATCCACCAACAGCCGCTCCCCTGGAAACCCTCACAGGTCCAGACAAACCAAGAAAAAGAAACCCTCCACAAAAAGACAAGAAGAGGTGGTAGGAAACACAAACGCCACGAACAACACACGCTATATGCTGCGGGAGAAGACGCCGAAGACGCCGAGGAAGTAAAACACAGTGTGATTAATTTGTCCAAAAAACAACTGAGCACAGAAGAGGTCAGCCTGTTGGCCAAAGGTTTGAACTTTTGTCCTAGCAGACATTTCAACCTTTTTGAAACAATTTTGGACATTAATAAATTCTCAAGGACTTTAACTCTTAGGAAACATTTTTTTGATTGTGCAGTGGATGAGCCCAATGTGTCTGTAGACAGCTGTGACACAGGTGAGTCCCCTTCTTCACCCATATTATTCGTTGATAACTGTGCTCTACAGGATTTAACTGATTTGGCACATGAGTCAGATCCTTGTCCTCTAAATCCCACGGATGTACATATTGAAATCTCCAGGGGTAGATCAGATTTTTATCCGGTGGCGGCCAGAGGTAAGAATCTTGACTCATTCCAAAAACTGGTGGAGGGGGACTTGGTACACCTGGCTCACAGCTGCAACAGAAAGAAATTTACACAGGACAATCTGTCCGTCAAGGAGAGACAAGCCTTTAAGAGGCTCTCCGCAGACGACCAGATTGTCATCAGAAACGCAGATAAGGGGGGTATGGTGGCGGTTTTAGATGTAGAAGTCTACCAAAAAGAAGCTCTGCGTCAACTATCTAACACACACACATACCAGAAACTACCCTCCAACCCCACTATTGCTTTCAAAAACACGCTCTCCACACTCATAGATAGAGCCACACAAATGGGTATATTCACTCCTAGGGAGAAAGAATTTCTTATTCCAGAATGCCCCATAACACCAATATTCCACCACCTACCAAAGATCCACAAGGGGTTAAATCCCCTTACAGGTCGACCTATAGTGGCGGGGATAGGCTCTTTAAATGAATGCCTAGGAGAGTGGGTAGACTCTCATTTACAGCCAATAGCCACCAGTCTCCCTGGTTACATAAAAGATACAAACGATTTATTGAACAAACTGCAAGACATTAAATGGGAAGACAATTATAGATGGATCAGCTGTGATGTATCTAGTTTGTACTCTAGTATCCCACATCATCTGGGGATCCAGGCAGTCACTTATTTTCTTAGAAAAACAGGCAAACTCTCTTTGATTTTACAAGAGTTCATTGTACAAGCCCTGGAGTACCTTTTAACACACAATTTTTTTATGTTTGATGGGGACTATTTTCTCCAGAAATGCGGGGCCTCTATGGGAGCCAAATTTTCCCCCTCACTGGCCAATATTTATATGGGCTGGTGGGAGGGGTCCCGCATCTTTGGACCAAATAGTCCCCGCCGCAAAGATACGGTCTTTTTCTGTCGCTTTATAGACGACCTGTTATTTATTACATCAGATAGAGAAGCTAATTTGGATATCTGGCTGGCATATTTCAATGACAATTCATTAAACTTAAAATTTACGGGAAATCTGCAATCCAGATCCATAGAATTCCTTGATGTGCAACTGGTGGGGTCCGGTGATGCGATTCAATCCAGTCTGTACAGAAAACCTCTCAGTGGCAACACTCTACTTAGAGCAGACTCTGCACACCCTAAACACACCATCAGAGGCATTCCATATAGCCAGTTTTTAAGGTTAAAGCGCCTATGTAGCTCTCCTGATGCTTTTGAGGCTGAAGCCAAAAGCATGGCAAACAGGTTTAAAGCTCGTGGCTATAAAGAAACATCAATACAAAAAGCACTCAACACAGTAAGATCCATCCCAAGACCTTCACTTGTAAAGAAAAAAACAGCTAGAAACATTCAACAGAGAAGGGACATGTCCCCTAGAATCCCGGTATTTTCTACTCCATACAGCTCAGAATTTAATACAATCAAGAAAATTATCATGAAACACCTTCCTGTTTTGTATAATGACCCTATATATAGTAACATCCTTTCTAAAGGGATCAAGGTTGTATCCCGCAGAGCACCCACATTGGGACGTTCACTGTCTCCCAGTTTGTTCTCAACCAACCGAACAAAATCCAATTGGCTCAATTTCACAGGCAATTTCAAGTGTGGAATAAAAACTTGTAATTACTGCAGGTACATTAAAACGGGTCAACTCATAAAATCATGCAGCAATCAAAAAGAATTCTCGATCCCCGTGTTTATTAATTGTAACACCAAATTTGTGGTATATGTTATCACATGCACCAGTTGCCAGGTACAATATGTTGGACGCACAACACGGCGTCTCAGAGACAGGTTACATGATCACCTGTATAATATTGAGAAGGAGATCTTAACCAATGTATCAAAGCACTGGGTTTATACACACCACAAAGACACTTCCAGTTTAACTATTCAGGGCATTGAGAAAATCATCACACCGGTGAGAGGAGGTGACAGATTCCAGTTACTGTGCAAACGAGAAGTCCTTTGGATATTCTCGTTAGACACCAGGATTCCACGGGGGTTAAACTTTGAGTGGGACGTTTCACATTTCTATGAATAAAACAACATTGAAGCTATATCCCCGAGCAATACATCTGTAACCCTTTCCTCCCAACCTTTTCCTTGATTACACATCCACATTCTTTTTTGGTGGATGATGGAGCAAAAAAACATATAGGGACACATATCAATATATCAGTTCCCTTTTCTACACATATCCCCAGTAACCGACACATTTTATTGGGCTACACACACTCCAATCCATACGAGCAAATGACTAGTGATATGCATATATGTTTTCATTTAAAAGAAACAATTTACTATATCTTTTGCATTCACTGTCACTTAAATCTCGTTTCTAATTAGACATTATTGTTTGATGGTAGCTGCAGGTAGACCATAACACTAAAGCTGGCCATACACCATGCAATTTTCTTGTTCAATTTTCTTTGGATTTGTCTTCAGCTGTGTGGTAGAAGGGCCTGCCTGATTGCATGCAGGTTGGATGTTTGGGTTTGGCCCCCTATTGTATGGTTTTGGTGAATCTAGACCAGAGTTGCACGGGAGAATTGTATAATGTATGGCTAGCCTAACTTTGCACAAATGTTTTTTACCACATGTGTACATGGTTCATTACCTTCTTTGCAAAGTTCCCATGTGTTTTGAGTTGATTTAAGAGCTGTGGTCTTCAAAGAGGTAGACCAGTTGTTTATTTCACATAGTAATTGGTTTAGTGAGATTGTTACTTATCTATTGATATAAACACATATATTGGAAGAACCTGTCATATGGTCACTGCCAATATTATACTATGTATAGAAAGAATAGAGACAGGTGCATAAACACTGCATTTTGTCCCATTTTTATCTACCTCATATAGTTCTGCCCATACACTTGAAGACAACTCATCGAGAGATGTGATTGCTTCAAAGAAAGACGTTCAGCAACGTTAATGTTGTTACCTGATTGGGATTAATGCATCCCATACGGAGTGATGCAAGGTTTTAAATGAGCACTTTTGTGAAGCTGGAGTGGCGGGGTTATCAGAGAGTGATAAGTTTCACAATCCTTTATATGTTGCAAAGAATAATATTCACACATGTAGGAATTGAAGCAAAAGCATTTATTCACACATAGACTCCTGTAAACCAGGAGACTTTTGGTCGCATTATTGCGACAGGACGCCAGTTTTCTGCCCAGCTTCCAATTCACATATGTCACCAAGTTTTTTGATGCACATCTTTTTATCACATGCATATAGACCCAATTCCAATTCTCATCCTATACACCGTTTACATTATACCGCAGCCACCAGCTCACATAGTTTGCCTATACTTGCGCCTATCCGTATGATAATTTATACGTTTGAACGTCAAATTCCAGCACCCATCTCATTATTGTGGTTTTGAAAGATAACAAACATGTTTTTCAAAAACCTTGAATAGAATTTTTTATTATTTATATATGTTGACATTTGCCAATATGAATACATTTCATTTATATATTCATGTCTTCATTAGTGATTCCACTATAGGACGCACATCCAATCACATCTATGCCAAAAAGATCCCACACAGACTAACGATCAGCTGTTTCAAATCAGATAATCAATATGTAGTCATGTGGTAGATAAATTATGTGTATATAAGTGGTGATCACTTTCGTACAAACCAGCTATGAGTAAGCGCTCTATGGGAGCGTGAAACGCGTTAGCGGTTATGCTGCATTATCCCAACAAAGCCATGTACGGATTTTAATCATGTTATTACTTTTTCAATAAAGAGGATTTTATTTTTCACTTTTCCAATCCGGAGTGCGGCTGTCCAGATTTTTCCATCACACACATACCATTGTGTCAGTATGGAGGTGGAGCCTGGCACTCAGCATCAGTAGCAGTCTTTAAGGGATCAGTCCCAAGAAACACATGGACTTGTACGTGGCTGGGAGGAGGTGGCTGCGGACGTTGTCGTCCTTAGTGACCCAGAGGACTCCGGACCGAATGCCTCAGCAAACCTACGCTGCATGGCCTCCCTGATCCTGCAAAGCCTGCGTAAGGATCCTCGTATTCGTGGTATCAAGGAGAAGGACCAATACTGGCTGGCAACCCTCCTTGATCCACGTTACAAGGGTAAGGTTGTGGACCTTATCTTGCCATCGCAGAGGGAGCAGAGGATGAAACATCTTCGGGAGGCCTTGCAGAAAGGTCTGTGCAATGCGTTCCCAGAGACTGGGAGGTTACAAACTCCTGTTTCTGGACAACGTGTTGCTGAGGCTTCGGTCAGTCAAAGAAGGAGCGGTGGAGAAGGTGGCCATCTGACCGATGCGTTCAGACAATTTTTTGGTCCGCAGCCCCAAGGTATGATCGGTTCCAGCAACCATCGCCAGCGTCTGTTTTACATGGTGCAGCAATACCTAGGGGCAAGATCAGACTTGGACACCTTTCCCACCAAAAATCCTCTGGGTTACTGGGTCTTGAGGATGGATCACTGGCCAGAGCTTGCACAGTATGCAATTGAGCTACTGGCCTGTCCTGCATCCAGCGTTCTTTCGGAACGCACATTCAGTGCTGCTGGAGGCGTGGTAACCGATCACAGGGTGCGTCTGTCCACCGACTCGGTCGATCGGCTGACCTTCATAAAAATGAATCAGTCTTGGATCACCACCAGCTACCAAGCACCTGATGCTGATGTAACCGAATATTTTTTTTGAAATCTCAGATCCCTTCAAAGACTGCCTATGCTGATGCTGAGTGACTATCCCTGAGTAATTATCCTCTTCCTCCTCAATCATCACGCTGATAGCTTGTAAGAACATTTTTGGTTCTGGGCGCCACCACCAGTGCCTAAGGCACAATTTTTCAGCCCCTGTTTAACAGGGGCGTGTAATTACAATTTTTGATGTAATACTTTGCAGCAGGGCTTGTTCCTGCATTCCAACTAGAGTGTCTGTGAGGGGTTGCAGTGTTGTGGCACCAGCACCAGTGCCTAAGGCCCAATTTTTCTGCCCCTGTCTAACAGGGGCGTGTAATTACAATTTTTGATGCAATACTTTGCAGCAGGGCTCGTTCCTGCATTCCAACTAGAGTGTCTGTGAGGGGTTGCAGTGTTGTGGCACCAGCACCAGTGCCTAAGGCCCAATTTTTCTGCCCCTGTCTAACAGGGGCGTGTAATTACAATTTTTGATGCAATACTTTGCAGCAGGGCTCGTTCCTGCATTCCAACTAGAGTGTCTGTGAGGGGTTGCAGTGTTGTGGCACCAGCACCAGTGCCTAAGGCCCAATCTTTCTGCCCCTGTCTAACAGGGGCGTGTAATTACAATTTTTGATGCAATACTTTGCAGCAGGGCTCGTTCCTGCGTTCCAACTAGAGTGTCTGTGAGGGGTTGCAGTGTTGTGGCACCAGCACCAGTGCCTAAGGCCTAATTTTTCAGCTCCTGTTCAACAGGGGCATGTAATTACAATTCTTGATCTAATATTTCACAGCAGGGCCCTGTGAGGGCTTACAGTGTTGTGGCCACAGCAACACCTAAGGCCCAAATTTCTGCTGAGTATATAGGGCAGGACCCTACTTTCAAACATCTAACTTACAAACGACTCCTACTTGCAAACGGAAGGAGACAACAGGAAGTGAGATGAAATCTACCCCTAGGAAGGGAAATTCTCTCCTGTAAGAGTTAATATGGGAAAACAATTTCTCCTTTCCACTGATGCTTTCCAATCCTTGTTCCACAAAAAAACCCTAATTTTCAAAAAACATTTTTCATTGGGACAAAAAGTGAGGTGAAATCTTCTGAAGAGGAGGAAAGACAGCAAAACAAATGTCACAGGGGTGATAACCCTTTCCTATGTTTTCCAAAAAGCTTAAAAAAGATTTTTTGGCTGGAGCTAAACACGTTAAAAATGTACCCGTTCAAAATTACAAAGAGATTCTACTTAACAACAAACCTACAGTCCCTGTCTTGTTTGCACCGCCTGTATACTGCTGTTCAGAGTATATAGGGCCTTTCCTTATTTTAATTTGGGTGCGGGTTTCCCCTTAATATCCATACAAGACCCAAAGGGCCTGGTAATGGACTGGGGGGTACCCATGCCGTTTGTCTCACTGATTTTCATCCATATTGCCATGACCCGACATGACATTAAACCCGCAAGCAGTTTTAAATGAGATTTTTTCCTTTAAAAATGACATTTGGTGCAGGGACTGTTCTAAACACGGGAAACACGCGTCACTTTACAGGCATACTATAGACACCCCCCAGGTACGATATTTAAATGAATATTTCACTTTTTTTTTTTTACTTTAAGCATCATTAAAATCACTGCTCCCGAAAAAACGGCCGTTTTTAAAAGTTTTTTTTGCATTGATACATGTCCCCTGGGGTAGGACCCGGGTCCCCAAACCCTTTTTAGGACAATACCATGCAAATTAGCCTTTAAAATGAGCACTTTTGATTTCGAACGTTCGAGTCCCATAGACGTCAATATGGTTCTAACGTTCGTGCAAACTTTCGGTCCGTTCGCAGGTTCTGGTGCGAACCGAACCGGGGGGTGTTCGGCTCATCCCTACTGATCAGTGCTGATCAGTGTATTCTGATGGCAGGGAAGTCTCTGAACTGTCAGAATACAATGACACAGTGGGGAGGAGTTACCATTTACCTTGAATGTGTGGATGGGGAAATCATATCTTTTTTTTTCTGTGACCAGACTAAAGGAACTTTTCTGACTGACAGGTTGAAAGAGGTCATGTGGATATGAATGGGACTTACACACCCACAGCCATCCAGCAGTAATACCAGTCTGTTTGTCTGGTGATCTGGACTACTATCTTGGAAAGTCTGAAATTATTTTATTTACTCATCTCCAGAAAAGAGCTGCTTTACTTTGCTGGATTTGTCATTTTGATGAGACTCCCAGTGAAAGTCAAAAGAAAGTTCTCCCAAAGGTGACAAAACTTCAGCTAGATGTGAAATGGATTTTGACAGATAATTGGAATTTCTTAAAACAGTTTCTCTGGCTGGTGTTTCGGGTGGTCTCTAGCAAGATATTTCTGCAATTTTATTCAGATCTGGCTTCATGTCTCCCTAATGACAGAATATTCTAAAATATCTAATTTCACTTACCCATATTGTATATTTTTCAGTGAATTCTATCCCTTTGTTATTTCAATCAATTGATCTGATAAATTTAAATACATTTTATCATCCTATATATTAGAAGACTGTCATTATAAGCAGTAGGACTTTTAAAATAAATGCACAATTGAGCCATAAATATGTTTTCATCTTTAATAGAATGTATACTTCTCTGGAAATTCTATTGAATTGAAGTGACACAAATATCAATTCAATAGAATTTCAAGCACGCTAAAAAAAAGACAAATGTTCCATTTAATCTATAAAAAGCAAAGAAAACTTTGATCCAACAATTGCTCATGACCAATACACCCTGAATAGAAGAACCCACTGTGAGCGAGTGAAGAATCAATCTAATAAAACAACTGCCACAAGGTGTTCAGCAGATATCGGGACAATCCTAGTCTGTCAACATATGAGACTGATCCAATCTGGGGACAATTACCCTAGGACTGCAGCTTCCAAGACCTTTTGGGCAGTGGCGGCTGGTGCTCAAAATTTTTTTGGGGGGGCGCAAAAAATTTTTGAAGAAAAATCATCAATTGCAGCCACTCTGCCCATCAAACGCTGCCACTGTGCCCTCAAGCGCTGCCACTGTGCCCATCAAACGCTGCCACTGTGCCCATCAAACGCTGCCACTGTGCCCATCAAATGCTGCCACTGAGCCCATCAAACGCTGCCACTGTGCCCTCAAACACTGCCACTGTGCCCATCAAATGCTGCCACTGTGCCATCAATTACAGCCACTGTGCCCATCAAACACTGCTACTGTGCCCATCAAACGCTGCCACTGTGCCATCAAACGCTGCCACTGTGCCATCAAACGCTGCCACTGTGCCCTCAAATGCTGCCACTGTGCCCTCAAATGCTGCCACTGTGCCCTCAAATGCTGCCACTGTGCCATCAAACACAGCCACTGTGCTCTCAAATGCTGCCAGTGTGCCCATTAAATGCTGCCAAGTGGACCCATCAAATGCTGCAAGTGTGCCCATCAAATGCTGCCAGTCTGCTCATCATATGCTGCCAGTCTGCCCATCAAATGCTGCCAGTGTGCCCATCAAATGCTGCCAGTGTCCCTCCCGGGACACCCCGCTCACCCCCCCTGGCAGAAGGATCACGGGACATGACACTGGCACAACTGCACCACCCCGCAGATGGATCGGATCGCAGGACACAACGCTGACATAACAAACCCCCTCCCCTGCCTGTGGATGTATCGGCACTTACCTTGTCATCTTCTCCGGCTTCTCTTCTCCTCTTGCTTCCTCTGTCCCACTTCTGCCAAAGCGCTGAGCATCCAATAGGGACGCCTGGCACTTTGACCAATCAGGAAACAGGTCTCACTGACCTACCTCCAGATTGGTGGGGAGGCAATACAGTGTGAAAATAGCGAATATTTATTCGCTATTGTCACACAATTGGGTGGGATCAGGGTGCACTCTCTGTGCCCCGAGTCCACCCTTTTTTGAAGCATATTAGAGCTTCTGGCTCTAATCATGTGCTTCAAAAAAATACACCCCTTCCCGCCCCCCGTCATAGGAGTCCATGCGTCCGGCGCCCTGAAAGAGGCCAGGCACATGGATGGGGGCGGCAGCAGGGATGGGGGGTGGCGCTGCCACTGCTCTTGCGGCAGAGGAACACAGGAAAACAACAAAAACAGAAGGGAAATGCAGTCCATTGCGTATTTAACCTTTATGAAAAAGAGGACTTGACAAAGGAGGGGAACGCTTCTTAAACATGTTGTCACAGTTACCCTGCAAACAGAGTGTTGTTTGTGTAAGCAGGCTTTCGGCTCAGTGGTGTGCAGTGACGACAGGAATCCTCCATCTGTGACAATGCCGTGTGCCTTGGTCACTGCTACATACAGGCAGTGCGCTCCTTTGGTTTCCATTTGGCTGCTACCACCCAGGTGGCTCTCCCCTTGGGGGTCTTTTCTATGCTGGCTCAGTTGGGCCTGAGGCTGGAATTCCAAATGAACCAACCCTGATGGCGCTTGAAAGTGGCCGTCCTGGCTTGCCCCCCCTGAGTGCCCGTGATGTCCGGCTAAGATACCTTGAATTCTTTGCAGGTGGGGGGCTATCAATATGCCAGACAATGTCTAAAACCTTTTTCAAATTAAAAAAAAAAAAAAACTACTCAAATCTTTGGTGACATTTACTGCTTGTTTGTTTTAGCTGACCCTGACAGAAATGTGGTGAGTCCTGAAAATGGCATGATTGTGTAACCTTACAAAGCACTGTTGGGTGTTATTTACTAACACTTTACTTTAAAACAAACCAACATGTTTGTTGTATAACAATTTTTGGGGTCACATTAGAAAAAGTAGAAATGTCCATTTAAGATAAAACAGGCATGTTTAAAACCAACAAGAAAGACACAAATGTTGAACTTACAAAGTTCACATTTGGTAGAACTTGAAGGCAATATCAGACAATTTACGAATGTCAACATGTGCTACCTGCCATCACGGGGGATCAAGGGACGTGTTTGGGGGGTGCAACATCTTCCCCACAGCTACTTTATTATTGAGGAAGGGGTTGCACCCCCAAAACGCGTCCATTGCTCTCCCGTGATGGCAGATAGCACATGTTGACACACTGTGTGCCTCTTCAAAATTTGGCTTTTCTCAAATTTGTCAAAAAATGTCAAAAGGTTGTAGCACACAAAAAAAAAGGGATTTGTAGGGGTTTTAAAATCTCCCTAAAACATCAATGATGTTCTTCATTTTTTGAAGAACATCATTGATGTTTTTCTTGATGTTTTCCAAGTCCTTATTACACCCCATGATCTTCCCGATCAGGATCTTTGCACTTTCCAAGGTGAAAGGATCTGGATCAACAACATCACGATCACCTAAAAAGATAGAAACCAAAAAACACCATGTGTTATAAATATGCCGACATCCATCTCTTACCTGACAAAAAACAAGTAAAAATTTGCGCTGAAAAAAAAAAGCAAGCGGCCAGCAAAGTTCGTAGATAACAAACAAAAAGTCACATGCATAAAAATTATTGCGGCGCTGAAAAGTTCAAAATGAAATTGAAGAGTGGGAGGAATCCAATCACCAAATATATTGTGCAGATGTAGAAAGAGTCACTCGTCACCATGTGGTAATGTAGTCTGCTTACCAGAAGGTGTTAAGGATTAGGCATAGATGATAAATTCTCAATAGCTTCCTGCAAATCCAGCCCACTGGAACCCCTCATCAGACCACAACATCCGTGGGATTTCCTTCACATTTAAACATCTCCCAATGGTCACTTCAGAATTAGGCATTAAGGCATGTAGTCATCATATATCCGAGAAAAGAAAATGAAGGACCCATAGTGAAGCCCGTAATGATAGATAAAAAAACTTTTATTGTAGTAACTTACAGTTGAAGCTTAAAACAGCATGCATCAATGATAGGAACAAACGGCTGCAGCAATCAGCGTACGGATGTCAGCCTGCCTGACATGTTTCATCATAACAGATGTCTTCAGAGGCATGGCTACAGCTACAACCGCACGCTATATATATGGTATGGTTAGTAGGTGGATCAGAGGGGATATAATCAAACTCATCACTAACAGCTGGGTAAGATGTGTGTCTTGTGCAGCGCGCCCTGGTGCTAACAGGATAAACATGGTTAGCAACTGATGACGCGACAGCGCACGGCCAATCAGAAAAAAGAGAGGATAGGAACAAAAAGAGGATGGCAACAGATGACTCAGTGCCACCTCATTGGTTAACCTATCTCTCAGTGAACAGAAAAATTGAAAAATGCCAGATAAGCATGAACAGCCGACGAGGAAGAACGCCGGCTGTGCGGTCCGGCTCAGGGACATGAAAAAGGCTAAAAATGTATTTTTAATAGATGAGACAAAAACCTGATATCATATAACTCAATATACAAAATAAAAAAATTGAGAAGAATTAACACCCGCACAGATAAGCTATGAAATTAACGCCTGTCATGCAGTATAGATCAAAGGCATAGAAAAAAATGCTAGACTTTGTATAACAAATCAGTGCCTGCATGGGAAAAAAAACACTAACCTATGTATAACAAACCAGCGCCTCACATGCAACTAAGCAATAGACATTGTGAATGCGATTAATCGCACACAATTCAATAAAAACACATGCATGCAATATACATCAATAATTGTTAAAATCAATACAGATGATTGTAAACATCATTTAAAAAATATTGTTTTAAAAAACTGACCTAGACCCAAGATTTGCAAATAAATAAAGGAGAAAAAACAAAAAATAAATAAAACGAATAAAGGAGTGTATTGATGCTAACTGTTATTAATGAAGCTATTAATATCCCACTCTACGTTTAACCCATATGGCGTATAGCATTTGAGGGTGTGTATCCATCGCGTTTCCAACTTCGAGATTTCTCTCTTGGTGTAACTACCTCTCCAATGGGGTGTGAAACGATCGATGGCGGTAATCAGAGTCCCTACCGGATTTCTGTTATGACATTCTACATAGTGATGTGGGACCGTGTGCTTAGGAAAACATTTCTTTATGTTTTTTATATGTTCCTTTATTCGAACATTCATGGCTCTCATAGCGCGGCCTACATACTGTAGACCGCATAGACAAGTCAATAAGTACACAACATTTTTTGAGGTGCAGGTGATGAAAGTATCTATATCATAGACCTTTGTGGTGGAGTTAGATTTAAATTGACAAATTTTCCTATTTTTATCGCCATTTATGCGACACACTCTACATTTGCGACATGGGAAAAAACCTTTTGAGTTCTGAAAAAAGGGGACCCTATTGGGGGCATGAAGAACATTAGGGGCAACCTGCAGCTTTAGGGGGGTACTCCCCTATAGATAACTTGTGGGCGTTCAGGTAAAGATGGGCCCAACACTTTATCGTTTTTTAACACGGCCCAATGTTTTCTAAGAATTTTCTTTATATCGTAATGTTGTCGAGAGTAGGTGGTCACTAAAGAAAACTCATGAATGTTATTATTCTTAATGATTCTATCTGTGCCCTTTATCATATTGGCCCTATCCAAGCAGGCAACCTCATTTATGGTTTTGTCCAAGTCTGCACCAGAGTACCCCTTCTCCACAAATTTGGTTTTAAGTCAGAGGCCTGCATCATAAAGTCGTGTTTAAAGGTACAATTACGCCTTAGGCGAATAAACTGGCTTTTAGGAACTGCTTTTAACCAGGAGGGATGTTGACAACTCCCCTGACTAATATAGCCATTACGATCTGTCTCCTTGAAAAAAGTGGTGGTTGTAAATTTATTGTCACAGATCCGTATATTCAAATCCAAAAAATGGATAGAAACCTTGCTCATTTAAGTGGGAGGACGATGTCGTCTATGCTGACAGACGGCCAGAATTGGTGTACTGGGGCAGGTATATAGACGACATCCTCCTCCTATGGGATGGAGATGAAACATCACTGAAAAATTACATGCAGGAGCTGAATCAGAACACCCTTGGTATCTCTCTGCAATTCGAAATGAGCAAGGTTGCTATCCATTTTTTGGATTTGAATATATGGATCTGTGACAATAAATTTACAACCACCACTTTTTTCAAGGAGACAGATCGTAATGGCTATATTAGTCAGGGGAGTTGTCACCATCCCTCCTGTTTAAAAGCGGTTCCTAAAAGCCAGTTTATTCGCCTAAGGCGTAATTGTACCTTTAAACACGACTTTTTGATGCAGGCCTCTGACTTAAAAACCAAATTTGTGGAGAAGGGGTACTCTGGTGCAGACTTGGACAAAACCATAAATGAGGTTGCCTGCTTGGATAGGGCCAATATGATAAAGGGCACAGATAGAATCACTAAGAATAATAACATTCATGAGTTTTCTTTAGTGACCACCTACTCTCGACAACATTACGATATAAAGAAAATTCTTAGAAAACATTGGGCCGTGTTAAAAACCGATAAAGTGTTGGGCCCATCTTTACCTGAACGCCCACAAGTTATCTATAGGGGAGTACCCACCCTAAGGCTGCAGGTTGCCCCTAATGTTCTTGATGCCCCCAATAGGGTCCCCTTTTTTCAGAACTCAAAAGGTTTTTTCCCATGTCACAAATGTAAAGTGTGTCGCATAAATGGCGATAAAAATAGGAAAATTTGTCAATTTAAATCTAACTCCACCACAAAGGTCTATGATATAGATACTTTCATCACCTGCACCTCAAAAAATGTTGTGTACTTATTGACTTGTCCATGCGTTCTACAGTATGTAGGCCGCACTATGAGAGCGATGAATGTGCGAATAAAGGAACATATAAAAAACATAAAGAAAGGTTTTCCTAAGCACACGGTCTCACGTCACTATTTAGAATGTCATAACAGCAATCCGGTAGGGACTCTGATTACCGCCATCGATCGTTTCACACCCCATTGGAGAGGTAGTTACATCAAGAGAGAAATCCCGAAGTTGGAAACGCGATGGATACACACCCTCAAATGCTATACGCCATATGGGTTAAACGTAGAGTGGGATGTTAATAGCTTCATTAATAACAGTTAGCAACAATACACTCATTTATTCGTTTTATTTATTTTTGTTTTTTCTCCTTTATTTATTTGCAAATCTTGGGTCTAGGTCAGTTTTTTAACCACTTAAGGACCGGATCATTATGCTGCTTAAGGACCAGTGGACTCTTTCCAATTTGGCACTGCGTCGTTTTAACTGCTAATTGCGTGGTCATGCAATGCCGTACCCAAACGAAATTTGTGTCCTTTTCTTCCCACAAATAGAGCTTTCTTTTGATGGTATTTGATCACCTCTGCCGTTCTTATTTTTTGAGCTATAAATGGAAAAAGACTGAAAATTTTGAAAAAAAATGATATTTTCTACTTTTTGTTATAAAAAAAATCCAATAAACTCAATTTTAGTCATACATTTAGGCCAAAATGTATTCGGCCACATGTCTTTAGTAAAAAAAATGTCAATAAGCGTATATTTATTGGTTTGCGCAAAAGTTATAGCGTCTACAAACTAGGGTACATTTTCTGGAATTTACACAGCTTTTAGTTTATGACTGCCTATGTCATTTCTTGAGGTGCTAAAATGGCAGGGCGGTAAAAAAAAACCCAAATGATCCCATTTTGGAAAGTAGACACCCCAAGGAAATTGCTGAGAGGCATGTTGAGCCCATTGAATATTAATTTTTTTTGTCCCAAGTGATTGAATAATGACAAAAAAAAAAAAATTACAAAGTTGTCACTAAATTATATATTGCTCACACAGGCCATGGGCATATGTGGAATTGGACCCCAAAATATATTTATCTGCTTCTCCTGAGTACGGGGATACCACATGTGTGGGACTTTTTGGGAGCCTAGCCGCGTACGGGGCCCCGAAAACCAATCACCGCCTTCAGGATTTCTAAGGGCGTACATTTTTGATTTTACTCCTCACTACCTATCACAGTTTTGAAGGCCATAAAATGCCCAGATGGCACAAAACCCCCCCAAATGACCCCATTTTGGAAAGTAGACACCCCAAGCTATTTGCTGAGAGGCATGTTGAGTCCATGGAATATTTTATATTTTGACACAAGTTGCGGGAAAGTGACAATTTTTTTCTTTTTTGCACAAAGTTGTCACTAAATGATATAGTGCTCTCACAGGCCATGGGCATATGTGGATTTGCACCCCAAAATACGTTTAGCTGCTTCTCCTGAGTATGGGGATACCACATTTGTGGGACTTTTTGGGAGCCTAGCCACGTACGGGGCCCCGAAAACCAATCACCGCCTTCAGAATTTCTAATGCCGCGTACACACGGTCGGACTTTCTAGAAAGCTAGGTCCGAAGTACTTGCCGCCAGACTTCCGGCGGACTACTGCCGGACTTTCTGAACGGCCGGACTTGCCTACACACGGCCGGACTTTCCGGAATCCGGTCTTCCCGACGGACTTCCGCCGGACTTTCAGAACGAACGGACTTTCCCACACACGGACAAGTCCGTTCATTTTGAACGTGACTTTGGTACGACGGGACTAGAAAGGGAATTCAATCTCGCCGCTTTTTTTGGCGAGATTGAAACCTTGCGAGCCCCGTCGCAGGCCCTTAGGTCTGGTATGGATTATAAAGGGGAACCCCTACGCCGAAAAAACGGCGTGGGGTCCCCCTAAAATCCATACCAGACCCCGATCCGAGTACGCAGCCTGGCCGGTCAGGAAAGGGGGTGGGGACGAGCGAGCGCCCCCCCCCTCCTGAACCGTACCAGGCCGCATGCCCTCAACATGAGGGGGTGGGTGCTTTGGGGGAGGGGGGCGCCCTGCGCCCCCCCCCCCCAAAGCACCTTGTCCCCATGTTGATGAGGACAAGGGCCTCTTCCCGACAACCCTGGCCGTTGGTTGTCGGGGTCTGCGGGCGGGGGCTTATCGGAATCTGGGAGCCCCCTTTAATA
Organism: Lithobates septentrionalis; assembly: GCA_037952835.1. Classification (NCBI taxonomy): domain Eukaryota; kingdom Metazoa; phylum Chordata; class Amphibia; order Anura; family Ranidae; genus Lithobates; species Lithobates septentrionalis. The sequence goes on along the minus strand of JBBDGP010000111.1, from coordinate 3,534,593 downwards.
AGGGGGCCCCCAGATCCCGGCCCCCCACCCTATGTAAATGAGTATGGGGTACATGGTACCCCTACCCATTTACCTAGGTAAAAAGTGTCAGTAATAAAACACAACACAGGTTTTTAAAATAATTTATTAAACAGCTCCGGGGGGGGGGTCTTCTTCCGTCTTCGGGGGTCCCTCTGGTTCATCTTCTCCCGGCGTCCGGTTGGTTCTTCTCCGCTCTCCGGCCTCTTCTCCCGGTGTCCCAGGTCTTCGGCCGGCCCCTCCGCTTTCTTCAGGTAGCTCTATTGCCAGCGGAGGTCCGGACTTCTGGGCTTCTTGGCTTCTTGTGTTCTCTTCTCTTCTCTTCCCCCAGATGTTGACACGACGCTCTCTCCGGCTGGACTGGTCTCTGAGGGCTGCGTTGTGACTTATATAGGCGGAGACCCCGCCCCCATATGATGTCACAGTCCCTGGGCATGCTGGGACTGTGACGTTTTAGGGGGCGTGGTCGACCACGTCGGATTTCGGATTTTCCGCAAAAATCCGACCGAAACGGTCCGTCGGAAGTCCGATGGAGACCACACACGGTCGGACTTTCCGCCGGACTTTGTCCGGCGGCGTCCGTCGGACTTTTGCAGGTGAAAAGTCCGACCGTGTGTACGCGGCATTAGGGTGTAAATTTTTTAGTTCACTCTTCACTGCCTATCACAGTTTCGGAGGCCATGGAATGCCCAGATGGCACAACCCCCCCCCCCAAATGACCCCATTTTGGAAAGTAGACACCCCAAGCTATTTGCTGAGAGGCATGGTGAGTATTTTGCAGCTCTCATTTGTTTTTGAAAATGAAGAAAGACAAGAAAAAAAAATTATTTTCTTTTTTCAAATTTCAAACTTTGTGACAAAAAGTGGGGTCTGCAAAATACTCACTATACCTCTTAGCAAATAGCTTGGGGTGTCTACTTTCCAAAATGGGGTCATTTGTGGGGGGGGGGTTGTGCCACCTGGGCATTCCATGGCCTCCGAAACTGTGATAGGCAGTGAAGAGTGAAATCAAAAATTTACGCACTTAGAAAGCCTGAAGGCGGTGCTTGGTTTTTGGGGTCCCGTACGCGGCTAGGTTCCCAAAAAGTCTCACACATGTGGTATCCCCGTACTCAGGAGAAGCAACAGAATGCATTTTGGGGTGTAATTTCACATATTCCCATGGCATGTTTGAGCAATATATCATTTAGTGACAACTTTGTGCAAAAAAAAAAAAAATGTCTCTTTCCCGCAACTTGTGTCACAATATAAAACATTCCATGGACTCAACATGCCTCTCAGCAAATAGCTTGGGGTGTCTACTTTCCAAAATGGGGTCATTTGGGGGGGTTTGAACTGTCCTGGCATTTTATGAACAACATTTAGAAGCTTATGTCACACATCACCCACTCTTCTAACCACTTGAAGACAAAGCCCTTTCTGACACTTTTTGTTTACATGAAAAAATTATTTTTTTTTGCAAGAAAATTACTTTGAACCCCCAAACATTATATATATTTTTTAAAGCAAATGACCTACAGATTAAAATGGTGGGTGTTTCATTTTTTTTTTTTACACAGTATTTGCGCAGCGATTTTTCAAACGCATTTTTTGGAGAAAAAACACACTTTTTTAAATCTTAATGCACTAAAACACACTATATTGCCCAAATGTTTGATGAAATAAAAAAGATGATCTTAGGCCGAGTACATGGATACCAAACATGATATGCTTTAAAATTGCGCACAGTAGCAACAAAATAAATACATTTTTAAAAGCCTTTAAAAGCCTTTACAGGTTACCACTTTAGACTTACAGAGGAGGTCTACTGCTAAACTTACTGCCCTCGATCTGACCTTCGCGGTGATACCTCACATGCATGGTGCAATTGCTGTTTACATTTAACGCCAGACCGACACTTGCGTTCGCCTTAGCGCGAGAGCAGGGGGGGACAGGGGTGCTTTTTTTTTTTTTTTCTTTATTATTTTTTTGCTTTTTTATCTTATTTTTAAACTGTTCCTTTCATTTTTTTTAATCATTTTTATTGTTATCTCAGGGAATGTAAATATCCCCTATGATAGCAATAGGTAGTGACAGGTACTCTTTTTTGAAAAAAATGGGGTCTATTAGACCCTAGATCTCTCCTCTGCCCTCAAAGCATCTGACCACACCAAGATCGGTGTGATAAAATTTCCCAATTTCCCAATGGCGCTGTTTACATCCGGCAAAATCTTAGTCATAAAATGCTCGTAGCTTCCGGTTTCTTAGGCCATAGAGATGTTTGGAGCCACTCTGGGCTCTGATCAGCTCTATGGTCAGCTGGCTGAATCACCGGCTGCATTCTCAGGTTCCCTGTTGAGACAGGAGAGCCAGAGAAAAACACGGAAGATGGTAGGGGGGCATTCCCTCCCACTGCTTGTAAAAGCAGTCTAGAGGCTAATTAGCCACTATAATTGCTTTTACATGAAAGCCGACCGCTGGCTGAAAAGAATGATACCAAGATGATACCTAAACCTGCAGGCATCATTCTGGTATAACCACTGAAAGTTGTGAATGGCGTACCTGAAGACAAAAAAATAGTTAACAATAAAGCACAGTAAACAGTAAAGTATAAAAAATTGCATACCTGAAAAGCAAACATGATATAACATAATAACAATAAAACATTGCAGAATAGAATACAGTAAAAAAGAGCAGAACAATAGAGAGAGAATAGAGAGAGAGAGAACAATAAAACGACAACTATTTTTTTTATTTTATATATTTTTTTGTGTTTATTTTTTATTTTTTTTTACACTGTTTTTGTAACTGTAACTTTTATACCTGTAACCGGTTCCAGGTTCGGGTCTCTCAAAATGCGATGGCATCTCTGTGAAAGTGTGTCCTAGTCTGTGCAATGCTGTACCCTATGCTAATACTCAACTAGTGAATGGTAGCGTTCAAAACATTCACCAATGCAAAAACCAGGATTGTCAGGACAGGAGGGACAATAATAGCGGGTGTCACGCCTATATCCACGCTTGCTGCAGACACAACATCTTTTTTGGGGGGGTTCGTTGGGTAGGGGTACTCGGGAGGACATAAAGAAAATGCCTCTCATGCAGCCAACTGCATTTGGTTGGGGATGTGAATGGGGGAAGTACGGGCGCTGCAGAAGTGGTGGGTTCCCAATTAGGATTGGCGAATGCAGCAGGAAGGGCATTATGGGCACGACGGGCCTGTGTTTGTCTTCTTCTTGGTGGCAGCGGGACACTACTTGTGCTTGCCACCTCACCAGCTTGAACTGCACTTATGGGACTCGCCACATCACCAAGTGTTACTGCAGTGCTGGTTTGACTAAGACCGGGGTGTACTAGGCCGCTGGTGCTTGCCAGCTCAACAAAACGCTACCAAAAAAACTGTTAGCGATCGCAGGGATCAGGCCTGACTCTGCAAACGCTGCAGTTTTGCGTTTAGTGTTTTGTAAGTGACAGTGATCGATCAATACTGCACTTGGGTGGGCTGGGCGGAGGGGCAAAACGCAGGTGCTAGCAGGTATCTGGGCTGATCCCGCTAACACTGCGTTTTTGGGAACCCTAAACTGCTGGGGACGCTAGTATAGATCTGATCGGATCAGATATTGATGCGTTCAGATACTATACCACTAAGGGAGGCGTATGCTGCGTGCGTGGGTGTTAGCGGTACTGACGCTAATCTGACGCTGTCTGGGGCGACGCATATCACTGCCGGGCGATCAGGGGGCTAAACCTTTATTCGGTAATAAACGGCGGGTGCCCTGACACTATAAAAAATAAACGAACTAACCAGCGTCACCCGTAACGGTTATACGGTGATCAGTGGTGAAAGGGTTAACTAGGGGGCAATCAAGGGGTTAAAACATTTATTAGATAGTATATGGGGGTCCCTGTCACTATAAAACGCTGACGGCGAACCTAAATATTTACGTCCCTAACTAGCGTCACCAGTGACACTAATACAGCGATCAGAAAAATGATCGCTTAGCGACACTGGCGACAGGGGGTGATCAAGGGGTTAAAACGTTATTGGGGGGGTTAAGGGGGTACCCTAGACCTAAAGGGGGCTAATACTAACTGCCCTAACACAGTAACTGTCACAAACTGGCACCATGGAGTAATCAGAAAAAAAAAAAACTGCTTGGTGTCAGTGTGACGGGGGGGGGGGGGAGGGGTGATTGGGGGGTGATCGGGGGGCGATCGGGGGGGGATCGGGGGTGTTTTGTGTGCCTGGCATGTTCTACTGAGTGTGTGTGTGTTTATGCACTCACATTGATGTCTTTTCTCCTCGGCGCCGGAACGAAAACTGCCGAGCCGAGGAGAGATGACATCACATCTAGACATGTGCAGGATGAAAAAATTCGTTTAGTTTCGTTTCGTTTCGATTCGTTATTTAACTAAATTCGTTTAGTTAAATTCGTTGCATTCGTTACATTCGTTTTCGGAATTCGTTTCGTATTCGAATTCGAAAAAATTCGACCGCATTCGAAAAAATTCGACCGCATTCGAAAAAATTCGACCGTATTCGAAAAAAAACTATCAAATTCGAAAAAATTTTACCACATTCGAAAAAAAACTATCAAATTCGAAAAAATTCTACCACATTCGAAAAAAACTATCAAATTCGAAAAAATTCTACCACATTCGAAAAAAAACTATCAAATTCGAAAAAATTCTACCACATTCGAAAAAAAACTATCAAATTCGAAAAAATTCTACCACATTCGAAAAAAAACTATCAAATTCGAAAAAATTCTACCACATTCGAAAAAAAACTATCAAATTCGAAAAAATTCTACCACATTCGAAAAAAACTATCAAATTCGAAAAAATTCTACCACATTCGAAAAAAACTGTCAAATACAAAAAAATTCTACCACATTCGAAAAAAAACTATCAAATTCGAAAAAATTCTACCACATTCGAAAAAAACTATCAAATTCGAAAAAATTCTACCACATTCTAAAAAAACTGTCAAATTCAAAAAAATTCTACCACATTCGAAAAAAAACTATCAAATTCGAAAAAATTCTACCACATTGGAAAAAAACTCAAATTCGAAAAAATTCTACCACATTGGAAAAAAACTATCAAATTCGAAAAAATTCTACCACATTCGAAAAAAACTGTCAAATTCAAAAAAATTCTACCACATTCGAAAAAAAAACTATCAAATTCGAAAAAATTCTACCACATTGGAAAAAAACTGTCAAATTCGAAAAAATTCTACCACATTGGAAAAAAACTGTCAAATTCGAAAAAATTCTACCACGTTCGAAAAAAACTATAAAATTAGAAAAAATTCTACCGCATTCGAAAAAAACATTAACTGAATTTGAAAAAGTAAACTATATATAACCATTTTGTGAAATTTGAAATTCGTATAGAATGAAATCGAATTCCAATAGAAAAGATTAGGATAGAATAGAAAGTATAAAAGAATAGCATAGAAAAACAATAGAACAGAATAGAAAAAAATATAATATATTGTATTCTAATCTTTTCTTTTCGAATTCATTCTGTACCAAATTCCAATTTTGGAAGATGGTTATATATATATATATTATATATTTTTTCTATTCTGTTCCATTGTTTTTCAGTGCTATTCTTTTCTATTCTATTCTAAACTTTTCTATTCGAATTTGAATTAATTCTATGCGAAATTAGAATTTCGGAAGATGGCTTCTAAAATTAGAATTTCGTATAGAATGAATTCGAATTTGAATAGAAAAGGTTAGAATAGAAAATAATAGAAATAGAATAGACTAGAAAAACAATAGAACAGAAGAGAATAAAATATAATATATATATTATATTTTTTTCTATTCTGTTTCATTGTTTTTCTATGCTATTCTTTTTTATTCTATTCTAAACTTTTCTATTCGAATTTGAATTCATTCTATATGAAATTCGAATTTCGGAAGATGGCTTCTGAAATTCAAATTTTGTATAGAATGAATTCGAATTTGAATAGAATATAATAGAAAAGAATAGACTAGAAAAACAATAGAACAGATCTGAATAAAATACAATATATATATTATATCTTATTCTATTCTGTTCTATTGTTTTTCTAGTCTATTCTTTCTACTCTATTTTAATCTTTTCTATTCAAATTCAAATTAATTTTATACGAAATTCGAATTTCGGAAGATGGTTTTATATATATATATATATGTATATATATATATATATATATATATATATATATATATATATATATATATATATATATATATATATATATTAGGGTTGTCCCGATACCACTTTTTTAAGACCGAGTACAAGTACCGATCCTTTTTTTCAAGTACTCGCCGATACCGATTACCGATACTTTTTTTTAATGTCACGTGACAGTGTTTTTTTTTTTTGTTTTTTTTTTAGGGGGGGGGGGGTTGGGGTGAGTGAACGGTGCCTGTGTGTGTGTGGTTTTTTTTATGGTTTTTTTTTTCATTTACATTTATTATTTTTTACAATTTTTTTTTTTTTATTCTTTATTGCACTTTGTGTGTGTGTGTTTTTTTTTAATCAGCCCTGTTGGGGGGCTTTGGTGAGATATCAGGGGTCTTAACAGACCTCTGATATCTCCCCCTTGAGACAGAGAAAGAGACCGAGGATAGAGATTCCCCAGTCCCTTTCTCTGCAGCCTCAGCTGCACTGAAAATGAATGGAGAGAAGACAGCGGCTCCTCTCCATCCATAAACTGACACATCGTAATCACAGGAGATTACAATGTTTCAGTTATGTGAATGGACAGAGTCAGCTGACTCTGTCCATTCACACAGCGGAGAGAGACAGCAGAACGGAGGGGACAGAGGAAGAGAGAGGGGGACAGCGGAAAGCCGGAACGGATGGGGACAGCGGAGGGGGACACAGCAAAGAAGAAGGACAGCGGAGGACAATGCAGCGGAGGAGGACAGCGGAGGACAGCGGAGGGGGACAATGCAACGGAGCAGGACAGCGGAGGGGGACAATGCAGCGGAGGAGGACAGCGGAGGGGGACAATGCAGTGGAGGAGGACAGCGGAGGGGGACAATGCAGCGGAGGAGGACAGCGGAGGACAGCGGAGGACAGCGAAGGACGACAATGCAGCGGAGCAGGACAGCAGAGGGGGACAATGCAGCGGAGGAGGACAGCGGAGGACAATGCAGCGGAGGAGGACAGCGGAGGACAGCGGAGGGGGACAATGCAGCGGTGCAGGACAGCGGAGGGGGACAATGCAGTGTGGAGGAGGACAGCGGAGGACAGCGGAGGGGGACAATGCAGCGGAGCAGGACAGCGGAGGACAATGCAGCGGAGGAGGACAGCGGAGGACAATGCAGCGGAGGAGGACAGTGGAGGGGGACAATGCAGCGGAGGAGGACAGCGGAGGACAGCGGAGGACAGCGGAGGACAGCGGGGGGGGACAATGCAGCGGAGCAGGACAGCGGAGGGGGACAATGCAGCGGAGGAGGACAGCGGAGGACAGCGGAGGACAATGCAGCGGAGGATAGCGGAGCAGGACAGCGGAGGGGGACAATGCAGCGGAGGAGGACAGCGGAGGACAGCGGAGGACAATGCAGCGGAGGAGGACAGCGGAGGACAGCGGAGGGGGACAATGCAGCGGAGCAGGACAGTGGAGGGGGACAATGCAACGGAGGAGGACAGCGGAGGGGGACAATGCAGCGGAGGAGGACAGCGGAGGACAGCGGAGGACAATGCAGCGGAGGAGGACAGCGGAGGACAATGCAGCGGAGGACAATGCAGCGGAGCAGGACAGTGGAGGGGGACAATGCAGCGGAGGAGGACAGCGGAGGACAGCGGAGGGGGACAATGCAGCGGAGCAGGACAGCGGAGGGGGACAATGCAGCAGAGGAGGACAGCGGAGGACAATGCAGCGGAGGAGGACAGCGGAGGACAGCGGAGGGGGACAATGCAGCGGAGGAGGACAGCGGAGGACAGCGGAGGACAATGCAGCGGAGGAGGACAGCGGAGGACAGCGGAGGGGGACAATGCAGCAGAGCAGGACAGCGGAGGGGGACAATGCAACGGAGGAGGACAGCGGAGGGGACAATGCAACGGAGAACAGCGGAGGACAGCGGAGGACAGCGGAGGACAGCGGAGGACAGCGGAGGGGGACAATGCAGCGGAGCAGGACAGCGGAGGGGGACAATGCAACGGAGGAGGACAGCGGAGGGGGACAATGCAGCGGCGGAGGACAGCGGAGGGGGACAGCGGAGGGGGACAATGCAACGGAGCAGGACAGCGGAGGGGGACATTGGAACGGAGGGGGACTAAGGGGGATGAGGTGACAGTCAGCGGTGATGTGTGTGGGGGAGTTACAAGCACCGATCACCGCTGTATGTCACTAAAGCAGCTGAAAGCCGCGGGGGGGAGAAGCTTGTAACTCCCCCACGCGCCGATCACCGCTGACTGTCAAGGTATCGGGGGAAGCATCGGGAGCATTTGCCCGAGTACAAGTACTTGGGCAAATGCTTGGTATCGGTGCCGATACCGATACTAGTATCGGTATCGGGACAACCCTAATATATATATATATATATATATATATATATTAATTATATTTTTTCTATTCTGTTCTATTGTTTTTCTATTATTTCCTATTATATTCTGATCTTTTCTATTTGAATTCAAATTCATTCTATACAAAATTCGAGTTTCGGAAAATGGTTATATAGAAATAGAATGAAATCAAATTCTAATAGAAAAGAATAGAATAGAAAAACAATAGAACAGTAGAACAGAATAGAAAGAAATATTTGATATATATATGTATGTATGTATATGTATATGTATATATATATATATATATATATATATATATATATATATATATATATATATATATAAAACCATCTTCCGAAATTGGAATTTGGTACAGAATGAATTTGAATAGAAAAGATTAGAATAGAATATTTTATATTTTTTTTATTCTGTTCTATTATTTTTCTATGCTATTCTTTTATATTATTTCCTGTTCTATTCTAATCTTTTCTATTTGAATTCATTCTGTACCAAATTCCAATTTCGGAAGATGGTTTTATATATATATATATATATATATATATATATATATATATATATATATATATATATATATATATATATATAATTTTTTTCTATTCTGTTCTATTGTTTTTCTTTTCTAGTCTTTTCTATTAGAATTCGATTTCATTCTATTTCATTCTGTTTCTGTATAACCATTTTCAGAAATTCAAATTTCGTATAGAATGATTTCGCATTCAAATAGAAAAGATTAGAATAAAATAGAAAATAATAGAAAAGAATAGAAAAACAATAGACCAGCATAGAAAAAATAGAACAGAATAGAATAAAATATATATATAATATATTTTATTCTGTTCTGTTCTATTGTTTGTCTAGTCTATTATTTTCTATTCTAATCTTTTCTATTCAAATTCGAATTCATTCTATACGAAATTCCACTTTCAGAAGCCATCTTCCGAAATTCGAATTTCGTACAGAATGAATTCAAATTCGAATAGAAAAGTTTAGAATAGAATAGAAAAGAATAGAAAAACAATGAAACAGAATAGAAAAAAATTATTTATATATATATATATATATATATATATATATATATATATATATATATATATATATATATATATATATATATAAAACATCTTCCAAAATTCGAATTTCATATAGACCGAAATCAAATTTGAATATAAAAGATTAGAATAGAATAGAAAGTAATAGAAAAGAATAGACTGGAAAAACAATAGAACAGAATAGAAGAAAATATAATATATATATTATATTTTCTTCTATTCTGTTCTATTGTTTTTCTAGTCTAATCTTTTCTATTATTTTCTGTTCTAATCTTTTCTATTCAAATTCGAATTCATTCTATACGAAATTTAAACTTCAGAAGCCATGTTCCGAAATTCGAATTTTGTATAGAATGAATTTGAAAAGACTATTATAGAATATAAAATAATAGAAAAGAAAAGCATAAAAAAACAATAGAAGAGAATAAAAAAAAAAAAAAAAATATATATATATATATATATATATATATATATGCTTTATTATTTTATATTCTATCTTATTGTTTTTTTTAGAAAAACGTTTTCTATTTTTTTCGAATTCGATTCGAATATGTTTTCGAATTCGATTCGAATATGTTTTCGAATTCGATTCGAATTCGATTATGTTTTCGAATTTGATTCGAATATGTTTTCCAATTCGATTCGAATATGTTTTCCAATTCGATTCGAATATGTTTTCCAATTCGATTCGAATATGTTTTCGAATTCGTTCGTTTTTTTTTCGGATTTGTTTAAATTCTTTACTTTTGTAATTCGGAAATTCGGATGCATCCGAATTTCCGAATAATGAAAAATTCGTCCGAATTTCGATTCGGAACGAAACGAAATGCACATGCCTAATCACATCCTCTGCCTGTGTGTACTACACACAGGCAGGGGGGGATTCTCATTGGCTGGGAGCGATCGCGAGGGGGGGCCCACGATCGGATGGCCTCCCCCTCATCACTGAACGCTTTCAGACCAACGGCGACTGCCTCAGGCACCGGGGGGGGGTCCGATCGGACCCCCCCACCCGCGGGAAGGCAATCACGTACCGGGTACGTGATTTTGCCTGCCCGTGCCATTCTGCTGACGTATATCAGCGTGAGGCGGTCGCCAAGTGGTTAAAACAATATTTTTTAAATGATGTTTACAATCATCTGTATTGATTTTAACAATTATTGATGAATATTGCATGCATGTATTTTTATTGAATTGTGTGCGATTAATCGCATTCACAATGTCTATTGCTTAGATGCAGGCGCTGGTTTGTTATACATAGGTTAGTGTTTTTTTTCCCATGCAGGCACTGATTTGTTATATAAAGTCTAGCGTTTTTTTCTATGCCTTTGTTCTATACTGCATGACAGGCGTTAATTTCATAGCTTATCTGTGCGGGTGTTAATTCTTCTCCATTTTTTTATTTTGTATATTGAGTTATATGATATCAGGTTTTTGTCTGATCTATTAAAAATACATTTTTAGGGGCGTGGCCTGGACGGGAACCGAGATGGCTGCTTAAACAGGAGGCTCCCGCACTCGGAGGACGACAAACGCCTTAATTGGGGCTTAAAAACCACTTGCCCATGATAGGAAAGCCCAACAGAAGCACCTCAACACCCCGCACACAAAAAGATCCAGGCACGCAGATCAGCGGCAATATCCCGGAGATATTTCGGACCAGACAAGCGGCGCAACTCGAGGCCTCTCAGGCCGCGCAGGCCTCACACACTCTACAGGCCTCATCCCCGGACTCAATTAGGAGCAGCATGGACCCGCTTATGGACGAAGACGGCTCCGGAGTTCCTCTCCCAAGCTTACTTGACCTGCAAAGGGACCTCCAAAGAGTCGCCCTTGACATCAAACACACCATGATGTCGGCGATCTCAGATCTCAAGGCGGACATTCACTCCATGAACGATCGAATCGCAGAGGTGGAGGAAAATGCTCGCACACAAGCCACCGCTATCAGGCAAGTACAGAAAACATACGATTCACATCTACCACATTTATTTGAGCTCCATAGACAAGTGGAAGACCTGAACAATAGGGGTCGCAGACATAACGTGAGGGTGAGGGGGGTCCCGGAAGGAGTAGACCAGGCCGCACTGCAACACACAGTTTGCTCTATCTTTAATGACTTACTAGGCCGGCCAGCAGACTTCCCCATAGAACATAGAAATGGAACGCATACATCGTGCTTTAAGACCCCCTCCCCGCGAGTGGGTGGGGGGGGCGGGTTGGGGTGAGTGAACGGTGCCTGTGTGTGTGTGTTTTTTTTTATGGTTTTTTTTTTCATTTACATTTATTATTTTTTACAATTTTTTTTTTTTTATTCTTTATTGCACTTTGTGTGTGTGTGTTTTTTTTTTAATCAGCCCTGTTGGGGGGCTTTGGTGAGATATCAGGGGTCTTAACAGACCTCTGATATCTCCCCCTTGAGACAGAGAAAGAGACCGAGGATAGAGATTCCCCAGTCCCTTTCTCTGCAGCCTCAGCTGCACTGAAAATGAATGGAGAGAAGACAGCGGCTCCTCTCCATCCATAAACTGACACATCGTAATCACAGGAGATTACAATGTTTCAGTTATGTGAATGGACAGAGTCAGCTGACTCTGTCCATTCACACAGCGGAGAGAGACAGCAGAACGGAGGGGACAGAGGAAGAGAGAGGGGGACAGCGGAAAGCCGGAACGGATGGGGACAGCGGAGGGGGACACAGCAAAGAAGAAGGACAGCGGAGGACAATGCAGCGGAGGAGGACAGCGGAGGACAGCGGAGGGGGACAATGCAACGGAGCAGGACAGCGGAGGGGGACAATGCAGCGGAGGAGGACAGCGGAGGGGGACAATGCAGTGGAGGAGGACAGCGGAGGGGGACAATGCAGCGGAGGAGGACAGCGGAGGACAGCGGAGGACAGCGAAGGACGACAATGCAGCGGAGCAGGACAGCAGAGGGGGACAATGCAGCGGAGGAGGACAGCGGAGGACAATGCAGCGGAGGAGGACAGCGGAGGACAGCGGAGGGGGACAATGCAGCGGTGCAGGACAGCGGAGGGGGACAATGCAGTGTGGAGGAGGACAGCGGAGGACAGCGGAGGGGGACAATGCAGCGGAGCAGGACAGCGGAGGACAATGCAGCGGAGGAGGACAGCGGAGGACAATGCAGCGGAGGAGGACAGTGGAGGGGGACAATGCAGCGGAGGAGGACAGCGGAGGACAGCGGAGGACAGCGGAGGACAGCGGGGGGGACAATGCAGCGGAGCAGGACAGCGGAGGGGGACAATGCAGCGGAGGAGGACAGCGGAGGACAGCGGAGGACAATGCAGCGGAGGATAGCGGAGCAGGACAGCGGAGGGGGACAATGCAGCGGAGGAGGACAGCGGAGGACAGCGGAGGACAATGCAGCGGAGGAGGACAGCGGAGGACAGCGGAGGGGGACAATGCAGCGGAGCAGGACAGTGGAGGGGGACAATGCAACGGAGGAGGACAGCGGAGGGGGACAATGCAGCGGAGGAGGACAGCGGAGGACAGCGGAGGACAATGCAGCGGAGGAGGACAGCGGAGGACAATGCAGCGGAGGACAATGCAGCGGAGCAGGACAGTGGAGGGGGACAATGCAGCGGAGGAGGACAGCGGAGGACAGCGGAGGGGGACAATGCAGCGGAGCAGGACAGCGGAGGGGGACAATGCAGCAGAGGAGGACAGCGGAGGACAATGCAGCGGAGGAGGACAGCGGAGGACAGCGGAGGGGGACAATGCAGCGGAGGAGGACAGCGGAGGACAGCGGAGGACAATGCAGCGGAGGAGGACAGCGGAGGACAGCGGAGGGGGACAATGCAGCAGAGCAGGACAGCGGAGGGGGACAATGCAACGGAGGAGGACAGCGGAGGGGACAATGCAACGGAGAACAGCGGAGGACAGCGGAGGACAGCGGAGGACAGCGGAGGGGGACAATGCAGCGGAGCAGGACAGCGGAGGGGGACAATGCAACGGAGGAGGACAGCGGAGGGGGACAATGCAGCGGCGGAGGACAGCGGAGGGGGACAGCGGAGGGGGACAATGCAACGGAGCAGGACAGCGGAGGGGGACATTGGAACGGAGGGGGACTAAGGGGGATGAGGTGACAGTCAGCGGTGATGTGTGTGGGGGAGTTACAAGCACCGATCACCGCTGTATGTCACTAAAGCAGCTGAAAGCCGCGGGGGGGGAGAAGCTTGTAACTCCCCCACGCGCCGATCACCGCTGACTGTCAAGGTATCGGGGGAAGCATCGGGAGCATTTGCCCGAGTACAAGTACTTGGGCAAATGCTTGGTATCGGTGCCGATACCGATACTAGTATCGGTATCGGGACAACCCTAATATATATATATATATATATATATATATATTAATTATATTTTTTCTATTCTGTTCCATTGTTTTTCTATTATTTCCTATTATATTCTGATCTTTTCTATTTGAATTCAAATTCATTCTATACAAAATTCGAGTTTCGGAAAATGGTTATATAGAAATAGAATGAAATCAAATTCTAATAGAAAAGAATAGAATAGAAAAACAATAGAACAGTAGAACAGAATAGAAAGAAATATTTGATATATATATATGTATGTATGTATATGTATATATATATATATATATATATATATATATATATATATATATATATATATATATATATATATATATATATATATATATATATATATATAAAACCATCTTCCGAAATTGGAATTTGGTACAGAATGAATTTGAATAGAAAAGATTAGAATAGAATATTTTATATTTTTTTTATTCTGTTCTATTATTTTTCTATGCTATTCTTTTATATTATTTCCTGTTCTATTCTAATCTTTTCTATTTGAATTCATTCTGTACCAAATTCCAATTTCGGAAGATGGTTTTATATATATATATATATATATATATATATATATATATATATATATATATATATATATATATATATAATTTTTTTCTATTCTGTTCTATTGTTTTTCTTTTCTAGTCTTTTCTATTAGAATTCGATTTCATTCTATTTCATTCTGTTTCTGTATAACCATTTTCAGAAATTCAAATTTCGTATAGAATGATTTCGCATTCAAATAGAAAAGATTAGAATAAAATAGAAAATAATAGAAAAGAATAGAAAAACAATAGACCAGCATAGAAAAAATAGAACAGAATAGAATAAAATATATATATATTATATTTTATTCTGTTCTGTTCTATTGTTTGTCTAGTCTATTATTTTCTATTCTAATCTTTTCTATTCAAATTCGAATTCATTCTATACGAAATTCCACTTTCAGAAGCCATCTTCCGAAATTCGAATTTCGTACAGAATGAATTCAAATTCGAATAGAAAAGTTTAGAATAGAATAGAAAAGAATAGCATAGAAAAACAATGAAACAGAATAGAAAAAAATTATTTATATATATATATATATATATATATATATATATATAAAACATCTTCCAAAATTCGAATTTCATATAGACCGAAATCAAATTTGAATATAAAAGATTAGAATAGAATAGAAAGTAATAGAAAAGAATAGACTGGAAAAACAATAGAACAGAATAGAAGAAAATATAATATATATATTATATTTTCTTCTATTCTGTTCTATTGTTTTTCTAGTCTAATCTTTTCTATTATTTTCTGTTCTAATCTTTTCTATTCAAATTCGAATTCATTCTATACGAAATTTAAACTTCAGAAGCCATGTTCCGAAATTCGAATTTTGTATAGAATGAATTTGAAAAGACTATTATAGAATATAAAATAATAGAAAAGAAAAGCATAAAAAAACAATAGAAGAGAATAAAAAAAAAAAAAAAATATATATATATATATATATATATATATATATATATATATATATATATATATGCTTTATTATTTTATATTCTATCTTATTGTTTTTTTTAGAAAAACGTTTTCTATTTTTTTCCAATTCGATTCGAATATGTTTTCGAATTCGATTCGAATATGTTTTCGAATTCGATTCGAATTCGATTATGTTTTCGAATTTGATTCGAATATGTTTTCCAATTCGATTCGAATATGTTTTCCAATTTGATTCGAATATGTTTTCGAATTCGATTCGAATATGTTTTCGAATTCGATTCGAATATGTTTTCGAATTCGTTCGTTTTTTTTTCGGATTTGTTTAAATTCTTTACTTTTGTAATTCGGAAATTCGGATGCATCCGAATTTCCGAATAATGAAAAATTCGTCCGAATTTCGATTCGGAACGAAACGAAATGCACATGCCTAATCACATCCTCTGCCTGTGTGTACTACACACAGGCAGGGGGGGATTCTCATTGGCTGGGAGCGATCGCGAGGGGGGGCCCACGATCGGATGGCCTCCCCCTCATCACTGAACGCTTTCAGACCAACGGCGACTGCCTCAGGCACCGGGGGGGGGGTCCGATCGGACCCCCCCACCCGCGGGAAGGCAATCACGTACCGGGTACGTGATTTTGCCTGCCCGTGCCATTCTGCTGACGTATATCAGCGTGAGGCGGTCGCCAAGTGGTTAAAACAATATTTTTTAAATGATGTTTACAATCATCTGTATTGATTTTAACAATTATTGATGAATATTGCATGCATGTATTTTTATTGAATTGTGTGCGATTAATCGCATTCACAATGTCTATTGCTTAGATGCAGGCGCTGGTTTGTTATACATAGGTTAGTGTTTTTTTTCCCATGCAGGCACTGATTTGTTATATAAAGTCTAGCGTTTTTTTCTATGCCTTTGTTCTATACTGCATGACAGGCGTTAATTTCATAGCTTATCTGTGCGGGTGTTAATTCTTCTCCATTTTTTTATTTTGTATATTGAGTTATATGATATCAGGTTTTTGTCTGATCTATTAAAAATACATTTTTAGGGGCGTGGCCTGGACGGGAACCGAGATGGCTGCTTAAACAGGAGGCTCCCGCACTGGGAGGACGACAAACGCCTTAATTGGGGCTTAAAAACCACTTGCCCATGATAGGAAAGCCCAACAGAAGCACCTCAACACCCCGCACACAAAAAGATCCAGGCACGCAGATCAGCGGCAATATCCCGGAGATATTTCGGACCAGACAAGCGGCGCAACTCGAGGCCTCTCAGGCCGCGCAGGCCTCACACACTCTACAGGCCTCATCCCCGGACTCAATTAGGAGCAGCATGGACCCGCTTATGGACGAAGACGGCTCCGGAGTTCCTCTCCCAAGCTTACTTGACCTGCAAAGGGACCTCCAAAGAGTCGCCCTTGACATCAAACACACCATGATGTCGGCGATCTCAGATCTCAAGGCGGACATTCACTCCATGAACGATCGAATCGCAGAGGTGGAGGAAAATGCTCGCACACAAGCCACCGCTATCAGGCAAGTACAGAAAACATACGATTCACATCTACCACATTTATTTGAGCTCCAAGTGGAAGACCTGAACAATAGGGGTCGCAGACATAACGTGAGGGTGAGGGGGGTCCCGGAAGGAGTAGACCAGGCCGCACTGCAACACACAGTTTGCTCTATCTTTAATGACTTACTAGGCCGGCCAGCAGACTTCCCCATAGAACATAGAAATGGAACGCATACATCGTGCTTTAAGACCCCCTCCCCGCGATAATGAACCACCCAGGGACATTGTCTGTTGCATTGTCAACTTCCCCTTGAAAGAGGAGATTCTTAAAAAAGCAAGAGACGGAGGCCGCATTTTACTCAATGGTACTGAAGTAAAATTGTTTCAGGACTTATCTCAAATCACTCTACAGAACAGGCGCACCTTGCGACCCCTGCTGGAAGTTCTTCGCACGCACAACATTCAATATAGATGGAAGTTTCCGTTCTGCCTGTCAGCATCCACTAGGGGTCGCACAGCTTTTCTTCGAACCCCGGAAGATTTACCCACCTTCTGCGAACAAATGGACATTCCTCAGATGGACATACCTGAGTGGTACACTTTCTACTTCCCTACGGATCCATGGAAACCAGTAGCATACAACTCATCACCCAAGGCCCAAAGACAACGCTCCAGACGCCGCAGACTGGACCCTACCTCACCGGGAGACTGCCAAGCCCGCCGAGACCTCCCAGCCCGCAGCCCAGGCCTGGCAGATGCTCCTCGTCAGAACTACTAGAGGGCATCGCTCTCATATACTCTGACCATACTGTCTTTACGCAGTAACTCTAATTTTTCCTCCCTTCTAGCTTACTGCTTATCCCCCTCCCCTGGTTCTCCTTTTGTTTTGTTTTTTTTCTTTTTTGTTTTTTTTCTCTCCCTATGTTTTTCTCCCCCTTTTCGTGTAGACGAAGGAGCAAGGACTAGTATTGGAATCTCTTCGCCCAGATAAGAGACGCATACACATGACCCATGCAGAAGTTCCAACACCTCAGCTGGACTTGTGAGTAGCACTTTAACCAGAGGATGCCGATCTATTATCCTACTCACTCATGTCCCTAACACCAATACCAGTTTTATACCTACCTTGGTTGTAACAATAGCTCTCCAAACGGACCGATCTCTCTTGCCCACAGTCTAGGGCTTTAATTTTATTCTTGGTTATGTTATGCTTGTTTTGCATATTTTAAATGGTTAAGACCTTACTTAAATGTCAAATAGGTGGGAGTCTGGATCCTTAAACTCTCGGTGCCTACTCAATCTAATGTCTGCGTGGCCTATATTCGCCAGACATGCAGTTAATTTTCCCTCCCAACGGTTTCTTATACCCCACCCATAGCTTTTTCACTTGTATCAAGCTCTTTGCAACCACACTTTACCATTAGCAGGTAAGGAAGTGATGCCATCCCATCCCATTAACAGTAAATCCTTACCAATACTACTTCCCCCTTTAACTCTCCATTGCCCACGCTTATTCTTGAACCCGGAGCAGAGATCCAGACTCCCACACTAACAGGCTTGTGTCCAAAGGGGGGGGCAGAAAATACAAAATGCAGAGAAATGCTAGGAAAACTCAGTTACTGTAAGACATAGAAGACTATGTGTAGCAGTTTTTCTTGCCTTCCCTAATGGATAAGCCCCCCAGGGGTCAGGCTACTATCGGTTGCTGTTTTCGCATACCTTATACATGTTTATTATGTTTTATAAGGGGAGCGCTCTATCCCTTTTTTCTTGTTTTTTTTTTTTTTTTTTATATATAATGATTTAATATGCAGAAACATAGATCATTGACAGAGATCCTAGGATACCATTATTAACACCAGAAATATCATATAAGGTACCGAAGGAAGAAAAGGGGGGGGGAACATTTTTCCCCTTTTTTTCCTTTTTTTTTTTTTCATACTAATCACAGGATTGTGCTGACATGCATATGGTTCCTTTTCACCCACACATAGCTTCCCATAAATATAGTTTATTGCACACATTTCCGTGCCCCCAATCACTATTATTTAGCATAATTCGTCCTCCACAGTGCCGCAGCACTCATTCCTACCACAGCTCGCATACCCCACACAGCTGTCCATACGGACTAGAGCTACTCTACCGGACATCTCTCCCTTAGGTGGATAGGCAAGCCTTCGCCCACCTCCGGTACATCCTATTTACGTACCAATTGTTTTTTTGAGGTACGTTCCCTAATTCCCCGGACTTTAAGTCTACCTACTTCACCTCTCCTTTTCCCAATCGTTTACCCCCCTTCCTTCCCCCCTCCTGCCCCCTCCTTTCTCTGTCCTCTCATTCCCCGCTTACCTTACTATCTCTACTTTGTCTAACCCTTCTTGCCTACTCTACACCCTTTTTATATTATATTTATTCTATAAGGCGGGGGCCGCTCCTCCTTCCTCCCCTTCAGCCTCCAAATACCCACAGTTCCATTCTGCAGCTCGCGTACAGGACACGACACCGACTAGCTCAACATAACACTCCACTCTACGAGCCCAACATCGAAAACAAAAGGAACATCTATCCTTATCTCCAAACACGCTGACTTTCAACTGAAAGACTCCCTGATTGATCAAGAGGGTAGATACATTTTTATCAAAGGCACATATGCATCAAAACCAATCACCATTGCAAATGTGTACTGCCCAAATGAGCATCAAGTAACTTTCTTTAGATGAATTTGTGACCTTCTTTCCACATTTCAGGAGGGTATAGTGCTTCTGGGTGGTGATTTCAATGTCCCACTAAACCCAACATTAGATTCTTCCACGGGGACCTCTGCACTCCCCTATGGGCATTACGTCAAATTAAACTCCAATTACAGAACTTGACACTCCACGACTCATGGCGCACCATGTACCCGACTGACAAAGATTATACATTCTTCTCCTCACCTCACCAAAAATACTCGAGAATTGACTACATATTTCTATCCCAAACAGACTTAACACTTCTCTCCCATGACACAATAGAACCTATGTTCCTATCAGACCACCATCCCATCACAATCACTTTAACATTCCCAGACTACAATACCAGAACCAAGACCTAGAGACTGAACCCTTCCCTCCTTAAAGACCCTGAAGTAGTGAGACAAATAAACTACCGACTCCAACAGTACTTTCAAGAAAACTCCTCCCCAGATATAACCCCGGTCACTCTTTGGGAAGCCCACAAATGTGTCATTAGGGGGAAACTCATAGCCTTAGCAACAAAAGAGAAAAAAAGACGACAGGCCCACATTGCATCCCTCCTCGAAACTATCAATAGACTTGAAAAAACTCACAAACAATCTACCTCTCACTCCACGCTACAGGACCTCCTTTATGCTAGATCCACTTTATTGGAGGAACTAGGGAAACGCACCAGACGACAATATGTGCTCAGACAAAAAGTATTCTATGAACACGGTAACAAAAGTGGAAGATTGCTTGCACGCACTATACAAACTGCCAAGACCTCTTCCATAATTCATCACCTTCGTACCGATGGGGGTGCAGTACTCTCTAAAAATGAGGACATAGCAGCCCATTTTGAAAGCTTTTACGCTAAATTATATAACCTGCCATCCCATAACACAGATTCCCCCAACGCCTCACTTCGCCAGGCTCAAATACGTGATTTCCTAACCCAATACTGCCCTAAACCGATAACTCTACAACAGGCTGCTGCCCTAGAATACCCGTTGACCACAGAGGAGTTGTGTCTGGCGATAAAACAAATGAAAGTAGGCAAGAGCCCAGGCCCTGATGGCCTATCACTAATTTACTACAAAAGCTTTCTAGAAAATCTTTCACCGCAAATGCTCAATGCCTTCAACTCCTTGTCGGACCCTTCTACCCCATCAGGCAACCTGCTTGAAGCACATATAGCAGTCATACCGAAAGCAGATAAAGATCCATCCCTAGCATCCAATTACAGACCCATTTCATTACTCAACGTAGATATCAAACTATATGCAAAAATGTTAGCAAATCGATTACTGCCCCTAATTCCTGGCCTGGTCTCAGCAGACCAAGTGGGTTTTGTCTCCGGGAGGGAAGCCAGAGAGAACACCATCCGCACCTTAAACATACACCATTGGCTTTCTTCCTCGGAAGCGAAGGGGTTCCTGTTGTCACTCGATGCTGAGAAGGCGTTTGACAGGGTGGCCTGGGACTATATGCGGGAGGTGCTGAATAGCATTGGGTTACTACCACGCATGTGTAAATACATCAACGCTTTATATGACAATCCCTCGGCAAGAGTCAAAGCAAATGGCCTCCTGTCAAACGCCTTCCCAATAACCAACGGTACTCGCCAGGGATGCCCCCTATCCCCTCTCATTTTTATCTTAACTTTAGAACCCCTTTTAAATAGACTGAGAGCGTATACGGATATTCAAGGAATAACTATAAATCGGAGGGAATTTAAGGTAGCAGCTTTCGCAGACGATATCCTGCTAACACTCCAAGCACCTCACATAACTCTACCTAACCTGCTGAAATATATCAACCATTTTGGGGTCTTATCAAATTTTAAGATAAACTATCCTAAATCACACGCCCTGAACATATCCCTTTCCCCACAGGTGGTCACTCACTGCCAAGACTCCTTTCCCTTTAAGTGGGAAGGTGCTGCCATTACTTACTTAGGCATCCAAATTACTAGGCGTCTTGCAGACCTATACGACCAGAATTTCCTTCACGCCCTTTCAAAAATTCAGATGGAACTAAAGGAGTGGACCACCCTTAACGTATCATGGTTTGGACGCTCAGCCCTGATCAAAATGATCATCCTCCCTCGCCTCTTGTACTTAATGCAGACCATTCCAATACATTTACCCCCTGCATTCTTTTGTTCATATAAAAAGGCTTGTACAACCTTTATTTGGAAGAACAGCCCTCCAAGAATTAAATACTCACGTCTGACCCGCAGCAAGGTCAAGGGTGGGATTGCACTTCCAGATCTCCACAAGTATTACATGGCCTGCCATTTAACTAGAGTAGTTGACTGGTGTACCAACAGAACAGGGAAACCCTGGGTGATTCTGGAGAACTCTTTCATACCCGGCCATCTACACAACCTCCCCTGGCTCTCACCCAAACATTGGACACAATCAATCAAGAAACATCCACTTATTTACCCGTCACTACTCGCTTTTACTTCTGCTATGACAGCCTCTCAACTATCTTCACGACCAGGACCTTTGACCTCCCTGAGGGGAAATCCAGACTTCTCCCCGGGGGCATCAGATACATTCTTAAAACAAGAATGGCCACACGAAGAAGTCCAAGCATACCACTTCTTCCATACAGGCCGGCTACGATCGTATGATAATCTCAGATCCATATCTCTCACAAAAGACTTTCCTTTTTGGACATATAGACAGCTGACACACTTTCTTTCCTCTACAACTCCCAACAATACATAGTCGAGAAAACTAACTTCATTTGAAATCCTATGTACCCAGAATACACCCCAAAGACACCTAATATCCACCATATACTCTCTCCTCCAAGAAACGCCACACCACTCACAAACTGAAACCCTCCGCTCTTCCTGGAATAAAGACCTACACATAGACCTCACTGAGGAAGATTGGGAAACCATTCATGTCCACACTCACAAAGGCTCACTAAATGTTGCTCTCCAAGAGAATGGATATAAAATACTCACCAAGTGGTACAGAACACCGTCCCGCTTACATAAATTCTCACCCTCAATTCCAAATACGTGCTGGAGGTGCAATAAAGAAGAGGGCTCCATGATCCACATATGGTGGGAATGCCCGATCCTTCAGGTTTTCTGGAGGGAGGTTCATGACATAATACAACGAGTCACAACCTACACCCTGGATTTCGAACCATCACAATATCTCCTCCATCATACAACCTTACCTAAAAGATCTTACCACAGATCACTGGCCATGCATATGGTAAATGCAGCCAGATTATGCATTCCTGTAAAATGGCGATCAACCAAGCCCCCGACAGTCAGGGAATGGTTGACAAAGATTGCTAAGATAGAGGAGATGGAGGAATTGATCTATACCTCACAAGACCGCATACAAAAATTCACCAATTTATGGGCTTGCTGGACACATTTCAAAAGCACTGACTGCTATAAGTCGTACTTCCCAATATAATTCTTTCCCTCTCTTGAGAAACGAGAAAGATTTCGGAAGCTCCTTATGGCAGGGTGGACCAGCTGGGGAGAAGGGGCGGCCCCCTACCCCCCCCTCTTTACCCTATGCTCTACGTATATCCCTCTTCTCTGTTGTTCCTCTTTTTCCCTTTCCCCCTAATGTTTCTCCCTACCCCTACACCTTCCCACCCCAAATCTCTCCATCACCCCCATTCCCCCCAAGATCTATATCCCTCTTACCCATACCTATATATAACCCCCTTACAATATTAGATTGTGTTAACTTTACACAGTTTAAAACCTAATAGAGACAGACCTTCCCGTTTTAGTTCCACACAAGTCTCATGCTCCTACATACTTCGTGACTGAGCCTGGTGAAAATGGCCCACACAAAGTACTCCTGATTCCTATAATACTTGTATACAGAAAATGTCTCGTAGTAACATGTTCAGCTAGTTCTTCCTTTATACATTTTAATTAAACTACCATATGCTTGTGTTCCCCATGACTTTAATGGCATGAACATTTACTGTAACATTATTATATAAAATGTCATGGAGCATTTCTCAAAATCTGTTCATCTGTTTGTACATGTAATTGTGCTTTTTTCTCAATAAAATCTTTTTTGTGGAAAAAAAAAAAAAAAATACATTTTTAGCCTTTTTCATGTCCTTAAGCCGGACCGCACAGCCGGCGTTCTTCCTCGTCGCCTGTTCATGCTTATCTGGCATTTTTCAATTTTTCTGTTCACTGAGAGATAGGTTAACCAATGAGGTGGCACTGAGTCATCTGTTGCCATCCTCTTTTTGTTCCTATCCTCTCTTTTTTCTGATTGGCCGTGCGCTGTCGCGTCATCAGTTGCTAATCAGGTTTATCCTGTTAGCACCAGGGCGCGCTGCACAAGACACACATCTTACCCAGCTGTTAGTGATGAGTTTGATTATATCCCCTCTGATCCACCCACTAACCATACCATATATATAGCGTGCGGTTGTAGCTGTAGCCATGCCTCTGAAGACATCTGTTATGATGAAACATGTCAGGCAGGCTGACATCCGTACGCTGATTGCTGCAGCCGTTTGTTCCTATCATTGATGCATGCTGTTTTAAGCTTCAACTGTAAGTTACTACAATAAAAGTTTTTTTTATCTATCATTACGGGCTTCACTATGGGTCCTTCATTTTCTTTTCTCGGATATATGATGACTACATGCCTTAATGCCTAATTCTGAAGTGACCATTGGGAGATGTTTATATGTGAAGGAAATCCCACGGATGTTGTGGTCTGATGAGGGGTTCCAGTGGGCTGGATTTGCTGGAAGCTACTATGCCTAATCCTTAACACCTTCTGGTAAGCAGACTACATTACTACGTGGTGACGAGTGACTCTTTCTACATCTGCACAATATATTTGGTGATTGGATTCCTCCCACTCTTCAATCTCTTACCTGAGCCTGTGGTCGCAGACACTCACCTGTTGTGGTGCCAATTTCCACCACGTCTTCCTCTTCCTGCTCTGCTTGTCTTGGGTGGATTTCCCCTTCTTCCAGAGGTGGGGGGTCTCTGGTCTCCTCGGATGAGGAGTGTCTAAGTCTTTTCTCCCCTATGTAAAAAAAATTGGTATACTTAGCACACAGATATTTGATGGCAGAACTATAAATATGAAACATTGCTTGGAAGTGGGGTACGGTTGTCTATTTTGGCAGAGTTCCAAGATGTACAATTTTTAGTGTCCTTCACAGATGGAGACACCCCTATAGTATACACAGGATCACCTGTGTGGGCCCCCTAATAAAAAGGGTGTTCTTGTGTCCCACACTAGTGCTCCAGCGTCCAGATATGTAACCAGCTGCTGAGTGTCCTCTCCTTACACAGAATCTAGTTTGCATTTCATTCTAGTAACAAACACATCTACACAAGCAAATTAGTTTCAGCCAAGTAGGCCCTAAAAAATGTGGGCAAATGCATATGGCCAAAACAATGGTGTTTTCTAGGCCGAATGAACAATGTTTTATACTAACGAATAATGTGGCCATGAACATGAAAGTTGCCTTTTGAAACTGGATAACAGTTAAGAAAAGCACATGGAGCAGCATGAACGTAATAAACATAAAGAATAGGAATAGGTCCGACCACCACTTCCTGAGCTGATCTTTCGATCGTTGTACCCCGAAATTCCGGTGCAGACTCTTTTTTTTTTTTTTTTTTTTTTTGTTTTAAAGTGTTTTATTGGTTTTTCAAAAGGATAACAGGTAATACCATTACATTCAAGATATCCACTGGAAAATAGAGTCATTGTACAGAATAATTAAATAAATTCTTGTTCAATAATTTTCACCAAGGGAAAGACAGTCTTTAGGAAGACCTTGTGCGACCCGAGGGGTTTAAAGAGGCGATTACTAAGCCGTCCCGGACCTATAAATGTCTGATGGCTTTATATTCCACCTCGTCTTCTAACACCCCAGTAGGGAACTCACTGTGTCCGGAGAGGAGGACAACATCTTGCTACTAGAGGCCTCGAGTCGGACAAGGTGTTAGTTATGTCTTCTGGTCTTCTGGTGTGGACTGTCTGAGTTATCAACATTCAAAACCAGATGCAGAGATCAATCCAGCATTAACTCCAGGTAAAATAACTGAATACAATGAAAGTAGTATATAATTAAAACAACGAAAATGTGTCCCGAAATCAACTTAACATACGTTCCGATGCCGGTTGTAGTTACCATGAGACATGACCCGAATTATCCCGTAAGGGGATAAGGAGGTAAGTGGGAGGGGAGGGTAAGAAGGAAAAGAGGTGAAAGAGAGACAGAGAGAGAGCGATAAGAGTTAGTCATCTGCCTGTCCGTTCCTGAGTTTATTCGGTACTATGAACTTGAGAGTGAGGAAACACCCACTCTGACGTATTTAGCCCATGGTTCCCAAGTCTTCTCAAACTGTGCTGAGGTGTCTAGTATGGAACTCACCATCTTCTCTTGGGCCATTATCCATGAGATTTTCCGTTTCGCCGCTATAATAGAGACCTTAGGGAGCTTCCATGCTTTGGCCAAAGTAAGTTTGGCACCAAGCAGGATAAAAAATATTAGTTTATGCTTATATTTCGGGGCCCCTGGAATTTGGTGATTGAGAAGAGCCGTCAGAGGAGACTTGGGGACCGTCAGGGCTGTGACTTTGGAGATGATTTGAAAAATTTTAGTCCAAAAGCTTCTGATTTTAGGACATTCCCACCAAATGTGTATTATGGTGCCCTTCATATGACAACCTCGGAAGCATAGTGGAGATACCGAGGGATACATGAGGGAAAGTCTGGAGGGGGTTAGATACCATCTTGTGATGACCTTCAAGCTAGCTTCAATTAATGAAATATTTAGTATGCCTTTAAAGGATCTAAAGAAGGTTTTGTGCCAGTGTTCCAGGTCCCGGGATTCCTAAAGATCCCTCTCCCACTCCAGCATGAATTTTGTTTTCCTATCGTTTGTTGCAAGCGAGGAGTAGATTATGGAGATCCCCCCCCCCCCCCTCTGCTCCAGAAGCTGCCCACACCATAGTTCATATGGGGTAAATTGAGGAGGGTCCGGTTTGGAGACCCAAATGGAGTGGAGAAAGTGTGATAGTTGCATATATCTGAACCTCTCCGAGATGGGCAGGTCCAGATGTTTAATGCAATGGGCTAGAGATATTGGTCCAGCTGAGGTAAAATAGTTCCCGATCCGGTACATTCCCCTATCCAACCACCACTGAAACGCTTTAATATCTAGGCCCGGAGGGAAATCCGGGTTACGGAAAACATGAGCCAAGGGTTTGCTTTGTGATACCAGAGAGGGGTCCTTCCTAAGAATGTCCCAGATTCTCAATGACTGTGACAAGGAGGGAGATAGGATGGGAGGCCTAGACTGTGGGGAGCACCAGAGGAGAAAATCTATAGTGAAAGAAGGAGCTGCTTGCCTCTCCATTTCTACCCAGTCAGGTCTGGCTGATTTAAAATAGACAGTGGATAGCTGAGCTAGTCTGGCAGCTTGGTAGTACCAAAAGAAATTTGGAAGGCCTAGTTCCCCCCTATTTCTCGGATTATATAAGGATTGTCTCGCCAATCGGTGACCAGACTTTCCCCAAATGAATTTAACCACCTTGTTTTGGAACGCCAGGAGATGATCCTTGCTGATGGCGATCGGGAGCGAGCGGAATATATATAATAGTCTTGGGAGTAGGGTCATTTTGATAGAATTTATCTTACCTAGCCAGGATATTTTGTGCGGGGACCATTGTTTAAGATCTGATTCCAATTTTTTGTAGATGGGGGGTAATTAGCCTGGTATAGTTGTTCAAATTTAGGTGTGAGATTGATACCAAGATATCGTATGGAGGACTCGCTCCACGAAAAGCGGAAGGAGGCCTTTAACCGGGAAACTAGTGACTCTGGGAGTGACACATTGAGCGCTTGGGATTTAGAGTAGTTGACATGTAGTCCTGATGTCTTGGCAAATTGTTCCAGGAGTTTACAGACAACAGGGAGGGATGTAACCAGGGACGTAAGGTAGAGAATAAAATCATCGGCAAATAAGCTGCATTTGTGAATTTTGGGGCCACACCTGACCCCTGCTATGTCTGGGTTAGTGCGGATAGCAATTGCCAACGATTCAATCGCTATCGCGAATATAAGTGGCGATAGCGGGCATCCCTGGTGGGTCCCTCTCGCTATTTTAATAGGCTCTGACATTTGTCCTTGTAATTTAATCCTAGCCTCTGGGTTAGAATATAGTGATTTAAGTAGGCCGGAAAATCGGGGGCCAAAGCCCCATCTTTCTAGAATAGAAAACAAATAAGACCAGGAAACAGAGTCGAAAGCCTTGTGTAGGTCTAGCGACAACAGCATACCTTGTTGAGCACCACCGCCATCCCAGCCCGACTGTAAGATCGAGACCACATCAACAGTTCTTCTGATTTGGTCAGGACCCTGTCGTCCAGGAATGAACCCTACCTGCCGGTGCAGACTCTTGATCACTTTCTCCATGATCTTGGCCTTTCTGACGTTGGGGTAAGGTCCATACTTCCCGTCATAGTCGGCTTTCTTCAGGATGTCGACCATCTCCAACATCTCCCCAAAGGACATATTCTATGCCTTAAATCTTCTCCTTCTGGATCCAGACATTTCACGCTCCGGGCTTTCCTCCTCCTCCTCCTCGTTGCTGTAATTAGCACTCACCTGCTGTGTCTCCGCCATGTGCTCTTCCCCCACTGCGTCGAATGAAAAGGGGCGAGGAATAGACTAGAAAGAACGTCAGGGGTGGGCAGAGTAACACGCATGCGTAGTGTGTATAAAGCGTAACACGCGTGTGTAGTACGTAAGATCTGTGAGCGGAGGAAGGAGTATCGGAGGCGCCGATTGTGAGAACGAAGGTAAGATCTAAACTTGGGCCTATACTGCTTCTAGATTGAGGCCTATATTGTAACAAGATTATGAGAGTTTTGCCTGACATTAGGGTTTGTCTTGTGTTGTGTCTTGCAGATAAAATGGATGGCTTCAATGACCACAACTTCTTCCCCCTGTTCATAGACAAATACAGGGAGCTGCCCTGTCTGTGGCAGGTGAAACATCCACATTATAATCATAAACAAAAGAGGCAGACACCGCTGGAGAAATCCAGCTAACTAAGGGGTGAGTGGCGAAATCACACCCAATACCAACATGATTGAGTTGGACCATCCTCCTCCTCCTGCTACAACTACACCACCACAGCCACAGCGTGGAAGGAAGCATGGAAGGAAGACCAGAGAGTGATGGTCCTGGGTTGAGTCTGGTGTGACAAAAGATGCAGGCTCTTGTATTACCACAGCCTGGGGACACAGATGTCATCTGCTGCTTTCAGGATCTCTGGGACTTCTGGACCAGACTGCACTCTCTTATATATGGACTCCTCTGGCCACCAATTTTGCTGGAAAAGAATTGATGTGTGCCCTGGGGGCCAAAGGCTTCACCAATTTCTGCTGTTTCTCCAGCGTTGCCTCCTTCTTTGTTTGGTTCTGAGCCCTTAATAAAGGAATTTTTGGTTCAATTATACTCGCCTATGTGTGTTTTCCTTCAAAAAGGACAGTTTGTTTGTGAGGAGGCAGGTACATTTCAAAAATACAATGTGAAATTAACAAGAGACACCAACACCAAGCAACCTCCTTCAGATTAAATAATACAAGATAATAATGGTGTTGTGGTAACTTAACACACAAAACACACACAAAAACATTATGGAGTAAAACCCCAAAAAAATAAAAAAATACATCAGCCTGGAAAAAAATACCAACACAAAAAAAAAAACAAATCAGCCTTAAAAAAAATACAAAACAAAAATAAAACAACAAAAAAGAAATTTGGTCAGATGTGACAAATCAAAATATATTGAGGGAATCACGATAAATAATAAAGAAAGAAGTTTGTGAGAAGTCTGTGTGAATATGAGCAGCAAAATTACTTCATTCTTCTCACATTATAAAGAAGAAGAGAGTGCGCTGTATTAAACAATTCAAAACATTGCAGCGTGATGAAAGTGCTGTATCCATTCCGAATGCTCATTTTACTAGACCGAGCTGTTCCGTCTCAGAATTTCTTCTGAGCATGCGTGGCACTTTGTGCGTCGGAATTGTGCACACACGATCGGAATTGACGCGATCGGATTTTGTTGTCGGAAAATTTTATAGCCTGCTCTCAAACTTTGTGTGTCGGAAAATCCGATGGAAAATGTCCGATGGAGCCCACACACGGTCGGAATTTCCGACAACCCGCTCCGATCGCACATTTTCCGTCGGGAAATCCGACCGTGTGTATGGGGCGTTAGAGTTTTCTTTTGGTGGTGTTTTATTACCACTTGTTTTTTTATTATATTTTGTAAATGAAAAAAAGAACAAACATTTAAAAAAAAAAAAGAAAAAGAATATTTTCTACTTTCTGATATAAAACATATCCAATAAAAATGTAAACAAAAATTTCTTCATAAATATAGGCCAAAATGTATTCTGTTACATGTCCTTGGTAAAAGAAAATCCCAACAAGTGCATATTAATTGATATGTGCAAAAGTTATAGCATCTACAAACTATGGTTTTTATACTGGAATGTATGCAGCTATAGACACTATACTGTAATGCCAGTGATCAACCACTTATAGTGTGACTGTGATAGGGTGGCGGTCAATCTGGCTCTAACAGACACTGGCTGGAAGGGTCATTAGCTGACACTAATGTCACTAGTGACATTAATATAGTGATCAGTGACAATACCATACACTGACACTGTACTAATGACACTGGCTGGGAGGGGGTTAACATATAGGGGCAATCAAGGGGTAAACTGTGTGCCTAACAATGTGTAATGTGTGCTGCTTTTACTTTCTGATCTGGCTATTTTTTTCCCCTGCTCTTCAGGAAGAAAAACCAGCCAGATTGCTTTTCCCTGTACACAGAGTTCTGTGTTTTTGTAAACGCAGAATTTTGTGTGTGATTGGAGACAGCTGATTAGCAGGTTTCAGCTAAAATCATTGCCTGAAATCTGCTGTCAATCTTGTGCTGTGTCTAAACCCCGTAGAAGGTACATGACTGTGCCTGTACCTGCCGCCTGCTCGCAGTATATTTAGTGTGAGCGGTGAGCAGGTGGTTAATTTGCATTATTGATAAAGGTATTGACTGTTATGTTGTTACTATAGAATTCATTTTAACATGATGTATCCACTGGTATACATTAGGTGCAATTAGGGCGAACAATGTGTTTCTTTAACCACTTGACCACTGGGCACTTAAACCCCCTTCCTAACCAGACCAATTTTCAGCTTTCGGTGCTCTCACATTTTGAATGACAATTACTCAGTCATACAACACTGTACCCATATGAAATTTTTGTCCTTTTTTTTCACACAAATAGAGCTTTCTTTTGGTGGTATTTAATCACCGTTGGGTTTTTTATTTTTTTGCGCTATAAAAGAAAAAAGACTGAAAATTTGGTAAAAAAATGAATTTTTCTTTGTTTCTGTTATAAAATTTACCAAATTAGTAATTTGTCTTCGTAAATTTTGGCCAAAATTTATACTGCTACATATCTTTGGTAAAAATAAGTACAACTTGGTGTATATTATTTGGTCTTTGTGAATGTTAAAGAGTCCAAAAGCTATGGTGCCAATATCTGAAAATTGATCACACCTGAAGTACTGACGGCCTATCTAATTTCTTGAGACCCTAACATGCCAGAAAAGTACAAGTACCCCCCAAATGACCCCTATTTGGCAAGAAGACATTCCAAGGTATTTGAAAAGATGCATGGTGAGTTTTTTTGAAATTGTCATCTTTTCCCACAATTCTTTGCAAAATCAAGATTTTTTTTTTCTTTTTTTTTTTTTTCCACAAAATTGTCCTATTAGGTTATTTCTCACACACAGCATATGCATACAACAAATTCCACCCCAAAACACATTCTGCTATTACTCCCGAGTATGGCGATACCACATGTGTGAGACTTTTACACAGCGTGGCCACATACAGAGGCCCAACATGCAGGGAGCACCTCCAGGCGTTCTGGAGCACCCAGGCCAATTCTTATATTTCTCTCCTACATGTAAAAATAATCATTTATTTGCTAGAAAATTACATAGAACCCCAAAACATTATATATATTTTTTTAGCAAAGACCCTAGAGAATACAATGGCAGTTGTTGCACCTTTTTATTCGCACGGTATTTGCGCAGCAATTTTTCTAACGCTTTTTTGAGAAAAAAAAACAGTTTTGTGCTTAAAAAAAAAAAAAAAAACAGTAAAGTTAGCCCAATGTTTTTGCATAATGTGAAAGATGAAGTTACGCCGAGTAAATAGATACCTAACATGTCACCCTTCAAAATTGCACACACTCGTGTAATGGTGCCAAACTTCTACTTAAAAATCTCCATAGGTGACGCTTTAAAAATTTTTACTGGTTACATGTTTTGAGTTACAGAGGTCTAGGGCCAAAATTATTGCTCTCGCTCCAACGTTCGCAGTGATACCTCACATGTGTGGTTTGAATACCGTTTTCATATGTGGGCGGGACTTACGTATGTGTTCGCTTCTGCATGCGAGCACGCGGACAGGGGCGCTTTAAAATTTTATTTTTTTTTGTTCATTTTACTTTATTTATTTTATTTTGACACTTTTTTCCCCCCAAAAAATTTTTTGATCACTTTTATTTCTATTACAAGGAATGTAAACATCCTTGTAATAAGAATATGGCATGACAGGTCCTCTTTACAGTGAGATATGGGGTCATTAGGACCCCACATCTCACCTCTAGGCTGGGAAGCCTGAAATAAAAAAAAAAAAAACGATCCTGGCTTCGATCGTAGCGGTGAGTCGGTAGAAGCACCGGAGCGTGGCGGGAAGGGGGGGCATCCCCTCTTGCCTCCCATAAGAACGATCAAGCAGCAGAACAGCCGCTATGATCATTCTTATGGTGTAGGAAATCGTCGGCTGAAAAAGCTGATATCTGAATGATACCTGTAGCTGCAGGCATCATTCAGATATCTCTGCACAAAGTCAAGGACGGGCGGGAACTGGTTAAAAATTGTGGGGTATTGCAGAGTATTGCAGAGTATTGCGGGGTATTGCGTGGTATTGCGGGGTATAGCAGAGTAGTGCAGGGTATATTGCAGTGTATTGCTGGATATATTGCAGGGTATATTGCAGAGCATTGCAGCGTATATTGCAGGGTATATTGCAGAGTATATTGCAGGGTATATTGCAGAGTATATTGCAGGGTATATTGCAGGGTATATTGCAGAGTAATGCAGAGTATATTGTAGAGTAGTGCAGGGTATATTGCAGAGTATTGCAGGGTTTATTGCAGAGTATTGCAGGGTATATTGCAGAGTATTGCTGAAAATATTGCAGAGTATTGCCGGGAATATTGCAGAGTATTGCAGGGTATATTGCAGAGTATTGCAGGGTATATTGCAGAGTATTGCAGGGTATATTGCAGAGTATTGCACGGCATATTGCAGAGTATTGCAGGGTATATTGCAGGGATGGCTGAGCATGGAGGGATGGATGGATGTGACTGCAATTGTCACTGAGCTGCGCTGTGGGCACTAGACATGCAGCCCACAGCGGTGCTGTTATCCATCCCTCCCCCTCTCCCCTCGCACTGTACCGATCGGTACACAGAGGAGAGGGAGGAACCGGCGTCATGACATGACGCCGGTTTGTTTACATGTGATCGCTCCGTCACTTGACGGAGCGATCACATGGTAAACGGCCGCGATCAGCGGCCGTTTACTGTGATCCATGATGCGCCCCAGGGGGCGTGCGAGAGCAGGATTCTGGGATGACGTCCATGGACGTCCACCCAGAACTAGCCGACCTCGCTGCAGCCGTCTTTCGGCTATGGCCCGGTCGGCAAGTGGTTAAACATCTCTACCTTACAGCAATGTATTGATATTAATGACTAGCGAACACTGGCATAATGAACACAGAAGATGAAAAAAACTGTTCAGTATGTATAAAAAGAGGTACAAACTTACAAAAGTAGTACAAAGCAGCATAAGAAAATGTTTGCATCGTTGCTACACCATGCACCTTGCTAGTACCAAGTTGGACCCCACTTTTGCCTTCAGAACTGTCTTAATTCTTTGTGGCATAGATTCAACCAGCTGTTGGAAACATTCCTCAGAGATTTCTGTCCATATTGGTATGAATCTCCCATTCCACCGCATTCTAAAGGTGTGGATTGAGATCTGGTGGAGGCCATTTGAGTACAGTGAACTTATTGTCATGTTCAAGAAACCAGTTTAAGATGATTTGAGCTTTGTGACATGGTGCATTATCGTGCTGGAAGTAGGCATCAGAAGATGGATACACTGTAGTCATAAAGGGATGGACATGGTCAGCAACCATACTCAGGTAGGCCGTGGCATTTAAACAATGTGCAAATGCAGCCAACTTTGCTCCATCAATTGCAGCCTTTGTGCCCATAATATGCAGCCACTGTGCCCCCCACCCGCCGTCTGCCTGGCACTTACCCTATTGTGGTGGTAGGTCGGGCAGCAGGTCAGGCGGCGAGCTGTGGTACGTGTAGCGTGGCAATGGATGCTGTGTCCTCCATACGCATTTTCTTCCTGTTCTGCACAGCGGCCAATGGGATCGCCTCTAACTTCAGGCAATAGGTGCCCGGTATTACATCCGGGCCTCCTGATTGGCTGAGAGGCGGTTTTGTGTTAGCAAAGCAAATATTAATTTGCTTTGCTAACACACCTGGGTGCACTGGGAGTGCAATGGTTTGCGCTCGCTGTTCGCTGTTCTTTTTTAAAGCCTATTAGAGCCTATGGCTCTAGTCAGGTGCTTCAAAAACACCCCCCGCTACTGTAATTCAGGTGCCCGAAAAGGGGCCGGATGCCTGAATTGGGGGGCTACAGCGGCAATGGATAGATTAATGCAATGCATGAATCTATCCATAGTACACAGAGGGGTGGCTGGAGAGAGGGGGTGGCGCCCAAGCATCTCCTAATGGATGCACCGCCACTGCTGCCCATTCTCCTCTGACCTCTGACATCAACAAGGCATTTTCGTCCACACAATCACTAGATATTTTCTCTTTTTCGGACCATTCTCTGAGATGGTTGTGCGTGAAAATTTCAGTAGATCAACCCATCTGGCACCAATAAATATGCCACTTAAATCCCCTTTCTTCCCTTTTCTGATGCTTGGTTTGAACTTTAGCAAGTACTCGCCACCACAGAAAAAACAAAGGAAAAGACAGAGCCTCCTATTTTCGTATTACTGTAAATAGAAGAAAAGGTAAACAGACGCCAGCCTTAAAATCACCATCAAGATCATTACATTATTGTCACTGTGTAAATTGTTAATAAAGCCAAGCCCCTTAGCTACCCATCGGTCAAGCGATACATCTGGTATAAAAAGTTAAAAAACGAGATGGGGATTGGTAGAGAAGTAGTTTGAGAAGCGTATAAACTATGACAAGCCCCAAGGCAGCTTGGATTGTAGGGGATAAATTCGTAAGAATCAAGGGCATGTGCAGGGAAGCAAATAAGTAAGAAAGCTCTCTCCTGGTAGAGAGTGCTGTACAATTGCAGTCGACATGGAAGCTGGGGGTTCCATAAACCAATCTTTGATTTGTGCTAGGATTGTACCTGATGTCTTGTAAAGCAGCACCCATACTGTACCTCCCACAGATCTGAGTTTAAATAATCTACCACATCTCACCTGTTTGGCTTGCCATTAAAATTTTTGTATTTAGTATTGATTGCAAAGATGTTAAGTAGGACCTAGTAGCCAGAATAGGGACTGTCCTAAATATATATAATAGTTGTGGCCGCAATTGCATTTTAAAGGCAGCGAGTCAACCCGACTAGAAGAGCTTATGTTCAGCTATTGGAGACAAGCCTGACTTAAGTATACATACTGTAAGAGAGGTAAATAATTTTCCTTAAAAAAGAGGTGTGATGTGTGGGTAACAGTAATGCCCATATATGAAATGCTGGTATCCAAACATAAGCATAGCTATTCTGCAAGGTTTGCCTAGTGGTGGGATCCACTCCTAGATCCAAAATATACGACTTTGTCTCATTTACTTTATAATATGACACAGTGTTAAACAGTTGGAGAATGCAGTGTACTGAGCCTGGGAAGAAGTAACATTAGTAAGCATTACGATAACATCATCAGCGAACAGGCTGACAATGTGTTCTCCAAAATCAATAGAAAATCCCATTATGTCTGGATGTAATCTAATATGTACAATGCCAATGGCTCCATTAATAAATTAAATATTAAAGGGGACAATGGACACCCCTGTCAGGTGCCATTTGTTATCTGGAATGGCTTAGATAGCATGCCTTACGTAAATACTCAGGCCAACGGGGTAGTACACAGTGCGTGTCTCATTTTTAGGATTATGATGATAAAGATATGCAATACTTTAACCACTTCCCGCCCGCCCTATGGCGGATTGACGTCCGGGAAGTGGTTCTGTTATCCTGACTGGACGTCATATGACGTCCAGCAGGATAACATGCCACAGCGCGCCCCCGGGGGCACGCATCGCGGCGATCGGTGGATCGGTGTGTCAGTCTGACACACCGCTACACCGATCTTGGTAAAGAGCCTCCGGCTGGTCTGATCCATGCAGTTCCTGGGGGTGGAGAGAGCAGCGACTGTGACGATGACTGGTATATTGGGGATCACAGAGAGCGGAAAGAGCAAATAAAGAAGCATTTGGTGTCTGAAAGCAATGAAGATTTATTAAAGAATGCTCTTGTTGTTGGAAATGCGAAGTTAGTTAAAGAACTCTTATGCCGCGTACACACGGTCGGACTTTTCGTCTACAAAAGTCAGACAGCCTGTCCGACAGACTTCCGGCAGACTTTCGGCGGACTTGCGGCATACTTTCTAACGAACGGACTTGCCTACACACGACCACACAAAAGTCCGACGGATTCGTACGTGATGACGTACACCGGACTAAAATAAGGAAGTTCATAGCCAGTAGCCAATAGGTGCCCTAGCGTGGCTTTTTGTCCGTCGGACTAGCACACAGACGAGCGGATTTCGGGGTCCGTCGTAGTTACGACGTAAAGATTTGAAGCATGTTTCAAATCTAAAGTACGTCGGATTTGAGGCTAAAAAAGTACGTTGAAAGTCCGGAGAAGCCCACACACGATCGGATTACCAGCCAGCTTTAGTCCGTCAGCGTCCGTTGGACTTTTGTAGACGAAAAGTCCGACCGTGTGTACGCGGCATTAGATTCAGGGTTGAGTGTTGAATGCTGCTTTCAGTTTGGATGGACTCCTTTGACGTTTGCAGCTAGTATTGGCAATTTTGAAATGGTGCGCTTTCTTCTGGATAGAGGAGCAAATGCAAACTGTGAAAGGGATGACAACACTTTGCTGAGGGCTGAGTCCTTTATCGTGGACCCACACAATCTCCACCACAGTCCCTGACGTCCTTTTCCAGCTTCCACCTCTGCTCCTGGGAGTTCCGGACTAGCAGGATCTCACAGCCCATTTAGACCCTCTGTAACGGGGGGTCATGGGGTTCTGGTAAGCGGCCAGACTCTTTATTTTTGGTGGTGGACCCATACAATTATGATTTTACACAATTGATTAACCAAAGATTGTCAATCACCTTTTGGGGTTTCTCCATACGGACTATTTCTACATTATTTCACATTCTAATGCCGCGTACACACGGTCAGACTTTTCGTCTACAAAAGTCAGACAGCCTGTCCGACAGACTTCCGGCAGACTTTCGGCGGACTTGCGGCGGACTTGCGGCATACTTTCTAACGAACGGACTTGCCTACACACGACCACACAAAAGTCCGACGGATTCGTACGTGATGACGTACACCGGACTAAAATAAGGAAGTTCATAGCCAGTAGCCAATAGGTGCCCTAGCGTGGCTTTTTGTCCGTCGGACTAGCACACAGACGAGCGGATTTCGGGGTCCGTCGTAGTTACGACGTAAAGATTTGAAGCATGTTTCAAATCTAAAGTACGTCGGATTTGAGGCTAAAAAAGTACGTTGAAAGTCCGGAGAAGCCCACACACGATCGGATTACCAGCCAGCTTTAGTCCGTCAGCGTCCGTTGGACTTTTGTAGACGAAAAGTCCGACCGTGTGTACGCGGCATAAGTTTTTGTATATATCATACACGGACTCAATTCTAAATATTATGCACTAACTGTGATACATTTTTGCATTGATTGTATATGTACTCACTAAGGGGGTGTGTGTATTCTCATAATTTCAGGAATACACGTATTATTCCTTTATTATTCTAATCTTGTATTGATTAAACACGGATTTATTTTCAAATATCATGCACTAATTGTGATATATTTTTGCACAGATTGTACATGTACCTAATAAGGAGGTGTGTGTATTCCCCCTATTTTTATATAGTATGTTACATCACACATATTTATATATAGTAGTCGCATTTTGCTTTTCAGGTTGTGGCACTCTTCAGCCACACACATAATAATTTATTCAGCGCGAGTCACCTATTTTTTTCATTGTTCACACAGGCCATGGGCCTATGTGGAATTGCACCCCAAAATACATTCAGCTGCTTCTCCTGAGTACGGGATACCACATGTGTGGGACTTTTTGGGAGCCTAGCCGCATACTGGGCCCCGAAAACCAATCACTGCCTTCAGGATTTCTAAGGGCGTAAATTTTTGATTTCACTCCTCACTACCTATCACAGTTTTGAGGGCCATAACATGCCCAGATGGCACAAACCCCCCCCCCCAAATGACCCCATTTTGGAAAGTAGACACCCCAAGCTATTTTCTGAGAGGCATGTTGAGTCCATGGAATATTTTATATTTTGACACAAGTTGCGGGAAAGTGACAAATTTTTTTTGCACAAAGTTGTCACTAAATGATATATTGCTCACACAGGCCATGGGCATATGTGGAATTGCACCCCAAAATACATTTAGCTGCTTCTCCTGAGCATGGGGATACCACATGTGTGGGACTTTTTGGGAGACTAGCTGTGTACGGGGCCCTTAAAACCAATCACCGCCTTCAGGATTTCTATGGGTGTAAATTCTTGATTTCACTCTTCACTGCCTATCACAGTTTAGGGGGCCATGGAATACCCAGGTGGCACAAAACCCCCCCAAATGACCCCATTTTGGAAAGTAGACACCCCAAGCTATTTGCTGAGAGGCATGGTGAGTATTTTGCAGCTCTCATTTCTTTTTGAAAATAAAGAAAGACACGAAAAAACTTTTTTTTTTCTTTTTTCAATTTTCAAAACTTTATGACAAAAAGTGAGGTCTGCAAAATACTCACTATACCTCTCAGCAAATAGCTTGGGGTGTCTACTTTCCAAAATGGGGTCATTTGGGGGGGGGGGGGTTATGCCACCTGGGCATTCCATGGCCTCCGAAACTGTGATAGGCAGTGAAGAGTGAAATCAAAAATTTACGCCTTTAGAAAGCCTGAAGGCGGTGCTTGGTTTTCGGGGTCCCGTACGCGGCTAGGCTCCCAAAAAGTCTCACACATGTGGTATTCCCGTACTCAGGAGAAGCAACAGAATGTATTTTGGGGTGTAATTTCACATATTCCCATGGCATGTTTGAGCAATATATCATTTAGTGACAACTTTGAATAAAAAAAAAAAAATTTGTCTCATTCCCGCAACTTGTGTCACAATATAAAATATTCCATGGACTCGACATGACTCTCAGCAAATAGCTTGGGGTGTCTACTTTCCAAAATGGGGTCATTTGGGGGGGTTTTGAACTGTCCTGGCATTTTATGCACAACATTTAGAAGCTTATGTCACACATCACCCACTCTTCTAACTACTTGAAGACAAAGCCCTTTCTGACACTTTTTGTTTACATGAAAAAAATATTTTTTTTTGCAAGAAAATTACTTTGAACCCCCAAACATTATATATTTTTTTAAAGCAAATGCCCTACAGATTAAAATGGTGGGTGTTTCATTTTTTTTTCACACAGTATTTGCGCAGCGATTTTTCAAACGCATTTTTTGGGGAAAAAACACACTTTTTTAAATTTTAATGCACTAAAACACATTATATTACCCAAATGTTTGATGAAATAAAAAAGATGATCTTAGGCCGAGTACATGGATACCAAACATGACATGCTTTAAAATTGCGCACAAACGTGCAGTGGCGACAAACTAAATACATTTTTAAAAGCCTTTAAAAGCCTTTACAGGTTACCACTTTAGATTTACAGAGGAGGTCTACTGCTAAAATGACTGCACTCGATCTGACGTTCGCGGTGACATCTCACATGCATGGTGCAATTGCTGTTTACATTTGATGCCAGACCGATGCTTGCGTTCACCTTTCCGCGAGAGCAGGGGGGGACAGGGGTGCTTTTTTTTTTTTTTTCTTTATTGTTTTTTTGCTTTTTTTTATCTTTTTTTTTTTTTTGAATTTAAGATTTTTATTGTATTTTTTAAAGAGAAAAAGAATACAGAAACATCGCCAATTGGGCATACCCTGGCATCTTAGCGTATATATAAACGGCAGTGAGAGAAAAGCTTATTTAACTGTAGTTTTGATTGGTCTAAACCAAAAACAATCGATGAATAATAAGTAAACAAGCATACTACAAATAACTATGGTAGCATAAAGTATTCCTGTACTAATAGGCTAAGTACTAAATGGGGGGAACACCTGTGTGTAACCTAAATCATGGTGTAACATTGTGACCTGTATTACGTGTTTTAGCAAAATGTCCGTGAGATCGTAATAAGAAAAGGGGGGCTGGTGTAGAATCTAGCCAAGCTAGGGGCAGGACTGTTACAACAGTGGTGTACTTCTAGAGTCCAAAATCCAAGGGTGCCAGTTTCTGTTAAAGCGCTTAATGGACATGTTGGCTTTGGCAAAAGAGAATTCCATCTGAAAGTGTTGGTTAAGTAGGTGGATGGCATCTCTAAGTATTGGCGGGTCGGTTGATTTCCACTTTTTTGCGATTGTCAGTCTTGCGGCAATGAGAATGTGTGTGATCATTGTTTGCTGATGGGTGGGCATTGTTGGGATCGAGAGACCTAGGAGTAGGTCAAGCGGGACAAAGATTGGGGCGTACCACACAGAGCTTCAATTAGGTTATGTACCTGTCTCCAGAAATTTTTAACTAGGTGGCATTCCCACCATATGTATGAGAGGGATCCAATGTCAGCACATCCCCTCCAACAGTTCAGGGAGGTGTTCGGGTAGATTTTCGCCAGCCTTTCTGGGGTGAAGTACCATTTGTGAAAAAGCTTTTGTGTTGCTTCCCAGTAGTTAATGCAATGCGACAGGCTTAAGGGCAATGTGAGGGCCTTTGGCCATTGTGTTTCTGAAGGCGGTTGGTCTGACAGTGAGGACCAGTACTGTACGGAAGAAGCCAGATGGTTAGTAGTTGGTGTAGTGAGTAGTTTGTACATAAAAGAGATTCCTTTGGTCTTGAGTATAGCTATATTGTAGAATTTGAGTATAGGGAGTAGGG
The DNA here is from genome assembly GCA_037952835.1 of Lithobates septentrionalis. Lineage (NCBI taxonomy): Eukaryota > Metazoa > Chordata > Amphibia > Anura > Ranidae > Lithobates > Lithobates septentrionalis. The sequence goes on along the minus strand of JBBDGP010000111.1, from coordinate 3,493,473 downwards.
ATGAGCCGAACACCCCCTGTTCGGTTCGCACCACAACATGCGAACAGGAAAAAAGTAGGTTCGAACACGCGAACACCGTTAAAGTCTATGGGACACGAACATGAATAATCAAAAGTGCTAATTTTAAAGGCTAATATGCAAGTTATTGTCATAAAAAGTGTTTGGGGACCCGGGTCCTGCCCCAGGGGACATGGATCAATGCAAAAAAAGTTTTAAAAATGGCCGTTTTTTCAGGAGCAGTGATTTTAATAATGCTTAAAGTCAAACAATAAAAGTGTAATATCCCGGGGGCGTGTCCGGACACTGAGCAAGGAAGACGTGCTTGTATTGAGCTCTGCTCAGCCAGCAAGCAATCTATTGCCATCCTATCTTTCTCTTACCCCGGAGAACTTCCAAAAGCATGGCATACTACTCAGTACAATCTTTGCTGCAAGCACAGCTAAAAATTATCCTCCATTTCGGACTCTACCCGACTGTGTACATCCCGGTCTGGCTCTCTGCTTCCTGGGCTCGAGGCCCGACGCCATCTTGAGGCCTCTCGGCCCCCACGCTTCTAAACAGCAATCATCTTACCTCCACCTTCCAGCGGGACACCTCCAGCGGCTGCTGGATAGACCTGAAGCGGAGCGGTACTGCCTGGAGATCCACGACCGTGAGCCCTGAAATACCGCAGCCTGACGTCCATCTACAGCCTGCGGCCTACTGATCAGGCCACACCAGCTCCCTGGAGGACACTGAGTAGTGGGAACACCCACACCTCCCATCCCAAAGCCAAGCGTCCCTGACATCAACCGCCAACTGTTCCATTAGCTGTGTGCCTCCCCAGGAGCCCTTTAGCCCAGACGAAGCCCAGACGGAGCGGCAATCACACAGCCGGCCGGCCGGCCCATAGGAAAGACCGCGGCTTCGGCCTACACACGGAGGTCGGCGGCCATCTTGGGACTCCAAGATACACCCAGCTGCCTCTATTCATCCAAACTGTGCTTACTCATCATAACCCAGAGACACAGTGAGTAGTGGAATCACCCACACCTACCATCCCACAGCCAAACATTTAGGACATTAAGCGCTAACTGTCCCCACAGGAAAGACCACGACTTTGGCCTACACACGGAGGCCAGCGGCCATCTTGGGACTCCAAAATACATCCAGCTGCTTCTGTCCTTCTAAGCTGTACCCACTCATCATAATTCATCTCTTTATACATCCTTATCAATACTCACTACTGGGAACATTATGCCCTGTAACAGTTACCTAACAAATCACCCTTACAACTGTTCTATGTAAAACGCGCACGCAGCTTGCAAAAATGGAAGACGTCTGAATTCTAAGCCTTAACCTCCGCCTACAGATCCGAACCTCCCGCTCCGCAACGCTATTATTTTCAAGACCCGGGAGACGCACTAACCTTTCAGGGAACCGCCTAGTTACTTCTCAATTAGTGCATGGGTAAAATTGGAGACCAACGCACCGTATACTCAAAACAAGTCTCACAGGCCGCACTTCGGCGAACCCACTCAATGGAGAAATACCTACGGAGGCCTCACTCCCCGGCCTCAAGTACCCCGGAGACAGCTATGAACCAAACGGACAATTTCCCATTAGTTGATCCCTCTCTGTTTATGGAAGACTCTTCACAACGTTCACAGCCACCTGTCTCCCCCGCAACATTACTACCCGTAACAGTGGACGTTTTAGATACCAAGTTACAGGCTCTGCTTCACAGCATCACCCATAACATCACCAAAGAAGTAAATAAGTTAGCCCATGAGCTTAGGGGTGAAATAGATCAACTTGGTGAACGTACGGATCATCTGGAAACCAAATTCGACGACATGGTTTAATATGTCCATGTCCTAGAAGAGGAAAACGCAGGCCTGAAAAATGCAGTCTCGCTATTACAAACACAGCAAGAAGACCTTGAAAATCGAGAACGCCGTCAGAACTTACACTTCCGTGGAGTCCCGGAATCCATTCCAGATAAAGAAATTCGATCATATCTCCTTGCTCTGTTTGTCAAGTTGGTACCTCATATCCCTGACATAGAGTGGCGCCTGGATCGAGCACACAGATCACTGGCTCCTAAACCTCCTCAGGGTGCTAATCCCAGGGACATAATCGCTCGTTTCCACTTTTATGAGAGCAAGGAGGCCTTGACCATTGCTACCCGAAACAGATCGAGGGTCGAATTCAAAGGCGCAAAACTACAAATTTTCAATGATCTATCGCCCATCACTTTGGCTAAACGCCGCGCTCTACGCCCAGTTACCTCCCATCTGCAACAACACCAAGTCCCTTATCGTTGGGGTTTCCCGTTCCGATTGTCAGTCATGAAAGACGGTTCACAACACTCCATGCGAGACCTACAAGAATGCGAAACTTTTATCAAAAACCTAGGTCTCCCTCCTATACCAGATGAAGACCTGCAGATACAAATCCCGCCTTCCCGGCAGATGTCCACGCCTGGGAAAATATGGACCCCGGTACGTCAGAAGTCAAAGAAGACACCAGTTACACCTCAAAGAGCGGCTCCATTTAAAGGACCTACTTGAAAACGTCCTGTGACATACCCCTTTGATTCCTCTTTACACATAGGTCATATCTTTTTTCTTTTTTTTTCTGACCTATGTGTTCTGAGACTCTGTGCTCAGAGTCGAACTTCCATATCCGAAGTGCCTTACATGTTTACTTGCTTACTTGTTTGTTCTAACCCAGCACATAATCTCCATGTTGGGGGTTCCATGTTTTTCTTTTTCTTTTTCAATGTTCGGATCGGGCGGAGGCCCACAAGTCTAATTTTGTAGGCTGACACACCCCCTGTTAACATGGTCTTGACTCGAGACCGTGGTTTCCTGAGGCTCCTACATGCCTCAGGCCTAATACCTAACTGGTATATGTTTTTTTTTTCTTTTTTTTTCACTAGAGACCCTTTTTGGTCCTAACCTGGATCTCCTTTTTTTTTTACCATTATTTTTATTACTCTTTTTGTTTTTGTTTTCTACTGCCCAACCCCTTGCTTCGATTGATTTTCTCATACATATGGGTTTTTTTTTCAAACCCACGTTCAAAATACAGTTATGTTTTAAAAATTATACAATACTGTCATATGATTTCCTATGATACATCTATTATTATGTTCTATACATCATGGTACACGTTCCTTCCTTATCCTCTAAATTTAATATTTGCTTTACTCATATACCTGAGCTATGGCTGTAAGTATACTGTCATGTAATGTCAAAGGTCTAGGTTCCATCCGCAAACGTTGGTTGGCGTTGAAGGAGTTTAAGGCATCCAGAGCAGAAGTGATCATGGTTCAGGAGACACATTTTAAAGCGGAGGGATCTTTTAAATTTGCCTCCAAACATTTTCCTACCGCTTATATAGCATCAGACCCTTCTGGAAGGGCTGGAGTAGCCATATTATTGAAACGTAATTCTAATATCCGTGTCAGGTCGACATACTTAGACCCTCAAGGCCGTTTTGTTCTCCTGAGCTGTGATCATGAAAATGTTTCATTTACCCTTGCCAATGTGTATGCACCTAACACAGGACAGATTGGTTTTCTTGAAATGTTTTTTGAAAAATTGCAATCCTTCTCTCACCCATTCATGGTCATTGGGGGGGATTTCAATTTATGCATGTCTCCGACTAAAGATAGACTTGCCCTTTTTACACACACCCCACCTCCCCAGGTTCAAAAGATGGCTACATCCTTTAGAAAACTTATCAGAGCTCACAACCTCTTTGATACTTGGAGGATAAAACATCCTACAGCCAAACAATTTACATTCTATTCACCCCCACACAAGCTATATACAAGACTAGATCACTTCTTTGTCTCAGCACCCTTACTGTCATATGTAGTCCATTCGGAAATAAATACAATCACATGGTCGGATCATGCCCCCATAACCCTTGATCTCCTCCTAACCAAACCTACATCTAGGTCATGCCACTGGCGTCTTAACGAGACCCTTCTTAAAATACCTGATATTCATACTCATCTCCAGAAAAAACTGACAGAATTTTTTGAACTTAACGAGGGTTCGGTTTCTGAGGCGTCCACCCTATGGGAGGCTCATAAGGCCTTTTTCAGGGGAGAGTGCATCTCCTCAAGCTCTCGTCTTAAAAAAGACCGAGCTCTCCAAAGATCATCGCTCTTACATGACTTATCCAAAGCAGAGGAATCCCTTGTCAGCTCCCCTACGGTGGAACGCCTTAGATCAGTGGTATCGTTACGTAACCGCATTAAATCTCTTGATCTGAATACACTTGCTAAATCCTTGCTATGGTCCAAACAAAAGTTTTACGAATTCGCTAATAGACCCCATAGAATGCTAGTCAACAAATTAAAACCTAGACCCGCAGCCTCAATCCCTGATTTACTATTACAACCCAACGGTGAACCTACATATTGCCCCCAACACATGTCCAAAGTCTTTGGTGATTATTACCAAAAACTCTATAACTGCTTAGCAACAGACCAAAATTTTACATTCACTCAAGAAAAGTTTGATGACTTTATCTAAACCTTCCTACACTCTCTCCTGAGAAACGCTCAGGGCTCAATGCTCCCATCTCTGCTGAAGAAATTACAGCGGTTATTAAACAGCTTCCGACCCACAAGTCCCCAGGGCCCGACGGGCTTCCTTATTCATATTTTAAAAGCTTCCTACCAGTTTTAATACCCCATATGATAAGTTTATTTACCTCTCTGATGTCAGGGAAAGTCCCACACTCCCAATTCCTTCATGCCTTTATTACGGTTATTCCGAAACCGGATAAGGACTTATCACTACCAGACAACTATCGCCCCATTGCCCTCCTGAACTCTGATTATAAGATTTTCACAAAAATTTAGCTAACAGACTGTCCCTACTTCTTCCCTCACTCATACATAGGGACCAGGTCGGTTTTGTTCCCACTAGACACGCAGGAGACAACACTAGAAGAACTATCGATCTTATTGATCTACTGACTAAAACTAAGAAACCTGCGATAGTCCTCAGTTTAGATGCTCAGAAGGCGTTTGATCGCCTAAACTGGTCTTTTATGTTCACCATTTTGACTAGATATGGAATTTCAGGTCCCTTTATACACACTTTAAGAGCGCTTTACTCCACGCCCACATCCCAGGTACAGTTGTCTTCCCATGTCTCTCCGCTATTCTCCCTAAGTAATGTTACTCGTCAGGGATGCCCCCTATCCCCCTTACTTTTCATTTTAAGCCTGGAACCTCTGGCCGAAGCTATTCGTTCCCACCCTGACATAGGGGGAGTGGCGCTGAGACATCAGGAATACAAACTGTCCTTATTCGCTGACGACATTCTTTTAACATTGACCCATCCCCATATATCACTCCCCTCTCTTCATGCAATTCTACATCAATTTGGCAGCATTTCAGGTTTTAAAATAAACCCGACCAAAACTGAAGCCCTCCCTATTAACCTTTCCACAGATATGCTCTCAACTTTACAGGAAAATTTCAAATATCGTTGGTGCACCCACTCCTTGAAATATCTTGGGGTTTATCTGACCTCCTCCTACTCCACTCTTTTTCAGGCCAATTTTCCTCCTATGTTTATAGAAATCAACTAATTATTAAAGTCATGGACGAACCTCCCCTTATCCCTTCTTGGAAGGATAAATGTCCTCAAAATGTCGGTGCTCCCTAAACTCCTTTATCTCTTTGAGACCCTCCCAGTCAAGGTTCCAATGTCCCAATTAAAGTTAATCCAACGAAATTTCCTAAATTTTATTTGGAATCATAAATCTCATAGGATAGCTAGCTCGGTACTTCTTGCATCCCGAGCCGGTGGAGGTTTGGGGGTACCCGACATAATCAAATATTATTATGCCTCCCATCTAAGAACAATAACCTCTTGGACATCCAGATACGCCCCTAACAGATGGTCTGAGATAGAAATGGGCATCACGGTTCCCGCACATCCATGTTATATGTTATGGCCATCTTCGGATAAATTCATCTCTCAGTTACGTAAAATCAGCTTAAATCCGATGCTATTTACCCTCTCAATATGGAAAAGCTGCTCCGGTAAATATAAGCTTTCATCCCCATGCTCTCCTTTAACCACTTGCCGACCGCCGCACACAGATGTACGTCGGCAGAGCGGCACGGGCAGGCAAAAGGGCTTACCTGTACGTCCCTGCCTGCCCGCGGGTGGGGGGTCCGATCGGACCCCCCCCCGGTGCCTGCGACGGTCGGCAAATGTCCCCCGGCGATCGGTGGTGAGGGGGAGGCCATCCATTCGTGGCCCCCCCCTCGCGATCGCTCCCAGCCAATGGGATCATTTCCCTGCCTCTGTATTGTACACAGAGGCAGAGGAAATGATGTCATCTCTCCTCGGCTCGGTATTTTCCGTTCCGGGCCGAGGAGAGAAGACTGGAATGTGAGTGCACAACACACACACACACAGTAGAACATGCCAGGCACACATTACACCCCGATCCCCCCCCCGATCGACCCCCGATCCCCCCCCAATCACCCCCCCCCCCTGTCACAAACTGACACAAAGCAGGTTTTTTTTTTTTTTTTTTTTTTTTTCTGATTACTGTATTGGTGTCAGTTTGTGACAGTTAGTGTGTTAGGGCAGTGAATGTTAGGCCCCCTTTAGGTCTAGGGTACCCTCCTAACCCCCCCTAATAAAGTTTTAACCCCTTGATCACCCTCCGTCACCAGTGTCACTAAGCGATCATTTTTCTGATCGCTGTATTAGTGTCACTGGTGACGCTAGTTAGGGACATAAATATTTAGGTTCGCCGTCAGCGTTTTATAGCGACAGGGACCCCCATATACTACCTAATAAATGTTTTAACCCCTTGATTGCCCCCTAGTTAACCCTTTCACCACTGATCACCGTATAACTGTTACGGGTGACGCTGGTTAGTTCGTTTATTTTTTATAGTGTCAGGGCACCCGCCGTTTATTACCGAATAAAGGTTTAGCCCCCTGATCGCCCGGCGGTGATATGCGTCGCCCCAGGCAGCGTCAGATTAGCGCCAGTACCGCTAGCACCCACGCACGCAGCATACACCTCCCTTAGTGGTATAGTATCTGAACGCATCAATATCTGATCCAATCAGATCTATACTAGCGTCCCCAGCAGTTTAGGGTTCCCGAAAACGCAGTGTTAGCGGGATCAGCCCAGATACCTGCTAGCACCTGCGTTTTGCCCCTCCGCCCGGCCCAGCCCAGCCCAGCCCACCCAAGTGCAGTATCGATCGATCACTGTCACTTACAAAACACTAAGCGCATAACTGCAGCGTACGCAGAGTCAGGCCTGATCCCTGCGATCGCTAACAGTTTTTTTGGTAGCGTTTTGGTGAACTGGCAAGCACCAGCCCCAGGCAGCGTCAGGTTAGCGCCAGTAGCGCTAACACCTACGCACGCACCGTACACCTCCCTTAGTGGTATAGTATCTGAACGGATCAATATCTGATCCGATCAGATCTATACTAGTGTCCCCAGCAGTTTAGGGTTCCCAAACACGCAGTGTTAGCGGGATCAGCCCAGATACCTGCTAGCACCTGCGTTTTTCCCGTCCGCCCGGCCCAGCCCACCCAAGTGCAGTATCAATCGATCACTGTCACTTACAAAACACTAAACGCATAACTGCAGCGTTCGCAGAGTCACGCCTGATCCCTGCGATCGCTAACAGTTTTTTTGGTAGCGTTTTGGTGAACTGGCAAGCACCAGCCCCAGGCAGCGTCAGATTAGCGCCAGTACCGCTAACACCCACGCACGCAGCATACGCCTCCCTTAGTGGTATAGTATCTGAACGGATCAATATCTGATCCGATCAGATCTATACTAGTGTCCCCAGCAGTTTAGGGTTCCCACAAACGCAGTGTTAGCGGGATCAGCCCAGATACCTGCTAGCACCTGCGTTTTGCCCCTCCGCCCGGCCCAGCCCAGCCCACCCAAGTGCAGTATCGATCGATCACTGTCACTTACAGAACACTGAACGCATAACTGCAGCGTTCGCAGAGTCAGGCCTGATCCCTGCGATCGCTAACAGATTTTTTGGTAGCGTTTTGGTGAACTGGCAAGCACCAGCGGCGTAGTACACCCCGGTCGTAGTCAAACCAGCACTGCAGTAACACTTGGTGACGTGGCGAGTCCCATAAGTGCAGTTCAAGCTGGTGAGGTGGCAAGCACAAGTAGTGTCCCGCTGCCACCAAAAAGACAAACACAGGCCCGTCGTGCCCATAGTGCCCTTCCTGCTGCATTCGCCAATCCTAATTGGGAACCCACCGCTTCTGCAGCGCCCGTACTTCCCCCATTCACATCCCCAACCAAATGCAGTCGGCTGCATGAGAGGCATTTTCTTTATGTCCTCCCGAGTACCCCTACCCAGCGAACCCCACCAAAAAAGATGTTGTGTCTGCAGCAAGCGCGGATATAGGCGTGACACCCGCTATTATTGTCCCTCCTGTCCTGACAATCCTGGTCTTTGCATTGGTGAATGTTTTGAACGCTACCATTCACTAGTTGACTATTAGCGTAGGGTACAGCATTCCACAGACTAGGCACACTTTCACAGGGTCTCCCAAGATGCCATCGCATTTTGAGAGACCCGAACCTGGAACCGGGTACAGTTATAAAAGTTAGTTACAAAAAAAAACACATACAAAAATATAAAATAAAAAAAAAATAGTTGTCGTTTTATTGTTCTTTCTCTCTCTATTCTCTCTCTCTATTGTTCTGCTCTTTTTTACTGTATTCTATTCTGCAATGTTTTATTGTTATTATGTTTTATCATGTTTGTTTTTCAGGTATGCAATTTTTTATACTTTACCGTTTACTGTGCTTTATTGTTAACCATTTTTTTGTCTTCAGGTACGCCATTCACGACTTTGAATGGTTATACCAGAATGATGCCTGCAGGTTTAGGTATCATCTTGGTATCATTCTTTTCAGCCAGCGGTCGGCTTTCATGTAAAAGCAATCCTAGCGGCTAATTAGCCTCTAGACTGCTTTTACAAGCAGTGGGAGGGAATGCCCCCCCCCCCACCGTCTTCCGTGTTTTTCTCTGGCTCTCCTGTCTCAACAGGGAACCTGAGAATGCAGCCGGTGATTCAGCCAGCTGACCATAGAGCTGATCAGAGACCAGAGTGGCTCCAAACATCTCTATGGCCTAAGAAACCGGAAGCTACGAGCATTTTATGACTTAGATTTCGCCGGATGTAAATAGCGCCATTGGGAAATTGGGAAAGCATTTTATCACACCGATCTTGGTGTGGTCAGATGCTTTGAGGGCAGAGGAGAAATCTAGGGTCTAATAGACCCCAATTTTTGCAAAAAAGAGTACCTGTCACTACCTATTGCTATGATAGGGGATATTTACATTCCCTGAGATAACAATAAAAATGATTTAAAAAAAAAATGAAAGGAACAGTTTAAAAATAAGATAAAAAAATAATAAATAAATAAGAAAAAAAAAAAAAAAAAAAAAGCACCCCTGTCCCCCCTGCTCTCGCACTAAGGCGAACGCAAGCGTCGGTCTGGCGTCAAATGTAAACAGCAATTGCACCATGCATGTGAGGTATCGCCGCGAAGGTCAGATCGAGGGCAGTAAGTTTAGCAGTAGACCTCCTCTGTAAATCTAAAGTGGTAACCTGTAAAGGCTTTTAAAGGCTTTTAAAAATGTATTTAGTTTGTCGCCACTGCACGTTTGTGCGCAATTTTAAAGCATGTCATGTTTGGTATCCATGTACTCGGCCTAAGATCATCTTTTTTATTTCATCAAACATTTGGGCAATATAGTGTGTTTTAGTGCATTAAAATGTAAAAAAGTGTGTTTTTTCCCCAAAAAATGCGTTTGAAAAATTGCGGCGCAAATACTGTGTGAAAAAAAAAAATGAAACACCCACCATTTTAATCTGTAGGGCATTTGCTTTAAAAAAAATATATAATGTTTGGGGGTTCAAAGTAATTTTCTTGCAAAAAAAAATTATTTTTTTATGTAAACAATAAGTGTCAGAAAGGGCTTTGTCTTCAAGTGGTTAGAAGAGTGGGTGATGTGTGACATAAGCTTCTAGATGTTGTGCATAAAATGCCAGGACAGTTCAAAACCCCCCCAAATGACCCCATTTTGGAAAGTAGACACCCCAAGCTATTTGCTGAGAGTCATGTTGAGTCCATGGAATAATTTATATTGTGACACAAGTTGCGGGAAAGAGACAATTTTTTATTTTTTTTATTTTTTTTTGCGCAAAGTTGTCACTAAATGATATATTGCTCAAACATGCCATGGGAATATGTGAAATTACACCCCAAAATACATTCTGTTGCTTCTCCTGAGTACGGGGATACCACATGTGTGAGACTTTTTGGGAGCCTAGCCGCGTACGGGACCCCGAAAACCAAGCACCGCCTTCAGGCTTTCTAAGGCCGTAAATTTTTGATTTCACTCTTCACTGCCTATCACAGTTTCGGAGGCCATGGAATGCCCAGGTGGCAAAAAAAAACCCCAAATGACCCCATTTTGGAAAGTAGACACCCCAAGCTATTTGATGAGAGGTATAGTGAGTATTTTGCAGACCTCACTTTTTGTCACAAAGTTTTGAAAATTGAAAAAAGAAAAAAAAAATTTTTTTTTCTCGTCTTTCTTTATTTTCAAAAACAAATGAGAGCTGCAAAATACTCACCATGCCTCTCAGCAAATAGCTTGGGGTGTCTACTTTCCAAAATGGGGTCATTTGGGGGGGGGGTTTGTGCCACCTGGGCATTCCATGGCCTCCGAAACTGTGATAGGCAGTGAGGAGTAAAATCAAAAATGTACGCCCTTAGAATTCCTGAAGGCAGTGATTGGTTTTCGGGGTCCCGTACGCGGCTAGGCTCCCAAAAAGTCCCACACATGTGGTATCCCCATACTCAGGAGAAGCAGCTAAATGTATTTTGGGGTGCAATTCCACATATGCCCATGGCCTGTGTGAGCAATATATCATTTAGTGACAACTTTGTGCAAAAAAAAAAAAAAAAAAAAAAAAATTTGTCACTTTCCCGCAACTTGTGTCAAAATATAAAACATTCCATGGACTCAACATGCCTCAAAGCAAATAGCTTGGGGTGTCTACTTTCCAAAATGGGGTAATTTGGGGGGGTTTTATGTCATCTGGGCATTTTATGGCCTTCAAAACTGTGATAGGTAGTGAGGAGTAAAATCAAAAATGTACGCCCTTAGAAATCCTGAAGGCAGTGATTGGTTTTCGGGGCCCCGTACGCGGCTAGGCTCCCAAAAAGTCCCACACATGTGGTATCCCCGTACTCAGGAGAAGCAGCTAAATGTATTTTGGGGTGCAATTCCACATATGCCCATGGCCTGTGTGAGCAATATATCATTTAGTGACAACTTTTTGTAATTTTTTTTTTTTTTTTGTCATTATTCAATCACTTGGGACAAAAAAAATGAATATTCAATGGGCTCAACATGCCTCTCAGCAAATTCCTTGGGGTGTCTACTTTCCAAAATGGGGTCATTTGTGGGGGTTTTGTACTGCCCTGCCATTTTAGCACCTCAAGAAACGACATAGGCAGTCATAAATTAAAGGCTGTGTAAATTCCAGAAAATGTACCCTAGTTTGTAGACGCTATAACTTTTGCGCAAACCAATAAATATACGCTTATTGACATTTTTTTTACCAAAGACATGTGGCCGAATACATTTTGGCCTAAATGTATGACTAAAATTGAGTTTATTGGATTTTTTTTAGAACAAAAAGTAGAAAATATCATTTTTTTTCAAAATTTTCGGTCTTTTTCCGTGTATAGCGCAAAAAATAAAAACGGCAGAGGTGATCAAATACCATCAAAAGAAAGCTCTATTTGTGGGAAGAAAAGGACGCAAATTCCGTTTGGGTACACCATTGCATGACCGCGCAATTAGCAGTTAAAGCGACGCAGTGCCGAATTGTAAAAAGTGCTCTGGTCAGGAAGGGGGTAAATCCTTCCGGGGCTGAAGTGGTTAACAAATATCACCTTTAATCCGGAAATTCCTGATAGTCTCTCTTATGATGCCATGTTGCCATGGACGAAAGCCGGTATTTTCCAACTACGCCACCTGGTTAACCCAGTTACCCGTAAACTCCTCACTTTTACTGACCTACAATCTAAATATAAAATCCCAAAAAACCTCTTTTACTCCTTTCTACAAATCCAACATTTTCTCTCCACCAAAATACCACAACTGACCCTAACTATCCCTACTGAATTTGAAGTGGTGTGCTCCAGAGGCCCTCATGATTCTCATCTAATATCCACCATTTACAAAATTCTGCATGCTGCCTCTCCTATCACAGAACAGACTCACACATATATGCGCAAATGGTCCCATATTTTAAACAGACCTATTCAAATAAGTGAATGGAAGAATATCTGGGAAAATGCATCTAAGACATACAGATGTGTGACTCAGAAAGAAACATCCTATAAAATACTGATGTTCTGGTATAGAACCCCGGAGTTTCTTTTAACCACTTGCCGACCGCCTCACGCCTATATACGTGAGCAGAGCGGCACGGGCAGGCAAAATCACGTACCTGGAACGTGATTGCCTTCCCGCGGGCGGGGGGTCCAATCGGACCCCCCCCGGTGCCAGCTGCAGTCGGCATTTGGCTGGGAGAGTTGGGAGACGAGGGGGAGGCCATCCGATCGTGGCCCCCCCCTCGCGATCGCTCCCAGCTAATGAGAAACATCCCCTGCCTCTGTATAGTACACAGAGGCAGAGGATGTGATGTCATCTCTCCTCGGCTCGGGAGTTTCCGTTCCGGGCCGAGGAGAGATGACATGTAAGTAAGTACACAACACAAACATACACAGTAGAACATGCCAGGCACACTAAACACCCCGATCCCCCCCCCGATCGCCCCCGATCACCCCCCAATCACCCCCCCCTGTCACAAACTGACACCAAGCAGGTTTTTTTTTTTTTTCTGATTACTGCATAGTGTCAGTTTGTGACAGTTAGCAGTGGTAGGACAGTTACTGTTACCCCCCTTTAGGTCTAGGGTACCCCCCTAACCCCCCCTAATAAAGTTTTAAGCCCTTGATCACCCCCCCTCACCAGTGTCGCTAAGCGATCATTTTTCTGATCGCTGTATTAGTGTCACTGGTTCCGCTAGTTAGGGACGTAAATATTTAGGTTCGCCATCAGCGTTTTATAGCTTCAGGGACCCCCATATACTACCTAATAAATGTTTTAACCCCTTGATTGCCCCCTAGTTAACATTTCACCAGTGATCACCGTATAACCGTTACGGGTGACGCTGGTTAGTTTGTTTATTTTTTATAGTGTCAGGGCACCCGCCGTTTATTACCGAATAAAGGTTTAGCCCCCTAATCGCCCGGCGGTGATATGCGTCGCCCCAGGCAGCGTCAGATTAGCGCCAGTACCGCTAACACCCACGCACGCAGCATACGCCTCCCTTAGTGGTATAGTATCTGATCGCATCAATATCTGATCCGATCAGATCTATACTAGCATCCCCAGCAGTTTAGGGTTCCCAAAAACGCAGTGTTAGCGGGATCAGCCCAGATACCTGTTAGCACCTGCGTTTTGCCCCTCCGCCCAGCCCACCCAAGTGCAGTATCGATCGATCACTGACACTTACAAAACACTAAACGCATAACTGCAGCGTTCGCAGAGTCAGGCCTGATCCCTGCGATCGCTAACAGTCTTTTTGGTAGCGTTTTGGTGAACTGGCAAGCACCAGCCCCAGGCAGCGTCAGGTTAGCGCCAGTACCGCTAACCCCCACGCACGCACCGTACACCTCCCTTAGTGGTATAGTATCTGAACGGATCAATATCTGATCCGATCAGATCTATACTAGCGTCCCCAGCAGTTTAGGGTTCCCAAAAACGCAGTGTTAGCGGGATCAGCACAGATACCTGCTAGCACCTGCGTTTTGCCCCTCCGCTCGGCCCAGCCCAGCACTCCCAAATGCAGTATCGATCGATCACTGTCACTTACAAAACACTAAATGCATAACTGCAGCGTTCGCAGAGTCAGGCCTGATCCCTGCGATCGCTAACAGTTTTTTTGGTAGCGTTTTGGTGAACTGGCAAGCACCAGCGGCCTAGTACACCCCGGTCGTAGTCAAACCAGCACTGCAGTAACACTTGGTGACGTGGCGAGTCCCATAAGTGCAGTTCAAGCTGGTGAGGTGGCAAGCACAAGTAGTGTCCCGCTGCCACCAAAAAGACAAACACAGGCCCGTCGTGCCCATAATGCCCTTCCTGCTGCATTCGCCAATCCTAATTGGGAACCCACCACTTCTGCAGCGCCCGTACTTCCCCCATTCACATCCCCAACCAAATGCAGTCGGCTGCATGAGAGGCATTTTTATGTCCTCCCGAGTACCCCTACCCAACAAACCCCCCCAAAATAGATGTCGTGTCTGCAGCAAGCGCGGATATAGGCGTGACACCCGCTATTATTGTCCCTCCTGTCCTGACAATCCTGGTCTTTGCATTGGTGAATGTTTTGAACGCTACCATTCACTAGTTGAGTATTAGCGTAGGGTACAGCATTCCACAGACTAGGCACACTTTCACAGGGTCTCCCAAGATGCCATCGCATTTTGAGAGACCCGAACCTGGAACCGGTTACCGTTATAAAAGTTATGAGTTTGCAAAAACAACACAAACAAAAATAAAAAAAAATAGTTGTTGTTTTATTGTTCTCTCTCTCTCTATTCTCTCTCTATTGTTCTGCTCTTTTTTACTGTATTCTATTCTGCAATGTTTTATTGTTATTATGTTTTATCATGTTTGCTTTTCAGATATGCAATTTTTTATACTTTACCGTTTACTGTGCTTTATTGTTAACCATTTTTTTGTCTTCAGGTACGCCATTCACGACTTTGAGTGGTTATACCAGAATGATGCCTGCAGGTTTAGGTATCATCTTGGTATCATTCTTTTCAGCCAGCGGTCGGCTTTCATGTAAAAGCAATCCTAGTGGCTAATTAGCTCTAGACTGCTTTTACAAGCAGTGGGAGGGAATGCCCCCCCCCCACCGTCTTCCGTGTTTTTCTCTGGCTCTCCTGTCTCAACAGGGAACCTGAGAAAGCAGCCGGTGATTCAGCCAGCTGACCATAGAGCTGATCAGAGACCAGAGTGGCTCCAAACATCTCTATGGCCCAAGAAACTGGAAGCTACGAGCATTTTATGACTTAGATTTCGCCGGATGTAAACAGCGCCATCGGGAAATTGGGAAAGCATTTTATCATACCGATCTTGGTGTGGTCAGATGCTTTGAGGGCAGAGGAGAGATCTAGGGTCTAATAGACCCCAATTTTTTCAAAAAAGAGTACCTGTCACTACCTATTGCTATCATAGGGGATATTTACATTCCCTGAGATAACAATAAAAATGATTTAAAAAAAAATGAAAGGAACAGTTTAAAAATAAGATAAAAAAGCAAAAAAATAATAAAGAAAAAAAAAAAAAAAAAAAAAAAAAAGCACCCCTGTCCCCCCTGCTCTCGCGCTAAGGCAAACGCAAGCGTCGGTCTGGCGTCAAATGTAAACAGCAATTGCACCATGCATGTGAGGTATCACCGCGAAGGTCAGATCGAGGGCAGTATTTTTAGCAGTAGACCTCCTCTGTAAATCTAAAGTGGTAACCTGTAAAGGCTTTTAAAGGCTTTTAAAAATGTATTAATTTTGTTGCCACTGCACGTTTGTGCGCAATTTTAAAGCATGTCATGTTTGGTATCCATGTACTCGGCTTAAGATCATCTTTTTTATTCCATCAAACATTTGGGCAATATAGTGTGTTTTAGTGCATTAAAATTTAAAAAAGTGTGTTTTTACCACAAAAAATGCGTTTGAAAAATCGCTGCGCAAATACCGTGTGAAAAAAAAAATGAAACACCCACTATTTTAATCTGTAGGGCATTTGCTTTAAAAAAATATATAATGTTTGGGGGTTCAAAGTAATTTTCTTGCAAAAAAAAAAATTTTTTTTCACGTAATCAAAAAGTGTCAGAAAGGGTTTTGTCTTCAAGTGGTTAGAAGAGTGGGTGATGTGTGACATAAGCTTCTAAATGTTGTGCATAAAATGCCAGGACAGTTCAACCCCCCCCCCCAAATGACCCCATTTTGGAAAGTAGACACCCCAAGCTATTTGCTGAGAGTCATGTCGAGTCCATGGAATATTTTATATTGTGACACAAGTTGCGGGAAAGAGACAAATTTTTTTTTTTTTTTGCACAAAGTTGTCACTAAATGATATATTGCTCAAACATGCCATGGGGATATGTGGAATTGCACCCCAAAATACATTCTGCTGCTTCTCCTGAGTACGGGGATACCACATGTGTGGGACTTTTTGGGAGCCTAGCCGCGCACGGGACCCCGAAAACCAAGCACCGCCTTCAGGCTTTCTTATGCCGCGTACACACGGTCGTACTTTTCGTCTACAAAAGTCAGACAGCCTGTCCGACAGACTTCCGACAGACTTCCGGCAGACTTTCGACGGACTTGCGGCAGACTTTCTAACGAACAGACTTGCCTACACACGATCACACAAAAGTCCGTCGAATTCTTACGTGATGACGTACACCGGACTAAAATAAGGAAGTTCATAGCCAGTAGCCAATAGCTGCCCTAGCGTGGCTTTTTGTCCGTCGGACTAGCATACAGACGAGCGGATTTTTCGACCAGACTCGAGTCCGTCGGAAAGTTTTAAAGCATGTTTCAAATCTAAAGTACGTCGGATTTGAGGCTAAAAAAGTACGTTGAAAGTCCGGAGAAGCCCACACACGATCGGATTACCAGCCAGCTTTAGTCCGTCAGCGTCCGTTGGACTTTTGTAGACGAAAAGTACGACCGTGTGTACGCGGCATAAGGGCGTAAATTTTTTATTTCACTCTTCACTGCCTATCACAGTTTCGGAGGCCATGGAATGCCCAGGTGGCACAAAACCCCCCCAAATGACCCCATTTTGGAAAGTAGACACCCCAAGCTATTTGCTGAGAGGTATAGTGAGTATTTTGCAGACCTCACTTTTTGTCACAAAGTTTTGAAAATTGAAAAAAGAAAAAAAAAAAATTTTTTCTGGTCTTTCTTCATTTTCAAAAACAAATGAGAGCTGCAAAATACTCACCATGCCTCTCAGCAAATAGCTTGGGGTGTCTACTTTCCAAAATGGGGTCATTTGGGGGGGTTTTGTGCCATCTTGGCATTTTATGGCCTTCAAAACTGTGATAGGTAGTGAGGCGTGAAATCAAAAATTTATGCCTTTAGAAATCCTGAAGGCGGTGCTTGGTTTTCGGGGCCCCGTACGCGGCTAGGCTCCCAAAAAGTCCCACACATGTGGTATCCCCATACTCAGGAGAAGCAGCTGACTGTATTTTGGGGTGCAATTCCACATAGCCTGTGTGAGCAATATATCATTTAGTGACAACTTTTTGTAAATTTTTTTTTTTTTTGTCATTATTCAATCACTTGGGACAAAAAAAATAAATATTCAATGGGTTCAACATGCCTCTCAGCAATTTCCTTGGGGTGTCTACTTTCCAAAATGGGGTCATTTGTGGGGGTTTTGTACTGCCCTGCCATTTTAGCACCTCAAGAAATGACATAGGCAGTCATAAACTAAAAGCTGTGTAAATTACAGAAAATGTACCCTAGTTTGTAGACGCTATAACTTTTGCGCAAACCAATAAATATACGCTTATTGACATTTTTTTTACCAAAGACATGTGGCCGAATACATTTTGGCCTAAATGTATGACTAAAATTTAGTTTATTGGATTTTTTTTATAACAAAAAGTAGAAAATATCATTTTTTTTCCAAATTTTCGGTCTTTTTCCATTTATAGTGCAAAAAATAAAAACGGCAGAGGTGATCAAATACCATCAAAAGAAAGCTCTATTTGTGGGAAGAAAAGGACGCAAATTTCGTTTGGGTACAGCATTGCATGACCGCGCAATTGGCAGTTAAAGCGACGCAGTGCCGAATTGTAAAAAGTGCTCTGGTCAGGAAGGGGGTAAATCCTTCCGGGGCTGAAGTGGTTAAGACAGAAACTGACTACATCCGGTCAATGCTGGAGATGTGGCTCATCTCTGGGCACCCATTTCCATATATTTTGGGAATGTCCCTTGATAATGCCATACTGGTCACAGATCCATGCCCTGTTGGGGAAAATTCTAAAATTCCCTATACCCTATCAACCTATACATCTCTTGCTAGGCTTGCCCCTCCCTAAGATGCCAAAAACACTTAGGAAACTGATGGCTTTCATCTTATTAGCGGCCAAACGGGTTATACCCCAATGTTGGTTAGCTAACACCCCCCCTACTTTTGCACAATTTTTGTCAGTAATTACAGATATTCGCAGGATGGAACGTATCACAGCCATAATTGATGGCTCCCTTCCCAGATTCGAGGCTATATGGGGACACTGGGATTCCTCTGAATACAACATAGAGAACCCCCAGGTAGTCCAGAGTCAATGAGATATAAAGACAGTTTCCTATATTGATTGACTGCAGCAGGGCCACAAACCATGCAATTGCTTTATTTCACTAACTGACCCTCTTATCTCTACCATGATGTGTATGTATTGTCTGAAAATCATTTGACACCTAGTGTTATTTCTTCTTGATATATAATAAGCTACCAAAAAATGTTTTACCTCATTGAAAATATGCTGCTATCAATGTCTTTTCTAAGAGAATGAATACTCTGTTTATGTATACTTGAATATACTTAATAAATAAACAATTAAAAAAAAAAAAAGTGTAATATCCCTTTAAATTTCGTAGCTGGGGGTGTCTATAGTATGCCTGTAAAGGGGCGCATGTTTCCCGTGTTTAGAACAGTCTGACAGCAAAATGACATTTTGAAGGAAAAAACACATTTAAAACTACCCACGGCTATTGCATTGCCGACAATACACATAGATGTTCATTGATAAAAACGGCATGGGAATTCCCCACAGGGCAACCCCGAACCAAAATTAAAAAAAAAAAAATGATGTGGGAGTCCCCCTAAATTCCATACAAGGCCCTTCAGGTCTGGTATGGATATTAAGGGGAACCCCAGCCAAAATTTAAAAAAAAAATGACGTGGGGTTCCCCCTAAATTCCATACCAGACCCTTCAGGTCTGGTATGGATTTTAAGGGGAACCCCGCGCCAAAAAAAAAAAACGGCGTGGGGTCCCCCCAAAAATCCATACCAGACCCTTATCCGAGCACGCAACCTGGCAGCCCGCAGGAAAAGAGGGGGGTCGAGAATGCGCCCCCCCTCCTGAACCCGTACCAGGCCACATGCCCTCAACATTGGGAGGGTGCTTTGGGGTAGCCCCCCAAAACACCTTGTCCCCATGTTGATGAGGACAAGGGCCTCATCCCCACAACCCTGGCCGGTGGTTGTGGGGGTCTGCGGGTGGGGGGCTTATCGGAATCTGGAAGCCCCCTTTAACAAGGGGACCCCCAGATCCTGGCCACCCCCCCCGTGTGAAATGGTAAGGGGGTACTTTCCCCTACCATTTCACTAAAAAACTGTCAAAAATGTTAAAAATGACAAGAGACAGTTTTTGACAATTCCTTTATTTAAATCCTTCTTCTATCTTCTATCTTCCTTCATCTTCTGGTTCTTCTGGCTCTTCTGGTTCTTCCTCCAGCGTTCTCGTCCAGTATCTCCTCTGCGGCATCTTCTATCTTCTTCTCCTCGGGCCGCTCCGCACCCATGGCTCTTCTCTTCATCTTCTTCTTCATCTCTTCTTCCTTCTTCTCTTCTTCTCTTCTTCATTTTCTTCTCTGGGCTGCTCCGCAGCCATGCTGGCATGGAGGGAGGCTCCCGCTGTGTGACGGCATCTCTTCATCTGACGGTTCTTACGAACGGTGACTTGACGGGACTTCCCTGTGACGTCACGGGGAATGCCACAGGGAAGTCCCGTCATGTCCCGTGTGTCAGAGGGGGGCGGGGTCACCGGGTGGCCCCGCCCCCGTTATTTAAGAACCGTCAGACGAAGAGACGCCTTCACACAGCGGGAGCCTCCCTCCATGCCAGCATGGCTGCGGAGCGGCCCGGAGAAGAAAATGAAGAAGAGAAGAAGAGAAGAAGAGAAGAAGGAAGAAGAGATGAAGAAGAAGATGAAGAAAAGAGCAGGAGCCTCCCCCCCATGCCATGGGTGCGGAGCGGCCCGAGGAGAAGAAGATAGAAGACGCCGCAGAGGAGATGCTGGACGAGAACACCGGAGAAAGAACCAGAAGAGCCAGAAGAACCAGAAGAACCAGAAGATGAAGGAAGATAGAAGATAGAAGAAGCATTTAAATAAAGGAATTGTCAAAAACTGTCTCTTGTCATTTTTAACATTTTTGACAGTTTTTTAGTGAAATGGTAGGGGTAAGTACCCCCTTACAATTTCACACATTGGGGGGCCGGGATCTGGGGGTCCCCTTGTTAAAGGGGGCTTCCAGATTCTGATAAGCCCCCCGCCCGCAGACCCCCACAACCACCGGCCAGGGTTGTGGGGATGAGGCCCTTGTCCTTATCAACATGGGGACAAGGTGTTTTGGGGGGCTACCCCAAAGCACCCTCCCAATGTTGAGGGCATGTGGCCTGGTACGGTTCAGGAGGGGGGGCGCACTCTCGTCTCCCCCTCTTTTCCTGCGGCCTGCCAGGTTGCGTGCTCGGATAAGGGTCTGGTATGGATCTTTGGGGGGACCCCACGCCGTTTTTTTTTTTTTTTTGGCGCGGGGTTCCCCTTAAAATCCATACCAGACCTGAAGGGCCTTGTATGGAATTTAGGGGGACTCCCATGTCATTTTTTTTTTAAATTTTGGTTCGGGGTTGCCCTGTGGGGAATTCCCATGCCGTTCTTATCAATGAACTTCTATGTGTATTGTCGGCAAAGCAATAGCCGCGGGTAGTTTTAAATGTGTTTTTTCCTTCGAAATGTCATTTTGCTGTCAGACTGTTCTAAACACAGGAAACATGCTCCCCTTTACAGGCATACTATAGACACCCCCCAGGTACGAAATTTAAAGGGATATTACACTTTTATTGTTTGACTTTAAGCATTATTAAAATCACTGCTCCTGAAAAAACGGCCATTTTTAAAACTTTTTTTGCATTGATCCATGTCCCCTTGGGCAGGACCCAGGTCCCCAAACACTTTTTATGACAATAACTTGCATATAAGCCTTTAAAATTAGCACTTTTGATTTCTCCCATAGACTTTTAAAGGGTGTTCCGCGGCATTCGAATTTGCCGCGAACACCCCAAATTGTTCGCTGTTCGGCGAACTTGCGAACAGCCAATGTTCGAGTTGAACATGAGTTCGACTCGAACTCGAAGCTCATCCCTAATAGGGAGTGAGACATCGTCTGAGGTTGACCAGGGAATTTTTGACAGGCTAGATCTAATCCTTAGGTAGAGAAAAAACGTGTGTTTGGATAGTCCATATTTTTGCATTAATTGCTCAAATGAAAGCAGAGTTGATGATGAAAAGAGCATACCTAAATAGGAGATGCTGGCTTTTGTCCATTCTGAGAGAGGTAAGTCCGGGGAGATGAGGTGTAGCGCCTCAGTGGGTATTGCTGTCAGAGTGTCCTTTGATATCCCTCCCTTGAGTTGCAGTATTGAGGTCCAAATTCTTGTGGAGGATGTAATAGTATCAAGAGGGTACCTTTTGGGGTGGGGGTTGAGCCACAGTGCGGCTAGAAAGTTTTTAGGATCCATGGGTAGTAGGTTGGCTTCAATTTGTTTCCAGCTTGTGTGGTGTTTGTCTGACCACCATGTTTTCAGCTGGTCCAGGATAGTTGCTCGGTGGTAGGCTTGAATATCTGGGGCACCCAGTCCTCCATTTTGAACTGGGGTTGTGAGTATGACTTTTTTTATTCTAGGTCTCTTTTGTTGCCAAACAAAGCCGTTGATGATCCCTTGGATTTTTTTTATTTGATTTTGCGCTAGAGGAAGAGGTAATGTACGGAAAAAATATAGGACATGGAGAAATAAATACATTTTTGTCTGAGCTATCCTACCAGCCCAGGAGGCTGGAACTCTACCTAGATCTTTTGCTAGTTGAGTAAGCTTGCCCACGAGGTCTTCAAAATTAATTCTTAGTAGCATTCGACGTGGGAAAGTTAATTGGATACCCAAGTATGGGAGAGAGGAGTTGGGGGCCCAAGCAAAGGGGGAGCTAGCGGTAATGGTATTTAAAGTTTGAGAATCAAGGCCAAGGTTAAGCATTAGGGATTTACTGTGATTTAGTTTGTACATTGATACTGCGCTGAACCTGTCAAGAATTAGTTGGACTGCTGGGAGAGACAATAGTGGATTCGTTAGAGCAATGATCACGTCATCTGCGTACAGACCGATTTTATGATCGGTTTGTCCAATTGTTATACCTGTAATCGAGGAGTCAGATCTAATAATTTGTGCTAAGGGCTCCATTATCATGGCAAAAATTAGGGGGGACAGCGGGCACCCCTGTCTCGTGCCATTAGTAATTTGGAATGGGTTGGAGACAACCCCTGACGTCCAAATGCGCGCAGATGGATGAGTGTACAGACCTAGTATGGCAGAGAGAAAGGTGCCCGAGAGTCCAAATTTTTGGAGTACTGCTTCCATATATGGCCAGTATACTCTATCGAATGCTTTCTCTGCGTCCAAAGATAGGAAGAGAGAAGGCGTTCGAGTGTGCCCTGTCCATTGGATAAGGTCAATGAAACGTCTAGTTCCATCTGAGGCTTGCCTGCCGGGTACAAATCCCACTTGGTCGGGATGAATAATCTGGGGGATGATGCTGGAGAGGCATTGTGCTAACAGTTTAGCATAGATTTTGGTGTCTGTGTTGAGGAGTGAGATCAGTCTGTAGTTGGCTGGATTGTCTGGGGGTTTACCCGGTTTGGGAATAGTAACCACAAGGGCATCGAGAGATTCCCTAGGGATTATGCCTGTAGTAGCAAATTGATTATACATGGCACATAGGTGGGGGACTAAGGGTTGAGCAAACCGTTTATAATATTCGTTGGGTAGTCCATCAGGTCCTGGCGCTTTATGTAGAGGTAGATTGTTTATCACTTTTTGAATTTCGGTCTGTGAAAAGGGAGTCGTGAGAGAGTCTAATTGTTCTGGGGAAATCGAGGGGAGGGAGATAGAAGATAAAAAGTTTTTTATGTCATCTTGGGTGGGTGTAAGATGGGGGTCTGTTTTCGTAAGGTTGTAAAGTTTGGTGTAAAAATTACCAAATTCGTTGGCAATATCTAGCGGGTTGGTCAAGTGCTTGCCCTGGGGGTTTGTGATAAATTAAATTTTTTATTAGAAAGTTGTTTTTTGAATTGTTTGGCCATAAATGCTCCTGATTTATTGGCCGATGAGTATATCTGAAGTCGTAGTCGTTTGATAAAGTAATCAAAGTTTTTGTGAAGATGACTACTGAGTTGGGATCTAAGCTTTTTAAGTTCTGAGGAAGTAGAATTAGTGGGGGATCTCTTGTTTATTGTTTCAAGAGATCGAATTTGTTTCAGGAGGGACTCGGTTATAGAGAAGTGTTGTTTTTTAGACTGGGCCCTGTAGGCAATTACGGCTTCTAAGACCACCCAGATAGGTTCAGGTAATGCAGGAAGACCTCCGTTGACCCCCAGGCCTGGAGATATCAATAAAGTGACACAGGAGACAGGTTTGCTTAGCCACTTAATGACATCTAATTTGAGTTTCAGAAATACAGCATTTATGTCTTTTGAGGGATGGGAGGAGTTTTACTAACCTTATACATGTCATTGAAATGAAAATAGGTTCAGTTAATATTTAACTATTAGCTGGTGTTATAAGACAAAATCTTGCATCATTTCTACTATATATGTATTTCTTAACAAGTGAAGGACACACTAATCTTATCAAGAACAAACATGAGCTAGGCCAAACTCCATATTCTAGCTAAAATGTATAGGTAACCTTGAGAAGGTTTTCTATAGATAACAGCTTAAAGATAATATTGGTTTCAGTTAAAACTCACATTTGAGTTTTCTCAATTTTCCTGTAAAACTAAAATGGTGTCTTAAAACTAAAATGGAGTCCCTCATGATATGTGCTATGTTCTTTACAATCCCCTCTTTGAGACATTATTTATATGGCTCACTATCTTTCACAGTTATGTAAATTTTCTTCTATCATAATACATACTCAGATAAATTCTATTCGCAGCAGCAGGATCAGGGGTTCGGGATGCCTTAACAATTATACACATTATAAGCTTATAACAGGCATATAGGAACAAAACAAAAAGAGCAATCATAATTATAG
Source organism: Lithobates septentrionalis (assembly GCA_037952835.1). NCBI lineage: Eukaryota > Metazoa > Chordata > Amphibia > Anura > Ranidae > Lithobates > Lithobates septentrionalis. The sequence goes on along the minus strand of JBBDGP010000111.1, from coordinate 3,469,185 downwards.
TTATGGCAGCACTCTTTATCCATGCCAAAATTCCTATCCCAGAACTTAGGTTTGCAAAAGGATCCCATGTCTTAGCAATGTTTCTAGCTTCATCTTGTAATTTGTTTACTTCTTTCCGGTGTTGTGCAATTATATCATAATAATCTGGTACCTCCATACTTGTGTTATGAAACCAGGTACAACACTCATAATCTTCTGTGTTTTCACATAACCCAGTTAAGGCAGCACTCATGCTTTCTATGGCTAACTCGTGTAGTTCTAATTGTTTTCTAATTGCCCTAGTTTCTATATTTAATTTAGTAATATCATCAGAATTCTTTTCCATTATTTCATCAATGATTCCAGTGTAATTATTCAACCTTTTCATTAAGTCTATTCCCCACCCAGTCCATGAGGGGAACCAAGCCCATGCCTTATCCTTTGTAAGAAATAACTCCCTTTTATTGCGGTGTTTGAGGGGGTACCTAGGATGCATGCTAGCTTCAAGGAGGTGTCCTCCCTTGCTATCTCCTACTACGCCCATGATGGGGACTAGGGATGCAAGATAACACCATCCTTGGGGTTCGGTGGGGATCCAAGGGTGACAGATTTTTCCACAACAAATATAAATACTGTTTCCTAGAGCTAAGGATCGTTTGTTGAATATTGTCATCATTTCATCAGAAAAACTGGAAAAAGTTAAACTCGACAATAATTGTCCTACTGTGGAAGTGGAACTGGAGTTAAGAAAGTTTATTAGAGTGGTGTTTAGGGCAGGTTCTGAAGTATGAAAGAAAGGGCTTTCAATTGAAGTCATTGAAAAGTTAATATTAGCTTGTTGGCAAACTTCAGCTCCGTTTTGTGGAGTTTCCCAACCTAAAACACCAGTCTGGGGAATGACTTCTACCAGTAATTTGGAAAGTAAGGGTATTATTTGAAAGTGTTCTTATGACTTCTGTAAGGACGACAGGAGGTGTGCCATTAAGGAGTGGGGTGAAGTTTAGAGGTACTGCCATTAAGGGGATTCTAGCAGTGCTAGGATGGAGTTTACTACATATCCAACATTTTTCAAATCCAGATTTCTGGGCGTAGCTATATTTAAACTTCAACAATAACATTTTATCTGTAAAACTTTCTGAGTTTTCATTTCTCTTGTGTCTGTCATGTGTATTATTCTGTTGTAGAGTGTTAGAGGCCCCACAAATACCCTTTATGAGTCCCAAATCTTCAGAATAATAAATACAGTTAGTTATCAGCCAAGTTGGCAGGAACACAATCAGGGCAGCCCAGCATAGGAGGCACAAGGCTTTCCCAGAAGTCCGTGGTGAAATAAGCGACGTCATCTTGTTCAGAGTCTTGACCACCTGCTTCACTCTGTTTTCGAGGATTTATATCACTTGCTTCACCTCTCTGTGCTTTATCTTTGCCTTGCTTCTTAGGGTCCTGGTTGACCTTCTTTACGCGACTTGCATGAATCCAGGCCTGTTGTCCTTCTACCAAAATAGCTGTGCGGGTGACTGCGATCACTGTGGTTGGGGGTCCGAAGGGAAACTCTTGTTTCTTGGTGCGGTTCAATCTCTGGACCACCACGGTGTCACCCACCTGGAAAGGGTGTGTAGGTTCCTGTGAAGAAGAAGGAGAGGTGCGAGCAACATTCCTTTCAACTTTATCCAAAGTTTCAATAAGTTTTTTTACATATTCTTCCTGAATAAGATCTAGGTCCCCTCTTTCTAACATAAGTGGCTGTCTGGCCCATGGGGTGGGGAATGGCCTACCCATTAAGACTTCAAAAGGAGAGTATCCTGTCTTTTTAGAGGGTGTCATTCTTACCTCGGCTAGTACAGCTGGTAGGACCTTCTTCCAATTTGCATACGTACCTCCAGTGGCCTTCCTGATCTTATCTTTGATGGTTCTGTTCATCCTTTCCACTATACCTGAACTCTGGGGGTGTTGTAGGGTGACAGTGTCTCTTTAAGAATTCCTAGCTGCAGGAACCTTTCCACCATTGGGGCCACTCCTTCCTCTTTTTCTTTTGAAATTGGGTATTGTTTGTGATAAACCGGCTGTGCCCATGATTTTAAAGCTGCCTTGTATGGGGTACAAGAAATAAGACCTACATCCAAGGAGCTTTTTGACCATACCGGATCATCTGGTGGAGGGAGATCACTATCCTCAGTGTAATATATTGGTATTACCTTGGAGTGTACGAAAACCCCTCCTTCAGTAGTCATTTTCAGTGTTATACCCAATTTTCCCATCAAATCTCTACCCAAGAGATTCACAGGACAATTTGGTATAATCCTGAAACAATGATGCAAGACTGTTGCACCTCCCCTTTCAACATCACTTACTGGTAAAGGTGGTGTTTTGTATGTTTTGGTAAGTATCCCATTAATTCCCATAGAAGGTTCAGCAATTTTAGTCTCACCTCTGTAGTAGTCCTCACTGAGGGTGCTCCGAGTTGCCCCTGAATCGGTTAAAAACGGAACAGGCCTATGTTTGACATATAGGGTCACAATTGGTTGTTCATTGTAAGAGTGTGAGATCAAAGGAAATGCTGGGATACTACCTTCCGGGCAGCTTCATTTTAGTTGCTGTTGATTCCACTGTATAGGGAATCGGGGACCCTGTTGCTTTGGGGCAACTTGATTTGGTTGGCTAGATTGGGGTCCCTGTGTATGCATTTGATCTTGATCTTGAGTATTTGGGTTATTCCATTCATAAGGACATTGATTTCTCCAGTGACCCTGTTGTCCACAGTTAAAACAACATGTGCGGGACTGCTGGGGTGGTCTGGAAAAACCATGCCCTCTCCCTTTTGTTCTTCCTCTTCCTCTGCCTCTGTTTCCACTGCCCCATTGTCCACCATTATCTTGGGGAGGCTGAGTTCGCACTCCACCCTGATAAAGGCTACTCACTGCTTTCTCTTTTATTACATCAAAACACCCTGCTGCTTCTTTCTGTATTAAGGTTTCCTGAAATTGGTCAATCGTCTGTGTGGTCCATTCAGATATCATCTGTTTTACCACCAAGGCGAACTGGGGTTTTAGATTATTCATATAAGTTTGAATAAACAAAGCTCCCACATCAGTAGTTGTAGCTAATCCAGCTTCTGTTGTCCAATTTTCATGAAACCTTTTCCAGAATTCAACTACAGTTTCTCCTGACTTTTGTTTGCATGCTATGGCAGTAGGGAGGGAACTTTTATTTTTAAATACTCTCATCATTTCAGTCTCTAATTCTGTCCACATGGTGTTCCTACCTGGTACTGTGTTTAACCCATATACTCCCGCGTTTCCAGTGTCAATAGTGTTTATACTTGGAACATTTGTCCAGTTCCAGGAACTGGTGTGTCCTATGATACCATCAATGATAAGACGCATGTCTTCCTGTGTGTAATTTCTACCCTTACAGGCCTTTTTTAAGTAAGTTAAAGTGCCACCTGCAGAGGCGGTGGGTTTGGGGCAATGTTTTACTATCCTGTCAATGTCCTCAATGTCTATTACCTTTTTTAATAATTCATTTCCAATGGTCATGAAAGGTGCTTGAAGGTTAGTGTTACTATATACAGTTCCACTCTTTGTTTTAGGGGGACTAAGTATTCTATCCCCTTTAACGTCTTCTTCCTCCTGCTCTTGGCCAGGTGGTGAAACTACCCCTCCTATAGCTCCCTGATCATCTTCTGGTTCCCCTACCTCGACTCGGGCCCTCTGTGGGTGCTGTCTATCTTGTTGTGGAGCGGAAGGCATCTGCTGTTGTGGTTGTGGAGCGGGGGGGACCTGCCGTTGTCTGGTTGCATAATGTCCAGCCAGAAGATCAATATCTTCCTTTCTTAAACTTGGATAGACATGTACATATGCGGGTGGAGGATGACTGACTATTGGCAGGGGTGAGGCTATTGGGTCAGGGACAAATCTCTTTTTATCGGCTTCTTCTCTATGTTTCTGGTCATAATCTTCCTTACTTAAACATTTGGTGGGCTTTTTCTGTTTCTTATTATCCCTCTGAAACCAATATGGGGCGTATTTTAACCAGTTCTCTCCTCCCTTTTCCATATAATCCATATCCCATTGAGGATCCCCGGGGTACCAAGGGAAAGCTCTCTTATCTCCTAAACACAATCCTTTTATCATATCTATGTGAAATTCATCATTAGCGCCATCCCGGGGAAAGGGGTCTACACTGTGTATGGCTTCGGTCCATCCCGCTAAATTTGAAACCCATGGGACTATGAATTCATAATTAGTACCACAAATTCTGTCTACAAAATCCTTACACGTTTCTCCTGGATTGGGAAGAGGGGGAGGATCTTCTTTACCTTGTTTCTGACCCATATTGACAGTGGGAGTCGACTGTTCTTACCACCCAGTCTTCTGACCCACACACACACAACAGATTATCTTATAACTTCTAATGCGATAGATAAGAAAAAGCAAAGGATTTTGGGGTCACCGGAGTCTATTTCCTCATTAACCACTTCATATCCCTTCCCAAAAGGAATGTCTCTATATATGTGTATGCAGTACTGCTTATCTTTGTGGGTTTCCCAAAAACCCTCCAATATTAACCTCTGGCGTGGTTCTTATCCCCTACTAATTTACGGGTCTAAAAAGCTTTAATCAGAGCTGAGGCAAGAAATATTTCGTCAATAAAGACAAAATGAAGACTTACCTTCAGATATGATTTTATTTGGCTTTTTTTCCCGGCGAGCCCCCAGATTGTAGGCAATTACGGCTTCTAAGACCACCCAGATAGGTTCAGGTAATGCAGGAAGACCTCCGTTGACCCCCAGGCCTGGAGATATCAATAAAGTGACACAGGAGACAGGTTTGCTTAGCCACTTAATGACATCTAATTTGAGTTTCAGAAATACAGCATTTATGTCTTTTGAGGGATGGGAGGAGTTTTACTAACCTTATACATGTCATTGAAATGAAAATAGGTTCAGTTAATATTTAACTATTAGCTGGTGTTATAAGACAAAATCTTGCATCATTTCTACTATATATGTATTTCTTAACAAGTGAAGGACACACTAATCTTATCAAGAACAAACATGAGCTAGGCCAAACTCCATATTCTAGCTAAAATGTATAGGTAACCTTGAGAAGGTTTTCTATAGATAACAGCTTAAAGATAATATTGGTTTCAGTTAAAACTCACATTTGAGTTTTCTCAATTTTCCTGTAAAACTAAAATGGTGTCTTAAAACTAAAATGGAGTCCCTCATGATATGTGCTATGTTCTTTACAGGCCCCAAGTTTAATAAAAAGACCCTGTAGACAAGCTTTGTGAGCATTCCAAACAATAGCACAGTCAGTTACAGAATTGACATTTTGCTGGAAATAATTATCGATCTCGGATTGTATTTGAGACTCAAAGGAGGGGTTGTTGAGAAGGGAGGTGTTTAATCTCCAGACCGTATGTCTAGTGGCTTGGGAGGGGGATGCTAGTTTGATCGTGACTGGAGCATGGTCAGACCATGATATAGTGCCTATGGTAGAGGCAGTGATAGCTTGTAGTAGGTGTTTATCTGTAATGAATAGGTCAATTCGGGAGTAAGATTGGTGTGGGGGGGGAAAGTAGGTGTAGTCTCTCTCCTCATCGTGCATGCACCTCCATGTGTCATAAAGGTCTTCTTTTTTGAGGATAGTTGATATTGCTGAGGGGCTATTTCTCGCAGGATTGGAGGTATCAAGTGTAGGGTCAATTACTTCATTAAAGTCTCCACAAATTATCAGGGGGGAAGATCTGTAAGGGGCCATTTTGGCAAAGAGAGTGGCGTAGAATCTTTTTTGTGCTGTATTGGGGGCATAAATGTTTACTATAGTGAGAGGGCGGTTGTCAAATGTGGCTGATAGGATTAAGAATCTGCCATCTTCGTCACTTTCACAGTGATGAAGCTTAAAATCTATTGCTGCGTTTATGGCAATCATTACTCCTCTCTTTTTTTTAGGGGCACTTGCGAAGAAGCAATGGGGATATTTTTTGTGACTACATTGGGGTTGTTTGAGCTTAGTGAAGTGCGTTTCTTGGGCGCAGATTATGTCTGCCCGTTGTTGTAGTGCTTCTTTCCATAAGAGGTTGTGCTTAAATGGTGAATTTAGGCCTTTAACATTGAGGGAGGTAATCGAGAGTGTCATATTGGTATTGTAGTTATGAGGGCCTGGGCAGAGGGAGAGAGACTTCACCTATTGTTGATGGATGTGAATACACAATTAGATAACTAAATGTCGTATATGGTACAAGTATATTACCAAAACCAGTTGCTAAATACAAACAGTCTACAATTCTAGGAGAAAATTATAATCAATGCCGATTAATCTGTGCTGTAATCAAGAAAAAAGAATAGACAATAAGAAAAAAAAACAGACAAAAAACGTGTGCTTAGCACAACCGTAAACCTGAGGGGTGGTGAGGAAAAGGTATAGATGTGACGCCCAGGCTGGATACAAGTAGATCTGGGGATCTGGGCTTGTATCAGAGTTAGGTCTTTTTGGGAGCTTTATTCGCCATACTTCTGGAGTCAGATGGCTTGTAGGAGGGAGTAGCTTGTTCCGCTTCTCTGAGAAAACCCCAATTTGTGAGCTTTTTGTAGCCATCTTTCGGGGAAAGAATAGGTACTATCTTTTGTTGGTGAGTGACCAGCAATTTCGTAGGGAAGCCCCATTTGTAGGTTATTTTTTTTTGTTGGAGTATGGAAGTCACCGGGGCGAAAGCTCTGCGCATCTCCATTGTAGCCGGGGACAGGTCAGTGAACAGCTTGACATTATTGTAAGGGGCTGGCAGGGGTGTCACGGATCTGGCGGCAGAGAGAACTTGTTCCTTCACATGGAAGAAATGTATACGTGCCAAGATATCTCTGGGGATATCGTCAGGGAGGTGTGGCGGTTTAGCAATTCTGTGGGCCCGGTCAATTAAGGTGTCGCGGGCGTTGAGGCGTGGGAGTAGAGCTGAGATAAGTTGTTGCAAGTAGGGGGTTATTTCGTTCGGTTTAACCGATTCAGGGATGCCCCGGAATTTGATGTTATTCCACCTAGAGCGGTCTTCCAAATCCGCCAGTTTCATTTTGATACGGTGAATTTCTTCCAAATGGTGCTCGTGAGCATCTAACATTTCGTTGTGTGCCTTAGAGTAATCTTGCAGATTTTCTTCTAGGACGTCTGTGCGCTCTTCTAGGCAGTCTATTTTATCATGCATCTGAGATAATGACATTTGGAGCTCTCTATGCAGGTCTTGCTGCAGTGTAAGAAGCATAGATTTCAGCATAGCTTCAGACACTGTATTGTCAGTGACAGGTATAGCAGCCAGGGAGGGAGTATTTTGGGCGCTGTGTGTCCCTGCAACAACATGGGACCACAGCTGCTTCTTTGCATGTGGCTCTTTGTTTGGGGAATGTGCAGGGGAGGTAGCCAGCCTCTTACCTCTGTCCTGCTGCAGTCCTCCTGGGGAATCCTCTGGAGGGGGGTGTGTGTCCATGCTGTCCCTATCCGTTGATGTGGTCACAGTGCCATGGAGAGGGAGTGCTGAGGAGGTAGCAGGCAGGCCCTCTGTGTTGTTGATGGAGCGGGCGCCGTCGCTTCCATCGGCGCCATCTTGGGCCTTCTGCATGGCGGCGGCCATCGGGTAGTAATTTGTGAGACGGCGGCGGTTTGGCGGCTTGTACCGCTGCATCGGTGTGCCCGAGAGTTTCCCCAGTCCTTCCCTGCTGTTGTGATGTGAGCAGCGGGAAGGATGGTAGCTAGGGGTTGCTGATATCCAGGCCGTGGAGCGGAGCTCGGACTTCAGGCAGCCATCCTGGTCCGCAGCAGGCCACGCCCCTCTTTTTATCTTATTTTTAAACTGTTCCTTTCATTTTTTTTTTAATCATTTTTATTGTTATCTCAGGGAATGTAAATATCCCCTATGATAGCAATAGGTAGTGACAGGTACTCTTTTTTGAAAAAATTGGTCTATTAGACCCTAGATCTCTCCTCTGCCCTCAAAGCATCTGACCACACCAAGATGGGTGTGATAAAATGCTTTCCCAATTTCCCAATGGTGCTGTTTACATCCGGCGAAAGTCATGAAATGCTCGTAGCTTCCGGTTTCTTAGGCCATAGAGATGTTTGGAGCCACTCTGGTCTCTGATCAGCTCTATGGTCAGCTGGCTGAATCACTGGCTGCATTCTCAGGTTCCCTGTTGAGACAGGAGAGCCAGAGAAAAACACGGAAGACGGTGGGGGGTGGGGGCAGTCTAGAGGCTAATTAGCTGCTAGGATTGCTTTTACATGAAAGCCGACCGCTGGCTGAAAAGAATGATACCAAGATGATACCTAAACCTGCAGGCATCATTCTGGTATAACCACTCAAAGTCGTGAATGGCGTACCTGAAGACAAAAAAATGGTTAACAATAAAACACAGTAAACGGTAAAGTATAAAAAATTGCATACCTGAAAAGCAAACATGATAAAACATAATAACAATAAAACATTGCAGAATAGAATACAGTAAAAAAGAGCAGAACAATAGAGAGAGGATAGAGAGAGAGAGAGAACAATAAAACGACAACTATTTTTTTTTGTTTTATATATTTATTTATTTTTTTTACACTTTTTTTTGTAACTAACTATTATAACTGTAACCGGTTCAAGGTTCGGGTCTCTCAAAATGCGATGGCATCTTGGGAGACCCTGTGAAAGTGTGCCTAGTCTGTGCAATGCTGTACCCTACGCTAATACTCAACTAGTGTATGGTAGCGTTCAAAACATTCACCAATGCAAAGACCAGGATTGTCAGGACAGGAGGGACAATAATAGCGGGTGTCACACCTATATCCGCGCTTGCTGCAGACACAACATCTTTTTTGGGGGGGTTCGTTGGGTAGGGGTACTCGGGAGGACATAAAGAAAATGCCTCTCATGCAGCCGACTGCATTTGGTTGGGAATGTGAATGGGGGAATTACGGTGCTGCAAAAGTGGTGGGTTCCCAATTAGGATTGGCGAATGCAGCAGGAAGGGCATGATGGGCACGACGGGCCTGTTTGTCTTCTTCTTGGTGACAGCGGGTCACTACTTGTGCTTGCCACCTCACCAGCTTGAACTGCACTTATGGGACTCGCCACGTCACCAAGTGTTACTGCAGTGCTGGTTTGACTATGACGGGGGTGTACTAGGCCGCTGGTGCTTGCCAGTTCACCAAAACGCTACCAAAAAAACTGTTAGCGATCGCAGGGATCAGGCCTGACTCTGCAAACGCTGCAGTTATGCGTTTAGTGTTTTGTAAGTAACAGTGATCGATCGATACTGCACTTGGGTGGGCTGGGCTGGGCCGGGCAGAGGGGCAAAACGCAGGTGCTAGCAGGTATCTGGGCTGATCCCGCTAACACTGCGTTTTTGGGAACCCTAAACTGCTGGGGACGCTAGTATAGATCTGATCGGATCAGATATTGATCCGTTCAGATACTATACTACTAAATGAGGTGTACGGTGCGTGCGTGGGTGTTAGCGGTACTGGCGCTAACCTGACGCTGCCTGGGGCTGGTGCTTGCCAGTTCAACAAAATGCTACCAAAAAAACTGTTAGCGATCGCAGGGATCATGCCTGACTCTGCGAACACTGCAGTTATGCGTTTAGTGTTTTGTAAGTGACAGTGATCGATCAATACTGCACTTGGGTGGGCTGGGCTGGGCCGGGTGGAGGGGCAAAACGCAGGTGCTAGCAGGTATCTGGGCTGATCCCGCTAACGCTGCGTTTTTGGGAAACCTAAACTGCTGGGGACGCTAGTATAGAACTGATCAGATCAGATATTGATCCGTTCAGATACTATACCACTAAGGGAGGCGTATGCTGCGTGCGTGGGTGTTAGCAGTACTGGCGATAATCTGACGCTGCCTGGGGCAACGCATATCACCGCCGGGCGATCAGGGGGCTAAACCTTTATTCGGTAATAAACGGCGGGTGCCCTGACACTATAAAAAATAAACGAACTAACCAGTGTCACCCGTAACGGTTATACAGTGATCAGTGGTGAAAGGGTTAACTAGGGGGCAATCAAGGGGTTAAAACATTTATTAGATAGTATATGGGGGTCCCTGTCGCTATAAAACGCTGACGGCGAACCTAAATATTTACGTACCTAACTAGCCTCACCAGTGACACTAATACAGCGATCAGAAAAATGATCGCTTAGTGACACTGGCCACAGGGGGTGATCAAGGGGTTAAAACTTTGTTAGGGGGGTACCCTAGACCTAAAGGGGGCTAACCATAACTGCCCTAACACACTAACTGTCACAAACTGACACCATGCAGTAAGCAAAAAAAAAAAACAGCTTGGTGTCAGTGTGACAGGGGGGGGGGGGAGGGGTGATCGGGGGGGGGGATCGGGGGGTAAAGGGGGTGTAATGTGTGCCTGGCATGTTCTACTGTGTGTGTGTGTTTGGTGCACTCAGATTACAGTCTTCTCTCCTCGGCGCCGGAACGGAAACTGCCGAGCCGAGAAGAGATGACATCACATCCTCTGCCATTGGCCAGGAAGTCTGTCATTGGCCAGGAGCTATCGCCTATGATCGCCCCTGACCTTAATCTGACCGCCGCTGGCACCGGGGGGGTCCGATCGGACCCCCCACCCGCGGGAAGGCAAGGACGTACATGTAAGTCCTTTTGCCTGCCCGTGCCACTCTGCCGACGTACATCGTCGCGCGGCGGTCGGCAAGTGGTTAAAATAGTGATAAAATATATCCATAAAATGTGCAAGTAAAGTAAAGATGAATGGTACTCAGTAAAGCAGGCACTGAAATGGCAGTTTCTAAAATCAATACTAAAAAAATATTTGATAGATCCTATAAACACGTGTAAGAGCGTAACACATAAAAATATATTCCATATAAATATATGCCGCAAAAGTCCTTATAAGTGAAAATGAGTATAATAAAAACAAATAAAATAAATAGTCTCCATATAAGGTGCAGGATGTGTAAGTGACTGGATATTAGCGGTGTCAGCAGGGAACAGTAAAGTGCTGGTGTTGGTGGTAGTTCTCTAACACAGAATGCTGATGGTATGTGGCTATCTGACTCCTGTGCAGCGTAATGTATAGATGTCCCCTTACCTTACCGCTGTAAGGTAACAGCATGTGGGTGTATCTCAGTGTGTCTCCTGGTGAGTTCCTAGTCTGGCATTTCCGGTTACACTGATGTGTGTCTCTAGTCTGCAATCAGAGTCCACTTTTTTGTCCCTGGTATGACCGCACCAAATGAGCCTCTTAGTGGGGCATGAGGAGATGTAAAGAGGGATGCACGATAGTGTAGTATTTTCCAAAATTTTTTTATAAACAGCAAAGGTAAAATCAAGGTACTCACAAAAAGGAGTATCAAAACAAGTATGTGAAAACCAGTTGCGAGCTCGCCAACGTCACTTCCGGTGCCTCGTGTTCCCGCACGTATTCGTCACTGTCACGTGACTTCATCAGGGGATGACTAGAAGCAATAGGAAGTGTCTTTTATGTGTGTGTTTAATTGACATACAGCAGCCATTTTCTTGTGGATCCGGTCACCGGAAATAGAACGGCGGCCATTTTCCAATAGCACTGGTCATCGGAAGTCGACCGGCGGCCATTTTCGAGTGGATGTTCAACTATTATATTGTCAACATACATTCAGCAGCCATTTTCTAGTGGCTCAGAGGCCGGAAAGGTGCCAGCGGACATTTTCTTGTGAATATTTGGCCAGAAAAAAATAAACAGATGATGGTTCACAGATACAAGCTCCACAAATTGGTAATAAAAAATTAAATGTGCTGAATGGAGCTAGCGGCATCTTAGAAGAATAAAATGGAAACATTTATTAGAAAGAAAGATTAATAAAAATATATATAAATATATAAATATATCTATATACTAAAAACGGGATATTTGATAAAAACAGTCACTTAAACAAATTGTGATACCGGAGCGTGGTAAAAACACACAATGACCTTCAGGACATCTCAAGTTGGTAAGTGTAAAAAGAGGGAGATAACAACGAATAAAAACACACATACACTGGAAATGGCATTAGCGACTCACTTTCCCATAATCTGAGTGGAATAAATATAAAAGAGAGAGGAGCAATAATATGATAAGAGAATAAGAGTACAGAATCCATAAAAAGCATAAATTGTTAAAAATCATTAAAAACAAGTAAGATCAAATTCTATGTTAAGACCCCGAGGTCAACCAACATATTGAGGTGTTCAAGAGAGTGGTTTTAGAAGAATTGAAAGAACTGAAGATTAAGAAAAGAGAAGAACCCAAACACATAAAGAGCGGAATTCGCAAACTCACAAAGAGAAAAGACTTGGTAATCCGACCAGCAGATAAAGGCGGAGGGAAGTATTGTTGTCCTGTCTAAAGAACGGTACAGTTCCAGCATGAATTTACTATTACAATCACTATTAGCTGCCTTCTGGGTAACCCCATGTTCAAATGCAGGAAAGCCCTAGAACAGACTGTCCATCTAGGCATTAAAAGAAATATTTTGAATAAAAAAGAGGCCAAATACCTAGTATCGGAATCATGCTGCACACGCATCCTATGCTCGCTCCTGAAGATTAGGGATAGGCTGTCTGTTCGAGTCGAACATGAGTTCGACTCGAACACTGGCCATTCGCTTGTTCGCTGAATTTTGAACATTATGGGCCGTTCGCGCCAAATTCGAGCGGCGCATCATGGCCCATAATGCACTGCGTCATCGCAGTGCATTGCTGGCTGATGATTGGCCAAGCATGCACTATGACCTAACAAAAATATAACAGGATAAGTGCAGCACAAAAATATATGAATATGTTAATCGAAAAGAAATTGAATATGTTCCCCAAAAGTCCATCAAAGAAGATCCATATGAACTTCAAACGACAGGAATCGGTCATGCATACAATATCCAATTGCGCTTACCAGAGATAGTGGACCTCTGCAAAGCAGGGGTCAAACTCACAGGTATCCCCACAGGGATGATGGCATTCCTGGTGGTGTCACTGGAGGAGATCACTGTGGTATGGAAACCCAGATATCCAGAGGAATGAGACAACCTTCCAACAGGGAAAAACCAAGGATGTAGACCGCCAGATTGGAGATGTAAGAAAAGCCGCTCCACGAAATGTAAAAAATAATAAAGGATACCATCTAAGAGTAATCCATCTTTTTATTATAAAGTCCAATATTACACTATAAAAACGAGCGCTCTCAAGCGCAGAAAGTTTAAAAAGGTCGGACTGCAACACAGTGCAGTACTGACACACACAGTATGGCAGCGGGTGACGTCTGTGACAAAGCTCCTCCCCCCGTACACGGCATTACATCCTATTGGACTTCGTCAGCGAAGTCCAATAGGAAGTCCTCGCTGACGAAGTCCAATAGTACGTAATGCCGCATACGGGGGAAGAGCTTTGTCACGGACGTCACCCGCTGCCATAATGTGTGTGTCGGTACTGCACTGTGTTGTAGTCCGACCTTTTTAAACTTTCTGCGCTTGAGAGCGCTCGTTTTTATAGTGTAGTATTGGACTTTATAATAAAAAAGATGGATTACTCTTAGATGGTATCCTTTATTATTTTTTACATTTCGTGGAGTGGCTTTTCTTACATCTCCAATCTGGCGGTCTACATCCTTGGCTTTTCCCTGTTGGAAGGTTGTCTCATTCCTCTGGATATCTGGCTTTCCATACCACAGTGATCTCCTCCAGTGACACCACCAGGAATACCATCATACCTGTGGGGATACATGTGAGTTTGACCCCCTGCTTTGCAGAGGTCCACTATCTCTGGTAAGCACAATTGAATATTGTATGCATGACCGATTCCTGTCATTTGAAGCTTATATGGATCTTTTTTGATAGACTTTTGGGGAACACATTCAATTTCTTTTCGATTAACATATTCATATATTTTTGCGCTGCACTTATCCTGTTATATTTTTGTTACCTCTCAGGCATATGTGATTACCTGTAGTGTTCAGCTTGCAATTTCTGATTCTTTGTATGTGTTTGCACTGATTGTTACCCTTTACTAATTTAATGCACTATGACCTGCATGCTTTAGCTAATCACAGCCCTGTCAGCGAAAAGAGCCATAATTGGCCACAGGCAGGGTGCCTGTGGCCAATTATGGCTCAGGGGGTTACGTACACGCCCCACACTATATAAGGCCGCCCGCACATCAGTCTCGTGTAGTGTGTTGGTGGCATTTGTTCAGAGAGAGACAGAGAGAGTGTCATTTCATTTAGTTTGAGCAGGCAGGCAATTCCTGGTGTACTGTTGCTAATATACTTCAGGCAGGCAGGCAGGCGAGACAGTTAGCTGCAGTGTATTTAGTATATATATATACATCCCAGCTTTGTATATACAGTGGCTTGCGAAAGTATTCGGCCCCCTTGAACTTTTCAACCTTTTGCCACATTTCAGGCTTCAAACATAAACATATAAAATTTTAATTTTTTGTGAAGAATCACCAACAAGTGGGACACAATTGTGAAGTGGAACGAAATCTATTGGATATTTTAAACTTTTTTAGCAATTAAAAAACTGAAAAGTGGTGCGTGCAAAATTATTCGGCCCCTTTACTTTCAGTGTAGCAAACTCACTCCAGAAGTTCAGCGAGGATCTCTGAATGATCCAATGTTGTCCTAAATGACTGATGGTGATAAATAGAATCCACCTGTGTGTAATCAAGTCTCTGTATAAATGCACCTGCTCTGTGATAGTCTCAGGGTTCTGTTGAAAGCGCAGAGAGCATCATGAAGACCAAGGAACACACCAGGCAGGTCCGTAATACTGTTGTGGAGAAGTTTAAAGCCGGATTTGGATACAAAAAGATTTCCCAAGCTTTAAACATCCCAAGGAGCACTGTGCAAGCGATCATTTTGAAATGGAAGAAGTATCAGACCACTGCAAATCTACCAAGAACTGGCTGTCCCTCTAAACTTTCAGCTCAGACAAGGAGAAGACTGATCAGAGATGCAGCCAAGAGGCCCATGATCACTCTGGATGAACTGCAAAGAACTACAGCTGAGGTGGGAGAGTCTGTCCATAGGACAACAATCAGTCGTACATTGCACAAATCTGCCCTTTATGGAAAAGTGGCAAGAAGAAAGCCATTTCTCAAAGATATCCATAAAAAGTTTCGTCTAAAGTTTGCCACAAGCCACCTGGGAGACACACCAAACATGTGGAAGAAGGTGCTCTGGTCCGATGAAACCAAAATCGAACTTTTTGGCCACAATGCAAAACGATATGTTTGGCGTAAAAGCAACACAGCTCATCACACTCAACACACCATCCCCACCGTGAAACATGGTGGTGGCAGCATCATGGTTTGGGCCTGCTTTTCTTCAGCAGGGACAGGGAAGATGGTTAAAATTGAGGGGAACATGGATGCAGCCAAATACAGGACCATTCTGGATGAAAACCTGTTGGAGTCTGCAAAAGACCTGAAACTGGGACGGAGATTTATCTTCCAACAAGACAATGATCCCAAACATACAGCAAAATCTACAAAGGAATGGTTCACAAATAAACGTATCCAGGTGTTAGAATGGCCAAGTCAAAGTCCAGACCTGAATCCAATCGAGAATCTGTGGAAAGAGCTGAAAACTGCTGTTCACAAACGCTCTCCATCCAACCTCACTGAGCTCGAGCTGTTTTGCAAGGAAGAATGGGCAAGAATTTCAGTCTCTCGATGTGCAAAACTGATAGAGACATACCCCAAGCGACTTGCAGCTGTAATCTCAGCAAAAGGTGGCTCTACAAAGTATTAACGCAAGGGGGCCGAATAATTTTGCACGCCCCACTTTTCATTTTTTTATTAGTTAAAAAAGTTTCAAAAATCCAAAAGATTTCGTTCCACTTCACAATTGTGTCCCACTTGTTGGTGATTCTTCACAAAAAATAAAAATTTTATATCTTTATGTTTGAAGCCTGAAATGTGGCAAAAGTTTGAAAAGTTCAAGGGGGCCGAATACTTTCGCAAGCCACTGTATATTAGCTTCATCTCACTGCAGACCGTTCCTGGTGTACTGTCACTAATATACTTCATGCAGGTGGGTGAGACAGTTAGCTGCAGTGTATTTAGTATATATATACATCCCGGCTTTGTATATATGTATATATACTGTATAAAGTTAAACTTCATCTCACTACAGACCGTTCTTGGTGTACTGTTGCTAGTATGCTTCAGGCAGGCGGGCGAGACAGTTAGCTGCAGTGTATTTAGTATATATACATCCCGGCTTTGTATGTATATATAAATATATATATATATATATATATATATATATATATATATATATATATATATATATATATATATATACTGTATACAGTTTAGCTTCCTCTCACTGCAGACTGTTCCTGGTGTACTGTTGCTAATATACTTCAATATACTTCAGCCAGGCAGGTGACTCACTGAGCTGCGGTGCATTTAATATATATATATATACAGGCTTGTACATATAGTCTACCAAAGCCTATACCCTACTAGGCCATTGCCTGAGTGCATGTTCAAAGACACTTTCAGCTAGGCAGGTGACTCACTGAGCTGCAGTTCATAAAATATATATCCACTGCATTGTATTCCAGCCAAGCCTATACCTGACTGTATTAAACCACAGAAGAGAGTATCCCCCTTAAACTGGGAATAGATCACTAACTCGTAAGATAAAAAATATTTTATTTTAATAGTATACTTTAAAAAGACGTAGAGACGTCTATGACATACAAAGATACAAAAAATGCATTCCATACAAAATCAGAACAAGAAATATACAAACGATAATATTAGATGTACTTTCCTGGGGGTGATGTACCCCAATACCCGACGCGTTTCCGGTATTCTGATACCTTCATCAGGGATTTGAGAGTTGCAAGTATTTTACAGGTGTATGGGTGTCCAGTGGAATGACTTTGTGTTCAGGCAGCACTTATGACCCCCAAGGTCAAATGACGTGTTTTCATGGACGCCAGACCCAGATAATAAAGAGGCTGTATAGATATTGTGTTACCAATATCCAAGTAGATTAAATAAGCCAAGTTGGGATAAGAGTTCATTAGAACTTGTATAATACCGGCTGCATGCCCGGTGGATAAATATCCAAAACAGTGCCACCGTGGCTGGCTCCTAGGTATGGCCCTTGTAGTGTCTGGGTTCAATATAGGGTGCCTTCCACTGTTAGTGGTACAGGTTTTGCTCCATAATATCCCTGTATTTAGCACCATCTATCTTTCCCTCAACCCTGACCTGTTTCCTAGTCCTGACTGCTGAAAAAACATCCCCACAGCATGATGCTGCCACCACCATGTTTCACTGTAGGGATGGTGTTCTTTGGGTGATGTGATGTGTTGGGTCTGCGCCAGACATAGCGTTTTCTTTGATGGCCAAAAAGTTCAATTTTAGTCTCATCAGACCAGAGCACCTTACTCCATACATTTTGGGAGTCTCCCACATGCCTTTTCGCAAACTCAAAATGTGCCATTTTGTTTTTTGCTGAAAGTAATGGCTTTCTTCTGGCCACTCTGCAACAAAGCCCAACTCTATGAAGCGTACGGCTTATTGTTGTCCTATGTACAGATACTCCAGTCTTTGCTGTGGAACTCTGCAGCTCCTCCAGGGTCACCTTAGGTCTCTGTGCTGCCTCACTGATTAATGCCCTCCTTGCCCGGTCCATGAGTTTTGGTGTGCGGCCGTCTCTTGGCAGGTTTGCTTTTGTGCAATGTTCTTTCCATTCGGTTATAATAGATTTGATGGTGCTCCTAGAAATCATCAAAGATTTGGATATTTTTTTATAACCTAACCCTGACTTGTACTTCTCAACAACATTTTCCCTTACTTGTTTGGAGAGTTCCTTTGGTCTTCATGGCAGTGTTTGGTTAGTGGTGCCTCTTGCTTAGGTGTTGCAGCCTCTGGGGCCTTTCAAAAAGGTGTGTATATGTAATGACAGATCATGTGACACTTAAATTTCACACAGGTAGACATCATTTCACTAATTATGTGACTTCTGAAGGTAATTGGTTGCACCAGAGCTTTTTATGGGCTTCGTAACAAAGGGTGTAAATACATACGCACGTGTCAATTATCAGTTTTTTATTTCTGAAAAATAGTTTTATGTATATATTTTTCTAATTTTACTTCACCAACTTAGACTATTGTGTTCTGATCCATCACATATAATTCACATTAAAAAAACATTGAACTAAAGGCTGTAATGTATAGACATGTGCAGGATGAAAAAAACTGTTTAGTTTAGTTTCGATTTGTTATTTAACTAAATTAGTTTAGTTAAATTCGTTGCATTCGTTACATTCGTTTTCGGAATTAGTTTCGTATTCACATTCGAAAAAATTCGACCGTATTCGAAAAAAACGATCAAATTCGAAAAAATTCTACCACATTCGAAAAAAACGATCAAATTCGAAAAAATTCTACCACATTCGAAAAAAAACTGTCAAATTCGAAAAAATTCTACCACATTCGAAAAAAACTATCAAATTCGAAAAAATTCTACCACATTCGAAAAAACTGTCAAATTCGAAAATATTCTACCACATTTGAAAATAACTATAAAATTCGAAAAAATTCTACCGCATTCGAAAAAAACTTGAAATTCGTATAGAATGAAAATCGAATTCCAATAGAAAAGATTAGGATAGAATAGAAAGTATAAAAGAATAGCATAGAAAAACAATAGAACAGAATAGAAAAAAATATAATATATTGTATTCTAATCTTTTCTATTCAAATTCATTCTGTACCAAATTCCAATTTTGGAAGATGGTTATATATATATATTTTTTTTTTTCTATTCTGTTTCATTGTTTTTCTATGCTATTCTTTTCTATTCTATTCTAAACTTTTCTATTCGAATTTGAATTAATTCTATGCGAAATTCGAATTTCAGAAGATGGCTTCTAAATTAGAATTTCGTATAGAATGAATTCGAATTTGAATAGAAAAGATTAGAATAGAAATAGAATAGACTAGAAAAACAATTGAACAGAAGAGAATAAAATATAATATATATATTATATTTTTTTCTATTCCGTTTCATTGTTTTTCTATGCTATTCTTTTTTATTCTATTCTAAACTTTTCTATTCGAATTTGAATTCATTCTATACGAAATTCGAATTTCGGAAGATGGCTTCTGAAATTCGAATTGCGTACAGAATGAATTCAAATTTGAATAGAAAATAATAGAAAAGAATAGACTAGAAAAACAATAGAACAGAACAGAATAAAATATAATATATATATTATATCTTATTCTATTCTGTTCTGTTGTTTTTCTAGTCTATTCTTTCTACTCTATTTTAATCTTTTCTATTCAAATTCAAATTCATTCTATACAAAATTAGAATTTCGGAAAATGGTTATATAGGAATAGAATGAAATCAAATTCTAATAGAAAAGAATAGAATAGAAGAACAATAGAATAGTAGAACAGAATAGAAAGAAATATTATATATATAAATAAAATCATCTTCCGAAATTGGAATTTGGTACAGAATGAATTAGAATAGAAAAGATTAGAATAGAATATTTTATATTTTTTTCTATTCTGTTCTATTGTTTTTCTATGCTATTCTTTTATATTATTTTCTGTTCTATTCTAATCTAATTCTAATATATATAAAACCATCTTCCGAAATTTGAATTTCTTATAAAATGAAATCAAATTTGAATCGAAAAGGGCGTGACCGGAAGCAGATGGTGGTGTGTGTTGGTGAGGAGTGAGAGCGTGTGCGCGTCCCACTCCACGAATACGATGCCCCTGGTGTAATCGGCCGTAGCTTTAGGCGGTTCTAGCCTCTCCTACCGCTGGGTTGCCTGTGTCACTTACCCCCCTCTGAGAGCACCTGGTGGGGATCGCCGGAGCCTGCACAGTGTACTCGTAGACACTTGTCAAATCTCGGAGAGCGCTTGTTGCCTGACAGCTGCGGCGTAATCTCGCGAGATTAAAGACCTCGAGGAGGGACAGCCACTGCAGGAACCGTAAGCCGGGAAACAGCAATGGAAGGGGCAGTGTGTGCGATCCGCTGATGTATGGAAGCGGAGTAAAAGAGCTTCACGGACTTGCTGTGGTTACCGGAGCATTGATAAGAGAGTGAGTAAAGGCACAATCAGCTCGGCAGGACGGAGGTATAGTTTTCAAGTAATTCCTTTTGTCTCCCCTGTATAAATACTACGGTTGGTGGATGATATTCCAAGGGGACATTGTGGAGGACTGTAAGCCGAGTTGTGAGCCTGGGAAGAGGCTTTTGCACACCCTGTGAGAAATATCGCCTGTGGCACATTAGAACAGCAATAAACTGTTTTCCTGACCTTAGTGGTGCATTAGGCGAAGCATTGAGAATAACAGGCGTTGTTGTAGGAGGTTGCTTATCTGTGCCGTATGTGATAATCAAAGTACCCGCTAGCCCCATCCCAGTTAAATAACCGTTTATAGCAGTCTGGGCACCATGTCGACAAGGAGGAAAGCAGATGACCATACTAGCCAAGAGAATGTGGGAATTCAATCTTTACGCTCAGCCAAAGAAAAGGAGAAGGACAAGGGGGCTCAGCCAACTGTAGCAGGTGCAACGGCGACGGCTGTGGCAGCAACCGCCAAACTGGAGAGAATGGTCCACATAGCGGAACACACTCCAAATAAGGGGGGCAGCACGCACAAACAAAATCTTCAACAGACAGAAAGAGCCAGGGGTTTCCAAGCTCGTCTACAAGTGCCTCCGGTATTAAGAACCCCACTAGCAAAGGGCCAGGAGGGACTGTAAAAGAAATAGAGGCGCCCGTTACCTTACCCCGCCAATAGAAGGAGAACCTTCCCTGAAAGACATTTTCTTGGCAATTAACACATGCAAACACTCCCTGGGTGAATTAGGAGATCAAATGAAGGACATCAAAGAGGAGCTAGTTCTGGCACGACATGAGCTCCAGAAAACAGTAGAAAGAGTAATGGAGACGGAAAAAAGAATAAGTGCGATAGAGGATGAGCTGTACCCCATGAAGCAGGAGGCCAAAGTCTGGAAAGAGAAAATAGATAGTCTGGCGGGGAAATTTGATGAAATAGAAAACAGACTCCGTAGGGATAATGTGAGGGTGGTGGGATTACCTGAAAGGAGCGAAGGAACAGATCTGATAGCTTTCCTAGAGGGCTGGCTGACCGAGACCTTTGGAAGGGAGACTTTTACGCAACAGTTTTCAATTGAAAGAGCACATAGAGTCCCTTTCAGGCCTCCCCCACAAGGAAACCCCCCAAGACCGATGATAGTGAAATTTTTAAATTATAAGGACAAAGTAAGACTTCTGCGAAAGGCCAGAGAGATGGGGAAAGTCTTGTACAGTGTTTTTTTTTTTTTTTTCTTTATATGTGACGTACATCTGGAAGCCACATGTAACTAATTTGACATTTGGTACCACACCCCGTGAACTGCCTCATTCTAAGCCCCTATGTCCTTGCTCTCTCTTCCTTCTCCCCTAACCTGGGATGGAGGCACTACCTTGTGCCTCATCTAAAGTCTCATTACACAAAAAAATTAATTTTTTGTTTTCATTGCTAGACATTTGGGATGGAAGCAGTTTACAGGTACACTTTATGTCCTGCAACATAACTGCTGCTCCAACTCTGGGAATTATGGATACATTCCGGCACAGTGTATGTGGGGTCTGATCCCAGGCTATGTTTTGTTTCAAACCCGGAGCTGCGATGCGCTCTGTGCGGCCCCCCCTCCCCCTTTGGGGATCGGGCGGCGGCTCACAGCGCATCGGCGTCACGCCTCGCTCCTCCGTGCAACGTCACTAGTTGGCGTTGTAATGGAGGTATGCGTCTTTCCCATCCATCCGACCCAGCTGGACGTGGTGACGTCAGTCATGGGCGGGTCCCCACCGCCCAGGCTGTAGTCCCACCTCACGCATTGTCGGCTCTTACGTGACGTTGGCGGTCACTGCCGACACAGGCGGCATGCATATTTAGGCGCCTTTTTCTCCCTCGGACGCAGCCTTCACTCCCGCACACGTGCAGACGCCATAGCTTCAGGAAGCTCCTGTCTCAAGCACACTAAGGTAACACTTAGTGGTTCCTTTTTTGTTAGTACTCTACTTTTTATACTTTTGTTGTCACCAACATTGGCTTCTCTCAATGGACCTTTCATCCTTTGTAGATATACATCCATGATGATTTTGATTTGGTTTTCTGTTTTTTTTGTTGGAAGTGATGGTCTGTGTTCTGGGGATGATGCCTGTGTATGCCTGTCCTGCGTTGGGTCCTTGGCCGCCTCAGCTCCGGGGGAGAACAAACCCTGTTTAGCCCGGTGCCTACCCTACGATACACCTTAGTCAGGTACTTAGTGTAAGTATCCAGAAATCGACTTACTGTCCTTTCTGGCTGCTCTTAGCTCATTGGTTAATGTTTTCATACTTTGTTACTTACAGATACCCTACTGCATCTGCCCCTGAAGAAGTGTTATTCACAGAAACGCGTCGGGCAACATGGATGCAGCTACTTTTGTCTTAATAGGATTTCATCCAGATCAATGTTTTTAGGAAATTGTATATTTATACGTATCTTTTATATCATGCTGGCATGCACCTCCCAGTTTTGTATTTGTACCCTCTTTATGTAATCTGATAATCTTGATTCGCTGTCCAGATGTCATGTTATCTGTTGTACAAGCATGTATTTATGTAGGTTCTGTTTAGCGTGTATGCGCATGCAACCTTCTATGCTCATATTGTGGTATGTGTTTCTGGACGCCTATGCAATAAACTGATCCTTTTACCTCAACTCCATCCTGTCAACTGCCTCATTCAAAGTCCCAATGTCCTCCCTGCTGATTTCTTGAACCCGGGATGGAGGTACTACCCTGTCCTCATTCAAAGTCCCATATTCTCTTCATGTACAGTGGTACTAGGATATCAATATACCCCGACTTTTCCCCTGATCTCCAGAAGCGTAGAGCTGAATTCTTAGGAGTCGAACGTAGCCTTCAAAAATTCAATGTCACATATGCTCTCTTGTATCCTGCCAGGCTACGGATAAACGCACTGGGAGGTAGTCAGATTTTTGATTCCCCTGTCGGTGCGGTAGCATGGTTAGAGGATAAGAGAGATCAATTACCCATGAACTAATTTGTGAAATAGTCTGTAAAATGTTTTGAAATAGGATGCACAGAGGTGGGGCACAAATTTAATATAAATTTAAAATATGAACACTGTTTTCTTAAGTGGAGTGGGGCGGGGTTTTTGGATAAGGTAATGGAAGCGGGCATGGAATGGGGTTGGTTTAAAAAAAGTGTTTACATGGTCACGGGGAAGGTGGGGAGGGTGCTGGGTGGGGGGTGGGGAGATGAGGGAATGGGAGGAAGGAGCATGGTATGGATAGAGTGGTTTGTGACGGTCATTAAAAAAGCCTTGTGGGGTAACCTAGAATGGTATGGGATGGGGAGGGGGAGGAAACAACAGAAGTATTTTGAGCTGGGTGGGCTTGGGGAGGTGGGGGGGGGGGAGAGCATGTAATTAGGAGATCACTTTGAAGGGAAGTACTTGAGACACCAAAGGGTAAGAAACACGGAACACTGGATTTTGTTTTAGTACAATGGGCACAACAAAAGATAGGTATACCTTACTGTACACGGGAATATGTAACAATACAATGGGCACAGTAAATTATGGGTATAGTAGTAAAGCTTGGAGTGAGAAAGTTTGGGTATGCTTTGTAAATATTGGGACATTGTTATTTCACTTATCTGACTATGAGGAAGTTTACTTTTTTGATACAGGGGAGCAATTTAGGTCAAATGGGTAAATATGACGTAAAGAGCAGTAGGGTTGGCCGGAGTCTGGGATCTAACAATGCAAGGTGCCCTATAAGGATTATTATTATTAAATGTATTCCTTTCCATGAAGTTTTTAAGGTTAAGCATATGTTTTTATGTCTGCCTTTTTTGGCTAATTATTTTTTTTTAGAATAATAAATGGTTCTGAACATTGGATCATGGAATGTTCGAGGGATGGGCACCCCTGCTAAAAGGGCAGTTGTGTTTGATACATTGGATATTTTTAAGGTGGGTATTGTCTGCCTACAGGAGACGCATTTGTCTAAAGATACCAAATCTCAAATAAGGAAGAGGAGATTTCAGCACCAATTCCATGCGGTACATACCTCATACTCTAGAGGTGTGTCAGTGCTGATTGGTAAAGGGGTAGCGTTCTCCTGCAGGCAGTGCGATATAGATGCGGAGGGTCGCTTTATTTTTTTACATTGCACAATAGAAAACCAGGAATGTTTATTAACCAATATCTACATCCCCCCCCCCCCGTTTAAATTAGAAGTTTTGCTTCGCCTACTGGAGTTTGTAGTAGATAAACCTAGCATACCAATTATTGTAGTTGGGGACTTCAACGTTGTTATTAATAACAAAATAGATAGGTTCCCCCCAGGAAAGCAGGGGAGGGGGCCGCAAGAGAATCGAATGGGCCAATTCTTACAAGAAGCGGGCCTGTTGGATCTCTGGAGGATACGGAACCCTGAGGCTTAGCAATTTTCATGTTACTCGGGTTCCCATTCGACACTTTCAAGGATAGACTTTATATTGGTTAATGATTTAGCCTCTCCAATAGTTAAAGATATAATTTATCAACCTAGAGGGGTATCGGACCATTCATTGTTGACGGCCACGATAAATATAGGTTATAAGAAAATGGGTAGGGTATGGAAGATGAACCCAATGTGGTTCGAAATAATAGAGGAACAGAATGAGATTGTAGCTAAGCTGAACGAATTTATAGCGCTCAATAAGGATAAAACAACAAGAGGGGTGATGTGGGACACGTTAAAGGCATTCCTGAGGGGTTTACTTATTCAGCAGGTCGCAAGATTTAAAAAAAAGTCACTGAACTGGGAGGAGAAGATCAGAAAGGAGGTAGCTGCTGCAGAACAGGAGTATGTGAAAGACTCTCCCTCTATTAAACAGAGTTTATGGGAGAATAAGCAACAAATATACAAGGATGTAATGGGTAGGAAGTCGGAAAACAAGAGACTGTTCCAAAAGCAAATAGTGTATGGGGAGGGGGAAAAGGTTGGGAAAATGCTGGCGTATATAATTAGGTCTAGCTCCTCTCCCTCCACGATCCCCGTTATTAGAACTAGGAATGGTAAAGTCTCGTCCTTGGCAGACGAGATTGGCGACACTTTTAAGAAATACTATGAAGAGTTGTATAAATCTAGGGGGGTGGCGGGAGATGTGGAAATGGACAGCTTCTTTGGGAACATTGTGTTGCCCTCCCTTACAGACACTGACAGTGAGACACTGGAGGGACCGCTAACTTTAGAAGAAATTAGAACAGCAGTAAGGGAAATGGCAAACCAGAAATCGCCTGGCCCCGATGGCCTCCCTATAGAGACGTATAAAAATTACGGAGAAGTACTACTCCCGGAGCTCCTTAATGTATTCGACTGGGCAAAGGAAGAAGGGAAATTACCCAATTCAATGTCCGAGGCAACGATTATTATGATACACAAGGAAGGGAAAGACCCCTTAGAGCCAGGGTCCTATAGACCTATCTCCTTGCTTTGTGCAGATGCTAAGATCTTAGCCAAGGTTCTTGCTACCAGACTTAAAAAAATAATTCATAAATTAGTCCACCCAGATCAAACAGGGTTCATACCCCACAGATCCACTAGTAGTAATATTAGGAGGCTTTTCCTAAATCTACAAATCCCAATAGAGAACACAGGCTCAAGGGCGGTTATGATGTTAGACATGGTAAAGGTGTTCGACAGTCTTGAATGGGGTTTTATGGGGCGTGTCCTGAAGGAGTTTGGTTTTGGCCCCTCCTTTAGAAAATGGGTTAAAATTCTATACAATGACCCCAGTGCTAAAGTTAAAGTTAATAATTCCCTCTCTGATAGGTTCCAACTTGAAAGAGCACAAGACAGGGTATGCCCTCTGTCACCTCTGATTTTTGCCCTGGCAATGGAACCGGTGGCCGCTGCAGTGAGGCAAAATCTCATTATGGAAGGGTTCCGAAGAAGGGACAGAGAAGAGAGGATCGCGTTATACGCGGATGATGTCCTCATATTTCTGGGGGACACAGAGCACTCACTGAGACAGGTGATAGATATTTTTAGGAGGTTTGGAAGGCTATCTGTTCTCATGATAAACTGGGAGAAATCAGCGTTATTACCAATAGATCCAATCAGGAACAGCATTTCCTCGGATAAATTCCAAATGGAAATAGTAGAGACCACAAAATATTTAGGTATCTATATAACAAGGGATCCGGGTAGTTATGTAAATGATAACCTGGTTCCCTTGTTGTCTAAATTTAAAAATCAGATTGATATATGGAGAGGACTCCCATTGTCAGTTGCTGGTCGATGTAATCTGATCAAAATGCTGTGGTTGCCCCAGTTATTGTATTTAATGCACAATACACCAATTTGGTTCCACAGGAAATGGTTTAAAAAAATCGATACATTGTTCAGAGAGCTAATTTGGAAAAGGGAACAGCCTAGAATAAGCTTACAAATCCTACAATTATCAACACGAGAAGGAGGAATGGCTGTCCCACACCCCCAAAGTTATTTCCTTGCGGCCCAGTTACAGCATATAGGTTCAGGGGATAGAAATGGGGGAATATTGACAGCGGGAGCACCACATGAATCATTACCGGAGGTTCTGGAGGCAAATTCTTTTGCCCTCAGAGCTCCTTCGGTTAAATTAATAAAAAAAGTATGGAAATCTATTAAAACCTTGAAAGGAATGGGTGGTATGGCTAAGTTCGCCCCCCTATGGGATAATAAGGAATTACGAGAACTGATACCAATGGGGAAAATAAAGGCCTGGGAAAAAAGAGGAATAGTCAGACTGGCCCAATTGTACAATGGTAGTAACCTGAAAACATTCTCCTCATTAAAGGAGGAATTCAATATACCGAACAACTCGTACTTTAATTACCTACAAGTTAGACATGCCTTAAAAGCCCAATTTGGGGTACAAGGTCCGAAGTGGAACCATTCTCCCATTCTTCAGAGAATAAATAGCTCTGAAGGACCCAGGGGATCCATAGCAGAAATATACCCACATATAAGTAGAGAGAGCATGGAGAGTCCAGAAAAACTTAAGTGCAGAAGTAAATGGGAAAGAGACCTGGGTAACATATCGGATGAACAGTGGAAAAAGATACTGGGGGGAGGTCACCAAGTTTCGGTTTCTCCGGCCCAGAAGCTCTCACATTTAATGCTCTTGCATAGGACTTACTACACGCCAAAAAGACTATATGAATTCGGGTGGAGGGTGGATGCCAACTGCCCAAGGTGCCAGAATAACGGGGACCTGATCCATATGATATGGAAATGTCCAAAATTATTCCGGTATTGGGGGGAAATTCTAGAAACTATAAACAAGATCTTTAAAACAGAACTTAAAATGGATCCAAAGTTGTGTATCTTTGGAGTTGGGGAGGGTCTAGGGAAAGGGAACAGTAAATTGAAAGCAGTCTTGAGATGCCTCTTTCAGGCAAGGAAAGTAATAGCACAAAGATGGCAGGCAGAGAGACCCCCCTCGAAGGACGACTGGGTCAGATCAGTAACTGATACAGTATGGAAAGAAAAAGTAGTATATGCAAGGAGGGAAAATCTAAAGGAGTTCAAAAAAATATAGTGTCCATGGCTTGAGGAAATGGGGTATCCTATGTAGGGTATGTGCAGAAAGGAAATTGGTGTAGTTTTGTATGATGCTTGGAAATCATGAAGGTGTATTTAGCAAGAATATAAGAGAGGGGGGGAGGGTAAGTAGGTGGGTTTATTAGAGGGGGGGTGGGAGGGTTTTGGTAAAGGGGGGAAAAAAATAAATAGATAAATAAATAAATAAAAAATGGGGCAAGCAATTACCTATGGTGTGTTATATATGTATTTAAAAGTACACGATGCATGTAAGAATTTTTGTATTTGGTAACTTATGTACACTGGGCAGAAATGAATAAAGAATATTTAAAAAAAAAAAAGAATTTGAATCGAAAAGATTAGAATAGAGTAGAAGAGAAAAGACTAGAAAAACAATAGAACAGAATAGAATAAAATATATATATATTATATTTTGTTCTGTTCTGTTCTATTGTTTGTCTAGTCTATTACTTTCTATTCTAATCTTTTCTATTCAAATTTGAATTCATTCTATACGAAATTCCACTTTCAGAAGCCATCTTCCGAAATTCGAATTTCGTATAGAATGAATTCAAATTCAAATAGAAAAGTTTAGAATAGAATAGAAAAGAATAGCATAGAAAAACAATGAAACAGAATAGAAAAAAAATTATTTATATATATATATATATATATATATATATATATATATATATATATATATATATATATATATATATATATATATATATATATATATATATATATATATATATATATATAAAACATCTTCCAAAATTCGAATTTGATATAGATCGAAATCAAATTTGAATATAAAAGATTAGAATAGAAAAGAAAATAATAGAAAAGAATAGACTAGAAAAACAATAGAATAGAAGAAAATATAATATATATTATATTTTCTTCTATTCTGTTCTATTGTTTTTCTAGTTCATTCTTTTCTATTATTTTCTTTTCTATTCCCAATCTTTTATATTCAAATTCGAATTCATTCTATCCGAATTTTAAACTTCAGAAGCCATATTCCGAAATTCGAATTTCGTATAGAATGAATTTAAATTTGAATTGAAAAGACTATTATAGAATATAAAATAATAGAAAAGAAAAGCATAAAAAACAATAGAAGAGAATAATAAAAAAAATTATATATATATATATATATATATATATATATATATATATATATATATATATATATATATATATTCTATTGCTTTATTATTTTATATTCTATCTTATTGTTTTTTTTAGAAAAGCGTTTTCTATTTTTTTCTAATTCGATTCAAATTTGTATTCAAATTCGATTCAAATATGTTTTCGAATTCAATTTGAATATGGTTTCGAATTCGATCCAAATATGTTTTCAAATTCGTTTTTGTTCGGATTCGTTTAAATTCTTTACTTTTGTAATTCGGATGCATCCGAATTTCCGAATAATGAAAAATTTGTCCGAATTTCGATTCGGAACAAAACGAAATGCACATGCCTAGTAATGTAACAAAATAGATCGAGTTCCCATGCAGTACATTGGCAACAGTACTTAAAAGACCCACACCAAAGAACAAGGCGGACCTCTCCTTGCTCCTCATCAGCTGGGATCTCCAACCCCACTATACCTTCAGTCCTCTCAGAAACCAGCACTGACAGGAATGAAGGTGTAGAATTAGGTGTGCCAAGTACCTGCAGGCAATCTGCTATCGCTACACCAATGTCCGATTGTAGCAGGCAAATTTCCCTACCCCAGTTGCTAAACCGGCAAAAGAATTCTGTCCCAGACATCCTCCCTTTTCAGCGGCTGAATGCTAGTTTGGCTAAATTGCTAGCACTCCAACTGCTGCCTTTTCAGCTGGTAGACTCTGACCCCTTTCAAAAATTTGTAGAATGGGGGGCGTGGCCGGCAGCGGAAGGAGATGGCCGCATAAGGAGAGAGCTCCGTGAGAACCAGCGGTACCGGCCCGTACAAAGCGACGATAGAAGCCTGCAAACTAACAGCAGAAAGCTCCAGGAGTACCAACATCACACAGCCTGCGATGGGTAAGAGAAAACCCATGGGGGGGCCCCGCAAACTAACGGACTTTTACCCCTCGGCAAGCACACCGGAGATCCAAGATGGCGCCGCCGCACACAGGCAGCAGCGCGCCAGGCAGTCAGACACCAGGGGAAACAAGAGAGAAGATAGCAGACCCCCGTCCTTCTCTCCGGGTCACAGCAGCCGCTCTTCTGCATGCATTACCCCATCCCAGAGCCCACAGAAAGCGGCACCTAAACGCTCTTCTGCCCACACATATGCTGGGGAAAGGAACGAGGATAATTGCACATCCTACGATAGCACAACTGAATTCATAGACCAGATTCAGGAGTTCCCAACATCAGGACAGCCCCTGAGCGACACTACAATGAAAGAGATGCTGGTCTCTTTACGAGGGTCCATGGATAGGGACCTCATGGACTGTATATCGCAAATAAAAACCGACATTAATGACATAGGGGAGAGAGTTAGCCACGTGGAGGACAAAATGGCAGAATTTTCAACGGCACACAATGAGTTAGTGGATGCACATAATGAAAAAGAGGAGGAGTTAGAAGCTTTAAAAAACAAAATGGCGGACCTGGAGGACAGGTCCCACAGAAATAATGTCAAACTGAGGGGGGTAGCGGAGTCTATACCCCCCCCCCCCCCGAACTCCGGAATTATGTACAGCGACTAATTAAAGAGCTACTTCCTGACACGCCAGATGGGGAAATTACGGTAGATCGAGCTCACAGATTACCCAAGCCACAATACCTACCAGAGAAAGTACCCCGCGACGTCATAGCTCGCATACATTTTTTTCACGTCAAAGACGATTTAATGCGTTTTGCAAGGCAAAACTCCCCTCTACCCAACCCGTACTCAGGCATAAACATCTACGCTGACCTCTCCCAGCATACAATGCTAGCAAGGAAGAAACTAATGACATTGACAAAAATATTGCGCAACAACAAACTCCCATACTCCTGGGGCTTCCCTACAAAACTTCTTGTAACTAAAGACGGCCGCACATTCACTATCAGATCTTTAGAGGAAGGCATCCAACTGTCAAGAAAATGGGGGCTTCTCCCATCGGATGAGGAAGATACGCCTACTACCAAACCCCCAAGGAGTGTATCCCCTGAATGGGAGTCAACCAAAGTCACTTGACTGACCTTCTACATAAAGAAACAACTTACTCATAGTTTGCCCATTAATCTTTAGGGCCGAAGCTGGTTCAAAGGAGCATGTACCCCCAAGTGTTCTTATGCGATTTTACTCGTACTCTGAGGAAAACCTCCTCACTTTTTTAAGTTTTGTTTTTTGTTTAATTGTTGACATTTTCTACCTTTTATTTTCTACTCTACCACTGGTAACCATCTACGGCAAGTTTGATAGCAAGATCCTGAAGTATAACCTCTCTACAACTGCATCCCACCTGAGTGAACTTCCTACAAGCAAATCAAAGACACCTCTAACTGCAGGTACTTTTATATTCTACACCACATATCATATTTTGATTGAAACTACAATCAAGCACTTAGCCCACCGCACAAATGGTCCTTAATTTCGTGACCATCAACGCACATGGTCTTAACATACCATTCAAAAGAAGGGCAATGTGGCAGCAAGCGAAATCCCTGAAGAGCGATGTACTTTGTATCCAAGAAACTCATTTTACCCAACAGAAGCATCCCTTATGCAAAGACAAACAATTTCCGCACATTTTCATGGCCTCAGGCCCAAAAAAAAAAGCTGGTGTATTGATAGCTATAAATCAAAATGTAGCATTTAAATTACAGGATGTATTATATGACAAGGCTGGAAGATATATTATTCTAGTGTGTGAACTAAACAATACCTGGTATACTATTGTCAATGTATATGCTCCAAATCAAGGGCAACTGTCCTTTTTGGGTGCCCTCAAAAAAAAAGTTGGGAGCATCAAGAAAGGATTTGTATTGTACTGTGGGGACTTCAATTGTGTTCCTAATAGAGAACTAGATTGTTCATTTCCGCATAAATCGAAAGCTACACGAATTGAACTCCAACACTTTTTACATTCCTCTGATCTATATGACGTATGGCGTTGTGTCAATTCAAGTGAAAAAGATTTTACCTACTACTCAGCTCCCCATAAG
Source organism: Lithobates septentrionalis (assembly GCA_037952835.1). Taxonomy (NCBI): domain Eukaryota; kingdom Metazoa; phylum Chordata; class Amphibia; order Anura; family Ranidae; genus Lithobates; species Lithobates septentrionalis. Next base: position 3,437,388 of record JBBDGP010000111.1, on the reverse strand, counting down.
TCTTATTCCAGAATCGACTTATTTGTAGCTGATTTACAATGTCTGAACAATGCAGTTTCAGCTAAAATCCACCCAATTACTTGGTCTGATCACGCTCCCGTGTCCCTTTCAATCAAGGAAAATAATGTTGCACCACCTACACACCTATGGCGGAACAATATATCAATCCTGAAAAATCCTAAACACAGGGAGGGTCTGCGTGACCGGATCAAGGAATTCTTTCGAATTAACGAGACTCCGGGCATGAATGTTTTTACATTGTGGTGTTCACACAAAGCTTTTAGCAGAGGCTTATTAATTCAGACAGCATCAAGGGAAAAGAAAAAGAGATTAAAAAGTTTTACCACACTTATGAATAAGCTTTCATCCCTAGAACAACAGCACAAAGCAAATCCCTCCTCCCAAACAACTACAGAACTAAATCAAACAAGACAAGAGATTAGAACCCATCTCATTTCAGAACATCAGTATCACCTACAGAAATTCAAAGCCACATGTTACACCCAAGGAAACAAAGCGGGCAAATTTCTAGCGGCCTATATCCGCAAAAAACAACAAAAGTCCAAACTATCACATATTACAGACCCTATTACGTCACAGATAGTATACCAACCTAAAGATATAGCAAATGCATTTTGCAATTACTACAAACAACTATACAATCTAAACACAGACCCAGCAACACCACAACCTACTAACACAGGGATCAATAAATTTCTCCACTCAGTCAATCTCCCTACCCTTAATAGTGACCAACTGAATTATTTAAACTCCGCAATATCAGAAAACGAAATAGCTCAGGTAATCAGCTCCCTACCCCAAAACAAATCACCAGGTGCAGACGGCTTTTCTGCCGAATACTATAAAGCCTTTTCTGAGACTTTAGTGCCATACATGAATAAACTGTTCCACAAAGCTACAGTAGATAGCACATTCCCAGAAGAAATGCTCCAAGCCATTATAGTAGCCCTTCCTAAACCAGGGAAAAAACCAGATGTCCCACAAAACTTTAGACCCATATCCCTACTTAATACTGATTTAAAAATCTACTCAAAAATTCTAGCTAATCGCCTAGCAGAAGTAACCCCCCACTTAATCAAAGCAGACCAAGTAGGTTTTGTTAAAGGCAGACAAGCCCCAGACGGAACCCGTAAGATGTTCAATCTCCTTAAAATAGCGGAAACAAGGAAGGTGCCCACAGTGTTCCTGACATTAGATGCCGAAAAGGCATTCGATCGGGTCCACTGGGGGTACCTCCGGGCAACGCTTGCTAAATTTGGCCTTGAAGGTCCTATCCTCTCCGCAATATCAGCACTGTATACAGTCCCAACCGCACAAGTATACACTTCAAATGCTATGTCTAACAAATTCTATATAACAAACGGAACCCGCCAGGGCTGCCCTCTATCGCCATTGATATTCTCTCTGGTGATGGAACCCCTGGCGGAGACCATTAGAAAAGATATACATATCAAGGGTATCGAGGTCTCAGACATAGACCATAAAATAGGTATATTTGCTGATGACGTGGTACTAACACTAACCACACCAACCACATCTCTTGCAAGAACCCAACATATACTCAACGAATTTGGGAAAATTTCATACTATAAATTGAATATCAGCAAATCCTCAATCCTTCCTATACACATTAATAACTCTAACCTTAAGAAACTAAAAGCTGAGTTTCCTTTCGTATGGGCCCATAAATACTTAAAATATTTAGGGATAAACCTAGCGTACCCCTCTAACTCTATATACGATCATAACTACCCTTCTTTGATAAATACAATTAAAAATGATCTCACACATATCTCCTCACATGAACTTTCATGGATAGGGAGGATAGCAGCGTTCAAAATGACTGTTCTACCAAAAATATTATATTTTTTTCGCACAATCCCCATCACAGTGCCCGACCACTTCTTCACTACAATTGATAAACTTCTAAGGAAATTCATATGGGCTGGGAAAATAGCAAGAATTTCATACTCCACGCTACAAAAATCAAAATACAAAGGCGGAATAGGATTTCCTAAAATACGAAATTATTATATAGCTGCCATTTTGGACCAAGCCAAATCTTGGTTTCATCAAACAACAGATAAACTATGGGTGCAAATTGAAAAAGCAATGGTTCACCATAGGGACCTACCATCACTTCTTTTAGCTACATTAACAAATAGACCATTGTTTTATCCTAACTTTCCTTCTATCACTGCAACAGTCCAAGCTTGGCAATTATTTAACGCTCATACTAATAGTAATAAAACCAAACAAAAGAGAACAATCACCTTAGGCATGTATGAATTCCTTCTTCCCTCCTTAAAAATGACTGGAAAACACCTTCCGAACAATACGACATATGCACAATTTAAAGACCAAAGCCCAATGACACTTTCATTTGCAAACATCCAACTACACCATTATCATATAAAATACCCAGATCCCTATCTCAGCCATGATCCGGAAGTATGGACATACCTCACCACATCCTACAACAAACCCAAAGGTCTTTCATGGTTCTATAAAAATATACCCAAAACGCAGAACCAGGCTAAGTCGGTTGGCATGATAAATTGGGAAAAAGATCTTAAAAGCAAATTTGCTTTATCTGAATGGAACAAAGCTATTCATTCCACCTACCTATACTCTCATTGTACTAATCATTGGGACATTTCCCTCAAGATACTATACAGAAGCTACTTAACACCGATGAGAATTTCTCAAATCTTTGGTAGCTCTGATAAACTATGCTGGCGAAAATGTGGAAGCAAGGGAACGATATACCATATTTTATGGGAATGTAAATCTGTGAGGAGTTTCTGGAATACAGTTTTCTCCCTAATGGCAAAAATCACAGGAACCGTCATCTCCCCCAATCCAGCATTAGCTCTTCTCAACTTGGGGATAGATAAAATACCCACAAAGCACAGAACCATAATTACCCACATTTTGATAGCTACACGCCTATCTATTACTTCAAAATGGAAATCAGATAATATCTCAAACATTAGTGAAGTAATAGATAGAGTAAATACCCACTACAAGTATGAAATCTTTTTCGCCTACTCAAATAACTTACTAACAAAAGCACAAAACGAATGGGCTCCATGGTGCGCATGTTTTCCAGAGGCTTCTCATTGAGATCTTGCCGCAACCAACCTAACTGAATTAAAAGTCAGTGGTAGGATGTCGACATTATAAATTTTTTGTTTTGTTTTTTGTTCTTCTCTTTAATTTAGAATAATTTCTGTTTCTAAGTTTCTCTTTTCTTTGTACTTTACCTAATTGTACACTGGTTTGATTGTGCTACTGAATGGGGGGGAGGGGCGCCCTCACAGACACAGTTTGTTCCCAGATGGGGTGTCTGGGGGGGTGACCCATATCCCTGACCTGTTCCTGTTAAATAACGGATGTAGTCCGGAATACTTAATCGCATCTCCTTTATTAGCAAATTATTGTGTAGAGTACATTAAGATATACAATCCACGTACTGGATTCTCATATGTTTACAGTAAGAACCAAGAAAGCAAAGGTAATTTGTACCTACTAATTGTTAAAATATACTGTAATGTCCTATTGCTGTTAAAGTGGAAATCTTAATAAAAAACAATGAAAAGAAAAATTTGTAGAATGTGCGGTACCTCAGTGGCAGGTTCCCAAATGCCAATTTTCTTCTCGTAAAGCAATTCCGGCTTTCTACCAACATGTGGAAGGCAATGTCTTGGTCTCGTTGGACAGGGCGGTCAGCGGTAAGGTGCATATTACTGCTGACTCATGGTCCAGCAGGCATGGACAGAGACGTTACCTTTCTTTCACAGCACACTGGGTAACCCTCCTGGCAGCTGGTAAGGATGCAGGACAGGGTGCAGTATTGTTGTAGCTTGTTCCGCCACCACGCCTCCAAAATGCTGGTAGTGGTGATTCTGTCACACCTCTCCTCCACCGCCTCCTCTTCTTCTTCCTCCAGCGGTGATTTGTCCTCCAGCGGTGCTCCATAAGCGTTCTAGAGGCTATGCAAGCACTCAGGCAAAAAGATGCCATGCGGTGCTTGAGTTGGTCTGCTTAGGGGGCAGGAACCATACTGGGGCAGAGATTCTGTCAGCTCTGCAGGGGCAGGCTCAGAGGTGGTTGATGCCATGCCAGCTTCAGCCAAGGATGGTGGTTTGCAACAATGGCACCGACCTGAAAAAATCGGGTATGGCTGGAAAAACCTCAAGGGACATGGCACCTCATCCCAATAAGTAGAAAAATGGTAGGTAGAGGTAAAGAGGGATTATAACGGTTCCAATAGGTAAGGATTAACACTGAGTATTAAAATTGGCATTATACTTTATTTACATATATCAACAAATATAAAAAAATTCACAAGCATACAAAAATATGAAAAAAAAATGCTGTACATGACAATACAGTTTAGGAAACAGGGAAGTGAGACGAAATAGGCCTTAGGTGTTGAAGGCCAATAATACAGGTAATCAATTCCTACATGTTTCGCCAAAGCATTGGCTTCCTCAGGGAAATGATATAGGCCTGTGCCAAATTTGAAAAGTTTTAGGTAGAGAAACAGAAAAAATCAATAAGATAAATAGTACAAATTATACATTAAATACATTTAGGTAAATTTAATGCCAATGAATGCGTGACATAGTACTGTGCCCCAAATGGGAGACCCAATCTGGTAATGCAAGTACATACCTCCCAACTCCCAAGGCGGGGCCAAAGCAGGAGAAGACACCCCAAATAGTGATCACGGAAACTGTACCGCATCTATGGCTGTAGAGGGCAGACAAAGACCTAACAATCAGAAGTATGGATATTAGTACAATGTTTAATCACAGGACAGTGTTGGGATAGACATTATCCCAAACAAGGGGGGTGCGGCTAACATAGCCTCAATAACTTACAGTTTATAGGATAAAATCAGTATGACCACAGAGGCGCCTGATGTATGACAAAAAGAGTAGATTGAAAAATCGATGAAAATCTGAATCGTTTCAATATATATTGCTATAAAAAGAGGGGAGGGAAAGAGGACAGAGGATAATTAGATGAAGGGCATAAATAGCTAAATATCAATGAGAATGAGCATGAATGAAGCATGTATAACCAGAGTGAAAACATAGGGCTTACCTAGATAATTTAGGGAAAGACAAAAAGACTTTAAGACCGCCAAATACCCCAGGGGGGTGTGGGAATCACCAAAGATTGAATGAAAGTGGTGATACTCGGCAGCAGAATTGAAAAGCCTGTTTTCAACAAAAGTGTGAAGTCAAGGATAAGCGTCATGTCAGAGCAGTGAATGGCTGTTGGAAAGGGAAACCAAGCGAAGTGTGAATGAACATATCTGGAGCATGAACTAAAACAATAACAGGCGCCTCTGATGTCCAACAGGGAAGTGTGTGGATGGGCTGGCTTATATATGCCCCCCACACCTGATCGACGTAACCGATCAGTGAGTGGACAAATGGGGCTCTCACGCACAAAGGCACCCATGAAGCCTACATAGCCCATAGTGCAATGCGGAAAAAATTCTGACTCATGTGATAGAGTGTCACCGAGGCTCGGGAGGGTTCGATGGAAGGGCTGTCAATCAACACATAGGTCAAAAAGACAGCGAACCAGAACCCGGACACCAGATGGTAGAGGGCAGGTGATAGATGGAAAGTACACAGCAGGTATGAGAGCAGGGGGCCGGCTAGCACTGAGTGATGTGCTGCCCTTGGGTGTCCATACAGCCAACAGCAGCGCAGGATAGGCGACCAAGATAGGAGATCTATATCCCACCTGGCAACCAAGGGGAGAAGGGCACATGACAGGGAAACACAGGAGGGGCCCAAAAAGGGGAGGTATAGCGGTGACACGTGGTAAGACACAGAAATCCCCCAACCGGAATACACAGGAATACACAGGAATAATAAAAAGAACAGAGACAACAATGCATGAACATTATGAATTATACAGCATATTTTTATATCATATGGGTTTTGTAAAATACAAAGACAAGGGACTAAGAAACATAATGATGACTTATAGACGAATATTGAAGGTAATTGACACAAAAATTGGAAAAACCAGAATCAGGGTCCATGGCATAATGAAGGAAAAGGAAAAGGGGAATAGGGAAGGGGGAAAGAAGGGAAAGTCTGCTTCTAAAGTGCAATTCCTTTTAATTCTCAGGTATTGGCTAAAGGGGATGCTGACCAAAAGGGGCTTGGGATGGGCACTACTAGCATGAAGAATAGTATTGCCAGAGGATGGCTTACGGTATAGGGCAGAGTGAATATTGCTATTATGATCTAGACTTATTTGGAGATCCAGAAAGTTAATCTGTGATTGGCTACATTCCATAGTAAATCTTAAATTGTAGCTATTGGTAGCCAAAGAACCAAAAAACAGAGTAAGCTCGTCACGGGTGCTGGACCAGAAGAAGAGCACATCATCAATATATCTGTGCCAAGATACAACCTTGGACAACAGATAGGATGAACTGGAAGTGGTGAAAAGCTTCCTTTCCCACCCCCCCAGGTTGGCGTAGGAGGGGGTACATTTGGTCCCCATAGCCACCCCCTGTACCTGGAGGTAGTGGGAGGAGCCATAAAGTGATTGCGTGTCAAAATGAATTTAAACAAGTCCAGAACAAAATGGCCATAAGAATCAAATTTAGGGCCTCTTTCTTGGAGTTGTTTTCTGATTACTTCAATACCTTTGTGGTGTGGGATGGTGTTATATAAGCTCTCAACATCGAGAGCAACTAGCCAAACTTTTTGAGGTAAATGTTTGCCATCAAGAATACAAAGGAGATGGATAGTGTCCTTCACATATGAGGACGAAGATGTAACATGAGGGGCTAAATATTTATCGACCAAGGCACTAGCATTTTCCATAAGACATTGGTAGCCAGAGACAATGGGCTGGCCAGGGGGGTGAGTGAGTGACTTATGTCGTTTAGGTAAAGCGTAAAATGTGGGAGTTTTGGGTTCCTTAACATTTAGAAAGTTCCACGTATTACAATCAATGATGCCTTTTTGATAGGCGTAAAAAATCAATTGATGGTATTCAGATGTAAAGTTGTCGTTTAATGACTGGGATATAGGCCTGTACCAGTCTCGTTTTTCAAGGATATCACGGCACATGCGTTCATAGAACGGAACATCCATGACTACCACGTAACCGCCTTTATCGGTTGGTTTAATACCAGTTATTGTGTTAGCCCCACCCCCCTTGTTTAGGATAATGTCTATCCCAACACTGTCCTGTGAATAAACATTGTACTAATATCCATACTTCTGATTGCTAGGTCTTTGTCTGCACCCTACAGCCATAGATGCGGTACAGTTTCTGTGACCAATATTTGGGGTGTCTTCTCCTGCTTTGGCCCCGCCTTGGGAGTTGGGAGGTACCCTGTTTCCCCGAAAATAAGACCTAGCGTGATTGTCGGATATGGCTGCAATATAAGCCCTACCCCCCAAATAAGTCCTAGTTAAAATCCTTGTAGGTCTTCTTTTCAGGGTAGGGCTTATTTTTGGGGAAACAGGGTAGGGCTTATTTGGGGGGTAGAGCTTATATTGCAGCCATCACCGACACTCACGCTAGGTCTTATTTTCGGGGAAACAGGGTATGTACTTGGATTGCCGGATTGGGTCTCCCATTTGGGGTACATTACTCTGTCACGCATTCATTGGCATTAAATTTATCTAAATGTGTTGAATGTATAATTTGTACTATTTATCTTATTGATTTTTTCTGTTTCTACCTAGAACTTTTCAAATTTGGCACAGGCCTATATCATTTCCCTGAGGAAGCCAATGCTTTGGCGAAACATGTAGGAATTGATTACCTGTATTATTGGCCTTCAACACCTAAGGCCTTTTTCGTCTCACTTCCCTGTTTCCTAAACTGTATTTTCATGTACCGCATTTTTTTTATATTTTTGTATGCGTGTGAATTTTTTGCTATTTGTTGATATATGTAAATAAAGTATAATGTCAATTTTAAAACTCAGTGTTAATCCTTACCTATTGGCACCGTTATAATCCCTTTTTACCTCTACCTACCAATGGAACCAACCTCCCTGCCCTCCGACAGGGACACTTCATCCATGTGCCCTGTTTGGCTCATGTCCTTAATTTGGTGGTGCAGCAGTTCTTGTGCAGGCACCCGGACTTACAGGATATCTTGAGGCAGGCCAGGAAAGTTTGTGGGCATTTCATATAATAGTCATAGTCATATAATGCCAGTGCTCGGCTGGCTGACCTTCAAAAGGAATACAACCTGCCCAAGAAGTGCCTCATCTGTGACATGCCCACCAGGTGGAACTCAACATTGGCAATGCTGCAGCAGCTGCACATGCAGCAGAGGGCCATCAACGGGTACCTGTGCGAGTATGACACCAGGACAGGGTCAGGGAAGCTTGGCTTTTTTTCGCCACGCCAGTGGCTCATGATCAAGGATGCATAGACTGTCCTGTCACCATTTGAGGAGGCCACGAGGATAGTAAGCAGTGACAGTGCATGCATCAGTGATGCTGTCCCTCTTGTCTACCTGTTGGAGCACACGCTGTGTGGAATAATGGACAGGGCACTTGAGGCAGAACAGAGGGAGGAAGAGGAGGACTTCCTTACCTCTCAAGGCCCTTTTTATCCAGGCAGTATTCCTGAAGGCCCACCAATCTCACAGGAAGAGGAGGAGGAGGATAAGGATTGTATCAGCATGGAGGTGGAGCCTAGTACTCAGCATCAGCAGCAGTCTTCAAGGGACCATTTACAGTGCCCAGAAACCCATGGACTTGTACTTGGCTGGGAGGAGTTGGCTGCGGGTCAGGCCGTCCTTAGTGACCCAGAGGACTCCGGATCGAATGCATCAGCAAACCTTCACTGCATGGCCTCCCTGATCCTACAAAGCCTGCAAAAGGACCCTCGGATTGTGTGATCAAGGAGAGGGATCACTACTGGCTGGAAACCCTTCTTTATCCACGTTACAAGGGTAAGGTTGCAGAACATATCCAGCCATTGCAGAGGGAGCAGATGATGAAACATCTTCGGGAGGCCTTGCAGAAAGGTTTGTGCAATGTGTTTCCAGAGCCTGGGAGGGTACAAATTCCTGGTCCTGGACAACGTGTTGCTGAGGCTTCGGTCAGTCACAGAAGGAGCGGTGGAGAAGGTGGCCGTCTGACAGATGCGTTCAGACAATTTTTTAGTCCGCAGCCCCAAGGTATGATTGGTGCCAGCAACCATCGCCAGTGTCTGTTGTACATGGTGCAGGAATACCTAGGGGCAACATCAGACTTGGAGACCTTTCCAACCAAAAATCCACTGAGTTACTGGGTCTTGAGGATGGAGCACTGGCCAGAGCTTGCACAGTTTGCAATTGAGCTACTGGCCTGTCCTGCATCCAGCGTTCTTTCAGAACGCACATTCAGTGCTGCTGGAGGCTTTGTAACCGATCACAGAGTGCACCTGTCCACCGACTCGGTTGATTGGCTCACCTTCATAAAAATGAATCAGTCTTGGATCACCAGCTACCAAGCACCTGATGCTGATGTAACTAAATAATTTTTTTATGAATGTGAGATCCCTTGAAGACTACCTATGCTGATTCTGACTGACTATCCAGTTATGCCGAGTGACTATCCTATTCCTCCTCAATGTAGATAATAATAGAATCCCGCTACAACATTGATTATTGAATCAATGTTGTAGCGGGATTCTATTATTATCTACATTGTGCATAATCCCATCAATCAATAATATTAACCATAGACCATAAACAAATATGGCGTGAAAAATTACCCACAAATGAAATATCCTCAAATGATGAGAAGTAAAATTAGTAAATACAAAAATATATACTAAAGTGTCCAAACATGTAATCCAAACACCTGTGAAAAAAATTATAAACTTAGAAATTATAAATGGAAAAAATGAAAAAAACTGCCACAATAAAAAAGTCCATTAATATGAGAGACATATGAAAACTGTCATGACGTAGAAAATGTTGCGTGCAGTCCACCACCAGTGATAACATTAGTCGCTTACCGGAGCCCCATGACCCCCCACTACTGAGGATCAGGGGAAGCTTTTGTAAAATTATCCCTCCGGGGCTGGATGAATGGACTCATATACAGGAATCATGGGTGGTCAAAGACATCCAAGGACACCAAATGGATTTAAGGAAATTCAGATCCCATCGTATCTCCCCAGCAAATCAACATGGCAGCAGCAAGCCATGTGCTCACATCTGAAGGCCTTTAAAGAAATTCAGATCCCATCGTATCTCCCCAGCAAATCAACATGGCAGCAGCAAGCCATGTGCTCACATCTGAAAGCCTTTTGGCACCCAGGTACGATATTTAAAGGAATATTTAACTTTTATTTTTTCACTTTAAGCATCATTAAAATAACTGCTCTCAGAAAAACTGCCATTTTTAAAACTTTCTTTTGCATTGATACATGTCCCCTGGGGCAGGACCCGGGTCCCCAAACCCTTTTTAGGACAATAACTTGCATATTATCCTTTAAAATTCACACTTTTGATTTCTCACGTTCGAGTCCCATAGTTTTTAACCTCTTTTCCCTTTTCCCCCTTATGAGAAAATGTGATCCCTGTGTCGAACAATCGTAGGGGAGGGGCCAGGATGGAGCGAGAGGCAGCAGATCTGCCATTTGATGAGACGCACACCAAACCCTCACTGATGCATTGACCGTATGCTTTGTTTGGAGCGCTGCACTGACGCACCTTACGATTGTGAGTACCCCATTTGTGTAGTGTATTTATTTTTTGAATAAATTATAAACGATGTCACACTATATAGTTTTTTCTTCTCATCCATCTGTGAATACCGCATTGGAGATTGGGATCCTGTGATCTGCATAGAGCCCTGGGGTGGTTCAAAAGTGTGATTTGACTTTGTTTAGCGACTAAGTCACGTGCTCTGAGGTGAGCATATTACCTTGGGGGTCACGGGATTGCACCATCGCATGGTCTACGGCACAAAGAGTTATGAGCATGTCTAATTACATCACGCATAAGCACCTTTATTTTTTATTTGCAGGATTTCACAGTTTATGCATAAGCACCCTACGATTGTGAGTACCCCATTTGTGGAGTGTATTTATTTTTTGAATACATTTTAAACAATATCACACTATATAGTTTTTTCTTCTCATTCATCTGTGAATACCGCATTGGAGCCTGGGATCCTGTGATCTGCATAGAGCCCTGGGGTGGTTCAAAAGTGTGATTTGACTTTGTTTAGCGACTAAGTCACATGCTCTAAGGTGAGCATATTACCTTGGGGGTCACCGGATTGCACCATCGCATGGTCTATGGCATAAAGAGAGTTATGAGCATGTCTAATTACATCACGCATAAGCACCTTCATTATTTATTTGCAGGATTTCACAGTTTATGCATAAGCACCTTTATTATTTATTTGCAGACTTCACAGTTTACTTATATGATCTGTTTCCATTAAGGACCGTTTTTTCACATGAACTGTGTGGCACTAAGCACTTTTTGGAATTCATCTGGCACTAAGCACTTTTTTGGAATTTATCTGCATTTATGTTTATTTATGTAATTGAACATTATTGTAATTAGATATACTTATTAGCACATTTTGCACTTTGATGCGTTTATGTATATATATCATATTTCATATTTGATTACTCATTTATAAGCATTCACCACTCAATCATTTTACTTACCCTGTGGGGGTATAAATTACTTATATTCATTTATGGTCACATGTGTTTGTACACGGGCAGTAATTTCAGCATGCTATAATATCAAGTAGCACATTTAGCACACTAGCTCAGCGTATTTTTCTTTTGTATCTACCATTTGCACGCTTATGAGACGTGTTTAACACACGCAGCTGGGTAGTGTTTTCCACCAAGCATAAGGTTTAGTGTGGCTCGCAGGATTTTTTTTCCTTTTTTTCTATAGACTTTAACGGTGTTCACATGTTTGCGCAAACTTTCAGTCTGTTTGCATGTTCTGGATGCGAACCGAACCAGGGGGTGTTTGGCCCATCCCTACCGAAGATACACAAAGACAAGAACGATCCACCACCGAGGCCAATAGTCAATGGGATAGACTCCCTCACAGCAAGAATGGGGCAATATATTGACTGCTACCTACAACCAGCAGTACAAAATATGCAGGCCTATCTAAGGGACACGAAGCAAATGCTATAAGTTTTGAAAAATATCCCAAAAGAGGAAGGACCGTGGTGGCTAGCCACTGTCATCTCTTTATACGGTTATACTACATCACCAAGCTTGTGAAGCCGTTAAGTGGGGACTCAGGAAACATTCAACACTACTGTGTGTCCAAAGAAAATACCTTGTGAAATGCCATGACTTCTGCCTAAAAAATAGTTATTTTTAGTACAACCACAACTACTACTTCCAAAAAACGGGTGTTGCTGTGGGGGCTAAATTTGCTCCAAGCGTGGCAGGCCTCTTCATGGCACAATGGGAAGAAGAGAGAATATTCTCCAATCCGCCAGAAGGCCTGTTCACCTATAGAAGATACATCGTTGATATTTTCATTCTGTGAAAATGTGACCAAGAACAGTATATGATTTCCTTCAAGATTTCCTTCAAGATTTAAATACAATGATAGGAATATCAAGCTTACCTCGGAAATAAGCAACAAAAGTATTACATTTTTAGACTTAGAGATTCTCCAAGAAGACAACGTACTCTTTTCTAGAACCCACTTCAAGAATGTGGACAGAAATAGCTATTTACCCCTCGAGAGCTGCCACCACAAGAACTGGTTGTACAATATACCAAAAGGACAACTCATGCGCCTAAGACGCAACTATACAAATAAAAATACATTTATGCTTCAAGCAGAAAATATGGGCCAAAGATTTGTAGAGAAAGGCTATGACAACAAATTTATTAATAAGAAAATAGCAGAAGTGGCAGATATGGACTGTGACACCCTAATTAGAGACAAACCGAAACATGAAACCCCAGAAGATACGATACCTATCATTTTTGATTACAGCACTCAACACAAGCAGATCGAAAGAATCATTAAACATCATTGGAATATCCTATTGGCTGATAAACATTTGCAAGATATCCTCCCTAGTCTTCCAAAATGTGTCTATAGAAGAGCCCCCTCCATTCACGACAAGATTGTGAAAAGTATCCCTGACCCACCTGGAAGAGGTCTGACCTTCTTCACCGGTTGAGGTTTTTTCCCCTGCAAATGGTGCTACGCGTGTGTCAAAACAAAAAGCCCAAATGAAAAAAAAAGGAATTTATCTCTACCAGCACAGGAAATTCATACGAAATCAAATAATTCATCTGTTGTAATACAGAAGGAGCAGTTTATGCCCTGGAATGCAGTTGCGGGCTTCAGTACATAGGTTAAACAAGAAAACCTCTCAAAATACGTATAAAAGAACATGTACAAAACATAATCAAAGGTTTTGACAAACATAGCGTATCAAAACATTTCGCCACTCACCACAATAATGACCCCACACAATTGAAATTCTGGGGAACTGAACCCTATGTGAGACATTGGCGTGGGGGCCACAAAGTTAGCCAACTAGAATCGAAGTGGATTTTCACATTGGACACTTTTGCACCTTGGGGTCCTAACATAGAATTTGATCTTAATTGTTTTATTAATTGATTCTTAACAATTTATTCTTTTTATGGATTCCGTACTCTTATTATCTTATCATATTATTGCTCCTCTCTCTTTTATATCTATTCCACTTAGATTATGTGCAACAGAGTCGCTAATGCCATTTCTGGTGTACGTGTGTTTTTATTTGTTTTTATCTCCCTCTATTTACACTTACCAACTTGAGATATCCTGAACGGTCATTGTGTGTTTTTACCACTCTCTGGTATCAAACATTGTTTTAGTAACTGTTTTTATCAAATATCCCATTTTTAGTATGTAGATATATTTATATATTTGTATATATTTTTATTAATCTTTCTTTCTAATACATTTTTCCATTTTATTTTTCTAAGATGTTTTTTAGGCTAGCTCCATTCAGCACATTTCATTTTTTATTACCAATTTGTGGAGCTTGTATCTGTGTACCATCATCTGTTTTTTTTTTCTGGCCAAATATCCACAAGAAAATGGCCACTGGCACCTTTCTGGCCTCTGAGCCACTAGAAAATGGCCGCTGAATGGATGTTGACAATATAATAGTTGAACATCCACTCGAAAATGGCTGCCAGTCAACTTCCGGCGACCAGAGCTATTGGAAAATGGCCGCCGTTCTCTTTCCAGCGACCGGATCCACAAGAAGATGGCCGCTGTATGTCAATTAAACACACACATAAAAGACACTTCCTATTGCCTCTAGTCATCCCCTGATGAAGTCACATGACAGTGACGAACACGTGTGGGAACACGAGGCACCGGAAGTGACGTGGGCAAGCTTGCAGCTCGTTTTTACATACCTGTTTTGATACTTCTTATTGTGAGTACCTTGATTTTACCTTTGCTGTTTATAAATGAATTTTGGAAAATACTATACTATCGTGCATCCCTCTTTACATCTCCCCATGCTCCACTGAGAGGCTCATTTGGTGCGGACACACCAGGGACTAAAAAGGGACTCTGATTGCAGACTAGAGACACACATCAGTGGAACCGGAAACACCAGACTGGTAACTTACCAGGAGACACACTGAGATATACCCACATGCTGTTACCTTACAGCAGTGGTACATTACGCTGCACAGGAGTCAGAAAGCCACATACCATCATCGAACTACTACCAACACCAGCACTTTACCATTCCCTGCTGACACCGCTAATATCCAGTCACTTACTCATCCTGCACCTTATATGGATACTATTTATTTTATTTGTTTTTATCATATTCATTTTCACTTATAAGGACTTTTGCGGCATATATTTATATGGAATATATTTTTATGTGTTACGCTCTTACACGTGTTTTTAGGATCTATCAAATATTTTTTTAGTATTGATTTTAGAAATTGCCATTTCAGTGCACGTTTTACTGAGCACCATTTATCTTCACTTTACTTGCACATTTTATGGATATATTTTATCACTATTTTAAGAAGAATCCTCTGAGCATGTGATTTGCCTACTGTCAAGAATCATATCGATACATGATATTACCTTTTTATTTGAAGAACTTACAGGGCATGCGATACATTTTTATATTGCCAGGGATTTGATGTATATTGACCTTTGAACATTGCCTCATTTATTTATATCTTTCCTTGAGCACTTTTGCACTTTATTTTGCACATTTATTCTGCACATTAATTAGGCTACAGCACTACCTCTACTGTTTACAGCATTGCATGGCCTCGTAATTACGAGTTAATGCGATGCAGTGCCAAATGGTAAAAAGTGCTCTGGTCAGGAAGGGGGTAAAACCTTTTGGGGCTGAAGTGGTTAAAACAAAATCAAAATAGTGATTATCTGTCAACAGTAGGAGCAATGAACTGATATTGTCACTATGGCCTGAATGTCTCACATATTGCATATAATCATGGAGTTAGATACTTTACACCTTCGGGGGAAAAAAATAACATAGAAAACTCTTATTATTTATTTATCATTTTTAAAGCTATAACAAACATAAGCTAGTTGGTGTCTGAATAATACCCAAAAGTTCAAACATTGAAATATAATGAACTATATAAAATATATATTTTTGAATCAAAACCTTGTTTTTTACTTTTATGGGTAAAATTAGCATGTATTGACATGTGAAAGTGTAGATATGATAGAAGGATATCATTTCAATATTTTAAGACCTTTATGTGCCATTTCACATAAATATTAAAGCACCATAGGGACATAGCTTACAATATTACCTACTATTTAAAAATTTGTGCTAGAGCTTTAGGATCAATATGGAATGATGCCTAAACTTGTAGATTCAGGTACTAGATAGTATGACTTTTCAATCTCAGATCCAAACAGTTCAGTAAATCACTCCCTAGCTGTTAAAAAATTTGCATTACGAGGACTTTATTCTGAATAATGCATCTGTGCTTTAAAGTTGTATATGCTTTTATTGGCTGCCCACACATTAGTCCCTGAAGTAATTTAAAGGAACCAAATAAACATCTATGCAGCTGGATGGCATGCAACTGGGTTACAGAAATGTCAATGTGCTTCAAAACTGGCTTGATCTAAGGTCTGTGGTTTTTATTTAATGTAAGTGTTGGGATTGGCAGGGAAGAGTTTATTGTTTTGGACTGAACAGAACTGCTCGGTACCCTTGTTTCTGTCCCCCTGGCCAAATTAACCTTCGATGTGAAAATGTGCACGTTCAACCACAAATCACTGACACGGACACATTCAGTAAGTTTGGTACGTCTGTTGTTTATTTCCTGGGCTCAAAATGATATACTGAGAGCCGGATATTTTGTTATCAAATCAAATATCGAATAAAACAAGCGTGTACAAACCACAAATTATACATATTCATTATTGTGACGAAATGTAAGCTTTGCTGGGTTATATCTGTATAAGGAGATAGCAGACTATCATAGCTAATTACGGTGTCTTATTTTCAGTTCCTGTTTGTCTTGAGTGTAGCCTCATAGGCCTGAAAATAGGTGTAATCTTCTTAACTTTGTTCTTTGTACTTTAACTCTTGCAGTTCTGTTTCACATGAAAGGAGAAGCTGGCAGACATCTAATTTGAGCATGATTAAGGCTAATAGCTAAGTATAAGAAAATAAGCACTTATACTTATGCGATTATATTAGAAATAGGCATTTCACAATAACACTCATAATCACATTCCATTACATTATTATTTATCATACTTTAATTTCTACTTTAAGTCCAGTAATTTATATTCTGCACTTTCTTATTTTCTAGGACTTTTTAAGGGGGGAAAGCTAATAGGACTGGCATACTGCAGATGCTATGCTACTATTAAAGATAACTGAGAGAAACTAGAACAAGGCCAGAAATTACAACTTGTATGTCAACTATTATACAAAACTTTCTGAATGATTTGACATTGTTGTTAATACCCTGACAGATAAGGTAACAATGCAAGGGCTAGGATATAATTTTTACACATGGGTAAAAAAATGTATAAAAATCAGAAGGCAAAAGGAAGTTGCAAGTAGAAAATACTAAAAACAGGCTAGATTTAGCTCACAATGATCAGCATTGGGCCTAGTTCTTTCAATCATTTATTAGTGGTCCGAAGAATTAAATAAAAAGCAATGTAATTTTTGCTAATAGCACAATATTATTTAGAATGCCTTCAAAGAAGAAAGCCACTGTCTATGAGGGAGATCTACTTTGTGACTAGGAGAAAGATACAGACAAAAAAAACCTATTAAGACAAATAGCAGAATGCAAAGATAAAGTATAATTTACATTTATAATATAATTTATAATATATTACAATTATAATATATTTTAATATATAATAAATAGCTGCTGCTAATTGTATTATTGAAAATGTTAATGTGCTCTGGACCCAAAAGCACAATGTCAGAATTACAAAATAGGATGCACAACAAAGAGCAATATAGTTGTCACCTTATATGGATTCATATATCTCATGAATAAACTTGAACGCATATGGGCATACTTGAGATTTACCAAAAATCCACTTCATGTGAAACTTCCTTGTGCATGTGGTTTTTTTTTTTTTTTTAAATAAATTTTTATTGAAGGATGTAACATACAGGGAATGACATCAATAGACAGTATCATTGTATTTTGTGATTTTTTTTTTTTTCTTTTTTCCAAAGAAGGAAAATCCAAAGTAAACATTAGCTTTATACAAAATAGGAATATAAAACAGCTGATAAAGACAAATAGCCTGGGGAATGGGGAGATGGTACCTTCTATGCGGAAGGGAGGAAATAAAAGAGATGAAACTGGATGGATCTAGGTGGGGGGGAGGGATTCCCTGAGATTTCTAGCAAAAAAAAATTACTGGATGTACCCCGAATAGGGTGGATTAAGGGATGAGTGGGGGAAAACCAGGTAGATGTAGAATATCAACATCAAACATCAGAGGGGGGGGGGTTAGGAGGGGAGAGCACCGAGAGCGTGCTTTGGATGGTGTAATGCAGCCTGTGGGTATAAAGTACAGGTTAAATGATAACTATAGGGTTGACATGATAAAGATAGTGATATTTACGATTTTAGTTGTATGGTATTGATGTCCTTTGTAGCAGTTGCGGTCTCCACCTTCCTACAAGAGGAGAACTAAGAGGTCCTGAGGACCACGAGGAAGTCCTGGATCGTGTTGTGATATTTGGTAGGAGTTGGGTTCCTTATGTTGAGGAATCTTGGTTTGGGGGGATCATTCCATCTGCGGTGGGGGGAGGAGGTTCCTGATAGAGGAAAGAGAAAGTCTCAAGATGCGCTATATCCGTGGGGGAGAGTGTTGAGGTCATGAAAGCCCCCCATTTGTGGTGGAAGCGTGTCCTGGTTGTTTCCTGTAAAGTCCATGTTGATCCTATCTTTGTAAAGCAACTGTAGGAGGTCCCTTTTGATTTGAGAGGTATTGGGACATGCGTCGGAGATCCAGTTTTTTAAAATGGCTCTTCTGGCGAAAAGGAGGCATATCAGGATCCAATCCTTGTAGGAAGGGGCAGGGTTCGTAGACCAGGGTAACAATTGGGGGTCCCAGTGACCGAAAATGAGGAGGAGGGGGTCCTTAGGTATTTTCAGCAGGGTTACATCAAATATGTAATGGAGGACCTTGTCCCAGAAACTGGAGATGTAGGTGCATGACCAGAAACGATGGGTCAAAGAAGGCCTGGGGTGTAGGCATAAGGGGCACGTGGAGGAGGTTTGAGGTTGTTTGTTCGAGAGGAAGGGTATGTGGGCTCGATGGACGATCTTAAGTTGGGTTTCCCTCCAGGATTCGTTGGGCACCAGTTTGTGAATTGTGTTGAGGCCTTGAAGTATTTTGTCGACCAATTCGGCATCAGGGAAGTCTTTTGCCCAGTTAGCTGCTGAAGATGTCTTCAGTGAGGGAATGGCTTTTAGTAGGAGAGGCTGGTATATGTCTGAGATTTTGTAGGAGCCCTTTGCGAGAAGAGAGTCCGATAGGGACGTTTGAAATCTTTTGTGATCGTCTCTGCAGGCATTTTTGAGAAAGCTGATACATTGACCATAGTGGAACATGTGTGACTGTGGAAGTTGGAATGTCTCCGCTAATGACTTGAAAGGGACGGGGCGGCCAGTTTTTGAGTCACAAAGCGAAGAAAAGTTGGAGATGCCTTTCTGATGCCAGGTGATGTATGGCTGACGTTCCAGACCTGGGGGGAAGCTCGGGTTTCCTTGTATTGGAAGGTGTTTAGAAATAAACGGTGAGAGCTTGAGGCATTTCCGGATCTCCCTCCAGGCAATGGCTGTGTCCCGAAGTAGTAGGTTATGTTGAAGGGGTGGGGGGATGGATTTCCACTTGCAGTGTAGGAGAGCTACCAGGGAGTATGGATTGACCATTTCGGTTTCCAGACAAAAGTTGGAGTATCGAGATGTTTGCGCTACCCAATCTAAACTTATCCTCAGGAGGCAGGCTAAATTATAAATTCTGACATTAGGGAGACTAATACCCCCTTCGCGCCTGGGAAGGTAAAGTTTAGTGAGTGCTATTCGCGGCCGCCTATTCCGCCATAAAAATTTGGATATTGCCTCGTTAAGAATTTTTGTGTCTTTATGCTGTAGGAGTAAGGGAATGGTTTGTAATGGGTAAAGTAGGCGGGCAAAGCTGACCATTTTCACTAGATGACATCTTCCCAGTAGCGAGAGGGGGAGATCCATCCAGTTTGTTAGTTCCTGAGAGATTTTTTTGAGTAAGGGTGGGTAGTTGAGGTGATAGAGAGAGGAGGGTAGTTTTCCTATTCTTATGCCTAAGTAGGTGATGTGGGAATGTGCTACCGAGAATATGGAATTCTGTGTCCAAGGGGGGTTGGACGCGGTGCCTAGGGGGAGGATTTCGCTTTTGTTGTAGTTTATGCGAAGGCCCGAGCATAATCTAAATTGGTCAAAGATAAGCTTAATCGTGAACATGTCAGAGGAGGGGTTTGCTGTGAATATAAGGACGTCGTCGGCAAATAGTGAGGTGCGAAGTTCCTGCTTGCCGATGGGGATGCCGTTTAGTGGGGCTACGTGTGATAAATATCTAGATAATGGTTCTAATGCTATGTTAAAGAGGAGTGGTGATAGGGGGCAGCCCTGCCGGGTCCCTTTGTGTAGGCGGAATTCCTCTGATAGGAGGCCTGCTGCTACCAGCCTAGCGGCTGGGGCGGTGTACATGGTGTTTATAAGATGAGCGAAGGAGCCGGAGAATCCCATTTTGTTCATGACCAGAGAAAGCCATTCGAAGCTTACGTTATCGAAGGCTTTCTCCGCGTCCAGAGTGATGATAGCATACTTTCCCTTGCATTTGGCATGTTCTAGGGCCATCATTACCTTCCTGATGTTCATGGTGGCAGTTCTGCCTTTCACGAACCCTGATCGGGCAGGGTGTATCAGAGAGGGTATGATGTCTGCTAATCTTGTGGCAATGATTTTGGAAAGGATTTTGATATCTAGGTTTAGAAGTGAGATTGGCCTATATGAGCCTGGTTCTTGGGGGTCTTTACCTTTTTTGGCTAGTAATTTGATAGTGGCTTGATTGCCCGTGGGTAGGTATGTTCCCCCTGTCCAAATGTGCTGATATACTTCATGTAGTGTGGGTTCTACGAGTGGTTGTAGTGACTTGTAGAATTCTCCCGTGAATCCATCAGGACCTGGGGCTTTCGAGGGAGCTAGGTTTTTAATTGTAGTGGATATTTCGTGGAGGGATATTGGGGCAATTAGAGCTTCTAACTGTGTGGGTGATACGTGCAATAGGGTTACCTTTTCCAGAAATGATTGTGCTGTCTCATGGTTTATGGGATCTGGTCCATATAAGGATGAGTAATATTGTAACATGGTATCATTTATGTCTGTTTGGGTGGTTTTTATGTTACCCCGAGAGTCCCGGAGAGATGAGATGTGTGTCGGATGGTAGGGTCCCTTACATAAATTGGCGAGGAGTTTACCTGCCTTATTGCCGAATTTGTGGAGAGTGGCATCCATGTGGGCTTTTTTCGTTTGTTCTAGGGTTTCGGCCCAAGTGTCAAACGACTGTTTTGCTGATTGCCATGCCTTCCTGTTATCATTGGAGTTATTTGTGTATAGTATTCTTTGGGCTAGGTGTAGTTGGGAGCTGGCTTGTTTGTATTTTTTGAGTGCGTTTCTTTTAAAGGATGCTGCATAGGAGATTATACGGCCTCTGAGGAATGCTTTGCCTGCTTCCCAGAATAAATTGGGGTTGTCGGAGTGTTCAGCATTGGTCGAAGTGTATTCTGACCAGACGTTTTCGATGTATTGTCGAATGTCAGCGTTGTTGTGGAGATAAGAGGGGAAACGCCATATTTTAGGATTTGGGTGTAAGTCAGGGTTATCAATCGTGGTCGAGATTGGTGCATGGTCGGATATGGCAATGTCGTGAATGTCCACATCGGATATCATTGGTAATAGGTCGTCTGAGCAGAAGAGGTAGTCAATTCTGGTGAAGACATTGTGGGGATTGGAAAAAAATGTAAAGTCTCTGTCAGCTGGGTGTCGGAGCCGCCAGATGTCGTGTAGATGGAGGGATTCCATCGTTGAGGCTAGTAGAGTTTGTGAATCTAGATCTGAGGGGAGGAATGTGCGCTTAGAAGTGGATCTGTCGTCTATCGGGTGTATTGTGGAGTTAAAGTCTCCGCCCACTATGTGTGGGAGAGTCGGATCGCTGAGGAGCCATGTTGAGAGTTCACTATAAAATTGTTTTGTGGGGTTATTGGGCGCATAGATGTTTGAAATTATCATTTCCTTGGTTCCTAATTTGATGTGGGCTGAGATGAGGCGCCCCTGAGCATCTGCTTTGGTGGATAGGACCTCACATGGCAGGTTTTTGTGGATGAGTATCAGAACTCCTGCTTTGCGTCCATTGGAATCTGAGCCTATTACTGTACCTACCCATAATTTTTCCATTCGGTGGAAGTCAGGGGTGGAGAGGTGGGTTTCTTGGAGTAGGGCAATGCCGGTTTTGAGTCTTTTGAGGTGACGGAGGATTTTCATTCTCTTATTGGGTGAACGAAGCCCTTTAACATTCCAGGAGACTAGTTTCATATAGGGGGGGGTCACTGGGGGGGTATGTGGAGATTTTGTATGGTTTTCACCTGTTGATATGTGGTGGTGTGGCATGAAATTAGGCTGAGTTCTGGGGGGAGTTATTTTGTTTAAACGAGGGATTTTGTAACCGCTAAGGGCGTGTGTGCAATAAGATGGGGGTGCATAGTATAGGGAGGGGTACAGGAGGGGGAGGGTAGAAAAGAGAAACAATAAAACATATTCAGTAAACTTCACTTTTTTCCGCATGGAGTCGACTGTGTAGTCCAACTCCCAACGCAAGACTCAGAGACTGCTGTATTTGAGAACCCGCATTTAAGGGGGTGAAATGCATTGGCAGCTTGGTTTGCGCAACATTAGACGGAGGAGTTGGATACACAGGAGAGCCAGGGGAGAGAGACAATACCTTAGTTGTAACAAAAACCAAATTTATCTGTTAGTCAAATATAAATAATACGTATTAAACATGAAAGAAACTGCTTGGCCTACCAGTATCTGATTTGCCTGGTGAGGAAGAGTGGACAAGCTTGAAAGAGAAAAATTTTAACTTCGTCTCTTGAGTGGGATATCCCGCTAAGAGTTAGGCCACCATAGCCGTAGAGGCGGGGCGTAGAGTGGTAGCAATGTGTGACCATGCTCGTGGTCCTCAATGAGGAGTGGGACGGTGATGGTCCGGTGCCGAAGGTCTGAACCGTTTTGGAGAGTCTTTGCGTGGGCTCCTTTGGTCTAGGGCACGGTTGACAGGAGCCGCTCTAGGAGAGGGGCTGAGGTTGGGGCCTGAGCGTAGCGAACGCAGGAAAGCTTCTGCTTCTTTTGGGTCTTGGAAGGAGAGTTGGTCGCCATTTGGGGCTTTAAGTCGGAGGGTAGCTGGGAAAGCCAAAGTGAATTTGAGTTGTTGATGGTGCAGTTCCGAGCAAATCTGTTGAAAGGCTTTTCTCTTTTGGGACACTTCAATAGAGTAATCTGCGAAAATCAGGATTTTCATGTCGTCAATTTGGAGAGCTCTGGATTGCCTGAATTTTTGCAAGATGTAAGCTTTATCTGAGTAGTTGAGATATTTTGCTATTATGGGACGGGGCGATTTGCGTTCTGCATTGAAGGTTCCCATGCGATGGGCCCGTTCTACTGTGCAGGGGCCTGGCAGGCCTAGTGCTTCAGGGATGCGCCTGGCGCATAGGTCAGAGAGAGCTGAGGGTTGTAGCGATTCTGGGATGCCTACAAATCGCAAGTTGCTCCTTCTGGATCTATTTTCCAAATCGTCCAGCTTTTCAAGGATATATTTGTTGGTTTTGTCATGGGCCTGCATTGAGGATTGAGAGTGGTATAGATCTTCCTCAATATTAGCTATGCGGTGTTCTGCTTCATTCAGCCTGGAGGCATGTTCCCCTAGCTGGGCCTGGAGTTGTTGCATGCCTGCGTTAACGGCCTTCTCCACCGAGGCTGCAATCATTGGGGAGAGGGGGGCTGCTACAGCCTGTGCTATCCTTTCAGTGTTTGTGCTGGAAGGGCTTGTATGCTGTGCAGATGTCTCAGTAGATGGGGAGGGGGCCGTAGCGCCGCTTACCTCCATGTCAGGCTCTGGCTCTGTGGGAAGCTCCGTGCAGGCCGAAGCCGGGGCCTCGATTTGCGGCTGTGGGGTCCGCGCCGCCGCGGCCGCGTATGATCGCGGGCCGTTTTTTTCCACAAATCGGTCCATCCTGTGACTGGGGATGGCATGGGGTGGATGCCGGTGGTTTTTGGCGGGTTTGCCGGTTTTGTAGGCTGTTTTAGGAGTCGAGCTGCGGGAGCTGATGAGAAGAGCAGCTACTCCATGCGGCGCCGGAACCGGAAGTTTGTGCATGTGGTTTTAATGGCATTGATTGATTCATCACCAGTTACTCTTTTTTGAATATCACTCTCACTACTTTATAAACATACACCTAACATGGGTGGGGTATGATCCAGATGGTGAAGGGAGAAGACACATTGACCAGAAACTCTAATGCCCAACCTGATTTTTCTCCACATTCCCATCCCTTGCTGCCAATTTTATTACCCTCAAAGGTGTAGTGTAATGCACAGCCTAATATAGTAAGGAACTGTAGCTAGAGGGTGTTTCTTCTGCCTATAGCAGCCCTTGTTCCCTTAAGGCTAGCAGACCTACCAGCCCCAAGTCTTAGAACATGTTGATGTAGTTCCTGGTCAGTAGGCACTGGGACTAACGCCATACTTAGATCTTGGGGGACTTCATGCTCAGAGGCCCATCAACATAGAAATTAAATTACATGACAAATAAAAAAGTGAACTGAAATGAACAATAAGCTACATTTGTTCTAAATAAATATAAGCTAGCTTCCGAAGGTACACTTGTTTGTTTTTTTTTCTTAGTTTTATTGCTTGTAAGAATACACATTACACAGGTGATTGGAACTGGCAAGTCATACGTCACAGTTATGCATCACATGCATTTACAAACAGTCTTTCTTCCTGCACTTAGCATCTGCAAAACCTTTAAGTAACTCATCAAACTGTATCATCTTGAGGACACGGTTCTTGCCTGCCAGTAGGCACAGAGCACTTAGTTGTACATGGGTCATTGTGGTTTTTAGATAATTCTTTATCAGTGCAAGTTTGCCGAGTGACATTTCTGCTGAACTAGTGACCATCATACTCCAATATATTCTAATAGATACATCTATCAGCAAGCCCTTCATCATGTAATACAACTGCCTGTTGAGACATAAGCTTGGCAAAGGCTGCAAACTGGACAATTTCCTTAACTAACACTATTTTCTCGGGGGAAAAATAGGTACATTTTTCTAAAAAAGGTGGGGGGTACTTTCACCCTTTGCTGCCCTATACATATGGCACTGACTGGGACTGAGCCAGTCAGATGAGGAAGAGGACCTCTGTAGTCACTGTAGGGTGGTCAGTCACTAGACAGCATGTAGACAGATGAAGTCTAAATTTTCAAATGCAGGTGCCACTCATCTGCAGCGGCAATGCAGAGGGGAGAGGAAGTTAAAGAGGAAGTAAACCCATCCATAAAACTGTTTCATTTCTGGCACATGCCGGAAATGTAACACTCCCATTGGTTGTGCTCTCAACCAAACTGTCAAACCATCCAATAGCTGGTGTCTAAACTAATCACACGTGCAGCATCATGGCAGTTGTAGATTAAACAGAGACAAAGATGGCAGCTTCATTAGCTAAAAACAATAGGGGGGTTTACTTAGACTTTAAGAGAAGCTCCTTTTCTCTTTGATTTCCTGGGCAGTGATCCAGTTAGTTAGCCATTCAATAAATTACCAGAAGGAAAGTATGTACTATGTATTTAAGAAAATAAATAAAGTGATGCGCTAGTATTACCCAATTAATATCACACTGTGTGTTGTGCTTGCAAAATATTTCTCTAATATATGTAAAAAATTATGTATATAAATCTCTTAAAACCTTGAACAATAAAACCTTAGAAAGTGATTAATGTGTTCCGAACCTTCATACAAGGTTCCCTTAATATTGAAAAAAAACGGGACCTTCTTCCAATAAATTATTATTATCACAACTCTGTGCTTATGTGAAAAAATGTGATTAAAAATATGCACCTTAAATAATGTTTGTGATTAGTCCACTAATTAGCAACAAAGTAATGCCTCCTCTTCACTTCAGATCAGGGCTTTGTGAGTCATGCTTGGATGGATTAGCAGTGGATTTGAAACATTCCGTTCACCCGCCGGCATAGATCGGTTAATCTTATAGCTTCTAATGGTCCTCCCCAGTATGAAACATAAGATTGGGAAAAGATAACATTGAGCAAATATAAACCAAAGTACATATAAAACAAAGAACCAGGTAATTTCACTCACATGATCCCTTTAACATCGATTGCATTTAAAACAGATGGTCAGCTACATTCAGCTCCGTGCTGCTGCTTGTTCATTCACACATAGACTGCACACTGCCGAGAGTGTTACAGGCTCCTTCTCCCAAGAAGGGAGATGGGAGACATTTAACAAGCTGATTTCCCATTGAACCTATCATAGTAGGAATACTTATGAACAGCAAAAAATAGATCAAATATATATTTAAAACAACATAACACCAACGTTCCTGCTGATTCCCTTAGATTTCCATATAAATTAGCAAATAGCTAATACAATTTACAACATCAATTGACTCGATGTGCAAACAATAAAAAATCACCAAAAACATTAAAAAACTTTAACGATCAGAAATAAAACAATTAATGTCGAATTCGACATTTAAGCCCCCAGGCACAAGTACCTTTGTTTCATGGATCCAATAAGATTCCCTGCGACTAATTTGTCGCAGGAAATTGCCCCCCCTCCAGTGTTTGGTCACTCGCTCGATGCCCCAAAACTGGAGACATTTAGGGTTTTTATTATGAACCAATCTATAATGCTTCGATACATTGTGCGTTTTTAGTCCGTTTTTTATGTTGTTTACATGCTCCCCTATCCTTACGTGGAGGGGCCTCGATGTCCTCCCAATATATTGATGGCCACATCCACATTGGAGCATGTAAACAACACCTACTGTTGCACAAATGATCAATTGCTCTATCATATACTCTTTATTTGTAGCAGTAGCTCTAAAATTCTTACGTTTTTTAAGGTTATTTTTAGAATGTCTGCATGCTGTACATCGCCCGCAGGCATAAAAACCTGATAAAAACAAGAATAATCTATTTTCAGATTGCACCGGTGGGTCCACCACTCCCGGGGCTAGCCTATCTCGTAAGGAATGTGCTTTCTTATATATAAAGGCAGGGCGCTGTGGTAACAGAGGTCCTAACACTCTGTCTTGTTTTAAGATGAACCAATTCTTTTCAATCACTTTTTCAAATTTCTTGTGCTGGACATTATAGTCCAACACCATCCTGAAGTTGGAAATTCTGGTGTTGATCTCTTTAACCTTGTCAGTAATCAATGATGCTCTGTCTAAGGAGCGTACATGCTCAATATCCCTTTCCAGGGAGATTTTGTCATAACCTTTCTCTTGAAACCTAGACGAGAGCACCAATGATTGGGAAATGAAGTCTTCTTCCCGTGTGCAATTCTGCCTTAACCTAACAAATTGACCCCTGGGGATGTTGCATAACCATGATTTATGGTGGCAACTCCCCAGTGGTATATACAAGTTACGGTAAGTCGGCTTAAAGTAATTACACAACCTGAAGCCATCCTCAGCCTTGTTGATCTCAAGGTCCAGGAACACTATTTTATCAGTACTAAAGTTCCATGTAAGCTGAATGTTCTTAGTATTGGAACCCAGACTGTGCATAAATGAATCCAAGCTACTCTGATCTCCTTCCCAAATGATGAAAAGGTTGTCTATAAATCTTTTATAGCACACCAACTCAGGGGGGCGACATTTGAAGACAACGTCTTCCTCCCAGTGGGCCATAAATAAATTGGCCACACTGGGAGCAAAATGTGCCCCCATCGCAACACCCCTGGTTTGTAAATAAAACTGTTGGTTGTACCAGAAGTAGTTTCTGGCCAAGCAGAAACTAAGACTCTTCAGAATAAACCTTTGATGTTGGTCTGCCAGATCAGAGAAGGATGACATGGCCCATTGGACCGAGGATAGCGCATCCTCATGTCCAATGATAGTATAGAGGGATCCTACGTCCGCTGTCACAAGGATACTGGAAGGGGAACATTGGACAGATTCAATGATTTGAATAATATGCTTGGTGTCTTTGAGAAAGGCTGATGTTTTAGACACCAAGGGTTGAAGAAAGCTATCTATATATTGCCCTACCCTGGAGGATATGGATTCAATACCGTTCACGATAGGTCTTCCCAGAGGGTTGACACTATCCTTGTGAATCTTGGGAAGGCAATATATGATGGGGGTCCTGCACAACAGGGGATCAAGGTAAGCTGCCTCCTTTTTGTTAAGGGTGTTAGTACCCTTTCCTTCCTCAATTAGCCAATGTAGTTCATCCTTATACTCCAACATAGGATCCTTATTTAATACTTTATAAGTATCTCGGTCACTTAGTAGTTTGTTCATTTCAGCTAGATACTTAATTTTATCCTGAATCACCAACCCGCCCCCCTTGTCAGCGGGGAGTATGATGATATAATTTCTTTTCTCCAACTGCTCCATACCCTGTTTGATGTATTGGGGATCAGTCACTTTCCGAATCTTCATTTTATCTAAATCATTAAATACCACATTTTTGAATACATCCAAGTACTTATTATCAGCATTAAGAGGATTAAAAGTGGATTTATTGTGAAGATTGGAATGATTACCCTCTTGGACTACTGTATGTCTCATAGGGTGGTTCAAAAAATATTTTTTCATGTTCAAATTTCTGACAAATTTGTGAATATTGACATAAGTATGAAATTTGTTGAGGTTTTTAGTGGGAGCGAATTTAAGCCCTCGATCAAGGACTCTCATTTCGCTCTCACCCAAAACACAACTACTCAAAGTGTAAATGCTAATGGGGTTTTGGTCTTTTTTGTTCTCCTACCCCCTCTCCTTCCTCTCTCTCTTTTCTTTTTCGAAATTGGGCGTTCTGTTGTGGGGATTGTTGGGATTGGTGCCTCCACCAATCTCCCTGACTGGGTGGATACAAGGGTGGACCCCCCCGGACCACTCCACGTCCTTGGAAAATCCCCTCCCTCTTGGTTATCATTGGACTGTAAGGGGGCAAATCTGTTAAAAACAGGTATCTGTTCACCCCGAGGGGTGTGAGGCGGCCTTTTTTCCTGAGTGCCAAATTAGGGGGAATTATATCTGTGACTATCTCTCCTAGGTGAGGGTGCATACTCATAATGATAATTCGGACCATTACTGGTGTAGGCTGTGGGAGGAGCTCTCACACTTCCCCTACCTCTCCTCCCTCTCCTCCCTCTGTTATTCCCTCTAGGAACGTAACCCCCCCTAGGTGGTGGAGGACCCGTAGGTAGATGTTCATAACTGTGAACAGGAGGGTAATGGGACGGAGGAGCAGGGGGATGAGTGACAGCCTGGCTAGATTCTCCACTAGGGATAGGTGGATTAGGGCTAGTAGAGCTCTGCCATTTGAATATATTCCGTGTTTTAAAGTCCTCAAAGTCCCTAATATATTTTTTCTTTTTCTTACTCTGTATTTCATTATCCCATTTCCCATTTATTTTTAAGATCTCCTGACAATCTCTGAAATTCTTTACTCCCTTTAAAAGGATCTATATCTTTTTGTATATCCAAAATTTGTGACTCCAAACTAGTCATTTTCCTACGCTTGCATGCTAGTAAAAAGCCCAGAAGTTCCAAGCCTTTTTTCAAAAAAAAATTATTTCTGATCGTTAAAGTTTTTTAATGTTTTTGGTGATTTTTTATTGTTTGCACATCGAGTCGATTGATGTTGTAAATTTTATTAGCTATTTGCTAATTTTTATGGAAATCTGAGGGAATCAGCAGGAACGTTGGTGTTACGTTGTTTTAAATCTATATTTGATCTATTTTTTGCTGTCCATAAGTATTCCTACTATGATAGGTTCAATGGGAAATCAGCTTGTTAAATGTCAGTGTTCCGTGGCTTGGGAGTCACTATGGTGACTACCGAGCACTTGTTGCCATTGGCTAAGCGGATCAGCTGACTTTAGTTATAAATAAGGGTGTAGCACGTTCGTACGTTGCCGCTGATTAAGTCCCGCCTACTTTATGGGACGTCACCCGCGTTCCGATGCTGATTCCCGCAGACACGCTGTGTTCATGTTTGTTGCCGATCCTTAGCACTGGGGTACAGTGCCTTGCTTGTGAGTTTTTATTCTATTTTAATAAACAGACATAAGATTTGAAATACAGAGAGCACTAGATATTGCTTATTCTATTACATGTATTTGACTGGAGCTGAAGAAGATCTTTCTAACTGACAGTCCCTACACTGCAAGTTATGATGTGTGCATAATGACCTATTAATGGGAATGCTGTATTAGACCTGACTGATAAACTCAGGGGTCCATGTCGTGAGGTGAGGGGCCAATCCTTACGTTGGTGGAGGGTGTCACGGAAGTCACCCTATATTGTGCATCTCTTCACTTTGAACACTGGAAGCTTGTCTGTACTTTCTTATCAGATTATGGACTTTCTCTATCAGTAATAATTTTGAAGCGCTGTACTGCCTTTTTATAATCATTACTTGAAATAGCTACTTTTTCAGACACAGAACAGTGCCTATAAAGATGGCATAAATTGATGTGTAAATGGCAGCGGGATGACTCAGAGACACTAACCATATTACTTACACTCAGAGCCATGATCTGCATCATTTCTGCCCAGCCTAACATGGCAGACTGCTGTCACTTCATCCATCAATGGAACAAGATCTGATATTATGTTCGCCTCAACTGCTCAACATCCCTTCAAAAACTAAATCTAAAAAAATTTACTCAAAAGAGACACACATGGTTGCTATAATTATCAATACTATATATATTTCTTTTAAAAAAGTGTAATTTTTAGATTTTTTTTAGGCCTGGCGGTATGTTTAAACCTAACCTGTATATCCATTTGCTGTCAAGTTGCAACAATTTCTTGTGAAATCACTCCCTGCACTTCACATTTATGAACAGAGTCCATGGCCAAAAGCATTTGTTACAAAGATGACCATTATGGTGCTACAAAGCATGTCATGCTATAGGAAATCCGAAGTTGCCTAAAGTAATATTGCATGTTCTTACCTTAAAAGGTTACTAAATCTGGCCATACACTTTAAGACATTTTTTGAGCATTCTTTCAAAATAAATAAATGTTTGCAAGTATTCAATCATACCAATCATACCTTCACAGATAGACCAAATTTCTAATGACAAATTGTTTGATTGCCATGTCATGTGTCAATTTTTTTTTTCAATTTGGGCATACACAGAGGTGGCGTCTGTGTAACATTTTCCTAGACACACCCTCCAAGTGTTTGTTGAATGTTAATTTGTTGCATCGGTTAATCTTTTTTTGTGGCTGTGGTTGCATGTCATATCATAATGGATTGTGAGGATGATACCCAGAGAAATATTACCATAGAGAAGCTTGCAGTTTTTGCCATTTAAAAGGAGGAAAAGAAGCAAGATATGGAGTAAGGACTGGTTAACCACTTAACCACTTCAGCCCCGAAAGGTTTTACCCCCTTCCTCCAAACAGAGCTTTCTTTTGATGGTTTTTGATCACCTCTGCAGTTTTTATTTTTTGCGCTATCAATTGAAAAAGACTGAAAATTTTGAAAAAAAATGATATTTTCAACTTTTTGTTATAAAAAAAAATCCTAAAAACTCAATTTTAGTCATACATTTAGGCCAAAATGTATTCGGCCACATGTCTTTGGTAAAAAAAGTCAATAAGCGTATATTTATTGGTTTGCACAAAAGTTATAGCGTTTACAAACTAGGGTACATTTTCTGGAATTTACACAGCTTTTAGTTTATGACTGCATGTCTCATTTCTTGAGGTGATAAAATGTCAGGGCAGTACAAACCCCCCCCCCCAAATGATACCATTTTGGAAAGTAGACACCCCAAGGAAATTTCTGAGAGGCATGTTGAGCCCATTGAATATTTTATTTTTTTGTCCCAAGTGATTGAATAATGACAAAAAAAATATATATTTTACAAAAAAGTTGTCACTAAATGATATATTGCTCACACATGCCATGGTTATATGCGGAATTGCACCCCAAAATACATTTTGCTGCTTCTCCTGAGTACGGGGATACCACATGCGTGGGACTTTTTGGGAGCCTAGCAGTGTACGGGGCCCCCGAAAACCAAACACCGCCTTCAGGATTTCTAAGGGCTTAAATTTTTGATTTCACTCCTCACTACCTATCACAGTTTTGAAGGCCATAAAATGCTAAGATGGCACAACCCCCCCCCCAAATGACCCCATTTTGGAAAGTAGACACCCCAAGCTATTTGCTGAGAGGCATGTTGAGTCCATGGAACATTTTATATTTTGCCACAAGTTGCAGGAAAATGACAAACTTTTTTTTTTTTTTGCACAAAGTTGTCACTAAATGATATATTGCTCAAACATGCCATGGGCATATGTGGAATCCCCCCCCCCCAAATACATTCTGCTGCTTCTCCTGAGTATGGGGATACCACCTGTGTGGGACTTCTTGGGAGCCTATCGCAGGCAGTAAGGAGTGAAATCAAAAATTTACACCCTTAGAAACCCTGAAGGTGGTGCTTGGATTTCGGGGTCCCATATGTGGCTAGGCTCCCAAAAAGTCTCACACATGTGGTATCTCTGTACTCAGGAGAAGCAACAGAATGTATTTTGGGGTGTAATTTCACATATGCCCATGGCATGTTTGAGCAATATATCATTTAGTGACAACTTTGTGCAAAATAAATAAATAAATAAATAAATTTGTCATTTTCCCGCAACTTGTGTCACAATATAAAATGTTCCATGGACTCGACATGCCTCTCAGCAAATAGTTTGGGGTGTCTACTTTCCAAAATGGGGTCATTTGGGGGGGTTTTGAACTGTCCTGGCATTTTATGCACAGCATTTAGAAGCTTATGTCACACATCACTCACTCTTCTAACCACTTGAAGACAAAGCCCTTTCTGACACTTTTTTTAAACCATAGATTTTTATTATAGATTTTCAGTTTATACATAAAGTACAAAGCATTGTTTACAGTATATGACATAAACAGGTGAGTATTGACTGACAGTCATAATTCCACAAAGAGATAAATCTACGTGAACCACCATAACCACGTAGCTAACGACCTCAACAGGAGGTAGGCCCTGTCACCCCGACTGGGTACTGACTGTGAGCAGGAGCCTATAGCAGTCTTAAACCAGGCAGCCCTCTAATGACCTTAATGAGGATCAATAGTGAGGAAATACAATATATATTCATTTCGAACTTTGTAGACAGCTATCTTATGAACTTCAAACGTAGATATATTCTTAATACATTAATAACAGAAAACACATACCTTTTAGAGCAGTGAATAAATATTACAGTCTAGGTTGGTTCTTCTGGTTTGACTACTTCTAGTAATGTCGATTGTTTATTGATATTCTGATTACTTTATCTAATTATTTAAATACTTTTACCACTATAGGCCTAGTCGTTTAGCCTAAATATCATGAAACATAATACTCAGTTTCACAAGTGAGAGGGAGCATACTGAGAAGATTTCCAGACTTCCCAGTGTTTGTGGAAGGCCGGGACTCTTCTTTCCTTATACGCTAGCATTTTTTCCATTGTGTAGTGGGCATTCACTCTGGAGATTACTTCTTCGATTTTTGGTGGAGATTGAGAGCGCCATTCTCTTGCTAAGGATATGCGTGCTGCAAATAGAATATTTATAACAACCTTTCTCGTCAAATGAGGAAAGTTGTCTATGCCCAAGCTGAGGAGGGAAAGTTCAGGATTTAGTGGGCTTGCGGAGGTTTGTAATTGTGTGAATGATGGAAGCTACTTTCCGCCAGAAAGGTTTTATTACCTTGCAGCTCCACAATATGTGTAGAAGGTTGCCTGTATTGTCACATTTTCTCCAGCATATTGGGGAGGAACTCGGGTTCATTTTGTGAATACGTAGGGGAGTAAGATACCACCTATGTAGTATCTTCAGTGCATTATCCCAGTGGTCTATGCACGCTGAAGATTTACTATTACTCTTCACCGCTAGATGCCATTGGTGTAATGGGAATTCCTTTTTGAGGTCCTGTTCCCACTTTCTCATGTTGGGCAATTTAGCTTGTAAGTATAGAGGGGTAGCGAATTTGTAGAATAATGATATTCCCTTGTGTTTCCCCTGGCTTTTGTTTAATAGATAGTGCCACAGTATTTGGGGTAATCTAAGTGGTCTAGAATTATTATGTTTGAGGTAGTGCTTTATTTGAAACAGTTGATAACTTTCCATTGTTTCCTGTCCTTGTAGGTCAGGCGTGAGGAAATGTTCCCCTCTGTTTTTCAAAGTTTGGGTCGATATGTTTGGAATCAAGTGTTCATATGTTGCTAATGGGATTTGTATTTCCTGCATAGTAGTATCCTTAAATGGTTGTCTGAACAAGGAGGACCAGGCTGTTATAGAAGCTTGTACCGTAGGGTATAGTGGAGTGATTGGTCTATGGTGTATACCAGCAGCTATCACCAGGGCTGGTAGATTATGGCCGGGAGTAATTTCTTGTTCTAATTCAGACCATTTATTGTCAGTTTGGCATGCGAACCAATATCGGGTTCGTTCCAATATAGCAGCTTGGTAATAAGTGTGTGCGTTTGGGAGATCTGCTCCACCTAAGTGTTTGGGTTTATACAAATGAGTCAGTGCGATTCTAGGTTTTTTTCCTGCCCAAATAAATTTATTTAAATTTCTCGCTAGTTGTGAGAAGAATGTTTGAGGGAGAGGTATGGGCAGAGTTCTGAAGTGGTATAGAAGTTTAGGTAATATTTGCATTTGATATGCAGCTATTCTCCCCATCCATGATAAATGCAGTTTACCAATTTGGACCATTTCTTCTTCCACATTTGCAAGTAGAGGCGTGTAATTGCTGGAATATAGTTTAGCGGAAGAGGAGGTAAGCTGCACACCCATATACGTAATTGAGGGGGGGTCCCAATTACAGGGAAATAAATGTTTAATCGTGCTTTGTTCATCTAGGGGTATATTGAGTGTTAAAGCGAAACATTTGTTTGTATTGATTTTGTAAAAGGAGATTTTGCTAAAATTATGCAATAGTTTTTTAAGTTCTTGTATAGAGGTTGTTGGCTCGGATAAGGTTAACATTATATCGTCGGCAAAGAGTCCTATTTTATGACTGTCTTTACCTATATTTATGCCTTTGATGGAAGTATTGGACCTAATGCTTTGTGCCAGAGGTTCTATAACGAGTGAAAAGATTATTGGTGATAAGGGGCAACCTTGTCGTGTACCATTAGATAGTAGGAAAGGATCAGATAGGAGACTAGAGGTATAGACTTGGGCAAATGGATTAGAGTATAGGGACATAATTGCCGAATGTATCATTGCTGATATTCCAAATTTTTGTAAATTTTCGATAGGTAACCCCAATGCACCCTATCGAACGCCTTTTCGGCGTCTAATGCAAGGAAAATACTTGGTAATTGATTAAGTTCTGCGAATCGTAGTAGATCTAACATCCTTCTCGTTCCATCCGGTGCTTGTCTGCCCTTTACAAACCCCACCTGATCCAATCCTATTAGGGAGGGAGTAATTTCTAATAACCTGTTGGCCAATACTTTCGCATAGATCTTTAGGTCAGAATTGAGTAAGGATATTGGTCTATAATTTTGGGGGTGGGAGTTGTCTTTGCCGGGTTTGGGTAGTGTTACTATTATTGCTTGGAGCATTTCTTTTGGGAAGGATCCCTCTGTGGCTGCTTTATTGAAAACCTCTACTAGTTTTGGTGCAAGCTAGACATGTGCAGGATGAAAAAATTCGTTTAGTTTCGTTTCGTTTCGATTCGTTATTTAACTAAATTCGTTTAGTTAAATTCGTTGCATTCGTTACATTCGTTTTCGGAATTCGTTTCGTTTCGTATTCGAATTCGAAAAAATTCGACCGCATTCGAAAAAATTCGACCGTATTCGAAAAAAAACTATCAAATTCGAAAAAATTTTACCACATTCGAAAAAAAACTATCAAATTCGAAAAAATTCTACCACATTCGAAAAAAACTATCAAATTCGAAAAAATTCTACCACATTCGAAAAAAAACTATCAAATTCGAAAAAATTCTACCACATTCGAAAAAAAACTATCAAATTCGAAAAAATTCTACCACATTCGAAAAAAAACTATCAAATTCGAAAAAATTCTACCACATTCGAAAAAAAACTATCAAATTCGAAAAAATTCTACCACATTCGAAAAAAACTATCAAATTCGAAAAAATTCTACCACATTCGAAAAAAACTGTCAAATACAAAAAAATTCTACCACATTCGAAAAAAAACTATCAAATTCGAAAAAATTCTACCACATTCGAAAAAAACTATCAAATTCGAAAAAATTCTACCACATTCTAAAAAAACTGTCAAATTCAAAAAAATTCTACCACATTCGAAAAAAAACTATCAAATTCGAAAAAATTCTACCACATTGGAAAAAAACTCAAATTCGAAAAAATTCTACCACATTGGAAAAAAACTATCAAATTCGAAAAAATTCTACCACATTCGAAAAAAACTGTCAAATTCAAAAAAATTCTACCACATTCGAAAAAAAAACTATCAAATTCGAAAAAATTCTACCACATTGGAAAAAAACTGTCAAATTCGAAAAAATTCTACCACATTGGAAAAAAACTGTCAAATTCGAAAAAATTCTACCACGTTCGAAAAAAACTATAAAATTAGAAAAAATTCTACCGCATTCGAAAAAAACATTAACTGAATTTGAAAAAGTAAACTATATATAACCATTTTGTGAAATTTGAAATTCGTATAGAATGAAATCGAATTCCAATAGAAAAGATTAGGATAGAATAGAAAGTATAAAAGAATAGCATAGAAAAACAATAGAACAGAATAGAAAAAAATATAATATATTGTATTCTAATCTTTTCTTTTCGAATTCATTCTGTACCAAATTCCAATTTTGGAAGATGGTTATATATATATATATTATATATTTTTTCTATTCTGTTCCATTGTTTTTCAGTGCTATTCTTTTCTATTCTATTCTAAACTTTTCTATTCGAATTTGAATTAATTCTATGCGAAATTAGAATTTCGGAAGATGGCTTCTAAAATTAGAATTTCGTATAGAATGAATTCGAATTTGAATAGAAAAGGTTAGAATAGAAGATAATAGAAATAGAATAGACTAGAAAAACAATAGAACAGAAGAGAATAAAATATAATATATATATTATATTTTTTTCTATTCTGTTTCATTGTTTTTCTATGCTATTCTTTTTTATTCTATTCTAAACTTTTCTATTCGAATTTGAATTCATTCTATATGAAATTCGAATTTCGGAAGATGGCTTCTGAAATTCAAATTTTGTATAGAATGAATTCGAATTTGAATAGAATATAATAGAAAAGAATAGACTAGAAAAACAATAGAACAGATCTGAATAAAATACAATATATATATTATATCTTATTCTATTCTGTTCTATTGTTTTTCTAGTCTATTCTTTCTACTCTATTTTAATCTTTTCTATTCAAATTCAAATTAATTTTATACGAAATTCGAATTTCGGAAGATGGTTTTATATATATATATATGTATATATATATATATATATATATATATATATATATATATATATATATATATATATTAGGGTTGTCCCGATACCACTTTTTTAAGACCGAGTACAAGTACCGATCCTTTTTTTCAAGTACTCGCCGATACCGATTACCGATACTTTTTTTTAATGTCACGTGACAGTGTTTTTTTTTTTTGTTTTTTTTTTAGGGGGGTGGGGGGGGGGGGGGTTGGGGTGAGTGAACGGTGCCTGTGTGTGTGTGTTTTTTTTTATGGTTTTTTTTTTCATTTACATTTATTATTTTTTACAATTTTTTTTTTTTTATTCTTTATTGCACTTTGTGTGTGTGTGTTTTTTTTTTAATCAGCCCTGTTGGGGGGCTTTGGTGAGATATCAGGGGTCTTAACAGACCTCTGATATCTCCCCCTTGAGACAGAGAAAGAGACCGAGGATAGAGATTCCCCAGTCCCTTTCTCTGCAGCCTCAGCTGCACTGAAAATGAATGGAGAGAAGACAGCGGCTCCTCTCCATCCATAAACTGACACATCGTAATCACAGGAGATTACAATGTTTCAGTTATGTGAATGGACAGAGTCAGCTGACTCTGTCCATTCACACAGCGGAGAGAGACAGCAGAACGGAGGGGACAGAGGAAGAGAGAGGGGGACAGCGGAAAGCCGGAACGGATGGGGACAGCGGAGGGGGACACAGCAAAGAAGAAGGACAGCGGAGGACAATGCAGCGGAGGAGGACAGCGGAGGACAGCGGAGGGGGACAATGCAACGGAGCAGGACAGCGGAGGGGGACAATGCAGCGGAGGAGGACAGCGGAGGGGGACAATGCAGTGGAGGAGGACAGCGGAGGGGGACAATGCAGCGGAGGAGGACAGCGGAGGACAGCGGAGGACAGCGAAGGACGACAATGCAGCGGAGCAGGACAGCAGAGGGGGACAATGCAGCGGAGGAGGACAGCGGAGGACAATGCAGCGGAGGAGGACAGCGGAGGGGGACAATGCAGCGGTGCAGGACAGCGGAGGGGGACAATGCAGTGTGGAGGAGGACAGCGGAGGACAGCGGAGGGGGACAATGCAGCGGAGCAGGACAGCGGAGGACAATGCAGCGGAGGAGGACAGCGGAGGACAATGCAGCGGAGGAGGACAGTGGAGGGGGACAATGCAGCGGAGGAGGACAGCGGAGGACAGCGGAGGACAGTGGAGGACAGCGGGGGGGGACAATGCAGCGGAGCAGGACAGCGGAGGGGGACAATGCAGCGGAGGAGGACAGCGGAGGACAGCGGAGGACAATGCAGCGGAGGATAGCGGAGCAGGACAGCGGAGGGGGACAATGCAGCGGAGGAGGACAGCGGAGGACAGCGGAGGACAATGCAGCGGAGGAGGACAGCGGAGGACAGCGGAGGGGGACAATGCAGCGGAGCAGGACAGTGGAGGGGGACAATGCAACGGAGGAGGACAGCGGAGGGGGACAATGCAGCGGAGGAGGACAGCGGAGGACAGCGGAGGACAATGCAGCGGAGGAGGACAGCGGAGGACAATGCAGCGGAGGACAATGCAGCGGAGCAGGACAGTGGAGGGGGACAATGCAGCGGAGGAGGACAGCGGAGGACAGCGGAGGGGGACAATGCAGCGGAGCAGGACAGCGGAGGGGGACAATGCAGCAGAGGAGGACAGCGGAGGACAATGCAGCGGAGGAGGACAGCGGAGGACAGCGGAGGGGGACAATGCAGCGGAGGAGGACAGCGGAGGACAGCGGAGGACAATGCAGCGGAGGAGGACAGCGGAGGACAGCGGAGGGGGACAATGCAGCAGAGCAGGACAGCGGAGGGGGACAATGCAACGGAGGAGGACAGCGGAGGGGACAATGCAACGGAGAACAGCGGAGGACAGCGGAGGACAGCGGAGGACAGCGGAGGGGGACAATGCAGCGGAGCAGGACAGCGGAGGGGGACAATGCAACGGAGGAGGACAGCGGAGGGGGACAATGCAGCGGCGGAGGACAGCGGAGGGGGACAGCGGAGGGGGACAATGCAACGGAGCAGGACAGCGGAGGGGGACATTGGAACGGAGGGGGACTAAGGGGGATGAGGTGACAGTCAGCGGTGATGTGTGTGGGGGAGTTACAAGCACCGATCACCGCTGTATGTCACTAAAGCAGCTGAAAGCCGCGGGGGGGAGAAGCTTGTAACTCCCCCACGCGCCGATCACCGCTGACTGTCAAGGTATCGGGGGAAGCATCGGGAGCATTTGCCCGAGTACAAGTACTTGGGCAAATGCTTGGTATCGGTGCCGATACCGATACTAGTATCGGTATCGGGACAACCCTAATATATATATATATATATATATATATATATATATATTAATTATATTTTTTCTATTCTGTTCTATTGTTTTTCTATTATTTCCTATTATATTCTGATCTTTTCTATTTGAATTCAAATTCATTCTATACAAAATTCGAGTTTCGGAAAATGGTTATATAGAAATAGAATGAAATCAAATTCTAATAGAAAAGAATAGAATAGAAAAACAATAGAACAGTAGAACAGAATAGAAAGAAATATTTGATATATATATATGTATGTATGTATATGTATATATATATATATATATATATATATATATATATATATATATATATATATATATATATATATATATATATATATATA
Organism: Lithobates septentrionalis; assembly: GCA_037952835.1. Taxonomy (NCBI): domain Eukaryota; kingdom Metazoa; phylum Chordata; class Amphibia; order Anura; family Ranidae; genus Lithobates; species Lithobates septentrionalis. Next base: position 3,397,322 of record JBBDGP010000111.1, on the reverse strand, counting down.
TAAAACCATCTTCCGAAATTGGAATTTGGTACAGAATGAATTTGAATAGAAAAGATTAGAATAGAATATTTTATATTTTTTTTATTCTGTTCTATTATTTTTCTATGCTATTCTTTTATATTATTTCCTGTTCTATTCTAATCTTTTCTATTTGAATTCATTCTGTACCAAATTCCAATTTCGGAAGATGGTTTTATATATATATATATATATATATATATATATATATATATATATAATTTTTTTCTATTCTGTTCTATTGTTTTTCTTTTCTAGTCTTTTCTATTAGAATTCGATTTCATTCTATTTCATTCTGTTTCTGTATAACCATTTTCAGAAATTCACATTTCGTATAGAATGATTTCGCATTCAAATAGAAAAGATTAGAATAAAATAGAAAATAATAGAAAAGAATAGAAAAACAATAGACCAGCATAGAAAAAATAGAACAGAATAGAATAAAATATATATATATTATATTTTATTCTGTTCTGTTCTATTGTTTGTCTAGTCTATTATTTTCTATTCTAATCTTTTCTATTCAAATTCGAATTCATTCTATACGAAATTCCACTTTCAGAAGCCATCTTCCGAAATTCGAATTTCGTACAGAATGAATTCAAATTCTAATAGAAAAGTTTAGAATAGAATAGAAAAGAATAGCATAGAAAAACAATGAAACAGAATAGAAAAAAATTATTTATATATATATATATATATATATAAAACATCTTCCAAAATTCGAATTTCATATAGACCGAAATCAAATTTGAATATAAAAGATTAGAATAGAATAGAAAGTAATAGAAAAGAATAGACTGGAAAAACAATAGAACAGAATAGAAGAAAATATAATATATATATTATATTTTCTTCTATTCTGTTCTATTGTTTTTCTAGTCTAATCTTTTCTATTATTTTCTGTTCTAATCTTTTCTATTCAAATTCGAATTCATTCTATACGAAATTTAAACTTCAGAAGCCATGTTCCGAAATTCGAATTTTGTATAGAATGAATTTGAAAAGACTATTATAGAATATAAAATAATAGAAAAGAAAAGCATAAAAAAACAATAGAAGAGAATAAAAAAAAAAAAAAAAAAAATATATATATATATATATATATATATATATATGCTTTATTATTTTATATTCTATCTTATTGTTTTTTTTAGAAAAACGTTTTCTATTTTTTTCGAATTCGATTCGAATATGTTTTCGAATTCGATTCGAATATGTTTTCGAATTCGATTCGAATTCGATTATGTTTTCGAATTTGATTCGAATATGTTTTCCAATTCGATTCGAATATGTTTTCCAATTCGATTCGAATATGTTTTCCAATTCGATTCGAATATGTTTTCGAATTCGATTCGAATATGTTTTCGAATTCGTTCGTTTTTTTTTCGGATTTGTTTAAATTCTTTACTTTTGTAATTCGGAAATTCGGATGCATCCGAATTTCCGAATAATGAAAAATTCGTCCGAATCTCGATTCGGAACGAAACGAATTGCACATGCCTAGTGCAAGCAGGGAGCTGAATGCCTTGTAGTACTCAGCAGAAAAACCGTCCGCTCCTGGGGATTTATGCATAGGAAGAGATTTAATAACTGTCTCATTTTCTGCTTCAGTGATTGGGGAGTTTAAGGTTTGGAGAATTGTTGAGTCTACTGAGGGGAGTTGGATTCCTTGAAGGAACTCATCTATCTCTTTATCTGTAGGTTGGTAGGTGGATGGATCTTTATTGAGATTGTAAAGGGTTTTTTAACCACTTCAGCCCCGCTCACTGTATATATACGTCATTTTTTTGAAGATGGATATCTCGGTAACGGCAGCAGCTGCTGCCACAACCGAGGTATCCATCTTTTCAGTGAGCGGTTCCGTACATGATAATGGTGGTCTCTGCGGCGGGTTCGCCGCGAGATCACCGTTATCAGCGGCGGGAGAGGTGCCACCCCCCCTCCCGCCGCTCTCCCGCACCCTCCGCCGCTTACCGGAGCCGTCGGTAGCGGCGGAGGCGATCGGGTCCTGTCACTTCCTCGGTATGGAGATGAGTGAGGCCAAGATGGCCCCCACCCGTCTCCATACCATGTGACGGCCGGAGCGACGTCATTAAGACGGCTCCGCCCACTTCTCTTAAAGGCACAATTATTTGTGTCATTTTTTTAAACGACTTTTTTTTTTTTTTTTTTTTTTGCATCTTAGTCTAAATATGAGATCTGAGGACTTTTTGACCCCAGATCTCATATTTAAGAGGACCTGTCATGCTTTTTTCTATTACAAGGGATGTTTACATTCCTTGTAATAGGAATAAAAGTGATCCAAAATTTTTTTTTTTTAAAAAAACAGTGAAAAAATAAATAAAATAAAGTAAAATAAATAATAAAAAAAAAATATAAATAAAATTTTTTAAAGCGCCCTGTCCCGACGAGCTCGCGCGCAGAAGCGAACGCATACGTGAGTAGCGCCCGCATATGAAAACGGTGGTCAAACCACACATGTGAGGTATCGCCGCGACCGGTAGAGTGAGAGCAATAATTCTAGCCCTAGAGCTCCTCTGTAACGCAAAACATGCAATCTGTAGAATTTTTTAAACGTCGCCTATGGAGATTTTTAAGGGTAAAAGTTTGACGCTATTCCACGAGCGGGCGCAATTTTGAAGCGTGACATGATGGGTATCAATTTACTTGGTGTAACATTATATTTCACAATATAAAAAAAATTTGGGCTAACTTTACTGTTGTCTTATTTTTTTTTTCAAAAAAGTGAATTTTTTCCAAAAAAAGTGCGCTTAGAAGACCGCTGCGCAAATACGGTGCAAAAAAAAGTTTTGCAATGACCGCTATTGTATTCTCTAGGGTGTTAGAAAAAAAACAATATATAATGTTTGGGGGTTCTAAGTAATTTTCTAGCAAAAAAACCTGTTTTAAACTTGTAAACACCTAAAATCCAAAACGAGGCTGGTCTTAAAGTGGGTAATAGTCCCCAAAAGCATTAGCTATGTCCTTAGGGTTGTGGAATGTGGTATTGGAGCTATGATGTTGAATATGAGTGATGTTGGATTTTGCATGTCTTTTTTTAATTTGCGAGGCCAGAAGTTTGCTTGCCCTATTGTTTTGGGAGTAAAAAGATAGTTTCAGCCTTTTGAAATATAGATCGTAGTCTGCCCTAAGTTCCTGTCGCAGTTCTTCGCGACAAGAGTAAAGGCGTTTTAAGATGCTGGGGGATGCGGTGCAGGGGTCCTTGTGTTGAGCCTCTAGATCTGCAATATCTTTATGGAGTTTCGCTAAGTGATGTAATTTCTTTTTCTTTTCTCTTGAAGCGATCTGAATAAGAATACCCCTAGCGTATGCTTTGTGAGCACACCAGATCATTGTTGGGGAGCATTCCCCATTGAAATTGATACTAAAGTATTCTTTAAGTTTCTTCTCTATTTCCTCTTTAATGTGAGGACAAGATAGGAGGTAGGTATTGTTGCGCCATAGTGGTTTGTGGGATGTTTTATTGCTAGTTTCAACCTCAATGGCCACAGGCGCATGATCAGACCACGTAATGTTGAGGATATCAACCTTAATCACTTTCTGCAGGGTATACATATCTGTTAGGAAAAAGTCAATTCTAGAGTAGCTATTATGCACCATGGAGTAATAAGAGTAGTCCCTCTCGGTGGATCTAAGGCAGCGCCAGGGATCAAAGAGTCTTTCTTCATGACACCAAGTACCTAAAGAGGGCCTCTTTCTCAGAGCCACCGAGGAGGAGTCAAATTCCTCATTCATGACCATATTAAAATCCCCACATACTATTAGATTGCCCTTTTGCAAGGATTTGGCATGTTTAACAACCTTACGAATAAACTTCATTGGCTTAACATTTGGGGCATATAAGTTTACCAGTGTGTAGAGGACCCGATCTATTTCTGCGATCAAAATAATAAAGCGTCCATGGGGATCATTATGAATCTGCAATAAAGAAAAGGTTAATGTGTCCTTAATAGCGATCAATACCCCATTTTTTTTGAAGTGTCATTGGCGGTGAATACTTTGGAAAATGTATTGTGTGTGCACTTTGGAGGTTTGCTGCTGGCGAAGTGTGTTTCTTGTGCACACAAGATGTCTCATTTCAGGTCCAGAGCTGACTTCCACATGGCCCTGCGCTTGTATGGGCTGTTTAAGCCTCTCACATTGTGTGATACTATTTTAAGGTTCATTCCATTCAATGAGTACAAGCTGCTGCCATCTAGTGGTAGGGATCAATAAACAATATGCTCTTGGATTGATGTTGGGTACGTGTAAGGATTGAAATAAAGATTCTGAAAAAAATGTCAGAATAGCAACAAGAAAAAGAAAAACGTGAGCAAAAAACCAAGCTGACTTATGCAGCATTGTATACCAATCGAACATTAAAGTTTGTGTAGAACAGGTTACAGGTGTCATCCTGTGAATGAAGAAGGGGTATAACCAAGAAACATATTAGCCGAACAACGGCTGCTTCTGGAACCTACACCTGGGATCATGGAAGATCTGGAAGGCATCAGGGGATGTTGATCCTGAGAGAAGTGCCACACGTGTATAAGAGCCATCTACTGAGGCGAACGTGTAGTCGAGTAGCATTTACTTGCCTCTTCTATTTTGACGGTAGTTGTTTCGTCTGTCAGGCAGTGGATCAGGGTCTGCAGCTGCTCCATCCAGCGGTAGAAGTCGCCATTTTCTGAGGAGATCCATCCCTTTTTCCAGTGAGGTAATTGCGTGCGATTCGCCGTGCATTTCCAGCAGCAGTTTGGCAGGGAATCCCCATTTATACAGAATCTTGTGATTGCGTAAGATTTTTTTAATAGGGACTAATTTGTGCCTCGCCGTTAGTGTAGCTTGCGATAAATCTGCATACAATGCGATTCCGGTAAATGGATCAGGGAGTGTGGGGTGCTGTCTGGCAAATCACATCAGCTGATCTTTTATGTGGTAAAAGTGGATCCTAGCGATGACATCCCTGGGGATTTGGTCCGGCAGGAATGAGGGTTTTGGCAGTCTGTGGGCTCTGTCAATGATTATGTCGTTAGGCCCCAAAGGCGGCAGAACCGTGGTCATGAGCTTTTGGAGGTACGCAGTAAGTTCTGCTGGTTTGATCGATTCAGAGATCCCTCTGAACTTTATGTTATTCCTGCGTGCCCTGTCTTCGATGTCCGCCATTTTTAGGCGCATAGATTTTATCTCATCTTCTACCTCAAAGTGCGCATCCACCAGCTCATTATGAGCTAGAGTAAATTCTTCCATTTTTTTTCCACATACTTGACTCTGCTACCAAACGCTGACAGTTCTTTTTTTGTAGTGTGCATAAATGCTGACATGTCCTGTTGGAGGGGCCCCCTGAGGGTTAATAACATTTCCTTCATTGTGGTATCCAGGATGGGCTGCCCTGATGTGGGAAAAGCGTCTAACTGCTGACTGTGAGAGGATGAATCCTCCATTATGTCTTCCTCTGCCCCTGCCTCATCCTGATTCTCCTCCTCCACCCCAATCCTCCTTTTCTGCTTAACTGGGCTGTCAGAGGGTGAGGATGTTGGTGGATGCTGTGTGAGATTAGACTCACCCGAGGATGGCGACGGATGGCTGCAGGAGTGTGCAGGGGATGCTGCATTTCTATTCTCGTAGCGGGCGCCATCTTGGAAATCTCGGCCGGCCGTGAGGGGGTAGAAATCGGTCAGTTTTTTCGGTGCTTCTCTCGCTTTTCTTTTATACAACTTTACCGCTGTGTTCCGCTGTGTCTCCCCTCTCTGTGGATGTATTTTAGAGTGTGTAGTGTCCCTGTGAGCCGCTCTATTGAAGCCGTTGTGTCAGAGCTTTCTCCTCACACTTCCATCCGCTCTGGCTGCCGGCTCCGCCCCTCCTTTCTGACACTTTTTGTTTACATGGAAAAATATTTTTTTTTGCAAGAAAATTACTTTGAACCCCCAAACATTATATATTTTTTTAAAGCAAATGCCCTACAGATTAAAATAGTGGGTGTTTCATTTTTTTTTTCACACAGTATTTGCGCAGCGATTTTTCGAAAGCATTTTTTTGGGGAAAAAACACACTTTTTTAAATTTTAATGTACTAAAACACACTATATTGCTCAAATGTTTGATGAAACAAAAAAGATGATCTTAGGCCGAGTACATGGCTACCATACACGACATGCTTTAAAATTGCTCACAAACATGCAGTGGCAAAAAACTACATACATTTTTAAAAGCCTTTAAAAGCCTTTACAGGTTACCACTTTAGATTTACAGAGGAGGGCTACTGCTAAAATTACTTCGTTCGATCTGACCTTCGCGGTGATACCTCACATGCATGGTGCAATTGCTGTTTACATTTGACGCCAGACCGAGGCTTGCATTCGGCTTTGCGCGAGAGCAGGGGGGAACAGGGGTGTTTTGTTGTTGGTTTTTTCTTTATTTTTTTTTTGCGTTTTTATCTTATTTTTAAACTGTTCCTTTCACTTTTTTTGTCATTTTTATTGTTATCTCAGGGACTGTAAATAACCCCTATGATAGCAATAGGTCGTGACAGGTACTCTTTTTTGAAAAAAATTGGGGTCTATTAGACCCTAGATCTCTCCTCTGCCCTCAAAGCATCTGACCACACCACGATCGGTGTGATAAAATGCTTTCCCAATTTCCCAATGATGCTGTTTACATCCGGCGAAATCTAAGTCATGAAATGCTCATAACTTCCGGTTTCTTAGGCCATAGAGATGATTGGAGCCATTCTGGTCTCTGATCAGCTCTATGGTCAGCTGGCCGAATAACTGGCTGCTCGGGTTCCCTGTTGGGACAGGAGAGCCAGAGAAAACCATGGAAGATGGTGGGAGGGGGGATATTCCCTCCCACTGCTTGTAAAAGCAGTCTAGAGGCTAATTAGCTGCTAAGATTGCTTTTACATGAAAGCCGACCGCTTGAAAAGAATGATACCAAGATGATACCTAAACCTGCAGGCATCATTCTGGTATAACAACTCAAAGTTCAGCAACATACCAGTACGTTGCTGGTCCTTGTTGGGCATATATTGTAATATTTTTTTTCATGCAGCCTGTGGGCTGAACGAAAAAAAGAGATTGATCGGTGGGTATGCCCACCATTAGAATACCTCCCTTCATCCACCCACTTCTAATGATGGGCATACATGCACCATTTATATATGCCGAAGCATGGGGGCATCTGCTCTTTTTTTAACTGTGGTGGTGAAATCACCTCCGACAGTATAACAGTAAGACTTACCATACCTGCAAAGCAAATACAAAAAAAAATAGTAAAAAATATATATTTTTTTTAACGCAACCTGTGCCTAAAATATATATATGCTGAAGCATGGGGGCATCCACCCGCAAAAGGTAGGAGCAAATCGTTCCTTTGCCCCTGCTGCTCCCATGCTTCGGCATATATACTGAAGTATGTAACTGTGGTGGTGAAATCACCTCCAACAGCGCTGGAGTCACGGCTTTATGTATCTTGGGAGTAAACGCTGTTGCTGTCAAGATAAATAAATCTGCGCTGCAACTGAATGGCGTACCTGCTAAGCAAATGATGATTAACAATAAAACAAAGTAATATTACCGTATAACAGTAAGACTTACCATACCTGCAAAGCAAATACAAAAAAAATAGTAAAAAATAAAACATTTTTTTAACGCAACCTGTGCCTAAAATATATATATGCCGAAGCATGGGTGCATCCACCCGCAAAAGGTAGGAGCAAATCAGTCCTCCGCCCCTGCTGCCCCCATTCTTCGGCATATATGCTGAAGTATGTAACTGTGGTGGTGAAATCACCTCCGACAGTGCTGGAGTCATGGCTTTATGTATCGTGGGAGCAAACGCTGTTGCTGTCAAGATAAATAAATCCGCGCTGCAGCTGAATGGCGTACCTGAAAACAAAAAATGGTTAACAATAAAACACAGTAAACAGTAAAGTATAAAAAAATGACATACCTGAAAAGCAAACATGATAATACATAACAACAATAAAACATTGCAGAATAGAATACAGTAAAAAAGAATAGTAGAGAGAGAATAGAGAGAGAGAGAACAATAAAATGACAACTATTTTTGTTTTTTTATTTTTTTTGTGTATTTTTTTTACATTTTTTTTAAAACTGTAACTTTTGTAACTGTAAACAGTTCCAGGTTTGGGTCTCTCAAAATGCGATGGCATCTTGTGAGACCCTGTGAAAGTGTGCCTAGTCTGTGCAATGCTGTACCCTACGTTAAAACTCAACTAGTGTATGGTAGCACTCAAAACATTCACCAATGCAAAGACGAGGATTGTCAGGACAGGAGGGACAATAATAGCGGGTGTCATGCCTATATCCGCGCTTTCTGTAGACACAACATTTTCTTTGGGGGGCTAGTTGGGTAGGGGTACGCGGGAGGACATAAGGAAAATGCCTCTCATGCAATTGGCTTACTGCATTTGGATTGGGAAGGTTAGGTGGAGCACCGTTTGGAAACAGAAGGGCTCTAATGATCTCTTCCTGGAATTTAAGGAAGGATCCAGTCCGTCCTGAAGCTCTGTATAGCACATGAGCGTTCAGTAAAGCCAATGGAAATAAGTATACAGACACTTTTTTATACCAGCGTCTGGCCTTACGGGCACCTAGGTACGGCGCCAACAACTGGTCGTTGAGGTCCACCCCTCCCATATTCTGGTTATATTCGTGGACACAGAGGGGTTTCTTCACAACACCAGTGTTAGAGAAATTATACTTTAAATGTCAGTTATGAAAGACGCAATTTTGTTTATCATGGCCTAGAAATAATCTATAGACTAGTGATAATATGGAGTCAGCACTATAAGATGCTTAGACTTGCAGTTTTTTGAATACATCCTGTATTTTTGTGTTGGCTTGGGGAGTTTTCAAGTCAGTATCCTGTAACCATTGTGAAAAGTCTATGAAAAAGCACAAACGCGCGAAACGCGTCGTCAAGGCAACCACTGACAGAGGTTCCACTTAGCACCATGCCACGGTGAGAATCCATCCTCCCATCTACCCACCCGTGGGAGCTTCACATGGTCTACACACAGCGTTCTCCCATTCGCCTGCCAATTCCATCTATCTTCTTCTGGCTGGCAGCCCATGTTGTTCACTGGACTTTCTGATTGACACCACTCTTCCCTGAGGTTCACTCCATGCAGAGGTGACACAAACCGGCAGGCTAATTGTTTCATGTCCCCAGCCTGTTCTCTGGTGGCCTCCTGTCCACCTTGTCACTTCCTGATAGTTTGACTACTATCACAACGGCTTCACCAAGTGTCACTGCCTCCTACTGAGGCTTTTCCATTCAGAGGGGACACAGACCGGCATTGCAGCTGCCCAGCGCTATCAGCTGTTTCTCCGGCGGTTCCCCTGTGTGAAGCCATGCCTTCCTCCTCCAGCTGGGCTGACGTCATCACTCCCTGACACAGAGCGTCTGCGAGACCTTCCCCTCCCGGTGGAGCCACAGCCTGCCTTCACATCGCATCCACAGATCTGTCCTCCGGAATCGGTGAGCCTCTCCATCTAAAGCGGGTTTCTACAGTGTGAGTCCCCTGAGTTTGGTAGGCTGGGGCTTCCATCTCCCCTCCAACCCCCTTCCATCTGCTTCTCAGCCTGGGGTTAGGTTTTTTGGATGGATCTCCAGTCTTAGACTGCCTGCTGCTGATTGGACCTTCTGGCTGTTATAAATTCTCTCATTCAAGTGTCATACAGTGTTATCGACATGGGTCAACATACTGTTCACTTATTGTTTTTATTATAGTGTTTTTATTATACACATATATTAAATCTCTTAACCTTTATTATTGGACTGCTGGCAAATGTTTATGAGACATTCAGAGCGCTGGACATTCTTTGGTCATTGTTTTAAATCTGTATCTATCAGTTACGGTCAGTCCAGCTGCACTGATTTCCCTTTCCCCTTCCCCCAACCCCCCCCCCCCCCCCCCATTTCAAGTCATGTCAATCTACTTAGTACATGTTATGTGTCACATGGATGACTGACTATATAGTATATGGTATATATATTTTTATTATTTGATTATTTTCTACATGCCTTGATTGAGGTCCCTGGGTTTACACTCATTGGCGCTGGATTAGTATTGTGTTATTGTGAAAAGTCTGTAACAGACACTTCCACCTTTCCTGTTGTGTCCAGAATAAAGTTGAAAATACATGAGTCTGGGCATGTTTTAAGACAGGAAAGGGGGGTGTCCAGGGCTTATAAAAAAGGCATGTACCACAGTATTTTCCTTAGAAATGACGATGAATTCATGAACATGTTATGCAATTCATTTCTCTTGCATACGCAATAAATATTACCTTGATTCCCGAGGACGGTCTGAGACGGTGAATTATGTCCCTAACAATTTGGTCCTTCGAAAAGCCGGGAGTCCAATTTCCCGAGACACACTGGAACAACTCAGTGACCGATGACCGTACAGCAAAACTGTAATGCCTCATACACACAGTCGGATTTTCCGATGGAAAATGTCCGATCGGAGCGTGTTGTCGGACATTCCGACTGTGTGTGGGCTCCATTGGACATTTTCCATCGGATTTTCCGACACACACAGTTTGAGTGCAGGCTATAAAATTTTCCGACAACAAAATCTGATCGCGTCAATTCCGACCGTGTGTGGCCTGTTCCGACGCACAAAGTGCCACGCATGCTCAGAAGAAATTCCGAGACGGAACAGCTCGGTCTGGTAAAATAAGCGTTCGCAATGGATACAGCACTTTCATCACGGTGCAATGTAAAAAATGGTTTAATACAGTGCACTCTCTTCTTCTTTATAATGTGAGAAGAATTAAGTAGTTTTGCTGTTCATATTCACACAGACTTCTCACAAACTTCTTTCTTTATTATTTATCGGGACTCCCTCAATATATTTAGATTTGTCACATCTGCCAAAATAAATTTTGGGTTTTTTTTTTTTTAAAGGCTGTTTTTTGGGGTTTTTTTCGGTTTGTGTTTTTTTCAAGGCTGATCTTTGTTTTATTTTATTTTTAGTTTTACTCCATAATCTTTTTGTGTGTGTTTTGTGTGTCAAGTTACCACAACACCATTTATATCTTTATTTAATCTCAAGGAGATTGTTTGGTGTTGGTGTCCCTTGTTAATTTCACCTTGTACTTTAGAAATGTACCTGAATCCTCACAAACAAACTGTCATTTTTGAAGGAAAAAACACATAGGAGAGTATAATTGAAACAAAAAATCCTTTATTAAGGGCTCAGAACCAAACAAAGAGGGAGGCAACGCTGGAGAAACAGCAGAAATTGGTGAAGCCTTGGACCCCCAGGGCAGACATCAATTATTTAACATCAAAATTGGTGGCCTGAGGAGTCCATATCTAAGGGAGTACAGTCTGGTCCAGAAGTCCCAGAGATCTGGAAAGCAGCAGATGACATCTGTTTCCCCAGGCTGTGGTACTACAAGAGGCTGCATCTTTTGCCAGACCAGACTGGACCCAGGGTCATCACTTTCTGGTCTTCTTTCCATGTTTCCTTCCTGGCTGTGGCTCTGGTGTTAGAGATGTGGCAGGAGGAGGAGTAGGACCTGGAGAAGGAGGAGGACTGGTAGGACCTGGAGGAGGAGGAGGAGTAGTAGGACCTGGAGGAGGAGGAGGACCATGTGTGAGGTCACAAATGTGGGTAGCAGATGTTATTTGGACCCTTAACCCCTTATTGAGAGCTTCCAAAATTAAGGACTCACACAGGAGTCGTTGGCCCTCCTCCATCTGCAGCATTTTGCAGGCAGTTATGCAAGCAAAGTCCTCCTCCATAGTGTGGGGGGTTCTCAGGGCTTTTGTAGCCTTCCAAAAGAGGCCTATGGCAGCCTCCTCCAGGGTACTCCTCTTCCTGCCACTTTGTCTTTGCGGGTGTAGGGGAGGGACCTGGACATTAGGCAGTCTGCTTGGCCCGGCCACTTCCTGGCTGAGACTTCCCTGTGTATGAAAAAGGGACATGGTTTTAGTTTTTGCATCACCAATCACAATCATAAATTAGTACTCCAAACTAACATCTAGTTAACATCATTGATTGGACAAGCAGAAATATTTAGGAGAATGCTATACCTGGCTCAATCTGGGCTCCTCCACATGTTGCTGCCTGGAAGGCCCAGGTTGGGCGTCAGAAGCCTCAGCTAGGGTGGAAGGAAGCATGGAAGGAAGACTGGAGAGTGATGACCTGGGTTCAGTCTGACCTGCCAGAAAATGCAGCCGGTCATAGTACCACAGTCTGGGGACATAGATGTCATCTGCAGCTCCGGATCTCTTGGAATCCTGGACCCTCTTGTGCTCCCTTAGATATGTGCTCCTCAGGCCACCAATTAGGATCTTCAAATAGGTGATGTCTGCCGTGGGGACCACCGTCTTCACAAATTCCAGCAATTGATCCAGTGCTGCCTTCCTCTTTGTTTGGTTCTTATAATGTGGGTGGTTTATTTGCCACAGACAAGGCAGCTCCCTGAACATATCAATAAAGATTGCCATAAAGTCGTTATCTTTCAAGATATCCATTTTCACTGCAAGACACAACACAAGACAAACCCTAATGTCAGGCAAAACTCTCCTAATCTTGTTACAATATAGGCCTCAATCTAGAAGCAGTATAGGCCCAAGTTTGGCTCTTATCTTCGTTATCACGATGGGCGCCTCCGATACTCCTTCCTCCGCTCACAGATCGTACGTACTATGCACAAGTGTTACGCTTTTTTACACACTGCGCATGTGTGTAACTCCGCCCGCCCCTGACGTTCTTTCTAGTCTATTTCCCGCCCCTTTTCGTTCGGTGCAGTGGGGGAAGAGCACATGGCGAAAACACAGCAGGTGCGTGCTAAATACAGCAATGAGTAGGAGGAGGAGGAGGAAAGCCTGGAGCCGGAAACGTCTGGATCCAGAAGGAGAAGATTTAAGGCATCAAATATGTCCTTTGGGGAGATGTTGGAGATGGTCGATATCCTGAAGAAGGCCGACTATGACGGGAAGTATGGACCTTACCCCAACACCAATGTCAGAAAGGCCAAGATCATGGCGAAAGTGGTCAAAAGTCTGCACCGGAATTTCGGGGTACGACGATCGAAAGATCAGCTCAGGAAGCGGTGGTCGGACCTGAAATTAAGAGAACATGAGCAGTACAGAAAGATCCGGAGAGTGCTGCAAAAAAGTAAGTAGTTGTGCTGTGTTCCTATTCTTTTTGTGCTTATTACGTTCGTGCTGCTCCATGTGCTTTTTTTAACTGTTGTACAGTTTAAAATGGCAACTTTCATGTTCATGGGCACATTATTCGTTCGTATCAAACATTTTTCTTTCGGCCTATAAAACACCATTGTTTTGGCCATATGCATTTGACCACATATTTTAGGGCCTACTTGTATGAAACTAATTTGGTTGTGTAGATGTGTTTGTTACTAGAATGAAATGCAAACTAGATTCTGTGTAAGGAGAGGACACTAAGCAGCAGTTTTCACATCTGGACACTGGAGCACTAGTGTGGGACACCAGAACACCATTTTTATTAGGGGGCCCACACAGGTGCTCCAGTGTATACTATAGGGGGGTCTCCATCTGTGAAGCTTGTACAAGACAGGTAAGTATTCAAGCTTGACAAAGGACACTCAAAATTCTACATCTTGGAACTCTGCCAAAATAGACAATTGTACCCCACTTCTAAGCAATGTTTCATATTTATAGTTCTGCCATCAAATATCTGTGTGCTAAGTATACCATTTTTGTTTCACATAGGGGAGAAAAGACTCGGAGGACACCCCTCATTCGAGGAGACCAGAGACCCCCCACCTCTGGAAGAAGGGGAAATACCCCAAACACAAGAAGAGCAGGAGGAGGAAGACGTGGTGGAGCTAGTCACCACAACAGGTGAGTGTCTGCGACCACAGGCTCAGGTAAGAGATGGATGCCAGCAGGTTTATAATACATGTTTTTTTTGGTTTCTCTCTTTTAAAGTGATCGTGATGTTGTAGATCCAGATCATTTCACCTCAGAAAGTGCACAGATCCTGATCAGGGAGGTCATGGGGTGTAATGTTGCATTGGAAAACATCACTAAATACATCAATGATGTTATTAAAAAAAATAAGAACATCATTGATGTTTTGGGGAGAGTTTAAAACCCCTCCAAAGCCCTTTCTTTTATGGTGTGCTACAATGTTAAAAATTTTTTGCAAATTGTAGAAAAGCCAAATTTTGAAGATGCACACAGTGTGTCAACATGTGCTATCTGCCATCACAGAAGATCAATGGACGCGTTTTGGGGGTGCAACCCCTTCCTCAATAATAAAGTAGCTGTGAGGAAGTGGTTGCTCCCCCAAAACATGTCCCTTGATCCCCCGTGATGTCAGCTAGCACATGTTGACATTCGTAAATTGGTGTGCATCTTCAAAATTTGGCTTTTACTGGGGTGACTTCACCCCATATGAACGCAATATCAAACACAGTTCCTAAATACTCATGTCTGATATTGCCTTCAAGTTCTACCAAATGTGAACTTTGTAAGTTCAAGATTTGTGTCTTTCTTTCTGGTTTTACACATGCCAGTTTTATCTTAAAAGGACATTTCTACTTTTTCTAATGCCACCCCAAAAATTATTATACAACAAACATGTTGGTTTGTTTTAAAAACCTTGTCAAAATGCACATGTGATTGTGCAGGTATTAAAAAGATTGTTAATCAAGAATGTGTGGATAATTGTCTCAACGCTACAACACTTTTGTGGTGCTCCAATTGCTGCTTTCTGTGACAATGGGGGTTATTTCATAAGGGCAAATCCACTACAAGTGCAGTTTCAAGTGCACTTGTAGTGCAAAGTGTCTTTGCCTTTAGTAAATAACATCCAACAGTGCTTTGTATAAGGTTATACAATCACGCCATTTTCAGGACTCACCACATTTCTGTCAGGGTCAGATAAAACAAACACAAGCAGTAAATGTCACCAAAGATTTGCTTATTTTTTTTATTTGATAAAGGTTTCACACATATTAATGGCCCCCCTACCTGCAAAGAACTCAAGGTATCTTAGCCGGACATCACGGGCACTCAGGGAGGGCAAGCCAGGACGGCCACTTTCAAGCGCCGTCAGGGTTGTTTCATTTATAATTCCGGCCTCAGGCCCAACTGAGCCAGCATAGTTGGCAGAATGTTGCCGTAAAAAGTTATGTAGAACCCAGCACGCCAGGATTATATGATTCAGTTTATACTCCGCCATATGTATGGGTGTAAGAAATAGGCGGAACCGGCTGGCCATGATTCCAAATGTGTTCTCCACCACTCTTCTGTCTCTGGCCAGCCGGTAATTAAAAACCCTCTGGTCCGGGGTGAGGGTCCTCATCGGGAATGGCCGCATAAGATGGTCCCCCAGCGCAAAAGCTTAATCCGCAATGAAGACGAATGGGAGTCCTTCCACATTGTCTTCTGGAGGTGGCAAGTCCAAGCTGCCATTCTGGAGACGCCGGTAAAACTCCGTCTGGGCGATGACTCTACCATCAGACATCCGGCCATTCTTGCCCACGTCCACATACAGGAACTCGTAATTAGCTGACACCACCGCCAACATAACAATACTATTGAACCCCTTATAATTATAATAGTATGACCCCAAGTTGGTTGGTGGGATGATGTGGATGTGTTTCCCATCAATTGCCCCTCCGCAGTTAGGAAAGTCCCACCGCTGGGCAAAGTGGGAGGCCACAGTCTGCCATTCCTGTGGCGTGGAAGGAAACTGTTGAGGAAAACAAAAAAATTAGTCTTTTTGCACATTCAAACATGGAAAGCAGATTAGACACAAACCTTCTTGGCCAACATCAAGATAACATTTATTAATGGGAATTTTTAAACACCAAAGTATAAGGTGCACCTATCATATTCCCCCTCCCCCCTCTCCTGGGCCATTTCTAACATTATAGGGGGGGAGCTCTTGGAAAGGTAACCCTCTCCACTTCATTGAGAGATGAATGCCTAAATAATGGGTATTACTTTGAACAGCCCCTCCTTAGTTACACTATTGGCAGCCCACTGGACAGCTAAGAAGTGTCATAATACAAAGATATAAATACACATTGTACAAATTTTAGCACATTTGGACATTCTGCTATTACCTATCAAGATAATAATAGGATACAAAAACTTGAAACAGTACCATTTGAAAGTATACAGACAGGCCCTTGCACTACATGCTTTGGGGAATTCATCCATAAATATGACCACAAAAGAGATGGCTATAGTGTGTATGGGTTTGGCAAAGTCAGCAGAGAGATGATTGAGGATAGATAGAGAATTGGTATCAGCTGACTTAGCAGTTGGGGGGAGGGAGGGTTCCAAATGATTTGGGGACCCCCCCAAAAAAAGCCTCTGGCACTCTGCCTGAATTTAAAGCACAAATCACATTTAAAAACATTTTAGGGGTGTTTGGGGTAAAGCACTACTATGGAGCTGATAAAATACATTGTTAAGTGACTACATGAGGTGAATATAGGGCCAGGAGAACATGCTGGGGAGGTAAGTGAAGGCAAATATATATGAAGGACAACATAAAAAAAAATACCTAAAAATACAGCATGCATGAGGACAAAGGGGTCATTCACAGCATATTACAATCATGGTAATTAGGGAATGAGGAAAGAAATACAATATGTTATCAAACATTAAATACAATAAAATGTAATATTAAAGGATAAAAATCTTACCTTCATATACTCCTTCTGCAGGACCTGGATGATGGCAGAACAGGTCTCTGGGATAATGATCCCCAGAGCCTGGGGGGAGATGCCTGTCGAGAACTTTAAGTCCTGCAGGCTTCTCCCCGTCGCCAAGTACCGCAGGGTGGCGACGGGCCTCTGCTCCGGAGTGATGGCTTGTCTCATGCAGGTATCCTGCCTGCTGATATAGGGGGTCAGCAAAGCCAACAAACGGTGAAATACAGGGTCCGTCATCCTGAGAAAGTTCCTGAAATCATCAGAATTATTCTCACAGATCTCACGGAGCAAAGGCATATGACAGAACTGGTCACGCTGAAGCAACCAATTCTTGGTCCATGAACTCCTCCCCATCCTGTTCATGGACTGGACTTGTGTCAAGGTCAGGACCCCAACACCAAGCCCCCGCACAGCACGAACTCTACGAGGAGTACGTATACGCAACATGGCTAGAAAACGGTCGGCTGCTCAGAACGAAGTAACAGAACGCACTGAAGAAACAGCAAGGCCTGTGAAGAGCGACCTGAAAAACAGCAACAAATGAACAAGAACACAATGACTAATCAAAGTCACGCGTAGCTTGCTTGCACGCACTGAAGAGCAGATACAAACCCACAAGCATAAACTGAACAGCAGAAAACGATCTGAAAGCCATGAGTCTGAAAAAGTGCGAATCGTCTCTCACCAAACTTTTACTAACACGAGATTAGCAAAAGGAGCCCAAAGGGTGCCGCGCTTGGTTCTGAACTGGCCTTTTCTAGTCTCGTTGTACGTGGTTGACGTCACCGTGTTCTTGGCGATCGGAAATTCCGACAACTTTGTGCGACCGTGTGTACGCAAATCAAGTTTGAGCCAACATCCGTCGGAAAAAATCCTAGGATTTTGTTGTCGGAATGTCCGATCAATGTCCGACCATGTGTACGGGGCATAAGTCCTCCGTCTTAAATTAGACGTTAAAAAGAGGCCGGTCCGCTGAACTAGTGCCTCCCGGGCAGCGACTTACCGGATCAGCACAAGAGACCGCTCTCGGGACAAGGTAAGATTTTTATTTTTATTTTATTATTAACCTTTTGTGTTAGACTTGATTAGGAATTTGATGAATAAGGGATTTGAATACATACATACAATATAGAGATTGATCGAATGTTTATCTGTTTCTGTCCTATCTGCTTTACTCTTGTTGAGGGGAAATAAGTGGTCACGTATTCCCCGTATAGATCCATCTGTGGCCATCCTGGATGGGCAGACCTAGTGACTAGCCCACATTTTGGGAAGACGCGCTCAGGGCGACCTGGCAGCAGTCGAGCACTGCGGGTGTTCTCTCTTGTGTGTTCTTGTTTGTTTCTCCTGGTTAATTGTCATTTGATATAGGGGTATGGTCCCAAACTACTATCCAGGTGCAGATAAAGGAAATTTGTCGGTTTGACAGCCTTGTAAAATGAAAAAATTCCCGTGGGGACACATAAATACTCCTAGATCAAAACCTAAAGAACCCTCCATTGATACAAGGGTGTGGCCTGATAGATTTCCAAGCATATAAATACCCTTGGATCAAAAATACTCCCAGATAAAAAAACCTAAAGAACCCCCCGTTGATACAAGGGTGTGGCCTGATAGATTTCCAGGTAACAAACAGAGGACATTTGGCGGACCCGCAGTGTTCATGCCAGCCTCATATGTTGTATTAATCCTGAGCAGGCACATAAATACCCTTGGATCAAGGACTGAAATATTAAATGTTTTGATAGGATGAAAGAACAGTCGGGAGAACTTAGTCTCCTTGTAATTCTGTAAATGCTCTCTACAAATTAGTGAAGTGTTAAGTAACGATGAAAGAACAGTCAGGAGAACTCAGTCTCCTTGTAATTCTGTAAATGCTTTCTCTAATGCCCTATACACACGGTCGGATTTTCCGACGGAAAATGTGTGATAGGACCTTGTTGTCAGAAATTCCGACCATGTGTAGGCTCCATCACACATTTTCCATCGGATTTTCCGACACACAAAGTTTTAGAGCAGGCTATAAAATTTTCCGACAACAAAATCCATTGTCGGAATTTCCGATCGTGTGTACACAAATCCGACGCAGAAAGTGCCACGCATGCTCAGAATAAATAAAGAGATGAAAGCTATTGGCTACTGCCCCGTTTATAGTCCCGGCGTACGTGTTTTACGTCACCACGTTCAGAATGATCGGATTTTCCGACAACTTTGTGTGACCGTATGTATGCAAAACAAGTTTGAGCCAACATCCGTCGGAAAAAATCCATGGATTTTGTTGTCGGAATGTCCGATCAATGTCCGACCGTGTGTACGGGGCATAAGACACCAGTGTTTTAGCAATACACAAGATGAGTAATCTAGAAGTGATATATCACGACTAGAAAGTCTGTGAGTGACTGCAAGTGATAAGATACTGTGTGCGTGTGTTGTGTCATTGTGAGAAGACATTAACAAAAAAAGAGCTCCATGTGCACGATAAACAAAGTAGGTATGATCCATGGAAAATCTGTTGGTATGAATGAAGATGTTAAGTCTAGACTAAGGATGAGCTCCGGCGTGTTCGCATGCTGAACGTGCCGAGCCCGCCAGGAAGTCGGCACGGCGCAGCGCTAATCACAGGTAGGGAGACATTTCCCGATCTCTGCAGCCGCACATCGGGAAATGTCTCACTGATTGTGATTAGCGCTTCGCTGTACCGGCTTCCTGGCGGGCTCGGCACGTTCAGCATGCGAACACGCCGGAGCTCATCCTTAGTCTAGACAAAGAGAATGTGACACTTCTTAAAATGTGGAAAACAAAGTATGATTTTAATGCGTTTTTAAATAAGGGTTGTTGTGTAATACTGTGTAGAAAGCTTAAAAATGATGCCGGCACAAAAATAAGAAAACAGAAGAAATTAGGCCTTCCCCAGGCAAAGAAATGGCTTGAGGAGGCTAACCATAGGTTAAATTCAGAAAACCATAAAAAGACTATGTTTTTGAACAAAGAGGAGGACAATAATATGACCGTCCTCTGAAGTTTAGTTCAGCAAGTATTGACTGAACAAAACGTAACAAACCAAATGCAACCTGACTCTCCACTGTTTGTTGTTGCCCCGTGGTCACCTGGGTCACCCGCAGATGCAACCGATTCTCCTATGGCTGCAGCTAAACCCCCTCTCAAGATGACTCTTGCTGTCCAGAGGAGTCCACAAGGGACCCCCTTTACAGCAACTGTTACAAAAATTTTCGGGAACCTGGTGAACAAATCGATATCCCCCTCAGCTGGAGAACAAACAGAATGTGGAGAGGAAGAATTTCCACTAATTGAAGTTCCCAACCATAGGGCAGGACAAAATGTAGGTGGTATAGTAGTCCCCAACACTTTGATGGTCTATCGCCCCTGGACCCCTGAGGATGTTAAAAAAGCTACTGGGGGACTCCACAATACACCCTACAGCTATCCTCTCTTCTCTCCCTTCTTCCTCAGCTACACTACCCCCCATAAGGCACCTAGACTTGCAGAGATTGTCTCCCTCCTGCATTGCTGATGGTGAGAGAAGGTTGAACTGCAAATTAGTGTTTTTGTCAATCTAAATAAGACACAACCTCACCTATAAGATGAATATTGTCTAAATAAATCCAAAGTCCCGAGGGGGCGCAGCAAGCAAGATGGTGAACGCGTAGAAGGATAGCTACGGTCCCCGTCTCTTTATTAGTGGCTCCTACAAAAGCTAATAGACCTTCTTTAACACCAGGAACGACACGATCACCTACCAGATACTCACTGGCATTGCATGGGTAAGATTGGCTTCCAGAAAACGATCTATAGTGGCTTTATCCCACCGCCACCGTCGTGGCCCTCTCATAGTATGGAGCGGTTCCTATACAAGCCACAATCCCCGGCCTCGAGTGAACAGCCCGGCCAGCCGGACACAGCTGTCCCCCGCACCACATTGGGAAACACTCCCATGGAAGACAACAGATCCCAGCAAACCCAGCACTCCCATTCACCCGAATACCCCACAGATGACGTGACGGTGGCCGTCCTCGATGCAAAACTAAATTCTTTACTACATGATCTGACTAACAGCATTGCCAAAGAGGTCGGTAAAATAGCACACGAGTTACGGGGGGGAAATTGACCAGTTAGGAGAACGTACCAATACTCTGGAGAATAAGTTTGATGAACTGACCCAATACGTACATGTTCTCGAGGAGGATAACGCCTCCATGAAACATACAGTCTCCCAACTCCAGTTACAACAGGAAGATTTGGAAAATCACGAAAGACGCCAGAATCTGAGAATCAGAGGAATCCCCGAGGCGGTAAATGACAAGGAGCTACGTCCCTATCTTTTGGGCCTGTTTGTTACTCTAGCGCCCCATATACCAGACATAGACTGGCGCCTGGACAGGGCCCATAGATCCCTTGCCCCAAAACCTCCTCCAAATGCTAACCCCAGAGATGTTATAGTTCGTTTCCACTTTTACGAAAGCAAAGAAGCTCTCACAACTGCAACACGCAAAAAATCTCGTATTGACTTTAAGCAAAATAAGATCCAGATATTCAACGACCTATCCCCGATAACTCTGGCCAAAAGGCGCAGCTTTCGACCTATCACTACACACCTACAGAATTATCAGGTCCCTTACCGCTGGGGGTTCCCCTTTCGCTTATCCGTCTCCAAAGACGGCGTCCAATACTCATTGAGAGATCTTATCGAAAGTGAAACCTTCATCCGCAACCTGGGCCTTCCTCTATTACCCGAAGAAGATCTTCCACCTTAAGCTCCGAATCCTAAGCCACTCACCATACCAGCCCAGATCTGGACCCCAGTGCGACGAAAACCCCAGAAGGCCTTTTCCACACCGCAAAGATCCAACTCCAACAGATTTCCGACCTGAAGGCTCCTTCTCATCACTATTCTTCTTGGTTGTTTACTCCGTGACTAGATGACTTGTGTCATGGCCACTCCGGTGATCTCCCTGAAGTTAGGTCACTTTCTCTCACGATATAGATTTGCCCCTCGTTGCGGGTTTTTTTTTTCTGGTTAACCTCACGGAAGGTGTTTCTTCCCCCCTTGTTTTATTACGTTCCTATATATTTTTTTTTCTTCAGCTTTTCAGGAGCCAATTTTTGTTATGTTTTTTGAGCTGAGACGGGGATCCCCCCCCCTCGTTTACACCTGTAGGCTATCATGCCCCCCACCATAACCCATGGCTTCTGCCTCGGTAGCCTGAATTTTTTTTATTTTCAGGCTTTTCAAAAAAAGATTTTTTCTTTTCTTGATCTGTTGTATTTATTTTCCTATTCTTTTCTTTTTTTTTCTGTGTCTTTTTTTTTTACGCTTTTTCTTGACTTTTCAATTTACAGGTCTTCTTTTTTTTCCATATACGACCTTATTATGGTACTCATTGATATATTCACAATTGTGTGTCAACTCCGAATTATGTACAATGTTGTATGTTATAACCTAAGGATGTTCATTTACCTGCCTGCATTTTACATAACGTTAGCACTACGTTTTTCGATTAGACATGGCTCTTAAGATCTACTCATGCAATGTTAAAGGTCGGGAAACGATGGCAAGCTTTAAAGGAATTTAGGTCCTCTGGAGCGGAGGTGATTATGATTCAGGAGACTCATTTTAAAGCTGGAGGCTCCTTTAAATTCGCCTCCAGATATTTCCCTAGAGCCTATATGGCATCCGATCCTTCCGGAAAGGCGGGGGTAGCTATTCTGTTTGGACGATCTTGCCCGATACGGATACTCTCCTCCTGCCTAGACCCTCATGGCAGGTTTATACTCCTGAATTGTAGTCACCTCAACACTCAATTTTCTTTAGCCAACATCTAAGCACCAAATATGGGACAAATAAGTTTTCTCACAACCGTTTTTGAAAAGTTACAACATTTCTCTCAGCCTTTTATGATACTAGGAGACGACTTCAATGTGTGCATGTCCCCGACCAGGGATAGAAGATCTCTATTCCAAATTGCCCCACAATCAGCTTCCCAGAAATTGTCTGCCTCTTTTCGTAAACTAACCAGATCTCACAATTTATTCGATACTTGAAGAGTAAAACACCCTACCCAAAAGAGTTACACATTCTATTCCCACTCTCACAAGTCGTACTCCAGGTTAGATCATTTCCTGGTTACAGGCCCTCTACTTCCCTACGTAGTCTCCTCTGAGATCAACCCTATTACCTGGTCGGATCATGCACCCATTGAACTCGACATCCTGTTGACGTCAACATATACTAAAACATGCCACTGGCGTCTTAATGAACTACTGCTCAAATTAACGACGGATTAGTCTCAGAGATTTCCACCTTGTGGGAGGCCCATAAGGCTTTCTTTAGAGGTGAATGTATATCTGCGAGCTCCCGCTTAAAGAGAGACTCTGCAAAACTTAAAATTGACTTACTTACCCAATTGCGGAACGCGGAAAGGCGCCTGTTGGTATCCCCCACGGTGGAAAAACTAAGGATTGTTACGGCTATCCGAGACCAAATCAAGTCGTTTGACTTGCACAAAATCTCTAAATCTATGCTATGGGCCAAACAGAAATTCTATGATTTTGCAAACAAGCCGCATAAAATGCTAGTTAACAAGCTGAAGCCACGGCCCTTTCTAGCAATTCCCGATCACTTGACGCAGCCTGATGGTACTCCCACATATTGTCCCAAAACTATGTCAAAAGTCTTTGGGGATTTTTATTCTAGATTGTATAACTGCTTAGGCCCAGACTCACATCCTCAATTCTCACAAACCCATTTTGACGACTTCATGTCTTCTCTAAAATTACCCAAACTCTCCGCTGAACAAATCATATCTCTCAACTCCCCGATCACTGTAGAAGAGATAGGAGAAGTGATAAAAAATTTGCCAGCTCACAAATCCCCGGGCCCTGATGGCCTTCCGTATACCTACTTTAAAACGTTCTCACAGACCTTAACGCCTTATCTCCTATCTCTATACTCCTCCTTGCTTAAAGGTACCATTCCACACTCACAGTTCCTACATGCTAACATAACGCTTTTCCCTAAACCGGGTAAAGATCCCGCATCACCAGATAACTAATGCCCCATTGCTTTATTAAATTCGGACTATAAAATTTTTACCAAAATATTAGCTAACAGACTTTCCCCTCTATTACCAGCCCTGATTCATAGAGACCAGGTGGGTTTCGTACCCACAAGACATGCTGGAGATAATACGAGAAGAACCATAGATTTGATCGATTTAATAACTAAAACTAAACGTCCCACTATAGTACTAAGCTTAGATGCACAAAAGGCATTTGATCGTTTGAGCTGGCCATTTAAGTTTGCAGTCCTAGCCAAATTTGGAGTTTCAGGCCCCTTTATACAAGCCTTACGAACCCTTTATTCTCACCCCACATCTCAAGTCCAGTTGTCTTCCCACACATCACAAAGATTTACCCTTAGCAATGGCACTAGACAAGGATGCCCTTTATCACCCTTGCTGTTTATATTAAGTCTCGAACCATTAGCAGCAGCCATCAGATCCCACCCTGAAGTCCGGGGAGTTTCTTTACGCCAACAAGACTACAAATTATCCCTTTTTGCAGACGACATCTTACTGACCATTACCCGTCCCGACACCTCCCTACCCTTTCTACATGATATATTATCCACCTTTGGAGCCTTGTCCGGTTTTAAGATTAACCAGACTAAAACAGAAGCCCTCCCAATCAATGTACCCCCAGACATCCTTAGCTCTCTGCAAAACATATTTAAATATAGGTGGTGTCTAACATAATTGAAATACTTAGGAATTCATCTTACCCCCTCATACAATTCACTCTATCAGGCCAACTTCCCTCCTATGTTTGCAGAAATCTCAAGACTTCTAAACCACTGGACCCCCATCCCACTCTCTCTCCTGGGCAGAGTCAACGTCCTCAAAATGTCGATACTGCCCAAACTGCTGTACTTATTTGAAACTTTACCAATTCCAGTCCCAATCTCGCAGCTGAAAAATCTCCAGAGAAAATGCCTTAATTTTATTTGGAATAATGCAGCCCATAGAATTGCCCAATCAGTAGTCTTCTCCCCCAAAAATAAAGGGGGGTTGGCCGCCCCTGCCCTTATCAAGTACTACTACGCTTCCCACATCAGGGTATTGACTACCTGGACTTCAAGGAAAGCTCCAAGTAGGTGGGCTGAAATTGAAATGGGGATCACAGCTCCAGTACATCCCTGTTACCTGTTATGGCCTTTCTCAAATAAATTCACGACCCAAATGAGATCTCTTTGTTTATCCCCGATGCTTTTTACTTTATCTATCTGGAAGAGATGTGCAGATAAGTTCTCTCTGTCCTCACCGTGTTCCCCGCTCCAGAACGTCCTTTTTAACCCAGACATCCCAGATGGACTGTCTTTTATACGAACAACCCCATGGACGCAAGCGGGTATATTTCAGCTGCGACATTTGGTACATCTGGTTACACGCATACTACTATCATTCCCAGACCTCCAGACAGCCACAAGATGGCCCTGCTGTGGAGGATGGGCGTGAGTGTGTGAGTGAGTGAAGTGCTCCTCCCCCCCTCTCATGTTCCCGGGCTAAGAGCACGAGAAATCATCTGGCTGTCAGATGGAATACAGAGACGCTGAGACATAGAGTGAGAGAGAGAGAGAGCCTGTCTGTCTGCATATCTGCCGAATACTTAGCTTCAGTCAAGCTGAACGCTGGGAGGATACACACCAGAGCTCTCTTGTCTGCCTGGGCATGCCTGTCTAACTGTTTGGCTTTAATCCTGTTACATACCTCAAGGCAGGCAAACACACCCCAGGCTCTCAGGAGAAACGGACGGGCGACCAAAACCGAAAGTGAAAGGAGAGTGAGGTGAGAGGTGATTGGCAGCTCCTCCCTATTCCTTCATGAACATTCCTTCTATCTACACAGACTATTTACAAATATCATTCCATCGCTGTGTTACTGGCCGGCTGGGTCACTGGCCGGCTGGGTCACTGTTTCTACACACCACAGCTCCCATTGTGTCACTGTACTAAACTCCCTCAATCTAATTATATTACTCCACCGCTGTGTTACTGGCTGGCTGGATCACTGCCTCATTACAACACAGCTCATACTGTGTCAGAGTACGAAATTATATCAAGTTAAGCCATATTATTAACTTTACTATTCCACCGCTGTGTTACTGGCAGGCTGGATCACTGCCTCATTATACCACAGCTCCCACTGTGTCACTGTATGCAATTTAACTATACCATTAACCATACCATCTCACCACTGTGTTACTGGCTGCTGGGTCACTGCCACATTACATCACAGTCCCCACTGTGTCAGTGTATGAAATTATTTTCAATTTAACCACACCATTCCACCGCTGTGCTATTGGCTGGCTGGATCACTGCTTCACTACATCACAGTTCCCACGGTATCACTGTACAAAATCCCTTTTATTTAATTACATCATTCTACTGCTGTGTTACTGGCCAGTCGGGTCACCGCTTTATTACACCACAGCTCCCACTGGGTTATTGTACGAGGATGACAACTCGCAGACAAGTAGCCGCGCAGCCAACAGCAGGGAGAGGAAGGAAATCAATGGACGGCATTAAGGCTTTCATGTCCCCCCGCACACCTGAGCTAACTGGACGGCTGGATATTAAAAAACGGAGCGGAGCCACCATAACTGATGATGTGGAGAAAACAGAGTGTGAGTCTGGGATAAAGCGGGCGGATGTACAGCCGAAAGGGGACAGTATCGTCGTGAACGGTAAGAGACCTCCTACAGCGGGAAGAGGGAGGAGGACCCCGGAGCAGAGCCCCCCCGGTAGTGGTGGTGGGTGCCCCCAGGTAAAAGGGGCTAAAAATATAGACCAGTTAGTTCCTGGTAATGGACATTTAGAAACGGCCATACAAAGTAAATCAACGGGAAGCCGGGGTACAGTGACACAGGGGGAGAATAATAGACAGACTCAAGAAGAGTCTGAGACCACAGATATGGGGAGGATGAGAGCAAGAGAAGGAGAGGACCCAACCCCCAACATGGACCGAAGTAATAGTCAGGAACACCCAAATATAAAAGGTGGGGGAGAGGGAAGATGTGGGTCACCGCAGAGACATGTCATGGACTGTGACCAAGAGAGCCTCCAAAACGGTGAAGGGAACCCACAAGGATGGACTGGACAAAGTGTAGACCCAGAAAGGGATATCTGGGGTCTGTTGAAGGCCCTTCCCACTAAAAGTGATATTCAGCAATTAATAAATGCAGTTGAACAGTCTTGTATGCAAGCAGTAGCAAGCGTAAAAGAGGACGTCAGGGACCTGGAATACAGAGTAGAGGGGATGGAAAAAGAACAAGAAGTCATTATAAAAGCTGTGACGGAAACTCAAGAATCCATGAAAAAATATGAAGAAACTTTAAACGCATACAGGGACCAGCTGGATGAATATGAGAATAGGGATAAACGCCAAAATATACGTATAAAGGGACTGAAAGAGTCAATCACAGCGACAGAACTAGCCCCAGTGGCACAAAAAATGTTTGGACAGATTTTAGGAGACCAAGCCCCTAATGTTATAGAAATAGACCGGATACACCGGGCCCACTCCAAAAGCACAAAAACTGACGTACCCAGAGATGTAATATGTAAAGTGCACAAATATGCAGTGAAGGAGAGTATAATGAAGATGGCACGTGATAACCCTAGGATTACATTTGAAGGTTCAAACATAGCTCTGTATCCAGATATATCGAAAAGGACTCTCTTTAAACGTGGGGCGGTTCGCCCATTGCTGGAAATTTTACGGAAGGCGGAGATCAAGTATAGGTGGGGGTTCCCTTTCAGTCTAACAGCTTCCAGGAATGGAAGAACCGCAACATTGCGAACGAAGGATGATCTAAAAGTATTTGTGGAAAAATTAGATCTCCCGATGGTGGACTTTGTGGACTGGAGAATAAGTTGTCTAGGGCCCCCCCTACAACGAGCAGAGAAATGGCAAGAAGTACCAGCAAAGGTTAATAGGGGAATAGCCCAGAGAAGGACTTAAAGGACAATTTTTTTTTTTTTTTTTCTTTTTTGTCCTTCCCACTCAGGAGGGGGTTAATAGAGTAATACCGGGGAGAGGGGGGGGATTGGAAGGGAAGGTGTAGTGGGGAATGTGTACCTTAGGTAGGTCAATAGGTCATCCCCAATGGAAGGGGAGAATAATCCTGCGGAAGGCAGGGAAGGGTGGTGGCAGGCGCACAGGAGATGTGGGTGTGCGCAAGCTAAATACCCGATTTTTAGAAATACCCCTAATGGAAGGTTTGTGGTATGGGAGGACAGGATGTAAGTATGTAAGGTATATATTTATGATACACGAGTGGTATATTTTTTGTTTTTCTTGGGTTTTTTGTCTGGAAGTAATGAATGATGGGGAGGGGGGGTAGAAGGGGGGGTGGGATTGGCAGAGGAGAAGATAGAGAACAAGGGCAAGGGGCTGGGCGTTCTAAAAATGAAATGAAATGACAGCCATTTTGAAAATTTTGTCATATAATGTGAGGGGTTTGAATTCCTCAATTAAAAGAGGGTGCTTATGGGTTGAGCTGCAACATTGGGGAGCTGATGTTGTTTTCCTGCAGGAGACCCATTTCAAGAGCAGCTCAATTCCAAGCTTACCCCAGAATATACTGAATCAATGGTATCATGCAGTATCCCCAATAGCGAGGGCAAGAGGGGTCACAATTGCATTCAAAAAATCATGCCCATGGACTACGGAGACCGTGCAAAGTGACCCAGAAGGTCGGTACTTGTTTGTAAAGGGCACGCTACAGGGGAGACGATATACCTTTGCTTCAATATATTCACCCAATGTTGGGACAGCTAACTTTCTGGTTAAAGTATTTAGAAAACTGGAAGAATTTAAGGAAGGGTGTGTAGTAGTAGGAGGAGATTTTAATATGGTGTTAGAGCCGAGTATAGATACCTCTACGGGTAGAACTGCTGTGTCTTTTAAAGCCATAAAGCGGGTTAAACAAATTTTACGCTCTCAACACCTAGTGGATACTTGGAGAGCTTTACATCCAGGTATCAGCGATTATTGCTATTACTCTAAAATACACGATATGTATTCACGGCTAGACCTCTTTTTGGTGGATCAATTCTACTTGGGGAATGTCAGCACAAGTACAATTGAACCAATAACTATGTCTGACCATGCTCCAATAATTTTGACCCTTCAACCAACTCAAATGACTCGGGCGGAACGAACTTGGCGTCTGAACGAGTCATTGTTGGATAAAGAAGACATAGTGGAGAAATTAAGGGTTAGGCTAAAGGAGTATTTCGAAATAAATAAAACGGAAGGAGTGTCAGATCAAGTGGTGTGGGAAGCACACAAAGCGGTTGTGAGGGGGGACTTAATTGCCATTGGCACATATATGAAAAAGGAAAGCAAAAGGGAAATGGACGAATTACTAGAGAAGATCAGAACCCTAGAGATAAAGCATAAGGAAAATCTTGATCCAGTGGATGGTAGATGTCTGGAGAGTGTACGGGCAGAGCTTGCGCAGTATTTAGAATATAAAGCAAAGAACAAAATTAGGTTTTTCGCAAATAGAGCATATGAACAAGGAAATAAATGCGGTAAGCTACTGGCAAAACAACTTAAAAAACAACAGGACTCCAGACACGTGCACAGCTTACTAGTTCAGGGTAGGAAAATAATAGACACAAAGGCGATAGCAAAAGAATTTAGTAAATTTTATGAGGTACTATATAACATCTCCAAAACAGAACCATCTGAAGAAGGGGAAAGCGAGGAACAAAGGAGAGATAAGATCAAGGATTACATTGAGAACGCAGACATGCCCATACTAAATAGAGAAACCTCCGAGATTATGGAACGCCCAATCACGGTGGAAGAGTTGAGCAGAGTGATAGCAGCCCTACCCCCAGGGAAAAGCCCGGGCCCGGATGGGCTGACAAACATATATTACAAGAAATTTCTCCCAATTTTGGTAAGGCCACTTTGTGACTATTTCAACTCTATGGGTGCTGGAAATCCACTCTCCTCAGAAGCATCACTGGCGTACATAACGGTTTTGCCAAAAGAGGGAAAAGATCCCCAGGTATGTGCCAATTACAGGCCAATCTCTCTGCTGAACTCAGACACCAAGATACTGGCAAAAATTCTGGCCCTGAGACTACAGGAAGATGTAGGAGATTTAGTGCACCCAGATCAAGCAGGGTTTGTAAAGGGGCGAGAAGCAAGAGATAACACCACCCGCGCACTCCATATACTGCATTGGATGCAATATGGCCCAGGTGAAGCCCCAGGAATCACTCTGTCGATGGATGCGGAGAAAGCCTTCGACAGAGTGAACTGGGGCTTTATGAGAGAAGTACTGGGGAGGATAGGACTGGGGGAGAGAATGCTGGGATGGATTATGGCACTATACACAAAACCAAGAGCAAGAATTAAGGTAAATGGGACAGTATCTGAATGCTTTAACATACAAAACGGTACCAGGCAGGGGTGCCCACTGTCCCCATTGATATTTGCAATAGTAATGGAACCCTTTTTGCGTAGAATCAGAAAGAACAAGGAGATAGTGGGGATGCACATAGGCCATACGGAACATAAAGTAGCAGCATATGCGGACGATTTATTATTTTTTATGTCCACTCCCCAGACATCTATAGCCGCATTGATGGTAGAAGTACAGAAATTTGGAAGGGTGTCTGGCTTTAAGATTAATTTCGAGAAATCAGTCATCCTTCCCAGTCACGTCCCAGCAGAGATGGAGAGAACACTGAAGGAGAAATACCCATTTATATGGAACAGGGAGTCGCTGACATACCTGGGGGTACAGATAAGCGCAGACTATGAACTATTGTTGGAGCAGAATTATGGCTCATTAGTGAAAGAAATAACAGAAGAATTAAAGAAATGGAAGGGGAAATATCTGACCTGGTTCGGAAGAATCAGTGCCATAAAAATGAGTATACTGCCCAGAATAGTTTATGTGCTGCGTACAGTGCCAATCAGGTTGCCGGCGAGTCTCCTTAAACAAATGCGTCGGCTATTAATGGCCTTTATATGGAACGATAAAAGGCCTAGATTGGCGTACGACATTTTAAGAAGGAGTAGAGCGGAGGGTGGCCTAGGACTCCCGGATATAACATCCTATTATAAGGCCATGGCACTAGTTAGAATAATAGACTGGTGCCATGACCTAGATAGAAAACCATGGGTACAGGCAGAAATGATGATGGCGGGGAGAAACCTGGCAGGAGCACCATGGATCCAAGGGTCACTGAGAGGGCTGTCACAATGGACATCACCAATAACCCTGAATACATTAGAAGTATGGGATAGAATGAATAAAGAGGGCAGGTATGCCCCACAGACCTCCCCTCTGACCCCTCTGGAGGGATTTCCGTGGTTCCTCCCGGGGGAGAAGACGGGAAGTCTGGGGGCGTGGGGACAAGACGGGAATATTAGTTGCGGTAAGTTTGCCCCAAGGGGAGTTTTAATACCACTGACTGAGATGATCTTGAAATTTGGGGAGACAAGAATGGCAGAATGGAAATACCGTCAAATGACGAGCTTCCTTAAGAAAATAAAACCGTTAAGATCCATAAATACACTTACCGCATTTGAGAGGAAGTGTGCACAGACATCAGAAGATGGGCATACATTATCCTGGATGTACAGAATGATCCTAGGAGAACAAGAAAAGAAACCCCCATACTTCATGAAAGAATGGGAGAGGGAGCTAGGCCAAGTGTGGACAGATAAACAAATAAATAAAATGATATCGTTAACATTTACTACCTCCATAAGTACAAAGGTGCAAGAAATGGCATATAAATTCCTAGCGAGATGGTATAGGACACCAGTTAAAATGGCACAAATCTCTTCAGAAGCTAATGATAAATGCTGGAGGGGCTGTGGACAGAAGGGAACTTTTCTTCATCTATGGTGGACGTGCCCAATAATTGAGCGTTTTTGGGAATTAGTAGCCCCCTGGATTAAGAAAATGACGACAGAGCACATAGAGTTTGGGCCCATACAATATTTATTTCATGGAATGACTGGACCTATCAAAAAATATAGAGAAAATATAACCCCACATTTGTTAAATGCAGCAAAAAAACTAATTCCGAAGTACTGGAGACAGGACCGGATTCCGTCAGTCATAGAGTGGAGAAACGAGGTTAATATAATAAAGGAAGCAGAGAGATGGGTTCATGTGGTTAAAAACCAAAGAAAGAAATTTGAAACGACATGGGCAAACTGGGAACAATGCGC
The DNA here is from genome assembly GCA_037952835.1 of Lithobates septentrionalis. Lineage (NCBI taxonomy): Eukaryota > Metazoa > Chordata > Amphibia > Anura > Ranidae > Lithobates > Lithobates septentrionalis. Next base: position 3,365,315 of record JBBDGP010000111.1, on the reverse strand, counting down.
TGAGGAGATAATAGAAGAGGGAAATACAGATGGGTAGGAGGAAGGAATGGTATAGTCATTTAGAATAGAGACATAAGAAGAATGGCCCTGAAGGGTAGATGTAAATAGTCAGATAACTTCTCTAATGCTAATCAAAGAGGGAGGGGGGTAAGATAATGCATGGTTAAATGTATATGTGGTCTCTGTTTTTTGTGTTTTTTTATTATTTCCCTCCTGTCCCAGTTTTGACAAACATTGGAGGTGGAGGGGGGAAGGAGATAGGCACACGATTAATAACAATTATGAATTATAGGGAAACCCCCCCCCCCTTCTTTTTTTTTTTTTAACACATTTTCATAATTATGAATTTTAGTGGTTAGTGACACAAACTAGAATAAAGGGGTTGTATTTGATAATGAACTGAAGTAAATAGTGACACGAATTAGAATAAGGGGGGAATGTACTTATAAATTTATCATTAAAAACACTTTATAAATTATATAAATACAAACACGAATATACACGGAAGGGGAAATTTTTTTTTTTTTTTTTTTTTCTTCTTTCTTCTCACAATACATAACAAGGAATTGTAGGGACTAAAGACACTAATCAGAATAAGGGGGGAACTCCCCACCCCTCCTCTCCCTTTTTTTTTTTTTTGAAGTGATTAATGACACTAATAAGAATAAGGGGGAACTTATTTATAATTTCATTTTTAAACACTTTATAAATATAAACACGGTGGGGTGGGTACCAGAGGAGAAAGAAAGGAAAAGGAAAGAGGAAATTTTTATTTATTTCTTTTTTTTTTCTCTCTTCACACAATATATAATTGAAGTGATTACGGACACTAATAAGAATTAGGGGGAACTTATTTATAATTTTATTTTTTTTAACACTTTATAAACATAAGCACGATAAACACGGTGGGGTGGGTAACATTTATTTATTTATTTATCTAATTTTTTTCTAATTTTTTTTTTTTTTCTCTCTTCACACAATATATAATTATGAATTGAAGTGATTAAGGACACTAATAAGAATTAGGGGGAACTTATTTATAATTTCTTTTAACACTTTATAAACATAAGCACGATAAACACGGGGTAGGTACCATTTATTTATTTATTTATCTATTTTTTTTTTTTTTTTTTCTTCCCCTCGCATATGTAAATGTCGGCCGCTGGGACAGGGGGGAAAACGGTGGTAGGTGATGTAGGATGTAATGTGTAGTATGTTTCTAGTGTTTGAACAAAGGGGTATAGAATGTTGTATAAATGGTGTATATATAAATGAAATAAACAATAAAATTTTTTCATTCCCAGACCTCCAAAAAAAACACGATCTCCCCGCCTCTACGGAATACTTTTATATACAAATTAAACATTTTTTCCATACCATCTCACCTTCATTGTCCTTAGAAAAACCTACAGACTTCGAAATACTATGTGCAAATGGCCCATATGAAACTAAACTAATTTCAGCTATATATAAAATGCTCCACGCAGTACCCCCTCTAACCGACACCTCATATAACTACATGGTAAAATGGTCCAAGATGTTAAATCGTCCAATCTCACTGTTAGACTGGGATAAAATTTGGGAATCATCTTCAAAAGTCTCAAGATGTGTAGCACATAGGGAAACCGCTATCAAGATAATATTCTTGTGGTACAGAACTCCTGATTTGCTACATGCCCAGAATTCTACCCTTTCTAAACTGTGCTGGAGATGCGGTCAGTCTGTTGGAACCCTCCTCCACATCTTTTGGGAATGCCACATTCTTGGTTCATATTGGAATGAGGTTCAAAGATTATTACAAACGACCCTTTCTGCAACCATTCCATTAAATCCCATACATTTTCTTCTGGGTCTTCCTTTCCTTATTAGCAGCAAAAAGAGCCATTCCTAGGCTCTGGCTCTCTACCTCCACCCCCACTTTACATCATACCCTCTCCACAATAGCAGATATACGCAGGATGGAACTAATGACTGCTAAGATTGAACGTAACTCCCTCCTATTTGATAGAATATGGAAGGCCTGGGATACTTTAATATTCTCCTCAGAACCTGCAGTTGTCACACCTATTAAAAAGTCTGCTAGAAATACCCTTTGACCATCCTTTATATCCGATTACGCAGTTGACACATTTTATTTTATTTTTTTTTTTTTTTTTTCTTGACCCAAATCTAGATACGGTATTGACATTTTTTTTGTTGAGATGATCCATTGATGGAAGCCACTGACACTTGACTATACTGGTATCCCCATCAAGATGTATTATATTATTTTATTTTGTCTAATGTTTTGATATTGTTAACTTCTTCTTTGATGCTAACTTGACATGATCTCTGTATCTTATGAAACGATGTTTTATAATTGTTAAAACTTTTTGAAAAAAAAAAAATTAAAAAAAAAAAAAAAGCTACTGAATGGATACCACATCCCAAGGTCAACATAGCTCAAATCAGGGATGGTATCATGGGAATTATTGCTAACTATCATCTTAATGACAGGGAAATAGAGCAGAATATCAGACAGATCCTGGGTCCCGACTGGCATCATGTAGTGGGAGATTGGAGTGGATTAAACAACCAGGGAGTGGTGTTGCCTCATGATGATGCAGCACTCGAAAACAGGAGAAATGCTCTTATAACAAGGATAGAGAATAGATAAATTGGAAAAGAGGAAACCAAAAAATTCCAGAGCACCACGTCCCAATAATAAAGTTTAAGAAGAAAATAAGGGCTTAGAGGCCATATTATTGGCCCCAGGGACTTTTTAAACGGTGCTAGAGTCAATGAAATCAAAAGTATAAGATAAAACACATCTTTTATTAGGTACTAATTAAAAGAACAGACATTTCGTCACACAGTGACATTGGACAATAAATGTACAAAGCAGATACAAAAAGTATTGACATAGATGCAGAGATTAATACCACTCTCTCAACATGTTTCGCTTTCCTAAGCTTCTTCAGGAGATGTGTTGTGGTATTATAATCAACCGTAGAGAAAGAAAAAACTCTATACTGAGAGAAGAATTTGTGCTTTTTTGGCGTATTGCTCTTCAGTTTGAAAATCACTGGGAAGGCATGCAGAGAGGCACAAAAATTAAATTAAGAGAAGTTGATGAATGGATGAGATTCTCTTTAGTAGAATCAATTCATAAGTAAAAATTACATCCGAGGGATGATAAAAAGCCAGATTGCTAGATCGGTGGTACTTATAGTGCAGCAGGACGGCAGTAGAATGGGCAGCACACAGGACCAGACCGCTGATCAATCATTAGTCAGCAACTAGACCTAGAAGTTCATCTGCAGTCTGCCACCGAAGTAATTGTTAATGGATAATATCGGTCTTAGCAGCGCTTACAGCGGTCTGGTCCTGTGTGCTGCCCATTCTACTGCCGTCCTGCTGCACTATAAGTACCACCGATCTAGCAATCTGGCTTTTTATCATCCCTCGGATGTAATTTTTACTTATGAATTGATTCTACTAAAGAGAATCTCATCCATTCATCAACTTCTCTTAATTTAATTTTTGTGCCTCTCTGCATGCCTTCCCAGTGATTTTCAAACTGAAGAGCAATACGCCAAAAAAGCACAAATTCTTCTCTCAGTATAGAGTTTTTTCTTTCTCTACGGTTGATTATAATACCACAACACATCTCCTGAAGAAGCTTAGGAAAGCGAAACATGTTGAGAGAGTGGTATTAATCTCTGCATCTATGTCAATACTTTTTGTATCTGCTTTGTACATTTATTGTCCAATGTCACTGTGTGACGAAATGTCTGTTCTTTTAATTAGTACCTAATAAAAGATGTGTTTTATCTTATACTTTTGATTTCATTGACTCTAGCACCGTTTAAAAAGTCCCTGGGGCCAATAATATGGCCTCTAAGCCCTTATTTTCTTCTTAAAGGATAGAGAATAGATGGATATGTCGAGCCAACTGGTCCATTATAAATTGGTGTGTGCAGGGAGAAGAGGAAACAGTGGACAATTTCATTGTTAGGATGAGGGAGATTTTCAATAATCACTCAGAAATAGAAGTCCCAGTAAATCAAGTAAACGATAGCCCATATGAGCAACAGCTAAAGGATGCAATTTTGAAGGGGCTGCTTGCCCCTATATCAAGTTTGTTACCAAACACATGATCAACCATAGGATCTGCAGACTTCAGGAGCTGATTGAGCATGCGAGGCATGCTGAGCGGCCTTTCCAATAAAAAAAGAGAGTAAAGAAAGGGAAAGTGCTTATGGTAGGTGAAGCTAATGATGTGTATGTCATTGAGAAGGAGAACAGAAGGATGGGAAACACCTGAACAAGGCCCCGCATTCAGGACTATGAGGGGAAAAAGAAGAGAGGGGAGTGTTTCCTGTGAGGTAAAAGAGGTCTTTTTTATCAAAAGAATGTAGGTCAAACAGAGAGGAAGAAGCATGACTAGAAGATGCTGGTATGTCTGCAGAGAGAGAGATACAGAAGAAAATGATGAGAAAGAATCTGAAATTTTGGATGTGTGTACTGTTGAAACTTGTTTGCATGCTAAAGTCAAGTCAGAAATAACCTTGGTTGTGAAGGGTAGATGGCTAACATTTCTCTGTGATACTGGGGCTTGTAGGACCCTAATACACCCGCTGGATATGATAAAGGTAAAGAAAATGGTGTAGTATATGTAAAATCTGCAAAATGGGTTGATGCACCAGGAGGTCATGTCTGAAGGCCTTACTGTGGAAGATCCACAGACAGGTAAATAGGCTCAGTGTAAAATTGTAATTTTGACTAAATGTCCTGTTAATTCGTTGGGTAGAGACATGTTGCACACTCTTGATATTTCTGTCGTACCAGTGGAGGGGGGTCTCAAAGCCCATCGGCTGTGTGAAAAACAAATCACAGCCGCGGATAATGAGCGCTGATACTGGTACAGCCTGAAATTTGCAAACTGAGGGATTAAATATACCCAAAACCCTGGCAGAAATAGTTGACGAAGAGTCTGTGAGGAAAAGGTATAAGGTCCAGACAAACCTCTATTGCACCATGTACTACAGAAAGACCTCTGGGCCTGATAAGTCTTATGAGAAACAGTTAATGAGTCTCACTAAAACTGAAGTGTTCTTAAAAAGCCTGGACTGTGATAAGGAAGGAAATAGCGTGGCTACTTGTCTCCTACCACAGCCTATTCTGCAAATATACAGGCAGGATACTGTCCTTGTGTTTTTCGGTCACCCAGAATCCCAAGGTATCATGGCATGAGTTAGGAGAACTTATCACGAACTGGGTCCAACTGACAGATGAGAAACTAAAATCCAGAGGGATTCAGAGGTATAGGAAGCATAAGGGAGGGAAAGATGGGTGGAGACTCATACAGGATTTACAGGCAGTCAATAGGGCCATATTACCGAGGGCCCCAGTGGTCCCATACATGCATGTCCTCCTGAACGAGCTCTACCCAGAGAACAAGGTATTTTCTGTTATCGATAACAGTAATGCTTCTTTTCCATTCCCTTACACAAAGACAGTCAGTTCTGGTTTGCATTTATGTACACGAGAAAAAAAAAAAGGTACACATACACTAGGTTATCCCAGGGATATTGTGAAAGTCTAACTACCTTCTCACAAAGAATGTCCAATAATTTGTCTCGGTTTGTACCTCCCAGTGGGAGTTAAATTCTCTTGTATGTGGATGACATTCTGGTAGTAATGTATGTAAAATTACCTTGGTTCTGATGCATTTCCTCGCAGACCAAGGTCAAAAGGTCAGCAAAGACAAATTACAACTGTGGAAAGAAAAGGTGAAATACCTGGGTTACATTTTATCTCAAGAAGGTAGACTTTTGCATGAGATCTGAAAAGAGGCCATCCTTCAAGTTCCCAAACCACATATCAAAAAAGAAATAATGTCATTTCTTGGCATGGCAAATTTCTGTAGAGCATGGATAGCAAATTATGCTACGGAGGTGGCGCCTCTTTCTGATCTCATCTATGGTTCACTAATGGCTGCAAAAGATTCCATTCAGTAGAATGTGCAAGCAGAGGATGCATTTACGAAGGTAAAGCACCTCATTGTGGGTTCTTTGTGCTTGACCTTCCCAATTACAGTAAAACCTTTTATCAGACTGTAGATTGTAAGAAAGGATCTCACTGATGTTCCCTTTCTAGATGCTGACATTACCTTTTGTGTTGATGGGTCTTGTAAAAAGGACGATAAAGGGGTAAATCAAACGGCATATGCTATAGTAACGCATGACCAGGTCATTGAAGCCAGACCCCTTCCCAGTTCCTACTTTACACAACAAGCTGAAATTATTGCCCAATCCAGGGCCTGTAGTCTAGGGGAAAGGAAGAAAATAAATATTTACACAGACAGCCAATATGCTTTTTCTACTATACACATATTTGCCCAGCAATGGAAAAATAGGGGTATGATTACGTCCATAGGTAAACCAATCTCACTTGGAGATCTTATCCTTGCCCTTCTAGAAAATGTACATAAACCAACACAAGTGGCTATTTGTAAATGTACAGCACACAGAAAGGGAACAGATCTAATTACTCTAGGGAATGCACTAACAGACAGGACCACAAAAAAACACATATACTATACAGGTCCCCAAGAAAATGATGAGGTACGGAAAGCTATTGATAAAACATGGTTATCAGAAATGCAGAAAACATCACCGGCAGGTGAAAAACAAAAGTGGTTATATAAAGGGGCAACGCTGGTCAACGGTATATTCACAAGTACAGAAGGTAAACCCATCTTATCTACATCACTGTTTAGATATGCTGTGTTATTGAGCCATGGGCAAGCCCATATCCAAAAGGAGGGATGGTACAGGTGATCAACAAGGTGTTCACAACATATGGGTTTACGAACGAAATTTTTGCCTCACATGTCCGCTTTGTAACAGATACCAGGGGTCATTTCCCACAACCCTTTTATCCCTTTCACACGATATGCATGGATTTTATGATTATTGTTGTTTATAAAATGGGCGGAAGCTTATCCTTTGACACAACCAAATGGGCAGTCAGTAGCCAAAGTACTTATTAAAGAGGTGATTCCACTTCATGGGATCCCCTCTGTGATTTACAGTGACAACAGCTCCCATTTTGTAAACCGAATAATACAACAAATTGGTAAATGGTACAATATTGACCTAAAAAAACACTGTCTACCACCCACAATCTGTGGGCACAGTGGAAAGACAATGGTACTTTAAAGAGTAAACTAAGAAAAGTGTTGGAGGAAACAGGGAAAAAAATGGGTTCAGTGTTTGCCAATGGCATTGTTGAGTATAAGAATTACCCCTACTGCTAAAGGACTAACACCGTATGAAATGCTGTATGGTAAACCTTATTATATTCCACAACTAGCCACCATTCCTCTCCCTGAAGAGGAAATAGACTTGACTTGTTTAATAAGAATGTTTTCAAAAAATATAACTGGGTCAGAATGTGTAAATGAGAAAAAGAGATACCCTAAGACTAAAATGCAAAGTATACCCCCATCAGTACAAGCATTACCAGGAAATTTAACTTGTTTCTCTAACAATGACAGTAATGGTACAAATGTTGGCACCCTATCCCCTGAATACCGTGCAACTACAACCCTTACTAGAGACATTAAGTACCAACTAAAATGGTTTCAGGAACAGAAACAGCAATTGGCTGATGTTTGGTGTCTGTGTGGAGATAAGAGACTAAGGCCCAGACTGCCACCTAGATGGGAGGATAGTTGTGCCCCTACCCGATTGCTGCTTCCCTTTTATATAGTTCCTATGAGTGATAAATCAATGAAACTACCAGGTAAATACTTTTTTTAAACAAATTAAGCGAGAAACACCACAAGGCTCATTTGACAACCGAGTTTATATAGACGAAATAGGTGTTCCACGAGGAGTTCCAGATGAAATTAAAGCGCAGAATCAAATAACAGCAAGACTCACCTCACTCTTCATATGAGTCCAGCCCAAAAAGAACGTTGACTAGATAAACTACATCTACTACAACCAGCAGAGGTTTGTGAATTACACCAGAGATGCTATCAAAGGTATAGCAGCACAATTGGACACCACCTCTTTGACAGCGTGGCAGAACCATATAGCGTTGGATATGTTGCTGGCAGAAAGGGGCGGGGTATGCAAAATGTTCAGCACCTTCTGCTGCACTTTTATTCCAAACAATACGGCACCTGATTGAAGTATCACCAAAGCCTTACAAGGCCTACAAATGCTATCTGAAGAATTAGCTGAGAACTCTGGTGTAGAGAACCCCCTGACGAGACTCTTTGAAAAATGGTTTGGTAAATGGGATGATCTTGTAAAAAGTTCTCTATTGTCATGGCAGCTGCAGTTCTTACATTGTGTGGATGTTGCTGCATTCCCTGTATTAGGGGAATTCTTCAAAGACTGATTGACACATCTTTAACAAGAACTATGCAACTCCAGAGCAACAGGGAACTATACTCGGAACCTGATGAACAATTTACAACTCTCGCTAAGGACTTATCTGTCTAAATGATAATACCTGGTAAAAATAAAAGAACCTGGATATTTGAATTATTGACATTATGAGTATAAAAGGGGGGAAATGTTAGAAAAATTATACTTTAAATGTCAGTTATGAAAGACGCCATTTTGTTTATCATGGCCTAGAAATAATCTATAGACTAGTGATAATATGGAGTCAGCACTATAAGATGCTTAGACTTGCAGTTTTTTGAATACATCCTGTATTTTTGTGTTGGCTTGGGGAGTTTTCAAGTCAGTATCCTGTAACCATTGTGAAAAGTCTGTAAACAGACACTTCCACCTTTCCTGTTGTGTCCAGAATAAAGTTGAAAAAACATGAGACTGGGCATGTTTTAAGACAGGAAAGGGGGGTGTCCAGGGCTTATAAAAAAGACATGTACCACATTATTTTCCTTAGAAATGACGATGACTATGACTATGTAATGCAATTAATTTCTCTTGCATATGCAATAAATATTACCTTGATTCCCGAGGACGGTCTGAGACGGCGAATTATGTTCCTAACAACCAGTCGCCATAGTAGTTTGGACGGTCATGTCTGCATGAAGGAAGGTAAGAACGAAAACATTCTTATTATCCCTCCACTTCATAGTGAGCAAATTATTACACTGCAAGCAGGCTCTCTCCCCCAACCTAAGACGGGAATCTACAAGCCGCTGGGGAAAGTCCCTGTGATTAGGTCGCACGGTGCCACATGCTCCAATCTGATGATCAAAAAGGTGACTAAAAAGTGGCACGCTCGTTTAATAATTGTCCACTTATAAGTGGTACCCCTTTCCGAATAAGGGTGACGCCAAGTCCCACACAATCTTGCCAGCACTTCCTATGTAGTCAGGGCAGTTTGTCGGCTCTAGGTGACTATCTTTTCCCTCATAAACCATAAAACTACATGTATAGCCTGTGGCCCTGTCACAGAGCTTATACATCCTGACCCCGTATCTGGCACGCTTGCTGGGAAGGTACTGTTTGAATGACAAGCAGCCAGAAAATGTAATCAGGGACTCATCAACGCAGACAACTTGATGGGGAGTAAACAAGTCTGCAAAACGTTGGTTGAAGTGGTTTACGAGGGGCAAAATTTTGTAGAGCTGATCGTATCCAGGGTCTCCACGTGGATGACAGAGTTCATTGTTATTGAAGTGCATGAACCGCAAGATCTGCTCGTATCATGCCCTGGTCATGGAGTGGACCAATATGACCGCAACTCACTCTTTTTAGTTATGCCCATGTTGAGGGAAAGGCCCAGAAAGAGATTAAATTCAGAAACTGTAATTGGTCTCCAATCTCTGGCAAGGGAGGACTGGGGAATAGTGGCGATGTGTTGACCAGCGTACAAATTGCTTTGGTCCACAATAAATCTATAGAGATCTTCGGTGAAAAACAGCGAATAAAAATCAAGTGGCGTAAAATCCACCTGAATGCCGGGTTGGCCAGTGAATGGGGGAAGTACGGGTGCTGCACAAGTGGTGGGTTCCCAATTAGGATTGGCAAATGCAGCAGGAAGGGCACTATGGGCACGACGGGCCTGTGTTCGTCTTCTTGGTGGCAGCGGGACACTACTTGTACTTGCCACCTCGACACTTGAACTGCACTTATGGGACTCGCCATGTCACCAAGTGTTACTGCAGTGCTGGATGTATGACCAGGGTGTACTAGGCCGCTGGTGCTTGCCAGTTCACCAGAAGGAATAGCGGCGATAGTACTGCTCTGCTCTATACGAGAGCCCTGCGGTTCTTGCACCTCAACAGCAGAAGAAGAAGATTGGGGTCTGGTACGCCTGACCTTGGCAGGGACCACAACTCCGTCATCAGAGCTATCTGTCATGGAGTCGCTGCTGTCTACAGGTTCATATTCTGAGCCTGAATCTGACAGATGAGTGACTTCCTCTTCACTATCTATCATGCTCAGAAACGTGTAGGCCTCTTCACTAGTGTACCTTCGATTTGCCATTTTGGGCTCTAAATTTAGTGGTACACTAGTGAGACTCACAGGCAAAAAAGCTCCTGACTGTTAGCTACTGTATCAAAATGTTACCAAAAAACTGTTAGCGATCGCAGGGATCAGGCTTGACTCTGCAAATGCTGCAGTTACAGTGGCTTGCGAAAGTATTCGGCCCCCTTGAACTTTTCAACCTTTTGCCACATTTCAGGCTTCAAACATAAAGATATAAAATTTAAATTTTTTGTGAAGAATCACCAACAAGTGGGACACAATTGTGAAGTGGAATGAAATCTATTGGATATTTTAAACTTTTTAACAATTAAAAAACTGAAAAGTGGTGCGTGCAAAATTATTCGGCCCCGTTACTTTCAGTGCAGCAAACTCACTCCAGAAGTTCAGCGAGGATCTCTGAATGATCCAATGTTGTCCTAAATGACTGATGGTGATAAATAGAATCCACCTGTGTGTAATCAAGTCTCTGTATAAATGCACCTGCTCTGTGATAGTCTCAGGGTTCTGTTGAAAGCGCAGAGAGCATCATGAAGACCAAGGAACACACCAGGCAGGTCCATAATACTGTTGTGGAGAAGTTTAAAGCCGGATTTGGATACAAAAAGATTTCCCAAGCTTTAAACATCCCAAGGAGCACTGTGCAAGCGATCATTTTGAAATGGAAGGAGTATCAGACCACTGCAAATCTACCAAGACCTGGCTGTCCCTCTAAACTTTCAGCTCAGACAAGGAGAAGACTGATCAGAGATGCAGCCAAGAGGCCCATGATCACTCTGGATGAACTGCAGAGAACTACAGCTGAGGTGGGAGAGTCTGTCCATAGGACAACAATCAGTCGTACACTGCACAAATCTGGCTTTTATGGAAGAGTGGCAAGAAGAAAGCCATTTCTCAAAGATATCCATAAAAAGTCTCGTCTAAAGTTTGCCACAAGCCACCTGGGAGACACACCAAACATGTGGAAGAAGGTGCTCTGGTCCGATGAAACCAAAATCGAACTTTTTGGCCACAATGCAAAACGATATGTTTGGCGTAAAAGCAACACAGCTCATCACACTCAACACACCATCCCCACTGTCAAACATGGTGGTGGCAGCATCATGGTTTGGGCCTGCTTTTCTTCAGCAGGGACAGGGAAGATGGTTAAAATTGAGGGGAAGATGGATGCAGCCAAATACAGGACCATTCTGGATGAAAACCTGTTGGAGTCTGCAAAAGACCTGAAACTAGGACGGAGATTTATCTTCCAACAAGACAATGATCCCAAACATACAGCAAAATCTACAAAGGAATGGTTCACAAATAAATGTATCCATGTGTTAGAATGGCCAAGTCAAAGTTCAGACCTGAATCCAATTGAGAATCTGTGGAAAGAGCTGAAAACTGCTGTTCACAAACGCTCTCCATCCAACCTCACTGAGCTCGAGCTGTTTTGCAAGGAAGAATGGGCAAGAATTTCAGTCTCTCGATGTGCAAAACTGATAGAGACATACCCCAAGCGACTTGCAGCTGTAATCGCAGCAAAAGGTGGCTCTACAAAGTATTAACGCAAGGGGGCCGAATAATTTTGCACGCCCCACTTTTCATTTTTTTATTAGTTAAAAAAGTTTCAAAAATCCAAAAGATTTCGTTCCACTTCACAATTGTGTCCCACTTGTTGGTGATTTTTCACAAAAAATAAAAATTTTATATCTTTATGTTTGAAGCCTGAAATGTGGCAAAAGGTTGAAAAGTTCAAGGGGGCCGAATACTTTCGCAAGCCACTGTATGTGTTCAGTGTTTTGTAAGTGACAGTGATCGATCGATACTACACTTGGGTGTGCTGGGCTGGGCGGAGGGGCAACACACAGGTGCTAGCAGGTATCTTGGCTGATCCCGCTAACACTGCGTTTTTGGGAACCCTAAACTGCTGGGGACGCTAGTATAGAACTGATCGGATCAGATATTGATCCGCTCAGATATTACACCACTAAGGGAGGTGTATGGTGCGTGCGTGGGTGTTAGCGGTACTGGCACTAACCTGACGCTGCCTGGGGCGACACAGACCCTATCTGACCCTAAAACTTAACTTATATCACCGCCGGGCGATTAGGGGTTTAAACCTTTATTAGGTAATAAACAGCGGGTGCCCTGAAACTATAATAAACAAACTAACCAGCGTCACCTGTAACAGTTATACAGTGATCACTGGTGAAAGGGTTAACTAGGGGGCAATCAGAGGGTTAAAACCTTTGCTAGGTAGTATATGGGGGTTGCTGACGCTATAAAAAGCTGATGGCGAACCTAAATACTTACCTCCCTAACTAGCGTCACCTGTGACACATTAATATTGCGATCAGAAAAACAATCACTTAGTGACACAGGGTTAAAACTTTATTGGGGGGGTTAGGGGGGTACCCTAGACCTAAAGGGGCCTAACACTAACTGCCCTATCACTTATAACTGTCACAAAATGACACCAATGCAATGATCAGAAAAAAAAACTGCTATTGGTGTCACTGTGACAGGTGGTACAGGGGGGTGATCGGGAGGTGATCGGGGGGTGAAATGTGTGCCTAGAGTGTTCTACTGTAAGTGTTGTGTTTGGTGCACTTACTTGGATGTCTTCTCTCCTCGGGAGCCGGAATGAAAAGACTTCCTGAGGAGCGATGACATCACTTCCTCTGCCGCTGTTTACATTGCAGCAGCAGAGGAAGCCTGTTATTCACCAGCAGCGATCATGAGGGGGTGGCCATGAATCAGTGGCCTCCCCCTCACCTCGGATCGCTCCTGACATGAATCTGACCACCGCAGGCACCAGGGGGGGTCCGATCGAACCCCCCGCCCGCGGGCAGGCAGGGACGTACAGGTAAGCCATTATGCCTGCCCGTGCCATTGTGCCGACGTACATCGACGTGCGGTGGTCAGCAACTGGTTAAGGACCGAGCCTCTTTCTGAGATTTGTTGTTTACAATTTAAAAACAGTTTCTTTTGCTAGAAAATTACTTAGAACCCCCAAACATTATACATTTTTTTTCTAACACCCTAGAGAATAAAATGGTGGTCGTTGCAATACTTTCTGTCACACCGTATTTGCGCAGTAGTCTTACAAGCGCACTTTTTTGGGAAAAAATACACTTTTTGAATTAAAAAATAAGACAACAGTAAAGTTAGCCCAATTTTTTTTATATTGTGAAAGATAATGTTACGCCGAATAAATTTATACCCAACATGTCATGCTTCAAAATTGCACCCGCTCGTGGAATGGCGACAAACTTTTACTCTTAAAAATCTCCATAGGCGACGTTTAAAAAATTCTACAGGTTGCATGTTTTAACTTACAGAAGAGGTCTAGGGCTAGAATTATTGCTCTCGCTCTACCAATCATGACGATATCTCACGTGTGGTTTGAACGCCGTTTTCATATGCGGGCGCTACTCACGTAGCTAGTCAGGACGGGGCACATTTAAAAAAAAAAATTCTTATTTATTTTACCTTTTATTTTTTATTTTTACACTGTTTTTTTTTTTTTAAATTTTCACTTTTATTCCTATTACAAGGAATATAAACAACATGACAGGACCTCTTAAATATGAGATCTGGGGTCAAAAAGACCTCAGATCTCATATTTAGACTAAAATGCAATAAAAAAATAAATAAATTTGCCATTTAAAAAAATTATTTAAAAAAAATAGCCCTTTAAGAGCTGTGGGCAGAAGTGACGTTTTGACGTCGCTTTTGCCCAGCAATTGCATGGAGAAGGGTGGGGGCCATCTTCCCCTCACTCGTCTCCATACCCAGCAAGTGACAGGATCGCCTTCGCCGCTGCGGAGGGCACCGGATCTCGTGGCGAATCCACCGCAGTGACCATTTTTATCTTGTAGCGGACTGCCTGCTGAAGAAGGGGATACCAGGGTTATGGCAGATAGCTGCTGCCATAACAATGATATCCTCCTTCAAACAGCCAATGTAAAACTGTGGTGGGCGGGCCATAAGTGGTTAAAGAACCAAGATACATTTTGAAACACACAAATTTGAGAGAGTTAAAAGAAAACAATCCAGATGATTGATTTCTGCAACAGTTTGCAGATGCTTACAACAGTTACTAAGTTATGTGAAACTCTTATTCAAGAAAAATTATATTCTTGAGGTGCTCTGTAATGGAAGAGTAAAGATGTCTTGCAAAACTGTGTTTTCTTGTAGTGGGGAGAAGTTTGGAGAATTAAAAGTTTACAACTGGAATTTCGGCACCATCACTTGGACAGTTCATTCCAGAGACATAAAGCCATTGCAAATGTGTTGCAAGCAGAATTTTTAAAGGTAGTAAAATAATGTAATTCTTCTTTTTTTCACATTCAAGATTATTCAAAATAAAGAAATCTTACAATATAAAGTAATACATCTTGGAAATAAGAGAAATCTCCGTAAGCAAGTACCGTGAGACAAGTCATTGTTAAGCAATTGTATCATCATTGGCCAGTGTAGACGACCGCAAAATATCAACTTCAAAATTGAATTCTGCTTGGTCTCCTAGTCACAAGTGGATATTTACAATATGTCCAGTAAGCTCAAGGGATAGTTTTAGGCCCTGTGATGCTTGTGATACAAGGATAAATGCAGCATGGCAAGTTTTAAAAGGTTAAAGGAAAAGAGACAAAATAATAAAAAGCAAGATACTCTCAATGGCTTATATGCAATTTACAAGTAATGAAAATACTTGTTGTATATAAAAATATTGTTCTTATTTTCAATGGGTAAAATTGCATCAATAAAAGCAGCAATAACAAAAAGGAAAGGGGATGGGAAGGGGAACATGTGGAAAAGGAGGAACAACAAGAGCTCTGGTGTACACAAAAATAAACATATTAGTTGCCTATATAACATTTAACAAAAAGAAATCCACAAAATGGTATATCCATAGATATTACTGTTTAGAGTAACCCCAACACTTTTCCTTGTCAAAAGAAGTTTATTGAGTATACAATATTATAAAGATACATAAAGTAAGTTTACAAGCCCCAACACTTTTCAATCATAATTTTATATACAAGCTTCTTCAGGGGGATACAGATATCTATAACATATCAATACAGAATATTAGCAATATTAACATCAATAACATCACCATCTTTGGGGATAAAGAGCCTGTATATGCAGGAATTCAAAAATAACAAAGGGTCCTACCTTTGATACGGGAAATATTTAAATAGCCAGAGCAAAAATACAAAACGTCACAACACATCAGGATATGCTCATGGTGGTCCACCATCCAGAAAGTGGGCAGGGAGTCCAATTCTGTCTACAAGAGGTCAAACTTAATTAGATGTGCAAGGGTGGGAGGAGACACAAAGGCACATATGATATATATAATATCTAGGGTTGAATTACCTTCAACTTTTTAATTTTTGTAAGGATATCCTATGAACTGATGCAAATCCTGTGCTTTTTGCTGAAGAAATGTATTTCCCAAGTTAAATGCATCACCTGGGGGATATAAATTTCCAACAGGTGTATACATATGTATAGAAGTTTATAACATATGTCTATATAGGTAAAGCTACATTCAATGGGTATAATTACCTTGTTTAACTATCTATCAATCCAGTGTGTAATATGTTGATTTATCCAGTATAGATTGATATGTTGATTAATATGTTCATTTATCCATATGTATAGATGTTAATAACATATGTCTATATGGGTAAAGCTACATTCAATGGGTATAATTACCTTGTTTACCTATCTATCAATCCAGTATGTAATATGTTGATTTGTCTAGTATGTCAGAGCAGGCGGCTAGTTATACTTTCATCACAAGATTAGTGGTATCATCAGTTTCTTACCATTAAAGCACCCACATGCTGCATTGAAATAGACATATATGTATATATATATATATATATATATATATATATATATATATATATATATATATATATATATATATGTATGTGACTACATTTATTTGTCAGAGAGGGCTGAGACAGCTATCTCAAACCCCCAGATAAACTGACCATATTGCAAAGGGATGGTAAATGGTTACTTACTGAGAGTTGTCTTTTACTACATGCACCTGTCCTGCAACTATCCAGTGTGTTGTATCCACATAGGAATAGGATGTATACTGGGTGTGCCGTTTATATGGAAGCCTGCTAATGCCCTGACCTATCTCACCTGTGTGCATAATCAAGGTATGAACCAGCGCATCAGTGTCTCACCTCCCCATCTTGTATTGCATGCCCTTTCCAGCTACGATTAAATCAAAGGCCAGCTGTATGGCCTCCTCGGCATTCAGGGAGAATCCCTACAATGACTTCCGACTCCATGGAAACCTGTCCGGCATTGTGATGCTACACGCCAGGACACTGCCGCCCTGGTGGTGGCAGTGCGTATGCATGCGGCAGACACCAGCGCCTGGAGTCAGCCACTGAATGCCGCTGATGCACAGGGAGATCCCAAACTGATGCCAGGGGTATGGTGGGAAGGACAGACCCTGGAGTCCTCCCTCCCCCCTCCGCGCCAGAAGACAGAGAAGGGAAGAGCTCTGACCATTGAACTGGAACAGGACACCACTGAAAGACTTGCGTGGGGACACAAAAAAAAACAGGAAACCACCAAAAGACCTGCGTGTGGACAAAAAAAAAAACCCAGGAAACCACTGAAAGACCTGCATATTAATTATGTCTTAATCAATATTGCTTTTAAAGGGGTATAAAGTCCCATAAGAGCTTGCAAAAGATGTGTCACCAATTACTTAATTGTTATTATCTTACCCAATCAATCATTAATGGGTATATTGATAACTGTATGTGTGTTTGGTACAGAGGAAGAGACATACATTCATCAATTTTCTTGTCAGATTTGGCAAATTCATTTGTTTTCCCTGAGAAAAAGCCTTCCAGAAAGGGACAATATGAAATAGATTAAATTAGCCCAGGAGGGAAAGTCGCCTGTAAGTGAAAAATCCATCTCTGTTCTAATTGTAATAACGTTTTGATCCAGTCACCCCCCCCCCCCGGATGGGTATATGTACCTGGTCTAGGGCTGTGACTTTGGGGACGCTATATCCATGTTCATCCACTACATGTCTCTCTACAGGAAGATAAAAGTTGCCAATTTGCATACTATATATGTGTTTTTAGATTCTTCGCCATAATTCCTGTTTGGTTTTGCCCACATAGAATGAACCACATTCACATGAGGGCAAATATAAAATCTCTTCGGTTTGGCAATTGGCGAAATGTTTTGGATTAAATTTTATCCCATTTGTTAAAAAAATCTTTTATCTCTATTAAACAAAGGGCAACAGGAACAATGGCCACAAGCATTTGTGCCCTTGATTGGGCAATGTATGTGTTTAGATGTATCTGCATACTCACTCTGGACAACTTTGTCCTTGAGGGAGTTAGCTCTCTTAAAAGTAATCAAAGGGGTAGGACCAACAGATTGTGTGACAATGGGGTCATCTGTGAGTATCGACCAATGTTTACACAAAATTTTCCTAATTTGCGTGTGTTGATTGGAGTATCTCAAAAAAATTCTAGAAAATTCATAATTCTCTTTATGCGTCACTGTATTTGATTTGTTTTTATTCTTGAATAGGAGATCAGGATGTGATTTTTGTGGTGCCTTGTTCTATCCGTTTCAGGTCACACATTATTGTGAATTTAAGATTAAAGATATTATCGTTGATCCTATCCATAAAACCCAAAAGGCTTTCCTTAGATCCCCCCCAGACCAGAAACACGTCATGAATGAATCTGTGCCATGTAATAACATAGCCAGAACATTGTGCGTAGATATAGTATAATAAGAGTAAACATTAATAGTTTACATTAATACAATAAAATACATTAATAGTATACATTAATAGCAAGAAATCTATCGCTCACAACATATCCGTATCAAGAAACTCAAACCACCAGTAACAGATAAGTAATGTAAACCCCAAAGGGTGAGTACTACCAAGTATAAGATCCGACAAGATGTATAACAGTCATTGTTAATGGTGATTTTCAGCTACCCTATGCATTGTCATAGTCTGTAGAGTACCTAAAGATATACCAGGCTGCCCATATTTTGTGGATTATCTGTAGCGTTAGCAAGAGATTACCCCACGTCATATAAAGTATTAACTTTGTGAAGCCAATCTTTGACTGTCGGGGTGTAGATGAACTTCCACTGAATCGGAATCAGGGATTTAGCTGCGTTAAGCAAGTGCTTCAATAAAGAGTGTTATGCCGCGTACACACGGTTGGACTTTTCGTCTACAAAAGTCAGACAGCCTGTCCGACAGACTTCCGGCAGACTTTCGGCGGACTTGCGGCGGACTTGCGGCATACTTTCTAACGAACGGACTTGCCTACACACGACCACACAAAAGTCCGACGGATTCGTACGTGATGACGTACACCGGACTAAAATAAGGAAGTTCATAGCCAGTAGCCAATAGGTGCCCTAGCGTGGCTTTTTGTCCGTCGGACTAGCACACAGACGAGCGGATTTCGGGGTCCGTCGTAGTTACGACGTAAAGATTTGAAGCATGTTTCAAATCTAAAGTACGTCGGATTTGAGGCTAAAAAAGTACGTTGAAAGTCCGGAGAAGCCCACACACGATCGGATTACCAGCCAGCTTTAATCCGTCAGCGTCCGTTGGACTTTTGTAGACGAAAAGTCCAACCGTGTGTACGCGGCATTAGTATTTTCATAACGGCAACTGCAAAATATGCAAAAGACAACATTCAGGTGTCAGATCAATTTTTGTTTCGATGATCTAATACAAGAGTATTGGATCTGAGTCCAGAATAGAGCTATGAAAGAGCAATGTCACCAGATATGTATCAATGTACCTAAGTATTGTCCACACCTCCAACACAGGCCAGATGAGTGGGGGAACCACCGCTGTATTTTACCAATTTATAAGATGTTTGTAAGCATTTTCTTGGGATCTTGTACTTACAGAACATTTGTGTGCTGGAATACAGGAATTCTGTCATTGTTTCTCAGAAATTTCAGACTGCAAGGCTGTTTCACACTTTTCTTTAAATCTGTCCTGTGTCTGAGTGTGGACTTGCTAGAGCCAAGAGTATGATGTGAATATCGCCTTTTTGCACACCTTCCCCTGTAGACATAACTTTTCAAATGTCCAAAAGGTGGGTAAAAGCAAGTCTGGACCTGTGGTAAGTGCAGTAAATGATTTTATTGTTCCTGTCTGGAAAAAATGAGTGGCAAGGATAGATCTACTTTTAAGTGCATTTGTAAGTAAAGGGTTGTGCATCCCAGGGGTAAATTCAGGATTACATATCAAAGGAGTTAATGGATCTGGTACCCCTGTGATATTATATATCTCAGCAATTTTGTGGAAGATCTGTAATGTGTTTCCTATTAGTGAGTGGTCCTGCATCAGGTCAGGGCAACAAGGCCAGGATATCCATTGGGAGAATTGTACAAGTAGAGTTGTGACATCAGACTCCAATTGAACCCAATCCTTGGAATCACTGTGGCAGTGCCAAGTGATGGTTCTGGTTAAGTGTGTGGTGTAATAATAATGCTGAAAATCAGGTAAGCCTGTCCCACCTTGCCCTTTGGGTCTGGAGATCAATTGGTGTCTGATAGGGGGTCATTTTTATGCCCAGACAAATTTGGTTTGTAAGGAATGAAGTTTGTGAAAGAAAATGTTAGGGATTCTAATTCGTAGAGCATGCAACACAGTTTAGGCAATATCGACATTTTAAGAATAGCTGCTCTCCCAAACCAAAAAAGTAATTCATACAAGGAAGTTAAAGAGGGGGTCAGCTAAATTCCTAGAAAATGTAAAGCTTTAGGTTTCACTTTAAAAGGGGAATTTGCCTGCAATCATGTAACAGTTTCCAGCGGTAGTGTAAGATTCATAGCTTCTGATTTGGAATAATTAATTTTTAATTTAGAGACATAATCATAGATAGCAGATAATCTGCATAAGCTGCCGTTTTGTACTCCCTGTTGCAAACCTTGAGACCCTTGATGGAAGCTTTGACATTTACAGTTCTAATGAATGGTTCCAAGGTTTGTATAAACAGCAAGGGTGATAAGGGGCATCCTTGCCTGGTGCCATTGTGTATGTGTACTGCTTCAGAAGGGGTTCCATTTACTTTTATGTTAGCAGTAGGCCACAAATATAAAGCTGTAATCCATGCCAGCATTCTAGAGTCAAGTCCAATATGTCTATAAGTGGCCATCATATAATCCCATGCTACACGGTCAAAGACCTTATGCATACGAGCATAGTGGATTAGATTCAGACCTTTGGTAACATTGTCCTTTGTTTCTCTACCCGATATGAACCCTGATGATGTATGGCAGTAATGGCAATAAACCAGGGGTCTTAAACTGGTGGCCCTCCTGCTGTTGGGGAACCACAAGTCCCATCATTCTTATGCCTGGGGGGGAGTCATGCTTGTAACTGTCAGCCTTGCAATGCCTCATGGGACTTGCAGTTTCACAACAGAGGGAGGATCACCATTTTAAGACCCCTGCCATAAACTATTAGCCAAAAATTTTTCTAGGAGTTTTAGATCAAGGTTGAGTAAGAAGATTAATGTGTAGTTTGCACATTCTGTCGGTCTTTATGTCTTTCATCGGGGTGTTGACATGCCGTGGTCATTGCGTTTAAATAGATGTTGTACCCCAATAACAGAATACAAACCTGTGCTCGATTAATGTTTGGAATGTAATCACTGCCTGGTTTTGGAAAAATGGAGTCTACGCATGTGACTCTAACCCCGTTATGAAAAGTGGGTCGGCGCATGTGCGGACATGGTCATCTGGCAACCGTCCTATAGAAATCAAGTGTGCATATCAAGCCTCACTTTCAGACGGCCAGTCTCCCCCAGACATGACCGTCATATAGAGATCAGGTGTGCGTATCAAGCCTCACTTTCAGATGACCATTCACAAGCCTACGGACATCTGCTGCTGTGTCATCACGCCCAGAGATCTAAATATCAGCAGCCCAAACCTCGCTATGAAAAAGTGAGGATGGCCCGCATCTGTCATATCATTGGCTAGACGCTGCCGATATTTAATAGGATGGTGACTGTACATAGTACAATAGTGACATCACAAGTTTTTAACCCAGAACGAGAAAAAAATAAATAAAATAGAAATATGAAATATATAGGACCACAGTGGCACGGATATCCCTCAAATATAACAATTGCACCTGTACAGAATTGATTCTGAAACTGGGGTACTATGTACTGTCACAATCCCATTAAAAATCAGAAGCGTCTAGCCAATGATATGACAGATGTGGGCCATCCTCGCTTTTTCATAGTGAGGTTTGGCCCGCTGATGTTTAGATCTCCGGGCGTGATGACGCAGTGGCGGACATCCGTACACTCGTGAATGGGTGTCGGCTGTTCATTAAGCACTGCTAGTGTCATGTACAGTGAGACTGTCTGTCTGAAAGTGAGGCTTGATACGCACACCTGATCTCTATATGATGGTCATTTCCGGAGGAGACTGGCCATCTGAAAGTGAGGCTTTATACGCACACTTGATTTCTATAGGACGGTTGCCAGATGACCATGTCCCCGCATGCGCCGTCCCACTTTTCAGGTTTGAGTCGCACGCGCGGATGCCATTTTTTGAAAACCAGTAAGCGATTACATTCCAAACGTTAATTGAGCACAGGTTTGTATTCTGTTATTGGGGTACAACATCTATTTAAATGCAATGACCACAGCATGTCGACACCTCAGATGATGTCTCCTTAGATGAAACGTGCCGGGACGAGTCTTGCAGATGTCATTATGTGAACCTAAAGTCTGTTTTATAAGCTCTTTTTATCTACCCAAAATGTGAGTGTTGCTCTTACTTTTTAATAAATATCCATTGCTATGTGGATTTACAATATGTGGAACTTTTGTTTCATTTCTTGCCGCATCTTGTGAGCACATGGGAAAGAATTGGTCTACCCCCTCTGAGTTTTGCTTCTCTCTTGGGAGCCATCTGAATGACAGTGTGACCATCATTTGTTGGTGCCATTAGTTGCAGACGTGGATGCTCGTTTATTGGTGCGGTTGCACCACAAGTTCTGACGACTCAGCTCTGGTAAGCCTTCCATATGTTGGTGGTGGTTTTGCTTCTATCATCCACTTTTCACGAATGCGTTTTCCACTGATGTCCTAAGGAGGCTATCCATTCATCAGGATCCACATTATATTCCAGTTGCCACCCGTGGACTTTATTCATTTCTCTTGCTATCACATTGTGGACTGTTGCATAACTACCTCCTCCCAGACATGTACAACTCCTTGGGTTTCTGGGGACTGAAAAGCATCCCTTGAAGACTGCTACTGAGTGCTATCCTCTACATCAGTTCTGACACAATCCTCCTCCTCTTCTTCCTGTGTTTTTGGTGGGCCCGCAGAAATGCTAAGGGGGCCTTGAAGTAAAGGAAGTCCTCCTCTTCTTCCCACTGTTTTGCCTCAAGTGCCCTGTCCATGATTCCATGACGTGTGTGCTCCAGCAGGAAAACTAGAGGGACAGTGTCACTGATGCATGCATTGTCGCTGCTCACCATCCTCCTCAAATAGTGATAAGACAGTGCATGCATCCTTGATCAGTAGCCACTGGCGTGGCAAAAAGAAGCCAAGCTCCCCTGAACCTGTCCTGGTGCCATTGTTGCATACAACCATTCCTGGCTGAAGCTGGCATGGCGTCAACCACCTCTGAGCCTGCCCCTACAGAGCTGACAGAATCTTTGCCCCAGTGTGGCTCGTGTCCCATAGGAAGACCAACTCAAGCACCGCATGGCATCTCTTAGCCTGACTGCTTGCGTAGACCCTTGAATGCTTACGGAGCACCGCTGGTTCAGAGGAAAAATCTGCAGAAGAGGCCATAGAGTAAGAAGAAGAGGAGGGGGTGGAGGAGAGGGCTGTGGCAGAATCACCACTAGCATTTTGAAGGCATGGTGGCAGAACAAGCTCCAACAACACTGAACCCTGTCCTGCATCCTTCCCAGCTACCAGCAGAGTTACCCAGTGCGCCATGAAGGAAAGGTAACATCCCTGCCCATGCCTGCTGGACCATGAGTAAGCAGGTTTATGAACCTTACTGCTGACCACCCTGTCCAATGAGTCAAAAACATTGCCTTCCACATGCCGGTAGAGAGCCAGAATGGCCTTCCTTGAAAAGAAATGGCATTTTGGAACCTGCCACTGAGGTACAGCACATTCCACAAGTTCACCAATGGGGGCAGAGTCTACCAGCTGAAAAGGCAGCAGTTGCAGTACTAGCAATTTGGACAAGCTAGCATTTAGACGCTGAGCATGTGTATGGCTGGGACTGAATTTCTTTTTACGATTCAGCAACTGGGGTAGGGAAATTTGCCTGCTAAAATCAATTGGTGGTGTACTGCTAGCAGATTGGAGATGGCTGCAAGTACTTAGGACACCTGTTGCTATACCTTCATTCCTCTCAGTGCAGGTTTTTTGAGAGGACAGGAGCTGTAGTAGGGTTGGAGATCCCCGATGAGGAGCATGAAGAAGTCCGCCTTTTTCTTTGATGTGGATCTTTCAAGAGCTGTTGCCAACAGACTGCATGGCAGGTCGTCATATGTTTGGTCAAGCATGTGGTGCCTAAGCGGCTGCTGTTCTGGCCATGCTTGATTCGCTTCAGACATAGGTTGCAAACAGCAATGGTGAGATCTGCTGCACACATATCGAAAAAGGCCCACACCAAGGAACTTTTAAAAGTCAGCGGGGAGTCAGCAGCGCCCTGCACCTGCGGAGTGTGATGCAATAGGGTGGCTGCCCTTAAGCTGCCCCCTAGAGGACATCCTGCCTCATTGGAGTTGTGCCTCCTCCTCCTCCTCACTTTCCTCCTCTCTTCTCTCAGGCACCCAAGTACAGTCAGTGACCTCATCTTCCCCTCCCTCACTGTCACTGGAGAAAACTTGGCAGTATGCTACAGCTTGGAGAACATGACTGCCAGTTTCTTGTCCTTCTGTGGCACCCCCTCTCTCTAGGCTCACATTTTCCCTTCCTCAACCTGGGAACCTACATCGGAGCCTTCAAATCGCTGCACATCCTCCATCAGCATGTACCCGACACTGTGGTTGAATAGTTCGGGGGTCTCCTCCATGCATGATGGTGGGGCTATGGAAGGAGTGACTGTGGACAAGGAGCTGGTGGAATAGGCTGCTTTGGCAGCTGTGTTGGAAGGCAAACTACTCTGAGACTGGGTAACGGGATGCGGAGGATGAGGACGGCTTCGTTATCCACTCCACCAACTCTTCTGCCTGTTCTGGCTCAATAACACAGCCAGCAGCAGAAAAAAATGACAAGCGTGCCCCATGGCCACCTGCAGATGATGCACCATGTCCACGACCACCATTGTTGACTGTAGACACAGAGGCTGCTTGCCCTCTTTTAGTGGCCTGTGAGCATCTGCCTCTCCTTGGTGGCCTTCAGGACATTATGTATTTTTTGTTTTGCAACACCACACTACACTGTATTAGATACTGTGTACACCGCCTGAAGTGTATTAGAAACTGTACACACTGTATTAGATACTGTGTACACCGCCTGAAGTGTATTAGAAACTGTACACCCTGTATTAGATACTGTGTACACCACCAGAAAAGTAGTAGATACTGTACACACTGTATTAGATACTGTGTACACCACCAGAAAAGTAGTAGATACTGTGTACACGGCCTGCACTGTATTAGAAACTGTACAACTGCATTGTATTATATACTGTGTACACCACCAGAAGTGTAGTAGAAACTGTGCAGACTATATTAGATACTGTTTACACCGCCTGAAGTGCATTAGAAACTGTACACACTGTATTACTGTGTACACAGCCTGAAGTGTATTAGAAACTGTACTAATCTGTATTAGATACTGTGTACACTGCCTGAAGTGTATTAGAAACTGCACACACTGTATTAGATACTGTGTACACCGCCTGAAGTGCATTAGAAACTGTACACATACTGTATTAGATACTGTGTACACCGCCAGAAGTGGATTCAAAACTGTACACACTGTATTAGATACTGTGTACACCGCCAGAAGTGTATTATAAACTGTACACACTGTATTAGATACTGTGTACTCCACCAGAAAAGTAGTGGAATCTTTACACACTGTGTTAGATACTGTGTACATCGCCTGAAGTGTATTAGAAACTGTACAGTGGCTGCACTGTATTGTATACTGTGTACACCACCAGAAGTGTAGTAGAAACTGTACACACTGTATTAGATACTGTGTACACCACCAGAAAAGTAGTAGAAACTGTACTATGGCTGCACTGAATTGTGTACTGTGTACACCAGCAGAAGTGTAGTATAAACTGTACACACTGTATTAGATACTGTGTACACCGCCTGCACTGTATTAGCAACTGTACAATGGCTGCACTGTATTGTATACTGTGTACACCACCAGAAGTGTAGTAGAAACTGTACACACTGTATTAGATACTGTGCACACCGTCTGAAGTGTATTAGAAACAGAACACCACCAAATGCACTGTAGATATAGGCTTCCCTGGATGCAGAGTATATGTATATATATGTATATATATATATATATATATATATATATATATATATAAACTTACACATCATGTAATGTTTGTTTGAAGTTTGGTTCAATAAAGAAATTTTAGGTGCAGCGATCCTCTGGACTTATATATATATTTATTGTGACGTATGCGAGGTGATATAGTGGATAATCACTACATTTCACCTCGCATTCGTTCTGTTGTGATGGATTGAACCGGAATCCGGCCCGGGTTTTTCCAGCCTCTGTGGCAGGCTAGGTTCCGGTCCGGATGTTCTGGTCCACTTGAGCCCACACTCAGGTGGACTTTAAATAACCAGGAAGAGAGCTTAACAGGGCTCTGGTTTTGAGACTCAGGAAGAAACCTGAGTGAGAGGAGCTCTGGCTATTGGACTAAAAGGCTTGCTTTACCGCATGTTTTGTGGGTGACGGGGACCAGCCCTGCACTGTCTAGAGAGGAGACTATTTGTTTAGTTAGCGCTGGATGGCAAGGATTTACTTAAGGGCCGGTTCACACAGGGGCGGCACGACTTGCAGGTCGCCTCACCGAGGAGACCTGTACACGACTTCAGCGGCGACTTGCGAAACGACTTCTGTATAGAAGTCAATGCAAGTCGCCTGAAGTCGCCCCAAAAATACTACAGGAACCTTTTTCTAAGTCCGAGCGACTTGCGTCACTCCAATTAGAACGGTTCCATAGTACAGAACGGGAGGCGACTTGTCAGGCGGCTAGGTCGCCTGACAAGTCGCCCCTGTGTGAACCGGCACTTACTGTTTTGTTCATTTTTATTTTGCAAACCTCCTGTAAATAAACCTGGCTTTAAGAAAGTGCCCGTTTGCTCACTGTCATTCAGAAAAGGTGATCCCCTGATCCCCGTGGTGATCTCCCACACATGGTGGATTCAACGGGCACTTTTCTGAAGATGTAAGAAATGTTAAAAGCCCTGCTACAGGCCAATACAGCTGAGAGGGAAACCAACCGCCAAGTCACAGAGGCCGCTGCAGCACAGCAGGAAATGTACCGCCAAGTCACAGAGGCTGCTGCAGCACAACAGGCAGCCCAGCAGGAAATAAAGTGGCAGTTTAGAGAGGCTCTGGTGGAACTGAAAAAGGGGTCCGCACCTCCTGTGCCAGTGGAACCAAAGTTGATACATGCATGCTACCACCTACAGAAAATGACACCTGCCGATGAGGTCGGGGCTTACATTGCGACTTTCGAGAGAGTCAGTGTCTGTGAGGGATAGCCAAAAAAGCAGTGGGCCGGGACTGTTGGCCCCATTTCTAACAGGAGAACCCCAAAAGGCCTATTTTGATTTAGAACCAGATAAGGCCAAGGACTATGAGACTCTGAAGACAGAGATACTCGCACGCTTGGGTGTCAAAATGGCAGTCCGGGCCCAGCGCGTGCATCAGTGGTCCTACTCCAGCAACAAGCCACCCCGTTCACAAATGTTTGACCTGGTCCATCTCACCAGGAAGTGGTTGCAGCCAGAGACCTTGACAAGCCCCCAGATCGTGGAGCGTGTGGAAATGGACCAGTACCTGCGTACGCTCCCTGCTGCCCTGAGGAAGTGGGTCGGATAGGGGTCCCCAAAACTGCAACCCAGTTGGTGGACCTAGTGGAGAGATACACTGCCACTGAGGACTTGGTGAATCCATCTACACCCCACTTTGGTGTCTCAAGAGGTGCAAGATCGCCCAGCGGTTCTGGTAAGACTGTTCCGGGGTTCAAGAGCATGGGGAAGGTGGATAAGACTGTTGTTACAGCTGATGAGACTGTGGGTCTTAGACCTGGAGACTGGCCAAAGAAGCCAGGAAGGTTTTTTTGGCCGTTAAGAGGACTGGAGGTAAGCCACATAGGGTGTTTTCATTGCCATGCAATGCCATGCATATTGCTGCAAACTGTCCTATAGATGATGAACCTATGCAATGTGATTATGCTTTTATGAAAAGATGCATTTCTCTGTTTGCACAGGTTGCATGTACTGCATCATGTCAGAGTCGCATTGAAAAACAGATGAGTGTTATTTCAGTGGATGGAAAGCCACTCACAGCCTTGCTAGACTCTGGTAGTGTGGTGACCCTAGTCAGGAATGATTGTGTGAAAACTACACCCCAGTATATTGGGGTAATTTGCATCCTTGGGGACACTCGGGACTACCAGACAGCGGTGGTTGAGGTTGATACCCCCTGGGGCAGTGTAACACATTCAGTGGGGGTGGTACCTTCACTGCTTCATGAGGCTTTAGTGGGGAGAGATTTTTCACATTTTTGGAATTTATGGGAGAGCAAAGGGAGTCTGGTAGATAGAGCTCCCCCTACTGGGGAAGCACAGGAACTCTCA
Source organism: Lithobates septentrionalis (assembly GCA_037952835.1). NCBI lineage: Eukaryota > Metazoa > Chordata > Amphibia > Anura > Ranidae > Lithobates > Lithobates septentrionalis. The sequence goes on along the minus strand of JBBDGP010000111.1, from coordinate 3,336,963 downwards.
CCAGACCCTTTTTGCCAAAGGGAAGGGGATGTTGTTTGTGGGATCGAGGAAGCCGGAGATCCTCTTCCTTTCCCTGTCATGGCTGGGGAGCTGGTGGACCTGGAAGCTAGCTCCCAGCCCAAGGGTAACGAACAGGAGAACACCTCTGACCCTGACAATGAGAGTAGCCAGAATGTGGTCAGGAGAGAGGACTTCTGTACCGAGAAACTGCAAGATGCCACACTCATGAGAGCCAGGGAAAATGTTGAGATGTTGGATGGGGAACCCGTAGATCCTAACTGGGGTGTGTCTTTCCTCTACATGGCCATTAAAAACAATTTATTGTATTAAGTGGTAAAACGTGGAGAGGACAAGATAGACCAGTTATGGTTCCCAAACCCTTCCGCAGAGTGGTGCTAGACCTGGCCCATGGTCATGTAATGGGGGGACATCTCGGTATTGAAAAAAACAGAGAGAGAATCGCCCAGAGATTTTTCTGGCCTGGGGTGTATGCAGATGTTAAAGAGTACTGCGATTCGTGCCCAGATTGCCAAATGTCGGTGCCGTCGCCCCATTTTCGCAGCCCCCTTGTCCCTCTACCAATAATCGAGGTCCCCTTTGAGAGGATTGGCATTGACCTTGTGAGGCCGGTTGTGAAATCTGGTGATATGGTGGCATATTCTGGTGATCCTGGATTATGCGACGCGCTATCCCAAGACCATACCCTTGTGCAACACCTCCGCCAAGGCTATCGCCAAGGAGTTGGTCCAGGTGTTTAGTCGAGTGGGGATCCCAAAAGAGGTCTTAACTGATCAGGGTACCCCATTTATGTCCAGGGTTACCAAGGAACTGTATAGATTATACAAAATCTCCCATCTCCGTACCTGTCGACCACCCCCAAATGGATGGTCTGGTCGAAAGATTTAATAAAACTTTGAAAAGTATGCTGAAAAAAGGTGGTCGACAAAGATGGGAGAAACTGGGATTTTTTTTCTACCATATCTCATGTTTGCCATACATGAGGTTCCACGGGCATCCACAGGCTATTCCCCCTTTGAGCTTTTGTATGGTAGACATCCCAGCAGGTTGCTAGATGTCGCCAAAGAAATGTGGGAAGGATAGGCCACCCCATATAGAAGCATCATAGAGCATGTCTCCATAATGCAGGATCGAATCGCAGCTGTCCTGCCCTGGTGCGAGAACATATGGAGCGAGCCCAGAAGGCCCAGAGGAGGGTCTATTATCAGGGTGCCAAGGTCCGTACTTTCAGCCCTGGGGACAGAGTGTTGGTACTGGTTCCCATGGTGGATAGTAAGTTCCTAGCCAAGTGGCAGGGTCCCTTTGAGATGGTCGAAAAGGTGGGGGAGGTAAACTACAAAGTCTACCAGCCACCTAGGGAGGGGTGATAAGCCCACTCTCTGCACACCACTGGGAGTGGTGTGCAGAGAGTGGGCTTATCACCCCTCCTCAGGTGGACGAGTTGGTTTACGCCAGGTCGGAGACGCACGGGATACCAGCTGATTTGGATACCATCTATCTGCAGTCCCCGCAGAGGGCTAAGTCTGCCTGCATGTAAGACCTCGCTAGAAGGGAGGTCCACCATTGAGGGTAAGGGTCCATCTTTTAATATTGTTGGATTCAGTGAGAGCTTTTGTCTACACACCCCCTCCTTCTCCTTTCACCTGTGTGGCTTCTAACCCGATGGATCGTGGATGCCTTCCCTTTTTTTTTTGAAGTGGCTATTTACCTATGGGACTTTTCCTTCTGTCATCCATCTGATGGACTAGCTCCTTTTTGTCTATAGCTGAGAAGTCTGTGTCTATTTAAGGACTTGTTCTTTTTACCATTTATTCAGTGCGGGAAGTTCTAAGTAGTGCATTGATATATGATTTTTAGTATACTAACACATATGTCACTATACATTATTCACTGACAGCACTTTGATTTATGTTTGATTTATGCATTTAATTTAATTGTATTGATTTTGGATTGCTTCATTATGATCCGTTTTGCACATTTATATCTTTGAATTATTGGTATATATTGGGAGTGCTTCAATACCAGTTTCTCCCTTACATTAATTATGAGCGCACGTTTTTTTGTTTTACTTGATTTATTTTACACAGATATTGGTGTTTTATTCGTGCAGCTATAAGTTTTGAATACTATCATTGTTTCTTCAGCGCGGTTATATTTTATTTTTTATTTTATGTTTATGATTTACTAAATAACTTGCCCTATAGGTTTTCTTGGAGACATTAGATGTAATTCACGTATAGCTGGACATGTGATCTTTGTCTGATGTAGTTGACCTTTGCAATTATCTATCCCTCCCCCCTGATTTATGACTTTGTCCTATAATGGGTAGCTCTAAATAAGATTCACATTTTTATCATTACTTTACTTTCATCCTTGCCAAATGACACTGACTGTCAATGGAGGAGTGTGTGCTAAGGACCCCTAGTGGTAGATAACTAATATTACAGCTGTATGGAATAGATATAAGACACCTAGGTGAAGCACCTACTAGCTCTGAGGAAGCTCTCTTGTAGAGTGAAACACATCAGTGTGATGCCATCACGTTTGTGGCGTCATCTCATAGACTGGACTCTGTAGACACGTGCATCCACCCCAGGAAGTAGCCGGGAGATAACTTCTGTGCGGGGAAACAGAGACGAGCTGTGCATTGGAGACCTACAGGAGTATACGAGCGCTGCTGGAGAGTGGTGCGATTTCCCTGACTGACTCACTCATACACTGCCCCTGCAAGAGGAAATAACAACCAGTTCAATTACGGTGTCATAGACACAGCAGTTTTGGATATATCCCCACTCACCATTAGCACACAGCAACAGCCCTGAAGAAGGGGGAGTCTTTTTCCCCCGAAACATGTTGGCTCAACCATTTGTTGTTTCTTTCAATAAAACAAATATACATTCACCTTCACTCTGCTTCTCATTGAATGTCGGGCGCTCCTTTCACCTACTCTTTATTTAACTATTGTCTATCGGACACTGGCTCACCCACACACAGCACAGCTTCCACCCCTACAATTGCACACACACTCTACCAACCTGCACCTCCTTTCCAGCCCCGCTCAGCGAGGGTAGCTGTCGGCCTCAGAACATATCATCATATTAATAAAAATAAACTGCGCTAAATGTCCTTTACATTATTAAAAACGTTATATGACATAAACGTCTGAAGTAAATATTAAGTACTACAGTCCAAGTATCCCTTTAAGCCAAAAAAAAGAAAAGGCACTCCGGATCATGCAAATGCTTCAATATGCACAAAAATTAGTCACAATCCAAACGTCATGATAATAAGTTGCCCTTACCAGAACACCAAATATAGTGGGCGGATGGCTTAAACCCAGCGGGGGCCTTTATGATAGAGACCGATCAGCTCTGTCAAAATTCCGGTGTAGTTCCCTCAGTTTAATACCGGAAGAAGAAAAATGACAAGAAGGCTGGCCATAGTGTAGTATTGTTATACAACGTCTGTAGACATACAACCGTGACCAACACCCTATTGTGCACTTAAAACGAAAGGTGATATCCCACCACCACAGCTGTAGAGTGTGCTTACCAACTCTCAGACTTTACACTCATTTGGCTCTATATCACACTAGGAGATTGATTGCTGTAGTCAGGAAATCCTTATCCACAGTATACGACCCAAAAAGGAGATAAACTGACCATAGTGTAATACATTCAATAAACACTTTAATGAATAAAGTAATACACTTACAAACAGACGATCAAATTTGCATAAAATGTGTAAAAAATGCCAGCCGGCATAGCAATCACGAAGCGGAGCTCGTCCTCCTTCCCTGGTCACGTGGTAGCGTCACTACGTGCGTACCCAGACGCGTTTTGTCATCAAGCGGACGTTCTCAATGGGGACTCCATTGTGGTGGTGGGATATCACCTTTCGTTTTAAGTGCACAATAGGGTGTTGGTCACGGTTGTATGTCTACAGACGTTGTATAACAATACTACACTATGGCCAGCCTTCTTGTCATTTATCTTCTTCCGGTATTAAACTGAGGGAATTTTGACAGAGCTGATCGGTCTCTATCATAAAGGCCCCGGCTGGGTTTAAGCCATCCGCCCACTATATTTGGTGTTCTGGTAAGGGCAACTTATTATCATGACGTTTGGATTGTGAATCATTTTTGTGCATATTGAAGCATTTGGATGATCCGGAGTGCCTTTTCTTTTTTTTGGCTTAAAGGAAAAATTGGACTGTAATACTTAATATTTACTTCAGACGTTTATGTCATATAACGTTTTTAATAATGTAAAGGACATTTAGTGCAGTTAATTTTTATTATTGTTATCTTGTGCTGTCACACTGTTTACTGCTGCTTTATTTTTGTTGCTCCAGCGCTGCATTTTTTTACTGTAGAACATATCATCAGCTCGCTAATCTCCCATTTTTTCTTACTTGTGAACTGACAGCCTGGCTTATATGTATGAGCACTCAACCTAACTGTTTAGAGTGGAACTTCCTATTCACTAAACACCCAGTTAACTTCAGATGGTTATTGGCAATTAAATCCTCTACACATAGGGCTCCAGATTGACATTACATGTATGCAGGACTGCAACTCATGGCTCTGGAGATAGAATTCTTATAACTGCAGCTTTCTTTGATCTTGCCTTACATGAACTCTTCCCTGGAATAGATGTGTGAACTTGTATGGATGAGTTTCTACAGCAGCTGCCTGTCTGTGATGACAATATTTGCATTTTATTTTATTTTTTGTAACGGTACAGGTACTTTTTATACATATCAGTTTTCTTTGAAATTCTATCAATAAAGTTGATTATATTTTTGTATACTGGTTGATCCCTTATTGAAGATAAACTTGTGGACCTTTAGTATTCTGATTTAGGTGTTGAAAAGGGTGCCACTATGCAGCACTGTCTAGCTGTATTTTATGTGATATTCCCTTAGTAAATACCTGAATTACATTGCTTCTGCAAGTTACCTTTGCTCCTATGACATTTGTGCAAGCTGTTTAGCTGTTAAGCAACCAAAAGCATCACATTTATCTTGCTACAGAGCAGATGCTTACAATAGGAAGTCAATAGTTGACTTTTGCAGTGTTTTTTCTTTTTTTTTTCTTCTGTGTGGTGGATCAGAGAGTGAGACTTAAATCTCATTTTCATTGATGGTAATTAGGGATGAGCTTCGTGTTCGAGTCGAACCCATGTTCGACTCGAACATCGGCTGTTCGACCGTCCGTCGAATTGCGAACGTTATGGGCCGTTCGCGCCAAATTCGTGTGGCGCGTCACGGCCCATAATTCACTGCGGCATCGCAGTGCATTGCTGGCTGATGATTGGCCAAGCATGCACTATGACCCGCATGCTTGGCCAATCACAGCGCCGTCAGTAGAGAGAGCTGTAATTGGCCAAAGCCAGGGTGGCTTTGGCCAATTATGGCTCAGGGGATTTAGTACACGCCCCACACTATATAAGGCCGCCTGCACGGCGGCCCTGTGTAGTGTGTTCCGGTGTGCTGATAGAGAGAGAGACAGACAGTGTCATTTGATTTGAGAGCTAGATTAGGCTAGATCTGTTCCTGCTCTTTACATTTAGTGCAGTGCGTCCTGCTCACAGTGTTCAGCTAGATCTGTTCCTGCTCTTTACATTTAGTGCAGTGCGTCCTGCTCACAGTGTTCAGCTAGATCCGTTCCTGCTATTTACATTTAGTGCAGTGCGTCCTGCTCACAGTGTTCAGCTAGATCTGTTCCTGCTATTTACATTTAGTGCAGTCAGTGCGTCCTGCTCACAGTGTTCAGCTAGATCTGTTCCTGCTATTTACATTTAGTGCAGTGCGTCCTGCTCACAGTGTTCAGCTAGATCCGTTCCTGCTATTTACATTTAGTGCAGTCAGTGCGTCCTGCTCACAGTGTTCAGCTAGATCCGTTCCTGCTATTTACATTTAGTGCAGTCAGTGCGTCCTGCTCACAGTGTTCAGCTAGATCCGTTCCTGCTATTTACATTTAGTGCAGTGCGTCCTGCTCACAGTGTTCAGCTAGATCCGTTCCTGCTATTTACATTTAGTGCAGTGCGTCCTGCTCACAGTGTTCAGCTAGATCCGTTCCTGCTATTTACATTTAGTGCAGTGCGTCCTGCTCACAGTGTTCAGCTAGATCCGTTCCTGCTATTTACATTTAGTGCAGTCAGTGCGTCCTGCTCACAGTGTTCAGCTAGATCCGTTCCTGCTATTTACATTTAGTGCAGTCAGTGCGTCCTGCTCACAGTGTTCAGCTAGATCCGTTCCTGCTATTTACATTTAGTGCAGTGCGTCCTGCTCACAGTGTTCAGCTAGATCCGTTCCTGCTATTTACATTTAGTGCAGTGCGTCCTGCTCACAGTGTTCAGCTAGATCCGTTCCTGCTATTTACATTTAGTGCAGTGCGTCCTGCTCACAGTGTTCAGCTAGATCCGTTCCTGCTATTTACATTTAGTGCAGTGCGTCCTGCTCACAGTGTTCAGCTAGATCCGTTCCTGCTATTTACATTTAGTGCAGTCAGTGCGTCCTGCTCACAGTGTTCAGCTAGATCCGTTCCTGCTATTTACATTTAGTGCAGTGCGTCCTGCTCACAGTGTTCAGCTAGATCCGTTCCTGCTATTTACATTTAGTGCAGTGCGTCCTGCTCACAGTGTTCAGCTAGATCCGTTCCTGCTATTTACATTTAGTGCAGTGCGTCCTGCTCACAGTGTTCAGCTAGATCTGTTCCTGCTATTTACATTTAGTGCAGTGCGTCCTGCTCACAGTGTTCAGCTAGATCTGTTCCTGCTATTTACATTTAGTGCAGTCAGTGCGTCCTGCTCACAGTGTTCAGCTAGATCCGTTCCTGCTATTTACATTTAGTGCAGTGCGTCCTGCTCACAGTGTTCAGCTAGATCTGTTCCTGCTATTTACATTTAGTGCAGTGCGTCCTGCTCACAGTGTTCAGCTAGATCTGTTCCTGCTATTTACATTTAGTGCAGTCAGTGCGTCCTGCTCACAGTGTTCAGCTAGATCCGTTCCTGCTATTTACATTTAGTGCAGTGCGTCCTGCTCACAGTGTTCAGCTAGATCTGTTCCTGCTATTTACATTTAGTGCAGTCAGTGCGTCCTGCTCACAGTGTTCAGCTAGATCCGTTCCTGCTATTTACATTTAGTGCAGTGCGTCCTGCTCACAGTGTTCAGCTAGATCTGTTCCTGCTATTTACATTTAGTGCAGTGCGTCCTGCTCACAGTGTTCAGCTAGATCCGTTCCTGCTATTTACATTTAGTGCAGTCAGTGCGTCCTGCTCACAGTGTTCAGCTAGATCCGTTCCTGCTATTTACATTTAGTGCAGTGCGTCCTGCTCACAGTGTTCAGCTAGATCCGTTCCTGTTATCTTCCTACTGACAGGCAGGCTTGTCTGGTTACAGTATATAAAGCTACCTGAAGAAAATTACAGGTGTTCTATCCCAGCTTAGTGCAGCTACAGGCCATTAGTATGTCTGGAAGGCCAAGAAGGAGAGGCAGACAGTCACAAGCCAATAAGAGAGGGCAAGCAGGCTCTGTGTCTAGTGCTGGTCGTGGAGACGGTGCATCCTCATCAGCACGTGGCCATGGGACACGCTTGGCCTTTTTTTCGGCAGCTGGCCGTGTTGAGCCGCAACATGCAGAAAACTTGGTCGAGTGGATGACCAAGCCGTCCTCATCCTCCTCATCCTCTCTCACCCATGCCCAGGGTGCTTTGTCTGGCAAAGCAGCGGCCTCTTCCCTCAGCTCAATGTCATCAGTGACTCCTTCCCTAGCTCCACCATGTCCTCATGAGGATTCCCTCGAACTGTTTGACCACAGTGTTGGGTACATGCTCCAGGAGGATGCCCAGCGTTTGGAAGGCTCTGATGATGATACTGAGCTCGATGAAGGCAGTAACATGAGCACGGACAGAGGGGGTGCCCAAGAAGGACAGCAATCTGGCAGTCATGCTCCCCCTGCTGCAGCATACTGCCAGGTTTGCTCCAGTGATGAGGAGGGAGGGGATGATGAGGTCACTGACTCAACGTGGGTGCCTGATAGGAGAGAGGAGGAGGAGGAGGAGGAGGAGGCGGCACATCACCAACGAGGCAGGATGCCCTCCAGGGGCCAGCCTAAGGGCAGCACATTGACTGCATCACACCCCAAAGCTCCACATGTGCAGGGCGCTGCAGTCTCTGCGCGTTATTCAAAAAGTTCTTTGGTGTGGGCCTTTTTTGAGACGAGTGCATCAGATTGCACCGCTGCTATTTGCAACATATGTCTCAAGCGTATCTCGCGTGGCCAAAACATCTCCCGCTTGGGTACCACATGCTTGACCAGACATATGTTGACCTGCCATGCAGTTCGTTGGCAAGCATATCTAAAAGACCCACACCAAAGAACAAAGAGGATCTCTCCTTGCTCCTCATCAGCTGAGATTTCCAACCCCACTAGACCTTCAGTCCTCTCTGAGACCTGCAGTGAGAGGAATGAAGGTGTAGAATTAGGTGTGTCACAGCCAAGTACTTGTGGGCAATCTGCTTTATGTACACCGACGCCAGATTGTACCAGGCAAATTTCCCTGCCCCAGCTGCTGCACCGCCGAAAGAAGTTTGCTCCCAGCCATCCACATGCCCAGCGGTTGAATGCTAGCTTGGCAAAATTGCTAGCACTTCAACTGCTGCCTTTTCAGTTGGTAGACTCTGCCCCCTTCCGTGAGTTTGTGGAATGTGCGGTTCCTCAGTGGCAGGTACCCAAACGCCACTTTTTCTCACGGAAGGCGATTCCAGCTCTCTACCGGCATGTGGAAGGCAATGTCCATGCCTCGCTGGACAGGGCGGTCAGCGGTAAGGTGCATATTACCGCTGACTCATGGTCCAGCAGGCATGGACAGGGACGTTACTTAAGTTTCACGGCGCATTGGGTGACTCTGCTGGCAGCTGGGAAGGATGCAGGACAAGGTGCAGTAGTGTTGGAGGTTGTTCCGCCACCACGCCTCCAAAATGCTGATTGTGACACACCTCTCTCCTCCACCCCCTCCTCTTCTTCTTCCTCCATGGCCTCTTCCTCGGAACCAGCGGTGCTCCGTAGGCGTTCAAGGGGCTACGCAAGTACGCAGGCCAAAAGATGCCATGCGGTGCTTGAGCTGGTGTGCTTGGGGGACAGGAGCCACACTGGGGCAGAGGTTCTGTCAGCTCTGCAGGGGCAGGTTCAGAGGTGGTTGACGCCACACCAACTTAAGGCAGGAATGGTGGTTTGCGACAATGGCACCAACCTCCTCTCTGCCCTCCGACAGGGACAACTGACCCATGTGCCCTGTTTGGCTCACGTCCTTAACTTGGTGGTGCAGCGGTTCTTGGGCAGGTACCCGGGCTTACAGGATGTCCTGAGGCAGGCCAGGAAAGTCTGTGTGCATTTCCGCCGGTCATATAATGCCAGTGCTCGGCTGACGGACCTCCAAAAGGAGTTTAACCTGCCCAAGAACCGCCTAATCTGTGACATGCCCACCAGGTGGAACTCGACATTGGCCATGCTGCAGCGGCTGCACACGCAGCAGAGGGCCATAAATGAGTACCTGTGCGACTATGGCACCAGGACAGGGTCAGGGGACCTTGGTTTTTTTTCCCCACGCCAGTGGGCCATGATCAGGGATGCATGCACTGTCCTGTCACCATTCGAGGAGGCCACGAGGATGGTGAGCACTGACAGTGCATGCATCAGTGACACTGTCCCCCTTGTCCACCTGTTGGAGCACACGCTGCGTGGAATAATGGACAGGGCACTTGAGGCAGAACAGAGGCAGGAAGAGGAGGACTTCCTTAGCTCTCAAGGCCCCCTTTATCCAGACAGTGTTCCTGCGTGCCCGCCGATCACACAGGAAGAGGACGAGGAGGAGGAGGAGGAGGAGGAGGAAGATTGTGTCAGTATGGAGGTGGAGCCTGGCACTCAGCATCAGCAGTCTTTAAGGGATCAGTCCCAAGGAACACATGGACTTGTACGTGGCTGGGAGGAGGTGGCTGCGGACGTTGTTGTCCTTAGTGACCCAGAGGACTCCGGACCGAATGCCTCAGCAAACCTATGCTGCATGGCCTCCCTGATCCTGCAAAGCCTGCGTAAGGATCCTCGTATTCGTGGTATCAAGGAGAAGGACCAATACTGGCTGGCAACCCTCCTTGATCCACGTTACAAGGGTAAGGTTGCGGACCTTATCTTGCCATCGCAGAGGGAGCAGAGGATGAAACATCTTCGGGAGGCCTTGCAGAAAGGTCTGTGCAACGCGTTCCCAGAGACTGGGAGGTTACAAACTCCTGTTTCTGGACAACGTGTTGCTGAGGCTTCGGTCAGTCAAAGAAGGAGCGGTGGAGAAGGTGGCCGTCTGACCGATGCGTTCAGACAATTTTTTGGTCCGCAGCCCCAAGGTATGATCGGTTCCAGCAACCATCGCCAGCGTCTGTTTTACATGGTGCAGGAATACCTAGGGGCAAGATCAGACTTGGACACCTTTCCCACCGAAAATCCTCTGGGTTACTGGGTCTTGAGGATGGATCACTGGCCAGAGCTTGCACAGTATGCAATTGAGCTACTGGCCTGTCCTGCATCCAGCGTTCTTTCGGAACGCACATTCAGTGCTGCTGGAGGCGTGGTAACCGATCACAGGGTGCGTCTGTCCACTGACTCGGTCGATCGGCTGACCTTCATAAAAATGAATCAGTCTTGGATCACCACCAGCTACCAAGCACCTGATGCTGATGTAACTGAATAATTTTTTTCAGATCCCTTCAAAGACTGCCTATGCTGATGCTGAGTGACTATCCCTGAGTAATTATCCTCTTCCTCCTCAATCATCACGCTGATAGCTTGTAAGAACATTTTTGGTTCTGGGCGCCACCACCAGTGCCTAAGGCACAATTTTTCAGCCCCTGTATAACAGGGGCGTGTAATTACAATTTTTGATGTAATACTTTGCAGCAGGGCTCGTTCCTGCATTCCAACTAGAGTGTCTGTGAGGGGTTGCAGTGTTGTGGCACCAGCACCAGTGCCTAAGGCCCAATTTTTCTGCCCCTGTCTAACAGGGGCGTGTAATTACAATTTTTGATGCAATACTTTGCAGCAGGGTTCGTTCCTGCGTTCCAACTAGAGTGTCTGTGAGGGGTTGCAGTGTTGTGGCACCAGCACCAGTGCCTAAGGCCCAATTTTTCTGCCCCTGTCTAACAGGGGCGTGTAATTACAATTTTTGATGCAATACTTTGCAGCAGGGCTCGTTCCTGCGTTCCAACTAGAGTGTCTGTGAGGGGTTGCAGTGTTGTGGCACCAGCACCAGTGCCTAAGGCCCAATTTTTCTGCCCCTGTCTAACAGGGGCGTGTAATTACAATTTTTGATGCAATACTTTGCAGCAGGGCTCGTTCCTGCGTTCCAACTAGAGTGTCTGTGAGGGGTTGCAGTGTTGTGGCACCAGCACCAGTGCCTAAGGCCTAATTTTTCAGCTCCTGTTCAACAGGGGCATGTAATTACAATTCTTGATCTAATATTTCACAGCAGGGCCCTGTGAGGGCTTACAGTGTTTTGGCCACAGCAACACCTAAGGCCCAAATTTCTGCTGAGTATATAGGGCAGGACCCTACTTTCAAACATCTAACTTACAAACGACTCCTACTTGCAAACGGAAGGAGACAACAGGAAGTGAGATGAAATCTACCCCTAGGAAGGGAAATTCTCTCATGTAAGAGTTAATATGGGAAAACAATTTCTCCTTTCCACTGATGCTTTCCAATCCTTGTTCCACAAAAAAACCCAAATTTTCAAAAAACATTTTTCATTGGGACAAAAAAGTGAGGTGAAATCTTCTGAAGAGGAGGAAAGACGCAAAACAAATGTCACAGGGGTGATAACCCTTCCCTATGTTTTCCAAAAAGCTTAGAAAAGATTTTTTTGGCTGGAGCTAAACACGTTAAAAATGTTCAAAATTACAAACAGATTCTACTTAACAACAAACCTACAGTCCCTGTCTTGTTTGCACCGCCTGTATACTGCTGTTCAGAGTATATAGGGACCTTTCCTTATTTTAATTTGGGTGCGGGGTTCCCCTTAATATCCATACAAGACCCAAAGGGCCTGGTAATGGACTGGGGGGTACCCATGCCGTTTGTCTCACTGATTTTCATCCATATTGCCAGGACCCGACATGACATTAAACCCGCAAGCAGTTTTAAATGAGATTTTTTCCTTTAAAAATGACATTTGGTGCAGGGACTGTTCTAAACATGGGAAACACGCGTCACTTTACAGGCATACTATAGACACCCCCCAGGTACGATATTTAAAGGAATATTTCACTTTTTTTTTTTTTACTTTAAGCATCATTAAAATCACTGCTCCCGAAAAAACGGCCGTTTTTAAAAGTTTTTTTTGCATTGATACATGTCCCCTGGGGTAGGACCCGGGTCCCCACACCCTTTTTAGGACAATACCATGCAAATTAGCCTTTAAAATGAGCACTTTTGATTTCGAACGTTCGAGTCCCATAGACGTCAATGGGGTTCTAACGTTCGTGCGAACTTGCGGTCCGTTCGCGGGTTCTGGTGCGAACCGAACCGGGGGGTGTTCGGCTCATCCCTAATGGTAATATCCCTGGGGGAAAAAAAGCACAAACAAGTGTAAATATTTTCCTTTGTTGTAGAACTGTAATCACATTATTTCTAACCATTTGTAGTTTGTAGTTTCTAAAATGCTCTGCTGATTTCTAAACAATTTCAAAACAATTTCAGGAGTACTGGAATTTTTGGAACCATGGAGAAGTAATAGACAGAAAACATGTATGGATCTCCTCTCCTGATAATTCTGTATTGTATTATTACTACTAAAAAGGTTATTTAGCATTGTCCTTTTGGCCATCATAAATTAAAAGTATGTGTTTATATTTCTGGAACATGGTACAATGGATTCAATGGAGGAGTAACTTAAAACCTTTTTATACTCAGTTTTAAATCACTTTTTAAATCTTTCAACAGCAGAAAAAACACATAAAGGCCTAAACTTTGTATTTGTGGCAGCTGAGATCTTTGTTCCGGGAGAGAATACAGTGCCTTGAAAAAGTATTCATACCCCTTTAAATTGTCCACATTTTGTGATGGTCCAACCAAAAACATAAATATATTTTATTGGGATTTTATGTGATAGACCAACACAAAGTGGCTCATGATTGTGAGGTGGAAGGAAAATGATAAATGGTTTTCAATTTTTTTTACAAATAAATATCTGAAAAGTGTAGCATGCATTTGTATTCAGCCCCCTTTACTCTGATACCCCTAACTAAAATCGAGTGGAACCAATTGCCTTCAGAAGTCACCTAATTAATAAATAGAGTCCACCTGTGTGTAGTTTAATCTTAGTATAATTACAGCTGTTCTGTGAAGCCCTCAGAGGTTTGTTAGAAAACCTTAGTGAACAAACATCATCATGAAGACCAAAAAACACACCAGACAGGTTAGGGATAAAGTTGTGGAGAAGGTTAAAGCAGGGTTAGGTTATAAAAACATATCCCTTGCTTTGAACATCTCACGGAGGACTGTTCAATTGATCATTTGAAAATGGAAAGAGTATGGCACAACTGCAAACCTACCAAGACATGGCCACCCACCTAAACTGACAGCTCGGGCAAGGATAGCATTAATCAGAGAAGCAGCCAAGAGGCCCATGGTAACTCTGGAGGAGCTGCAGAGATCCATAACTCAGGTGGGGGAATCTGTCCACAGGACAACTTTTATGCCGCGTACACACGAGCGGACATTACGGCGGACTTTGCCCGGCGGACTGGATTTCGTCGGACAATTCGATGTGTGTGGGCTCCAGCGGACTTTGTTTTCTCAAAAGTTGGACGGAATTAGATTTGAAACTTGTTTAAAATTTATCCGTTGAAATCGAGTCCGGTCGAAAAGTCCGCCGTCTGTATGCTAGTTCGACGGACAAAAAGCCACGCTAGGGCAGCTATTGGCTACTGGCTATGAACTTCCTTGTTTTAGTCCGGTCGTACGTCATCACGTACGAATTCGACGGACTTTGGTGGATTGTGTGTAGGCAAGTCCGTTCATTCACAAAGTCCGTCGGAAAGTACGTCGAAAAGTCTGCCGGGCAAAGTCCGCCGTAATGTCCGCTCGTGTGTACGCGGCATTAGTCATGCACTCCACAAATCTAGCCTTTATAGAAGAGTGGCAAGATGAAAGCCATTGTTGAAAGAAAGCCAAAAGCAGTGCCATTTGCAGTTTGCAAGAAGCTATGTGGGGGACACAGTAAACATGTGGAAGAGGGTGCTCTGGTCAGATGAGATCAAAATTGAACTTTTTGGCCTAAAAGCAAAAAGTTTTGTGTAGTGGAAAACTAACACTACACATCACCCACACTGTGAAACATGGTGGTGGCAACATCATGTTGTGGGGATGCGTTTCTTCAGCAGAGACAGGGAAGCTGGTCAGAGTTGATAGGAAAATGAATGGAGCCAAATACAGGGCAATGTTAAAAGAAAACCTGTTATGCCCTGTACACATGGTCGGACATTGATCGGACATTCCAACAACAAAATCCATGGATTTTTTTCCGACGGATGTTGGCTCAAACTTGTCTTGCATACACACGGTCGCAAAAAGTTGTGGGAAAATCCGATCGTTCTGAACGCAGTGACATAAAACAGGTACGTCGGGACTATAAACAGGGCAGTAGCCAATAGCTTTAGTCTCTTAATTTATTCTGAGCATGCGTGGCACTTTGTGCGTCGGATTTGTGTACACACGATTGGAATTTCTGACAACGGATTTTGTTGTCGGAAAATTTTATAGCAAGCTCTCAAACTTTGTGTGTTGGAAATTCCAATAGAAAATGTGTGATGGAGCCCACACACAGTCGGAATTTCCGACAACAAAGTCCTATCACACATTTTCCGTTGGAAAATCCGACCGTGTGTACAGGGCATTAGAGTCTGCAAAAGACTTGAGACTGGGGTGGAGGTTCACCTTCCAGCAGGGCAACGACCCTAAACATACAGCCAGAGCTACAATGGAATGGATTAGATCAAAGCATGTGCATATGTTAGAATGGCCCAGTCAAAGTCCAGACCTAAATCTAATTGAGAATTTGTGGCAGGACTTGAAAAATGCTGTTCACAGACACTTCTTTTTTTTTTTTTTTTTTTATAATAAAAGGTATTTATTAATTTATCCATGGTGCATTCACATTACAACACACTGTTTCAAATATAGTATACAAACTGAATAGATACTATTAACAATTGAGTTTCTAACATATATTTGCTGGAGCGTACACTTTGCAAATACCAAATAAAGACTTATACAGTTGTGTGACCTTGTGCTTTTATGTTCATGTCCTGCAGTATCATCCATCTATGCCCTTATGTTATCTATCTCGTAATGCATAAGTTGAATCATGAACAGGTGTCTGAGTCTTGTAGCCATCTGTCCCAATTTTTATTATATTTCATGGGGCATACTCTGTTGATGTATATGAATTTTTTGTACGGTAGAGTATTATTTATTTCCGCCCTCCATTCAACAAAACCCGGGGGCAATCTTCTCATCCACTTCCTGGCTATCACTTTTCTCACTGAAAACAGAGTTTCCTGCAAAAAGGTTCTAGTGTATTTATCAATGGATTCAGGTAGTATCCCAAGTAGGCACAGTTTAGGGTCCAGTGTTACCGGTGATCCCATATTATCATGTAGGAACTTCACGACCTGCGTCCAAAGACCCTGAATCTGAGGGCATGACCACAGTAGGTGAACAAATGTGCCCGGCTCTTTCCCACACATTGGGCATAGAACAGATTGTGACCCCCTATATCTAGCAACCCTTAGTGGGGTTAGATATGCCTGATGAAGCACAAAAATCTGTATCAGTCTATCCGATAGTTTGGGTGAAGCAGCCCTGGGAGATTCCATGCACTCCTCCCACTCCTCATCCTCCAAAGGTCCTATCACTCTTTCCCAACTGGGCTTGAGACCATATGCAAGTTTAGAGGCTGCGGGGATAAGTAGAATATTGTAGAATGCCGAAATTAATTTTCGGGGGTCAGTATCCTTTACTATTGCCATAAGGGCATTAGGAGTGGACTGGGGCAGGGAGGCCGGGCATTGCTTCTGCACTGCATGTTTGACTTGTAGGTATCTATACATCATGTGAGAGGGGAGTAAAAATTCCTCTGCAAGATTCTCAAAGGATTTAAGGGTTCCATTTGTAATAATTTGATGTAGGTATAGGATCCCATGAGTGATCCATAATTCCACATCTGATAGCTGCATGAGTTCCGGCAGGTTCTTGTTAAACCATAGCGGAGTATGATCATCATATTGAGGGATTCCCAATTTCTTCAAAGTTATATCCCATATTTTGCTATAATGGTACAATAGGGATTTATTGTGACTATGTGGTTCTATACTACAGGATTCTACTACTATCGTGTAAATTGAGTCCTTAGTTCTCTTAACACGTTTGGGACAGAGTAATTGGAGAAACCTATCTCTATCTGTCTTGTCAATATGATAAAGTTGGGAAATCTGTGACGCTAGATAATATAGATTGAAGTCTGGTAATGCAGTGCCTCCAAGATCTGTGGGGTTTTTCAGTGCCTGCCAAGCCAATTTGTCCCCAGACAAACGGTTTAAGAAGGGCCTCAATGATTTTGAAGTATTTTAGGGGTACATATATCGGAGTATGCCATATTACATATAAAATTTTAGGGAGTAGAATCATTTTGATTAAATTTATACAGCCCCAAACCCCTAATGGAAGACGAGCCCATACCTTAAGTTTGGACTTTATATGTGTAATTAGGGGTTCTATATTTAGTTGAATGTAGTCCGCTGGTGTTCTAGAAACATGAATTCCTAAATATTTTATGACGCTAACCCGTTGGAGTGGTAGGTTGGCCTGCATCTCAGACGGTGGGAAACTATCTATAGACAAAATTTGTGATTTTTCCCAATTAATTTTTAAACTAGAAAATGTTCCAAACTGTTCAATGGTTTGTAATGCCGTCTGCAGGGAAGGGCCTGAATCTGCCAAGTATAGTAGCGTATCATCCACATACATACTGATTTTCTCTGTAAGGGTGCCTGATTCTAAACCTCGTATTTCTAGATCTGCTCAGATGGATATAGCCAAAGGTTCTGCGGCCAAGGCATAGAGAAGTGGGGACAGGGGACAACCCTGTCTCGTTCCCCTGCTAAGATTGAACTGTTCGGAGGTCCAACCATTAGCTACGACCTTGGCCGTGGGTGACTGGTACAGTAGTTGTACCCATTTAATGTATTTCGGGCCAAAGCCATATCCCTCTAGGCATCTCCACAAATACTCCCACTCCACCGAGTCAAACGCCTTAGCCGTATCTAATGTCACTATCACTCTTGAACCAACCTCTGCATGCTTAGCTTGTAGGTTAATATATCATTTACGAAGATTAAAGGATGTATTAAGGTCTGGCATAAAGCCCGCCTGGTCAGCATGTATTAATGACAGTATTACCTGGTTAAGTCGTAATGACAGTATCTTAGCGAGGATTTTTATATCTACTTGGAGTAGAGAAATCGGTCAATAAGACTCTGGATAACCCGGATCCTTCCCCGGTTTAGGGAGGAGAATTATTGTGGCCTCTCTCATGGATGGGGCTAGCGTAAATGTCTCAAATAAGTGGGTATATAACTTAAGCAACTTAGGTATAATTAATTCACTGAACTGAGAGTAAAACTCAATAAGGAGCCCATCCGAGCCTGGTGACTTAGATCTAGCAAAACTCGCCACAGCAACAGCTATTTCGTCTGTAGTTATGGGTGCCTCTAGTAGATCTATTTGTTCATTTGTTAATTGAGGGAGGGTTATTTTGTGGAAAAAGTTCTCTCTCAAATCTGTAGAGCCTGTTGTTTTTGTCTTGTACAAGTCTCTAAAGAAATCCCTGAATCTAGTTGTCACTGTATAAGGATCCGTAATTGGTTGACCTTCCAGACTCTGCGGAGTAATGACTACCGGGGGTCTATCCTCACTGTGTACCAAGTACGCCAGTAATTTGCCCACTTTTTCTCCATGTTCGAATAATTTTTGTTTGGTGAAGAATAACTTTTGTCTGGCTTTAGAGAATTGGATTTGATTTACTATTCTAGATTGCATTTTAAATCTATCGCCTATGTCTGGAGTGGGGTTGGAAGTATATTCTTGCTCAGTTGTATTTAATTTCGCTACCGCCCTATTAAAAGTGTCAGCAGAGTCTTCCTTAATTTTATTTATCAGGGAAGATAAAGACGTACGGGCGTATATCTTGAAGGAATCCCAAATTGCTGAAAAAGAGGCTGTTTGATCATTTTCCCTAAAATAGCATTCCCAAAGGTTTTGGAGGTCGTTGTGCAATAGGGTCAGCCAGAATGGGTTCAAATGCCAGGGCTTCCTAGGTTTATCTATGGGGATACTCAGGGTAATCCAGTATGGACTATGATCAGAAAGTAATCTAGGGCAAAATGCAGTATCAATAATACGCGGCATCAGGGATCTTGACACCAGGACAAAATCGATACGTGACATGGAATTATGGGTACTGGAGAAACAGGAGTAGGCCTTAGTCTTTGGATACTTATGGTGCCATGTATCCACTAAGTGGAAGGCGGATATCATCTTAGAAAACCTTGTCCTGTCCGTCTCCAACCCCAGGGACCTCGCACCCTGAAGCCTGTCTAGAGCTGGACAAAGAGTGGTATTAAAATCCCCCATCCACACTGTTTGTATATTGGGGTATCGGAACATGAAGGTGAATCCCTCAAATACTACAGTTGTGCAGAATGGGGGCGGAATGTAAAAGGCCATAATAAGATACGGTTCTCCATACAATTTGGCATACATAAATACATATTGACCCTGTGGATCTGTAAGCACTTCACACATTTCGAAATGTACCGACTTTGCTATTCGAATCGAGACTCCTCTAGCGTGGGTTGTATGGGCAGAGTGGTAAGCCCATCCCACCCATGGTCTACGTAAGGCCATCTGGAGCCTTCCCTCTATATGCGTTTCTACTAACACAATTATGTCTGCTCTTTGTTTCTGCAGGAATGAAAGGGCTGCCGACCGTTTGATCTTGTCACGTAGACCCCTTACATTCCAAGTTAGGAATTTTATAGACGCCATATCAGTAGATCCAGTAAATAATCTAACACAATTCTAACTGGTGTTGTATTGTTCTGTGAGAGAACAAGCAAGTCCCAGCACCTGTACAACACCAGGAGTACAAATGAAATTAGTCGTGTGTGCGAGTTCCATTTAGTATATTTGTGCACATGCATTTCCCCTTTCCATATCTTCCTTATTACACCATAGACTAGCAGGCATGACTGTAAAAATTTCCCCTCCCCCTCCCTGCCCTGCACCCACCCCAACTTGTGCGGGGATCTTCCCTTAACTTTTGTGAACTACCAACTGGAGATAACAATATTGTCAGACATGTAAGCAAGAGGAACATAAAAAAACATATGCAACATATGCAACTCAGCCTCATGCACTGGCACCATACTCTCGCCCAATATCCTTGTGCTGCACGAGGCTGAGCCGCGAGTCTCTGATGTAACCAGCTATATAACAATGACATGTCCCTATATTCTTTCCCCCCTCGTCAACAGAACAAGAGTTTTTTAGGTCCAGTGGTAAATGGAGCAAAAATTCGCTGCGCTATGCAGGCAATATGTAGGACAAACATACTCCCCTATCCCGGCTTATATAAAATGAAAAACAAAGCAACAAAAATTGAATAAATTTATAAGACAGGAGTATGGAGTAGGATAAATCCCCCAAAAGGGGAATAATAGTGCTTGGCAAGTCAACTCCTAGATATTAGTGGTGGCTGATGTTGGATTATGCTCCACCAATTCTGCGTGTATATTACCAGGAGGTGATCACTATTTTAAACTCCAGGTTTCCTCGGGCCAATAGAATGAGTCAAAGTTATCTTAGAGAGGCTGCAAGTGACCATAAATCAGTCGAGTCCGAACAAAGGCGGGTTTGCCTTAAAATTGTTCTATATAACCAGAGCCACAAAGCATCCAGATAAAGAAGGAGCATGAAAAAAGGAAAAATTGAAAAATAAAAATTATTACAAAAACAGAATGGGTTTATGTCTCACCGCATTACTCCAAGGTGTCCTAATCAATCATCCCTGTTGGGTTCCATCCTGCGTT
The DNA here is from genome assembly GCA_037952835.1 of Lithobates septentrionalis. Classification (NCBI taxonomy): domain Eukaryota; kingdom Metazoa; phylum Chordata; class Amphibia; order Anura; family Ranidae; genus Lithobates; species Lithobates septentrionalis. Next base: position 3,316,746 of record JBBDGP010000111.1, on the reverse strand, counting down.
CCAGCCATGAGGTAACTTCCATCGGGTCATCAAAAAATAAAACACGATCCCCACTTTCTACTCGCAGGCGAGCAGGGTATAGCATGGAGTATTTCATGTTTTGTGTGCGTAGCAACCGCTTTGCTTCTATGAATCCTTGATGCCATTTCTGAATGTCAGCCTAAAAATCTGGGAAGATCGCCATTTTGATGTTTCCCACGGGGATGTTTCCCTTCACTCTGGCCATCCGGAGAGCTGCGTCCCGATCTTTATATTTTAGAAGCTTAGCGATAAAGGTGCGTGGAGGGGTTCCCATAGGTGGAGGTCGGGCCGGCATGCGGTGTGCTCTCTCCACCGTTAGCATGGGGGAGAATGCCTCGCGGCCATACGTATTTATAAGTGACTGTTCCAAATAAGTAGAGGGGTCTTTACCCTCAGCTCCCTCCGGGAGACCGATTAAACGAATATTGCACCTCCTCATACTGTTTTCCATTTCATCTTGTTTGGCAATCAGTTGTGTGATCTGTCGCTGCATGCGCTCTGTTTTGGATTGTAATGGCGGGATGGCGTCTTCAGCGGTGCTTATGCAAGTTTCTGCGTCCTTGACCCTTTCCCTTAACTTTTGGAAGTCTTACCTTATTAGGGAGATGTCAGTTTTAACCTCCTCAATTTGTGCTGTGAGCGAGGTGCGACACAGTGTTATGGCCTCGACCAGTCTGTCTGTGTCTCTCATACCTCGTTCTCCTGCCTCTTGCTCAACGCCGCCACCTTCCTCCCCCTCCTCTCCTTCTTGTCGGCGGTATTGTGCCAGTTTAGCCACCGTTGTTTTACTGGATTTTGGTGGAGACATGTTGCTGGGGACCAGGGGCACCTTTCCACACCAGGCTGGAAGTAAATCTTACTTTGGAGTCGCAGGATAATAGAATTATCAGGAGTATTCGCCGGAGCTCAGGGAAGATGCGTCCTACGCCATGCAGAGTCAGGCCACGCCCCCGTTCACAGACACTTTTAATCCAATCTGACAGAGCTTGAGCTATTTTTCAAAGAAGAATGGGCAAAAATGTCACTCTCTGTATGTGCAAAGCTGGTAGAGACATACCCAAAATACTTGTAGCTGTAATAGCAGTGAAAGGTGGTTCTACAAAGTATTGACTCAAGGGGGGTGAATACAAATGCATGCCACACTTTTCAGATATTTATTTTTTAAAAATGTTTATCATTTTCCTTCCACTTCACGATTATGTGCCACTTTGTGTTGGTCTATCACATAAAATCCCAATAAAATACATTTATGTTTTTGGTTGTAACATCACAATACATGGAAAATGTCAAGTGGTATGAATACTTTTTCAAGGCACTGTCATTTAAAAGAATTTCCTATGCAAAATAGTTGTATGTATAGTAGTTACATAGCATAAAAAATAAGCAACATCCAACAGCTGTGAACGATAATTTTGTTTGTGCTAAGATAAATGGCAATGTGGCATACTCTAAATATGTGTAAAATACAAGCCTAAGGTACTTTAATTTAGATGCATACAATTCTTCTAATCTGTGTACGTATGCGTGTATATGCATTTACACATGTGTGTGCAAAATCTGCAGATATGTATGGCCCTGGATGCAGTTGTGTTCTACTTATTTTTCAATACTGAATTTGATAGAGCCTTATCGTATACTGTATATGCCAATATACATCCTTTTTGAGAAGCACTGTTATGCCCCGTACACACGGTCGGATTTTCCGATGGAAAATGTCCGATCGGAGCGTGTTGTCGGAAATTCCGACTGTGTGTGGGCTCCATCGGACATTTTCCATCGGATTTTCCGACACACAAAGTTGGAGAGCAGGAGATAAAATTTTCCGACAACAAAATCCGTTGTCGGAAATTCCGATCGTGTGTACACAAATCCGACGGACAAAGTGCCACGCATGCTCAGAATAAATAAAGAGATGAAAGCTATTGGCCACTGCCCCGTTTATAGTCCCGACGTACGTGTTTTACGTCACCGCGTTCAGAACGATCGGATTTTCTGACAACTTTGTGTGACCGTGTGTATGCAAGACAAGTTTGAGCCAACATCCGTCGGAAAAAATCCTAGGATTTTGTTGTCGGAATGTCCGAACAAAGTCCAACCGTGTGTACTGGGCATATCTAGTGAAATCTCCAAGAAGCACAATAAAATGTCAAATAAAATGGGGATCACAATGCATATACACTGCTTTTTTAGGTCATCAAGCAGAATATTTTCCTGTTTTGTTATGGGAAAGCGTAATAAGCATATTCAAGGATGCCAGGTCAGGCAAGGAAGGCATAATGGAGGAGCCTATCAAAAGAGAGGGGGAAATGTAAAATGATAAAAACACAGTCTACCACAAACTTTCCTCTAATTAGAGTGGGTGGAGCGCAAAAGGCCTGCAAGTGTGTACATGACCATTCATTTCATCAGTTCAGTCACATCAAAACAGATGAAGTTTTGGGAGGAGGGAAGAGAACGATTAGGTTGGTATTTTGAGACTACTTTATTCACTTTCAGACGATCCCTGAAAACTTATCTCTTCAGAGAAGCCTATCTGGCCCCCACCTAACAACTGTGCATTTATCTTCTCAATTAGCACATTGTCCACAGTTATCACCTCTTGTATCTCTTGACCTTCCCTCTTAGATTGTAAGCTCTAAGGAGCAGGGCCCTCTGATTCCTACTGTATTAAAGTGTATTATATTTGTATTGTCTACCCTCAAGTTGTAAAGCACTACGTAAACTGTTATATTATATATATATATATATATATATATATATATATATATATATATATATATATATATATATATATATATATATATATATATATATATATATATATATATATATATAATATAAATCCTGTATAATAATAATAATAGTTTTTTTATCAGTTTTGCATCCGTTTTTCATCCATGCTCATTGGCTATTCATCAGTTTTTGTTTTTTTTTACATATACTACCAATGAAAAAACGGTTGAAAAAGGGACCGTTCATCTGTTTACATCCTTTTTCCGCCTTCTCCTCTTCCTTTTTTTTTTTTTAACGGATAAAAAATAGGACTTTCATCCGTTCAAAACGGATGTTGATGGAAGCGGATGAAAACGGATGAAAATGGATGATCATCCATTGTCATCTAATTTTCCATAGGAATGCATTTGTTTTTATCCATCAACGGTCCGCATGTGTGAAAGGGGCCAAATATGTTCATTTTAAGAATGCTGGTATGATTTGAACAATACAGGATTGCACTTACTAGTTTACTTATTTCTAATTTTTTAAAGTCGCTCGAACCAATGCTCAATACTGCATCATTCCATACTCACTATTGCCATATTGCCATGCACATCATTACAGTAATCCATATTTTAATTTTTACATCTATAATGCATTTGTCCCTACACAAAAATATTCTGTCATACATGAAAAGTGGTGTTAATTGAAGCTGATGTTAAAGTTTAAAGAAATAAAAATATTTCCCACATTCCCTTTTAAATGTCTGATGAAAAATAATATTGGCCACAGCAAAAGCACACTTTACCTGTAAATGCTATTTTTCCAATTATGCTAAAATAAGGTATAAAGATATGTCAATGGATGTAATGTCAGTTTCACATGCTAATAGCTTACGCATCGCTCCATAAGATTCGCCACCTTTCAGAAAGTTATTTTAAAACACATTATTAAGACTAGTCACAGCATGAATAATTGAAGCCTTTTATATACTTTTAATTTGTTTTACAAAATGTAAGCTAAATAATACACAAGTGTACGGGGAATTTTGTGCAATCAATCAATATATATATATATGTACTATATATTTTTTTTTTTCACATCTGTGTTTCAAAATTACTGAAACATGTTTCAATTCTGTTCCAGAGGAATCATTTCTCATCACCTCTGTTTAATAGTTTACAAAACAAGATCAAGGGCATTCCAGCTGTTACTGCTAGTGTTGCTAAGCAACATTGAAATCAGAGTTCAAGAAGACAAACATGATGCCCAAAGATCCCTGAAGTGTCTGGTGTTGATCTCTTAGTTGTTCTGTTTCAGTTTCTCTAACAGCAACAATTTGAAATGCTATAAACAAGGTTAAATATGTAATTAGTACTTACAATATATACTTTTTTTCTGTTGCACAATGTGATGCCAGAAATGCCATATAGTGGCATAATGCTCACATCATTTTAGTTTTGGTTGAGCATATTTATATAAAACTATGTTTAATTGAGCTGTTAACTACATATACTATTTATGTCTTTCCTAATGTTCTATAAATTTATCAGGCATCTTAGTATAAAGGATCAGGGTTTTGTGACCTAGTTCCTTAATTGTAAGCTCCAGGGGCCAGCTTAAGGGCAGCACACTGACTGCATCACACCGCAGAGCTCCGCATGTGCAGGGCGCTGCTGTCTCTGTGCATTATTCCAAAAGTTCTTTGGTGTGGGCCTTTTTTGAGACGAGTATATCAGATCGCACCGCTGCTATTTGCAACATATGTCTCAAGTGTATCTCACGTGGCCAAAACATCTCCTGCTTGGGCACCACATGCTTGACCAGACATATGTTGACCTGCCATGCAGTTCGTTGGCAAGCGTACCTAAAAGACCCACACCAAAGAACAAAGAGGACCTCTCCATGCTCCTCATCAGCTGGGATCTCCAATCCTACTATACCTTCAGTCCTCTCTGAGACCTGCACTGAGAGGAATGAAGGTGTAGAATTAGGTGTGTCACAGCCTAATACTTGCGGGCAATCTGCTATGGGTACACCGTCGTCAGATTGTACCAGGCAAATTTCCCTGCCCCAGCTGCTGCACACCAGAAAGAAGTTCGCTCCCAGCCATCCACATGCCCAGCGGTTGAATGCTAGCTTGGCAAAATTGCTAGCACTTCAACTGCTACCTTTTCAGTTGGTAGACTCTGCCCCCTTTCGTGAGTTTGTGGAATGTGCGGTTACTCAGTGGCAGGTTCCCAAATGCCACTTTTTCTCACGGAATGTGATTTCGGCTCTCTACCAGCATGTGTAAGGCAATGTCTTGGCCTCGCTGGACAAGGCGATCAGCGGTAAGGTGCATATTACCGCTGACTCATGGTCCAGCAGGCATGGACAGGGACGTTACCTAAGTTTCACGGCGCATTGGGTGACTCTGCTGGCAGCTGGGAAGGATGCAGGACAAGGTGCAGTAGTGTTGAAGGTTGTTCCACCACCACGCCTCCAAAATGCTACTACTGGTGATTCTGACACACCTACTTCTTCCACCCCCTCCTCCTTCTTCTTCTTCTTCTTCCATAGACTCTTCCTGTGCTTTGTCCTCGGAACCAGCAGTGCTCCGTAGGTATTCAAGGGGCTATGCAAGTACATAGGCCAAAAGATGCCATGCGGTGCTTGAGCTGGTGTGCTTGGGGGACAGGAGCCACACCGGGCAGAGATTCTGTCAGCTCTGCAGGGGCAGGTTCAGACGTGGTTGATGCCACGCCAGCTTAAGCCAGGAATGGTGGTTTGTGACAATAGCACCAACCTGCTCTCCGCCCTCCGACAGGGACAACTGACCCATGTGCCCTGTTTGGCTCACGTCCTTAACTTGGTGGCGCAGTGGTTCTTGGGCAGGTACCCGGGCTTACAGGATAACCTGAGGCAGGCCAGGAAAGTCAGTGTGCATTTCCACCGGTCGCATAATGCTAGTGCTCGGCTGGCTGACCTCCAGAAGGAATTTAACCTGCCCAAAAACGCCTAATCTGTGACATGCCCACCAGGTGGAACTCAACGTTGGCCATGCTGCAGTGGCTGCACACGCAGCAGAGGGTCATCAATGAGTACCTGTGCGATTATGGCACCAGGACAGGGTCAGGGGAGCTTGCTTTTTTCCCCACGCCAGTGGGCCATGATCAGGGATGCATGCACTGTCCTGTTACCATTTGAGGAGGCCACGAGGATGGTGAGCAGTGACAGTGCATGCATCAGTGACACTGTCCCCCTTGTCCACTTGTTGGAGCAAACGCTGCGTGGAATAATGGACAGGGCACTTGAGGCTAAACAGAGACAGGAAGAGGAGGACTTCCTTAGCTCTCAAGGCCCCCTTTATCCAGACAGTGTTCCTGAGTGCCTGCCGATTACACAGGGAGAGGAGGAGGAGGATTGTGTCAGCATAGACGTGGAGCCTGGCACTCAGCATCAGCAGCAGTCTTTAGGGGTTATTTACAGTCCCAAGAAACCCATGGACTTGTATGTGGCTGGGAGGAGGTGGCTGCAGATCATGTCGTCCTTAGTGACCCAGAGGACTCCGGACCAAATGCCTCAGCAAACCTACGCTGAATGGCCTCCCTGATCCTGCAAAGCCTGCGGAAGGATCCTCGTATTCGTGGTATCAAGGAGAGGAATCGTTACTGGCTGGAAACCCTCCTTGATCCACGTTACAAGGGTAAGGTTGCAGACCTTATCTTGCCATCGCAGAGGGAGCAGAGGATGAAACTTCTTCGGGAGGCCTTGCAGAAAGGTCTGTGCAACGCGTTCGCAGAGACTGGGAGGTTACAAACTCCTGTTCCTGGACAACGTGTTGCTGAGGCTTCAGTCAGTCAAAGAAGGACCGGTGGAGAAGGTGGCCATCTGACCGATGCGTTGAGACAATTTTTTAGTCCGCAGCCCCAAGGTATGATCGGTTCCAGCAACCATCGCCAGCGTCTGTTTTACATGGTGCAGGAATACCTAGGGGCAAGATCTCACTTGGACACCTTTCCCACCGAAAATCCTCTGGGCTACTGGGTCTTGAGGATGGATCACTGGCCAGTATGCAATTGAACTACTGGCCTGTCCTGCATCCAGCGTTCTTTTGGAATGCACATTCAGTGCTGCTGGAGGCTTTGTAACCGATCACAGGGTGTGACTGTCCACCGACTCGGTCAATCGACTGACCTTCATAAAAATGAATCAGTCTTGGATCACCACCAGATACCAAGCACCTGATGCTGATGTAACCGAATATTTTTTTTGCTGATGCTAAGTGACTATCTTGTTATGCTGAGTGACTATCCTCTTCCTTCTCAATGATCATGCTGATAGCTTGTAAGAAAAGTTTTGATTCTGGGCGCCGTCACCAGTGGCTAAGGCCCAATTTTTCAGCCCCTGTTTAACGGGTGTGTAATTGCAATTTTTGATGCAATATTTTGCAGCAGGGCTCATTCCTGCGCTCCAACTAGAGTATTTGTGAGGGGTTGCAGTGTTGTGGCACCAGCACCAGTGCCTAAGGCCCACTTTTTCAGCCCCTGTTTAACAGGGGCGTGTAATTACAATTACAATTTTTGATGCAATACTCTGCAGCAGGGCTCGTTCCTGCGCCTCCAACTAGAGTATTTTGTAAGGGCTTGCAGTGTTGTGTCACCAGTGCCTAAGGCCCAATTTTTCTGCCCCTGTTCAACAGGGACATGTAATTACAATTCTTAATCTAATATTTCACAGTAGGGCCCTGGTCTGCGCCCACCAAGAGTAACTGTGAGGACTTACAGTGTTGTGACACCAGCACCACCACCACCACCAAAGGCCCAATTTTTCTGCCCCTGTTCAACAGGTGCATGTAATTACAATTCTTGAGCTAATATTTTACAGCAGGGCCCGTTCCAGCGCCCACCAAGAGTAACTGTGAGGACTTAGTGTTGTCGCACCAGCACCACCATCAGCAAAGGCCCAATTTTTCTGACCCTGTTCAACAGCGGCATGTAATTACAATTCTTAATCTAATATTTCACAGCAGGGCCCTGTGAGGGCTTACAGTGTTGTGGCAACACCAACACCTAAAGCCCCAATTTCTGCAGAGTATATAGGGCAGGCCCCTACTTTCAAACATCCAACTTACAAACTAATCTACCCCTAGGAAAGGAAATTCTCTCCTGTAAGAGTTAATATGGGAAAAATGTTTCTCCTTTCCACTGATGATTTATCACCAATCCTTGTTTCACTAAAAACCACAAATTTTCAAAAAACATTTGTCATTGGGACAGAAAGTGAGGTGAAATCTTCTGAAGAGGAGCACAGACAGCAAAACAAATGTCACAGGGGTGATAACCCTTCCCTATGTTTTCCAAAAAGTTTAAATAGATTTTTTGGCTGGAACTAAACACTTTAACCAATTAAGGACCGGAGCATTATGCTGCTTAAGGACCAGAGGACTTTTTCCAATTTGGCACTGCGTCGCTTTAACTGCTAATTGCGTGGTCATGCAATGCTGTACCCAAACAAAATTTGCGTCCTTTTCTTCCCACAAATAGAGATTTCTTTTGATGGTATTTGATCACCTCTGCCGTTTTTATTTTTTGCGCTATAAACTGAAAAAGACCCAAAATTTTGAAAAAAATGATATTTTCTACTTTTTGTTATAAAAAAATCCAATAAACTCAATTTTAGTCATACATTTAGGCCAAAATGTATTCGGCCACATGTCTTTGGTAAAAAAAATGTCAATAAGCGTATATTTATTGGTTTGCACAAAAGTTATAGCGTCTACAAACTAGGGTACATTTTCGGGAATTTACACAGCTTTTAGTTTATGACTGCCTATGTCATTTCTTGAGGTGCTAAAATGGCAGGGCAGTACAACCCCCACCCAAATTACCCCATTTTGGAAAGTAGACACCCCAAGGAAATTGCTGAGAGGCATGTTGAGCCCATTGAATATTGATTGAATAATGACAAAAAAAAAAAATTTACAAAAAGTTGTCACTAAATGATATATTGCTCACACATGCCATGGGCCTATGTGGAATTGCACCCCAAAATACATTCAGCTGCTTCTCCTGAGTACGAGGATACCACATGTGTGGGACTTTTTGGGAGCCTAGCCGCGTACGGGGCCCCGAAAACCAATCACTGCTTCAGGATTTCTAAGGGCGTACATTTTTGATTTCACTCCTCACTACCTATCACAGTTTTGAAGGCCATAAAATGCCCAGATGGCACAAATCCCCCCCAAATGACCCCATTTTGGAAAGTAGACACCCCAAGCTATTTGCTGAGAGGCATGTTGAGTCCATGGAATATTTTATATTTTGACACAAGTTGCGGGAATGTGACACTTTTATTTTTATTTTTTTGCACAAAGTTGTCACTAAATGATATATTGCTCACACAGGCCATGGACATATGTGGAATTGCACCCCAAAATACATTTAGCTGCTTCTCCTGAGTATGGGGATACCACATGTGTGGGACTTTTTGGGAGCCTAGCTGCGTACGGGGCCCCGAAAACCAATCATCTCCTTCAGGATTTCTAAGGGTGTAAATTTTTGATTTCACTCTTTACTGCCTATCACAGTTTCGGAGGCCATGGAATGCCCAGGTGGCACAACCCCCCCCCCCCCCAAATGACCCCATTTTGGAAAGTAGACACCCCAAGCTATTTGCTGAGAGGCATGGTGAGTATTTTGCAGCTCTCATTTATTTTTGAAAATGAAGAAAGGTAAGAAAAAACTTTTTTTTTTCTTTTTTCAATTTTCAAAACTTTGTGACAAAAAGTGAGGTCTGCAAAATACTCACTATACCTCTCAGCAAATAGCTCCCAAAAAGTCTCACACATGTGGTATCCCCGTACTCAGGAGAAGGAACAGAATTTATTTTGGGGTGTAATTTCACATATTCCCATGGCATGTTTGAGCAATATATCATTTAGTGACAACTTTGTGCAAAAGAAAAAAAAAAAAAATGTCTCTTTCCCGCAACTTGTGTCACAATATAAAATATTCCATGGATTCAACATGACTCTCAGCAAATAGCTTGGGGTGTCTACTTTCCAAAATGGGGTCATTTGGGGGGGTTTTGAACTGTCCTGGCATTTTATGCACAACATTTAGAAGCTTATGTCACACATCACCCACTCTTCTAACCACTTGAAGACAAAGCCCCTTCTGACACTTTTTGTTTACATGAAAAAATTATTTTTTTTTGCAAGAAAATTACTTTGAACCTCCAAACATTATTTATTTTTTTAAAGCAAATGCCCTACAGATTAAAATGGTGGTTAAGTAAGCAATAGTAAATATGGTATTCCTGCGCTACCATGCAAATGGGAAAGCTATATAAGAGGGGGGGGGGGGGGTTTGGACAAGCAGCTAGCACCGGAAAGGGTCCAACCTGGCCCTAAAGAGTAAATAGAATAAAACAGAGGGGGGTGGTGCTGCGCTAGTCCTATTGTGAGAGAATCTAAAAATTACCAAGTATTAATAAAATGGCATATTGCCTAGTGTTGAAGGTGGGTAATATAGATGAGTCATGTGTTGTAAAGAAATCAGCTGTATATGTGGGTAAACAAGAGATGGAGGCTCCAGGTGTGAGGAGTAAATTTACAACTAATTCCAGGTGCAGACCCTGCATCTACGGTATGAAGAGCAATGGAGATGCATGTGAAAAATGCACATAAAAATGGAAAAACTAGACTATAACACATAAAGTGCGCCGCACTCTAGTGAAAAGTACCTCTAAGTGTTTGAAATAATCCCAGTAAAGTGATAAATATATATATTTATAAATATTATAATATATAATATTATAAATATTATAATATAATATTATATATTTATAAATATTTATCACTTTACTGGGATTATTTCAAACACTTAGAGGTACTTTTCACTAGAGTGCGGCGCACTTTATGTGTTATAGTCTAGTTTTTCCATTTTTATGTGCGTTCTTCACATGCATCTCCATTGCTGTTCATACCGTAGATGCAGGGTTTGCATCTGGAATTAGTTGTAAATTTACTCCTCACACCTGGAGCCTCCATCTCTTGTTTACCCACATATACAGCTGATTTCTTTACAACACATGACTCATCTATATTACCCACCTTCAACACTAGGCAATATGCCATTTTATTAATACTTGGTAATTTTTAGATTCTCTCACAATAGGACTAGCGCAGCACCACCCCCCTCTGTTTTATTCTAAAATGGTGGTTGTTTCATTTTTTTTTTCACACAGTATTTGCGCAGCGATTTTTCAAACGCATTTTTTGGGGAAAAAACACACTTTTTTAAATTTTAATGCACTAAAACACACTATATTGCCCAAATGTTTGATGAAATAAAAAAGATGATCTTAGGCCGAGTACATGGATACCAAACATGACATGCTTTAAAATTGCGCACAAACGTGCAGTGGCAACAAAATAAATACATTTTTAACCACTTGACGACCGCCTCACGCCGATGTACGTCGGCAAGGTGGCACGGACAGGCAAAATCACGTACATGTACGTGATTTGCCTTCCGCGGGTGGGGGGTCCGATCGGACCCCCCCCCCGGTGCCCGAGGCGGTCCTGTTTTGTTCCCCGGCGATCGGAGGTGAGGGGGAGGCCATCCGTTCGAACGGATGGCCCCCCCTCGCGATCGCCGCCGGCCAATGGGAACATTCCTTTGCTGCTGTATGCTAAACAGCAGCAAAGGAAATGATGTCATCTCTCCTCGGCTCGGTATTTTCCGTTCCGGTGCCGAGGAGAGAAGACTGAAATGTGAGTGCACCAACACTACACACTCAGTAGAACATGCCAGGAACACAAAACACCCTGATCCCCCCCCCCCCCCATCACCCCCTGATCACCCCCCAATCACCCCCCCTTGTCACAAACTGACACCAAGCAGGTTTTTTTTTTTTTTTTTTGATTACTGTATTGGTGTCAGTTTGTGACAGTTACAGTGTTAGGACAGTTACTGTTAGCCCCCTTTAGGTCTAGGGTACCCCCCTAACCTCCCTAATAAAGTTTTAACCCTTTTACCACCCCCCCCCCTCACCAGTGTCACTAAGCAATCATTTTTCTGATCGCTGTATTAGTGTCGCTGGTGACGCTAGTTAGGGACGTAAATATTTAGGTTCGCCGTCAGCGTCTTATAGCGTCAGGGACCCCCATATACTACTGAATAAATGTTTTAACCCCTTGATTGCCCCCTAGTTAACCCTTTCACCACTGATCACCGTATAAGTGTTACGGTTGACGCTGGTTAGTTTGTTTATTTTTTATAGTGTCAGGGCACCCGCCGTTTATTACCGAATAAAGGTTTAGCCCCCTGATCGCCCGGCGGTGATATGCGTCGCCCCAGGCAGCGTCAGATTAGCGCCAGTACCGCTAACACCCACGCACACAGCATACGCCTCCCTTAGTGGTATAGTATCTGATCGGATCAATATCTGATCCGATCAGATCTATACTAGCGTCCCCAGCAGTTTAGGGTTCCCAAAAACGCAGTGTTAGCGGGATCAGCCCAGATACCTGCTAGCACCTGCGTTTTGCCCCTCCGCCCAGCCCACCCAAGTGCAGTATCGATCGATCACTGTCACTTACAAAACACTAAACGCATAACTGCAGCGTTCGCAGAGTCAGGCCTGATCCCTGCGATCGCTAACAGTTTTTTTGGTAGCATTTTGGTGAACTGGCAAGCAAGCACCAGCCCCAGGCAGCGTCAGGTTAGCGCCAGTAGCGCTAACACCCACGCACGCACCGTACACCTCCCTTAGTGGTATAGTATCTGATCGATCAATATCTGATCCGATCAGATCGATACTAGCGTCCCCAGCAGTTTAGGGTTCCCAAAAATGCAGTGTTAGCGGGATCAGCCCAGATACCTGCTAGCACCTGCATTTTGCCCCTCCGCCCGGCCCAGCCCAGCCCACCCAAGTGCAGTATCGATCGATCACTGACACTTACAAAACACTAAATGCATAACTGCAGCGTTCGCAGAGTAAGGCCTGATCCCTGCGATCGCTAACAGTTTTTTTGGTAGTATTTTGGTGAACTGGCAAGCACCAGCCCCAGGCAGCGTCAGGTTAGCGCCAGTACCGCTAACACCCACGCACGCAGTATACACCTCCCTTAGTGGTATAGTATCTGAACGGATCAATATCTGATCCGATCAGATCTATACTAGCGTCCCCAGCAGTTTAGGGTTCCCAAAAACGCAGTGTTAGCGGGATCAGCCCAGATACCTGCTAGCACCTGCATTTTGCCCCTCTGCCCGGCCCAGCTCAGCCCACCCAAATGCAGTATCGATCGATCACTGTCACTTACAAAACACTTAACGCATACCTGCAGCGTTCGCAGAGTCAGGCCTGATCCCTGCGATCGCTAACAGTTTTTTTGGTAGCTTTTTATTGAACTGGCAAGCACCAGCGGCCTAGTACACCTGGGTCATGGTCAAACCAGCACTGCAGTAACACTTGGTGATGTGGCGAGTCCCATAAGTGCAGTTCAAGCTGGTGAGGTGGCAAGCACAAGTAGTGTCCCGCTGCCACCAAAAAGACAAACACAGGCCCGTCGTGCCCATAGTGCCCTTCCTGCTGCATTCGCCAATCCTAATTGGGAACCCACCACTTCTGCAGTGCCCGTACTTCCCCCATTCACATCCCCAACCAAATGCAGTCGGCTGCATGAGAGGCATTTTCTTTATGTCCTCCTGAGCACCCCTACCCAACAAACACCCCCAAAAAAGATGTTGTGTCTGCAGCAAGTGCGGATATAGGCATGACACCCGCTATTATTGTCCCTCCTGTCCTGACAATCCTGGTCTTTGCATTGGTGAATGTTTTGAACGTACAGCATTCCACAGACTAGGCACACTTTCACAGGGTCTCCCAAGATGCCATCGCATTTTGAGAGACCCGAACCTGGAACCGGTTACTGTTATAAAAGTTAGTTACAAAAAAAGTGTAAAAAAAAAAAAAATATATATATAAAATAAAAAAAAATAGTTGTCGTTTTATTGTTCTCTCTCTCTCTATTCTCTCTATTGTTCTGCTCTTTTTTACTGTATTCTATTCTGCAATGTTTTATTGTTATTATGTTTTATCATGTTTGCTTTTCAGGTATGCAATTTTTTATACTTTACCGTTTACTGTGCTTTATTGTTAACCATTTTTTTGTCTTCAGGTACGCCATTCACGACTTTGAGTGGTTATACCAGAATGATGCCTGCAGGTTTAGGTATCATCTTGGTATCATTCTTTTCAGCCAGCGGTCGGCTTTCAAGTAAAAGCAATCCTAGCAGCTAATTAGCCTCTAGACTGCTTTTACAAGCCGTGGGATGGAATGCCCCCCCCCCACATCTTCCGTGTTTTTCTCTGGCTCTCCTGTCTCAACAGGGAACCTGAGAATGCAGCCGGTGATTCAGCCAGCTGACCATAGAGCTGATCAGAGACCAGAGTGGCTCCAAACATCTCTATGGCCTAAGAAACCGGAAGCTATGAGCATTTTATGACTTAGATTTCGCCGGATGTAAATAGCGCCATTGGGAAATTGGGGAAGCATTTTATCACACCGATCTTGGTGTGCTTAGATGCTTTGAGGGCAGAGGAGAGATCTAGGGTCTAATAGACCCCAATTTTTTCAAAAAAGAGTACCTGTCACTACCTATTGCTATCATAGGGGATATTTACATTCCCCGAGATAACAATAAAAATGATTAAAAAAAAAAAAAAAATGAAAGGAACAGTTTAAAAATAAGATAAAAAAGCAAAAAAATAATAAAGAAAAAAAAAAAAAAGCACCCCTGTCGCCCCCTGTTCTCGCGCTAAGGCGAACACAAGCGGCGGTCTGTCGTCAAACGTAAACAGCAATTGCACCATGCATGTGAGGTATCACCGCGAAGGTCAGATCGAGGGCAGTAATTTTTGCAGTAGACCTCCTCTGTAAATCTAAAGTGGTAACCTGTAAAGGCTTTTAAATGCTTTTAAAAATGTATTTATTTTGTTGCAACTGCACGTTTGTGCGCAATTTTAAAGCATGTCATGTTTGGTATCCATGTACTCGGCCTAAGATCATCTTTTTTATTTCATCAAACATTTGGGCAATATAGTGTGTTTTAGTGCATTAAAATTTAAAAAAGTGTGTTTTTTCTCCAAAAAATGCGTTTGAAAAATCGCTGCGCAAATACTGTGTGAAAAAAAAAAATGAAACACCCACCATTTTAATCTGTAGGGCATTTGCATTAAAATATATAATGTTTGGGGGTTCAAAGTAATTTTTTTGCAAAAAAAATAACTTTTTCATGTAAACATTAAGTGTCAGAAAGGGCTTTGTCTTCAAGAGGTTAGAAGAGTGGGTGATGTGTGACATAAGCTTCTAAATTTTATGCATAAAATGCCAGGATGGTTCAAAACCCCCCCAAATGACCCCATTTTGGAAAGTAGGCACCCCAAGCTATTTGCTGAGAGGCATGTTGAGTCCATGGAATATTTTATATTGCGACACAAGTTGCGGGAAAGAGACAATTTTTTTTTTTTTAGTTGTCACTAAATGATATATTGCTCAAACATGCTATGGGAATATGTGAAATTACACCCCAAAATACATTCTGCTGCTTCTCCTGAGTACGGGGATACCACATGTGTGAGACTTTTTGGGAGCCTAGCCGCGTACGGGACCCCGAAAACCAAGCACCGCCTTCAGGCTTTCTAAGGGCGTGAATTTTTGATTTCACTCTTCACTGCCTATCACAGTTTCGGAGGCCATGGAATGCCCAGGTGACACAAACCCCCCCAAATGACCCCATTTTGGAAAGTAGACACCCAAAGCTATTTGCTGAGAGGTATAGTGAGTATTTTGCAGACCTCACTTTTTGTCACAAAGTTTTGAAAATTGAAAAAAGAAAAAAAACAACTTGTGTCGCAATATAAAATATTCCATGGACTCAACATGCCTCTCAGCAAATAGCTTGGGATGTCTACTTTCCAAAATGGGGTCATTTGAGGGGGTTTTGTGCCACCTGGGCATTCCATGGCCTCTGAAACTGTGATAGGCAGTGAAGAGGGAAATCAAAAATTTTCACCCTTAGAAATCCTGAAGGCCGTGATTGGATTTCGGGGCCCCGTACGCGGCTAGGCTCCCAAAAAGTCCCACACATGTGGTATCCCCATACTCAGGAGAAGCAGCTAAATGTATTTTGGGGTGCAATTCCACATATGCCCATGGCCTGTGTGAGCAATATATCATTTAGTGACAACTTTGTGCAAAAAAAAAGTGTCACTTTCCCGCAACTTGTGTCAAAATATAAAATATTCCATGGACTCAATATGCCTCTCAGCAAATAGCTTGGGGTGTCTACTTTCCAAAATGGGGTCATTTGGGGTGTTTTGTGCCACCTGGGCATTCCATGACCTCCGAAACTGTGATAGGCAGTGAAGAGTGAAATCAAAAATGTACACCCTTAGAAATCCTGAAGGCGATGATTGGTTTTCGGGGCCCCGTACGCGGCTAGGCTCCCAAAAAGTCCCACACATGTGGTATCCCCATACTCAGGAGATGCAGCTGAATGTATTTTGGGGTGCAATTCCACATAGGCCCATGGCCTGTGTGAGCAATATATCATTTAGTGACAACTTTTTGTAAATATTTTTTTTTTGTCATTATTCAATCACTTGGGACAAAAAAAATAAATATTCAATGGGTTCAACATGCCTCTCAGCAATTTCCTTGGGGTGTCTACTTTCCAAAATGGGGTAATTTGGGTGGGGGTTGTACTGCCCTGCCATTTTAGCACCTCAAGAAATGACATAGGCAGTCATAAACTAAAAGCTGTGTAAATTCCCGAAAATGTACCCTAGTTTGTAGACGCTATAACTTTTGTGCAAACCAATAAATATACGCTTATTGACATTTTTTTTACCAAAGACATGTGGCCGAATACATTTTGGCCTAAATGTATGACTAAAATTGAGTTTATTGGATTTTTTTATAACAAAAAGTAGAAAATATCATTTTTTTCAAAATTTTGGGTCTTTTTCAGTTTATAGCGCAAAAAATAAAAACGGCAGAGGTGATCAAATACCATCAAAAGAAATCTCTATTTGTGGGAAGAAAAGGACGCAAATTTTGTTTGGGTACAGCATTGCATGACCACGCAATTAGCAGTTATTTGGGGGGGGGGGGTTGTACTGCCCTGCCATTTTAGCACCTCAAGAAATGACATAGGCAGTCATAAACTAAAAGCTGTGTAAATTACAGAAAATGTACCCTAGTTTGTAGACGCTATAACTTTTGCGCAAACCAATAAATATACGTTTATTGACATTTTTTTTACCAAAGACATGTGGCCGAATACATTTTGGCCTAAATGTATGACTAAAATTTAATTTTTTGGATTTTTTTTATAACAAAAAGTAGAAAATATCTTTTTTTTTTTTTCAAAATTTTCGGTCTTTTTACGTTTATAGGGCAAAAAATAAAAACCGCAGAGGTGATCAAATACCATCAAAAGAAAGCTCTATTTGTGGGAAGAAAAGGACGTAAATTTCGTTTGGGTACAGCATTGCATGACCGCGCAATTAGCAGTTATAGCGACGCAGTGCCAAAATTGGAAAAAGACCTCTGGTCCTTAGGCAGCATAATGGTCCGGGGCTCAAGTGGTTAAGGTGCCTGTAAAAGCCTTTAAAGGTTACCACTTTAGATTTACAGAGGAGGTCTACTGCTAAACTTACTGCCCTTGATCTGACCTTCGCGGTGATACCTCACATGCATGGTGCAATTGCTGTTTACATTTGACACCAGACAGACGCTTGCGTTCGCCTTAGCGCGAGAGCAGGGGGGGACAGGGGTGCTTTTTTTTTTTTATTATTTTTTTGCTTTTTTATCTTATTTTTAAACTGTTCCTTTCATTTTTTTTTAAATAATTTTTATTGTTATCTCAGTGAATTTAAATATCCCCTATGATAGCAATAGGTAGTGACAGGTACTCTTTTTTGAAAAGCATTTGCCCTCAAAGCATCTGACCACACCAAGATCGGTGTGATAAAATGCTTTCCCAATTTCCCAATGGCGCTGTTTACATCCGGGCGAAATCTAAGTCATAGAATGCTCGTAGCTTCCGGTTTCTTAGGCCATAGAGATGTTTGGAGCCACTCTGGTCTCTGATCAGATCTATGGTCAGCTGGCTGAATCACCGGCTGCATTCTCAGGTTCCCTGTTGAGACAGGAGAGCCAGAGAAAAACACGGAAGATGGTGGGGGGGCATTCCCTCCCATTGCTTGTAAAAGCAGTCTAGAGGCTAATTAGCTGCTAGGATTGCTTTTACATGAAAGCCGACCGCTGGCTGAAAAGAATGATACCAAGATGATACCTAAACCTGCAGGCATCATTCTGGTATAACCACTCAAAGTCGTGAATGGCGTACCTGAAGACAAAAAAATGGTTAACAATAAAACACAGTAAACGGTAATGTATAAAAAATTGCATACCTGAAAAGCAAACATGATAAAACATAATAATAATAAAACATTGCAGAATAGAATACAGTAAAAAAGAGCAGAACAATAGAGAGAGAATAGAGAGAGAGAGAACAATAAAACGACAACTATTATTTTTTACCTTATATTTTTTTTGTGTTTTTTTTTTTTTTTACACTGTTTTCGTAACTGTAACTTTTATAACGGTAACCGGTTCCAGGTTCGGGTCTCTCAAAATGCGATGGCATGTCTGTGCAATGCTGTACCCTACGCTAATACTCAACTAGGGAATGGTAGCGTTCAAAACATTCACCAATGCAAAGACCAGGATTGTCAGGACAGGAGGGACAATAATAGCGGGTGTCACGCCTATATCTGCACTTGCCTCAGACACAACATCTTTTTTGGGGGTGTTCGTTGGGTAGGGGTACTCGGGAGGACATAAAGAAAATGCCTCTCATGCAGCCAACTGCATTTGGTTGGGGATGTGAATAGGGGAAGTACGGGCGCTGCAGAAGCGGTGGGTTCTAAATTAGGATTGGCGAATGCAGCAGGAAGGGCACTATGGGCACGACGGGCCTGTGTTTGTCTTTTTGGTGGCAGCGGGACACTACTTGTGCTTGCTTGAACTGCACTTATGGGACTCGCCACGTCACCAAGTGTTACTGCAGTGCTGGTTTGACTACGACCGGGGTGTACTAGGCCACTGGCGCTTGCCAGTTCACCAAAACGCTACCAAAAAAACTGTTAGCGATCGCAGGGATCAGGCCTGACTCTGCGAACGCTGCGAACGCTGCGAACGCTGCAGTTATGCGTTTTCGTGTTTTGTGTCAGTGATCGATTGATACTGCACTTGGGTGGGCTGGGCCGGGCGGAGGGGCAAAATGCAGGTGCTAGCAGGTATCTGGGCTGATCCCGCTAAGACTGCGTTTTTGGGAACCCTAAACTGCTGGGGACGCTAGTATAGATCTGATCGGATCAGATATTGATCCGTTCAGATACTATACCACTAAGGGAGGCGTATGCTGCGTGCGTGGGAGTTAGCGGTACTGGCGCTAATCTGACGCTGCCTGGGGCGACGCATATCACCGCCGGGCGATCAGGGGGCTAAACCTTTATTCGGTAATAAACGGCGGGTGCCCTGACACTATAAAAAATAAACAAACTAACCAGCGTCACCCGTAACAGTTATACGGTGATCAGTGGTGAAAGGGTTAACTAGGGGGCAATCAAGGGGTTAAAACATTAATTAGGTAGTATATGGGGGTCCCTGTCGCTATAAAATGCTGACGGCGAACCTAAATATTTACGTCCCTAACTAGCGTCACCAGTGACACTAATACAGCGATCAGAAAAATGATCGCTTAGCGACACTGGCGACAGGGGGTGATCAAGGGGTTAAAACTTTATTAGGGGGGTTAGGGGGGTACCCTAGACCTACAGTGGGCTAACAGTAACTGTCCTACCACAGTAACTGTCACAAACTGACACCATGCAGTAATCAGAAAAAAACAAACAAACAAAAAAAAAATACTGCTTGGTGTCAGTGTGACGGGGGGAGGGGTGATTGGGGGGTTATCGGGGGGGATCGGGGGGTAAAGGGGGGTGTATTGTGTGCCTGGCATGTTCTACTGTATGTGTGTGTGTTGTGCACTCACATTGATGTCTTCTCTCCTCGGCGCCGAAACGGAAACTGCTGAGCCGAGGAGAGATGACATCACATCCCCTGCCTGTGTGTACTACACACAGGCAGGGGAGGATTCTCATTGGCTGGGAGCGATCGCGAGGGGGGGCACGATCGGATGGCCTCCCCCTCATCATGGAACGCTCCCAGACCAACGGCGACCGCCTCAGGCACCGGGGGGGGTCCGATCGGACCCCCCGCCCGCGGGAAGGCAATCACGTACCAGGTACGTGATTTTGCCTGCCCGTGCCATTCTGCTGACATAAATCAGCGTGAGGCGGTCGTTAAGTGGTTAAAAATGTACCAGTTCAAAATTGCAAACAGATTCTACTTAACAACAAACCTACAGTCCCTGTCTTGTTTGCACTGCCTGTATACTGCTGTTCAGAGGGCCTGGGGCCCCACGGCTTTCCTCTTTTTAATTTGGGTGCTGGGTTCCCCTTAATATCCATACAAGACCCAAAGGGCCTGGTAATGGACTGGGGGGGTACCCATGCCGTTTGTCTCACTGATTTTCATCCAAATTACCGGGACCCGACATTACATTAAAGCCGTAAGCAGTTTTAAATGACTTTTATACCTTTAAAAATGTAATTTTGTGCAGGGACTGTTCTAAGCATGGGAAACATGCACCACTTTACAGGCATACTATAGACAACCCCCAGGTACGATATTTAAAGGAATATTTCACTTTTTTTTTCCAATTTAAGCATCATTAAAATCACTGCTCCTGAAATAACGTCCGTTTTTAAAACTTTTTTTTGCATTGATACATGTCCCCTGGGGCAGGACCCGGGTCCGCAAAACCTTTTTAGGACATTACCATGCAAATTAGCCTTTAAAATTAGCACTTTTGATTTTGAACATTCAAGTCCTATAGACTTCAATGGGGTTCTAACGTTCGTGCGAAGTTTCGGTCTGTTCGCGGGTTCTGGTGCAAACTGAACTGGGGGGTGTTTGGCTCATCCCTACTCTAAAGTACTTCTGATGGTGACTATACTCTCAAGCATCAGAATCATTTTAAAGTTTTCTTCTTCTGAGGGAAGTTGATTTCCTGATTAGGAAACTTGTTGAGGACATATGACAGAACTTCCCTCATACTCAAGTTGTCAGGATCTGGATCACCTGCTGGTGGCACTGCGCTTCCCAGAGCAGAAGGTTGTAGTAATGATGTCCACCAACGGGTGTCTTCTAGCAGCCAGCAGATCCAAGTAATCACTTTCCACCTGATGCTGGCTGCTGGGAGGGTATTTAGTTCCCTCTCTACATTTCCCCTTTGCTCCAATGTTTTGCTTTGCTAGCTAGATACTGTTTGCCATTTCTCCTGCTCCTGATTTTTCTCTTGCCCTGCCTCCTCTACCATGTATCCTGCTGCTTTATAAATGCTCCCCATTTTCCTTTTCTCAGTCCTGGTTTCCCCCTCCTCCCTTCATCTCTGGTATTACCCTGTGATCTGTGTTCCTCATTTTGTATACAGTATGTTGTATATTTTGTATTATAGTTAGGTTGTTAGGTATTCTGTCACTTGGTTTTTGGTTTACTTATATTTTATGTTTGCAGTGTACTGGTGTTTGAAGGGATTTAGTTTTACAGTAAAAAAAAAAAAAACTCACTTAAAGTTTACACAGTTTAGTCACAGTCTCCTGAGTATAGCCATGGTGATCTGGTCATCCCTGCTGCTGATTCCTGAAACAAGTGTAGCACTACCCCCGTAGGAGTCGCTGATGTCTGGGTTCCCAACTGCTGTACAGCCAGTCACACAGCATTTCCTTCATTCACTCAAACGCAGAAAACAGTCCTTGGCTTTTTTTTGTTGTTTTATTAGGGGATGACAACTTGGAAGGGGTAGGGAATTATGGGATTCCCAACTTGAAAAATGTGAAAACACAGGACCAGGGACAATTTCCTCCTTATATACAAATGCCTCATCTTCCTTCACCCTGCACAAACTTATGTTTCCCTTATGTACAGCACCTGCTGGTCCCTCCTGCTGGAACTAACAGTCACTTGTTAATTCAGCATCAGCCCATTACAGGCTAGGAACTTGCCATCCCTTTTTAGTAAAATAGCACATGTGGAGTCAACAGGATTTCTCATCACCTTCTGTTTCCCCATAGACACTGAGCCCAGTTCTACTGCTGTAAAAATACTAGCCTGCCTGGCTGCTTTCTTCTCCCTGATCTCCTGACTGACACACACATGGAGATTCCCCAAGGCTGTCTTCAAGAGAGCACTGCTACAGCTGACAGTCTCTCCCCTTGTCTGTCCCTGCACTGTGCTGATCTACTCACTGTCTTCCTTGGCTCTCTCTGGTTTGTATCTAACCAACTGCCTCCTGTGGTGAGATCCTTCCAGGCCAGCCTCCCAAGCTCCAGCCCAAGGTAACCCCTCCAGGCAGGGGTCCCTCAAGAGCCACTGACAGCCTCTCCTCAGCACTGCTTCCCCATCTTCCACCCAATGACTCCTGCTGGCATAGCTCATGTCTATTTAAGGGCTTCTTTAGTTCCCTGTCAGGCCTCCAACCTGGGGATTGGCTAAAGGTCCCTAAATATTCAAAGGCAACCACTCCTAGCCTCCACCCACTATTTTTCAGAAAGTTCTCCAACATTCTAGAAACAGGGGAGACACCAGAGAGCTGCCAGGATGAGTCATCAAGTCCTGGCCTCTAATACCCTTAACCCAGATTCAGTGACTCAGATTCATGCCTGGCCCAGACTACAATTTACCAACTCTAACTTCTAGTAGCACACACTAGAGGGTGCTACACTGGCATAACACTTCCTCTCCAGTATTCATAAGGAATTGTATGATAACACATTGTATTACCATGGCATTTCTTGGTGAGCATTAGTCCAGGTATCTTAAACACATTTTAAAAGCTTTCCTCCTTAACACACTTATTATGGCTGGTACCTTGATTTTCTCAGAAGAATACATTATGAATACTATATTGATGTAGTAAGCATTTAGTGCATGCATGTATTTCCTACTCAAATGCAGTACTTGTTGTTGTTTAAAAATAATTTTGGCTGTTTAAAAAAAAAAAAAGTCAACAGCTGCAAATACTGTAGCTGCTGACTTTTAAGAAATAGATAGTTACCAGCCCATGGAGTCCAGCACTTTCTTCACTGAGGCAGATTCCCCCATGGGTTTCCAATCCCTGGTGCAGCCATCTTATATGTGGGAGCTGATTGTGACTTCCTGCTTTTTCACAGCCATCCCACCACTGTGTATGTGCAAGATTATGCAGTGCTGTCAGATTGCTTCCCCAGCCCCCTAGAACATGTAAAATGTCCAGGGAGGTTGCAGGTGGAGGTGGGTGCGCTAAGCTGAAGTAACTCTCGCCTAGGACAGAATTGTGGAAGTGGGAGTGAGTACTTGTCAGGAAAAAGCTACCTGCTTTTAGAAAAAAAGAAAACAAATATATTAACAGGGAGAGGCAGTATGCGGCATTTCACTGTTAAGTGAAGGTCTGTTTTATGAGAACCTCCGTGGCTTCTAAATTTTTCCAAAATATTTATGACAATGTGGTCTGGGAAAGAATCCAATTTCCAGGCATTTCTTCAAGATCTCAATGAGAGCTCTTTAAATATGAAGTTTTCTGAGGATTTTGGTAACAACTCAATTTGCTCTGATTAGTAATTAAAATGTATGTTGGTGACCGAAGGTCACTACAAATCTCTCTTCCATCATGACAGTTTTTATCCTCTGCATTTCATAGAATCCATTTAAATATTATCATTCACCATTTAACTTTATTACACCATACAGTGGGCACAGCTGAGTTGGTAATTTCATACCCTCCACTTTATGTCCAGTGTGCTTCTTGAATAGGGCTGCATAAGGTGCCCACCCAGGGTAAAAAGAAATCTAATTTTAAAACATCATGAGCATAACTGGATCTTTAGTACCTGGCAGAGGCTTGTCAAGAGGTATTTGCGGTTTATTGTCACATATATAAACACATGGTGTCATGGCATGGAGGTACAAAGGGCAAACGCCCAACACTGACATCATTCACATGATGTAAAAGCCAAAAAATAATTAGTAAATCTAAGACATCGTCAGACATAATAAATGGCTAGGTAGATAAAGTTCCAGGATATAATGTAGCTGTAGCATCAACAAGGCTCAACGTGTTTCGTGGATGCGTCTACTCATCAGGAGCCAATGAGACAGAGATATCTATAGAGTATATAAATAGGTTTAATGAGCCACAGTCTGACTAGAAAGGAAGAGTATGAGGGAAGGGGGACAAAAAGGTATGTAAATGTCCACCCAATACTTACAAACAAAGATAGTGAGTGTGGTATGTGGTGGTAGGCACAGGGGGAGCTGGGGACATTGTCTACCATGGAACAATATACCTATTACCTATACCTATACGCAACATCAGACAGTGTTGAAAGATGAGTAACACTGGGAATGTTAACATATGGTGATAGTGTATAATTCATCAACAGAAACATCTGGGAACAAATAATAAATATGTGTATAAGTATAACAATAATAATTTGTATGTATTTATAAAGAATGATGAAGTGGAACTAACCACCAGAGTAAAATCCTCACCCCAAAAGGAGCTTACCCCCATGTGGCGTCGGTGCAACAACCAGCAGACCCAAAGTCCAGCTACTATGCAGAGACCAAAGAAGGAACCAGCTATAGCCTGCTTAGACTGGGAGGTATATATACCGCCAACGTCATTCTGGCGAGGAATAGAGGGGAAGCGTCAACACCTGAGCAGTATGACCACTCAGCAGTTGGGGCCAAATACTCCCTTGCCGATGGAGTACACCAGGCGTCAGCGCAATGGCGTCAATACTGACGTCACGCGCATGGTGCTGGGGGCGTTGAGTTGATGCGGGCTACATACCTGGCCTCATTTACAATGAAGGTCTTTTTTGTGGATTTTTCAAATGGTTTACTGCCTTTTTTTGATTGGCGTTTTCATATTTGTACAGTATATTTGTGTGATCACACAGTTGTTCACTGATTTTTTTGCATTGCATTATTAGTTTATCTGGATTAGTGCAGCACTTGTTTCTATATGTAATATTTATTATATTGGATGTCTTTATTTTAAGGCTACACCTCTTTTTTTGTAAATAGGCTACTATGTGTACCCTATGCTCATTCACAAATCGGGTGGTATCTGGGGGCCCCCTCATTATTAAAGGGGATTCCAGATTCTGATAATCCCCCCACCTGCAGACCCCCACAACCACAGAGGAAGGTTTGTGGTGAAAAGGCCCTTGTCCTTATCAACATGGGTACTTCCCCATGTTGAGGGCATGTGGCCTGACGGGGTTCAGGAGGGGGGATGTACCATTTGCTAGAAATGTTAAAACTTTTTGTAAATGTTGATGCTAAAAAAAAAAATCACTACTCTTAGCTACACTGAATTTTTTAAAAATATTCTTTGCATTGGTACATCTTCCCCAGGGAAGTGCTCACCCCCATGCTATTTTTTGATACCCCTTGCATATTGCAGAAGATGGCCATTTTTAATTTGACAGTTTCGCTTCATATCAATTTCAATGCAGTTCGGGTTCAGCATCTGAGCTTCTTGCCAAACCAAACCGAAAACTATTTTTTTTTAGTTAAGGAATGTTCTGCCACTGCCTGGAGGCATTATGACCATTAATGGCATCGACACAATTTGGGAAGTGACATTGTTCTTAAAACAGTTGTGCAATTTGGGACCATTCTTCCATGGTAGACTTCTTTCTTATTGAGAACATATCATATGGCAGCATGTGTAAGATGGCCAAGCAGGAAGTTGTAATGCAGACTGAAAAATTAGTGGCCCATATCAAGGTACTGTAATACCTTGTCAGGAATTATTTCCAAAGTCGAAGGCATGTTGCTTTGTATGGTTAGGGGAGGGGGTGATGCACTCTATTTGCCCCTTCCTTTCCTGACCAACCAGACAACATGCCTGAATAAGGAATTGGTATGCATTTTGGGGACTTTTTTGCTAGTTTTAGCAGCCTCCTTCATCCACAATCCCCTGCAGGAAAAAAAAACAGTGTAACCCTCAAAAATTCAATAGGAGACCCATATCATAGATAGGAGTTTGGTATGGAACTTTGAGGGGATCTCAAGTAAAAAACAAACAAAACAAAAAAAAGGCTCCTGACAAAATCCATACCTGAGAAGATATTTTCATCTTGAATTCTGCTCTCGCTGCTTTTTCCGGCTGCCATAGGACTAAGGCCTGCTGCACACAGGCCTCGGCTTGTATAAGAGTAGTGTGAACAGCAAGATTTGACAAAGCATTTGTAGAGCTTTCAGCAAGCTTTGAAGCTTTTAAAGTGCCATTCAGCTCCAGTTTATAAATGTTGAACACAAATCATAATGGGAGTGTTGATTGCTGCTTTGTACAAGCTGCTAGCAGGCTTCGGCACTTCTTGAAGCTTGTTAAAAGCTTTCTGAAGCCAGTTTTAGTTTGCTTAAAGTGGCAATCAACACTCCCATTAGAATCTGTGTTCAACATTTACAAACTGGAGCTGAATGGTACTTACAGGCCAGGTTCACACATTTCAGGCGTGTTTCTCCGCATCCAATTCTCATGACAGGAGAGTGTGACCGGCTCTCAATGAAGCCGGTTCACACAGCTTCAGGACGGCCGCGGTCTGCATTTAAAAAGGGTCCTATGCCTCTTTGGTTCTGATTCAGGTGCAAATTAAAGCAAAAATTTGGACCTGATTTGCACCTAAATTGGTGAACAGGGACGCATCGGACCCCATGCTGTGAACCGCAGATGCAGCATATGTAAACCCAACCTAAAAGATTCAACAAAGCTTACTGAAAGCTCCACAAGTGCTTTGTCAAAGCTTACAGTTTCACGCTGCTCTTATGCAATTTGAGGCTTGTTTGAAACAAGCCTAAGGATTCAGGTGAGAGAATGAAATGGCAGTTATGTTTATATTTTTCAACCCATCAAACAATTCTATAAAGTTTGTGGCAGTGACAAATACAGTATAAAGGGACTACAAGTAATTTTCAGGGTTTGTAGTTCTTAAAGCTGAATACTGGGAATTGGACAAAATGTACCCTTGCAGTGAGCCATTTCCACATTACAAGGGCTAAATGCATATATAATATACGGATGCAGAGAAAAGTGTAATACAGTTGTGCTCATAAGTTTACATACCCTGGCAGAATTTATGATTTATTGGCCATTTTTCTAATACAATGAATGATAACACAAAAACTTTTCTTTCACTCATGGTTAGTGTTTGGGTGAAGCCATTTATTACTCTTTTTAAATCATAATGGCAACAGAAACTACCCAAATGACCCTGATCAAAAGTTTACATACCCTGGTGATTGTGGCCTGGTAACATGCACACAATTTGACACAAAGGGGTTTGAATGACTATTAAAGGTAACCATCCTCACCTGTGATCTGTTTGCTTATAATTAGTGTGTGTGTATAAAAGGTCAATGTGTTTCTGGACTCCTGACAGACCCTTGCATCTTTCATCCAGTGCTGCACTAACATTTCAGGATTCTGAGTCATGTGGAAAGCAAAAGAATTGTCAAAGGATCTGCGGGAAAAGGTAGTTGAACTGTATAAAACATGAAAGGGATATAAAAGGATATCCAAGGAATTGAGAATGCCAATCAGCAGTGTTCAAACTCTAATCAAGAAGTGGAAAATGAGGGGTTCTGTTGAAACCATACCACGGTCAGGTAGACCAACTAAAATTTCAGCCACAACTGCCAGGAAAATTGTTTGCGATGCAAATAAACCCACAAATAACTTCAGGTGAAATACAGGACTCTCTTAAAACATGCGGTGTGGCTGTTTCAAGATGCACAATAAGGAGGCACTTGAAGAAAGATGGGCTGCATGGTCGAATTGCCAGAAGAAAGCCATTACTATGTAAATGCCACAAAGTATCCCACTTACAATAGCATAAACAGCACAGAGACAAGCCTCAAACCTTCTGGCACAAAGTCATTTGGAGTGATAGGACCAAAATATAGCTTTTTTTATTCATAAGCATAAACGCTACATTTGGAGAGGAGTCAACAAGGCCTATGATAAAAGTTACACCATACCTACTGTGAAACACAGAGGTGGATCGCTGATATTTTGTGGATGTGTGAGCTACAAAGGCAAAGGAAATTTGGTCAAAATTGATGGCAAGATGAATGGAGCATGTTATCAAAAAATACTGGAGGAACATTTGCATTCATCAGCCAGGAAGCTGCGCATGGGACTCATGGGTCTCAGAGCTCAAACCTGATCTGGACCATTTGCTAAGGAAGGAACAGCATCTGGAAAGGGCATACAGGAAACTGCTAGAACAAGTTCAGCAGCATGCCAGAGAATCGGCAGTGGAAAATCCGGAGATTGCCGTCCCTGAAGTGCTGACAACAGGGCAGAGATCTGCTAACCTCTGCCCAGAAATGATAGCATCTTCTGGGTTCCATGGACAGGAGATGGTGAACCTCTATTCCCAGACATCAGTTGCAGAGACATGGGATTTGATAGACTTTTCTGCTGAGGAAGAACAACCTGATGAGCCTCCAGCAGAAGAGCTGCTATCAGGGCCAAAGTTCACTGTGTTCTGCCCAGCACCAACAGTGGCTTCGGCCTTCGTGAGAGAAGAGGTAGTCGGCCTTTCTCCCACAACACTGACAGGGACATGTGATTTTCTGCCAGCAGCATCTATGGAGTTAAAACAAACTTCTCCAGCTGAAGATCTGGTAACTGAACAGAGGGTCCAAGACCTCTGTCCCACACTTTTACCAATTCCAGAGACTGGGGATTTAATAGACGTTTCTGTAGAGGAGGAACCACCTGGCAAACCCCCAGCAGAAGTGCTGGCAACTGGACAGAGGGTCCAAGACCTCTGCCCCACACCTGCAGCAATTGTGGAGGCCCAAGGTTAGGAGGTGGCAGTCTATCGCGAGCTGCAGATCAGGATCCAAGGAGAGAATGCAGTCATCACCTCACAACTGCAGCTTGATCTGGTGTCGGTTGATGGGGCTTCAGTCCCCACCTGTATACCCCAGGGATGCTGGGCAGTGGGCCCAGATCCCCAACAGCAGGATGGAGTGAGCCCAGTCCCCCTGTCTTCTCTCCAGCGGCAGAAAGGATTCCAGGGAGAAGGGCCAGTCCGGGCCTCTCCCCAGCGGCAGATATGTTCTCTGAGAGAGGCAGAGGATGGCTGGGTGAGTAATACACAGTTTGGAATAATTTGTTTGGGGTACTGTGTAGGTACAGGCAGTAGAGGACTGGAACTATGGACTAACTTCGGAGTCAACCCGTCTGGGGTCTCCTCCTGTGTTAGTCTCCTGCTGAAAGGGGAGAAATGTCACGAACCTGGCCGGAGCAGAGGCTGTTGGAGAGGACTGTGTGCGGGCCTGTTGCCCACCGATTATGGGCCCTAGCATTTGAGGTGAATGAGAAATCCAGTCTGAACTGTATTAATCGGACTCAGTCATGTATATATTGTATGGGGACTCCTTACTGTAGATTTGTGTCCATGAAGAGGGAGGGGGGATTCCTCCAGCAGCCCCCTGCTGATGAGACTGATTCATTCTGCTGGGACACATCCTGTGAGGAGATACTGGTGTTATCAACATGTGTTTATGTTAATTGAGAGAGCTGATCACATTAGCCACCAGCACTGGCTAATAGACGAATGGTCTAGGCTGAGGAGGGGGGAGATTGTTAATTGTAATTAGCTCCAGCTATTGTGTTTATATTAATGTGTGAAGCTCGGTGCCCACAAGACTGTCATCTGGTCTGGGTACATTTTGTAGTAAATTAGCTCATGTTAATTAGGTTAGCTTTGAGTCATCCCTGCTGTATAAAGGTCTGTGAGATCTCAAAATAAAAGTTAGTTCTGATGTACTCCAAGACTGGTGTTGTCTAGTTCTTGGGGTTCCTATAGCCAGATCCATTGGACTCGTGTTCCAGAACTTAGGAAACGGTATACGACGGAAGCACTCAAGCGGAGTGTGGGGCGTTCCGTGACAGGGACGTACTTGGACATTCCAACATGACAATGGTCCAAAACACAAGGCCAAGTCGACCTATCATTGGCTACAGCAGAATAAAGAGAAGGTTCTGGAGGCGCCATCTCAGTCTCCTGACCTCAATATCATTGAGCCACTCTGGGGAGATCTCAAACGTGCACTTCATGCAAGACAGTCCAAGAATTTACAGGAACCGGAGGCTTTTTGCTAAGAGGGCAGCTTTACCATCAGAGAAGATAAAGAGCCTAATCCACAAATGCCACAAAAGACTTCAAGCTGATGTTAAAGGGGGTAATGGTATTAAGAACTTGGTTATGTAAACTTTTGATCAGGGTCATTTGGCTAGTTTCTGTTGTCATTATGATTTAAAAAGAGTAAACACAGTTGATTGATAATAAATGGCTTCAGCCAGGGCCGGTACAAGGCAGTGGCGGAAGGGGCGGATGCCCTGGGCGGGACAAATTACTAGAGGAAGGGGGCGCAGGTGAAGTGGCTGGACTGTACACACAGAATACTGCACAGCCAGTCAGAGCTGCTGTGATGTCTGTGCCATGCGCTAGTGCACAGCGAGGACGAGCCCTTCACTTCCCTGTCAGGCGGAGCAATCTCCGCACGACTGCCGTTGTTCTGACAAGAAAGTCCCCCCCATGGGATAGTGTTGGGCAGGGCCGGATTAAGATAGGGGCTGGTGGAGCTGCAGCTCCAGGCCCCTCCCTCAATATAGGCCCATGGCAGTGGCTTATGAATGTCTGTGTGCCTTCCTGAAGGAAGAAGAGCCCTCCGTGCACACATGGAGGAGACAAGTGTTAGTCACTGCAGCCGAGTCCTGTCTCTGTCGATGCCTGACTCCTATCACAGGATCTGTTACACTCACACAGATCCTCAGTGTCTGGGAGCTGTCTGGGGGAGGAGCGCTGATGTTCTAACCAGCAGGAGCCCGGGAGGAAGGACATCTCCCGTGCTGTTGAGATAAGGTTAGTACATTTGTTAGGGAGGTGTTTTATTGTGCTAGGGGAAAGACTGCTGCTTCCCCCCATGTAATGTGCTCTCTTGTGCCCAGTGCCCACCATGTCATGTGCATTGCAGTGCCCCCATGTAATGTGCTGTGCCCACTATGTCATGTCATGTGCATTGCAGTGCCCCCCATGTAATGTGCTGTGCCCACCATGTCATGTCATGTGCATTGCAGCGACCCCATGTAATGATCTGTGCCCACTATGTCATGTCATGTGCATTGCAGTGCCCCCATGTAATGTGCTGTGCCCACAATGTCATGTCATGTGCATTGCAGTGGCCCCATGTAATGTGCTGTGCCCACTATGTCATGTGCTGTGCATTGCAGTGCCCCCATGTAATGTGCTGTGCCCACTATGTCATGTGCTGTGCACTGCAGTGCCCCCCATGTAATGTGCTGTGCCCACTATGTCAGGTGCTGTGCATTGCAGTGCCCCCATGTAATGTGCTGTGCCCAGTATGTAATTTGATGTGCATTGCAGTGCTCACTATGTAATGTGCAGTGCCCACCATGTCATGTGCTGTACATTGCAGTGCACACCATGTAATGTGCTGTACATTGCAGTGCCCACCATGTAATGTGCTGTACATTGCAGTGCCCACCATGTCATGTGCTGTACATTGCAGTGCCCACCATGTAATGTGCAGTGCCCACCATGTAATGTGCTGTGCCATGCAGTGATCTCACCAAGTAATGTACAGTGCCCACCATGTAATGTGATGTGCCATGCAGTGCCCACCATGTCATGTGCAGTTCCCACCATGTCATGTGTTGTGCCCACCCTGCCATGTGTTGTGCCCAGCATGTAGTGTGTTATTTCCACTGTGCAATGTGCTGGGCTGTTCAGCAGTGCCCACCATGTCATGTGCAGTTCCTAACATGTAATGTGCAGTTTCATTGCCCACCATGAAATGTGTTATGCCATGCAGTGCCCACCATGTAATGTGTTGTGCCATTCAGTGCCCACCATGTAATGCACTGTGCCCACCACGTCATGTGCTGTGCCATGCAGTGCCCACCATGTAATGCGCTGTACCCACCATGTAATGTGCTGTGCCATGCAGTGCCAACCGTGTCATGTGCAGTGCCCACCATGTAAATTACTGTGCAGTGCCCACCCTGTCATGCTGTGTTGTGCCCACCATGTCATGTGCTGCGCCATGCAGTGCTTACCATGTAATGTGCTGTACCCAGCATGTAATGTGCTGTACATTGTCCACCATGGCATGTGCCGTGCAGTACCCACAATGGAATGCACTATGCAGGGCTCACCATGTCATGTGCGGTGTCCACCAATTAATGTGCTGTGCTCACAATGTAATGTGCTGTGTCATGCAGTGCCCACCAAATCATGTGGTGTCATGCAGTGCCCACCTTGTCATGTGCTGTACAGTGCCCACCATGTCATGTGCAGTACCCACCATAGAATATGCTGTGCTCACCATATAATGTGCTGTGCAGTGCCCACTTGTAATGTGCAGTGCCCACCATGTAATGTGCTCAGCTGTGCCATCCATGTCATGTGCTGTGCCCACCATATAAGGTCCTGTGCCCACCGTGTGCATGTGCTGTGTTGTGCCCACTATGCAATGTGCTCTGTTGTGCAGTACCAACCATGTCATGTGCTGTGCCCACCATATGATGTACTGTGCCTATGTATGGCTGAGCTCGCATTGGATTTGCACAAAAAAGATGCAGGGATTTTTTTTTTCGCGCACTAGAATCAGATCGCATGTTCGTGTGTTCTCACCCATTCGATCCGATTCCTGTCCGAATCCACAGTTCGCATTGCAATCTGCAAACTGATCTGGGGGTATTACTAACATTCTATTGACACCCGCAGTGGTTCTCAGAGGGCAGCGTGAACTGCCTGCGGGAGAGATGCGATGTGGGAACCGGCGCTGGAATCGCACTGGTTCTCACATTGCTACAGTGTGAATCTAGGCTTAGGGTTTCGGGTGCATGCCCCTGCCCGCCTACTTCTCTGTGATTTGACACAGTGGGAGTATGTCAGCAGATCCCAACCAGTGATTCATGGGCGGGACCTATTGACTGGCTGTGTCACAGCCCAGAGCCCTGTGTTGACAATCAACACAGGGCTCTATACAAAGGAAATGTTCGCTTGCAAAGCAGTGAAAATAAACAAGCCAGTCAATGGTAAAAATCAGTACACACATTACACATTGTTGGGCACACAATTAACCCCTTAGATGCCCATAGATATTAACCCCTTCTCAGCCGTTGTCATTAGTACAGTGTCGGTGCATATTATTAGCACTGATCAGTGTATAAAGCTACATTCATGACCTAGGTATTCCAGAGCTTCTTTTGGGCAACAAGCGTCCCGCAATTTTGTCGCAATTTGTTGAGGGACAATTGCCACAAAATTGCACCGCGATTGGGGTGCCATTTAAAGTAATGGGATCGCAAGCGTGTCTGTGCTTCAATTTGGAAATTGCAGGCAGAATCACAGCAATCCAGAATGCCTAGGTGTGAACTGAGCCTTAGTGTCACTGGGTCCCACTATAAGTCGCTCCTTCTTTACAACCGAGGGGGGGCGCAGTTTGCTATCTTCGCCCTGGGCACCAGATGACCTTGTCCCAGCACTGGCTTCAGCCAAACACTAACCATGAGTGAAAGAAAAGTTTTTGTGTTATCAATCATATTCTCTGAAAAATGGCCAAGAAATCATCAATTCTGCCAGGATATGTAAACTTATGGGCACAACTGTACATACCTTATTTATGGCTTTGGCAGGCTTCCTCCATCCATGCAACCGGTCCAGCACTGTCAACTTTTTTAGGGTGCTATCAGCTGTGGTCACGTTCTTGCTTCCTCTATGTACATTGTAGTACATTGTAGTGAATTGCAATGTGGGTAATTTTATTTCCTTGACTTTAGCTTTAATGCCACAGCTGGATTTAAAGGAGAAGTATGGCCAAAGCTTTTTTGGTCATACTTCTATGGATCACAGGAGTGCAATCTGTTCTGCCCTGCTGTGACCCATTTTCAGCCGACAGCGGGCTAAAGCCTGCTGTTGGTTGACATCACTCGGCCAGTGTGGGCTCAGGAAAGATCCCAACTTTACAGTCAGGATCCACCCATAAGCCTGGACCGGCAGCTGGCTCAGCCTCTTAGCGATCCACCAGCCTTCCCACCCACTTCACATTCCAGCACTCCAGTGAGCACTGGATGGCAGAGCAGAGAGACACAGACTGACAGCCATGGCTCTCTGCTCAGAGCAGAGGGGGAGAACTGAGTGATCAGTGGTGTTTGATTGCTCAGTTCTCACTGCAGAGATGGCAGGGGACAGCTAAATGAGTATAAATGCCCGAAACCTAAAAATGCACAAATTGTGATAAAATGTTTTCTTCTGGCCATCGCCATACATTTATGGCAAAATTCAAGGTAACTGTAAGGGAAAGGGAGTGTACAAGGAATCAGAATATTCTTTATAGTCTAAAAAACATTAGGCCATCTCTCCTTTCTCTTTTTAGTTCTGCGCATAAAACAGACCATATTCTTGCTCCGAAATTGCATCTTGGCATTATAGTTTACTAAAAAAAACTCATTACATAGGAGTAGAGCTTGTACAAAAGTGAATTTTCACTCAGATGCACCTAGGGTAGCAAGTTATTTAAATATAGCTTGGCTTAGGGTCTGAATTTTGCATAAGGAGGGACATCTGATTGTACAGTTACCTAAGTTGGAAAATGATACATGGCATTGTATGTCACTTCACCCCACAAAAAAACAAAACAAATGCATCCATGATGCTTTTAATCCCTGATCCAATTGTTGAATTAGTCCTTCTTAAATAATCAGCCTCTTGTAACGTCATCACTGCAGTCTTCTGGAACCGGATAGGTCTATGTTGCTGGACAGCCAATGGAAAGTGTCAACCAGGACGTGACATGGCCACAAAAAAAAGGACACATTTCCTTTGCAATCTGGAGAGTCAATGACTCATGATTCATCCCTTCATGTGACTGTGGGTTTAGGTGAGAGAAATTGACTTTTAGGTTGATTTTTTTTTTTTTATCCTAATGCATGGGGAGGGGGGCAGGTAAAGGGTGTGTGTGGTGATGATAGTGAGACTGGAAATCAATCATTTATTATATTCCCAGACAGCTTATGCTTAATAAAGCATTACATTCTACAGACTGCATTGATTTCAGTAATATGACAGCTAGTACTGATATTTCATATTAATTATAAATGCAACAACATGAAATAGAGCTATATTTTAAACATACAAATAACTACTAAAAGCAATGCTTACATCAGGATTTTCTTTGAATCTAATTGAGTTTGTGTGATACTATAAATAAATTATTTTTGTCAAGACAGCCTAGAGATGCTTCTCAGTATGTCAAAGTATGATAAATGTTAAATGTTTGCATGCTTTAATTCCCAGCCCACTGAACAACTGTATTAGTAATAGGGATGAGCTTCGTGTTCGAGTCGAACCCATGTTCGACTCGAACATCGGCTGTTCGACCGTCCGTCGAATTGCGAACGATATGGGCCGTTCGCGCCAAATTCGTGTGGCGCGTCACGGCCCATAATTCACTGCGGCATCGCAGTGCATTGCTGGCTGATGATTGGCCAAGCATGCACTATGACCCGCATGCTTGGCCAATCACAGCGCCGTCAGTAGAGAGAGCTGTAATTGGCCAAAGCCAGGGTGGCTTTGGCCAATTATGGCTCAGGGGATTTAGTACACACCCCACACTATATAAGGCCGCCTGCACGGCGGCCCTGTGTAGTGTGTGTTCCGGTGTGCTGAGAGATAGAGAGAGAGAGAGACAGTGTCATTTGATTTGAGTTAGATAGATTAGGCAGAACAGTCAGTCAGTTAGCTGCACTTACAGTGTATTGTGTATATATATGCATCCCAGGTGTTGCATATATATATATACACTGTATTCAGTTTAGCTAGATCCGTTCCTGTTATCTTCTATCTAGACTATTTAGTGCAGTGTGTCCTGCTCACAGTGTTCAGCTAGATCCGTTCCTGCTATTTACATTCAGTGCAGTGCGTCCTGCTCACAGTGTTCAGCTAGATCCGTTCCTGCTATTTACATTCAGTGCAGTGCGTCCTGCTCACAGTGTTCAGCTAGATCCGTTCCTGCTATTTACATTCAGTGCAGTGCGTCCTGCTCACAGTGTTCAGCTAGATCCGTTCCTGCTATTTACATTCAGTGCAGTGCGTCCTGCTCACAGTGTTCAGCTAGATCCGTTCCTGGTATTTACATTTAGTGCAGTGCGTCCTGCTCACAGTGTTCAGCTAGATCCGTTCCTGCTATTTACATTCAGTGCAGTGCGTCCTGCTCACAGTGTTCAGCTAGATCCGTTCCTGCTATATACATTTAGTGCAGTACGTCCTGCTCACAGTGTTCAGCTAGATCCGTTCCTGCTATTTACATTCAGTGCAGTGCGTCCTGCTCACAGTGTTCAGCTAGATCCGTTCCTGCTATTTACATTCAGTGCAGTGCGTCCTGCTCACAGTGTTCAGCTAGATCCGTTCCTGCTATTTACATTCAGTGCAGTGCGTCCTGCTCACAGTGTTCAGCTAGATCCGTTCCTGCTATTTACATTCAGTGCAGTGCGTCCTGCTCACAGTGTTCAGCTAGATCCGTTCCTGGTATTTACATTTAGTGCAGTGCGTCCTGCTCACAGTGTTCAGCTAGATCCGTTCCTGCTATTTACATTCAGTGCAGTGCGTCCTGCTCACAGTGTTCAGCTAGATCCGTTCCTGCTATATACATTTAGTGCAGTACGTCCTGCTCACAGTGTTCAGCTAGATCCGTTCCTGCTATTTACATTCAGTGCAGTGCGTCCTGCTCACAGTGTTCAGCTAGATCCGTTCCTGCTATTTACATTCAGTGCAGTGCGTCCTGCTCACAGTGTTCAGCTAGATCCGTTCCTGCTATTTACATTCAGTGCAGTGCGTCCTGCTCACAGTGTTCAGCTAGATCCGTTCCTGCTATATACATTTAGTGCAGTACGTCCTGCTCACAGTGTTCAGCTAGATCCGTTCCTGCTATTTACATTCAGTGCAGTGCGTCCTGCTCACAGTGTTCAGCTAGATCCGTTCCTGCTATTTACATTCAGTGCAGTGCGTCCTGCTCACAGTGTTCAGCTAGATCCGTTCCTGCTATTTACATTCAGTGCAGTGCGTCCTGCTCACAGTGTTCAGCTAGATCCGTTCCTGCTATTTACATTCAGTGCAGTGCGTCCTGCTCACAGTGTTCAGCTAGATCCGTTCCTGGTATTTACATTTAGTGCAGTGTGTCCTGCTCACAGTGTTCAGCTAGATCCGTTCCTGTTATCTTCCTACTGACAGGCAGGCTTGTCTGGTTACAGTATATAAAGCTACCTGAAGAAAATTACAGGTGTTCTTTTTGATCCTATTAGTACCACGGTCAGGCAGCTAGACTATTTACATTTAGTACAGTGTGTCCTGCTCACAGTGTTCAGCTAGATCCGTTCCTGTTATCTTCCTACTGACAGGCAGGCTTGTCTGGTTACAGTATATAAAGCTACCTGAAGAAAATTACAGGTGTTCTTTTTGATCCTATTAGTACCACGGTCAGGCAGCTAGACTATTTACATTTAGTACAGTGTGTCCTGCTCACAGTGTTCAGCTAGATCCGTTCCTGTTATCTTCCTACTGACAGGCAGGCTTGTCTGGTTACAGTATATAAAGCTACCTTAAGAAAATTACAGGTGTTCTTTTTGATCCTATTAGTACCACGGTCAGGCAGCTAGACTATTTACATTTAGTACAGTGCGTCCTGCTCACAGTGTTCAGCTAGATCCGTTCCTGCTATATACATTTAGTGCAGTACGTCCTGCTCACAGTGTTCAGCTAGATCCGTTCCTGTTATCTTCCTACTGACAGGCAGGCTTGTCTGGTTACAGTATATAAAGCTACCTGAAGAAAATTACAGGTGTTCTATCCCAGCTTAGTGCAGCTACAGGCCATTAGTATGTCTGGAAGGCCAAGAAGGAGAGGCAGACAGTCACAAGCCAATAAGAGAGGGCAAGCAGGCTCTGTGTCTAGTGCTGGTCGTGGAGACGGTGCATCCTCATCAGCACGTGGCCATGGGACACGCTTGGCCTTTTTTTCGGCAGCTGGCCGTGTTGAGCCGCAACATGCGGAAGACTTGGTCGAGTGGATGACCAAGCCGTCCTCATCCTCCTCATCCTCTCTCACCCATGCCCAGGGTGCTTTGTCTGGCAAAGCAGCGGCCTCTTCCCTCAGCTCAATGTCATCAGTGACTCCTTCCCTAGCTCCACCATGTCCTCATGAGGATTCCCTCGAACTGTTTGACCACAGTGTTGGGTACATGCTCCAGGAGGATGCCCAGCGTTTGGAAGGCTCTGATGATGATACTGAGCTCAATGAAGGCAGTAACATGAGCACGGACAGAGGGGGTGCCCAAGAAGGACAGCAATCTGGCAGTCATGCTCCCCCTGCTGCAGCATACTGCCAGGTTTGCTCCAGTGATGAGGAGGGAGGGGATGATGAGGTCACTGACTCAACGTGGGTGCCTGATAGGAGAGAGGAGGAGGAGGAGGAGGAGGAGGTGGCACATCACCAACTAGGCAGGATGCCCTCCAGGGGCCAGCCTAAGGGCAGCACATTGACTGCATCACACCCCAAAGCTCCACATGTGCAGGGCGCTGCAGTCTCTGCGCGTTATTCAAAAAGTTCTTTGGTGTGGGCCTTTTTTGAGACGAGTGCATCAGATCGCACCGCTGCTATTTGCAACATATGTCTCAAGCGTATCTCGCGTGGCCAAAACATCTCCCGCTTGGGTACCACATGCTTGACCAGACATATGTTGACCTGCCA
This sequence comes from Lithobates septentrionalis, assembly GCA_037952835.1. NCBI lineage: Eukaryota > Metazoa > Chordata > Amphibia > Anura > Ranidae > Lithobates > Lithobates septentrionalis. The sequence continues at coordinate 3,277,986 of JBBDGP010000111.1, read as the reverse complement.
TGCAGTTCGTTGGCAAGCGTATCTGAAAGACCCACACCAAAGAACAAAGAGGATCTCTCCTTGCTCCTCATCAGCTGAGATTTCCAACCCCACTAGACCTTCAGTCCTCTCTGAGACCTGCAGTGAGAGGAATGAAGGTGTAGAATTAGGTGTGTCACAGCCAAGTACTTGTGGGCAATCTGCTTTTGGTACACCGACGTCAGATTGTACCAGGCAAATTTCCCTGCCCCAGCTGCTGCACCGCCGAAAGAAGTTTGCTCCCAGCCATCCACATGCCCAGCGGTTGAATGCTAGCTTGGCAAAATTGCTAGCACTTCAACTGCTGCCTTTTCAGTTGGTAGACTCTGCCCCCTTCCGTGAGTTTGTGGAATGTGCGGTTCCTCAGTGGCAGGTACCCAAACGCCACTTTTTCTCACGGAAGGCGATTCCGGCTCTCTACCGGCATGTGGAAGGCAATGTCCATGCCTCGCTGGACAGGGCGGTCAGCGGTAAGGTGCATATTACCGCTGACTCATGGTCCAGCAGGCATGGACAGGGACGTTACTTAAGTTTCACGGCGCATTGGGTGACTCTGCTGGCAGCTGGGAAGGATGCAGGACAAGGTGCAGTAGTGTTGGAGGTTGTTCCGCCACCACGCCTCCAAAATGCTGATTGTGACACACCTCTCTCCTCCACCCCCTCCTCTTCTTCTTCCTCCATGGCCTCTTCCTCGGAACCAGCGGTGCTCCGTAGGCGTTCAAGGGGCTACGCAAGTACGCAGGCCAAAAGATGCCATGCGGTGCTTGAGCTGGTGTGCTTGGGGGACAGGAGCCACACTGGGGCAGAGGTTCTGTCAGCTCTGCAGGGGCAGGTTCAGAGGTGGTTGACGCCACGCCAACTTAAGGCAGGAATGGTGGTTTGCGACAATGGCACCAACCTCCTCTCTGCCCTCCGACAGGGACAACTGACCCATGTGCCCTGTTTGGCTCACGTCCTTAACTTGGTGGTGCAGCGGTTCTTGGGCAGGTACCCGGGCTTACAGGATGTCCTGAGGCAGGCCAGGAAAGTCTCTGTGCATTTCCGCCGGTCATATAATGCCAGTGCTCGGCTGACGGACCTCCAAAAGGAGTTTAACCTGCCCAAGAACCGCCTAATCTGTGACATGCCCACCAGGTGGAACTCGACGTTGGCCATGCTGCAGCGGCTGCACACGCAGCAGAGGGCCATCAATGAGTACCTGTGCGACTATGGCACCAGGACAGGGTCAGGGGACCTTGGTTTTTTTTCCCCACGCCAGTGGGCCATGATCAGGGATGCATGCACTGTCCTGTCACCATTCGAGGAGGCCACGAGGATGGTGAGCACTGACAGTGCATGCATCAGTGACACTGTCCCCCTTGTCCACCTGTTGGAGCACACGCTGCGTGGAATAATGGACAGGGCACTTGAGGCAGAACAGAGGCAGGAAGAGGAGGACTTCCTTAGCTCTCAAGGCCCCCTTTATCCAGACAGTGTTCCTGCGTGCCCGCCGATCACACAGGAAGAGGACGAGGAGGAGGAGGAGGAGGAGGAGGAGGAAGATTGTGTCAGTATGGAGGTGGAGCCTGGCACTCAGCATCAGCAGTCTTTAAGGGATCAGTCCCAAGGAACACATGGACTTGTACGTGGCTGGGAGGAGGTGGCTGCGGACGTTGTTGTCCTTAGTGACCCAGAGGACTCCGGACCGAATGCCTCAGCAAACCTACGCTGCATGGCCTCCCTGATCCTGCAAAGCCTGCGTAAGGATCCTCGTATTCGTGGTATCAAGGAGAAGGACCAATACTGGCTGGCAACCCTCCTTGATCCACGTTACAAGGGTAAGGTTGCGGACCTTATCTTGCCATCGCAGAGGGAGCAGAGGATGAAACATCTTCGGGAGGCCTTGCAGAAAGGTCTGTGCAACGCGTTCCCAGAGACTGGGAGGTTACAAACTCCTGTTTCTGGACAACGTGTTGCTGAGGCTTCGGTCAGTCAAAGAAGGAGCGGTGGAGAAGGTGGCCGTCTGACCGATGCGTTCAGACAATTTTTTGGTCCGCAGCCCCAAGGTATGATCGGTTCCAGCAACCATCGCCAGCGTCTGTTTTACATGGTGCAGGAATACCTAGGGGCAAGATCAGACTTGGACACCTTTCCCACCGAAAATCCTCTGGGTTACTGGGTCTTGAGGATGGATCACTGGCCAGAGCTTGCACAGTATGCAATTGAGCTACTGGCCTGTCCTGCATCCAGCGTTCTTTCGGAACGTACATTCAGTGCTGCTGGAGGCGTGGTAACCGATCACAGGGTGCGTCTGTCCACTGACTCGGTCGATCGGCTGACCTTCATAAAAATGAATCAGTCTTGGATCACCACCAGCTACCAAGCACCTGATGCTGATGTAACTGAATAATTTTTTTCAGATCCCTTCAAAGACTGCCTATGCTGATGCTGAGTGATTATCCCTGAGTAATTATCCTCTTCCTCCTCAATCATCACGCTGATAGCTTGTAAGAACATTTTTGGTTCTGGGCGCCACCACCAGTGCCTAAGGCACAATTTTTCAGCCCCTGTATAACAGGGGCGTGTAATTACAATTTTTGATGTAATACTTTACAGCACGGCTCGTTCCTGCATTCCAACTAGAGTGTCTGTGAGGGGTTGCAGTGTTGTGGCACCAGCACCAGTGCCTAAGGCCCAATTTTTCTGCCCCTGTCTAACAGGGGCGTGAAATTACAATTTTTGATGCAATACTTTGCAGCAGGGCTCGTTCCTGCATTCCAACTAGAGTGTCTGTGAGGGGTTGCAGTGTTGTGGCACCAGCACCAGTGCCTAAGGCCCAATTTTTCTGCCCCTGTCTAACAGGGGCGTGTAATTACAATTTTTGATGCAATACTTTGCAGCAGTGCTCGTTCCTGCGTTCCAACTAGAGTGTCTGTGAGGGGTTGCAGTGTTGTGGCACCAGCACCAGTGCCTAAGGCCCAAATTTTCTGCCCCTGTCTAACAGGGGCGTGTAATTACAATTTTTGATGCAATACTTTGCAGCAGGGCTCGTTCCTGCGTTCCAACTAGAGTGTCTGTGAGGGGTTGCAGTGTTGTGGCACCAGCACCAGTGCCTAAGGCCTAATTTTTCAGCTCCTGTTCAACAGGGGCATGTAATTACAATTCTTGATCTAATATTTCACAGCAGGGCCCTGTGAGGGCTTACAGTGTTTTGGCCACAGCAACACCTAAGGCCCAAATTTCTGCTGAGTATATAGGGCAGGACCCTACTTTCAAACATCTAACTTACAAACGACTCCTACTTGCAAACGGAAGGAGACAACAGGAAGTGAGATGAAATCTACCCATAGGAAGGGAAATTCTCTCATGTAAGAGTTAATATGGGAAAACAATTTCTCCTTTCCACTGATGCTTTCCAATCCTTGTTCCACAAAAAAACCCAAATTTTCAAAAAACATTTTTCATTGGGACAAAAAAGTGAGGTGAAATCTTCTGAAGAGGAGGAAAGACGCAAAACAAATGTCACAGGGGTGATAACCCTTCCCTATGTTTTCCAAAAAGCTTAGAAAAGATTTTTTGGCTGGAGCTAAACACATTAAAAATGTTCAAAATTACAAACAGATTCTACTTAACAACAAACCTACAGTCCCTGTCTTGTTTGCACCGCCTGTATACTGCTGTTCAGAGTATATAGGGACCTTTCCTTATTTTAATTTGGGTGCGGGGTTCCCCTTAATATCCATACAAGACCCAAAGGGCCTGGTAATGGACTGGGGGGTACCCATGCCGTTTGTCTCACTGATTTTCATCCATATTGCCAGGACCCGACATGACATTAAACCCGCAAGCAGTTTTAAATGAGATTTTTTCCTTTAAAAATGACATTTGGTGCAGGGACTGTTCTAAACATGGGAAACACGCGTCACTTTACAGGCATACTATAGACACCCCCCAGGTACGATATTTAAAGGAATATTTCACTTTTTTTTTTTTACTTTAAGCATCATTAAAATCACTGCTCCCGAAAAAACGGCCGTTTTTAAAAGTTTTTTTTGCATTGATACATGTCCCCTGGGGTAGGACCCGGGTCCCCAAACCCTTTTTAGGACAATACCATGCAAATTAGCCTTTAAAATGAGCACTTTTGATTTCGAACGTTCGAGTCCCATAGACGTCAATGGGGTTCTAACGTTCGTGCGAACTTGCGGTCCGTTCGCGGGTTCTGGTGCGAACCGAACCGGGGGGTGTTCGGCTCATCCCTAATTAGTAACACTGAAATCTCTTCCTTTCATTGGCTAGTATGTGGGTTACAATATTATTAGATTAGTGTTTTATTTTTTGGTTGTCCTTTTTCTGAAACTTGAATCAACCTTCACAGAGTGAAAAGAATTGGCTTTAAATTGCAATGCAATCTTGAAGGAAAAACCTACATGCACTTTATCTTTCACTCGGCTTTATTTTACCTCACAGTGACCTAATTATAGCTGTACAGTGCTGTTAACATAACACTTATGAAAAGGAACGCTTCTGCCATCTAGTGATCACAAAAGATATTTGAGATGCTATTTTCAATTTGTATAGCTTTTTACTGAGTTTACAAATATAAAGTTCAAAATGTTCACTTTGGACATCCTTTATTTACAGTACAATTGTTCTTTTTCAAATTAATAATTAAATATTTTATATAGCCAACATATATATTACTGACTGTATCAGCTACTGATTATATGCATACATTTATTTTTCATTTGCAAATATAAAAAATAAGTCAGTTTAAAGCTGGAAAGTAAATATGATCTGAGGATGTTACCAGATCTTAGCTCGTCTGGTAGTGTAACTGTCTACAGAGCACTTTAGGTGATATTGCTTTAACTTCTCAGCTTGAACACTTTAAAGTGGATGTAAAGGTAGAAGTTTTCTTTGCCTTAATGCATTTCATACATTAAGGTAAAAAAACCTTCTGTGTGCAGTTCCCCCCAGCCCCCCTTATACTTACCTGAGCCCATTCTCGATCCAGTGATGTGCTCAAGAGTAGCAGGTCTCCCCATTCTCTCCTCATGGGACAGATTAATAGCAATGGGAGCCTTCAGAGGTTTGTTAGAGAACCTTAGGGAACAAACAGTATCATGAAGGCCAAGGAACACACCAGACAGGTCAAGGATAAAGTTGTGGAGAAGTTTAAAGCAGGGTTAGGTTATCAAAAAATATCCCAAGCTTTGAACATCTCACGGAGCACTGTTCAATTCATCTTTTCCGAAAAGGAAAGAGTATGGCACAACTGCAAACCTACCAAGACATGGCCATCCACCTAACCTGACAGGCTGGGCAAGGAGAGAATTAATCAGAGAAGCAGCCAAAAGGACCATGGTACCCCTGGAGGAGTTGCAGAGATCCACAGCTCAGGTGGGAGAATCTGTCCACAGGACAACTATTAGTCATGCACTCCACAAATCTGGCCTTTATAGAAGAGTGGCAAGAAGAAAGCCATTGTTGGAAGAAAGCTCTGTTTGCAGTTTACGAGAAGCCATGTGGGAGACACAGCAAACTTGTGGAAGAAGGTGCTCTGGTCAGATGAGACCAAAATGTACCTTTTTGGCCTAAAAGCAAAACACTATGTGTGGCAAAAAACTAACACTGCACATCACCCTGAACACACCATCCCCACCGTGAAACATGGTGGTGGCAGCATCATGTTGTGGGGATGCTTTTCTTCAGCAGGGACAGGGAAGCTGGTCAGAGTTGATAGGAAGATGGATGAAGACAAATACAGGGCAATCTTAGAAGAAAACCTGTAAGTAAGCTGCGCTAAAAGTTAAATAATAGTCCATACAAATAATATCAAAGAAAGGGAATTTTTTACTCCTTCCAGAGTAAAAACACCACCACCGTGCACCTATAAGCAATAGTGTCAATCCACCGTAGTAGTTGATCCTGCTTACCAGATGGCAAGCATAAAAGGGCAAGTGGCTTTAGCCCAGCCAATGCCTTTTAGCTTGCTGACGCTCCCGGTGTTCCGATGGCGGGGGGTAAATCTCCAGGCTCACATATGATGTCCCCATTTTGCAAAGGAAAAGCCGGATAACTCAGAGGAAAGAAAGACTTGCCATAGTGTGATATCCTCCAAATATTTATTTAAAAACAAGTAGTCACTTACATTTAAAAAAGCAGAGTTGCGTGTACGAATAGCCGGCCGGCATACAAACAAAACGGAGCCCGTTCTCTCACTCCGAAAGCGTGGTGACGTCAGTGCGTACCCTCCCAGATGCGTTTCATCATCATCTGACGTTGTCAATGGGGAACGGGCAACGCAGTGATTCACCACCATATAAAGGGAGCCAAGCCTCGCTCTGAGTGACGTGCATCCAGGCGCCATATTAAGTGTGGGAAAAAATTCCCTTAACTCAAGGACATTTAAAAGGATGTGCATCGCTGCATATATCCATCCCAAAAGGTAAAAAAAACACCCTAACCAATTGAGCACATTGTTAGTGTCTATCACAACCTTATGTGTGCAAAAGATATGTGTAAAAAGGTGTGTGTAAAAAATTATGTGTGATAATACCGCTCCTATCCCAAGCTGAAATGTGTATACATATACACATAAGGAAAATAATAAAACGCCACATGTGAATCCAAATCCACATGTATCGTCAGGAAAGAAAATTTTTTATAAAATACATAATCCCTCATGACGTTTCGGTTACATGCCAAAAATATAAAATATAAAAAATATGAAAAATATGAGAAATATGAAAAATCATATTATATGTGTGTGCAAACGCAAAACATACATGTCAATTGGTGCTGATACCAATTAACACAAATCTCCATCAAACATACTTTGTGAATATATAAGCTAAACTATAATTAATAAGTCATGAAAATTCTTTGAAAAATTATCATGAATGTGTAAAGTACTACGTGCTTCACTAATTAATTCATCATACCCCAAACCAAGGTACTTAGTGAATATATTGTGTATGCTAAACTATTAATGTTAATTCTTAAACCCATAAAAATTATTATTTAGAAAATGATGATGAATATGTAAAGCACTGCGTGCTACACCAATTGAATTCATCATACTCCAAACCAAGGTGCTGTAGTGAAAATATCAAAACACTGCCACAGCCAATGTTGCATTATATGAAGGTTATCTTCAAAAAGGGGGCCCCCGCATGCTCATATCTCAGATCAAGTTCACAAACCCCAAAAACAGAATTAAATTAAAAAATTAAATTAAAATAATATAAACCAGATTCGTAAGAGATCATGAATTGTCAATAAAGGCATTGACATCAGTATCACGGTTCAACCCATAGGGTGCGTATGTTCTTAATCTATGGATCGAAGATAACCTGTTAGAGTCTGCAAAAGACTTGACACTGGGACGGAGGTTCACCTTCCAGCAGAACAACAACCCTAAACATACAGCCAGCCCTACAATGGAATGGTTTAGATCAAAGCATATTCAGGTGTTAGATTGGCCAGTCAAAGTCCAGACTTAAATCCAATTGAGAACACGTGGCAAGACTTAAAAATAGTTGTTCACAGACGCTCTCCGTCCAATCTGACATAGCTTGAGCTATTTTGCAAAGAAGAATGGGCAAACATTTCACTCTCTAGATGTGCAAATCTGGTAGGTACCATCCTCAAAAAGACTTGCATCTGTAATTGCAGCGAAAGGTGGTTCTACAAAGTATTGACTGGGGGGGGGGGACTGAATAGAAATGCACGCCACACTTTTCAGATATTTCTAAAAAATGTTGAAAACCATTTATTTTTTCCTTCCACTTATGTGTCACTTTGTGTTGGTCTATCACTTGAAATTCCAATAAAATACATTTACGTTTTTGATTGTAACATGACAAAATGTTGAATATTTCAAGGGGTGTGAATACTTTTTCATGGCACCGTATGTCTGTAGGAATATATGGACACATTGGACTGTTATTTTAATCCTTAAAACCCTATACAGCAACTAAATCACTGCGGATCCAGTCACTCCTAACCCTAATGATATTGAACCATTAGAAGATCTAATTTCCTCATTGGAGGATGATATGACCATCTCAACCTGTCTCAATTGCTACATCAGGTTGAACAATCAAACACTGAAAGTTCCATAACCCCCTCTACTTGTAAAAAAAAATTGGATAAATTCACTCACTTCCAATTTAAATGTTGCAGCATTTGTGATGAAATCAATATAATAAAAGTAACCAATATAGAAGAAAACCTAACTGAGCAAGAAAGATTTCACATCTAATTTATCCACAAATTTCACAATCAAGCCTTATGATAGGGGGGGCAACATTGTAATAATGAGCAATGAACAATACATCATCATGTGCACCAAATCTCTCAAAAATGAATCATGGTATCGTCCTATCTCAAATTCAGCAATTGAAAGATTTAACAAAGAATTCTACTCTTTAGTGGATTCTGCTTACTTGAGTGGCGCTGTGCCCCATCTTACACGAACCTGTGGGAGTGGGAACGCAAAATTATGGCTCAAGAATACTTATCTGTGAGCATGAACCATGTGACCCTATGGTACTGGTACACGGACAACATTTACTTGGTGTGGGATGGTCTTCCAGGGTACTACAATCTTTTTTACACATTCTCAATAACAATTCACTAAATCTCAACTTCACCATGAATTTCAATGTCTGCCGGCCACCTGAAATCGCTCCACAGAGAGCCAGAATGGGGATCTGTCAATGTAAACAAATATCAGCCTCTTGATGAAGTCACATGATGACGTAACGCGTAGGGGGGGGGTGGCCGGAGGTTGAGTAAATACCGGAAGTGCTGTGAGAGCGGCGTTCAAATGCCATACGATCTGTTTTTAAGCTTGTTACTATTTTATTGATGTAAGAGTCCAACCTATCTACGTAATAAAAGATTATCTTATACTTTGAATATACTACACCATTGGAGTTCTCTTTTTCTCCCATACTTTCCTTACTCCCCCCACCCCCTCCCTGGGAGTACGAGAATATTATGAGGACGTGGATTTGCCGTTTCCATTCAAGTTTAACACTAATTGGAACGGAGGACCCCCTGGTGGTAGATGTTGGAGTAGCATTGGAATAGCGTTGCAATAGCGGAACAAATTCCTGTGCACTTATGCTGTTGTTTCAAGATATTAAGGTGAGAGTTCTGTGAGCTCATTGATGGGATTTTATACCTCTCGCCTTTTTGATGTGTGGTCTATTTAAACGCATTTTGAAGAAACATTTTGGACATTAATTGAAAAATTTTTGAATAAGAGACAATCACCACATTGGCTTTTATTGATCGATTTTTATGCCCCTAGATTGACACACCAGTTCATTGATTAACCATTTGTACACTATTTAATTACCCCATCTATTGGGCACCATCTGCACATTATTTGTTTATCTTATTTTTGGGACTTCTTTTGCACTTTATTTATTGCTGTAGTGCAGGATCAAATAGATCCCCATTCTGACAGGGGAGTAGAGAGAGAGACCTGCTGTTCCTAGTGATCTACTCCGATCTACTCCCCCCACAGTTAGAAACACCTCCCTAGGGAACACTTAACCCCTAGATCGCCCCCCTAGTTTTCACCCCTTCCCTGCCAGTGCCATTTACAATTGTGCTCATAAGTTCACATACCCTGGCAGAATTTATGATTTCTTGGCCATTTTTCAGAGAATACAAATGATAACACAAAAACTTTTATTTTACTCATGGTTAGTGTTTGGCTGAAGCCATTTATTATCAATCAGCTGTGTTTACTCTTTTAAAATCATAATGGCAACATAAACTACCCAAATGACTCTGATCAAAAGTTTACATACCCCAGTTCTTAATACCCTATATTGCCCTCTTTGACATCAAGGCAGCTTGAAGTCTTTTGTGGTATTTGTGGATGAGGCTCTTTATCTTCTCAGGTGGTAAAGCTGCCCATTCCTCTTGGCAAAAAGCCTCCAGTTCCTGTAAGTTCTTGAGCTGTCTTGCATGAACTGCACGTTTAAGATCTCCCCAGAGTGGCTCAATGATATTGAGGTCAGGAGACTGAGATGGTCACTCCAGAACCTTCACTTTATTCTGCTGTAGCTAATGACAGGTCGACTTGGCCTTGTGTTTTGGATCATTGTCATGTTGGAATTTCCAAGTACATCCCATGCACAGCTTCCTGGCTGATGAATGCAAATTTTGCTCCAGTATTTTTTGATAACATACTGCATTCATCTTGCCATCAATTTTGACCAAATTTCCTGTGCCTTTGTAGCTCACACATCCCCAAAGCATCAACAATCCACCTACGTGTTTCACAGTAGAAATGGTGTACCTTTGACCACCTCAGACGACATCCTATGACAAAACACGTAAGATGGAGCTTGGTATGCACTCACGTCACTTCCGGTTTGTGGAGTTCCAGTCTGTGGAACACACGATCGGTCAGGATCTCTTGGATTGCAACTATTTTTTACAAACTCGACTATGTCAAGCTTTTTTTTAAATGTACTATTATAATAAATTGAACCCATTTGGATTCACGCTATGAGTGCCCATCTCTTCTATATATGAGGATACCTCACAATTTGCCATGGAGGAGGATACCACGCGGTTTGCCATGGAGGAGGTGATTGGTCTGAATACTGCAATTACACCTAAAAAAGACCAAAAAATTCCCCTATGGTGGCATTTTCCAGGCACTACCATAAATAATACAGTATAGGTACAAAATAGTTTTTATGAAAAAAATCGAACAAAGTAGATAATTTAACAAAATATACAAATCAAATACAGAAAATATGTACAATGGGATACTTCAAAAGCAGAGTGCATGTCGTTAAGAATACAAATAGCATAACAATGGAGAAAAGACCAAAGGTCGGGATATAATAAGTCTCACTGAACCGACGCGTTTCAGAGAATCCTTCATCAGGGTTCACCAAATGAGAGTTACCATCTATGGGATTACAGAGTAAGAGAAATTAATTAACATCACACACGAAGCAGATGACAGTCTCCCCCACACCCAGTGAAGGTATGTGTGAAAGTCATACTCACTTCCAAAGTACAAATGCTATAAGAGTATCCAACGCATAAAATCAACTTCACAAAGGTATCCCAGGCCGTGTGCATGTAAAGGTAGCCTAATGGCTGGCCATACAGGATGGTATTGTAGAAGACTGATGTAACAGAGAAAATTCCAATTTGTGCTAAAGAATGCCGCACCTGAGGGTTTGGCACGGCGTTTGTGCGCAGGCTTGGGCCCAAATGTCTCAGGACCTGAAACCAAGGACACAACCCCATAAATAACGATAATTTAAACAGTCAAAGTGTGCAGTGATAGCTGCTAGGATCGATAGTATATCAGATCCCAAAATGTGTAAGGGGTATGTACACATATGTAGGGACCAGCAATAGGGAACATACCTGTGAACTGGATCCAGAGGTGAGACCTACAGTTTGTCATGTAGGGGAGAGGGGAGAGGCTGAGAGTCTGGGCTGGCCACCATACAGCTACAGGTAGTAAAAAAGACCTGGTTTGGAGAAAAGAAGGTGATTCTAATGTAGGTGGGTATATTCCAATAATAAGGAACAAAGGCCAAACAGCATCTTGAATAAACATAAAAATAAAAAAGAAATGAAAATAACCCAAATTGCTATAAATCACCTTCTTAGTTAGCCCAGGGACACAGCATCAGTGAAACATTCTCCTCCGATCACAGGATCAGAGTGAATGGGCTCAGTGTTTATATCCACCAGGTTGTGCTGTCAGCTGATTATAATGAGGATCAGCTGAAAGGATGTGTATTGCCCTGAGCTCTCTCATCCCACCCCCCAACAGCTGAATAGTTATCAGCCTGAAAGGGATGTGCACTCAGCCTAACAGAGGAAATCCCAATTTATGCTAAAGAACGCCGCGCCTGAGGGTTTGGCACGGCGTTTGTGCACAGGCTGGGATCCAAACGTCTCAGGACCCGAAACCAAGGACACAACCCCATAAATAACAATAGTTTAAACGGTCAAAGTGTGCAGTGATAGCTGCTAGGATCAATAGTGTAACAGATCCCAAAATGTGTAAGGGTTATGTACACATATGTAGGGACCAGCAACAGGGAACATACCTGTGAACTGGATCCAGAGGTGAGACCTATAGTTTGTCATGTAGGGGAGAGGGGAGAGGCTGAGAGTCCGGGCTGGCCACCATACAGCTACAGGTAGTAAAAAAGACCTGGTTTGGAGAAAAGAAGGTGATTCTAATGTAGGTGGGTATATTCCAATAATAAGGAAAAAAGGCCAGACAGCATCTTGAATAAACATAAAATGTGTGGGGCCTGTGGGTACTGTAAGTATATGTATACTACCAAAAATCCAACTCTACCTGATGGCAGTACCTTCAGGCCCAAACACTTTGACAACTGTAAGACCAAGGGGGTTGTGTACATGCTCCGGTGTGATTGCCAATGCTTCTATGTCGGGAAGACCAAATTGTAATTCTGGCATTGGGCATACCGCCACATCAGGAGCATGCAGACATGCGACCCTGATCTACCACAGGGGAGACATACTGCCCTGGTTCATCAGGGACAGTTCCCAAAAATCAAATTTTTAATTTTGGATCGAGTGCACCCCAGTTCGAGGGGGGGGGGGATTAGGACAAGGATATCCTCCAGCTCAAACTGAGATGGATTTACAATCTGCGGGCGACCAGGCCCCCGGGACTCAATGATACAACATGCTTCAAGCCATTCTTGGAGGGCTTTGACTCCGGGGGTATGGAGAAGTAGGCATACTTCTCAGCATTTGCCATGTTAGCACCCCATGTTGCTTAACTGTTGGATGCAGAGGGTCAATATTTGACCCCGGCCCCCATATCTCCCCCTTATCTGTTCTCACTTTTATGATGGCTTTTGTTGCCCGCATATACACATTTTTTACGTGGGATACCAAATATAAGTTTCCTTTGATATTTGAGGGGCTTGCTTACATCTAATGCCTCTATATTTGTTGGGGATGGGGGAATTAATGTGGTCTTTACCAGATCAGACTCCAAGATTGATACATGAGTAGGTCCAAACCCTGGATGCCTGATCTGTGGCTGTTGTATGTTTTTTTCTTTCCGTGTAACGACTTCACAATTGTCTTCCATGCTGAGGTTGCATTTGTATTATATCCATATACTATCTTTGTTGTGCATCTCTGCATGCATGAATTTCATGCATGCATGCCATGTTATTATCATTGATTATTTTTTGCAGATTATTTTTTCCCTTTTTTTGTTATGGATGGTATAGGTGCTTAAGCCCACTCTTACTTAGCTGTTGCTATCTTTGTGCGCAGACCCGGCACGGCAAGGGTGTCCCTCTCTGGAACACGCTGGGGGGAGTTGCTTTTTGACGCTCCTCCATCCCTGACCTGGATCAGCTTGGCTGTCTCCAGTGCAGGCTTGCCATGCCGGTGGGAGTAGACAGTGGCGCGCAACTCCGATGCGCGGCACTGTGACGTTTGCCACTGCCTTGCGTTCCAGCTTGGCTGGCGTGCATGCGCAGTGCGTCTTCGGGGCCGGCGCTTGCGGGGAGGCGTGGCACGGTCCACACTCAGGGGGCCCATTGATTGGATAAGGCTGAGTGCACATTCCTTTCAGGCTGATACACATTTTGGGATCTGTTACACTATTGATCCTAGCAGCTATCACTGCACACTTTGACTGTTTAAATTATTGTTATTTATGGGGTTGTGTCCTTGGTTTCGGGTCCTGAGACGTTTGGACCCCAGCCTGTGCACAAACGCCGCGCCAAACCCTCAGTTCTTTAGCATAAATTGGGATTTCCTCTGTTAGGCTGAGTGCACATCCCTTTCAGGCTGATAACTATTTAGCTGTTGGGGGGTGGGATGAGAGAGCTCAGGGCAATACACATCCTTTCAGCTGATCCTCATTATAATCAGCTGACAGCACAACCTGGTGGATATAAACACTGAGCCCATTCACTCTGATCCTGTGATCGGAGGAGGACGTTTTACTGATGCTGTGTCCCCGGGCTGACTAAGAAGGTGATTGTTGTGGAAAATTTTATTTATGTATGTTTTCAGATGCCCCCAGTGTCTGTTTTGCTGCAATACTCTCATGTGAGGGTAGTCGCACATACAGATGCTGGTGGAAGACCATTGGATGCGGAAACCTTCCCGTGGACACGGCGGATCTGTTTGCTTTTTTTTAAGGATGTTTGTTCATGTCTCTCCAAGGAACTGGCCACTCCATGGCGACCACATTTCAACTCCTAAGTAAACAAGTTTGCGTACTTTGGGAACCATAGTATAACCATACAATATTATGGCCCACTGAGCCATGGTATAGTACGGCTCGCATCACTGGTAGCAGTGGGAATGTGCACACGGTTGTGTTCAAAACCATGTGCTTGCTGCATGGTTTTGCACACCACCGTCTGCACACGTCACTACTGCTTTTATATTTGATTATATGCATGTGTGTCATTGGTTCTTTTGAATGAATACAAGTGTCTGATTGGCTGATTCTGAAGTCAGCAGCCTCTTTTGTTATCCATGTGTTTAGTATAAATAAAAGCCACTTGGCTATTTGGCTCAGGATTTTACACGGAGCTTGAAGTGATACCAACGTCTGTTTGTGTTACTTGGAGAGAAAGAAAGGCGCGCTTTCCCGGCATTATATAAGAGAGCTTTTTGTGCTTTTAAGCGCAGAGAAATTATAAGCTTAGATTTTCCCGGACATTAATGGCGAGCCAGAAAGGAAGCCAACAGATCTTCTAAATTCAGCGGACCTCGAGGGGGAAGAGACCTCCAGAACCAGACCAGCAAAGGCCGGCCTATGGTAAGACAACCATACTTCATGTTTTTCTTTTGAACATTTTTGCTGTTCTGTGTTTGGGATCTTGATTCTCTGTCCGCTGTATGAGGTAAGATCTGGCAGGCAAAGAACCTTTTGTTTTTTTGTCGCTTTCTGTATAATGATGGGACTTTTATTGTAGGTTATGCTTTTGTCATTGTAAGTAGGTCTATTAATTGGGGGAGCACCTATATTTAAATCCTCTATAGGTCCCATTTAATACAAACCTAAAGTGAATGTTGTGTTTGACTGAGTAGGCTGTGTAACTGTATGTTGTGTGTATGAATGAACAGGCTGACACCATGTGCTAAGATGGCTGCTGCATATGTAATTGACCATGTGGATGAATGGGGGAGGGGCAACCAGTAATGTTGATGCTCCTGTGTACCCATTGTCTTACCAACTTTCAGAACAAAAGTTTGTTTTGTATTTGAGAACAAGAGTGTATGTTTAAAGCGTGTTATTTCATGTTTTATGCAACTTTGGCGTTTTTTAATATATTATTTATTTATATATGCCTATATATTAGTATGGCCCCTAATTGATATAGCCTAAAGTGTTTGTCTAGGGAAAGGTGTTAATATTGGTCTCTCAATTGTATAGTCAGTTTTGTTTCTGCTGATTTTAGTCCTGAGTGAAATATAGTTTGTCTTTTGTGCTGAATTCCATTTCTAGTAGAATCAGTTTGTTTTTTGTTTATTTTTTTTTTACAGTTGTTTTAGCGGTTTTTTTATTGCAATTCGGTTTTGCGTAGAGAATGAAGGGGAGGCATCCCCATTATTGTTGTAACATCTAGGATGGATAGAAACCACATTTTTTTAAATTTTTGAATAGCGGAGGATTTCATGGTGTTTTGTAGTTTGTCTGACAAACGCAATTACAGGGCTGCCGATAACCGGTTGTAGAGCATGTAAATTGTGAGGAGTAGCACGCTAGCATACCGGGAGGCCGTGTAAGTTAATCGGAAACGCCGGTTGCCAGTACTGTAAAAGGCAGTACTGCTCCGAAAGTTAGTGCAAGGGGTGCCCTGGACGCAGGGACCGTCATCATGGGGAATTGGTCGTCCATGCTTGGGAGCAAACAAATGAGTCTCCCCACCAGTCAGACAGCTGCCCAATACATGAGGTCTAGTTTTGGGGCTCGGGCCGTGAGACCCCTTAAAGATTGGCATAGATGGTCAGAGGGTACAGCATGGTGTATTCCTTTGGAAGGTACTTTTGAAACCTGGAGGTGGGAGAAACTCATCACTGAGTTTAGAACCAGACTCCAGGCTGCAAAGACTTTAGACATAGCTCAGTTGTGGTTTCAGAAGTCTATTATAGTGAACCAGCAGGGTATACAAAAGGCAGTTTCAGTCCGGAAGAAGCGCATTATGTATACCTGGCCAGAGGGGACTGCCGAACCTAGTGATCCAATAAGAGAAACGGAGGATGCCCTCTCTGGGCTAACCCTGTTGAGACAAGCAGGATCAGCTGGATCTGTAATGCCGCGTACACACGAGCGGACTTTACGGCGGACTTTGCCCGGCGGACTGGATTTCGTCGGACAATTCGATGTGTGTGGGCTCCAGCGGACTTTGTTTTCTCAAAAGTTGGACGGACTTAGATTTGAAACTTGTTTAAAATTTATCCATTGAAATCGAGTCCGGTCGAAAAGTCCGCCGTCTGTATGCTAGTTCGACGGACTAAAAAGCCACACTAGGGCAGCTATTGGCTACTGACTATGAACTTCCTTGTTTTAGTCCGGTCGTACGTCATCACGTACGAATTCAACGGACTTTGGTGGATTGTGTGTAGGCAAGTCCGTTCATTCACAAAGTCCGTCGTAAAGTACGTTGAAAAATCCGCCGGGCAAAGTCCGCCGTAAAGTCCGCTCGTGTGTACGCGGCATAACTGCTGTTGTCTCTCCTGAATTTCCCACCGTTCCTACTGTCTCTGACCCTCTTCCTGTCTCTCTCTCTCTCAAAGATCTTCTATAACCACTGAAGCCTCTGCTCTCCAGCCTAAAGCTAACTACGATTTGTTTTTCCACTACAGATTTAAACATGTTGTGTGAATCTAGAAGAATCCCTATCAGGGACAGGAAAAGAGGAGACTGTATAAAGGCTCTCAAAGAGTATGATTTAGCCATTCCTACTCTATATCCTTCTCTGGGGGATTATTTATCAGAGCCCACTGTAGGTGAAACCGTACATTTTAGTTCACTATCAAAACCACCCCCCCAATATACACCCACTCCCCACCCTGGGACTTATCCAGTCCGGGTACAACAATTTGAAGGTGCCCCCAATGCAGACGGAGAAAGGACTCCAGGGGAGAGGGTAGTATGGCATGTCCCTTTTACCTCCTCAGAGATCAGGAACATTCTAACTGAACTGCCAGACTATAGGACGAATCCACGGAGATTCGCAAGAATGTTTGTTCAGAACCAATTTAGTTACGGAATGAGTGGGACGGACTGTGCCAGAATTCTAAGGGCTAAAATAGGAGATGAAATGGCAGAGGCTGTAATGTCTCGTTGTAGCATCACCACACATGAGCAGATGACATCTGGTGGTAAAGAGTTTTGTAAGGCCCTTTTAGGAAAGCTTCCGGAATTGTATGGTGCAACCTCCACCACGGATGTAATGAAATTAAGCCAGAATCCTGGAGAGGAATGTGTTTGTTTCTGGCGTCGCCTGAAACAAGCCGCAATAGATGCAGATCTGGAGGTTGGTCCTAATATACCACCCGAGGGACAAAAGCTTACCGCCATTCACCTCATGCTAAGAGCCAAATTTTTAGAGGGGATCAATACAAAAATTCGGGACCGGTTATTATTATCCAGACCCGAATTTAATGAAATGTCTATGCCTGCCATCCTATCCACTCTCTCTGCTATAGAAAGGGATGTGGATCGGAAAAAGCAGGACAAGACATCTAATGCCGCGTACACACGGTCGGACTTTCCGGCATACTTGGTCCGGCGGACCAGAGTGTGCCGGACAATCCGCCCGTGTGTGGGCGGCGGCGGACTTTTCCGGCGGACTTCTTCCCAAAAGCCCGCCGGACCTAGATTTGAAAAAAGTTTTAAATCTTTCCGTCGGACTCAGTTTTGGGCGGAAGGTCCGCTCGTGTGTGTGCTGGTCCGACGGAAAGCCCGCTCGTGTGTAAGCTGGTCCGATGGACCAAATACGACACAAGGGCAGGGTATTGCATCTCGCGCTCGCTGCAATAGGAAAAACAAATCTTCCTATTGCGGCGAGCGCGGTGCATACCAGGCCCTTAGGTCTGGTATGGATTATAAAGGGAACCCCGCTACGCCGAAAAAACGGCGTGGGGTCCCCCTAAAATCCATACCAGACCCCGATCCGAGCACGCAGCCTGGCCGGTCAGGAAAGGGGGTGGGGACGAGCGCCCCCCCTCCTGAACCGTACCAGACCGCATGCCCTCAACATGGGGGTGGGTGCTTTGGGGGAGGGGGGCGCCCTGCGGGCCCCCCCACCCCAAAGCACCTTGTCCCCATGTTGATGAGGACAAGGGCCTCTTCCCGACAACCCTGGCCGTTGGTTGTCGGGGTCTGCAGGCGGGGGGCTTATCGGAATCTGGGAGCCCCTTTTAATAAGGGGGCCCCCAGATCCCGGCCCCCCACCCTATGTGAATGAGTAAGGGGTACATGGTACCCTTACCCATTCACCTAGGGAAAAAGTGTAAGTAATAAAACACACTACACAGGTTTTTAAAATATTTTATTAAACAGCTCCGGAGGGGGGATCTTCCTCCGGCTTCAGGGGTCTTCTTCCGGCTTCGGGGGTCCCTCCGCTTCATCTTCTCCCGGCGTCCGGTTGGTTCTTCTCCGCTCTCTTCTCCCGGTGTTCCAGTTCTTCGGCCGGCTCCTCTGCTGTCTTCAGGTAGCTCTCTTGCCAGCAGAGGTCCGGACTTCTGGGCTTCTTGTCTTCTTGTCTTCTCTTCCCCAGATGTTGACACGATGCTCTCTCCTGCTGGACTGCTCTCCGAGGGCTGCGTTGTGACTTATATAGGCGGAGACCCCGCCCCCTTTTGATGTCACAGTCCCTGGGCATGCTGGGACTGTGACGTTTTAGGGGGCATGGTCAACATCACCCAGTGACCCAGTGACCACGCCCCCTAAAACGTCACAGTCCCAGCATGCCCAGGGACTGTGACATCAAAAGGGGGCGGGGTCTCCGCCTATATAAGTCACAACGCAGCCCTCGGAGAGCAGTCCAGCAGGAGAGAGTGTCGTGTCAACATCTGGGGAAGAGAAGACAAGAAGACAAGAAGCCCAGAAGTCCGGACCTCTGCTGGTAAGAGAGCTACCTGAAGACAGCAGAGGAGCCGGCCGAAGAACTGGAACACCGGGAGAAGAGAGCGGAGAAGATCCAACCGGACGCCGGGAGAAGATGAAGCGGAGGGACCCCCGAAGCCGGAAGAAGACCCCCGAAGCCGGAGGAAGATCCCCCCCCCCGGAGCTGTTTAATAAAATATTTTAAAAACCTGTGTAGTGTGTTTTATTACTTACACTTTTTCCCTAGGTGAATGGGTAGGGGTACCCCTTACTCATTCACATAGGGTGGGGGGCCGGGATCTGGGGGCCCCCTTATTAAAAGGGGCTCCCAGATTCCGATAAGCCCCCCGCCCGCAGACCCCGACAACCAACGGCCAGGGTTGTCGGGAAGAGGCCCTTGTCCTCATCAACATGGGGACAAGGTGCTTTGGGGTGGGGGGGCCCGCAGGGCGCCCCCCTCCCCCAAAGCACCCACCCCCCATGTTGAGGGCATGCGGTCTGGTACGGTTCAGATGGGGGGGCGCTCGCTCGTCCCCACCCCCTTTCCTGACCGGCCAGGCTGCGTGCTCGGATCGGGGTCTGGTATGGATTTTAGGGGGACCCCACGCCGTTTTTTCGGCGTAGCGGGGTTCCCTTTATAATCCATACCAGACCTAAGGGCCTGGTATGACCTGCGACGGGGCTCGCAAGGTGTCAATCTCGCCGATAAAAGCGGCAAGATTGACATCCTTTGCTAGTCCCGTCGCACCTGAGTCACGTTCAAAATGAACGGACTTGTCCTTGTGTGGGCAAGTCCGTTCATTCTGAAAGTCCGCCGGAACTCCGGCGAAAGTCCGCCGGAAAGACGGGTGGACTTAGCCCGCCGGAAAGTCCCGGCATGTGTGGGCAAGTCCGTCCGTTTTAAAGTCCGGCGCACCTGGCGGACAAAGTCCGTCGGAAAGTGTGCCGGACCAAGTAGGATAGAAAGTCCGACCGTGTGTACGCGACATTAGGTTTTTGCCTCGCAAGCACTCACAGAGCGAACGGACAAAAAGGCTAGAGGTAAGATAGAACAGAGGAAATCTATTATTTGTTATAACTGTGGACAGGAAGGCCATTTTAAAAAACACTGTAAGAACAAATCCGCAAGACCTCGGGGTAAATGGCAGTTTAACCCAGAGGACCCAACAACACAAATTGTAGGGATAGCCAGAAACGACTATGACTCGTCATAGGTCGTTGGCAAACCGGTATCTGCCCATATCAATCTGTATGTTAAGGAACTTAAATATCCTCTACCATGCCTCATCGATACCGGTGCTGCCCACACAGTTTTAAGAGCTAAAGATGTTAAAGGCAAAATTCCCTTTTTGGGAGAAACCACCCCAACCATAGGTCTCACAGGTCAGACAGTGTCCTTACAAACAACAAAACCTCTCCATTGTAGGCTGGGGCAACACACAGAGGCCATAAAGTCTGTGCTAGTATCGGATGATGTCCCTATCAATCTATTGGGGGCTGATATTTTGTCAGAGATACAGGCGGTTATTGAATATACTCCAACAGGTATTGTGGTTAGTAGTGCATTGTCGGATGAGCGCCTATGTGCAATGGTGGCTCTACCATACATGACAGAGCCTGGTTGTTTTTTGGGGTTGGATGTGCTGGTGGAGGTCGATCCCAAACTTTGGGCGATTGACAAGTATGACGTGGGTCTTTTGCCAGTTCCGCCAGCCACAGTAAACATCAGACCAGGAAGCGTTTTGCCCCAATTACCACAATACCCTTTGAGTGTAGCTCAGATGGATAGTCTTAAAATCCAAATTGACCGGTACCTGCTGATAAAAGTTCTCACGCCAACCAAGTCCCCCTGTAACACTCCTTTGTTTCCAGTGGCTAAAAAGTCTGTCAAAGGTCAGGAAGCAACTTTCCGTTTAGTACATGATTTGAGGGCCATCAATAAAATCATTATCAGTGATGCCCCTTTGGTACCCAACCCACACACCTTGTTGGCCTCTATACCACCTAACGCAATTTTTTTCAGTGTCATTGATCTGACTAATGCATTTTTTTCTGTACCACTGGACCCCCAGTGCCAGTACCTTTTTGCTTTTTCATTCCAGGGTCGACAACTGACTTGGACACCTCTCGTTCAAGGGTCTGTGACTAGTCCTTCGGAGTACAGTTGCAAACTCAAAATAGTGTTGGATCAGTGGACCCCAACGAATCCAGAGGTGGTGCTGTTACAGTATGTTGATGACTTGTTGCTCTGTTGCCCTGCAAGGGATGTCTGTTATCAGCATACTGTCTCATTGCTTAACCATCTGGCGTCCACGGGGAATAAAGCTAGCAAAGAAAAATTGCAGTTTTGCAGGGAGAAGGTCACCTTTTTAGGACATTGTATATCTCAGGGTACTCGACACCTAACAACCCAGAGAATTCAGACATTGAAAGACTTCCCGAGACCCCGAAACGCACGACAAACCAGAGCCATTCTTGGTCTTATCAACTACTGTAGAGACTGGGTCCCTAACATCTCATCCACCTTAGGACCCCTTTACGAAATCCCATCCCAAACACCCTTTAAACTGACTGATGATAACTGGTCAACCCTACAGGACTTGATCCAAGAACTCTCCAAAGCACCTGCTTTAGGTCTGCCCAACTACGACCTCCCTTTCTACCTCTTCTGCTATGAAAGCAAAGGCCACGCCACTGGAGTACTGACCCAACTACATGGATCCAGGTACCGACCCATCATGTACCTATCTACTGCCCTAGATCCAGTCATTCGAGGCTCACCAGGTTGTGTACGAGCCATAGCCGCCTGCGCTGTATTGTTACAGAAGGTAGGTGACATAGTCTTGGACTCCCCACTGACCCTCTTTACTCCCCATTCAGTGCAGGAGATCCTAAATCAAGTTCAGACAAAACACCTCTCTGCTGCCAGACTGACCAAGTACGAAGTGGCTCTCCTAACCCCTACTAACATAACTTTAAGACGATGCACCACTCTGAACCCAGCATCTCTTCTTCCTTTCAATGAGGAAGAGAAGAGGGGAGATAATGGTGTTAAAAGTAACAACACTCAAATTTTACAGACTAACAATACTAATGTCTCTACCTCTAACCAAATTTTCCACTTAGAAGGACAACATGTTGATGACCACCACGACTGTGTTTCTTCAATGGAACTTGAGTCAACAACCATCAGTCCAGTGAAGGAGGCTCCTATCCCAGGCGCTAAGAACCTTTTTGTCGATGGTTCCAGGTATTATACCCCAGATGGTAAGCCACACACAGGTTATGCAGTGACTACAGTTGGTGAAATTGTAGAAAAGGGTTCATTGAGTTCCAACATGTCTGCACAAGAAGCCGAGCTGTGGGCACTGGCAAGAGCTTGTGAGACCCAAGAAGGCCAAAGGATCAATATCTATACAGATTCCAGGTACGCTTTTGGGATAGCGCATGATTTCGGTCCCATCTGGAAAGCAAGAGGGTTTCTGACTAGTTCGGGGAAGCCCGTGAAACATGCGGAGTTAATCAACAGGTTATTTGTTGCTTTCAATCTGCCACGTGAGATAGCCATTCTAAAAGTTAAGGCCCACACGACTGATAGGACTTTGGAGGCCGATGGGAATGCCTTGGCAGATAGAGCTGCTAAGGAAGGTGCTCTGGACCCTCCCGGGGAAACCCTGATGCTAGCCATCCCCTCTGATGTGTCTCTGGAAGAGTTTAAGAAACTACAGTCACAAGCGGAATTTCAGGAAAAGAGGAGATGGACAGCACTAGGGGCCATGAGAGGTCCAGATGACATCTGGGGTCTCGGTAATAAATGGTGTCTACCAAGATCGCTTTTTCCAATGATGGCCAATTTGGCTCATTATCCAGGGCATCAGTCAAAAATGGTTATGTGCACGCAGGTGGATGAGCATTGGATCGCCCCTGGATTTACTACCGTAGCTGCTAACTTTGCAGCAGCCTGCCTGGTTTGCGCATTGCACAACCCAGGTAGAACGGTATCAGTACCCAAACGACACTCCCCCCGACCAGAATATCCATTTCAGCGCATCCAGATAGACTACATTACGTTGCCAAGGAGTGGGCCGTATGAACACGTCTTGGTTTGTGTAGATATGTTTTCAGGTTGGCCAGAGGCATGGCCGGTTCAGAAAGCCAACGCCACCACCACAGCCAAGAAGATCCTGTCCGAAATGGTGTGTCGCTGGGGCCTACCTGAAACGATCGAGTCGGATCGAGGCTGCCACTTCACTGGTAAGATATTTGCGGAAGTATGTAAAGCCCTCCATATCAATCAGGGATTACACACCCCTTATCACCCCCAAAGTAGTGGTAAGGTTGAAAGATTGAATGGAATACTTAAAAACAAAATCTCAAAAATAATAGCTGACACAGGAAAACCATGGCCCGAATGTCTCCCTATAGCTCTCCACTCCATCAGAAATGCCCCTAGACGACCTCACGGGTTATCTCCATATGAGATTTTGTTCGGAAGCCAACCAAAAACAGGGTTGTACTTTCCTCAGCAGCTGTCATCTTTACATTCTCAGCTGACGGGGTATGTGCAGTCACTGCAACGCGAGCTCCAAAAAATCCATAACAGGGTCCATGAGTCCCTTCCAGACCCTGACTCCATAACCGGTTTACATTCTATCCAACCAGGTGACTGGGTCGTGGTAAAGAAACACCAGAGGACGGGACTAGAGTCGAGATACCTCGGGCCATTCCAGGTTCAACTGACCACGCCGACCTCTCTAAAGCTTGAAGAACGGGACAACTGGATCCACGCCAGCCACTGCAAGAAGCTGCTCAACTACACCAAAGAATGAGGAGTATCTTTTTTATTTATATTTTTAGTTTAGTGTATTTTAGCAAGGGTAACGATGAAAAGCATCCCAATTTATTATTTAAAATGCACCTCCAGCTGGCAAAAATGGCAAACAGGACCAACTGCTGGGTATGCTCCAAACCCCCACCAAGCCTTGATGCCCCAGCAATGGCAGCAGTACATGCTATATATGATGTCCGTATCGGCATGAGAAAATCAAAGACACCAAACAGACACTTGTCAATAGAACTTAATGATACATTCCTAGAGGGTAAAATTAGTTATAGTTTTAACATTAGCTCTGGCTTTTGCCCCTCCCTCACAAAACCAATATGGGTATCGGGACAACTAGGTAGCCCACAAGTGTGCTTCAACTTTAGTTTCGGTAGAGGGGATAACTTCATTGGGTCCACCACCTGTAAGGAAGGTATAACAGTTAATCTAACCAACGAAACCCCCGGCCTTTTTAATAACACCAATAGACCAGATTACATCTGTTGGAAGAAAGGGTGTGACGTTCAGACCGAGGGAGAAATCCCCCAGTCTATCCTGTTACTACTCAATGCACGTAACCATCAGAGTGATTCCCCCTGTGCGACTCTGACTGGCCCTTACTACTTCTTATGCGGTACCTCAGCTTATAAGGTAATTCCCCCTAATGCAAGAGGTTCATGCGTTCTGGTGAAACTAGTCCCAGCATCTTACATCGCGGATGATCAGGAGGATCTGATGGCGCGAGAGAAGGTAAGAACAGCAGGAAAAACTAGAAGGGAATTGTTCACCAACTCCGACCAGGCCTGGGCATGGTTTCCTGCTTGGACGGGGTGGGGGATTGAACTTATGAAACGATTGAACAATTTCTCATCCATTGTGGATGGGATATTCAATGAAACCGTAGAGGCTGTAAGGGAAATTTCACAGGAACAACGTCAGATCAAGACCCTTCTCTTGCAGGAAAAGATGGCCCTTGATTATCTGTTGGCATCCAAGGGGGGTTTCTGTGAATTCATAGGTAAAGACTGTTGTACCTGGATTGAGGATACCAGTGACAAAGTTCAGGCCCATATGGATAAAGTTAGATCCCTGCAAGGCAAAGCCAGAGCTATAGCTGATGAAGGTTGGAATCCTTTTAAGGGTTTGGGAAACTTGGGGGATTTTTTATTTTCCATCGGATCATGGTTGAAGGAAGTAGGGGGTATATATACTCATGTTGTTTTTATTTCTATTCCTTCTATATGTCGTGATGAGGTGTTCCTGTTGCCTGATTGGACGCGTGACCAGAGCCCGAGCAGATGACCACATCTTCCTCACCGAGATGAGACGCCCCGAAGCCCAGCCCACGTACGAGACACAGAGGATCCCAGACCGACCAGCGATTACTACAGCTCACCATGTCGTGTCCTCCTTATAAGTCATTCCTCCTGAAGAATAGAATCTACAAGTCAAGCCGCATTTTCCTTTTTTTATGGACTCATATGGACTGTAAGGACTGATACATTTCCAGGTGTAAGAAGACGATCAAGATTCATCGAGGGACACATGGGAGGATATGACAAAGAGGAGGAGCTGTTGTGGAAAATTTTATTTATGTATGTTTTCAGATGCCCCCAGTGTCTGTTTTGCTGCAATACTCTCATGTGAGGGTAGTCGCACATACAGATGCTGGTGGAAGACCATTGGATGCGGAAACCTTCCCGTGGACACGGCGGATCTGTTTGCTTTTTTTTAAGGATGTTTGTTCATGTCTCTCCAAGGAACTGGCCACTCCATGGCGACCACATTTCAACTCCTAAGTAAACAAGTTTGCGTACTTTGGGAACCATAGTATAACCATACAATATTATGGCCCACTGAGCCATGGTATAGTACGGCTCGAATCACTGGTAGCAGTGGGAATGTGCACACGGTTGTGTTCAAAACCATGTGCTTGCTGCATGGTTTTGCACACCACCGTCTGCACACGTCACTACTGCTTTTATATTTGATTATATGCATGTGTGTCATTGGTTCTTTTGAATGAATACAAGTGTCTGATTGGCTGATTCTGAAGTCAGCAGCCTCTTTTGTTATCCATGTGTTTAGTATAAATAAAAGCCACTTGGCTATTTGGCTCAGGATTTTACACGGAGCTTGAAGTGATACCAACGTCTGTTTGTGTTACTTGGAGAGAAAGAAAGGCGCGCTTTCCCGGCATTATATAAGAGAGCTTTTTGTGCTTTTAAGCGCAGAGAAATTATATGCTTATAGGGAGAAGCTTAGATTTTCCCGGACAGTGATTTATAGTAATTTGGGTTATTTTCCTTTCTTTTTTATTTTTATGTTTATTCAAGATGCTGTTTGGCCTTTGTTCCTTATTATTGGAATATACCCACCTACATTAGAATCACCTTCTTTTCTCCAAACCAGGTCTTTTTTACTACCTGTAGCTGTATGGTGGCCAGCCCGGACTCTCAGCCTCTCCCCTCTCCCCTATTTTCCCTATTGCTGGTCCCTACATATGTGTACATACCCCTTACACATTTTGGGATCTGATATACTATCGATCCTAGCAGCTATCACTGCACACTTTGACTGTTTAAATTATCGTTATTTATGGGGTTGTGTCCTTGGTTTCAGGTCCTGAGACGTTTGGACCCCAGCCTGCTCACAAACGCTGCGCCAAACCCTCAGGCGCGGCGTTCTTTAGCACAAATTGGGATTTCCTCTGTTACATCAGTCTTCTACAATACCATCCTGTATGGCCAGCCATTAGGCTACCTTTACATGCATACGCCTGGGATACCTTTGTGAAGTTGATTTTATGCCTTGGATACTCTTATAGCATTTGTACTTTGGAAGTGAGTATGACTTTCACACATACCTTCACTGGGTGTGGGGAGACTGTCATCTGCTTTGTGTGTGATGTTAATTACTTTCTCTTACTCTGTAATCCCATAGATGGTAACTCTCACTTGGTGAACCCTGATGAAGGATTCTCTGAAACGCGTCTGTTCAGTGAGACTTATTATATCCCGACTTTTGGTCTTTTCTCCATTGTTATGCTATTTGTATTCTTAACGACATGTACTCTGCTTTTGAAGTATCCCATTGTACATATTTTCTGTATTTGATTTGTATATTTTGTTAAATTATCTACTTTGTTCGATTTTTGTAATAAAAACTATTTTTGTACCTATACTGTATTATTTATGGTAGTGCCTGGAAAATCCGACCATAGGGGAATTTTTTGGTCTTTTTCAGACTCATGGGATGTGGCACACTCTGTTTACTGCTCTTTGTCAGAGCCTTTCTGCAATTACACCTATTGCATGTGCTTCTTCATTATAGAGGCATACGAATCTGGATACCCCAAGGTTTGATGTGCCAAGAAGAAGGTGATCATTTCGATATTCCCATCACACTCACTACATGCACTTTACACCTGTAGGAGTGCAAGGATCTGGTAAGTGGGGATCTGAAGGGGAGCACGGATGTCACTTCACCCTTTGTACATGATCTGTGACTAAGCATATGCACAAGTCACCTTGGATATTAGCACAAGTCACTTGGGATTTTGTTTTTTGCACTAAAAAACACTTGACTTTATATTATAAGATATATATTTTCATATATATATATATATATATATATATATATATATATATATATATATATATATATATATATATTTATTTCTTGATTTTTGTGATGGACTTTTTTGATGAATTTTTATAATATTGGATTTTGTATTATACTATATCTATATATTTAATTTCATGGTACTGTGTGTTTGGAATATATATATACACTCCTGGGACCAAACATTTACTAGAACACCACACACAATATATATCTTTATTGGTACAGGGTTATAGAGTGAGAACACCTTTAATTACACGGTTTCATATTCACATACTGACTTATCATATTGCCTGGCGTAGTACACTTTCACTTGAGAAGTGTGACTCACCAGGAGGTTCACTCTTCAGGTGGCGGGCAGCACCACCCACCCATCATATATTTATTTTTTATGAGGAAATTTGTTTATGTTTTAGATTTTGAGGATATTTATTTATCCCCCCCCCCTCCCTTTCCCCCGCAGACTATTTTCTTCCCTTCTAGTCAGTTCTTATCGACATTACTTCTAACCCAAAGTATTGTTATAAAACTACTTCCATATATCTATCTGTTTTTTTTAAAGGCCCCCCAGATACTCCACTTGCCTTTCTCTTCCTCTTGGTCCCTATCTGGGTGCTCTTCTTTCTCAACTCTCTCTAATCTATAAATTTCGTTCACTTTAGCAATCCAGTCCTTAAACTTCGGTGCTTCAACTTCCTGCCATTTCTTTGGGATTACATTCTTTGCAGCATTAAGTAGTACTGGGGTTAATGAGGATTTATACCCTCTTTTTCCTCCCTCCAGCCCATGGAACAAACAGCTCCATGGGTCATACTGTATACCCTTACCCGTTATCTCCTCTATTAGCCTAATCACTTTCCGCCAGAATATTTTAATTTTAGGGCAGTCCCACCATAGATGCGCCATAGTTCCTGGTGTTCCACACCCTCGCCAACAGTTGGGGGACTTATCCGATGAAAACTTACTCACTCTAGCCGGGGTCATATACCACCTGGCTAGGCACTTATAGTTACTCTCCCTTGTTTTCATGTCAACTGCCGTTCCATGCGTCGCTCCCAGGATACTCTTCTCCATTCCCCTATCACAGCGAGTTCCCAATTCCTCCTCCCATTTTTTGATAAATGGAGGTGGGTCCTGCCCCCCTCCATTCATCAAAATTTTGTACATTTCAGAAATATTCCTTTTTACTCCGTCCCTACAAAATAGTTTCTCTATCCCTCTATAATCCGCTTCCTCCCTTAAGGGGCCAGGAAGACTTCTAACAAAGTGTTTAAGTTGACTATACTGCCACCCATCCAATAACATTACATCCCTTTGTGATGCTAATTCTTGAAGTGATCGTATTTTACCTCTACTTATTTTATCCCTTAGTTGTGCATCCCTATCCAAGATCCAATTTCCTCCTATCGTCTCTATCCCTGGGGGAAATAACAAGTTATCTTACAAAAAAATTAAAGGAGAATTATAATCCCACTTATTTATGTGATGGACCTGATCTCAAATTTTAAATGTGAGGTGCGTTATATAATGCGTATCTTTACCTAAACTCCTGTAGTGTGGGGGGTTCCATATCAAGTGATTCAAACGTGCATTACTTAACCCTGTTTCTAAATTAACCCACCTTTTATTTTTACCACTTTTTCCCCACTCCAGTGCCCGTGATATTACAATCGCTTTGTAATAATTTCTAAAATCGGGGATAGCTAACTCCCCCGTGCTTTATCTCTACTCAACACTGCATACGCTATTCTAGGTTTCTTATTACCCCATACATATATATTTATTAAATCTAGCAGAACTCTGAAAATATCTCGCGGAAGGGGAATGGGTAGCATCTGCATTTTATATAACACCTTAGGTGCAAGCACCATTTTTACGATATTTACTCGCCCAATCCATGAGACAGGACCATGTGATATTCTTTTTATTTCAGCTCTTATTTTGTTCAAAAGGGGAATATAGTTCATCTTATACAGTTTCCCCCTAGAGCCTACTAACTTAACCCCCAAGTACTTTATGTTGTCTCTCCATGGGAAATGGAACACCTCGGCGAGTCTACTAGCTTCCTGTTTATTAATGTTAATCTTTAATGCTTCTGACTTCTCTATGTTTATTTTAAAGTTTGAAAGTTCACTAAATTTCCTCATTATAGCCAACAGATTAGGTATTGAAATTCTAGGTTTTGAGATATAGAAGAGTACATGTCGGCAAATGCAGACAGTTTATGTTCCTCCTCGCCTACCATACAGCCGCTAACATCCGGATGTTTTCGGATCGTATTGAGGAGGGGTTCCAGGGCCAAGACAAATAGGAGCGGGGACAACGGACAGCCCTGCCTAGTTCCATTCTCCATAACAAACTGTGCTGAGGGTATGTTATTCACCCTTACAAAGGCAGTGGGTTGGTTATAAAGAATTTTTATCCATTTTAACATTGTTGGCCCCACTCCCATTGCCTCAAGCGTGATAAACATAAATCCCCAGTCTACTCTGTCAAACGCCTTTTTGGCATCTATCGACAGAAGTAGCCCTGGGGATCCACCTGCCTTGAATGCCTCCATTATAAGGAGAGACCGCACCCCATTGTCTCTATCCTCTCTCCCTGGGACAAACCTCACCTGGTCTGGATGGACCAGGTAGGCCATTTTCTGCCTAAGCCGGAGTGCCAACACCTTGGCATAAAGTTTGGTATCTGCGTTTAAAAGCGCAATTGGCCTGTAACTCGAACACAGGTTGCGGTCTCTCCCTTCTTTAGGGATGAGAGTTACCGCTGCCAGTAGAGCGTCTCCACAAAGTTCTTCCTGCCTTCCCAATACATTCCACATCTGGCATAGCCGTGGGACCAGGGATTCTTTAAATTTTTTGTAGAAACTGGCTGTGAAGCCTTTCGGCCCGGGACTCTTACCCGTGGGGATTGCTCCAAAGCCCTATATACCTCTTCCTCCGAAATTGGTCTCTCTAGTTCCATTGAATCTATTTCTGATAGAGTGGGGAGGCCTGCTCCCTTTTAAGAATTCTCTCACCTTCTCCTCTTTCTTCCCATCCCGATTTTCCCTTTGCCCGACTGAGTAAAGAGAAGAAAAGAACAGTCTAAATCCCTCCCCTATTTCTCTTGTGGAATGTCTCATTTCACCTCTTTTATTTTTAACCTTCTCTATGTAGTTCTCCTCATTTTTTTCCTGATAATTGAGGCCAGATGTTTCCCCACCTTATTCCCCTTCATGTGGAAGTTTTTAAGATGTTTATTCCTAATTTTAAAGGATTCTTCTTCTAGTAACTCCCTCAACTCTTGAGGATATTTATTATAGCAAAAAGTAAGAAATATTGGTTTTTCTTCAAAATTGTCTGTCTTTTTTGTTTATAGCGCAAAAAAGAAAAACCACAGAGGTGATCAATTACCATCAAAAGAAAGATATATTTGCGGGGGGAAAAAAAGGACATCAATTTTGTTTGTGTACAACGTCGACATGATCATTGCAAGTGACCAGGAACATTCATATGTGGTGGCTGCAAGTACTGCAGATATATTAACACAAATCCCCAAGTGAGACTACCAAATGGGCAGATGTACAAACCTCAGAATTATGCCAACTGCAAAACCTTCAGGGTTGTATACCTACTTCTATGTGAATGGCACTGGTTTTGTGTCAGAAAAACTAAACATTAATTTTGGAAGAGTGCTTATAGACACATTTTGTCTATGAAAACTTCTAAACCAGATCTACCTCTCGGCCAGTGATGGCGAACCTTGGCACCCCAGATGTTTTGGAACTACATTTCCCATGATGCTCAACTTCACTGCAGAGTGCATGAGCATCATGGGAAATGTAGTTCCAAAACATCTGGGTTGCCAAGGTTCACCATCACTGCTCTAGGCCATCACATTAAATCAATGCACAACAAAAAATTCTTTAAAATACAATTTTTAATATTAGATCCATCCAGGTCTATCCAGCAGGAATTAAGATGGATCTATATTTTAAATGCTACAGTGTTTCCTGGCCTAAATGAAGCCATCAACTATAGATCGTTTTTGGAAGGCTTTCAATCAGGTGGCAAAGAAATATAATTCCATACTCCTTGAACATGTTTCCGTTCTCCTATTTTCCACCTTCATATTTTTTTGCACTACAAATTTCATTTCATCCCGTATTTTGCCTTGCTGCTCATCACTTTTTATCCCCTTATTTCCATTCTGTGAGGTCTTGCTTTTGTAGTATGTTTTGTAGTATATGTAATCTATAGACTCATTTATGCATATTGTGATTACATGTCACTATGTCTATTGTGGTTGCAGTTCCTCCTCATGTCCACCGGGGGCTGTCTGGTCCTTTTGTGCCCACCTGTGTCCCCACCCAGGGCACTGAGACCATTTCCTGTCCATCCTTGGCCTAGGGGGGCAGAGGCGGCCTTTCTACTGGCTGATCTGAAAGAGGCGATAATACAGGCATTCTCTTACTGTATCCTCTTGTGTATGCCCAGCAAATTTTTTTTTCATGCTAACAATGGCCCAATGTGTTCACTCAACACCTTTGGTTATATCTCTCGACTTACTGTGTTACAGCTCTTTGCAGTCTTTGGGATAGACTCCCTTCCCTTTTCTATTGATGTTCTTATCCATATACTGACCCAAACGGATATCGAATGGACTGTCATGAGTGATGTTCACATGTATAGTAAAGATATACAGGTATTAAACCCCCCCTCCTTTTGAACATGCACGTATATTATATATATTTATATTCTCACTGATTCCATATATTGATCCTTTTACTCACAGATTTTCTTTTTGTATTTATAGGTGGTGTAATGCTATATGTACGCCACATAAAATTATTTTTCATGACCTTTGGTGACTGTGCATTCAAGAGCTATTGGCACTTAATGGACTTTCTAGTTTTAGGTATTTATTACCCTCTTTATTTTTACTCTCCTGTCGCAATTTGGGATAGAACTCTACCCAATAGGTTAAATATTTTAAATTTGTTCTCTCTTCCCAGCACACAAAATTACCTGAGCCCAGTGACTCACTGTTTGAGCACTGGTCTGGACACCCTTTGTTGACATTTAGAGGACAATTGCAACCAATATTTTAATTCTGGTTCTTCATTCAAGATGTGCTCACAGCTCACAAACGTGTTGGGTTTTCATCAATTTTCATCCTCTGTTTTGGCGATGCCAACTTTTTTTCATATATTGATGATTGTAAATCTATTTATCGTGATTAGATTATTAAGCACAATACTCTCAAAAAATGATTTGCTGAGGTCCTTTTGACTCATATATGATAACACATCAACTGTGCATAGTACAAAACAATAATACAAGTGAAAAAATCAATACAGGTGACGAACACTGCATGAGATTTTAATTGATAAGTGAAAACCAGTCTGTGATAAACACAAACAATATCCAAAGATAGGTCTGTAATGTGATTACTTCAGTGCTCCACCACCAATACAAACTTACACTGCTTACGCGATAATTAGACCCCTGGAATTAAGAGGTCTAACAGTGCTTGACTTATTCAGAATAATCCAAGACTTGGCATAGATTGATCACTCCCATTAGAGGTTTCTCAGCCAGGTTAAACAATATCTAGTGTATGGGAAAACAAAAATGTTCCAAAGTGTAGTAGTTAAAACACTAAAATTATATTATAAAGAAAGGTACTCACAAACAATAATGTAGAGACAAGTGTGTAAAACAAATCTCCTCAGCAGAGAGGGCATGATCATGTCATCAGAGAACAAGAGATGGTTACAGGTGAAAGTGTGAGGATACAAAAGATTGAAAATTCACAGAAGCCCCTAGCTGAATGGATGGAAAAATTGGTGGCCATTTTCACATATTCAAATATACAGAAAGAAAATTCATTAAATAGAAATAGAAAGTTCCTGTCCTTATTCTTTTTTTATTGATTTTTTATAATACAATTTTAAATTAACTAAATATTGTTTTTTCTACCCTATCACACATACATTTACATTGACATTAGCAGTTTTCACTTTTAAATATTTACATTTTTAAGATGTTATTTCCTTAAGAATAGTTCCTTTAAAAAAAATAATTTGGGATAATTTGTATTTTACAGCTTACAAGTGTATTGATAACCATTTTTTTTTATCATTTCAAGTTTATTGAAAGAAAGAAAGAAACATAGAAATGCACTGTATATTGCAAATTTCGCAGATGCAACTGCGTACTTTTCGTCTTTTACAAAATAAACTGTTAATGTCAAACTCGTGTAGAGGTCTCATTGTTTATCAAACACCAAAAAGCTAATGTTGTTTCCATTGAGATAACTATGTGACTGTATAAAGTATAATATTTCTGTCTACACTGCACAATCCATTGCGGCAGAAATCTCTTATCAGGTGTTCAGAGTATTTATTATTGAAAACATGTAGAAGTATGGTCTCTGTGGCTATCTGAGACAATCTTACTCTCGCCTAAGGGAGAAGTACATGTAACGTAGGTATATTCCAGTGAGGACATAGATTAAAGGTCAGCCAGGGAAAAATAAGGAAGTAGATGTAGAGACAGAAATAAGTAAAAGTAGAGTAGGAAAGAATGGGATGAAGGACAGAAATAAGGTACAGAGGCAAGGCACCCGCCCAGGACCCCAACATCCTCCCCGTCCCCAATTCAGGTAGGAAAATCTGTAGAGTATTTGAAAATCAACCAAGGTTGCCATGTTTTGTGGAAACGTTCAATATGGCCTTTGTCTTGGGCCAGTGTGTCTTACATTTCGTGGATCTCACTAACCCTCGACATCCAATCCCTAACAGAGGGAGTAGACGTAGACAGCCAGTGTAGAGGTATTTGAGATTTAGCTGCATTGAGGAGATGAATCGTCAATGAGCGTTTGTAGCGTTTAAAAGATGAATTAGACAGATGTAATAGACAGCATGCTGGGGTCAGTTCTACTCTGGTTTCTGTAATTATTTTAATTAAGGTCTTTACTTCTTTGCAGTATGGTTCAATTTTGGGACAGTACCACCATATTTGGGCTAGTGTGCCTTTTTCAGAGAGACATCTCCAGCAAGTGTCCGGTTTTTGTGTATCCCATTTGTGTAATTTGTCAGGTGTACTGTACCAATGGGTCAGGAGTTTGTAATTTGTCTCTTGCAGTTTTGTGCTTATGAAACATTTGTGCACTAGAATAGCCACGTACCTCCATTGTTTGTCTGAAATCTCCATTTCAAGTTCCTCCGACCATCTCCTCCTGTGCCCGTCCGATATCTCAATCCCCGAGCGACTCAACCACACGTATGCAACAGAGGTAGCCTTTTCGATTGGAATCCCCTCCCGACATACCGACTCCAAGGCCGTCAGGGGTCTTTGTAGTGTTTGAGGATCTTTAATATTACCTAAATAACTTCTTATCTGGGAGTATGTCCACTGTTTCAATTGGGGTCGGTTTATTTCTGTCTTAAAAGACGACCAGTCTCTGAGTTTGTTTTCAGTATAGCAGTCCCCGGCCAGCAGGGGATCACCCGCCGGAATCATCTTGAGAGTCGGGTTATGTAGACCTGGAGTAAAGTCTGGGTTGTCTGTCAGGGGCGTTAGGGGACTGGGTATTGTGGTCAGCTTTTTATGTTTAGCTATCAGATTAACGATCTTCAACGTCGTGCCAGTGATCGGGTGCATCCGAATGATATGAGGCAGTGTTTTGAGGGAGGCCCATGGTAGGTATTTAAGCGGAAGCGTGGCAAGCGTTGTCTCTAGTGAGACCCAGTCTTTCATCGAATCATGGCAATGCCAATCTATAATTCTGGTTATGTGTGAAGCCTGATAATAACTGCGGAAGTTCGGGAATTGAATCTCTCCTAGATCTTTGGGTTTGACCAGGATGTCTAGTTTGATTCTGGGTTTTTTATGTTGCCAGAGAAATCTCGTGACCATTGTATTAAGTTCATTGAAAAATTTCTGAGGTAACTCTATCGGTAACGAGCGGGTTAGATACAGAAATTTGGGCAATATAACCATTTTTACTATGGCCGCTCTACCGAACCAAGAAAAAAACTTCTCATTCCAGTTTGTTAGATCTTTCGCACAATTTTTAAGAAAGGTCACAAAATTTCTCTCATAGGCAGCTTTTAGAGATGGTGTAAGCCAAATCCCCAAATATTTTAGTTTGGTCCTATCCCATTTAAATGTCGAGTTCGCCTGCGTCATTGTGAGCAAACTGTCTGGAAGGGAGAGGTTCAGGGCCTCTGACTTTGTGTAATTAATTTTTAAATTGGACACATATCCGTAGAGTACGAATTCTTGTAACAGGTTAGGGAGCGTTGTAGTCGGTTTCGTTAAGAAAAACAATAAGTCATCCGCGTATGCGGCTATCTTGTACTCTCTATTTTTAATCTGGAAACCCTGTATTGCGATATTCTTTTGCACTGTTTTGATAAAGGGCTCTAGTGAGAGGATAAATAATAGGGGCGATAAGGGACAGCCCTGTCTAGTCCCATTTTTAATATATACTTTTTCTGAAAGGATACCGTTTATTTTTAGTTCCGCTGTCGGGTCCTGATAGAGGGCCGAGATCCAATTTAGCATGTTTGGTCCTAGACCCACCCCTCCACATACTGCCAGCATGAAGTCCCATGCTACACGATCGAAGGCCTTCTCCGCATCTGTTGAGAGGAGAAAGCCCTCGATCTTCCGCTGTCTAACAGCCTGTGTTAGCAAGAGTGCCTTAGTTACATTGTCTCTGGCCTCCCTGTTTGGCATAAAGCCCACCTGTTCCAAGCCAATTCGTTTTGAAAGCAACAGCCCCATCCTCAGTGCTATGATCTTTGCGAACAACTTGACATCAAGGTTCAGCAAGGAAATGGGACGGTAGCTAGCACACTCCTCTGGGTTCTTGCCATCTTTCGGTATAACCGTGATGTGTGCTGAGAGGAAACCCGGGGTAACATATCTCGGCTTGGATAAGGAGTTCAAGGCATCCTTTAAGGGTTCAACTAGAATCTCTATAAAGGATTTGTAATACGTGGCGGAATATCCATCAGGACCCGGGCTCTTGCCTGGTTTTAGTAATTTGATGGCCTGTTTAACTTCTTCTGATGTGATTGGGGCTTCTAGTAGATCTGTATCCTCCGTGGGCAAGGAAGGGAGTCCACTATTTAGTATGTAATCTTGTATAATTTGTGCTCTGTCCCCTAGCATTTGTGGGTGTTTATGTTGTGGGGGTAGGTTATAGAGCTTGGTGTAGAAAGCGTGGAAGTGTTTAGCTATTGCCTCAGATGTTACCTCCAGCTTTCCCTCTTTAGATCTGATTCCAGCTATCTGATTTATTGAGTTTTGTTCCCTGAGGGCCCTCGCCAAGAACCTCCCAGCTTTGTCGCCTGACTCATAATAGAGCCGCCTCTTAAAGAAAAGTATCCGTTTGGCCTTAGTGTGGAGAATCTGTTGAAAATCTTTCCTTGCCTCCAAGAGGCTCTTGGCTGAAGCCTCCGAGAGGGATTGTTTATGTGACAGCTCCAGTGACTCACTTTGGGTGAGTAATTTTCTAATCTGGGCGTCTCTTTCCTTTTTGCGTCTTGAACCCATCCCCATCAAAACTCCTCGTATGGTGCATTTATGTGCTTCCCACACTACTAGGGGGTCTATCCCAGGCGTGTTATTGTGTTTGAAAAAATCGGTGATATTGCTTGTAAGTACTGGTAGGAGTGTCTGGTCTGTCAGTAAGGACGTGTTCAGTCTCCATGTCTATTGTTGTCTGTTTGTGTTCTGTAGGTCTAGTGTTAATGAAATAGGTGCATGATCCGATATTGTTTGGGCGCCTATTTTCGTAGCGGAAATTTTCGATGGGTCTCTCTGAGAGACAAATATGCAATCCAAACGAGCATATCTGTTGTGCGGTATCGAGAAATGGGTGTAGTCTCTACCATCGGGATTAAGGAAGCGCCAGGAGTCCACCAACTGGAGTGTGTGTAGGAGTGATTTAATCTTTTTCAAGATTTTATAGGTAATGCAGGTCCTACCATTGGACGTATCCAGAAGTGGATTTAAAGGTACATTAAAATCACCCCCAAGTATAATGCATCCACTGGCAAACTCCTGTAGCCTCCTCACGATGTGCTGGCAAAAAGTTATGTGAGACTTATTGGGAAAGTATACATTGGCAAGAGTCAATGGAGAGTCATTGTATGAACCCTTCAGAAACACAAATCTGCCCTCAGGATCACACAACTGTTCAGTTAGTTTAAATGGTGTGTCTCTGCCTACTAGTATCATGACCCCTTTCGACTTAGAGTCGGCTGTTGTAGCGTGGAAGGCTCTCGGGAACTGTGGGGATGTTAATTTGGGGATGTTGTTTGTCTTAAAATGGGTCTCTTGTAGGAACACAAATTGAGGTTTACCTTTTTTAAGTTCTCTCAGCAGGGTGGAACGTCGCTCGGGGATGTTTAAGCCTCTGATGTTGTGAGAAATCACAAGGGGTCGGCTCCCCAGCGATGAGTATACCATGGTGGCGGCAGAGGAGGAGACGGCCGGAGCCTGGATCTGTAAAGACAAAACTGTTATATGAGGTTTGACACTGGAACTCTGCTCAGAAACAAAATCTCTCTAGTAGTCCAGGCGGGTGCCCCCCCCCCCCAAGCAAACAGGTGTCTTAGAGAAAAATAAAGAAGGGAGAGTAGAGAAAAGGAAGAAAAGAGGTTGAATAGGAAGAGAAGAAAGGTCAGCAATGGGGGTCAATCTCCAAAAATAACTAAACCGCCCCAAATGGAGAGGTGCCCCCAGGCGTAATATGAATATCGAGTAGAGTTTGCGGGGTCTGTGGGAAGCGACTACGACTGGACGTAGCCTAGGCTCCAAGTGATTGGAGAACTGTGGTGTCTAGTTAATAACGGTCTCAACGGGACACACACGGTTTTTCAACTCAATAAAAATAGTGATACTATATTGGTCACACCCGACCAGAATGTGTAATAAGTGAAATCGGGTCTAATCGTGAAAACCTGAACTCACAGGTATAACTTTAACAATCATGTCGTCAAACTATTATCCAGGTAGGTAACATTAGCTGTCACCTATGGGTATATCCCCCGATTAATTGCACAACTAATTCAAATCTGAACATATTAAATCGGTTCAGGGCGGTACAGACAAAAAAAAAAAAAGGGGGGGGGGAAGGAGGGGAGAACAAAACAACTTTTACCCCCATTGACCCACCCCCACCCGTTCTCCTCGTTCCCGCATAGTTATGCAGATCTTTGTGTTTCACAACCGAGATCTCAGCGATTCTTGGGGTGGGTGTTAGTGTAACAGTGAGCCACGTCCAGGGCATATCTGCTGTCACCACTGGGGTCAGTGCCACTCCCTCAGTCAACAAGAGACGTGACTCGGGTATGGCAATTCTCCTCCTAAACAGGCACCAGTGTCCGCCTCCTGAGCATGTTGGTTGTGCATAAAGTTATGGGGTGTTGTCATAACCACCCCTCCAGAAGATTCCTGTGGAGGTGTTCATCCCTTTTGGGGGAAGACAACCCATAGGTGACAACATGAATAATATGGACATCTATGTGGTAAGAATTATGCTGTAGACATCAGGTTTGTTAAGGACATGTCCAAGATGGTATAAGGCAGCTATTCACATTCCTGGGCTCTGGATGGACCGGCCAATCTCCTCGGGGTATCTGCTTGAGAGCTATTTCCTTTATTCTGTTTGTATTTTATCGGCAATCTTTTATCAGGGGAAGAGAGCGGAGAGGTGGGAGGACTCCTGACCAGGGGTGGTTGTAAGATTTCTTCATACCATTCCGGTAAATCTACTGGTTCCAAGTCCAATGATTCACAAAACTCTGGTAAATCAGCCGGCGTACGAAGAATAGCTTGATGGCCATTATATGTGACTGTGAGAGTGAAGGGAAATCTCCAGGCATATCTCAGGTCCTTTGCTCTCAGTTTCTCCAGTAGGGGTCGCAGAGAACGTCTGTTCTTCAGAGTGATCTGTGATAGATCCTGAAACAGCATAATCGTGGCGCCATTAAATATGATTTGGTCATTTTGTCTCGCTTTCCGCATAATCTCCTCTTTGGTAGCAAAGCTCTGTAGGCAACAGATTATGTCACGGGGCGGTGCAGTATCTGAACCTCTGGGCCTGAGAGCTCTGTGAGCTCTTACGAAATCAATTTCAGTGTCTTCCTGCCTCTCAAGCAGGCTGTTGAAGACTCTCCGGAGTGCTGTGGTGATCTGATCCTGATCCACTGATTCCGGTATCCCCCTGACTCTGATATTGCATCTCCTCCCCCGATTGTCAAGGTCTTCAATGTGTCTATTCATGTTAATAAATTGCTGCATATGATTAGACGACACCATTTCCAGTTTGTGGATTGCCTTATCCCTCTGTCTGCCTGCACTTTCGGCCGCCGCCATCTTTTCATTTATCACCATCATGCTCGTTTTCAGATCCGTTATGGCGGCTGAAAACTTAGCTTTTATGTCCGCAGCAAATACAGACATGTCCGCAAACGTGAGCGGGTGGTCCGGTTTGGACTTACCCCTGCTGATGTCTTCATAGGCTGACAATGAGTCCTCGCTCTCTCTCCTTCCTCCTGTGGCGTCGGCGCCATCTTGCTTCTCAGAGTCCCGCTATGCCGCTGATTTGTGTCTGAAGATTTCAGTGATGTTGGCACTGGCAGAAGCCGAGTTTCGGCGTGTCCGTGGTCCAGGGGTCCAGTGTAACTTTCTGCCCGGCATTTGTAAGCTGTAGGTCGGGTGTTAGGCTTAGAACCTCCGCGTGTGCCTCAGAGCCTCTTCAGTGAGCAGCCATCTCCGCCGCGCGC
Organism: Lithobates septentrionalis; assembly: GCA_037952835.1. NCBI lineage: Eukaryota > Metazoa > Chordata > Amphibia > Anura > Ranidae > Lithobates > Lithobates septentrionalis. The sequence continues at coordinate 3,237,612 of JBBDGP010000111.1, read as the reverse complement.
CAAGCCACGCCCTTGATAACCATTTTTAGCACCCTGTTTACACAGGAATGAATGAAAATGCAATAACAATCAGGAACCTGTGCAACGGTAATATTAGTGCTAATATGGGTACCTTCAGCTTATATAATGTATAGACATCAGCAACAAAATAATCTGATGTAAAGCAGTTGTAATCTGATGTTCCCTATATCAGCCCTCAAAATTTCCACTCGCCTGCTCGCATTTGGAGAGTGGAAATAAGCTGAGGACGAGTGTAGAACGTGGGCAGACTGGGCTGACAGTTTCCTGGCTGATTTCTTCTGGCAGAAGCAGTGCAGCCTTTTTTACAGGGCATCAGAGCGGCCTGGGGGGAGGGGGAAATTGCCTCTCTGCTCCCTGGGCGGCTCTGATGCCCTGTAAAAAAAGGCCACACCACTTCTGCCAGCAATCAGCCAGGTATCTGTTGGGAGGAGAGCCGGCCAAGAGGCCAGAGGATCTCCCACTGTAACACAGCTTGGATCTGAAATACCAGCTGCTATCAAACAAAGTCCCGCCTCCTGGACCGGCTCCTATTATAGACAGCACACTGGTCCAATGCCGGGAAATTGAATCAGTGTGCTGTTTTAAATAGGAGTCACAAGGGGGCAGTGCCACCAGGTGATGTAGCCGGGTGGCTCCGCCCCTTGCCTATATAAGAGATGTCAAAGCGCAAAGTGGGCATATGGTGGGAGGCCTCCCAGGAGGTGAGAGTATTTTTTTTCTTCTATTTTTCGGGTCCAGTGGGCGCTGTGATTGACGATTGACTTTTTACATAAAAGACTTGTTTCCTGTGGTTATTGTTTTTTGACACATTTTTGGTGAATGGGTAGGGGTACAAAGTACCCCTACCCATTCATATAGGGGGGCAGGATCTGGGGGCATTCTTGTTAAAGGGGGTGTCAGGACCTGGGCTTGAACCTGCGACCTCTTCTGTGCCTGGAATTGACTCTTCTCACTGAGCTTTCTGGGATGCTGGACAGCTCCCTGCCTGATCCATTAGACAACCCTGCTTGGGTCTTGATTGCTGTTGAATGTTGAACTCCTTGCTCCTCTCATGAACTTCCTAGATAAGCCTTGCCTCTGCACTGCCTGATTATTGTGGTCTGATCCTGCATACTACTTGAGCTACTTCTACTGCTGTGTGGAAGCGACTTTGGCTTTTGGCCCCCGACTACAAAACTCTTCTCCTGCATCAGCCTTGGCTTGTGACCTTGACTATGAAACTCTCCTGCACCAACCTTGGCTTGTGACCCCAACACTGAACATTGGTCTAGCAATTCAGACTGAGAACTGAGCTTGTCTGACGTTGTCAGCCATTGGTCTCCACTCATTACATGTATTCTCTTAACAGGGGTTTCCAAATTCCAATAAGTCCACCCGCCAGCAGACCCTGACAACCACAGCCGAGGGTTGTTGGGAAGAGGCCCTTGTCCCCATCAACATGGGGACAAGGTGCTTTGGGGTGGGGGGGCAGAGCCCCCCACCCCAAAGCAACCACCCCCCCAAGTTAAGGGCATGTAGCCTGGTATGGTCCAGGAGGAGGGGGCACTTGCTCACCCCCTGTTTCCTGACCTGCTAGAATGCATGCTTGGATGAGGGTCTGGTATGGATTTTGGTGGGACCCCATACCGTTTTTTTCTTTATTTTTTCAATAGCCAGGTGCCGAGTAATTTTTAAAGGGATTTGACTTGTTTTTTTTACTTTAGGAATGTCATTTTTGCTATTGCATGTTCTATATATGCTACGGATGTGCCACATTACAGGCACAATAAGAGGACCCCCCAGGCACTATATTTAAAGAAATTTTTCATTTTTATTGTTGCACTTTAGGCATAATTAAAATCTTTGCTCCTAAAAGAACTATTGTTTTTACAAAAAAATAAATTGATTGATACATTTCCTCCAGGCAGTACCCAGACCCCATATCCCTTTTATGGTCAATTACTTGCATATAAACCTTCAAAATGGATACTTTTGATTTTTCCTGTATGGCTATCATAGACTTAAATAGAGTCCGCCATTCAGGTTATAAACATTTCCCCTGTTCCGGAGTTCTGCTGCGAACCGAACAGCGGGATGTTCGGCCGATCCCTAGTGAAGATGTGTTGAGACAACTTCAGGGGTTGAATATTGGTACTAATACTATACTAGTCATGGTGGACATAGAATCTTTATACACCAACATCCAACAGAAGCTTGCCAAGTCAGCAGGTAAATGGGCATTAAGGGAACAAACAAATCTTAAGCGGAGACAAAGAAAGTTCATATTGGAAGCCTTACAGCTAGCCTTGCATAATAACTTTTAGTATAATAACACCTTTTAGATCCAAATAAAGGGGGTTTTTATGGGCACTAAATGGCCAATATATTTCTTAATAAGTGGGAGAAATAAAAACATTTTTGGAGGTAAATGACCGCAGCTAAAATTATTTAAAAGTTTTATTGATGACATACCTATAGTGTGGTAGGGGACGGATACCACATTGAATTAATTCATAACATATATGAATAATAATCAATATGGCATCAAGTTCACTGACAGTAGAGACCATTGCTGTTCATTGCTACAGGTGAGTTAGTGTGCTATAGTGTGATATTGTGATTCTATTGTCAGTGTAGTGTGTTAGTGTAGTGTGAATATAGTGATAGTGCAGCATCAGTGTAGTGTGACCTTACTTTTTTACTTTAGTGTCAGTGGAGTGAGACAGAGCAGTGTTACTGCAGTATATTGAAGTGTGTCAGTGTAGTGTGTCAGGGCAGTTTTACTGTACTATATTGAAGTGTGTCAGTGTAAAGTTTCAGGGCAGTTTTACTGCATTATATTGTAGTGCATCAGTGCACTTTTACAGCATTATGTTGTAGTGCGTCAGTGCACTTTTACAGAAGTATATTGTAGTGTGTCAGTGCAATTTTACTGCAGTATATTGTAGTGCGCAAGGTGGATAAAAATCAATTTTTTTTTAAAAAAATCAAATTTTTATTTTAATAAAATGCTTTTGGAGTAAAAATCTATTTAAAGATAGTTTTCTATTTAAGATACATTAATACTAGGGATGGGCTGACTGTTCGAGTGGAAAATGAGTTTGACTCGAACATCAGCTGTTAAATTGTTCGCCGAAGATCGAACATTATGAGCCGTTCGCACCAAATTCGAGCGGCGCATCATGGGCCATACTGCACTGCATAATCACAGTGGTTTGCTGGCTGATGATTGGCCAAGCATGCACTATGACCCGCATGCCTTGGCCAATCACAGCGCCGTAAGCAAACAGGCCATAATTGGCCAAAGGCAGGGTGCTTTTGGCCAATTATGGCTCAGGGGTTTAAGTACACACCCCACACTATATAAGGCCGCCTGCAAGTCGGCCCTGTGTAGTGTGTTGCTGGCGTTATAGAAAGATAGATAGAGAGAGAGAGAGAGAGTGTCATTTCATTTACTTTGAGCAGGCAGTTTATTCAGTTAGCTAGATCTCACTGCAGACCGTTCATGCTGCACTGTTTCTAATCTACTTCAGGCAGGCAGTTGATCCAGTTTAGCTAGATCTCACTGCAGACCGTTCCTGCTGTACTATTTCTAATATACTTTAGGCAATCAGTTGATCCAGTTAGCCGCAGTGTATTTCATATATATATATATATATATATATATATATATATATATATATATATATATATATATATATATATATATATATATATATATATATATATATATACAGGCTTGTGTATATATATATATATATATATAGTCTAGTCAAGCCTATACCTGACTGTAGGCCATTCCTGGAGTGCGTGTTCAAAGACACTTTCAGGCAGGTGACTCAGTGACGTGCAGTTCATAAAATATGAATCCACTGCATTGTAGTCCAGCCAAGCCTATATATATATATACAGTCAGACTGTTATATATAAATATATATATATATATATATCTCCACTGTATCCAGTTTAGCTAGATCTCACTGCAGACAGTTCCTGCTGTACTTTTTCTATTTCTAACATACTTCAGGCAGCCAGTTGATTCAGTTAGCTGCAGTGTATTTCATATATATATATATATATATATATATATATATATATATATATATATATATATAAAATATATATATATATATAAAAATATATATATATATAAAAAAATATATATATATATATATATATATATATATATATATATATTTATATATATATATATATATATATATATATATATATATATATACAGGCTTGTGTATATATATATATATATATATATAGTCTAGTCAAGCCTATACCTGACTGTAGGCCATTCCTGGAGTGCGTGTTCAAAGACACTTTCAGGCAGGTGACTCAGTGACGTGCAGTTCATAAAATATGAATCCACTGCATTGTAGTCCAGCCAAGCCTATACCTGACAGGCCATTCCTGGAGTACGTGTTCAAAGACACTTTCAGGCAGGTGACTCAGTGAAGTGCAGTTCATAAAATATATATCCACTGCATTGTAGTCCAGCCAAGCCTATACCTGACTGTAGGCCATTCCTGGTGTACTGTTTTTAGTAAACTTCAGGCATTGTTTTGCTAATCTAATTGTACAGTATGTCTGGAAGGCCACCAAGGAAAGGCAGATGCTCACAGGCCTCTAAAAGAGGGCAAGCAGGCTCTGTGTCTACAGCCAACAGTGCTGGTCGTGGACCTGGTGCATCCTCAGCACGTGGCCGTGGGGCATGCTTGTCTTTTTTTTCAGAAGCTGGCCGTGTTGAGCTACAACATGCAAAAGAGTTGGTAGATGCCCAAGCTGTCCACATCCCCCTCATCCTCTGTCACCCAGGCTCAAGGTACTTTGTCTGCCAATGCAGCTGCCAAAGCGGCCTATTCCATCAGCTCAATGTCATCAGTCACTCCTTCCCTAGCCCCACCATCATGCCCTGAGGAGTCCCCAGAACTGTTCGACCACAGTGTAGGGTACATGCTGCTGGAGGATGCATAGCGTTTTGAAGGCTCTGATAATGGTACCCGGGTTGAGGATGAAGGCAGTAACATGAGCCCAGAGAGAAGGGGTGCCCAAGAAGGACAAGAAACTGGCAGTCATGTTCCCCCAGCTGCAGCATACTGCCAGGTTTGCTCCAGTGGCGAGGAGGGAGGGGATGATGAGGTCACTGACTCTACGTGGGTGCCATATAGAAGAGAGGAGGAGGAAGCACACCTCCAATGAGGCAGGATGCCCTCCAGGGGCCAGCTTAAAGGCAGGCAATCGACTGCATCACACCGCAGAGCTCCGCATGTGCAGGGTGCTGCTGACTTTTTGAGACGTGTGCAGCAGATCGCACCATTGCTATTTGCAACATATGTCTGAAGCATATCAAGCGTGGCCAAAACAGCAGCTGCTTGGGCACCACATGCTTGACCAGACATATGGTGAGCTCCCGTGCAGTCCGTTGGAAACAGTACTTAAAAGACCCGTACCAAAGAACAAGGCGGACCTCTCCTTGCTCCTCATCAGCTGGGATCTCCAACCCCACTATAACTTCAGTCCTCTCAGAGACCTGCACTGAGAAGAATGAAGGTGTAAAATTAGGTGTCCCAAGCACTTCCGGGCAATCTGCTAGAGGTACACCAACATCCGATTGTAGCAGGCAAATTTCCCTACCCCAGTTGCTAAACCGGCAAAAGAAATTCGGTCCCAGCCATCCACATGCTCAGCAGCTGAATGCTAGTTTGGCTAAATTGCTAACACTCCAACTGCTGCCTTTTCAGCTGGTAGACTCTGCCCCCTCTCGAGAATTTGTGGAATGTGCAGTACCTGAGTGGCAGGTTCCCAAATGACAATTTTATTTTTCGGAAGGCCATTCCAGCTCTCTAACGACATGTTGAAGGCAATGTCTTGGTCTTGTTGGACAGGGCGGTCAGCGGTAAGGTGCATATTACCACTGACTCATGGTCCAGCAGGCATGGACAGGGACGTTACTATTCTTTCACGGCACACTGGGTAACCCTGCTGGCAGCTGGGAAGGATGCAGGACAGGGTGCAGTATTGTTGGAGCTTGTTCTACCACCATGCCTCCAAAATGCTGCTAGTGGTGATTCTTCCACACCTCTCTCCTCCACCGCCTCCTCTTCTTCTTCCTCTATGGCCTCTTCCTGTGCAGATTTGTCCTTGGAACCAGCATAGGTGTTCTAGAGGCTACGCAAGCACGCAGGCAAAAAGATGCCATGCGATGCTTGAGTTGGTCTGCTTAGGGGACAGGAGCCACACTGGGGCAGAGATTCTGTCAGCTCTGCAGGGGCAGGCTCAGAGGTGGTTGACGCCACGCCAGCTTCAGCCAGGAATGGTGGTTTGTGACAATGGCACCAACCTCCTCTCCGCCCTCTGACAATGATACTTCACCCATGTTCCCTGTTTGGCTCATGTCCTTAATTTGGTGGTGCAGCGGTTCTTGTGCAGGTACCTGGGCTTTCAGGATCTCCTGAGGCAGGCCAGGAAAGTCTGTGGACATTTCCGCCGGTCATATAATGCCAGTGCTCGGCTGGCTGACCTTCAAAAGGAATGCAACCTGCCCAAGAACCGCCTCATCTGTGACATGCCCACCAGGTGGAACTCAACGTTGGCAAGGCTGCAGCGGCTGCACATGCAGCAGAGGGCCATCAATGACTACCTGTGCGAGTATGGCACCAGGACAGGGTCAGGGGAGCTTGGCTTTTTTTCGCCACGCAAGTGGCTCATGATCAAGGATGCATGCACTGTCCTGTCACCATTTAAGGAGGCCACAAGGATGGTGAGCAGTGACAGTGCATTCATCAGTGATCCTGTCCCTCTTGTCTACCTGTTGAAGCACACGCTGTATGGAATAATGGACAGGGCACTTGGGGCAGAACAAGGGGAGGAAAAGGAGGACTTCCTTACCTCTCAAGGCCCCCTTTATCCAGACAGTATTCCTGCAGGCCCGCCTTTCACACAGGAGGAGGAGGAGGAGGATTGTGTCAGAATGGAGGTGGAGACTTCCAGGGATCATTTTCAGGCCCCAGAAACCCATGGAATCACACACAATATTCATCTCATGACTGTTGCAAATTGAATGTTAATAAATAGAAAAGACTATTATTTTGAGTCCAGCATTTTTCATTCCTGTCCCAATTATTTTTGCCCACTACTGCCTATTGATATGTAAATGTGTTTATTAAATCAGCAATTGGTGATCAATAATAACATCTAGGTAACATCATTTATGTTTTGCCAAGAAATATGTAGAACAATGCTATACCTGACTCAAGCTGGGCTCCTCCACTTCTTCCTGGCTGGAAGTCCCAAGTTGGATATCGGAAGCCTCAGCTAGGGTGGAAGATAGGGTGGAAGGAAGAGTGGAAGGTAGGGTCTAGAGTGATTCCCTGACTTCAGTCTGGTATGACAGAAAACTAAGTCTCTCATAGTACCACAGCCTGGGGACATAAACTTCATCTGCTGCAGCTCCTGATCTCTGGGACTCCTGGACCTTCTTGCGCTCCCTAAGATATGTGCTCCTCAGCCCACCAATTTTGGCTTTTAAATAGGGGATGGTTGCCGTGGGGACCACGGGGTTCACCAACTGCAGCAGTTTCTCCAGCGCTGCCTGCCTCTTTTGTTTATGATAATAATGTGGGTGTTTGACCTGCCACAGACAGGGCAGCTCCCTGTATTTGTCTATGAACAGGGGGAGGAAGTTGTGATCATTTAAGCCATCCATTTTCTCTGCAAGACACAACACAAGACAAACCCTAATGTCAGGCTAAACTCTCCTAATCTTGTCCCAACATAGGCCTCAATCTTTAAGCAGTATAGGCCCAAGTTAAAATTGTACCTTCGTTATCACGATCGGCGCTTCTGATACTCCTTCCTCTGCTCACAGATCGTACATACGACGCACGCGTGTTATGCTTTATATACACTCCACCAGCCCCTGACATTCTTTCTAGTCTATTCCCCGCCCCTTGTCTTTCGGCGCAGTGGGGGAGAGCACATGGCGGAGACAGAGCAGGTGCATGATAATAGCAGCAACGAGGAGGAGGAAAGCCCGGAGCAAGAAATATCAAAATCTCGGAGGAGATTTAAGGCCTCAAAAATAGCCTTTGTAGAGATGGTGGAGATGGTGGACATATTGAAAAGGGCCGACTATGATGGGAAGTATGGACTGTACACCAACCCAAATGTCACCCAAAGGCCAAGATCATGGCTAAAGTTGTGAAGAGTCTGCACAGGAATTTTGGGGTACGACGATCCAAGGATCAACTGAGGAAATGGTGGTCGGACCTCAAATTAAGGGAGCATGATCAGTATAGAAGGATCAGGAGAGTGCTGCAAAAAAGTAAGCAGTTGTCCTGTGTTTCTATTCTTTATTTTGATTATGTTCGTGCTGCTCCATGAGCTTTTCTTTACCATTGTACAGTTTAAAATGGCAACTTTCATGTTCATGGGCACATTAATCGTTCGTAGGAAACATTGTTCGTTCGGCCACTAAAATACAATGTTTTGGCCAGATGAAGTTCAATACCGTTTTTCTGGCCTACTTCTATTAAAAAAAAGTTTGTTGTCTAGATGGGTTTGTAACTAGCATGAAATGCAAACTAGATTCTGTGTAAGGAGAGGACACTCGGCAGCTGTTTACACATCTGGATGCTGGAGCACTAGTGTGGGACACCAGAACACCCTTTTTATTAGGGGCCCCACACAGGTGCTCCAGTGGATACTAGGGGTGTCTCCATCTGTGAAGCTTGCACAAAACAGGTAAGTATTCAAGCTTTACAAAGGACAAAAAAGATTCTTCAGCTTGGAACTCTGCCAAAACAGACAATTATACCCCACTTCCAAGCAATGTTTCATATTGCTATTTCTGCTATCAAATATCTGTGTGCTAAGTATACCTATTTTTGTTCACATAGGGGCGAAAAGACTCGGAGGACACCAGTCATCAGAGGACACCAGGGACTCCACACCTCAGGAAGAAGGGGACATCCCCCAAACCCAACCAGAGGAGGAAGAGGGAGACGTTGCAGAAATTGTCACCACAACAGGTGAGTGTCTGCGACCACAGCCTCAGGTAATAGATGGATGCCTGCATATTTATAATACATGGTTTTTGTTTTTGTTTTTTTTTGTAGGTGATCGGGATGTTGTGGAAGAGGAGTGTCATTTCACCAGTAAAAGTGCCCAGATCCTCATCAGGGAGATAATGGGGTGTAATAGAGATTTAGAAAACCTAAAGGAAAACATCAATGATGTTCAAAACAAAATGAAGAACATCATTGATGTTTTAGGGAGAATCTAAAACACCCAAAAATTCCTAAATTTCTTCAGTTTTTTTTTTATGACTAATTTTTTATGTATGTTAAAAGCCAAATTTAGAAGATGCACACAGTGTGTGAACATGTGCTATCTGCCATCACGGGAGATCAATGTACGCGTTTTGTGGGTGCAACCCCTTCCTCGATAATAAAGTAGCTGAGAGGAAGGGGTTGCACCCACAAAACACGTCCATTGATCCCCCATGATGGCAGCTAGCACATGTTGACATTAGGCAATTTGTGTGCATCTTCTAAATTTGGCTTTTACAGGGGTGACATCACCCCATCTGCTGAACGCAGTATCAAACACAGTTTGTACATACTCATGTCTGATATTGCCTTCACTTTATAAAAGTTGAACTTTGTAAGTTCCAGAGTTGTGTATTATTTTATGGTTTTAAACATGCCTGTTTTACCTATAAAAGGCCATTTATCATTAATGTGACCTAAAAAAATGTTATACAACAAACATGTTGGTTTGTTCAAAAACCCTTTTATAAACGCACATGTGATTGTGCTTTGATTAAAAAGTATGATAATCAACAATGTGTGGCTTCTTCTTTCAATGCTCAAAAAAGCATTTTTTGGAGTAAAGTTGGTGTTTTCAGTGGCAATGGGGGTTATTTACTAAAGGCAAATCCACTTTGTACTACAAGTGCAGTTTCAGTGCAGTCTCAAGTGCACTTGTAGTGCAATGTGTATTTTCCTTTAGTAAATAACACCCAACAGTGCTTTCTAATTTTACACAATCACGCCATTTTCATGACTCCCCAAATTTTGGTCATGGTGCTGAAAATGCAGAATATTTTTGTTAGTAATGCATTACATACATTAACAACAAAAACAAGGTTTGTGTGTAGCAGACCCACAACATAATAATAATAGTTAGCCGAAGAAGAGATTGTCACCTCATGTGTCAAAGTTCAGGGTGCGTCAGGGCACCAACCTAACAATAGCCTCCAAATATCGAGTGTCAAGCGTGGTGAAGTGTGCGTCACATCACACTAAGAGAAGACACGTGACCCTGTGTCGAACACACGTAGGGGAGGGGCCAGGACGGTGCTTTCTCTCTTAGTGTGATGCGACGCACACTTCACCGCGCTTGACACTCGATATTTGGAGGCTATTGTTAGGTTGGTGCACTGACGCATCCTGAACTTGTCAGTACCCCATTCTGGTGAATGTCTTTACTTTAATAAACCTTTTAAAAAGGTTATTACACCATCCAGTCTTTTCTTCTCATTCTCCTATACTGTGGAACTACTGCCTATGCTGTGCACCTGGATACCAATACTGAGCCATGGGAGGGCTCCTAAGCGGGTTTTGACTTAGTGTCACAGCTGAGAAACACGCTCTGAGGTGAGCGGCTTTCCCTAGGGGGGTCACTGGATGTACACTGGAGCATGATTTTTGAAGCACAGATTACTGGAGCATGTTGGATTTTTATGGACAATTTCATATACCCTTACTATTGAACAAGGATCACTTGGCATAATGTTTGAAAATTATTATATTTCGAGAGTGCATGTGTGGAGTCTGACAGGAAAGTAATGCCCTGTTAGAGCTCCGCTCCGTGAGGGGAGAAAGCCGCCGCTTTCTGTCAGCCAGCCGGCATTTAAGATACACGGCTTCTCACACAAGCTCCTGAATACCTGGAGGAAGTTTTGGTTTGATAATGGTGTTAGGAGTGACCCGCACAAAGGTAAAAACCTTCCCTAACGGCGGCACACGGTCCCGAGCAGCAGGTAAAATGAAGTCAGTCTCCTCAGACATCAATACCTCAGAGCGCTCTCACAAGCTGACACATTCACAGCCTGTGTTCACAGAGGAATCTGATACTGAGACTTTTCAGTCACAGAAATCTCCACAGGAATCCTCTGCCTCTCCAGGTCTTATAAAACAATTTGAGAAAATGCTGCAGAAAGCATTAAAACAAACATTTGAACACATAACTAACAGCTTAACCAGAGAGATAAGAGAACTGGGAAAGCGCACTGAAGAATTGGAACACAGAGCAGATGAATTTGAAAACTCTGCTCAGGAATTTATGTCAGAAATAGAATGCCTCAAAGAAGAAAACCTAACACTGCAAAATAAGTTAGAAGATTATGAGAATCATGCCAGAAGATCTAATTTACGCATCAGGGGCATACCCGAAACAATTACTGACCTGAATTCTACAATAACAGCACTATTTCAAGAGCTAATACCAGGTATACCCCTTGAACGCTTGGAAATGGACACAGAGCCTTTATGCCAAAAAAAAAACAGATGGCCCCCCCACGCGATATTATCGCTAAGTTTCATTTTTATCGAACGAAAGAGCAGCTTCTGACGGCAGCCAGAGAGAAAGAAGCCTTAACATTTCAAGGTCATAATTATCAGCTCTTTTCGGACCTCTCCCAATTAACCACATCAAAAAGACGTGCAATGAAGCCACTGCTTGTGGAATTGCAGCGACATAAAATCACCTACCAATGGGGTTTCCCATTCTCTATTCGCTTTAGTTACCAGGGTTCAAGACATACCTGCAGTTCACCAAAAGAACTTCAAAAGGCACTTCAAGACCTACACCTGATTGATGATCTACCCTCCACTTCTGCCTCACGCAGAAGAACGGCTTCATCCTCCTCTCCACGCAATTCATCTCAGTCCCAAGAAACAACTGGAATGCAGCAATCCCACAAGAGAGGGCACTTCACCTCTCCACCTCAAGAACAAGAAGATTCCATGGACTGATTAGTTAATCCTATAATCCTCCTCTTCATAATCACAACGTAGAAGCGATTTTTGAAAGATCTCTGCTTTGTTTGACTTTTTTTCCTCTTTTTTTTAAAATTTATTTATTAATTTATTTATTTATATATTTTTTTATATAAACAATTTATGCTACCGTATTATTTTTCATAACTGAACACCAATTTATTGGACTGTTTTCTATTACATATGCATAGAAACATAGTTTATTTTAGTTTATTTTACTTTATTATATCTGGTTTTATTTTATTATAATACATAAGTTTTCATTTGCGGGTTTGGAGTTTGGGATCAGGTTAAATACCTGGACCCAGATTTCAGATATATATGTATGTGTATGTTATGTATGTGTATATATGTATATATGTGTGTATGTATGCGTATGTGTATGTGTATTATGTGTATGCGCATGTATGTATGTGTGTATATGTGTCTGTATATGTATGTGTATGTATGTATGTATATGTGTATGTACATGTATATGTATATATATATATATATATATATATATATATATATATATATATATATATATATATATATATATATATATATATGTATATGTATATATGTGTATATGTGTATATGCTGTGTATGTGTGCATATATATATATATATATATATATATATATATATATATATATATATATGTATATATGCTATTATGTATGTATATATATATATATATATATGTATATATATATATATTTTTATTTTTTTATTTTTTTATTTACAAGTTGAATTCATCATATTTAGGCACGAAGGCCCAGCCAGTCGATGTAATACCCCTAATTACATACTATATGTTTTCTCAATTGATTTATAATAGTTAGTTTGACTACAGAACTGGGTTTGTTTTAGCTCCAATTGCTCACATGTCCCTTCCTAACTTCCAGTCTTCCTGGTTTATACCTTAACCCCTCTCGTGGCTTATTCCCATTTATATAATTGTTAGATTAGACTTTCCATTAGTACGCACTATATGTATATTCCCCCTTTGCTTTAGGAAAATACAATACATTTGGAGCTATTTTATTATACCCGGCAGGTTATAATTATTCATCTTCATGATGTTTTTTTATAGGCGGTTCTCCCACACGCGGATGTTCCGTGTGCTCCACCTTACCTCCCTCGACTCCCCACTCTTATTATGTGGGTGGTCGACGTAGGCCCTCTATCCCCTGATGGGGAGTTGTATCCCTAATCACGTGTAATTTTTGACGCTATTTACAATCATATTTTAAAAATATATTGTATTATTTCTTACGGTTCTTACTTTTCTTTCACTCTAGTCTATCCTGGATTTCCTTCCTCCTTGCTTTCCTTCAGGTCCACACAGGTCGTTCCATACAGCCAAAGAGCATCAAGAGTCTGTGAGTATCATTTCCTAGCTCAGCTGCCATGGCACCTTTAAACATATTAACCCTGAATATTCAGGGTCTCAATATACCGCAGAAAAGAACCAAAGCTTTCAGTTCGTTTCATGCAAACAAAGCACACATAGTGTGCCTACAAGAAACACACTTTACGACAACTTCCACGCCTAAATTTGTAAGCTACTTTTATCCGCAAGTATTCTCAGCTTCAGCCACTACTAAACAACGTAGAACACTCATAGCCTTCCACCGTACCACTCTATTTACACTCCATTCTGAAAAAAAAGACCCTGAAGGGAGGTATTTAATTCTTCTGGGACATATAATGGATACAGAAATAACTGTTGTGTCATATTACGCACCCAATAAACAGACTATACCTTTTCTCACCCATCTTTTACAAGTAGTATCTACACACAAGATGGGAACACTTGTCGTATGCGGAGATTCTAATCAGGTCCTCCTCCCGTTTCTGGACAAATCACCATACACTCCTCCTCGAAGTCCAACTAAGATATCTCTCTCCCAACTTCTTTCTAAACATAAATTGGTAGATTCTTGGAGAGAATGTAATCCGACTAAAAGGAAATACACTTATTATTCATACCCACATCAAACATTCACTTGCATTGACCATATATTTCTAACAATAGGTATGATCCCAGAGTTACTTACATCACATATAATCCCCATCCCATGGTCTGATCATAACGCAGTCCTTACTACCATCACTTCCACTATACCCAAAAATCATGACCCTACTTGGTACCTCCCAGATATATTACTCAAACACCCGTCGCATAGTTTAATAATTGAACAAGCACTAAAAGAATATTTAACACACAACAAAAGTCCTGACATTTCCCCAATAACATTGTGAGAAGCACATAAACCTGTGCTGCGTGGCACCTTACAAAGGCAATTCGCATTATTCAAACGGGAACGCAGGAATCTTGCAAGAAAATTAGAAACTGAATTTAACTCTTCCTTTATAGCTTTCCAAGATAATCCAACGCCACTTACCAAAAGTCGTCTAGAAAAAGCACGTCTGGAATATGACTTATTCCTCACAGAATCCGCGGATAAATACCTAAAGCTCTCTCGACATGCCTTCTACATGAAATCCAATAAGTTTGGTACTTTTATGGCACGCGCACTTAAGTCATTAAACAAATCTTTTAAGCCAATTAGACTTAAATTGTTTAATGATACATACACTAGTAATCCCACTAAAATTGTTCACAAATTTCGCTCCCACCTAACCTCCCTATACTCGGAAACAAATACATTTAATATCATTGAAGCCGATGCCTTCTTCTCAGATTTCTCCATACCCAAGATGTCTAACACTCAAAAGACTATACTCAAAGCACCCATCACTGTGAATGATGTAACCAAAGCGATCAAAGAATTAAAACTAAACAAAAGACCAGGTCCTAATGGCTATTCTGCATTATACTACCATACTTTTTAAGACATCCTCTCCCCTATTTTGGCCGATGCTTTTAATTTCTTACTAGAAGGTAAATTCTTCAGATAGGAATCATTGACCGCAACTATTTGTATGATCCCTAAGCCTCATTCTGATGACACATCCTGTAATAACTACCGCCCCATTTCCTTATTAAACTTGGATATCAAACTATTAGCAAAGATTTTAGCGCCCCACCTCAATGGAATCATAGGTAATCTTATACATTGTGATCAAGTAGGCTTCAAACCTAAACGCCAAGCAGGCGATAAAATACGTAGAGCGGTTCTTTTGGCACACATTGCTAAAACACGCCGCATTCCTTCATGCTTTATATCTCTGGATCTTAAAAAAGCCTTTGATTCCATCTCCTGGCCCTATTTACATTACTCACTTCAGAAATGGGGTTTTGGCCCTAACTTTATAACTTGGATCACTGCATTGTATAATAAACCAAAAGCATACATTAATTATGCCGGTTACAAATCTGACCCCTTTAATATAGAAAAAGGCACAAGGCAAGGATGTCCACTTTCCCCCCTTTTATTTGCCCTCTTAATAGAACCGCTTGCCCTTTCGATTAGATCAGATCCCAAAATAACCGGAATAGAACTAGGAGGATATCAACATAAACTTTGTCTGTTTGCAGACGATATCCTCCTATTTCTATCATACCCACAGGTCTCAGGACCTAATCTCCTTCCCATCCTCAATAGGTTTGCTGCTTTTTCAGGCTTATCAATTAACCCTAAAAAATGCTTAGCATTAAATATATCCCTATCTAACCTGGAATTAAATTCAGCAAAGGTAGGACTTCCGTTTACCTGGGCGGAAAAATCAATACCATATCTAGGGATTCATCTTACGGCTTCTTTATCAGATCTTTTCTCAGCAAATTATCCACTGATTCTCAAAAATGTAACAAACCTGCTGAAATCTTGGTCCCACTTCCATTATCATGGTTTGGTAGAATTAACGCAATAAAGATGACAATCCTGCCTAAGTTACTATATCTGTTTAGGGTTTTACCAATTCCCGCTTAATATCGACGACTAATACAGAAAAAAGCAATTTCATACATATGGGGCGCATCCAAACAACGCATACCTTTGCACACACTTTATCTTCCCAAAGTTAATGGAGGCTTAGGCGTACCAAACTTTGCAACATACTACAAGGCAGCTCATATTGCTAGCCTAACTAAATATCACGCAAGACATGAAATCCCATTATGGGTTTCAATTGAAGCTACTGAATGTGATCCTTTATCGATCTCGAACCTGCTTTGGCTTCATCCTAAAGATCGTAAAGGTTTACGAAACCCCATCACCAAACATTTCATTTTTCTATGGGACAGTCTTAAATCCAAACACAAGTTACAATCTCCACATAAACCCCTTCTCTCATTCCTAAAAAATCTCGCTTTTTATCCTGCTTGGACTGCTCCCAAATCCTTTCGAGAATGGTCATCCAGGGAAATCTTGAATATACATAAATTTGTCACTAATACATCTTTCATGCCTTTTCCAACCCTTTGCGAAACCTACTGCATACCTCAATCAGAACTATTCCGATACCTGCAAATTAAAAACTTTTTCACTCCTTTTATAAGCTCTGACACTCCTCTAACACACTTTACTGCGTTTGAATCTATTTGCAGGAAAGATCCCCACACAAAAGGCTTGATTTCCTTACTTTATTCACATTTGATATTTCAACCTGAACTGGATAAACCCTCTTATGTGCAGAGATGGGAGGAGGACCTGGGTCGAACGCTCGACACTACAGAATGGGATCAAATCTGGTCATCTACCAAATCAGCCTCCCCAAATATTATTGAGGTAGAGGCTAATTATAAAGTATTGACAAGATGGTACCTTGTACCGGCTAGGGTTGCAAAATATGTACCAACCTGTTCCGCGCAGTGTTATCGTGGTTGCTCAGAGCAAGGCACACAACTACACATTTGGTGGACATGCCCAATAGCACAAACCTTTTGGAAAGAGATCTTTAAAATGGCCTCCAAAATGTTTGGTTTGCAAGTACAGCCTGATCCTGCTACCGCATTACTTAATCTGAAACCAGGATCGCTAACTTTGATTCAATTTAAACTATTTGTACAACTTCTAACGGTAGCTAAGCAAACTTTGGCAAAGGCATGGCAGTCCCCAATATTAGTAGTGGCTGAGACGAAGAATAGGATGACTAACGCCATGATTCATGCCAAAATGGTGGCCATTGACAACGCTCTGCTTCCCAAATTTGAAAAACAATGGCACCCATGGATAACACATCATTTACCATCTAACGTTGATGAGAATGTTCTACTGCCATGGTAGCCGAGTTGCAATGATTTAAGCTGATATATAAAAAACGCACAGACTTCATGATGGATCTCAATCCAACCCTGTGGACCCCCTCTTTTCTATGTTCTACTCCTTCTCTCCTTTCTCTTCTTCCCTATCCACTTTCCGATCCTGAAGCTCTTTTCCTAGTAGATTGTAGTCTCCTTCAGACATTTCTGACATAGCTTAAGTTGTGGGCACAAGTACCATTTAAGAATTTACTGATGCTTTAACAGCTCCTACTTAGGTATTCTACACCTTATCCAGGTTATACCCAATTACCCCTATTTATATGTTATGTAATAATCTATTATTAACTAATAATTTTAGCATCTTATCTTTACCACAATATGTTTACTCATGTATTTGTTATCTACTTCTTTATATACTCAATAAAATCTTTTGACAAGGAAAATTATTATATTTCACTAATGTGTGGCACATGGCACTTTTTTTGAATATTGCACATATTATGTCTACTGCTATAGATTCACTGCACATGGCACTTTATGTTTATTTAATTAAATTATACATGCATAATGACATTTGATGATTTATATATTTTGCATTAATGTACAGTGGTATTTGTTGATCCATATGCATATTTGCACCGATTTAACAGTACTACCATATTACGTTATTAGTGTTAATAAGTAGTGGTAATACTACGTAACATTTTTCCAAGTTATTTTATTCCGTTTGGATCTACATTTTTTTTGCACACCATTGGCACCATTGGCATCATTTTCTTTACACTTTGATCGCAGCGTATTTTATTTTGTTTATGCACTGTGAGCTGTAAGGTCTTATATGAACAGGTGTGTGGCTTTCCTAATCAAGTCCAATCAGTATAATCAAACACAGCTGGACTCAAATGAGGGTGTAGAACCATCTCAAGGATGATCAGAAGAAATGGACAGCACCCGAGTTAAATTTATGA
This sequence comes from Lithobates septentrionalis, assembly GCA_037952835.1. Lineage (NCBI taxonomy): Eukaryota > Metazoa > Chordata > Amphibia > Anura > Ranidae > Lithobates > Lithobates septentrionalis. The sequence continues at coordinate 3,219,412 of JBBDGP010000111.1, read as the reverse complement.
GTGTCACAGCAAAGGGTCTAAATACTTAGGACCATGTGATATTTCAGTATTTCTTTTTAATAAATCTGCAAAAATGTCAACAATTCTGTGTTTTTCTGTCAATATGGGGTGTTGTGTGTACATTAATGAGGAAAAAAAATGAACTTAAATGATTTTAGCAAATGGCTGCAATATAACAAAGAGAGAAAAATTTAAGGGGTCTGACTACTTTCCGTCCCCACTGTATGTACACTACAAACTGTATGATTGAATTGGTTCTGATATCGCTGTTTTACTAACTTGACAAAGAAAAAAAGGGATAAAAAACTGCGCAAAGAGATGTGTAGTTGAATAACTCAAAATATATCATAAACTATGAAAAGCAGCAATTCGAAATATATGACACCCATATACCAAATCAAATAAGCAAACACCTGAATTGCGCTGATAAATAACCATAAAGAATAAATTAATAATCTCAACCCAATTTGGGTAACCTATATACCCCAGACTGAATTGCTGGGATGCATAGAGTCAAATGAGTATATATAATAAGTTACATAGTATGAGTCTCTATGATCACTGATAGTGTGATCTATAATAACCAGACTAGATAAATAATAAACAAAATAACCAAAAAAGAAGTCTCTAAATAGGTGATAAAAAATTGTCCACCCGTGCAAAACAAAAGAAACAGCAATAAAGTCCACAAAAGAGGGTCTTTAACTGTTGTGTAGCGTAGAAATTTGATCCACCACCAGTGTAGAAGGGGTTACTTCTTAGCAGACAGACATGATCCCCCACTACAGAGGATCATGGAAGGCATGTCAGCTGTATTGGTAAGTGTATCTCCCGTGTTGGACTGCCGCTGTACCTCGGATCATCACATTGAACAGATCGGCTCAGATGGGAAGCGTAGCATGTAACAAGAATGGGAAAACTCCGATCGTGTAAAACCTTTTACATTTATTAAGTATAAAAAGACAAAAACACACTTACAGACGTTGTATCATAAACAAGCCTAAAGTTCTTTGTGTCGGCCAAACAAACACGGACAGACCCGTCCTGCTGGAGGTTAACGCAAGGACTAGAGTTGACATCAGCGTGTCATCCTGCTCCGCCCTACGCATTTCGTGATAGGTCACGTCATCCAGGGGACAACCTGTATCGTGTGCTTTCGGGGGGTGGGTTGTGTATGCACCTTGCTGACACATGGCTCCACATTACCTCAGCTCCCAGGACAGACAACCCTTCGGTCCTTGGCCCTATAGCTGCCACATCTCATCGCATTGACTCCATGTAAGTATTCAGGGTGGGCTAATTTGCCTTTCCCTGATATGATCAGTTACAACCAGATTAATTATATTTTTTTATACCTTATAGATATTCCTGAGCACCGCCCCTGATGAGTGTTCATACACGAAATGCGTCAGTAATTTGGGATGCAGACTCATGTCTGTACTAGACTATCAAACCAGATTATCATCTACCAATCAATAATGGTTTTAATGTTTTTACAATATTCTTTTTTCCTCCACAAATCAGGCAGTTTATGGGCAGGTGGATTTCCCGCTGAATTTCGAGCGCTGGCTGTGTATGACCGCCTGAAATGGCTACAGACTCTTCTGACCAGCTTTGGCACATCTTGCAACCCTGGGTACGTATTTAGGAAATGGAGGTGGCAGAGGAGGAGGAGGGGGTAGAGCTCACAGGTCTGGCATCATCACCAACAGCTGTATGGAGACGTGGGGGCACAACAAGCTGCAACATCAAACCCTGTCCTACATCCTTTCGAGTTGCAAGCAGCATTACCCAGTGTGCTGTGAACAAAATATATCATCCCTGTCCATGCTTGCTGGACCACGTGTCAGCAGTAAGGTGGATTTTACGGCTGACTGCCTTGCCCAATGATGCCAGAACATTCCCTTTCCACATGATGGTAGAAAGATGGAACGACCTTACATGAAAAGTAGTAGCGACTGGGAACCTGTCATTTTGGTACAGCACATTGTGCAAATTCACGGAAAGGCGCAGAATCCACCAGGCTGAAAGGCAGGAGTTGGAGAGCAGCTTTGACAAGTTTGCATTTAAATGCTGGTCATAAGGATGACAGGGACTGTATTTTTTTTTCTGCTGCAGCAGATGGGGCAGATAAATTTGCCAGCTACAGTCTACAGCTGGTGGTGTGCTGCTGGCAGATGTGCTGCTAGGACCTGGGACACCCTGTACTAAAACATCATCCCTGTCAGTGGAGGCTGCTGAGAGGTAATGATTCGGTATAGCAGGGGCAGACTGAAGTGTGTAAGGAGGAGGAGGGACATATTTGTGCCCCTTTTGTGTGGCTTTTAGGTGCTCTTGCCAACAGGCTGAGTGATTGGACGTTAAATACCTTGTTAAGCATGTGGTACCCAAATGGTTGGTGTTTTTGCCACATTTGATGTGCCTGAGACACAGTTTGCAGATAGCAACAGTGCGATCTGCTGCAGATGTGCTGAAAAAGGCCCAGACAGCTGAGCTTTGGGGAGTGGGCCGGGAGATAACAGCTGCACAATGTGATGGAATAGGGTGGCTGCTCTCTACGCTTTCTTGATGTTGGCCTCCTTGGGTTGTGCCGCCTCACCTTCAGTTTCCTCCTCTGCTCTATCTGGCACCCAAGTCGCATCAGTGACCTCATCACCATCATCATTATCACTGGAGACAACTTGGCAATTCGCTGCTGAGGCTTGGGGAACATGAATGCCAATTTGTCTACCAGTGTTCCTCCCTCTCTCTAGGTTCATGTTCCTGTCATCCTCAACCTCAGAACCAACATCTGAATCCAGTAATGGCTGGGCATCATCAGGGAGCAAGTGGCTGACGCTGTGGTCAAATAACTTAGCTGACTCCTCAATGGCTAATGTTGGGGCTATAGCAGGAATAGATGTGGACAAAGAGGCAGGTTTATCCACTCTGGCAACTGCAGGGAACTGCACACTTGTCTCTGCAGATGAGGAGGATGAGGAAGGTTTAGTAAGCCAGTCCACCACCTCCTCTGCATGCTGTGGCTGGATAGCACAGGCAAACTAACTAAACAGAGTAACTGATGCCCTACCTGAGGACTGACCACCACGTCCACCTTTGCCCGTGGACACATTTGTTGCTGGCCCCTTACAGTGCCAAGGGAACATCTGTCTCTCCTTGTTGTCCTCCCAGAAATTATTGGGAGGGAGGAAGGGGCGGTGCTTATAAGCAAATGCAAAGAAGAAGTGGAATTCGGTACGTAGATGCACTTTAATCAATGTAAAGAGGTGTTTGGTGCACTTTAATTTGAGTACTCACACTACACAGACACACTCCACCGATACACTATAATATACTGCAATATAATGCGCCAAACATACAGTAACGCACAGAACTTTATGGAGTTAAACTGGCAGTAACGCACAAAACTATATGGCGTTAAACTGGCAGTAATGCACACAGAACTATATGGCATTAAATTGGCAGTAACGCACACAGAACTATATGGCGTTAAACTGGCAGCAACGCACACAGAACTATATGGTGAAGCCAAGATTTTTGAAAACCTTTCAATCATTGCACTTCGAACAACAACCCCCAAAACAAATTAGAAGTCCACATCACTATGATACCCAAAGAAGCCAAAGATACGAATCAGGTCACTAACTACAGACCAATTTCCCTAATACATGTTGACGTGAAGATATATGCCAAGATACTAGCTAATAGACTTCTCCCTTTATTAACTTCCCTCATATCCCTTGATCAAGTGGGATTTATCCTTGGTAGAGAAGGACGTGACAATACAATCAAAGCATTAAACATAAACCACTGGCAAACATCCAAAAAGAAACAAGGATTTTTTCTCTCCCTAGATGCCGAGAAGGCGTTTGACAGAGTGGCCTGGGATTATATTGACACTGAATTAAAACATATTGGTATTTTACCTCAAATGAGAGCATACATCCAAGCTCTATATTCAAACCCAACAGTGCGAGTTCGTGTTAATGGCCACCTGTCGAATGCCTTCAACCAAGGCAACGGCACAAGACAGGGATGCCCCTTATCTCCACTATTGTTTGTCCTCACGCTAGAACCGCTGTTAAACAGAATTAGAACCAACCCAGATATTAAGGGAATAGATCCAAAATCATACGTATAAAGTTGCAGCTTTGCTGATGATATACTTCTCTTTCTCTCAGAACCCCATATCTCTCTACCCAACCTTGTACAAAACCTAGAAAACTTCCAATTATTATCAAATCTAAAAATTAACCATTCTAAAAAAAACTTTCCCTTCTCATGGGCAAAACAAAACATATCATATCTAGGATATGAAATTCCTACAAATTTAACTGCTTCAGCCCCAGACCATTTGGCTGGCCAAAGACCAGAGCACTTTTTGCGATTCGGCACTGTGTCGATTTAACTGACAACTGCGCGGTCGTGCGACGTGGCTCCCAAACAAAATCGACATCCTTTTTTCCCCACAAATAGAGCTTTCTTTTTGGTGGTATTTGATCACCTCTGCAGTTTTTATTTTTTGCGCTATAAACAAAAAAAAAATGACAATTTTGACAAAAAAACGCATTATTTTTTACTTGTTGCTATAATAAATATCCCCAAAAAATATCTAAAAAAACTTTTTTTTCCTCAGTTTAGGCCAATACGTATTCTTCTACATATTTTTGGTAAAAAAATCGCAATAAGCCTATATTGATTTGTTTGCACAAAAGTTATAGCATCTACAAAATAGGGGATAGGTTTATGGCATTTTTATTAAAAATTTTTTTTACTAGTAATGGCAGCGATCAGAGATTTTTATCCTGACTGCGACATTATGGCGGACACAATATCAGAATGGATCAAAACTTACGCGTTTCGCACTACAAGGAGTGCTTAGTCATATCAGCTATGACTAAGCACTCCTTGTAGTGCGAAACGCATAAGATTTGATCCATTTTGCTGTGTACCTGTATTTTGGATGACATCTTATTAAATAAAGGCAAATTCTTTTGGAGTGCGGCTGTCCAGAACTTTCTTTGATGATATTGTTACAGCATTGCCAGCACCTGAGCTTCTAGACTGGAGGAGATGCATTTCTCTTCAATCTGATCCTCCTAGAGTGGTGATACTGTCCTTCTATTATGGCGGACACGTCGGACAATTTTGACATTTTGGGATCAGCGATCAGTGCGATTAAAATTGCATTGATTACTGTAAAAACATTTTTGGGACCAGCAATCAGTGCGATTAAAATTGCATTGATTACTGTAAAAATGTCACTGGCAGTGAAGAGGTTAACATTAGGGGGCAGTGAAGGGGTTAATGTGTGTCCTAGTTTGTGTTCTAACTGAAGGGGGATGTGGACTGTGCAGGGAAACTAACAGATCCTCTGTTCATACTCTGTATGAACTGAGGATCTGTCAGTTCACCCTTCAAAGTACCGGAAACTGTGTGTTTACACACACAGATCCCGGTTCTCAGAGACCACCGGGCACTTGCATCGGCGCAGGGGGCGAGCGGGCGGCGCGCACGTGCCCCCTAGTGGCCACAGAGCGAAGCGACTTTACATAATATCATTTCGCCCAGTCGTGCCATTCTGCCACAGTACAACTGCGGCAGCTGGTCTGCAAGTGGTTAACTGATCTCTTCAAACTTAACTTCATACCCATCCTAAAACAAACACATGATGATTTAAAAAGATGGAACTCTTTAAACGTATCTTGGTTTTGCAGAGCTTCATTAATTAAGATGACAATCCTACCCAGATTTCTATATGTCATGCAAACAATTCCCATTCGACTACCACCATCATTCTTCGTATCCTTTCGTAAAGCTTGCTCTACCTTCATTTGGAGGAACAAACCTCCTAGAGTTAAATTTACTAGACTAAATTTACCCAAAATAAAGGTGGAATAGCGCCATCTGACCTACGAAAATATCCCCAGGCAGCTCTCCTAGCATGAATTGTAGACTGGAACATGCATCAAGCAGTTAAGGATGGGTGTCCTTAGAGCACATACAACTCTCTCAATAGGTGAAATCTCTCCCATGGATACATCCAAAACATCACTCAAAAGCTATCAAATCTCACCCCCTTATAGGTCCTACTCTAGAAATATTCCATAACACCTTTAAAACTATTAACCCATCTCCATGGCTTAGCCCACTGACACCACTAAGAAACAACCCAGATTTCCCCCCAGGTCTAGAGCAAAATTTCCTGGCATATTCTTGGCCACACGAATGGAAGAATGGAAAACTTTTATCTAGAGACGAATTAAACAAAGACATTAACCCAGCCTTGTTCCCACAATGGAACAATATACAAATCATACACTTTCTGACCAGAAGTGAGACAGCTCAATCTTGGACAAGACCCCTTACGACATTAGAAGACCTATGTACAAAAAAAATACCCACAAAGACACATCATTTCTACCCTTTACAACTCGCTTTTTGAAGGTAAAACGGACGTCTCCAATGCATCATGTCAAGCTTGGGAACAAGACCTTGATATAATCCTAACAGAAGAGAACTGGGAAACAATTTATATGTACGCAGATAAAGGATCTCTAAATGTAGCCACCCAAGAGTGTGGCTTCAAAATCATTACTAGACGGTATAAAACTCCCACCCTATTACATACATTTTCTCCCCAGATTTCTGATAGATTCTGGAGATGCAAACGTGAGGAAGGCTCGATGCTACATATTTGGTGGTCTTGCCCTCTAATCCAGAGTTTCTGGAAAATAGTTCACAAAACCACTACCTCAAGCACTTCAGAAAACTTAGGATTTAATCCAGCACAATACCTTCTACATTAGAACTCGATCCCCAAAAAACATTATCTAAAATCCTTATCTATGTTCATGATTAATGCAGCAAGACATTGTATTCCCTACCCTATCCCATCAAAAAAAGAATGGTTCTGGAGAATAAATAACATAGAAAAAATAGAAGAACTCATAACCATATCACAGTAAAAAATAACCAAATTTGCATCAATATGGTACAACTGGATAGAATTCAAAAACTCCCAGGCCTATAAAGCAGTTATTACTCAATAACTGAATCCAATTAATATGAATAAACCTCATAGGAATGCTGAAGAAAATACTACAACAACCACACCTTATCTAATCACTTTACCCACCTCCCCTCACTATTTTTTTTCTTATTTTCTCCCCAATGTGTTTCTTTTTACATTCATAATTAACACATACATATAGGAATGTTTAGATATTTGCAAAATATATGCATAAAATGAACATCTTGGTTTTACTTATAATCATATTGATACCATACTCAATTGTAAATTGTACTACAACCCCACTGTTATATTCAATATGAATACGTGTCCGTGACAATATTATATTGTATTATGTTTTACACAAAACTATATGGCATTAAACTTGCAGTAACGCACACAGAACTATATGACGTTAAACTGGCAGTAACGCAATCAAATAGACGGTGTTCAACCGTCACTACACTGATGCTATCTGAACTGTCCCTAGGCTAGCTTTACACTAATGTAAAGATTACTGACACAGTCTCACTACACTACACTGAAACTATCTGAGCTGTCCCTTTTCTACACTAATGTATGTATGAGTCAAAAAGTTGAACAAGCTCCAACACAGGATAGAACTGCAGGAGCTTAAGAGTGCAGTGCCACATCCTATACAATAGTAGTTAAATAGAAAAAATGGAAAAATGGACTTTCCAGGCATTATAGAAAAATATAAAGTAAATTTTATTAAACAATTATTACATAAAAGACATTTAAAATACTGCCAATTGCAGTGAACAACTGAACCTCTCCAATATGGATCATGAGTGTCAAGGACATGCCATATTAGACATGTATGACTAAACTACATTATAACATACAACAATAGCTCTACATATTTCGTAAAAATCGCTTCTTCAGGAGCTTGATAAATATTCTAGGTAGAGAGAAAGAGGCAGTCAATAACAACTATAGTAATGTATAATAATGATAAAATGTCTCAAGAGATGCAAGGAACACCATAGCAGCAGTCAGAAGAGGCCATGAACAGGGCATGCAGGGGATGTAGTGGGTGAGATGTGGGGACGTGCCAGTTTAGAACGATATATCAGTGTAGCAATATAAATGCACCAAGAATGTAGCAAAGGGGCACAGCCTAAAAAGAAATAGGCATAGCAAAAAGCATAACTATGAGTGGTAGAACAACTTACACCTTATAACCCGTGATAGTATATATTCAGGTGTAGAAATACTGACAAATCCTACCTTGATAAAAAGTATAGATAGCAACAGACTCAGTACATGGTAAATGGCTATAATCGTATATAGTGGTATTCCGCGCTTAGGACGGGCTTGTGACCGAACTGCAGCCCCCCAGATAAAGAAAGCACCTAGGTGCGATCCAATCGTATTAAATCTGAGAAAATAGGGGATTGGCGCTGTTCACTGGTAAAAAATAAATAAATAAACTATAATCAGACTCCTAACACAAGGGAAACATTACACCACAATTCTGAGTGAGTGAAAAGTGCAACACAGTGTAATATAGTATTTGTAAATAAATATACGTGCTAAAAATTGTCACAAAATGTGCAATCTGCCCAAGGTGAAATATTATATAAAATAATGCATAAAATAATAAATAGAACTCCAAGCAATAATATAAGTGAATGATCAGTCAGGTATATAAAAAAATTTTTTAGCAAGATCCACAGAAAATATTCAATAAAGGGTATAAGTGAATTATACCTTAAAGAGAGGACAAACACAGTGCTGCCCACTACAAAATGGTGTATATACTAGTGAAGCTGAATGGTGTTAGATGAAAAATAAAATCAAAAAGAGGACTACTAACATATGGTGTGCATAAAAATATTAGTGTTCAAAGAAAATAATGAAAAACACGAAAAAATTAAAAAATGAAAAAAATGAAAAAATGAAAAAGTCCAAGCATCCAAAAAATTCCAAAAAATACCAAAAAATGCCGTGTATATTAAATATATTGTTGAGTGTATATAAAAAACTTCTTGTGCAGCAGGCTAGTGCATCTTCAAATGGTTCCAGGTAAGTCCGTCCCAATAAATGTATACTGTCCTGTGTGGAGCCCCCTCTAGTGCCCCCACTCACCGGAGCGCCCAACCCCTGCAGGGGTAATGGGCATGTAGATGTAAATCCGATGATCCAAGCGGTCGGTGTCCCCTTCAACACCTGCTTTCCACCTGTGTCACCATTTCGCTTTCAAAAGGCATCTATCCGGACAAAATACCATGTGCAGGGAGAAGAGAAGAGCCTCATAGTGTGATTCCAAATAAGACTTTATTAAGCTCAAGCTTACAACAAACGAAAAAAAGGAAAAAACTAAAAAGCTAAAATCGAACAGCACTTTGCCGGCTGGCTCCACATCAGAAGCCGCAGACAGTGCAGTGTTAGCGGCGTGCGTTCCACAGTCGACTGCCGAAACCGGAAGTAAAAGACACAAACAGAAGGAAAAAAGGACGTATGCGTACCAAGAGGCCACGACTTACGCGTTTCGTCATCAATACGTCATCTGAGGGGCGGCCATCTTGGTACACCATACGTCTATATAATACTACACGGAGGCGCCACGGAAGCCAATCGGGAAGCGGTGTATGACAAGCACATCCGCCCTGCTGATGAAAAAATGGGAGGATCGCTATAGTGTGAAGTGGGAGGATATACTATCACAGCAATCTGATACCCCCTAGTGGAAGTTTAAACAATTTGTACTAAAATCCAGGTGAAAATTAAAAAGAGTGCCTCCGTGTGTAACAATAACATAATACCAGAAATTTCTGCAGAAAAATCCATACTTCAACGAAATATATATATATATAATACAGAAATGCTAAAAACCATTGTGGCAGAGAGGAACAAAAAAAGGAAAAAGGCCATATCAATGTGAACAATGAAATGTCATATGCACAAGATCATACATGATGAAGATATGATATCAAAACTAGCCTTGTAAATATATATATATATATATAAATACTCATGAAAAAAATAATAAAATAAAAATTATTATAAATATCCTTAGTCATGTAGTATGTTAGACGATAGATAAAATATAAAATGGAGATAAAAACTAAAAATTAAAATTAGAAAATGGATAAAAATGTGGGATAAAATGCAAAAAATGGATAAAAATGTGGGATAAAAATACAGGATAAATATGGCCAAGAGCAATAATAATATTCCAAGTGTGAGGCCTGGGACGTGACATGTAGAAAGTATGCATCCAGGCTCCAGATGCTAAGGGGTGAGGCCCTTAGATCAAAGTCTGGGATCCTGAGAACAACAACATTACTAACCATACCTAAAAAATGCTATGTGTGAGCAAGGAAGAGCTACTTTAACATGAAACAATCGATAAGGTACACCATAGAGTAAAAATTAGTTGAAGTAAGGTGAAATTAGGCCCTATAAAAATGGGTAGGGTTGGAGAGGGGAAACATGAGTGCCCTAAATACACTGGCTTTCTCCTGTAACATCTATTGTGCTGTAATACAAGGGTGCAAAGACCCAAAAAGGGAGAATAGTCATGAACCCTATATAATTGTATACATAGCATACTGTGCACCATAAAAAGAAAAGATGAGGTAGGGTCCCTCCGTGCATGTAAATGTTAAAAATTGGATAAAAAACAGTTAAGATCGATGTCCACATTAAGTCCCCTAGGGACCAGACTGTCCAGACGGTATATCCATCTGGTTTCGTTTTGGGACATCAATACCTTCTTGCTCCCCCCCTCCAGTTATCCTTGATCGTGTCTATACCATAGAACACCAAACCCGATGGATCTCTATAATGAAACTCATCAAAGTGTCTGGAAAGATTATGCTTGGGAAACCCCTTTCTTATATTAGTAATGTGCTCCCTAATACGCACACGTAGGGGTCTCGTAGTTCTACCCACATATTGCTTCCGATACGGACACTCAATGACGTAGGTCACATGGGTGGTGTTACAGGTGATCAATTCTCTGATGTCAAACTCTGTACCTCTTCTAGAAAAGAAGGAGGATCTTTTCCTTGGTTGCTTTTTGCTGACCCGACATGCCAGACATTTCTGGTATCTATAAAAGCCTTTAAGGCCTGAGAACAGCTTAATGTTTTTTGGAGGGTCTATGACGTTATGTACCAATTGATTTCTGAGGGTGGGGGCCCTTCTATAAATAAACCGTGGTTTTCTGGTGAGAATGTTCCCCAACGTTCTGTCAGATTTTAATATAGGCCAATATTTCCTCACTATGTGTTCTATATTCCTGTATTGAGTGTTAAAACCTGTAATAAAAGCTACATCCCCTGGCGAGTCCCTTTGTGTGTTATTTCCCTTGGTGGTTAAAAGAGAATCCTGGTCCAAATTCATTATCTCGTTTTTCAGTTTCAATAGGGATTCAATATGGTAGCCCTTATCAGTGAACTTCTTAATCAACATATCGGATTGTTCACAGTAATCTTCAACATTCCGACAGTTCCTCCTTATTCTCAACAGCTGTCCCTTGGGGATGTTATCTTTCCACTTGGGGTGGTGACAGCTGGAGATAGGTATATACCCATTACGATCGGTGGTTTTGAAGTATGTTTTCGTGAACAGTTCATCACCTTCCTTAAAGATTTGAAGGTCCAAATAATCAATCGTATGAAAATCCGATTTTCCAGTAAGCGAGATGCCATAAATATTCTGGTTAAGTTCATCAAGAAATTTTTGAAATGTGTCCGGGTTGCCTTCCCATAGAATGATGACATCATCGATGTAGCGACGGTAAAACTTAATTTCTGGTCTCAAAGTCCCATATATGTAGCGTTCTTCCAACATGTCCATAAATAAATTCGCCACACTGGGGGCGTATTTGGCCCCCATGGCTACACCTTTCTTCTGAACATAGAACTCTTTCTTATACCAAAAATAGTTGCTCTCCATGGCCAACTCCAGTCCTTCCAGAATAAATTTAATCTGTTCATGTCTTAGTTTAGATCTTTCATGTAAAGCTTTTTTTACCCCTCTCAATCCGTCCTTCTGGGAAATACTCGTATACAGGGAGTTGACATCTATAGTCGCCAATAGCCATTGGCCACTCCCTGAGATGGTTTTCAATTCATTAATCAACTGGGTGCTATCCCTAAGATAAGACTTCCCTTCCACCACTAGGGGTTTCAGGAATTGATCGATATATTCCCCTAGTCTGGAGAATAGGGAATCCACTCCACTTATAATAGGCCTCCCCGGTGCTTTATTCAATCTTTTATGTATTTTGGGCAGATGATATATGACCGGGGTTTTGGTGGATTCAGGAATCAAATATTGAGCCTCTTTTTTATTAAGAATACCTGCTTCCATCCCTCGTAATTTCAATTGTCTTCTCTTGACTATGTTGCTTAGAAGTTCCTTTTCACATTTGGCAAAAAACGCAAACCACTCTTCCATGAGTCCAGGGTCATTAAGGCCGTCATTGGGATTAAGGTCCCACCTCAACCTCCTAGGAGTCATATTTTCTCCTATGTAGGTCTCAAGTGTAGCAACATCCCACCATACCCTGAGCTGTTTCTCTAAGGCATGTCTAAGTTGCTTAAATAGACTGTTCATATCCTGCGTGATATTGACTTGTTCCTGACTGAAAACCCCTGTGAGATCAATATTGCGATTCGACATATAGCCAAAAATGTCCATAGCTGCAGAACTGGGTTTTAAATACTCAAGGTATTGAAACTAATATTAGCAATATTAAAGCCCTTCTACAACCATACATCAACCAAAGCGACTATAAAGCTAAAGAGAAGGAATTGCAAGAGATCATTAAAAAATATGATCTAGAGATTCAAGCCAAAAAACAAAAGAAGTTTAAAAGAGATGTTTTGGATTACACTAACAGGAAAGTTTATAAATGGCAGACGGACAATGAAATGATGAATGAAGACCCTGATGTAATCTCTCTGGATGAGCATTCCAGTGAGGATGAGGATAGGATGGAAGTACCCAACCAGAATATCCCAAGACAGACCAGATTTGAACATATACCATCCATCAGAGGTGGTGAAATACCGAGGACACCTATTTATACTCGTGGATATGAAGGTAACAGTAGAGATGAACATTATTATGGGAGGTCACCAGGTACTCCACGGTAGGGATGAGCTTCGTGTTCGAGTCGAACCCATGTTCGACTCGAACATCGGCTGTTTGACCGTCCGTCGAATTGCGAACGTTATGGGCCGTTCGCGCCAAATTCGTGTGGCGCGTCACGGCCCATAATTCACTGCGGCATCGCAGTGCATTGCTGGCTGATGATTGGCCAAGCATGCACTATGACCCGCATGCTTGGCCAATCACAGCGCCGTCAGTAGAGAGAGCTGTAATTGGCCAAAGCCAGGGTGGTTTTGGCCAATTATGGCTCAGGGGATTTAGTACACGCCCCACACTATATAAGGCCGCCTGCACGGCGGCCCTGTGTAGTGTGTTCCGGTGTGCTGATAGAGAGAGAGACAGACAGTGTCATTTGATTTGAGTTAGATAGATTAGGCTAGATCTGTTCCTGCTATTTACATTTAGTGCAGTGCGTCCTGCTCACAGTGTTCAGCTAGATCCATTCCTGCTATTTACATTTAGTGCAGTCAGTGCGTCCTGCTCACAGTGTTCAGCTAGATCCGTTCCTGCTATTTACATTTAGTGCAGTGCGTCCTGCTCACAGTGTTCAGCTAGATCTGTTCCTGCTATTTACATTTAGTGCAGTGCGTCCTGCTCACAGTGTTCAGCTAGATCCGTTCCTGCTATTTACATTTAGTGCAGTGCGTCCTGCTCACAGTGTTCAGCTAGATCTGTTCCTGCTATTTACATTTAGTGCAGTGCGTCCTGCTCACAGTGTTCAGCTAGATCTGTTCCTGCTATTTACATTTAGTGCAGTGCGTCCTGCTCACAGTGTTCAGCTAGATCTGTTCCTGCTATTTACATTTAGTGCAGTCAGTGCGTCCTGCTCACAGTGTTCAGCTAGATCCGTTCCTGCTATTTACATTTAGTGCAGTGCGTCCTGCTCACAGTGTTCAGCTAGATCTGTTCCTGCTATTTACATTTAGTGCAGTGCGTCCTGCTCACAGTGTTCAGCTAGATCCGTTCCTGCTATTTACATTTAGTGCAGTGCGTCCTGCTCACAGTGTTCAGCTAGATCTGTTCCTGCTATTTACATTTAGTGCAGTGCGTCCTGCTCACAGTGTTCAGCTAGATCCGTTCCTGCTATTTACATTTAGTGCAGTGCGTCCTGCTCACAGTGTTCAGCTAGATCTGTTCCTGCTATTTACATTTAGTGCAGTGCGTCCTGCTCACAGTGTTCAGCTAGATCTGTTCCTGCTATTTACATTTAGTGCAGTGCGTCCTGCTCACAGTGTTCAGCTAGATCCGTTCCTGCTATTTACATTTAGTGCAGTAAGTGCGTCCTGCTCACAGTGTTCAGCTAGATCCGTTCCTGCTATTTGCATTTAGTGCAGTGCGTCCTGCTCACAGTGTTCAGCTAGATCTGTTCCTGCTATTTACATTTAGTGCAGTGCGTCCTGCTCACAGTGTTCAGCTAGATCTGTTCCTGCTATTTACATTTAGTGCAGTGCGTCCTGCTCACAGTGTTCAGCTAGATCCGTTCCTGCTATTTACATTTAGTGCAGTGCGTCCTGCTCACAGTGTTCAGCTAGATCTGTTCCTGCTATTTACATTTAGTGCAGTGCGTCCTGCTCACAGTGTTCAGCTAGATCCGTTCCTGCTATTTACATTTAGTGCAGTCAGTGCGTCCTGCTCACAGTGTTCAGCTAGATCCGTTCCTGCTATTTACATTTAGTGCAGTGCGCCCTGCTCACAGTGTTCAGCTAGATCTGTTCCTGCTATTTACATTTAGTGCAGTGCGTCCTGCTCACAGTGTTCAGCTAGATCTGTTCCTGCTATTTACATTTAGTGCAGTGCGTCCTGCTCACAGTGTTCAGCTAGATCCGTTCCTGCTATTTACATTTAGTGCAGTGCGTCCTGCTCACAGTGTTCAGCTAGATCTGTTCCTGCTATTTACATTTAGTGCAGTGCGTCCTGCTCACAGTGTTCAGCTAGATCTGTTCCTGCTATTTACATTTAGTGCAGTGCGTCCTGCTCACAGTGTTCAGCTAGATCCGTTCCTGCTATTTACATTTAGTGCAGTCAGTGCGTCCTGCTCACAGTGTTCAGCTAGATCCGTTCCTGCTATTTACATTTAGTGCAGTCAGTGCGTCCTGCTCACAGTGTTCAGCTAGATCTGTTCCTGCTATTTACATTTAGTGCAGTCAGTGCGTCCTGCTCACAGTGTTTATCTAGATCCGTTCCTGCTATTTACATTTAGTGCAGTGCGTCCTGCTCACAGTGTTCAGCTAGATCCGTTCCTGTTATCTTCCTACTGACAGGCAGGCTTGTCTGGTTACAGTATATAAAGCTACCTGAAGAAAATTACAGGTGTTCTATCCCAGCTTAGTGCAGCTACAGGCCATTAGTATGTCTGGAAGGCCAAGAAGGAGAGGCAGACAGTCACAAGCCAATAAGAGAGGGCAAGCAGGCTCTGTGTCTAGTGCTGGTCGTGGAGACGGTGCATCCTCATCAGCACGTGGCCATGGGACACGCTTGGCCTTTTTTTCGGCAGCTGGCCGTGTTGAGCCGCAACATGCGGAAGACTTGGTCGAGTGGATGACCAAGCCGTCCTCATCCTCCTCATCCTCTCTCACCCATGCCCAGGGTGCTTTGTCTGGCAAAGCAGCGGCCTCTTCCCTCAGCTCAATGTCATCAGTGACTCCTTCCCTAGCTCCACCATGTCCTCCTGAGGATTCCCTCGAACTGTTTGACCACAGTGTTGGGTACATGCTCCAGGAGGATGCCCAGCGTTTGGAAGGCTCTGATGATGATACTGAGCTCGATGAAGGCAGTAACATGAGCACGGACAGAGGGGGTGCCCAAGAAGGACAGCAATCTGGCAGTCATGCTCCCCCTGCTGCAGCATACTGCCAGGTTTGCTCCAGTGATGAGGAGGGAGGGGATGATGAGGTCACTGACTCAACGTGGGTGCCTGATAGGAGAGAGGAGGAGGAGGAGGAGGAGGAGGCGGCACATCACCAACGAGGCAGGATGCCCTCCAGGGGCCAGCCTAAGGGCAGCACATTGACTGCATCACACCCCAAAGCTCCACATGTGCAGGGCGCTGCAGTCTCTGCGCGTTATTCAAAAAGTTCTTTGGTGTGGGCCTTTTTTGAGACGAGTGCATCAGATCGCACCGCTGCTATTTGCAACATATGTCTCAAGCGTATCTCGCGTGGCCAAAACATCTCCCGCTTGGGTACCACATGCTTGACCAGACATATGTTGACCTGCCATGCAGTTCGTTGGCAAGCATATCTAAAAGACCCACACCAAAGAACAAAGAGGATCTCTCCTTGCTCCTCATCAGCTGAGATTTCCAACCCCACTAGACCTTCAGTCCTCTCTGAGACCTGCAGTGAGAGGAATGAAGGTGTAGAATTAGGTGTGTCACAGCCAAGTACTTGTGGGCAATCTGCTTTTGGTACACCGACGTCAGATTGTACCAGGCAAATTTCCCTGCCCCAGCTGCTGCACCGCCGAAAGAAGTTTGCTCCCAGCCATCCACATGCCCAGCGGTTGAATGCTAGCTTGGCAAAATTGCTAGCACTTCAACTGCTGCCTTTTCAGTTGGTAGACTCTGCCCCCTTCCGTGAGTTTGTGGAATGTGCGGTTCCTCAGTGGCAGGTACCCAAACGCCACTTTTTCTCACGGAAGGCGATTCCGGCTCTCTACCGGCATGTGGAAGGCAATGTCCATGCCTCGCTGGACAGGGCGGTCAGCGGTAAGGTGCATATTACCGCTGACTCATGGTCCAGCAGGCATGGACAGGGACGTTACTTAAGTTTCACGGCGCATTGGGTGACTCTGCTGGCAGCTGGGAAGGATGCAGGACAAGGTGCAGTAGTGTTGGAGGTTGTTCCGCCACCACGCCTCCAAAATGCTGATTGTGACACACCTCTCTCCTCCACCCCCTCCTCTTCTTCTTCCTCCATGGCCTCTTCCTCGGAACCAGCGGTGCTCCGTAGGCATTCAAGGGGCTACGCAAGTACGCAGGCCAAAAGATGCCATGCGGTGCTTGAGCTGGTGTGCTTGGGGGACAGGAGCCACACTGGGGCAGAGGTTCTGTCAGCTCTGCAGGGGCAGGTTCAGAGGTGGTTGACGCCACGCCAACTTAAGGCAGGAATGGTGGTTTGCGACAATGGCACCAACCTCCTCTCTGCCCTCCGACAGGGACAACTGACCCATGTGCCCTGTTTGGCTCACGTCCTTAACTTGGTGGTGCAGCGGTTCTTGGGCAGGTACCCGGGCTTACAGGATGTCCTGAGGCAGGCCAGGAAAGTCTGTGTGCATTTCCGCCGGTCATATAATGCCAGTGCTCGGCTGACGGACCTCCAAAAGCAGTTTAACCTGCCCAAGAACCGCCTAATCTGTGACATGCCCACCAGGTGGAACTCAACGTTGGCCATGCTGCAGTGGCTGCACACGCAGCAGAGGGCCATCAATGAGTACCTGTGCGACTATGGCACCAGGACAGGGTCAGGGGACCTTGGTTTTTTTTCCCCACGCCAGTGGGCCATGATCAGGGATGCATGCACTGTCCTGTCACCATTCGAGGAGGCCACGAGGATGGTGAGCACTGACAGTGCATGCATCAGTGACACTGTCCCCCTTGTCCACCTGTTGGAGCACACGCTGCGTGGAATAATGGACAGGGCACTTGAGGCAGAACAGAGGCAGGAAGAGGAGGACTTCCTTAGCTCTCAAGGCCCCCTTTATCCAGACAGTGTTCCTGCGTGCCCGCCGATCACACAGGAAGAGGACGAGGAGGAGGAGGAGGAGGAGGAAGATTGTGTCAGTATGGAGGTGGAGCCTGGCACTCAGCATCAGCAGTCTTTAAGGGATCAGTCCCAAGGAACACATGGACTTGTACGTGGCTGGGAGGAGGTGGCTGCGGACGTTGTTGTCCTTAGTGACCCAGAGGACTCCGGACCGAATGCCTCAGCAAACCTACGCTGCATGGCCTCCCTGATCCTGCAAAGCCTGCGTAAGTAAGGATCCTCGTATTCGTGGTATCAAGGAGAAGGACCAATACTGGCTGGCAACCCTCCTTGATCCACGTTACAAGGGTAAGGTTGCGGACCTTATCTTGCCATCGCAGAGGGAGCAGAGGATGAAACATCTTCGGGAGGCCTTGCAGAAAGGTCTGTGCAACGCGTTCCCAGAGACTGGGAGGTTACAAACTCCTGTTTCTGGACAACGTGTTGCTGAGGCTTCGGTCAGTCAAAGAAGGAGCGGTGGAGAAGGTGGCCGTCTGACCGATGCGTTCAGACAATTTTTTGGTCCGCAGCCCCAAGGTATGATCGGTTCCAGCAACCATCGCCAGCGTCTGTTTTACATGGTGCAGGAATACCTAGGGGCAAGATCAGACTTGGACACCTTTCCCACCGAAAATCCTCTGGGTTACTGGGTCTTGAGGATGGATCACTGGCCAGAGCTTGCACAGTATGCAATTGAGCTACTGGCCTGTCCTGCATCCAGCGTTCTTTCGGAACGCACATTCAGTGCTGCTGGAGGCGTGGTAATCGATCACAGGGTGCGTCTGTCCACTGACTCGGTCGATCGGCTGACCTTCATAAAAATGAATCAGTCTTGGATCACCACCAGCTACCAAGCACCTGATGCTGATGTAACTGAATAATTTTTTTCAGATCCCTTCAAAGACTGCCTATGCTGATGCTGAGTGTCTATCCCTGAGTAATTATCCTCTTCCTCCTCAATCATCACGCTGATAGCTTATAAGAACATTTTTGGTTCTGGGCGCCACCACCAGTGCCTAGGGCACAATTTTTCAGCCCCTGTTTAACAGGGGCGTGTAATTACAATTTTTGATGTAATACTTTGCAGCAGGGCTCGTTCCTGCATTCCAACTAGAGTGTCTGTGAGGGGTTGCAGTGTTGTGGCACCAGCACCAGTGCCTAAGGCCCAATTTTTCTGCCCCTGTCTAACAGGGGCGTGTAATTACAATTTTTGATGCAATACTTTGCAGCAGGGCTCGTTCCTGCATTCCAACTAGAGTGTCTGTGAGGGGTTGCAGTGTTGTGGCACCAGCACCAGTGCCTAAGGCCCAATTTTTCTGCCCCTGTCTAACAGGGGCGTGTAATTACAATTTTTGATGCAATACTTTGCAGCAGGGCTCGTTCCTGCGTTCCAACTAGAGTGTCTGTGAGGGGTTGCAGTGTTGTGGCACCAGCACCAGTGCCTAAGGACCAATTTTTCTGCCCCTGTCTAACAGGGGCGTGTAATTACAATTTTTGATGCAATACTTTGCAGCAGGGCTCGTTCCTGCGTTCCAACTAGAGTGTCTGTGAGGGGTTGCAGTGTTGTGGCACCAGCACCAGTGCCTAAGGCCTAATTTTTCAGCTCCTGTTCAACAGGGGCATGTAATTACAATTCTTGATCTAATATTTCACAGCAGGGCCCTGTGAGGGCTTACAGTGTTGTGGCCACAGCAACACCTAAGGCCCAAATTTCTGCTGAGTATATAGGGCAGGACCCTACTTTCAAACATCTAACTTACAAACGACTCCTACTTGCAAACGGAAGGAGACAACAGGAAGTGAGATGAAATCTACCCCTAGGAAGGGAAATTCTCTCCTGTAAGAGTTAATATGGGAAAACAATTTCTCCTTTCCACTGATGCTTTCCAATCCTTGTTCCACAAAAAAACCCAAATTTTCAAAAAACATTTTTCATTGGGACAAAAAAGTGAGGTGAAATCTTCTGAAGAGGAGGAAAGACAGCAAAACAAATGTCACAGGGGTGATAACCCTTCCCTATGTTTTCCAAAAAGCTTAAAAAAGATTTTTTGGCTGGAGCTAAACACGTTAAAAATGTACCCGTTCAAAATTACAAAGAGATTCTACTTAACAACAAACCTACAGTCCCTGTCTTGTTTGCACCGCCTGTATACTGCTGTTCAGAGTATATAGGGCCTTTCCTTATTTTAATTTGGGTGCGGGGTTCCCCTTAATATCCATACAGGACCCAAAGGGCCTATTAATGGACTGGGGGGGTACCCATGCCGTTTGTCTCACTGATTTTCATCCATATTGCCATGACCCGACATGACATTAAACCCGCAAGCAGTTTTAAATGAGATTTTTTCCTTTAAAAATGACATTTGGTGCAGGGACTGTTCTAAACATGGGAAACACGCGTCACTTTACAGGCATACTATAGACACCCCCCAGGTACGATATTTAAAGGAATATTTCACTTTTTTTTTTTTACTTTAAGCATCATTAAAATCACTGCTCCTGAAAAAACGGCCGTTTTTAAAAGTTTTTTTTGCATTGATACATGTCCCCTGGGGTAGGACCCGGGTCCCCAAACCCTTTTTCGGACAATACCATGCAAATTAGCCTTTAAAATGAGCACTTTTGATTTCGAACGTTCGAGTCCCATAGACGTCAATGGGGTTCTAACGTTCGTGCGAACTTTCGGTCCGTTCGCGGGTTCTGGTGCGAACCGAACCGGGGGGTGTTCGGCTCATCCCTACTCCACGGTATAACGTTCCGACCCATAATAGGTTCTCCCCCATCAGAAAGATGAGACCATACTCACCACACTGGGGTCCTAGGGACAGGAGACAAATCCCAGGAGGTAGGGATATTTTCCAGGGGAGACCCAGGGACAGACCACCTGGGAGATGGAACGCGAGAGTACAGTACCGGTGTCCAGGTTGGAGAGGAACACAGACGGAACTCTACAATACTCGAAGAAGAGGGGATGGACCCATGGGTACAAACAGGACACAGGGGATGAATGGTCATCTTGGCCATCCATCACCACAATACCCTCGGAGGTATGCAGGGATTGGAGAGAGCAGGAATACAGAGAGGGAACCAGAACAGGCATACAGAGAGTACGGAAGAAGCAGACAAGAGGAAAACGAGGAGGGAGGAAGAAAAAGGAGAAGGGAATACTAGGCCAGGGCATCTTCAATCTTAGTGAAGTAGTTTTTTTAAGGGAGGAACTCAAGATATTGTACCTTGGACTCAAGTATGCACACGAGAAAAGCATTGATAAATTTGAAGTATACATTGATCTACAGAAATTTATCAGAAAATTGAAGATAAAAAAGCACTTCGCTCTGAACAAAAAGCCCACCCCCCTACCCGAACCCGAAGTTTACAGCCATACCAATCTTAAAAACAATTCAATTTTTAACCCCAAAGTTCCAGGGGATCAGTGTATAGGGGCTTTTAAGCGTATGGTGGAAAGTGACTTGGCCAAAATGAAGACTAAGAAGTCAAAAAACACCCATATTTGGAAAACTATTAAAGAAATTGGTCAAAAAAAGCAAGTGGTGATACGACCCGCCGATAAGGGGGGGGGGGGATTAGTCATTTTGAAGAAAGAGGATTACGAGGAAGAGATGGAGAACCTATTGAAAGTAGAAAATACTTATAACAAATTGAAACATAATCCTAAGTTACAATACAAGAAGAAACTGAAGAAACTCGTAAAGAAAGGGGTGGAAGCAGGTATTCTTAATAAAAAAGAGGCTCAATATTTGATTCCTGAATCCACCAAAACCCCGGTCATATACCATCTGCCCAAAATACATAAAAGATTGAATAAAGCACCGGGGAGGCCTATTATAAGTGGAGTGGATTCCCTATTCTCCAGACTAGGGGAATATATCGATCAATTCCTGAAACCCCTAGTGGTGGAAGGGAAGTCTTATCTTAGGGATAGCACCCAGTTGATTAATGAATTGAAAACCATCTCAGGGAGTGGCCAATGGCTATTGACCACTATAAATGTCAACTCCCTGTATACGAGTATTTCCCAGAAGGACGGATTGAGAGGGGTAAAAAAAGCTTTACATGAAAGATCTAAACTAAGACATGAACAGATTAAATTTATTCTGGAAGGACTGGAGTTGGCCGTGGAGAGCAACTATTTTTGGTATAAGAAAGAGTTCTATGTTCAGAAGAAAGGTGTAGCCATGGGGGCCAAATATGCCCCCAGTGTGGTGAATTTATTTATGGACATGTTGGAAGAACGCTACATATATGGGACTTTGAGACCAGAAATTAAGTTTTACCGTCGCTACATCGATGATGTCATCATTCTATGGGAAGGCAACCCGGACACATTTCAAAAATTTCTTGATGAACTTAACCAGGATATTTATGGCATCTCGCTTACTGGAAAATCGGATTTTCATACGATTGATTATTTGGACCTTCAAATCTTTAAGGAAGGTGATGAACTGTTCACGAAAACATACTTCAAAACCACCGATCGTAATGGGTATATACCTATCTCCAGCTGTCACCACCCCAAGTGGAAAGATAACATCCCCAAGGGACAGCTGTTGAGAATAAGGAGGAACTGTCGGAATGTTGAAGATTACTGTGAACAATCCGATATGTTGATTAAGAAGTTCACTGATAAGGGCTACCATATTGATTCCCTATTGAAACTGAAAAACGAGATAATGAATTTGGGCCGGGATTCTCTTTTAACCACCAAGGGAAATAACACACAAAGGGACTCGCCAGGGGATGTAGCTTTTATTACAGGTTTTAACACTCAATACAGGAATATAGAACACATAGTGAGGAAATATTGGCCTATATTAAAATCTGACAGAACGTTGGGGAACATTCTCACCAGAAAACCACGGTTTATTTATAGAAGGGCCCCCACCCTCAGAAATCAATTGGTACATAACGTCATAGACCCTCCAAAAAACATTAAGCTGTTCTCAGGCCTTAAAGGCTTTTATAGATGCCAGAAATGTCTGGCATGTCGGCTTATCAAAAAGCAACCAAGGAAAAGATCCTCCTTCTTTTCTAGAAGAGGTACAGAGTTTGACATCAGAGAATTGATCACCTGTAACACCACCCATTTGACCTACGTCATTGAGTGTCCGTGTCGGAAGCAATATGTGGGTAGAACTACGAGACCCCTACGTGTGCGTATTAGGGAGCACATTACTAATATAAGAAAGGGGTTTCCCAAGCATAATCTTTCCAGACACTTTGATGAGTTTCATCATAGAGATCCATCGGGTTTGGTGTTCTACGGTATAGACACGATCAAGGATAACTGGAGGGGGGGAGCAAGAAGGTATTGATATCCCAAAACGAAACCAGATGGATATACCGTCTGGACAGTCTGGTCCCTAGAGGATTGCTTCAACTAATTTTTACTCTATGGTGTACCTTATCGATTGTTTCATGTTAAAGTAGCTCTTCCTTGCTCACACATAGCATTTTTTAGGTATGGTTAGTAATGTTGTTGTTCTCAGGATCCCAGACTTTGATCTAAGGGCCTCACCCCTTAGCATCTGGAGCCTGGATGCATACTTTCTACATGTCACGTCCCAGGCCTCACACTTGGAATATTATTATTGCTCTTGGCCATATTTATCCTGTATTTTTATCCCACATTTTTATCCATTTTCTAATTTTAATTTTTAGTTTTTATCTCCATTTTATATTTTATTTATCGTCTAACATACTACATGACTAAGGATATTTATAATAATTTTAATTTTATTATTTTTATATATATATATATATATAAATATAATAATAGAGTATTTATATATATATATATATATTTACAAGGCTAGTTTTGATATCATATCTTCATCATGTATGATCTTGTGCATATGACATTTCATTGTTCACATTGATATGGCCTTTTTCCTTTTTTTGTACCTCTCTGCCACAATGGTTTTTAGCATTTCTGTATTATATATATATATTTCGTTGAAGTATGGATTTTTCTGCAGAAATTGCTGGTATTATGTTATTGTTACACGGAGGCGCTCTTTTTCATTTTCACCTGGATTTTAGTACAAATTGTTTAAACTTCCACTAGGGGGTATCAGATTGCTGTGATAGTATATCCTCCCACTTCACACTATAGCGATCCTCCCATTTTTTCATCAGCAGGGCGAATGTGCTTGTCATACACTGCTTCCCGATTGGCTTCAGTGGCGCCTCCGTGTAGTATTTGTAGAATCACACTATGAGGCTCTTCTCTTCTCCCTGCACATGGTATTTTGTCCGGATAGATGCATTTTGAAAGCAAAATGGTAACACAGGTGGAAAGCAGGTGTTGAAGGGGACACCGACCGCTTGGATCATCGGATTTACATCTACATGCCCATTACCCCTGCAGGGGTTGGGCGCTCCGGTGAGTGGGGGCACTAGAGGGGGCTCCACACAGGACAGTATACATTTATTGGGACGGACTTACCTGGAACCATTTGAAGATGCACTAGCCTGCTGCACAAGAAGTTTTTTATGTACACTCAACAATATATTTAATATACACAGCATTCTTTGGTATTTTTTGGAATTTTTTGGATGCTTGGACTTTTTCATTTTTTTAATTTTTTTCATTTTTTCATTTTTTCGTGTTTTTCATTATTTTCTTTGAACACTAATATTTTTATGCACACCATATGTTAGTAGTCCTCTTTTTGATTTTATTTTTCATCCAACACCATTCAGCTTCACTAGTATATACACCATTTTGTAGTGGGCAACACTGTGTTTGTCCTTTCTTTAAGCACTTAAGGACCGCCTCACGCCGATGTACGTCGGCAAGGCGGCACGGGCAGGCAAAATCACGTACCTGTACGTGATTTGCCTCCCGCGGGTGGGGGGTCCGATCGGACCCCCCCAGTGCCCGAGGCGGTCCTGTTTTGTTCCCCGGCGATCGGAGTGGAGGGGGAGGCCATCCGTTCGTGGCCCCCCCCTCGCGATCGCCGCCGGCCAATGGGAACATTTCTTTGCTGCTGTATGCTAAACAGCAGCAAAGGAAATGATGTCATCTCCCCTCGGCTCGGTAGTTTCCGTTCCAGCGCTGAGGGGAGAAGACATCAATGTGAGTGCATGCCAGGCATACAAAACACCCCGATCCCCCCCCCCGATCGCCCCCCGATCACCCCCCAATCACCCCCCCCCCCCCCTGTCACAAACTGACACCAAGCAGGTTTTTTTTTTCTTCTGATTACTGTATTGGTGTCAGTTTGTGACAGTTACAGATCTATACTAGCGTCCCCAGCAGTTTAGGGTTCCCAAAAACGCAGTGTTAGCGGGATCAGCCCAGATACCTGCTAGCACCTGCATTTTGCCCCTCTGCCCAGCCCACCCAAGTGCAGTATCGATCGATCACTGTCACTTACAAAACACTAAACGCATAACTGCAGCGTTCGCAGAGTCAGGCCTGATCCCTGCGATCGCTAACAGTTTTTTTGGTAGCTTTTTATTGAACTGGCAAGCACCAGCGGCGTAGTACACCCCGGTCGTAGTCAAACCCGCACTGCAGTAACACTTGGTGACGTGGCGAGTCCCATAAGTGCAGTTCAAGCTGGTGAGGTGGCAAGCACAAGTAGTGTCCCGCTGCCACCAAAAAGACAAACACAGGCCGTCGTGCCCATAATGCCCTTCCTGCTGCATTCGCCAATTCTAATTGGGAACCCACTACATCTGCAGCGCCCGTACTTGCCCCATTCACATCCCCAAACAAATGCAGTCGGCTGCATGAGAGGCATTTTTATGTCCTCCCGAGTACCCCTACCCAACGAACCCCCCCAAAAAAGATGTTGTGTCTGCAGCAATCGCGTATATAGGCATGACACCCGCTATTATTGTCCATCCTGTCCTGACAATCCTGGTCTTTGCATTGGTGAATGTTTTGAACGCTACCATTCACTAGTAGAGTATTAGCGTAGGGTACAGCATTCCACAGACTAGGCACACTTTCACAGGGTCTCCCAAGATGCCATCGCATTTTGAGAGACCCGAACCTGGAACCGGTTACAGTTACAAAAGTTAGTTACAAAAAAGTGTCAAAAAAAATAAATATATAAAATAAAAAAAAATAGTTGTCGTTTTATTGTTCTCTCTCTCTCTATTCTCTCTCTATTGTTCTGCTCTTTTTTTACTGTATTCTATTCTGCAATGTTTTATTGTTGTTATGTTTTATCATGTTTGCTTTTCAGGTATGCAATTTTTTATACTTTACCGTTTACTGTGCTTTATTGATAACCATTTTTTTGTCTTCAGGTACGCCATTCACGACTTTGAGTGGTGATACCAGAAGGATGCCTGAAGGTTTAGGTATCATCTTGGTATCATTCTTTTCAGCCAGCGGTCGGCTTTCATGTAAAAGCAATCCTAGTGGCTAATTAGCCTCTAGACTGCTTTTACAAGCCGTGGGAGGGAATGCCCCCCCCTACCGTCTTCCGTGTTTTTCTCTGGCTCTCCTGTCTCAACAGGGAACCTGAGAATGCAGCCAGTGATTCAGCCAGCTGACCATAGAGCTGATCAGAGACCAGAGTGGCTCCAAACATCTCTATGGCCTAAGAAACCGGAAGCTACGAGCATTTTATGACTTAGATTTCGCCGGATGTAAATAGCGCCATTGGGAAATTGGGGAAGCATTTTATCACACCGATCTTGGTGTGGTCAGATGCTTTGAGGGCAGAGGAGAGATCTAGGGTCTAATAGACCCCAATTTTTTCAAAAAAGAGTACCTGTCACTACCTATTGCTATCATAGGGGATATTTACATTCCCCGAGATAACAATAAAAATGATTAAAAAAAAAAAAATATGAAAGGAACAGTTTAAAAATAAGATAAAAAAAGCAAAAAAATAATAAAGGAACGCAAGCGGCGGTCTGTCGTCAAATGTAAACAGCAATTGCACCATGCATGTGAGGTATCACCGCAAAGGTCAGATCGAGGGCAGTAATTTTTGCAGTAGACCTCCTCTGTAAATCTAAAGTGGTAACCTGTAAAGGCTTTTAAAGGCTTTTAAAAATGTATTTATTTTGTTGCCACTGCACGTTTGTGCGCAATTTTAAAGCATGTCATGTTTGGTATCCATGTACTCGGCCTAAGATAATCTTTTTTATTTCATCAAACATTTGGGCAATATAGTGTGTTTTAGTGCATTAAAATTTAAAAAAGTGTGTATTTTCCCCAAAAAATGCGTTTGAAAAATCGCTGCGCAAATTCTGTGTGAAAAAAAAAATGAAACACCCACCATTTTAATCTGTAGGGCATTTGCTTTAAAAAAATATATAATGTTTGGGGGTTCAAAGTAATTTTTTTGCAAAAAAAAATAACTTTTTCATGTAAACAATAAGTGTCAGAAAGGACTTTGTCTTCAAGTGGTTAGAAGAGTGGGTGATGTGTGACATAAGCTTCTAAATGTTGTGCATAAAATGCCAGGACAGTTCAAAACCCCCCCCAAATGACCCCATTTTGGAAAGTAGACACCCCAAGCTATTTGCTGAGAGGCATGTCGAGTCCATGGAATATTTTATATTGCGACACAAGTTGCGGGAAAGAGACAAATTTTTTTTTGCACAAAGTTGTCCCTAAATGATATATTGCTCAAACATGCCATGGAAATATGTGAAATTACACCCCAAAATACATTCTGCTGCTTCTCCTGAGTACAGGGATACCACATGTGTGAGACTTTTTGGGACCCTAACCGCGTACGGGACCCCGAAAACCAAGCACCGCCTTCAGGCTTTCTAAGGGCGTGAATTTTTGATTTCACTCTTCACTGCCTATCACAGTTTCGGAGGCCATGGAATGCCCAGGTGGCACAAACCCCCCCCAAATGACCCCATTTTGGAAAGTAGACACCCCAAGCTATTTGATGAGAGGTATAGTGAGTATTTTGCAGACCTCACTTTTTGTCACAAAGTTTTGAAAATTGAAAAAAGAAAAAAAAATGTTTTTACTTGTCTTTCTTCATTTTCAAAAACAAATGAGAGCTGCAAAATACTCACCATGCCTCTCAGCAAATAGCTTGGGGTGTCTACTTTCCAAAATGGGGTCATTGGGGGGGGGGGTTTGTGCCACCTGGGCATTCCATGGCCTCCGAAACTGTGATAGGCAGTAAAGAGTGAAATAAAAAAATTTCACCCTTAGAAATCCTGAAGGCGGTGATTGGATTTCGGGGCCCCGTACGCGGCTAGGCTCCCAAAAAGTCCCACACATGTGGTATCCCCATACTCAGGAGAAGCAGCTAAATGTATTTTGGGGTGCAATTCCACATATGCCCATGGCCTGTGTGAGCAATATATCATTTAGTGACAACTTTATGCAAAAAAAAAAGTGTCACTTTCCCGCAACTTGTGTCAAAATATAAAATATTCCATGGACTCAATATGCCTCTCAGCAAATAGCTTGGGGTGTCTACTTTCCAAAATGGGGTCATTTTGGGGGGTTTTGTGCCACCTGGGCATTCCATGGCCTCTGAAACTGTGATAGGCAGTGAAGAGTGAAATCAAAAATTTACACCCTTAGAAATCCTGAAGGCGGTGATTGGTTTTTGGGGCCCCGTACGCGGCTAGGCTCCCAAAAAGTCCCACACATGTGGTATCCCCATACTCAGGAGAAGCAGCTGAATGTATTTTGGGGTGAAATTCCACATAGGCCCATGGCCTGTGTGAGCAATATATCATTTAGTGACAACTTTTTGTAAATATTTTTTTTTTTTGTCATTCAATCACTTGGGACAAAAAAAAAAAAAAATATTCAATGGGTTCAACATGCCTCTCAGCAATTTCCTTGGGGTGTCTACTTTCCAAAATGGGGTCATTTGGGGGGGGTTTGTACTGCCCTGCCATTTTAGCACCTCAAGAAATGACATAGGCTGTCATAAACTAAAAGCTGTGTAAATTACAGAAAATGTACCCTAGTTTGTAGACGCTATAACTTTTGCGCAAACCAATAAATATACGCTTATTGACATTTTTTTTACCAAAGACATGTGGCCGAATACATTTTGGCCTAAATGTATGACTAAAATTTAGTTTATTGGATTTTTTTTATAACAAA
This sequence comes from Lithobates septentrionalis, assembly GCA_037952835.1. NCBI lineage: Eukaryota > Metazoa > Chordata > Amphibia > Anura > Ranidae > Lithobates > Lithobates septentrionalis. The sequence goes on along the minus strand of JBBDGP010000111.1, from coordinate 3,190,428 downwards.
AATTAGAAAATATAATTTTTTTTCAAAATTTTCGGTCTTTTTCCGTTTATAGCGCAAAAAATAAAAACCGCAGAGGTGATCAAATACCATCAAAAGAAAGCTCTATTTGTGGGAAGAAAAGGACGCAAATTTAGTTTGGGTACAGCATTGCATGACCGCGCAATTAGCAGTTAAAGCGACGCAGTGCCAAATTGGAAAAAGACCTCTGGTCCTTAGGCAGCATAATGGTCCGGGGCTCAAGTGGTTAAGGTATAATTCACTTATACCCTTTATTGAATATTTTCTGTGGATCTTGCTAAAAAAAAAAATTTATACACCTGACTGATCATTCACTTATATTATTGCTTGGAGTTCTATTTATTATTTCATGCATTATTTTATATAATATTTCACCTTGGGCAGATTGCACATTTTGTGACAATTTTTAGCACGTATATTTATTTACAAACACTATATTACACTGTGTTGCACTTTTCACTCACTCAGAATTGTGGTGTAATGTTTCCCTTGTGTTAGGAGTCTGTTTATTTATTTATTTATTTTTTTACCAGTGAACAGCGCCAATCCCCTATTTCTCAGATTTAAATGGCTATAATCGTTTGCTTGAGGTGGGAGCAGAAATCAAGCCACCGGAGAAATTATATATATATATATATATATATATATATATATATATATATATATTGACCATGTCAACCATGACACATGTCAACAACTGCATCCCCTGCAAGCCTTGTTCATGGCCTTTTCTGACTGCTGCTATGGTGTTCTCTGCATCTCTTGAGACATTTTATCATTATTATACATTACTATAGTTGTTATTGACTGCTTCTTTCTCTCTCCCTAGAATATTTATCAAGCTCCTGAGGAAGCGATTTTTCACGAAACATGTAGAGCTATTGTTGTATGTTATAATGTAGTTTAGTCATACATGTCTAATATGGTATTTCCTTGACACTCCAATATGGATCCAATATGATCCATATTGGAGAGGTTCAGTTGTTCACTGCAATTGGCAGTATTTTAAATGTCTTTTATGTAATAACTTGTTTAATAAAATTTACTTTATATTTTTCTATAATTGGTGCCTGGAAAGTCCATTTTTCTATTTTTTCTATTTAACCACTAATGTATGTATGAATGACACGGAGTCACTACACTACAGTGAAACTATCTGAGCTGTCCCTACTCTAGCTGCACACTATGCAAAGCTGAATGATGGTTCTCCTCACTACACACACACTATACCTAGACTGACACTAAACTAATATTCTACACTGACAATTAAAGCAAAATAGCACAGTATAGCACACTAACTAACTGATAGCACTGAATAGAGCCTTGTTCTATCTCTCTCCACGCTGAAATTGCACTGAAAATAGCTGCCATTGGAAGAATACTTTTATACTGTGGGGTGAGAATGAGCCATGATTGGATAAAGTCATGATGACAGCATCCAATCATGACCTCTGACAGTGCTCTGGGCCCTGATTGGCTGAAGCTTTCACTGCTTCAGCCAATTGGGGCATGCAATGCACTATTCAGCACCGCAATGCATTGTGGTCGGTTTGCGGATTTGGCAATTTGGCGTTTTATATTGTAGGCCTGTAATTCTTAGGACTAATTCACTTAAATATGTCCAAACAAGAGTCTAGTAGACATCCCAGGTATAATAAAGTTTGAAAAAATAAATAAAAAAATTATAATATAATAAATAACTATAAATAATTATAACAAATAATAATATAATAATAAAAGTTGCAGAATTGTCGCTTTTGTTACTTTTAGTGTTTGATGACGGATTTCCCCACAAATCACTATCGCTCAATTCTGCAAGTGATTCTAATTTATTATCGCTGTTTTCTAGCTGGTCTAAAACCACTTTTGATGTAAAGGGACAGTTTTGGTTGCTATGGACAATCTCCAGTTTCCAGGCAGAAAGAACAGTTTTTATAATATAAAACTGCATGCAGGACACTGGACAGACCACTAGGGACAAAGGGGATGTGTAATTATTTGATACAGTACTGTAATCTGTAAGATTACAGTATACTGTATCTGTACTGTGTGTTTTACTTTTTGAATTTGGCGCCGCACTCCATCCCCCTGTGTCGCAATGCTCAAACAGAGCTCGGCACTGTGAATCTAGTGAGACACAGCGGGGAGACATTGCAGGATCCAGGGGACAAGGTAAGTAACCTCTACAAGGATCCTGCGATGAAATCCCGAGCTCGGAGATACCGCTTTTGGTATTGAAAATCCACCCCAAGCCAGACTCGGGAATATCGCTAGGGGGGTTAACCTCCCACCACTCAGCCCATTGGCAAGAGCACCTGAAAGCCACACACACAAAAGGGATGGAATTCTTCTTCTCCTGACTTCTCACCTTTCAGGTCTACCCCCACTATATCTTATGACCTCTTAGCAGACTCCACTGACATGGATGATGGTATAGCGAAGGGTGTCACAGGTCCTTGCAGCAAGTCTGCCAGCAGCACACCACCAGCTGTAGAGTATAGCAGGCACATTTCTCTGCCCCAGCTGCTGCAGCAAAGAAAAAAAATACAGGCACTGCCACCCTAATGCCCATTGTCTAAATTCCAGCTTGTTCAAGCTGCTAGCTTTACAACTCCTGCATTTTTGTCTGGTGGATTCTGCAGAATGTGCTGTATCACAATAGCAGGTTCCCAGTCACTGTTCCTTTGCATGTAAGGCCATTCAAGCTCTGTACTAGAGTGGGGCGAATGGTTGGGCCGAACATTGGCTGTTCGCCCCATTTGGGGAACACCCAAATTTGCAGGGTGTTTGGCCCGCCAAAAGCAGCGCACTTCACAGTGCATTTTGAACCCTGATTGGGCAAAGCTTTGCCCAATCAGAGTGCAGTAAAAAAGCTGGTTGTTAAAGAGCGGCACCCTTAAACAAGGATGAGTCAGCTGTGGGGTTCTCAGCTTCCCCCGTTGACAGCTGAATAAAAAAAATAGTAAAAAAAGCAGCGTGCCCCCCCACCATACCAGACCCTTGGGGTGGGGGGGCAGAGCCACTCATCCCTCCCTTTCCAGACTTGCCAGGCTGTATGCTCAAATAGGGGTCTGGTATGAACTGAGGAGGGGACCCCCACACTGTTTTTTTTTCTTTATTTAATTTTAAATAGCTGGGTGCTGGCAATTGCAACTGCAAGTCAAGTTAAATGTGATTTGACTCTGTTTTTTTTTCTTTAGAAATGTAATTTTTGCTGCAGCATGTTCTATGCATGCTACAGATCTTTACAGACAGAATGAGGGGACCCCTCAGGCACAATATTTAAAGGATTTTTTTCATTTTTATTGCATCATTAAAATCGCTGCTCCTAAAAAACTACAGATTCTGAATCACTGCTCATTTAAAAATTATGTTTTTTTACAAACTTTTTTTATTTTTTTATTGATACATGTCCCCCAGAGCAGTACACAGATCCCCATACCCCTTTTATGGCCAAGTACTTGCATATAAGCCTTCAAAATGGACACTTTTTAATTTTCCTGTTCGAATTCATAGACATCAACAGGGTTTGCCGTTCAGGTCAGGGTGTTCGGCTCATCTCTACTCTGTACCATCACGTGGAAGGCAATGTTGTGGCATCATTGGGTAAGACAGTGAGCCGGAAGATCCACCTTACTGCTGACTCATGGTCCAGCAAACATGGCTAGGGACACTATATTTCATTCAAAGCACACTGGGTAACTCTGCTTGCAACTAGGAAGGATGGAGGACAGGGATCAGTGCTGGAGCTTGCTTTGTCACCATGTCTATATAAAGCTGGTGGTGATGATGTGAGATTTGTCAGCTCCACCCCCTCATCTTCCTCCATGCCTGCCTCTGCTGAATTGTCTTATTAACCACCAGTACCCCCTAAGTGTTCAAGGAGCTATTCAATGAGTCAGGCTAAAAGATGCCATGCAGTACTTCAGCTGGTCTGTCTAGGGGACAGGAGCCACACCGGAGCAAAGATCCCTTCAGTTCTGCAGAGGTAGGCCCAGAGGTGGTTCAGGTCACACCAGCTTGAGCCAGGAATGGTGGTGTGCAATAATGGCACTAACCTCCTGTCTGCCCGTTTGACAGGGAATGTTGACACATGTGCCATGCCTGGCACATGTCCTAAACTTGGTGGTGCAGCATTTTTTGTACAGGTACCCAGGGTTGCAAGATCTTCTGAAGCCGGCCAGAAGAGTCTGTAGTCATTTCAGGCGGTCATACACAGCCAGTGCTCTGTTGGCTGAAATTCAGTGGGAATTCCACCTGCCCATATACTGCCTAATTTGTGACATGCCCACCAGGTGGAACTCAACTTTGTCAATACTGCAACAGCTGCACATGCATGAGAGGGCCATAAACTAGCACCCATGTGAGTATGGCACAATGACAGGCTCATGGTGGCTCGGCTTTTTTTTCCAATACTGTCACCATTTGAGCAGGCAACAAGGATGGTGAGCCGTGACAATGCATGCATCAGTGACACAATCCCTCTTGTGTTCCTGCTGGAGCAGACTCTGTGTGGCATTATGGACAGGGCACCCGAGGTAGAGCAGCAGGAGGAAGAGGAGGACTTCCTCTCCTCTCAAGGCCTGCTTTATACCATTCTTGTGATGCCACAGAACACACAGGAGGAGAGGGAGGAGAAGGAGGATTCTGGCAGTTTTGGAGGTATTGAAGCAGAGGAAGACATGTCAAACCTTAAGAGATGGTTTTCCATTTTGGGAGTAGTATGTGGCTGAGAGGAGGCAGATCCAGATACTGTAATCCTCAGTGATCATGAGGACTCTGCTTCTCATGCCTCCTCAAACTTGTAGTGCATGGCCTCCCTTATTCTTCAAAGCCTGCGAAAAGGACCCGAGAATTTGTGGTATCAAGGAGGATGATCAATATTGGTTGATCACCGTTACAAGGGGAAAGTCTCAGAACTCCTCCTGTCCGCACAGAGGGAACAGAGGATGAAATATCTTGAGGACACCTTAAAGAGGAGTTTACAGTATGTAACGCCAAAAAACCAAATATTGTACCTCAATATGGGATTTTTAAGGCAATGTAATGATCAGAAAATTATTGAGTTAAAAATGAATTTTTATTGGTACAAAAACGAATAGAATACAAGTGAACATACAAATAAATATTTTTTAAATACTGAGTATTTTTAAGAAAAAAAGCATCAGATACATGAAAACAAGTGATGCATCCTACTGCTCGATACAAACACCACCCAAGTTGATACGATGGCGTCCGATAGCAGATTTCCAACGCGTTTCAACTTTATTGTCAAAGCAAAGTCTTCCTCAGGGAAGGATTGCATCACATTCTAAAATTTCAGAAAACAACATAATTACTAGTGGTATATATACATACATATCACCTATATCTAGAAAAAACACATTTTTACTGAGAAATAACAAATGCGACTTACATTGGAGCATGTAGCTGCAAAAAATGCTTTCCCAGTGCTGGCAGGGACCCTAGTCACCAATTTGTCTGAACCGCTTACTATCCTCTACGGGGTGGCCTGGTATGCTTTAGAAAAAGACCAATATTCGGCAGCCATGAATAGCAAAAAGGCTGAAAGACATAGATAGCACTTGGACAAGAATTTAAATTTAAAAGGGGATGAAGAAAAAAATATATATGAATCAAAAATAGGAATATTGGCGGTTCTTGGGGAACTCTGTTTCCCAAAACAACCACAAGGTAAAAAGATCCCCCAGTCAACATACCTTAAGTTGGTTATATAGCATGTGCAGGTAAAATTACCATTTGTGGGTGACAGGGAGCTCTAGTCCTGGAGTTCCTCTCTTATTAGAAGCCAGTTGCAAAGTACTGCCCTTGGCCGTCCCTGGCGTCCTAATGTAGGGGATATGGGCGTGGTTATGTGGTGGGCGTGGCCCAGATTGGAGAGTGATCTCCTATTCATTGGTGGTGCAGTGTAAGGGGGTGGCCTGAGTTGGCCGCCGTCACTATCAAGAAACCTCCTTTTTTAAGGTAAATGAAAGGAGAACTTTTTCTCCTTTCTTTGTTGTCAAGGTGTGAGACGCCTCCAGCCTAACATAGGCTGGAGGAGAGTGTCTCCCAGTCCTCTTTGCTGTCTAGGCAACGTGCGCCTCCCTCCACGAATCCCCAGTCGCAATGTCAAGCCCTCCTCCTTCTGTGTGTACTATGGAGTGTGGGCGCGGTATCCTGGGGAGAAGGAGAGGCGCGTCTGGTTGCCAGGGCAACTCTTAATACAGGAAGTGTTTTAACGTGTGTGGCGTCGCAATCACATGAATCCGACGTTCACACACTCAGAGAAAGAAGAAAGTAAATAATATAATGTGTATAGCGCTGTTAGTTAGTTTATTTATAGCACACGGATCATCAGAGCAAAGAGACCCTGGTGCCTGTCAGATGTCAAAAAAAGGCATTTTAAGCCCTGAGCGGTGCTAATATGTACAATATTGCTGGTGTCATTATTGTGGAAATAATATTTTATTAATTTAAAGAGGAGGATTATATATTTAAAACCAACCTCTATTGACTCCATTTAGACTAAGAGGTCACAAATTACATTTCAAATGAATAGGAGCTATAGATACACTCTGTTTATCTGGAATATGCTCAGACCCCCCTACCACGGTTTGTCTGGCACCAACTGACAGAAACCCACATTAGGGCTCAGAGGCGGCTCTAGGCTTTGTGAGGCCTTAGGCAAAACCTAGACATGAGGCCCAAACACGCCCATAATGGGAAAAATAATTCAAGCGATAAAAAAATTAACTATAAATTGCATTAATCCAGGTAGATAGGCAGAGGGAAGGAGATGCCGCTCACAGCGCTTCCAGACCTGTGGTTGTACCGCCCTAGTGTGAACTCGTTCCAGGTGCTGGCTTTGCGTAGACTGAGATGAAGTAAGGAAATTCCTGGATAGCCACACACTGAAGAAAAAATATCTTTTTTGAAGTATAAAATATCCAAAATGCAGTCACATGAAAGGAAGATACAGGGTCAAAAATAAGCTAACCTTCGTTAACTTATTTTTGACCCTGTATCTTCCTTTCATGTGACTGCATTTTGGATATTTTATACTTCAATAAAGATGTTTTTTATTCAGTGTGTGGCTATCCAGGAATTTCCTTACTTCATCTCTATAAATTGCATTAATTAAGAACTTTAAAGTGCTGGTGTCAGTGCTCTCTGTCTCGGTGCTGTTGTCAGTGTTCTTTATCTCGCTGCTGGTGTCAGTGTTCTCTATCTGAGTGCTGGTGTCAGTGTTCTCTATGTCAGTGCTGGTGTCAGTGCTCTCTATGTCAGTGCTGGTGTCAGTGCTCTCTATGTCAGTGCTGGTGTCAGTGCTCTCTATGTCAGTGCTCTCTATCTCGGTGCTGGTGTCAGTGTTCTCTATGTCAGTGCTGGTGTCAGTGCTCTCTATGTCAGTGCTCTCTATCTCGGTGCTGGTGTCAGTGTTCTCTATGTCAGTGCTGGTGTCAGTGCTTTCTATGTCAGTGCTGGTGTCAGTGCTCTCTATGTCAGTGCTCTCTATCTCGGTGCTGGTGTCAGTGTTCTCTATGTCAGTGCTGGTGTCAGTGTTCTCTATGTCAGTTCTGGTGTCAGTGTTCTCTATGTCAGTGCTGGTGTCAGTGTTCTCTATGTCAGTGCTGGTGTCAGTGCTCTCTATCTTGGTGCTGGTGTCAGTGCTCTCTATCTCGGTGCTGGTGTCAGTGTTCTCTATATCTGTGCTGGTGTCAGTGTTCTCTATCTCAGTGCTGGTGTTAGTGTTCTCTATATCTGTGCTGGTGTCAGTGTTCTCTATATCTGTGGTGGTGTCAGTGTTCTCTATGTCAGTGCTGGTGTCATTGTTCTCTATATGTGTGCTGGTGTCAGTGTTCTCTATATCTGTGCTGGTGTCAATGTTCTCTATCTCAGTGCTGGTGTTACTGTTCTCTATGTCAGTGCTGGTGTCAGTGCTCTCTATCTCGGTGCTGGTGTCAGTGTTCTCTGTCAGTGCTGGTGTCAGTGCTCTCTATCTCGGTGCTGGTGTCAGTGTTCTCTATGTCAGTGCTGGTGTCAGTGTTCTCTATGTCAGTCCTGGTGTCAGTGTTCTCTATGTCAGTGCTTGTGTCAGTGCTCTCTATCTCAGTGCTGGTGTTACTGTTCTCTATGTCAGTGCTGGTGTCAGTGCTCTCTATCTTGGTGCTGGTGTCAGTGTTCTCTATCTCAGTGCTCTCTATCTCGGTGCTGGTGTCAGTGTTCTCTATGTCAGTGCTGGTGCCAGTGTTCTCTACGTCAGCGCTGGTGTCAGTGCTCTCTATCTTGGTGCTGGTGTCAGTGTTCTCTATGTCAGTGCTCTCTATCTCAGTGCTGGTGTCAGTGTTCTCTATGTCAGTGCTGGTGTCAGTGTTCTCTATCTCGGTGCTGGTGTCAGTGTTCTCTATGTCAGTACTGGTGTCAGTGTTATCTATGTCAGTACTGGTGTCAGTGTTCTCTATCTCGGTGCTGGTGTCAGTGTTCTCTATGTCAGTACTGGTGTCAGTGTTCTCTATCTCGGTGCTGGTGTCAGTGTTCTCTGTCATTGCTGGTGTCAGTGCTCTCTATCTTGGTGCTTGTGTTACTGTTCTCTATATCAGTGCTGGTGTCAGTGCTCTCCATCTCGGTGCTGGTGTCAGTGTTCTCTATGTCAGTGCTGGTGTCAGTGTTCTCTATGTCAGTGCTAGTGTCAGTGTTCTCTATGTCAGTGCTGGTGTCAGTGCTCTCTATCTCAGTGCTGGTGTTACTGTTCTCTATGTCAGTGCTGGTGTCAGTGCTCTCTATCTTGGTGCTGGTGTCAGTGTTCTCTATCTCAGTGCTCTCTATCTCTGTGCTGGTGTCAGTGTTCTCTATGTCAGTCCTGGTGTCAGTGTTCTCTATGTCAGCGCTGGTGTCAGTGCTCTCTATCTTCGTGCTGGTGTCAGTGTTCTCTATGTCAGTGCTCTCTATGTCAGTGCTGGTGTCGGTGCTCTCTATTTCAGTGCTGGTGTCAGTGTTCTCTATGTCAGTGCAGGTGTCAGTGTTCTCTATGTCGGTGCTGGTGTCAGTGTTCTCTATGTCAGTACTAGTGTCAGTGCTCTCTATGTCAGTGCTGGTGTCAGTGTTCTCTATCTTGGTGCTGGTGTCAGTGAAGGAGGTAGCAGCGGAGAAGCCAATCAGCAGGCAGTGCCAGCGCAGGATGAAGAGCACCCGGCCCACCATGGCTAAGGATCAGCACTGGACTGGGCTGGGATGTCCCGACCCCACAGTGGAGTCCTGCATAGGTGGGGGTAATGTCAGGGAGGGGTCAGGGGCTGTCAATCATAGGTTGGCACACTGGCACAGGACTGAGCTGCCTTGACTGTGGCACTGATTATCAGGAGTAAGGGAGTGGAGGGGATGGGACAGGGGGTGGAAATAAAGGCAAGTGGCTGTGGCTGAGGGATGCTAGAGGAGCAGGGTTGAGGGGCTGGCTCTCTCTGATGATAGTGGTGATGGTGGCTGGCTGCAGAAGGGGTTGTGGGTGGCATGGTAGATGTGCGATGTGCCTCTCCCTGCAGCTGGAGCACCAAATCCCCCCCACTGATTGACAGCCCCAGAGGGGGCAGCCCAGACACCTCTTCTCTCCTCCCTCTCCTTTCTATCAGCTCCAATACAGCCCTGGCGAGGCTTCCTCCCCAGCGGGACCCTCCTCTTCCCCTCTGCTTACCAGTCAGGCACCGGATGACTCCTCCGGGTGTGTTGGGATCACTCAGTGGGGGGTGAAGAAGGGCGATCTGCGGCTCCAGAGCAGTAGGAATATTTGTATTGTCCGGCTGCTGTAATGAGTCGCCTCCCCTTCTCCTCCCCCGGACAACACAGTGCTGGCCCCGCCTTCTCCCCAAGACACAGCCACGGCTACGTCTTCTCTCTCCACAGAGCTCACAGGCAGCTGTGCTGACGGAGTGGCCGGAGCGCAGCGCCACCGCAGCGGCATTGTCAGCAGAGGTGGCTCTGCAATTAGGAAAATTAGGCGATTGCGAGGCCCCTGTGAGTGCGGGGCCTTAGGCCACTGCCTAATTTGCCTAATTAGAGAGCCGCCTCTGTTAGGGCTTATAACCACCGACACAGTGGGAAACTCCCCTGGCACCAAGAACATTAGTGTCTTCGGGGTGTAGGGGCCATGATAGAAAATCATGACCCCCCCTGTGCCGGGTAGGGATAAAGAAAGCGGAAAAAACAACAATAGCACTAATAGCCCCCGCCTCAGAACTGAGAAGCAAAGTCTGGAATAATTTGCTACACGCCAATGCGTCTATGCTAGCAGCGATCAAAACAACAGTCGATATTATACAAAAATACATATATAATTTTGATTGAAAATTGTTGTAATAAAATACATTGATAAAAACTCTTCTATATAGTTTACCTGGGTGGGGTGCAGAAAAACCCGGCTTTTCAAAACATATGACCCTCAGCTAAGGAATTCTATTGAAGGACCATTAGCCTATTGTGTTGTTGATGGAACCATTTGCATCTCCATATATGGGTACCCCTAATGCCTTTAAATAAAAGTAACTGGGGGGTATGATACCCATTTTAGAAGGTGAGAAAAAGCAGAAAAAAACAAAATGACAGTATGGTGGGTTGTTGGTTAGTCGGTTTTCCCCGAGCTGAAACCCTCCAAAAATGGTCTAAAACTTTCAGTCTCATTTAGACCTGGGGGTAGTGGCCCTAAGGTACCTTATCCAGCGCATTTCCCGCTGGAGAAGGACCTTGTTCCAGTCCCCCTCCCTAATTGGCAAATTAATTCTATCCAGAACTGTAAAGTTCACAGAGGATAGCCGATAGTTGTGGTATCTGGCCACATGCCTCCCCAAAGGTAGATATAGGTTGCCGATACGCATGCTCTGCATATGCTTATCGACTCGTTTTCCGAGTTTTTGTCTGGTTTTCCCTACATAGAAGGCACCACACTGGCACTGCATGAGGTATACCACACCCTGCGTTCTGCAATTAGTAAAATGATGCCGGGAGAAGCTCTCCCCATTCGGCAGTGCCAGTGTGGTCCTCCTACCATTGACTTTACATTGGGCACAGGCTCCACATGGGTAAGTACCCCATGTTTTGCAGGGGTCCTTCCTTGCCGTGCCTTTGTATTCACTTTGAACCAGTGCATTTCCTATTGAACCAGATTTCCTATAAGTAATTTGGGGTTTGGGGCCAATTAGTCCTTTCAGGCTTGGGTCATCAGTGAGAATAGACCAATACTTAGAGACTATTTTGTTGATTTTAGGATGTTCATTGGAAAATCTTGCATGGATCCCTGTAGAGGCATCCTCTTTGATGGATTTTTTTGAGAAAATCAAATCCCTTCTGTTGGTCAATTTGACTCAGTTAAATGCCTTCTTCAAGGATGATTTTGTATAACCTCTATTCATAAGTCTGATGGTTAGTTTATCTGCTTCATGTTGAAAATCTTCATCATTGCTGCAGTTTCTTTTGAGACGAAGAAACTGGCTATTTGGGATTGATCTTTTAAGGGGATCTGGGTGGAAACTATCTGCGTGCAACAAGGTGTTGCCCACAATCTCCTTTCTATAAAGTTTGCTAGATAATCCGCCATCATGATTTTTATAGATGGTAACATCCAGAAAATTTATTTCATGGGTGTCAAATGTCATCGTGAAGAAAAGATTAAAGTCATTAGTATTCATCATTGTTAGGCAGTCCCTCAATTGCTCAGGGGGGCAGTCCCAGATAATAAAGAGATCATCTATATACCTCTGGCACATGCAGATGTGGCGAGTATGCATAGATGCTGCTTCCCCTTGTAGAAAATCCTTCTCCCACTCCCCCAGGTACAGGTTGGCATATGAGGGTGCGCAGCACGTCCCCATAGCCACTCCCTGTACCTGGAGGTAGTGGGAGCCCTTGAATAGGAAGGTATTGTGTCTGAGGATATATTCAAGCATGGATAGAATAAATGCATTGAATTTCCAGTCAGTTGTTGCCCTCTGTTGTAGATCACGTTTAATTGCTGCTATACCCAGATCGTGTGGGATGCTATTATAAAGAGACTCCACGTCCACTGTAACAAGTAAAGCTGAATTCATTTTTAACTCAATAATTTTCTGATCATTACATTGCCTTAAAAATCCTATATTGAGGTACAATATTTGGTTTTTTGAAGTATTAAGGGATGATGGCAATGACACACCCAATCCTCTGAGTCATACATTTGTGTATACAATTCTCTAGGGTGGATAATACACCCATACCTCATCAATTTTGACTCAGACGATCGAATGTGGACTCTTCTAAAAATTATATATATATTTAATATAACTAATACAAAGGCTATATTTCTCCTATCGTGTTGAAAGAAGGGAACAATTGCCCTTCAAGAAGTTTAGTAGCCAAATTAGGTCATTGGATAATTCCCTGTGACCAACTACTTTTTTTCTTTTTTCTGGGTTGAGTGCATTCAGACTAGGTAATAAGAACACATAAGGGGGGTCCTACTAGGAGGGGAATGGGAGGAACTTATGGCAAATATCCAGAAAGACTATCAGGACAAGAAACAGATTACTTCTGATCTATCTTCGCTTTTCTCCTGTCTAACTAAAATATTGGAGAAAAAATCAGCCTTGCATTGGCATACTGAATCTTTGGGAAGGTATATTAGAGAGGGTATTAACCCTATAGGTCTACGAATACAAATATTTCCTACCTTAGATAACATCACGAAAGAATTAAAAACAAACTGGGAAACTAAATTAAATGAATGTTCAAAACACCTCATGCTGTTGCTACAAAATGAATATCAGCAGCAACTGCGAGGTATGGATATAGAAATCCAAACACTTTACACCCGGCTCTCCCCCCTCAAAAAACATGAACAATATACAGTATATGAGAAAAAATTGAAGGAACATTTGGAAACCTTCAGAAAAATATTCTGATTAAAAAAGAGATAAAATATTGGAGGGATAAGAACGCCTTTGGTGAAGGCAGGGCGTACAAGTGGAATACTGACCCAAAAACAAGGAAAAATCCCAGATTTTCCAAACAGAATAACATTAATCAGACCAATGACTATCTCTCAGATACACCCTCCAATAATTCCTCTTCCTCCGCCTCCTCTCAGGCAGGCAGATTTCGAGGCAAGAGAAAGGGACCTTTTCCTAAACATTCAGATATGGAGGGAGAGATCCAACAAACCAATAAGAAAAGGACCACTGATGTTTAATCCAACGAGGTCGCACGAGGTGGAAGGGGAGGGGGAACAGGTAGAGTCAGGGGGATGACACCGGGAAACCCGAAAGGCTTCCCCTCCCTCAACTCTGGGAAAAGTTACAAAGAACAGGGTGCTATTCCAAAAACTCAGCAGACTCAAATAGACAATTTTTTAGACAAGGGCAATGTACAATCTCAACCCCCCCCCCCCCCCCAACTCCGATACCACTTCCCATGACACAACTTTCAATGATAACTATGACAGCCCCATTTGCGAAGGAAAATTAAATGTTATTAATCTCTCATCTTATAAACTTACAAAAACAGAACAGGAAGTATTATCTTTAGGCCTTTCCTTTTGTCCCAATCGTAGCCTAGATAGCTTTGAAACCATCAAAGATATAAATTTATTTGCTAGGAAACTTCTACTCAAAAGTTTATACACTAAAAAAACTACAGCCACACCTGAAGTGGCACCTAGTCTCAAAGCAGCCGATTTTAGAGCTCTTAGAGACCTTAATCTTTTATTGCAAGAAAGCGGCCCAGCGGAAGAGTTCTGGGAGGGGGACCTCGACAGTGAGAGTAGCGAGGAAGAACAAGAGGAGTCCAGCCAAGCCCAAACTATCCAAAAGTACAAAAGGAAATCACACAAATTTCCACCATTGAATCAAAGTCCAGCTATAGCCCTCTTTGTGGGACAGGTCACCAAAGATATTGAGAAAATGGAAAAATATAATAACAACAAAAAAAGCAATTTGAATCGAGAACAACAACAGGCGTTAAATTCCCTCAAAAACAACATAGGAATTACGATCAAAGCTTCGGACAAGGGAGGGAACATTGTCCTAATGGACAATGCTAAATATGAAAAAAATGTGCTTTAATATATTGAACAATACTAAATGCTACAAAAAGATTTCTCCGGCCATGGTGGACAAATTCAATCAAGAATTCTTCTCCATGGTAGACGAATCCCTGAATAAAGGAGTAATAGATAGGGACATGTGGGATTTCATACGTACCAGACATCCACGCCAACCCACTTTCTATGCACTACCGAAAGTGCACAGAAAACTAAATGACCCACCAGGGAGACCCATAATCTCTGGGAATGGCTCCATTACAGAGGGAATCAGTCAAATAATAGACCAGTATCTGAGACCCCATGTAATGGACTTACCATCATACACAAGGGATACTATACACCTGCTACAAATCCTGGACGGAAAATCCATTCCCAATTCAGCTTTACTTGTTACAGTGGACGTGGAGTCTCTTTATAATAGCATCCCACACGATCTGGGTATAGCAGCAATTAAACGTGTTCTACAACAGAGGGCAACAACTGACTGGAAATTCAATGCATTTATTCTATCAATGCTTGAATATATCCTCAGACACAATACCTTCCTATTCAAGGGCTCCCACTACCTCCAGGTACAGGGAGTGGCTATGGGGACGTGCTGCACACCCTCATATGCCAACCTGTACCTGGGGGAGTGGGAGAAGGATTTTCTACAAGGGGAAGCAGCATCTATGTATACTCGCCACATCTGCATGTGGCAGAGGTATATAGATGATCTCTTTATTATCTGGGATGGCCCCCCTGAGCAATTGAGGGACTGCCTAAAAATGATGAATACTAATGACTTTAATCTTTTCTTCACGATGACATTTGACACCCATGAAATAAATTTTCTGGATGTTACCATCTATAAAAATCATGATGGCGGATTATCTAGCAAACTTTATAGAAAGGAGATTGTGGGCAACACCTTGTTGCACGCAGATAGTTTCCACCCAGATCCCCTTAAAAGATCAATCCCAAACAGCCAATTGGTCAAATTGACCAACAGAAGGGATTTGATTTTCTCAAAAAAATCCATCAAAGAGGATGCCTCTACAGGGATCCATGCAAGATTTTCCAATGAACATCTTAAAATCAACAAAATAGTCTCTAAGTATTGGTCTATTCTCACTGATGACCCAAGCCTGAAAGGACTAATTGGCCCCAAACCCCAAATTACCTATAGGAATTCTGGTTCAATAGGAAATGCACTGGTTCAAAGTGAATACAAAGGCACGGCAAGGAAGGACCCCTGCAAAACATGGGGTACTTACCCATGTGAAGCCTGTGCCCAATGTAAAGTCATTGGTAGGAGGACCACACTGGCACTGCCGAATGGGGAGAGCTTCTCCCTGCATCATTTTGCTAATTGCAGAACGCAGGGTGTGGTGTACCTCATGCAGTGCCAGTGTGGTGCCTTCTACGTAGGGAAAACCAGACAAGAACTCGGAAAACGAGTCGATAAGCATATGCAGAGCATGCGTATCGGCAACCTATATCTACCTTTGGGGAGGCATGTGGCCAGATACCACAACTATCGGCTACCCTCTGTGAACTTTACAGTTCTGGATAGAATTCATTTGCCAATTAGGGGGGGGGGGGACTGGAACAAGGTCCTTCTCCAGCGGGAAATGCGCTGGATAAGGTACCTTAGGGCCACTACCCCCCCAGGTCTAAATGAGACTGAAAGTTTTAGACCATTTTTGGAGGGTTTCAGCTCGGGGAAAACCGACTAACCAACAACCCACCATACTGTCATTTTGTTTTTTTTCTGCTTTTTCTCACCTTCTAGAATGGGTATCATACCCCCCAGTTATTTTTATTTAAAGCCATTAGGGGTACCCATATATGGAGATGCAAATGGTTCCATCAACAACACAATAGGCTAATGGTCCTTCAATAGGATTCCTTAGCTGAGGGTCATATGTTTTGAAAAGCCGGGTTTTTCTGCACCCCACCCAGTTAAACTATATAGAAGAGTTTTTATCAATGTATTTTATTACAACAATTTTCAATCAAAATTATATATGTATTTTTGTATAATATCGACTGTTGTTTTAATCGCTGCTAGCATAGACGCATTGGCGTGTAGCAAATTTTTCCAGACTTTGCTTCTCAGTCCTGAGGCGGGGGCTATGAGTGCTATTGTTGTTTTTTCCGCTCTCTTTATCCCTACCCGGCACGGGGGTGGGGGTCATGATTTTCTATCATGGCCCCTACACTCCGAAGACACTAATTTTCTTGGTGTCAGGGGAGTTTCCCACTGTGTCGGTGGTTATAAGCCCTAATGTGGGTTTCTGTCAGTTGGTGCCAGACAAACCGTGGTAGGGGGGTCTGAGCATATTCCAGATAAACAGAGTGTATCTATAGCTCCTATTCATTTGAAATGTAATTTGTGACCCCTTAGTCTAAATGGAGTCAATAGAGGTTGGTTATTTCCACAATAATGACACCAGCAATATTGTACATATTAGCACCGCTTAGGGCTTAAAATGCCTTTTTTTGACATCTGACAGGCACCAGGGTTTGCTCTGATGATCCGTGTGCTATAAATAAACTAACTAACAGCGCTATACACATCACATATTATTTACTTTCTTCTTTCTCTGAGTGTGTGAACGTCGGAGTCATGTGATTCTGACGCCACACACGTTAAAACACTTCCTGTATTAAGAGTTGCCCTGGCAACCAGACGCGCCTCTCCTTCTCCCCAGGATACCGCGCCCACACTCCATAGTACACACAGAAGGAGGAGGGCTTGACGTTGCGGCTGGGGATGCGTAGAGGGAGGCGCCCATTGCTTAGACAGCAAAGAGGACTGGGAGACGCTCTCCTCCAGCCTATGTTAGGCTGAAGGCGTACGTCACCTTGACAACAAAGAAAGGAGGAAATGCTCTCCTTTCATTTACCTTAAAAGGAGGTTTCTTGATAGTGACAGCGGCCAACTCAGGCCACGCCCCTTACACTGCACCACCACTGAATAGGAGATCACTCTCCAATCTGGGCCACGCCTACCACATAACCACGCCCATATCCCCTACATTAGGACGCCAGGGACGGCCAAGGGCAGTACTTTGCAACTGGCTTCTAATAAGAGAGGAACTCCAGGACTAGAGCTCCCTGTCACCCACAAATGGGAATTTTACCTGCACATGCTATATAACCAACTTAAGGTATGTTGACTGGGGGATCTTTTTATCTTGTGGTTGTTTTCGGAAACAGAGTTCCCCAATAACCACCAATATTCCTATTTTTGATTCATATATTTTTTTTTCTTTATCCCCTTTTAAATTTAAATTCTTATCCAAGTGCTATCTATGTCTTTCAGCCTTTTTGCTATTTATGGCTGCCGAATATTGGTCTTTTTCTAAAGCATACCAGGCCGCCCCGTAGAGGATAGTAAGCGGTTCAGACAAATTGGTGACTAGGGTCCCTGCCAGCACTGGGAAAGCATTTTTTGCAGCTACATGCTCCAATGTAAGTCGCATTTGTTATTTCTCAGTAAAAATGCGTTTTTTCTAGATATAGGCGATATGTATGTATATATACCACTAGTAATTATGTTGTTTTCTGAAATTTTAGAATGTGATGCAATCCTTCCCTGAGGAAGACTTTGCTTTGACAATAAAGTTGAAACGCGTTGGAAATCTGCTATCAGACGCCATCGTATCAACTTGGGTGGTGTTTGTATCTAGCAGTAGGATGCATCACTTGTTTTCATGTATCTGATGCTTTTTTTCTTAAAAATACTCAGTATTTAAAAAATATTTATTTGTATGTTCACTTGTATTCTATTCGTTTTTGTACCAATAAAAATTCATTTTTAACTCAATAATTTTCTGATCATTACATTGCCTTAAAAATCCCATATTGAGGTACAATATTTGTTTTTTTGAAGTATTAAGGGATGATGGCGATGACACACCCAATGCTCTTATCATACATTTGTGTATATAGTATGTAACGCCTTTCCAGTCTCATGGCAAGCTAGCTTTGAGGCTTCTGTTGATCAAAGGAGGAGCGTTGGAGAAGGGGGCCGCCTCAATAATGCATTTCAAAATTTTTTTCAGTCCTCAGCGCCCAGGGCTGTTAGCTTCCACATCGTATGGTGGAAGAATATTTAGGGGCAAAAACTGACATAGAGGGCTTTCCAGTCGACGATCCACTGGATTACTAGGTTATCAGAAGAAACCACTGGCCAGAACTTGGGAAGTATGCAATTGAGCTGCTGGGCTGCCCTGCATCCAGCATGCTTTCCAAATGGGCATTCAGTGCTGTCGGAGGTTTCATGACAGATAAAAGAGCTTGTCTGTCCACAGACTCCGTTGACAGCTGACATTTATCAAAATTAATCATTCCTCAATTAGCAGCAGCTATCAATCCCCTGATTCCCATGTCACTGATTAAGTGTTTTTTGGATGTGTGATCTCTGCAAGACTGTCTAGGCAGCCTAGCTTTGTGGGTTTTGATTTTATCTGAAATAATTTTTTTGGTATAGGTTTCATGGGCAAAATGAACACACAAGAACCAATTTTTCCACACTGGTTTGACAGGTGCATATAATAATTTATTTTTACAGAAAGGCCAATTCTTGCTTTCATCGAGAGTACCTCTATAGGGTTATGGTGTGAAGGCACCACCAACACCCAAAGCCCAATTTTTCCAACACTATTTGACCAGGGCATATTATTTTATTTTTTTACAGCAAGACCAATTCTTGTTTTCATCAACAGTACCTCTGTAGGGTTACACTGTGAATGTACCACCAACATCCAAAGCTCAATTTTTTGCCACCTGTTACTTCTATCTAAAGAGACACCATAATTTATACATAAAATCTCTAATCTTCTTCCGAGTGCACTAAATTGTGGCCTCATCATACAGACTGGCTCCTCAAGCCGTTGTTTACAAAATAAAAAAATCTTGCAGGGAAAATGTCATTTTTTTCTTGATATATGTCATTTTCTGCAGCAGGTTCTATACACGGTACAGATGCGCCACTTTACAGGCAGACTAAAAGGACCCCTCAGGCACTATAGTTAAAGTCATTTTTCATTTTTATTGTTTAACTTAAAGCATCATTAAATTACTGCTCATTTTAAAATTATCTTTTTTAAAAGCTTTTTTTGCATTGATACATGTCCTCCAGGGCAGTACCCGGTCCCCCATACCCTCTATATGCCTAATAACTTGCATATAAGCCTTCAAAATAGGCACTTTTGATTTTTTCAGTTTGGGTCCCATAGACTTTAATATGGTTCGTTGTAAGGCTCCGAACTTTTGCGATGTTTGAAAGTTCTGGTGCAATCCCAACAAGGGGTCGTTCGGCCCATCTCTAGTGGAGGAACATGACTGGCCTGCACAGAGTTCTTTGGGATGAATTAGAGTAGAGACTGCGAGCTAGGTCTTCTCGTCCACATTAGTGCCTGTCCTCACATTTTCACTTCTGAAAGAATGGTCAAACATTCCCATAGACATACTCCTAAACATTGTGGACAGCCTTACCAGAAGAGTTGAAGCTGTTATAGCTGCAAACGATGAGCCAACTCAATATTTAACTCTACGAACTAAGACTGGGATGCCATTAAAGTTCATGTGTGTGTAAAGGCAGGCATCCCAATACTTTTGTTAATATAGTGTATAATTGTTTATTTTCAACTGAAATGCTATGGAAATAATACCCTTTTGTATTGTGTCAGGTATCATCTGCCGGTTAGGATATGTTTTACTAGAATTAAATTAGTTTATGGTGGCAGCATTGCATGCAGCCAACACAGTATATATAGAGCAGACTTGTGTGTGTAAACCATGCCTAATGATGATGTCTTTGTAGTGCCGAAACACATACGCATAGAGGTGGGTAACACATCTGGTTTGGAAGCCACTTCCATGGATTGGAATGCATGCCAGCTCCTATATTCAGAGTGGCGGTAACCTAATTAATCAGCAGATAAATTTGTTTTATCTTTTTTATATGTGGAATGTAATAAATGTTATGTGCTATGAATTCCTCTCTGTTTGAATCCTTCCATGTATGAGAGTAGTGCTATGGACCTCTATTAGAAAGGCTAGTAAATAAATGATATTGACACACACAACAATGCTGTGGAACAAGCCTTTGAGACCTACCTTGTTATATGCCAAGGTGGTCATCTCCATCTGGGGTTCCATTGGGGAAAGGGCACCATTTGTACATAGCAGAATGCTGATGGTGAAGAGTTTGCCACTTTGTCATAGAAGAAATTATTTTTGAAGCACTGACACTTTTTGAGCACTGGCACTTTGAGAGCTGTTGATTTATTTGCACAATGTTTGGACTTCTATCATTGTGCATGGCTTTTTTTCTTGTTTATTAATTAGTGCTTTTGATTATTCGTTTGATTTGCAGTTTTATATTGGGTAAGCATGGCTTTACATCAGATTATTTTGTTGCATGAAAATGTGCATGTCTTTATCTATTATCTCCAACATAGCGACTCTGTCCAATATATTAAAGTTAAGATGATCACATCTAGAGATTTTTTTTAATAAAATGATAATAGCTTAATTCATCAGATTGTGATTGCTAAACTGCAAAGGTTACAGGTAAATAATAAAAATTTGTAAAATCTAATGTTATATTTACACAGGTTGGTCCTAAAATTGGCATATAGTCTGAAATATAACTAATGTTTATAACTAGAGATATTTGTTAACGGTCATGGCTAAAAATCACCAGCATAAGTGAGAGTTTTAATTTTTTGGCTTTAGCATTTAATAACTATTTCACAGTTATTTTAAATAAATACATACAAATTTAACTTTAATGGTAACTATAGGTGAAAAGAAAAATACTGTGTGGTGGAATTAAATTATTTATGGGTAATCTTAAATTATTTAGATCTAGCAAAAATTTTTTTTATAAATTTTGACATGTTGGCAGAGAAAAAAGAATACATACCAGCTGTACATATTCCAAAAAAGTGCAGTGCCATTTGGCTGTATTTTTGGTCATTATTGCCAATTAAATAGTGCTTTATATTTAAAACCATGCCATTTGGTTTTGTAAATGTAATTTGTATAAACTTCCCCATATAGTTAATAATAAATATTTAAAAAGTCTGCATGCTGTACAAGCATGCCCTCATGTAAGAGCTTTTTCAGGTTAATGTGAGCAAGTTGCTTGAAGGTTATAGATCTACATCAGGGGTCTCAAACTGGTGGTCCTCCAGCTGTTGCAAAACTACAATTCCCATGAGGCATTGCAAGGCTGACAGTTACATGCATGACTCCCATGGGCAGAGGCATGGTGGGGCTTGTAGTTTTGTAACAGCTGGAGGGCCGCCAGTTTGAGACCCCTGAATTACATAGACAGTTGACAAAGTGACTGATCCCTTTTTTTGTTGCTTATTATGTGTAATTCTAATGAGGTGGCACTGATGGGTACTGATGAGTTGGCACTGAAAGGCACTGGTGGGGTGTCACTGATGAGGAGGCACTAATATGTGGCACTGATGGGCACTGATAGGTGGCACTGATATGCAGCACTGATGGGCAATAATAGGTTGCAATGATAGGTGGCATGGACAGATGACACTGATGGGCATTGATGGGCAGCACTGATGGCACTGATGGAGGGCACTGATGGGCAGGCACTGATGGGCACCGAAAGGCAGCACTGATTGGCATCACAGTTTGGCCTCACTGGGCACAAATTGGCATTACTGATGGGCACTGACTAGTGTCACTGATGGGTACAGGTTGGCATCACAGATGGGCACATATAATAGATAATTTGGGAAAAGAAATGGCGCTGCCCTATTTCACATTAATTAATTAATTGTGGGTATAAAATCCATTTACCACAAACTGTGTTCAGTGAGGTATATAGATAGAGACTAAAGACTAGAAACAACTGTGCAACTAATTGTGATCTAAAAAGAAAAAATAGCCATATGTGTAAAAAATAGGTGAAACTCCTTAAATTTAAACAGTCTTAGTGTATTAAACCAGTGAAATAAAGTGCCTCGTGTGTTCTCAATTATATAAATACATGTGTAGAAGTTGAGAGTAAATTTGTAAAAATATATAAAAGATATTTGTAAAAATATATAAAAGATATTAACCCCAGAGTTCTATAGTTTTGTGACAGTATGGCGCCCCCTAAGGGACCAATGTCATTAAGTGAAAATAAATATATTAAATATTGAGTGTCGATACCAGAGCAAGTATATGGCTCCCAGAGATATTAATTAACATGTCAGTATTTTGACCTCTGTGCTACTATATAGTGAAGTTGCAGTAGATTACAAATACCATAAAATCAGACATAAAATTTTTCAGCCTTGCATATGTATCAGCAGATATTGGTAAGGCTCTTAAAATGTAATGATCTAAATAAAGAACCAAAGAGTTTCTCTAGCCAGATAGTATGATGAGCAAAGTTCCATCAATGTGCAGTTCTTCAAATTCAGGAACATTAAGCAGTGACTTCTGTGTTCATTTCAAATGGTGACTTGAAGTGCTCGCCCCCCGTGCTCCCCCACTCACCAGAGACAATCACCCCCACAGGGGTACCGAGCGACAGAGTGGGTGGCTTGGGGTGAATATTTTCGATCAGATCCTGCTGTCGTTCCTCTGCTCTGTGCGATCCCTCCAGTGGTTTCGAATTTCAGCTGTGCGTTCCAAAGAAACCGGGCTCCTCCACTACTTCCCACCGTTTGTAGAAGATTTGTCAATGGATGAGAGGAGTAAGAATCTTACTAAAATGTTTGGTAATGTTATTTTTGTTATTTTAATTCAGGCAGAGTGCCAGAGGCTTTTTTTTGTGGTGTCCCCAAATAATTTTTAGCAACCCTCCCTCCCCAAACTGCTAAGTCAGCTGATCCCAATTCTCTATGTATCCTCAATCATCTATCTGCTGACTTTCCCAAACCCATACACACTATACCCATCTCTTTTGTGCTCTGATTTATGGATGAATTCCCCAAAGCATGTAGTGCAAGGGCCTGCCTGTATACTTTCAAATGGTACTGTTTAAAGTTTTTGTATCCTATTATTATCTTGATAGGTAATAGCAGAATGTCCAAATGTCCTCAAATGTGTACAGTGTGTATTTATATCTTTGTATTATGACACTTCTTACCTGTCCAGTGGGCTGCCAATAGCGTAACTAAGGAGGGGCTGTTCCAAGTAATACCCTGTATTTAGGCCTTCATCTTTCAATGAAGTGAAGAGGGTTACCTGTCCAAGAGTTCCCCCCCTATAATGTTAGAAATGGCCCATGAGAGGAGGGGAGGGGGAATATGATAGGTGTACCTTATACTTTGGCCTTGTTAAATTCCCCTTAATAAATGCTATCTGGAGGTTGCCCCATAATGTTTGTGTCTAATCTGCTTGCCATGTTTCAGAGTAAAAATAGTAATGTTTATTGTTTTTTCCTCAACAGTTTCCTTCCACGCCACAGGAATGGCAGACTGTGGCCTCCCACTTTGCCCAGCGGTGGGACTTTCCTAACTGCGGAGGGGCAATTGATGGGAAACACGTCCACATCGTCCCACCACCCAACTCTGGGTCGTACTATTTTAATTACAAGGGGTTTAATAGTATAGTGATGTTGGCGGGGGTGTCGGCTAATTACGAATTCTTGTATGTGGACGTGGGGAAGAATGGCCGGATGTCCGATGGTGGAGTCATCGCCCAGACGGAGTTCTACAGGCATCTCCAGAATGGCAGCTTGGACTTGCCAGCTCCAGAGGACAATGTGGAAGGACTCCCATTCGTGTTCGTTGCTGATGAAGCGTTTGCGCTGGGGGACCACCTGATGCGGCCATTCCCAATGAGGACCCTCACCCCGGAACAGAGGGTTTTTAATTACCGGCTGGCCAGAGCCCGAAGAGTGGTGGAGAACAAATTTGGAATCCTGGCCAGCCGGTTCCGACTATTTCTGACACCCATCCATATGGCGGAGTATAAACTGAACCATATAATACTTGCGTGCTGTGTTCTCCATAATTTTTTAAGAAAACATTCTGCCAACTATGCTGGCTCAGTTGGGCCTGAGGCCGGAAACCAAAATCCATCAACACTGACGGCGCTTGAAAGCGGACGTCCTGGCTTGCCCTCCCTGAGTGCCCGTGATGTCCGGTTACGATACCTGGAGTTCTTTGCGGGTAGGGGGGCTATCAATATGCCAGACAATATGTGAAGCCTTTTTGAAATTTAAAAAAAAAATAAATTCTTTGTGGACATTTACTGATTGTGTTTGTTTGAGCTGACCCTGACAGAAATGTGTGGAGTCCAGAAAATGGCGTGATTGTGTAACCTTATACAAAGCACTGTTGGCTGTTATTTACTAAATGCAAAGACACTTTTCACTACAAGTGCACTTGCAACTGCACTTAAACTGCACTTGTAGTGCAAAGTGGATTTGCCCTTAGGAAATAACCCCCATTTTGACAGAAAACAACAATTACATCCCCCCAAAAATGTTGTAGCGTTGAGACAATAATCCACACATTCTTGATGAACAATCTTTTTAATACCAGCACAATCACATGTGCATTTACCAAAGGTTTTTCTGACAAAACAACATGTTTGTTGTATACCAATTTTTGTGGTGGCATTATCCAAAATCAAAATGTGCATTTTATAGAAAACACGCCTGTGTAAAAACAACAAGAAAGACACAAATCTTGATCTTACAAAGTTCACATTTGGTAGAACTTGAAGGCAATATCAGACATGAGTATTTAGGAACTGTGTTTGATATTGCGTTCAGATGGGGGGAAATCACCCCAGGAAAAGCCAAATTTGGAAGATGCACACAAATTTCACAATGTCAACATGTGCTATCTGCCATCACGGGGGATCAAGGGACATGTTTTGGGGGAGAAACCCCTTCCTCACCGCTACTTTATTATTGAGGAAGGGCTTGCACCCCCAAAACGCATCCATTGATCTCCCGTGATGGCAGATAGCACATGTTGACACACTGTGTGCATCCTCCAAATTTGGCTTTGGGAAAAAAGACAAAAACATTTTGCACATTGTAGCACACAAAAGAAGTAAGTGATTTGGAGGGGTTTTAAACTCGCCCCAAAACATTAATGATGTTTTTATATTTTGGAATAACATCATTGATATTTTGCTTGATGATTTCCAATTGTAAATTACACCCCATGATCTCCCCGATCAGGATCTGTGCACTTTCGGATGTGAAAGGATCTTCATCCACAACCTCACGATCACCTAAAAAGAGAGGAACCCCAAAATAAATTTTGTTTCCAAAAAATGCCGCCATCCATCTCTTATCTGAGCCTGTGGTCGCAGACACTCACCTGTTGTGGTGACTAGTTCCACCACGTCTTCTTCCTCCTGCTCAGCTTGTGTTGGGGGTATTTCCCCTTCTTCCAGAGGTGGGGGGTCTCTGGTCTCCTCGGATGAGGGGTGTCCTCCGAGTCTTTTCTCCCCTATGTAAAACAAAAATTGTATAATTAGCAGATATTAACAGATATTTGATGGCAGAACTATAAATAGGAAACATTGCTTGGAAGTGGTGTACAATTATCTATTTTAGCCGAGTTCCAAGATGTAATTTTTTAAATGCCCTTTGTCAAGCTGCAATATTTTACCTGTTTGGTACAAGCTTCACAGATGGAGACCCCCCTATAGTATACACTGGAGCACCTGTGTGGCCCCCCTGATAAAAATGGTGTTCTGGGGTCCCACACTATAGTGCTCCAGTGTCCAGATGTGAAAACAGCTGCTCAGTGTCCTCTCCTTACACAGAATCTAGTTTGCATTTCATTCTAGTAACAAAGCCATCTACACAACCCAATTCTTTGAAGACAAGTATAGGGCCTCAAAATGGTGGCCAAATGCATATGGCCTAAACAATGGTATTTTAGAGTCCGAAAGAAAAATGTGTGATCCGAACGAATAATGTGCCCATGAACATGAAAGTTGCCATTTTAAACTGTACAACAGTTCCTAAAAGCACATGGAGCAGCACGAACGTAATAAACATAAAGAATAGGAACACAGCACAACTACTTACTTTTTTGCAGCACTCTCCGGATCTTTCTGTACTGCTCATGTTCTCTGAATTTGAGGTCCGACCACCGCTTCCTGAGCTGATCTTTCGATCGTCGTACCCCGAAATTCCAGTGCAGACTCCTGACCACTTTCACCATGATCTTGGCCTTTCGGACATTGGGGTTGGGGTAAGGCCCATACTTTCCGTCATAGTCGGCCTTCTTCAGGATGTCCACCATCTCCAACATCTCCCCAAAGGACATATTTGAGTCCTTAAATCTCCTTCTGGATCGGGACGTTTCAGGCTCCAGCCTTTCCTCCCCCTCCTCCTCGTTGCTACAATTAGCACGCACCTGCTGTCTATCCGCCATGTGCTCTTCCCCCACTGCGCCGAACGAAAAGGGGCGGGGAATAGACTAGAAAGAACGTCAGGGGCGGGCGCAGTTATACGCATGTGCAGTGTGTATAAAGCGTAACACACGTTTGTCTTACGTATGATCTGTGAGCGGAGGAAGGAGCATCGGAGACGCCAATCGTGCTAACAAAGGTAGGATCTAAACTTGGGCCTATACTGCTTCGAAATGGAAGCCTATATTGTAACAAGATTAGGGGAGTTTTGCCTGACATTAGGGTTTGTCTTGTGTTGTGTCTTGCAGAGAAAATGGATGGTTTCAATGACCACAATTTCCTGCCCCTGTTTATTGACAAGTACAGGGAGCTGCCCTGTCTGTGGCAGGTCAGACACCCCCACTATAATCACAAACAGAAGAGGCAGGCAGCGCTGGAGAAACTGCTGGAGTTGGTGAAGCCGGTGGTCCCCACAGCAACCATCCCTTATTTAATTTTAATTTTTTTTTTTTTTTGTTTACAAACTTTTATTGAGTGTAAAAACATTGGGAGCACTTATCTTAGGGAGCGCAAGAAGGTCACAGATTCCCAGAGGTCCGGAGCTGCAGCAGATGACGTTTATGTCCCCAGGCTGTGGTACTACGAGAGACTGCGATTTCTGTCAGACCAGACTGAAGTCAGGGAATCCCTCTCTACTCTTCCTTCCACGCTTCCTTCCATCCCAGCTGAGGCTTCCGATGTC
This sequence comes from Lithobates septentrionalis, assembly GCA_037952835.1. Classification (NCBI taxonomy): domain Eukaryota; kingdom Metazoa; phylum Chordata; class Amphibia; order Anura; family Ranidae; genus Lithobates; species Lithobates septentrionalis. Next base: position 3,163,258 of record JBBDGP010000111.1, on the reverse strand, counting down.
CAACCTGGGCCTTCTAGCCAGGAAGAAGTGGAGGAGCCCAGCTGGAGTCAGGTATTGCATTCTTCTACAGATTTCTGGTCAATAAATAAATGATGTTTATTAGATGTTATTATTGATAACTAATTGCTGATTAAAAAAAAGTGTTTTACATATCAATAGACAGTAGTGAGCACCCAAAATTGGGACAAGAATGAAAACTGCTGGGCTCAGAAGGATAGTCTGTTATATTTGTTAACATTCAATTTGCAGCAGTCAGGAGGTGAAAATTGTGTGTGATTGATTGAAAAAATACTAAAACTATGTCCCTTTTTCATACACAGGAAGATCTCAGCCAGGAGGAGGTTGTGGAATGTGGCAGTCAGGAGGAGGCGGGGATTAGTGGCAGCCAGGAGGAGGTGGGGCTAAGTGTCAGCCAAGAGAAGCCTGGGACCAGTCGCAGCCTGACTGAGTCTCAGGTTCCTCCCCTCCGCCTGCCACATAAACGAGCCAGGAAGATGACTCCCAGTTCTGTGCAGGATTCAGCATACAGGCTGATCCAGGAGGCTTCTGCGTCCCTCAGAGCCTTCCCCAGTCCTGAAGAGGCCTTTGCCTGCATGGCTGCCACAAAATTGCAGGGCATGCAGGAGGGCCAACGCAGGCTCTATGAGGACCTGCTTTATAAAGTGCTACATAAGGGGGAGAGTGGGGAACTGACACCCAAGACGGATGTCATTGAGATGGACCATCCTCCTCTTCCTCCTCCTCCTGCTGCCACAACTCCACCACCACAGCCAAAGCCTGGAAGGAAGCGTGGAAGGAAGACCAAAGAGTGATTGCCCTTGGTTCAGTCTGGTCTGACAGAAGATGCAGTCTCTCGTATGACCACAGCCTGGGGACACAGATGTCATCTGCTGCTTTCCGGATCTCTGGGACTTCGGGACCAGACTGCCCTTCCTAAGATAAGGACTCCTCAGGCCACCAATTTTGCTTTTAAATAATTGATGTCTGCCCTGGGGGTCCCAGGCTTCGCCAATTTCTGCAGTTTCTCCAGCGTTGCCTCCCTCTTTGTTTATAGTTGTGACCCCTTAATAAAAATTTTTTGGGGAAATTCTACTCTCCTGTGTGTGTTTTCATCCAAAAATGACAGTTTGTTGGTGACGATTAAGGTACGTTTCTAAAGTACAATGTGAAATTAACAAGGGACAACAACACCAAACAATCTCCTACAGATTAAATACAACAACATATAATGGTGTTGTGGGAACTTGTCACAAAAAACACACAAACATTTTCGGGAGTACAAATCAAAATCACCAAAAAAAAAAAAAAAATAGAAACACAAAAAAGATTCTACATTAAAGGCAAAAAAAAACAAAAAATACATCAAAAAATATGTTGTCAGATGTGAGAAATCAAAATATATTGAGGGAATCCAGATAAATAGTAACGAAATAAGTTTGTGAGAAGTGTGTGTGAATATGAGCAGCAAAACTACTTCATTCTTGTCACATTATAAAGAAGAAGAGATTGCGCTGTATTAAACCATTTTTGACATTGCAGTGTGACGAAAGTGCTGTATCCATTGCGAACGCTAAGTTTACCAGAACGAGCTGTCCCGTCTCGGAATTTCTTCTGAGCATGCGTGGCACTTTGTGTGTCGGAACAGGCCACACACGGTCGGAATTGACGCGATCGGATTTTGTTGTCGGAAAATTTTATCTCCTGCTCTCCAACTTTTTGTGTCGGAAAATCCGATGGAAAATGTCCGATGGAGCCCACACACGGTCGGAATTTCCGACAACACGCTCCGATCGGACATTTTCCATCGGAAAATCCGACCGTGTGTACGGGGCATTAGACTGTTTAAATTTAAGGAGTTTCACCTATTTTTTACACATATGGCTATTTTTTCTTTTTAGATCACAATTAGTTGCACAGTTGTTTCTAGTCTTTAGTCTCTATCTATATACCTCACTGAACACAGTTTGTGGTATATGGATTTTATACCCACAATTAATTAATTAATGTGAAATAGGGCAGCACCATTTCTTTTCCCAAATTATCTATTATACCTACCAAATTAGACCCCTCGGGGAACTAATTAGGGAAAGGCAGCAGCTCTCATACTGTCCTAAGCGCGGATTCTCTAACCTATATCCTTACAGATGGGCACATAGTGGCATCACTGATGGGCACTGTTGTGGCTGCACTGTAATGAGGGCACTTATGATACATGCCCTGATTACCTATACATGTCTCCCCTGTGAGGAGTTGCCACTGATCGGCTCTCTTCACACTCTGTCAGTGTCCAGCGAGGAGAGCCGATAAATTGCACTTCCTTGTTTACATGTGATCAGCTGTGATTGGACACAGTCACAGTAATAAAATTGATAATCAACCTGTCAAAATATAGCATCAGAATATACTGTAAATGAATAGTCCCAAGTGAAAATAAATAGAGTCCCAAATAGAAATAATGTTGAGTATTCTTCTTGTTACAGATCAATGCATAAGCCACATCACACTCCCTTCCCCACAAAGGCTGACCACCACCAAAGGGGATCAGGTGTGTGTGTTAGGTACCTGGTAGTAGAGCCCGACTGGTAGAAGAAGACCTCTCTTACAGCTCTGGTTCATGAGCCACTGGAGTGGGGATAGTGGTCTCGTGAGCACAGAAGGGTAGGAGTGCCCTGGGAAGGTGGTGCTGTGGCAGGATGGACATCCTCCAGGGCTGGCTGGAACTGTGGAGACAGCTGAGACAGTGGCAGGTCAGCAACCTGAAGAGCTGGTGGATGCAGGAGCAGCGGCAACTGGATAAGACAAGCCAGAAGATACGGCACACATGCACAGAGCAAGGCAGCAGAGAGGTCAGACAAGCCGGGTCAAATGGGTAATCAGGCAGGCAGATGCAGCAGGCTTTTAGCAGGGTCAGATAACAGGCAGAGGTCGGCAACGGGTATCAAGTAGAAGTTCATAAACAGAGTCAGGCAAGCCAGGATCGGGATAGGAGGCAGCAGGGAGGTCAAACAGGAGCTGGGTCAGTAGACAGGATCAGCAAGCAGGTTTCATGATACTAGGCCACAGAGCTGCAGATGAAACAGCGCTGCACAAGTGCAGCTGAAATTCCTTTAAAGGTCCCTTGGCGCCAAATGGCACTAGCGCGAACGTGTGTGCACCTGCTGCGCGCACTGACGTACGCAAGGAGACAGGCTCTGGTGTTCAAGCCGGCCAGGGGAGCGCTTGCGCATCCGCACATGGATGTTCGCCCGTTCTGTGCTGGCAGGCCCCTGACAGTGTGCTTACCAAGTGGCCAGGACCCTCTAGTTAAAGACAAGTCTGGGAGGCTTTAGGGAGATTTACCTTAAAAATCAGCATTCAGATGAACAGCCTTGGGTTAGACATCCAATACTTCCGCAGACACATATGCAAATGAGAAAGCACTAGATAGTGTAAAACCTTTAAAACGCTAATTTATTGAATTAAAATCACACTCACATAAGTATTTGGAGAATGTGCATATCTCCAAACAAATCTGGCAAGTAACAACGCTTTCGGTAATTGAGATGATGTAGACACGCTGCTCCCTCCTATGCGTTTCATCACCAATGGATTTCTTTCAGGGCTCCATTTCACATAATTGCTTTTATACCCTATGAATCAACCAAGCCTCAATCCCGTATGCATTGTTTACTGCCCACAAGCCTCATTTGAAGAAAAAAGAAAGAGGAAAATCCAAGCCTCACTCTCATCCAGAACAGAGGCAGGGACATATGGATACACCCAAATGGTGACTTGTTGGAAATAAATCTAACATAGCTAAAAAAAAAAAATAATATTAAAATGTGATACAAAAAAAAACACAACCTGCTAGCCATATTACATACATAATCATTTGTAAAACCTAAAATGGGTCCTCCCTCTGAAAACAAACTCATTATATCCCATTTTAAAATCACACCTAAAAAAAAAAGTGCATACTCAGGCAGCATCTATAAAGGCATTAATGTCCCGATCGCTACTAAGCCCATGTGGGTTATAAAATTTTAAAAGATAAAAGTGAGGTCTAATGGTCAGTAACAAGTGAATACTACTCAATGAGCACACCAAAGCTAAAAAAAAAGGCCCTATTAATGCTTCAATACCCTTCCCCCAAACATAGATCCACTTTTTTACAGGTAGGACTTACAGTAATAGATAAAACATTTTGGAATTAAGTGGAAAGCATCTAAAGGCCCTAAATAAAAAGCTGAAATCCAAAAATAATACAAAAAGAGCAAATAAAGGTAATGCCCAAAGAGCTAGCAACCAGAATTAAAGCAGTTTTCTAAATTACCCTAATCTCTCCCTATGCAGTTCATCAGCTTTCCTTTTCCAGTTCCTTCAGCAGCTTTAATAAACACTGACACTATGGCTGATATGATCATCCAGTCCCCATTGTATCATGTTTAGCTTGGGCTAGCTTATCCAAAGGAACCCTTACTGTCCCTTCTAAGTCTTTCTAGCCTTGGTTTAAAGGCCATGCATCATTATGTTTCTGTTTTCCCCAGGTCAATAATTTTGGAATTTGTAAGTCACTCCAAACCTATCCATAATTAACAAAAGACTTTAGGATGGGTTCACACTGCTGTATGGAGTGGCTCACAGCAGGGGTCCAGTGAGTCCCTGTTCACTGGTTCAGGTCCAATTTAGGTCCGGATTTTTGGCTGAATTCGGACCTGAAACAGACCAGAAGATGCACAGGACTCATGTGCAATTTTCTCCGCAGCCGCCTAGGAGATGTGTGAAACAGCTCCACTGAGAGCCAATCACAATCTCCTGACATGCAAATTGGATGCGGGGAAAACCACAACCAATTCACAATAGTGTAAACCCAGCCTGAAGCTGAAAAAAATGAGTTAAAAAAGTAAATTTCTCCTCTGTATTACACACTTTTGCCCTGCACTCAATATACACATCTTTCTAGACATACTGTATGTTCAAAAAAAAAAAAAAAAAAAGATGGAGGGTAATGTGTTTTGGCATTTAGTAGAAAGACCTCATAAGCGAAAAATATTTCATTTACAGCTTAAAGTAATGCTATTGGATGAACTGGTGAATAAACAAATTTCATTAATCTGTTTGTGAGTAATGCATAATAATGTAGCAGTTTTTAAACCTTTATGCCCTAAAAAATAATACTATATCACATCATAAAAAGGTACTGTAAATATTTTAGGTCTGTAATAATGTTTACGATATGACAGAAGATGGTGCTATAGTTCTGTGGATTGCAGTGAAAATTCCTAATGCCACTGACAAGACAGTAAAAAAGTGCTGTACAAATTTCAGCTATGTATATACCTAACAATCTGTAGACTTATCACTTAGTGCAGTTGATGGGATTAATTATAACTTGCTAATCTTAAATAGCACAATGTCTGGAGAATATGTTTTTACACAGCTAAATATAGCATGCAACTGCATTCTTAAAAATAACAACTTTGATTTAAATATACTTTTCAACCTATGCAGAAGAACCTGTTTTATCTATAGCATTTGCTATTTACCATCTTGTATCGAGTATTTTTGCCCTTGCTATCCTTGTTTACTGAAAATCAGATTCTTGCTAGACATGTTACAGCCCCAAAATTTATGAAGATCTTTATATATTCACTTTTATTTACACAAAGGGAAAACCCACTCAGAAATGATATTTTAGCTATAGGTGGAGCCTAATGAGTTGCATCAGTTCATAAAGTTTTATATGTCTTGGATATTCCAACAAAAAGATCACCCTGCCATAATTCCTGTCTCTGTACCTGCGAACCTTTTGCAAAACATTTTAGAAGCTCCCATCCACCTTTGCTTGTCCCAGCACCTCCTTTAAAGAGGAAGTAAACTTCCCTCTAATGTTTGTACCTATAGGTAAGCCTATAATAAGGCTTACCTATAGGTACTGTAAATGTCTCCTATACTTGCCCTGTTTAGGAGATATTTACTGTATACTGTGGCGATTACATCATCGGCGCATGAGTTTTAAAGGAACGGCCGCCTGTGCCATGACCGCGGCTCTCGCTTGCGGGAGTGACGTCACACGGCCCAGGCCAGTCACACAGCCGGAGTCCGCGGACCCGGAAGGAAGATGGTGAAGATGGATGCGGCCTTACCTTCATTTGCAGGTAAGTTTCATATAATGTGTGTGATGCATATTAGCACATTATGACTTTACTTTGCAGGTGACCAAAAAAAAGAGGTAGTGTTTACTTCTTATTGGACAAAGCTTATTGGAGATAAGTGGCCATAAGTGGCCAATGCAATCCCCACCCTGCAGCCGCACATACTGTATACAAGGGGTGTGTATAGGTGCAGCTGTGCAGTGAAGAATGCCCCAGCCACTTATGATTGGTGGTGTGTAGTGACAGCTTCCTAGCAGTATAACTCAGGTAGGCTTGGGCTAGGCTCCAAACATGTCTGAGCTCATCCCTACCTGTGATCAATCATTGCACTTTGTAGACTCCTCTCACAGCTCATCCGTATTTGAGAAGAAAGGGAGAGCTAAGGGAAAGCCTTACATGTTGGTCACTAGCAGCATTAGTAAGAGTGTCCTGATTGCCAGCAGTAAATTTACCAGTGTCCTTATCACCAGGGGCACAAGTAAAAGTGTCTTGATCACATACCTCCAAACTTTCTGAGATGAGAAAGAGGGACACCTTCTAGCACAATGTATTTAGGCAATGGACACAATCCTGCCACACTCCCTGTTCTATCTCAAGGAGCAGCTAGCTAAACCTTCTTGTCGCATAAACTTCAGATACCATATTTCTTTCATCTCAGTTTTATTAGAACAAGCCACGTGAAACTACAAAATAACAGAAATAGACCTCAGTAAGTACAATATTGCATACAATACAGCATACATTGCAAAAACAACAATATACAATACAAGATGTGATAGTAAAAATGTTCTTTTTAAGTTCTCTAAAGGGTGATGGTGATAGATTGAGAAATACATGTGTTGCTTCCTGAGTATCTTCTCAAAGAATGGTGGCTGCTTCACTTCCTGTGAAGATTCTACCCAGAATTCCCTGCTTACTAACAACTTCCTTAACCACTTGCCGACCGCCGCACACAGATGTACGTCGACAGAGCGGCACGGGCAGGCATAAGGGCTTACCTGTACGTCCCTGCCTGCCCGCGGGTGGGGGGTCCGATCGGACCCCCCCCCCGGTGCCTGCGGCGGTCGGATCGAGGTCAGGGTCGATCAAAGGTGAGGGGGAGGCCACTCATTCGTGGCCCCCACCTCGCGATCGCTCCTGGCCAATGACAAGCTTCCTCGGCTTCTGTGAATGTAAACAGAAGCAGAGGAAGTGATGTCATCTCTCCTTGAGCCGGTCTTTTCGTCCGGCGCCGAGGAGAGAAGACATCCAAGTAAGTGCACCAACACTACACATACAGTAGAACACGCAGGCACACTTGTCACCCCCCTGTCACCCCCCGATCACCCCCTGATCACCCCCCTGTACCCCCTGTCACTCTGACACCAATAGCAGGTTTTTTTTTTTTCTGATTTATTGCATTGGTGTCAGTTTGTGTCAGTTACAAGTGTTAGGGCCGTTAGGTTAGCCCCCTTTAGGTCTAGGGTACCCCCCTTTAGGTCCAGGGTACCCCCCTAACCCCCCTAATAAAGTTTTAACCCCGTGATCACCCCCCGTCGCCAGTGTCACTAAGCGATCGTTTTTCTGATCGCTGTATTAGTGACACAGGTGACGCTAGTTAGGGAGGTAAGTATATAGGTTCGCTGTCAGTGTTTTATAGCGACAGGGACCCCCATATACTACCTACTAAAGGTTTTAACCCCTTGATTGCCCCCTAGTTAACCCTTTCACCAGCGATCACCATATAATTGTTACAGGTGACGCTGGTTAGTTGGTTTTGGTTTTTTGTAGTTTATTACAGTTTTAGGGCACCCGCCGTTTATTACCCTATAAAGGTTTAACCCCCTAATTGCCCGGCGGTGATAGAAGTTAAGTTTTTAGGATCAGATAAGGTCTGCGTCGCCCCAGGCAGCGTCAGGTTAGCGCCAGTACCGCTAACACCTACGCACGCAGCATACACCTCCCTTAGTGCTATAGTATCTGAACGGATCGATATCTGATCCGATCAGATCTATACTCCCCAGCAGTTTAGGGTCCCCCAAAAAAACGCAGTGTTAGCGGGATCAGCCCAGATACCTGCTAGCACCTGCGTTTTGCTCCTCGGCCCAGCCCAGCCCAGCCCACCCAAGTGCAGTATCGATCGATAACTGTCACAAAACACTAAGCACACATAACTGTAGCGTTTGCAGAGTCAGGCCTGATCCCTGCGATCGCTAACAGTTTTTTGGTAGCGCTTTGAATCAGTCGCTGACAGTCAGGAGCTTTTTTGCCTGTGAGTCTCACTAGTGTACCCCTAAATTTAGAGCCCAAAATGGCAAATAGAAGGTACACTAGTGAAGAGGCCTACAGGATTCTGAGCATGACAGATAGTGAAGAGGAAGTCACTCATCTGTCAAGTTCAAGCTCAGAATACGAACCTGTAGAGGACAGCGGCTCCATGACAGATAGCTCTGACGACGGAGTTGTGGTCCCTGCTAGGGTCAGGCGTACCAGACCCCGATCTTCTTCTTCTGTCCTTGAAGTGCAAGAACCGCAGGGCTCTCGTAGGGAGCAGAGAGGTACTAGTGCCGCTACTCCTTCTGGTGAACTGGCAAGCACCAGCGGCCTAGTACACCCTGGTCGTACATCCAGCACTGCAGTATCACGTGGTGACGTGGCGAGTCCCATAAGTGCAGTTCAAGCTGGCGAGGTGGCAAGCACAACTAGTGTCCCGCTGCCACCAATAAGACAAAGACAGGCCCGTCGTGCCCATAGTGCCCTTCCTGCTGCATTCGCCAATCCGAATTGGGTACCCACCACTTCTGCAGCACCCGTACTTCCCCCTTTCACTGGCCAACCCGGAATTCAGGTGGAAACAGTTGACTTTATGCCACTGGATTTTTATTCACTGTTTTTCACCGAAGATCTCTATAGATCTATTGTGGACCAAAGCAATTTGTACGCTGGTCAACACATCGCCGCTAATCCCCAGTCCTCCCTTGCCAGAGATTGGAGACCAATTACGGTCTCCGAATTTAAGATCTTTCTGGGCCTTTCCCTCAACATGGGCATAACCAAAAAGAGTGAGTTGCGGTCATATTGGTCCACTGACCCAATTCACCATATGCCCGTGTTCTCTGCTTCAATGGCCAGGGCACGATACGAGCAGATTTTGCGGTTCATGCACTTCAACGACAATGAACTCTGTCGTCCTCGTGGAGACCCTGCATACGATCGGCTCTACAAAATTCGGCCCCTCGTAAACCACTTCAACCAACGTTTTGCAGACTTGTTTACCCCCCATCAAGTTGTCTGCGTTGATGAGTCCCTGGTTAAGTTTTCTGGCCGCTTGTCCTTCAAACAGTACCTTCCCAGCAAGCGTGCCAGATACGGGGTCAAGATGTATAAGCTCTGTGACAGGGCCACAGGCTATACATGTAGATTCATGGTTTACGAGGGCAAAGATAGTCACGTAGAGCCGATAAACTGCCCTGACTACATAGGAAGCGCTGGCAAGATAGTGTGGGACTTGGTGTCACCCTTATTCGGAAAGGGGTACCACTTGTACGTGGACAATTATTATACGAGCGTGCCACTTTTTAGTCACTTGTTTGATCAGCAGATTGGAGCATGTGGCACCGTGCGACCTAATCGCCGGGGCTTTCCCCAGAGGCTTGTAGATTCCCGTCTTAGGCTGGGGGAGAGAGCCTGCTTGCAGTATAATAATTTGCTCGCTATGAAGTGGAGGGATAAGAAGAATGTTTTCGTTCTCACCTCCCTTCATGCAGACACGACGACCCAAATTACTACGGCGACTGGTGTTGTGGAGAAACCCCTCTGTGTCCACGAATACAACCTTAATATGGGAGGGGTGGACCTCAACGACCAGTTGTTGGCGCCGTACCTAGTTGCCCGTAAGGCCAGACGCTGGTACAAAAAAGAGTCTGTTTATTTATTTCAATTGGCTTTGCTGAACGCTCATGTGCTATACAGAGCTTCAGGATGGACTGGATCCTTCCTTAAATTCCAGGAAGAGATCGTCAGAGCCCTTCTGTTTCCAGACGGTGCTCCACCTCACCTTCCCAATCCAAATGCAGTAGGCCGGCTGCATGAGAGGCATTTTCCTTATGTCCTCCAGAGTACCCCTACCCAACGAGCCCCCCAAAGAAAATGTCGTGTCTGCAGAAAGCGCGGATTTAGGCGTGACACCCGGTATTATTGTCCCTCCTGTCCTGGCAATCCTGGTCTTTGCATTGGTGAATGTTTTGAACGCTACCATACACTAGTTGAGTATTAGCGTAGGGTACAGCACTGCACAGACTAGGACACACTTCCACAGGGTCTCCCAAGATGCCATCGCATTTTGAGAGACCCAAACCTGGAACCGTTACAGTTTTAAAAGTTACAGTTATAAAAAAAAAAAAAGTAAAAAAAAAAATATAAAATAAAAAAACCAAAAATAGTTGTCGTTTTATTGTTCTCTCTCTCTCTATTTTCTCTCTATTGTTCTGCTCTTTTTTACTGTATTCTATTCTGCATTGTTTTATTGTTATGTTTTATCATGTTTGCTTTTTAGGTATGTAATTTTTTTATAGTTTACTGTGTTTTAAACATTTTTTTGTTTTCAGGTACGCCATTCAGCTGCAGCGCGGATTTATTTATCTTGACAGCAACAGCGTTTGCTCCCACGATACATAAAGCCGTGACTCCAGCGCTGTCGGAGGTGATTTCACCACCACAGTTACATACTTCAGCATATATGCCGAAGCGTGGGGGCAGAAGTGGGTGGAGGAGCGATTTGCTCCTGCCTTTTGCGGGAGGATGCCCCCATGCTTCGGCATATATATATTTTAGGTAGGCACAGGTTGCGTTAAATGTTTTATTTTTTACTATGGTTTTTTTTTGTATTTGCTTTACAGGTATGGTAAGTATTACTGTTATACTGTAATGTTACTTTGTTTTTTGTTAACCATCATTTGCTTAGCAGGTACGCCATTCAGTTGCAGCGTGGATTTATTTATCTTGACAGCAACAGCGTTTGCTCCCACGATACATAAAGCCGTGACTCCAGCGCTGTCGGAGGTGATTTCACCACCACAGTTACATACTTCAGCATATATGCCGAAGCGTGGGGGCAGAAGTGGGTGGAGGAGCGATTTGCTCCTGCCTTTTGCGGGAGGATGCCCCCATGCTTCGGCATATATATATTTTAGGTAGGCACAGGTTGCGTTAAATGTTTTATTTTTTACTATGGTTTTTTTTTGTATTTGCTTTGCAGGTATGGTAAGTATTACTGTTATACTGTAATGTTACTTTGTTTTTTGTTAACCATCATTTGCTTAGCAGGTACACCATTCAGTTGCAGCGCGGATTTATTTATCTTGACAGCAACAGCGTTTGCTCCCACGATACATAAAGCCGTGACTCCAGCGCTGTCGGAGGTGATTTCACCACCACAGTTACATACTTCAGCATATATGCCGAAGCGTGGGGGCAGTGGGTGGAGGAGCAATTTGCTCCTGCCTTTTGCGGGAGGATGCCCCCATGCTTCGGCATATGATAAATGGTGCATGTATGCCCATCATTAGAAGTGGGTGGATGAAGGGAGGTATTCTAATGGTGGGCATACCCACCGATCAATATCTTTTTTTCGTTCAGCCCACAGGCTGCATGAAAAAAAAGTTTACAATATATGCCCAACAAGGACCAGCAACGTACTGGTATGTTGCTGGACTTTGAGTGGTTATACCAGAATGATGCCTGCAGGTTTAGGTATCATCTTGGTATCATTCTTTTCAGCCAGCGGTCGGCTTTCATGTAAAAGCAAGCCTAGCGGCTAATTAGCCTCTAGACTGCTTTTACAAGCAGTGGGAGGAAATGCCCCCCCCCCACTGTCTTCCATGTTTTTCTCTGGCTCTCCTGTCCCAACAGGGAACCTGAGAATGCAGCCAGTGATTCGGCCAGCTGACCATAGAGCTGATCGGAGACCAGAATGGCTCCAAACATCTCTATGGCCTAAGAATCCGGAAGCTACGAGCATTTCATGACTTAGATTTCGCCGGATGTAAACAGCGCCATTGGGAAATTGGGAAAGCATTTTATCACACCGATCTTGGTGTGGTCAGATGCTTTGAGGGCAGAGGAGAGATCTAGGGTCTAATAGACCCCAATTTTTTCAAAAAAGAGTACCTGTCACTACCTATTGCTATCATAGGGGATATTTACATTCCCTGAGATAACAATAAAAATGATTAAAAAAAAATAAAAATGAAAGGAACAGTTTAAAAATAAGATAAAAAATCAAAAAATTAATTAAAAAAAAAAAAAAAAAAAAAAAAGCACCCCCGTCCCCCCCTGCTCTCGCGCAAAGGCGAACGCAAGCGTTGGTCTGGCGTCAAATGTAAACAGCAATTGCACCATGCATGTGAGGTATCACCGCGAAGGTCAGATCGAGGGCAGTAATTTTAGCAGTAGACCTCCTCTGTAAATCTAAAGTGGTAACCTGTAAAGGCTTTTAAAGGCTTTTAAAAATGTATTTAGTTTGTCGCCACTGCACGTTTGTGCGCAATTTTAAAACATGTCATGTTTGGTATCCATGTACTTGGCCTAAGATCATCTTTTTTATTTCATCAAACATTTGGGCAATATAGTGTGTTTTAGTGCATTAAAATTTAAAAAAGTGTGTTTTTTCCCCAAAAAATGCGTTTGAAAAATCGCTGCGCAAATACTGTGTGAAAAAAAAAAATGAAACACCCACCATTTTAATCTGTAGGGCATTTGCTTTAAAAAATATATATAATGTTTGGGGGTTCAAAGTAATTTTCTTGCAAAAAAAAATAATTTTTTCATGTAAACAAAAAGTGTCAGAAAGGGCTTTGTCTTCCAGTGGTTAGAAGAGTGGGTGATGTGTGACATAAGCTTCTAAATGTTGTGCATAAAATGCCAGGACAGTTCAAAACCCCCCCAAATGACCCCATTTTGGAAAGTAGACACCCCAAGCTATTTGCTGAGAGGCATGTCGAGTCCATGGAATATTTTATATTGTGACACAAGTTGCGGGAAAAAGACAAATTATTATTATTTTTTTTTTTTTTTGCACAAAGTTGTCACTAAATGATATATTGCTCAAACATGCCATGGGAATATGTGAAATTACACCCCAAAATTCATTCTGTTGCCTCTCCTGAGTACGGGGATACCACATGTGTGAGACTTTTTGGGAGCCTAACCGCATAGGGGACCCCGAAAACCAAGCACCGCCTTCAGGCTTTCTAAGGGCGAAAATTTTTGATTTCACTCTTCACTGCCTATCACAGTTTCGGAGGCCATGTAATGCCCAGATGGCACAAACCCCCCCCCAAATGACCCCATTTTGGAAAATAGACACCCAAAGCTATTTGCTGAGAGGTATAGTGAGTATTTTGCAGACCTCACTTTTTGTCACAAACTTTTGAAAATTGAAAAAAGGAAAAAAAAAATATGTTTTTCTTGTCTTTCTTCATTTTCAAAAACAAATGAGAGCTGCAAAATACTCACCATGCCTCTCAGCAAATAGCTTGGGGTGTCTACTTTCCAAAATGGGGTCATTTTGGGGCGGTTTTGTGCTATCTTGGCATTTTATGGCCTTCAAAACTGTGATGGGTAGTAAGGAGTGAAATCAAAAATTAACGCTCTTAGAAATCCTGAAGGTGGTGATTGAATTTCGGGGCCCCGTATGAAGCTAGGCTCCCAAAAAGTGCCACTCATGTGGTATCCCCATACTCAGGAGAAGCAGCAGAATGTATTTTGGGGTGTAATTCCACATATGCCCATGGCATGTTTGAGCAATATATCATTTAGTGACAACTTTGTGCAAAAAAAAAAAAAACAAAAAAAAAAATTGTCACTTTCCCGCAACTTGTGTCAAAATATAAAATATTCCATGTACTCATCATGCCTCTCAGCAAATAGCTTGGGGTGTCTTCTTTCCAAAATGGGGTCATTTGGGGGGGTTTTGTGCCATCTGGGCATTTTATGGCCTTCAAAAATGTGATAGGTAGTGAGGAGTGAAATCACAACTTTACGCCCTTAGAAATCCTGAAGGCGGTGCTGGGTTTTCGGGGCCCCGTACGCGACTAGGCTCCCAAAAAGTCCCACACATGTGGTATCCCCATACTCAGGAGAATCAGCAGAATGTATTTTGGGGTGCAATTCCACATAAGCCCATAGCCTGTGTGAGCAATATATCATTTAGTGACAACTTTGTGCAAAAAAAAAAAAAAATTGTCACTTTCCCGCAACTTGTGTCAAAAAATAAAATATTCCATGGACTCAACATGCCTCTCAGCAAATAGCTTGGGGTGTCTACTTTCCAAAATGGGGTCATTTGGGGGGGATTTGTGCCATCTTGGCATTTTATGGCCTTCAAAACTGTGATAGGTAGTGAGGAGTAAAATCAAAAATTTATGCCCTTAGAAATCCTGAAGGCGGTGCTTGGGTTTTGGGGCCCCGTACGCGGCTAGGCTCCCAAAAAGTGCCACACATGTGGTATCCCCGTACTCAGGAGAAGCAGCAGAATGTATTTTGGGGTGTAATTCCACATATGCCCATGGCATATTTGAGCAGTATATCATTTAGTGACAACTTTGTGCAAAAAAAAATAAAAATTGTCACTTTCCCGCAACTTGTGTCCAAATATAAAATATTCCATGGACTCAACATGCCTCTCAGCAAATAGCTTGGGGTGTCTACTTTCCAAAATGGGGTCATTTGGGGGGGGTTTGTGCCATCTTGGCATTTTATGGCCTTCAAAACTGTGATAGGTAGTGGGGAGTAAAATCAAAAATTTATGCCCTTTGAAATCCTGAAGGCGGTGCTTGGTTTTAGGGGCCCCGTACGCGGCTAGGCTCCCAAAAAGTCCCACACATGTGGTATCCCCGTACTCAGGAGAAGCAGCAGAATGTATTTTGGGGTGTAATTCCACATATGCCCATGGCATGTTTGAGCAATATATCATTTAGTGACAACTTTGTGCAAAAAAAAAAAAAAAAAATTGTCACTTTCCCGCAACTTGTGTCCAAATATAAAATATTCCATGGACTTAACATGCCTCTCAGCAAATAGCTTGGGGTGTCTACTTTCCAAAATGGGGTAATTTGGGGGGGGTTTGTGCCATCCTGGCATTTTATGGCCTTCAAAACTGTGATAGGTAGTGAGGAGTAAAATCAAAAATGTATGCCCTTTGAAATCCTGAAGGCGGTGCTTGGTTTTCGGGGCCCCGTACGCGGCTAGGCTCCCAAAAAGTCCCACACATTTGGTATCCCCGTACTCAGGAGAAGCAGCTGAATGTATTTTGGGGTGCAATTCCACATATGCCCATGGCCTGTGTGAGCAATATATCATTTAGTGACAACTTTTTGTAATTTTTTTTTTTATTTTATTTTTTTGTCATTATTCAATCACTTGGGACAAAAAAAAAAAATATTCAATGGGTTCAACATGCCTCTCAGCAATTTCCTTGGGGTGTCTACTTTCCAAAATGGGGTCATTTGGGGGGGGGTTTGTACTGCCCTGCCATTTTAGCACCTCATGAAATGACATGGACAGTCATAAACTAAAAGCTGTGTAAATTCCAGAAAATGTACCCTAGTTTGTAGGCGCTATAACTTTTGCGCAAACCAATAAATATACGCTTATTGACATTTTTTTTTACCAAAGACATGTGGCCGAATACATTTTGGCCTAAATGTATGACTAAAATTGATTTTAATGGATTTTTTTTATAACAAAAAGTAGAAAATATCATTTTTTTTCAAAATTTTCGGTCTTTTTCCGTTTATAGCGCAAAAAATAAAAGCGGCAGAGGTGATCAAATACCATCAAAATAAAGCTCTATTTGTGGGAAGAAAAGGACGCAAATTTCGTTTGGGTACAGCATTGCATGACCGCGCAATTAGCAGTTAAAGCGACGCAGTGCCAAATTGTAAAAAGTGCTCTGGTCAGGAAGGGGGTAAATCCTTCCGGGGCTGAAGTGGTTAACTACACATACAGTAATCAAATAAAACAGAACAACTGCAGCAATACCAAAAAGGAACGCTAGATGGAGCCTGCACACCACTTATGATTGTCTTATGTAAATTACACACTTTACATGTAAATTTAACAACACAGGTACAAATAGTCAGCATAAACAACTGGTGAACAGAACACTCCCCGCCTGACATCAAGTGATGTCACTAACAGAATCCTCCATAGAAAGCAACAGAATAAATTTGGCCACTGGTCTTAAGAATACTTTAGCCTCATTCTGTTGAAAGATCTTGACCTCGACCTTACGGACACGATTATCCTTGCTTGGGAGTACTTTGGTGACCAGACCTAAAGGCCACATATTCCTTTGTGTCTGGCAATCTTTCATGAGCACAACATCACCAGATTTAACCACTTACCGCCCGCTATATAGCAGAATGACGGCGGCAAAATGGTTTCAATATCCTGACTGGGCGTCATATGACGTCCGCAGGATATTGAGCCGCTGCGCGCCCCCGGGGGCGCGCATCGCGGCGATCGTTGTTGCGGGGTGTCAGTCTGACACCCCGCAGCACCGATCCAGGTAAAGAGTCTCTGACGGAGACTCTTTACCACGTGATCAGCCGTATCCAATCACGGCTGATCACAATGTAAATAGGAAGAGCCGGTGATCGGCTTTCCCCACTCGCGTCTGACAGACGCGGGTAGAGGAAAGCTGATCGGCTGCTCTCCTGACACGGGGGGTCTGTGCTGATTGTTTATCAGCACAGCTCCCCCCTCGGATCCTACCCAGGACCACCAGGGAAGCCGCCCAGGACCGCCAGGGAAGCCGCCCAGGACCACCAGGGAAACCAGCCACACTGAACCACCAGGTATGCCCCCTAGACCCCCAGGGAAATACTAATCAGTGCAAAGGCAGCTGCCAATCAATGCCCAGGCAGCTGCCAATCAGTGCCCACTCCAATGCCTACCACTGCCAGTGCCACCAGGGATGCCTATCAGTGCCACGTATCAGTGCCGCGTATCAGTGCCGTGTATCAGTGCCCATCAGTGCCACAGCTCTGTGCCCATCAGTGCCGCCTATCAGTGCCCAGCAGTGCCCAGCAGTGCTGCCTATCAGTGCCCATCAGTGCCACCCATAAGAACCCATCTTTTCAGCCTTTCAGTGCCCATCAGTGTCACCTATCAGTACCCATCTGTGCCCACTAGTGCCACCCAGTGCCACCCATGAGTGCCCATCAGTGCCGGCTATCAATGCCCATCAGTGCTGCATATCAGTGTCACCCATCAGTGCCGCCTACCAGTGACCATCAGTGCCGCATATCAGTGCCCATCGTCAGTGCCCATCAGTGCCCGCTCATTGGTGCCACCTCATCGCTGCCGGCTTATCAGTGCCTGTCAGTGCCGCCTTATCAGTGCCCATCAGTGAAAGAGAAAATTTACTTATTTACAAAATTTTTAAACAGAAACAAAAGCAAAACTTATTTTTTTCAAAATTTTCGGTCTTTTTTTATTTGTTTCACAAAAAATAAAAACCCCAGAGGTGATCAAATACCACCAAAAG
This sequence comes from Lithobates septentrionalis, assembly GCA_037952835.1. Taxonomy (NCBI): domain Eukaryota; kingdom Metazoa; phylum Chordata; class Amphibia; order Anura; family Ranidae; genus Lithobates; species Lithobates septentrionalis. The sequence continues at coordinate 3,145,594 of JBBDGP010000111.1, read as the reverse complement.
AAAGCTCTATTTGTGGGAACAAAATGATAAGTTCTTTTACTGCTCCTACAAAGTTAGACCCCTGTCAGAGCAAATGAGTTTCACTGGGCCTCTGTTTGCAATGAAACGTCTAAGAGCATTAGGCTATGTTTCCACTAGTGCGTCCCCAAAGTCGCGCGATTTTACCGCGACTTTTTACCGCGATTTGAAGCAATGCCTGTATCTATGGACCTCAAGTCGCATCAAAGTGGGACCAAAGTAGTGCAGGGACTACTTTGAAGTCGCTGCGACTTGAAGTCACACAGATATGAACGGTACTCATTGGAAATCATGGGAAACAATTTGTCATGCGACTTTTCAGTCCCAAGTCGCATGAAAAGTCGCACTAGTGGAAACAGAGCCTTAATGAAACTTTAAGTGTCCATTGACTCAATCACTTCAATGTGGACAGCTTGGATGGACATGCAGACGAATATGACTGCCCAGAGTTTACTGTTTGAGTGCCCCTTTTTTGTTTACCGGGTGGCGAAAGACCAGGGACCAAAAACATCAAGTCCAACATTAGTGAAATGCAGATCCATGCTAAGTCTGTCAGATGGTAAATTGGCCATCTTTTGTGTCTGTAACATTCCACGAAGTTTTCAGCAGATAACGCACTTGAAGAGGAACCTACTCACACATCTCTTAGCTCCAACTATCCACAGTCCAGCAGCTCGTAAGGCTCCTTCAGTAAACAGTCAACCCTGGTGTTTAGTTTGGTCATGGTAGTGTTGAATGAGTAAGTAGGCAATATGATGGTGACCAGGGATCACTAAAGGATGTATCTCTGAGAACTCTAACTTGCCTTCTTTTAAACGACCTCCTACTCTCAACATGCCTTTTCCATAAAGGATTGGATCAAGTTTCTTTAAAACACTGTCTTTAGGAACAGGTTTCTGGTTGAGGATACAATCAGCCCGGGTTCACACTATAACGGGCTGCAGATCGCACAGGAGCGCTGTGCGTCCCTGATCTCCGTTTCAGGGACGAATCAGGGCCGATTCTATGCCTGAATTCGGCCCTGAAATGGAGCCAAAGACGCACAGCGTTTTTGTGCAGTGCACTCCGCAGCCGCCCCAGAGATATGTGAACCGGCTCCATAGGGAGCCCGTCACATTCTCCTACTATGCGAATTAGATGTGGGGAAACGCACATTAGCATAGGTGTGAACCTGGGCTCAATCTCTTTGGCAAAGACTTCTCTCTGTACAACAGATATTAACCAATTTTTAGATAGTTCTAGGTCAGTTGCTGAGTAGACTTTCCTACAGTGGTGCCAACCCCTGCAATTGTCATGAGTTCTTTTTTGTAGGATTGAGCTATGTGGATTAAGCAAGTGATAGCTCTAACTAGTGAACTCCAGGAGGAGAACCTGCTAAAACGGTGGATTTTAAACTGGTTTAGAGAAGTTGTTGTGACTGCGGTAGAAACCTGAGGGTGAATTTCCTGATCCTTGTCTATGTCTATTAGATCAAATGTGGTGAGGTCTTTAGTGTAACAGTCGGTACTGTGGAGAAAGGTGGGACCTGTGAACCACAAAGTACTTTTGAGGTGGTTGGCCGCCACAGATCTAGTGGCTAGGTCTGCAGGATTATAGTCTCTAGGCACAAAATGCCATTGCTCTGGGCGGGTGGATTTCCTTAGCCTCATTTCCTGTGGATGTAACTCAGAATTACTTTACCGTCTGTGTAAAACTCAGCCTTTTGAATTTCTAGGTTTGTCTCTCTTGTAATTAGTTCATCTAGCTCTGTAGCCAATACTGCAGCACAAAGTTCCAGCCTGGGTATGGTGTGTTCAGGAAGTGGTGCAAGTTTTGCTTTCCCCATTACAAACCCATTGTAACCCATGTGGCATTGTCCTTTAGTGTCTATGGTTTTCAGGTAAGCTACAGCAGCAATTCCTTTAACAGAAGCATCCGAAAACACACAAATGCCCCGTACACACGATCGGACATTGATCGGACATTCCGACAACAAAATCCATGTTTTTTTTCCGACGGTTGTTGGCTCAAACTTGTTTTGTGTACACACGGTCGCACAAAGTTGTCAGAATTTCCGCTCGCTAAGAATGCTGTGACTTACACCACGTACGACAAGACTAGAAAAGGCCATTTCAGAACCAAGCGCGGCACCCTTTGGGCTCCTTTTGCTAATCTTGTGTTAGTAAAAGTTTGGTGAGAGACGATTCACGCTTTTTCAGACTCGTGGCTTTCAGATCGTTTTCTGATGTTCAGTTTGTGCTTGTGGGTTTGTATCTGCTCTTCAGTGCGTGCAAGCAAGCTACGTGTGACTTTGCCATTGTGTTCTTGTTCATTCATTACTGTTTTTCAGGTCGCTCTTCACAGGCCTTGCTGTTCTTCAGTGCGTTCTGTTACTTCGTTATGAGCAGCCGACCGTTTTCTAGCCATGTTACGTATACGTACTCCTTGTAGAGTTCGTGCTGTGCGGGAGCTTAGTGTTGGGGTCCTGACCTTGACACAAGTCCATTCCATGAACAGGGTGGGGAGGAGTTCATGGACTAAGAATTGGTTGCTTCAGCGTGACCAGTTCTGTAATATGCCTTTGCTCCGTGAGATCCGTGAGAATAATCCTGATGATTTCAGGAACTTTCTCCGCATGACGGACCCCGTATTTCACCGTTTGTTGGCTTTGCTGACCCCCTATATTAGCAGGCAGGATACCTGCATGAGGCAAGCCATCATTCCGGAGCAGAGGCTCGTCGCCACCCTGCGGTACTTGGCGATGGGGAGAAGCCTGCAAGACTTGAAGTTCTCGACAGGCATCTCCCCCCAGGCTCTGGGGATCATTATCCCAGAGACCTGTTCTGCCATCATCCAGGTCCTGCAGAAGGAGTATATTAAGGTAAGATTTTTATCCTTTAATATCACATTTTATTGTATATAATGTTTGATAATGTATTGTATTTCTTTCCTCATTCCCTAATTACCATGATTGTAATATGCTGTGAATGTCCCCTTTGTTCTCATGCATGCTGGATTTTTATGTAATTATTTTTTGTTGTCCTTCATACATACTTCACTTACCTCCCTAGCATGCTCTCCTGGCCCTATATTCACCTCATGTAGTCACTTAACAAAGTATTTTATCAGCTCCATAGTAGTGCTTTAGCCCAAACACCCCTAAAATGTTTTTAAATGTGATTGGTGCTTCAAATTAAGGCAGAGTGCCAGAGGCTTTTTTGGGGAGGTCCCCAAATCATTTTGAACCCTCCCTCCCCCCAACTGCTAAGTCAGCTGATACCAATTCTCTATCTATCCTCAATCATCTATCTGCTGACTTTGCCAAACCCATACACACTATACCCATCTCTTTTGTGGTCAGATTTATGGATGAATTCCCCAAAGCATGTAATGCAAGGGCTTGCCTGTATACTTTTAAATGGCACTGTTTAAAGTTTGGGTATCCTATTATTATCTTGATAGGTAATAGCAGAATGTCCAAATGTGCTAAAATGTGTACAATGTGTATTTATATCTTTGTATTATGACACTTCTTCGTCCAGTGGGCTGCCAATAGTGTAACTAAGAAGGGTCTGTTCAAAGTAATACACATTATATAGGCATTTATCTCTCAATGAAGTGGAGAGGGTTTCCTGTCCAAGAGTTCCCCCCCCTATAATGTTAGAAATGGCCCATGAGAGGGGGGGGGGATCTGATAGGTGTACCTTATACTTTGGTCTTAAAAAAATTCCCATAAATAAATGGTATCTTGATGTTGAGTCTGCTTTCCATGTTTATGTGCAAAAAGATTTTTTTTTTGTTTTACTCCACAGTTTTCTTCCACGCCACAGGAATGGCAGACTGTGGCCTCCCACTTTGCCCAGTGGTGGGAATTTCCTATTTGTGGAGAGGCAATTGATGGGAAACACGTCCAGATTATTCCACCACCCAACTCGGGGTCGTACCATTATAATTATAAGGGGTTCAATAGTAGTGTGATGTTGGCGGTGGTGTCGGCTACTTATGAATTTCTGTATGTGGACGTGGGGAAAAATGGCCGGATGTCCGATGGTGGAGTCACCCAGACGGAGTTCTACAGGCATCTCCAGAATGGCAGCTTGGACTTGCCACCTCCAGAAGACAATGTGGAAGGACTCCCATTCGTCTTTGTTGTGGATGTAGCTTTTGCGCTGGGGGACCATCTTATGCGGCCATTCCCGATGAGGACCCTCACCCCGGACAGAGGGTTTTTAATTACCAGCTGGCTAGAGCCAGAAGAGTGGTGGAGAACACGTTTGGAATCATGGCCAGCCGGTTCCGCCTATTTCTTACACCCATACATATGGCAGAGTACAAACTGAATCACATTATCCTGGCTTGCTGTGTTCTACACAACTTTTTACGGCAACATTCTGCCAACTATGCTGGCTCAGTTGGGCCTGAGGCCAGAATTAAAAATGAACCAACCCTGATGAAGCTTGAAAGTGGCCGTCCTGGCTTGCCCCCCTGAGTGCCCGTGATGTCCGGCTAAGATACCTTGAATTCTTTGCGGGTAGGGGGGCTATCAATATGCCAGACAATGTCTAAAACCTTTTTCAAATGAAAAAAAAGCAAATCTTTGGTGACATTTACTGCTTGTGTTTGTTTTAGCTGACCCTGACAGAAATGTGGTGAGTCCTGAAAATGGCGTGATTGTGTAACCTTGCAAAGCACTGTTGGGTGTTATTTACTAAAGGCAAAGACACTTTGCACTACAAGTGCACTTGAAACTGCACTTGTAGTGCAAAGTGGATTTACCCTTAGGAAATAACACCCATTGTCACATAAAACAGCAATTAGACCACTACAAAAGTGTTGTAGCGTTGAGACAATAATCCCCACATTCTTGATTAACAATCTTTTTAATACCTGCACAATCACATGTGCATTTCGAAAAGGTTTTTAAAACAAACCAACATGTTTGTTGTATAACAATTTTGGGGTCACATTAGAAAAAGTAGAAATGTCCATTTAAAGTGGGGTTCTACCCAAAAAAAAAAAACTACATGAAAAATCCTAAAAAAAACTACAAAAAAACATTTAGATATATATATTTTTTTTACTCACCTCTAAATGCCTGTTGCTAGGGGGTCCCTCATAGTTTGCCTCTTCCAGTGCCTGGGCTGGTGCCATCACTTCCCCCTCGGCACAGAAAGAGCTCGCTCCCTCCTGTCAATCATCTGGGACCCATTACAGGTCCCAGGTGACTGAGCGGCCAATCACGGCGCTTGGCGCCGCTCACGCATGCGCAGTGGGTGCCAGGCTGTGAAGCCACAGCCCGGCGCCCACAGATGCAATGCTGGCGCCGCCGAGCGGAGGGGGAGATGAGTGGGGCTTCGATCCCCCGCATCGCTGGACCCAGGGACAGGTAAGTGTCCAATTAAAAGTCAGCAGCTGCAGTATTTGTAGCTGCTGACTTTTATCTATTTATTTTTTTGACTGGAACTCCTCTTTAAGATAAAACAGGCATGTTTAAAACCAACAAGAAAGACACAAATCTTGAACTTACAAAGTTCACATTTGGTAGAACTTGAAGGCAATATCAGACATGAGTATTTACAAACTGTGTTTGATATTGCATTCAGATGGGGTAAAGTCACCCCAGGAAAAGCCAAATTTTGAAGATTCACACAAATAGCCAAATGTCAACATGCGCTACCTGCCATCACGAGGGATCAAGGGGCGTGTTTTGGGGGTGCAACCCCTTCCTCTCAGCTACTTTATATTTGAGGAAGGGGTTGCACCCCCAAAACGCGTCCATTGATCTCCCATGATGGCAGATAGCACATGTTGACACACTGTGTGCTTCTTCAAAATTTGGCTTTTCTACAATTTGACAAAAAATGTTAATAATTGTAGCACAACAAAAAACAAAGGGACTTGGAGGGGTTTTAAACTCTGCCCAAAACATCAATGATGTTCTTATTTTTTGGAGGAACATTATTGATGTTTTTCTTGATGTTTTCGAAGTCCCTATTACACCCCATGATCTCCCCAATCAGGATCTGTGCACTTTCCGAGGTGAAAGGATCTGGAGCCACAACATCACGATCACCTAAAAAGATAGAAACCAAAAAAAACAGGTATTATAAATATGTCGGCATCCATCTCTTACCTGAGCCTGTGGTCGCAGACACTCACCTGTTGTGGTGCCAATTTCCACTACGTCTTCCTCCTCCTGCTCTGTTTGTCTGGGGTGGATTTCCCCTTCTTCCAGAGGTGGGGGGTCTCTGGTCTCCTCAGATGAGGGGTGTCCTCCGAGTCTTTTCTCCCCTATGTAAAAAAAAAAAGGTATACTTAGCACACAGATATTTGATGGCATAACTATAAATATGAAACATTGTTTGGAAATGGGGTACAATTTTTCTTGTGGCCAGAGTTCCAAGATGTAGCATTTTTCTTGTCCTTTGTCAAGCTTGAATACTTTACCTGTCTTGTACAAGCTTCACAGATGGAGACACCCCTATAGTATACACTGCAGCACCTGTGTGGGACCCCCTAATAAAAAGGGTGTTCTTGTGTCCCACACTAGTGCTCGAGCGTCCAGATGTGAAAACTGCTGCTGAGTGTCCTCTCCTTACACAGAATCTAGCTTGCATTTAATTCTAGTTACAAACCCATCTACCCAACCAAATTAGTTTCAGACAAGTAGGCCCTAAAAAATGTGGCCAAATGCATATGGCCAAAACCATGGTCTTTTCTAGGCCAAACGAACAATGTTTGATACGAACGAATAATGTGCCCATGAACATGAAAGTTGCCATTTTAAACTGGACAACAGTTAAGAAAAGCACATGGAGCAGCACGAATGTAATAAACATAAAAAGAATAGGAACACAGCACAACTACTTACTTTTTTTCAGCACTCTCCGGATCTTTCTGTACTGCTCGTGCTCTCTTAATTTCAGGTCCGACCACCGCTTCCTGAGCTGATCTTTTGATCGTCGTACCCCGAAATTCCGGTGCAGACTCTTGACCACTTTCGCCATAATCTTGGCCTTTCTGACATTGGGGTTGGGGTAAGGTCCATACTTTCCATCATAGTCGGCCCTCTTCATTATGTTGACTATCTCCAACATCTCCCCAAAGGACATATTTTAACGCAGTTTAACGAAAGCAGGATAACTAAAGCTGCATGAACAAGAACTCTGCTCCACTCTGCAAGACGACAAGCAAACCAGCTTTGACATTTATTTTATATTAGGTTTGTTTCCCACTCTCTATCCACTAACATGCTCCTTATTCTCTTCCTTCTCACATTGGTGTCTTCTATCCTCAAATTATCTTTACTCTACCCCTCCTCTCTTCCCTGCAGCATGCACATATCACCCTCACTCCTACCCTCTCCCTACTATGGCACCCATCATCTCCTGCATTTGCTGCACACACATGCTGACATAAACACCAGGGCCACTAGACACGTGCGCTCATGCACATCCCACTCCCACCTTGCCTTCCTCGCCCTCCTCCTTCTCCTAGTCTCAGGTGACATTTCTCCTAATCCTGGTCCGCCATTTTCCAAATACAAGCCACATATCCAATACCCCTCCCCCTCTGGCAACCACAGAAATCCACTCAGTTCAATTTCTATCCTCCTGCTTCCTCAAAGCACCCCACCAATTTCATGCGCCCTTTGGAACGCCCGCTCCATCTGTAACAAGCTAACATCTGTACATGACCTCTTCATCTCTCATGGCTTGAACATACTCGCCATAACTGAAACTTGGCTTCAAAATTTTGACTCAGCTTCTCCTGCTGCCCTCTCCCATGGTGGTCTCCGTTGGACTCACTGCCCCAGACCCAACAGACAGAAAGGAGGTGGAGTTGGCTTCCTTCTATCCCCACAAAGAACCTTCTAAGTCCTTCCTGTTCCTCCCTCTCTATCCCTCTCTTCTTTCGAGATGCACTGTATTCGTCTGTTTTCTCCCATTTCTCTGAGGATTCGCAGCAATTTATCGGCCTCCAGGACCAGTATCGCGCTTTCTTGATGACTTTGCTGCCTGGCTACCCTACTTTCTCTCCTCTGAAATACCCACCATTATTCTTGGTGACTTTAACATTCCTGTCAATGTTAACAGCCCAACTACAGCTAAACTTCTCGATTTAACCTCATCTTTTGACCTAACCCAATGGACACATACTTCCACTCACTCCAATGGTAATACCATTGACCTTGCATTCTCCCATCTCTGCAACTCTGGCAACCTCACCAATAGGGATGAGCTTCATGTTCGAGTCGAACCCATGTTCGACTCGAACATCGGCTATTCGGTCGTTCGCCGAATTGCGAACGATATGGGCCGTTTGCGCCAAATTCGTGTGGCGCGTCACGGCCCATAATTCACTGCGGCATCGCAGTGCATTGCTGGCTGATGATTGGCCAAGCATGCACTATGACCCGCATGCTTGGCCAATCACAGCGCCGCCTGAACAGAGAGCCATAATTGGCCAAAGCCAAGGAGGCTTTGGCCAATTATGGCTCAGGGGATTTAGTACACGCCCCACACTATATAAGGCCGCCTGCACGGTGGCCCTGTGCAGTGTGTTCCGGTGTGCTGAGAGATAGAGAGAGAGAGAGACAGTGTCATTTCATTTGAGTTAGCTAGATTAGGCAGGACAGTCAGTCAGTTAGCTGCACTTACAGTGTATTGTGTATATAGGTGTTGCATATATATATATATATACTGTATTTAGTTTAGCTAGATCCGTTCCTGTTATCTTCCTACTGACAGGCAGGATTGTCTTGTTACAGTATTTACAGCTACCTGAAGAAAATTACTGGTGTTCTTTTGATCCTATTAGTACCACAGTCAGACAGCTAGACTATTTACAGTTAGTGCAGTGCGTTCTGCTCACAGTGTTCAGCTAAACCTACAAGTTAGTGGGGTGCGTCCACCTCACAGTGTTCAGCTAAAGCTACCTGTAGAAGGTTGGTGGTGTTCTCATACTATAGGCAGGCAGTTGATTTTGCTAGCTGCAGTATCAGTACATACATATATATATATATATATATATATATATATATATACAGTGGCTTGCGAAAGTATTCGGCCCCCTTGAACTTTTCAACCTTTTGCCACATTTCAGGCTTCAAACATAAAGATATAAAATTTGAATTTTTTGTGAAGAATCACCAACAAGTGGGACACAATTGTGAAGTGGAACGAAATCTATTGGATATTTTAAACTTTTTTAGCAATTAAAAAACTGAAAAGTGGTGCATGCAAAATTATTCGGCCCCTTTACTTTCAGTGCAGCAAACTCACTCCAGAAGTTCAGCAAGGATCTCTGAATGATCCAATGTTGTCCTAAATGACTGATGGTGATAAATAGAATTCACCTGTGTGTAATCAAGTCTCTGTATAAATGCACCTGCTCTGTGATAGTCTCAGGGTTCTGTTGAAAGCGCAGAGAGCATCATGAAGACCAAGGAACACACCAGGCAGGTCCGTAATACTGTTGTGGGGAAGTTTAAAGCCGGATTTGGATACAAAAAGATTTCCCAAGCTTTAAACAGCCCAAGGAGCACTGTGCAAGCGATCGTTTTGAAATGGAAGGAGTATCAGACCACTGCAAATCTACCAAGACCTGGCTGTCCCTCTAAACTTTCAGCTCAGACAAGGAGAAGACTGATCAGAGATGCAGCCAAGAGGCCCATGATCACTCTGGATGAAGTGCAGAGAACTACAGCTGAGGTGGGAGAGTCTGTCCATAGGACAACAATCAGTCGTACACTGCACAAATCTGGCCTTTATGGAAGAGTGGCAAGAAGAAAGCCATTTCTCAAAGATATCCATAAAAAGTCTCGTCTAAAGTTTGCCACAAGCCACCTGGGAGACACACCAAACATGTGGAAGAAGGTGCTCTGGTCTGATGAAACCAAAATCGAACTTTTTGGCCACAATGCAAAACGATATGTTTGGCGTAAAAGCAACACAGCTCATCACACTCAACACACCATCCCCACTGTCAAACATGGTGGTGGCAGCATCATGGTTTGGGCCTGCTTTTCTTCAGCAGGGACAGGGAAGATGGTTAAAATTGAGGGGAAGATGGATGCAGCCAAATACAGGACCATTCTGGATGAAAACCTGTTGGAGTCTGCAAAAGACCTGAAACTGGGACGGAGATTTATCTTCCAACAAGACAATGATCCCAAACATACAGCAAAATCTACAAAGGAATGGTTCACAAATAAACGTATCTAGGTGTTAGAATGGCCAAGTCAAAGTCCAGACCTGAATCCAATCGAGAATCTGTGGAAAGAGCTGAAAACTGCTGTTCACAAACGCTCTCCATCCAACCTCACTGAGCTCGAGCTGTTTTGCAAGGAAGAATGGGCAAGAATTTCAGTCTCTCGATGTGCAAAACTGATAGAGACATACCCCAAGCGACTTGCAGCTGCAATCGCAGCAAAATGTGGCTCTACAAAGTATTAACGCAAGGGGGCCGAATAATTTTGCACGCCCCACTTTTCATTTTTTTATTAGTTAAAAAAGTTTCAAAAATCCAAAAGATTTCGTTCCACTTCACAATTGTGTCCCACTTGTTGGTGATTCTTCACAAAAAATAAAAATGTTATATCTTTATGTTTGAAGCCTGAAATGTGGCAAAAGGTTGAAAAGTTCAAGGGGGCCGAATACTTTCGCAAGCCACTGTATCCCAGCTTAGTGCAGCTACAGGCCATTAGTATGTCTGGAAGGCCAAGAAGGAGAGGCAGACAGTCACAAGCCAATAAGAGAGGGCAAGCAGGCTCTGTGTTTAGTGCTCATCGTGGAGACGGTGCATCCTCATGAGCACGTGGCCGTGGGACACGCTTGGCCTTTTTTCCGGCAGCTGGCCGTGTTGAGCAGCAACATGCGGAAGACTTGGTCGAGTGGATGACCAAGCCGTCCTCATCCTCCTCATCCTCTCTCACCCATGCCCAGGGTACTTTGTCTGGCAAAGCAGCGGCCTCTTCCCTCGGCTCAATGTCATCAGTTTCTCCTTCCCTAGCCCCGCCATGTCCTCCTGAGGAGTCCCTCGAACTGTTTGACCACAGTGTTGGGTACATGCTCCAGGAGGATGCCCAGCGTTTGGAAGGCTCTGATGATGATACTGAGCTCAATGAAGGCAGTAACATGAGCACGGACAGAGGGGGTGCCCAAGAAGGACAGCAATCTGGCAGTCATGCTCCCCCTGCTGCAGCATACTGCCAGGTTTGCTCCAGTGATGAGGAGGGAGGGGATGATGAGGTCACCGACTCAACGTGGGTGCCTGATAGGAGAGAGGAGGAGGAGGAGGAGGCACATCACCAACGAGGCAGGATGCCCTCCAGGGGCCAGCCTAAGGGCAGCACATTGACTGCATCACACCCCAAAGCTCCACATGTGCAGGGCGCTGCAGTCTCTGCGCGTTATTCAAAAAGTTCTTTGGTGTGGGCCTTTTTTGAGACGAGTGCATCAGATCGCACCGCTGCTATTTGCAACATATGTCTCAAGCGTATCTCGCGTGGTCAAAACATCTCCCGCTTGGGTACCACATGCTTGACCAGACATATGTTGACCTGCCATGCAGTTCGTTGGCAAGCGTATCTAAAAGACCCACACCAAAGAACAAAGAGGACCTCTCCTTGCTCCTCATCAGCTGAGATTTCCAACCCCACTAGACCTTCAGTCCTCTCTGAGACCTGCACTGAGAGGAATGAAGGTGTAGAATTAGGTGTGTCACAGCTAAGTACTTGTGGGCAATCTGCTTTTGGTACACCGACGTCAGATTGTACCAGGCAAATTTCCCTGCCCCAGCTGCTGCTCCGCCGAAAGAAGTTTGCTCCCAGCCATCCACATGCCCAGCGGTTGAATGCTAGCTTGGCAAAATTGCTAGCACTTCAACTGCTGCCTTTTCAGTTGGTAGACTCTGCCCCCTCCTGTGAGTTTGTGAAATGTGCGGTTCCTCAGTGGCAGGTACCCAAACGCCACTTTTTCTCACGGAAGGCGATTCCGGCTCTCTACCTGCATGTGGAAGGCAATGTCCATGCCTCCCTGGACAGGGCGGTCAGCGGTAAGGTGCATATTACTGCTGACTCATGGTCCAGCAGGCATGGACAGGGACGTTACCCAAGTTTCACGGCGCATTGGGTGACTCTGCTGGCAGCTGGGAAGGATGCAGGACAAGGTGCAGTAGTGTTGGAGGTTGTTCCGCCACCACGCCTCCAAAATGCTAATAATTGTGACACACCTCTCTCCTCCACCCCCTCCTCTTCTTCTTCCTCCATGGCCTCTTCCTGTGCTTTGTCCTCGGAACCAGCAGTGCTCCGTAGCCGTTCAAGGGGCTACGCAAGTACGCAAGCCAAAAGATGCCATGCGGTGCTTGAGCTGGTGTGCTTGGGGGACAGGAGCCACACTGGGGCAGAGGTTCTGTCAGCTCTGCAGGGGCAGGTTCAGAGGTGGTTGACGCCACGAATGGTGGTTTGCGACAATGGCACCAACCTCCTCTCTGCCCTCCGACAGGGACAAATGACCCATGTGCCCTGTTTGGCTCACGTCCTTAACTTGGTGGTGCAGCGGTTCTTGGGCAGATACCCGGCTTACAGGATGTCCTGAGGCAGGCCAGGAAAGTCTGTGTGCATTTCCACCGGTCATATAATGCCAGTGCTCGGCTGACGGACCTCCAAAAGGAGTTTAACCTGTCCAAGAACCGCCTAATCTGTGACATGCCCACCAGGTGGAACTCAACGTTGGCCATGCTGCAGCGGCTGCACACGCAGCAGAGGGCCATCAATGAGTACCTGTGCGACTATGGCACCAGGACAGGGTCAGGGGAGCTTGGTTTTTTTCCCCATGCCATGATCAGGGATGCATGCACTGTCCTGTCACCATTTGAGGAGGCCATGAGGATGGTGAGCAGTGACAGTGCATGCATCAGTGACACTGTCCCCCTTGTCCACCTGTTGGAGCACACGCTGCGTGGAATAATAAACAGGGCACTTGAGGCAGAACAGAGGCAGGAAGAGGAGGACTTCCTTAGCTCTCAAGGCCCCCTTTATCCAGACAGTGTTCCTGCGTGCCCGCCGATCACACAGGAAGAGGATGAGGAGGAGGAGGAGGAGGAGGAGGAAGATTGTGTCAGTATGGAGGTGGAGCCTGGCACTCAGCATCAGCAGCAGTCTTTAAGGGATCAGTCCCAAGAAACACATGGACTTGTACATGGCTGGGAGGAGGTGGCTGTTGACCATGTCATCCTTAGTGACCCAGAGGACTCCGGACCGAATGCCTCAGCAAACCTACGCTGCATGGCCTCCCTGATTCTGCAAAGCCTGCGGAAGGATCCTTGTATTCGTGGTATCAAGGAGAAGGACCAATACTGGCTGGCAACCCTCCTTGATCCACGTTACAAGTGTAAGGTTGCGGACCTTATCTTGCCATCGCAGAGGGAGCAGAGGATGAAACATCTTCGGGAGGCCTTGCAGAAAGGTCTGTGCAACGCGTTCCCAGAGACTGGGAGGTTACAAACTCCTGTTTCTGGACAACGTGTTGCTGAGGCTTCGGTTAGTCAAAGAAGGAGCGGTGGAGAAGGTGGCCGTCTGACCGATGCGTTCAGACAATTTTTTGGTCCACAGCCCCAAGGTATGATCGGTTCCAGCAACCATCTCCAGCGTCTGTTTTACATGGTGCAGGAATACCTAGGGGCAAGATCAGACTTGGACACCTTTCCCACCGAAAATCCTCTGGGTTACTGGGTCTTGAGGATGGATCACTGGCCAGAGCTTGCACAGTATGCACTTGAGCTACTGGCCTGTCCTGCATCCAGCGTTGTTTCAGAATGCACATTCAGTGCTGCTGGAGGCGTGGTAACCGATCACAGGGTGCGTCTGTCCACCGACTCGGTTGATCGACTGACCTTCATAAAAATGAATCAGTCTTGGATCACCACCAGCTACCAAGCACCTGATGCTGATGTAACCGAATAATTTTTTTTGAAATCTCAGATCCCTTCAAAGACTGCCTATGCTGATGCTGAGTGACTATCCCTGAGTAATTATCCTCTTCCTCCTCAATCATCACGCTGATAGCTTGTAAGAACATTTTTGGTTCTGGGCGTCACCACCAGTGCCTAAGGCACAATTTTTCAGCCCCTGTTTAACAGGGGCGTGTAATTACAATTTTTGATGCAATACTTTGCAGCAGGGCTCGTTCTCGTTCCTGCGTTCCAACTAGAGTGTCTGTGAGGGGTTGCAGTGTTGTGGCACCAGCACCACCACCAAAGGCCCAATTTTTCTGCCCCTGTTCAACAGGGGCATGTAATTACAATTCTTGATCTAATATTTCACAGCAGGGCCCATTTCTGCACCCACCAAGAGCGAGTGAGGACTTACAGTGTTGTGGCACCAGCACCACCACCACCACCAAAGGCCCAGTTTTTCTGCCCCTGTTCAACAAGGGCATGTAATTACAATTCTTGATCTAATATTTCACAGCAGGGCCCTGTGAGGGCTTACAGTGTTGTGGCGACAACAACACCTAAGGCCCAAATTTCTGCTGAGTATATAGGGCAGGCCCCTACTTTCAAACATTAACTAACTTACAAACGACTCCTACTTGCAAACGGAAGGAGACAACAGGAAGTGAGATGAAATCTACCCCTAGGAAGGGAAATTCTCTCCTGTAAGAGTTAATATGGGAAAACATTTCTCCTTTCCACTGATGCTTTCCAATCCTTGTTCCACAAAAAAAAACCCAAATTCTCAAAAAGCATTTTTCATTGGGACAAAAAGTGAGGTGAAATCTTCTAAAGAGGAGGAAAGACAGCAAAACAAATGTCACAGGGGTGATAACCCTTCAATATGTTTTCCAAAAAGCTTAAAAAAGATTTTTTGGCTGGAGCTAAACACGTTAAAAATGTACCCGTTCAAAATGACAAACAGATTCTACTTAACAACAAACCTACAGTCCCTGTCTTGTTTGCACCGCCTGTATACTGCTGTTCAGAGTATATAGGGCCTGGTGGCCCCACACCTTTCCTTATTTTAATTTGGGTGCAGGGTTCCCCTTAATATCCATACAAGACCCAAAAGGCCTGGTAATGGACTGGGGGGTACCCATGGTGTTTGTCTTACTGATTTTCATCCATATTGCCAGAACCGGACATTACATTAAACCCGCAAGCAGTTTTAAATGAGATTTTTTCCTTAAAAAATGACATTTGGTGCAGGGACTGTTCTAAACACGGGAAACACGCACCACTTTACAGGCATACTATAGACACCCCCCAGGTACGATATTTAAAGGAATATTTCACTTTTTTTTTTTTACTTTAAGCATCATTAAAATCACTGCTCCCGAAAAAACGGCCGCTTTTAAACGTTTTTTTTTGCATTAATACATGTCCCCTGGGGTAGGACCCGGGTCCCCAAACCCTTTTTAGGACAATACCATGCAAATTAGCCTTTAAAATGAGCACTTTTGATTTTGAACGTTCGAGTCCCATAGACGTCAATGGGGTTCTAACGTTCGTGCGAACTTTCGGTCCGTTCGCAGGTTCTGGTGCTCATTCCTACTCACCAACACCCCCTTTCCTCTATCTGATCACAACCTCATTACTTTCACTGTATCCTTGCTTCCAACCACCCATCCCTCCAAGCAGCAAACAATTACTTGTAGAAACCTTTGCCACTTTAACCCTTCTCTTCTCTATTCTGCTACTGACCACCTATATGACATAATCTCTCCCCTGTCCTGTCCTGACCTGGCCACCTCTGTCTACAACAGTTCACTCTCATCATCACTAGATGCACTTGCTCCTCTAACCACACGCAGAATCAGGCCCTGACCGTTACAACCCTGGCAAACTGACAACACTAGAAATCTCAAGAGACATTGCCGTGCTCTTGAAAGACTGTGGCGTAAAACCAAATGCCTGCAAGACTTCACCCTATATAAATCTGCCCTTCTAAAATACAATTCATGCCTCCATGCTGCCAAACAAGCCTACTTTGTCTCTCTTATTAATTCCTTGTCATCCAGTCCCCGTCGGCTCTTCTCAACCTTTAACTCTCTGCTTCGTCCACCACCCCCTCTACCCACTAACTCACTCACTGCCCAAGAGATTGCCAATCACTTCAAAGACAAGATCGATGCAATTCGTGAGGACAACTCCACTGTGCGTACGTCTTCCCCACCCAACATACCTTGCCTAGCAGCACATTCAACACTCTCCTCTTTTGAATTGGCTACTACGGAAGAAGTTACAAAAATTTTCTCGGATTCCCACCTAACCAATTGTCCTTTGGATCCTGTTCCCTCACAACTTCTACGGTCACCCTCTTCTTCTATCCTATGCTCCCTCACCCACATCTTCAATCTCTCCCTCTCTAGTGGCATCTTCCCCTCCCCTCTAAAACATGCACAGATCACTCCCATTCTTAAAAAGCCCTCACTGGACCCTACTGACCTGAACAACTTAAGACCCATCTCATTGCTCCCATTCACCTCTAAACTTCTAGAACGCTTAGTCTACAACCGTCTTAGCTCCTACCTCAATGAAAATAACCTTCTTGACCCCTTACAGTCCGGCTTTCGCTCGCAGCACTCCACGGAAACTGCCTTACTAAAACTCACTAACGATTTACTAACTGCTAAAACCAACAGCCAGTACTCCATACTCCTACTACTTGACCTCTCTGCGGCCTTTGATACTGTTGACCACCCGCTCCTTCTCAATAAGCTACATTCCCTTGGCCTCCAAGATTCTGCTCTATCCTGGTTCTCTGCCTATTTATCACAGCGCTCCTTCAGTGTCACCTACAACTCTGTCTCCTCCTCTCCATTGCCCCTTTCTGTGGGGGTCCCCCAAGGCTCGGTTCTTGGACCCCTTCTCTTCTCTATCTACACCTCCTCCCTCGGTCACTTAATAACTGCCCATGGCTTCCAATACCACTTATACGCTGATGACACCCAAATCTATCTGTCTACTCCTCACCTCACTCCTTCAGTCTCCTCTCGCATTACTAACTTACTAACTGACATATCAGCATGGATGTCGCACCACTTCCTTAAACTAAATCTCTCTAAAACTGAGCTATTAATATTCCCCCCCGCCCGTGCACCCCTCCATGACTTTTCCATCAAAATCAACAATGCAACCATCAGTCCCTCACCTCACGCCAGGGTACTAGGTGTAATCCTAGACTCTGACTTGTCATTTCAGCCTCAAATCCAATCGTTGTCAAAAGTTTGTAGAATTCACCTCCGTAACATCTCTAAAATTCGCCCCTTTTTAACAAATGAAACCACCAAGCTCCTCATTCACTCACTTGTTATCTCTCGCCTTGACTATTGCAACTCCCTTCTCATTGGCTTACCTCTCCATAGGCTATCCCCTCTTCAGTCTATCATGAATGTTGCTGCAAGTGAGTCTGGTGAGCTGCTGCGTCTGGTGTGGAATCTCTGATCTGTTGTCTGGCATCCGGTTGCACTCTATTATGGTCGGTAAAGGATAGGCATGTCTTACCATCCATAGATTCAATGTGTAGGCTGTCAGCTCTTCTCCCCGCCGTTTCCACTGTGCCTGCACAAGTCCTAAGGGAGTAAGGGCTGCTGGGGCCTTTAAGGTTTAGAATGTCAAAAAACACAGATCTAGCTAGTGACTTGTTACTCTGATCATCCAAGATGACATAGAGCTTGACTGCTTTGTCTCTGCGTCCTTTTGGATAAACTCTCACGAGACAGAATTTAAAGCAGGATCTGCCACCTGTACTTCCTTTGCAGACTTCAGTGCACTGTGAAGTGATTGCTATGGCGTCTGTACTAGAGTCTTTGGTCTCCCTGCCTTGCTCCTTCTCCCTATGAACAGGTGGGAAAGTTCTTGAAGTAGGCCTTGGGTGTAGAGCTGTATTGTGCTCTGTGCTGTCTCATTCTATACATTTGACACTGACCTTACAGTCCTTGGCGAAATGTGTGGACGAAGAGCAGCACTTGTAACAGATGTTCTCTTTGAGGAAAACTTTGCGATCCTGGATGGTCTTTGTCCTGAAGGTTCTGAATTCCAGAAGAGTATGTGGCATCTTATGTAGAGGGAGAACTTAGTAGGGTCACTGTCTTGATCCTCTGGCTGAGACTCTGCAAATCTGTGGGAAGAAATCTTAGTTTTCTGCACTGCTACTGGAGCTCTGAGTTGTTTAGGGCCAGAAGAAGTGATATAAGACACTGGAAAAATGAAGCTGGGGTCATCTTTCATTCCTGCTTGTCTGTCGACAAAGTCCACAAACTCACTAAAGGGTGGAAAAGGCACATTGTGTTTTCATTTGTAGTTACAGCCATGAGTGATCCACCTTTTGTGTAACTCATAAGGAAGTTTGTACTAAGGAATTAATACCTCTAGCAGAGTCAAGATAAGAAAGACCAGGTAAGTCTCCTTCTGCGTTAGCAACTTGTAACTCCATACACAGGTCAGTGAATTCTCTGAGTCTTTGGTAACCTCTGCTAGGTATTTTTGGGAAGTCTTCTATCCTCTTAAACAGTGTACTCTCTATAGCCTCTGGTGAACCATAACATTTATCCAGTCTGTTCCAGATGTTTGTAAGGCCTATCTCAGGGTGGTTTATGTTAATGTCTCTGATCCTTTTGGCATGTTCAGCAGAATCATTGCCAAGCCACTTTACGAGGAGTTCTATCTGTTCCCTGCAGGATAGATCTAGACATTGAATGACACTCTGGAAAGAGGATCGCCATGCCCTGTAGTGTTGTGGACGATCACTAAATTTAACAAGTCCTTGGGTGACTAACTCTCTTTTGGCAAGGAACTTGGCAAAGTCTACAGTAGCCTGATTAGCATTGGGGTAGGCTGCTGGAGTATTGTGGTGCGGTGTAAAGGCATACCTGGTAGAAGTCTCTTCTTTAGGCGTGCTGGCTCAATTTTGCATAAGGTTGGCAGTTCGTATCTGCTCGTTGCATACACCTTTGGAGTGAAGACCGGTGTTTGATGTTTGTATGAAGGCTGGATACCTTGTGGAGTAGAAAGTTTGGTTGGGACTGGAAAGTCTGGAACAGATTTTTCTTGCTTGTAACACTGGGTTCCAAGGTGGTCTTGTTGCTGCTTTATTTGATGTGACTCACTGACGTCATGTTTAATTTCTTGTTGTGGGATGCTGCTTGGGTCACAGTGCTGGTAGACATAATCTGACGTGCCTTGTGAAGAATTTTGTTGGTCCTCCTCTAGACCTGGTATGCTGCTGCCTACTCTTGGCTTATCGTAGACAGCTGCTTCTAAAGCTTCTGCTTCTGCAATGGCGGCGGCAACGTTTTGTTCCACTGCCAGCTTCTCCATGTTAGCTTCTAAGATAGCTTGCTGCAGTTTCAAAGATGCCTCCTGTTGAGCCCTTTCCTTCTCTCTCTCTTGTTCCTGTCTCACATTTTCTGCATCAATGTGGGCCTTTTCTTTTTTCATCTGCAACTCTTGGTCTGTGAATGCGGCCCTGGCCTTCGCTACTTCGGCTTTCGAACGGGCGATAGCTGCTGCATTTGCGACAGATGACTTAGATGAGCTTATTCGTGATAATGTTTTGTAAGAAGATGTCCCACTGTGAGACATGGCTGCGGGGAAGAAGCTGTCTTGCTGTATAGAGACCGTTCTAGTGTTGATGCTGCTTGACAGAGCGCGTCTCTGTGTAGCGTGGCTGCTTGCTTAGCCTGCCACAGGCCTGTATCTTTAAGGCTTCTGTCTGTCTGGATACTGCGTAGCCCTGGGCTGTACAGACTTCCGAAGTTGGCTTATCTTCCCTTCAGAGGTCAGCTTAAAAATTTCACTGTTCTGTCTCAAGGAGCAGATAGCTAAACCTTCTTGTCCCATAAACTTCAGATACCATATTTCTTTCATCTCAGTTTTATTAGAACAAGCCAGGTGAAACTACAAAATAACAGAAATAGACCTCAATAAGTACAATATTGCATACAATACAGCATACATTGCAAAAACAACGATATACAAGATGTGATAGTAAAAACATACTTTTTAAGTTCTCTAAAGGGTGATGGTGATAGATTGAAAAATACATGTGTTGCTTCCTGAGTATCTTCTCAAAGAATGGTGGCTGCTTCACTTCCTGTGAAGATTCTACCCAGAATTCCCTGCTTATTAACAACTTCCTTAACTACACATACAGTAATCAAATAAAACAGAACAACTTCAGCAATACCAAAAAGGAACGCTAGATGGAGCCTGCACACCACTTATGATTGTCTTATGTAAATTACACACTTTACATGTAAATTTAACAACACAGGTACAAATAGTCAGCATAAACAACTGGTGGACAGAACACTCCCAATTATACAGACCATTAAGATTTTGGGGTTGATTTACTAAAGGCAAACAGAGAGTGCACTTTGCAAGTGCAGTTGCACTAATTTTCCCCAGAGTTTTGTGAATGTAGTGAAGCTTCACTTTGTAAAACATATACAATCAGATGCAAGGAATATAAAAACAAAACTGCATTCAGCTTGCACATGATTGGATGATGGAAACCAGCAGCAATTGACTAGATTTCCTAAGCTCTGGAGAAAATTAGTGCAACTGAGCTTTCTAAGTGCGCTGTTTATTTGTATTTAATAAATCTGCTCCATTATGCTAAAGATTGTTGGTTAAACCAAGAATTTTAATTTTCCAACAGTGCTTTTACTTATACTGGCATTTTAAAATAGCAAATCAGTTTATTAAGTGACGAGATGAAGGTTTTAGTGCAGAATAACTGTTTTGGTAGTTGGTAGAGGGACAGTACCTCTCAATGAAGGATAGTTGGGAGGTATGTGACCACCATCAGCACAAGTAACAGTGTCCTGTTTACTAGCAGCACTAGTAATAATATCATTGGGCTCCATTCACAGAATAAACTTGCATGAGATATTTATGTGTCAAAACACATTTTGCCTAAATATCTCATGCAATCCTAAAACTGTCAATTTACTAGACCGTTTGTGCAGTATTTACCAAAAACGCTGAAAATATTGCATGAACAGGCGTTAAAATCCATTCACAGAAGGAAATACATAATAAATGCATTTAGAAATTATTTAGTGGTCCAGGCATGCAGTATTTGTGGAATGTGTACCGGTTGTTCGGGAGTGTTTTTATAGTTTTTAATGATTCTGTCAGGGAAAATGGTAAGTTGAGTGTTTGTAGTTGAGATGGTGTGAGTGTGGGAAGATCGATGTTGGATAGAAAGTCATTTATTGTTTTTGGTGTGGGTTGTGTTGTTGTATCGTCTTTGTGTAGGTTGTATAATGAGCCATAATAGTCACTAAATGCGTCTGCCATGCCTTGTGGGTCATATATTTTTTGTTGTTTGTTAGGGTGTATAAGATAGGCTACCTTGGTCTTAAAGCGTTGTCCTTGTATCCTCCTCGCTAGTGCTTTACCAGCTTTATTGCTAGTGGAATAGAAGGACATTTTTGATTTTTTTTCTGTTTGTTCATATGTTTGAATTAATACTATTCTGAGATTATGTCTTAATTCAGTAAGTTTAGTGCTTATGGAGGGGGTGGGGTTATTTTTGTTAAGAGCTTCCAGAGTATCAATTTCTTTTAGTAAATTAGTGATTTTTTGCTGCCGCTGCTTCCTGAGCCTAACTCCTAGCTGTATAAATATTCCCCTTATGTATGCCTTATGGGCATTCCGTAATAGAAAAGCGTCATTTGTAGATGGTGAATTGGTCCGAAAATAACTGGACAAGTGGTCTTCTAGTAATTTTTTAGTTTTAGGATTTTGGATGATGAAGGATATACATATAAGTGGCAGCGGTAGGGTAAGAATCCTTTAGTGTAAGTAGAATAGGAGCGTGGTCTGACCATGCTATTGTTCCTATTTTGACTTGGGACACTTTTTGTAATAGCCACTTGTCCGTTAGGATCAGGTCAATTCTCGAGTATGTACAGTGCCTATGTGAGAAGAAAGAGTAATCCCTCTCACTGGCATGTAGACAACGGCAAGTATCGAATAGATCATGTGAGCGTAAAAAATTGTTTAGAGAATGGGTTCTTTTAGAAGGGGCTGTAGTAGAGTCCATTTGTGGATCCGGAACAATGTTAAAGTCCCCGCACATTATGAGAGAGCCTTGGTGTAAGTTCTTTACTTTCCTCATAAGCCCATGTAAAAATGTAATTTGCCATTTATTAGGTACATAAACATTGAGTAGGGTGTATCGGGTGTTGTTGATATCGCAGACTATAATGAGATAGCGTCCTGCAGTGTCCGTCGTAGCTGAAATTAGATTGAAAGCGATTGTATCCTTAACCGCAATCATCACCCCTCTTTTTTTTGCTGGCATGTTAGAGAAGAAAAAATGTTGGAAAGATTTATGTGAACATTTAGGTGGTGCCTTTTTGTGAAAGTGGGTCTCTTGGACGCATAGCACATCGCATTTAAATGAGTCTGCCTCTCTCCACAAAGATGCTCTCTTAGCTGGATGATTTAAGCCGTGGGCGTTTACTGAGAGTATGTTAATTGGCATCTTGGTACTTTAAGTGGTGTGTTTGTGTCTGATGGTAAACATACTCACAGTCAGGAGCATCTGGAGGTTGGATGTGTTCTGATAATGTTCTTTTGTTCCTCTTGTGGACGATCATGTTGAGTTTGTAGATATCTTGATTGTGGCAAGGGTGATCGATAAATTCCTCTGGATAGAATGGTGGGTATAGTTCCTGTAAAATAGGGAAAAGTGGAAAGCAAAACAAAAGAAGAGAACCAAATAAACTAGAACTTAAAAGGAGGGTTATGTTAACCCTTGTGCAGAACATGTCTGCTCAAGTTTCGGGAGCTTGTGGTGTGGTATAAGCTCCAATAAGCAGGGCCCTATGTTGGGCTAGTAATATGAGGCCTAGCAGTATGAGCTTAGGGTGGCTGCTGTCATTTGTAGGCTGAGGCTTGCTGCCAATCTGGAGGAATTTTGTTGAGGTTCCTATCGTCAGAGGAGGTGGTATGCTCCTCTGAGGTGATTTTCCATTTTTGCAGCAGTTGGTATCCCTTAGATGGGGATGTGATTACATGGTTCACTCCATCTTTAGTGACTAGCAGTTTAGTTGGATAGCCCCATGTGTAGGTAATGTTATGGTTCCTTAATGCTTTGGTAATGTTGTTCAGATTCTTGCGCAGTTGCAAAGTAAATTGTGATAGATCTGCGTAGAATTATAATGCAGCATATTCTGTGTCACGGTGCTCCCCTTTACGTGTGATTATCATCAGGCGCTCTTTTGATTGGTAAAAGTGCATTCTGAATAACACATCCCTAGGTACATTTTCTGGGATAAATGAAGGTTTAGGTAGCCTATGTATCCTATCTATAGACAGTTTTATGGCAGGTACTTCAGGCATAAGGGTGGTTAGCATTGCAGTTGCATAGGAGCGCAGATCTGAAGTTTGCACATTTTCCAGTATTCCACGGATTTTAACGTTATTGCGTCTAAGTCTGTCTTCTAAATCCGCTAATTTAGCTTTGATCCATGTTTGTTATTCTTCCGCTGTATCGTGTGCGTCTACCAGGTCGTTAATGGTGGTGGCATAGTCCCCCATTCTGGTCTCAATATGATCTACTCTTTCTCCCACTGCAGTTAGTTCTGTGTTAAACTTCCTCATGCATGCCATCATGTCGGTGTGCAGTGTGCTTCTTAAAGATATGAGCATGTCTTTTAGTGTAGTGTCTAACACTGGCTGGTTCAGCGTGGGGAAGGAGACTATGGAGTCTGGGAGCTCTCGTGTCCTCTTGTGAATCTACATTAGATCTTACTTCACAGTTCTGTGTCCCAGAATCATCCATTCTGAAGCGTGCCTTGGCTGGACTTCTATTTAGTGGTGAAGAGGGTTGTGAGGAGTCCTCCATATCAAAAGCACGTCTGTAAGCCTGGGAGTCGTGGCCCTGTAGATGTTTGTGAGCTGCGCGTTGTGAGGGAGAGGAGCCAGCGCCATCTTGCCTATGAGGCCGCTGTGGCTGTGTGTAGTAGTTCGTGAGCTTTTTTGGGCGGTGTTCCGCCTGCTGTTTTCTAGGCATGTTACCGGATGGTTAGGGGAGTAGTCCACCGGTATTAGAGGGTTTTACTGTGCCTCTAGTCGCTGTGAGCCGCTGTTCTGTCCCGCTGTATGCTGGAGCTCAGGAGTCACACCGCCATCTCGGTGGATTCCAAGCCACGCCCCATGTGTACCGGTTGTTAAGGAGCGGGTCGCCGCCTCATCCTTTATAAATGATGAGTCATCAGCTTTTAGCCGATAAAAAGAATTGCCGGCAATAAAAAAATTGAGAGAAAAACGGTGTGGGGTCCTTCCCCTAATGTATACCAGGCCCTTCAAGTCTGGAATGGATTTTGAGGGGAGCCCAATGCCAAAATTTAAAAAAAAGAATGACATGGGCCCCCCCAAACTCATGCCAAGACCCTTATACGAGCATGAAGCCAGGTAGTTCAGGAAAAGGAGGGGACGAGCGAGCGGCCCCCTCCTGAACCATACCAGGCCACATGCCCTCAACATGAAGTGGTACTTTGTAGCTGGGGGGCTCTGCCCCCCAAAGCACCTTGTCACCGTATTGATGAGGACAAGGGCCTCTCACCCACAACCCTGGCCAGTGGTTGTGGGGGTCGGTGAGCAGGGCGCTTATCAGAATCTGGAATCCCCCCTTAGCAACGGGGCTCCCAGATCCCGGCCCCTACTATGTATGGCCTACTCATTCACCCAAAAATAAATGTGTAGGGTAAAAAAAAGACAATAGACAGTTTTTGACAAGTGCTTTATTTAAAAAACAAAAATAAATGTCTCCCGGTGTAGATCCATCATCAATCATGATGCCAGCTGCCACCGCCGACCCCCCAAAAAAATAAAAGGCCCGCTCATGACGAAGGCTCCCGCCGTCTCACAGTCCTTGAATAACTAAGTGGTGGGGTCACCTGGTGATGTCATCGACCCAGCATGTCCCTGTATGTTGATGTCACCCGATGTTCAGCCATATGAATACAAGTGTCACCAGCTACCAGTGTCAGCCAGCACGAAAGTAACATTGCCATTGGTAAAAGTGGCCTGATCACCAGAAGCATGAGTAACAATGCCCTGATCATCAGCAGCATCATCAGCAGCACTAGTAACAGAATCCTGATCACCATCAGAACATGTACCCATCCCTGATTGCCAGTGGCACAAATATCATTGGGGTTGATTTACTAAAACTGGAGAGTGAAAAATCTGGTGCATCTCTGCATATAAACCAGCTTCCATTTTATTTGTGTTTTTTTTTTTGTCAAAGCTTAATTGAACAAGCTGAAATCAGAATAAAATTGGCAACCATGCACAGCTGCACCAGATTTTGCAGTTTCTCCGGTTTTAGTAAATCAACCCCAGTGTCCTAATCATCAGCAGCATGAGTCACAATGTCTTGATCACCAGCAGCACTATTGACTAGGGATGAGCTGAACCCCCCCCCCCCCCCTGTTCGGATCGCACCAGAACTTGTGAACAGGCAAAACATTTGTGCAAAAACACAAATACCATTAAAATCTATGGGACACGAACATGAAAAATCAAAAGTGTTCATTTTAAAGGCTTTGGGGACCCAGGTCCTGCCCCAGGGGACATGTTTCAATGCAAAAAAAGTTTTAAAAAACAGCAGTTTTTTTTAAGAGCAGTGATTTTTAATAACGCTTAAAGTGAAACAATGTGATTGAAATATTCATTTAAATATCGTGCCTGGAGGGTGTCCTTAGTCTGCCTGTAAAGTAGCCCATCTTTCCCGTGTTTATAACAGTACCACAGCAAAATGACATTTCTAAAGGAAAACATGTAATTTAAAACTGCTCGAGGCTGTAATGTATTGTCTGATCCCGGCAATATAGATAAAAATCATTGAAAAAAATGACATGGGTCCCCCCCTCCCCCCAAGTCCATTACCAGGCACTTTGGGTCTGGTATGAATATTAAGGGGAATCCCGCACCAAAATAAAAGGCAATTTTTAAAAAAAAATTTGGTGGTGTGGGGTTCCCGTAGCCTCCCTGGCGGTTTTCCCGAGTGTGGCTCTGGGTTAAAATTCAGGACCATTATCGGTAACCCCGAGCCACACTTGGGATTATTAAGGTGCTGTCAAGAATATGGTCAAAAATTCAAAAAATCTGTACAATCATATTGAATAAAATTATTATTTATTAAATCAAGTTTAAAATATCTGTGCCTCACATAGAAAATGAGACATAATTGTAAAACAATTTGACATAGACAAATTCACCCAAAATACATTCACATTGAGCAGTGCACCATAAAGCAACTACTTAGAGATGCCATGACAATCTGCCGCTCGACATGTTTCGCTCTAAAACGAGCTTCTTCAGGAGTTTATAGGCAATGATTGTGGTGAGCTCTGGATGATAGGAAGATAAACAATAATCAATACATGATTTAAACATATATAGAGTACATCTCATGAAATTAGATTTATTCTAACAAGATGGGGATTAGTACAGAGCATTGAAATGCATATACATAAATTCAACAATTTTACCAAATTTATATACAAAATTTAAGTTTGCACATCTTACCAGGCTGTAGTGCATCAATGTAGAACAAGTACTTCAACAGACTTATGTCAATATCAAACCGGTACGCTTTCATACAAAACGGGACAACGCTGCCATGCTGTGACCACAGGGGAATACAAAGTTTTAAAACGGCCCTTTAAAAAGCAGGATAAATTTGAGAGATTAGAACAAGGGGATCGCATCTCATTTACTTATTTCCTGTTTGGTCTAGAGGAGTATATTACCTTCAGTAGAACCAATCATGGATCCCTGCCTTAAACCAAAAGGTCTCTCGGCGTATGAATGTCAAGTAGGTAGGGATAGCACCATGGTCTGCTAAATTAGTCAATGGTGACCACACGATATGGTATTGTAGGGGGAATGATCCGAGTCAAATTTTCTAAATGAAAGATGGAGTACAATAAAAGGGGCCATTAGAGTTCAAAAGGTGCAGCTCAGTTTGTGATACGGCTGCGGAAAGAGAACTTACTTGAAAATCAGTGATCCGGCACATAGGCTTGAAGGAGCTTCACGCTGCCTCTGTGGAACAGCGCCGGTAGCAGAACTGTAGGCGGTACGAAGCCGCCTTTATATACCCCCATCGCGGCGGCGTCTGACCTCGCCGCCGGGATGCGGACGCTCGTTGGGACCGGCTACGTCACGACGAGGAAGGACGTAGCGGCGTCGTGCTGACGTCAGCAACGTTTCTGGGGCTTAGTGCGCATGTCAGAGCCTGTGAAGGCGTCACAGGCACCGAAGGCGCCATCTTGGCTAAGGGAACAAATGAGGTAAAAGATGTGATTTAAAGCATTGTGTGTTAACTTTGAGTACTCTTGCTGTATTAACAGTGCTTAAACAATGTGTTCCCCTGGATTAATAAATAGAGGCTCAAATGCCTCATGATTGAATATCAAGCACCCACCATGATATAGCCGGACCCAATTTAATAGGGCCACCACCATGAGGGCGATTGGTTCAACCCCCACTAGTGGGTGCCCCGGGCGTCCGTGTGGTCTGGATTGGCAGAGATAGTCCCAGTGTGAAAGTATTTATTACCGTGAAATTAATACCTAGTATTGAGAATGAAAACACACTTTCTATGTGTATGTTTGCAACCACAGCCTGCAAGGTGCATGTAACAACAGCTCAGTGGAGGTTCAATGACATCAAATGTAACATACAAAACATATGTGGTCATATTACAACTATTTCTATCCATTTTATGGCTCATAAATACATATGATGCCAAGTCTATTCAGAATTTAACAATACTGAACATGGGAAATGACCTAGAAGGAGAGGACAAAACAGAAAAGAGAAAAGAACAAAAAGAACGAAGGAAAGGCGAGAAAAGCATATTAAAAAAAGGAGAAGGAACCGGGCCCCACCCAGGTCGAGGATGTTTCAGCTTTCAAAGGAATGGCTTAAAACTGAACGCATCGTTCATGCCTGGATGCTGAAGTGCCGATAACTCATGTATCCAGCGTGCTTCCTTTTGAAGGAGGAGCTTGTCATAGTCACCCCCTCTGTCGCCAGGTGGGATATATTCCAAGGCAAAAAAATGTAGGCAATCAGCATCAAAGCCATGCTGCAATCCAACATGGCGGCTGATAGGGGTCTCCATCCTTTTTTTCTGTATCAGGGAGACATGATCCCTGATTCGGCAGAAAAAGGGTCTCTTTGTCTTCCCGATATAGAACATCTTGCACTCACACAGCATAATATATACTATACCAATGGATTGACACGTTACCGCAAATCTTGGTTTGAATAGGTGCCCATTGGGCAATAAAAGGCTTCGAGTCGCCAAAATATATCTACAATAAGAGCAATTATGGCAAGGTCTGCTACCCCTATCAGCCTCTTTAATTTTGACAATGTGGCTTTCATAATGGCTATGCACCAACTAATCCCTCAGAGATCGACTTCGTCTGAAAGTGATCTCAGGATATGGATTTAAATGTTTGGCCACTTTTTCGTCTCCCATTAGTAGATACCAATACTTTTTCAGAATGTCACGAGTTTGTTTATGTTGACTCGAGTAGGTAGTGATGAGTCTGACTCCAGGGTTCGCCTTTTTAGTTTTCGTACTATGCAGAAGAGAGGCTCTATTTTGATTTTTTGCTCTGAGATATGCTTTTTTAAGGCATTTTTTACTATATCCTCGATGAAGAAAGCGTGAGCGTAAACATTTAGCTTCCTTTTCAAAGTCAGACTCATCACTGCAATTGCGTTTTGCTCGCAAGTATTGCCCGTAGGGTACGCTAGTGATCAGGGGGACTGGATGAGAGCTGGTGGCATGCAGCAGGGAATTTCCTGCAGAGGGCTTCCGGTATAAAGTTGTTCTGATGCTGCCATCAGGTTTAACTATGATTTGGGTATCCAGGAAGGTCAGACTGGATTGACTAAATTCAACCGTGAACTTAAGGTTGAACCTATTGATTTTTAAACTTTCCAAGAAAGACAAAAGAAGATCTTTAGGGCCCACCCATATGAAAAAGATGTCGTCAATAAATCTCCTCCATAGGGGGATTTGTTCCATATATCGCTGCATATCGTCTCTGGAAAATAATTCCCGTTCCCATCCCCCCAGATACAGGTTGGCATAGGAGGGGGCACATTTGGTCCCCGTAGCCACCCCCTGTATCTGGAGGTAATGGGAACCCCCAAATAGGAAGATGTTATTGGAGAGGATAAACAGCAGTAAATTCAAAATGAATCCATTGTATTGAGAAGATATCTCATGATTTTGAAAGAGAAAGTCCTTAATAATCTCCACCCCCTGCTGGTGGGGAATGGAGTTATATAAGGCCTCCACGTCGAGGGCCACCAACCAAGCGCCCCTGGGAAGGGAAACCCCATCGAGGGCGCGTAGCAGGTCATTGGTGTCCTGGAGGTAGGACACCAAACCCTCGACGTGGGGCCTAAGAAAGTCATCAATGAGTTGGCTTGCTGTCTCGGTGAGACTGCCATTACCCGAAACAATCGGGCGGCCCGGGGGTTTGGTTTGACTTTTATGGATTTTCGGAAGAGCATATAAGGTGGGTATTCGCGGAGATGTGACATTTAGGAATTCCCAAGTGGACTTGTTAATAAGACCACTACGATAGGCTGAACCAATAAGATATTGGTAGCGGTTGATGGTTAGAGTGACATGGGTTGGTGATACTTTGCGGTACCATTCATGGTTTTGGACAATGGCCAGCACCATTGATTCGTATTGGCCCTTGTCCATCACCACTAGGTTACCGCCCTTATCAGCAGGCTTGATTATAATATTTTGATTTGATTGCAAAGATCTTAAAGCCTCGGCCTGGAGAGGGGTCAAATTAGTTTCAGAGGTGTTCCTCCATTTAGTTCCCATAATCTCCTTGGTGACTTGGTTGGTAAACGCCCATACATTGGGATTACCTTGCAGGGCAGGGAATTTCGAAGATTTGGGTTTGTAATTGCGGGGTATAGCAGTGGTCAAGGAGTGGGGGTGGACCAATGGAGGTGGGGGAGGGGGTGGGGGGTCAACAGCCGTTTCAAGGGCAAGGGCCTCGAGCAGGTCTGTTTCATTGATCCCCCCCTCCTCCCACAGCTCCATTAGATCCTCCATGGCCTTAATATCATTAATGGACATATCCTTCCACAGAGGGTTATCCAGAGAAGAACTCTGGATAGAAGGAGGTGGCCTGTCATAAAGGATTTTAAACATGAGTTTTCTCGAGAATAGGTTGAGGTCTTTTATCAATTCAAAAGGGTCTACCCTTCGCGTGGGGCAAAAGGTGAGACCCAATTTTAACACAGAAATTTGTTCTGCCGAAAGTGGGCAGGAGGAGATGTTAATCACCTCGAGTTGAGTTTCTGGGGTTTGGGATTCCCCAGGTCTGAACTCATGGTTCTTTTGGGATCCGACATCATCTGTGTGAAAATCGAAGCTGGACGAAAATCCTGCTGTGAAGAGGAAGTGTTAACATTACTTACCGAGGTGCTCAGACCCGTAGTGAGTGCGCAAGTGGTTGTGCAAGTATTGGAGAAAGATTCAGGGTGTGCCGGTGCGCTAGTGAGTGAGCTTTTGTTAGCACCCGCTCGAGTGACCATGGGTGTCTTGGAATTGGGAGTGCGTCTAGATGTACCAGCAGATGCATTTTCTCTGGAGTGTTTGGAATTCAATGAATCCTGAGTTCTAGTGAGACGCGTGAATTCTTGTGCCTGTAGTGAAGAAATAGAGGAGACGGATGAGTCAGAGTCACTGGGTTCACTATTCGCCTGTTTCATTTGACGTGTTTGGTTATTGCGTTTTTTTCTTTTATAGTTATTTTGTGACCAATTATATGCTTGTTTATTGTCATAGGCTAGTTTGTCTCTAATATATTTTTTTTCCTTTGTTTTCAAAATTTCTGTTACATAAATTTCCAAATTCGTTTTAAGTTCATTTTCACGTGTGGGAAAAAGGCCATCTGTAATGATAGCTGAATTATCCTGGTATAACTTCTCAATTTCTTTATCCACCAGGGATAATTCAGTCGTGTAGTGTTTGCATAGGAGCTCCATCATTGTTTTGGAGCAGCTCTGCAAATTCTCCTCCCACTCCAGTTTGAAGTCTGGCTCCAATTGGGTGATGGTGGGGAAAATCTGAATTCTCAGACCCCAGGGAGAGATGTTCTCTTCAGTGTATTTTAGAAAATACCATCTATTCCAAAATAGTCTTGATTTCTTCTCGAGCATGCGTTGCAGTCTCGAGAAGAAACGTTCCATAGAGAGGCCTCCACTGGAGGTGTTTTGTGATTTGTGAATATGATCCATTAGGCCATCAAAGGCATTTCCACAGTAATTGGCCATCATTTAAAGTTAGAGGATCTCAAAATTCGACCCCCAATGAGGTAGACAAGAGAAAAAACACAACACCAAAACCAAACCCACAGGCTAGCCACTACCTACCACAAAAGTATTATAGTATGTACCATCTGGATAAGCACAAAAAGGTAAGGAAAATAAGAGAAAAAAGGGAAAAAGGGGAGTTTGTCATTGAAGAGAATTTCCACTGAATATCTATTGCTAAGCAAAATCCAAAAAATTGGATGGTCCAGTGACTATATCTGTCCAGAAAGGATGAAGGGTGGGTAACACCCCAAATTGCAATATTAAAGTTTAGGGAGGACAGAGATATTCAACTGAAAGCACCACATCCCATGATTATTTAAAGACTGGAGAAAAAAGGGGGGGGAGGGGAAATAATTTTCCCCTGGGACTTTTAAGGTGCTGTCAAGAATGTGGTCAAAAATTCAAAAAATCTGTACAATCATATTGAATAAAATTATTATTTATTAAATCAAGATTAAAATATCTGTGCCTCACATAGAAAATGAGACATAATTGTAAAACAATTTGACATAGACAAATTCACCCAAAATACATTCACATTGAGCAGTGCACCATAAAGCAACTACTTAGAGATGCCATGACAATCTGCCGCTCGACATGTTTCGCTCTAAAACGAGCTTCTTCAGGAGTTTATAGGCAATGATTGTGGTGAGCTCTGGATGATAGGAAGATAAACAATAATCAATACATGATTTAAACATATATAGAGTACATCTCATGAAATTAGATTTATTCTAACAAGATGGGGATTAGTACAGAGCATTGAAATGCATATACATAAATTCAACAATTTTACCAAATTTATATACAAAATTTAAGTTTGCACATCTTACCAGGCTGTAGTGCATCAATGTAGAACAAGTACTTCAACAGACTTATGTCAATATCAAACCGGTACGCTTTCATACAAAACGGGACAACGCTGCCATGCTGTGACCACAGGGGAATACAAAGTTTTAAAACGGCCCTTTAAAAAGCAGGATAAATTTGAGAGATTAGAACAAGGGGATCGCATCTCATTTACTTCTTTCCTGTTTGGTCTAGAGGAGTATATTACCTTCAGTAGAACCAATCATGGATCCCTGCCTTAAACCAAAAGGTCTCTCGGCGTATGAATGTCAAGTAGGTAGGGATAGCACCATGGTCTGCTAAATTAGTCAATGGTGACCACACGATATGGTATTGTAGGGGGAACGATCCGAGTCAAAACTGCTTTCTAAATGAAAGATGGAGTACAATAAAAGGGGCCATTAGAGTTCAAAAGGTGCAGCTCAGTTTGTGATACGGCTGCGGAAAGAGAACTTACTTGAAAATCAGTGATCCGGCACATAGGCTTGAAGGAGCTTCACGCTGCCTCTGTGGAACAGCGCCGGTAGCAGAACTGTAGGCGGTACGAAGCTGCCTTTATATACCCCCATCGCGGCGGCGTCTGACCTCGCCGCCGGGATGTGGACGCTCGTTGGGACCGGCTACGTCACGACGAGGAAGGACATAGCGGCGTCGTGCTGACGTCAGCAACGTTTCTGGGGCTTAGTGCGCATGTCATAGCCTGTGAAGGCGTCACAGGCGCCGAAGGCGCCATCTTGGCTAAGGGAAAAAATGAGGTAAAAGATGTGATTTAAAGCATTGTGTGTTAACTTTGAGTACTCTTGCTGTATTAACAGTGCTTAAACAATGTGTTCCCCTGGATTAATAAATAGAGGCTCAAATGCCTCAAATGCCTACAATACCATATCGTGTGGTCACCATTGACTAATTTAGCAGACCATGGTGCTATCCCTACCTACTTGACATTCATAGGCCGAGAGACCTTTTGGTTTAAGGCAGGGATCCATGATTGGTTCTACTGAAGGTAATATACTCCTCTAGACCAAACAGGAAAGAAGTAAATGAGATGCGATCCCCTTGTTCTAATCTCTCAAATTTATCCTGCTTTTTAAAGGGCCGTTTTAAAACTTTGTATTCCCCTGTGGTCACAGCATGGCAGCGTTGTCCCGTTTTGTATGAAAGCGTACCGGTTTGATATTGACATAAGTCTGTTGAAGTACTTGTTCTACATTGATGCACTACAGCCTGGTAAGATGTGCAAACTTAAATTTTGTATATAAATTTGGTAAAATTGTTGAATTTATGTATATGCATTTCAATGCTCTGTACTAATCCCCATCTTGTTAGAATAAATCTAATTTCATGAGATGTACTCTATATATGTTTAAATCATGTATTGATTATTGTTTATCTTCCTATCATCCAGAGCTCACCACAATCATTGCCTATAAACTCCTGAAGAAGCTCGTTTTAGAGCGAAACATGTCGAGCGGCAGATTGTCATGGCATCTCTAAGTAGTTGCTTTATGGTGCACTGCTCAATGTGAATGTATTTTGGGTGAATTTGTCTATGTCAAATTGTTTTACAATTATGTCTCATTTTCTATGTGAGGCACAGATATTTTAATCTTGATTTAATAAATAATAATTTTATTCAATATGATTGTAAAGATTTTTTGAATTTTTGACCATATTCTTGACAGCACCTTAAAAGTCCCAGGGGAAAATTATTTCCCCTCCCCCCCTTTTTTCTCCAGTCTTTAAATAATCATGGGATGTGGTGCTTTCAGTTGACTATCTCTGTCCTCCCTAAACTTTAATATCACACTTGGGATTACATTGCAGGATCCTGGAGCGGTACACTTACCTTGTCCCCGGGTTCCTGCGATGTCCCCCGCAGTGTCCGTGGGCTCCGTCCTCCTCCGAAGCCTCTCTGTGCCAGGCTCCGTTCCCTGCGAGCGTCGCGACGCACGGGGGCGGAGCCTGGCGGCAAATTCAAAAAAATTTAAAAATCATAACACATACAGTACTGTGATCTTACAGATTACAGTACTGTATGAAATTATTTCACATCCCTTTTGTCCCCAGTGCTTTGGCCCATGCCCTGCATGCAGTTTTTTATTACATATACTGTTCTTTCTGCCTGGAAACTGGAGATTGTCCATAGCAACCAAAAAGTGTCCCTTTACGTCAAAAGTGGCTTTAGACCAGCTAGAAAACAGCGATAGTAAATTAGAACACTTGCAGAATTGAATGATAGTGAATCGTGGGGAAATTTATTTTATTATTATTTTTATTTTATTTTTTAAATTATTTATTTTTATTTATTATATTAAAAATTATGTTTTTGTGTTTCAAACTTTATCATACCCGGGATATCTACTAGACTCTTGTTTGGACAGATTTAAGTGTGTTATTGTTAAGAAGTACAGACCAATATAAAATGCCAAATTTCCATGCAAAATAATTGTACCGCTTTTAGCACCTAAAATCCGAAATAATCATACCGCCAGGGAGGTTAATATCCACACCAGAACTGAAGGGCCTGGTATGGATTTTAGGGGGGGACTCCCACGCCATTTTTTTAAAAATTTGGCGCAGGGTTCCCCTTAATATCCAAACCAGACCAAAGGGGTTGGTAATGGACTGGGGGGGAACTCAGGCAATTTTTTTCAATGATTTTTATCTATATTGCCGGAATCCTGCAGTACATTACAGCTGCGAGCAGTTTTAAAAGAAACATTTTACTTTACAAATGTAATTTTGCTGCTGTCATTCATAAAATTATGTACGGCCACTATGTAAGCAGCCTAACATAGTGTGGGGTTTGGACTCAGCCCCCAGAGCCATGATTGGCAAAAGGCACCCTGCCTTTCGCCAATCATGGCTCTCACAGCAGAGTGTGCTGTGATTGGTCAAAGCGTGCAGGTCAGGTGCATGCTTTGGTCAATCAGCAGCCATCAATGCACTGCGATCTTGCAGCGGGCACTCAAATTTCCCGCAAACGCCCCATGTTGTTCTAAATTCGGCGAACACTCGATGTTCTAGTCAAACTTACGTTCGACTCGAACATCAGGCTCATCCCTACTAGTGGCAGTTTCCTTCTCATCACCAGCACAAGTAGCAGTGCGGGAGATCTACTAAAACTGATGCACACAGGATCTGGTGCAGCTGTGCATAGTAACCAAGCAGCTTCCAGGTTTTATTGTCAACGCTTAATTGAACAAGCTGAAGTTAGAAGTTGATTGGTTACTATGCAGAACTGCACCAGATTCTGTTTACACCATTTTTAATAAATCTACGCGAGTGTCCTGATTATCATCAGTATGTGTACCAGTATCCCATGCAGTGTAAGAGAAATAGATGCGAAAATATATCTAAGCTGGATATTAAGTGAACCCTCAGCTGACACTCCAAAAAGAGTGCTATCCCTTCTTTCTACAATTAAAAGGCTATATATATATATCTATATATATATATATAGATATATCTATATATATATATATATCTATATATATATATATAGATATAGATATATCTATATATATATATATATATATATCTATATATATATATATAGATAGATAGATAGATATCTATATATATAATACAGTGCCTTGCAAAAGTATTCACACACTTTGGCATTTTTCATGTTTTGTTGCCTCACAACCTGGAATTAACTTGGATTGTTTGAGGATTTGCATCATTTAATTTACAGAACATGCCCATAACTTTGAAGATGTTTTTATTTTTATTGTGAAGCAAACAACAAATAGGAAAAAATAACAGAAAAAGCCAATGTGCATAACCATTCACCCCCTTAAAGTCAATACTTTGTAGAGCCACCTTTTGCGGCTATCACAGCTCCAACTCACTTTGGATAAGTCTCTATGAGCTTGCCACATCTTGCCACTGGGATTTTTGCCCATTCCTCCTTGCAAAACTGCTCCAGCTCCTTCAAGTTGGATGGTTTGCACTTGTGAACAGCAATCTTTAAGTCTGACCACAGATTTTCTATTGGATTGAGGTCTGGGCTTTGACTAGGCCATTCCAACACATTTACGTGTTTTTACTTAAACCACTCAAGTGTTGCTTTAGCAGTGTGTTTGGGGTCATTGTCCTGCTGGAAGGTGAACCTCCGTCCTAGCCTCAAATCACACACAGAGTGGTACAGGTTTTGCTCAAGCATATCCCTGTATTTAGCACCATCCATCATTTCCTCAACTCTGACCAGTTTCCCAGTCCTGACTGCTGAAAAACATCCCCACAGCATGATGCTGCCACCACCATGTTTCACAGTGGGGGTGGTGTTCTTTGAGTGATGTGATGTGTTGTGTTTGTGCCAGACATAGCGTTTTCTTTGGCCAAAAAGTTGAATTTTAGTCTCATCAGACCAGAGCACCTTCCTCCATACATTTTGGGAGTCTCCCACATGCCTTTTCACAAACTCAAAATATGGCATTTTGGTTTTTGCTGAAAGTAATGGCTTCCTTCTGGCCACTCTGCCATAAAGCCCAACTCTATAGAGTGTATGGCTTATTGTCATCCTATGTACAGATACTCCAGTCTCTGCTGTGGAACTCTGCAGCTCCTCCAGGGTTACCTTAGGTCTCTGTGCTGCCTCTCTGATTAATGCCCTCCTTGCCCGCTCTGTGATTTCTGGTGTGCGGCCGTCTCTTGGCAGGTTTGCTTTTGTGCCATGTTCTTTCCATTTGGTTATGATAGATTTGATCGTGCTCCTAGGGATCATCAAAGATTTAGATTTTTTTTATAACCTAACCCTGACTTGTACTTCTCAACAACATTTTCCCTATACTTAGAGAGTAAGTTTAGAGAGTTCCTTGGTCTTCATGGCAGTGTTTGGTTAGTGGTGTCTCTTGCTTAGGTGTTGCAGCCTCTGGGGCCTTTCAAAAAGGTGTGTATATGTAATGACAGATCATGTGACACTTAGATTGCACACAGATGGACATCATTTCAGTAATTATGTGACTTCTGAAGGTAATTGGTTGCACCAGAGCTTTTTATGGGCTTCATAACAAAGGGGGTGAATACATTCGCCCATGCCAATTATCAGTTTTTATTTCTGAAAAATAGTTTTATGTATATATTTTTCTAATTTTACTTCACCAACTTAGACTCTTGTGTTCTGATTCATCACATATAATTCAGATTAAAAAAAATTTAGCTAAAGGCTGTAATGTAACAAAATAGGTAAAAAGCCAAGGCACTTTATATAAATATATATATGTAGGAAGGCCAGTATGGTGGCCTGAATTTATGGGGTGAGCCCGGGCGGTATTTAAGCAGGCCGCTCACCTGTGGTGCTTGTCGGTTTCCTGTGCGCGATATACGTCACTAGGCCAACGATTCGAATACCAGCGTCCGCAAGTTCTTGTCTCGCAAATTCCGGCATTCGCAATTTCCGTGCTCGAGAGTTTCGAAGCCCGTGTTACCGATTCGTAGTTCGTACCACGCGTCTGGCTCGGCTGTCGCAGGTAGGGTCCCGTCGAACTTTTGTTTTCACGCATTGTTAGATATCATGTCACTAAACCGTGATATCAAACTTACGAATCACTCGCAAATTTCACAACGTAACCGCAATGCATGCCACTCGCACTATCGTTATGTAACCATTTCTCGTTATTTAAAAACTACCGTGACGTAGACGTCGCTTCATTTCAGACATGTCTAAATTGTTACCACGTGTCAGTAGACAACCATTGGGATTCGCAATTCGCAATTTCTTATCGACGTCAGTTCGATACCAAGTCATTTTTCATTTCAGAACATTTCTAAAACACTTCTAACATTTCAAACCATTTCAAATCATTTCATTCGTTTCAGTCACGTACCGCGCTCCGATTCGAATCCAGTCGCATCTAAAGATGCACTGATTCGCTCCGGTGTGCCCAGTAGTTACGGCCTCATTTCAGTACATGCTCCAGAGTCACGTTCATTGTCAGTCCCTCGTTACAACTCACCGATTCGTACCTCTGTCATGGTTATCATTTCACTGCCACGTATCACGCTCCGATACAAATTCAGTCGCATGGAAATGCACCGATTTGTCTTGGCGTGCCCCAGGTATTTGCCACATTTCAGTACATGCTTCAGAGTCCGATTCGCAGTCAGCCGCAACAGCGGCATGATCGATTCGTGCCTCTGTCATGGCAACAAACTGTTACACCTGCACTTACCGCGCTCCGGTTCGAATCCAGTCGCATCTTCGATGCACCGATTCGTTATATGTGCTCAGCTATGACCAAGCTACTCCAGCAGTGTACCACCTTAATCTGTTAAACTCTCCAGAGATCCAGAGAAAAAGAGAAACACAAGGGGGAATCACAAAAGCTGTGTGATTCCCCCTTGTGTTTCTCTTTTTCTCTGGATCTCTGGAGAGTTTAACAGATTAAGGTGGTACGCTGCTGGAGTAGCTTGGTCATAGCAGAGCACATATTTTTCCTGGAACAGCCGTAAGGATCGCACATAGCAGAGGAATGGAAGCACTATTGGAGTGAACACCGCCCTGAGGCACCCACTTTGTCGCTCGGTACCCCTGCAGGGGTGATTATATCTGGTGAGTGGGGTAGCATCAGGGGGCGAGCACTTCAAGTCACCTTATGAAAAAATCGCACAGAAGTCACTGCGGTGTACCCTCTAGGGTGAAATAAGCAGCATTTATAGTTGAACTCTGCTCTTCCCACCTGGTTAACAACACTCTTTTCTGCATGGACTATATATAAAAACTTTTTAGAAATTAACTATATCACTTGTTACTAACACAAGTAATTGGAACCAATCGCATATATCTTTTTATTTATTGTTATTTATGCACATGGAGTGTTTTAATTGCATTAACATTTAGTTTGTCACTCAGAAGGACACCTCACGTTTCACATAGGACACTTCACGCTTCATAAGCGCCATACTGTCCCAATACTTTTGAACATTGGGGTTAATCATAACCCTACTCAATTCTTTGCATATATATATGGAAGGGGCAACACGGATATTACACTGATAATAATATGCACATATACTCTCGCACTATCTAACCATTTTATTTCTTGGCGCCATTTTGTCCCAATACTTTTGAACCCTGGGGTCAAGTTTTTAATTTTCTTCTTTTTTCGCACTGCTCTTTTTCGCACTGTTCACCACAATATTTTTTCACTCATTTATTATATATTCCAACTTGGATGACACTTTTATCCTGCTTGGGGGGGACACATTTTACTCAGCAATTTCTAAAGTACTGGTGTTTTTGAATTTTTGCTTATTCCCATATATATGGTCCCCTTTTGTTTAGACCGTATTACGTTTTGACACTGGTGGAGCTTTTACGCATTGGAGTGATTTGGATTTAGTCTGTATCTTATGACATTCTTACCCGTTATTTAATAATAATATAGAGGGCAGCGCCGTTTCCATTCTCATCTTACCTATCTACCAATGTTTTTTCGGTTGCCTCATTTCAGTACATGCTCTAGAGCCCGGTCTGCGGTCGTTTGCAGTCACGGCATGACCAAGCTGGACCTCTGTCATGGCAAAGATTTCACTCATTTCATAATCAAGGCAAACATTTCAAATAATTTTGTTGTCACTAGATTGCAAATCACCTTACAAGTTACTGCTTCAAGTTAGCCAGCAAACCCTTCACGAGTTATCACCTTTCATTTAAAATGCAGTCACGGCACACAGATTCGTGCCTCTGTCATAGCATAGACATTTCACCCATTCTATTTTAATTTCATGCTTCTGTCGCTTAAACACATTACAAGTCACTTTTCAAGTCAGGTAGTCAGACCCTTCACCGGTTGTCATCTGTCATTTCCTCCAGGTCAGTCAAAGTTCAAAAAAAAAAAAGCCACACCCCATCTTCCTTCGAAGTTCAGTCATGGTCCCAATTCATTGGTTAAAACCTTCGCCTCACTACTATCCCCCCTTATAGTCGCACAATCCGATTTATGTTGGTATCATTTCATACACTTTACAAACTGATTCGTATCAGGATTCATTGTATACAACATACAGAAGATTAGTATCGGATTCATTTCATACACCTTACAACCAGTTCATATCGGACTAAATTTCATACACAAAAAAAAAAAAGCACAACTCCCCGCAATCGTTGCAAGCACGCATCCAAGCATAAACTTCTTGCATTTGTTGCAAGCACACGTCGAAACATACCTTCTTGCAATCGTTGCAAGCGCACATCCAAGCACAACTTCTTGCAATCGTTGCAAGTATGCATCCAAACATAACTTCTTGCAATCGTTGCAAGCGCACATCCAAGCACAACTTCTTGCAATCGTTGCAAGTACGCATCCAAACATAACTTCTTGCAATCGTTGCAAGCGCACACCCAAGCACAACTTGCAATCGTTGCAAGTACGCACCCAAACATAACTTTTTGCAAACATGCAGGCATGCATTTAAGCATAACTTCTTGCAATCGTTGCAAGTACGCATCCAATTACAACTTCTTGCAATCATTACAAGTACGCATCCAATTACAACTTCTCGCAATCGTTGCAAGCACACATCCAAGCATAACTCTTGCAAGTCTTTGCAAAGCACGTGCAGTAATACGTACTTTTCACAGTCTCCACAAACACATCTTCAGCGACATAAACTCCCTTGCAATCATTGCAAGCACACATTTAAGCACAACTCTTACAGTCATTACAAAACACGCATCTTAGCATAACTTCTTGCAAACATTGCAAGCATACACCTAAGCATAACTTTCTGCAATCATTGCAAGCACGCATCTAGTCACAAACCTCTTGCAATTGTTGCAAGCACACATCTAAGCATAACTTCTTGCAATCATTGCAAACACGTATCCAAACATAACTTCTCGCAATCATTGCTAACACGCATCCAAGCACAACTCCTTGCAGTCCGTGCAAGCACATGCAGTAATACGGACTTCTCACAATCACTGCAAATACATCTCTATTGACACAAACTCCTTTGCAATCGTTGCAAGCACGTATTTAAGCACAACCCTTGCAATCATTACAGGCCTCGCATCTTAGCATGACTACTTGCAATAAGTACAAACACATTCCCAGTGGCACACAATCAGTCACACATCATTCTTCAGTGGCACTTAATCGGCCAGTTGTCTCCAGTGGCATCTTCATACGATCCACTCGTCATTTCTGTATCATTTCTCGCTTAGGTCAGTTGAGTTCAGGTTCAATCCCACACCAGGTATCGTATTGCCACACACAGCTGGCTCCTTCTCATAACACCATTAGGCTATACCTAGCCAGCACCCAGCATTTCCTGTCCTTACAGGACCCCAGAGAGCCGTCTGTGTCTATGGCCCATACAGTAAGATCCCTTCTACGTGGCATCCAGAAGCATCAGCCCATAGCTAACAGCAACACTTGCCCATCACAACTGCCATCTTTACGGACATGTCACAAACCTCACACATTCCCCAGTCTAGTCATCCAAGCAGCCATCTACCTGGCCTTTTGTGGTTTTCTACAGCCTAACAAATTCAGACACCACTTGACTCGCTGAAAAAAAAACAAAAAAAAAAACATTACGTCTTTCAGCTTGCGGTCTCCAAAACTCAACAAACCGGAACTGAGGTCTACAATAACCTCTTCCAAACTAATAACTCCATGCAGGCCAGCCTCCCCCCTTGACAAGCTGACCCGCATCAGGCCAGTTCCCCAAGACTTCACCCATACATGGGTGTGTACTAAGAAGCAGCTTCAGTCTTTCCCGGGAATGCTCAAATTTGCAATACAGGTCATTTCCCCAGGATTGATATTCTGTGTCTTCCTCTCCCACACACAGGACCCCTTGCAGATCTTTAATTTAGACGCCCGGCGGTGGCGGACCTATCAATGCCAGAAAGTCGCATACTACGTGGATCGGTATATCAATGTTTATACCATCCATGTCGCCCTCATCACCCCAGGTAGTGACAGATTTTGGCCACCATTGGTTTACAAGAACATGGCCTCCAGTGACACTCCAAACCCCGTGTTTACACGGACTTCCTCCCTCTTCAAGCTATACCCGGTCATGGCAGCCGCTCAACTCTAGGGTCATATCTGGACAGGACAGGCCATGGCTTTCGCCACCGACAACCGGTCCGAGGCTATCTTCTTGATGAAGCCAGGTCCGCATCGCTCTGTTATGTCGTTCCTGCGCAGGCTGATGCAATTATCTTGGCAACACCAGTCAATGTCCACTGCACGTTCATTCCAGGCTGCCATCCTCGGGGACATGTTTACTATCTTTACTAGTTCACCATTTGGCCTTCTCCCCAGGTTGATCATATAAGCAGCCATTAACTTAGCCTACTACGGGTTCTGGCGGCCCAGCGAGTTCACCAGCAGAAATTCTGCAGGCCAAGTTCTGAGTAGTTGGCTCTCTACCAACACCATTTCTTCCTTTACCTTGCAGCGTCTAAAACCCAGCAATCAAGCCCCGTGATAGACATCCATCTCCATAAAATAAACAACGTCCGGTGTCCTGTAACCATACTCGACAGCCTACTGTTACTCCTACCGGTACACTCAAACTCTAGTCCCTTATTACCTTTTCAGGCAAACCCTTGAGTGCCTGCCAGTTCATCAAACACCTGGGGGTTCTTCTACGCAGTCTATAGATATATATATATAGATATAGATATAGATAGATATATAGCCTTTCAATTGTAGAAAGGAGTAGAAAGGATAGCACTCTTTTTTGCAGTGGCACACAGTATGTATGTATGTATATATGTGTGTGTATATATATATATATATATATATATATATATATATATATATATATATATGTGAAAGAGTGGTGCTAAAAATAGTGGCATTTATACTAATATACCCAATAATGTGACTGGAATATTATAAATAAAAATCACTTATATTTCTTGTTTCAAATTCAATAAACAAATCCAGTGACTTGGTGCTTCAAAAACAAACATGTGCAGTCCACCCAAGTGCTGAAACAAATTGCTGTGTCACACTGAAAACACTTCTCCCGGATAAATAGTAATCAGATAAATAATATGCAAAAAAAAATACTATCTGTATTTGGTAGCCCACGGAAGATTAATGCCCTGTACACACGATCGGACATTGATCGGACATTCCGACAACAAAATCCATGGATTTTTTTCTGACAGATGTTGGCTCAAACTTGTTTTGCATACACACGGTCGCACAAAGTTGTTGGAATTTCCGATCGCCAAGAACGCGGTCACGTACACCACTTACAACGAGACTATAAAAGGGCAGTTCAGAACCAAGTGCGGCACCCTTTGGGCTCCTTTTGCTAATCTTGTGTTAGTAAAAGTTTGGTGAGAGACGATTCACGATTTTTCAGACTCGTGGCTTTCAGATCGTTTTCTGCTGTTCAGTTTGTGCTTGTGGGTCTGTATCTGTTCTTCAGTGCATGCAGCGAGTACAATTGACTTGTCATTGTGTTTGTGTTTGTTTGTTACTGATTTTCAGGTCGCTCTTCAC
This sequence comes from Lithobates septentrionalis, assembly GCA_037952835.1. Lineage (NCBI taxonomy): Eukaryota > Metazoa > Chordata > Amphibia > Anura > Ranidae > Lithobates > Lithobates septentrionalis. The sequence continues at coordinate 3,101,867 of JBBDGP010000111.1, read as the reverse complement.
AGGCCTTGCTGTTCTTCAGTGCGTTCTGTTACTTCGTTCTGAGCAGCCGACCGTTTCCTAGCCATGTTGCGTATATGCACTCCTCGTAGAGTTCGTGCTGTGCGGGGGCTTGGTGTTGGGGTCCTTACCTTGACACAAGTCCAGTCCATGAACAGGGTGGTGAGGAGTTCATGGACCAAGAATTGGTTGCTCCAGCGTGACCAGTTCTGTCACATGCCTTTGCTCCGTGAGATCCGTGAGAATAATCCTGATGATTTCAGGAACTTTCTCAGGATGACGGACCCCGTATTTCACCGTTTGTTGACTTTGTTGACCCCCTATATCAGCAGGCAGGATACCTGCATGAGGCAAGCCATCACTCCGGAGCAGAGGTTAGTCGCCACTCTGCTGTACTTGGCGATGGGGAGAAGCCTGCAGGACCTTAAGTTCTTGACAGGCATCTCCCCCCAGGCTCTGGGGATTATAATCCCTGAGACCTGTTCTGCCATCATCCAGGTCTTGCAGAAGGAGTATATTAAGGTAAGATTTTTTATCCTTTAACATCACATTTTATTGAATTTAATGTTTACTAATGTAATGTATTTCTTTCCCCATTCCCTAATTACCACGATTGTAATATGCTGTGAATGTCCCCTTTGTCCTCATGCATGCTGGATTTTTATGTAATTTTTATTTTTGTCCTTCATACATATTTGCCTTCACTAACCTTCCCAGCATGCTCTCCTGGGCCTATATTCACCTTGTGTAGTCACTTAACAATGTATTTTTTCAGCTCCATAGTAGTGCTTTACTCTAAAAAAACCCTAAAATGTTAAAGATTGTGACGTGTGCTTTAAATTCTAGCAGAGTGCCAGAGGTTTTTTTTTGGGTCACAAAATCATTTGGAACCCTCCCTCCCCCCAATTGCTAACTCAGCTGATACCAATCCTCTATCTGCTGACTGCCAAACCCATACACACTATACCCACCTCTTTTGTGGTCAGATTGATGGATGAATTCCCCAAAGCATGTAGAGCAAGGGCCTGCCTGAATACTTTTAAATGGTACTGTTTGAAGTTTTTGGATCCTATTATTATCTTGATAGGTAATAGCAGAATGTAAAAATGTGCTAAAATGTGTACAGTGTGTATATATATCTTTGTATTATGACACTTCTTACCTGTCCAGTGGGCTGCCAATAGTGTAAGTAAGGATAGGCTGGTCAAAGTAATACACATTATTTAGGCATTCATCTCTCAATGAAGTGGAGAGGGTTACCTGTCCAAAACATCTCTCCCCCCCTCGTAAAATTCACAAAATGGCCCATGAGGGGGGGAGGAATCTGATAGGTGGACCTTATACCTTTGTCTTTAAATACTCCTTAAAATAAATGTAATAGTGATGTTGGCCAAGAATGTTTGTGTCTAATCTGCTTTCCATGTTTATGTGAAAAATGATTAATTTTATTTTCTTGTTTGAATCCACAGTTTCCTTCCAACCCACAGGAATGGCAGACTGTGGCCTCCCACTTTGCCCAGCGGTGAGATTTTCCTAACTGCGGAGGGGCAATTGATGGGAAACATGTCCACATCATCCCACCACCCAACTCGGGGTCATACTATTACAACTACAAGGGGTTCAATAGTATTGTGATGTTGGCAGTGGTGACGGCTACCTACGAGTTCCTGTATGTGGACGTGGGGAAGAATGGCCGGATGTCAGATGGTGGAGTCATCGCCCAGATGGATATCTACAGACATCTCCAGAATGACAGCTTGGACTTTCCACCTCCAGAAGACAATGTGGAAGGACTCCCATTCGTCTTTGTTGCGGATGAAGCATTTGCGCTGGGGGACCATCTTATACGGCCATTCCCTATGAGGACCCCCGGACCATAGGGTTTTAATTACCGGCTAGCCAGAGCCAGAAAAGTGGTGGAGAACACATTTGGAATAATGGCCAGCCGGTTCCGCCTATTTCTTACACCCATACATATGGCGGAGTATAAACTCAATCATATCATCCTGCCGTGCTGTGTTCTCCACAAATTTTTACGGATAAATTCTGTGAACTATACTGGCTCAGTTGGGCCTGAATCCGGAATTCAAGTAAATGAACCAACCCTGACAGCGCTTGAAGCTGGCCGTCCTGGCTTGCCCCCCGAGTGCGTGAGGTCCGACTAAGATACATGGAATACTTTGCAGGTAGGGGGGCCATCAATATGCCAGACAATGTCTGAGACATTTTTTAAATAAAAAACAAATTTGAACAACTAAAATATTTGCTGACATTTACTGCTTGTCTTTCTTTTAGCTGACCCTGATATAAATTTGGGGAGTCCTGAAAATGGCGCGATTGTGTAACATTAGAAAGCATTGCTGGGTGTTATTTACTAAAGGCAAAGACACTTTGCACTACAAGTGCACTTGAGACTGCACTGAAACTGCGCTTGTAGTGCAAAGTGGATTTGCCCTTAGGAAATAACCCCCATTGTCACAGAAACCAACAATTTTAACAACCAAAAATTTGGGGAGCATTGAAAGAAGAATCCACACATTCTTGATGAACAATCTTTTTAATACAAGCACAATCACATGTGCATTTATCAAAGGTTTTTAAAACAAACCAACATGTTTGTTGTATAACAATTTTTGGGGTCACATTAATAAAAGTAGAAATGTCCATTTAATGGAAAAACAGGCATGTTTAAAACCAACAAGAAATACACAAATCTGGAACTTACAAAGTTCAACTTTGTTATAAATTGAAGGCAATATCAGACATGAGTATTTCTAAACTGTGTTTTATATTGCGTTCAGATGGGGTGAAGTCACCCCTGGAAAAGCCAAATTTTGAAGATGCACACAAATTCACGAATGTCAACATGTGCTAGCTGTCATCACGGGGGATCAAGGGACGTGTTTTGTGAGTGCAACCCCGTCCTCTCAGCTACTTTATTATTGAGGAAGGGGTTGCACCCACAAAACGCATACATTGATCTCCCGTGATGGCAGATAGCATATGTTGACACACTGTATGCATCTTCAAAATTTGGCTTTTCGACACTATGTAAAAAAAGTGCAACAGTTAGGGATTTCGAGGGGTTTTAAACTCTCCCTAAAACATCAATGATGTTCTTCATTTTGTTTTTAACATCATTGATGTTTTTCTGGATGTTTTTCAAGTCCCTATTACACCCCATGATCTCCCCGATCAGGATCTGGGCACTCTCACTGGTGAAATGTCCTTCATCCATAACATTCCGATCACCTAAAAATATATTAAAAAACCCACACCATGTATTATAAATATGCCGCCATCCATCTCTTACCTGAGCCTGTGGTCGCAGACACTCACCTGTTGTGGTGACAATTTCCACCACGTCTCCTTCCTCCTCCTCCTCCTGTTGCCTTTGGGGGATTTCCCCTTCTTCCTGAGGTGGGGGGTCTGTGGTCTCCTCAGATGAGTGGTGTCTTTTCTCCCCTATGTAAAAAAAAAAAAGGTATACTTAGCACACAGATATTTGATGACTAGGGATGAGCTTCGTGTTCGAGTCGAACCCATGTTCGACTCGAACATCGGCTGTTCGACCGTCCGTCGAATTGCGAACGTTATGGGCCGTTCGCGCCAAATTCGTGTGGCGCGTCACGGCCCATAATTCACTGCGGCATCGCAGTGCATTGCTGGCTGATGATTGGCCAAGCATGCACTATGACCCGCATGCTTGGCCAATCACAGCGCCGTCAGTAGAGAGAGCTGTAATTGGCCAAAGCCAGGGTGGCTTTGGCCAATTATGGCTCAGGGGATTTAGTACACGCCCCACACTATATAAGGCCGCCTGCACGGCGGCCCTGTGTAGTGTGTTCCGGTGTGCTGATAGAGAGAGAGACAGACAGTGTCATTTGATTTGAGTTAGATAGATTAGGCTAGATCTGTTCCTGCTATTTACATTTAGTGCAGTGCGTCCTGCTCACAGTGTTCAGCTAGATCCGTTCCTGCTATTTACATTTAGTGCAGTCAGTGCGTCCTGCTCACAGTGTTCAGCTAGATCCGTTTCTGCTATTTACATTTAGTGCAGTGCGTCCTGCTCACAGTGTTCAGCTAGATCCGTTCCTGCTATTTACATTTAGTGCAGTGCGTCCTGCTCACAGTGTTCAGCTAGATCTGTTCCTGCTATTTACATTTAGTGCAGTGCGTCCTGCTCACAGTGTTCAGCTAGATCCGTTCCTGCTATTTACATTTAGTGCAGTGCGTCCTGCTCACAGTGTTCAGCTAGATCTGTTCCTGCTATTTACATTTAGTGCAGTGCGTCCTGCTCACAGTGTTCAGATAGATCCGTTCCTGCTATTTACATTTAGTGCAGTCAGTGCGTCCTGCTCACAGTGTTCAGCTAGATCTGTTCCTGCTATTTACATTTAGTGCAGTGCGTCCTGCTCACAGTGTTCAGCTAGATCTGTTCCTGCTATTTACATTTAGTGCAGTGCGTCCTGCTCACAGTGTTCAGCTAGATCCGTTCCTGCTATTTACATTTAGTGCAGTGCGTCCTTCTCACAGTGTTCAGCTAGATCTGTTCCTGCTATTTACATTTAGTGCAGTGCGTCCTGCTCACAGTGTTCAGCTAGATCTGTTCCTGCTATTTACATTTAGTGCAGTGCGTCCTGCTCACAGTGTTCAGATAGATCCGTTCCTGCTATTTACATTTAGTGCAGTGCGTCCTGCTCACAGTGTTCAGCTAGATCTGTTCCTGCTATTTACATTTAGTGCAGTGCGTCCTGCTCACAGTGTTCAGCTAGATCTGTTCCTGCTATTTACATTTAGTGCAGTGCGTCCTGCTCACAGTGTTCAGCTAGATCCGTTCCTGCTATTTACATTTAGTGCAGTGCGTCCTGCTCACAGTGTTCAGCTAGATCTGTTCCTGCTATTTACATTTAGTGCAGTGCGTCCTGCTCACAGTGTTCAGCTAGATCCGTTCCTGCTATTTACATTTAGTGCAGTCAGTGCGTCCTGCTCACAGTGTTCAGCTAGATCCGTTCCTGCTATTTACATTTAGTGCAGTCAGTGCGTCCTGCTCACAGTGTTCAGCTAGATCTGTTCCTGCTATTTACATTTAGTGCAGTCAGTGCGTCCTGCTCACAGTGTTCAGCTAGATCCATTCCTGCTATTTACATTTAGTGCAGTCAGTGCGTCCTGCTCACAGTGTTCAGCTAGATCTGTTCCTGCTATTTACATTTAGTGCAGTGCGTCCTGCTCACAGTGTTCAGCTAGATCCGTTCCTGCTATTTACATTTAGTGCAGTGCGTCCTGCTCACAGTGTTCAGCTAGATCTGTTCCTGCTATTTACATTTAGTGCAGTGCGTCCTGCTCACAGTGTTCAGCTAGATCTGTTCCTGCTATTTACATTTAGTGCAGTGCGTCCTGCTCACAGTGTTCAGCTAGATCCGTTCCTGCTATTTACATTTAGTGCAGTGCGTCCTGCTCACAGTGTTCAGCTAGATCTGTTCCTGCTATTTACATTTAGTGCAGTGCGTCCTGCTCACAGTGTTCAGCTAGATCCGTTCCTGCTATTTACATTTAGTGCAGTCAGTGCGTCCTGCTCACAGTGTTCAGCTAGATCCGTTCCTGCTATTTACATTTAGTGCAGTCAGTGCGTCCTGCTCACAGTGTTCAGCTAGATCTGTTCCTGCTATTTACATTTAGTGCAGTCAGTGCGTCCTGCTCACAGTGTTCAGCTAGATCCGTTCCTGCTATTTACATTTAGTGCAGTCAGTGCGTCCTGCTCACAGTGTTCAGCTAGATCCGTTCCTGCTATTTACATTTAGTGCAGTGCGTCCTGCTCACAGTGTTCAGCTAGATCCGTTCCTGTTATCTTTCTACTGACAGGTAGGCTTGTCTGGTTACAGTATATAAAGCTACCTGAAGAAAATTACAGGTGTTCTATCCCAGCTTAGTGCAGCTACAGGCCATTAGTATGTCTGGAAGGCCAAGAAGGAGAGGCAGACAGTCACAAGCCAATAAGAGAGGGCAAGCAGGCTCTGTGTCTAGTGCTGGTCGTGGAGACGGTGCATCCTCATCAGCACGTGGCCATGGGACACGCTTGGCCTTTTTTTCGGCAGCTGGCCGTGTTGAGCCGCAACATGCGGAAGACTTGGTCGAGTGGACCAAGCCGTCCTCATCCTCCTCATCCTCTCTCACCCATGCCCAGGGTGCTTTGTCTGGCAAAGCAGCGGCCTCTTCCCTCAGCTCAATGTCATCAGTGACTCCTTCCCTAGCTCCACCATGTCCTCCTGAGGATTCCCTCGAACTGTTTGACCACAGTGTTGGGTACATGCTCCAGGAGGATGCCCAGCGTTTGGAAGGCTCTGATGATGATACTGAGCTCGATGAAGGCAGTAACATGAGCACGGACAGAGGGGGTGCCCAAGAAGGACAGCAATCTGGCAGTCATGCTCCCCCTGCTGCAGCATACTGCCAGGTTTGCTCCAGTGATGAGGAGGGAGGGGATGATGAGGTCACTGACTCAACGTGGGTGCCTGATAGGAGAGAGGAGGAGGAGGAGGAGGAGGAGGCGGCACATCACCAAGAGGCAGGATGCCCTCCGGGGGCCAGCCTAAGGGCAGCACATTGACTGCATCACACCCCAAAGCTCCACATGTGCAGGGCGCTGCAGTCTCTGCGCGTTATTCAAAAAGTTCTTTGGTGTGGGCCTTTTTTGAGACGAGTGCATCAGATCGCACCGCTGCTATTTGCAACATATGTCTCAAGCGTATCTCGCGTGGCCAAAACATCTCCCGCTTGGGTACCACATGCTTGACCAGACATATGTTGACCTGCCATGCAGTTCGTTGGCAAGCATATCTAAAAGACCCACACCAAAGAACAAAGAGGATCTCTCCTTGCTCGTCATCAGCTGAGATTTCCAACCCCACTAGACCTTCAGTCCTCTCTGAGACCTGCAGTGAGAGGAATGAAGGTGTAGAATTAGGTGTGTCACAGCCAAGTACTTGTGGGCAATCTGCTTTTGGTACACCGACATCAGATTGTACCAGGCAAATTTCCCTGCCCCAGCTGCTGCACCGCCGAAAGAAGTTTGCTCCCAGCCATCCACATGCCCAGCGGTTGAATGCTAGCTTGGCAAAATTGCTAGCACTTCAACTGCTGCCTTTTCAGTTGGTAGACTCTGCCCCCTTCCGTGAGTTTGTGGAATGTGCGGTTCCTCAGTGGCAGGTACCCAAACGCCACTTTTTCTCACGGAAGGCGATTCCGGCTCTCTACCGGCATGTGGAAGGCAATGTCCATGCCTCGCTGGACAGGGCGGTCAGCGGTAAGGTGCATATTACCGCTGACTCATGGTCCAGCAGGCATGGACAGGGACGTTACTTAAGTTTCACGGCGCATTGGGTGACTCTGCTGGCAGCTGGGAAGGATGCAGGACAAGGTGCAGTAGTGTTGGAGGTTGTTCCGCCACCACGCCTCCAAAATGCTGATTGTGACACACCTCTCTCCTCCACCCCCTCCTCTTCTTCTTCCTCCATGGCCTCTTCCTCGGAACCAGCGGTGCTCCGTAGGCGTTCAAGGGGCTACGCAAGTACGCAGGCCAAAAGATGCCATGCGGTGCTTGAGCTGGTGTGCTTGGGGGACAGGAGCCACACTGGGGCAGAGGTTCTGTCAGCTCTGCAGGGGCAGGTTCAGAGGTGGTTGACGCCACGCCAACTTAAGGCAGGAATGGTGGTTTGCGACAATGGCACCAACCTCCTCTCTGCCCTCCGACAGGGACAACTGACCCATGTGCCCTGTTTGGCTCACGTCCTTAACTTGGTGGTGCAGCGGTTCTTGGGCAGGTACCCGGGCTTACAGGATGTCCTGAGGCAGGCCAGGAAAGTCTGTGTGCATTTCCGCCGGTCATATAATGCCAGTGCTCGGCTGACGGACCTCCAAAAGGAGTTTAACCTGCCCAAGAACCGCCTAATCTGTGACATGCCCACCAGGTGGAACTCAACGTTGGCCATGCTGCAGCGTCTGCACACGCAGCAGAGGGCCATCAATGAGTACCTGTGCGACTATGGCACCAGGACAGGGTCAGGGGACCTTGGTTTTTTTTCCCCACGCCAGTGGGCCATGATCAGGGATGCATGCACTGTCCTGTCACCATTCGAGGAGGCCACGAGGATGGTGAGCACTGACAGTGCATGCATCAGTGACACTGTCCCCCTTGTCCACCTGTTGGAGCACACGCTGCGTGGAATAATGGACAGGGCACTTGAGGCAGAACAGAGGCAGGAAGAGGAGGACTTCCTTAGCTCTCAAGGCCCCCTTTATCCAGACAGTGTTCCTGCGTGCCCGCCGATCACACAGGAAGAGGACGAGGAGGAGGAGGAGGAAGATTGTGTCAGTATGGAGGTGGAGCCTGGCACTCAGCATCAGCAGTCTTTAAGGGATCAGTCCCAAGGAACACATGGACTTGTACGTGGCTGGGAGGAGGTGGCTGCGGACGTTGTTGTCCTTAGTGACCCAGAGGACTCCGGACCGAATGCCTCAGCAAACCTACGCTGCATGGCCTCCCTGATCCTGCAAAGCCTGCGTAAGGATCCTCGTATTCGTGGTATCAAGGAGAAGGACCAATACTGGCTGGCAACCCTCCTTGATCCACGTTACAAGGGTAAGGTTGCGGACCTTATCTTGCCATCGCAGAGGGAGCAGAGGATGAAACATCTTCGGGAGGCCTTGCAGAAAGGTCTGTGCAACGCGTTCCCAGAGACTGGGAGGTTACAAACTCCTGTTTCTGGACAACGTGTTGCTGAGGCTTCGGTCAGTCAAAGAAGGAGCGGTGGAGAAGGTGGCCGTCTGACCGATGCGTTCAGACAATTTTTTGGTCCGCAGCCCCAAGGTATGATCGGTTCCAGCAACCATCGCCAGCGTCTGTTTTACATGGTGCAGGAATACCTAGGGGCAAGATCAGACTTGGACACCTTTCCCACCGAAAATCCTCTGGGTTACTGGGTCTTGAGGATGGATCACTGGCCAGAGCTTGCACAGTATGCAATTGAGCTACTGGCCTGTCCTGCATCCAGCGTTCTTTCGGAACGCACATTCAGTGCTGCTGGAGGCGTGGTAACCGATCACAGGGTGCGTCTGTCCACTGACTCGGTCGATCGGCTGACCTTCATAAAAATGAATCAGTCTTGGATCACCACCAGCTACCAAGCACCTGATGCTGATGTAACTGAATAATTTTTTTCAGATCCCTTCAAAGACTGCCTATGCTGATGCTGAGTGACTATCCCTGAGTAATTATCCTCTTCCACCTCAATCATCACGCTGATAGCTTGTAAGAACATTTTTGGTTCTGGGCGCCACCACCAGTGCCTAAGGCACAATTTTTCAGCCCCTGTTTAACAGGGGCGTGTAATTACAATTTTTGATGTAATACTTTGCAGCAGGGCTCGTTCCTGCATTCCAACTAGAGTGTCTGTGAGGGGTTGCAGTGTTGTGGCACCAGCACCAGTGCCTAAGGCCCAATTTTTCTGCCCCTGTCTAACAGGGGCGTGTAATTACAATTTTTGATGCAATACTCTGCAGCAGGGCTCGTTCCTGCATTCCAACTAGAATGTCTGTGAGGGGTTGCAGTGTTGTGGCACCAGCACCAGTGCCTAAGGCCCAATTTTTCTGCCCCTGTCTAACAGGGGCGTGTAATTACAATTTTTGATGCAATACTTTGCAGCAGGGCTCGTTCCTGCGTTCCAACTAGAGTGTCTGTGAGGGGTTGCAGTGTTGTGGCACCAGCACCAGTGCCTAAGGCCCAATTTTTCTGCCCCTGTCTAACAGGGGCGTGTAATTACAATTTTTGATGCAATACTTTGCAGCAGGGCTCGTTCCTGCGTTCCAACTAGAGTGTCTGTGAGGGGTTGCAGTGTTGTGGCACCAGCACCAGTGCCTAAGGCCCAATTTTTCTGCCCCTGTCTAACAGGGGCGTGTAATTACAATTTTTGAAGCAATACTTTGCAGCAGGGCTCGTTCCTGCATTCCAACTAGAGTCTCTGTGAGGGGTTGCAGTGTTGTGGCACCAGCACCAGTGCCTAAGGCCTAATTTTTCAGCTCCTGTTCAACAGGGGCATGTAATTACAATTCTTGATCTAATATTTCACAGCAGGGCCCTGTGAGGGCTTACAGTGTTGTGGCCACAGCAACACCTAAGGCCCAAATTTCTGCTGAGTATATAGGGCAGGACCCTACTTTCAAACATCTAACTTACAAACGACTCCTACTTGCAAACGGAAGGAGACAACAGGAAGTGAGATGAAATCTACCCCTAGGAAGGGAAATTCTCTCCTGTAAGAGTTAATATGGGAAAACAATTTCTCCTTTCCACTGATGCTTTCCAATCCTTGTTCCACAAAAAAACCCACATTTTCAAAAAACATTTTTCATTGGGACAAAAAAGTGAGGTGAAATCTTCTGAAGAGGAGGAAAGACAGCAAAACAAATGTCACAGGGGTGATAACCCTTCCCTATGTTTTCCAAAAAGCTTAAAAAAGATTTTTTGGCTGGAGCTAAACACGTTAAAAATGTACCCGTTCAAAATTACAAAGAGATTCTACTTAACAACAAACCTACAGTCCCTGTCTTGTTTGCACCGCCTGTATACTGCTGTTCAGAGTATATAGGGCCTTTCCTTATTTTAATTTGGGTGCGGGGTTCCCCTTAATATCCATACAGGACCCAAAGGGCCTGGTAATGGACTGGGGGGGTACCCATGCCGTTTGTCTCACTGATTTTCATCCATATTGCCATGACCCGACATGACATTAAACCCGCAAGCAGTTTTAAATGAGATTTTTTCCTTTAAAAATGACATTTGGTGCAGGGACTGTTCTAAACATGGGAAACACGCGTCACTTTACAGGCATACTATAGACACCCCCCAGGTACGATATTTAAAGGAATATTTCACTTTTTTTTTTTACTTTAAGCATCATTAAAATCACTGCTCCCGAAAAAACGGCCGTTTTTAAAAGTTTTTTTTGCATTGATACATGTCCCCTGGGGTAGGACCCGGGTCCTCAAACCATTTTTCGGACAATACCATGCAAATTAGCCTTTAAAATGAGCACTTTTGATTTCGAACGTTCGAGTCCCATAGACGTCAATGGGGTTCTAACGTTCGTGCGAACTTTCGGTCCGTTCGCGGGTTCTGGTGCGAACCGAACCGGGGGGTGTTCGGCTCATCCCTATTGATGACAGAAATAGAATTATGAAACATTGCTTGGAAGTGGGGTACAATTGTCTATTTTGGCAGAGTCCCAAGATGAAGAAATATTTTTACTTTGTCAAGCTTGAATGCTTACTTGTTTTGTACAAGCTTCACAGATGGAGACACCCCTATAGTATACACTGGAGCACCTGTGTGGGCCCCCTAATAAAAAGGGTGTTCTTGTGTCCCACACTAGTGCTCCTGTGTCCAGATGTGTAAACAGCTGCTGAGTGTCCTCTCCTTACACAGAATCTAGTTTGCATATCATTCTAGTTAACAACCCATCTAGACAACAAAATTATTTGAAGAGAAGTAGGCTAGCAAAAATGTATTTAAATGCATATGTCCAAAACATGGTGTTTTCTATGCCGAACGAACAATGTTTCATATGAACGAATAATGTGCCCATGAACATGAAAGTTGCCATTTTAAACTGTACAACAGTTAACCACTTTAGCCCCGGACCATTATGCTGCCTAAGGACCAGAGGTCTTTTTCCAATTTGGCACTGTGTCGCTTTAACTGCTAATTGCGCGGTCATGCAATGCTGTACCCAAACAAAATTTGCGTCCTTTTCTTCCCACAAATAGCGCTTTCTTTTGATGGTATTTGATCACCTCTGCGGTTTTTATTTTTTGCGCTATAAACAGAAAAAGACCGAAAATTTTGAAAAAAAATGATATTTTCTACCTTTTTTATAAAAAAAATCCAATAAACTCAATTTTAGTCATGCATTTAGGCCAAAATGTATTCAGCCACATGTCTTTGGTAAAAAAATGTCAATAAGCGTATATTTATTGGTTTGCGCAAAAGTTATAGCGTCTACAAACTAGGGTACATTTTCTGGAATTTACACAGCTTTTAGTTTATGACTGCCTATGTCATTTCTTGAGGTGATAAAATGGCAGGGCAGTACAAACCCCCCCCAAATGACCCCATTTTGGAAAGTAGACACCCCAAGGAAATTGCTGAGAGGCATGTTGAACCCATTGAATTTTTTTTTTTTTTGTCCCAAGTGATTGAATAATGACAAAAAGAAAAAATATTTACAAAAAGTTGTCACTAAATGATATATTGCTCACACAGGCCATGGGCATATGTGGAATTGCACCCCAAAATACATTTAGCTGCTTCTCCTGAGTATGGGGATACCACATGTGTGGGACTTTTTGGGAGCCTAGCCCCGTACGGGGCCCCAAAAACCAATCACCGCCTTCAGGATTTCTAAAGGGCCGTACACACGATCGGACTTTTTGACAACAAACATGCAAATGAGCTGTTTTGGAGCAACATCCGACCGTGTGTACGCTCCATCGGACAAACTTTTTCAGTTTCCATCGGACTTTTGTTGGCTGTGCGAATGGACAAACTTTCCGGCAACAAAAGTCCGATGGAGCAAAGTCTGATCGTGTGTACACAAAGCCATCGGACTTTTGTACAAACTACAGTACGCAGCCGCGAGAATGTTTCCAGCATGATCGGATCGCGCTGGTTCTCGGCGGCAGGGTACTGTGCATCTCGCGCTGGCTGCAATAGGAAAAACACATTTTCCTACTGCGGCTAGCGCGAGAGGGAATTCCCCTCTGGGGAATACCAAGCCCTTCGGTCTGGTATGGATTTTAAGGGGAACCCCTACGCCGAAAAAAACATACCAAACCCTTATCCCGGCCCCCCACCCTATGTGAATGAGTATGGGATACATCGTACCCCTACCCATTCACCTAGGGAAAAAAGTGTCAATAAAACACAGTACACAGGTTTTTAAAGTAATTTATTAGGCAGCTCCGAGATCTTCTTCCGACTTCTGGGGTCCTCTTCCGACTTCGGGGGTCATATGACCACGCCCCCTTATGACCTCATAGTCCCAGCATGCCCCGGGACTGTGATGTCATAGGGGGCGGGGTCACCGCCTATATAAGTCCGTTGTGGAGCGCACAGAGAGCATTCTGGCTGGAGAGAGCGTTGTGTCAACATCTCTGGAAGAGAAGAGGGAAGAAGACGATCCAGAGGTCCGGACCACCGCTGGCAAAAGAGCACCAGAAGATAGCGGTGGAGCCGGTGTCTTGTCGAATACAGTCCCCTATGCAAAAGTGTCCTCCCTGTACTGCGCAGGCGCAGTATGGAGGACAAACGAGACGCCGAAAGTCTCCGAAGTTCAACAGCTGATCGTCAGCTGTACACGGCGCCTGCGCATTTATTCTCACCCTATGTCCAGGATCATTCCCTACTATCCAAGTGGACATAGAGTTAGAATAAATAGTTGCCGAGCGCAGCGAGGCCGTGCCTGAAGCGTGGCGAGCGAAGCGAGCCCGCGAGGGGCCCTCTTGCAAAGCCATCACTAACAAGTGCCCGAGCGCCGTGTACAGCTGATGGTCAGCTGATCAACTTTGGACATTTTCGGCATCTCCTTCTCCTCCGTACTGCGCAGGCGCCGCGCCTGCGCAGTACGGGGCGGACACTATCTGATAGGAGGAAACTATATGTCAGAACACCGGCAGAAGGTGCGGACACCGGGAGAAGATGCCGGAGAGACCCCCGAAGTCGGAAGAGGACCCCCGAAGTGAGAAGAGGACTCCGAAGTCGGAAGAAGACCCCCGAAGTCGGAAGAGGACCCCCGAAGTCGGAAGAAGACCCCGAAGCTGCCTAATAAATTACTTTAAAAACCTGTGTACTGTGTTTTATTGACACTTTTTTCCCCAGGTGAATGGGTAGGGGTACGATGTACCCCATACTCATTTACATAGGGTGGGGGGCTGGGATCTGGGGGCCCTCTTATTAAAGGGGGCTCCCGGATTCTGATAAGCCCCCCGCCCGCAGACCCCGACAACCAACGGCCAGGGTTGTCGGGAAGAGGCCCTTGTCCTCACCAACATGGGGACAAGGTGCTGTGGGGGCCCCCTTCCCCCACAGCACGCACCCCCCATGTTGAGGGCATGTGGCCTGGTACGGCTCAGGAGGGGGGGTGCTCGTTCGTCCCCACCCCCTTTCCTGACCGGCCGGGCTGCGTGCTCGGATAAGGGTTTGGTATGGATTTTGGGGGGACCCCCACGCCGTTTTTTCGGCATAGGGGATTCCTCTTAATATCCATACCAGACCTAAGGGCCTGGTATGCCCCTGGAGGGGAACCCATGCCGGTTTTTTATTTAAAATTTGGTGTGGAGTTCCCCCTCAAGACTCATACCAAACAAAGTGCCTGGCATTGGTGGGGATCCAAGTCGGATCCCCGCACCAGTGTCAACCCGGCTCGCAAGGTGTCAATCTCGCCAAAAAAAAGTGGCGAGATTGACACAATATCAGATAACACTACACAAGTTGACCAAAGGGTGGTGGTAAAGAGCTGAAAAACCACGTAATATGGTGAAAGTTGGCTGGAAAAGTCCTGTCGTCTGTATGCAAGACAAACTTCTGGCCAACTCCCTTTGTACAAAAATCCAAGGGAAAGTTTGTACAAAGTCCTATCGTGTGCATGGGGCTTAAGGGTGTAAATTTTTGATTTCACTCTTCACTGCCTATCACAGTTTCAGAGGCCATGGAATGCCCAGGTGGCACAAACCCCCCCAAATGACCCCATTTTGGAAAGTAGACACCCCAAGCTTTTTGCTGAGAGGCATGGTGAGTATTTTGCAGCTCTCATTTGTTTTTGAAAATGAAGAAAGACAAGAAAAAACATTTTTTTTTTCTTTTTTCAATTTTCAAAACTTTGTGACAAAAAGTGAGGTCTGCAAAATACTCACTATACCTCTCAGCAAATAGCTTGGGGTGTCTACTTTCCAAAATGGGGGTCATTTGGGGGGGTTTTGTGCCACCTGGGCATTCCATGGCCTCCGAAACTGTGATAGGCAGTGAAGAGTGAAATCAAAAATTCACGCCCTTAGAAAGCCTGAAGGCGGTGCTTGGTTTTCGGGGTCCCGTACGCAGCTAGGCTCCCAAAAAGTCTCACACATGTGGTATCCTCGTTCTCAGGAGAAGCAGCAGAATGAATTTTGGGGTATAATTTCACATATTCCCATGGCATGTTTGAGCAATATATCATTTAGTGACAACTTTGTGCAAAAAAAAAAAAAATTGTCTCTTTCCCGCAGCTTGTGTCAGAATATAAAATATTCCATGGACTCGACATGACTCTCAGCAAATAGCTTGGGGTGTCTACTTTCCAAAATGGGGTCATTTGGGGGGCTTTGAACTGTCCTGGCATTTTATGCACAACATTTAAAGCTTATGTCACACATCACCCACTCTTCTAACCACTTGAAGACAAAGCCCTTTCTGACACTTTTTGTTTACATGAAAAAATTATTTTTTTTTGCAAGAAAATTACTTTGAACCCCAAACATAATATATATTTTTTTTAAAGCAAATGCCCAACAGATTAAAATGGTGGGTGTTTCATTTTTCTTTTTCACACAGTATTTGCGCAGCGATTTTTCAAACACATTTTTTGGGGAAAAAACTCACTTTTTAAAATTTTAATGCACTAAAACACACTATATTGCCCAAATGTTTGATGAAATAAAAAAGATGATCTTAGGCCGAGTACATAGATACGAAACATGACATGCTTTACAATTGCGCACAAACGTGCAGTGGCAACAAAATAAATACATTTTTAAAAGCCTTTAAAAGCCTTTACAGGTTACCACTTTAGATTTACAGAGGAGGTCTACTGCTAAAATTATTGCCCTCGATCTGACCTTTGCGGTGATACCTCACATGCATGGTGCAATTGCTGTTTACGTTTGACGACAGACCGCCGCTTGCGTTCGCCTTAGTGTGAGAGCAGGGGGCGACAGGGGTGCTTTTTTTTTTTTTTTTCTTTATTATGTTTTTTGCTTTTTTATCTTATTTTTAAACTGTTCCTTTCATTTTATTTTTTTTTAATCATTTTTATTGTTATCCAGGGAATGTAAATATCCCCTGTGATAGCAATAGGTAGTGACAGGTACTCTTTTTTGAAAAAATTGGAGTCTATTAGACCCTAGATCTCTCCTCTGCCCTCAAAGCATCTGACCACACCAAGATTGGTGTGATAAAATGCTTTCCCAATTTCCCAATGGCGCTGTTTACATCCGGCAAAATCTAAGTCATGAAATGCTCGTAGCTTCCGGTTTCTTAGGCCATAGAGATGTTGGAGCCACTCTGGTCTCTGATCAGCTCTATGGTCAGCTGGCTGAATCACCGGCTGCATTCTCAGGTTCCCTGTTGAGACAGGAGAGCCAGAGAAAAACACGGAAGATCGTGGGGGGGCATTCCGTCCCACGGCTTGTAAAAGCAGTCTAGAGGCTAATTAGCCGCTAGGATTGCTTTTACATGAAAGCCGACCGCTGGCTGAAAAGAATGATACCAAGATGATACCTAAACCTGCAGGCATCATTCTGGTATAACCACTCAAAGTCGTGAATGGCGTACCTGAAGACAAAAAAATGGTTAACAATAAAACACAGTAAACGGTAAAGTATAAAAAATTGCATACCTGAAAAACAAACATGATAAAACATAATAACAATAAAACATTGCAGAATAGAATACAGTAAAAAAGAGCAGAACAATAAAGAGAGAGAATATAGAGAGAGAGAACAATAAAACGACAACTATTTTTTTTTATTTTATATATATATATATATATATATATATATTTTTTACACTTTTTTTGTAACTAACTTTTATAACTGTAACCGATTCCAGGTTCGGGTCTCTCAAAATGTGATGGCATCTTGGGAGACCCTGTGAAAGTGCGCCTAGTCTGTGCAATGCTGTACCCTACGCTAATACTCAACTAGTGAATGGCAGCGTTCAAAACATTCACCAATGAAAAGACCAGGATTGTCAGGACAGGAGGGACAATAATAGCGGGTGTCATGCCTATATCCGCGCTTGCTGCAGACACAACATCTTTTTTGGGGGGGTTCGTTGGGTAGGGGTACTCGGGAGGACATAAAGAAAATGCCTCTCATGCAGCTGACTGCATTTGGTTGGGGATGTGAATGGGGGAAGTACGGGCGCTGCAGAAGCGGTGGGTTCCCAATTAGGATTGGCGAATGCAGCAGGAAGGGCACTATGGGCACGACGGGCCTGTGTTTGTCTTTTTGGTGGACACTACTTGTGCTTGCCACCTCACCAGCTCGAACAGCACTTATGGAACTCGCCACGTCACCCCGTGTTACTGCAGTGCTGGTTTGACTACGACCGGGGTGTACTAGGCCGCTGGTGCTTGCCAGTTCACCAAAACGCTACCAAAAAAACTGTTAGCGATCGCAGGGATCAGGCCTGACTCTGCGAACGCTGCAGTTATGCGTTTAGTGTTGTGTAAGTGACAGTGATCGATCGATACTGCACTTGGGTGGGCTGGGCTGGGCCGGGCGGAGGGGCAAAACGCAGGTGCTAGCAGGTATCTGGGCTGATCCCGCTAACACTGCGTTTTTGGGAACCCTAAACTGCTGGGGACGCTAGTATAGATCTGATCGGATCAGATATTGATCCGTTCAGATACTATACCACTAAGGGAGGTGTATGCTGCGTGCGTGGGTGTTAGCGGTACTGGTGCTAACCTGACACTGCCTGGGGCTGGTGCTTGCCAGTTCACCAAAACGCTACCAAAAAAACTGTTAGCGATCGCAGGGATCAGGCCTGACTCTGCGAACGCTGCAGTTATGTGTTTAGTGTTTTGTAAGTGACAGTGATCGATCGATACTGCACTTGGGTGGGCTGGGCTGGTCTGGGCGGAGGGGCAAAACGCAGGTGCTAGCAGGTATCTGGGCTGATCCCACTAACACTGCGTTTTTGGGAACCCTAAACTGCTGGGAACGCTAGTATAGATCTGATCGGATCAGATATTGATCCGATCAGATATTATACCACTAAGGGAGGTGTACGGTGGGTGAGTGGGTGTTAGCGGTACTGGCGCTAATCTGACGCTGCCCTGGGGCGACGCATATCACCGCCGGGCGATCAGGGGGCTAAACCTTTATTCGGTAATAAACGGCGGGTACCCTGACACTATAAAAAATAAACAAACTAACCAGCGTCACCCGTACCGGTTATACGGTGATCAGTGGTGAAAGGGTTAACTAGGGGGCAATCAAGGGGTTAAAACATTTATTAGGTAGTATATGAATATAAAAGGTGTAGAAATTGCGCCAACTCCTAAAAAATATGTAGTGAAGCAGCCAACACAGCAATCTGACCGTTGTAAATGTAAAAATGATAATAAAGTGTGGCGCTAACAAATAACAAAACACGTGTTATTGATCAGATAACAGTGATATCTATAGAGGGGTATCAAATTCTGAGGTGTATAGCTATTGTATTAGTGATGATTTCTTTGCTGAACACCAAAAAGAATCAAAGCAAGAAATACATTTTTTTTTCTCCTCTGTTTACTTGTCCATGTGATGGGCTGCTGAGGAATCGATCGCCCGATGACCAAAGCAAAATCCTGGAGGTTCCCGATTCCGATTTGGCACACCATCCGATGACATCTGATGAGACTCTGCATAAGATCACCACACGGATTGTCGCATCATACCATTTGACGGTACAAGCTCGCTTGACTCACCGCCAAGGGCCTGTGAGTCCACCTTGTCTGGTAAGGGTATCCCTTTGCTTTTTCCTCTGTGTTGAGACCGTCTGAATGAGTGAAGAATCCTTCCATATTTAAGGTTCCCTTCAAACAGCTCCTATACATTCCACAGGAAGACTGCCTGTTTTCAGACTGTTGTGGGGTTAAATATGAGCACTCCATCCACTTAATGATGGACTTTCAGTATTCACACATACTCACCTCTTTATGGACTTTTTACTTTCTGGTTTTGCCCTGATGAATACTATTTTTGCTGAGTTATACACACAATACACTGTGATACTCCGTTCACCTATATTATTGCACTTAATTTTGAAATATGTTACCCTATGTATAATATCCATACTCAATGGGTATATAGGTTAAAATATAGTACCCACTATTTGTATGTGTTTTCGCACACCTAAGTATTTATCGCTGTTGGATATTTTTCACATTTTATTCTATTTATTGCTTTGATTCTTTTTGGTGTTCTGCAAAGAAATCATCACTAATACAATAGGTATACACCTCAGAATTTGATACCCCTCTATAGATATCACTGTTATCTGATCAATAACACGTGTTTTGTTATTTGTTAGTGCCACACCTTATTATCATTAGGTAGTATATGGGGGTCCCTGTCGCTATAAAACGCTGACGGCGAACCTAAATATTTACGTCCCTAACTAGCGTCACCAGTGACACTAATACAACGATCAAAAAAATGATCGCTTAGCGACACTGGCGACAGGGGGTGATCAAGGGGTTAAAACTTTATTAGGGGGGGTTAGGGGGGTACCCTAGACCTAAAGGGGGGGAACAAAAAAAACACTGCTTGGTGTCAGTGTGGGGGTGATCGGGGGGCGATCAGGGGGGATCGGGGGTGTTTTGTGTGCCTGGCATGTTCTACTGTATGTGTGTGTGTTGTGCACTCACATTAATGTCTTCTCTCCTCGGCGCTGGAACGGAAAATACCGAGCCGAGGAGAGATGACATAATTTCCTTTGCTGCTGTTTAGCATACAGCAACAAAGGAATGTTCTGATTGGCCGGCGGCGATTGCGAGGGGGGGGGGCCACGAACGGATGGCCTTCCCCTCACCTTTGATCGCCGGGGGACAAAAGAGGACCGCCTCGGACACAGGGGGGGGTCCGATCGGACCCCCCACCCGCGGGAGGCAGATCACGTGTATTTACGTGAATTTGCCTGCCCGTGTTGCCTTGCCGACGTATATCGATCCTTATGTGGTTAAGAAAAGCACATGGAGCAGCACGAACGTTAGAAAAATAAAGAACAGGAACACAGGACAACTACTTACTCTTTTGCAGCACTCTCCCGATCCTTCTGTACTGCTCGTGCTCCCTTAATTTGAGGTCCGATCACCGCTTCCTGAGTTGATCCTTGGATCGTCATACACCAAAATTCTTTAGCAGACTCTTGACAACTTTTGCCATGATCTTGGCCTTTCTGACATTGGGGTTGGTGTAAGGTCCATACTTCCCGTCATAGCCCTCTTTAGGATTTCTTCCATCTTCAACATCTCCCCAAAGGACATATTTGAGGCCTTAAATCTTCTCTTCCAGGATCGGGACGTTTCTGGCTCCGGGCTTTCCTCCACCTCCTCCTCATTGCTGTAATTAGCACGCACCTGCTGTGTCTCCGCCATGTGCTCTTTCCCCACTGCGCCGAACGAGAAGGGGCGGGGAATAGACTAGAAAGAACGTCAGGGGTGGGCGGAGTTTCACACATGCGCAGTGTATATAAAGCGTAACATGCATGCATAGTACGTACGATCTGTGAGCGGAGGAAGGAGTATCCGAGGAGCCGATCATGATAACGAAGGTAAGATTAAAAATTTGGCCTATACTGCTTCTAGATTGAGGCCTATATTGGGACAAGATTAGGAGAGTTTAGTCTAACATTAGAGTTTGTCTTGTGTATTGCAGATAAAATGGATGGCTTCAATGACCACAACTTCCTCCTCCTGTTCATAGACAAATACAGGGAGCTGCCCTGTCTGTGGCACCCCCAATACAACAATAAACAAAAGAGGCAGGCAGCGCTGGAGAAACTGCTGGAGTTGGTGAAGCCGGTGGTCCCCACAGCAACCATACCCTATTTAAATGCCAAAATTGGTGGCCTGAGGAGCACTTATCTTAGGGAGCACAAGAAGGTCCAGGATTCCCAGAGATCTGGAGCTGCAGCAGATGGCATTTATGTCCCCAGGCTGTGGTACTATGAAAGACTGCAATTTCTGTCAGACCAGACTGAAGTCAGGGAATCCCTCTCAACCCTTCCTTCCACTCCTCCTTCCACCCTATCTTCCACCCCAGCTGAGGCTTCCGATGTCCAACCTGGGACTTCCAGCCAGGAAGAAGTGGAGGAGCCCAGCTTGAGCCAGGTATAGCATTCTTCTACAGATTTCTGGTCAATAAATAAATGATGTTTATTGGATGTTATTATTGATCACTAATTGCAGATTAAATAAAGGCGTTTACATATCAATAGACAGTAGTGGGCAAAAATAATTGGGACAAGAATGAAAAATGCTGGGCTCAGAATGATAGTCATAACAGGAACCGGAATCATAACATTCAATTTGCTACAGTCATGAGCTGAAAATTGTGTGTGATTGATGAAGAAAAAACTAAAACTATGTCCCTTTTTCATATACAGGAAGACCTCAGCCAGGAGGAGGTTGTGAAATGTGGCACACAGGAGGAGGCTGTGGAATGTGGCACACAGGAGGAGGCAGGGGTTAGTGGCAGCCAGGAGGAGGGGGGCTAAGTGGCAGCCAGGAGAAGGCTGGGCCCAGTAGGAGCCTGACAGAATCGCCGGTCCCTCCCCTCTGCCTTCCAAACAAAAGACCCAGGAAGGGGAGTAACGTGCAGGATTCAGCACTCAGGCTGATTCAGGAGGCTTCTGCGTCCCTCAGAGCCTTCCCCACTCGCAAAGAGGCCTTTGCCTGCATGGCTGCCACAAAACTGAAGGACATGCAGGAGGGTCAACGCCTCATGTGTGAGGACATTCTTTATAAAGCCTTAACTAAGGGGGTGAGGGGCGAAATCACACCCAATACCCACCTGTGTGAGTTGGACCATCCTCCTCCTCCTGCCACAACTCCACCACCACAGACACAGCGTCGAAGGAAGCGTGGAAGGAAGACCAGAGAGTGATGGCCTGGGTTCAGTCTGGTCTGACAAAAGATGCAGGCTCTTGTATACAAGAACATATTTGGGGGGCACACCATACAATGCGTTTAAATTCAAGATGGTGCTGCTATAAGATCTACAAACAGTACAAAATATTTTACAGCGCACACATACAAGAATGACATTTCTTGCAGGGCTAGTTAAAAACACCTGAACATATTCAAAAAATTGTTGACCAAACACCCGTATTTTTTGAATATGTTCAGGTGTTTTTAACTAGCCCTGCAGGAAATGTCATTCTTGTATGTGTGCGCTGTAAAATATTTTGTACTGTTTGCAGGCTCTTGTATGACCACAGCCTGGGGACATGTATGTCATCTGCTGCTGTTCATGATCTCTTGGACTTCTGGACCAGATTGAACTCCCTTAGACATTGACTCCTCAGGCCACCAATTTTGCTGTAAAATAGTTGATGTGTGCCCTGGGGGCCAAAGGCTTCGCCAATTTCTGCTGTTTCTCCAGCGTTGCCTCCCTCTTTCCTTGGTTATGAGCCCTTAATATTTTTTTTTTTGGATTTATTATACTCGCCTATGTGTGTTTTCCTCCAAAAAGGACAATTTGTTTTTGAGGAGGCAGGTACATTTCAAAACTACAATGTGAAATTAACAAGGGACACCAACACCAACCAACCTCCTTGAGATTCAATAATACAAGATAATAATGGTGTTGTGGTAACTTGACACACAAAACACACCCAAAAATATTCTGGTCAAAAAAATTAAAAAAAAAAGATCAGGCTTGAAAAAAATACAAACCAAAAAATAAAAAATTGCTAATTTTTTCGTCAGATGTGACAATTCAAAATATTATATTGATGAAATCACGATAAATTAAAAAGAAAGAAGTTTGTGAGAAGTCTGTGTGAATATAAGCAGCAAAACAACTTCATTCTTTGGGCATTATAAAGAAGAAGAGAGTGCGCTGCATTAAACAATTTCAAACATTGCAGCGTGACGAAAGTGCTATATCCATTCCGAACGCAAATTTTACCAGACCGAGCAGTTCCGTCTCGGAATTTCTTCTGAGCATGCGTGGCACTTTGTGCGTTGGAATTGTCCACACACGGTCGGAATTGACACGATCGGGTTTTGTTGTCGGAAAATTTTATAGCCTGCTCTCAAACTTTGTGTGTCGGAAACTCCGATGGAAAAAGTCAGATGGAGCCCACACACGGTCGGAATTTCCAACAACAAGCTCCGATCGCACATTTTCCGACCATGTGTACAGGGCATAACTGTATATTGCATTTATTGCCTTTTATTCTTCCTTTTATTTTGTTTGTATCTCCATCTGCAATGATCATATGCAGTAAATATTAATGGAACACTAGCTGGGTACAGTGCTTACAAATTGTGTCACAGTGTGTGCTAACAGTCATTACTGAGAATCCAATGATAAAAAAAAGTTTTAATAATTTATTTGAATTCATATTTTCATAAGATCATTAAAAACATTAAAATCCACCTGGTGTTATCATATTTTATTATAAAATGTGTTTAAAAACAATAAACATTTGCCATTCTCTAAATGGCATTGCATTTGAAAGTGGCAAAATATATGTTTCTATATACTTGATCTATATTCATTATTGCTACATAATAATAGTCACACAGCATACAAGAATATAAGAATTGCTGTTTATACTGTTTTGGTATAGAGAATAACAAATGTACCATTTGCTTTTTAACTTATTGCAGTGTATATTTATTTTCCACTTGTCTTTCATTAAAATACCGTATTTATCGGCGTATAACACGCACACCAAGTTTAGGAGGGAATTTTAAGGAAAAAAACTTTTAGGAGGGAAGTTTAAGGAAAAAAACTTACTTTTAAATGCCCATCAATGCAGCGTTATCGTGTCCATCTGCAGCCTTGTCAGTGCAGCTTTGCCCCAGTGCAGCCTTGTCAGTGCAGCTTTGCCCCAGTGCAGCCTTGTCAGTGCAGCTTTGCCCCAGTGCAGCCTTGTCAGTGCAGCTTTGCCCCAGTGCAGAATTGTCAGTGCAGCTTTGCCCCAGTGCAGCCTTGTCAGCGCAGCTTTGCCCCAGTGCAGCTTTGCCCCAGTGCAGCTTTGCCCCAGTGCAGCCTTGTCAGTGCAGCTTTGCCCCAGTGCAGCTTTGCCCCAGTGCAGCCTTGTCAGTGCAGCTTTGCCCCAGTGCAGCTTTGCCCCAGTGCAGCCTTGCCCCAGTGCAGCCTTGCCCCAGTGGTCAGTGCAGCCTTGTCGCCGCCGACATACACAAGTTTAGTTTGTATTTTTAAATATGGCGCCGCGGAGTTCGGAGGGACTCGGCGGTGCTCGTTCAGCTGAACGAGCGCCGCCGAGGACACAGTGACTGGGCAGAGCCGAGATACACATAGCTGAGGATTCTCGGCTCTTCTCAGCGCTGTTCACAGTCACGCCCAGTCCCTATGATGGACATAACACAGGTCCAATGGCGGGACTGGGCGTGACTGTGAACGGCGCCGAGAAGAGCCGAGGACCCTCGGCTATGTGTATCTCGGCTCCGCCCAGTCACTGTGTCCTCAGCGGCGCTCGTTCAGCTGAATGAGCGCCGCTGAGTCCCTCAGAACTCCGCGGCACCATATTTAAAAATACACGCTATGTGAATATCGGCGGCGATCGCGGTGATCGCTCAGACAGATCACAAAATAGCGGGGATCGGCGTATAACACGCACCCACGATTTTCCCCTGATTTTAAGGGGAAAAAGTGCGTGTTATACGCTGATAAATACGGTAATCTGTCAGGAGAGGCTCATATGAGCTGCTATTCTCCACTTATTTTAGAAGCTGCAGGGATTTCATCCTTATCTTTTTATATACCTCTTATTAACTGAACCAGAAACAAGAATGTACATAATTGGTGCCAGTATACAAATTCCAAAATTTTGGATTGAAAAAACTGCAAAATACTTTACTTCAACCTGACATTTAAACTTATCCCATGAGAGCAGTTGACTTACATCAAAATGTAAGATCCGATTACCCGCACCCTCCCTGTAAAAAGGCATTATTACACATTCAAAGAAATGCACCTAAGGACAAAAATAAAAAAAATATACTGTATACTTATCCTACACTCCGGCTTCGGTCTCCGCAGGCCCTAAGTAATGGGGGCGTACTGAGAATGCGGGGAGCCCCAAATCTTGTGGATGGATGCTCCAGTACAGTGTAGTACAGAGCACTTGCAAAATTTGGGATCCTTAGCTTTACCATGATTTTTCTGAAAGGCCAGGATATCACCCACACTTGGTACCACAGGTGGAAGTGGTCATGTAAGGTAAGTATATATTTTTTCTCTAAGGTGTGTTTATTATTTTTTATGTGTAATGTGGCACTTTAGTGGTTGAGTTTACATTTACTGTACTTTAACAAACTATGCTTCAGTTCTTGGCATTGCGCAACCCTGCAAGGAACACTCTCAGAGGGGCCATGCTGCTTCCCTGAACATGATGCAGGTAGGAAACCTGGATAGTAGAGGGTCCTTAGGCTCCTCCACCCCATCTACCAGGAACCCAGTGAAGTCTAGGCCCCACTGGGATTCCCCACAGAGGCCTGAAAAGGATCCTGATATGGCGGTAAATGCAGCTCAGTCCTCCTCCACTGGATCTCTACCAGCCATCACAGACCCTATTGATGCCTTTCCCACCATGGGCCAGTCTATATCTGATACTACCCTGAAGGATGTTATTTTCCCTAATGTCTTCTCTTCATGCTGATCTGATGTCCTGTATAAAGCAATTTCGGACTGAAGTGCAAGATCTGGGTGACAGAATTGACCATTTGGAATCCTCTATGGGGAATATACTGCATCCTTCAATACCTTAGTAGACGAACATGCAGTGCATTCAGAAGAAATTACGTAGCTTAAAGCCAAAGTGGCATACCTGGAGGACAGGTCAAGGAGGAACAAAATTAAGATTAGGGGGGTTCCTAAATCTGTTCTCACCACACAGTTTCAAATGTGATGTGCAAATTGGTTCATGTTTTTTATTTTCAAATTAACACAAAAAGACATTATTTTTTTCTTAATTTCAAGATGCAATATGCCCACTCAGTCACTCAGAAATTGCAGCCTGACCATATAGGCTTAATATCTATGGTGCAAACCTGTAACCTTTGTCCATGTTTTGTCTCCAAACAAGACACTAATTTATTTTATTTCTACGTGCAATATTCTTGCTCTCTCCCTCAGAAAGTGTGGCCTGTCCAATAAGGCTGCAAATGTGTGCATTTGTTTTCTTTTAAATTTGAAACAAATAGATACTATTTTTTCTTGCAAATGGAATATGCCTGGTCATCCCCTAAGAAACTGTGGCCTGTGGAAAAAGGCTTAACCACTTGCTGACTAGGGATGAGCTTTGTGTTCGAGTCGAACCCATGTTCGACTCGAACATTGGCTGTTCGACCGTTCGTCGAATTGCGAACGATATGGGCCGTTCGCGCCAAATTCGTGTGGCGCGTCACGGCCCATAATTCACTGCGGCATCGCAGTGCATTGCTGGCTGATGATTGGCCAAGCATGCACTATGACCCGCATGCTTGGCCAATCACAGCGCCGCCTGAACAAAGAGCCAAGGAGGCTTTGGCCAATTATGGCTCAGGGGATTTAGTACACGCCCCACACTATATAAGGCCGCCTGCACGGCGGCCCTGTGTAGTGTGTGTTCCGGTGTGCTGAGAGATAGAGAGAGAGAGAGACAGTGTCATTTCATTTGAGTTAGATAGATTAGGCAGAACAGTCAGTCAGTTAGCTGCACTTACAGTGTATTGTGTATATATATGCATCCCAGGTGTTGCATATATATATATACACTGTATTCAGTTTAGCTAGATCCGTTCCTGTTATCTTCTAGACTATTTACATTTAGTGCAGTGCGTCCTGCTCACAGTGTTCAGCTAGATCCGTTCCTGTTATCTTCTAAACTATTTACATTTAGTGCAGTGCGTCCTGCTCACAGTGTTCAGCTAGATCCGTTCCTGTTATCTTCTAAGACTATTTACATTTAGTGCAGTGCGTCCTGCTCACAGTGTTCAGCTAGATCCGTTCCTGTTATCTTCTAGACTATTTACATTTAGTGCAGTGCGTCCTGCTCACAGTGTTCAGCTAGATCCGTTCCTGTTATCTTCTAGACTATTTACATTTAGTGCAGTGCGTCCTGCTCACAGTGTTCAGCTAGATCCGTTCCTGTTATCTTCCTACTGACAGGCAGGCTTGTCTGGTTACAGTATATAAAGCTACCTGAAGAAAATTACTGGTGTTCTATTTGATCCTATTAGTACCACGGTCAGGCAGCTAGACTATTTACATTTAGTACAGTGCGTCCTGCTCACAGTGTTCAGCTAGATCCGTTCCTGTTATCTTCCTACTGACAGGCAGGCTTGTCTGGTTACAGTATATAAAGCTACCTGAAGAAAATTACTGGTGTTCTATTTGATCCTATTAGTACCACGGTCAGGCAGCTAGACTATTTACATTTAGTACAGTGCGTCCTGCTCACAGTGTTCAGCTAGATCCGTTCCTGTTATCTTCCTACTGACAGGCAGGCTTGTCTGGTTACAGTATATAAAGCTACCTGAAGAAAATTACTGGTGTTCTATTTGGTCCTATTAGTACCACGGTCAGGCAGCTAGACTATTTACATTTAGTACAGTGCGTCCTGCTCACAGTGTTCAGCTAGATCCGTTCCTGTTATCTTCCTACTGACAGGCAGGCTTGTCTGGTTACAGTATATAAAGCTACCTGAAGAAAATTACTGGTGTTCTATCCCAGCTTAGTGCAGCTACAGGCCATTAGTATGTCTGGAAGGCCAAGAAGGAGAGGCAGACAGTCACAAGCCAATAAGAGAGGGCAAACAGGCTCTGTGTCTAGTGCTGGTCGTGGAGACGGTGCATCCTCATCAGCACGTGGCCATGGGACACGCTTGGCCTTTTTTTCGGCAGCTGGCCGTGTTGAGCCGCAACATGCGGAAGACTTGGTCGAGTGGATGACCAAGCCGTCCTCATCCTCCTCATCCTCTCTCACCCATGCCCAGGGTGCTTTGTCTGGCAAAGCAGCGGCCTCTTCCCTCAGCTCAATGTCATCAGTGACTCCTTCCCTAGCTCCACCATGTCCTCCTGAGGAGTCCCTCGAACTGTTTGACCACAGTGTTGGGTACATGCTCCAGGAGGATGCCCAGCGTTTGGAAGGCTCTGATGATGATACTGAGCTCGATGAAGGCAGTAACATGAGCACGGACAGAGGGGGTGCCCAAGAAGGACAGCAATCTGGCAGTCATGCTCCCCCTGCTGCAGCATACTGCCAGGTTTGCTCCAGTGATGAGGAGGGAGGGGATGATGAGGTCACTGACTCAACGTGGGTGCCTGATAGGAGAGAGGAGGAGGAGGAGGAGGAGGAGGAGGCGGCACATCACCAACGAGGCAGGATGCCCTCCAGGGGCCAGCCTAAGGGCAGCATCACACCCCAAAGCTCCACATGTGCAGGGCGCTGCAGTCTCTGCGCGTTATTCAAAAAGTTCTTTGGTGTGGGCCTTTTTTGAGACGAGTGCATCAGATCGCACCGCTGCTATTTGCAACATATGTCTCAAGCGTATCTCACGTGGCCAAAACATCTCCCGCTTGGGTACCACATGCTTGACCAGACATATGTTGACCTGCCATGCAGTTTGTTGGCAAGCGTATCTAAAAGACCCACACCAAAGAACAAAGAGGATCTCTCCTTGCTCCTCATCAGCTGAGATTTCCAACCCCACTAGACCTCCAGTCCTCTCTGAGACCTGCAGTGAGAGGAATGAAGGTGTAGAATTAGGTGTGTCACAGCCAAGTACTTGTGGGCAATCTGCTTTTGGTACACCGATGTCAGATTGTACCAGGCAAATTTCCCTGCCCCAGCTGCTGCACCGCCGAAAGAAGTTTGCTCCCAGCCATCCACATGCGCAGCGGTTGAATGCTAGCTTGGCAAAATTGCTAGCACTTCAACTGCTGCCTTTTCAGTTGGTAGACTCTGCCCCCTTCCGTGAGTTTGTGGAATGTGCGGTTCCTCAGTGGCAGGTACCCAAACGCCACTTTTTCTCACGGAAGGCGATTCCGGCTCTCTACCGGCATGTGGAAGGCAATGTCCATGCCTCGCTGGACAGGGCGGTCAGCGGTAAGGTGCATATTACCGCTGACTCATGGTCCAGCAGGCATGGACAGGGACGTTACCTAAGTTTCACGGCGCATTGGGTGACTCTGCTGGCAGCTGGGAAGGATGCAGGACAAGGTGCAGTAGTGTTGGAGGTTGTTCCGCCACCACGCCTCCAAAATGTTAATGATTGTGACACACCTCTCTCCTCCACCCCCTCCTCTTCTTCTTCCTCCATGGCCTCTTCCTCGGAACCAGCGGTGCTCCGTAGTCGTTCAAGGGGCTACGTAAGTACGCAGGCCAAAAGATGCCATGCGGTGCTTGAGCTGGTGTGCTTGGGGGACAGGAGCCACACTGGGGCAGAGGTTCTGTCAGCTCTGCAGGGGCAGGTTCAGAGGTGGTTGACGCCACGCCAACTTAAGGCAGGAATGGTGGTTTGCGACAATGGCACCAACCTCCTCTCTGCCCTCCGACAGGGACAAATGACCCACGTGCCCTGTTTGGATCACGTCCTTAACTTGGTGGTGCAGCGGTTCTTGGGCAGGTACCCGGGCTTACAGGATGTCCTGAGGCAGGCCAGGAAAGTCTGTGTGCATTTCCGCCGGTCATATAATGCCAGTGCTCGGCTGACGGACCTCCAAAAGGAGTTTAACCTGCCCAAGAACCGCCTAATCTGTGACATGCCCACCAGGTGGAACTCAACGTTGGCCATGCTGCAGCGGCTGCACACGCAGCAGAGGGCCATCAATGAGTACCTGTGCGACTATGGCACCAGGACAGGGTCAGGGGAGCTTGGTTTTTTTTCCCCACGCCAGTGGGCCATGATCAGGGATGCATGCACTGTCCTGTCACCATTCGAGGAGGCCACGAGGATGGTGAGCAGTGACAGTGCATGCATCAGTGACACTGTCCCCCTTGTCCACCTGTTGGAGCACACGCTGCATGGAATAATGGACAGGGCACTTGAGGCAGAACAGAGGCAGGAAGAGGAGGACTTCCTTAGCTCTCAAGGCCCCCTTTATCCAGACAGTGTTCCTGCGTGCCCGCCGATCACACAGGAAGAGGACAAGGAGGAGGAGGAGGAGGAGGAGGAGGAAGATTGTGTCAGTATGGAAGTGGAGCCTGGCACTCAGCATCAGCAGCAGTCTTTAAGGGATCAGTCCCAAGAAACACATGGACTTGTACGTGGCTGGGAGGAGGTGGCTGCGGACGTTGTCGTCCTTAGTGACCCAGAGGACTCCGGACCGAATGCCTCAGCAAACCTACGCTGCATGGCCTCCCTGATCCTGCAAAGCCTGCGTAAGGATCCTCGTATTCGTGGTATCAAGGAGAAGGACCAATACTGGCTGGCAACCATCCTTGATCCACGTTACAAGGGTAAGGTTGCGGACCTTATCTTGCCATCGCAGAGGGAGCAGAGGATGAAACATCTTCGGGAGGCCTTGCAGAAAGGTCTGTGCAATGCGTTCCCAGAGACTGGGAGGTTACAAACTCCTGTTTCTGGACAACGTGTTGCTGAGGCTTCGGTCAGTCAAAGAAGGAGCGGTGGAGAAGGTGGCCGTCTGACCGATGCGTTCAGACAATTTTTTGGTCCGCAGCCCCAAGGTATGATCGGTTCCAGCAACCATCGCCAGCGTCTGTTTTACATGGTGCAGGAATACCTAGGGGCAAGATCAGACTTGGACACCTTTCCCACCGAAAATCCTCTGGGTTACTGGGTCTTGAGGATGGATCACTGGCCAGAGCTTGCACAGTATGCAATTGAGCTACTGGCCTGTCCTGCATCCAGCGTTCTTTCGGAACGCACATTCAGTGCTGCTGGAGGCGTGGTAACCGATCACAGGGTGCGTCTGTCCACCGACTCGGTCGATCGGCTGACCTTCATAAAAATGAATCAGTCTTGGATCACCACCAGCTACCAAGCACCTGATGCTGATGTAACCGAATATTTTTTTTTGAAATCTCAGATCCCTTCAAAGACTGCCTATGCTGATGCTGAGTGACTATCCCTGAGTAATTATCCTCTTCCTCCTCAATCATCACGCTGATAGCTTGTAAGAACATTTTTGGTTCTGGGCGCCACCACCAGTGCCTAAGGCACAATTTTTCAGCCCCTGTTTAACAGGGGCGTGTAATTACAATTTTTGATGTAATACTTTGCAGCAGGGCTCGTTCCTGCATTCCAACTAGAGTGTCTGTGAGGGGTTGCAGTGTTGTGGCACCAGCACCAGTGCCTAAGGCCCAATTTTTCTGCCCCTGTCTAACAGGGGCATGTAATTACAATTTTTGATGCAATACTTTGCAGCAGGGCTCGTTCCTGCATTCCAACTAGAGTGTCTGTGAGGGGTTGCAGTGTTGTGGCACCAGCACCAGTGCCTAAGGCCCAATTTTTCTGCCCCTGTCTAACAGGGGCGTGTAATTACAATTTTTGATGCAATACTTTGCAGCAGGGCTCGTTCCTGCATTCCAACTAGAGTGTCTGTGAGGGGTTGCAGTGTTGTGGCACCAGCACCAGTGCCTAAGGCCCAATTTTTCTGCCCCTGTCTAACAGGGGCGTGTAATTACAATTTTTGATGCAATACTTTGCAGCAGGGCTCGTTCCTGCATTCCAACTAGAGTGTCTGTGAGGGGTTGCAGTGTTGTGGCACCAGCACCAGTGCCTAAGGCCCAATTTTTCTGCCCCTGTCTAACAGGGGCGTGTAATTACAATTTTTGATGCAATACTTTGCAGCAGGGCTCGTTCCTGCGTTCCAACTAGAGTGTCTGTGAGGGGTTGCAGTGTTGTGGCACCAGCACCAGTGCCTAAGGCCTAATTTTTCAGCTCCTGTTCAACAGGGGCATGTAATTACAATTTTTGATCTAATATTTCACAGCAGGGCCCTGTGAGGGCTTACAGTGTTGTGGCCACAGCAACACCTAAGGCCCAAATTTCTGCTGAGTATATAGGGCAGGACCCTACTTTCAAACATCTAACTTACAAACGACTCCTACTTGCAAACGGAAGGAGACAACAGGAAGTGAGATGAAATCTACCCCTAGGAAGGGAAATTCTCTCCTGTAAGAGTTAATATGGGAAAACAATTTCTCCTTTCCACTGATGCTTTC
Source organism: Lithobates septentrionalis (assembly GCA_037952835.1). NCBI lineage: Eukaryota > Metazoa > Chordata > Amphibia > Anura > Ranidae > Lithobates > Lithobates septentrionalis. The sequence goes on along the minus strand of JBBDGP010000111.1, from coordinate 3,069,647 downwards.
CAATCCTTGTTCCACAAAAAAACCCAAATTTTCAAAAAACATTTTTCATTGGGACAAAAAGTGAGGTGAAATTTTCTGAAGAGGAGGAAAGACAGCAAAACAAATGTCACAGGGGTGATAACCCTTCCCTATGTTTTCCAAAAAGCTTAAAAAAGATTTTTTGGCTGGAGCTAAACACGTTAAAAATGTACCCGTTCAAAATTACAAAGAGATTCTACTTAACAACAAACCTACAGTCCCTGTCTTGTTTGCACCGCCTGTATACTGCTGTTCAGAGTATATAGGGCCTTTCCTTATTTTAATTTGGGTGCGGGGTTCCCCTTAATATCCATACAAGACCCAAAGGGCCTGGTAATGGACTGGGGGGTACCCATGCCGTTTGTCTCACTGATTTTCATCCATATTGCCATGACCCGACATGACATTAAACCCGCAAGCAGTTTTAAATGAGATTTTTTCCTTTAAAAATGACATTTGGTGCAGGGACTGTTCTAAACACGGGAAACACGCGTCACTTTACAGGCATACTATAGACACCCCCCAGGTACGATATTTAAGCATCATTAAAATCACTGCTCCCGAAAAAACGGCCGTTTTTAAAAGTTTTTTTTGCATTGATACATGTCCCCTGGGGTAGGACCCGGGTCCCCAAACCCTTTTTAGGACAATACCATGCAAATCAGCCTTTAAAATGAGCACTTTTGATTTTGAACGTTCGAGTCCCATAGACGTCAATGGGGTTCTAACGTTCGTGCGAACTTTCGGTCCGTTCGCAGGTTCTGGTGCGAACCGAACCGGGGGGTGTTCGGCTCATCCCTATTGCTGACCATTCATAGTACATTTACTATGGGCAGGCTGGATCACCTATCCAGATAGCAAAGATAATTTGCCACAAATTTGTGGCAGTGTTGAAGTGTAAGTCTTGTTAACTTACTGCAAATTTTCACTGGCAAATTGTACATATTCAGAGCACTTGAAGCACAAGTTCTAGTTGACTCTTTTCCATTTTGTAGCAAATTTTCATGGCAAGTCTCTAGCAAAAGCAAAGTTGCAGTGGTGAGTCTACAGCAAGAGTTCTGCAGCTCACAATGACCCATGTGGTGGGATGTCTATTGCACAACATAATTGAACAAGAACTTGCAGCAGACTTGCAGAATGTTTGCTAAGAAATTTGATCTGGAGTTATGCAATGTGGATTTGCTGCAATTTTACATCAGACTTGTAAAGCCTGGCAATTCTAGCAATAGCTTAGCAAGTCATTTTTTAAACTTGCAGCTCAATTGCTTGCTATATGTTATATGTACATCATACAGCCTGTGCCTGGTTAAGGACACTGCGGATTACGGATCTTGGTACCGGGCTGCTTTCAGCAGTCACTGGATCTTGTATTCTTGTATGCTGGGTTTTCTATAGATCAGTGTGATGGCCTAGAGCAGTGATGGCGAACCTTGGCACCCCAGGTGTTATAGAACTACATTTCCCATGATGATCATGCACTCTGCAGTGTAGTTGAGCATCATGGGAAATGTAGTTCCAAAGCATCTGGGGTGCCAAGGTTCGCCATCACTGCTATAGATGGATGCTATGATTGACCCACACCTGTAAACATGGTACCTGGGCCAACCACAGCACCCTTTACTATGTGATTAACTCTAGCCAATCATCATTGAAACAGCAATTAAAGTGTAAAAAAATCTGTGATTTACCCCTCTTTTCCAGAGTTATTACAGTGTTATTATGGTGACACTGAACTACTCTAATGATAGTATGTAAAAAAAATAGTAAAAACAATTCATGAATAATATGGTTCTCTTGCTGGCATTTTTTTTTACTGCTGTATCCTCTGTTGTATCTTTATTTTTATTTTTTTTATTTAAACTCTTTATGCCATTACTGATAGGTAATCAAATTAGTCAATCTATTTTACATGACTATTTATAGACCATTCACAAAACAGTACATTATATGGTAGATGCCCAAACACATTTATGCCTTACATAGAGTGCTGCACAAACAGAAAAAATGTATTTCTTTTCCCACAATATTGGATTGTTTGATTGCCTGGTATATTCTCATCAAACTCTACATCCTTGCCAGGATGTCTGCTCTTTGATCTGCTTGAGCTGCAGGAGATCACCACAATAACATAAGCTGGGTAGAAGACCTTTTGCTTTGGCATCCACATCAATCCTCTTTAGATCAGCAGTTCCATTTGGTTTGATTGTAATATTTTGTTATAGATGTAGAACAATAGCAAGATCATTCCATGGGTACAACAATCTGTGGCAGCAAATGAAGGTTTCCCTGGTTTTAATTCAGGAGGTATGATTGCTTGTAACCTTTCCGTGTATGTCTCAGCAACAATTTCAGGTTGCTGTTTGTCTGCCTAACATTCCGTTGTTGTTTTTTCTGGGGGATGGGGGGGGGGGGGGGGCGCTTATTTTTTTTTTATGTTTTTTTCCTATCATGTAAGAAATGAGGAGTTGTGGTTTAATGTTTAGTAAAAGTGTTTACAACTGCACACACACGCTTTAGAATATTTTAGGTTTTTTGTAGGAATTTTTTTTTATTTTACAAAAAGCTAGCTGCTGTGGTTCCTGTTAATACAGTATATGACTTATTGTTATCACAGTATATGAGTTATTGTTTTTACATTGTATACAGGTCCTCACCTCAATATCTTGGCGGCTGTCCATACTGAAATAAAATATACTATAAAGCTTGTTTTATTTTTTTTTATTAAAAGCTTTGTGTTTTGTGTCCTGTTACTAAAGCAACCTAGAAAAAATGTTTAAACACAGTGCACATATTCAGTACAATTTTTGGTTGTTTTTCTGTGAAAAATGGTAATTTACAGTTAAAATGGCTATTGGGTGTTTTATTAAATCATTTCCCACCTGGCCAACATTTGACCTATCGTCAAATGTTGGCTGTGCGGGACATTCGTCTTTCCTGGTGGATGTCATATGACGTCTTCCTGGAATGTGCCCCAAGCACAGCCGGTGGGGGGGGGATTACTGTGGCTAGATCTGTCACCAGCTGATGACTGAACAGTGTACCGGCCTGTTGCCAGTACCATGTAATCGCTGTGCCCAATAACAGCAGATCACATTACAATTGTAAAAAATGGATTGATTCCTTTTATGCCATCCATTGTGCACAATTGTGTTGTTAGCTGTGATTGCTGATGTGGCCAATCCCAGCTAATCACAACAAAACACACTGAATTAATCAGTTTCATTCAGTAAATATGGTTGCTTATAGCATACATAATAAGTAGGGATGCACCAATTCTGATACTAGTATCGGTATCGGTGCCGATACCAAGCATTTGCATGAGTATCGGTACTCGCGCAAATGCTCCGATGCCTAATCTGATACCTGTTGTACCGGGCCAGGCATCTTAAAGCTCAGCAGGGGGGCCGGATAGCCTCACAGGTGATTAGTGCAGCGGTGAGGGCTGGTAAAAGCACTCCCTCGATCTCCCTGTACAGCTTTTCTGCCAGCTGCTTCTCCTCCTCCTCTCCCTCCCGCAGCTGTTAGGTGCTTTATTGAAAGTTATACAAGGAGATCAGTAGTGGTGATTAAATAGTGGTGATTAAATACCACCAAAAGAAATCTCTAATTGTGTGGAAAAAAAAGGATAAAAATGTAATTTGGGTACAGTGTTGCATGACTGTGCAATTGTCATTTAAAGTGCAACAGCGCGGGAAGCTGGAAATCGGCCTGAGCAGTAAGAGAGTGAAAGTGCCCTGTATTGAAGTGGTTACATTGGGGCTTGGGCCAACAAAAAATGGGATGTTCTCATTACAATATTTGGGGTACTTTTTCTGGAAAAAATAATACTGTAATATTGATTTTCACAGTTATAGATGGCTGTTGAGGTTCAGATTCAAATTGGAACTTGAAAGCAAATAAGTTAAAACTGGGAATTCACTCACCTAAATAGCTGGGGTGTTTTATAAAATAAATATACTGTAAAGTTGATTTCTACTGTGTTACAAGAAAATACAATTTGAGAACATATTTACAACACTATTTGTTGTGGCTTTTTTTTTTGAGGAGGGAAGGATAAATAATACTGTTGATTTCCACATTTAAAAATGGCTGTTGTTGGTCTTATTCAAATTGAGGGTTGAACACAAATACATTCTTGAAATATTAAATCTTTGTAGGTGTTTTTCCTGGAAAAATACCCACAGTTTTTTTCCTGGAAAAACACCCACAGTTTTTTTTTTCTGCGTTTACAAATGGCTATTGGGCGTCCTATTCAAATTGCATCTTGAACACAAAAAATACATCTCCGAGTGTACTCTCTCTAAAATGTGTTGTGTTTTTTGGGAATAAAGTATAGTATATTGTCAATATATAAATTTAAAAATGGCTGTTGGTGATCTTATTCAAACTGGCACAAATAAATTCTTGAAATGTACTTAGGTGTATTTTTTTCTGGATATAATTGAAGATGAAGCCCCTGGTCACACTGGTACAACTTAAGGTACGGCATGCGATTTACAAATTGTACCTGAAGTAGCATCTAATGTGTTTCTTTGGCAGTGTCTTATTAGGTACAATTTCAAGTAGTGTGATTTAAAAAGTAGTTAGTAGTTATTAGTTACTATTAGTAATACTACTACTTAGTTATTAGTAGTATTACTTTCGGGACTTCAGCAGGAGTTCACTGCCATTGACTCTAATGTAAATTGTACTGCAAATCGTATCTGTGTCTATAACAGCACTACTTGAGCCTGAAAGAAGTTAAAGCGAAGTTCCACGCTTTTTTTTTGTTTATTAAAAAAGTAAGCAGCTACAAAAACTGGATTCGAATGGCACATAGCTGTAGTTCAAATCCCGGAGCATCGGACATCGGATGACTGAACTATCAGACGTTGCGATCTGCAATCTGATTCAATAGCCACAGAGGAGTGTCGGGAGAGTGGAACCGAGCGAGCAGGGGCTCGTTACAAGTGTAGCTGCTGACTTTAATAAACAGACACTCACCTGTCCCACGGTCCAGTGATGCAGCCGCACAGAGCCTCGCTCCTCTCCCCCTCCTCTCCGTGGCACTTCCATTGAAACTGTGGGAACCCGGCCATGACAGCTTGCAGCTTCACGGCCGGGCACACACTGTGCATGCTCAAGTCGCGCTGCGCTCTCCAAGTGGACAGGCAGTCTTCTGGGACCTGTGACGTGTCCCAGAAGATTGCCGAGAGGGAGGGACCGCCTAGGGGGAGAGGAGGAGTCGCCTAGGCGGCCCGTGGTCAGAAGCAGGAAGTGGGACAGAAAGTCCCACTCAAAACTAGGCACCCACTCCCCCCAAAAAAAATTACATGCCAAATGTGGCATGTAAGGGTGCGAGGAGTGCTTAAGGTGGAAGTTCCACTTTTGGGTGGAACTCCGCTTCAAACATTAACCTTTCGCTAGTCAAACCACTGTTCCTCCTTGTGACATGGACAGCCCCTCTCACTGAAGTAGCACTGAAGTTGTATCAAATCGTTCCAAATCTCACAGAAGTAGTAAATAGGTTTCCCAAGGATACACAGTCTTCCCTGGATGCACCGCCTCCCCAAATTAGAACATTTTCAAATAGAGAAGTAGGAAATGGGAGTTTTAAGGTGCATATTTTTCAAATTAGAGACAATTATATAAACTAATATAGATATATATAAAATATATAAAACTAACCCAAAGGGACTGGTAATGGACTGGGGGGATGCTGTTTTTTTTCAATGACTTCTTTTATCTGTATTGCCGGGACCGACAATTCATTATAGCCGCGAGTACTTTTAAATGACTTTATTTCCTTTAGAAATGTCATTTTGTGCAGGGACTGTTCTAAACACCGGAAACATGCGTCACTTTACAGGCATACTAAAGACACCCCCCCAGGTATGAAATTTAAAGGAATATTTCACTTTTATTGTTTCACTTTAAGCATTATTAAAATCACTGCTCCTGAAAAAACTGCAGTTTTTAAAACTTTTTTTTGCATTGATACATGTCCCCTGGGGCAGGACCCAGGTCCCAAACACTTTTTTATGACAATACCATGCATCTAAGCCTTTAAAATTAGCACTTTTGATTTCTCCCATAGACTTTTAAAGGGTGTTCTGCGGCTTTCGAATTTGCTGCGAACACCCCAAATTGTTAGCTATGCGGCGAACAGGCAAACACCCGATGTTCGAGTTGAACTTACATTTGACTCGAACATCAGTCTCATCCTTAATTAGGGGTCTAAACATACCCATGACATCTCCCCTTTGAGACAGGGAAAGGGACTAAGGACATTTCCCAGTCCCTCTCTCTGCAGCCCCAGCTGTACTGAAAATGAATGGAGAGGAAACAGAGGTTCTTCTCCATTCATGAACTGAAGCATCGTAAACACAGGTTACGATGTTTCAGTTATGAATGGATAGAGGGTCTATTTGACATTTCTCCCAGAAGTAGTGCTGAATTTGGGCTTTAAACTGCACCACTTTAAAACTGGTGTGACTGCAAACAAAATAACTGATTAAAAATAGCTGTTTGCGGTTCTTTTTAAATTGGGGCTTGCGCACAACCTAATGAATTCCCCTGAGAAAGCCACGTGTCCTGGTGATGAAATGCATTGGCTGGAGCTTTTGGATGACATCAGCACATTGTATGAAACCCAAAAGTGCAGTATCTTGAATTAGCTGGATACTGGCAACATTATTGTGTGGTTGTTTACCAATAGTGCATTAATGCACACTGTAATGTGAGTGCTATGTATGCAAAGTGGGCATAAATAATTTTTTTAGAAGATAAAGCACTATGAAGTTCTCTTTTGTGGTAATCCCCTAATATCCTGGAAGAACTGAGGAGTAAGGTCCTATTTAAATAGTGATCTAACCAGAAATAAATTATTACTGGGAATAGGCTCGCTACAATATTTGGGGTGTTTTCTAGAACTAAATTATGTTGATTTCCATTGTTACAAATGGCTGTTGGGGGTCTTAATAAAACTAGGGCTTCAGAGCAAAAAAATTAAATCTGGGAATCTACTTATTACAATATGTGTTGTTTTGTCCAGGAATACAGTAAATGATATTGTAACGTTGATTTAGACATAGCTGTTGGTGGTCTTTTTCAGATTGGGGCTAGAGTGAAATTTAGATAAATCTGTGAACATAATCACTACAATATTAGGGGTGTTTTTTTCTGGAAATCAATGATACTGTAATTTTGTGTTTTCTATAAATAAAAATGGCTGTTGGTGGTCCTATTTAAATCTGGGCTTGAGTCCAATTTATTAATACTGGGGATGCTTGATAAATGCTTCTGTATGTTTATTTCCAAATAAAATGGCTTTTGGGTACTTAAATATTGTTAGAAGTGCAATAAAGTGCACAAATATTTATACTGGGAATATACTCACTACAGAAATAGGGACATTTTCTGTGTATAAATAATACTGTAATGCTGTTTCATTGCTGTAATAATGTTACAAATGGGGGTCTTAGTAAATTCGGTGCTTGACTGGAAACAAGCTTACTGCAACACTGTTTTTTCCTGGAATGAATGATATTGTAACTTTTTTTTTTCTACCTTAATAATGATTTGGTGGTCCTATTAAAATAGAAGCATAAAGTGATTGTAAACCCTCACCTTGTCAAATAACCCATTTAGTTTAAAATGGAAATGAAAGAAAGATTGTTGTATAGATATAAAAAAATATGAAATTATTTTTTTCCCTTTTTCTTTTTATAATTGATCACATTTGCTCTGTTCTCAGCTGCATAAGAGCTGGGGGATGAGAAGCAGCAGCACACTGATCTTACAAGTGAATAGCTGTACAGCGGGGGGATGTCAGGACAAGTCTGATCATTGGAGGAGAGCAGCCTGAGATCCCAGCATAGCTAGAGAACTGACCACGGAGTGCTCTCCTGTTTAGTGTGGTAAATTTTTATTAGGAAAGAAAGGGGACTAGCAGGAACATCAAGGATTTCATAGCAAAGGAAGCAATACAAAGAGAACAGGATATTTTCTCATACAAGTACATGGTACGGCAAGCACATATCAGGAATATGAAGTGTTGGGATAACAAACACTTTAAGTTCAAATACATTAATTATTGAAACATATTCAGTACAATACTTGGGGCATTTTTCTCAAAAGAAATTATATTGTAAAATTGATTTCTACAATTACGAATGTCTATTTGGGGTCCTATTCAAACTGGAGCTCGAGAGAAAATACACTAATACTGGGACTGTAACATAAAACAAAATAAGTGCAGCGCAATAAAAACAATAGAAAATGAAAGTCCCCAAAATTGCAATTCAAGTAGATGAACTGTGTTTTTCAATGGCCATTGTTTGATGTTATATTGCTTATTAGTGACAGACGCTGTAAACTCTTTCTTTCTTTTCTTATTCCCCTTGCATTGTTTACAGGCACCTGCCACATGCATAAAAACCTGTAAGGAAATTGCAAATCCTGTTTTCTTCCTTAAATGTAGGGGGGTCCACAACACTGGGTGCTAAAATATTTCTCAATGTGGTGGGCTTCCGGTAAACAAATTTTGGACGGGGAGGCAATACTGGACCCAGAACGTTGTCTCTTTTTCGAATTTCCCAGTGTTTAGAAATTATCCTCTCAAACTTTTTATGTTGGATGTTATAATCAAGGATAATTTTGTACTCAAAATTATCCTGGGATGGGTTGATATTCATAGGAGCCCAAAAGTGTACTTTGGAAGTTGTATGCTTCAGCGCCTGTGAGCGCCTTTTTTAATAGTGGTTGTTACCACATTTTACTCAATAAACGGACTACTCTTAGAAAGGATCTTTCTTTGTGTTTTCACTTGCTTTTACCGAGGAGATACCTGTGATGACACCCTGATCCGGATACCTAAAGTTCTTGGGGTTCTCTCCTTTGGAAGCTCGCCCTTGCCTGTGGACATCAGGATTCGTGACCGGTTGTGCTCTGCTCCACAGCTTCTGGTAAGCGCATACATATATATTGCACTGGGATCGTATCTCCTCTGGCCATTGAAAAACACAGTTCATCTGCTTGAATTGCAATTTTGGGGACTTTCATTTTCTATTGTTTTTATTGCGCTGCACTTATTTTGTTTTATGTTACTATTCAGGCTTTTTTGTGATTACCTGTAGTGTTCAGCTTGCAATTGGGTGTGGGTTTAGTTGTTTGCGCTGATTGCAACCTTATACATAAATACTGGGACTGTGCCTGCTACAATATTTGGGATCCTTTTTGTGGGAATAAATACTTTGTTATGTTGATTTTCACAGTTACAAAGAATGGCGGGGGGCTTGAGCACTAATAATTTACTTTACTACCGTATATATCGACGTATAACATGCACTTTTTTCCCCTTAACCACTTGCCAACCGCCGCACGACGATGTACGTCAGCAGAGTGGCACGGGCAGGCAAAATGGCGTACATTTACGTCCTTGCCTTCCCGCGGGTAGGGGGTCCAATCGGACCCCCCCGGTGCCAGTGGCGGTCGGATTCAGGTCAGGGGCGATCAAAGGTGAGGGGGAGGCCACTCATTTGTGGCTCCCCCCTCGCGATCGCTCCTGGCCAATGACAGACTTCCTCTGCTTCTGTAATGTAAACAGAAGCTGAGGAAGTGATGTCACCTCTCCTCGGCTCGGTATTTTCCATTCCGGCGCCGAGGAGAGAAGACTGTAATGTGAGTGCACAAACACTACACACACAGTAGAACATGCCAGGCACACAAAACACACCCCTTTACCCCCCCCGATCCCCCCGATCACGACCAAATCACCCCTCCCCCCCCCCGTCACACTGACACCAAGCAGTTTTTTTTTTATCTTTTATTTTTTCTGATTACTGCATGGTGTCAGTTTGTGACAGTTACTGTGTTAGGGCAGTTAGTGTTAGCCCCCTTTAGGTCTAGGATACCCCCCTACCCCCCCTAATAAAGTTTTAACCCCTTGATCACCCCCTGTTGCCAGTGTCACTAAGCGATCATTTTTCTGATCGCTGTATTAGTGTCACTGGTGACGCTAGTTAGGGACGTAAATATTTAGGTTCACCGTCAGCGTTTTATAGCGACAGGGACCCCCATATACTACCTAATAAATGTTTTAACCCCTTGATTGCCCCCTAGTTAAACCTTTCACCACTGATCACCGTATAACTGTTACGGGTGACGCTGGTTAGTTTGTTTATTTTTTATAGTGTCAGGGCCCCCGCCGTTTATTACTGAATAAAGGTTTAGCCCCCTGATCGCCCGGCGGTGATATGCGTCGCCCCAGGCAGCGTCAGATTAGCGCCAGTACCGCTAACACCCACAGCATACGCCTCCCTTAGTAGTATAGTATCTGAACGAATCAATATCTCATCCGATCAGATCTATACTAGCGTCCCCAGTAGTTTAGGGTTCCCAAAAACGCAGCATTAGTGGGATCAGCCCAAATACCTGCTAGCACCTGCGTTTTGCCCCTCCGCCCGGCCCAGCCCAGCCCACCCAAGTGCAGTATTGATTGATCACTGTCACTTACAAAACACTAAACGCATAACTGCAGCGTTCGCAGAGTCAGGCCTGATCCCTGCGATCGCTAACAGTTTTTTTGGTAGCATTTTGGTGAACTGGCAAGCACCAGCCCCAGGCAGCGTCAGATTAGCGCCAGTACCTCTAACACCCACGCACGCACCGTACACCTCCCTTAGTGGTATAGTATCTGATCGGATCAATATCTGATCCGATCAGATCTATACTAGCGTCCCCAGCAGTTTAGGGTTCCCAAAAACACAGTGTTAGTGGGATCAGCCCAGATACCTGCTAGCACCTGCGTTTTGCCCCTCCGCCCGGCCCAGCCCAGCCCACCCAAGTGCAGTATTGATCGATCACTGTCACTTACAAAACACTAAACACATAACTGAAGCGTTCGCAGAGTCAAACCTGATCCCTGCGATCGCTAACAGTTTTTTTGTAGCGTTTTGGTGAACTGGCAAGCACCAGCCCCAGGCAGCGCCAGGTTAGCGCCAGTACCGCTAACACCCACGCACGCAGCATACACCTGCCTTAGTGGTATAATATCTGAACGGATCAATATCTGATCCGATCAGATCTATACTAGCGTCCCCAGCAGTTTAGGGTTCCCAAAAATGCAGTGTTAGCGGGATCAGCCCAGATACCTGCTAGCACCTGCGTTTTGCCCCTCTGCCCGCCCAGCCCAGCCCACCCAAGTGCAGTATCGATCGATCACTGTCACTTACAAAACACTAAACGCATAACTGCAGCATTCGCAGAGTCAGGCCTGATCCCTGCGATCGCTAACAGTTTTTTTGGTAGCGTTTTGGTGAACTGGCAAGCACCAGCGGCCTAGTACACCCCGGTCGTAGTCAAACCAGCACTGCAGTAACACTTGGTGATGTGGCGAGTCCCATAAGTGCAGTTCAAGCTGGCGAGGTGGCAAGCTCAAGTAGTGTCCCGCTGCCACCAAGAAGAAGACAAACAGGCCCGTCGTGCCCATAGTGCCCTTCCTGCTGCATTCGCCAACTAATTGGGAACCCACCACTTCTGCAGCATCCATACTTCCCCCATTCACATCCCCAACCAAATGCAGTCGGCTGCATGAGAGGCATTTTCTTTATGTCCTCCCGAGTACCCCTACCCAACGAACCCCCCCAAAAAAGATGTTGTGTCTGCAGCAAGCGCGGATATAGGCGTGACACCCGCTATTATTGTCCCTCCTGTCCTGACAATCCTGGTCTTTGCATTGGTGAATGTTTTGAACGCTACCATTCACTAGTTGAGTATTAGCGTAGGGTACAGCATTGCACAGACTAGGCACACTTTCACAGGGTCTCCCAAGATGCCGTCGCATTTTTAGAGACCTGAACCTGGAACCGGTTACAGTTGTAAAAGTTAGTTACAAAAAAAAGTGTAAAAAAAAATAAAAAATATATATAATAAAAAAAATAGTTGTCGTTTTATTGTTCTCTCTCTCTCTATTCTCTCTCTATTGTTCTGCTCTTTTTTACTGTATTCTATTCTGCAATGTTTTATTGTTATTATGTTTTATCGTGTTTGCTTTTCAGGTATGCAATTTTTTATACTTTACCGTTTACTGTGTTTTATTGTTAACCATTTTTTTATTTTCAGGTACGCCATTCACGACTTTGAGTGGTTATACCAGAATGATGCCTGCAGGTTTAGGTATCATCTTGTTATCATTCTTTTCAGCCAGCGGTCGGCTTTCATGTAAAAGCAATCCTAGCGGCTAATTAGCCTCTAGACTGCTTTTACAAGCAGTGGGAGGGAATGCCCCCCCACCATCTTCCGTGTTTTTCTCTGGCTCTCCTGTCTCAACAGGGAACCTGAGAATGCAGCCGGTGATTCAGCCAGCTGACCATAGAGCTGATCAGAGACCAGAGTGGCTCCAAACATCTCTATGGCCTAAGAAACCGGAAGCTACGAGCATTTCATGACTTAGATTTCGCCGGATGTAAACAGCGCCATTGGGAAATTGGGAAAGCATTTTATCACACCGATCTTGGTGTGGTCAGATGCTTTGAGGGCAGAGGAGAGATCTAGGGTCTAATAGACCCCAATTTTTTCAAAAAAGAGTACCTGTCACTAACTATTGCGATCATAGGGGATATTTACATTCCCTGAGATAACAATAAAAATGATTAAAAAAAATGAAAGGAACAGTTTAAAAATAAGATAAAAAAGAAAAAAAATAATAAAGAAAAAAAAAAAAAAAGCACCCCTGTCCCCCCCTGCTCTCGCGCAAAGGCGAACGCAAGCGTCGGTCTGGCGACAAATGTAAACAGCAATTGCACCATGCATGTGAGGTGTCACCACGAACGTCAGATCGAGGGCAGCAATTTTAGCAGTAGATCTCCTCTGTAAATCTAAAGTGGTAACCTGTAAAGGCTTTTAAAGGCTTTTAAAACGGTATTTAGTTTGTCGCCACTGCACGTTTGTGCGCAATTTTAAAGCATGTCATGTTTGGTATCCATGTACTCGGCCTAAGATCATCTTTTTTATTTCATCAAACATTTGGGCAATATAGTGTGTTTTAGTGCATTAAAATTTAAAAAAGTGTGTTTTTTCCCCCAAAAAAATGCGTTTGAAAAATCGCTGCGCAAATACTGTGTGAAAAAAAAAAAAAACGAAACACCCACCATTTTAATCTGTAGGGCATTTGCTTTAAAAAAAATATATAATGTTTGGGGGTTCAAAGTAATTTTCTTGCAGAAAAAATATTTTTTTCATGTAAACAAAAAGTGTCAGAAAGGGCTTTGTCTTCAAGTGGTTAGAAGAGTGGGTGATGTGTGACATAAGCTTCTAAATGTTGTGCATAAAATGCCAGGACAGTTCAAACCCCCCCAAATGACCCCATTTTGGAAAGTAGACACCCCAAGGTATTTGCTAAGAGTCATGTCGAGTCCATGGAATATTTTATATTGTGACACAAGTTGCGGGAAAGAGACAATTTTTTTTTTTTTTGCACAAAGTTGTCAGTTGATATATTGCTCAAACATGCCATGGGAATATGTGAAATTACACCCCAAAATAAATTCTGTTCCTTCTCCTGAGTACGGGGATACCACATGTGTGAGACTTTTTGGGAGCTATTTGCTGAGAGGTATAGTGAGTATTTTGCAGACCTCACTTTTTCTCACAAAGTTTTGAAAATTGAAAAAAGAAAAAAAAAAAGTTTTTTCTTGTCTTTCTTCATTTTCAAAAACAAATGAGAGCTGAAAAATACTCACCATGCCTCTCAGCAAATAGCTTGGGGTGTCTACTTTTCAAAATGGGGTCATTTGGGGGGGTTTGTGCCACCTGGGCATTCCATGGCCTCCGAAACTGTGATAGACAGTGAAGAGTGAAATCAAAAATTTACACCCTTAGAAATCCTGAAGGCGGTGATTGGTTTTCGGGGCCCCGTACGCGGCTAGACTCCCAAAAAGTCCCACACATGTGGTATCCCCATACTCAGGAGAAGCAGTTAAATGTATTTTGGGGTGCAATTCCACATATGCCCATGGCCTGTGTGAGCAATATATCATTTAGTGACAACTTTGTGCAAAAAAAAAAAAAAATATGTCACTTTCCTGCAACTTGTGTCAAAAAATAAAATATTCCATGTACTCAACATGCCTCTCAGCAAATAGCTTGGGGTGTCTACTTTCCAAAATGGGGTCATTTGGGGGGGTTTTGTGCCATCTGGGCATTTTATGGCCTTCAAAACTGTGATAGGTAGTGAGGAGTAAAATCTAAAATTTATGCCCTTAGAAATCTTGATGGCAGTGATTGGTTTTCGGGGCCCCGTACATGGCTAGGCTCCCAAAAAGTCCCACACATGTGGTATCCCCATACTCAGGAGAAGCAGCTGAATGTATTTTGGGGTGCAATTCCACATAGGCCCATGGCCTGTGTGAGCAATATATCATTTAGTGACAACTTTTTGTAAATATATATATTTTTTTGTTGTCATTATTCAATCACTTGGGACAAAAAAAATATTCAATGGGTTCAACATGCCTCTCAGCAATTTCCTTGGGGTGTCTACTTTCCAAAATGGGGTCACTTGGGGGGGGTTTTGTACTGCCCTGCCATTTTAGCACCTCAAGAAATGACATATGCCCCGTACACACGGTCGGACTTTGTTCGGACATTCCGACAACAAAATCCTAGGATTTTTTCCGATGGATGTTGGCTCAAACTTGTCTTGCATACACACGGTCACACCAAGTTTTTGGAAAATCTGATCGTTCTGAACGCGGTGACGTAAAACACGTACGTCGGGACTATAAACGGGGCAGTAGCCAATAGCTTTCATCTCTTTATTTATTCTGAGAATGCGTGGCACTTTGTCCGTCGGATTTGTGTACACACGATCGGAATTTCCGACAACGGATTTTGTTGTCGGAAAATTTTATATCCTGCTCTCAAACTTTGTGTGTCAGAAAATCCGATGGAAAACGTCCGATGGAGGCCACACACGGTCGGAATTTCCGACAACACGCTCCGATCGGACATTTTCCATCGGAAAATCCGACCGTGTGTACAGGGCAATAGGCAGTCAGAAACTAAAAGCTGTGTAAATTCCAGAAAATGTACCCTTGTTTGTAGACGCTATAACTTTTGCGCAAACCAATAAATATACGCTTATTGACATTTTTTTTTACCAAAGACATGTGGCCGAATACATTTTGGCCTAAATGTATGACTAAAATTGAGTTTATTGGATTTTTTTATAACAAAAAGTAGAAAATATCATTTTTTTTCAAAATTTTCAGTCTTTTTCCGTTTATAGCACAAAAAATAAAAACGGCAGAGGTGATCAAATACCATCAAAAGAAAGCTCTATTTGTGGGAAGAAAAGGACACAAATTTTGTTTGGGTACAGCATTGCATGACCGCGCAATTATCAGTTAAAGCGACGCAGTGCCAAATTGGAAAAAGTCCTCTGGTCCTTAGGCAGCATAATGGTCCGGGGCTAAAGTGTTTAAAATCAGGGGAAAATCGTGGGTACGTGTTATACGCCGATCCCCACTCTCTGTGTGCCAAAAAACAGCGAGCGCCGCAAAAAAACGAGCGCCGATGGAAAAAAACGAGCGCCGCCACAAAAGACCGAGCCGAGTGCTCGGCTCCACTCACAGTCACGCCGCCCCGCCTCCCTGCTGAGGATGAGAAGCGAGCGCTTCCGAAAAAGACCGAGCCGAGTATACTGTGTACTTGGCTCAGCTCCGCTCGCAGTCCCGCCCAGCTCCTTTGATGGACATAACACTCCGTCCAATGGCAGGACTGGGCGGGACTGCGAGCGGAGCTGAGCCGAGTACACAGTATACTCAGCTTGGTCTTTTTCTGAAGCGCTTGCTTCTCATCCTCAACAGGGAGGCGGGGCGGCGTGATGAGCGGCAAATTTAAATGGCGCAAACGGCACAGGCTGCACTGGGCAAGGCTGCATTGGGCAAGACTGCACTGGGCAAGACTGCACTGGGCAAGGCTGCATTGGGCAAGGCTGCACTGGGCAAGACTGCACTGGGCAAGGCTGCATTGGGCAAGGCTGCACTGGGCAAGACTGCACTGGGCAAGGCTGCACTGGGCAAGGCTGCATTGGGCAAGGCTGCACTGGGCAAGGCTGCACTGGGCAAGGCTGCATATGACTAAGGGCAAGGCTGCTTATGACAATGGGCAAGGCTGAAAATGGCACTTAGCAAGGCTGCAAACGGCACTGGGCAAGCTGCAAATGGACACTGATCATTCTGCAATGATGGACAAGGCTACAGATGAACACTGATGAGGCTGCATTGATGGGCATTTAAATGTAAGTTTTTTTTCCTTAAACTTCCCTCCTAAAAGTTTTTTCCCTAAAATGCCCTCCTAAACTTGGGGTGCGTGTTATACGCCGGCGCATGTTATACGCCGATAAATACGGTAATACTTTACAAAATGTTAATACTAGAAATATATTCATCACAGATCACATGCGATATTTGAATGACCTGATACATTTTTCTCAAATATTGCATGTGATTTCAATGTCTATTCAATATCCCTTTATGCAGTATTTACCTAAAAAAAATGATTGGTAAATACATCATAAAATGGTGTTAAAGAGAAATAAATTAAAAAAATAAATACATGCATTAAATAAGTAGTGGCCCAAGCACACAGTATTTAAAGAATGTAAACGAGTAATAGTCAATTAGGAGTAGTCTCTACTTTTCAGATCAGTCTCTTAACAATAATACATAGAAATCTATACATAGAAAAACACAGAAATATTGGGATTGATTTACTAAAGACAAATAGACTGTGTACTTTGCAAGTTCCAGAGCTTAGTAAAATAGGTAAAACTTCACTTTACAAAGAATAACCAATCGCATGCAAGGAAAATTAAACAGAAAAGGCATTTTTGCTTGCACATGATTGGATGATGGAAGTCAGGAGAGCTTCTCCTCTATTAATAAGATCTGGAGCAACTGCACTTGCAAAGTGGATGGTCTATTTGTGTTTAGTAAATCATCCCCATTACATGTAGAGACATATACATACACAGGGCTGGACTTGGACAAAAAATTTGGCCCTGGACTTCATCCAGACCGGCCCACTTTAATTTTGCAACATGCACAAAAACAGTATATAAACTGTACGCAATTGCACAAAAAAAAAAAAAGTAAAAACATTCCACTGTAAGTATAAATGGCTTTTTGTATGAAAATGTGTTAACTGAAAATATACTCTAATGCCCCATACACACGGTCGGATTTTCTGACATAAAATGTTGTTACCGGAAATTCTGACCGTTTGTAGGCTCCATCGGACAGTTTCCATTGGAATTTCCGTCGCACAAAATTTGAGATCTGGTTCTCAAATTTTCCGACAACAAAATCCGTTATGCGTAAATTCCGATCGTGTGTACACAATTCCGATGCACAAAGTGCCACGCATGCTCAGAATAAATTACGAGATGGAAGCGCTCGGTCTGGTAAAACTAGCGTTAGTAATGGACATAGCACATTCGTCACACTGCAAATTTTGAAATCTTTTAATGCAACGCATTCTCATCTTCTTTAGAATGCTAGAAGAATGTTGTTTTGCTGCTCATATTCACACAGAGTTCTCACAAACTTCTTTCTTTATAGTTTCTCGTGATCTCATTAATAATATTATTTTTATTTTTCATTAGATCTCCATAATAGGTTTTTTTTTTTTTTTGGGGGGGGGGGGGGTTTATCAAGATCTGCAATTTTTAATTTTTCTAGTGCTCTCCATAATATTATTTCTCATTTTGTGTGTCAAGTTACCACAACACCATTATTATCTTGTATTTCTTTACCTCAAGGAGGTTGGTGTCCCTTGTTAATTTGACATTGTATTTTTGAAATGTACCTGCCTTCTCACAAACAAACTGTCCTCACAAAGTTCTGTGCTTCCTAGGAATCCAAATTTGTGTGAGTAGGTCTGAGCCACTGAGCTCAGTTTCCAGGTTCACCCATAGCTTAGAGCAAGGGTCTTCAAACTACGGCCCTCCAGTTGTTCAAGAACTACAATTCCCATCATGCCTAGCCATGTCTGTGAATGTCAGTGTTTTACAATGCCTCATGGGATGTGTAGTTCCGCAACAACTGGAGGGCCGTAGTTTGAGGATCCCTGGCTTAGAGTCTTTTTGATACCTCCAGTCAGATATTCTAGTCAACACTATTGCCAAAAGATATCTTTTAAGATCTGGCAGGGCTAAGCCCCCTTCACCTTTAGATCTAATGAGGAGAGTCCTAGCAAGCCTTGGTCGTCTTTTGTTCCATACATATTTACTGATTAGTGAACTTATCAGTGTAAAGAAACCTGCAGGTATCCCATACAGGATCATTTGGAACAAAAACAGTAACCTGGGTAGAATATTAATCTTTACCGCTCCAATTCTTCCTAACCATGAGTGAGCCATTTGAGACCATTTCTGTATGTCTAATCTAATCGCATTCGGTAGTGGTATGTAGTTAGTACGGAAAAGGTCGGTCAGGTTCGGGGGAAGGTAAATACCTAAGTATTTCATCTTACGTGCTTGCCAACTAAAGGGAAAGGATTGTTTCAAGTGGGCTACTATCTTGGCAGGAATAGATATATTTAAGATCTCAGATTTAGTCATGTTAATTTTAAAATTAGAAATAGCACTAAACTGTGAGAATTCTGACATGAGGTTAGGGAGGGATATCAACGGTTGTTGTATGTAAAACAAGATATCATCCGCATATGCGGCATACTTGTGTTCAGATTTTCCTATGGCAACCCCATGAATGCAGGTGTTATGGTGGACCATGGATAAGAAGGGTTCTAATGAAAGGGCAAATAAAATAGGCGAGAGGGGGAAACCTTAGCGAGTGCCATTATATAAGGTAAAAGGGTCGCTTAAAGTGCCATTGATGTGTAGTTGTGTCGTGGGGGAGTTGTAAAGGCGGATATTTGGGCTAAGAGAGTCGGTCCAATACCCAAGTGAGATAGCGTTGCCATAAGATATTTCCAGTCCACCCTATCGAACGCTTTTTCAGCATGTGCTGAAAGCAAAAGGGTGAGCTGGGAAGATCCACGGACATAGGCCATCAAGGACAAGGTGCGAAGGGAATTATTCCTTGCCTCCCTGCCTGGGATGAAGCCCGTCTGGTCTCTGGAGACCCACTGCAGGATTAAAGGGAGGAGTCTATTCACTATCACTTTGGCATACAATTTGGCATCAGTGTTTAACAACAAAATGGGGCAATAGCTTCCACAGTTACTGGGATCCTTACCGGGTTTAGGGATTACCGTAATATGCACGTGCATAGTCACTATCACCTTTAGAAATCAGTCAGGTGAGGTAGTAGTATGTCTGCAAAGGATCTGTAATATGCCACTGTAAAGCCATCAGGGCCTGGTGCTTTGCCAGTAGCCATAACTTTTAGGGCGATGCGTAATTCTGTGGTGGTAAACTCTCTTTCCAGGGTAGCTAGGGTATCGGATGAAAGTCTAGGTAAATTGGCTCGCGATAGGTAGTCCCTGATGAGCCTAGTCTTAGTATCCCGATCCTCTATAGTGTGGTGGACGTAATATAGGTGTTGATAAAACTCATGAAATTGTTTAGCTATAGATGGAGTGTCATGAACTAGAATAGCAGAAGCATTTTTTTAAATGTTCGCTATAAATGAAGCTGATTTTTTCTGGTATAGTGAGAGGGCCAGTAATCTACTCGGTTTATTACCCCATTCATAAAATCTTTGAGTCACTGTACGAGCCTGTTGCTTTTGTTCTGTGTGAAAAGGGGATTTCAGTTCTTCCCTTTTCAAGGTGAGAGTATGAAATACTGTCTGGGATTGATTAGCTTTATGTTGTTGCTCAAGTGTCTTAATTTCTTAATTTCAAACTGATCAGTTTAGATTATTGAAATGTCCGTTCCCTCTTTTTCCTATAGTGCCCAATTCTATTAGCTTACCTCTGATGTGAGCCTTATGGGCTTCCCAAAATATTCCCAGGGAAATGTCAGGATGTGTATTTTCCTTAAAGTAGAGGGCCAGGTCCTCTGCTATCGCATTTTTATCTATGTCCTCGGCTAAGAGTTCTTCATTGAGTTTCCAATTCGTGGTCTTATGGGGCAGGGATAGGATTCTTAATTTAAGTATGATCGGAGCACGGTCGGCTATAGGGGAAGTCTCAATAACCGCATTCAAGGGTAGGGAGAGATGGTGATGATCAATAAAGAACATGTCAATTCTAGAGTAGGTATAATCTCTCTCTCGCGGGTGCATAATCCTCCAGATATCTACCAACTGGGCCTCATGTATTCTCTTGCGTATGAATAACAGGTGTTTGTGCGAAATATTGGATCTCCCCTTGGACTTATCAAGGGCAGGTTCCAGCGGGGTATTGAAGTCACACGAAAGTAGAATGCACCTGCGAGCAAAGTCTCTCAATTTTTTGAGGGTGGTTGCTATAAAGCCTGCCTGGTCACTTTTGCTTTGTGGAAATCTGACAGGCTATAATACCATGTGGGGTATTGTTGTGAGAAAAGTTTTACAGAAGTAGTGTGTGTGAGGTGGGTCTCCTGAAGGAAGATAACATCCCCCCGCAGGCGACCCAGCTCTCTATATAGATTGTGCCTTTTTCCTGGGGCATGAAGGCCCCTTACATTAAAGAAAGTAGATTTACTGTAGCCATGTGGTCCAGCAGGGAGTCTCAGCCAATGTAGTTGTCAGGAAGAGGTGGACCTCAGGCGGGAAGCGGGAGGGCAAAATGTGAATTGGGAGGGGGATGGGAGGTAAAGAGGAGAGGAGAGTAAGGAAAGCAAGAAAAGAAGAAAGGCAGTTAACAATTAGCAGAGAAAAAATCATGGACCAATCTGGGGAATGTCTGCGGTGCATGAAAGGGGCGCGAGTCCAAACACCCGCCCACCCACCACCCTAAGTAGTACAGGAATGCGCGGACAAGAGGCCACACAGTGCCCCTTGGAGGTGGGGTGAGGGACCCCGGGCATCTGACCACGGACACCAAAGTTGGTGTGGGCGTCGTCTCAATGCTCCTATGCCGACACTGGTTTGCAAAAGTAAATACTCATGAAGTGGCACTATTTGTAGACCTATAAAACAACAATATGGAACAAAAACACACATAACTTAGAATGTACAACCTAGAACCCTGGGCATATCTGACCGTCATGAAGTGATTAGTAGCCTTGGTGTAGATAGGGAACATAAGGCCTAAATGTCATATTGTAAGGTTGACAGCAATACACAAACAATCAAAAAAAATACTTGCGGATGGCGGAGTACCGGTAATGCCAGGCGACGGGAGTGAGAGGCCTCAGCCAGTAGTTCTGGGGGCTACCCCAGCTGGGGTGATGTGCCAGAGGTGGGGGAATGGTGTTTGCGATCCACCTTTTGCTATTTCGGTTTGGAATTGTTGGATAGGGGTGGAATGGTGTCTTGCCATCCAGGAAGCTCCGGAGGGGATATGCTGACATCCATGCAGAACTTCTCTAGGTCCTCCGGGAACCAAAGGATCGCTGTTTTGCCATCTCTATTTGCAATCAGGGCCGCTGGGAAGCCCCATCTGTAATTGATGGATGCAGCTCGCAGTTTCTCAGTCAGGGGACATAGAGCCCTGCGTCGTTCCAGAGTCTACCTGGCCAGATCCAGATAGAAGGATAGAACCGAGCCATCAAAGTCTAGCGATGAGGCTTCTCTGGCCTTTATCATAATGAGTTCTTTTTCCGGAAAATGATGGACCCTGCAAATGACATCCCGTGGGATGTCCGAGGAAAGGTTGCAGGGACACAGGGCCCTATGAACTCTGTCAATTTTCAAAGGATGGTCAGCCACCTGACCCAGCAGGCCATTAAAGATGCCCCAGATGGATGGGAAAAGGTCCTTATCCCCCGTTGCCTCAGGTAGGCCTCTGATTCGGATATTATTCCGCCTATTGCAGTTTTCCTGGTCCTCGATTTTATAAAGGGCCATCCTGTGAGCTATGGCTAAATTGCGGGTAAATGTTTGCAGGTACCTATTGGCAGTCGCGTGGCGATCAAGGCGCTGCTCGGATTCTTCCACCCGCTCCAGTACCCGGGAGAGGTCAGAGTGAACTGTGGAGACCTCTTTCCTAATGGCTCGTTCGAGGCTTAGAAGCATGGATGCCAGTTCCGTTTTAGTGGGTAAGTCATTCACCAAGGCTGTGACCCCCGAGTGTCTAGATATGTTCTCTTCTCCTTCCAAGCTGGCCAACGAGACTGGAGAGCGGCTTCTGGGCTCAGGTCTGAGGCAGGAGGCGGAGCCCACGCTGGCACCAACGCTAACAGGCGAGCGGCCCAGGCCATTCATGTCCGCCATATCCTCGGGTTCAGCAGGCAGGAATTGTTTTATCAAGCCTACTGAGGTGCCTTTTTTAGGCAGAGATTTTCTTGACCTCTTCCGCATCATTTCCAGGCAGTTGGCAATCGATAAGAGCTGATTAAGTGCTATATGTAAGGTGTCAGCGGAGAAGATGCGTCCTAACTGCTGCATGTTGAAACCACACCCCCCAACAAACTGTCCTTTTTGAAGTAAAACACATAGGCAAGTATTTTTGAAAAATAAATAGCCATTTATTCTGGGTCATAGCAAAATAAAGAGGAAGGCAACGCTGGAGAAACTGCTGAAATTTGCAAAGCTTTTGTACCCCAGGGCACACATCAATTATTTTACAGTCCAAATATGTGGCCTGAGGGGTCCTTATAATAGTGAGCACAATCTAGTCCAGGAGTCAAAGAGATCAGGAACAGCAGCAGATGACATATCTGTCCCCAGGCTGGGGTCATACCACAGCCTGCGTCTTTTGCCAGACCAGACTGAACCCAGGCCACCACTCTCTGGTCTTCGTTAGACACTTCCTTCCAGGCTGTAGCTCTGGTGTTGGAGGTGTGGCAGGAGGTGGAGGAGGAGGAGGAGGACCTGGAGAAGGAGGAGGACCATGGTTCAACTCACAAATGTTGCTTTGGCTTGAGAGTTCGCGCCTCAACTCCTTATTTAGGGCTTGTAAGATCACTTCCTCACATAAGAGGCGTTGGCCCTCCTCCATTTCCAGCATTTTGAAGGCTGTAATGTAGGCATAGCACTCTTGAACACTGGGTGGGGGTTCTGAGGGCCGCAGTAGCCTTCAGAAATAGGCCAATTCCTTCAGGTTACTCCTCTTCCTGGCATTTTTTTGTGCAAGGCCGAGGAGAGGGACCTGGGATTCAGGCAGGCTACTGGGCCCGGCCACCTCCTGGCTGCCACTTACCCCACCACCTCCTGGCTGCCACTTTCCACAGCCTCCTCTGGCTGAGACTTTCCTGTGTATGAAAAAGGGACATAGTTTTAGTTTCTTGTTCATCAATCACACACAATTTTCAGCTCATGACTGTTGCAAATTGAATGTCAATATATAGAAAAGACTATCATTCTGACCCCAGCATTTTTCATTCTAGTCCCAATCATTTGTGGCCCCTACTGTCTATTGATATGTAAAACACTTTGTGAAATCAGAAACTACTGATCAATAATAACATCTAGTTAACATCATTAATTTGACAAACAGAAATATTTAGAAGAATGCTATACTTGACTCAAGCTGGGCTCCTCCACATGTTGCTGCCTGGAAGACCCAGGTTTTACATCGGAAGACTCAGCTGGGGGGAAGTAAGCCTTGAAGGAAGACTGGAGAGTGCTGGCCTGGGTTCAGTCTGGCCTGCCAGAAAATGCAGTCTGTCATAGTACCACAGCCTGGGTACATAAATGTCATCTGCTGCAGCTCCTGATCTCTTGGAATCCTGGACCTTCTTGTGAACCCTAATATAAATGCTCTTCATGCTACCAATTAGGGCCTTCAAATAGGGGATGTCTGCCGTGGGGATCACCGGCTTCACAAATTCCAGCAATTGATCCAGCACTGCCTTCCTCTTTGTTTGATTGTTATAATAGGGGTGGTTTACCTGCCACAGACAGGGAAGCTCCCTGTACATATCAATGAATATGGGGATAGAGTCCTCATTGTTGAATAGATCCATTTTCTCTGCAAGACACAACACAAGACAAACCCTAATGTCAGGCTAAACTCTCCTAATCTTGTCCCAATATAGGCCTCAATCTATAATCAGTATAGGCCACTGATGCACCAACTTAAAATTGTACCTTCGTTATAACGATCCATTACTTTGTCCCCCGCTCACAGATCGTATGTACGTACGTCTTTTGGCGCAGTGGGACAGAACATGTCGGAGAGATAACATATGCATGCAGAGGAGAGCAGCAAGGACAAAAGGCTGGAGCCCCGAACCTCACGATCCCGGAGGAGATTGAAGGCCTCAAATATGTCCTTTGTAGAGATGGTGTAGATGGTGGACATCTTGAAGAGGGCCGAGTATGATGGGAAGCATGGACCTTACCCAAACCCAAATGTCAGAAAAGCCAAGATCATGCCTAAAGTTGTGAAGAGTCCACACAGAAATTTTGGGGTACGGCGATCCAAGGAGAAATTGAAGAAACACTGGTCAGACCTCAAATTGAGGGAGCAGAATCAGTACAGAAGAATCAAGAGAGTGCTGCAAAAAAGTAAGTATTTTGTAGTGTGTTCCTACTCTTCTTCTTAACGTTCCTGCTGCTCCATGTGCTTTTCTTTACTGTTGTACATTTTAAAATGGCAACTTTCATGCTCATGGGCACAGTAATCGGTTGTAGGAAACATCGTTCGTTCGCCCACTTATAAGATGTTTTAGGCAGATACAGGTTAACTACATTTGTTCATGCCTATTTGTATTAAAAGAAGTTTGTTGTCTGGATGGTGTCCCACAAAGGTGCTCCAGTGGGTACTAGGGGTGTCTCCATGTGTGAAAATTGACCAAAAAATAGAAGTATTCCAGCATTGGAAATAAAATAAAAATGTCTTCAGCTTGGAACTCTGCCAAAACAGACAATTGTAGAATGCAGCAGGCAAGGATTATATGGTTACGTTTATATTCCGCCATGTTGTTGGCGTGAGGAATAGGCGGAACCGGCTGGCCATTATCCCGAAAGCATTCTCAACCACTTTTCTGGCTCTGGCCAGAAGGTAGTTATAAACCCTCTGGTCCGTGGTGAGGGTCCTCATGGCTTCAAAATGGTCGGCTGGTCAGAACGAACTAACAGAAAGCACTGAAAAACAGAAAGGCCAGAGCTGAAAATCAGATACGAGCAGACAAGAACGCACTGAAAATCAAATACGTAATAGAAATATGAACTCACGCCCTGATACGTAAAATACTGGATATCCAGATACCCAAAACCCCAGCCATTGCTCTGCTTATTGATAATCTACACAATACTCCCAAACACACGCGAAAATTAATACACTTTATACTCTTGGGTGCCAAGTTAACCATTGCCAGAGCATGGAAAAAACCCAGGGTCTTCTTTAAAGCGGCCACACGAAAAATCTCCTGGATCATGTCCCAAGAGAAACTCTCAAGCATCCTCCTCGACACCAAATTGAAATTTGAGGCCACCTGGGAACCATGGGCCCGCTACTTGGGCATCTCCCTCATTCCGGGGGTCCAACCTTAGAGCTTCTGGGGTTGCCAGAGAACACGAGGTCCCCCCCCCCCCGTTGATAGGCTCTTCTCTCTCTTCCCCTCTCTACTTCCTCCTCCTCTTTCCCCCTCTCCCACTTTCCTATCCCCCCTCCTAGGAGTTCTCTTTAAACAAAGAGTATCCCTCCGATACTAGAAAAATCTTTTTCATTCACTGGGAGGCTGCCCCCTTCGGGGCTAGCACATCAGGTGTTAGTAACCCTAAAGTTTTTCTCAGGTTTCCGTCTGGACTGTTGATGTCTTGTGCCTAGGGGCTTGGGGGGAATCGGCCGAGCACAGCTTGATCCCTTTCGGGGTGCTGGCGGATTCTCTACAAGGCCTCTCCCAGTCTAATTCCCAGGCTGGACGGATATGCGAATGTTGGTTGTTTGGGAAGGGCTTTTAGGAGCCGTTCCATCTGTTTGTAGCTAATCTGCTTTTTGCCTTTCATCAACACCCACCTGCTTATACATATCACCCTGCCTTCTGTCTTCCCCCTACTACTGCTCCTACCAACTCTCGCTCATTCTACATCCATACACTGATAAAACCTCCAGTACTCTGAGACATGCCCCTTCACATAAATCACAGTCCCACATTACCTCCCTCACCCTCCTGCTTCTCCTAATCTCTGGTGACATATTCCCAAACCCTGGGCCACCATCATCTGTCTTTGCCCAACGCTCCCATCCCCCTACACCCTCTGGCAGGAGCCGCAACCCACAGAACTTGGTCTCTATTCCTCTTTCCATAACCAGCCCCCCCTTTTCCTGTGCCCTGTGGAATGCACGTTCTGTCTGCAACAAACTCACCGCCCTCCACGACCTCGTCATCACAAATTCCTTTAACCTACTTGCCATTACTGAAACCTGGCTTCATGAATAGGATACTATTTATCCTGCTTCCCTCTCCCATGGGGGCCTTCTCTGGACTCACTCCCCCAGACCAAGTGGACGGAAGGGAGGTGGAGTGGGAATCCTTCTAGCCCCATGCAGCACCTATCAGGTTCTTCACCCACCTCCCTCTCTGACACTCTCCTCTTTTGAGGCACACTGCATTCGTCTTTTCTCTCCCATTTCTCTAAGAATTGCTGTCATCTACCGGCCCCCTGGACCGGTATCAGCCTTTCTTGATGACTTCTCTGCCTGGCTACCCTACTTTCTCTCTTCTGAAATCCCCACAATTATTCTTGGGGACTTCAACATCCCTGTCAACACTAACACTACTATTACTTCTAAACTTCTCAGTCTAACCTCATCGCTTGACCTGAAGCAATGGATACAGGCTCCTACCCACTCCAATGGCAACACCCTTGACCTTGCCTTCTCCTATCTGTGCACTCCATGCAACCTTTCCAACAATCCACTCCCACTCTCTGATCACCACCTTATTAGTTTTGCTCTCTCCTTGTCTTCCACCTCTTCTCCCTCCAACCGCCTAACAGTTACACGCAGAAACCTTCGCCACCTCAACCCTTCTCTTCTCTACTCTGCTACTGATCACCCCCATGCAACACCCCATGTCCACAGATACAATCATTACTTCCCTCATTCAACCCTGCTACTACTACTGAGGTTGCTAAACTTTTATCTAGCACTCACCTAACCACTTGCCCCCTGGATCCTGTTCCCTCGCAAATGCTACGCTCACCCTCTGACTCGATTCTACGCTCTCTAACTCACATTTTCAACCTCTCCCTCTCTTGTGGCATCTTCCCAAACTCTCTAAAACATGCGCTAGTCACCCCCATACTAAAAAAGCCCTCACTGGATCCCACCAATCTCAACAACTTACGTCCCATCTCCTTACTCTCCTTCTCCTCCAAACTTCTTGAAAGACTGGTCTACAACCGACTAAGCGACCATCTGACCATGAATAAACTTCTCGATCCCCTTCAGTCCGGTTTTCGCCCTCAACACTCCACGGAAACTGCTCTCCTTAAACTCTCAAATGACCTACTAATGGCTAAAGCCAATGGACACTATTCTGTACTACTTCTCCTGGATCTCTCTGCTGCCTTTGACACAGTGGACCACCCCCTCCTCCTCAAAAAACTCCACTCCTTTGGTCTCCGTGATTGCGCTCTTCGCTGGTTCTCATCCTACCTATCCCACCGCTCCTTCAGTGTCACTTACAACTCTACTTCCTCCTCTCCTCTTCCTTTTTCCGTTGGGGTCCCCCAAGGTTCTGTTCTCGGACCTCTCCTTTTCTCAATCTACACCACATCCTTGGGTCAGTTGATTGCCTCCCACGGCTTTAAATATCATCTCTACGCTGATGACACCCAAATCTATCTCTCCACCCCCCAGCTCTCTCCATCTGTCTCCTCACGCATTACCAACTTACTAGCAGACATATCAGCCTGGATGTCACATCACTTTCTCAAACTCAACCTATCCAAAACCGAGCTCATGATATTTCCTCCCTCAGGTGCCACTTCCCCTGATCTCCCTGTCAAGATCAACGGCTCAACTATCAACCCATCTCCCCACGCCAAGGTCCTAGGTGTAATCCTGGACTCTGAACTAACCTTTCGACCCCACATTCTATCACTATCCAAAGCTTGCCGCCTCTGTCTTCGCAACATCTCCAAGATACGCCCCTTCCTAACCAATGACACCACAAAGCTTCTAATCCACACCCTGGTCATCTCCCGCCTTGACTACTGCAACTCCCTCCTCATTGGTTTACCTCTAAATAGGCTATCCCCACTTCAGTCCATCATGAACGCTGCGGCCAGGCTCATCCACCACACAAACCGCTCAGCGTCTGCTACACCCCTCTGCCAATCCTCCATTGGCTGCCACTCAGTCACCGAATTAAATTCAAGATACTAACTATAACTTACAAAGCCATCCACAACCTGGCCCCTAGCTACATCTCTAACCTAGTCACAAAATACCAACCTAATCGTTCTCTTCGCTCCTCCCAAGACCTCCTGCTCTCAAACTCCCTTGTCACCTCATCCCATGCTCGCCTTCAGGACTTCTCCAGAGCCTCCCCCATCCTCTGGAATGCTCTACCCAAATCCGTCCGATTTTCTCCTACTTTATCCACTTTCAGACGATCCCTGAAATCTCATCTCTTCAGAGAAGCCTATCTGGCCCCCACCTAACAACTGTACATTTATCTTCTCAATCAGCACATCACCCACAGTTATTACCTCTTGTATCTCTTGACCTTCCCTCTTAGATTGTAAGCTCTAAGGAGCAGGGCCCTCTGATTCCTACTGCATCAAATTGTATTGTATTTGTACTGTCTACCCTCAAGTTGTAAAGCGCTACGTAAACTGTTGGCGCTATATAAATACTGTATAATAATAATAATAATAATAACACCTGATCAATACCCAAGAGATTGGGTTTGTATTATTGTATTATTTTGTTTGCTTATGTTTGTACTTTTATACTTTTGAAAAATCAATAAAATACTTTGAACGAGAAATACGAACTCACAAGCACAAGCCGAAAAACAGTAACGAGTATAAACTGACTTTTGACTCCCAATTTGTGTGCATCTTCAAAATGTGGCTTTTACAGGGGTGACATCACCCCATCTGATGAGGGCAAGATCAACAAAGTTATGACATACTAATGTCTCATATGGAATTCAATTTATACAAGTTGAACTGTGAATGTGCACAGAGTAAAATGTGCACGGAGTAATATGTTTTATACACAACAATGTGTGGTTCTTCTTTCTTTTTTTTTTCTTTTTTTTTTTTAAAGTTTAACGTTTATTTTATTGAGATCTTACATTACAAAGAATGTCCATCACAATACAATGCTCAGTACACATCCTCATCTCTTAACATCCAATACTCTAAGGATACATAACATAAAAAGAGAAATGAGCCATTCAAGCATCAACATCCATGTTAAATCTATTGCTTAATAGAGCGTTATGAACTAGGGATTGACCAGACACCCCTGATGGGATCACACTGTGTCCTGGTCTAGACCTTGTATAGATTAGATAGAGATTGCCCTGCCTAGTAGGGGTCATGAGCCACCCCTCCGGAGCCACTGAATCGCAACGGAAAGACTGCACCGCCCCCTAAGGGTGAACACTTTAGATTTATGAAAGAGTAGTATATAAGATCTCGTACGAAATCAGAGAAGTGATGAACATTAACTTAAAATGGCAAAAGAACGATAGCCATCTATTCTTTCAATATCTGGGAAATAAGAGAAATAGAAAAGGAGGTAAAGGAAAGAAAAGAAAGGAGGCAAGGGATAGAAAGAAAGAAAGCCAACACTCAGCTCATGTAAAACTATCTAGGCGAGGAGATCCCAGGGACCAGGGATAAACCTATATGCCCAGCCCAGGGTTCCCATGTTGCTTCAAAGGCTTTGGTGTTGTCCAGAATTTTGCTTACTAATCTCTCCTGGGACATAATCCAAGAGATTTTTCTTTTAGCCGCTACATAGGAAATTTTTGGTGTCTTCCAGGCTTTAGCGATCGTAACTTTCACTCCTATTAGCATGAAAGTAATCAAATGATGAGAAAACTTAGGAATCTTGGGGATTTGCTCGTTCAGTAGAGCAATTTGTGGAGTCTTAGGTATGGGTACGCTTGTAACTTTGCGGATAAGATTAAAAATTTTATTGCAAAAACCTCTAAATTCTCGGGCATTCCCACCAAATATGAAGCGTGGAACCCTGAGCTTGGCATTCCCTAAAGCATAGAGGAGATGAGGAGGGAAACATCTTGTTCAATCTTAACGGAACCAAATACCATCTACTCATCACTTTCCAATTAGCTTCTATTAATGAAATGTTCAGTATTAGGGATGAGCTTTGTGTTCAATTCGAACCCATGTTCGACTTGAACATTGGCTGTTCGGTTGTTCGCTGAATTCCGAACGTTATGGGCCGTTCGCGCCAAATTTGTGTGGCGCGTCACGGCCCATAATTCACTGCGGCATCGCAGTGCATTGCTGGTTGATAATTGGCCAAGCATGCACTATGACCCGCATGCTTGGCCAATCACAGCGCCGTCGGTAGAGAGAGCTGTAATTGGCCAAAGCCAGGATGGCTTTGGCCAATTATGGCTCAGGGGGTTTAAAACATGCCCCACACTATATAAGGCCGCCTGCATTGCGGCCCTGAGTAGTGTGTGTTCCGGCGTTGAAAGTGAGATAGATAGACAGAGAGACAGTGTCATTTCATTTGAGTTAGATAGATTAGGCAGGACAATCAGTGAGTTAGCTGCACTTACAGTGTATTGTGTATATATATGCATCCCAGGTGTTGCATATATATATATACACTGTATTCAGTTTAGCTAGATCCGTTCCTGTTATCTTCTTACTGACAGGCAGGCTTGTCTTGTTACAGTATTTACAGCTACCTGAAGAAAATTGCTGGTGTTCTTTTGATCCTATTAGTACCACAGTCAGGCAGCTAGACTATTTAAAGTTAGTGCAGTGCATCCTGCTCACAGTGTTCAGCTAAAACTACAAGTTAGTGTGGTGCGTCCTGCTTACAGTGTTCAGCCAAACCTACAAGTTATTTTTTTGCAAGCTCTGCACAGTGTTCATCTAAAGCTACAAGTTAGTGTAGTGCGTCCTGCTCACAGTGTTCAGCTAAAACTACAAGTTAGTGTAGTGAGACCTCTGCACAGTGTTCATCTAAAGCTACAAGTTAGTGCAGTGCGTCCTGCTCACAGTGTTCAGCTAAAACTACAAGTTAGTGTAGTGAGACCTCTGCACAGTGTTCATCTAAAGCTACAAGTTAGTGCAGTGCGTTCTGCTCACAGTGTTCAGCTAAAACTACAAATTAGTGTGGTGTGTCCTCCTCACAGTGTTCAGCTAAACCTACAAGTTATTTTTTTGTGAGCGCTGCACAGTGTTCATCTAAAGCTACAAGTTAGTGTAGTGTGTCCTGCTCACAGTGTTCAGCTAAAACTACAAGTTAGTGTAGTGAGACCTCTGCACAGTGTTAATCTAAAGCTACAAGTTAGTGCAGTGCGTCCTGCTCACAGTGTTCAGCTAAAACTACATGTTAGTGTGGTGCGTCCTCCTCACAGTATTCAGTTAGTGTAGTGCGTCCTGCTCACAGTGTTCAGCTAAAACTACAAGTTAGTGTAGTGAGACCTCTGCACAGTGTTCATCTAAAGCTACAAGTTAGTGCAGTGCATCCTGCTCACAGTGTTCAGCTAAAACTACAAGTTAGTGTAGTGAGACCTCTGCACAGTGTTCATCTAAAGCTACAAGTTAGTGAAGTGTGCCCTGCTCACAGTGTTCAGCTAAAACTACAAGTTAGTGTGGTGCGTCCTCCTCACAGTGTTCAGCTAAAACTACAAGTTAGTGTAGTGCGTCCTGCTCACAGTGCTCAGCTAAAACTACAAGTTAGTGTAGTGAGACCTCTGCACAGTGTTCATCTAAAGCTACAAGTTAGTGCAGTGCGTCCTGCTCACAGTGTTCAGCTAAACCTACAAGTTAGTGTAGTGAGACCTCTGCACAGTGTTCATCTAAAGCTACAAGTTAGTGCAGTGCGTCCTGCTCACAGTGTTCAGCTAAAACTACATGGTAGTGTGGTGCGTCCTCCTCACAGTATTCAGCTAAACCTACAAGTTATTTTTTACGAGCTCTACACAGTGTTCATCTAAAGCTACAAGTTAGTGTAGTGCGTCCTGCTCACAGTGTTCAGCTAAAACTACAAGTTAGTGTAGTGAGACCTCTGCACAGTGTTTATCTAAAGCTACAAGTTAGTGCAGTGCGTCCTGCTCACAGTGTTCAGCTAAAACTACAAGTTAGTGTGGTGCGTCCTCCTCACAGTATTCAGCTAAACCTACAAGTTATTTTTTTGCGAGCTCTGCACAGTGTTCATCTAAAACTACAAGTTAGTGTAGTGCATCCTGCTCACAGTGTTCAGCTAAAACTACAAGTTAGTGTAGTGAGACCTCTGCACAGTGTTCATCTAAAGCTACAAGTTAGTGCAGTGCGTCCTGCTCACAGTGTTCAGCTAAAACTACAAGTTAGAGTGGTGCGTCCTCCTCACAGTATTCAGCTAAACCTACAAGTTATTTTTTTGCGAGCTCTGCACAGTGTTCATCTAAAGCTACAAGTTAGTGTAGTGCGTCCTGCTCACAGTGTTCAGCTAAAACTACAAGTTAGTGTAGTGAGACCTCTGCACAGTGTTCATCTAAAGCTACAAGTTAGTGCAGTGCGTCCTGCTCACAGTGTTCAGCTAAAACTACAAGTTAGTATAGTGAGACCTCTGCACAGTGTTCATCTAAAGCTACAAGTTAGTGCAGTGCGTCCTGCTCACAGTGTTCAGCTAAAACTACAAGTTAGTGTGGTGTGTCCTCCTCACAGTGTTCAGCTAAACCTACAAGTTAGTGTAGTGAGACCTCTGCACAGTGTTCATCTAAAGCTACAAGTTAGTGCAGTGCGTCCTGCTCACAGTGTTCATCTAAAACTACAAGTTAGTGTGGTGCGTCCTCCTCACAGTGTTCAGCTAAAACTACAAGTTAGTGTGGTGCGTCCTCCTCACAGTGTTCAGCTAAAACTACAAGTTAGTGTGGTGCGTCCTGCTCACAGTGTTCAGCTAAACCTACAAGTTAGTGTAGTGAGACCTCTGCACAGTGTTCATCTAAAGCTACAAGTTAGTGCAGTGCGTCCTGCTCACTGTGTTCAGCTAAAACTACATGGTAGTGTGGTGCGTCCTCCTCACAGTATTCAGCTAAACCTACAAGTTATTTTTTACGAGCTCTACACAGTGTTCATCTAAAGCTACAAGTTAGTGTAGTGTGTCCTGCTCACAGTGTTCAGCTAAAACTACAAGTTAGTGTAGTGAGACCTCTGCACAGTGTTTATCTAAAGCTACAAGTTAGTGCAGTGCGTCCTGCTCACAGTGTTCAGCTAAAACTACAAGTTAGTGTGGTGCGTCCTCCTCACAGTATTCAGCTAAACTTACAAGTTATTTTTTTGCAAACTCTGCACAGTGTTCATCTAAAACTACAAGTTAGTGTAGTGCATCCTGCTCACAGTGTTCAGCTAAAACTACAAGTTAGTGTAGTGAGACCTCTGCACAGTGTTCATCTAAAGCTACAAGTTAGTGCAGTGCGTCCTGCTCACAGTGTTCAGCTAAAACTACAAGTTAGTGTGGTTCGTCCTCCTCACAGTATTCAGCTAAACCTACAAGTTATTTTTTTGCGAGCTCTGCACAGTGTTCATCTAAAGCTACAAGTTAGTGTAGTGCGTCCTGCTCACAGTGTTCAGCTAAAACTACAAGTTAGTGTAGTGAGACCTCTGCACAGTGTTCATCTAAAGCTACAAGTTAGTGCAGTGCGTCCTGCTCACAGTGTTCAGCTAAAACTACAAGTTAGTATAGTGAGACCTCTGCACAGTGTTCATCTAAAGCTACAAGTTAGTGCAGTGCATCCTGCTCACAGTGTTCAGCTAAAACTACAAGTTAGTGTGGTGTGTCCTCCTCACAGTGTTCAGCTAAACCTACAAGTTAGTGTAGTGAGACCTCTGCACAGTGTTCATCTAAAGCTACAAGTTAGTGCAGTGCGTCCTGCTCACAGTGTTCATCTAAAACTACAAGTTAGTGTGGTGCGTCCTCCTCACAGTGTTCAGCTAAAACTACAAGTTAGTGTGGTGCGTCCTCCTCACAGTGTTCAGCTAAAACTACAAGTTAGTGTAGTGCATCCTGCTCACAGTGTTCAGCTAAAACTACAAGTTAGTGTGGTGTGTCCTCCTCACAGTGTTCAGCTAAACCTACAAGTTAGTGTAGTGAGACCTCTGCACAGTGTTCATCTAAAGCTACAAGTTAGTGCAGTGCGTCCTGCTCACTGTGTTTAGCTAAAACTACATGTTAGTGTGGTGCGTCCTCCTCACAGTGTTCAGCTAAACCTACAAGTTATTTTTTGTGAGCTCTGCACAGTGCTCATCTAAAGCTACAAGTTAGTGTAGTGCGTCCTGCTCACAGTGTTCAGCTAAAACTACAAGTTAGTGTAGTGAGACCTCTGCACAGTGTTTATCTAAAGCTACAAGTTAGTGCAGTGCATCCTGCTCACAGTGTTCAGCTAAAACTACAAGTTAGTGTGGTGCGTCCTCCTCACAGTATTCAGCTAAACCTACAAGTTATTTTTTTGCGAGCTCTGCACAGTGTTCAGCTAAAGCTAACTGTAGAAGGTTGGTGGTGTTTTCCTGATCCTTTCACTACCACAGGCAGCTAAAAAAGCTACAAATTATTTTTTTGCGAGCTCTGCACAGTGTTCAGCTAAAGCTACCTGTAGAAGGTTGGTGGTGTTCTCATACTACAGGCAGGCAGTTGATTTTGCTAGCTGCAGTATCAGTACATATATATATATATATATATATATATATATATATATATATATATATATATATATATATATATATATATATATATATATATATATATATATATATCTCCCAGATTAGTGCAGCTACAGGCCATTAGTATGTCTGGAAGGCCAAGAAGGAGAGGCAGACAGTCACAAGCCAACAAGAGAGGGCAAGCAGACTCTGTGTCTAGTGCTGGTCGTGGAGACGGTGCATCCTCATCAGCACTTGGCCGTGGGACACGCTTGGCCTTTTTTTCGGCAGCTGGCCGTGTTGAGCCGCAACATGCGGAAGACTTGGTCGAGTGGATGACCAAGCCGTCCTCATCCTCCTCATCCTCTCTCACCCATGCTCAGGGTACTTTGTCTGGCAAAGCAGCGGCCTCTTCCCTCGGCTCAATGTCATCAGTGACTCCTTCCCTAGCCCCACCATGTCCTCCTGAGGAGTCCCTCGAACTGTTTGACCACAGTGTTGGGTACATGCTCCAGGAGGATGCCCAGCGTTTGGAAGGCTCTGATGATGATACTGAGCTCGATGAAGGCAGTAACATGAGCACGGACAGAGGGGGTGCCCAAGAAGTACAGCAATCTGGCAGTCATGCTCCCCCTGCTGCAGCATACTGCCAGGTTTGCTCCAGTGATGAGGAGGGAGGGGATGATGAGGTCACTGACTCAACGTGGGTGCCTGATAGGAGAGAGGAGGAGGAGGGGGAGGCGGCACATCACCAACGAGGCAGGATGCCCTCCAGGGGCCAGCCTAAGGGCAGCACATTGACTGCATCACACCCCAAAGCTCCACATGTGCAGGGCGCTGCAGTCTCTGCGCATTATTCAAAAAGTTCTTTGGTGTGGGCCTTTTTTGAGACGAGTGCATCAGATCACACCGCTGCTATTTGCAACATATGTCTCAAGCGTATCTCGCGTGGCCAAAACATCTCCCGCTTGGGTACCACATGCTTGACCAGACATATGTTGACCTGCCATGCAGTTCGTTGGCAAGCGTATCTAAAAGACCCACACCAAAGAACAAAGAGGACCTCTCCTTGCTCCTCATCAGCTGAGATCTCCAACCCCACTATACCTTCAGTCCTCTCTGAGACATGCACTGAGAGGAATGAAGGTGTAGAATTAGGTGTGTCACAGCCAAGTACTTGTGGGCAATCTTCTTTTGGTACACCAACGTCAGATTGTACCAGGCAAATTTCCCTGCCCCAGCTGCTGCACCGCCGAAAGAAGTTTGCTCCCAGCAATCTATATGCCCAGCGGTTGAATGCTAGCTTGGCAAAATTGCTAGCACTTCAACTGCATCCTTTTCAGTTGGTAGACTCTGCCCTCTTCCGTGAGTTTGTGGAATGTGCGGTTCCTCAGTGTCAGGTACCCAAACGCCACTTTTTCTCACGGAAGGCGACTCCGGCTCTCTACCGGCATGTGGAAGGCAATGTCCATGCCTCGCTGGACAGGGCGGTCAGCGGTAAGGTGCATATTACCGCTTACTCATGGTCCAGCAGGCATGGACAGGGACGCTACCTAAGTTTCACGGCGCATTGGGTGACTCTGCTGGCAGCTGGGAAGGATGCAGGACAAGGTGCAGTAGTGTTGGAGGTTGTTCCGCCACCACGCCTCCAAAATGCCACTACTAATGATTGTGACACACCTCTCTCCTCCACCCCCTCCTCTTCTTCTTCCTCCATGGCCTCTTCCTGTGCTTTTTCCTCGGAACCAGCGGTGCTCCGTAGCCGTTCAAGGGGCTACGCAATACGCAGGCCAAAAGATGCCATGCGGTGCTTGAGCTGGTGTGCTTGGGGGACAGGAGCCACACTGGGGCAGAGGTTCTGTCAGCTCTGCAGGGGCAGGTTCACAGGTGGTTGACGCCAACTTAAGGCAGGAATGGTGGTTTGCGACAATGGCACCAACCTCCTCTCTGCCCTCCGACAGGGACAAATGACCCATGTGCCCTGTTTGGCTCACGTCCTTAACTTGGTGGTGCAGCGGTTCTTGGGCAGGTACCCGGGCTTACAGGATGTCCTGAGGCAGGCCAGGAAAGTCTGTGTGCATTTCCGCCGGTCATATAATGCCAGTGCTCGACTGGCGGACCTCCGAAAGGAGTTTAACCTGCCCAAGAACCGCCTAATCTGTGACATGCCCACCAGGTGGAACTCAACATTGGCCATGCTGCAGCGGCTGCACACGCAGCAGAGGGCCATCAATGAATACCTTTGTGACTATGGCACCAGGACAGGGTCAGGGGAGCTTGTTTTTTTTTTTTCCCACGCCAGTGGGCCATGATCAGGGATGCATGCACTGCCCTGTCACCATTTGAGGATGGTGAGCAGTGACAGTGCATGCATCAGTGACACTGTCCCCCTTGTCCACCTGTTGGAGCACATGCTGCGTGGAATAATGGACAGGGCACTTGAGGCAGAACAGAGGCAGGAAGAGGAGGACTTCTCAAGGCCCCCCTTATCCAGACAGTGTTCCTGCGTGCCCGCCGATCACACAGGAAGAGGAGGAGGAGGAAGAAGATTGTGTCATTATGGAGGTGGAGCCCGGCACTCAGCATCAGTCTTTAAGGGATCAGTCCCAAGAAACACATGGACTTGTACGTGGCTAGGAGGAGGTGGCTGCTGACCATGTCGTCCTTAGTGACCCAGAGGACTCCGGAC
The DNA here is from genome assembly GCA_037952835.1 of Lithobates septentrionalis. Taxonomy (NCBI): domain Eukaryota; kingdom Metazoa; phylum Chordata; class Amphibia; order Anura; family Ranidae; genus Lithobates; species Lithobates septentrionalis. Next base: position 3,032,111 of record JBBDGP010000111.1, on the reverse strand, counting down.
CAAATGCCTTAGCAAACCTACGCTGCATGGCCTCCCTGATCCTGCAAAGCCTGCGTAAGGATCCTCGTATTCGTGGTATCAAGGAGAAGGACCAATACTGGCTGGCAACCCTCCTTGATCCACGTTACAAGAGTAAGGTTGCAGGCCTTATCTTGCCATCGCAGAGGGAGCAGAGGATGGAACATCTTCGGGAGGCCTTGCAGAAAGGTCTGTGTAACGCGTTCCCAGAGACTGGGAGGTTACAAACTCCTGTTTCTGGACAACGTGTTGCTGAGGCTTCGGTCAGTCAAAGAAGGAGCGGTGGAGAAGGTGGCCGTCTGACCGATGCGTTCAGACAATTTTTTGGACCGCAGCTCCAAGGTATGATCGGTTCCAGCAACCATCGCCAGCGTCTGTTTTACATGGTGCAGGAATACCTAGGGGCAAGATCAGACTTGGACACCTTTCCCACCGAAAATCCTCTGGGTTACTGGGTCTTGAGGATGGATCACTGGCCAGAGCTTGCACAGTATGCAATTGAGCTACTGGCCTGTCCTGCATCCAGCGTTCTTTCGGAACGCACATTCAGTGCTGCTGGAGGCTTTGTAAACGATCACAGGGTGCGTCTGTCCACCGAATCGGTCGATCGACTGACCTTCATAAAAATGAATCAGTCTTGGATCACCACCAGCTACCAAGCACCTGATGCTGATGTAACCGAATAATTTTTTTTGAAATCTCAGATCTCTCCAAAACTGCCTATGCTGATGCTGAGTGACTATCCCTGAGTAATTATTCTCTTCCTCCTCAATGATCATGCTGATAGCTTGTAAGAACATTTTTGGTTCTGGGCGCCACCACCAGTGCCTAAGGCCCAATTTTTCAGCCCCTGTTTAACAGGGGCGTGTAATTACAATTTTTGATGCAATACTTTGCAGCAGGGCTCGTTTCTCCGTTACAACTAGAGTATCTGTGAGGGGTTGCAGTGTTGTGGCACCAGCACAAGTGCCTAAGGCCCAATTTTTCAGCCCCTGTTTAACAGGGGCGTGTAATTACAATTTTTGATGCAATACTTTGCAGCAGGGCTCGTTTATGTGTTACAACCAGAGTATCTGTGAGGGGTTGCAGTGTTGTGGCACCAGCACCAGTGCCTAAGGCCCAATTTTTCTGCCCCTGTTTAACGGGGGCGTGTAATTACAATTTTTGATGCAATACTTTGCAGCAGGGCTCGTTCCTGCGTTCCAACTAGAGTGTCTGTGAGGACTAATGCCCCGTACACACGGTCGGATTTTCCGATGAAAAATGTCCGATCGGAGCATGTTGTCGGAAATTCCGACCGTGTGTGGGCTCTATCGGACATTTTCCATCGGATTTTCCGACACACAAAGTTGGAGAGCAGGAGATAAAATTTTCCGACAACAAAATCCGTTGTCGGAAATTCCGATCGTGTGTACACAAATCCAACGGACAAAGTGCCACGCATGCTCAGAATAAATAAAGAGATGAAAGCTATTGGCCACTGCCCCGTTTATAGTCCCGACGTACGTGTTTTACATGACCGCGTTTAGAACGATCGGATTTTCCGACAACTTTGTGCGACCGTGTGTAGACAAAACAAGTTTAAGCCAACATCCGTCTGAAAAAATCCTAGGATTTTGTTGTCGGAATGTCCGAACAAAGTGTACGCCCTATTACAGTGTTGTGGCACCAGCACCACCACCACCACCAAAGGCCCAATTTTTCTGCCCTTGTTCAACAGGGGCATGTAATTACAATTCTTGATCTAATATTTCACAGCAGGGCCCATTTCTGCGCCCACCAAGAGCGAGTGAGGACTTACAGTATTGTGGCACCAGCACCAGCACCAAAGGCCCAATTTTTCTGCCCCTGTTCAACAGGGGCATGTAATTACAATTCTTGATCTAATATTTCACAGCAGGGCCCTGTGAGGGCTTACAGTTTTGTGGCCACAACAACACCTAAGGCCCAAATTTCTGCTGAGTATATAGGGCAGGCCCCTACTTTCAAACATCTAACTTACAAGCGACTCCTACTTGCAAACGGAAGGAGAGAACAGGAAGTGAGATGAAATCTACCCCTAGGAAGGGAAATTCTCTCCTGTAAGAGTTAATATGGGAAAAACATTTCTCCTTTCCACTGATGGATTCCAATCCTTGTTCCACAAAAAAACACACATTTTCAAAAAACATTTGTCATTGGGACAAAAAGTGAGGTAAAATCTTCTGAAGAGGAGGACAGACAGCAAAACAAATGTCACAGGGGTGATAACTCTTCCCTATGTTTTCCAAAAAGCTTAAAAAAGATTGGAGCTAAACATGTTAAAAATGTACCCGTTCAAAATTACAAACAGATTCTACTTAACAACAAACCTACAGTCCCTGTCTTGTTTGCACCGCCTGTATACTGCTGTTCAGAGTATATAGGGCCTGGTGGCCCCACACCTTTCCTTATTTTAATTTGGGTGCGGGGTTCACCTTAAGATCCATACAAGACCCAACGGGCCTGGTAATGGACTGGGGGGTACCCATGCCGTTTGTCTCACTGATTTTCATCCATATTGCCAGGACCCGACATTACATTAAACCCGCAAGCAGTTTTAAATGAGATTTTTTCCTTTAAAAATTACATTTTGTGCAGGGACTGTTCTAAACACGGGGAAACGCGCGCCACTTTACAGGCATACTATAGACACCCCCCAGGTACGATATTTAAAGGAATAATTCACTTTTTTTTTTACTTTAAGCATCATTAACTGCTTATCACTGCTCCCGAAAAAACGGCCGTTTTTTATACGTTTTTTTTGCATTGATACATGTCGCCTGGGGCAGGACCCGGGTCCCCAAACCCTTTTTAGGACAATACCATGCAAATTAGCCTTTAAAATGAGCACTTTTGATTTCGAACGTTTGAGTCCCATAGACGTCAATGGGGTTCTAACGTTCGTGCGAATTTTCGGTCCGTTCGCAGGTTCTGGTGCGAACCGAACCCGGGGGGGGTGTTCCGCTCATCCCTATTCAGTATACCTTTGTGAGCTCCAATTCCTCTTCTGTGCCATATCTCCAGGTCCCAGGTTTCTTGTAATTCCCTCTCCCAGGCTTCCATGTATGAGAATTTGGTGGTGGGTTCTAATAAGGAAGAGTATATTATGGATATACCCCCTTTTTGCTCTGTACCCTGGCCGCACCAGCGTTCATAATTAGAGAAGATCAGGGGAGGTGGGAGGATGTCTTTGTATATTGATCCAACCTGGGATTTCGCGTTTAAAGTAGATCGTTGAGAGTTGAGCTAATCTGGCTGCTTGGTAATATTTAAAAAGGTCTGGAAGACCCAGTCCTCCTTTCGTTTTATGGCTGTACAGGACCTTTTTTGCTAGTCTATAGCCTCTTTTACCCCAAATGTATTTGATTATTTTGCCTTGGAATGATTTTAAATGATCTTTCCTAATAGGAATTGGGAGGGAACGAAAAAGGTAGAGTAATCTGGGTAATAGGGACATTTTAATGGAATTAATTTTACCTATCCATGAGATGTTGTGCTGGGACCAGATGAGAAGATCTTTCTCTTGTTTATGGTACATGGGGGGAAAATTTGCCTGATATAAGAGTTCAAATTTTGAGGTAAGATTTATCCCTAAATAACAAATTGAGGTGTCGTTCCACTTAAATTTGAAGGACTGTTTCATTCGATCAACTAGGGCTATGGGAAGAGAAACATTCAGTGCTTGTGATTTAGCTATGTTCACTTGTAGACCCGATATATCCCCAAAAGAGTCTAAGAGCTTGTTTATATTAGGTAATGATGTGATTAGGGAAGTAACGAAGAGCAGAATATCGTCTGCGAAGAGGGCACATTTATGGACTGATTGTCCACACCTAACCCCTTGGATGTTGACATCTGTTCTGATTGCTATGGCCAGTGATTCAATCGCTATGGCGAAGATTATTGGAGAGAGAGGGCAACCCTGTCTGGTCCCTCTGGAGATCGGGATAGGATTAGAAACAAAGCCCTGAAGTTTGACCCTGGCCAACGGACTCGAATAAAGGGATTGTAGGATCCCCATAAAATATTCCCCAAAACCCCATCTGCGGAGGGTAAAAAACAAGTATGACCACGATAGCGAGTCAAAAGCCTTCCTTAAATCTAATGACAACAAAAGGCCCTCCTGCTGAGGGGTTCCATCCCAGGCAGACTGGAGGATTGAAACAATATCCGTCGCCCTCCTAACTTGGTCCGGCCCTGTCCCCCTGGAATGGAACCCACCTGGTCCCTATGAATGTATTGTCCTATAAAAGAGCTTAGTCTATTGGCTAATATTTTGGTTAGGATTTTCAGATCAGATTGTTAATAAGGGAGATGGGTCTATAGTTTTCTACTAGGGATGGGTCCTTGTCAGGTTTGGGGATAACTGAAATGAAGGCTGAGTTTTCATGGGTTTCGATGGCTTCGCACTTTCTTTTAGAATTAAAAAAATTTGTGAGATGAGGAGCTAGAGTAACTGCAAATGTTTTGTAATACATTTTGGAAAAACCATCTGGGCCTGGGACGGAGTTAATTTTTAAATTTTTAATCACTTTTAGGGTTTCCTCTGTAGAGAAAGATGCGTCCATCAGGTCTGCATGACTTTTCTGAAGGCGAGGAATTTTTAGATCTGCCATAAATGCCTCAATTTCGGACTCCCCAATGTGATTTCCCTTTTTGTATAAGTTTGTATAAAAATCTTGAAATGATTGTAGAATACGTTGAGGATTTAAAGTGGACGTACCGTCTTGCTGCCTGATCTTAGGAAGGGTGAAATTACGTGTTTTGGGGGAGAGTTTGGAGGCTAAAATAGTATTCATTTTATCTCTATGCTGGTAAAATTTTGCACCGGTCCAACGCAGGGAAACCTCGGCTTTAACCGTAAGGACTAAGTTCAGAGCCACCCTTGCGGCATCTAGTTTTGCTGTATTGAATTGTATTGTACGGTATTAGAAGGCATGAACTGGTGTGTTTAACACTTACCCCATGAAGCCTAGATGTGATCAACCTTGACATTGTAGCGTGGTGAAACCTGGGACCTGGAGCCTCCGGACAAAAGAGAATCCACCGAGTGCTGGCAATCAAAAAGAAGAGGTTAGTTAGAGAAGAAAAAGGGAAATAAAGAAGAGAGACAAGAAGGCCAAACATAGGCCTGTAATGAAGAAAGGGGGAGAAACCCCCTTCTACGTTAGTGGGTAACAACATTGAGCAGCCCTCTGAGAGGACTGACTTCCCATCGCCCAAATACAGAAAAGTCATATTGGGGGGATGGGAGAGCGCGCATGACTGCTGCCCGAGCCACAGTCGACTAAGGACCTTGATACTCGTTAAACCTAGCTTATATAAAAGATAATACTTGTATCAGAATCCATAAGTATAAATGAAAAACTGTAAATGGAACCAATCCGTCAGGACCTAACACACCTATTACTATGTAATTAATCCCAAAAACAAAAAAACAAAAAAAAAAATTTGAGAGGGGAGGGAGATTAATAAAAAACAACAAAAAAACAAACAAAAAACAAAAGAAGGCAGTCTGAGAGTCCAGGAGAAAGGGGAAATCCCAGTGTGTGAGTTACATGGGGGAGGGTGTTAGACTAAGGGACTTCGTGCTGCAAATATAATATCCCATCATGATGTGTGTCTTCCGTAGAGAAGTCCTTGGGCATCCCCGTGTATGATGCCCTGGGTTGATGAAGTCCTTATTGCTTACACCAATAGGATCAGTTCCTAGTCCCTGTTGTGGAACGATCTCTTCGTCTTCAAGAGGGTCTTAAGAAATGCTGGTAGTGCAGACTCTGTGATGTGGGAGCTGTCCCGAGAAAAGAAAAAAAAAAAAAAAAGTGAAAATGGCCGTAACTGACTTGAGTGCAATACCAAACTTCTAACAGAAAAGGTGATATAAGTGATCTTCAGGTGGGCACTTGATCTATCGCTCGCTTGGTCTTGGTCGACTTCCATAGTGGAGAGAGGGGGCTGGCGGGTGATGATCTTTTGGAGGAACTTGCCTGCAGGTTAGATGTGTCCATGTCTGACTCCAGAGCGATGAGTATCAGGGCCAAAAGAACTTGTTCTCCTTCTGTGAAGGTGGAGAAAGAGTGAGTTTTACCATTAAAGGTGAATTTAAGGGCAAAAGGAAAGGACCACCAGTATTTTTTTTCTTTCTGGGAGAGAACGAGTAGTAATGGTTTTAATACTCTACGTCTTTGAATGGTCATCAGGGAAATGTCCGCAAAGATCTGAATGTCTTGACCTTGGAATGAGATGTGTGACTGTTTCCTGGATATCCTCATGATCTCTTCTTTCACACTGTAGTGGTGTGGTTTTACTACTATGTCCCTGGGGTTCCCATCTCTCCTAGGGGGTCCCAGTGACCTATGTGCCCTGTCCAGTTCCAGCTTGTGTGGCGGTATTGCAGGGATTAGAGATTGTATAAGGTCCTGTATGGCTTTAGGTGCCTCAGTAACTGATTCAGGGATACCTCTCACCCTAAAATTGTCTCTCCTGGAGCGATTTTCGAGGTTAATCAATACGGTTTAACGCCACTTCCAATTGATCCTGTATTACTTGTATATGGTCTGTATTCTGATTAGCCCTGGAGACCGTTATGTCTAGCTTATGTTCTATGGCTTCCATTCTAGAGCCCAAATTCTGGAAGTCTGCTCTTATATCTGTAGTGATCTTACTGGCTGTAATGGCAAGACCTCGTTCAAGCAGTTTGGAAAATTTAATGAATAAATCCCCTGCATTTAGGGGAATGTCCTGTAACTGACCCAAGGCCTGCTTCTGGTTACATGAGGGGGTGTTATCATTCACTGGGCCTGGTGTATTGTTCATGGGAGACAGCATGTAATTTTCAAATGTGCGTTCAAGCAGCGATACTGTTGATGCAGGCGAGGGGGTTGTGATGTTGTGGCTTCCTAGATTTGCTTGGGGGGTGAATGATAGTGTGGCTGGGTTTATCACTTGCCTGAGCTCTGAGTGTCCCCCTGCTTGTGAGTCTCGTGGCTGAGACGCGGCCGCCATCTTGAAAGTGGCCTGTGTTCCTTGGGCCCTGAATTGTGGCCCCAGGTCGCGGCGGACTGAGCTGCTGGTCATCTCAGTGTGCTAGGACTGCTCCCTGTGCTATCCCCGTTAAATGCGGGCTTCCTTCGGGTCCAGTTCCTGCGCTAGTGCAGCTTGTTGGCTCTGGCAGAGCCGAGCTCCTGGCTTACGCAGCCATATTGGGAGACCCGCGAATGCGCACTCGTGTGGTTCTTCTTTCAATGCTCAATACCAGTTTTTAGAGTAAGTTTGTGTAGTTTACAGTGACAATGTGGGTATTTACTAAAGGCAAATCTACTTTGCACTACAAGTGCACTTTTAGTGCACTTTCAAGTGCACTTGCAGTGCACTATTAATGCAAAATGTATTTGCCTTTAGTAAATAACCCGCACAGTGCTCTAAAATTTGCCCCAATCATGCCACCTTAGGGACTCAAAGCAATTAATTCATGGAGCTGAAAAGCATGATTATTTTTTATCATTAATGCATTACGTACATTACCAACAAAAGCAATGTGTGTGTGTAGCAGAACCATAACATAATAGTTAGCTGAAGAAGAGATTGTCTCCTCATGTATCAAATAAATTATGTTTGCACTATTGAAGAAAATGGCCAAAAAAAGGCCATTGGAGAACCTAGGAGACAGCTAAAAGAAACACAAGCAATAAATCAAATGAAATATGAGTTCAGTTTATACCAAAAAAAATTTATTTTAAAAATGTTTCACACATTGGCTGACATATCAATGGCCCCCCTACCCGCAAAGTACTCAACGTACTTCTGCCTAACTTCACGGGTTTGGCAAAGTCAGCAGATACAGTATTGGTATCGGTTGACTTAGCGGTTAGGGGGGAAGAAGGGTTCCAAATGAGTTTTGGCCCCCAAAAAAAGCCTCTTGCACTCTGTCTGATGTTAAGCACAAAAATAACATTTAAACACATTTTAGGGGGTGTTTCGGGTAAGCACTACAATGAAGCTGACAAAATACATTGTTAAGTGACTAGGCTAGGTGTGTATGGGCCCAGGATAACATGCTGGGGAGGTTAGTGAAGGCAAACATGCATGAATGACAAAAAAGGAACTTTAAAAGCTTCCAGCATGCATGAGGATAAAGAGGACATTCACAGCATATTACAATCATGGTAATTAGGGAATGGTGAAATAAATAGAATACATTAGCAAACATTAAATACATAGAATGTGATGTTAAAGGAGGAAATTTACCTTAATATAGTCCTTCTGCAGGACTTGATTTATGGCAGAACAGGCCTCTGGAATAATGATCCCCAGAGCCCGGGGGAGATGACTGTCGAGAACTTGATGTCCTGCAGACTACTCCCCATCGCCAAGTACCGCAAGGTGGCGACTAGCCTTTGTTCTGGAGTGATGGCTTGCTGCATGCAGGTGTCCTACTTCATAATATAAAGGGGACAGCAAAGCCAACAAATGGTGAAAAACGGAGTCTGTCTTGGGTCTGAACTTGGGTCAAAGAAAGAACTCCAACACCAAGCCACTGCACAGCAGGAACTCTACGATGAGTACATACCCGCAACATGGCTAGAAAACGGTTGGCTGGTCAGAACAAACTAACTGAATGCACTGAAAATCAGAAAGGCCTGAGAAGAACGATCTGAAAATCAGAAACGAGCAGCCAAGAACGCACTGAAAAACAGATACGAACTGACAACACGCACTGAAGAACAGATAAGAACCCACTAGCACGACTGAAGAGCAGTAGTGAACTGAAAAGAACGAGGTTGAAAAGCGCAAATCGTCTCTCACCAAACGTCTACTAACACGATATAAACATGAGATTAGCAGAAGGAGCCCAAAGGGTGGCGCACTTGGTATTGAACTTCTTTTATATAGTGTCGTTGTACGTGTTGTACATCAGCGCGTTCTTGGCGATCGGAATTTCCGACAACATTTGTGTGACCGTGTGTATTGTTTTTTTTTTTTTTTTTTTTTTTTTTTCCAAATAAAGCTTTATTAAGTTAAATCCATACAGAAAAGTAGTACACAAAAGCAAGGTTTGAGATAAAATGACAATAGTGTTATACAGAGGGAACAGTCCAGAGAGTACAACGTTGTATTTTAACAAGTATTCAAATCTACGACTGTGGATTTGTTGAAAAACACATTACATCTGGGGTGTGGATATATGGGATTACAGAGTAGTGTGGGCAGAAAATATAAAGAACATATAGTAAAGCAGGTAAAACATTTTTTAAACATGTTGATTTTTGAGGGCGAAAAAGATTAAAAAGGGAGAGAGGAGTAAAAACCGTATTATAATAGATTGCCTATGATAGCCTTAGTATATGAGTCTGAGATTTTTGTTGGATTGTGTTTGGAATAATCGTTAATTACTATGTCTGTGTGAGAGTGTGAAATTGATCCTGGTGCGTGGTGCCCAGAAGTCGGGTAATGTTTGTAGATAGAGATATAATCATAGCATACAACCATGGATATCTAACATAGCAAAGTTTCGATTAAATGGTGGTCAAAATATAGTGAGAAGTACAAAGGGAAGGTAGGGGAAAGTTATTTCCCGTCCCTGGCTCAGCCATGGGTCTAACGGGAAATATCTTTACAGAAGGACCAAGTCCCAGGAAGAAAAGCATAATAGAGCTTTTGAAGTGAATTCTGTATGCGTAATGATATAGTTACCTCCTGAATTTTGTTTCATGCACGACTATAGGGAGGACTATAGACAGTTGGGATGTATGATGTGTCTTATGGTGTGCTGGAGGAGGGTTCCTGATTGATTAATTGGGTACATTCAGATGTTGTGCGGAAATGTAGCCAACAGGCCCAAGTGTTCCTGTATTTAGTATAGGAATCCTGTGCTTGATGTACAAGTTCCTCCATTTCAGCTATTTTGTTTACTCTTTTGAACCAGTCTGTGATTGTGGGCGGGTTGGGAGATCTCCAGAGAACTGGGATACAGAGTTTGGCAGCATTGATTAGATGTAGTGCTAGGGATTTGTGATAAGATTTCATCGGTAGGGAGGAGTGGTGTAGGAGGGCTTGTGCTGGAGAGAAATCTAGCTGAAGTGTAGTGATTTGGGAGGAGAGGTGAAAAACTTTAGTCCAGAAGGCAGAAATCGCAGGGCAGTCCCACCATATGTGAAGGAGTGATCCGTTTTTGTCATTACATCTCCAACAATTAGATGGGATCTCTGGATTAATGGTGTGTAACTTGAGAGGCGTTTTGTACCATCTGGAGAAAAGCTTGTATCCGTTTTCTTGAGTTGTTACATTAATGGAGCCTTTGTGTATGTTAGAGTATATCTTTTCCCATTCCTTATCAGAGAGGTGGATGGAAAGATCTTTTCCCCATTTTGCACTAGCTATATTTGTTTTAGGAGTATGCTCGAGAAAGAGGTTCAAGTATATGGTGGATATCAGGTGTCTTTGGGGTTCAGTGGCAGAGCAAAGGGATTCAAAGTGTGATAGGTTTCTTGAGTATGCAGCCCTAGTTTGGGGATCAAGAAGAAAATGTCTGAGTTGCATATAAGACCAGAAAGGGATCTGGTGATTCGTTTCTTGGGAGTTCAATGAGGACAGCGGTTTAATATTCCCCTTAGCGAAGAAATCTCCCGCTGTCATCCTTGTCTGGGATCCTATTTGATGAAGGAACGAATCATCATTGCCTGGTGGAAAGTCTGGGTTATGTTTGATTGGCGTGAGAGGGCCTGGAGAGGAGGAAATGTGCAAATGTTTACATGTCTTTTTAAAGGAATTCAGTGTTGAATCGATAAGGGGATGTTGTTTGCAATGTGGAGAGATGTGGCTAGGGTGAATCCAGGGTAGGTTATGGATCGGGATTTGTGAGAAGGCTTGTTCAATTGCGATCCACGCTTTAGTTTTAGGGTGAACATTCCAGTCCACTATTCGAGAGAGTTGACAGGCCCAATAGTATTTTCGAAGATCCGGTAGGCCTAATCCACCTTTCATTTTGGGTACGGTCATTCTGTTGAAACTCATTTTAGGTCGCTTATCGTTCCAGATGAATTTCATACAGGATTTGCGGTACGCATTAAAAAAAGTTTGTGGTAGAGACACTGGGATTGTTTGGAGCAGGTATAGAAATTTTGGCATTATAGTCATTTTTATAATGGAGACTCTGCCAAACCATGAAAACAAACCCGTTGACCAAGTGTTGAGGTCTTTTTGAATATTTTGGATAATGGGAGTATAGTTTTTGCTGTATAAGTCCGATAGCGAGGTTGGAATGTAGACCCCAAGGTATTTAATGGCGCTCGGTTTCCATTTGAAAGGGAAATTAGTTTGACATTGTTTCACTATATCTGGTGGTAGAGTGATATTTAGGGCCTCTGATTTAGCGAAGTTAATTTTAAGATATGTGAGATTTTCAAAGAGAGTAAGATCTTTTAGGAGATTGGGTAGCGTAATGTGTGGCTCTTTCAGGAATAGTAGGATGTCATCCGCAAATGCCGCTAATTTATAGGTAGATTTTGCGATGGTTATTCCTTTAACGTTTGGATTGTTTTTTAGATGCGTTAGACATGGTTCCAGTGCCAAGACAAAAATAAGCGGAGAGAGTGGGCATCCTTGTCTTGTACCGTTAGATATGGAGAAGGCATTCGACAGGTGTCCATTTATCCGGACTTTGGCAGTTGGGGTGGAGTAAAGAGCAAGAATAAATTGTAGCATGCAATCTCGTATGCCAATGTGTGTTAGGACCTCTTTTAGGTAGTCCCAGGCTACCCTGTCGAATGCCTTCTCCGCATCAAGGGAGAGAAGGAATCCCGGTTGCTTCTTTGAAGTCAGCCAATTGTGAATACTGATTGCCTTTAGGGTGTTGTCCCTTGCCTCTCTACCCGGGACAAAACCAACTTGGTCTAAGGAGATGAGGCCAGGGAGAAGGGGTAAAAGTCTATTAGCCAAAATTTTTGCATATATTTTCAGGTCAACATTTAGTAGAGATATTGGTCTGTAGTTGTGAACTAAATTTGGATATTTATCAGGTTTTGGAATAACCACTATGTGGGCTGTGAGAAGATCTCTGGGAGGGGGGTTCTCGGATGAAAGGGAGTTGAAAGCATTTAAGAAGTGAGGATAAAGCGTAGCTATGAATTCCTTATAGTATCCTGCCGTTAGGCCATCTGGACCTGGACTTTTGCCTGTTTTGAGTTGTTTGAGCACAGTCTCTAGTTCGTCCTTAGAGATGGGACGTTCTAGATGCGAAGCTTCTGCATCAGAAATGGGTTTGGGACCATGTTGGGCTAGGAACTCTTTAATCAGGTGTGTTCTACGATCATTGTTTAGCGTGGGTTTATGAGGATTGATATTATAGAGTTGCGAGAAATAATTCACAAATTGGTCTGCTATCAGTGTATTAGACGTTACTTTAGAACCCGAAGGGTCATTAATGGAATGAAGTGTTGTAGATGATCGTTTTGCACGGAGGGCTCTGGCTAGAATTTTACCGGATTTGTTGCCATGTTCGTAGAATATTTTTTGTGATAATATGTATTTGTGTTTTATTTGTTTATGTAACACTTCTTTCAACTCTGTCCTCACCTGAGTAAGTTCCTCAAGCGTGGAGAGCGCTCGAGTTTTCTTATGTATTTTTTCTAAATCCTGTATGCGTTTGGAAAGGATAGAAATATGCGCTTGTCTTTCTCGTCTTCTCTTGGAAGCGATAGCTATTAGCTTTCCCCGCATGGTGCATTTGTGGGCTTCCCATTTTATCATTGGGGATATTTCCAAGGAGTCGTTATCCTGGAAATAAAGTTTTAGATTGTCGTGTATAGTAGACACAATTGAAATGTCTGTCAGCAGTGAGGGATCAAGACGCCATATTTGTGAGCGAGTATGTTTGGATGGAAATTCCAAGGACATGGTTATCGGATGGTGATCTGATATGTACATTGGTTCGATGGAGGTGTGCTTGAGCATGGGGAGATCGTTTTGTGAGATAAAGAAATAGTCAAGTCTGGAGTAACTGCCATGTGGGTTGGAGAAAAAAGTGTAATCTTTAGTTGAGGGGTTTAAAGTACGCCATGCGTCATGTAATGTCAATTCTTGAAAACATTGTTTAATTGCTCGTAACGCTGAGAAGGGTAATTTGGATGCACCCGAAGATGTATCCTGTATTGGGTTTAAGGGAACATTAAAATCTCCTCCAGTTAATAGTATACCCTCTTGAAACGATGCGAGCAATTGCAGTGTGTGTCGGAAGAACGGGACTTGTTTAATGTTGGGGGCGTATATGTTTGCTAAGGTTAAAGGTTTACCGAAAAGTGAACCTTTGACAAAAAGAAATCTTCCATCTTCATCCGCTAGAGTGTCTTTGATTATGAGTGGACACTGTTTTGAGATAAGGATAGAAACTCCTTTTGTTTTTGATTGTTTGTTGGTAGCATGAAAAGCTGTTGGATAGCGTAAGTCGGAGAATTTGGGGATAGAGTCCGTTTTGAAATGCGTTTCTTGGATGTATATAATGTCTGCCTTGAGTTTATGCATAGAAAGGAGAACTTGTGTACGTTTCTCAGGGACATTTAGTCCCCGTGCGTTGAGCGAGACTAGTTTAGTAGTGCCGTTGTGGTGAGATATTGATGTAGAATTGTGTGAGACCGGTGTCATTCTGTAATTTGGGAGGTGTTTTGAGTTAGACTGGAGTGGTGTTTACTGAATATAGTCCGCGGTGCAGGTGAATGTGTGGCAGAAAAAGACCAGTAGTTGGACTTGTGCCTTATGCTCTTATGTGTGGAAGGCGCGTTCTAGGAGAGTGATGAGAGTCTATTCAGGATGAGAGTAGATTGTTCAGGAGTAGAGAGTGATGTGAGGGGGACTGGGTATGCGGGGGAGAGGAAACTGTGAAGACCACTGTGTAGTGTTGTTAGGGGATATAGGTAGAGGAAAGTAATCCGTGGACTAGCGATGCCTGTTCGCTAGGCTATGTACGAGTATACACTCGTGATATATGGTACCGGAATGGGTCAGTGGTGGTTTAAAGGAGGGTTGAGTGGAGAAATCAGGTAATCAATTGAAACCACTGTTTGGGAAGGTGACCAAACGGTAACGTAGAGAAAAGTAAAACCTGTCAGTAAGGGACAAGAGCCGCTGACATATGAGATAGATGTAGGCAGAAGGCATGGACTGAAGACGGTCCATGTGTGAGATGGTTGCATTTAGATTGCTGTGAATGCCGCCTATTAACTTTCTCAGTGGATTTGGAGAAACAGCATGGGTCAGATTTGCGAAAAGCAGATAAAAAATTAGGTGTATGGTCAGATGAAACATTAAGTTAATGACATATTTTGTGAGATCGTTCCCCTGGTGATCGTTAAGTGAGAGGAAAGAATGAAAAATAAATAAATAAATAAATAAATAAATAAATAAAGAAAAAAAAACCAGAAAAATAAAAGAAATAAAAGAAATAAAAATCCCCATGAGTAGCACATAAATTAAGCCTCTGGTGAGGCGCAGATATTCATAACGTAAAGATCTATGTAATAATTCAGTTAAACAGTCAGCCAGAAAACTTGAACAGTTAGCAGAGCAGAGTATTCAACATAGGTAGAAAGTATTATCTCTTAAGATAGATAAACCGTGCCTGAACTAATTAATAATTAACTACCCCTGAAGGCTATGAAGAAGCTTGTCAAAATAATTAATAAAACGAAGGATCCATGTAGATCGTTATGCTATTTAGGAGCATATCTCAGTGGATAGGAGGGGATGATTATAAGAGAAAGATCAGTGTCTGTGAAACTCCCTTAGAATGCCTTTGTCTGAGAAGCCTGTCAGTTCCGTTTTTGGTATGTAGACAGCTGTCTAGTCAGGGAAAGGCACTCGCAAGGATAAGTTCTATATAATCATACAGGGTAGTGAATGCCCTAATCTATGCGTAATTCATGACAGATAAGGTGATGTTAGGACTACTAAGGAGATGAATCATGTGTCACAACCATCTCGGGCTGGGATGACACTGGCATCCTCCTATGGGAGGTGTGTGTGTGGAGGCAGGGGAGAGAGGTCTGCAGAGTGTCACCACGGTAACAAGTCAGGTCTGAAACCTTGTGAGAGCCAATGAGCGACTGCATGAGTCATGGTGGGGGAGAACTTGTTACCTCAGACCTTGGCTCCTCTCATGAATTCGCGCCGAAAGACAGCAGCCAATAGAGCGATGAACAGAGCGATGAACAGCTGGTTGTCATGGCAATAAGATTGTGTGGTAGTTCTAGTAGTCACCTAATAATGTAGTTGCTATCTAAGAGGAACAGAGAGTTAATACAGGATTGAAATAGGGGTGTCAATGAATATTACTAGCAGCCTGTTGTGTGTAAGAGAAGGGCATATTTGCAGTTAGAATTATCAATCCGTGTAATCGGAGCGGGATGAAACCCTGTTAAACTGTCAGTGTACCGATCAGCTAGAGGAGGGAGAGATAAAGTAGATTAGAGATCTCTGATGGCCCTATACCTCATTAGATAGGAAAATACAGTCACATAAGAATTTAATTATAATAGAGCTCTAATGAAGGGTGGAACTGCTAGTGTAGGGCTGTATTGGAGAGTAAGGTGTGACAGAACAAACCATGCAGGCAAAGCGCTGCTTTGATAGTCAGCGTTAAGGGGGATATAGATATGCCTGTGTGTAGGAACTATGATCTACATAAACTAAACTTAACAGTTTGAAATACAGCTGGGGCATGAAGTTTCAATATTCTAAAAACGGCACATGAACAGTCAGAGGAAATCTTTCAGTCTATGTTGCAGATGCCATCTGTATTCACCGATCTCTTCTAGCTCTTCTGGAGCGTGGAGGTTTCGTCGGGCTGTAGATGGAAGGAGACTGCGGGTCGGGTTGATGAATTCTCGGTTCCGATGGCGAACGGTGTCTTCTGTAGCTTGTGTGTTGGGTCCCCATTGCTTCACTCCTGGAAGGTGCTTTAGATGCTATAGGGGTACGGAATTCCGCGTACCAATCAGGGACCTCCATGAGAGGGATTCCGAGAGTGTCACAGAAGGAATGTAGATCCTCAGGGACTCTGAGGAGAGCTGAGCGTCCTTGTACTGTTGCCGCCAAACCAAAAGGGAACTTCCAGCGGTAAATTATACCCTTGGCCCGGAGTACTGTCAGAAGGGGTTGCAGTTCCCTTCTGCGCTGCAAGGTTATGTTTGATAAATCCTGGAATAGACGAAGTTCTGTGCCGTTATGTAGTAAAGGGGTCAGGGAACGTGCAGCCCTCAGAATGTCTTCCTTCAAACGGTAGTCAATAATGCAGCATACCACATCCCTAGGCGGGTCAGAGTCTTTTCCCTTCGGTCGCAGGGCACGGTGGATTCTTTCCATCGCAATAGGAACCTCTCTGGGTCTGCGGAGTATGTTATTAAAGATATGGATAACTTCACTTTGAAGATGATCCGCATCCACGGTTTCAGGCAAACCTCTCAGCCTGAGGTTATGGCGTCTGCCGCGATTGTCTAAATCTTCCAAGTGGCGATTGACATCTCTTAATTGCCGTGTATGTGTGTCAATCGCCAGATGCTGGTGACGGATCTTGGATGAATGGAGGGCAGTCGTTTGTTCCACTGCCTGAACTCTGCCTGTAATAGCTTGGATTTCAATTTTTAAATCTGAGATTGCTGCTGTCAGGGTGTCCTTAATGTCCTCAGCTACGGATCTGAGATCGCCCAGGCTCGAATGCTGATGAGGAGTGAGGAGAATTCCCCCGTCATTGAGTTCAGCGTGAGATGGAGAGGCAGCAGCATTAGAGTGAGGAGGATGCTGATGCTGGCTCCGTGAGGTGGGAGCCGGCGCCGAAGTTCCCATCTGTGCCCGGAACATCTCCGGGATGTTCTGACTGGATCTTGCTGGTATTTCACGGGGAGAACGGGACCGGGAGGTCGATGAAGTTCTAGAGGATGTACCCATCGCTTTTCGGGTGTTTGGGAGGCCGTTGACCGTCTTTGAGATTCAGATTTCTATCCCTGTCAGCGGAGCTCTGAAGTTAAGCAGCCATTCTCTACGAGGTCAAGCCACGCCCTGACCATGTGTACTGTAATGGAAATTTGTACGTTCTGTATATAATTGTATTGTATTTTGTATGTATTGCACACTGCCCTCACTGTGCACACAACACTTATAATGTTTTCAGTAAATGTTTACATTCTTTTGAGTCCTGATTAGAATTAGCCTGCCTATGTAACGCCCCTTGTTACCATAAACGTACAATTGTAATATCAATGTGATACCTACGTAATCATGTGCATAAAAACCTTCAATTGCGTCATAATAAAGCAGAACAGTAATTTGGAAAGATGCTGAGCGTATCTTTTGTGTCTGTTCCCTACTGCAGTAGTTATTATTCATTTGGACCCACTAATCAATATGAGGATAGGAGTTGCCTATCATCAATTTAACCAAGTCAGTATGCAAGATAAGTTTGAGCCAACATCCGTCGGAAAAAAATACACGGTTTTGTTGTCAGAATGTCTGATCGTGTGTACAGGGCATTAGGGTTACATGATATTTGCAATTACCCAGAAAATTACACAGTACAAGTATGGCCTCTTTCACACTGATGGACTGATCGGGTCTGCCTGTCAGTTTTTCAGAGCGGTGGATGTCAACTACATGTGGTTCAATGCTGTATAATCAAAGTGTTTAACCGTGAGGTTACTTCAGCGCAAATGTGTGCTGTTGTTAAACTGATTATACGAAAATATGTGCTGCTGACACCAAATAAGTGTTCACACTTCCACTTGTGTGTAACAAAGTGCTGAAAAGATATAAAAATGACAGTGCCGCGCATTCTAATAATTCTAATACAGCTACCTATAACCTAGTGTCTAAAATAAATAATAATGTTATAATTCATATACGTATATACAGTCCACTGTTATGAAATCCACCCTTATGTATATCCAACCACATAAAGCAATACTAATATACAGTACGCGTGCAATCATTAAAGTGCTATTTGTGCAATGTTTGGGGGCCCAAAAACCAATTTGCTCCTATATAAATTATATATGCCACTGAGTAACTATTTATAACACATATTACATGAATCACATGAAAATCATAAATAATGCATGCCAGTGAAAAGTATAAGTCTCTATATCACGTAATGTTCACTATATACATATTCCATTGTAATATTTAATTTTTTCTGGAAATATAGGTAGTCCTTTTGATCAGTGTGAATTCCCATATGCACCACAATTCTACCACGTGCTTGCTCTGTGTCTGCACCATCACCAGTGTGCCACCACTCCCACCTTATCAAATGGATCTGAGGTGACTCAGATCAATAGCACTTTTTTCCCTTTGAGCATGGAATAATGCTATTCTCCTGTGCTTTCTTTATCCTCAAGCTGGGTGTTGGGAATGCAATCCACCGTCATCCTCGGTCCCCTCAATGGGTATCATCACATAAACCCCAGAAAAGAGTAAGGCTCCTTTCACACAGGTGGACCATATGGCCGTTCTTCATCCATCCATTTTCATCCATCCATCCTATGGGATAGTGGATGTCAGTGATGAACATCTGTTGACATCCGATAACATCAGTCTCCGCTATGCTCTGTTTCTGATGACAGAGAAAAACCCTACTTTTCCATCCATCTGCGGATCGGATCGTATGAAAACCGACTCTATGGTCCATCTTCATCCGATCCCCCATAGAGGAGAGTGGCACTCTGACAGGTCAGTCCCTGCACATTATGACATGCGGGCCATGGCACCAATGTAGTGATATAGTATAGTGGGTAGATAATTAATTAGTAGTTATTATAATCTTGATGTAAGTACTCTTTCTGCAGCAACCCAATTCTTCCAGAGAGATGCACTTTATTGACTTCCAACACAGAACAAAGTCCAAAGTCCACAGATGACAAAAATCCAACAGAGTAAATATAACTCAGAGTCCCATTTTTCCCAGAACTGCGGCTTCATAATCACACACAGACTAATGCCCCATACACCAATCGGAGCGTGTTGTCGGACATTCCGACCGTGTGTGGGCTCCATGGGACATTTTCCATCGGATTTTCCGCCACATAAAGTTTGAGAGCAGGCTATAAAATTTTCCGACAACAAAATCCGATTGCGTCAATTCCGACTGTGTGTGGCCATTTCCGACGCACAAAGTGCCACGCATGCTCATAAGAAATTCCGAGACGGAACAGCTCGGTCTGGTAAAATTAGTGTTCGGAATGGATACAGCACTTTCGTCACGCTGCAATGTCAAAAATAGTTTAATGCAGCACACTCTCTTCTTCTTTATAATGTGAGAAGAATGAGGTAGTTTTGCTGCTCATATTCACACAGACTTCTCACAAACTTCTTTCTTTATTATTTATCGGGATTCCCTAAATATATGTAGATTTGTCACATCTGCCCAAATTTGTTTTGGTGTGTTTTTAATTTTTTTTTGTTTTATTCCAGGCTGGTTTTCTATTTTTTTGGGTTTTTTTTTTTTTTCAAGGCTGTGTTTTTATTGTTTTTTTTGTTGTGTTTTACTCTATAATACTTTTGTGTGTGTTTTGTGTGTCAAGTTACCACAACACCATTGATATCTTGTATTATTTAATCTGTAGGAGATTGCTTGGTGTTGGTGTCTCTTGTTAATTTCACATTGTATTTTGAAATGTACCTGAATCCTCACAAACAAACTGTCCTTTTTGAAGGAAAACACACATAGGCGAGTATAATTGATCAAAAAATTCCTTTATTAGGACTAGGGATGAGCCGAACACCCCCCTGTTCGGTTCGCACCAGAACATGCGAACAGGAAAAAAATTTGTTCGAACACGCGAACACCGTTAAAGTCTATGGGACACGAACATGAATAATCAAAAGTGCTAATTTTAAAGGCTAATATGCAAGTTATTGTCAATAAAAGTGTTTGGGGACCTGGGTCCTGCCCCAGGGGACATGAATCAATGCAAAAAAAAGTTTTAAAAACGGCCGTTTTTTCAGGAGCAGTGATTTTATTAATGCTTAAAGTCAAACAATAAAAGTGTAATATCCCTTTAAATTTCGTACCTGGGGGGTGTCTATAGTATGCCTGTAAAGGGGCGCATGTTTCCTGTGTTTAGAACAGTCTGACAGCAAAATGACATTTGGAAGGAAAAAACTCATTTAAAACTACCCGCGGCTATTGCATTGCCGACAATACACATAGAAGTTCATTGATAAAAACGGCATGGGAATTCCCCACAGGGCAACCCCGAACCAAAAAAAAAAAAAAAAAAAATGATGTGGGGGTCCCCCTAAATTCCATACAAGGCCCTTCAGGTCTGGTATGGATATTAAGGGGAACCCCAGCCAAAATTAAAAAAAAAAAATTGACGTGGGGTTCCCCCTAAATTCCATACCAGACCCTTCAGGTCTGGTATGGATTTTAAGGGGAACCCCGCGCCAAAAAAAAAAAAAAAAAAACGGCGTGGGGTCCCCCTAATAATCCATACCAGACCCTTATCCGAGCACGCAACCTGGCAGGCCGCAGGAAAAAAAGGGGGGACGAGAGTGCGCCCCCCCCCCCCTCCTGAACCGTACCAGGCCACATGCCCTCAACATTGGGAGGGTGCTTTGGGGTAGCCCCCCAAAACACCTTGTCCCCATGTTGATGAAGACAAGGGCCTCATCCCCACAACCCTGGCCGGTGGTTGTGGGGGTCTGCGGGCGGGGGGCTTATCGGAATCTGGAAGCCCCCTTTAACAAGGGGACCCCCAGATCCCGGCCCCCCCCCTGTGTGAAATGGTAAGGGGGTACTTACCCCTACCATTTCACAAAAAAACTGTCAAAAATGTTAAAAATGACAAGAGACAGTTTTTGACAATTCCTTTATTTAAATGCTTCTTCTTTCTTCCTTCATCTTCTTCTTCTTCTGGTTCTTCTGGCTCTTCTGGTTCTTCCTCCGGCGTTCTCGTCCAGCATCTCCTCCGCGGCATCTTCTATCTTCTTCTCCTCGGGCCGCTCCGCACCCATGGCATGGGGGGAGGCTCCCGCTCTTCTCTTCATCTTCTTCTCTTCTTCATCTTCTTCTTCATCTTCTTCTTCTTCTTCTCTTCTTCCTTCTTCTCTTCTTCATTTCTTCTCCAGGCCGCTCCGCAGCCATGCTGGCATGGTGGGAGGCTCCCGCTGTGTGACGGCGTCTCTTCGTCTGACGGTTCTTAAATAACGGGGGGCGGGGCCACCCGGTGACCCCGCCCCCCTCTGACGCACGGTGACTTGACGGGACTTCCTGAAGGGCCTTGTATGGAATTTAGGGGGACCCCCACATCATTTTTTTTTTTTTTTTTTTTGGTTCGGGGTTGCCCTGTGGGGAATTCCCATGCCGTTTTTATCAATGAACTTCTATGTGTATTGTCGGCAATGCAATAGCCGCGGGTAGTTTTAAATGAGTTTTTTCCTTCCAAATGTCATTTTGCTGTCAGACTGTTCTAAACACAGGAAACATGCGCCCCTTTACAGGCATACTATAGACACCCCCCAGGTACGAAATTTAAAGGGATATTACACTTTTATTGTTTGACTTTAAGCATTAATAAAATCACTGTTCCTGAAAAAACTTCCGTTTTTAAAACTTTTTTTTGCATTGATCCATGTCCCCTGGGGCAGGACCCGGGTCCCCAAACACTTTTTATGACAATAACTTGCATATAAGCCTTTAAAATTAGCACTTTTGATTTCTCCCATAGACTTTTAAAGGGTGTTCCGCGGCATTCGAATTTGCCGCGAACACCCCAAATTGTTCGCTGTTCGGCGAACTTGCGAACAGCCAATGTTCGAGTAGAACATGAGTTCGACTCGAACTCGAAGCTCATCCCTAATTAGGACTCACAACTAAACAAAGAGGGAGGCAACGCTATAGAAACAGCTGAAATGGGTGAAGCCTTTGGCCCCCAGGGCACACATCAACTATTTTCAAGCAAAATTGGTGGCCTGAGGAGTCCATATGTAAGGGAGTGCAGTCTGGTCCAGAAGTCCCAGAGATCCAGAAAGCAGCAGATGACATCTGTGCCCCCAGGCTGTGGTCATACAAGAGACTGCATCTTTGGCCAAACCAGACTGAACCCAGGGCCATCACTCTCTGGTTTTCCTTCCACGCTTCCATGCTGTGGCTCTGGTGGTGGAGTTGTGGCAGCAGGAGGAGGAGGAGGAGGAGAAGGGGCCAACTCACTCAGGTGGGTATTGGGTGTTAGTTCCCCACTCACCCCCTTACTTAAGAATTTATAAAGCAGGTCCACATAGCTTGCGTTGACCCTCCTGCATGCCCTGCAGTTTTGTGGCAGCCATGCAGGCAAAGGCCTCTTCAGGAGTGGGTAAGGCTCTGAGGGACGCAGAAGCCTCCTGAATAAGCCTGAGCGCTGAATCCTGCATGTGAGTCGCCTTCCTCGCTCTTTTGTATGGAAGGTGGAGGGGAGGAACCTGCGATTCGGTCAGGCTGCGACTGGTCCCAGGCTTCTCCTGGCTGACACTTAGCCCCGCCTCCTCCTGGCTGCCACTAACCCCCGCCTCCTCCTGGCTGCCACATTCCAGAGCCTCCTCTTGGCTGAGGTCTTCCTGTGTATGAAAAAGGGACATAGTTTTAGTTTTTTATTCATCAATCACACACAATTTTCACCTCCTGACTGTTGCAAATTGAATGTTAACAAATATAACTGATGATCTTTCTAAGCCCAGCATTTTTCATTCTTGTCCCAATTTTTTATGCCCACTACTGTCTATTGATATATAAAACACTTTTTTTCAATCAGCAATTAGTCATCAATAATAACATCTAGTAAATATCATTTATTTATTGACCAGAAATCTGTAGAAGAATGCTATACCTGACTCCAGCTGGGCTCCTCCACTTCTTCCTGGCTGGAAGGCCCAGGTTGGACATCGGAAGCCTCAGCTGGGGTGGAAGGAAGAGTGGAAGGAAGGGTTGAGAGGGATTCCCTGACTTCAGTGTGGTCTGACAGAAATCGCAGTCTCTCATAGTACCAGAGCCTGGGGACATAAACGTCATCTGCTGCAGCTCCGGATCTCTGGGAATCTGTGACCTTCTTGCGCTCCCTTAGATAAGTGCTCCTCAGGCCACCAATTTTGGTTTTTAAATAGGGGATGGTTGCTGTGGGGACCACCGGCGTTACCAACTGCAGCAGTTTCTCCAGTGCTGCCTGCCTCTTTTGTTTATTATTATAATGAGGATGTCTCACCTGCCACAGACAGGGCAGCTCCCTGTATTTGTCTATGAACAGGGGGAGGAAATTGTGGTCGTTGAAGCCATCCATTTTCTCTGCAAGACACAACACAAGATAAACCCTAATGTCAGGCAAACGTCTCCTAATCTTGTTACAATATAGGCCTCAATTTAGAAGCGGTATAGGCCCAAGTTTAGATCTTACCTTCGTTTTCACGATCGGCGCCTCAGATACTCCTTCCTCCGCTCACAGATCGTACATACTACGCACGCGTGTTACGCTTTATACACACTGCGCATGCGTGTAACTCCGCCCGCCCCTAACGTTCTTTCTAGTCTATTCCCCACCCCTTTTCATTCGGCGCAGTGGGGGAAGAGTACATGGCGGAGACACAGCAGGTGCGTGCTAATTACAGCAACGAGGAGGAGGAGGAGGAAAGCCCGCATCCGGAAACGTCTGGTTTAAGAAGGAGAAGATTTAAGGCCTCAAATATGTCCTTTGGGGAGATGTTGGAGATTGTCGACATCCTGAAGAAGGCCGACTATGATGGAAAGTATGGACCTTACCCCAACCCCAATATCAGAAAGGCCAAGATAATGGCGAAAGTGATCAAAAGTCTGTACCGGAATTTCTGGGTACGACGATCGAAAGATCAGCTCAGGAAGCGGTGGTCGGACCTGAAATTAAGAGACCATGAGCAGTACAGAAAGATCCGGAAAGTGCTGCAAAAAAGTAAGTAGTTGTCCAGTGTTCCTATTCTTTTTGTGTTTATTACGTTCATGCTGCTCCATGTGCTTTTAGGAACTGTTGTACAGTTTAAAATGGCAACTTTCATGTTCATGGGCACATTATTCGTTCGTATCAAACATTTTTCTTTCCGCCTCTAAAACACCATTGTTTTTGCCATATGCATTTGCCCACATTTTTTAGGGCCTACTTGTATGAAACTAATTTGGTTGGGTAGATGTGTTTGTTACTAGAATGAAATGCAAACTAGATTCTGTGTAAGGAGAGGACACTCAGCAGCAGTTTTCACATCTGGACGCTGGAGCACTAGTGTGGGACACAAGAACACCCTTTTTATTAGGGGGCCCACACAGGTGCTCCAGTGTATACTATAGGGGTGTCTCCATCTGTGAAGCTTGTACAAGACAGGTAAAGTATTGAAGCTTGACAAAGGCCACTAAAAATTCTACATCTTGGAACTCTGCCAAAATAGACAATTGTACCCCACTTCCAAGCAATATTTCATATTTATAGTTCTGCCATCAAATATCTGTGTGCTAAGTATACCTTTTTTGTTTCACATAGGGGAGAAAAAGGACACCCCTCATCCGAGGAGACCAGAGACCCCCCACCTCTGGAAGAAGGGGAAATACCCCAAACACAAGAAGAGCACGAGGAGGCGTGGTGGAACTAGTCACCACAACAGGTGAGTTGTGTTAATACATTTTTTTGGGGGTTTCTCTCTTTTTAGGTGATCCTGATGTTGTGGATCCCGATCCTTTCACCTGGGAAAGTGCCCAGATCCTGATCGGGGAGATCATGGGGTGTAATGTTGCCTTGGAAAACATCCTGAAAAACATCAATGATGTTATTAAAAAAAATAAGAACATCATTGGTGTTTTGGGGCGAGTTTAAAACCCCTCCAAAGCCATTTCTTTTATGGTGTATTACAAATTTAAATTATTTTTGCGAATTGTAGAAAAGCCAAATTTTGAGGATGCACACAGTGTGCCAACATGTGCTATCTGCCATCACGGGAGATCAATGGACACGTTTTGGGGGTGCAACCCCTTCCTCAATAATAAAGTAGCTGTGAGGAAGGGGTTGCACCCCCAAAACACGTCCCTTGATCCCCCGTGATGGTAGCTAGCACATGTTGACATTCGTAAATTGGTGTGCATCTTCAAAATTTGGCTTTTCCTGGGGTGACTTCACCCCATCTGAACGCAATATCAAACACAGTTCCTAAATACTCATGTCTGATATTGCCTTCAAGTTCTACCAAATGTGAACTTTGTAAGTTCAAGATTTGTGTCTTTCGTGTTGGTTTGAAACATGCCTGTTTTATCTTAAATGGATATTTCTACTTTTTCTAATGCCACCCCAAAAATTGTTATACAACAAACATGTTGGTTTGTTTTAAAAACCTTTTCTAAATGCACATGTGATTGTGCTGGTATTAAAAAGATTGTTAATCAAGAATGTGTGGATAATTGTCTCAACGCTACAACACTTTTGTGGTGCTCCAATTGCTGCTTTATGTGACAATGGGGGTTATTTAATAAGGGCAAATCCACTTTGCACTACAAGTGCAGTTTCAGTGCAGTTTCAAGTGCACTTGTAGTGCAAAGTGTCTTTGCCTTTAGTAAATAACACCCAACAGTGCTTTGTAAGGTTACACAATCACACCATTTTCACGACTCACCACATTTCTGTCAGGGTCAGCTAAAACAAACACAAGCAGTAAATGACAACAAAGATTTGCTTAATTTTTTTTGATAAAGGTTTCACACATTGTCTGGCATATTGATGGCCTCCCTACCCACAAAGAACTCAAGGTATCTTAGCCGGACATCACGGGCACTCAGGGAGGGCAAGCCAGGACGACCACTTTCAAGCGCCGTCAGGGTTGTTTCATTTAGAATTCTGGCCTCAGGCCCAACTGAGCCAGGATAGTTGGCAGAATTTTAACGTAAAAAGTTATGTAGAACACAGCACGCCAGGATAATATGATTCAGTTTATACTCCGCCATATGTATGGGTGTAAAAAATAGGCAGAACCGGCTGGCCATGATTCCAAATGTGTTCTCCACCACTCTTCTGGCTCTGGCCAGCCGGTAATTAAAAACCCTCTGGTCCGGGATGAGGGTCCTCATCGGGAATGGCCACATAAGATGGTCCCCCAGCGCAAATGCTTTATCCGCAACGAAGACGAATGGGAGTCCTTCCACATTGTCTTCTGGAGGTGGCAAGTCCAAGCTGCCATTCTGGAGACGCCTGTAAAACTCTGTCTGGGCGATGACTCCACCATCGGACATCCGGCCATTCTTCCCCACGTCCACATACAGGAACTCGTAATTAGTTGACACCACCGCCAACATCACAATACTATTGAACCCCTTATAATTATAATAGTATGACCCCGAGTTGCGTGGTGGGACGATGTGGACTAGGGATGAGCCGAACACCCCCAGGTTCGGTTCGCACCAGAACCTGCGAACGGACCGAAAGTTCGCACGAACGTTAGAACCCCATTGACGTCTATGGGACTCGAACGTTCGAAATCAAAAGTGCTCATTTTAAAAGCTAATTTGCATGGTATTGTCCTAAAAAGGGTTTGGGGACCCGGGTCCTACCCCAGGGGACATGTATCAATGCAAAAAAAACTTTTAAAAACGGCCGTTTTTTCGGGAGCAGTGATTTTAATGATGCTTAAAGTAAAAAAAAAAAAGTGAAATATTCCTTTAAATATCGTACCTGGGGGGTGTCTATAGTATGCCTGTAAAGTGACGCGTGTTTCCCGTGTTTAGAACAGTCCCTGCACCAAATGTCATTTTTAAAGGAAAAAATCTCATTTAAAACTGCTTGCGGGTTTAATATCATGTCGGGTCATGGCAATATGGATGAAAATCAGTGAGACAAACGGCATGGGTACCCCCCAGTCCATTACCAGGCCCTTTGGGTCTTGTATGGATATTAAGGGGAACCCCGCACCCAAATTAAAATAAGGAAAGGCCCTATATACTCTGAACAGCAGTATACAGGCGGTGCAAACAAGACAGGGACTGTAGGTTTGTTGTTAAGTAGAATCTCTTTGTAATTTTGAACGGGTACATTTTTAACGTGTTTAGCTCCAGCCAAAAAATCTTTTTTAAGCTTTTTGGAAAACATAGGGAAGGGTTATCACCCCTGTGACATTTGTTTTGCTGTCTTATCTCCTCTTCAGAAGATTTCACCTCACTTTTTGTCCCAATGAAAAATGTTTTTTGAAAATTTGGGTTTTTTTGTGGAACAAGGATTGGAAAGCATCAGTGGAAAGGAGAAATTGTTTTCCCATATTAACTCTTACAGGAGAGAATTTCCCTTCCTAGGGGTAGATTTCATCTCACTTCCTGTTGTCTCCTTCCGTTTGCAAGTAGGAGTCGTTTGTAAGTTAGATGTTTGAAAGTAGGGTCCTGCCCTATATACTCAACAGAAATTTGGGCCTTAGGTGTTGCTGTGGCCACAACACTGTAAGCCCTCACAGGGCCCTGCTGTGAAATATTAGATCAAGAATTGTAATTACATGCCCCTGTTGAACAGGAGCTGAAAAATTAGGCCTTAGGCACTGGTGCTGGTGCCACAACACTGCAACCCCTCACAGACACTCTAGTTGGAACGCAGGAACGAGCCCTGCTGCAAAGTATTGCATCAAAAATTGTAATTACACGCCCCTGTTAGACAGGGGCAGAAAAATTGGGCCTTAGGCACTGGTGCTGGTGCCACAACACTGCAACCCCTCACAGACACTCTAGTTGGAATGCAGGAACGAGCCCTGCTGCAAAGTATTGCATCAAAAATTGTAATTACACGCCCCTGTTAGACAGAGGCAGAAAAATTGGGCCTTAGGCACTGGTGCTGGTGCCACAACACTGCAACCCCTCACAGACACTCTAGTTGGAATGCAGGAACGAGCCCTGCTGCAAAGTATTGCATCAAAAATTGTAATTACACGCCCCTGTTAGACAGGGGCAGAAAAATTGGGCCTTAGGCACTGGTGCTGGTGCCACAACACTGCACCCCTCACAGACACTCTAGTTGGAATGCAGGAACGAGCCCTGCTGCAAAGTATTACATCAAAAATTGTAATTACACGCCCCCGTTAAACAGGGGCTGAAAAATTGTGCCTTAGGCACTGGTGGTGGCGCCCAGAACCAAAAATGTTCTTACAAGCTATCAGCGTGATGATTGAGGAGGAAGAGGATAATTACTCAGGGATAGTCACTCAGCATCAGCATAGGCAGTCTTTGAAGCGATCTGAGATTTCAAAAAAATTATTCGGTTACATCAGCATCAGGTGCTTGGTAGCTGGTGGTGATCCAAGACTGATTCATTTTTATGAAGGTCAGCCGATCGACAGAGTCGGTGGACAGACGCACCCTGTGATCGGTTACCACGCCTCCAGCAGCACTGAATGTGCGTTCCGAAAGAACGCTGGATGCAGGACAGGCCAGTAGCTCAATTGCATACTGTGCAAGCTCTGGCCAGTGATCCATCCTCAAGACCCAGTAACCCAGAGGATTTTCGGTGGGAAAGGTGTCCAAGTCTGATCTTGCCCCTAGGTATTCCTGCACCATGTAAAACAGACGCTGGCGATGGTTGCTGGAACCGATCATACCTTGGGGCTGCGGACCAAAAAATTGTCTGAACGCATCGGTCAGATGGCCACCTTCTCCACCGCTCCTTCTTTGACTGACCGAAGCCTCAGCAACACGTTGTCCAGAAACAGGAGTTTGTAACCTCCCAGTCTCTGGGAACGCATTGCACAGACCTTTCTGCAAGGCCTCCCGAAGATGTTTCATCCTCTGCTCCCTCTGCGATGGCAAGATAAGGTCCGCAACCTTACCCTTGTAACGTGGATCAAGGAGGGTTGCCAGCCAGTATTGGTCCTTCTCCTTGATACCACGAATACGAGGATCCTTACGCAGGCTTTGCAGGATCAGGGAGGCCATGCAGCGTAGGTTTGCTGAGGCATTCGGTCCGGAGTCCTCTGGGTCACTAAGGACGACAACGTCCGCAGCCACCTCCGCCCAGCCACGTACAAGTCCATGTGTTTCTTGGGACTGATCCCTTAAAGACTGCTGCTGATGCTGAGTGCCAGGCTCCACCTCCATACTGACACAATCTTCCTCCTCCTCCTTCTCCTCCTTGTCCTCTTCCTGTGTGATCGGCGGGCACGCAGGAACACTGTCTGGATAAAGGGGGCCTTGAGAGCTAAGGAAGTCCTCCTCTTCCTGCCTCTGTTCTGCCTCAAGTGCCCTGTCCATTATTCCGCGCAGCGTGTGCTCCAACAGGTGGACAAGGGGGACAGTGTCACTGATGCATGCACTGTCACTGCTCACCATCCTCGTGGCCTCCTCGAATGGTGACAGGACAGTGCATGCATCCCTGATCATGGCCCACTGGCGTGGGGAAAAAAAAACAAGCTCCCCTGACCCTGTCCTGGTGCCATAGTCGCACAGGTACTCATTGATGGCCCTCTGCTGCGTGTGCAGCCGCTGCAGCATGGCCAACGTTGAGTTCCACCTGGTGGGCATGTCACAGATTAGGCGGTTCTTGGGCAGGTTAAACTCCTTTTGGAGGTCCGTCAGCCGAGCACTGGCATTATATGACCGGCGGAAATGCACACAGACTTTCCTGGCCTGCCTCAGGACATCCTGTAAGCATGGGTACCTGCCCAAGAACCGCTGCACCACCAAGTTAAGGACGTGAGCCAAACAGGGCACATGGGTCATTTGTCCCTGTCGGAGGGCAGAGAGGAGGTTGGTGCCATTGTCGCAAACCACCATTCCTGCCTTAAGTTGGCGTGGCGTCAACCACCTCTGAACCTGCAGAGCTGACAGAACCTCTGCCCCAGTGTGGCTCCTGTCCCCCAAGCACACCAGCTCAAGCACCGCATGGCATCTTTTGGCCTGCGTACTTGTTTAGCCCCTTGAACGACTACGGAGCACCGCTGGTTCCGAGGAAGAGGCCATGGAGGAAGAAGAAGAGGAGGGGGTGGAGGAGAGAGGTGTGTCACAATCAGCATTTTTGAGGCGTGGTGGCGGAACAACCTCCAACACTACTGCACCTTGTCCTGCATCCTTCCCAGCTGCCAGCAGAGTCACCCAATGCGCCGTGAAACTTAGGTAACGTCCCTGTCCATGCCTGCTGGACCATGAGTCAGCGGTAATATGCACCTTACCGCTGACCGCCCTGTCCAGCGAGGCATGGACATTGCCTTCCACATGCCGGTAGAGAGCCGGAATCGCCTTCGTGAGAAAAAGTGGCGTTTGGGTACCTGCCACTGAGGAACCGCACATTCCACAAACTCACGGAAGGGGGCAGAATCTACCAACTGAAAAGGCAGCAGTTGAAGTGCTAGCAATTTTGCCAAGCTAGCATTCAACCGCTGGGCATGTGGATGGCTGGGAGCAAACTTCTTTCGGCGGTGCAGCAGCTGGGGCAGGGAAATTTGCCTGGTACAATCTGCCGTCGGTGTACCAAAAGCAGATTGCCCACAAGTACTTGGCTGTGACACACCTAATTCTACACCTTCATTCCTCTCACTGCAGGTCTCAGAGAGGACTGGAGTTCTAGTGGGGTTGGAAATCTCAGCTGATGAGGAGCAAGGAGAGATCCTCTTTGTTCTTTGGTGTGGGTCTTTTAGATACGCTTGCCAACGAACTGCATGGCAGGTCAACATATGTCTGGTCAAGCATGTGGTACCCAAGCGGGAGATGTTTTGGCCACGTGAGATACGCTTGAGACATATGTTGCAAATAGCAGCGGTGCGATCTGATGCACTCGTCTCAAAAAAGGCCCACACCAAAGAACTTTTTGAATAACGCGCAGAGACTGCAGCGCCCTGCACATGTGGAGCTTTGGGGTGTGATGCAGTCAATGTGCTGCCCTTAGGCTGGCCCCTGGAGGGCATCCTGCCTCATTGGTGATGTGCCGCCTCCTCCTCCTCTCTCCTATCAGGCACCCACGTTGAGTCAGTGACCTAATCATCCCCTCCCTCCTCATCACTGGAGCAAACCTGGCAGTATGCTGCAGCAGGGGGAGCATGACTGCCAGATTGCTGTCCTTCTTGGGCACCCCCTCTGTCCGTGCTCATGTTACTGCCTTCATCGAGCTCAGTATCATCATCAGAGCCTTCCAAACGCTGGGCATCCTCCTGGAGCATGTACCCAACACTGTAGTCAAACAGTTTGAGGGAATCCTCAGGAGGACATGGTGGAGCTAGGGAAGGAGTCACTGATGACATTGAGCTGAGGGAAGAGGCCGCTGCTTTGCCAGACAAAGCACCCTGGGCATGGGTGAGAGAGGATGAGGAGGATGAGGACGGCTTGGTCATCCACTCGACCAAGTCTTCCGCATGTTGCGGCTCAACACGGCCAGCTGCCGAAAAAAAGGCCAAGCGTGTCCCATGGCCACGTGCTGATGAGGATGCACCGTCTCCACGACCAGCACTAGACACAGAGCCTGCTTGCCCTCTCTTATTGGCTTGTGACTGTCTGCCTCTCCTTCTTGGCCTTCCAGACATACTAATGGCCTGTAGCTGCACTAAGCTGGGATAGAACACCAGTAATTTTCTTCAGGTAGCTTTATATACTGTAACCAGACAAGCCTGCCTGTCAGTAGGAAGATAACAGGAACGGATCTAGCTGAACACTGTGAGCAGGACGCACTGTACTAAATGTAAATAGTCTAGCTGCCTGACCGTGGTACTAATAGGATCAAATAGAACACCAGTAATTTTCTTCAGGTAGCTTTATATAATGTAACCAGACAAGCCTGCCTGTCAGTAGGAAGATAACAGGAACGGATCTAGCTGAACACTGTGAGCAGGACGCACTGTACTAAATGTAAATAGTCTAGCTGCCTGACCGTGGTACTAATAGGATCAAATAGAACACCAGTAATTTTCTTCAGGTAGCTTTATATACTGTAACCAGACAAGCCTGCCTGTCAGTAGTAAGATAACAGGAACGGATCTAGCTGAACACTGTGAGCAGGACGCACTGTACTAAATGTAAATAGTCTAGCTGCCTGACCGTGGTACTAATAGGATCAAATAGAACACCAGTAAATTTCTTCAGGTAGCTTTATATACTGTAACCAGACAAGCCTGCCTGTCAGTAGGAAGATAACAGGAACGGATCTAGCTGAACACTGTGAGCAGGACACACTGTACTAAATGTAAATAGTCTAGCTCAGTGTTTCTCAACTCCAGTCCTCAAGGCGCCCCAACAGGTCAGGTTTTCAGGATTTCCCATAGACGAAACGGCTGTGGTAATTACTAAGGCAGTGAACTTGATCAAATCACCTGTGCAAAATAATGGAAATCCTGAAAACATGACCTGTTGGGGCGCCTTGAGGACTGGAGTTGAGAAACACTGGTCTAGCTGCCTGACCGTGGTACTAATAGGATCAAATAGAACACCAGTAATTTTCTTCAGGTAGCTTTATATACTGTAACCAGACAAGCCTGCCTGTCAGTAGGAAGATAACAGGAACAGATCTAGCTGAACACTGTGAGCAGGACACACTGTACTAAATGTAAATAGTCTAGCTGCCTGACCGTGGTACTAATAGGATCAAATAGAACACCAGTAATTTTCTTCAGGTAGCTTTATATACTGTAACCAGACAAGCCTGCCTGTCAGTAGGAAGATAACAGGAACGGATCTAGCTGAACACTGTGAGCAGGACGCACTGTACTAAATGTAAATAGTCTAGCTGCCTGACCGTGGTACTAATAGGATCAAACAGAACACCAGTAATTTTCTTCAGGTAGCTTTATATACTGTAACCAGACAAGCCTGCCTGTCAGTAGGAAGATAACAGGAACGGATCTAGCTGAACACTGTGAGCAGGACGCACTGTACTAAATGTAAATAATCTAGCTGCCTGACCGTGGTACTAATAGGATCAAATAGAACACCAGTAATTTTCTTCAGGTAGCTTTATATACTGTAACCAGACAAGCCTGCCTGTCAGTAGGAAGATAACAGGAACGGATCTAGCTGAACACTGTGAGCAGGACGCACTGTACTAAATGTAAATAGTCTAGCTGCCTGACCGTGGTACTAATAGGATCAAATAGAACACCAGTAATTTTCTTCAGGTAGCTTTATATACTGTAACCAGACAAGCCTGCCTGTCAGTAGGAAGATAACAGGAACGGATCTAACTGAACACTGTGAGCAGGACGCACTGCACTAAATGTAAATAGTCTAGAAGATAACAGGAACGGATCTAGCTGAACACTGTGAGCAGGACGCACTGCACTAAATGTAAATAGTCTAGAAGATAACAGGAACGGGTCTAGCTGAACACTGTGAGCAGGACGCACTGCACTAAATGTAAATAGTCTAGAAGATAACAGGAACGGATCTAGCTGAACACTGTGAGCAGGACGCACTGCACTAAATGTAAATAGTCTAGAAGATAACAGGAACGGATCTAGCTGAACACTGTGAGCAGGACGCACTGCACTAAATGTAAATAGTCTAGAAGATAACAGGAACGGATCTAGCTGAACACTGTGAGCAGGACGCACTGCACTAAATGTAAATAGTCTAGAAGATAACAGGAACGGATCTAGCTGAACACTGTGAGCAGGACGCACTGCACTAAATGTAAATAGTCTAGAAGATAACAGGAACGGATCTAGCTGAACACTGTGAGCAGGACGCACTGCACCAAATGTAAATAGTCTAGAAGATAACAGGAACGGATCTAGCTAAACTGAATACAGTGTATATATATATATGCAACACCTGGGATGCATATATATACACAATACACTGTAAGTGCAGCTAACTGACTGACTGTTCTGCCTAATCTATCTAACTCAAATCAAATGACACTGTCTGTCTCTCTCTCTCTCTCTATCTATGAACGCCGG
This sequence comes from Lithobates septentrionalis, assembly GCA_037952835.1. Taxonomy (NCBI): domain Eukaryota; kingdom Metazoa; phylum Chordata; class Amphibia; order Anura; family Ranidae; genus Lithobates; species Lithobates septentrionalis. Next base: position 2,998,211 of record JBBDGP010000111.1, on the reverse strand, counting down.
AACACACACTACACAGGGCCGCCGTGCAGGCAGCCTTATATAGTGTGGGGCGTGTACTAAATCCCCTGAGCCATAATTGGCCAAAGCCTCCTTGGCTTTGGCCAATTACGGCTCTCTGTTCAGGCGGCGCTGTGATTGGCCAAGCATGCGGGTCATAGTGCATGCTTGGCCAATCATCAGCAAGCAATGCACTGCGATGCCGCAGTGAATTATGGGCCGTGACGCGCCACACGAATTTGGCGCGAACGGCCCATATCGTTCGCAATTCGGCGAACGGTCGAACAGCCGATGTTCGAGTCGAACATGGGTTCGACTCGAACATGAAGCTCATCCCTAGCCAGCTTCATCTCTAACCCCATTTGTAGAAAGGCAAGGATTCTACCTATGACATATTTTCTGGGATGTCAACCCCTGGATTCCCACCAGGAAACATACGCCTTCCAGACTCTATAATATATGACTCTGGAGGCAGGTTTCCTTGCACTAATCAAGGTAGATACAACTGATCCTGACAGCCCACGCCTCTTCAGAATGTGGGTCTAAATAGCCAAACCATTAAATTTTAGCGTTTGTAAGGTAGGATGGAATACTGGACCTTGCGAGAATAGGTCCGGACATGTTGGTAGGGTCCATAGGTCCCCTACTGCCATCTTTATGATCTCTGCATACCAAGATCTTCTGGGCCACGCTGATGCCACAAGAATCACTGGCTTCCCTTCCTGCTTGATTCTGCGAAGAAGTCGTGGAAGCAGCAGAATAGGAAAGAATGCATAAATCAGTGAAACTGATCCCACTGGGCCACCTAGCCATCTGTTCTGCATGCTAGCGGATCCTTGTTCTTGAAACAAAGTTGTCGATCTTTTTGTTGAACCTGGACGCAAACAGGTCTAAGTCCGGGAACCCCATCTCCGGCATATTGCCAGGAAGATATCGGGGTAAAGGGACCATTCTCCCGGGAACAACTGCTGGCGTCTCAAGTAGTCCACCTGCCAATTTTCTATTCCTGGAATAAAGACTGCTGATAGACAAGGTACATGGTTTTCTGCCCAAGTTAGGATATTATTCACCCCTCTCTGGGCCGCATGACTTCTTGTGCCCCCTGGTGATTGATATAGGCCACTGCCGTGGAATTGTTGGATTGGATCCTGACAGGACAATTCTGCATCCTGAATGCCCAGGCGCTCTGCCCGAATCTCTAGAATGTTGATGGGCAAGGTCCTTTCGGTTCTGGACAATTTCTCTTGGACAGTCGCCTCTTCCAGGACTGCTCCCCAACCTGAAAGGCTGGCATCTGTTGTTACCACCTTCCAGGTAACTGGTAAGAAGGATTTTCCTTTCTGCAGATTTTTGGTTATCCACCACCAACTGAGGCTCCGGCGCACCTTTGGAGACAGACGCATTGGGATATCTAGAGCTTGGACCTTCTTGTTCCAAACCGATAGGATACTGTTTTGCAGCAGTCTCAAATAAAACTGAGCGTAAGGAATGGCTTGGAATGAAGCCACCATCTTTTCCAATAACCTCATGCAAAGCTGAATAGAAGCATTCTTCTTTGCTCTGACCACATGAATCAGCTCCTTTATGGTGCTGATATTTTACCCTTTTCTGGGCTGTATCTATGATCAGACCCAAGTACTCTAATCTCCTTAATGGATTTAAGGAAGATTTCTCTAGGTTGAGAATCCAACCTAGGTATTCCAGGTATTTGACCGTGGTGACCATACTTTGGTCTAAGCGGGCTACCGACCGGTCTATCAAGAGCAGGTCCTCTAGGTATGCTATAATTGTTATACCTTGAGCCCTTAATCTGGCCAGAGGAGGGGCCAGAACCTTTGTAAACACCCGGGGTGCAGTAGCTAGACCAAAAGGTAAGGCTACAAATTGAAAATGGAGCTTTTCTACCTCAAAACATAGATATTTCTGGTGAGCAGGGAAAATAGGCACATGCCGGTATGCATCCTTGATGTCGATTGATGCCAGAAGTTTTCCTCCTTGCAGGATGGAGAGAAATGCTAAGATTGATTCCATGCGAAAAAAAGTGGATTTTCAGGAATCGATTTAGATCTTTAAGATCTAGAATGGGTTTTGACCTCTCCATTTGGTTTTGGCACAGTGAAAAGGTTTAAATAAAACCGCAATCCCTGTTCTTTCATGGGGACCACCATGATCACTTTTTAAGAAAAAAAGCCGATCTAATGCTTGAAAGATAGACTTCTTTTTCTCTGGATCTTTGGGACATCTGACCTGAGAAAAAACGAGGAGACGGGAACTCTCGGAACTCCAGTGTAACCTAGAGTTATTATGGAGATCACCCATCTGCCTCAAAACTCTTCCTGCCAGACCCTCGAGAACTGCAGAAGTCTTCCCCCCACTCAAACGAGCGGGGGCACCCCTTCAGAAAGAGGCTTTAGCATTCTGTTTGTAGGATTCCTTCCCTAGGACCTGTCCTGTCCCTGGGATTGACCCTGAGGTCTACTTTTTGAACCCAATGGTGAAGGCCGTTGGGACTGCCTGGAGGCTGATGCCCCTGGCCCTGGAGAAGGAGCCCGTTTAAATGAGGGATGTTTACTCCTTTTATTAACTGGCAAAAGGGTATTTTTTGGATGTATTTGACCAAATCATCCTCAAACAGCCGTTCACCACGGAAAGGAAAAAACAGCCGGTATTTTTTTGCATGGTGCTTTGGCTGAACAATTTTTCAAACATAAGATTCTATACATATGCATCAGCCCATGAGGCCTGAAGAATAGAATCTCTCATAGCGTCAATTGCAAACATATAGCCCCTGGCAGCTTGGCTAAATCCTAGGCCTGCTGATCAGGGATAACTTTGAATATCTGTCTCAACTGGTCCTTCAAGGATTGACATACCCCAATTGCCGCCACAGGTTGAGCTACTGAACCTGCCAAAGAAAATGCGTTTGTTTAACAGGAATTCAAATCAGTTGGATCCCTAAGCACTTGCGTGTTGTCTACCGAACAAGTCAAACTTTTATTCACAGAGGGTATGGTAGCATCAATTGCTGGTATACCCCACCTTTTAGTGAATATTTTCCTCCTATGGGATAAAGTACTGAACTTTTTAGGAGAAAAAAACATGCTTATCTGGGTGATCCCACTCAGGATACACAATCTGTTCCAGTAGTAAATGGACAGGAAAGGTGCGCAAAGCTTGAGGAGGCTTTTAGCGAACCCAAAGAAGAAGTAGGCTTTTCAGCTGATTCAGTTAAGGGTAGCTTCTGTAAGAGATTGCACTAGCAATTTCTCAGATTGTGAAGCTGAAGAGGGATCTTTCCCAACTGACCCCTCGGAAGAGGAGTCATCAGGCTCTTCATGGTCCTCTGAGGGGAATTCATCCTCTCACACCCACCGTTCCTCTGTCTGAGGGACCTGGGCGGTAGAAGGGGACCTATTGTGTCTCCCATTCTGGGAGGATGCGATTAAAGCAACTAAGCTTTCCTTCAAAGCCACCAAGGCTGAAGAAAAAACTTCTTCAGTAAAATATAGACAGGGGCTGAAGTGTTGGAAACAATTGCAACACTTGATGGACCCAATGGCTCACCCTGACCAGCCACCCCAGATCTTTCAGGGGAGGATGGTACTGCAGAGGAGAGATTAGGGTCTCCAGAGCCTGAAGGTGACACCCTTGGGCCCCTTTTTTGGGGTGTTTACCCCTCCCCTTCTGCCAGGCATAGTTCTAAGTACAAACGCAGAGGTACTGCCAGAAAAAAACGCACCCACTGCGTAATAGTCCAGCACTGCCACTGCTATTAATGCTTCAGCCTGGTGCTAAGTAATTGTGCCTTAGTGAATGCCTGTGTCACCACACTTACATACCCCCATCTGCTCTCGCATCCCTCCGACAGCCAAAATAAAGCCTTGCAATGGAGACTTCATAGCCAATGCAGACCTGCGCTAAGGACGTTGAAGCACGCCATCGCCCCGCTAAGCCAAAAAGGGTGCGCGTGAGCCTCCGATCTGACCGGATCGGTGTGTGGGTGGGGGTGGTAGAGAGGAGGGAGAGGACGAAGAGCAGGAGAGCTGCCGCTGTTTCAAAGCTGCAGAAGGAGCGGAGCGGCATACCGCCAACGATCCTGGACTCTCTCTGGAGAGGGAGTGAAAATCCTACACAGGTGGGGGAAGTTTTTCAAAAAATCCCCCCTCCAACATCTTACCGGAGGCTTAGGACTGCTTAGCTGGAGGAAGCCTGCAGCTTCTGCTGACACAAAGTGAGATATGGAAAGCATGGAACAGGTATGTGCTCTTTACAGCCCCTGGTGGTGACATTTAGGCATGAAAACATTTACTACAAGGAAAAAATCCATAAGAAAATTTTAAATTCCTTAGGAATCTCCATTTACCTTATCCGCTGCAGGGATTCTGTGGTAAGACCAAACAGACCCAATCTTCACCCACCACGGCAGGCTCTGTTAAAAAACCTTCAAGGACCCTTTTTATCAGGGTTTCCACTCCCTTGGACCCTTATAGCACCCCACCAGGAAGCTTTATGACTGAAAAAATCAAAGCACTGGATCCCAGGGTCCAGCTCTCAAAAAGAGAAGCGTTATGGGCTAAACCTTGTTTCTTCCTCCACGAGGCCCGGGTACCATTCAATTTGGCCACAAAGACACTTTGAATGGATCCGGCTGCATAGCTTGCCCCAGCAAGTATTACTCCAGTGGAGCATAGCATAGCAAATCTTTACTTGTGACCAACATCTAAGACACTGGCGAAAAAACTGAGGTACTCCCAGTAATGGGAGGGGTTATATAGGGAGTGAACTTCCTGTCTTATATAGGGCACCTTTAGATGGCACACCCTAACCCACATAGTAACTACTATGGCTCTGTGTCCCGTGATGTACAATAAAGAAATGGACTTTCTAGGCACCAATTATAGAAAAAATATATAAACTTTATTAAACACATAATACAAGAAAGTTTGTGGTCCATCATAGGTACAACCCTTTTACCTCGATACATTATATGTATACGATTTAGTAATATTAGGTGAGACTATCCAGTTAACACTACTTACCAACATTCTGGATAGACTGTTTGTAATGATATTATTCTTACTATTACCATTTATACATACTCTACAGGTGTTGGTTTTGCCGCTAAACACAGTTCCATTTCCAAGCACAAAGCTTACGGTTATACAACATTTACTAAGGCTAATGCCAATTACGTTTCCCTATTAAGGTAGGCTGGTCAGGATTCCAACACCTGACTGCACATTTTCATTCCCCTTGTGGTCTGAATGGTCTTATCAATTTCATCTAATGCCGCGTACACACGAGCGGACATTACGGCTGACTTTGCCCGGCGGACTTTTCGACGTACTTTCCGACGGACTTTGTGAATGAACGGACTTGCCTACACACAATCCACCAAAGTCCGTCGAATTCGTACGTGATGACGTACGACCGGACTAAAACAAGGAAGTTCATAGACAGTAGCCAATAGCTGCCCTAGCGTGGCTTTTTGTCCGTCGAACTAGCATACAGACGGCGGACTTTTCGACCGGACTCGATTTCAACGGATAAATTTAAAACAAGTTTCAAATCTAATTCCGTCGAACTTTTGAGAAAACAAAGTCCGCTGGAGCCCACACACATCGAATTGTCCGACGAAATCCAGTCCGCCGGGCAAAGTCCGCCGTAATGTCCGCTCGTGTGTACGCGGCATTAGTCTTTTTGGGTTTTCTGCCTATTCATACTAGGCTTTGCACCTTTACCTTGTTTCTGGTGCTTTTTTATTCTACATGCTCATACTGTTCTATCAGGCACGTCCCCATATGTGATCCGCTGCACTCTTTGCATGCCCTGGTTTGACACAATATAAAGTAACGATATGGTTGCGCTACTGAAAAAAAGGGTGTATAGCAGCCAGCATCAACAAAGTAGTGACAATGTGAACAATGAAAAGAGAAAACAATGCAGCGCTATACATAAAAATCAGGATAAACTAATCAACACAAATGTGACTATCAGCTGTGCAGCATGATAGTATATAACTAAATATAAAAAAATGCAGAAAGCCAAATACAATATTATATTATTATAGTGAGCCCATGATCATATCAACGACCAATAACGTGGACATTATGGTCATGTGAATGTTCAACAAAGGTGAGCAGTGTAGATGTAAGATGAGTGAGAGGTATCTCAAGGGTGCAACGTGGTTTCACAGAGGTGGTGTTCCAATACTTAGTATCCACAGCAAAGAATGAATGGAGCAAATACGCTTACCGGAACAGGTGGACACATTTGCCGTACGGCTAGGTGTCATACAGGCTTAAGGATCGATCAATCCAAATAGATGTTTGTTGTAGAGGCGTATACGGCAGGTTCCACTGGTTCCTAGGAACCACCCTTGAGATGCAAGTGTACTGCAGTCCTAACCCTATAATTTTGAGAGTCTGCTGAGTTGGAGCACATATATAATAATAAATAGATTAAGGGCAGGTATGCCTGGAGGGAGCCCACCCCTCCTTAAAGGTACAGGGATGCACTGGACACCCAGCCATAGCCTAATGTCAGCGAAGGTATCCAGTGCGCCCCTCATCAATTACCAACAGGACAAACAAATGGCAACCACCCCAATCCATAACTGGCATGTGCAGCAAGGAGCACAAGGAAGGGAAATGCATGTCAAAAAACATAAAAAAAAAATTCCCAGCTCACTTACCAATCAGCCTGTAACAAACCAAATTGACCTTGTCTAACACTTAACGTTAAAACCAAAGGTGTTTAATTTGCACACATTTGCAAATACATGTGTAAGCTGCAGTGATCACTTTGTGGCATCCCAGTGTACTGCAGTAATTTTGAGAGTCTCCAGAGTTGGAGCACACATATAATCTAATGGATATAGTAAGGGAAGGTATGCCTGAAGGGAGATCAACCCTCCTTAAAGGTACACGACAGTGGAACATACAGTAATAGACATCAATGTCATCATAGCACAAATATCTTCTTTTTATTTTTTTATTAAAATACTGTGTGGACCGCCAAATGTTTACAGATCTTCTCTGAGCCTATTGGTCTGATTTTGAGGATTTGATTTAATCATCTAAAATCTCGTATTATTCTCACAACTTCAATGGAAGCTGATTGCTCATGGAAACTAAAATGTTCAATTCTGACATTTGTTATATCCTAAAATGTATTACTTTAGCAGTCACAGATGGCACATATGCCTTATCTGTCCCCGCGTCAAGCATTTGACACAAAGTCAACAATTCAGCAAACCAGGAATAATTTTCTACAGAACTCTCTGGTACAGGTACAAATTTAACTTAAAATATTTGTTGTTGGGTTTTGCATGTACTGGAAACTTACACAATGATAGGTTTATAAACAAGCAGTGCATTTTTACATTTCTTAATGTCTTCATATTTTGTGGTTTACTTTATAAATAATTACTATCAGCATCATGACACTGACATTTTGACTTGGTTTGCCAATATTGCAAAAAGACAGATGGCATTAGACATTTGGCAGTTGCTTCACAGGTCCTAAATAAAGAGATTTTGAGAGATATTCATTACATAATACAAAGGGATTTCAATGCAAAAGAATTCTGTTAAATGTGGGGAGATGTTTCACTTGCAAGAGTTCATAATTGTAAACACATTTTATGTGTCCTAGAAAAAAGGACAAATAGACCTAAATTCACACTTCACATATATCAGTGAAGCACATTAGTATAATCATATCAAATAAAAGCATTGCCAGATAAACAATAAAAGGTTACAGAATAATGTGCTACAACTATTGATATACAGATACTCCTCGTTTAACGACTTACCTGTTTAACGACTGCTCGGACTTACGACCAGCTCTCCCCACCTGAATGATGTGCTGTACTTCATTGTATTTTAAAGTACAGTACAGAATTTTCATTTGTATTCTGTTTTTATGCAAATTAAGACAAAAATATAGAGCTGGAGTTTTATGTTTAGACCTTTTTTTCACAATACGGTACAGTACAGTAGTTAAGAATGCTTAAAATATTGATTTCTTGTGACTCCTCATTTAATGACCAATTTGTTTAACCAATGCCGACCGCCTAACGCATATATACGTGAACAAAATGGCACGGGCAGGCAAAATCACGTACCTGATACGTGTTGCCTTCCCGCGGGCGGGGGGTCCGATCGGACCCCCCCTGGTGCCATAGGCGGTCGGCTCTTGTTCGCGGGTGATGAGAGGTGAGGGGGAGGCCATCCATTGATGGCCACCCCCTCCCGATCGCTCCCAGCGAATGAAATGCTTCCTCTCCCTCTGTAATGTAAACAGAGGGAGAGGAAGTGATGTCATCCCTCCTCGAGCCGGTCTTTTCCTTCCGGCGCCGAGGAGAGAAGACATCCAAGTAAGTTGCACCAACACTACACGTTCAGTAGAACACGCAGGCACACTTTTCACCCCCCATCACCCCCCGATCACCCCCCGATCACCCCCTGTACCCCCTGTCACACTGACACCAATAGCAGTTTTTTTTTTTGCATTGGTGTCAGTTTTTGACAGTTATAAGTGTTAGAGCAGTTAGGTTAGCCCCCTTTAGGTCTAGGGTACCCCCCTTTAGGTCCAGGGTACCCCCCTAACCCCCCCTAATAAAGGTTAACCCCGTGATCACCCCCCGTCACCAGTGTCGCTAAGCGATCGTTTTTCTGATCGCTGTATTAGTGACACAGGTGATGCTAGTTAGGGAGGTAAGTATATTGGTTCGCTGTCAGTGTTTTATAGCGACAGGGACCCCCATATACTACCTGCTAAAGGTTTTAACCCCTTGATTGCCCCCTAGTTAACCCTTTCACAAGCAATCACCGTATAAGTGTTATGGGTGACGCTGGTTAGTTAGTTTATTTTTTTATAGCTTATTATAGTTTATTATAGTTTTAGGGCACCCGCCGTTTAATACCTTATAAAGGTTTAACCCCCTAATTGTCCGGCGGTGATATAAGTTATGTTTTTAGGGTCAGATAAGGTCTGCGTCGCCCCAGGCAGCGTCAGGTTAGCGCCAGTACCGCTAAAACCCATGCACGCAGCATACACCTCCCTTAGTGCTATAGTATCTGAACGGATCGATATCTGATCCGATCAGATCTATACTCCCCAGCAGTTTAGGGTTCCCAAAAACGCAGTGTTAGCGGGATCAACCCAGATACCTGCTAGCACCTGCGTTTTGCTCCTCGGCCCAGCCCAGCCCAGCCCACCCAAGTGCAGTATCGATCGATAACTGTCACTTACAAAACACTAAGCACACATAACTGCAGTGTTCGCAGAGTCAGGCGTGATCCCTGCGATCGCTAACAGTTTTTTGGTTGCGTTTTGAATCAGTCGCTAACAGTCAGGAGCTTTTTTGCCTGTGAGTCTCACTAGTGTACCCCTAAATTTAGAGCCCAAAATGGCAAATCAAAGGCACACTAGTGAAGAGGCCTACACGTTTCTGAGCATGACAGATAGTGAAGAGGAAGTCACTCATCTGTCAGATTCAGGCTCAGAATATGATCCTGTAGAGGACAGCGGCTCCATGACAGATAGCTCTGACAACGGAGTTGTGGTCCCTGCTAAGGTCAGGCGTACCAGACCCCGAACTTCTTCTGTCCTTGAAGAGCTAGAACCGCAGGTCCCTAGTATGGAGCAGAGAAGTACTAGCGCCGCTATTCCTTCTGGTGAACTGGCAAGCACCAGCGGCCTAGTACACCCTGGTCGTACATCCAGCACTGCAGTATCACGTGGTGACGTGGCGAGTCCCATAAGTGCAGTTCAAGCTGCCGAGGTGGCAAGCACTAGTAGTGTCCCACTGCCACCAAGAAGACGAACACAGGCCCTTCGTGCCCATAGTGCCCTTCCTGCTGCATTCACCAATCCGAATTGGATACCCACAACTTCTGCAGCACCCGTACTTCCCCCATTCACTGGCCAACCCGGAATTCAGGTGGAAACAGTTGACTTTACGCCACTGGGTTTTTATTCGCTCTTTTTCACCGAAGATCTCTATAGATCTATTGTGGACCAAAGCAATTTGTACGCTGGTCAACACATCGCCACTATTCTCCAGTCCTCCCTTGCCAGAGATTGGAAACCAATTACGGTTTCCGAATTTAAGATCTTTCTGGGCCTTTCCCTCCTCATGGGCTTGAATAAAAAGAGTGAGTTGCGGTCATATTGGTCCACTGACCCAATTTACCATTCGCCCTTGTTCTCTGCTTCCATGGCCAGGGAACGATACGAGCAGATTTTGCGGTTCATGCACATCAACGACAATGAACTCTGTCGCCCTCGTGGCGACCCTGGATACGATCGGCTCTACAAAATTCGGCCCCTCGTAAACCACTTCAACCAACGTTTTGCAGACTTGTTTACTCCCCATCAAGTTGTCTGCGTTGATGAGTCCCTGATTAAATTTTCTGGCCGCTTGTCATTCAAACAGTACCTTCCCAGCAAGCGTGCCAGATACGGGGTCAAGATGTATAAGCTCTGTTACAGGGCCACAGGCTATACATGTAGTTTTATGGTTTACGAGAGCAAAGATAGTCACATAGAGCCGACAAACTGCCCTGACTACATAGGAAGCGCTGGCAAGATAGTGTGGGACTTGGTGTCACCTTTATTCGGAAAGGGGTACCACTTGTACGTGGACAATTATTATACGAGCATGCCACTTTTTAGTCACTTGTTTGATCATCAGATTGGAGCATGTGGCACCGTGCGACCTAATCGCCGGGGCTTTCCCCAGCGGCTTGTAGATTCCCGTCTTAGGCTGGGGGAGAGAGCCTGCTTGCAGTGTAATAACTTGCTCACTATGAAGTGGAGGGACAATAAGAATGTTTTTGTTCTTACCTCCCTTCATGCAGACACGACGGTCCAAATTCCTATGGCGACTGGTGTTGTGGAGAAACCCCTCTGTGTCTACGAATATAACCTTAATATGGAAGGGGTGGACCACAACGACCAGTTGTTGGCGCCGTACCTAATTGCCCATAAGGCCAGACGCTGGTACAAAAAAGTGTCTGTTTATTTATTTCAATTGGCTTTGCTGAAGGCTCATGAACGCTCAAGCCGGCTGCATGAGAGGCATTTTCTTTGTGCCCTCCCGAGTACCCCTACCCAACAAACCCCCCAAAAAAGATGTCGTGTCTGCAGCAAGCGTGGATTTAGGCGTGACACCCGGTATTATTTTCCCCTCTGTCCTGGCAATCCTGGTCTTTGCATTGGTGAATGTTTTGAACGCTACCATACACTAGTGGAGTATTAGCGTAGGGTACAGCACTGCACAGACTAGGACACACTTTCACAGGGTCTCCCAAGATGCTGTCGCATTTTGAGAGACCCAAACCTGGTACCAGTTAAAAAAGTTAAAGTTACAAAAAAAGTGTAAAAAAAACAAAAAAACAAAAAAAGTAAAAAAAAAAGAAAAAAACACAAAAAAATATATAAAATAAAAAAAACAAAAATAGTTGTTGTTTTATTGTTCTCTCTCTATTCTCTCTCTATTGTTCTGCATTATATACTGCAATGTTTTATTGTTATGTTTTTATCATGTTTGCTTTATAGGTATGCAATTTTTTTATACTTTGTTTTTTTATTGTTAACCACTTTTTTGTTTTCAGGTACACCATTCAGCTGCAGAGCGGATTTATTTATCTTGACAGCAACAGAGTTTGCTCCCACAATACATAAAGCCGTGACTCCAGCGCTGTCGGAGGTGATTTCACCACCACAGTTACATACTTCAGCATATATGCCGAAGCGTGGGGGCAGCAGTGGGTGGAGGAGCGATTTGCTCCTGCCTTTTGCGGGAGGATGCCCCCATGCTTCGGCATATATATATTTTAGGTAGGCACAGGTTGCGTTAAATGTTTTATTTTTTACTATGGTTTTTTTTGTATTTTGCTTTGCGGGTATGGTAAGTATTACTGTTATACTGTAATGTTACTTTGTTTTTTTGTTAACCATCATTTGCTTAGCAGGTACACCATTCAGTTGCCTCGCAAAATTATTTATCTTGACAGCAACAGCGTTTGCTCCCACGATACATAAAGCCGTGACTCCAGCGCTGTCGGAGGTGATTTCACCACCACAGTTACATACTTCAGCATATATGCCGAAGCGTGGGGGCAGCAGTGGGTGGAGGAGCGATTTGCTCCTGCCTTTTGTGGGAGGATGCCCCCATGCTTCGGCATATATATACGGTGCATGTATGCCCATCATTAGAAGTGGGTGGATGAAGGGAGGTATTCTAATGGTGGGCATACCCACCGATCACTATCTTTTTTTCGTTCAGCCCACATTCTGCATGAAAAAAAAGTTTACAATATATGCCCAACAAGGACCAGCAACGTACTGGTATGTTGCTGGACTTTGAGTGGTTATACCAGAATGATGCCTCCAGATTTAGCTATCATCTTGGTATCATTCTTTTCAGCCAGCGGTCGGCTTTCATGTAAAAGCAATCCTAGTATTTTGAGTATTTTGCAGACCTCACTTTTTGTCACAAACTTTTGAAAATTGAAAAAAGAAAAAAAAATATGTTTTTCTTGTCTTTCTTCATTTTCAAAAACAAATGAGAGCTGCAAAATACTCACCATGCCTCTCAGCAAATAGCTTGGGGTGTCTACTTTCCAAAATGGGGTCATTTTGGGGGGTTTTGTGCTATCTTGGCATTTTATGGCCTTCGAAACTGTGATGGGTAGTGAGGAGTGAAATCAAAAATTTACGCCCTTAGAAATCCTGAAGGCGGTGATTGGATTTCGGGGCCCCGTATGAAGCTAGGCTCCCAAAAAGTGCCACTCATGTGGTATCCCCGTACTCAGGAGAAGCAACAGAATGTATTTTGGGGTGTAATTCCACATATGCCCATGGCATGTTTAAGGAATATATCATTTAGTGACAACTTTGTGCAAAAAAAAAAAAAAAAATTGTCACTTTCCCGCAACTTGTGTCAAAATATAAAATATTCCATGGACTCAACATGCCTCTCAGCAAATAGCTTGGGGTGTCTACTTTCCAAAATGGGGTCATTTGGGGGGGTTTTGTGCCATCTGGGCATTTTATGGCCTTCAAAACTGTGATAGGTAGTGAGGAGTGAAATCAAAAATGTATGCCCTTAAAAATCCTGAAGGTGGTGCTTGGTTTTCGGGGCCCTGTACGCGGCTAGGCTCCCAAAAAGTCCCACACATGTGGTATCCTCGTACTCAGGAGAAGCAGCAGAATGTATTTTGGGGTGTAATTCCACATATGCCCATGGCATGTTTGAGCAATATATCATTTAGTGACAACTTTGTGCAAAAAAAAAAAATTGTCACTTTCCCACAACTTGTGTCAAAATATAAAATATTCCATGGACTCAACATGCCTCTCAGCAAATAGCTTGGGGTGTCTACTTTCCAAAATGGGGTCATTTGGGGGGGGGTGCCATCTTGGCATTTTATGGCCTTCAAAACTGTGATAGGTAGTGAGGAGTGAAATCAAAAATTTATGCCCTTAGAAATCCTGAAGGCGGTGCTTGGTTTTCGGGGCACCGTACGTGGCTAGGCTCCCAAAAAGTCCCACACATGTGGTATCCCCATACTCAGGAGAAGCAGCTAAATGTATTTTGGGGTGCAATTCCACATATGCCCATGGCCTGTGTGAACAATATATCATTTAGTGACAACTTTGTGCAAAAAAAAAAAAATTTGTCACATTCTCGCAACTTGTGTCAAAAAATAAAATATTCCATGGACTCAACATGCCTCTCAGCAAATAGCTTGGGGTGTCTACTTTCCAAAATGGGGTCATTTGGGGGGGGTTTGTGCCATCTTGGCATTTTATGGCCTTCAAAACTGTGATAGGTAGTGAGGAGTGAAATCAAAAATGTATGCCCTTAGAAACCCTGAAGGCGGTGCTTGGTTTTCGGGGCCCCGTACGCGGCTAGGCTCCCAAAAAGTCCCACACATGTGGTATCCCCGTACTCAGGAGAAGCAGCTGAATGTATTTTGGGGTGCAATTCCACATATGCCCATGGCCTGTGTGAGCAATATATCATTTAGTGACAACTTTTTGTATTTTTATTTATTTTTTGTCATTATTCAATCACTTGGGACAAAAAAAAAATATTCAATGAGCTCAACATGCCTCTCAGCAATTTCCTTCGGGTGTATACTTTCCAAAATGGGGTCATTTGGGGGGGTTTGTACTGCCCTGCTATTTTAGCACCTCAAGAAATGACATAGGCAGTCATAAAATAAAAGCTGTGTAAATTCCAGAAAATGTACCCTAGTTTGTAGACGCTATAACTTTTGCACAAACTAATAAATATACGCTTATTGACATTTTTTTTACCAAAGACATGTGGCCGAATACATTTTGGCCTAAAAGTATAACTAAAATTGAGTTTATTGGATTTTTTTTATAACAAAGTAGAAAATATCATTTTTTTTCAAAATTTTCGGTCTTTTTCCATTTATAGCGCAAAAAATAAAAACGGCAGAGGTGATCAAATACTATCAAAAGAAAGCTCTATTTGTGGGGAAAAAAGGACACAAATTTCGTTTGGATACAGCCTTGCATGACCGCGCAATTAGCAGTTAAAGCAAGGCAGTGCCAAATTGTAAAAAGTGCTCTGGTCAGGAAGGGGGTAAATCCTTTCGGGGCTGAAGTGGTTAATGACCTGGTTGTGGGAACAGAACCTGGTCTAAAAGTGAGCAGTACCTGTACTACAACTACTGTATATGGAGCTGACCTATAGATCACATAACCTCCTGGATACAGTTCAAAATACTTATCAGATGACAGTGGGGAGATTTACTAAACCTGGAACACTCAAAATCTGGTGCAGTTGTGCATGGTAGATAATCAGCTTCTAACTTCAGCTTGTTTAGTTAGGCTTTGACAATAAAACCTGGAAGCTGATTGGTTCCTATGCACAGCTGGATCAGATTCTGCATGCTCCCCTTTTAGAAAATCTCACTAGTTCTCTCACAGTTCAATTACCAAATCCAATAGTTTCCTCACAGGCTGTTTATTAAATACCTGATTCTGTTAGCATTGTCCTTTTCTGATCAAAAATGCTGCATGCCAGTCTCCCTCGGATTGTCTCCTCCATGTGTTCTATGCACAGACTATGCAGTCTCACATTCCAAGCCTCACTCTAGCAGGACCAACCGTGTTGTCCGGATCA
Organism: Lithobates septentrionalis; assembly: GCA_037952835.1. NCBI lineage: Eukaryota > Metazoa > Chordata > Amphibia > Anura > Ranidae > Lithobates > Lithobates septentrionalis. The sequence goes on along the minus strand of JBBDGP010000111.1, from coordinate 2,983,039 downwards.
GCTAGCCAAACCATTCTCACCCTTTCTGCAATTCATTATCTACTACTTCCAGACAGACCGGCTTTCTCAACGGCTGCACACTTCTGACTTCTGCTCTCACTGACAGGATCTCACCACACTTCAACAAAGCAAGGAATACCTCTCCTTGTGTAATAACATATAATAATGTACCATATTCACAAACATAGAAAAGTAACAACTCATAAAATGGAAAAGAATCATTACCGGTAGCATCCATTTTGGGGCCAGCGCCTGAACAAAAGATTTTCATTTGGGTCATAGTCCCTTCTCTTAATGGAGATTGAGAAGGAGGGCACAAGCATATGGGCATGACAATATGGGCATGCGGTTGCCCCTCCCTTTCATAAATTCAATAAATAAAATAAAAATCACATAATTTATAGGGTAATACCACTTTAAATATGCTGAAACAGAAATAGGCTGAAATTGGGATTCAGGAGACTAGCCTATGCATCACATGACCTCTGGAAAATTCCCAGAAGGTCACGTGATGCATTGAAAAATTCTGGAAGCAGGGCTCATTATAAATAGGACCCCGTTTTGAGGTAACCGCCAGTGGCTCTGTCACAGTTGAATGAGCTCCACCTCAAACATGTCCAATAGGTCCCTGGTGAGGCAATTGCTTGAGTGGGCAGGTAGCAGTGGGGGAGAAGAATGGCTAAAGCAGTGCCTTCAAATGACTGAAGAGGAAAAGACACAGAGAAAATAGCAGAGAGAAATTAAGGCTCACCTGTTCACCACCAGAGGAAAAGGAGACCGCCACTCAGGAGCCTGCAACAGTGCTGTCAGAGCCACGGGGGTCTGCCATCCCAGCCACCCCCACCACTGAGTATTACAGAGCAGCAGGAGACACCGCTGGAAGAGGTGGCCGCGGAGGCTGGACATAGAAGAACCAGTAAGAGGAATAAGAAGAAGCGGAGAGTCCTATCCCCATCACCACGCAGAAGAGGCAGAGAGAAAGTCATTCAGATGGAGCAAAGCAGAGAACAGGAGAAAAAATCAGTCACAGGAGTAGTTGCTGGGCAACAGGCTAGTCACAGCTTCAGGCAAGCAAACAGGGAAAAAGCCTAATGTCAGAACATAGGCAGCCAATACCCATATAGCTGCTCCTATTCACAATAGTGCATCAGCACCATCAGTGCCGCATATTATTGCCCATCATCAGTGCCCATCAATGCCACCTCATCAGTGCTACATCATTGGTGCCACCTCATCGGTGCCCATCAGTGCCGCCTTATCAGTGCCCGTCAGTGCAGCCCCATCAGTGTCCATCACTGAAGGAGAAAACTTACTTATTTACAGTTGTTTTGCAAATTAGTTTTTTAAATGAAACAAAAAAACATTTTTTTTCAAAATTTTCAGTCTTTTTTTATTTGTTTGGCAGAAAATAAAAATCCCAGAGGTGATCAGATACCAACAAAAGAAAGCTCTATTTGTGGGAACAAAATGATAAAAATTTAGTTTGGGTACAGTGTAGCATGACCATGCAATTGTCATTCAAAGTGCGACAGAGCTGAAAGCTGAAAATTGGTCTGGGAAGGAATGTGTATAAGTGCCCTGTATTGAAGTGGTTGAGTAGATTTATTAATACATAATATATTTATATGAAGTTGTTATTTATTGAAAAATGTATTTAAAACCAATAAATGTGCCACGGCCATAATTTTGCAGCTCAATGGTGTCTGTGTTATTTATTTGGTAAATTTAAGCTAGATTATATTCAAAGGCAGAAAGGGAAATCTGCATTCCCATGGTTCCTACTGCACATCCCAAAAGGTTTTGGATGTTACACGGCCTTCTTCAAAACCAGAGGGCTAACAGTAAAGTTAGTCCAATTTGTTTTATATTGTGAAAGATAATGTTACGCCAAGTAAATTGATACCCAACATGTCAAGCTTCAAAATTGCGCCCGCTCGTGGAATGGCGACAAACTTTTACCCTTAAAAATCTCCATAGGCGACGTTTGAAAAATTCTACAGGTTGCATGTTTTGAGTTACAGAGGAGGTCTAGGGCTAGAATTATTGCTCTTACTCTACCGATCGTGGCGATACCTCACATATGTGGTTTGAACATATATTTTCATATGCGGGCGCTGCTCACATATGTGTTGGCTTCTGCATGCGAGCTCGGTGGGACGGGCGCGTTTAATTTTTTTTTTTAATTTTACCTTTTATTTTTTATTTTCACACTGTTCTTTTTAAAAAAAAATGTGTAATTTTTATTCCTATTACAAGGAATGTAAACATCCCTTGTAATAGAAAAAAGCATGACAGGACCTCTTAAATATGAGATCTGGGGTCAAAAAGACAATGTCCCCAATGTAGATCCTTGCATTGTGCACTGGTCCAAATCATTTGGTGGAGGGAGAATTATGGTGTGGGGTTGTTTTTTAGGGATTGGGCTTAGCCCCTTAGTCCCAGTGAAGGGAACTCTTAAGGCATCAGCATACCAAGACATTTTGGACAATTTAATGCTCCCAACTTTGTGAGAACAGTCTGGGGATGGCCCCTCTGTGTTCCAACATGACTGCGCACCAGTGCACAAAGCAATGTCCATAAAGACATGGATTAATGAGTTTGGGGTGGAGGAACGTGACTGGCCTGCAGAGTCCTGACCTCAACCTGATAGAACACCTTTAGGATGAATTAGAGCAGAGACTGTGAGCCAGGCCTTCTCATCCAACAACAGTGCCTGACCTCACAAATGTGCTTCTGGAAGCTTAGTCAAACATTCCCAATATTTTTTGTATGGGGACTATAATTGCCAATTATGAAATATGATTTTGAATATGTCAAGCAGATGTGGGTGGTGATTTGGTTGGTAGATGTGGGTGGTGATTTGTTATTTTTATTCTTTTTAATTTTTTTTCCTTTGTTCTTTTGTATTGTTGCAATCCTATTATTAAAGAAATTGTGTTTTTTTTTTTTTTAATTTGAGCTTGTGCACTTTGGTGTGCTGTTGTATATGATTAGTATATCATTTAGTGCAGTGGGTGGAGTTAAAGAGTCATAGTCAGATTTCTCTTTTTTTTTCTTTGTTTAATATTTGAGTTTGACATCGGTGACTCTTCTGCCTATTTTTGCATAGTACATTATTGTAATAGTTTGTATCTCTAGTTATTGCATAGGGACCTTGAGACCTTTTTTATTTAGCAGTTGTATCCTTGTGCCAATATAACATATAGGGGTTTATTTACTAAATGCAAATCCCCTTTGCCCTACAAGTGCACTGCAAGTGCACTTGGAACTACACTTGGAAGAGCAGTCGCTGAAGATCTAAAAAGAGGGGAAGCTCTGCAGATTTTTTAATCCAATCATGTACAAGCAAAAATGCTGTTTTTTATTTTCCTTGAATGTCCCCCTCAGATCTACAACGACTGCATTTGCAGTGCACTTGTAGTGCAAAGTGGATTTACCTTTAGTAAATAAACCCCATAAAGGGATAATGCGCACATTAGCAGTTGGTCCTTTTTCTTGTTGCATAATGACATTTATCGTCATACTCAGATATTGTATTTTGAATGGAAAAAACTGGGATATCAGAACAGCACTTAAAACTTTCCCTGGGCACAACTGTTTTTAATTGCAGGTAATAAGTATTAAGATAATTGAGAATGCTGATTAACTATGCAAGTAGTACTATTACTTTCAAGTCTCTAGTGGTGCTGAAATCAAAGATATTCTGGTCTAACCTCAAAGCTGCTGTTATTTTTGGTATAATAAATACATGCAATCCTACCCTGTTTTTACACCTATTTCTATTTGATGGCTGTTTAGTAATCTAATTAAACTAAATCCAATAAAAAAACAACAGTTTGAAACACATATAAATGGATATCCAATGTGCTTACGCCACAACAGTAGTTTTAAACAAAATAGCCTTTTTACTTTATTCAGCATAAGCTGTTGACCTCTGCTGTCAACAATGTCAAATGTAAACAAAAATAGATTTTACCTGATAAAATGTTTCTAAAACTCAGCTTTTTGATATTCACACAGGCTATGATCTGATACTTGTAAGTTTTAACTATAATGTTATCTGAAGTATTTTAAGCTGTAGCATTGGTAATGCTATGTAAAGAAATATGGCTGTAAAAGTTAATATATAAAATATGTAAAAGTCTTTATTTTGTGGATTACATTTTATGCTCTAATGTTCTGTGCACTTAGTCAATAGACCCATGCAGTAGCATTCAATCTAAAGCTCTCATTAGTATATGGTTTTATTGAAAGTTTTATTTGTATCAATATTAAATAAGCATGCAAAGATATTCCAGTGCACATGGGAGGGGGGGCACCACCACAGAAAGCACTAGCTATGCCCAGGAAAACAATAGCCAAAATACCCAATATGGACAGTCATTCTGTTACCATTTTCAGTTTGCCAGGGGTTTCAAGTGGCATCTGCTACTTTTATTACATGTGTGACTTGGTATTTACTCCACGTGGGTAGGGTTACAATCACACCAGGTCTATAGGTTCCTTTAAACTATCACAGTTTTTTTCCACTTTTTTTACAAGTAAATATTACTATTTTTTAAATAAGTATATAACAGCTGAACATTTATTATAGGTTGCATCCATGACAAGCAGTTTGCAAGTAATTTGGGATTGTTTTAAATTAAATTTTATTTTTTATTAGCTTTTGCAAAAAAGAAAGAAAACACAGTACATATGGAAAGACATATGCAACAAAAAGTGTCAGACAGATGAAATCGCCAAAATAACATTGAACCGAAGGTATCTGTAGGTATCTGTAGGTTATACAAAAGTGGAGTCAACATGCTAACAAATTACGATATGGAAGTCAAACATACAGTCACTGACAGGCGGACCTGAACAGTCCGATCGTGTGAAAGGGGCCTTATGAAACACCATGCAGATTGGATCACACAGGAGAAACATATATGAAGACATATCGATAGTGTATTCCAAATATTAAGACACAGAACCTGGTAAGGGTGACCCAAACTCCGACTGATCCCATTGTTAACATATTTTATTAAACTGCAGGATAGTATCATGTACAAAAGCGGTTACATTTTCCATTCTTCGAATATCAGCTATGAGTTGGAGGAACCTAGACCACAGTGGAGGTACATTGGACAGCCAGCAAAGCAGAATAACTCTCTTGGCAGCTAAAAAGATGTAGGAAATCAATCGTTTGACATGTTTAGCAATACCAGTAAAGGGAAGACCAAATAAACAGTGAATTGGGTCAAGTGGGAGGGGCAAATCCACTACTTCCTGAAGCAATAGCATCACCTAATGCCAAAAGGGTTGTATCAAAAAACATTCCCAGAAAATATGGAGCAATGAGCCTACTTCAAGCCCACAGCGCCAACACATCGCTAAACTAGAGGGATCATATTTATGTATGACCTCAGGGTTCCTATACCAGAACATCAGAATTTTAATGGATGTCTCTCTCTGCACCACACATTTACAGGATTTAAAAGTATAGGTCCAGATCCTGTCCCACATCTGGGGGGTGATAGGCCTACATAGAAATTGTGCCCACCTACGCATATATAAATGGGTATTTTTAGTAAGAGGGGCAGACTACTGAAGAATGCGGTATGTAGAGGACACCAAATACAATTGTTGTGGACCTTGAGCATATAGGTATTCAAAAGAGGTAGGTTTATCCAGGGTCAAGCATGGCACAGAGAATGGAAGTAATGTCTGATTTGTAAATAGAAATAAAACACATGTGTCGTGCAGGGTGAAGATCATTGGGGCAGGGCACTTACTCTTTAGTATGGGGTCCGTGTGCAAAGATTGAGACCACAGTAGGGAGCCCGTGTGAATTGAATATATAACCGCTTTCTCAATCTCGGACCAACGATTAGGGGCCTGCAGACTGGACCAAGAGACAGCAGCTCGTAAATGTGAAGCATAGTAGTATTTAATAATATCAGCCCACCTCTCAATTTTAATGAAAAAAACACTGAACTTGTTATACAGTGGGCTTTTCCATTCCTGATAAATTTAAGCAAACCCCTTTGGATGGCTTTAAGTCGAGGCATCGGTATAGCGTCTAGCAAAGTCTCACAAAAATAATAACCTAGGCAAAATTGACATTTTTAAAACTTTAATCATACCCAGGAGAGAAAGGGGATATTTAGCCTATTGTTGAAGGAATCTGGTAATATCTTGGATCAGGGGAGGATAATTAGTACAATATAGAGAGGAGTAATTGGGAGTCAATTGTATGCCTAAATATTTGAGGGAATTAAGGCACCATCTGTATGGGTATGTTTGTTCAAGCTGGGTCAGAAGAGCTGGTGGTATATGTAATGGTAGGGCCATGGTTTTTGTTGTATTAACCTTATACCCCGATATGGCACTAAAAGAGGATAGCAGGTTATGCAGAGAGGGAACTGATATCAGTGAGTTAATATGGGTCAGCAAAATGTCATCTGCAAAAAGAGACAACTTGTATTCCCTCTGTCGCATCACCACCACACAAATGTCTGGGTGTAATTGGATGGCCTCAGCCAGGGGTTCTAGGCACAAAATAAAAAGCAAAGGGAAGAGAGGACATCCCTGCCCATCCCTATTAGGGAGTACAGCGTGCGTTATCCCCCGCATGCCTAGTCGGCACAAAAACCACTTGGTCTTTATTAACTAATTTAGGAATAAACTGGGACAATCTGGACACTAGAATTTTTGTAAATATTTTGTAATCTGAGTTTACTAGAGCTATGGGTCTATAGTTATCAGGTAGGGAAGGATCCTTACTGGGTTTAGGAATAACGGAGATATAAGAGTGCGTGAACTGTGAATGTGGAAATTGTCCTTTAAGTAAAATATTGTATAAATCCAACATATGGGGGGCCAGAATGTCTAAGAAAGTTTTATAGCAGAAATAATGGAGTCCATCAGGACCAGGGGACTTATGGAGTGGGAGATCCTTGATTGTCTTTGAAAGTTTCTCAATAGCTATAGCTGCATTTAATTTGACTAGATCAGAGGAGGACAACTTTGGTAACAAAAAATCAAAGTTTTCCTGTGTAAATGTAAAATGTTTTTCAGGGGTAAGGCAGTTGTATAGTATACGATAAAAGGTTCCAAAAGTTTTAGACATAGTAAGCAGGCAGTAGGTCCTGGTTCCATCCGCCTGTAAAAGGAAATCAGGAAAGGAGTGGAAAGGTCGGGGGCATCGTTTATTTACTAGCATCCTATGGGGCTTATTAGAGAATTCATAGTATTTTTGTTTTGCATATACCATGGATTTAGCAGTCTTACATAGGGCTAAGGATTTTAATTGTTCCTGAAGGGATGTGACTTTATGCAAACCTGACACTGTGGGTTTACACAAAAGCCAATGCTCTGCCTCTCATAAGTCAGCCGATAAGGACTGCATAAGTCTAGCCTTATCTTTCTTCAGGCGGGAGCCTTCCGTGATACAAATGCCACGAAAGTAGGCCTTATGTGCCTCCCACAGCGCAGAAGAGTCCTGAACAGAGCCCACATTCAATTGGAAAAATGTCTCTAACTCCTTAGCTAGTTTAGTTCGGGTGGCCTGTGACTGTGAGAGGTGGTAGTTAAGGCGCCAGTGGCATGTCCTAGGAGAAGTGGGGGACAAAATAACATCCAGTGTGATAGGGGCATGGTCAGACCATGTGATGGGAGAGATGTCAGATTCAACAATATTGGGGATAGGTGGGGCCGAGATAAAAAAGTGGTCCAGTCTGTAGTACATTTTATTGACCATGGAATAGAAAGTGAATTTCTTAGTGTAGGGATGTCACCAACGTTAATCATAAAAGGTTGGGAATGGTAATTGGTAGACTCAAAAATTTCATTAAGAAAGTCAATTTGCCCAGAGTTAGGAGCATTTATTTTAACTGGGGTAAAAGAGGAGGACATGTAATCACATACCAGGATAATAAACCTTCCATGAGGGTCACTATGTGCAGTTTTGACCCTAATGGAGCAGGGTTCTTTAATTAGAATTGCCACTCCAGCTTTACCTATGGAATCAGAGGCAAGGTAGGTGGAGGGGAAGTATTTGGAAGCAAACTTCAGTGAACCCCAGCACGAAAGTGCGTCCCCTGGAGCATGACCACATCCGCTCCTGAAAATCTGAACTCTTTCAAAGCTAACCACCGCTTTTGTATAGTGTTCAGGCCTTTTACATTATAGGAAAAAATACATAACATCATGTTGACTCATCAGCATAGAAACCAAACTTAGGCATGTAAAACATAAAAGAGAAGATGATATAAAATTTTATATATATATATATATATATATATATATATATATATATATATATATATATATATATATATATATATATGACAAAGGAAACATACTTGGATGGGTGTCAAGTAGCAAAGTAGCAACAAAAAAGGTAAAAAATAAAAAAGTAAAAAAGAGATGGTAACTTCTTCCTGAAACACTGCAGCAGCTGAAGGTTGGGACCTGACCAGTGATTGAGGGCAGCAGCCCTGAGTACGCAGCGCTAGCACAGAGCAGCCAGTAGAGGAAGTGCGCTGTGCAGAAAACTTCCTCTACTGGCTTCAGTATTAAATAACAGGCTGGAGAAGAAAGGAGTGGGCTGCCAAAGGTTCCGGAACGCAGTTCCGGTACGTTCCGGCTGAAAAAAAACCCCTGTTTTAGAGTTTTGAAAACTGGAGTGACATTGTGACGTCGCTTCTGGGTAACTACATCTGAGACCCAATCCCAGCTTTGTTGGGGGGGCAGCTTGTCTCTCGTGTCTCCAGGTGGGACAGGAGTGTGGAGGAAGGCAGCGGGAGGGGGATGCCCCCTGCTGCTGCTTGTAATAACAGCTGAGCGACTGCTTAGCGGCATCAGTTGTAACTACTAGAGAGCCAACTGTCAGCTCTAAAAAACGGTACTGGGGTGATGCCTGCAGCTGCAGGCATCACTCCGGTACAACCACTTGAATCCAATGATGTACAGGTACATGATTTGGCAGCAAGTGGTTAACCAATTGTCTACTGGCCTATTGCAGAATGAAGCCTGCAAGGTGGCTCAGTTATTCTGACTGGGCATCATATGACGTCCAGCAAGATAAGGCACATAGAGTGGCGATCGGTGGTGCGGTGTGTCCCTCTGACACACCACATCTTCGATCTTGGTAAAGAGCCTATGATGTAGGCTCTTTGCCATGTGATCAGCTGTGACCAATCACAGCTGATCACAGCCGTAACCAGGAAGTACCTGTAATCGGCTTTCCTCGGTTCGTGCTGACAAGGCGCGAGCAAAGGAAAGCCGATCGGCGGCTATCCTGACATGGGGGGTCTGTGCTGATAATCAGCGCAGCCCCCATCAGAAGTGCCAATCAGTGCCCATCAGATGTCAATCGGTGCCAATTAGTGCCCATAAAAAATGATAATCAGTGCCCATCAGTAATGCCTGTCAGTGCCCATCAGTGCTGCCTTTCAGTGCCATCTATTAGTGCCCATCAATGCCGCCTATCAGTGCCCATCAGTGCTGCATATCAGTGCCGCCTATCAGTGCCCATCAGTGCTGCATATCAGTGCCACCTCATCAGTGCCCATCAGTGATGGAGAAAACAAAATATTATAACAGAAACAGAGAAAAACGTCTTGTTTTCAAAAATGTCAGTCTTTTTTAATTTGTTTAGCAAAAAACCCACTGGTGATTAAATACCACCAAAAGAAAGATCTATTTGTGGGAAAGAAAATGAAAACAATTTAATTTGGGTACAGCGTTGCATGAAGTGGTTAAACTTACTGACCCACCTTTTACTCAGTACTTTGACACATGGAGGGCAAATGACCCATGAAATTAAAGTAAAACCAATGTCAAAATGTTTTTTCTTTGATTTTGGATAGAATATAAAATGGTGAAAATCACTGTCATTTTTGTCTGTCTGTGTCCCATTGGGGAGATTTTGCTTTGCTTTCTTTCCTGTAGGCACAAAAAGGATTACCGTAAGTGGATATCTCTACAAAGTGAAGGAAATTATCCTTTAGATAATTGTCACCAGAACAATGTCCACATTGGATGGTTTCCCCTCTATCCCTGTTCTGATGGCAACTGTGAATTTCCCTAGCTGGAACACAGAAAGCAATGAAAGCTTAAGGCTGGGTCCACACTTATGTGAATTGGATGCAGTTTTCCTCGCATCCAATTCGCATAGCAGGAGATTGTGACCGGCTCCCTATGGAGCCATATAATATTAAGAGTGATCAGCGCAACTTATTAACAGCTGTGTGTATCTTAAAATGAATGTGTAAATATTGCTCTGTAAATATAGCTATGCAAACAAATAACTATGTGCAACTTCAATAAGCAGTGATATACTAGTAATCCTGTATAGTAAATATGCGTAAACGCATACAATAACAAATCCTATATATAAGGTTAATAATTGTTATTCTCAGTATATGAGTAATGAAATAATCAATTCCATATAATCAGATGATAATAACAATATAATAGTCCATTAACTCTGAAATAAAGGAGTAAAAGTGCAAAAAGTGCTTATGTGCAACAAAGGATCAAAAAAGTGTATATAAATATACGTAAACGCATTGCAATAACAAATCCTATATATAAGGTAAATGATAAGCTATTCTCAGTATATGAATAATGAGATAATCAATGCCATATAATCAGATGATATTGATAGTCCATTAGCTCTGAAATATAAAAGTATATATAGATATAAGTAAACGCAGTGTAATAACAAATCCTATATATAAGGTAAATGCTCTGAAATAAAGGGGCAGGAGTGCAAAAAATATAAAAAAAATATATATAAATATATGTAAATGCAGTGCAATAGCAAATCCTATATATAAGGTAAATGATGGACTTTTCTCAGTATATGAGTAATGAGATGATCAATTCCATATAATCAGATGATAATAGCGATATAATAGTCCATCAGCTCTAAGAAATAATAATAAAGGTGCAAAAGTGCAAAAAAGTGCTTATGTGCAACAAAGTATCCAAATAAAGTCTTCAATAGGTGGTTGCCGATGTGCGATCTTCCTGTGTTCCACTTAGTGCTCTCTATATTCTTACCTCAATATGGGTAAAAAGCACCACAGAGATCCCTGTAGTTTGGGGCTTCCCCTGGATCCAGCAACAAAGGATGATATCTCTTAAAATGGTGTATTACGAATGATAGCTTCCAATCGGTCCATACAGCTGTTCATTCACAGCGAGTATAAACAGGGGATAAAAAGGAATCTCCCATAGTGTAGTGTAGAAAAACTCACTAGTTTATTAAGCAGCCAAATGGGTACTTACAACGATAAGAGTTAAAAAAGGCAGATCTGTAATTTACACGGTTTAACAGGCGACTCTTTACGTCACTTCCGATTTTCTCGTAGTCCGGTTACACCATTTTGAGAGATATCATATATCGCTATTGTCATCCGATTATATGGAATTGATCATCTCATTACTCATATACTGAGAATAGTCCATCATTTACCTTTTATATAGGATTTGCTATTGCACTGCATTTACATATATTTATATATATTTTTTTTTTATATTTTTTGCACTACTGCACCTTTATTTCAGAGCTAATGGACTGTCATATCGCTATTATCATCTGATTATATGGCATTGATTATCTCATTATTCATATACTGAGAATAGCCTATCATTTACCTTATATATAGGATTTGTTATTGCACTGCATTTATGTATATTTATATATACTTTTATATTTCAGAGCTCATGGACTATCATTATCATCTGATTATATGTTATTGATTATCTCATTATTCATATACTGAGAATAGCCTATCATTCACCTTATATATAGGATTTGTTATTGCGCTGCGTTTATGTATATTTGTATACATTTTTTTGATCCTTTGTTGCGCATAAGCACTTTTTGCGCTCTTGCACCTTTATTTCAGAGTTAATGGACTATTATATCGTTATTATCATCTGATTATATGGAATTGATTATTTCATTACTCATATCCTGAGAATAGCAATTATTAACCTTATATAAAGGATTTGTTATTGCATGTGTTTATGCATATTTACTCATACAGGATTACTAGTATATCATTGTTTATTGAAGTTGCACATAGTTATTTTTTTGCATAGCAATATTTACAGATCAATATTTACACATTCATTTTATGATACACACAGCTGTTAATAAGTTGCGCTGATCACTCTTTAAATTATACCCACTGTAAGTGCACTGTATACACTTTTCAGGTCTAGCAGCAATTTATTATTTACTATTAACATACTCACTCGTCGTTCACTTTGATAGCGTGAGGGATCCCCCCCCTTATCTCACATCTCCGAAGCGGCTCCAGTGCGAATTGCACAGGAGTCCTGTGCATCTTTTGGTCCATTTCAGGTCCGAATCCAGCCCTAAATTCATGCTGAAATTGGACCTGAAACGGTGAATGGAGATGCACAGGACTCTTGCAGTGAGCCGCTGCATGTTCCACTGTGAACCTAGCCTCAAGGTATTCATACAGGGACTGGGCAAATTTCTATCAGTGTGTGATCTCCCCCACTTGACAGGAGTTGATTGTTTAATCAACTTCTGTTGAAGGGACATGTTGGAAATGTTCACATCAAATAGCAGCTGCAGCCAATTAGAGGTAGTCACTGATCAGAACATTCTGACACCTCGTTTGTGTCAGTGTATGGCCGCCAGCTTAAAAGAGGTATTAACAGCTCACTATTCAACCTAAAATACAACAATTTCGCCTTAGATGCACTGTAAGACAGATTCATTCTAGTCAATCCTACTAATCGAGTCACATGTCTTCAAAACAAAGGGACAAGAATATCCCTAGATATCAGTGTGAACCTATCAAAGATAGTCCCAAAAACAGATCAGATATGTTAATAAATGTTCAGGTACAACAAATTTAAAAAAAATGCAGCAGTCTATGAAATGGTGTGTTTCACATAAAGTTCAACTAGTGAAACAAGAAATGTATATTAAAGTGTGATCCCGCCATGGATGAGACATATATCAATCTATCTTATATTAGTAATTAACATTGTAAGGGTGTTGGCAAATATCTCTGCAGAGTCTTATTTCTGTCTTTTTTGCTTGCAGTCTCACTTAAATTCCACTCACACCCTGCTCCATATGTGCTGCTGTAAAAATCACTAGGAAGAGGACCAAGTCATTCAAATGAGCATAAAATGATATTTCCAGGTGCATTCTGTTCTACAGTTGCCATGGCTATGACAGCTGTGATAGTTTCATTTTTTGGGTGTTTAAGACAATTTAAGCTAGACTGAAAAGGAAACTAACTTTTTATGTTAATAACTATTTTTTATAAACAACAAAATAAAAAGTATAGTTATCTTTTAAAGGGCAACACATTTGCTTTTTTAATGAAAGCCTGATTTGAATGATTTATAGAAATTCTATGGGATCTTCAGTAAGTACATGTCCTGTCCTTTTTGTTGTATATAATTTGCAATGGATATCTTTTCTTTCCTCAAGTGGACTATTTTTGTTATCGCAATGATAGCAATTGAGTATGCCTGGCATGATCAATGAAGCTGGGTGTGCATGTTCAGAATGTTCTATTTAATCTTCTAGAGGATATAAATTGAATTATGGATAGTTCATTGAATGTATAATTTGAAAACACCTACAGCACTTTAGGGTCTTAAGTACTTCATAAATCATTCATATTCAGTCTGTATAGGTCAGATGAGCAAGGTATACAGCTGTTCATAAATTAAGTAAACCATACAATCTTGAAATGTATATTGTATTTACTTATAAAGCCAGTATAGTAACAGCTTTATATTTATTAATATTGCATACGGTATAAAAGAATGCAGCTTTAGAGTTTCACTGCTATTTTCAAATATAGCAGAATGATGTCTTCATATCCTATTAATAAACAATAATTGATTCATTTTAAACAGTGTTCATAAATAATTGGTTTGTTTCAGAGTTACCTTAATTCATGCAGAATAAGTATAATCGGTTACAACTAGAATGCATTTATATTTAAAATGCTTTAGAAGCTCTTGGTACATCAGATACATCATTTACATTAGTATACAAATATTATAGGAATGCATTAAAGGATCACTAGTTGGGGGCGTGGCCTGGCCGGAGACCGAGATTGCAGCATAAGTTGTGAGCTCCTGCGACCCGGGAACCGAATCTCACCTAATAGACTGCCTACGTTCGTGAGCCACTATGAACAGATCCACCCGGAGCTCCTCGGCAACCCGCACAGCCATGGATCCAGGTACCCAGCTTAGCAGAAACATACCGGAGCAGTTCCGGACCAAAAAGCAATCACTCCATGCGGCCGCACAGGCCCAATCCCCGGCCTCGCCTAATTCCCAGCACGGAGATACGAAGGGGAGCACACAAACCCCCAGTCTATTCGACCTAGAGAAGGTGGCCTCAGATATAAAGAATACTGTCACAGCTGCGATTGCTGATCTAAAGTCAGATCTACAGGCAATGGCACACCGAATAGAGGATGTTGAGCAAACAACCGTGACCCATGCAGCCGCCATTCGACAGGTCCAACATACATACGATGCACAGCTATCCCACATGTATGACCTCCACAGACACATCGAAGACCTCGATAATCAAGGCAGGAGGCACAATATCAGGGTAAGGGGTGTCCCTGAAAGCACATATCCGGGCTCGATCCAACAAACAATCTGCACAATCTTTAATGATTTGATAGATTGCCCCGCAGATTCACTGATTAAAATGGAAAGGGCCCATCGGGCTCTACGCCCTCAACCCCGTGAAAATGAACCCCGAAGGGACATAATCTGCTGTGTTGTAAACTTTCCACTTAAGGAGGAGATTCTCCGCAAAGCCAGGGAGAAAGGCCGCATTCTCCATAATGGCGCAGAAATTAAACTGTTTCAGGACTTGTCCCAGATAACTTTACAAAACAGGAGAGCGCTGCGCCCCCTGCTGGACGCTCTTCGTTCCCGAAACATTCAATATCGATGGAAGTTCCCCTTCGCCCTATCTGCATCCGCCAGGGGACGCTCTGCTTTGCTCCGTACACCGGAAGATCTGCAAAGTTTTTGCGAACAACTTGATCTCCCTAACATTGAACTGCCGGAGTGGGGCTCCTTCTATTTCCCAGCTGAACCTTGGCTCCCGGTATCGCTCAACCCCTCTCCTAAGGCACAACTACAGAGATCGCGCAGACATAGAACAGATAGATCTTCTCCAACCCCAAGATTGTCTCGCCGAGATTTGTACCAGCGAGGACCAGGCTCTCCCGCTTCACCTCCAGGGAGAAGGGCTCCGCAGGAAGCATGAGTCGCACATTACGACATTGCCATGGATCTCCGCCTGTGAGTATGACTTTCATTCCAGAGACACCATACCCGCATCACCACCCGCTAAGAGAAACTTAAGTCTCTGACCCCCAGGTCTGTACCTTACGTTACACAGAATTGATGCTCCCTTAGGATCCCCCACTTGTGTCCCACACTCATTGAGCGTTATGGACACGACGCTTCCATGAATTTAACACCGTGTATTTACCTGGCACACATAGCACAGCTCTTGGACCATGATCCTCTTCGTGCTTTGGAGGAAGAAGTAATTGCTTCACGGACTTCCTACCTATCCCACCACACAGTGATGTGCTCCGCGGAATGCAAACTTACGGCTCTTCTTACGGCTCTTCCTTCTCCAACACAGGCTCCCCTCAAGGAACAATCTCAGTTTTTGTCTTATTCCTTAGGTTTTACTACGATCGTGACTGACAACATCGATCCTTGTCCTCGCCACAGAACCTTTACTTGCTGCTCGAACAATATTCAAGATCCAGTGGGATAAGTACAAGCCTAAACCTGTTACTTCATTTCCCTACTTTTAACACTGAACAAATGGGAAACTCCTGGGATGACATCAGCTCTGTCACGTTTATTTACCTGATGTTAATGCAATCCTAGATATGTACTTATGCAGATCGCTGTTCCTCAGCTTAGGATATTATTGAGGCAAGAAGTGACCCTGGCGTTTTGGTATTAGGTCCAGAGAATCTCCTTGAAGCTCTTCAAGCTGGGGTGACAAATTTTCAATCGGCCTATGGACCTGAATGGGATCCCAGGGTCCAGCGAAAATTAAAAACTTAATCTTTTAACAAAATTAGGTGCCTCCCTGCCTCCCTCAGTTCACCACACACCCTTATCCTCCTCTTCCCCCCCACCCCCCCTTTTTTTTTCCCCCCTTTTCCCCACCCTTCCCCACCATCCCCATACCCTCCCCCTCCCTTTCCCCCTTGCCCTCCCCCTCCTTCCCCCCTTAACCTAACCCCCCTCTCCTCCCCCCTTCCCCTTTCACAACCTTTCCCCCCCAAGGATTTCGCTTAAATTACTGATATGGATTGGGTTGGTTTGACAGGATAAATATCAATATTAATATTAATATTAAATTCAAGATGTACTTTAAATTTTTGCATTAGATACCACTATGGCGATTCATGGCAACCATGCTTAATACAGATTGCTTGTTCTGACCGTTATTATTGTTTTATTTGTTCTACGGGATTTTTTTATTGTTATGAGTCAATAACAGAGATATATAACATGTTGAATTCTGGCTCACTTATGCTATAATTCCTGCTATGTAGTAGGCTCTCTATACATACTCTTAAGACTAACATACCAGGTTCCTGGTTCGCAGGCGACCTGTGGTTTCCGTTCATCCTTTCACCCCCACACAGCAGTCCAATTGTGGACTTCAGCTGACATTCCAGATTTTCCCTCTCCAGGTGGACTAGATACTCTATATCCACCTCTGGTTTGACTTACCTTCCTATCTGTGCTTTTTCCCTCTTCTTTATCTTACTCTAAGTCTCCTCCCTCACTCCCTTTATCCTATATTTCTTTTTTTTTTTCTTCTTCTCTTCCTTTCCCCCGCTCGCCCCATTTCCTGCTCTGTCCCTTGCCCCTGGTGTCTTACTTTAATCTTCTATCAGTGAACGGCTCCACAAACCCCCTTATCGGAATTGGACCCTCGCGAGCTCCCCGGACCCCTCCCCCAGAAGTTTTTAAACCCCAAGATAGCGGTGGTAGAATAATTGTCTTGATTCAACTTAACTATGAATTCAAAAACAGCAGCTACATGTTCCCTGATGTTG
The DNA here is from genome assembly GCA_037952835.1 of Lithobates septentrionalis. Lineage (NCBI taxonomy): Eukaryota > Metazoa > Chordata > Amphibia > Anura > Ranidae > Lithobates > Lithobates septentrionalis. The sequence continues at coordinate 2,965,913 of JBBDGP010000111.1, read as the reverse complement.
AAATGTATCTCCCTTAATGTTAAGGGCCTAAATCAACCCGAAAAAAGGTCGCAAGTCCTAACATCTCTCACCAAACACAAAGCACACTTTATTTTTTTACAAGAGACCCACTTTCGCTCGGACGCCACCCCTAAACTCTCCAACCACATATACCGCACAGCAGTTCACGCTACGAATCCTGAGGCCAAAACCAAAGGAGTCTCGATACTTATCGCTAAAAATGCTAACTTTCACCTAACAGACTCTCTCATAGACCCAGAAGGCAGATTTATTTTTCTTAAGGGGACTTACGCATCCAAACCAATCACCTTAGCTAACATTTACTGCCCCAATGACCATCAAGTGGCATTTTTTAGGAAGATATGTGAACACCTATCCTCTTTTGGAGAGGTTTGGTTGTGTTGGGAGGGGATTTTAATGTTCCCCTGCACCCGATATTAGACTCCTCCTCGGGTACATCTACCCTAACATACAGAGCACTAAGACAAATTAAAATGCAGCTCCATAAATTAGCTCTCCATGATGCTTGGCGTACCTTGTATCCCTCGGTTAAGGACTATACATTTTACTCAGCCCCACACCAGAAATATTCTAGGATCGATTATTTTTTTATTTCCCAGGCTGACTTGCCCGCCCTTCATCAGTCCACTATAGAACCTATGTTCCTTTCTGACCACCACCCGGTAACACTCACCCTATCCTTCCCTGATACAGATTTCAGAACCAAGATCTGGAGACTGAATCCTTCTCTACTTAAGGATGAAGTCGTATTAGATCACGTTCACACGAGACTCCGACAATATTTCTCTGAAAATTTGAACCCGGATATTTCACCAATCTCTATCTGGGAAGCCCACAAATGTGTTATAAGAGGGGAACTGATTTCACTGGCCGCAAAAGCTAAACGACAACAACAGGAAACTATTAATTCCCTTTTAAATACAATCAAATCCCTAGAGAAAACCCACAAACTGACACAAGCACAATCCACCCTCAAAAACTTAACACACGCCCGCACCCAGTTATTGGAGGAGTTAGACAGAGGCGTCAAAAGAAGATACATTCTTGGCCAGAGAGTTTTCTATGAGCAGGGCAACAAGTGTGGCCGACTTTTGGCTCGGTTGATACAAAATTCTAAAAGCTCATCCATAATTCACCACATCCGGGGCCCTGGGGGAACTCTCCGGACCAAGAATGAAGAAATAGCTAAGGAATTTGAGAAATTCTACTCTGGCCTTTATAATCTGCAGACTGACCACTTGACTCAAACCACTCCTGAAACACGCTCTAAACATATCAAAGACTTTCTCTCTCAATACAGCCCGAAACCAATCACCTCCCAACAAACTCTTGACCTTGAGAATCGCATCTCGGCGATAGAACTGGAGACGGCCTTGAAGCAAATGAAAGCGGGCAAAAGCCCAGGCCCAGATGGCTTTACTCTCCAGTACTATCAAGCCTTCGCTGATACCCTTACGCCCAACCTTTTAGAGACCTTCAACGCTTTTTCAGACCCCCAGACTAGACCAAAGGGAATGTTGGCGGCTCACATAAAGGTAATACCTAAGGAGGGAAAGGACCCAGAGTTGGTCGCAAATTACAGACCGATATCACTTTTAAATGTTGACGTCAAATTATACGCAAAAATCCTGGCCAACAGATTATCGCCCCTTATTCCCAATCTCATTTCTCTTGACCAGGTGGGATTCGTCCCTGGCAGAGAAGCTAGAATCCGCACGCTGAATCTACACCACTGGCTCACAACATCTAAGACCCAGGGATTTCTCCTTTCATTAGACGCTGAGAAGGCGTTCGACAGGGTTACTTGGGACTATATTCGGGAGCTCCTGCTAGCTATCGGGCTGGGAAGCCGTATGCTATCATATGTAATGGCCCTATACTCCGATCCCTCTGCAGCGGTGAGGGTTAATGGCCACCTGTCGAACGCCTCCCCTATCAGCAACGGCACGGGCCAGGGATGCCCCCTCTCCCCTTTAATTTATATTTTGACTTTAGAGCCCCTCCTCAACAGATTGAGAGATAATCCAAACATACAAGGGATAACAGTGAAGGAGAGGGAGTTTAAGGTAGCAGCTTTTGCTGATGACATTCTCCTATACCTAAAAATGCCTCGCATCTCCCTACCGAACCTCCTCAAAGACTTATGCCCCGTACACACGGTCGGACTTTGTTCGGAAATTCCGACAACAAAATCCTAGGATTTTTTCCGACGGATGTTGGCTCAAACTTGTTTTGCGTACACACGGTCGCACAAAGTTGTCGGAATTTCCGATCGCCAAGAACACGGTGACGTCAAGCACCTACGACGAGACTAGAAAAGGCCAGTTCAGAACCAAGCGCGGCACCCTTTGGGCTCCTTTTGCTAATCTTGTGTTAGTAAAAGTTTGGTGAGAGACGATTCACGCTTTTTCAGACTCGTGGTTTTCAGATCGTTTTCTGCCGTTCAGTTTGTGCTTGTGGGTTTGTATCTGCTCTTCAGTGCGTGCAAGCAAGTACCATTGACTTGTCAGTGTGTTCTTGTGCGTTCGTTACTGTTTTTCAGGTCGCTCTTCACAGGCCTTGCTATTCTTCAGTGCGTTCTGTTACTTCGTTCTGAGCAGCCGACCGTTTTCTAGCCATGTTGCGTATGCGTACTCCTCGTAGAGTTCGTGCTGTGCGGGGGCTTGGTGTTGGGGTCCTGACCTTGACACAAGTCCAGTCCATGAACAGGGTGGGGAGGAGTTCATGGACCAAGAATTGGTTGCTTCAGCGTGACCAGTTCTCTCATATGCCTTTGCTCCGTGAGATCCGTGAGAATAATCCTGATGATTTCAGGAACTTTCTCAGGATGACGGACCCCGTGTTTCACCATCTGTTGGCTTCACTGACCCCTTATATTAGCAGGCAGGATACCTGCATGAGGCAAGCCATCACTCCGGAGCAGAGGCTGGTCGCTACCCTACGGTACTTGGCGACAGGGAGAAGCCTGCAGGACTTGAAGTTCTCGACAGGCATCTCCCCCCAGGCTCTGGGGGTCATTATCCCAGAGACCTGTTCTGCCATCATCCAGGTCCTGCAGAAGGAGTATATGAAGGTAAGATTTGTATCCTTTAATATCACATTTTATTGTATTTAATGTTTGCTAATATCTTGTATTTTTTTCCTCATTCCCTAATTACCATGATTGTAATATGCTGTGAATGTCCCCTTTGTCCTCATGCATGCTGGATTTTTATGTAATTAATTTTTTAGGTCCTTCATACATATTTGCCCTCACTTACCTCCCCAGCATGCTCTACGGGCCCTATATTTACCTCATGTATTCACTTAACAATGTATTTTATCAGCTCCATAGTAGTGCTTTACCCCAAACACCCCCTAAAATGTTTAGAAATGTTATTTTAGCTTTAATGAAAGAGGAAATATGCACTATAAGTGCATTAAGGTCGCCCTTAAAGGATATTTGTACTGGCCAAAAATGAGTATTAAATCTCATGAATTGTTTTATATAAAAGTGCACTATAGTGCCATCTTTATTAAACATATAGAAAATATCTGTATATAAAAGGTAACAATAGAAAATGCAAATATACAAAGTGCAAATACAAACACTGTACATCCAATTGCATACAGAGGATATGACACCCGTGTGCTTACAGCCCGCAGCCTGTATGTAGAGGATCAAGCGGATGAGGTATATAGCACGTAACCCGACATGTTTCAGAAATAGGTATGTATTACTCCTTCATCAAGGGATTTACAATTGGATGTTCAAGTCTATCTGTAATGTAAATTTCAAAAAATAGAAAAATAGTAAAGAATATCTATATCGTCATAAATTATATGCGACTGCAATTTTGTGATATATGCGATTTTGTGGTTATATAGGGAAAGAGTACAAGAAAGTCTAGTAAAACCTAGTCATACTTACATCATCTGATTCATAAAAACAAACATGAAATAACAAGAAACAGCAGTTGAACAGCAAAACTGGGAACAGGCTGCGGGCTGTAAGCACACGGGTGTCATATCCTCTGTATGCAATTGGAAAAGGGCGACCTTAATGCACTTATAGTGCATATTTTCTCTTTCAGTAAAACTCCATAGGATATTGGCCCCTCTGTACATACTTTGCTCTCACCACTCTTTTTATATTTTAGCTTTAAATTGAGGCAGAGGCTTTTTTTTTTTTGTGGTGTCCCCAAATCATTTTTAGTAACCCTCACTCCCCCAACTGCTAAGTCAGCTAATCCCAATTTTCTATCTATCCTCAATCATCTATCTGCTGACTTTGCCAAACCCATACACACTATACCCACCTCTTTTGTGCTCTGATTTACGGATGAATTCCCCAAAGCATGTAGTGCAAGGGCCTGCCTGTATACTTTCAAATGGTACTGTTTAAAGTTTTTGTATCCTATTATTATCTTGATAGGTAATAGCAGAATGTCCAAATGTGCTCAAATGTGTACAGTGTGTATTTCTATCTTTGTATTCGGACACTTCTTACCTGTCCAGTGGGCTGCCAATAGTGTAACTAAGGAGGGGCTGTTCCAAGTAATACCCTGTATTTAGGCATTCATCTCTCAATGAAGTGAAGAGGGTTACCTGTCCAAGATTTCCACACCCCCCATAATGTTAGAAATGGCCCATGAGAGCGGGGGAGGGGGAATATGATAGGTGTACCTTATACTTTGGTGTTGTTAAATTCCCCTTAATAAATGCTATCTGGAGGTTGCCCCAGAATGTTTGTGCCTAATCTGCTTGCCATGTTTCTGAGCAAAAATATTATTATTTTTTTTCCTCAACAGTTTTCTTCCACGCCACAGGAATGGCAGACTGTGGCCTCCCACTTTGCCCAGCGGTGGGACTTTCCTAACTGCGGAGGGGCAATTGATGGGAAACATGTCCACATCATCCCACCACCCAACTCGGGGTCGTACTATTTCAACTATAAGGGGTTCAATAGTATTGTGATGTTGGCGGTGGTGTCGGCTAATTACGACTTCTTGTATGTGGACGTGGGGAAGAAAGGCCGGATGTCCGATGGTGGAGTCATCGCCCAGACGGAGTTCTACAGGCGTCTCCAGAATGGCAGCTTGGACTTGCCAGCTCCAGAGGACAATGTGGAAGGACTCCCATTCGTGTTCGTTGCTGATGAAGCGTTTGCGCTGGGGGACCATCTTATGCGGCCATTCCCTATGAGGACCCTCACCCCGGAACAGAGGGTTTTTAATTACCGGCTGGCCAGAGCCCGAAGAGTGGTGGAGAACACATTTGGAATCCTGGCCAGCCGGTTCCGCCTATTTCTGACACCTATCCATATGGCGGAGTATAAACTTAATCATATAATCATGGCGTGCTGTATTCTCCATAACTTTTTATGGAAACATTCGGCCAACTATGCTGGCTCAGTTGGGCCTGAGGCCAGAGTAATACCTGAAACAACAATGACGGCGCTTGAAAGCGGCCCTCCCTGAGTGCCCATGATGTCCGGTTATGATACCTGGAGTTCTTTGCGGGTAGGGGGGCCATCAATATGCCAGCAAATTTGTGAAGCCTTTTTCAAATAAAAAAGCAAAAAAAAGAAATTCTTTGTGGACATTTACTGCTTGTGTTTGTTTTAGCTGACCCTGACAGAAATGTGTTGAGTCCAGAAAATGGCGTGATTGTGTAACCTTATACAAAGCACTGTAGGGTGTTATTTACTAAAGGCAAAGACACTTTTCACTACAAGTGCACTTGCAACTGCACTGAAACTGCACTTGTAGTGCAAAGAGGATTTGCCCTTAGGAAATAACCCCCATTTTCATAGAAAACACCAATTACATCACCAACAAAGTGTTTTATTAGCGTTGACACAATAATCCACACATTCTTGATTAACAATCTCTTTAATACCTGCACAATCACATGTGCATTTCGAAAAGGTTTTTCTAACAAACCCACATGTTTGTTGTTTTTCAATTTTTGAGGTGGCATTATAAACCAGATAAAGGTCCATTTATTTAAGATAAAACAGGCATGTGTAAAACCAACAAGAAAGACACAAATCTTGAACTTACAAAGTTCACATTTGGTAGAACTTGAAGGCAATATCAGACATGAGTATTTAAGAACTGTGTTTGATATTGCGTTCAGATGGGGTGAAGTCACCCCAGGAAAAGGCAAATTTGGAAGATGCACACAAATTTACCAATGTCAACATGTGCGACCTGCCATCACGGGGGATCAAGGGACGTGTTTTGGGGGAGAAACCCCTTCCTCTCAGCTACTTTATTATAGAGGAAGGGGTTGCAACCCCAAAATGCGTCCATTGATCTCCCGTGATGGCAGATAGCACATGTTGGCACACTGTGTGCATCCTACAAATTAGGCTTTTCTACAAATCTTGCAAACATTTTGAACATTGGAGCACACCAAAAAACCAAGGGATTAGGAGGGGTTTTAAACTCGCCCCAAAACATCAATGATGTTCTTATTTTTTTGGATAACATCATTGATGTTTTGCTTTAGGTTTTCCAATTGTAAATTACACCCCATGACCTCCCCGATCAGGAACTGGGCACTTTCTGATGTGAAAGGATCTGGATCCCCAACATCACGATCACCTAAAAAGAGATAAACCAAACAAAAACAGGTATCAAAAATATGCCGGCCTCCATCTCTTACCTGAGCCTGTGGTTGCAGACACTCACCTGTTGTGGTGACAATTTCCACCACGTCTTCTTCATCCTCCTGCACTTCTTTGTTTGGGGGAATTTCCCCTTCTTCCAGAGGTGGGGGGTCTCTGGTCTCCTCGGATGAGGGGTGTCCTCTGAGTCTTTTTTGTAAAACACAAATGCTATACTTAGCACACATTGATTTGATGGCAGAACTATAAATATGAAACATTGCTTGGAAGTGGGGTACAATTGTCTATTTTGGCCGAGTGCAAAAATGTAGCGTTTTCAGTGTCCTTTGTAAAGCTTCAATACTTTACCTGTTTGGTACAAGCTTCACAGATGGACGCCCCATAGTATACACTGAAGCACCTGTGTGGCCCCTTAATAAAAATGGTGTTCTGGTGTCCCACACTAGTGCTCCAGTGTCCAGATGTGAAAACAGCTGCTGAGTGTCCTCTCCTTACACAGAATCTAGTTTGCATTTCATTCTAGTAACAAAGCCATCTACACAATCAAATTAGTTTCTGACAAGTAGGATGTACAAAATGTGTCCAAATGCATATGGCCTAAACAATGGTGTTTTAGAGGCCGAAAGAAAAATGTTTGATATGAACGAATAATGGGCCCATGAACATGAAAGTTGTCATTTAAAAATGTACACTTGTAAGAAAAGCACATGGAGCAGCACGAACGTAATAAACATAAAGAATAGAAACACAGCACAACTACTTACTTTGTTGCAGCACTCTCCGGATCTTTCTGTACTGCTCATGTTCTCGTAATTTCAGGTCCGACCACCGCTTCCTGAGCTGTTCTTTCGATCGTCGTACCCCGAATTTCCGGTGCAGACTTTTGACCACTTTCGCAATTATCTTGGCCTTTCTGACATTGGGGTTGGGGTAAGGTCCATACTTCCCGTCATAGTCGGCCTTCTTCAGGATGTCCACCATCTCCAACATCTCCCCAAAGGACATATTTGAGGCCTTAAATCTCCTTCTGGATCAGGACGTTTCCAGCTCCGGGCTTTCCTCCTCCTCCTCCTCGTTCCTGTAATTAGCACACACCTGCTGTGTATCCGCCATGTGCTCTTCCCCCACTGCGCAGAACGAAAAGGGGCGGGGAATAGACTAGAAAGAACGTCAGGGGCGGGCGGAGTTACACGCATGCGCAGTGTGTATAAAGCGTAACACGCGTGCGTGTTACGTACGATCTGTGAGCGGAGGAAGGAGCATCGAAAGCGACGATCGTGATAACGAAGGTAAGATCTAAACTTGGGCCTATACTGCTTTGAAATAGAAGCCTAGATTTTAACAAGATTAGGAGAGTTTTGCCTGACATTAGGCTTTGTCTTGTGTTGTGTCTTGCAGAGAAAATGGATGGCTTCAATGACCACAACTTCCTCCCCCTGTTCATAGACAAATACAGGGAGCTGCCCTGTCTGTGGCAGGTGAGACACCCCCATTATAATAATAAACAAAAGAGGCAGGCAGCGCTGGAGAAACTGCTGGAGTTGGTGAAGCCGGTGGTCCGCACAGCAACCATCCCCTATATAAAAACCAAAATTGGTGGCCTGAGGAGCACTTATCTAAGGGAGCGCAAGAAGGTCACAGATTCCCAGAGATCCGGAGCTGCAGCAGATGACGTTTATGTCCCCAGGCTCTGGTACTATGAGAGACTGCGATTTCTGTCAGACCACACTGAAGTCAAGGAATCCCTCTCAACCCTTCCTTCCACTCTTCCTTCCACCCCAGCTGAGGCTTCTGATGTCCAACCTGGGCCTTCCAGCCAGGAAGAAGTGGAGGAGCCCAGCTGGAGTCAGGTATAGCATTGTTCTACAGATTTCTGGTCAATAAATAAATGATGTTTACTAGATGTTAGTATTGATCACTAATTGCAGATTGAAAAAAGTGTTTTACATATCAATAGACAGTAGTGGGCAAAAATAATTGGGACAAGATTGAAAAATGCATGGCTCAGAATGCTAGTCTGTTATATTTGTGAACATTCAATTTGCAACAGTCAGAAGGTGACAATTGTGTGTGATTGATGAATAAAATACTATAACTATGTCCCTTTTTCATACACAGGAAGACCTCAGCCAGGAGGAGGCTGTGGAATGTGGCAGTCAGGAGGAGGCTGGGATTAGTGGCAGCCGGGAGGAGGCGGGGCTAAGTGTCAGCCAAGAGAAGCCTGGGAGTCGAAGCCTCCGCCTTCCATATAAAAGAGCGAGGAAGACGACTCCCATGCAAGATTCTGCGCTCAGGCTCATTCAGGAGGCTTCTGCATCCCTCCGAGCCTTACCCACTCCTGAAGAGGCCTTTGCCTGCATGGCTGCCACAAAACTGCAGGGCATGCAGGAGGGTCAACGCAAGCTGTGTGAGGACCTGCTTTATAAAGTCCTAAGTAAGGGGGTGAGTGGGGAACTAACACCCAAGACCGACGTGATTGAGTTGGATCATCCTCCTCCTCCTCCTCCTGCTGCCACAACTCCACCACCACAGCCACAGCATGGAAGGAAGCATGGAAAGAAGACCAGAGAGTGATTGCCCTGGGTTCAGTCTGGTCTGCCAAAAGCTGCAGTCTCTCGTATGACCACAGCCTGGGGACATGCATGTCATCTGCTGCTTTCCGGATCTCTGGGACTGATGGACCAGACTGTCCTCCCTTAGATAAGGACTCCTCCGGCCACCAATTTTGCGTGAAAATCATTGATGTCTGCCCTGGGGGTCCAAGGCTTCGCCCATTTCTGCAGTTTCTCCAGCGTTGCCTCCATCTTTGTTTAGTTGTGACCCCTTAATAAAAGTTTTTTATTTGGGAAATTATACTTTCCTGTGTGTGTTTTCATCCGAAAAGGACAGTTTGTTGGTGACGATTTAGGTACATTTCTAACATAAAATGTGAAATTAACAAGGGACAACAACACCAAACAATCTCCTACAGATTAAATAGAACAACATATTAATGGTGTTGTGGTAACTTGACCCAAAAAAAAACACACACAAAAATTTTCACGAGTACAAATAAAAATCCCAAAAAACAAAAATACGCCTTAAAAAAATACAAACCCTAAAAAAATTAATCGGCCTTAAAAACCAAAATAAAAAAAAAAAATTATGTCAGATGTGACAAATCAAAATATATCTAAATATATTTAGAGAATCCCAAAAAGTAGTAAAGAAATTAGTTTGTGAGAAGTATGAGCAGCAAAGCTACTTAATTCTTGTCCCATTATAAAGAAGAAGAAGAAGAAGAAGAGAATGCGCTGTATTAAACCATTTTTAACATTGCAGCTTGACGAAAGTGCTGTTTCCATTGCGAACGCTCATTTTACCTGACCGAGCTGTTCCGTGTCGGAATTTCTTCTGAGCATGCGTGGCACTTTGTGCGTCGGAACAGGCCACACACGGTCGGAATTGATGCGATCGAATATTGTTGTCGGAAAATTTTATCTCCTGCTCTCAAACTTGTGTGTTGGAAGATCCGATGGAAAATGTCCGATGGAGCCCACACACGGTCGGAATTTCCGACAACGCGCTCCGATCGGACATTTTCCATCGGAAAATCCGACCGTGTGTACGGGGCATTACAGTCTTTTGGGAAAATTTCTAACCTAAAAATGAATTATTCCAAGTCCCATGCTCTAAATATCACGCTCCCCTCTCAGGAAATGACCCACTGCCAAGATATGTTCCCCTTTAGATGGGATAAGAATGCAATCACATATCTTGGCATCCAAATTCCTACCCGGCTATCTGATCCCTATCTCGTTAACCATCATCAGGCAATTATGAAGATCCAAAAACTTTTAAAGGAGTGGTCAGGCTTAAATGTTTCATGGTTTGGTCGCTCTGCCCTGATCAAGATGATCATCTTACCTCCTCTACTTTACTTAATTCAAGCAGTCCCGATCTCTTTATCGGCATCTTTTTTCGCAATCTATCGGAAGGCTTGCTCTGTCTTTCTTTGGAGAAACTCTCCTCCTCGCATCAAATACGCACGCCTCACACTATCCAAATCGAAGGGAGGGATAGGATTGCCTGATTTATATAAGTACTACGTGGCTTGCCATCTTACAAGAATCGCGGATTGGAATATCCATGCCTCTCTCAAGTCATGGATATTCCTTGAAGGTGCTTTTGTTTCTGGGCCGCTACATCTTCTTCCTTGGCTCCCCTCCAAAAACTGGTTACACCCCATCTTGACTCATCCGCTAATTTACCCATCTCTTTTAGCTCATAAAAAGTCTTTGCTGAGTGGCAATTCCACATCTTCCCCAAGCCCTCTAACGACCCTTAGAGGAAACCCAGAATTTCCACCTGGGATATCTAACATCTTTCTCAAAAAGGAATGGCCCTTTGGGGACGTGTTGGCTCAGCAGTTTTTCTCCAGCGGAGAACCAATCTCCCTAGAAACACTGAGGTCGCTCTCTAAAACTTCCTCTTTCTCCTTTTGGACTTATAGACAGATTAGACACTTTCTGGAGACTCAGGCCCCTCTAACAAAATGGACAAGACACCTTACACCATTCAAGACCTTATGCCATCGCAAAATACCGCAGAGACACTTAATTTCTCTCCTACACACCCTGATATCGGAAACGCCTACCAAGACCTCGACCCCATCACAATTGTCTTGGACCAGAGACCTAAACACTCCACTAACTATGGAAGACTGGAACGCTATTCATGACTACAGACATAAAGGGTCACTAAATGTGGCTATCCAAGAAAACTGCTATAAAGTGATCACTAGATGGTATAGAACCCCCTCGCGTTTACACAAATTCTCGCCTGCCATCCCTAACACTTGTTGGAGGTGTGGTACGGAGATAGGCACTATGCTGCACGTGTGGTGGGGTTGTGAGATCCTTCAACCATTTTGGAGGGAGGTTCACAGCATCATCACACACGTCACAACATTTAATCTAGACTATACCCCAGCCCAATTTCTCCTACATCATACCTCTCTTCCCAGAGGGGATTATTTTAAATCTCTTGCCATGCACATGGTCAATGCGGCTAAACTTTGTATACCCAAACTGTGGCAGTCCACCCGCGCCCCAACGATCAGGGAATGGCTCGCAAAAATTTCAAACATTAAAGAGATGGAGGAACTGATCCATATTGCACAAGACAGAGTTCATAAATTCTCTATGCTTTGGGCCTGCTGGTCACACTTCACTACCACCGAGAGATACCGTCAATACACTTCGCGGAGTGATTAAATGTCCTTTGAGCTGGTTGATGGGGTATCGGGCGATGGGGTTGGGAGGGGGGCGAGCGTGGGTCCACTTACCTCTCCTTCTGATATCCCCCTTTTTATTTTGTTTTACCCCCCTATAGGTTCCCCTCTCTCTCTTATCTTCCACCCCAAGTCTCTTTACCCCTAGTCCTCTGTTCTGTTTGTACTTTTCTTTCTCTATTTTTTTGTTCTTTTCTGATGCTAGGCATGTTCCTTCATGAGATACTAATCGAACATACATAATTAATTCTACGTGATGGTACCCTCCTTTCGTTACCTGGTTAGCCTTATTGCGATGCATATAGCATTATTTGTTGGTCGAGAATGAACCATTTATCTGTCCCCTTATTTGGTTGGTATCCAGAGGGGGAGGGGGGGGTGAAAAAATGAGTAAGAGATCCTCTGCCCCCACACACTACTGGTATATTACAAGTTCAGTTCTTGTTCACTATGTTTCAGAATGTTTCCCTAAGTATCTTTAAAGAGTACCAATTTGATGTTATAGATATATTTTGCTATAAAAAGTATGTATCAGACTTGTTCTGTTTATGTATGTCTTTAAACTGAATAAAATCTTTATGGAAAAAAAAAAAGGATCACTAGTTATAGCTGTTTATAAAAAAGATGTGTAGGTGCCCTGGCTTAAAGGAGTTATAAAGGCAGAACATTTTTTATCTTGATGCATTCTATGCATTAAAATAAAAAAACCTTCTGTGTGTAGCAGCCTCCCAAGCACCCCCTAATTACTTATCTGAGCCCCATCTCTCTCCAGTTTTTTCTCTGAAAATGGCTGAGATCTGAGTAAAAGGGGGTGGGCTGCCTGTAATCTTGTGAGATATTTTGAGATTACAGTGTAGCGGAGTTTAAAAAAGGGAAAACAATGTTTAAAAGAACATGTATAGACACTAAGGATGGGTCGAACGCCACCGTGTTTGGTTTGCAGCAGAACTCCCGAACAGGGGAAATGTTCTAACGGCAAACCCATTGAAGTCTATGGGAGCCGAACAGGAAAAATCTAAAGTGTCCATTTTGAAGGCAAGTAATTGGACATAAAAGGGGTTATGGGGATCTGGGTACTGCCCTGGGGGACATGTATCAATAAAACATAAAAAAAAAGGATCACGTGATGTCCGATGGGGGCGATACCACCTGGTGATGTAGCCGGGTGGCCCTGCCCCTTGACTATATAAGAAATGTCCAAGCGCACAGCGGGCATACGGCGGAAGCCTTCCAGGAGACAGGGGCGTTTTTTTTTTTTTTTTCTATTTTTCGGGTCTGGCAGACAACGTGATTTACAATGGATTTACATCGAGGGACACTATTTTTTGTTTTTTATTTTTTAATAAAGCACTTGCCAAAAACAGTTTCTTGTGGTTATTACTTTTTGACACTTTTGGCAAATGGGTAGCGGTATGATGTACCCAATACCCATTCACATAGGGTGGGGGGGGGCGGGATCTGGGGGCTTTCAGATTCCGATAACCCCCCCATCCACAGACTCCTACAATCACAACCCAGGGTTGTCAGGAAGAGGCCATTGCGACAAGGTGCTTTGGGGTGGGGGGTGTTGAGGGCATGTGGCCTGGTATGGTTCAGGAGGTGGGGATGCTCTCTCATCCTCTCCCTTTTCCTGACCTGCCGGGCTGCATGCTCTGATAAGGGTCTGGTATGGATTTTGGGGGACCCCACACCAAAAAAAAAACAGCGTGGGGTCCCCCCAAAATCCATACCAGACTCGAAGGGCCTGGTATGGACTGGGGGGGACCCCATGCTATTTTTTCTTTATTTTTTTAACTGGCATTTTTGTTTCAGCTGTTAGCGGGGTAACCCATTGACTCATCCATTGTTAAGGACACCATGGCCGGCTTTCCGGCTCCGCTGCTTAACAACAAGCTTACACTGCACCCTGGTTGGGGAAAACTTTGCCCAAATAGGGCCCAGAATGCTCTGTGCAGTGCTCAGTGCATTTCAGGCTGTTCATCGGGGCAAACATCCTGCAAATTCAGCACATTTGCCTATTCTGCCCAAACTGTTCACCCATCCCTAATAGACACATGATAACTAACTAAATTTATATATGTTGCAGCTTTACAGATGGGGAATCAGGGACTCCCCCCTTTGCCCAAAATGCGAATGTGACCATGGTGATCTCCTTCATATGCTCTGGAAATGCCCTAAACTTTTCAGATACTGGAGGGAGGTCTTAGACACGATATCTACAGTATATATTACACCTGTATCACGGGATACAGTTATCTGTCTATTAGGAGCGCTTGACGATGAATCACTGACTCCATCAGCTCACACGGCGATCCTGAGACTACTGTATGTGATGCGCAAGCTAATTGCCCAATTGTGGTTCACTCCAAGAGTGCCCACTAGGGGGCAATGGGTGGACAGTGTCAACAAACTATTGATCAGAGAAAAATTGGCGTACCAACACAGAAAAGTTCCACCTAAATTTTACTCAATGTGGCAGGCGTGATTGGATGCCCTGGGTTTAGCCCCTCATCAATTGATCAAAGACAGGCTATTATTAGGGTAGATACAAGGTAAATGGTGACTACAAAGTACACAGGATGGTACTGATATTGCTGGGGGTCAAGGTGTGATAATCAAACTGTACTGACTGAACTCACAGTTGAGACATGAACTACACTGGTTAACTATATATACTTTATCTCTTCCTTTAGTTACTTGTTACGTTAATTCAATACGACTCAATAATGGCGACACCAAACGGTGTAAGTTTGCACATTAATGTATAAGGTAATGTTCCAAATTTCAATCTAAAATCATAAAATTTATTTTAGGAGCAAAGGGGCACAGAATAGCAAAAGGGACCCTGTAGAGGCATAGAGATCAGGGAGGGGTGGGTTTACCTAACCTTCTCTGGTATCATCAGGCAGCACAGCTATCCCAACTCTCCACTATATATTCTAAAATAGCACACCCTGACTGGGTTCACATGGAGAGACAGACAATCTCCCAATACACCCTGGACTATATTCTCTGGTGTCCTGCTAAATACAGACCCGCTATCATGGCCCCCCATGCTTTCCCATTCCCTAGTACTATGGGACTCTCTCAAAACTAATACTGATCTTGCACTGGCACCCGCTATCACATATTTTTCTAAACCCCTTGTTCCCTCCTGGTTTAGATATTACAGCTTTCTGGTGGTGGTTAGATAAAGGACTGTATCGGATAGGGCATTTTGTCAACCCTGCGGGGCCTCTCACTCTGGCCCACTATATCAGTAAACTTGACATGCCAAGATCGTAAAGGTTTAGATAGCACCAAATCACCCATTTTCTCCGGTCCTTAAGGTCTTCCACGTCTACACCACTCTCGATCACGGACTATAAAAGGTGGTGTGGTGAAGCCATGGAGCAGAAGGGGGGAATAACGGTGATATACCGATTGATTGCTTGGACTGAGACCAAGACGCTATATATGAGAGATTGGGAAAATGACCTGCAACATCATTGGAGCATAGAGGACTGGTATAGAGCTTTGACGGCGGCATCCAAGGGCATTCTAAACATAGCACTAGTTGAGGCAAATTTGAAAGTCCTAATGAGGTGGTATATGGTCCCCCTGAAAATGGCCAAAATCTATCCAAACGCTTCCCCTTTGTGCTTTTGCGACTGTGGACACGTTGGGTCGATGCTACACGTGTGGTGGGAATGTCCCAAGATCAGGGACCTATGGAATAAAATTTTCCACATCATTAGGAAAGTTACGGGTTTACCGATCCAAAAGACTCCTCAATTTGCCCTCTTAAACTTAAAAAATGGGGGGTAAAAGGTCCTTGAATCCACACCCACCAAAGTTGCAAACAGCAAATAGCGTACCAGCCGATTCGTCAATATGCGACGGGATACCTGCCCTAAAAGCAATGGCACTATATCAACAACAGGAAGAGGAGACAAGGGAGTCCCCAGAAAGCAAGAAAGGGGAATGGTCAACTACGGCTTATGGTACAAAAATGCAAAAAGGCTTTATTAAGGGTGGGGGGGTGGGGGTATTTACATATACAAAAAATTCCAAATATATGTAAGATAAACAATGTATCTAAATAACACAGTCCGTCTCACTACACTAAACCAAAATTAAAAACCATGCTGCAACATTGATGAATAAAACTGCAGAGCGTGCCTGCAGGCCAAAAACGCATGCAGTGTCCATTTGAATCCAAAGAAAAAAGTATAGCACCAAACATTACTTGGGGTAAGCTACTGATGGGATATCGAGTCTTATGTGGTCTAGTATTGACTGTGCATCAGATTGAGCAGTACTGAAAAGAAACTACATATATCCACATAGACAAGACCTTACATAGCTGAATTAGGTGAGTTTTTTTAACCCTCTGTTAGAAGGAAATCCTCCACAAGCAGCTTCCAACCTCAGTGCACTGAATGTGTGTATACACCAGTTGTTTTGGAAATAGAAAGACCAGCGTTCCTGTTACTAGGTATGTCCAGTGCACAAACACTATTTCCTCAATGCAGCATATAAGGAGCAAAGGACAGACCACTCCAAAGAAAGGGCTTAGTCTCTTTTCCAATCTAGACCAGAATGATATTTTCACAGTTCATCAGTTTCAAATGTGTCAATCCATGCAGGAGGGTGAATGGCAAACAGATGCAAAGACTATTGATAAGCAGATAAGGAGGGAAAGAGAAACTGCCCTTTTGCGCTCTCACCACTTTCAATTACTGGAGATGTCCTCAGACTCTGCTGTCTTGCTGTTTGGCATGGAGCGGCTCACAGTCAGTTCAGAGCAACATTCAGTGTGTAGTCACAGCACACCATTCTCCTCAATAGTAGCCAACATGAGGCCACCTGGGAGCCCTGGACCAGATACCTATCTCAGACAACTGCCACCCCTTGTTAACTTGTTTTCGGGTGAATGAGCGAGTACCACACCATCTTTTCTTAAGCCTTTGCTTCTTGTTTCTCCCTTACCCTTTCTTCTTTCCTCCTTTCCATTCTATCCCACTTCTTCTCACTGCAATCATACAGGTACAACTACTTGCATTACCCACTGGGACACTTACTCTATCACGTCCCACCTTGCAAACGAGAGGTTTTTACATCTCTAAATGTAAGCAGTATGAATATTTTTAATCTTCTTTTTACCTGATACCTCTTGCTCAGTGGGCGTCCACATGTCTGTCCTTCGTCCATTACTGATAGTCCACTCATCTGTCTAGCCAAAATAGTCCTTCGAGGTATCTCAATATTAGCAAGGTTATTCTCTTATCATTTATTTCAGATTTTTTAGTTTTCTCTGTTCTCCCTGTTTTTTTGTTAATTTTTTTGTACTCATTTTCATACTCCATTTGGGGGGTGAACCTCCGCTCCCCAACACAGCAAGATCCCGTGAGGGGTGTTGGGGATGGGGATTCCCTTCCTCCTTCAGGAGTTTGGAGCATTGGCAATAACTTGCTGAGGGTACAATGGACCTTTTCTTCTTCACTATGCAAGGTGTCTTTTGAAATTTTCTTCATTTGCTGTCATGAAATGGTTTTACCTGTATCTCTGTCGATTTATGTTTGCTGATTTTTTTTTTTTTTTTCTTTTTTTTTTTTTCACATCTTTATTATTTTTCCCTTCTAGGATATTCTTAAATATTTTTTAAAAACCGGCGACAGAACGCCTTCTATAATTATAAACCCTATTATTATCTTAGTCTCTCTCAGTCCCTCTTATTTCCCCCCCGCCCCCCCCTCCCCCTCATCCCCCCCTCCCCCTCCCCTGTGTCTGGTCCGTTCCTTTATGTTATTTATTTATCCACTTGGCTCTGCACCTGTTCTTTCTTTTATCCTATCTAAATAAATATCCGAGACTTTGTAGTTTTTCCAACTTTCCCATCTACTATTATCCCCTTTCTCTCCTCCTTCCATTTTGTAGTGATAATCTATTTCCTTTAGCCAGTTTCTAATGTCTGGTTTTCCACTTTTTAGCCAATTCTTGGGAATTAAGGCTTTGGCCGCATTCAGGAGGTTAGGTATTATTGATTTTCTATATTGTTTCTTAGGTTTATTGTAGATATGGAAGAGGCAAGTCCAAATATTTTGTTCTATTTCTTCTCCAGTTATTTCCTTTTTTTTTTTTTTTTAAATTGTTTATTTAACATTTTTCCATGACAATTATAATAACATTAAAGTCACATTCAGAATAAAGAAAAGAAAAAAGAAAAAAAAGAAAACAGAAGGCTTCAATACTGTCTATCAAGAGTGCATAACCTTATCAGGGACCTTAGGGTAACTTTACATTACAATTTTAAGATTGAAAATGACAAATGATAAGGACCTTTGGTTATTAATTAAGCGGTGTTACTGTGAATACATTACTTGTCCTACAAGAAGTGGGAATCTTGTTAAGGAAGAATTCCATAATCAGAGGAGTAAAATACGTATTAGCTCGAGGAAATAGAAAACGTGTATTACTATATACATCCGCCTTTTCAGCTCGTTTCTTTTGTCATACTGTTATTATCATAGTCATCCCATGGTTGCCAAATGAGAGAAAATTTCTGTATGGAATCTTCAACCATGGCAGTTAGATGTTCCATTCTACGTATATCCATTAAGATGGTTAGAGTATGTGGTAGGGTGGGAGGGGAAGTGGATAACCAAAGTTTAGGGATAGTTTTCTTAGCTGCTAGTAATACGTATGACATCAGTTTCTGCTTTGCTTTGTGAAGGCCTTGGTAGGGAAGACCTAGTAAATAATATATGGGATCCAGGGGAACGAGGATTTCCACCAGCTTCTCTAGTAATTTTTGGATCTGCTCCCAGAATTGTATAACCAGAGAGCATTCCCAAAAGATATGAAAATGGGAGCCTACTTTCTTGTTACATCTCCAGCACAGTCGGGATTTAGACGGATCTCCCGCATGTAGTCTTTCTGGAGTTTTATACCAAAACATAAGTACTTTGTAGCCGATTTCTTTGTGAGAAATGCATCTGGAACTCTTGGAAATGGAGGTCCAAATCTTATCCCAGTCTAGGATAGATATGTCGTGTTGGAGAATCTGTGACCATTTCTTCATATAGTAATGTGTATCTACTTTTAAGGGGGTGGCCTCATGGAGTATTCTATAAATTGTGGATATCAGTTGGGGTTCATGAGGGCCTGTAGCACAAAGCATTTCAAATTGGGTAGGTTTATCTAGAGATAGTGTGGGGTTTTTGATAGAAAAGAAGTGTCTGATTTGGAGATATGAGTAATATATTGTTTTGGGTAATTGGTGTTGTTTATTAAGGTCCCCAAAGGATAACAAGTGTCTCGTGGCTGGATTGACTAGCTGTCGCAGTTGAAAAATCCCGGCCTTAGTCCAGGGCATCATACGTTCATAGGACAGACTATCTGGTATGTCTGGGTTAAAGAGGATATTGGTGAGTGGTGAGCATGTGGATGAAAGTGCGTATTTAGTGGAGCATTTCTTCCATATTGCCAGTGTGAAGAGCATTGGGGCCAGGCATAGGGATCTCAGCTGTGGCATATATTTGTCCGTGGACGGCCAGAGCATGTAGCACGGGTGTACTGGGGATGTTATGCTCATTTCAATGTCTGCCCATCTATTTGGGGCAGTTCTGTTGGTCCACGAGGTAAGAACCCTTAGATGAGAAGCGTAGTAGTATTTTATGAAGTCAGGGGCACCTAGGCCCCCTTTAAGCTTGCGTGCCATGACCACCGAGCCCGCCACCCTATGTGAGGCGTTGTTCCAGATAAAACGGAGACTTCTCCTGTGAAGAATTTTCAACTGAGACATTGGTATTGCCACTGGGAGTGTCTCAAATAAGTACAGTAGTTTAGGGAGGATAGACATTTTTTTTTTTTTTTTTTAAAAGAAGAACATGTTTATTGTGGACAATAAAGGTCAGTATACATTGAAAATCACATGGTGCACATACACAGGAGGGAATATTGTACAGTAAATACAGATGGGTGCACTGTAGCTTAGAAGTGTGGTCTTGCATATATATCTGGAAGACGTTAGGTAATCACAATTGGCATTTACATAAGGCATCATCATAAAAAGGAAAAAAAAAGAAAAAGAAAGGCCATAACAGATAAAACAGGGCTATAGTATGGCGCATCACAGCATTGTGTCAGATTACTACCATGTCACATATATCGGTTGTCTAGAGTAACAACATAATTTATTTCACACATGTATTGGCATTGTTTAACCATTTATCCCATATTTTATGGTATTTATTTGGACATCCCCTGTGTTTGTACATAACCTTTTTGTATGGTAGGGACGTGTTAATTTCCCTAAGCCAAGATTGTATGGTGGGGGGTCTGTACTCAACCAAAGTTTAGCAATTAATTTTCTGGCAGAAAATAGTGACTCACTGAGGAATATGATTGAGAATCTATCTGTGATGGCTTCTGGAAGTAGGCCGAGGAGGCATATTTTAGGGTCAAGTTGGATCGGTGATCCCATATGGTCATGGAGGAATTTTATGATCTGTGTCCAGTAGTTTTGTATCACCGGGCATAACCATAGTAGGTGGAAGAACGAGCACGGGTTACCATAGCATTTCGGGCAGTGTGGTTTATGTTGTGGGGAGAATTTGGCAATTCTAGTAGGCGTGAGGTAGGATTTATGTATTATGTACAGTTGAGTTAGGCGTTCTGAAATCTTGGGTGACGTTTTTTTAACGTTCTCGAGTATGTCCTCCCAGTCCGAGATGTCTATTGACCCCACGTCTTCCTCCCATCTAATCCTTGCTGTATTTATAATCCTTTCTACCGAGTTGTTTCGGAGCGCAGTGTATAGGGTGGAGATTAGTTTTTCTGGGTTTGTTCCTGTTATTATATCTACCAGAGACAGTGTTTGTGGGTTGGGGAGACCACTCGTGAATTGAGCCTGGAGTGCGTGTTTTAGTTGCATATATCTAAATTGCATGTGGGGGGGAGGTCAAATTCCTCACATAGTGTTTGGAAATGTCTCACACCGAAAACGGTAGTGACCTGAAATAGGAATACTATCCCCTTAGCGGCCCAACAGGAGGTCCCGGATAGGGATGACAGTTCATTCAGTTGGGGGTTGCGCCATAAGGGTGTGTGCGAGTGGTAGAAGTCGGCTCCAATGAGTTTGGTCGCCCTTTCCCATACGCTTCTATGCTGGAACAATAGCAAGTTTCGGCCTTCTTTCTTGTGCTTTCTGTTCCCCCCTCTAAATAGGACTTGTAATGGGGAGTACAAATTACTATTGGTTTGTTTACATACAAGGAATTGCTATCTTTCTTCGTCGGTCTTGTGAATGTGATAGAGGTGTGAGAGCTGAGCTGCTATGTAATATGTGTATAGATCCGGTAAGGCTGCACCTCCAGAGGAGGTCGGGTTTTTGAGTGTGTTCCAGGCCAGTTTGTGTCTATGGGGGCCCCAGATGAAAGAGTTGATGATTGTGTCGATTGTTTTGAAGATTTTAAGGGGAATGAGTATTGGAGAGTTCCATAACACGTAAAGGAATTTCGGCAGTAATATCATCTTAAACAAGTTGATTCTACCCATTATCCCCAGTGGGAGTCTTGCCCATGTTTGTGTTCGGGACTTTAAGTAAGAGAAGAGCGGTTCTATATTGTTTGCGATAAAGTCTACTGGGTATCTAGTGATCTCTATACCTAGGTATTTTATGGAGGCAACTCTCTGCAGGGGGAGGGAAGCTGCACTGTGTGTTGGAGGTGTCATGTCAAGGGGGAGAATCTGGGACTTGGACCAGTTCATACTGAGGCCTGAGTGTTTACCAAATTCCTCGATGGTCGATAGGGCTGCCTGTAGCGATGGGCCAGTGTCTTCTAGGTAGAGGAGCATGTCATCTGCATACAGACTTAATGTCTCTGTCACAGGTCCAACACGTAGCCCATGAATGTGTGGGTTTTGCCTAAGGGAGATAGCGAGGGGTTCTACCGCTAGAGCATACAATAAGGGGGACAGAGGGCATCCCTGGCGAGTTCCCCTACCCAGGGGGAAGGAATCAGATGTCCAGCCATTCACTACCACCCTGGCCGTTGGGGAATAATATAGTAATTGCACCCATTTTATAAAATTAGGTCCAAAACCGTAGCCCCGAAGGCATTCCCAAAGATATCCCCACTCCACTGAATCGAACGCCTTGGCAGCATCGAGTGCTACTATCGCTCTATCACCCGTGTTTTCATGGTCTGCTTGTATGTTCATGTGGAGGCGTCTGAGATTCATTGCTGTATTTTTACCAGGCATGAATCCCGTCTGATCGGGGTGTATGAGGGAGAGAATACTAGTATTTAGGCGCATAGCTAGTATTTTGGCTAGTATCTTAATGTCAGCCTGGAGGAGCGAGATTGGGCGATATGATTCTGGTAATTGGGGGTTTTTGCCTGGTTTGGGGATTACTATGATGACTGCCTGGCTAAGAGTTTTGGGAAGGGATTCTGTTTCAAATATGTGATTGTATAGTTTCAGGAGCTCAGGAGCTAGTACCTCCGAGTATGCTGCATAAAAGTCTAATGGTATGCCATCTCCCCCTGGTGCCTTGGACGGTGCTAAGGAAGCTATAGCTAGGGCAATCTCATCTACCGTGAGAGGGGCCTCTAGGTCTTGCAGTTGGGTCTCCGATAGTTGTGGAAAGGGGACATCCCGAAGAAACAAATTAGTTTCCTGGGCAGTGATTCCCACTTTGGAGGAGTATAGGTCTGAGTAGTATTTTCTGAATATTTCTGCAACTGCTGGAGGGTCTGAGAGTATGTCGTTGTGGGGGCCTAGTAGGGTCACTACCACTGGGGGGTTGGTGTCTTGATGAGCTAAGTATGCGAGCAATTTGCCGGCTCGCTCCCCTTGTTCAAATATGCGTTGTTTTAGAAAGAAGAGTTTCTTTTTAGCATTTTCGTATTGCAAGTGGTCTAAAAGACGAGTGTGTAGTCTGATTGCCGTTGCTCTATCCTGAGTGGGGTCTTTATGAAATTCTTGCGTTAGTGAATCTGCTTTGCTTAAGGCTTGATCAATAATGAGGGCGGAAGAGGATTTTATCCTGTTTATGCGCGAAGAGAGGACTGTACGAACGTATAATTTATAGGCTTCCCAAACATGTCCCACTGAGGCAGTGTCTTTGTTGGTATTAAAATAGAACCGCCATTCTTCGTGTATATCTTCTTGGTCTTTCAACATGGAAAGCCAGAAGGGGTGTAGGCGCCAGGTGTGGGGTCCTACGTTTTGGGCCAATTTGAGGGTTGCCCAACATGGGGCATGGTCAGACAGGGATCTAGTGCTGTAACCTGATTCTATTAAACGGGGAAGTAGTGTGTCAGAGATTAGGATAAGGTCTATTCGGGACATGGAGGAGTGGGTTGCTGAAAAGCATGAATATGTCTGATCATGAGGATGTTTGTATCGCCATGTGTCAGTTAATGAGAATTCTTTCAGCGTACGTCCTAGTCTGGTGGTGTCAAGGGGGTGGGTAGTTTGGTTTGATTGTATTCTGTCCAACTGGGGGTTCAGAACCGTGTTGAAATCGCCCAACCAGATTGCTGGTATATTGGGGTGTTGTGTCATATAAAGTAGGCCTTCTGTAATTAGAGTGGATTTGTATGGCGGGGGTATGTAGAATGCCATAATCAGGTATTGTGAGCCACATAATGTGCAGTGTATGAAGACAAAGCTACCCTGGGGGTCTGTGCGCACCGAAATAAGTGCAAAAGGGGTAGTTTTAGCAATGAGAACTGAGACCCCCCGAGAGTACGGGGAGTGGGTGGCATGGAACGCCCATCCTATCCAGGGCCGCTTCAGCGCAAGCTGGAGTTGTCCTGTAACATGCGTCTCAACCAGCACTGTAATATCTGCACGGTATGTTTTGAGGCAGGTAAAGATTGCCGTGCGTTTTAATTTGTCTCTGACGCCTCGAACATTCCACGTAAGGAATTTTAAGTTAACCATTCTCGCGGCAGATCAAATTTTGTGTAGAGAGTGTGAATAAGGTGGCTATCTGGGACCCATGCCAGCCCCTCCCGCAGCAGTGCAATTCTTTCCCAGGGTGTACGTATAATCATTTCAATGCATTGCAAATTGTTATCATACATGTTCTTTACCTTAATATCAACCATAACATTCCCCCCTCCCACCCTCCCTACCCTCAGCCGCCCAAACTTGGCTGGGGCATATATCCCAAAACCTGTGCTATGCAGCACAATGAACATGCCGACCGTGGCAGTAGCCTATTGGGCAATGCCAGTGGCGGAATAACAGTATCCCAAGGGGGGGCGAACAGATACTGGGTAACAGTCCAGCAATGGAGCAAACGTATCAATGGTTAGCAGTTAGAATGAGGAAGTCTCCCAAAACTACATCCGTATTCCGCTGCAGCTTCTAGCAGGTGGGGTTGGGCAGAGTCTATAGCAAGAACCGCAGATAAGTTGTGACCATAGACTGAGGCCAGTTCCCTGTGTTCCGGTTTGAAACAATTAGTAGCGTGGTAAGAGTTCAGGAAAAATAAAAAAGGGGGAAGAGAAAAAAAAAAAAAAAAAAAAAAAAGGGGGGGGGGGGGGAGAAAAAGAAAAGAGGACCTGGGCAAGTGTCACAGGAGGAGCGTCCATTCAGAACCGAGATGAATGATATGCAGGCAGTTTTAGGAGGGTTTATGGACTACATGGGATGAGTCGTTTACCTTTTGCACAGGCTTGGAGGCACTTTGGTACTTTTACGAGACTGCCAGACAAGGGGTAGGAGCGGTTGTGGCCGAGTTCAGAGTCATGACCCGAAGCTGTCAGTGCCGCACAAATAGCACAGAGCTTGGAAACACTGTGGGCGCATCTGCGGGCCTATATTATTGCAGTCATGAAGGATGGTGAGTAGGGGGGGAATTGTAAAGTGTCACTCACGTATTGTTGATGGGTCAGACATGTTTAGGCAGGTCGGTTCCTTCGTGCGTCTTGTTGGTCCAGCCACGTGGAGGCCAGAGTTGGATCCTCGAAGAAGTGTACCCGATCTTCACCGACAATGCGAAGGCGGGCTGGGAACAGCATTGCATATTTGATGTGTTGTGTTCTCAGACGGCGTTTGACCTCAGAGAATCGTGCTCTTTGTCGCTGGACCTCCGCCGAGAAATCTGGGAACGCTGAAATGAATCCGGACTGGAATGGAATGTTTCCCTTCAGCCTAGCCAGGCGTAGAACCGCGTCTCGGTCTCTGAAGTTTAACAGTTTTGCAATAAAAGTTCGCGGGGGCGCCCCTTCAGGCGGGCGGCGAGCCGGCATGCGGTGAGCACGCTCCACCACAAACGTTGCCGAGAAGGCCTCTCTGCCATATGTGGTAATCAAAAGTTTCTCGAGAAAAGTGGCTGGGTCTGTGCCCTCAGAGCCCTCCGGTAATCCAATAAACCGGAGGTTGGACCTGCGGGTCCGGTTCTCCAAATCATCTTGCTTTTGTGCCAGTTGCTGCAGCTGACGCTGCAGGTCTTCTTGTGAATGCTGCATAGGGTATAGTGTGTCCTCCGCCCGCCCAAGTCTGGTCTCAGCTTCAGTGATCCGTTCCCTGAGTTTGGTCATGTCATGTCTAATAAGTGAAATGTCCACTTTCACCTCCTCTATCTTTGTTGTCAGGGTGGATTGGCATAAGGATATTGCTTCTAGTACCTTAGCGGTGCCGTCCGGCTCCTGATCTGCAGGGGGGGCCGCGTGTAGTGCTGGCGCGGCGCCATCTTGTCCCTCAGAGTCCCGCTCCGTCCTCCGATACCGCTCCAGCGATGAAGAGGCAGCGGTACTCCGTTTCGGCGGGGACATAATGTACCCGGGATAGTGTGCCAGGTCCCGAGGATTCCGGTAAGCGGTTGAAGTGTTTTTAAGGCAAAGGATGTGAGTAGTAGGATCTGCTGCGAGCGGAGCTTCAGTCACGCACGTCTGCTCACATCGCTGTCCAGGCCACGCCCCGAGGATAGACATTTTTAGAATATTTATACGTCCCAGGAGGGAGATGGGCAAAGTGGTCCAATGATTCAGCAAGCGGTTAATTTCTTGGAATAGGGGGGGGAAATTCGCCTGATATAATGAGGAATATGATGCTGTAATTCGGACACCTAAATATTTTAAGGATGTAGAGCTCCAATGATAATTGTATTTCTGTTTAAGGATGGTCAGATTAGTTGATGTAATATTTATGGGGAGGGCTTCTGTTTTGGTGGTGTTAATTTTAAACCCAGATATTTCACTGAACGTGTTTAGAATTTTATGTAGCGAGGGTAGGGACGTGTGTGGTTGAGTAAGTGTTAAAAGAATATCGTCTGCAAAGAGGGATAGTTTATATTCTGACTGACGTAGACGTACTCCTGTAATGGAGGGACTTACGCGGATTGTTGTAGCTAGGGGTTCTAAACTGAGTATAAAAAGTAGGGGTGATAGAGGGCAACCCTGTCTAGTACCGTTACTGAGGGGGAACGTGGAAGATAAGTAGGATGCAAGTTGTACTTGGGAGGTAGGGTATGAATATAAGGATCTAAGGGCCTGTATAAAGGGACCTGAGAAGCCATATTTGGTCAGGATCGCAAACATGAAAGGCCAACTAAGGCGGTCAAATGCTTTCTGTGCATCTAAACTAAGTATTACTGCCGGGGTTTTAGTTCTAGTTAGTAGATCGACAAGATCTATGGTGCGTCTAGTATTGTCCCCTGCGTGTCTCAGGGGGACAAATCCAACCTGATCTCTATTTATCAGAGATGGTAAAATTTTTGAGAGTCTGTTTGCTAAGATTTTGGTGAAGATTTTGTAGTCGGAATTTAGCAGGGCTATAGGGCGATAGTTGTCAGGGATAGAAGGGTCTTTATCTGGTTTTGGTATAACTATGATGTGGGCATGAAGAAATTGGGGGTGGGGTGTTGTACCTTTTATTAAGGAGGCATATAGATTTAACATGTGTGGAGATAGTATAGGAAGGAAGGTCTTGTAATAGGAGTAGGGGAGTCCATCTGGACCTGGGGATTTATGTAGGGGGAGTAGTTTAGTCACTTCGCTTAATTCTTCAGTGGTTATGGGGGCGTTTAATGAGGTGCGCTGGTCAGGTGATATTTGTGGGAGTTTCAAAGATGAGATAAATGAGTCAAATTTCTTTTGTGTGAATTGGGTATGTGGGTCCGAGCTTAGACAGTTATATAATTTGTTGTAAAAATCTCCAAAGACCTTAGACATGTTTTGGGGACAGTAAGTGGGGGTTCCATCCAGTTGTGTTAAATGGTCAGGGATAGAGAGGCTTGGACGCGGTTTCAGCTTGTTCACTAACATTCTGTGGGGTTTGTCAGCATATTCGTAAAACTTCTGTCTTGACCATAGAATGGCCTTGGAGATTTTATTCATATCTAAGGATTTAATTTTATTACGGATATTTATCACCTCCTTTAAACGGGAAGTTGTGGGGGCTTGAAGTAAGTGCGCCTCGGCCGAACGCAGTTGGGTCAATAATTCAGATTTTTGTTGGAGCGAGTCACGCTTCCTATGCGATCCGGCAGAGATGCACTCACCCCTAAAGAAGGCCTTGTGGGCCTCCCACAGTATGGAAGTGTCTGAGACAGAGCCCTCATTAAACTCGAAATATTCAATCAGTTTTGATTGGAGTCGTTGTTTAATGCCTTCATTTTTCAGGAGAGATTCATTAAGTCTCCAATGACATGATTTAGGGGATGCTACATGTAGGGATATATCTAAAGTTATGGGTGCATGGTCAGACCATGTAATTGGGCCAATTTCAGAGGCGACTAAGTGGGATAGTAGGGGTGCGGAGAGTAGGAAATAATCTAGGCGAGAGTATCCTTTGTGTGGGGGGGAGTAAAAAGTGAATTGTTTACCAGTGGGGTGTTTTACTATCCAAGAGTCAAACAGGTTATGGGTGCGGATTAATTTGCGGAAAGAGGTAGATAACCTATAAGCTTGAGTTGGGGGAGTATTTTGGAAGAGATTTAGTCTATCTTTGTTAGCGGACATATACATGTTGAAGTCTCCTCCTATGATCGTGAATGGGTGAGGGGAATTTTGTACCTCCTCAAGAACCCTAGTGAGGAAACCTATCTGTCCAGAGTTGGGTGCATATATGTTAACAATCTTAAGTTTTGTTTTCAAATGGACACAGTTCAGGATAACAAATCGTCCCTGGGGGTCTAATTTGGAGTCAATTACTTTTATAGGGCATGAATTCTTGAACAGAATTGCTACCCCTGCCTTCCCAGATGGGTCGGAGGCTACAAATGTGGTGGGAAATAATTTAGAGGCGAACTTAAAGGAGCCTCCCGGTCGGAAATGTGTCTCCTGAACCATGACCACATCGGCTCCGGAGGCTCTGAATTCCTTCAAGGCCAACCAGCGTTTGTGAATGGAGTTCAAGCCCTTCACGTTACATGAGAAGACCTTCAGAGCCATAAGGAGGACAAGTAATTTACAGCTAATGAAATCCTAGTAATAAGCAGCAGTATGTTTAACTCGTGTAAATTAATCTGTAAAATCTTTGCACATTTCTCAATTAGCATATAGACAGTGAGCAAATATATATTAACACAATAACCAGCAAAAGTTAAGTAAGTATTCAGGCCAAAAAAGGGCCTAGGTTTGAAAAAAAAAGAAAAAGAAAAAGAAAAAATATGGACTACAAAAAAAAGTCCAAAGAAAAATAATAATAATAATAAAAAAAAAACATTTTGTAAGCCTGAAGATGTAAAAATCTTCAGGAGGACTTGGCTATCAGCCATAGACCTATAGAGGAGCATGTCGGTCAGCGATGGTTCCCGCTCCCTCCAAAAGGAAAAGAAAAGTGTGTATGCCAACTTTAAACTTTAGATTCTGGGGGAGAGAAAAAAAAGGGAAAAAACGGAGAGAGAGAGAAGGGGCCTTCACGGCCGGGGATTTGAAGTCCAAGACTAGAACAATTGCCGTTAACCTAGGCCATCAAGGACTGGAATGGGGAGGTCTCTCTCTGCGGACACCAGGGTAATGCCGCCACCAAACCCCCGGGTTGTCGAGGAAGACGGCAGAAGAAAAAACAGGGATGAAACATTGAGGAGCTGTCTCTCCTTATGTGGGGTGAGTTCAGGTAGGCAGTCTAGCTGAGGCAGGGCGTTGAGGGGTGGAAAGGTTTCTTTGACGTCTCCGACGAACAGGGGTCCAGATCGCTGTGAGTGGTTGAAGAGGGCCGGGGACCATGTTCAATGGTGGCGGGGGCAGATCTTCTTCAGGGATGGGCGGTAGACCCAAGTTACGGACAAAGGCCTCACATTCGTGTAAGGCTCGCATTGAATATTGAGTGCCATCCCTCGAGGCTGAGAGGCGGAAGGGGAAACCCCATCTGTAGGCAACTTGGTGTTGTTGTAGGTGCATGGTCACCGGCCGTAAGTCACGTCTTTTGGCGAGAGTGATGGGAGATAGATCACTAAATATTTGGAGTTTAGCTCCTTTATATTCAATGCGATGTTTATTTCGCGTGGCCGTCATGAGAGCTTCTTTGCTTTCATAATAGTGGAAGCGAGCGATTACATCTCTTGGGTTGGTGCCTGGGGGTGGTTTCGGAGCTAGGGACCTATGAGCCCTATCTAGTCTCCAGTCTATATCCGGAATATGTGGAGCCATAGTGACAAACAGTCCTAGGAGATAGGGACGTATTTCTTTATCAGGGACTGTTTCCGGAATACCACGGATTCTCACATTTTGGCGTCTCTCCCTGTTCTCCAGGTCCTCCTGCTGTGATTGGACCTGGAACATGCTTTGTTTGAGTGACACGTTATCTTCTTCAAGCACGTGCACGTATTTCACCAGTTCATCAAATTTGGATTCTAAAGTATCTGTTCGATCGCCAAGTTGATCAATTTCCCCTCGTAGCTCCTGAGCTAATTTCCCTACTGCTACTGTAAAGTTACGGGTCAGGTCTTGTAGCAGGGACTGTAGTTTTAAGTCAAGCACCGCAACTGTAACTGTGACTGAGCTGTCTGGGGGTGGAGGGGTAGAGGTGGAAGTACCTGTGAATAATGCAGGATGGTCAGCAAGGAGGTCTGCAGCATGTTCTCCTGTTTCTCTGTAGTTACCATGTGAAGTCTCCCTTCTTTGTTGCTGTGCAGAGGATGGTGTCTCTTGGGATAGGGGACTGTGTGGAGAGTAGGGATGAGCCGAACACCCCCCTGTTCGGTTCGCACCAGAACATGCGAACAGGAAAAAAATTCGTTCGAACACGCGAACACCGTTAAAGTCTATGGGACACGAACATGAATAATCAAAAGTGCTAATTTTAAAGGCTAATATGCAAGTTATTGTCAATAAAAGTGTTTGGGGACCTGGGTCCTGCCCCAGGGGACATGAATCAATGCAAAAAAAAGTTTTAAAAACGGACGTTTTTTCAGGAGCAGTGATTTTAATAATGCTTAAAGTCAAACAATAAAAGTGTAATATCCCTTTAAATTTCATACCTGGGGGGTGTCTATAGTATGCCTGTAAAGGGGCGCATGTTTCCCGTGTTTAGAACAGTCTGACAGCAAAATGACATTTTGAAGGAAAAAACACATTTAAAACTACCGCGGCTATTGCATTGCCGACAATACACATAGAAGTTCATTGATAAAAACGGCATGGGAATTCCCCACAGGGGAACCCCCGAACCAAAATAAAAAAAAAAAAAAAATGATGTGGGGGTCCCCCTAAATTCCATACAAGGCCCTTCAGGTCTGGTATGGATATTAAGGGGAACCCCAGCCAAAATTTAAAAAAAAAATTGACGTGGGGTTCCCCCTAAATTCCATACCAGACCCTTCAGGTCTGGTATGGATTTTAAGGGGAACCCCGCGCCAAAAAAAAAAAAAAAAACGGCGTGGGGTCCCCCTAAAAATCCATACCAGACCCTTATCTGAGCACGCAACCTGGCAGGCCGCAGGAAAAGAGGGGGGGACGAGAGTGCGGCCCCCCCCCCCTCCTGAACCGTACCAGGCCACATGCCCTCAACATTGGGAGGGTGCTTTGGGGTAGCCCCCCAAAACACCTTGTCCCCATGTTGATGAGGACAAGGGCCTCATCCTCACAACCGTGGCCGGTGGTTGTGGGGGTCTGCGGGCGGGGGGCTTATCGGAATCTGGAAGCCCCCTTTAACAAGGGGACCCCCAGATCCCGGCCCCCCCCCTGTGTGAAATGGTAAGGGGGTACTTACCCCTACCATTTCACTAAAAAACTGTCAAAAATGTTAAAAATGACAAGAGACAGTTTTTGACAATTCCATTATTTAAATGCTTCTTCTTTCTTCCTTCATCTTCTTCTTCTTCTGGTTCTTCTGGCTCTTCTGGTTCTTCCTCCGGCGTTCTCATCCAGCATCTTCTCCGCGGCGTCTTCTATCTTCTTCTCCTCGGGCCGCTCCGCACCCATGGCATGAGGGGAGGCTCCCGCTCTTCTCTTCATCTTTTTCTCTTCTTCATCTTCTTCTTCATCTTCTTCTTCATCTCTTCTTCCTTCTTCTCTTCTTCATGTCTTCTGCGGGCCGCTCCGCAGCCATGCTGGCATGGAGGGAGGCTCCCGCTGTGTGACGGCGTCTCTTCGTCTGACGGTTCTTAAATAACAGGGGGCGGGGCCACCCGGTGACCCCGCCCCCCTCTGACGCACGGTGACATGACGGGACTTCCCTGTGGCATTCCCCGTGACGTCACAGGGAAGTCCCGTCATGTCACCGTGCGTCAGAGGGGGGCGGGGTCACCGGGTGGCCCCGCCCCCCGTTATTTAAGAACCGTCAGACGAAGAGACGCCGTCACACAGCGGGAGCCTCCCACCATGCCAGCATGGCTGCGGAGCGGCCCGCAGAAGACATGAAGAAGAGAAGAAGGAAGAAGAGATGAAGAAGAAGATGAAGAAGAAGATGAAGAAGAGAAGAAGATGAAGAGAAGAGCGGGAGCCTCCCCTCATGCCATGGGTGCGGAGCGGCCCGAGGAGAAGAAGATAGAAGACGCCGCGGAGAAGATGCTGGACGAGAACGCCGGAGGAAGAACCAGAAGAGCCAGAAGAACCAGAAGAAGAAGAAGATGAAGGAAGAAAGAAGAAGCATTTAAATAAAGGAATTGTCAAAAACTGTCTCTTGTCATTTTTAACATTTTTGACAGTTTTTTAGTGAAATGGTAGGGGTAAGTACCCCCTTACCATTTCACACAGGTGGGGGGCCGGGATCTGGGGGTCCCCTTGTTAAAGGGGGCTTCCAGATTCCGATAAGCCCCCCGCCCGCAGACCCCCACAACCACCGGCCACGGTTGTGAGGATGAGGCCCTTGTCCTCATCAACATGGGGACAAGGTGTTTTGGGGGGCTACCCCAAAGCACCCTCCCAATGTTGAGGGCATGTGGCCTGGTACGGTTCAGGAGGGGGGGGCCGCACTCTCGTCCCCCCCTCTTTTCCTGCGGCCTGCCAGGTTGCGTGCTCGGATAAGGGTCTGGTATGGATTTTTAGGGGGACCCCACGCCGTTTTTTTTTTTTTTTTTTGGCGCGGGGTTCCCCTTAAAATCCATACCAGACCTGAAGGGTCTGGTATGGAATTTAGGGGGAACCCCACGTCAATTTTTTTTTTAAATTTTGGCTGGGGTTCCCCTTAATATCCATACCAGACCTGAAGGGCCTTGTATGGAATTTAGGGGGACCCCCACATCATTTTTTTTTTTTTATTTTGGTTCGGGGTTCCCCTGTGGGGAATTCCCATGCCGTTTTTATCAATGAACTTCTATGTGTATTGTCGGCAATGCAATAGCCGCGGGTAGTTTTAAATGAGTTTTTTCCTTCCAAATGTCATTTTGCTGTCAGACTGTTCTAAACACAGGAAACATGCGCCCCTTTACAGGCATACTATAGACACCCCCAGGTACGAAATTTAAAGGGATATTACACTTTTATTGTTTGACTTTAAGCATTAATAAAATCACTGCTCCTGAAAAAACGTCCGTTTTTAAAACTTTTTTTTGCATTGATCCATGTCCCCTGGGGCAGGACCCGGGTCCCCAAACACTTTTTATGACAATAACTTGCATATAAGCCTTTAAAATTAGCACTTTTGATTTCTCCCATAGACTTTTAAAGGGTGTTCCGCGGCATTCGAATTTGCCGCGAACACCCCAAATTGTTCGCTGTTCGGCGAACTTGCGAACAGCCAATGTTCGAGTAGAACATGAGTTCGACTCGAACTCGAAGCTCATCCCTAGTGGAGAGCGATCCGGTGCAGTGGTCCCCGTATCTGCCGTTCGTTCCACGGCGAGCGCTGTAGCCGTCTGGCTAATTGAGGCTGGGGATTGCGGCCTATACATGAACCGCTCCATGCTTTGAGCCGGCCGGGAGGTCGGAGGCGGGACGAACCCCTGGTATCCTTGTCGCTGGGATCCTATTTTCCCCATGAGGTGCCCGGAGAGTTCCGGGGTCTTTTCCAGTGGATCCTGGGTCTGGTGAGGCTAGCGTTGTGGAGCAGGGTCCGGGAATGGAAGGAGCGGGTCCGGAGCTACTTTAATGAGCGTCCACCATCATCGCCGGCCGCGCATGCGCCCCCCAGTTATTTCCTTTATGTTATTTAACACTTCCTTCCAGTACTCCATTATTATTGGGCATTCCCACCATATGTGTGTGATCGTTGCTATTTGGCCACATTTTCTCCAACACAAGGAGGTTGTATCTTGATGGAATCTGTGTATTCTTACTGGGGTCATATACCATCTTGATACTAGTTTATAATTCATTTCTATGGTCTTCATGTCCCAAGCCTTATTATATCCCATTTCTATCATTTTTTCCACTTTTTGGTTATCTATTTTTAAATTCATTTCTTTTTCCCATTGATTTATATATTCTGGTCTTTCTTGTGCTTCCAAATCTGTCAGTATACTATAAATTTTTGATGTTCCGTTTTTTAATGGTGTTTCATTGCTACATAGCTTTTCCAGTGCAGTTAATTTTGTTTCATCTCTCAGTGGGTGTGGTATTGTGCTTACTAGGTGCCTTATTTGAGTATAATTCCATTCATTCATCTTCCATCCATTCCTTTCCTCTATTTCTACTCGTGTTCTTATTTTGCCATTTCTAGTGATATCTTTCAGTCGTGGGTTGCCTATTCCTTGGATTTCAAATATTTCCCTCCCAGGGGTGAAGAGATTCGATCCTGTGAGTGCTAATAGTGGTGAATTATATTTCCATTCATTCTTTAAGTGAATGGTGTCCCAAATTTTAAATACATTTTTTGTTATTTCGTGCGTGTCGGTGTCCAATATTCTATATTTCCGTGGAATCCAAATATTCTTATGTAGTGTGGCTCCACTTATTGTGTTTTCCATTTCCACCCATTTTTTTTCATTTTTCTCATTTGTCCACTCTAACATTCATGTTAAAACTATGGCTTTATAGTACCTACTTATATCTGGGACGGCAAGACCCCCATGCTCCTTTTTCCTTGTGATCAGCGTGTATTTAATTCTTGGTTTTTTATTAAGCCATATGTATTTTAGCAGGATTGTTTTAATTATTTTAAAAAAGCTCTGCGGGATTTTTACTGGTAACATCTGTAATCTGTAGTTTATTTTAGGTAATATCGTCATCTTAAACATACCGGTATTTATTCTTCCAATCCATGAAAGTGGCTGTATTCTTAACTTTTTCATTTCTTCTTTGACCTCATTGATCAGTGGAATAAAGTTTGCCTGATAAATTTTTTCGACTCTAGGAGTTATTTTAATTCCAAGGTAATTTAGTTCTTTTACCCAAGTGAATGGGAATTCTTTTTGTAAAAACTGAACTTCCTTTTTCTCTAGACCTATGTTTAATATTTCCGTTTTTATTGGATTAATTTTGAAGTTTGACAGTTCTCCGTATTTTTTAATTTCTTTCAGTATGTTTGGGAGTGACACTCTTGGGTTGGATACGTACATCAAGATGTCGTCCGCGTAGGCAGCGATCTTATGCTCTTTTCCTCCTAGTTTCGCTCCTTCTACCTCGTTTGCTGATTTAACAATAAATAACTATTGAAAGTAAACCGGTACACATGAGAGATCAGCCGCGATCCTGAGGATCACGCTTTTCTCTGTTTCATAAATGGAAACCTTGGTCAATATATCCTCA
The DNA here is from genome assembly GCA_037952835.1 of Lithobates septentrionalis. Lineage (NCBI taxonomy): Eukaryota > Metazoa > Chordata > Amphibia > Anura > Ranidae > Lithobates > Lithobates septentrionalis. Next base: position 2,930,932 of record JBBDGP010000111.1, on the reverse strand, counting down.
ATCTCAAAGGTCTTATAAAGGAAACAAGAAGACGACCAAAATCGTGTAGATCGCCCAAAATGTATTTTATTAAACAATAAAAAAACACTCACAAAGGCCTTTGAGAAAGCCGACTGGGCGCAATGCATCAGCGGGTGGTGATGTCATCACGTGGGCAAAGTTACACATGCCATCATACATGAGATCTGCTTATTGCCCTCTCTAAACATGTGAGTGTTGTTCTATTGTTTAATAAAATATATTTTGGGTGATCTACACTATTTTGATCTTCTCCTTGCTTACTATATATGACCTTTGGGATTGAGGCTGGGTTCACACCATTGCAAATTGGATGCAGGTCTACCGCATCCAATTCTCAATAGCAGGAGGTTTTGACCGGCTCTCTATGGTTTAAAACCTATAAGGTTTATGGAGCCAGTTCACATATATTTGTTGCAGCTCCGGTACAAATTTCCACAGGAGCCCTGTGCGTCTTTGGTTCATTTCAGGTCTGAATTCAGCCAAAAATTCGGGCTTAAATCGGTCCTGAAACTGTGAACGAGGACACACCGGACCCCTGCTGGGAGCCGCATGCAGCGTTGGTGTGAACCCAGCCTGAGGATATCTTGTCCTAGGTGTAGGGATGAGTCGAACACCCTCCTGTTTGGTTCGCAGCAGAACATGCGAACAGGCAAAAAATTTGGCAGAACACACGAACACCGTTAAAGTCTATGGGACACGAACATGAATAATCAAAAGTGCTAATTTTAAAGGCTTATATGCAAGTTATTGTCATAAAAAGTGTTTTGGGACCTGGGTCCTGCCACAGGGGACATGTACCAATGCAAACATTTTTTTTAAAAAGGCAGTTTTTTCGGGAGCAGTGATTTTCTTAATGCTTAAAGTGAAACAATAAAAATGAAATATTCCTTTAAATATTGTGCATGGGGGGGGGGTGTCTATAGTATGCCTACAAGGTGGCACATTTTTACCGTGTTTAGAACAGTACCCCAGCAAAATGACATTTCTAAAGGAAAAATTGTCATTTAAAACTGATTGTGGCTGTAATGAATTGTCGGGTCTCTGCAATATAGATAAAACTCATTAAAAAAAAGAGCATGGGTTCCCCCTCCCAGTCCATTGCCAGGCTCTTTGGGTCTGGTATGAATATTAAGGGGAACCCCAAACCAAAAAAAAAAATGTGTGGGGGTCCCCCTAAAATCCATACCAGGCCCTTCATATCTGATATGGAAATTAAGGGGAACCCTGGGCCAAAATTAAAAAGAAAATGGCGTAGGGTTTCCCCCAAAATCCATACCAGACCCTTATCCGAGCACGCAACCTGGTAGGCCACAGGAAAAGAGGGAGGATGAGAGAGCGCCCCCCCCCCTCCTGAACCGTACCAGGTCACATGCCCTCAACATGGGAAGGGTGCTTTAGGGTAGCCCCCAAAGCACCTTGTCCCCATGTTGATATTTTTTCACATTATTCAGCTGCATTAAATGCAAATAACAACCTTTGATACATGCTGCGCATGCTCGAGAATGGGCGGTGCATGCTGGTCACTCAGCTGCACCAGAACCCGGAAGATAGGGCTTGTGGGCTTCACATGCCCACAAGCACTATGGAAACTGCTAGGAAAGAGGAATATAAGATATATTCCTCTATGAAATTGGCAATCGAGCGCAGATTAAGCACACAAACATGAGTGTTCTAAATAAGCCTCAGAGACAAAAGATATGCATCCTAAAAAAAAAACTTTTAACAGTGGGAACTCCGCTTTAAAATTCCAATTGAAGGGAGGGTGCAAGGTCACATGGAGGGGACCAGTTCATTGGATCATAGACCCTTCAATCATCATGACAAGTGCTGCTCACAAAAGATTAAAGGCACATAGCTAAAAATATATTGAAAGCAATATTATAGGAGTATTGTAAGATATCGTACTTACTTTGAGGGACTCATGGACACTCTTTGTTAACCAGTGCGCAGCATATTGTTTTTTTTTGGTTGATCTTTTCCATTTCTCCAGTGGACTGTACAGCATTTCACTGGGTGAACAGGACTTGTATTATTATACCAACGTTAGTCCACTTTACGATTTAGTGCCTTTGGTCCAGATTTTGTACAATTTGTCTTTGGCTGGCTGCTTCCATTCTTCCATTCTTTGGGCTCAAGCAAACTACATACTTTGGGGGTTTTTTTATACTAAAAATTAAGTTTACCCACACTTAAGTTGGTTATTTTTTATAAAAACATTATGTGTACTTTAATATTGTTCTTATTTTTTTATTTGTGATTCTTTATTAGTGCACAACAGTATATTGCAACGTTATACAATATATTTACCTATTTAGTCAATTTTTTTTGTCTTCGTTGTGTGTATGGTTGTTTTATCATGGATGGTAATAGAATTAAGAAATTCAGTAATATTTTTAGTAGATATGCTCTTGCCTTAGTCAACACAGCACCCCCAGCTCGCCATTTTGATGTTGGGGGCACCAATGTGCCTCCACATTCCCAAAGGTTTGAGATGGAGATGCAGAAGGCCTTTTTGTAATTTGAAGATCCTAGACATCTGGAATGTATACAAGGGTGGTATCAGTCCTTCCTACCTAAGTATTTAGAACCTAATATAATACCTAGAGGTTTGTGCATGATCTTAAAAGGACTGGGAACTCCTGGCAGAATTCTGTACAGGTAAATGGATCAAATTAATTATCACACAAATAAATGGAAAGTTAACCACTTAAGGACCGCCTCACGCCGATTTACGTCGGCAGAATGGCAGGGGCAGGCAGAATCACGTACATATACGTGATCTGCCTCCCACGGGCGGGGGGTCCGATCAGACCCCCCCGGTGACCGAGGCGGTCTGCTTCTGACCAGCGGCGATCAGAGATGAGGGGGAGACCATCCGTTCGTGGCCCCCCCTTGCGATTGCCACCGACCAATCAAATCATTCCTTTGCTGCTGTATGCTAAACGGCAGCAAAGGAAATGATGTCATCTCTCCTCGGCTCGGTATTTTCCGTTCCGGGGCCGAGGAGAGAAGACTTCAATGTGAGTGCACAACACACACACATACAGTAGAACATGCCAGGCACACAAAACACCCCCCTTTACCCCCTGATCCCCCCCCGATCACCCCCTAATCACCCCCCCCCCCCCATCACACTGACACCAAGCAGTTTTTTTATTTATTTATTTATTTTTTTCTGATTACTGCATGGTGTCAGTTTGTGACAGTTACTGTGTTAGGGCAGTTAGGGTTAGCCCCTTTAGGTCTAGGATACCCCCCTAACCCCCCATATAAAGTTTTAACCCCTTGATCACCCCTGTCGCCAGTGTCACTAAGCGATCATTTTTCTGATCGCTGTATTAGTGTCACTGGTGACGCTAGTTAGGGAGGTAAATATTTAGGTTCGCCGTCAGCATTTTATAGCGAAAGGGACCCCCATATACTACCTAATAAATGTTTTAACCCCTTGATTGCCCCCTAGTTAACCCTTTACCACTGATCACCGTATAACTGTTACGGGTGACGCTGGTTAGTTTGTTTATTTATTATAGTGTCAGGGCACCCGCCGTTTATTACCGAATAAAGGTTTAGCCCCCTGATCGCCCGGCGGTGATATGCGTTGCCCCAGGCAGCGTCAGATTAGCGCCAGTACCGCTAACACCCACGCACGCAGCATACGCCTCCCTTAGTGGTATAGTATCTGAACGGATCAATATCTGATCTGATCAGATCTATACTAGCGTCCCCAGCAGTTTAGGGTTCCCAAAAACGCAGTGTTAGCGGGATCAGCCCAGATACCTGCTAGCACCTGCGTTTTGCCCCTCCGCCCAGCCCAGCCCACCCAAGTGCAGTATCGATCGATCACTGTCACTTACAAAACACTAAACGCATAACTACAGCGTTCGCAGAGTCAGGCCTGATCCCTGCGATCGCTAACAGTTTTTTTGGTAGCGTTTGGTGAACTGGCAAGCACCAGTAGCCTAGTACACCCCGGTCATAGTCAAACCAGCACTGCAGTAACACTTGGTGACGTGGCGAGTCCCATAAGTGCAGTTCAAGCTGGTGAGGTGGCAAGCACAAGTAGTGTCCCGCTGCCACCAAGAAGAAGACAAACACAGGCCTGTCGTGCCCATAGTGCCCTTCCGGCTGCATTCGCCAATCCTAATTGGGAACCCACCACTTCTGCAGCGCCCATTCTTCCCCCATTCACATCCCCAACCAAATGCATTTTTATGTCCTCCCGAGTACCCCTACCCAACGAACCCCCCCCAAAAAAGATGTCGTGTCTGCAGCAAGCGCGGATATAGGCGTGACACCCGCTATTATTGTCCCTCCTGTCCTGACAATCCTGGTCTTTGCATTGGTGAATGTTTTGAATGCTACCATTCACTAGTTGAGTATTAGCGTAGGGTACAGCATTGCACAGACTAGGACACACTTTCACAGGGTCTCCCAAGATGCCATCGCATTTTGAGAGACCCGAACCTGGAACCGGTTACAGTTATAAAAGTTAGTTACAAAAAAAGTGTAAAAAAAATAAAAAATAAAAATATATAAAATAAAAAAAAAAAGTTGTCTTTTTTTTGTTCTCTCTCTCTCTATTCTCTCTCTATTGTTCTGCTCTTTTTTACTGTATTCTATTCTGCAATGTTTTATTGTTATTATGTTTTATCAAGTTTGCTTTTCAGGTATGCAATTTTTTATACTTTACTGTTTACTGTGTTTTATTGTTAACCATTTTTTTGTCTTCAGGTACGCCATTCACGAATTTGAGTGGTTATACCAGAATGATGCCAGCAGGTTTAGGTATCATTTTGGTATCATTCTTTTCAGCCAGCGGTCGGCTTTCATGTAAAAGCAATCCTAGCGGCTAATTAGCCTCTAGACTGCTTTTACAAGCCGTGGGAGGGAATGCCCCCCCACGTCTTCCGTGTTTTTCTCTGGCTCTCCTGTCTCAACAGGGAACCTGAGAATGCAGCCGGTGATTCAGCCAGCTGACCATAGAGCTGATCAGAGACCAGAGTGGCTCCAAACATCTCTATGGCCTAAGAAACCGGAAGCTACGAGCATTTCATGACTTAGATTTCGCCGGATGTAAACAGCGCCATTGGGAAATTGGGAAAGCATTTTATCACACCGATATTGGTGTGGTCAGATGCTTTGAGGGCAGAGGAGAGACCTAGGGTCTAATAGACCCCAATTTTTTCAAAAAAGAGTACCTGTCACTACCTATTGCTATCATAGGGGATATTTACATTCCCTGAGATAACAATAAAAATGATTTAAAAAAAATGAAAGGAACAGTTTAAAAATAAGATAAAAAAGCAAAAAAATAATAATAAAAAAAAAAAGCACCCCTGTCGCCCCCTGCTCTCACGCTAAGGCGAACGCAAGCGTCGGTCTGTCGTCAAACGTAAACAGCAATTGCACCATGCATGTGAGGTATCACCGCGAACGTCAGATCGAGGGCAGTAATTTTAGCAGTAGACCTCCTCTGTAAATCTAAAGTGGTAACCTGTAAAGGCTTTTAAAGGCTTTTAAAATGTATTTATTTTGTTGCCACTGCACGTTTGTGTGCAATTGTAAAGCATGTCATGTTTGGTATCCATGTACTCGGCCTAAGATCATCTTTTTTTATTCCATCAAACATTTGGGCAATATAGTGTGTTTTAGTGCATTAAAATTTAAAAAAGTGTGTTTTTCCCCCAAAAAATGCGTTTAAAAAATTGCTGCGCAAATACTGTGTGAAAAAAAATGAAACACCCAACATTTTAATCTGTAGGGCATTTGCTTTAAAAAAATATATAATGTTTGGGGGTTCAAAGTAATTTTCTTGCAAAAAAAATGCCTATGTGGAATTGCACCCCAAAATACATTCAGCTGCTTCTCCTGAGTACGGGGATACCACATGTGTGGGACTTTTTGGGAGCCTAGCCGCGTACAGGACCCCGAAAACCAAGCACTGCCTTCAGGCTTTCTAAGTGCGTACATTTTTGATTTCATTCTTCACTGCCTATCACAGTTTTGGAGGCCATGGAATGCCCAGGTGGCACAAAACCCCCCCAAATGACCCCATTTTGGAAAGTAGACACCCCAAGCTATTTGCTGAGAGGTATAGTGAGTATTTTGCAGACCTCACTTTTTGGCACAAAGTTTTGAAAATTGAAAAAAGAAAAAAAAATGTTTTTTCTTGTCTTTCTTTATTTTCAAAAACAAATAAGAGCTGCAAAATACTCCCCATGCCTCTCAGCAAATAGCTTGGGGTGTCTACTTTCCAAAATGGGGGGGGGTTTGGTGCCACCTGGGCATTCCATGGCCTCCGAAACTGTGATAGGCAGTGAAGAGTGAAATCAAAAATTTACACCCTTAGAAATCCTGAAGGCGGTGATTGGTTTTCGGGGCCCCGTATGCAGCTAGGCTCCCAAAAAGTCCCACACATGTGGTATCCCCGTATTCAGGAGAAGCAGCTGAATGTATTTTGGGGTGCAATTCCACATAGGCCCATGGCCTGTGTGAGCAATATATCATTTAGTGACAACTTTGTGCAAAAAAAAAAAATGTGTCACTTTCTCGCAACTTGTGTCAAAATATTAAATATTCCATGGACTCAACATGCCTCTCAGCAAATAGCTTGGGGTGTCTACTTTCCAAAATGGGGTCATTTGGGGGGGTTTTGTGCCATCTGGGCATTTTATGGCCTTCAAAACTGTGATAGGTAGTGAGGAGTGAAATCAAAAATTTACGCCCTTAGAAATCCTGAAGGCGGTGATTGGGTTTCGGGGCCCCGTACGTGGCTAGGCTCCCAAAAAGTCCCACACATGCAGTATCCCCGTACTCAGGAGAAGCAGCTGAATGTATTTTGGGGTGCAATTCCACATAGGCCCATGGCCTGTGTGAGCAATATATCATTTAGTGACAACTTTTTGTAATTTTTTTTTTTTTTTGTGATTATTCAATCACTTGGGACAAAAAAAAATATTCTATGGGTTCAACATGCCTCTCAGCAATTTTCTTTGGTATCTACTTTCCAAAACGGGGTCATTTTGGGGGTTTTGTACTGCCCTGCCATTTTAGCACCTCAAGAAATGACATAGGCAGTCATAAACTAAAAGCTGTGTAAATCCCAGAAAATGTACCCTAGTTTATAGACGCTATAACTTTTGCGCAAACCAATAAATATACGCTTATTGACATTTTTTTAACCAAAGACATGTGGCCGAATACATTTTGGCCTAAATGTATGACTAAAATTGAGTTTATTGGATTTTTTTTATAACAAAAAGTAGAAAATATCATTTTTTTTCAAAATGTTCGGTCTTTTTCCGTTTATAGCGCAAAAAATAAAAACGGCAGAGGTGATCAAATACCATCAAAAGAAAGCTCTATTTGTGGGAAGAAAAGGACGCAAATTTCGTTTGGGTACAGCATTGCATGACCGCACAATTAGCAGTTAAAGCGACGCAGTGCCAAATTGGAAAAAGTCCTCTAGTCCTTATGCAGCATAATGGTCCAGGGCTAAAGTGGTTAAGGCTAGTGGAAATGTAGGGAAAGAGAGGGAACAAATAGTGGACAAATATAAATCTTCTTCCTTGTATAAAAAATAGTGGAAGGTTTGTGATAATAATGTTAAGAAATTTGAGAAAAACTTGATTGCAGTAAAGACCAAAAAACTAGAGAGAGATGTTGAAGATTATTCTTGATTGTTTTTGATTGGAAACACCCAAAGGGAATAAACAACTATAAGGGGGCTCCCAAAGAAGCATACTTCTGCTTAGCAGAATAAAGGTAGCAAGAATAAACAACACCCAAAAAATCTGACAAGATCGTCTTCAGCTATGGTCAAACAGAATGTGACTGGCACCACTGTTGTTGTGGATCATTGCTACAAGACTAGTGCAGTTGGGGGCGATGGTGAGTCCAGCTCTGGCTATGGATGTTCATTGCCATCTAACAAACAGGACAATCCTCGATCCTCATGAACTAGGGACTCTAAGAGCATAATTTCCCCCAAACCCACACTCCCATCCCTTCCTATACAGTACACTACGCCCCTTTCCAACATGGATAGTCATTTACAAAATAGTTCTGTTATTGATGGGACATCTAATAAGATATAAGCGGTTCTGACAGATAACAAATATACTTCTTTAGGTGAAGTTCTTGATTGCTTTAGACAACAATCCCAAGCTACCCTTGGGGGTCAAAAGGAAACCTGCAATGAGGGTTCCTAACCCTGTGACCGACACAAGTTAGTCTGACATCTTCAAGATCCATTGCCTGCTTTTCCGCCTTGTTCTTTTTTAGAGTTGTAGATTTCTGGCGACCATAAAAAAGAAAGTTAGAAGAAGTAGAAGGGGAAGTAGGAGACATAGGGCTAAACAAGAAGGAGTGGAGGGTGCCCCCTAAAGTGGTTGGATAGTACTATCTTCAATCTTTCTGCACACATATTAAGTAATCCAAAATGCTTGTTGCTATGTAAGATGTTAAGTTTTGTACCTGATATGCTACCAAATAAGTTTACATTTTTTAAAGATCTAAACAGTTTTATACGTAAACATACAGTAAAAAGATGCTAAATAAATAATGACAACATTCAAGATACAGATATAGTTGTTCCTCAGGACTCTGGTGTGGATGATATTGTAAATGAAGAGGAAGATCAGGTCCTAACCATACTACATGAGTTTTGGGAGGAAGGTGGTTCTTGGAGCCAATCTATGGATAACTACAATAATCCTAATATTACACACACCAATGTTAAGCCTAAATCTGTTTTTTTACCCGTTCAAATCAAAGGGATCATTTATTGAAACATTTTATGAGGCAGTGACTTCATGAAAATATGTGATACCCAATATGTGAGGACCAACCAAAGTAAAGAAGGATTCCAGGCCCTTAGAGAACTTATGACTATCAAAAACATCATAGTCCACCAGGCTGATGAAGGAAGAAGTTTGGTAGTTCAAGACCATAGTCAATATTTCAAGGTGTCCCTCTGGCTGTTGTCAGATAGTCATACATACAAACTGCTAACAGGTGACCCTTTACCTGGCTACATGAAAGAGCTTAAAATGTTGATTGAAGAAGCATACACAAATGAGGTCATTAACAAAAAAAATAAAGGTTTATTACTACCAAAAGATTGTAGTACACCATATTTTTATCACATACCAAAGGTACATCAGGCAGTTCATAATCCTTCAGGCAGGCCTACAATAGCAAGAAGAAACAGCTGGTCTCTCAAAATATATTTATTCTTTTTTGCAACCTGTTGTCTCTGCTTTAATATAATTTATCAGAGATTGAGGACCCTTGTTAAATGTCCTCAAAGACTAAAGATGGGAACCTATTTATGGGTATCACTCGATGTTAGTGCCCTGTATACATCAATCCAACATGAAGTAGGTCTAAGAGAATTATTGTACTTCTTGACTAAAAATGATGCACTCCACTATAAACAGGCTCAGTTTACTTATGATTGTACTAAATTTACTCTAGAACATAATTATTTCTGTTTCATAGATTGTTATTACTTGCAAACCCATAGGACAGCCATGGGGGTCAATTATGCCCCATGTTATGCTAATATCGCAATGGGCTATTTGGAAGAAATGGCTATTTGGAACCACAACCCCTTCTCCGAGTTCATCAGTTTTTACAGCAGGTTTATTGATGATATTTGGTCATTTGGAGCAGAGGGTTATCCAAATTGGCTTCTTTTGTATAATACTGTAATAATAATTCCCTGGGCCTGAGTTTAACTTATGTAACTGATCCATCACAATGGATTGTCCTTGATTTAGAGCATTTACATGAGGGAAATGGGATACTTACAAGAAACCATTTTAATTCATATTTACATTACCATAGTTGCCACCTTCCCTCATGGAAGAGGAACATTCAAGGGGGCCAATTTGGTAGGTTGCGTAGAACTTGTTCCAAAATAGAATATTAATTAATAAATACATGGAGAAAGAATATCCAGTAGATTTTGTTATGGAAGCCCATAAGAAGTTCATTTTGGATAATAAACCAAATAAGGGGAAAAGAACTCACCTCTGACACTGATAGCTCCAGGGGTGTTAAGTTTATTAATAGCCTCAACTCTATGCATTGGAGCATCCGTAAAGCTATCTACAAAAGCTGGCGCCTTTTACTTTTGGATCCCAAACTTGATACTTCCTTACCAAAAACCCCCAATATTGTTTTTTTAGAAGAGCTAAAACAGTCAAAAATATGATAGTCCCTATAAGGTCAGTAGAAATAAGAACAGACCTAGACCCGACATATGCAGGTATTTTGACAACACAACAGGGTGGGGATTTATCAGTGTAAAAAAAGTGGGTGCTTCATGCGCCAATTTATTGGACATGGTCAGTCTGCTTTTTTTACAAAATGGTGTGAATTATTCTATCTTCTAATTTATAACCGGCTCTAGTGAATATGTTATATTCATTCTGAAATGTCCATGTAACTTGTAATATGTTGGGAGAACGAGACACACATTGAGGAAGAGAATAGGGGAGCACCATTGGTTCATCCAAAAAGACTGCACTGAACATAGTGTTCCACAACATTTTTCCCAACATCACAGCAAAAATATCGCTGAACTAAGGGTCTTTGCTATTGAATTTGTGATTACCCAGATTGTGCCTGCGTGAAACATTTTGGATTCATAAATTGCACACTTTGAGTCCTAACTGATTAAATGAAGATATTATTGATATACATACTGTGGTCTGATGTGGGGTTGATGCTTTGTTTGGTTTTTATCCATTCTTTTTGTTTTTTTTATTTAGGAGTGTAATTGAGTTTCTTTTTTTCTTTTTGGTGATTGGTGTGGGTGTGTAATTGGTGTTATATGTATTTGTATGTATGTGGGTATGCATACCCATAGGTGTGGTTTTACAGACTGAGAGATTTGTATTTTTGGTATTATCATTTATTTATCGTTTATAGTTATTTTTTTATTTTAGTTATTTTATTAGTTTTTGTAATGTTATTTATTTTTCCATAATACACATAATCGGTGATATCTTATATTTATAGTTTATAAATGGTAATTGTAGCTATGTTTTTGTGGTTTTATTATAATAGTATCTATTTATTCCATAGGCTATATATTAATACTTGCCTTCCTAGTGGGTTGGTAATTATGATAATTTACAATATACAGTAATATTGCTTCCAAGATATTTTTTAACTAGGTGCCTTTATTCTTTTGTGAACAACACTTGTCATGATATTTGAAGGGCCTGTAAGCCATTCCCTTCACCCCTCCATGTGACCTATGGTCATTACATAATCCTCTTGCACCCTCACCTCAATTGGATTTGATAAGAAAGCCAGGAGCTGAGAAAAGCATCATCATATTGATGAGAGGTCACCTCCGATCCACCCCCCGACACAGCTGCCAGCGTGGTGACGTCATCCTCCCAGCCAGTTGGGCTGCCATTCACATCACTTATGGATTCCCTAAGTGGCCATCTCAGGTGGGTTCCTGCCTGTCCATATACGAGAGCAAGGATTGATATCCTTCCATGACACCAGCAGCCGGTCTCTGATGGGTCCCTTTGATATTTCTGGCTGACATAATTACAGGTGTTGGGCTCCATGTGACTGTACAGAGGTGATGAGGTAACCTCCTTTACACATGATTGTGGTTTGCTATTATGACTGTGGTTTTTAGACTGTGTATGTTTTACCTACAAATTAGATGTTCTGATTTGTTTATTATGGTGTGTACATATTTGTGAGTGCTGTTTTTGTCAATTTATACTCATTCATTTTGCACACTAAGCGCAATTTTCCTTATACACATGTTTTACCTACAACCACACTATTAAACAGTTTTATATTCAAGTTTGATGGACTCAAGGACACCCTGTGTTTATCAGCGTGCAGCATATAGTTTTGTTTTTGTTACCAGTGGTGCATGTTGTGGAGGGGCATAAGTATTTAACATAACCTTGAGAAGACGTTCTTTCCCCCCATGCTTAGGCATTAGAAAAAGTGTTGTCAGGAGTCTTTCTATCTAGGCCACTGCCTGACTGGGGCCTAACATGTGCTTTGTATCAAGGCCTGGATTGGAGATGCAAGTGGCCCAGGGAAACTGTCTTGCCTGGCAGAGGATGAAGCTGAAATAAGATGAAGAGCTAGGAGGAAGAACCCTGCTGGAAGGAAGAACTTGAAACAAGCTGGACCCTCTCAGGATCCCTGGTAAGTCTCTTTGGAGGATGCACAGAGACGCCTGCTAGCAAGCTAACCTTTACTATATATGGTGATACTGTATTGGCTTGAAGGGCTTTTACATTGTAGAAGTAGAAAGTGGATCTGGAGAAGGCAATTGTTGCTATGGGTGTCTGGAGCCCCAATCCACTCTCTCTGCGAGTTTAGAAGAATAAAAAACTTGAAAAAAAGTGCCCAATGATGCTAGCCCACCCTATCTTTGGGGGTTCCTCACATGTCTCTACAGGTTAGTGGTGCTACATATGTGCCTCAAGTGTACTTTTCATTTTGGCTCCCGCTTGGTACACACAAAGCAAAGCAGATACTTTGGGGGTGGGGGGTGGGGAAGGAGGCTGGGGTTGACAACCTTGTAGCATTTTTAACCATGCTGCATTTTAAAGACTGGGGGTGTCATGTAAGTATGGGCTCTATCATGTATCACGTGTTTCAATAAATTCAAGTCTGGACATACAGTATAGGATGAAACTCATATCCATGGATAGGACTTGTGAGAGAATTAGGATTCAGGATCAGAAAGCTTATTTAAACAGGATCAGAGATTAGACTAGATTGAAATGTAAGAAATGTAGAACAGAATAGCTGACAAAGTAATACCGAAATAATCCAAATGCAATTAATAAAAAGGAAATACTGCTTAAAATGCTCTCAAAGATTGAAGATAAAAATTATAAATGTGGAGAAGAAAGAAAGGGTGCAGCCAGTAGGGATGAGCTGATGGTCGGTATGAACCCAGGTTCCGACCAAACTTTGGCTGTTCAGGCATTCAGGCAAACACTCAAATTTTTGCCCATTCAGCCCCCTGTTCATCATATATACTGTATATACACATTTCAATACACCTTTCATTGTAATATATTTAATGGATGGATTATAATAGGTGGACATTTTTGACAATTTGTTGTTTTTTTTGTTGTGCATTTGTGGTAATATGCATATGTAATTTTGTGGCTATATATACACAATTTAAAATCATACATTGATTGTGGGAAATATAGACACAGTTGATTATTTTTTATTTATACAAATGTTATATACAGTATAATGTAATGCAAGCGCAGCAGAGTTTATTTACTACATCATCCTCAAGTGAATGGCCAGACAGAGGACCAACTCAGCCTTATTTCCTGCCAGCATTTGTCAATTCTCAATATAATGACTGGGTTTCTTTACAACATGTACTTATGTGGGCTGAGGTTGCACTCAACAATCATGCTAACTCCAATTCCAAGAAGAGTTTTTTTTCCCTGGCCTCATTTCCCTGTATGACTTCTTTCAAAGTAATAGCCACAATTCAGGTCTTACATTCTATAATCCCCGCTGCAGAAGGAAAGCCACGTCTCCTGCTACATTGTTCCTAATATATGATTATTTGAAAACCTAAAGCTGGCCATACATGGTTTATTTATTTTTATGTTCAGTCAGTGGGGTTAACAAAAAAACTGAACCGATTCCACCACCTGCACATTCAAGGTGGATGGGGGAAACCCACCATGCTGCAATATTGTATTCTGACAGTCAGGAGACTCCCCTGCAGTTAGAAAACATGGATGAACACTGCAGCCATTGTTGGCTGCAGCCGCTGATCGAGCAGCTTCTCTCCAGCAGAGCAGTTAAACAGAAGTCAGTTGGTAGATCGACTTCTGTTTAACTGCAGTGGCCTCACATTAATTTAAATGTGTTCATTTCCTGCTGACGTGGCCAAATGTCAATTCATTTATGTCCACCTTAAGGGGAAAAATTGTACTCATATATAAGTCCCTGAACATTTACTTGCACCTATAAAAGTTTGATCTAATTAGTATATATATATATATATATATATATATATATATATATATATATATATATATAGTATGTCGCAATTACTGGATATGTTGCTATTAAATAGACTACTCATTATTTTGGTAATAAAAGGAAACTATTCCATTTGTAAAAATCGCTTTTATTTTCCCCTTTACATTTTCAATTTTCACCTTTTGACTGGTATAACACTAGAATATTACAACAGCAAAAAAAAAAACAAAACAAAACAGAAAATAGACTTTTCATTTGCATCCATAGAAACCTCACTCCTTATAACGTAAATTACATGTTTTAACTGATTTATAATTAAAGCATTCCCTGATTGAATTCATGATTACCATTGTTGTAGCTTCCCCTAATGCAAAATGAAACCTGATAGATGTAAAATAATGCACTATTTTATTGGACATGGAATTTTTTCCTCAGCGAAAGTAAGCATTAAAATTTTGAAATTATTCTAATCATTAAATGAATACGATAATACAAAGAAAATAAACCAAAGCTATTATCTAGAAATATTAAGAAAAACTGATTGAACTAACATTTTTTTTATGTATAAGAGGCAACATAATAAAGACTTCCTTTGTTTTATTTAAAGGGGATTTCCATTTTTTTCTTACTTTGTAGCATTATAATATTCCGAAACTTGATCTGCTGAATGTTTTAAATCTTAAAGGATAGCTAAACCCAGAAAATAAAAAGTAATATATTGCAGTTCACCATGTTGCAGTTGAATTAGTTAACATTTTTCAGTCTAGGAAATTTCCAGCAAGTGAAGAAAATACCTGTTGATCTTGCCAGAAATGCAATGTTATTTCCTATGAGCTTAACAGAGAGCAAAAATAATGTTGTTTTTGTTTTGAAAACTACTAATCCCACCAAATACCTTGTAAGGTAGATGAAAGAAAAACTAAAGGTTTTCATGTTACATGATAACTGTGCTACTGCTTATTGAATCTATAGTTTCAGTAAAAAATGCACTTGATTAATTTTTGTGCACAAAGCACAGCATAGAACCCTATTTTTTGGTAACATAAAAAAGATGAGATTATATTGCGTAAACAGATACAGATATGTAAAGCATCAAAATTGCACTCATCCATAAACTGGTGAAAACCTAGACTACCAAATTTTTTCCATAGACAATGCTTAAAAAGTAATTACAGCTCATCAACAGTAAATGATGGTCCTACTAAAACGAACATCTTCACATGTTTTTTTCTTTGTTTAAAATAACTTTATTGCTATCCTAATTGCACTCTGTACTTTACTAAAGCTGGTCAACCAGCTGATTCAGGTTCATTCCCAGCCAGAGAGACCAGAGATTGACAGCTCTGAACCTTGAAGTGCTCAGAGCTGAGTGCTTTCAGGTTTTTACTGTGCAAGGGAGATCAGATGGACACTGTCCTATTCTCCCACTCCCCACAGCTTCTCCTTCCTGCTGCAGTCATCTCTCAGCTGCTTTCTTCCCAGCCTGAGCCTTCTAGACAGTTGGCATTTGCATTGACTGCTGGCGGGAGGCATGCTTGTTGTTAGTTGACCACTTTGCACTGCCTATTCCAGCTAGGCTTGTGAAAGTATATAATACCTCACCCCTGACTAGAGATGAGTTCTCAGTTTGGTCTTAACACAAGTTTGGACTGAAATTTGCTTCTTTGGGCATTCATCAAAATGTCAGACTTTTAGTTTGTTCTCCAGAAGCCAAGCATCATACCTAGTAGCATTTTTTTGACCATTACTATATATGAAAGCTTCCTTCTTTTGTTTGTGTGTTTGTTAAGGAAGCAGCATTTGACAGCACCTGACACTTTTTTTAGCAGCCAGTGACATCACCCAGCCTCATTTTCTGTCTGGGAATCCCTGGCCATATAAACCCAGGGGCAGGGTAAGTGGCTGTCATCATTGTCCAATTGTGGCCACAAGGATATATTTGAGCAATGCCCCTTTTGTTTACCCAGACCAGCGACATACCCATATGCTGCTGTAATTTGGGTGGTTATACTGGGATGATGCCTGCAGTGGCAGGCACCAAACTGATACAATTGTTTAGAGCTAATTAGCATGTGTCTGCCAGCTGGCAGTAGAGCTAAACAAACAGAACAGGCTTCAGCGGATTATTGTCTGTATTATGGGGTTGCCTGAGAAGGTGGAACGCAGGGATCCCACAGCCTTTAGTGAACATTGGCTTCTGGAACTCTTTGGCAAGGATGCCTTTACTCCATTATTTGCAGTTGAGAGGGCACATCGTGTTCCCACCAGAGCCCTACCTGGCAACTCACACAGATCTTTTCTTGCCCATCTTCTACACTACTGAAACAGGGAGAGAGTGTTACGACAAGCACGGGAACAGCGCACTATATAATATAATGGAGCTGGGGTCTCCTTCTACCCCAACTTCTCTCCTGATGTACAACGCAAGCGAGCAAATTTCTTTGAAGTTAAGCAACATCTACAATGCTTAGAATTACCATATGCCATGCTCTAACCAGCTAGACTCAGAGTGACTGCCAGAGGTCACGAACCATCGCTGAGAGCCCACAAAGCCGATGAAGCAGATGCCCGACCACTACTACGTGGTGAAATATTACAACCTTTATGCTGAAGGCTGTATACCTCTGCTAGGGAAGCGGAATGTTTTGTGTTTCATGAGTTTGCTCCTAACATACCTAAATGTGTTTGCAGAAATGGTTAATACAATGTGTTCAATCTCAAGATGACAACTGGGAGGGGCCTGTGAGAGGTCCCAGCAGATGGAAGGAAAAGCCTATCTCCAGGAAGGCACTGGATAGTGCCAGGAGGTTACTTTGCTATGTTTACAGCTGCAAGGCACCGTTGTGCCTTTGTGGTTTGCTGTTGACTTTTTCTTTTCCTTTTGTTTCCAGAGAAGTCCTGAAACTGTTACTTCACGTGTGCTTCTGATGGTTCCTGATATGTATCTGGTTCTTTGGGATGAGCCTTGCTTGCATCCCTGCTTGGATGCTGTTGCTCTCTCACACAGGCCAGTGTACGCATTAACTAAAGTAATACCGTATGGTGGAGGTCCTGAGTATATTATGGAACTTTAGAGACTTAGCCAATCCTGTAAAGAGAGCTATAGCTAACTCTGTCCTACATAAGTAACAACCTATCATTGCGGGGCTGCAAGAAACACACCTTAACCACTTGCTTACAGGGCACTTAAACCCCCCTCCTATCCAGACCACTTTTCAGCTTTCAGCGCTGATGCACTTTGAATGACAATTGCGTGGTCATACAACACTGTACCCAAATGAAATTTTTATCATTTTTTCAGCACAAATAGAGCTTTCTTTTGGTGGTATTTGATCACCTCTGCGGTTTTTACTTTTTGTTAAAAAAATGTAAAAAACGGAATTAAAAAAAAAAATAAAATATTTTTTTATATTTTGTTATAAAAAATTTAAAACGGGTAATTTGTCTCCTTCATTGATGTACGCTGATGAGGCGGCAGTGATGGGCACTGATAGGTGGCAGTGATGGGCACTGATGGGTGGCAGTGATGGGCACTGATGTATGGCAGTGATGGGCAGCACTGGCAGGTGGCACTGATTGGCACTACAGGTGGGCATTGATAGGTGGTACTTGTGGGCATTAATAGGTGGCACTTGTTGGCATTGATAGGTGGCACTTGTGGGCACTGTTAGGTGGCACTGTGGGCACTGTTAGGTGGCACTGTGGGCACTGTTAGGTGGCACTTTTAGTGGGCACTGATGAGGCAAATGTGCCTCTTCCACTTCAGGACTGATGTCCCTGACATGTGAGCCGGTGATCGGCTTTTTTATTCTACTCGCGCTGTCAGCGTGAGTAAAAAAAAAAAATGATTACCGATGTTTTGTTTACATCATGTGATCAGCTGTCATTGGCTGACAGCGGATCACATGGTAAGGGGCTGGGACCGGCCCCTTACAGGGATCGGTGATCAGCTGAGTCTCAGTGACTCGGTGATCACAGCGCACCCGGCGCACGACCTGTAGGGCGCGCGCAGGGAGCGTGCACAGGGGAGGCCATCATATGACGGCCTCCCGGGAATGCAGGTCCGCGCTGTGGCCGTCATTCGGCCATAGCGCGGATGTCTAGTGGTTAAAAAAGAGACACTATGCTGTATTTGCTACGCCTGGGCGGGACATGACTACCACTCTGTGCATACCTCTAATGCCCTGTACACACGGTCGGACTTTCCGACAGAAAATGTGCGATCGGAGCTTGTTGTCGGAAATTCCGACCATGTGTGGGCTCAATCGGACATTTTCCATCTGATTTTCCGACACACAAAGTTTGAGAGCAGGCTATAAAATTTTCCAGCAACAAAATCCGATCGCGTCAATTCTGACCATGTGTGGCCAATTCCGACGCACAAAGTGCCACGCATGCTCAGAAGAAATTCCGAGATGGAGCAGCTCGGTCTGGTAAAATTAGCATTCGGAATGGATAGAGCACTTCTTTATAATACTAGAAGAATAAAGTAGTTTTGCTGCTCATATTCACACAGACTTCTCACAAACTTCTTTCTTTATTATTTATCGTGATTCCCTCAATATATTTTGATTTGTCACATCTGACAAAAAATATATATATTACTATTTTTTTGGTTTGTATTTTTTTCAAGGCTGATCTTTTTTTTTTTATTTTTTTTTTACTCCAGAATATTTTTGTGTGTGTTTTGTGTATCAAGTTACCACAACACCATTATTATCTTGTATTATTTAATCTCAAGGAGATTGCTTGGTGTTGGTGTCCCTTGTTAATTTCACATTGTATTTTTGAAATGTACCTGAATCTCACAAACAAACTGTCCTTTTTGAAGGAAAACACACATAGGCGGGTATAATTGAAATCAATATTCCTTTATTAAGGGCTCAGAACCAAACAAAGAGGGAGGCAACGCTGGACAAACATCATAAATTGGCAAAGCCTTTGACCCCCAGGGCAGACATCAATTATTTTCCAGCAAAATTGGTGGCCTGAGGAGTCCATATGTAAGGGAGTGCAGTCTGGTCCAGAAGTCCAAGAGATCCTGAAAGCAGCAGATGACATGTATGTTCCCAGGCTGTGGTACTACAAGAGCCTGCATCTTTTGCCAGACAAGACTGAACCCAGGTCATCACTCTCTGGTCTTCCTTCCATGCTTCCTTTCATGCTGTGGCTCTGGTGGTGGAGTTGTGGCAGGAGGAGGAAGAGGAGGATGGTCCAACTCACTCAGGTGGGTTTTGTGTGTGATTTCGCCCCTCACCCCCTTAGTTAAGACTTTATAAAGAGGGTCCTCACACAGGAGGCGTTGGCCCTCCTGCATGCCCTGCAGTTTGGTGGCAGCCATGCAGGCAAAGGCCTCTTCAGGAGTGGGGGTGGCTCTGAGGGACGCAGAAGCCTCCTGAATGAGCCTGAGCACTGAATCCTGCACGTTACTCCCCTTCCTGGGTCTTTTGTTTGGAAGGCGGAGGGG
The DNA here is from genome assembly GCA_037952835.1 of Lithobates septentrionalis. Taxonomy (NCBI): domain Eukaryota; kingdom Metazoa; phylum Chordata; class Amphibia; order Anura; family Ranidae; genus Lithobates; species Lithobates septentrionalis. The sequence continues at coordinate 2,911,422 of JBBDGP010000111.1, read as the reverse complement.
AGGAACCTGCGATTCGGTTAGGCTCCTACTGGGCCCGGCCTTCTCCTGGCTGTCACTTAGCCCTGCCTCCTCCTGGCTGCCACTAACCCCCGCCTCCTCATGGCTGCCACATTCCACAGCCTCCTCCTGTGTGGCACATTCCACAGCCTCCTCATCCTGGCTGAGGTCTTCCTGTGTATGAAAAAGGGACATAGTTTTAGTTTCTTCTTCATCAATCACACACAATTTTCACCTCATGACTGTTGCCAATTGAATGTTATCAAATATAACAGACTATCATTCTGAGCCCAGCATTTTTCATTCTTGTCCCAATTATTTTTGCCCACTACTGTCTATTGATATGTAAAACACTTTCTTAAATCAGCAATTAGTGATCAATAATAACATCTAGTAAACATCATTTATTGCTTGCCCAGAAATCTGTAGAAGAATTCTATACCTGGCTCCAGCTGGGCTCCTCCACTTCTTCCTGGCTGGAAGTCCCAGGTTGGACATCGGAAGCCTCAGCTGGGGTTGAAGCAGGGATGGACTGGCCATTGGGACTACCGGGAGATTCCCGGTGGGCCGATGGCTCAGTCTGGGCCAGTTTCACTTTTAGCCGCATCTGCGGTGCGCGGCGATCTACCCGTCAACCGCCAACAGCTGGCGCCTGACGGGTAGATCGAGATTAGCCAGCATGCAGAGTAGCGCAGGGAGCTTCTGTAGTAGTAAGTTCTCTCTCTCGTGTCATCACGCTGTTCCCCGGCGGCCCCTCCTCTCTTCTTGTCTATACCAATTGGCTTGTAAGATCATCTGGTATAGACAAGAAGAGAGGAGGGGCCGCCGGGGAACAGCATGATGACACGAGAGAGAGAGAACTTACTACTACAGAAGCTCCCTGCGCTACTCTGCATGCAGGCTAGTAAGATCCCACAATGTGCCCCGTGCTCTACAGTGCCATGATGTGCTATGTGCCCCGATGTGCCCCATGATGTGCCCCGAGCCCTGATGTGCCATGTGCCACTTGCCCTAATGTGCCATGTAGCCTGATGTGCCCTAATGTGCCCCATAATGTGTCCTGATGTGCCCCATAATGTGCCCTGATGTGCCCCAATGTGCCCTGATGTGCCACAATGTGCCATATTGTGCCATGTTCCCTGATGTGCCCCATAATGTGCCCTGATGTGCCCCATCATGTGCCCTGATGTGCCACAATGTGCCATAATGTGCCCTGATGTGCCCCGTGCCCTGATGTGCCCCGAGCCCTGATGTGCCATGTGCCCCGTGCCCTGATGTGCCCTGTGCCCTGATGTACCATGTGGCCTGATGTGCCCCATGCCCTGATGTGCCCTGATGTGCTATGTGCCCCATGCCCTGATGTGCGATGTGCCCCATAATGTGCCATGTGCCCCATCATGTGCCCGTTCCTGATGTGCCATGTGCCCCAATGTGCCCTGATGTGCCCCGTGCCCTGATGTGCTATGCACCCTAATGCGCCCTGATGTGCACCGTGCCCTGATGTGCTGTGCCTCGATGTCCTATGCCCTGATGTGCCTTGTGCCCCGATGTGCTTTGCCCTATTGTCCTGTGCCCTGATGTGCCCTGATGTCCTGTGCCCCGGTGTGCTGTGGCTCAATGTCGTGTGCCCTGATGTTCTGTGCCCTGATGTGCCATAATGTGCCATGTGCCCTAATGTGCCCCATGCCCTGATGTGCTATGTGCCCCATAATGTGCCCCATCACATGCCCTGATGTGCCATGTGCCCCATGTGCCCTGATGTGCCCCGAGCCCTGATGTGCCATGTGCCCCGTGCCCTGATGTGCTATGTGCCCTGTGCCCTGATGTACCATGTGGCCTGATGTGCCCCATGCCCTGATGTGTCCTGTGCCCTGATGTGCTTTGTGCCCCATGCCCTGATGTGCGATTTGCCCCATAATGTGCCATGTGCCCCATCATGTTCCCTGATGTGCCATAATGTGCGCTGATGTGCCCCGTGTGCTCATGTGCTCCGTGCGCTGATGTGCCCCGTGCCCTGATGTGCCCGTTCTCTGATGTGCCATGTGCCCTGATGTGCCATGTGCCCCGATGTGCCCTGATGTGCCCCATGCCCTGATGTGCTATGTGCCCTGATGTGCTATGTGCCCTAATGCACCCTGATGTGCCCCGTGCCCTCATGTGCTGTGCCCCGATGTCCTATGCCCTGATGTCCTGTGCCCTGATGTGCCCTGATGTCCTGTGACCTGGTGTGCTGTGGCTCAATGTCCTGTGCCCTGATGTTCTGTGCCCTGATGTGCTGTGTCCTGATGTGCTATACCCTGATCTGCTGTGCCCTGTACCCTGATGTGATGTACCCTGATGTACTGTGCCCTGACATGCCATGATGTGCCCTGATGTGTTGTGCCCTATTAGCTGATGTGCTGGGCTCTGTACCCTGATGTGCTGTGCACTGTACCCTGATATGTTGTGCCCTGTACGCTGATGTACTGGGCTCTATACCCTGATGTGCTGTGCCCTGTACGCTGATGTACTGGGCTCTGTACTCTGATGTGCTGTGCCCTGTACCCTGATGTGCTGTGCACGGTACCCTGATATGTTGTGCCCTGTACGCTGATGTACTGGGCTCTGTACCCTGATGTGCTGTGTCCTGCACCCCGATGTGGCCTGATGTGCTGTACCCTGATGTGCTGTACCCCGATGTGTTGTGCTCTGATGTGCCTTGTGCCCTGATGTGCTGGGCTCTGTACCCTGATGTGCTGTGCCCTGTACCCTGATGTGCCCTGATGTGCTGTACCCTGATGTGCTGTACCCTGATGTGTTGTGCCCTGATGTGCCTTGTACCCTGATGTGCTGTGCTCTGTACCCTGATGTGCTGTGCCCTAATGTGCCCTGATGTACCGTGCCCTGATGTACCGTGCCCTGATGTACCATGCCCTGATGTACCTTGCCCCGATGTACCGTGCCCTGATGTGCCGTGCCCTGATGTGCCGTGCCCTGATGTACCATGCAATGGGCCGGTCTGGATGAAGTCCAGGGCCACATTTTTGTCCCAGTCCAGCCCTGGGTTGAAGATAGGGTGGAAGGAAGAGTGGAAGGAAGGGTTCAGAGGGATTCCCTGACTTCAGTCTGGTCTGACAAAAATCGCAGTCTCTCATAGTACCACAGCCTGGGGACATAAACGTCATCTGCTGCAGCTCCGGATCTCTGGGAATCCGTGACCTTCTTGCGCTCCCTAAGATAAGTGCTCATCAGGCCACCAATTTTGGCTTTTAAATAGGGAATGGTTGTCCTGGGGACCACCGGCTTCACCAACTCCAGCAGTTTCTCCAGTGCTGCCTGCCTCTTTTGTTTATGATTATAATGAGGATGTTTTACCTGCCACAGACAGGGCAGCTCCCTGTATTTGTCTATGAACAGGGGGAGGAAATTGTGGTCATTGAAGCCATCCATTTTATCTGCAAGACACAACACAAGACCAACCCTAATGTCAGGCTAAAGTCTCCTAATACCCCAATATAGGCCTCAATCTATAAGCAATCTATAAGCAGTATAGGCCCAATTTTAAATCTTACCTTCGTTATCACGATCAACGCCTCTGTTATTCCTTCCTCCGCTCACAGATCGTACGTAAGACGTACGTAAGACGCACACGTTTTATGCTTTATATACACTGCGCATGCGTGAAACTCCGCCCTAAAATTCTTTCTAGTCTATTCCCCGCCCCTTCTCGTTCGGCGCAGTGGGGGAAGAGCACATGGCGGAGACACAGCAGGTGTCAGATAATTACACCAACAAAGAGGAGGAGGGAAGCCTAGAGCCAGAAACGTCTGGATCCAGAAAGAGACGATTTAAAGCCTCAAATATGTCCTTTGGGGAGATGTTGGAGATGGTGGACATCCTGAAGAAGGCCGACTATGACGGGAAGTATGGACCTTACCCCAACCCCAATGTCAGAAAGGCCAAGATCATGGCGAAAGTGGTCAAAAGTCTGCAGAAGAATTTCAGGGTACGACGATCCAAAGGATCAGCTCAGGAAGTGGTGGTCGGAACTCAAATTAAGGGAGTACGATCAGTACAGAAGGATCAAGAGAGTGCTGCAAAAAAGTAAATAGTTGTACTGTGTTCCTAATTTTTCTTTTTATTACGTTTGTGCTGCTCCATGTGCTTTTCTTTACTGTTGTACAGTTTAAAATGGCAACTTTCATGTTCATGGGCACATTGTTCGTTCGTATGAAACATTGTTCGTTCGGCCTAGAAAACACCATTGTTTTGGCCATATGCATTTGAATACATTTTTTGACCCTACTTCTATTCAAATAATTTTATTGTCTAGATGGGTTTGTAAGTAGAATGTAATGCAAACTAGGTTCTGTGTAAGGAGAGAACACTCAGCAGCTATTTTCACATCTGGACACTGGAGCACTAGTGTGGGACACCAGAACTCCCTTCTTATTAGGGGGTCCCACACAGGTGCTCCAGTGTATACTATAGGGGTGACTCTATCTGTGAAGCTTGTACAAAACAGGTAAGTATTCAAGCTTGACAAAGGACAACATTTTTTTTCATCTTGGAACTCTGCCAAAATAGACAATTGTACCCCACTTCCAAGCAATGTTTCATATTCCTATTTATGTCATCAAATATCTGTGTGCTAAGTATACCTATTTTTTTTACATAGGGGAGAAAAGACTCGGAGGACACCCCTCATCAGAGGAGACCACAGACCCCCCACCTCAGGAAGAAGTTAAGACCCACCAAAGACAACAGGAGGAGGAGGAGGAAGGATATGTGGTGGAAATTGTCACCACAACAGGTGAGTGTCTGCGACCACAGGCTCAGGTAAGAGATGGATGCCGGCATATTTATAATACATGGTGTGTTTTTGTTTCTATCTTTTTAGGTGATCGTGATGTTGTGGATCCAGGGCATTTCACCAGTGAAAGTGCACCTATCCTGATCGGGGAGATCATGGGGTGTAATAGGGACTTGGAAAACATCCAAAAAAACATCAATGATGTTAAAAAAAAAATGAAGAACATCATTGATGTTTTAGGGCGAGTTTGAAACACCTCCAAATCCCTTCCCTCTTTGGTGCTTTTTGTAATCTCAAAATTTCTCTTCTTTTTTGACAGATTTGAGAAAAGCCAAATTTTGAAGATGCACACAGTGTGTCAACATGTGCTATCTGCCATCACGGGAGATCAATGTAGACGTTTTGGGGGTGCAACCCCTTCCTCAATAATAAAGTAGCTGGGAGGAAGGGGTTGCACCCCCAAAACACGTCCCTTGATCCCCCGTGATGGCAGCTAGCACATGTTGACATTCGGCAATTTGTGTGCATCTTCAAAATTTGGCTTTTCCAGGGGTGACTTCACCCCATCTGAACGCAATATCAAACACAGTTTGTAAATACTCATGTCTGATATTGCCTTCAATTTCTTTAAATGTTGAACTTTGTAAGTTCCAGATTTGTGTCTTTCTTGTTTGTTTTAAACATGCCTGTTTTACCTTATATGGACATTTCTACTTTTAGTAATGTGACCCAAAAAATTGTTATACAACAAACATGTTGGTTTGTTTTAAAAACCTTTTCTAAATGCACATGTGATTGTGCTGGTATTAAAAAGATTGATAATCAAGAATGTGTGGATTATTGTTTCAACGCTCCAAAACTTTTGTTGTGCTCAAATTGGTGTTTTCAGTGACAATGGGGGTTATTTCCTAAGGGAAAATCCACTTTGCACTACAAGTGCAGTTTCAGTGCAGTTTCAAGTGCACTTGTAGTGCAAAGTGTCTTTGCCTTTAGTAAATAACATCCAACAGTGCTTTGTAATGTTACACAATCACGCCATTTTCAGGACTCACCACATTTCTGTCAGGGTCAGTTAAAAGAAACACAAGCAGTAAATGTCACCAAAGATTTTAGTAGTTAAAATGATTTTTTTATTTTAAAAATGTTTCAGACATTGTCTGGCATATTGATGGCCCCCTATCCACAAAGTAATCAAGGTATCTAAGACGGACCTCACGGGCACTCAGGGGGGAAAAGCCAGGACGGCCACTTTCAAGCGCCGTCAGGGTCAGGGTTGTTTCATTTATAATTCCGGCCTCAGGCCCAACTGTGCCAGCATAGTTGGCAGAATTTTGCCTTAAAAAGTTGTGTAGAACACAGCACACCAGGATGATATGATTCAGTTTGTACTCCGCCATGTGTATGGGTGTAAGAAATAGGCGGAACCGGCTGGCCATGATTCCAAATGTGTTCTCCACAACTCTTCTGGCTCTGGCCAGCTGGTAATTAAAAACCCTCTGGTCCAGGGTGAGGGTCCTCATAGGGAATGGCCGCATAAGATGGTCCCCAGGGCAAACGCTTCATCAGCAACGAAGACGAATGGGAGTGCTTCCACATTGTCTTCTGGAGGTGGCAAGTCCAAGCTGCCATTCTGGAGACGCCTGTAGAATTCCATCTGGGCGATGACTCCACCATCGGACATCCGGCCATTATTCCCCATGTCCACATACAGGAACTCATAAGTAGCCGACATCACCACCAACATCACAATACTATTGAACCCCTTATAGTTGTAATAGTATAACCCCGAGTTGGGTGGTGGGACGATGTGGATGTGTTTCCCATCAATTGCCCCTCCGCAGTTAGGAAAGTCCCACCACTGGGCAAAGTGGGAGGCCACAGTCTGCCATTCCTGTGGGTTGGAAGTAAACTGTGGAGTCAAACAAGAAAAAAAATAATCATTTTGCACCTAAACAGGGAAAGCAGATTAGACACAAACATTCTTGGCCAACATCACTATAACATTTTATGGAGTTTTGAAAGACCAAGGTATAAGATCCACCTATCAGATTCCCCCTCCCAACCCTCTCATGGGCCATTTCTAACATTTTAGGGGGGGGGATCTTTTGGACAGGTAACCCTCTCCACTTCATTGAAAGATGAATGCCTAAATAATGTGTATTACTTTGGCCAGCCCCTCCTTACTTACACTATTGACAGCCCACTGGACAGGTAAGAAGTGTCATAATACAAAGATATAAATACACATTGTACACATTTTAGCACATTTGGACATTCTGCTATTACCTATCAAGATAATAATAGTATACAAAAACGTTTAACAGTACCATTTGAAAGTATACAGGCAGGCCCTTGCACTACATGCTTTGGGGAATTCATCCATACATCTGACCACAAAAGAGATGGGTATAGTGTGTATGGGTTTGGCAAAGTCAGCAGATAGATGATTGAGGATAGATAGAGAATTGGTATCAGCTGACTTAGCAGTTGGGGGGAGAGAGGGTTCCAAATGATTTGGGGACCCAAAAAAAAGCCTCTGGCACTCTGCCTGAATTTAAAGCACAAATCACATTTTTAAACATTTTAGGTTTTTTTTTAGGTTAAAGCACTAGTATGGAGCTGACAAAATACATTGTTAAGTGACTACATGAGGTGAATATAGGGCCAGGAGAGCATGCTGGGAAGGTAAGTGAAGGCAAATATGCATGAAGGACAAAAAAAATAATTACATAAAAATCCAGCATGCATGAGAACAAAGGGGACATTCACAGCATATTACAATCATGGTAATTAGGGAATGAGGAAAGAAATACAATATATTATCAAACAATAAATACAATAAAATGTGATATTAAAGCATAAATCTTACCTTAATATACTCCTTCTGCAGGACCTGGATGATGGCAGAACAGGTCTCTGGGATAATGATCCCCAGAGCCTGGGGGGAGATGCCTGTCGAGAACTTGAGGTCCTGCAGCCTTCTCCCCATCGCCAAGTACCGCAGGGTGGTGACTAGCCTCTGCTCCAGAGTGATGGCTTGCCTCATGCAGGTATCCTGCCTGCGGATATAAGGGGTCAGCAAAGCCAACAAATGGTGAAATACGGGGTCCGTCATCCGGAGAAAGTTCCTGAAATCATCAGGATTATTCTCACGGATCTCACGGAGCAAAAGCATGTGACAGAACTGGTCACGCTGAAGCAACCGATTCTTGGTCCATGAACTCCTCCCCACCCTGTTCATGGACTGGACTTGTGTCAAGGTGAAGACGCCAACACCAAGCCCCCGCACAGCACGAACTCTACGAGGAGTACGTATACGCAACATGGCTAGAAAACGGTCGGCTGCTCAGAACGAAGTAACAGAATGCACTGAAGAACAGCAAGGCCTGTGAAGAGCGACCTGAAAAACAGCAACGATGGGGCGCATGCGCGGAAGACTGAGAGGATGGTAATGCCGGCTTAGAGCTCCGCTCCAGTGACGTTCGTGCCGAGGGACTACAGTTTCCAGAGGTCCCTAAACTTCAAAATAACAACAGCCACACGTACTGGAAAGCCTCAGGTATAACTAAGTATGGTTTTACAGGCACAAAGTCAAAATTTAAAACTGGCATTAACAAAGAAACAATGCCTCAGCCATCTTCCAAGATGGCGGCAGCAGTCTCCTCACAGCCTAGCACCTCACACAAAACTAAGCTTCTGAAAATCAAACTAAATACCGTGGATATTAATGAGGAATCTGATTCTGACTCTGGAAATTCACAGACAGAACTTCAATCTGCCTTATTTCAAATATTTGAATGTATTTTACAGAAGGCTTAAAAGAAAACATCAGACCACATCACTGATAAACTGACTAGAGAAATCAGAGAACTAGGTCTGAGAACAGCTGAATTGGAGATTCGTGTAGATGATATTGAAAGCCAAACTCAGCTCTATATTTCTGAATTTAAAAATCTAAAAGAGGAAAATGTTCTTCTACAGTCCCGTTTAGAGGACCAGGAGAATAGAGACAGAAGGGCTAATTTGCGGATCAGGGGTAATCCTGAGTCTGTCACTGATGTGCAAGCCACTATCACTGCATTATTTCAAGAATTACAACTTGGCATTCCTATAGAGAGATTAGAAATGGACAGAGTGCACAGAGCATTGGCTCCACTTAAACCAAATAGCCCTCCTAGGGATATAATTGCTAAACTGCATTACTATCGCACAAAAGAACAATTGCTTGCAGCAGCTAGAGGAAAGAATTCCCTCACTTTTCAGGGTCAAGTTTATCAACTGTTTGCAGACTTATCTCCTATTACAGTGGCTAAAAGACGTGCTCTTAAGCCCCAATTACAAATACTGCAACATCATCACATCACCTATCATTGGGGGTTCCCTTTTGCTCTCAAATTCACACACTTAGAAACCAGATATGTCTGTCGCTCTTCAGAGGACCTACAATCAGCCTTGCTTGAATTGGGCCTTACGGACGAACCTCCATCTACAGACCAATCCCGTAGAAGATCAGCTTCCAGATCTCCTCAACAAAATGCTGCAACAGAACTGAACCCATCTATCTCTCCTCGCCAAAATCTACATAAGCGCGGTCACTTCGAAAATCCAATTTCTAACATTGAAGATTTGATGGATTGATTTTCATATATTTTTTGTTTCACTAATTTTTTTTCTTTTCCAGATCTACAGGACCAAACATTGTCTGCAATGACTTAATTTCTGAGACAACATGTTTTCAATTTATGGCCTCCCAGAATATAAATCATTTAATGATTTATCTATATATTTATTTAAAATTTATTTACTAAAGAGGTCATTTCCTGTTTGGTTAGGGCTTTGATGGTCTGATTGTGTTTTTTTTTTCTTATAACCTTATTTTTTACTATAATATATAGTTGCATCTTCTGGTTCCTGTGGTTCTCCAGCGATGTTCGTCCTTTCTGGAACTACTTGCTGCCCCCTTAGCCACCCTCAGACCCTTGCTACTATTATGCAGGATTCTGACGATGGCTCTGGAGCCCCTAGGAGTCCTTTAATTACTCGTAGGAGTTGCTCCCACACCCTAGTGATTTTACACTACTTAATATCTATGTACTGTTATATTAGGGTTTTTCGATCGAACATTATTTATCGCTTCTCTATTCTTTCCTTTCTTCTTTTCTCTCTCGAGGTGATGACTAATATTCTAGTTTTAGGCCATATTTCTTATCTTATGATAGTCAATTTTGAATTGCTTTGGCTCCTATAAACATCTTATCCCTAAACGTACAAGGATTTAATATCCCACATAAACGAACAAAAGCAATGCAATCTTTTTCAGCCAAGAAAGCACACATAATTTGCTTACAGGAAACCCACTTCATCGATAAATCTTCCCCTAAATTTCTCTCCACCTCATACCCACAATTTTACACGGCCTCTACCACAGTTAAACAACGTGGAACTCTTATAGGATTTCATCGCTCCATGCCATTTACATTATCAACACAACTGAAAGATCCAGAGGGAAGATATTTACTTCTCACTGGTCATTTATCAGATATTCCCATTACCATAGTATCATACTATGCTCCGAATAAAAAACCAGAAGCTTTCTTATCCCATCTTTTCCAAGTAGTTGAAACACACAAAATGGGTACTGTAATCCTATGTGGAGATTCGAATACAACGATATTGCCTTTTTTAGATAAGTCTCCCTCATCCCCTATCACCAGCTCCAAAAAGTTAAACCTTCAGCATTTACTTACTAAGCACAGTTTGGTGGACACGTGGCATGAAATTAATCCTACTAGCAGGCGTTTTACACATTATTCTTATCCGCATAAATCTTTTTCTCGTATCGACCATATTCTAGTCCCTTTAAGTATCATTCCCGAGATTTTATCATCCAATATTCTCCGATTAACATGGTCAGATCATTGTGCAATATATACCTCTATTGCTTCCACTGTACCCAGATCACACGATTCCACTTGGTATATAAATGACTCTACATCAGCTAACCCTGTCCATCGTCTTGAGATGGAAGGAGCACTAAACGATTATCTTTTCTCTAATGACACAGGTGATGTTTCAGACCTTACGTTATGGGAAGCTCATAAAGCTGTTATTCAGGGCAAATTGATACAGCAAGCGACAAAACTTAAAAGAGAACGTAAACTTATGTTTACAAAGCTGAAAGCTGATTTTAACTCCTGTTACAATGCATTTCAATCATCCCCAAACCCCACTACTAATGCTAAACTAGATAAAGCCCGCCTAGACTTATATTTATTTTTAACAGATTCAGCAGACAAACTTTTATGTAAACGACAACATGTACAATATCTTAAAGTGGTAGTAAACCAGCTGGGTTTTTTTTCCCTACACCTGTAAGGGAAAAGGCATAATGAGCTAGTATGCACCACATACTAGCTCATTATGAGATACCTACCTTAGAACGAGGCGCCGGCATCTCACCCTGTCCACGCCAAGGGAGCTGACATTTCCCCTCGGCGCTGTGAATGTCCGGAGCTGCGATGTCGTCACTCCCGCGCATGTGCACGGGAGACTTCTGTCCCGCAAGCTCCAGATTTTGCCGGGCTGTCAGCCGAGAATGCCCTGTGCGCATGCGCCGCTGCAGTCAGCGGCTCATTGCGAGGGGAATATCTCCTAAACCGTACAGGTTTAGGAGATTTTTTTTTACCTATAGGTAAGCCTTATTATAGGCTTACCTGTAGGTAAAAGTTAAAAAAAAAAGGTATACAACCACTTTAAAGCAAATAAACCCGATTCCCTTATGGCTAGGAGTTTAAAATCAATAAATCACATAAGGTCCTCCATTAGGTTGAAAACATCTCGGGATGCCTATACTAGTAATCCGATTAAAATATTAGAGGTGTTTTGTTCTAATCTAGCTAAACTATATTCCCCATGACTAATTATAATCAGACTAACGCTAATAAACTGTTTTCTAATATCAAACTCCCCACTCTTAATAACGAGCAGCGAGAGACTTGAGCCCCCTATTACAACTAATGAAATTCAGATTGCTATTAAAGAATTGAGATTACATAAAAGGCCAGGACCTGATAGATTTTCAGCATCATATTACAAAAATTTTGAGCACATTTTAACTCCAGTCTTAACCAGAGCTCTTAATTCTCTCTTGGCAGGTCACTCGTTTCATCCTGAATCATTAACATCTATCATAGTTATGCTACCCAAACCACACTCCGATAACACTTCTTGGTCTAACTATCGCCCTATTTCCCTCCTCAATATAGATATTAAATTACTAAGATTCAAGATTCAACCAAGATCCTTGCTTCACGTTTGAACAAAATCATAGGCCACCTAATACACCCAGATCAAACGGGTTTCATACCCAAGAGACAAGCAGGAGATAATATTGGATGAGCTCTTTTACTCATTCAAGCAGCTAAATCTAGACGTATCCCAACTTGCCTTCTATCACTGGATATCCGAAAGGCATTTGACTCAGTCACATGGCCTTATATGCAATATATGCTTCAACAATGGGGTTTTGGCAATCATTTCTTGTCTTGGGTCTCCTCTCTCTATAACAACCCCAAGGCATACATCAAATACGCTGGTTACAAATCAGCAATGTTGGATATTAGAGGAGGCACGAGAAAAGGCTGTCCATTATCCCCGCTGCTTTTTGCCCTACTGATAGAACACTTGGCACAATTAATCAGATCCAACCCAGATATCAAAGGTATCGAATTAGGTGGCCACCATCACAAACTTTGTCTCTTCGCAGACGATATACTTACGGTATTTTCTTATATCACCCCCACATTTCTGCTCCTAATCTCCTCAATATATTAGATAAATTTTCACATATATCCGGACTTATAGTAAATCACACCAAATCAAACGCACTGAACATCTCTATAATACAATCAGACCTGCATCAAGCCCAACCCTCTTTACCATTCAATTGGGTTACTCGTCAATTACCATACTTGGGAGTACATCTCACCTCCTCATTATCTGATCTTTTTACAGCTAATTACCTACCTTTGTTAAAACAAACTACAGCCTTAATGAAGCAGTGGTCCTCATTAGCAATATCGTGGTTGGGACGGATAAATGCTGTGAAAATGTCAATACTACCGAAGTTCTTGTATTTGTTTAGGGTACTCCCTGTTTCTTTACCGTCATATTTTTATGTCTCACACAACGCAGAGTTATGTCTTTTATTTGGGATAAGATTAAACCACGTATTCCAAAATCTACTTTATATCTTTATATGCCTCTGATGATATCCACATAGGATGAAACTTATCAGGCTGGTTGATGCAAGCACGCTGAGAGCCGCGGATTGTTCCTTTTTGTTGCGATGAATTTTACTTCTTACCTGTAAGTAGACTACAATAAAATCTTGACTGTTTTACCTTACGGGCTTCACTATTGTTGCTTTCTTTTCATTGGTTTATTCCTGTTGATGACTGCACCAATGCATCTATCGTTAATGTGAGTCCTGAGCTTGTGACATGTGGTGACCTGATTGCTTCCATGCTGTGCCTACCAATGCTAGAGTGTGCCATTTGGACTTGCTGCTGACCTTCTGCACCATATGAGTACATCGCTTATTTCCTATGTCTTTCTGGTAAGCAGACTGATAGCACGTGGGTGTGGTGTGCTTTTCCTTTACACACTGAAGTCTGGTGGAGGTTTCCATGTCATCTGTATTGCCGATTGAATTCCATGGACTATTATTTATATTTGGACATTTATTATATTTAAGCGCTGCATCCTGACTGTTTTACTTTATATCTTAGTAAATCTTGTGGGGGATTAGGGCTACCAAACTTTTCCTCTTATTACTATGCAGCCCAATTATCAATATTAACTAAATATCACTCTACTGAGGACATACCCTTATGGGTAGCTATTGAATTCATTGACTGTGATCCCATCTTAATTGACAATCTACTATGGATTCTACCAAAGGATAGATCTCATCTTACCAAGCCCATCATGAAACATTCATTGGCTATTTGGGATAGGTTTAATGACTCACATAGCCTACGATCAAAACATAATCCCCTCCTCTCTTTTCTTGGAAATCCAGCCTTTTACCCTGCATGGAAATTCCCAAAATCTTTTTCTGCATGGTCTTCTAGAAACTTGACGAGACTTTATAAGCTATTATCTACGGATACTCTTCAAACATTTCCTATGTTATGTGAGAATCATGAACTCTCAAACAACGAGATATTCCTTTATTCACAAAGTAAGAATTTCTTTACACCTCTACTTAGTTTAAGTACATCAATTAATCAAATGTCCCAATTCGAACATATTTGTATAAGTGACCCACATGCTAGAGGGTTGATTTCATGTGTGTATCAGATTCTCATTAATAACTCTAATGTGAATATTCCTTCTTATACTGTTAAATGGGCACAGGATATGGGACGAATTTTTGACAACAATGACTGGTCTAATATTTGGTTAGCCACCAAATCATCATCTCCTAATTGTTTAGCTTTGGAAATCAATTTCAAGTTCTGGCAAGGTGGTACTTGGTACCAGCTAGAATAGCAAAATTTACTCCTTCTTATCCCAATAACTGCTTCAGAGGTTGCTCTTCACCAGGTACACATTTCCATATATGGTGGGATTGCCCGGTGGCCCAAGAAGTTTGGGAAAATACATTTGCAATGGCATCTAAGGCTCTGGATATCTCTATCACTCCAGACCCTGCCATTGCACTTCTGAATCTTAAACCAGCTTTACTCACCAGGGTACAATTCAAACTACTTATTCATATTAATACTGCTGCCAAACAAACAATAGCCAAGGCATGGAAGAACAAGAATGTAATTGTGGCAGAGGTTAAACATAGAATAAATAAAGCTCTAATTTTTGCTAAAAATGTCAGCTATCGAAGATAATAATATCAACAAATTTCGTCTAATTTGGCAACCATGGGTTAAACACTTCTTTACCTCTGATTTTGACCAGTCATTGTTGTTACCATGTTAAAATCCTTGTGTTATTGCTATTATATAACTTGTTTATATCATAAGCCAGGTCATCACCTCGAGAGATTTCTTTCTTTCTTATCTTTTTCTCTCTTCTTTTTCCTCCTTTTTTTTTCCCTTCTTATCCTTCTTCTGCCCCGTACACACGGTCGGATTTTCCGATGGAAAATGTCCGATCGGAGCGTGTTGTCGGAAATTCCGACCGTGTGTGGGCTCCATCGGACATTTTCCATCGGATTTTCCGACACACAAAGTTGGAGAGCAGGAGATAAAATTTTCCGACAACAAAATCCGTTGTCGGAAATTCCGATCGTGTGTACACAAATCCGACGGACAAAGTGCCACGCATGCTCAGAATAAATAAAGAGATGAAAGCTATTGGCCACTGCCCCGTTTATAGTCCCGACGTACGTGTTTTACATCACCGCGTTCAGAATGATCGGATTTTCCGACAACTTTGTGCGACCGTGTGTAGACAAAACAAGTTTGAGCCAACATTCGTCGGAAAAAATCCTAGGATTTTGTTGTCGGAATGTCCGAACAAAGTCCGACCGTGTGTACGGGGCATTCTCCTCTATTCTCATCTTATTTACTAAGCTAATGATGAACTTGGGATACCTTACTAATATATACACTAATATATTCCTCATCGGCTTAGGGATTAACTTATGATCTGAAGATTCCGAGAAAAAAAATTTCTCTTCACAATTTTTTTTTCCGAACTAGTTATGATTATCTAATTATTCATCAAGGAAATTGTTATATCTTTATATTATACATCACAAAATATAATAATTATAAATAACATTGTTTTCGATTTAGATTATAAATGCCCCCACCCGTCCACAGTTTGAGCCCATTTGGGGTGGATGGGTGGTCTGGAGGCATAATATAAATAGATTTTTTCTTTATTTATGCACTCCAATTTAGATCTTATTTTGGATCTTTACATATGTTACTATTCTATACAGTCTCTAAGATGCATAAGCTTTTTCTTTTAGTAAGACTAATTTGAAATATGTATATAAAATGTTAATTACATTGCCTATATCTGTATCCCATGCTTTGATACTTGTCCTAATTTGTATCTTATTTATACAAACTTCAATAAAAATATTGAACAAGAAAAACAGCAACGAGCAGACTGAATAATCCAATATGAACTGACTGAACGCACTGAAGAGCAGATACAAACCCACAAGCACAAACTGAACAGCAGAAAACTACCTGAAAACCACGAGAAAAAGCGCGAATCGTCTCTCACCAAACTTTTACTAACGCGAGATTAGCAAAAGGAGCCCAAAGGGTGCCACGCTTGGTTCAGAACTGCCCTTTTCTAGTCTCGTCGTACGTGGTGTACGTCACCGCGTTCTTAGCGATTCCGACAACTTTGTGCGACAGTGTGTATGCAAAACAAGTTTGAGCCAACATCCGTATGAAAAAATCCATGGATTTTGTTGTCGGAATGTCCGATCAATGTCCGATCGTGTGTACGGGGCATTATTCGAGGAGGGTTTCAGTGCTTATCTATAAAAATGAAACTTTTCCTGAATAGGGATGAGCTTCGAGTTCGAGTCGAACTCATGTTCGACTCGAACATTGGCTGTTCGCAAGTTCGCCGAACAGCGAACAATTTGAGGTGTTCGCGGCAAATTCGAATGCCGAGGAACACCCTTTAAAAGTCTATGGGAAAAATCAAAAGTGCTAATTTTAAAGGCTTATATGCAAGTTATTGTCATAAAAAGTGTTTGGGGACCTGGGTCCTGCCCCAGGGGACATGGATCAATGCAAAAAAGTTTTAAAAATGGACGTTTTTTCAGGAGCAGTGTTTCCTGTGTTTAGAACAGTCTGACAGCAAAATGACATTTGGAAGGAAAAAAGCCATTTAAAACTACTCGCGGCTATTGCATTGCCAGTCCGACAATACACATAGAAGTTCATTGATAAAAATGGCATGGGAATTCCCCACAGGGGAACCCCGAACCAAAATTTAAAAAAAAAATGACGTGGGGGTCCCCCTAAATTCCATGCCAGGCCCTTCAGGTCTGGTATGAATTATAAGGGGAACCCTGGCCAAAATCTTTAAAAAAATGACGTGGGGGTCCCCCTAAATTCCATACCAGACCCTTCAGGTCTGGTACGGATTTTAAGGGGAACCCCGCGCCAAGAAAAAACAACGCGTGGGGTCCCCCCAGAAATCCATACCAGACCCTTATCCGAGCACGCAACCTGGCAGGCCGCAGGAAAAGAGCGCCCCCCTCCTGAACTGTACCAGGCCACATGCCCTCAACATTGGGAGGGTGCTTTGGGGTAGCCCCCCAAAACACCTTGTCCCCATGTTGATGAGGACAAGGGCCTCATCCCCACAACCCTGGCCGGTGGTTGTGGGGGTCTGCGGGCGGGGGACTTATTGGAATCTGGAAGCCCCCTTTAACAAGGGGACCCCCAGATCCCGGCCCCCCCGTGTGAAATGGTAAGGGGGTACTTGCACCCCTACCATTTCACTAAAAAACTGTCAAAATGTTAAAAATGACAAGAGACAGTTTTTGACAATTCCTTTATTTAAATGCTTCTTCTTTCTTCTATCTTCCTTCATCTTCTTCTTCTGGTTCTTTCTCTGGCGTTCTCGTCCAGCATCTCCTCCGCTGCGTCTTCTATCTTCTTCTCCTCGGGCCGCTCTGCACCATGGCATGGGGGGAGGCTCCCGTTCTTCTCTTCATCTTCTTCATCTTCTTCTTTTCTTCTCTTCTTCTCTTCTTCATTTTCTTCTCCGGGCCGCTCCGCATGGAGGGAGGCTCCCGCTGTGTGATGGCGTCTCCTCATCTGAGGGTTCGTAAATAATGGGGGCAGGGCCACCCAGTGACCCCGCCCCCTCTGACGCACGGTGACTTGACGGGACTTCCCTGTGACGTCACAGGGAATGCCACAGGGAAGTCCCGTCATGTCCTGTGCGTCAGAGGGGGCGGGGTCACCGGGTGGCCCCGCCCCCCCCCCGTTATTTAAGAACCGTCGGCCCGAGGAGAAGAAGATAGAAGACGCCACGGAGAAGATGCTGGACGAGAACGCCGGAGGAAGAACCAGAAGAGCCAGAAGAACCAGAAGAAGAAGAAGATGAAGGAAGATAGAAAAAAGAAGAAACATTTAAATAAAGGAATTGTCAAAAACTGTCTCTTGTCATTTTTAACATTTTTGACAGTTTTTTAGTGAAATGGTAGGGGTACAAGTACCCCCTTACCATTTCACACAGGGGGGGCGAGATCTGGGGGTCCCCTTGTTAAAGGGGGCTTCCAGATTCCGATAAGCCCCCCGCCCGCAGACCCCCACAACCACCGGCCAGGGTTGTGGGGATGAGGCCCTTGTCCTCATCAACATGGGGACAAGGTGTTTTGGGGGGCTACCCCAAAGCACCCTCCCAATGTTGAGGGCATGTGGCCTGGTATGGTTCAGGAGGGGTGGGGGCGCTCTCTCGTCCCCCCTCTTTTCCTGCGGCCTGCCAGGTTGCGTGCTCAGATAAGGGTCTGTTATGGATCCTTGGGGGGACCCCACACCGTTTTTTGTTTTTTTTTGGCACGGGGTTCCTCTTAAAATCTGTACCAGACCTGAAGGGTCTGGTATGGATTTTAGGTGGACCCCCACGTCATTTTTTAAAAAAATTTTGGCCGGGGTTCCCCTTAATATCCATACCAGACCTGAAGGGCCTGGTATGGAATTTAAGGGGACCCCCACATCATTTTTTTTTTAAATTTTGGTTCGGGGTTCCCCTGTGGGGAATTCCCATGCCGTTTTTATCAATGAACTTTTATGTGTATTGTCGGACCGGCAATGCAATAGCCGCGAGTAGTTTTAAATGGCTTTTTTCCTTCCAAATGTCATTTTGCTGTCAGACTGTTCTAAACACGAGAAACATGCGCCCCTTTACAGGCATACTTTAGACACCCCCCAGCTATAAAATTTAAAGGGATATTACACTTTTATTGTTTGACTTTAAGCATTTGTTAAAATCACTGCTCCTGAAAAAACGGCCGTTTTTAAAACTTTTTTTTTGCATTGATCCATGTCCCCTGGGGCAGGACCCAGGTCCCCAAACCCTTTTTATGACAATAACTTGCATATAAGCCTTTAAAATTAGCACTTTTGATTATTCATGTTCGTGTCCCATAGACTTTAACGGTGTTCGCGTGTTCGAACAAACTTTTTTCCTGTTCGCATGTTCTGGTGCAAACCGAACAGGGGGGTGTTCGGCTCATCCCTATTCCTGAACATCAGGTACTGGTGGATACCCAAGGCAGATATTTGTTTCTTTCCTGTACCATTTATGCTGTTACATGCATAATGGCAGTGGTTTATATACCCCCCATTCTCTTTGGTGGTGTTATGAGACCTGGTGACATTTATGCTAGTTAAACCTATATAGTTACATAGTTACATAGTAGGTGAGGTTGAAAAAAGACACAAGTCCATCAAGTCCAACCTATGTGTGTGATTATGTGTCAGTATTACATTATATATCCCTGTATGTTGCGGTCATTCAGGTGATTATCTAATAGTTTCTTGAAGCTATCAATGCTCCCCGCTGAGACCACCGCCTGTGGAAGGGAATTCCACATCCTTGCCGCTCTTACAGTAAAGAACCCTCTACGTAGTTCTAGGTTAAACCTCTTTTCTTCTAATTGTAATGAGTGGCCACGAGTCTTATTAAACTCTCTTCTGCAAAAAAGTTTTATCCCTATTGTGGGGTCACCAGTACGGTATTTATAAATTGAAATCATATCCCCTCTCAAGCGTCTCTTCTCCAGAGAGAATAAGTTCAGCGCTCGCAACCTTTCCTCATAACTAATATACTCCAGACCCTTTATTAGCTTTGTTGCCCTTCCTTGTACTCGCTCCATTTCCAGTACATCCTTCCTGAGGACTGGTGCCGAGAACTGGACAGCATACTCCAGGTGCGGCCGGACCAGAGCCTTGTAGAGTGGGAGAATTATCATTTTATCTCTTGCGTTGATCCCCCTTTTAATGCATGCCAATATTCTGTTTGCTTTATTAGCAGCAGCTTGGCATTGCATGCCATTGCTGAGCCTATCATCTACTAGGACCCCCAGGTCCTTTTCCATCCTAGATTCCCCCAGAGGTTCTCCCCCCTGATGCCCCTCTGTTTATTGTAGCAGACTTAAATGGGATTCTAGACCCTACTATAGATAAGCACCCTCCATCTCTTCAGAACTCGACCCCAAGGGGTACGACTTTATCCAGGTTCCTGGATGAGATGGTGTCAAGTCTGTAGTGTGAGGCCGGGTTGCTGAGAGGGCGCCCCTTGCGGCTGAGTGCAGCGCGTCCCTGGATTTGGGTACAGGGAATGCGATGCACAGAGGTGCACGGGTTGCCAGGGATACTGCAAGCTGGCTGGTTGGCTGTAAGTAGCTAGAGTGCGTTGTGGCAGCCGTGCGGAGAGAAGTCTTGAACGGTAACAGCAGGGTAAACCAGGAACAGGGTCCGCAGCCAGGCCAGGAGTCAGATACCAAAAGACAGTCCGAGAGAGGTACAGGAACAAGCCGGGTCATACACAGAGGGCAGAAGATCGGAGAGTAGTCAGCCAAGCCGGGGTCAGAGCGAGGAGATAAACAGGAACACAGGTCAAGCCGGGCAGAGGTCAAGCAGGGGTCTTCAGAGTATACAAGGCACAGGAACACAGGAGCTGTTTGATAATCCAGCAAACTGCAAGTGGCAGGTTTAAATAGGCTGGAGGGGTGTGCCCACAAGATCAGGGCGTGCTCACTAGACTCGCCTGCCACCATGACGGTTACTGGCGGAATTGCCCATAACACGGCCATTTCCCTGACATTGCCCCCCCCAAGGGGCAACCTCCGGATGCCCAACTGGGCCCATCTTTCGGGGTAACGAACTCGGAATCTCTGCAAAAGTCTAGGAGCATGTATATTGGCTGCAGGTTCCCAAGAACTTTCTTCTGCTGGGTAACCCTTCCACTTTATAAGAAATTGAATGATCCTACCTCTCCGGCGGCAGTCCAGGATGGCCTCAACTTCATACTCTGTTTCATCTCCCACAGAAACTGGAGGCGGAGGATCTTCTTTCCTTCCTGAAAAAGGACTAGAGATAACAGCTTTAAGTAAGGAGACATGAAACACAGGGTGCACTTTATAAGAACTCGGGAGTGACAGTTCAAAGGCTACTGGATTAATCTCCCGTCTAATCTTGAATGGGCCAATAAATCTTGGTCCCAATTTCCGGGAGGGACAAGGAAGTTTAAGATTTGCCGAGGAGAGCCAAACCTCATCTCCAACCTTAAAGCTAGGGCTCTCCCCCCTCTTTTTGTCATATTGTTCCTTGTATTCCTCTTGGGCCTTTTGCATGGTTAACCGGAGAGTTTGAAAGTTAGTCTGAATGGATTTTATCCTGTCTTGAACTGCTGGAACTGAGGTCTCTGGAATGACATTAGGTAGAAATGAAGGATGGAACCCATAGTTGGCCCAAAACGGTGATTGATCGGTGGTTGAGTGTACTGAGTTATTGTATGCGAACTCCGCACAGGGGAGTAACAAGGACCAGTCATCCTGGGAAGTGGAGCAAAAACAGCGTAAATATTGTTCTAAGGTCTGATTAGTCCTGTCTGACCGTTGCTCTGGGGGTGCTAGGCAGAGGATAGGCAAACTTCAATAGACAAAACTTTGCAGAGCTCTTTCCAAAATCGGGAAGTAAATTGGACCCCTCTATCAGACACAATGCTGTCAGGAAGGCCATGAAGTCTGACTATCTCTCTTATGAAGGCCTTTGCTGTGTCTGCAGCGGAAGGAGTACCTATCATAGGCACGAAGTGTGACATCTTGGACAGACGGTCTACAACAACTAGAATTGTTGTGAATCTTTCAGAGGGTGGCAGCTCTACTATGAAGTCCATAGATATATTCCTTTATGGTTGTTCTGGTACCGGCAAAGGACGTAGCAGACCCCAAGACTTAATGTTGGACCCCTTGTTTCGCTGGCAGGTAGTGCAGGAGCTTACATACTTTTTGCAATCAGTTTTCAAGGTAGGCCACCAAAAGGATCGCTGAATAAGATCTATAGTTTTCCGTACACCGAAGTGGCCAGCAAGTTGATGATCATGTAAAGTTTGTAAGACCTGGATTCTGGCTTGTTGTGGGACAAAGATCTTGTCCTGATACCAGAGATACCCCCCCTGGCTTCTTAAAGAGGAAGTCTCTGGTTCCTGGCATTGGCGGGAGGCCTGTTCAAGAGAAGACCTTAGATCAGGTTGAATCAAAAGAAAGTTCTGTGGAGACAAGATTGTACTGGATGTTGTTTCTTCTGGGGTATCAGGAAACATTCGGGATAAAGCATCGGCCTTGCCGTTCTTGGAGCCAGGGCGGTAGGTGATGTGAAAGTTGAATCATGAAAAGAACAGAGCCCAGCGAGCTTGACGGGGTCTCAGGCGTTTGGCAGTGCGGAGGTACTCGAGGTTTCTGTGATCGGTGAATATCATTATTGGGTGCGTGGCTCCCTCAAGAAGGTATCTCCACTCTTCTAAGGCTGTCTTAATGGCCAGAAGCTCACGATCACCTACGTCGTAATTCCTCTCGGGCTGGCTCATTTTCCGGGAGGAGAAGGCCACAGGGTGAAGCAGCGACTTGGATCCCAGGCGCTGTGAAAGTACTGCTCCTGTAGCTACTTCTGAGGCATCGACCTCTAAAATATAGGGCAGGATCGGGGTGTCAAAGAATTGGTGCAGAAGTAAACAAAGACTTCAGTTTCTCAAAGGCAGATTGGGCTTCGGAGGACCACAGGAAGCGAACATGTAGGCGGGTTACTTGGGTTATGGGCGAGATGATGGAAGAAAAGTTCCTTATAAACCTTCTATAGAAGTTTGCAAACCCTACAAACCTTTGTACACCCTTCTTGTCTGACGGAGTTGGCCAGTCTAGGATTGCCTGCACTTTCTGTGGATCCATAGCTACACCACCGGTAGAGATGATGAGCCCTAGGAATTGTATGGATTTCTTTTCAAAGTCACACTTTTCTGCTTTCGCGTAAAGTCCATGTTTTCTTAGTGTGAGTAATACTGTCTTTACGTGAGTCCGATGGAGCTCCAAGGTGGTTGAGAAGATAAGGATGTCATCCAGATAGATGATGACGAAGTAGTCAAGATATTCCCGGAAGATGTTGTTTACGAAGTGCTGGAAAGTAGCCGGGGCATTACAAAGCCCAAACGGCATCACCAAATACTCAAAGTGCCCGAACCTTGTTCTGAATGCCGTCTTCCACTCATCGCCCTCACGGATGCGAACGAGGTTGTAGGCACCCCAGAGGTCGAGTTTGGTGAACACTTGGGCTGAACGAAGTCTCTGGAAGAGTTCGGGGACCGGTGGGAGTGGATATCGGTTCTTTATGGTGATTTTATTTAATTCCCTATAGTCCACACATGGTCTTAGAGTCTTATCTTTCTTTTCGACAAAGAAAATGCCGGCACCGGCAGGAGAAGAAGGACGAATGAAGCCCTTTGCCAAATTTTCGTCTATGTACTGTCGTAGTGTCCCCAATTCCACTTCAGAGAGGGGGAATATATGTCCAAATGGAACTTCGGCCCCTGGAAGCAGCTCGATAGGACAATCATATGGCCGATGTGGTGGTAGAACCTCTGCCTTTTTCTTATCAAAAACGTCCAGGAATTCGTGGTACGCCTGGGGTACATTCTGGTTAGTGGAGGATACCGACTGGACTGTCAGACAACTGGTGGTATCTCTGGATTCAGGGATGAGGCAATGTTGTTGGCAATAGGGGGAAGTGAACAGGACTTCCTTCTTGATCCAATCGATCTGGGGGTTATGGGCTTGGAGCCAAGGGATACCCAAGATAATTGGAGACATAGGTGAACTCAAAACGTCAAAACGTATGAATTCCCGATGGCCATCGGGAGAGGTAATAAGGAGAGGAGAAGTCTCTTGAGTAACAAGGCCGGAGTTAGGTAGGGTGCCATCTGCTAAACGGACTTCCAGACCCCGTTTCTTGTGGAGGAGGGGCAACCTAAGGTTCCTTGCCAGGTTCAAGTCCATGAAGCAACTGCATGCTCCAGAGTCGATTATAGCCTGGAGCCGGATCTCTGCTTCTCCCAACTGCAGTGAAATGGGAAGAACGAGTTGTGAGGGAGAAGTCCCAGAAACCTGGAAATATGCTGGAGAGTAGGTAGGTGGCTTCTTGAACTTCCTGGGACAGTCGCATAGAAAATGTCCATTTCCTCCACAATAGAGGCAAAGATTGGCTAGGATACGATGACGTCTTTCATCAGGAGTTAGTGCGGAACGTAACAGGCCAATCTGCTTGGGAACTGATCCAAAGGTGGGTGTACTGGCGGGTCTGCAGGTTTGTGATAGTTCGGACTGTCTCTCCCGCAAACGTCGATCCAGTTGGATGGATAATTGGATGAGACCCTCGAGTGTAGTGGGAATCTCGATCCTGGCCAACTCATCCTTGAGGGATTCGGAGAGTCCTAGACGGAACTGGTGCAGTAAAGCTGCCTCATTCCAGGCTGTGTCTGCGGACCACCGCCGGAAGTCCAGGGTATAGTCCTCTACTGGTCGCCTACCCTGCTGCAGAGAGTGCAGAGCGGCTTCAGCGGTGGCAGTACGCTGGGGATCCTTGTAAAGCTGTGCCATAGCTGCGAGGAATGCATCCACCGTGCAAATGACTGGACTCTTTTGTTCCCATAAGTTATGGGCCCAGGCTTGAGGTTCATCGGAAAGCAAAGAGATGAGGAACCCAACTTTAACAGTCTCTAAAGCAAAAGTCCGGGGTTGCAGGGCTAGGTACAATAGACAGGCAGTCTTGAATGATCTGAACTTTTTCCGGTCTCCAAAGAATCGCTCCGGAACGGGAACTCGAGGTTCTGGAGGCGGGAACATCATCAGGGGAGCCGCAGAGGATTGTTCGTGAGCAGGTGACTCTGACAGGTGTTGCAACTTATCCGTTAGTTGCAGATAACCTTCCTGTAATTTCTGAACTGCTTGGGTCAGAGTGATGGCTTGTTGGCACAAAGTCTCTAATGGGGACGCACCTCCGCCGGCCTCAGTCATGGCTGGATTATACTGTCAAGTCTGTAGTGTGAGGCCGGGTTGCTGAGAGGGCGCCCCTTGCGGCTGAGTGCAGCGCGTCCCTGGATTTGGGTACAGGGAATGCGATGCACAGAGGTGCACGGGTTGCCAGGGATACTGCAAGCTGGCTGGTTGGCTGTAAGTAGCTAGAGTGCGTTGTGGCAGCCATGCGGAGAGAAGTCTTGAACGGTAACAGCAGGGTAAACCAGGAACAGGGTCCGCAGCCAGGCCAGGAGTCAGATACCAAAAGACAGTCCGAGAGAGGTACAGGAACAAGCCGGGTCATACACAGAGGGCAGAAGATCGGAGAGTAGTCAGCCAAGCCGGGGTCAGAGCGAGGAGATAAACAGGAACACAGGTCAAGCCGGGCAGAGGTCAAGCAGGGGTCTTCAGAGTATACAAGGCACAGGAACACAGGAGCTGTTTGATAATCCAGCAAACTGCAAGTGTCAGTGGCAGGTTTAAATAGGCTGGAGGGGTGTGCCCACAAGATCAGGGCGTGCTCACTAGACTCGCCTGCCACCATGACGGTTACTGGCAGAATTGCCCATAACACGGCCATTTCCCTGACAGATGGGCTTGTCTGATCTGTGGCGTCTTCAAAATCCTGATGTTGTTAAATTGTTTTCTTGCTTTTCTAAGATGCTTGGAGTTCTTTCTAGGATATATTTGTGTGTGGGGTCACCACAGGCTGTTTCCCTAGCATCTCATGCTCAATATGACCCGAGAGGGAAATCTGAACATTCTCTACTGATTCTGTGGATGTTGGCTAAGCCATGAACGAATCTGCTGAGGGCTCCATGGCTTTAAATGCTTTCTGGTTAAATCTAATACCACAGGGTAGCAATATTGGGCACCAAATTATGCATTTATTTGTGGATAATGATTTGCAAGAGGGCCTGCTGGTTAAGTGGGACACTTTTAAATGTTTCTAATGAGAGGTGTTTATTTCTACAATTAATAACATTAAAACCACTATGAAGCGGCATGGGGTACAGTTGGCCCAACATCTTCGGAGGCTAGAACAGGAATACATCTCACATCCCTCTAATAACTCCAGGGCGGATTGGCTATCAGCCCAAGATGCCTTGACTCATGTGATCCAATCTAATGCCACGTACACATGGCCGGACTTCCCGACAGAAAAAGTCCGATGAGAGCTTTTGGTCGGACATTCCGACCGTGTGTATGCCCCATTGAACTTTTTCTGTCGGCATTTCCGACGGACTCAGATATAGAACATGTTCTAAATCTTTCCAACGGAAATGCCGATGGAGTTTAGCACGTTGGCAAGTCCGCTCGTATGTACGTGGTATAAGACAGAGAAAAAAGTGATTTTTCGCTAAAGCCACTTTTTTTTTTTTTTGAAGAGGGGGAACAGACTGGTCGGTGGACGGCTCCTACCTGAGATTGATGGATGGCCATCTTGCTATTACATCTGACACCGTAATGGCTAAATTAGTCCATTCTTATACAGATTTGTATGCATGTAAGGTATCCTTTACCCAAGCTGAATTAGATGACTATCTACAAAGCATTTCTATGCTCCGAATTACAGATGTGCAGAGAACCCAACTAGATGCCCCAAGTACATTTCATTCTGTGCATCCAAAGCCCCAGTCCATGATGGGCTCCCCATTGAAGTCTATCAACAATATGCTGTCCTGCTTTTACCACAGTTGCTGAAGGTCTTTAATGAGGCAAAGGATAGACACTAATTGCCTCTATATTCAGAGCATAACTTCTAACACTTGATAAACCTTCCAGTGAACCTAACTCTTACTGCACAATTTCACTCCTCTAAACAGACATCAAAATATTGGCCGGTGCTGGCTTGCAGGTTTAATAAAGTGATCTCCAGTATAATCCATCCTGACCAGGTGGGCTTCATGCCCAACAAGTCCACAGCAGTAAACCTAAGACACGTTAACATGCAGACTCCAGATGAGAATAAGGGTAACAGAATTTTGCTGTCACTTGATGCCCACAGAGCCTTTGACAGTGTGGAGTGGCCATTTCTGTGGGCGGTCTTGGCTAAACTTGGCTTTGAGGTTGGTTTTTATCCTGGGTACTTCTATATTACCACTTTAAGGTGACCATATGGGAGGGGGGCGTATCCTGTATTTTAATTAGGCAGGGGTACCAGACAGGGATGCCCTCTATCTCCTCTTTTATTTGCTTTGGCTATAGAGCCTTTGGCAACCCGTATTCGGGCTGATGATGCCATTGTAGGATTTAGATTTGGCTCCAGGCAAGAGAAAATTATATTATAGGCCAACGATATGCTCTTATTGTTGAGTGACTCTGACCCCTCATTACATAAAGTTTTGCATACTATACAAGACTATGGCAAGTACTCTGGTCTTACCATTAATTGGACAAAATCGGCTCTGTTGCAGATGGATTCTGCACTTAACCCCCAATTAGCATAATTTTGTCCTGTCCTAGTTGTCTCAGCATTTAAATATATGGGGATTATTATCTTCAGAGCCTTAACAGATAAATACTTAACAGTTAAATATTTTACCTCTTCTCTCTAGCTTTTGAGATAGGGTGAAGATATGGTCCAAACTGTGGCTTTCAATGGCTGCCAGAGCAAATCTAATTAAGATGATAATGATGCCCTAGCTGCTATATTTTCTTCACAGCACCCCAGTATTTATCCCATTTCATATATTCAGAGTGGTCAACTCTATACTAGGATCAAGCAAGGATCAAGCTGGAGCAATTGCAAAGGGCAAAGGATGGGGGGAGGCTTAACTTTTCCCAACCCATGGCTTTACTTTTTAGCCTCTCAGCTACAGCATCTAGTGGGGGAGGGAGAGGGATCAATGTCTTTACCAAGCAACTATAGACCTGTTAGTTTAACTTCTATAGTTGGGAAGATACTGGAAAGTTTAATAAAAGACCACATAGAAGAGTTCTTACTGGAAAAAAATATTTTAAGCAACAGACAGCATGGATTCATGAAAGACAGACGTTGTCAGACAAGCCTGATTTCTTTTTATGAAGAGGTAAAACCTTGGGCAGAGGGGTGGCTGTGGATGTAGTATACATGAATTTTGCAAAAGCGTTCCCCACACATGACTAATATGTAAGGTAAAGTCTACAGGCTTGGAAAGATCAGTTTGTAAATAGATAGAAAACTGACTAAAAGACCCAATTCAGAGAGTGGTTAATGATTCTTACTGTGAATGGTCTAAGGCTTTGGTCATCAACCCTGTCCTCAGAGCCCACTAACAGGCCAGGTTTGCAAGATAACTGAAACACATCACATGTGATATCATTTGCTGCTCAATGATTGCAGTATTCTAGTCTGAATCTCCCCAAGGTTATACATAAAACCTGGCCTGTTAGTGGGTCCTGAGGACAGGGTTGATGACCACTGGTCTAAGACTGTCAGTGGTGTACCCCAAGGTTCAATGTCGGGACCCTTTTTTTTATAAATATTTATAAATGATATAAGGTCTGGGATCAAAAGTACCATTTTTAATTGGGCGACTATGTGGCAAATGAGGTTTAATGTTGATAAATGTAAAGTTATGCATTTTTGGGGCTAAGAATATGCATGCATCATACATACAAGGGTAGTACAACTGGGGGAATTCATAGTGGAGAAGGATCTGGGGGTTGTGGTAGATCATAAGCTTAATAATAACATGCAATGCCAAACTGTGGTTTCCAAAGCGAGAAAAGTCCTTTCTTGTATTAAGAGAGGTATGGATTCCAGAGAGAGAGAGATATCATTTTGCCCCTGTACAGATCAGTAAGACCTCATCTGGAATATGCAGTTCAGTTTTGGGCACCAGTGCTCAAAAAGGATGTCGGGGAACTGGAGAAAGTGCTGAGAAGGACAACCAAACTGATAAGAGGCATGGCGGAGTTCAGTTATGAGGAAAGATTTGAGGAACTGATTTTATTCTCTCTTGAGAAGAGGAGATTGGGGGGGATATAATCAACATGTGCAAATAAATAAGGGGTCCATATAGTGAACTTAGTGTTGAGTTATTCACTTTAAGGTCATCACAGAGGACAAGGGGGCACTCTTTATGTTTAGAGGAAAAGAGATTTCATCTAGAAATAAGGAAAGGTTTCTTCACAGTAAGAGCTGGTAAAATGTGGAATAGACAGAGGTGGTTCTGGCCAGCTCAGTAGATTGCCTTAAAAAGGCCTGGATTCTTTCCTAAATGTACATAATATAACTGGGTACTAACATCTATAGGTAAAGTTAATCAAGGGAATATCATATTGCCTCTCGGGGGGATCAGGAAGGATTTTTTTCCCCTGCTGTAGCAAATTGGATCATGCTTTGCTGGGGTATTTCACCTTCTTTTGGATCAGCTGTGGACATAGGATTGTGTATATGGATTTGTATGATTTATTTATTTATTTATTTTATTGGTTGAACTAGATGATGTTGTTTTTTTTTTCAACCTAACAAACTATGTTACTATGTTTCTATGTATCACTAATTTCCATGGACCTTCCTTCTCCTTTCTCTCTTTTTTCCCTGCTTGGTGTTTCACCCATCTTCCATCTTCTTCCATTCACATCCACTCTAAAATCCAACCCCCTTTACTTAGTTGCATTATTTTTAAATTAGGGGCCTTTGTGGAGCCCTGGCCCATGCTCAGCCCCATGACAATGAGCATCATATACTGTATACTGTAGCCTCACATAAGGCCGGTATACTGTTATTACTAAAATATGGTATCCTATATGGACTGATCGTGGTCCATTGCCCAGAGTCATTTGTTTATTTTTTGCTTATGTCACAACCATTTACTAATCATTGATCTCATATCATGTGAATTGGATGCGGAGAAACCCACATCAAAATTTGCATAGGTGTGAACCCAGCCTAAGGCTGTAGGCACCCTTACATAAAAACAATTACTTGGTGCCAACAGTAGGCAAATATGCGGCCTCCCGGTGGGTGGGCCTTGATGCCGAGAGGCCACATATTTGCATCCTGAATGTAAACACAACTGGGCCGTGAAAGCACGCTCAGTGCGCTTCCAGGACATTTACTGGCGACTAACGGAAAACCCCCAATCACTACATGTGATTGAAAGCTTTCCGATCATGTGACAGCCAATCATGGCGATCACATGATCATGAAACCCCACCTCCTGGCATTTGAAATTCTTTAGAACTAGGAGGCGCAGGTGCCAAGGGGTTAAAA
This sequence comes from Lithobates septentrionalis, assembly GCA_037952835.1. NCBI lineage: Eukaryota > Metazoa > Chordata > Amphibia > Anura > Ranidae > Lithobates > Lithobates septentrionalis. The sequence continues at coordinate 2,881,353 of JBBDGP010000111.1, read as the reverse complement.
TATGCATTTCCTGATGGCCTGGATCTTTGTGTGGTGTAGTTCTCTACATATCAAACAGCTCTGAAAACAAATAGTCAAATGAGGAAAATCAGCAATTTATAAATGTATGATATGCATGGCTATCACAAGTTTTAAAAAAGCAAAAAAAAATCAAAACTTTTTTTTTTAAGTGGACATACAGTATACCATATAGATCTTGTATAAATCATAAAGTGCATAAAGGACATATAGATCATAGACATAATATATACAACTAGTAGAAATATCTGTCCAGTAGCAGGGAAATAGCCCACCTTTACAATATTTTAAATTAACTGTTCTTTTCCATTTACAACAATATGCAGTTTAATGTGCAATCCAATCATGTTTGCATCTTCAAAGGACTGATACTTTAAATTCAGGTAATCTTATATTTATCAAGAACATAATTTTCTTCAGCGAGAATGTTTCCTAATGAATCATTCAAGCCATTTCATGTACAAAGAATCATTACTGAAATATATTCCAATGTTTCAAGTATCATTATCCCATCAAATGACCTATAGTAGACTGATTACTTCTTTTATATTGGCACTTTAGTTTTTTCTTATGACCACAACATAAAATAATCAAGAATGTAAGTAGTATACAAATCCTTACAAACAGACTCTTGTAGGTGGTATCAAAACAGCTAGTTTAACAAATGCCTCTACTGAAATATATAAGAATATTGAAATGTGTTTTGTCCAAAACGCAAACCATCATAATAGGTACGTTTATTTCTACACTATTATTTAGATTATTTTAAATCCTAGTGTTGTCCCTGTCATTATCTCCAGCAGGTATTATAGACCCCTTGTGCATTAGTGGCTATAAAAAAACTACCAAAACAGAAAAATAAAAAAGGTGCCATAGCTGACATCCTTCTGGAATGCTAGTTGCCTGATTGTCACATCAATTCCCTGGTCTTTTTAGCTTCACTTATTCACCTGAAATAAATATGCAGTAATGTCATAGTTGTATTAACAGCAGTGTGACACATGTGTAGTACTACCCCCTTGGGGACCGCTTGGTTAAAAAGGTTTTCATTTACTCTTGAGGACCCAACTGAGTTTTTTTCCCTCTTTTGCTGACACCACCAAGCAAGATCTTTATAAAGAAAACAAGGGTATCAAACAATTTAACATTACACTGTGATGAGCATAACATGAACAGAATTTACTTAAACAGTACTCTATGCTATAAGCATTTTATGTCAATGGTAATTCTAGTAAACCTGATTTTGGTATAAAACAGGACCTCTTTTCCTTTAATTAGTCCTACAGAACAGAAAAATATAAGCATTCAGCCCCAGCTCTGGATATGGAAAAGGTCCGCCCTGAGAACATAAGCAGAGAAATAATATTGAAACTAAATCTCAAGGGCATCCTGAGCCAAGGACAAAAGTTTACTGTTGCAACATAAACCTAGAAGTAAAGCATAGCATATTTGATTGGCCAAAAGTTGGAGCTCTTTTGATGGTGCACTCGGAATTCCTTATGGTTTTCTCTTCTGTGAAATTATTTGCAAGTGAGAAGACATAAACTGAAAAGTTGCATAAACTTTGGAGTTCCCCTTTAATGATCTCCTGGTCAGCGTAGCAGCTAGCGATATTAAAGGTGTGAGTTTAATTTGAAGAAAAGAGTGAATGTTCCTGTGTGGGAAATCCACAGCTGCAGCTGCTTATATGTAGGGAAGGTAAGGTACTTGCAAAACATCTCTTACTTTAAGTACAGCAACTATTTTATAATCCAAACTGAGTGCAGAAATTAGTAACATGGGACCAGCAGTTCTTTAACAATGTGACAAGCACTGTGATGATAATCCAACTGCTATTCATCAGCACTGCTGGAGTCTCTTATTGTATCCAAATGGTAAAAGTCTTGCTTATAGTGGGAGCGTGCACTGATTTCCTCTCTCTCTACATTCGTCACATGTCTTTTGTGTCCAAACAGTATAAATTCCTATCCAAAACCAGTCTGTATAAGAGGGATACTTCCCTGGACTCTGAATTACCTACAGGGCGGGTGAACAGGCAGACAGTTCAACAAGATATATGGTTCACTCTCACCTACTCCTGTTGATCAGCAGTCTGGCAGTGACCTTCAGTATAATGGCTTTAAATGTCCTTCACAGGCTCCGCTCTAATGTCTGTCTCCTCAACTGCGCACATGGCAAAAGGCTCTATAGCTAATCGGCACACTTTGACACGGCGCTCCTGCTTCCTTCACACTTGCTACACCACCCGGTCTCTCTTTCTCCTTTTGGCAGCACCCGATCAGCCTCCTCCTCCCTCATGCTCTCTGGTCCAGTGCTCTCCAGCACTTCCCCTTCTCTCCTCTTCCTGTGCGTGCCCTTTTCCTTTTTTATGGCCCCTCCTTTCATTAAAGTACTTGGGTAATGTAGTCCAGCTTCATCAAAAGTACTTGGAGATTTTTTCCAACAGCATACGAATCCCAGAACTCCCTGTGAGGACTTTCTGTGTTCTGAAATGACTTGGTTCCGAAACATGCCACGTTGTGGCCATTTTTGAATATAGCACCTGTAACAGTCACAGGTGTTACACATATATATTTACTAAATGTATAAAAAGCCGCGCATTAAAAATGATCAATCAAATATTAAATTGTGAAATAGTCCTTATGATTAAATGTCCAACACCAAATTAGGTGAACAAAAATTAAATGGTGAAAATTTTTTTTCTGAAAATGTTGTTTTCAATAATCAATAGCTGATGGTAGAAGTTCAGGTAACACACTTCCTGTTAGATGAAATGCTTACCAGATAACAAGCCAAATAAAACAGGTGGCTATGAACCCAGCCTGGGCCTTTGGGGAACCTTTCCGGATACGTTCAGGACAAATTTCACTCACAGACCGACCTGGATCCATGAAGGTTGTACCCAAAAATTTTTTTAGGATAACATAGCGTAATACTGACACAAATACGTAATATTGAAGAAAAAAAGTTTTATGAAAATATAGATGTGACACTCCACCAGTCAGTGATAAATCATATAAATCATACACCATCCAGTGCCCATAGGCACAGACGAAATAGTGAAGTGAGTGACATCAACTTTGCAAAACAGTGAAAAATCTCCTATATGGAGAGCTGGTGCAGAAATCCATCCAAAAAAGCCGCTTACCAGAGGTAAAACCAAAGAGGCATGTGATTGACCACCAGGTGACAGATGGAAAAAACAGGGAAGGAATCTGAGGCCGCTTACCAGAATTAATATAAAAATGGGCATATAACTGATCAGCAGAAGATAAGTGAAAGGAATACCAAGGTGCAGCAAACCGCATGAAAGTCCTGCTTACCAGACAACAGGCTCTATAATGGCAGATTGATTTCTTCACAGAACCGGCTTCCTGGCATAGGGCTGCGGGGATCCATTAGGCCATCCATAGCTCGGGCTCCACAGTGGACATATGGTAAAAAATTATGGCAATAGTGTAATACGTAAAAACTATTTATTAAATAAAAGAATAACACTTACAGTGTAGCAAGATAAAAACGCAACGCCGGCCGGCATACGAACAAGCTCCCGCCCTCAGTAAGGCAGTGTGGTAACGTCAGCACGTCCCCCAGATGCGTTTCGTCATAGGCTGACGTTCTCAATGGGGAACGGGCAGCGTGCTGAACCACCACTAAATATACAAACCCCAAGCCTCGCTCTGAGTCCCGCTGTTGGAAACACATTGCACCATCTTGGATATGGGCACAACCCGTGTATGTTCTCCTAGGAGAACATCGCTCTGGGTCCCGCCGTGGGAGTAACAAGGTGTCAACTTGAATATAGGCACAAACAATATTTATGTTCTGGGGAGGAGAAAAAAAGGGCCCCGGCAACTCCAAAAAGGAGTGTGAATATCCCACCAGCCCTTACACATCTCTTACCATTTAGCTGTTAAGGAGAGATGTGTAAGGGCTGGTGGGATATTCACACTCCTTCGTTTCGTCATAGGCTGACGTTCTCAATGGGGAACGGGCAGCGTGCTGAACCACCACTAAATATACAAACCCCAAGCCTCGCTCTGAGTCCCGCTGCGGGAAACACAGAACACCATCTTGGATATGGGCACAACCCGTGTATGTTCTCCTAGGAGAACATCGCTCTGGGTCCCGCCGTGGGAGTAACAAGGCATCAACTTGAATATTGGCACAAACAATATTTATGTTCTAGGGGAGGGGAAAAAAAGGGCCCGGCAACTCCAAAAAGGAGTGTGAATATCCCACCAGCTCTTACACATCTCTTACCATTTAGCTGTTAAGGAGAGATGTGTAAGGGCTGGTGGGATATTCACACTCCTTTTTGGAGTTGCCGGGGCCCTTTTTTTCCCCTCCCCTAGAGCATAAATATTGTTTGTGCCTATATTCAAGTTGACGCCTTGTTACTCCCACTGCGGGACCCAGAGCGATGTTCTCCTAGGAGAACATACACGAGTTGTGCCCATATCCAAGATGGCGCTCTGTGTTTCCCGCAGCGGGACTCAGAGCGAGGCTTGGGGTTTGTATATTTAGTGGTGGTTCAGCACGCTGCCCGTTCCCTATTGAGAACGTCAGCCTATGACGAAACGCGTCTGGGAGGGACGTGCTGACGTCACCACGCTGCCTTACTAAGGACGGGAGCTTGTTCGTATGCTGGCCGGCGTTGCATTTTTATCTTGCTACACTGTAAGTGTTATTCTTTTATTCAATAAATAGTTTTTACGTATTACACTATTGCCATAATTTTTTACCATACGTGCACTGCGGAGCCCGAGCTATGGATGGCCTAATGGATCCCCGCAGCCCTATGCCAGGAAGCCGGTTCTGTGAACAAATCAAACTGCCATTATAGAGCCTGCTGTCTGGTAAGCAGGACTTTCATGCGGTTTGCTGCACCTTGGTATTCCTTTCACTTATCTTCTGCTGATCAGTTTTATGCCCATTTTTATATTAATTCTGGTAAGCGCCTCAGATTCCTTCCCTGTTTTTTCCATCTGTCACCTGGTGGTCAATCACATGCCTCTCTGGTTTTATCTCTGGTAAGCGGCTTTTTTGGATGGATTTCTGCACCAGCTCTCCATATAGGAGATTTTTCACTGTTTTGCATGGTTGATGTCACTCACTTCACTATTTCGTCTGTGCCTATGGGCACTGGATGGTGTATGATTTATATGATTTATCACTGGTGGAGTGTCACATCTATATTTACATAAAACTTTTTTATTCAATATTACGTATTTTTGTCAGTATTACGCTATGTTATCCTAAAAAAATTTTTGGGTACAACCTTCGTGGATCCGATTTGGTCTGCGAGTGAAATTTGTCCTGGATGTATCCGGAAAGGTTCCCCAAAGGCCCAGGCTGGGTTCATAGCCACCTGTTTTATTTGGCTTGCTATCTGGTAAGCATTTCATCTAACAGGAAGTGTGTTACCTGAACTTCTACCATCAGCTATTGATTATTGAAAACAACATTTTCAGGAATTTTTTTTTTCACCATTTAATTTTTGTTCACCTTATTTGGTGTTGGACATTTAATCACAAGGACTATTTCACAATTTAATATTTCATTGATCGTTTTTAATGCGCGGCTTATTATACATTTGCTTTATTATTGGTGTAGTTCACTTATAGCTGCAGCTTCAGGTTTAGGTTTCTAGCGCAGTTTTCTTCTTTTTTTCTTAATATATATTTACTAAGTTGGTCTAATAGTAATTTCATAGTGACTTAGATTTGCTAATCTGAATTTTTTTCATTCTGAGTTGCGCTCTTTGCTAGATGACATTAAATGAGATAATATCCTAAGAACAAAGAACACTGAGGAAAAATAGGAGTACTTTAAGAGCATACTAAAAAAAGATATTGGCCAGTGCATTCCAACTTGAAATATGTTTAAAAGAGATTAAAAAAAACCTGGGTGGCTAAACTCTAACGTAAAAATGCATATAAAGCAAAAGAAAAGGCCTTCAAAAAATACAAGGCTGAGGGGTCATTGTTAGCATTTCAACTTTACAAAGAATGCAAAAAGAAATGTAAGAGTGAAATCAGGGCACCTAAGATAGGATACGAAAGGCACATAGTGGATGAGAGTAAAAAAAAAATCCAAGAAATTCTTTAAGTATATAAATAGTAGGAAAGCGAGGCCAGAACTTATTGGCCCCATAAAAGATGATGAAGGAAATTTGGCTAAAAAGGACAGAGAGAAGGCAAAGGTTTTGGATATATTCTTCTCCACAGTCTTCACAATTGAAACAGGGGATACATTAATCAAGACTGTAATGTTAATTTTAATAACATGTCACAGAAAGCACCCTTATGGCTAACAGAAGACAGATTTAGATATAAACTTGAAAAACTTAACACAAAACAAGTCATCGGGACCAGATGGCTTACACCCGAGGGTCATTAAGGAGCTCAGCCAGATGATAGCCAGACCATTGTTCCCAATTTTTATGGACAGTTTACTGACTGGAATGATGCCAGCTGATTGGAAAAAGGCCAATGTGGCACCGATATTTAAAAGAGGGCCAAGACATATCCCTGGAAACTACAGGCCAGTTAGCCTAACATCAATAGTCTGCAAGTTATTGGAGGGGATGATAAGCGACTATATACAAGATTTTAGTAATGGAAACAGTATCATTAGCAGCAATCTGCATGAATTCATGAACAATCTGGAGGACGATACAAAGTTAAGCAGGGCAATAACTTATACACATGATGTAGAAACCTGCAAGAAGAACTAAACAAAATAATGGGTCTGGCAACTACATGTCAAATGAGGTTTATTGTTTCAAAATGTAAGGTAATGCATTTGGGTGCCAAAAATATGAATGCAAGTTACTGGCTAGGGGGAGAACCTCTGGGGGAATCTAGGATAAAGATGGACCTGGGTGTCCTAGTAGATGACAGGCTCAGCAATGGCATGCAATGCCAGGCTGCTGCAAGCAAAGCCAACATAATATTGGCATGAATTAAAAAGGGGATTCACTCCAGAGATAAACGGATTATCCATCCATCCATTATTATCCATCGGACATTTTCCATCGGATTTTCTGACACACAAAGTTGGAGAGCAGGAGATAAAATTTTCCGACAACAAAATCCGTTGTCGGAAATTCCGATCGTGTGTACACAAATCCGACGGACAAAGTGCCACGCATGCTCAGAATAAATAAAGAGATGAAAGCTATTGGCCACTGCCCCGTTTATAGTCCCGACGTACGTGTTTTACGTCACCGCGTTTAGAACGATCGGATTTTCCGACAACTTTGTGCGACCGTGTGTAGACAAAACAAGTTTGAGCCAACATCCGTCGGAAAAAATCCTAGGATTTTGTTGTTGAAATGTCCGAACATAGTCCGACCGTGTGTGCGCCCTATTAGAGCGACTGAACTTCCAAGTGTACTTTCAGTGGACTTTCAAATGCACTTGCAGTGCAAAGTGGATTTGCCTTTCGTAAATAACCCCCATATTTTTGTGAACACTTATTATTTATAAAGAAACAAATACTGAGCTGAGTGAGTCAATCTGCAATTTTTTTGATTTTACCTGTGCAATGTCTCTTTTTTCTTGAAAATAAAAAAGCGTGTGATTCATTTTGCAAGGGCAAATCTATCCATACTTTACTCCAGGGTTTTTAGTCTGTATAAAGGCCATTTATTTTTCTACTCAAATTTGTGTTTTGAGAAAATGTAAAAAAACTGGTACCTGGCCACACACTACTCAATTTATACCAGTGGGGCCAGGACACAACCAGAAAATGGATAACTTCACATTATTTGCATTTTATTTTGCATTTTTCTAATTGTAGATAGGCACATAATTAAAAAAATGCTTCTTCAATAATTTGTCCTGTCTGGTCCAAAAAATCCAATCCATTCCAGGATCTAATGTTGGTGGGTATTTGGTATATAGTACTGTTTGTTTTTTTTCTGTTTTTTTTAAGCTATTTGTAAAAATGAAATGTCAATTCACATGTAGCTACATACAAAGATACCAGCCTGGCACACCAGGCATATACAGTAGAATTCTGGAATATGTTTTAATGTGATGTGTGCCTCATTCAATAACCATTAGGGATGAGCCCAACACCCCTTAAAGTCTATGGGACACGAACATGAAAAATCAAAAGTGTTTAAGTGTTTAAAGGCTTATGTGCAAGTTATTCCCATAAAAAAGTGAATGAGGGCCTGGGTGCTGCCCCAGGGGACATGTATCAATACAAAAAAAGTTTTTGAAATTGCAGTTTTTTCAGGAGCAGTGATTTTAATAATGCTTAAAGTGAAACAATAAAAATGAAATATTCCTTTAACCACTTCAGCCCCAGAAGGATTTACCCCCTTCCTGACCAGAGCACTTTTTACAATTTGGCACTGCGTAGCTTTAACTGACAATTGCGCGGTCATGCAATTCTGTACCCAAACGAAATTTGCGTCCTTTTCTTCCCACAAATAGAGCTTTCTTTTGATGGTGTTTGATCACCTCTGCCGTTTTTATTTTTTGCGCTATAAACGGAAAAAGACTGAAAAAAAATTATATTTTCTACTTTTTGTTATAAAAAAAATCCAATAAACTCAATTTTAGTCATACATTTAGGCCAAAATGTATTCAGCCACATGTCTTTGGTAAAAAAATGTCAATAAGCGTATATTTATTGGTTTGCGCAAAAGTTATAGCGTTTACAAACTAGGGTACATTTTCTGGAATTTACACAGCTATTAGTTTATGACTGCCTATGTCATTTCTTGAGGTGCTAAAATGGCAGGGCAGTACAAAACCCCCCCAAATGACCCCATTTTGGAAAGTAGACACCCCAAGGAAATTGCTGAGAGGCATGTTGAACCCATTGAATATTTATTTTTTTGTCCCAAGTGATTGAATAATGACAAAAAAAAAATTACAAAAAGTTGTCACTAAATGATATATTGCTCACACAGGCAACAGCCTATGTGGAATTGCACCCCAAAATACATACAGCTGTTTCTCCTGAGTATAGGGATACCACATGTGTGGGACTTTTTGGGAGCCTAGCCGCGTACGGGGCCCCGAAAACCAAGCACCGCCTTCAGGATTTCTAAGGGCGTAAATTTTTGATTTCACTCCTCACTACCTATCACAGTTTTGAAGGCCATAAAATGCCAAGATGGCACAAAACCCCCCCAAATGACCCCATTTTGGAAAGTAGACACCCCAAGCTATTTGCTGAGAGGCAAGTTGAGTCCATGGAATATTTTATATTTTGACACAAGTTGCGGGAAAGTGACAATTTTTTTTTTTTTTGCACAAAGTTGTCACTAAATGATAAATGGCTCAAACATGCCATGGGCATATGTGGAATTACACCCCAAAATACATTCTGCTGCTTCTCCTGAGAACGGGGATACCACATGTGTGGGACTTTTTGGGAGCCTAGCTTCATACGGGGCCCCGAAATCCAATCACCGCCTTCAGGATTTCTAAGGGCGTAAATTTTTGATTTCACTCCTCACTACCTATCACAGTTTCGAAGGCCAAAAAAAGCCAAGATAGCACAAACCCCCCCCCAAAATGACCCCATTTTGGAAAGTAGACACCCCAAGCTATTTGCTGAGAGGCATGGTGAGTATTTTGCAGCTCTCATTTGTTTTTGAAAATGAAGAAAGACAAGAAAAATGTATTTATTTTTTATTTTTTCAATTTTCAAAAGTTTGTGACAAAAAGTGAGGTCTGCAAAATACTCACTATACCTCTCAGCAAATAGCTTGGGGTGTTTATTTTCCAAAATGGGGTCATTTGGGGGGGGGGGGTTTGTGCCATCTGGGCATTCCATGGCCTCCGAAACTGTGATAGGCAGTGAAGAGTGAAATCAAAAATTTACGCCCTTAGAAAGCCTGAAGGCTTTGCTTGGTTTTCGGGGTCCCGTACGCGGCTAGGCTCCCAAAAAGTCTCACACATGTGGTATCCCCGTACTCAGGAGAAGCAACAGAATTTATTTTGGGGTGTAATTTCACATATTTCCATGGCATATTTGAGCAATATATCATTTAGTGACAACTTTGTGCAAAAAAAAAAAATTGTCTTTTTCCCGCAACTTGTGTCACAATATAAAATATTCCATGGACTCGACATGCCTCTCAGCAAATAGCTTGGGGTGTCTACTTTCCAAAATGGGGTCATTTGGGGGGGGGTTAAACTGTCCTGGCATTTTATGCACAACATTTAGAAGCTTAAGTCACACATCAGCCACTCTTCTAACCACTTGAAGACAAAGCCCTTTCTGACACTTTTTGTTTACATGAAAAAATTATTTTTTTTTGCAAGAAAATTACTTTGAACCCCCAAACATTATATATTTTTTTTAAAGCAAATGCCCTACAGATTAAAATGGTGGGTGTTTCCTTTTATTTTTTCACACAGCATTTGCGCAGCGATTTTTCAAACACATTTTTTGGGAAAAAAACACACTTTTTTAAATTTTAATGCACTAAAACACACTATATTGCCCAAATGTTTTATGAGATAAAAAAGATGATCTTAGGCCGAGTACCAAACATGACATGCTTTAAAATTGCGCACAAACGTGCAGTGGCAACAAACTAAATACATTTTTAAAAGCCTTTAAAAGCCTTTACAGGTTACCACTTTAGATTTACAGAGGAGGTCTACTGCTAAAATTACTGCCCTCGATCTGACCTTCGTGGTGATACCTCATATGCATGGTGCAATTGCTGCTTACATTTGACGCCAGACCGACGCTTGCGTTCGCCTTTGCGCGAGAGCAGGGGGTGACAGGGGTGCTTTTTTTTTTTTTCTTTATTATTTTTTTGCTTTTTAATCTTATTTTTAAACCGTTCCTTTCGTTTTTATTTTTTTAAATCATGTTTATTGTTATCTCAGGGAATGTAAATATCCCCTATGATAGCAATAGGTAGTGACAGGTACTCTTTTTTTAAAAAATTGGGGTCTATTAGACCCTAGATCTCTCCTCTGCTCTCAAAACATCTGACCACACCAAGATCGGTGTGATAAAATGCTTTCCCAATTTCCCAATGGCGCTGTTTACATCGGGTGAAATCTAAGTCATGAAATGCTTGTAGCTTCCGGTTTCTTAGGCCATAGAGATATTTGGAGCCATTCTGGTCTCTGATCAGCTCTATGGTCAGCTGGCTGAATCACCGGCTGCATTTTCAGGTTCCCTGTTGGGACAGGAGAGCCAGAGAAAAACATGGAAGACGGTGGGGGGGGGGAATTCCCTCCCACTGCTTATAAAAGCAGTCTAGAGGCTAATTAGCTGCTAGGATTGCTTTTACATGAAAGCTGAACGCTGGCTGAAAAGAATGATACCAAGATGATACCTAAACCTGCAGGCATCATTCTGGTATAACCACTCAAAGTCCAGCAACATACCAGTACGATGCTGGTCCTTGTTGGGCATATATTGTAAACTTTTTTTTCATGCAGCCTGTGGGCTGAAGGAAAAAAAGATATTGATTGGTGGGTATGCCCACCATTAGAATACCTCCCTTCATCCACCCACTTCTAATGATGGGCATACATGCACCGTTTATATATGCCGAAGCATGGGGAAATCCTCCCACAAAAGGCAGGAGCAAATCGCTCCTCCAACCACTGCTGCCCCCACGCTTCGCAATATATGCTGTAGTATATAACTGTGTGTAAAGTATGTAAAGTATGTAACTGTGGTGGTGAAATCATCTCCGACAGCGCTGGAGTCACGGCTTTATGTATCGTGGGAGCAAACGCTGTTGCTGTCAAGATAAATAAATCCGCGCTGCAACTAAATGGCGTACCTGCTAAGCAAATGATGGTTAACAAAAAAACAAAGTAACATTACAGTATAACAGTAATACTTACTATACCTGCAAAGCAAATACAAAAAAAAAACATAGTAAAAAATAAAACATTAAACGCAACCTGTGCCTACCTAAAATATATATATGCCGAAGCATGGGGGCATCCTCCCGCAAAAGGCAGGAGCAAATCGCTCCTCCACCCACTGCTGCCCCCACGCTTCGGCATATATGCTGAAGTATGTAACTGAGGTGGTGAAATCACATCTGACAGCGCTGGAGTCACAGCTTTATGTATCGTGGAAGCAAACGCTGTTGCTGTCAAGATAAATAAATTTGCTCTGCAGCTTAATGACATACCTGAAAACAAAAAAGTGGTTAACAATAAAAAAAAAAAATTATAAAAAAATTGCATACCTATAAAGCAAACATGATAAAAACATAACAATAAAACATTGCAGTATAGAATACAATAAAAAAGAGCAGAACAATAGAGAGAGAATAGAGAGAGAACAATAAAACAACTATTTTTGTTTTTTTTATTTTATATTTTTTTTGTATTTTTTTTGTATTTTTTTATTTTTTTTTACACTTTTTTTAGTAACTTTAACTTTTTTAACTGGTACCAGGTTTGGGTCTCTCAAAATGCGATGGCATCTTGGGAGACCCTGTGAAAGTGTGTCCTAGTCTGTGCAGTGCTGTACCCTACACTAATACTCAACTAGTGTATGGTAGCGTTCAAAACATTCACTAATGCATAGACCAGGATTGTCAGGACAGGAGGGACAACAATACCGGGTGTCACGCCTAAATCCGCGCTTGCTGCAGACACAACATCTTTTTTGGGGGGCTCGTTGGGTAGGGGTACTCGGGAGGACATAAGGAAAATGCCTCTCATGCAGCCGGCTTACTGCATTTGGTTGGGGGAGGTGAGGTGGAGCACCGTCTGGAAACAGAAGGGCTCTGACGATGTCTTCCTGGAATTTAAGGAAGGATCCAGTCCGTCCTGAAGCTCTGTATAGCACATGAGCATTCAGCAAAGCCAATTGAAATAAATAAACAGACACTTTTTTGTACCAGCCTCTGGCCTTACGGGCAACTAGGTATGGCGCCAACAACTGGTCGTTGAGGTCCACCCCTCCCATATTGAGGTTATATTCGTGGACACAGAGGGGTTTCTCCACAACACCAATCGCCGTAGTAATTTGGGTCGTCGTGTCTGCATGAAGGGAGAACGAAAACATTCTTATTGTCCCTCCACTTCATAGCGAGCAAATTATTACACTGCAAGCAGGCTCTCTCCCCCAGCCTAAGACGGGAATCTACAAGCCACTGGGGAAAGCCCCGGCAATTAGGTCACACGGTGCCACATGCTCCAATCTGTTGATCATAAAGGTGACTAAAAAGTGGCACGCTCGTGTAATAATTGTCCACATACAAGTGGTACCCCTTTCCGAATAAGGGTGACACTAAGTCCCACACTATCTTGCCAGCGCTTCCTATGTAGTCAGGGCAGTTTGTCGGCTCTATGTGACTATCTTTGCCCTCGTAAACCATAAAACTACATGTATAGCCTGTGGCCCTGTCACAGAGCTTATACATCTTGACCCCGTATCTGGCACGCTTGCTGGGAAGGTACTGTTTGAATGACAAGCGGCCAGAAAATTTAATCAGGGACTCATCAACGCAGACAACTTGATGGGGAGTAAACAAGTCTGCAAAACGTTGGTTGAAGTGGTTTACGAGGGGCCGAATTTTGAAGAGCTGATCGTATCCAGGGTCTCCACGAGGACGACAAAGTTCATTGTCGTTGAAGTGCATGAACCGCAAAATCTGCTCATATCGTGCCCTGGTCATGGGGGCAGAGAACACAGGCATATGGTAAATTGGGTCAGTGGACCAATATGACCGCAACTCACTCTTTTTATTTATGCCCATGTTGAGGGAAAGGCCCAGAAAGAGCTTAAATTCGGGGACCGTAATTGGTCTCCAATCTCTGGCAAGGGAGGACTGGGGAATAGTGGCGATGTGTTGACCAGCGTATAAATTGCTTTGGTCCACAATAGATCTATAGAGATCTTCGGTGAAAAACAGCGAATAAAAGTCCAGTGGCGTAAAATCAACTGTTTCCACCTGAATTCCAGGTTGGCCAGTGTATGGGGGAAGTACGGGTGCTGCAGAAGTGGTGGGTTCCCAATTCGGATTGGCTAATGCAGCAGGAAGGGCACTATGGGCACGACGGGCCTGTCTTTGTCTTCTTGGTGGCAGCGGGACGCTACTTGTGCTTGCCACCTCGCCAGCTTGAACTGCACTTATGGGACTCGCCACGTCACCAAGTGTTACTGCAGTGCTGGATGTACGACCAGGGTGTACTAGGCCGCTAGTGCTTGCCAGTTCACCAGAAGGAATAGCGGCGCTAGTACTTCTCTGCCCCATACGAGAGCCCTGCGGTTCTTGCACTTCAAGGACAGAAGAAGAAGATTGGGATCTGGTACGCCTGACCTTGGCAGGGACCACAACTCCGTCATCAGAGATATCTGTCATGGAGCCGCTGTCCTCTACAGGATCGTATTCTGAGCCTGAATCTGACAGATGAGTGACTTCCTCTTCACTATCTGTCATGCTCAGAAACGTGTAGGCCTCTTCACTAGTGTACCTTTGATTTGCCATTTTGGGCTCTAAATTTAGGGGTACACTAGTGAGACTCATAGGCAAAAAAGCTCCTGACTGTTAGCGACTGATTCAAAATGCTACCAAAAAACTGTTAGCGATCGCAGGGATCAGGCCTGACTCTACGAACGCTGCAGTTATGTGTGCTTAGTGTTTTGTAAGTGTCAGTGATCGATTGATACTGCACTTGGGTGGGCTGGGCTGGGCCGAGGGGCAAAACGCAGGTGCCAGCAGGTATCTGGGCTGATCCCGCTAACACTGCGTTTTTGGGAACCCTAAACTGCTGGGGACGCTAGTATAGATCTGATCGGATCAGATATCGATCCGTTCAGATACTATAGCACTAAGGGAGGTGTATGCTGCGTGCATGGGTGTTAGTGGTACTGGTGCTAACCTGACGCTGCCTGGGGCGACGCAGACCTTATCTGATCCTAAAAACGTAACTTATATCACCACCGGGCAATTAGGGGGTTAAACCTTTATAAGGTAATAAACGGCGGGTGCCCTAAAACTATAAGAAACTATAAGAAACAAACTAACTAACCAGCGTCACCCGTAAAACCTTTACGGTGATCGCTGGTGAAAGGGTTAACTAGGGGGCAATCAGGGGGTTAAAACCTTTAGTAGGTAGTATATGGGGGTCCCTGTCGCTATAAAACCCTGACAGCGAACCTATATACTTACCTCCCTAACTAGCGTCACCTGTGTCACTAATACACTAATACAGCGATCAGAAAAACGATCGCTTAGCGACACTGGCGATGGGGGGTGATCAAGGGTTTAACCTTTATTAGGGGGGTTAGGGGGGTACCCTAGACCTAAAGGGGGGTACCCCAGACCTAAAGGGGGCTAACCTAACTGCAATAACACTTATAACTGTCACAAACTGACACCAATGCAAAAAAAAAAACTGCTATTGCTGTCAGTGTGACAGGGGGTACAGGGGGGTGATTGGGGGGTGATCGGGGGGTGAAGGGTGGTGAAAAGTGTGCCTGCATATTCTACTGAATGTGTAGTGTTGTGCACTTACTTGATGTCTTCTCTCCTCGGCGCCGGAACGAAAAAGACCGGCTCGAGGAGGGATGACATCACTTCCTCTCCCTCTGTTTACATTACAGAGGGAGAGGAAGCATTTTCATTCGCTGGGAGCAATTGGGAGGGGGTGGCCAACAATGGATGGCCTCCCCCTCACCTCTCATCGCCCGCAAACTCGAGCCGACCACCTCTGGCACCGGGGGGTCTGATCAGACCCCCCGCCCACGGGAGGCTGATCACGTATGGGTACGTGATTCTGCCTGCCTGTGCCATTCTGCTGAAGTATATCAGCATGAGGCGGTCGGCAAGTGGTTAAATATCGTGCCTGGGGGGTCACCTTACTCTGTCTGTAAAGTAGCGCATCTTTCCCATGGTTATAACAGTACCACAGAAAAATTACATTTCTAAAGAAAAAAATGTAATGCAAATTTGATCGCGGCTGTAATGTATTGCGGGATCCCAGCAATATACATAAAAAATCATTTAAAAAAAACAGCGTGGGTTCCCCCCCAGTCCAGTACCAGGACCTTCAGGTCTGGTATGGATATTAAGGGGAACTCCCGCTAAAATTTAAAAAAAAAAAAAAAGGTGTGGGGTCCCCCTCAAAACCCATACCAGACCTGAAGGGTCTGGTATGGATTTTAAGGGGAACCCCGTGTCAATTTTTTTTTTCTAAATGGCGTGGGGGTCCCCCCCAAAATCCATACCAGACCCATATCAAAGCATGCTACCTGGCAGGCCACAGGAAAAGGGGGGGATGAGAGAGCACCCCCCTCCTGAACCGTACCAGGTCACATGCCTTCAACATGGGGAGGGTGCTTTGGGGTAAAAAAAAGTGCTTTGGGGCCAAAAAAAGTGTCAAAAAAAGTAAAAACAGTTTTTGACATCTTCTTTATTAAAAAAAAGTGTCCGGGGGCGTGCCCAGATGTGAAGCTGGAGAGACGTGTGCGAGCTGAGCTCCTCATAACCCACACCAATCTAGAGCCATCCGTTGCCTCTCCCAAACTGCTACAATCACAAACTACATAGTTTTGATCCCAGACCCCGGCTGCTTTGTATCCTAGACCGGCCAGAACTTATTCTACTTTGAGGTTTTCCCTCTGCCATCAGGATCCTCCGCACCATCTTGGGGCCTACAGGCGGACCGGCAGCTCTTAGCATCTGAGCCCACGAATCGGAGGGTGAATGGTCAGCCCACATACTTTGGACAGCTGCTCTGACCCTGGGGAATACGTGGATCGGCCTGCCAACTCGGAGAAGCCGCGGGAATCCATCAGACGGCCGGCCTAAACTTCCTACGGTCTTTCAGCCTGACGCGGCCTGCGGGCTGGATTTTGGGCGCTCCTCGGGGACACAGTGAGTAAGGAAATCTACATCACCACTCACAGCCGGGTCCCAGGGGGATGTCAGACTGCCTGATCCTCTCTTTCTATTTCCCCGCAGACGTTCTGGAGACTGGGAGCGATCCTTTTCACTCTTCCGGCAGCCGTCTCCTAGGCTAGTCCCCGGCTTCCGCCTACTCCTGGAGGCCGGTAGCCATCTTGGGATTCTAATATACACCCAAAGCCATCCCCTCCGCCCCTTCGGCTGAACAGACACTCACAAGGTGTTGGGAGCTGCAGAGTCTGTCTCCCTCCTGTTTGGTTGATAGTGGGGGGCAGTGGAGCTGTAAACAGGAGGATCTGAGGATCCAAATGATGCTCACTATTTTCTTTGAGAAAAATGCTGCTTAAATAAATCCAGGGTCTCTGTCTTCTCACCAAGACCTCCGTGCAGCAGCTTTGGCTATCTATAGTGTCGGAGGTAAGCCTGCATGTTTGATCACTAAATCCTCTGCATACCTCATGGGCAAAGTTGGCCAACAGCAACGATACTACAAACCACTGATTGTGCCACGAGAAGAACCAAACATGGATTATGTTACCAGACCACAACCTACCTTCTCTAATCCTTCTGCAAATCCTTGCTACAAGCTCCTCTCTGACTAACTCGCAGAACCATGCACCCACTCTTTCACCCTCAAATATGACTCTCACCCCTGACATTCTGGACTCCAAGCTGCAGCTTTTACTTCAACAGATTACGTCCAATGTTTCGGCTGAGGTAAGCAAACTAGCTGCTGAATTGAGGGGGGAAATAGCCCAAATTGGAGATCGCACAGACACTCTGGAGAGCAAATTTGACTAAATGATAAACTACGTACAAGTTATTGAGGAGGAAAACCATACCTTACGCCTCTCCGTATCTCAACTCCAACTACAGCAGGAGGATTTGGAGAACAGAGAAAGAAGACAAAACCTACGATTCAGAGGGATCCCGGAAACAGTGTGTGATTCTGAGCTCCGATCCTACCTTCTGGGCCTCTTTAACAATCTGGCTCCCTCAGTTGTGGACATAGATTGGCGCTTGGACAGGGTCCATAGATCCCTGGGCCCAAAACCTCTGACTGGAGCTAGACCCAGGGATGTTGTGGTACAGTTCCACTACTTTGAAAGTAAGGAGGCACTAACTTTGGCGACTCGCAATAAATCCCAAATTATGTACAAGGGCGCGAAACTGCAGATATTTAGCAACTTTTTTCCCATCACTCTCGCTAAACAGAGGAACTTATGCCCCCTTACTTTACATCTGCAACAACACAAGATTCCATATTACTGGGGATTTCCTTTCCGTCTAGCTGTATCCAAAGAGGGAGCCCAATACTCTCTACGTGAATTACAAGAAGCCGAGGCCTTCCTAAAAAATCTGGGTCTCCCCCCTCTCCCGGAAGAGGACATGATCCCTCCTATAACGCAAGCCCGTTTATCTCCAACTACACCTACTCGCATCTGGACCCCTGTCCGGGGTAAATCTAAGAAGCACCTTTCCACTCCTCAACGCCTGTGATCTTCTAAGCAACCTCCTTGAACATTCCTCTGAACGCCCTTTTTTTGGTTCTATTCTTCACTACTTTTTGCATTTCCGTTTCCTCAAAATTTTTAGACGAAACGATGTTGCTGTTTTGGTTCTTTCAGTTTTTGAATCTGCCCTGCTCCTTTTTTTCGGGGTAGGTCTAAAAGAGTATTGTCACAAGCCAATGCCTTCCGTAAATGTATTAGGTCATACAGACTCTTCGACTCATGGAGGATAAAACATCCCTCTGCTAAACAATTTACGTTTTATTCACCAGCTCATAAAATGTACTCCCGCCTTGATCATTTTTTTATTTAGCTCCACTCATCCCTTATGTAGTCAAATCAGATATTTCCCCCATTACATGGTCGGTCCATGCGCCCATTATGTTAGATCTTATGCTATCCCAGACCTATACCAAATCCTGTCATTGGCGCTTTAATGACCACCTTCTGCAGTCTGACGTATCTCACTCTATCCTAGCAAATAGCTTGAAAGAGTACTTTTTACTCATCTCTGGATCGGTGTCTCAGGTTTCTACACTGTGGGAGGCACACAAGGCTGTTTTCGAGGTGCTTGTATAGCTGAGGGCTCTCGACTAAAGAGAGATAGAAATAGCCTATTACAGTCCTTAATGTCTGCTCTAGTATCTGCTAAGCGGAGGCTTTTGCGTGGTTCCACAGTGCTGAAGCTACGTAAAGTCATTCATCTTAGAGAACAAATTAAATCAACAAAACTTGACAAAACAGCTAGGTCCATGCTGTGGATGAAGCAAAAATTTTATGAATTCTCCAACAAACCCCACAGGATGTTAGTTAACAAGTTATGCCCTCGTCTGTTCAATTCCTTGCCTGAATTTCTTTTACAGACAGACGGAACTAGAACACACTGCCCTCGTGAGATGTCCAAAATTCTTGGTAACTTTTACAACAAACTGTATAATTGCCTGACTCCGGAGAATCATTTTGAATTTACACAAGGAAATTTTGAGTCCTTTTTTTCCAATATAAAGCTACCAAAACTATCTACAACAGATCTAGAGAGTTTAAATGTAGCAGTATCAGCTGAAGAACTCTTTGTTATAATTAAAAATCTCCCGTTACACAAATCCCCCGGCCCAGACGGTTTACCCTACTCGTACTACAAATCTTTTTTTGACATTCTATCTCCTCATATGCTAGCTTTATATGATTCCCTTCTCAAGGGTACTCCTCCACATCCTCAGTTCTCCCATTCCTTTATTTCGGTTACCCCTAAGCCTGGAAAGGATCCCTCTGTCCCAGATAACTACAGACCCATAGCCCTCCTAAATTCAGACTACAAGATATTTACTAAAATTCTTGCTCCCGACTTTCCACGCTCATTCCCAAACTGATACACAGGGATCAAGTGGGTTTCGTCCTTGGTAGACACGCGGGAGACAATACCCGGTGTACAATAGACCTAATAGACCTCTTGAATAGAACCTCACGTTCTGCATTGATTCTGAGTCTAGATGCGCAGAAAGCTTTTGACAGGTTAAGTTGGCCCTACATGTTTGCCACCTTAAAAATACATGGTTTTGATGGTCCTTTTTTAAAAGCTTTAGAAGCCTTATATTCAATTGTTTCAGCACAGGTGCAAATGTCGTCCTTCCTCTCTCCTGGCTTCCCCATGACAAATGGAACTCGGCAGGGTTGTCCTCTTTCGCCACTGCTTTTTATCCTGTGCCTTGAACCCCTAGCCGAGTCTATCTGTGTTCATCCAGATATACGTGGGGTGGTGATGAGACAGGGGGAATATAAATTATCGTTATTTGCAGACGACATTTTGCTCACTATCACTAACCCACTGATATCTCTTCCCTCACTACATAAATTATTGACCTCTTTTAGTGTTATTTCCGGATATAAAGTCAACACTTCTAAAACTGAAGCCCTTCCTATACACATTCCAATGCCATTATTATCCCAACTCAAAGAATCATACCCTTATAAATGGTGTAATACCTCTCTCAAATACTTGGGTATCCTACTTAACCCCTTCCTATTCCTCCCTTTATAACACTAACTTCCCTCCTCTGATATTGGATATTAATAAGTCTTTGTCGAACTGGACCAAATACCCCCTGTCTCTCTTAGGCAGAATTAATGTTTTAAAAATATCTATCCTACCCAGGCTGCTTTATTATTTTGAAACTCTCCCAGTAGCTGTACCTGCTTCACAACTAAAAAAACACTTCACAGGATTTTTTTTAAATTTATATGGAATGGCGGAGCTCACCGCATAGCAAGCTCAGTGACGTTTTCCATTAGATCCAGAGGAGGGTTGGGAGCTCCGGACATCACTAAATATTATCATGCTACGCATTTAAGGGCCATTACCTCTTGGACTTCCTTACATGCACCAAACCAATGGTCTGCTATTGAGAAGGGGGTACTTTACCCGGTTCATTCGGGCTCCTTAGTTTGGGGTGCCCCCCCTGTTTTAGATCCTATATATAAACGTCAGTGTACTGGCCCAATGGCACTAACTTTAATCATTTGGCGTAGTTGCCTCAAATGCTATCCTCTTATGTCCCCCTGCTCTCCTCTTGTAAATGTATTATTTAACCCTCTCATTCCAGATAGTATGTCCCTAGGCAGGATTTTTCCATGGATAAATGTTCACCTTTCCCAGCTCCGGAACCTGGTTCATCCCATAACAAGGAAGCTACATACCTTTAAAACTTTAAGTGAGAAATTTGATTTACCACCACATCTCTTCCACTTTTACTTACAGGTTAGACACTTCTTTCACTCTAAATCGCCATCCCTGACCCTAGATAAGCCAATTACTTATGAATACTTGTGTGCTCAAGGCCCTCATCAATTGCATTTAATTTCCTGTATTTACTGTATCCTCCATGAGTCGACTCCAATCACAGAGACATTACACCATTACATGCACAGATGGTCTCATTTAGTGAGCCGTCCTATCACAATACAGATGTGGGATAGGATTTGGTCCTCTACTTTTAGATCTTCCAAATGTGTCACTCAGAGGGAGACAACCATTAAGATTCTCATGTCTTGGTACAGAACTCCCGATGTAATTCACAAGTATGATCCATCAGTTTCGCAGCATTGCTGGCGATGTGGAACTGATATAGGCTCACTATTTCATATCTTCTGGCAATGCTCCTTGATTCAACCCTTTGGGAATGATATACATTTCCTTATACAAAAGGTGACTGGGGTGTCCCTTCCGTTGGATCCTTTGAACTACCTTTTGGGTCTTCCTCCTTTAGGGGTATCTAAAAAGACGAACAAACTGATATCCTATATATTACTAGCTGTCAGGAGGCTTATCCCATTGTTCTGGTTATCCAATACACCTCCTCCACGGTCCAGATTTCTACATTTAGTGGCTAAGATCTGGACAATGGAGTTTTTGATGGCCTCGGTACATGACTGCATTCCCCAATTTAATAAAATATGGGAACCATGAAACCTTTCGGAATTCGGGACCCCCATGCTACCAAACATGCCCAAATCTTAACCTAATTTAATTTTACACTACCTTTGTATATGGCCTGAACTGATCATAAGGTTCTAGGCTCTTTTCCATACTACGCTTATTGCGTACATCACAAGGAATTGATCCAATACACATATGAGCCTTGTTTCTGTGAACACTTTTTTATCATTTATATTTGTTACTTCCCATTCTGTTTTTCCTTTTTATTATGATTGTTTATCATGTACTTATATTGACAGTGTAATGTACATTTTGTTACAATTTTGTACTTATTCTTTGATATTCCAATAAAAATACAATTAAAAAAAAAAAAGTGTCCCACAATGTAAATCCATCGTCAAACACGGCCCAACGGTCCGAAGAAAAAAGAAAAACTAAAAACTCCACCTCCATGGGAGGCGTCTGTCATCTTTTCGCTTTGACAGCTGTTATATAAATAAGGGAGGGGCCACCCGATGACGTAAACAGGTGACTCGCCCCCTCTGATGTCACATGTTGTCAGAAGGGGGCAGGGTCACCCGGTTACATCACAGGGTGAACCAGTCCTTGGCTAACAGCTGTCACCGCAAAAAGACCGCAATCGGTGGGACGCCTCCCATGTAGGCAGAGTTTTTCCGTTTATTTTTATCTCTGGACCATCAGCGCTGTGATTGATGGTGACATTGGGGGACACTTTTTTAAAAATAAAGGAATTGTCAAAAACTGTCTCCTGTCGTTTTTACTTTTTTTACACTTTTTTGGAGAATGGGTATGGTACAATGTACACCATACCCATTCACATGGGGAGGCAGGATCTGGGGGTCCCTTGTTAAAGGAGGCTTCCAGATTCTGATAAGAACCCCTGCCCACAGACCCCCACAACCACCGGGCAAGCGCTGTGGGGATGAGGCCGTTGTCCTCATCAAAATGGGGACAAGGTGGTTTGGGGGGACCATGTTGAGGGCATGTGGCCTCATACAGTTCAGGAGGGGGGGCACTCTCTCATCCCCTCTTTTTCTGCAGCCTGCCAGGTTGCATGCTTGGATAAGGGTCTGGTATGGATTTTGGGGGGACCCCCACACCATTTTTTTTATTTTGGTGCGGGTTCCCTTAAAATCCATACCAGACCTGAAGGGCCTGGTATGGATTTTGGGGGGGACCCCACGCCATTTTGTTTTTTTAATTTTGGCACAGGGTTCGCCTTAACCACTTCAATACACTGTGTTATATAAACTACACTGCCTGCATATAGAGTATACACTGAATATCTAGTCTACACTAAATGCATATATACACACACACACACACACACTAGACTGTATATCCACCTCAATACTAGGCACTTTCGCCCCCTTCCTTCCCAGACCAATTTTCAGCTTTCAG
Source organism: Lithobates septentrionalis (assembly GCA_037952835.1). NCBI lineage: Eukaryota > Metazoa > Chordata > Amphibia > Anura > Ranidae > Lithobates > Lithobates septentrionalis. The sequence continues at coordinate 2,858,093 of JBBDGP010000111.1, read as the reverse complement.
CGCTCTCGCACTTTTAATGACAATTACTCGGTCATGCTACACTGTACCCAAATAAAATTTTTATCATTTTGTTCGCACAAATAGAGCTTTCTTTTGGTGGTATTTATTCACGACTCCATTTTTTTTTTTTTTGCGATATAAGCGCAAAAATAGTGGAAATTTGGAAAAAAAACAATATTTTCTTTTTTCTGTTTTAAAAGAAATCCAGTAAAATCGAATTTTGTCATAAATTTAAGCCAAAATGTATTCTGCTACATGTTTTTGATAAAAAAAATCCTGTTAAGTGTATAATAATTGGTTTGTGTGATCACGGACATATGTACGCAAATGATCATGTACAGATGTGTGCAGGTGATCACGTACATATGTGTGCAGATTACCATTGGGACATGTGATTTTAGTGTGACATATGTGGGGGACAGCTTTTTTTATTATTTGGGGACATGTGTTTTGGGGACATGTGTGTTTTACATTATGTGGGGACATGTGTGTGTGTTTTACATTATGTGGGGACATGTGTGTGTTTTACATGTATGTATTTACATGTGTGTTGACACTAGGTTGGTGATCAGTGAGTAAAAAGCTGTAAAAAACAGCTCATACTCACTGATCATCAGCCGGCTGCAGCGATCCCCTCTCCTCTCCTCCTCAGCGACAACTTCCGTGTGAGGAGAGGAGAGCTGATCGCCTAGCAACCGGCTGTGTTTACATCACATGACGGCTGTGATTGGACACGGCCGTCATGTGATCAGGAGGGCCAATCACAGAGCCCTCCTGCTGATCCGAGATGCGCCGTGTCCGGGGGACACGAGCGCATCGGGATCGCGCCGCTGCGCGGGCACGCGCGCGCGCGATCCCGCTCCTTCTGAGGGACGTTCCTGAACGTCCACTCAGAAGGAGAGAGTGCCCACCCGGCCGTTTATGTACATTGGCCGGGTGGGAAGTAGATTATATATATATATATTGTAGCAGAGCGTCCCAGAGAGAGCCAGGAAAAGTCCTGTTCGGGGTTTATACATCTCCCAGGCTCCTCTCATACAGGTTCAGGGATCTCTGATCCATGGTCCAGTTCAGTTCTTGGTCCTCACCCCCAGGCTAATTTAAGCTCACCTGAGCAAGACAGCCCTTGCTCTTGGCCTGGGATACTCAGAGAACTTCTGTGTAAGAGAGCAAAAAGGTATGTGGAAGCTGACAAGCTGTAGGCTTGCTCAGCTTAATAGTTAGGATCTGTAAATATTGTTTAGTTAGTGCCGAGACACGGCTAGGTTTTGTTTTGGCTATTTTTGTTCCTATTTGTTTCTTTTGGAACACTGTACAGCACCTGTATATAGACTTGTAAATATCACAAATAAACACCACACTGTTTGTCACTATTCCACTGGATTTGGTATCTGTGCCTGAAAGACCACTCATCCCAGGGAGCTTTGTGCCTGCTACCTGTCCCCCAGGTTACATATGGTGGAGACTGCGACCAGCTGTAGTAAGTTACTACTTAAAAGGCCAGTACCTAGAGTGACTAAACATGGAGGAAATCCTAAAACAATTGGTGATATCCAATGCTGCACAGCAACAATCCAATGCTGCACAGCAACAAGCAAACGCTGCACTGCATCAAGCAAACGCTACACAGCAGCAAACAAACGCTATCGCACAGGAGCAAACCAAGGCGCTGTGCCAACAGATTGGTGCTGTACAGGAGCTATCGCAGAGGCTGTTTGAACAGCTAGCCACTGATGCAAAAGAGGATAGGAAAACCCTGGCTGCGGTTGTAGAGACGCTTGCACAGTGGTCACCTGCTAAAGTTAATGTTGTTGGAGACAAGCCCTCAGCCATCCATGTGGGTCGTTTTCTTTCCAAGATGACTGCAGATGATGATCCAGAGGCCTTTCTCTTAACCTTTGAACGGACCGCTGAGAGGGAAGGTTGGCCCAAAACCCAGTGGGCAGGACTGGTCGCCCCCTTGCTGTCTGGAGAATCGCAGAAGGCCTACTATGATTTGGAGTCAGCAGAAGCAGGAGACTATGAAAAGGTCAAGCGGGAAATCCTGGCGCGACTTGGTGTCACCTTGGCAGTTCGAGCACAGCGGGTCCACAGCTGGTTCTTCCAAGACGAGAGGCCCCCAAGATCGCAGATGTTCGACCTAATTCACTTGGTGAGGAAATGGCTACAGCCGGAGTCCCTGTCTGGGCCACAAATAGTGGAGCGTGTGGTCATGGACCAGTTCCTGAGGTCACTACCAGTTCCCCTGCAGAAGTGGGTGAGTCAAGGAGACCCCAACTCGGCGGACAACCTCGTGGAACTTGTTGAAAGGTACTTTGCTGCAGAGAACCTGGTCACCACCCCTACAGCCGCACGGACTTTCCGCCCAAAGCCACGGTCTCCCCAGGCAACCGGTAAGACTGTTCCAGGGGAAGTGGGTGGTAAGCATGGCAAGGAAATAGGGGGGAGGATTTTTGGTGCCAGGACTGAAGTTTGGCGTCCCAAACAAGGGAAGCTACTGCCTGTCAGCAAACCCAACTGGGGAAACATCAGGTGTTTTCGTTGCCAAGAACTGGGACATGTTGCAGCAAACTGTCCATTGACAGATGAACCAATGCAGTGCGATCTGTCCATTAGAAGGCAGTCTATGTTTGCTGCTGTTTCATGCGCTGCAGCACCAAGTATGGGAAAACACATGTGCCAAATGACTGTTAATAATAAGCCTATTACGGCCTTGCTAGACTCTGGAAGTCTAGTGACTTTGGTTACAGCTGAGATGGTTGACACTGTGAATTTGCATGCTAAAAAAATTGCTGTGATCTGTGTACATGGGGATACCCGCGAGTATCCTATAGCCACTGTTCAGTTTAAAACTGGCTTAGGTACGGTGACCCATCCGGTCGGACTTGTGCCCCACTTGGTGCACGAGGCCATCATTGGTAGGGACTTCCCTAAGTTTTGGGAACTGTGGGATCATCCCGACCCGGTCGCAGTAGCTGACTCAGTGACAGAGCCAGAACTCCTGGCCGCTACTGACAATATGGGTTCAGGGGACTCTTCTCAGGGCTCCCCAGGTTTTCCTTTCTCAGTTATGGCAGGAGAGCTGGAGGAGCCTGAGGAGGTCCCCACAACCAGTGGAGCTGGACAGCCATCTGCTGAATCTGAGCCTACGTTGGAGTTTGCTGACCTTAATGTACACAAGGAAAATTTTGGTACCGAGCAGAGAAAAGACCCAACCCTTGCCAGGGCCTGGGAAAATGTAATGGTGATTAATGATGTACCTGTCGAATCAGGGGACAGGCTCTGTTTTCCTTATTTTAGCAGCAATGAGGATTTATTGTATCGTGTATGTAAAAAAAATGATGAAGTGGTGGAACAGTTGGTGGTCCCTAAGCCATACAGATGGGTGGTGTTGGAACTTGCCCATGGGCACTTGCTAGGAGGTCATTTAGGGGTTGAGAAAACTACTGAAAGGGTGTTGCGCAGGTTTTATTGGCCCGGAATACAGAAGGATATTGAGAATTATTGTCAATCCTGTCCTGTGTGTCAGATGTCAGCCCCACTACAACACTTCCGAAGTCCTTTAGTGCCCTTGCCCATTATTGAAGTGCCCTTTGAGAGGATTGCCATGGACCTTGTGGGTCCACTCCCCAAGTCTGCCCGAGGTCATCAGCATATCCTCGTAATCATGGATTATGCTACCCGTTACCCAGAGGCAATTCCCTTACGCACCGCGTCTGCTAAAAACATTGCCAAAGAGCTGTTTATGGTGTTCAGTCGTGTTGGAATCCCTAAAGAAGTCCTTACAGACCAGGGCACCCCATTTATGTCACGAATAACTAGAGAGCTGTGCAAGTTATTTAAGGTGACGCAATTGCGAACCTCGGTGTACCATCCTCAAACGGATGGCTTGGTGGAACGCTTCAATAAAACATTAAAGAGCATGTTAAAAAAGGTTGTTGACAAGGATGGGAAAAACTGGGACTTCCTGATACCATACTTGATGTTTGCCATCAGGGAGGTTCCCCAGTCCTCCACGGGGTACTCTCCCTTTGAGTTGCTTTATGGGAGACACCCTCGGGGACTCTTGGACATAGCCAAAGAAACTTGGGAGGGGGAGCAGACACCCCATAAAAGTGTCATTGAGCATATCGCTCAAATGCAGGACAGGATTGCAGCAATCATGCCGTTGGTAAAAGAACACTTACTGCAGGCCCAAACAGCTCAACAGAGGATATACAACAGGGGGGCCCAACTCCGTGTTTTCTCACCTGGTGATAGGGTCCTGGTGTTAGTTCCCACTGTTGAGAGCAAGTTCCTGGCTAAGTGGCAGGGTCCCTTTGAAGTAATTGAAAGAGTTGGGGAGGTCAATTACAAAATATATCAACCAGGAAAAAGGAAGCCCGAACAGATTTACCACATAAACCTGTTAAAGCCCTGGAAGGATAGACTGGCGTTAACTGCGAGGTCCCTCCCGGTAACGCCTAAGGGTACTGAGTCTCCTCTGATCCCTGAGGTCACGATTCCAGACACCCTGTCATATTCTCAAAAGCAGGAAACTAGAGAATTCCTGATAAGAAATAGAGAGAAATTTTCAGAGTTACCTGGCACGACTTCAGCCGTTCAGCATGATATTGTTACTGAACCTGGGGTCCGTGTCAAGCTAAAACCATACCGAATTCCTGAAGCGAGGAGAAAGGACATCAGCGAGGAAGTTAAAAGAATGTTGGAGCTAGATGTCATTGAGGAATCCAATAGTGACTGGTCTAGCCCCATCGTGTTAGTCCCAAAACCGGATGGCACTTGGAGGTTCTGTAATGACTTCAGGAAGCTTAATGCAGTGACAAAGTTTGACACGTACCCAATGCCCAGAGTGGACGAACTTATAGACCGACTTGGCAAGGCTCGCTATCTGACCACTTTGGACTTGACAAAAGGTTATTGGCAAATACCCCTGACTGGTAGCGCCAAAGAGAAGACTGCATTTGTGACCCCAGAGGGTTCCTTTCAATATAAAAAAATGCCTTTTGGGTTGCAAAATGCCCCCGCCACATTTCAGAGGGCCATGGACAGGACTCTAAGACCCCACCGACAATATGCAGCAGCATATCTAGATGACATAGTGGTACATAGCACTGACTGGGAGTCTCACTTGCCCCGGGTCCAGGCTGTCCTCGATTCCCTCTTCAAAGAAGGTTTTACAGCAAATCCAAAAAAATGTGCCATTGGTCTAGAGGAAGCCAAGTATTTGGGCTACACTATTGGGCGTGGTGTAATAAAACCTCAAGTGAATAAAATAGAAGCCATCCAGGAATGGCCACGTCCTGCAAACAAGAAGCAGGTCAGGGCCTTTCTTGGCATTGCGGGGTATTATAGAAGATTTATCCCAAATTTTGCAACTATAGCTGCCCCACTGACAGACCTTACGAAAGGGAGAGACTCTGTAATGGTGAAATGGTCCTCAGTAGCAGAGGAATCTTTCCAAGTCCTGAAGAAGGCTCTTTGTGCACAACCAGTACTGTACTCCCCCGATTTCTCCAAAGATTTTTTGGTTCAGACGGATGCGTCTGATGTTGGTATCGGGGCAGTACTATCACAGGTACACAATGGGGAAGAACACCCTGTGGTGTACCTAAGCAGAAAGCTCAACGACCATGAGCAAAGGTATGCAGTCATTGAAAAGGAGTGTTTAGCCATAAAGTGGGCCGTGGACGCACTCAGGTACTATTTGTTAGGACGCCAGTTTGAGTTAATAACTGACCATGCTCCTCTGAAATGGATGGCCCAAAAGAAGGAGACTAATAGACGGGTGAACCGGTGGTTTTTGGCTCTACAGGATTACTCATTCACTGTAAAACACAGACCAGGTGTTGAGATGGGGAATGTAGATGCCCTGTCCCGTGTTCACTCCTGTTGGGCTACAGGTGTTCCAACCCTGGGGTTGAAACAAGGGGGGAGGATATGTAGCAGAGCGTCCCAGAGAGAGCCAGGAAAAGTCCTGTTCGGGGTTTATACATCTCCCAGGCTCCTCTCATACAGGTTCAGGGATCTCTGATCCATGGTCCAGTTCAGTTCTTGGTCCTCACCCCCAGGCTAATTTAAGCTCACCTGAGCAAGACAGCCCTTGCTCTTGGCCTGGGATACTCAGAGAACTTCTGTGTAAGAGAGCAAAAAGGTATGTGGAAGCTGACAAGCTGTAGGCTTGCTCAGCTTAATAGTTAGGATCTGTAAATATTGTTTAGTTAGTGCCGAGACACGGCTAGGTTTTGTTTTGGCCATTTTTGTTCCTATTTGTTTCTTTTGGAACACTGTACAGCACCTGTATATAGACTTGTAAATATCACAAATAAACACCACACTGTTTGTCACTATTCCACTGGATTTGGTATCTGTGCCTGAAAGACCACTCATCCCAGGGAGCTTTGTGCCTGCTACCTGTCCCCCAGGTTACAATATATATATATATATATATATATATATATGTATATGTATGTATATAGTGGGGACGGAAAGTATTCAGACCCCCTTAAATTTTTCACTCTTTGTTATATTGCAGCCATTTGCTAAAATCATTTAAGTTCATTTTTTCCTCATTAATGGACACACAGCACCCCAAATTTACAGAAAAGCACAGAATTGTTGACATTTTTGCAGATTTATTAAAAAAGAAAAACTGAAATATCACATGGTCCTAAGTATTCAGACCCTTTGCTCAGTATTTAGTAGAAGCACCCTTTTGATCTAATACAGCCATGAGTCTTTTTGGGAAAGATGCAAAAGTTTTTCACACCTGGATTTGGGGATTCTCTGTCATTCCTCCTTGCAGATCCTCTCCAGTTCTGTCAGGTTGGATGGTAAATGTTGACGGACAGCCCTTTTTAGGTCTCTCCAAAGATGCTCAATTGGGTTTAAGTCACGGCTCTGGCTGGGCCATTCAAGAACAGTCACAGAGTTGTTGTGAAGCCACTCCTTCGTTATTTTAGCTGTGTGCTTAGGGTCATTTTCTTGTTGGAAGGTAATCCTTCAGCCCAGTCTGAGGTCCTGAGCACTCTGGAGAAGGTTTTCGTCCAGGATATCCCTGTACTTGGCCGCATTCATCTTTCCCTCAATTGCAAGCAGTCGTCCTGTCCCTGCAGCTGAAAAACGCCCCCACAGCATGATGCTGCCACCACCATGCTTCACTGTTGGGACAATATTGGACAGGTGATGAGCAGTGCCTGGTTTTCTCTACACATACCACTTAGAATTAAGCCCAAAAAGTTCTATCTTGGTCTCATCAGACCAAAGAATCTTATTTCTCACCATTAGGGATGAGCTGAACACCCCCTGTTCGGTTCGCACCAGAACATGCGAACAGGCAAAAAATTTGTTCGAACATGCGAACACCGTTAAAGTCTATGGGACACAAACATGAATAATCAAAAGTGCTAATTTTAAAGGCTTATTGTCTTAAAAAGTGTTTGGGGACCTGGGTCCTGCCCCAGGGGACATGGATCAATGCAAAAAAACTGATGTTTTTTCGGGAGCAGTGATTTTAATAATGCTAATGTGAAACAATAAAAGTGTAATATTCCTTCAAATTTTGTACCTGGGGGTGTCTATAGTATGCTTCTAAAGGGGCGCATGTTTCCCGTGTTTAGAACAGTCTGACAGCAAAATGACATTTCAAAGGAAAAAAAGTCATTTAAAACTACTTGCGGCTATTAATGAATTGCCGGTCCGACAATACACATAAAAGTTCATTGATAAAAACGGCATGGGAATTCCCCACAGGGACCCTTCAGGTCTGGTATGGATATTAAGAGGAACCCCGGCCAAAATTTAAAAAAAAAAAATGGCGTGGGGTCCCCCTCAAAATCTATACCAGACCCTTCAGGTCTGGTATGGATTTTAAGGGGAACCCCACTCCAAAAAAAAAATGGCGTGGGGTCCCCCCAAAAAATCCATACCAGACCCTTATCCGTTATCCGAGCATGCAACCTGGCAGGCCGCAGGAAAAGAGGGGGGCCTCCTGAAATGTACCAGGCCACATGCCCTCAACATTGGGAGGGTGCTTTGGGGTAGCCCCCCAAAATACCTTGTCCCCATGTTGATGGGGACAAGGGCCTCATCCCCACAACCCTTGCCCGGTGGTTGTGGGGGTCTGCGGGTGGGGGGGCTTATCGGAATCTGGAACCCCCCTTTAACAAGGGGACCCCCAGATCCCAGCCCTCCCCCTGTGTGAAATGGTCCTACCATTTCACAAAAAAAACTGTCAAAAATGTTAAAAATGACAAGAGACAGTTTTTGACAATTCCTTTATTTAAATGCTTCTTCTTTCTTCTATCTTCTTTTTTCTATCTTCCTTCCGTGACATCAGAAAGGGGCGGGGTTACGTAATGGGTGACCACGCCCCCCTCTGACATCACAGGGAATGCCACAGGGAAGTCCCCGACAAGTCCCCATGCGTCAGAGGGGGGAGGGGTCACCGGGTGGCCCTGCCCCCCGTTATTTAAGAACGGTCAGAAGAGGAGAAGCGTCACACAGCGGGAGCCTCCCTCCATGCCATCATGGATGCGGAGCGGCCCAAGGAGAAGAAGGGAAGAAGACGCCGCGGATGAAGATGCAGGACGAGAACACCGGAGGAAGAACCAGAAGAACCAGAAGAAGAAGAAGATGGAGGAAGAAACCGAAGGAAGATAGAAGATAGAAGAAAGAAGATGCATTTAAACAAAGGAATTGTCAAAAACTGTCTCTTGTCATTTTTAACAGTTTTTTGTGAAATGGTAGGGGTACTTTTGTACCCCCTTACCATTTCACACAGGTAGGAGGGCCAGGATCTGGGGGTCCCCTTGTTAAAGGGGGCTTCCAGATTCCGATAAGCCCCCCGCCCGCAGACCCCCACAACCACCGGGCAAGGGTTATGGAGATGAAGCCATTTTCTTTTAAATTTTGGCGCGAGGTTCCCCTTAAAATCCATACCAGACCTGAAGGGCCTGGTATGGAATTTAGGGGGACCCCCCACGTCATTTTTTTTTTAAATTTTGGTTCGGGGTTGAACTTTTATGTGTATTGTCGGACCGGCAATTCATTAATAGCCGCGAGTAGTTTATAAATGACTTTTTTTCCTTTGAAATGTCATTTTGCTGTCAGACTGTTCTAAACAGGGGAAACATGCGCCCCTTTTACAGGCATACTATAGACACCACCCAGGTATGAAATTTAAAGGAATATTACACTTTTATTGTTTCACTTTAACATTATTAAAATCACTGCTCCCGAAAAAACGTCCATTTTTAAAACTTTTTTTTGCATTGATCCTTGTCCCCTGGGGCAGGACCCAGGTCCCCAAACACTTTTTATGACAATAACTTGCATATAAGCCTTTAAAATTATCACTTTTGATTTCTCCCATAGACTTTTAAAGGGTGTTCCGCAGCTTTCAAATTTGCCGCAAACACCCCAAATTGTTCGCTGTTCCATGAACAAACAATGGGTTCCCCTTGGGTGGGATTTTTAAGGCATTACCAAAAAAGTGTTCATAGTATGTATGAAAAAAGAAATTTTTATTACAAAATACACACACAAAGTACAGAAATACCAATTGACAAAATCAATTCAAGCATAAAAGATATACATACAAATGCATCGAAAACAGCATGTGGGGGACAGAAAATGATCACAATAGACAAACATATAAGCATGGGATGAGGTGGGTCTCACTAAACCGACGCGTTTCGGAAAATCCTTCGTCAGGGTTTGACAAGTGAGGTTTATCATCTGTTTAATATTACAGAAGCAAAGAACACAAAGTAGTTAGCATTCCATATACATGTGACATAATATGTCCCTCATACCTCATATGTGAGAGTGAACTCACTTACCCGATGCAAGTGTTTACAAGGGGATTCAAAGCAAAAGAACAGCTCTTCTGTGGTATCCCAGGCCGTATGTGTCTCCAACCAATCCAATTGTGAGTAAACTGAGTATTAGAGGGGTTCATATAGATGACATCATTTCCCTAATTGCTGAAGCACGCCACGTCCAAATTAGGGCGCAGCGTCTGTGCATGGGCTGGGGTCCACAGAAATCTAAGGACCTAAGACCAAGCAAAAAGTATCATAAGGATGAGTACCGAGTTGGGGTGAACACCCCCATCGGACTGGTACAAAAGGCCAGTCTGTGTATAGAGGCTAAGAATCAAAAAGAAACATACCTGGGATCTGGAGCCGCAAAAAACACCTACAGGGTATACCGTAGGGGGAAGGGAGGAGGGCACGAAGGGTACCTTGCTGACCATCAAACAGACATCATGACAGAGATCTGGTGTTGGGAGAAAACGGGGGGTGATTGTTTAAAAGTCCCATAGTACAAAAGATAAATATACAAGGATTGTGGTATATACAACCACACCACACAAGAGAAAATAGTCAAAGGGGTAAAGAGCTCCCCAAACAATCAAAGGAGCAAAAAAAAAAAAAGCTCCCCAACAATGCCCCCAATCCAACAGATGACTTACTTTAACAGCTAGGAGCCCCGCACGAGTGCAACATCCTCCTCCGATCACAAGGTCAGAGTGGATGAGCTCCGCTATTTATCTCACTAAACGTGAGGCCAGCTGATTGCAACAGCAAACAGCTGTGTGCATAATGTACACCCTGGGCTCCCACCTCCCATTCGGCACCAGCTGACAGGAGATCCGCCCCTAGGCAGGTCTCCTGTCATCCTGGTCCAATCGTGGGCCCCCTGGGAGTGGACCGCGCCACGCCCCCCCAAAGGGAACGAACGGCGCCGATCCTGATCCCACACCGCGCATGCGCACCAGTGATACTGGAGCGCAACGTCGCGGCTGACGTCACGGCGCCGCGTCCCGGAGGCGCGCGCCGCCGTCCACTCCCACCAGCACGGGAAGCCAAGACCGGAATCAGCTAACGCTGAATCCGATCAGGACGAGGGGGACATGATCCGTTCCCCTAGTATGTCCCAGAAAGGGACAGCCTTACCGTGCTGGGTCCATGCACATATACAGCAAAGGGCGGTGCCTGAAAAAAAAAAAAAAGGGCAAAAAAAAAAAACGCATGTGCCAACAACAATAAAAAAGGATTGCAGGCTTACATTTTCATGCAAGCCAAGGTCAAATGGGCATATTGGATGTCAGTTGGTGTCACAAGGGCGTGGGAGAACACAGCAGAGCCTGAACATGGGGAGAAAAAACCATAGAGCTCCTGAGCAAATAAATAAAAGAAAAAATAGAATAAATTAAAATAGAAAAATGATAAATCAATAAAAGGGGGGAACAGAACCCAATATTACAGCGTGCCTGGGGCACGATCAACATCGCAGGGGATAGCCCCAATGTCCTGCCACACCCGAAACCTGGGCATGCAGATAGGCCCCACTCATCTAGAGCCCCAAATTGAATTCCTACTTTAGACATAACGTACAGGTACATAGAGCCTTAGATTTGTTAGGGCAAAGATGAGGACAGGTCAAGGGCCTAAAGTCAGATAACCCGCAAATCGTAAGGCAGGATCTGGGGCATGCATACAGCCAAAGACTCAAGACAAAATCTATCTTTCCATGCTCCCAGAATCAAAGCCCTCCAAAAAGGGCTTGAAACAGGTGGAGTCATTGAGTCCAGGGGGTCTAGTCGCCTTTAAATTGTAGATCCACCTCAGTTCAAGTTGGAGGAGATCCTTGTTCCAATCTCCTCCTCTCCAGCCTGGGTGGACCCGATCCAAGATCAAAAATTTGATTCTTGGGAATACTCCCTGGTGGACCAGGGCCGTATGTCTCCCCAGTGGTAAATCGGGGTCACATGTCTGCATGCTTCTGATGTGGCGGTATGCCCTATGCCAGAATTCCAATTTGGTTTTTCCGACATAGAAACATCCGCAGTCACACCAGAGCATGTAGACCACTCCCTTCGTCTTACAGTTGGCAAAATGTTTGGGCCTAAAAACGCTGCCGTTAGGTAACGTGGGGTTTTTTTTAGTAAACATGAATCTGCAGTATCCACAGGCTCCACACATGAAGGTGCCCCTATACTTACAATGCTGGGCAAACTCGGCATCCCTAAATTCGCTTCTCACCAGTCTAGAGGATAGAGAGGTGGCCCTCCTAAAGGTAAAGAGGGGGCTTTCGGGAAGGAATATCTGTAGGTTAGGGTCCAAAGTGAGAATGTGCCAATACTTCGACACAATTCTCTTAATTTCAATATGTTGGTTACAATACTTGGTGATAATACGTAGAGACTTGTCCTGACTTTTGTTTTTTTGTGAATAGATTAAGGTCTGCCTGGTATGTGTGATGGCCCGTTTGTAGGCTTTTTTGAGGGTGGTGCGCGAATACCCTCTCTCAAGAAGTCTCGCACGCAGATTATTGGCCTCTATCCTAAAAGTCGCTTCGTCGGTGCAGTTTCTACGTACCCTCAAATATTGGCTGTAGGGTATTGATTTAATGAGACTGGGTGGGTGAAATCTAGAGGCATGCAGGATGGTGTTCCCAGCAGTGGCCTTCCGAAAAAGGCCACTGCTGAGTCCACCATCCCCGTCCCTGGAAACCATGACATCCAAGAATGCGATCTCCCTGCGACTTGATGCCATGGTGAAGTTCAGATTGAATCGATTTTTATTCATGTGTAGAAGGCATGATTGCAGCAACTCTATAGGGCCATCCCAAATGGTGAAAATGTCGTCGATGTATCTGAACCACAACAAGAAGTGGTTCGTATACATCGACGAGTCCTCATCACTGAGAAAGGTGGTCTCCCACTCCCCCAGGTACAGGTTGGCGTAGGACGGGGCGCAGCATGTCCCCATCGCCACCCCCTGCACCTGGAGGAAGTGGGAACCATCAAAGGAAAAAACATTGTGATATAAAATATATTCCAACAGTTGTAATATAAAGTCATTATAAGTCCAGTCTCCATCCTGTCTCTGAAAGATAGCCTTTTTGACAGCTCTCAGTCCGCCTGCATGGGGAATGGAGCTGTATAGAGCCTCTACGTCAATCGTCACTAGGTATGCATTCTCTGGTATAGTAAGATTGTCTATGATCTTCAAAAAGTGTATGGTGTCTTTTACATATGAGCGTAGACTCGTGACGTGAGGTTTAAGGTATTCGTCTATCAGACGACTTGCATGTTCGCTAATGGACCCTCTACCTGAGACAATTGGTCTCCCTGTGGGGTTCTGGCTGTCTTTATGGATTTTTGGTAGTGAATAGAAGGTTGGTACAACAGGGAATTTCACCCTGATGTACTCCCAGACCGTCTTATTAATGACTTTGTTATTGTATGCCGTGTCCACTAAAGAATAATATTCCTGGTGGAACCTGTTGATGAGATCCCTGGAAATTTGTTTGTACCAGTTCTTGTTCAGAAGTATTTTATGGCACATTGAGATGTATTGGGCATTGTCCATCAGGACAATGTTTCCCCCCTTGTCCGAGGGCTTGATGACTATAGATTTGTTGTCACCAAGTTGCTTAAGTGCCTGTCTATCAGCCAGGTTGGTATTGGTCCGTCTAGGGGTGTGAACACGCAACCTCTCAATGTCTTTGTGGACCAGTTTAAGAAACGTAGCGATATTTGGGTTGGAACTTGGGGGTGGAAACTGCACTGATTTCTTTTTAAGTTTAGACCCCTGGGCCAATTTCTGAGCCGGCTCTTCCCTGTTGGATAAAGGAAGGGAAAGTACAGATGGTAAATCAATACGATCTATGAGATCAGTCGTGTCGCTCTCTTCCAAGAGCGACACCAGCTGCTCGATGGCCCGGTTTTCTTGGGGTGTGAGGTCTGTGGATCCCTGGGGTTTGTGGTACATGTTTTTTAACATTAATTTGCGTGCGAACAGTTCGAGGTCTTTGACGACCTCGAATCTGTCCATATTTTCATTGGGGCAGAATCCCAGTCCCTTCTGGAGTATGCGTTCTTCCCCTTCTGTGAGGGCATGGGAGGAGAGGTTGACAATGCTGAAGGACCTGTGAGGTCGAACAGCACCGTCCAACAGGCCCGCCCCCCCAGCCCCATCTAGGTTTTGTTTGTAGGTTTGCTCAGAAGTGTCTCTACTAAAGGGACAACATCCTGTCTGTCAGTTCCCTGATGAGTGGTTCTAGATCTAGTGACCGGAGGTGAATTGATATTGTTCACCAGAGGTACAGGGGGGATAGTGGGACAACCACTAAGCCCTCCCACTGACCTACCTGCCATCACAGATGTGTTTTGTGAACCATCTAATGTATTCATGTTATAGGTCCTTGGTCCCTGAGATCTACTTTCACTCTGGTTGGGACGTGTTCCCTTTTTGGTTTTAGATGAGACCTGTGAGGAAATAGAGGAAACACTGGAAGACGAATTAGAGGTGGCAGAGTAATGATCCCTCCGGTTCCTAAATCTATTATAGTTTTGGGACTGTGGTTGATTCCATCGATAGGCCCTGTTCTCTTCAAAGGCGCCACGGTCCCTACTGAATTTGTTTTCTTTTTTGATGAGGATATCTTTATTAAAATCCTCGAGGTGTTTTTTAAGTTTGGTCTCCCTGTCTGAATAAGTCTTATGGGTTTGGAGTGGTTGAAGTTTCAGACATATGGTCTGAATATCACCATCCAGCGCATCGGACCGTTTGTGATATTCAGTAATAAGAAGTTCCATCATGTCTTTGGAACAGGTGCGTAGGATCTTTTCCCAGGCATTTTTGAACTCAGTGTCCAGGCCTTCAAGATTGGGGAAGATCTGGACCCTGAGTCCCAATGGATTCATATTATCATTAATATAATCCCGAAAGGATCTGATGTGCCAGTACAGGGATGATTTTTTCTCAAGGAGTTTAGTGAGTTTCAAAAAAAGACCTTTGATTTCAGATTCAATGTGTTCATTCTTACCGTACTCATCGAGATAGCCAGACATAAGATTGTCCCAATTGCTCCCCATGTAATTGGCCATGATCTACAAATTTCTAATAAAGCAATGCACAAAACAAAAAAGATGAACCAAAACACTGGTACAGTACAATATAGACAATGTAAGTATATTCAACGTATGCAGGCCAAATAGCCCAAAAAGATAATATTAGTGGTTCGCCACTGCGTGTCAGAAAAAACGGGGATTGGTATCTACTACCATATTGAGACGCAGCAAGAGGGAGTCTGACCCGGAGTGGCGAACAGAGAAGGTATGCCACATCCCATAATAAAGAAAAACAAACAATGGGTTCCCCTTGGGTGGGATTTTTAAGGCATTACCAAAAAAGTGTTCATAGTATGTATGAAAAAAGAAATTTTTATTACAAAATACACACACAAAGTACAGAAATACCAATTGACAAAATCAATTCAAGCATAAAAGATATACATACAAATGCATCGAAAACAGCATGTGGGGGACAGAAAATGATCACAATAGACAAACATATAAGCATGGGATGAGGTGGGTCTCACTAAACCGACGCGTTTCGGAAAATCCTTCGTCAGGGTTTGACAAGTGAGGTTTATCATCTGTTTAATATTACAGAAGCAAAGAACACAAAGTAGTTAGCATTCCATATACATGTGACATAATATGTCCCTCATACCTCATATGTGAGAGTGAACTCACTTACCCGATGCAAGTGTTTACAAGGGGATTCAAAGCAAAAGAACAGCTCTGCTGTGGTATCCCAGGCCGTATGTGTCTCCAACCAATCCAATTGTGAGTAAACGGAGTATTAGAGGGGTTCATATAGATGACATCATTTCCCTAATTGCTGAAGCACGCCACGTCCAAATTAGGGCGCAGCGTCTGTGCATGGGCTGGGGTCCACAGAAATCTAAGGACCTAAGACCAAGCAAAAAGTATCATAAGGATGAGTACCGAGTTGGGGTGAACACCCCCATCGGACTGGTACAAAAGGCCAGTCTGTGTATAGAGGCTAAGAATCAAAAAGAAACATACCTGGGATCTGGAGCCGCAAAAAACACCTACAGGGTATACCGTAGGGGGAAGGGAGGAGGGCACGAAGGGTACCTTGCTGACCATCAAACAGACATCATGACAGAGATCTGGTGTTGGGAGAAAACGGGGGGTGATTGTTTAAAAGTCCCATAGTACAAAAGATAAATATACAAGGATTGTGGTATATACAACCACACCACACAAGAGAAAATAGTCAAAGGGGTAAAGAGCTCCCCAATCAGCTGGCCTCACGTTTAGTGAGATAAATAGCGGAGCTCATCCACTCTGACCTTGTGATCGGAGGAGGATGTTGCACTCGTGCGGGGCTCCTAGCTGTTAAAGTAAGTCATCTGTTGGATTGGGGGCATTGTTGGGGAGCTTTTTTTTTTGCTCCTTTGATTGTTTGGGGAGCTCTTTACCCCTTTGACTATTTTCTCTTGTGTGGTGTGGTTGTATATACCACAATCCTTGTATATTTATCTTTTGTACTATGGGACTTTTAAACAATCACCCCCCGTTTTCTCCCAACACCAGATCTCTGTCATGATGTCTGTTTGATGGTCAGCAAGGTACCCTTCGTGCCCTCCTCCCTTCCCCCTACGGTATACCCTGTAGGTGTTTTTTGCGGCTCCAGATCCCAGGTATGTTTCTTTTTGATTCTTAGCCTCTATACACTGACTGGCCTTTTGTACCAGTCCGATGGGGGTGTTCACCCCAACTCGGTACTCATCCTTATGATACTTTTTGCTTGGTCTTAGGTCCTTAGATTTCTGTGGACCCCAGCCCATGCACAGACGCTGCGCCCTAATTTGGACGTGGCGTGCTTCAGCAATTAGGGAAATGATGTCATCTATATGAACCCCTCTAATACTCCGTTTACTCACAATTGGATTGGTTGGAGACACATACGGCCTGGGATACCACAGCAGAGCTGTTCTTTTGCTTTGAATCCCCTTGTAAACACTTGCATCGGGTAAGTGAGTTCACTCTCACATATGAGGTATGAGGGACATATTATGTCACATGTATATGGAATGCTAACTACTTTGTGTTCTTTGCTTCTGTAATATTAAACAGATGATAAACCTCACTTGTCAAACCCTGACGAAGGATTTTCCGAAACGCGTCGGTTTAGTGAGACCCACCTCATCCCATGCTTATATGTTTGTCTATTGTGATCATTTTCTGTCCCCCACATGCTGTTTTCGATGCATTTGTATGTATATCTTTTATGCTTGAATTGATTTTGTCAATTGGTATTTCTGTACTTTGTGTGTGTATTTTGTAATAAAAATTTCTTTTTTCATACATACTATGAACACTTTTTTGGTAATGCCTTAAAAATCCCACCCAAGGGGAACCCATTGTTTGTTTTTCTTTATTATGGGATGTGGCATACCTTCTCTGTTCGCCACTCCGGGTCAGACTCCCTCTTGCTGTTCCATGAACGGGCGAACAGCCAATGTTCGAGTCGAACATGAGTTTGACTCAAACTCGAAGCTCATCCCTACTCACCATCTTGGAGTCCTTCAGGTGTTTTTTTAGCAAACTCCATGCAGGCTTTCATGTGTCTTGCACTGAGGGGATGCTTCCATCGGGCCACTCTGCCATAAAGCCCCGACTGATGGAGGGCTGCAGCGATGGTTGACTTTCTACAACTTTCTCCCATCTCCCGACTGCATCTCTGGAGCTCAGCCACAGTGACCTTTGGGTTCTTCTTTATCTCTCTCGCCAAGGCTCTTCTCCCCTGATAGCTCAGTTTGGCCAGATGGCCAGCTCTAGGAAGGGTTCTGGTCATCCCAAACATCTTCCATTTAAGGATTATGGAGGCCACTGTGCTCTTAGGAACCTTAAGTGCAGCAGAAATTTTTTTGTAACCTTGACCAGATCTGTGCCTTGCCACAATTCTGTCTCTGAGCTCTTCAGGCAATTCCTTTGACCTCATGATTCTCATTTGCTCTGACATGCACTGTGAGCTGTAAGGTCTTATATCGACAGGTGTGTGGCATTCCTAATCAATCCCATTAGTATAATCAAACACAGCTGTACTCAAATGAAGGTGTAGAACCATCTCAAGGATGATCAGAAGAAATGGACAGCACCTAAGTTAAATATATGAGTGTCACAGCAAAGGGTCTGAATACTTAGGACCATGTGATATTTCAGTTTTTCTTTTTTAATAAATCTGCAAACATGTCAACAATTCTGTGTTTTTCTGTCAATATGGGGTGCTGTGTGTACATTAATGAGGAAAAAAAATGAACTTAAATGATTTTAGCAAATGGCTGCAATATAACAAAGAGTGAAAAATTTAAGGGGGTCTGAATACTTTCCATCCCCACTGTAATATATATATATATATATATATATATATATATATATATATATATATATATATATATATATATATATATATATAGGAAGGCCTGTTTACTGGCCTGAAGTTATGGGGGGAGCCCGGAGGGTATTTAACCAGACCACCCAGGATGGGCTGTGTCGGTTCCAGTGCCCGGTAGTGCACATCACAGGGCTGACTCTTCCCAGCTCACCTCATGTTCGGCAATCTGTGCATTCAATCGCACGGGCACTCCGGCTTTTCATTCGTGGTCTTCGTCGGCGGTTCCCACTCACGATCGCAGGTAGTGTACAAACTTTTCGTGTCATGTGCAAAATCTTGTGGTTTATTATGCTTCCTATCCTGCACCCCTTTCGAAAAAAAAACCTGCCCCGGAGTTGTCGTTGCTCATGTCCCCACATCATTCGGCACAGGCGTAGTACATTCGTAAAGTTCCTTCTGCCAAATATACGATTCATTCGTAGACCCAAGCCTCCAGTCACTATCGGTCGTTCTCAATATCACTCGCAATAGGCTTCACTGGTTATAAAATTCATTGTCCATGGGGTTGTCATCTCATTCATTAGGAGATGAGCATGTATTGTTTGTATGGGTTTCTGTGGCTGATTGAGGTGTAATTAAACCCACCTGGTGCCTTCTCTGCACTTGATTAGCCTGGGGGGATGGGTGGTTGGTAGGTGTTCAGTTTCACAGTAAGGGATGGTATACACTCTACAACCAATTTGTATCAGATACTCCTTACTACCGATTTATATCGGATTCATTTCATACGTTTTACAAACTGATTCGTATCAGATGCATTGCAGAGGCCGACTCTACCAACTCACTGCGTGTCCTTCGAGATTGGTCGTAGGTTTTTCATCGATTGTCCCACACTCACTGTCGCAGGTAGGACTTGTGGTTACCTGCTACCGAACCATTACTTTATGTTCCCCTTCGTAAACCACCTACGACTTTGTAGGTCTTACTAGGTTATTTGCACACATCCATAGTTACTGCCTTTCTCCGTTCCTCATTTGAGCCCAGTCGCATCCGCAATGTTACGACTCATGACAGCCTTCACTCTGCACCACTGGTATCTTACCGACTAGGTGGTAAGAACCGTACGAATAAGCACAAGCCACCTTCGGGAACAAGTCACTTACAGCGCAGGGTCTCGAACCTGCGTCCCACACACCACACCCCTACTAAACCCCACTTCACCTACTGACCCGCTACACCGCCTACGGAAAACACACACTTCACCTAACTGACCTCCTTCACCTCTTATCGGATACCAAGCACACACCAACAGCCGATCCAAATCTAGTCGCAACATCGGCCCTATGATTTGGATCCTCAGAAAATCACAAGCCCCTTTAACCACTAACACCGTCAGCCGATTCAAGTCCAGTCGCAGCACCGGCTCAACGATTCGGAGGCGGCACAGAAGCCCCATCGTCACCTTACATCCACAACCGATCCGAATCTAGTCGCATAATTAGCGCAAAGATTCGGATCCTTGGCAATACGAACTCCACCAACCAATCCGAGTCCAGTCGCAGCACCGGCTTAAAGATTCGGATCCTCGGCAATACAAACTTCACCAACCGATCCGAGTCCAGTCGCAACACCGGCTTAATGATTCGGATCCTCAGCATACACAAGCACTCACCAACAGTGTGCTACTTTCATCCGACCGATCCGAGTCCAGTCGCAACACCGGCTCAATGATTCGGATCCTCAGCATACACAAGCACTCACCAACAGTGTGCTTCTTTCATCCGACCGATCCGAGTCCAGTCATAGCACCGGCTCAATGATTCAGAATCCTCTGCATTACAAACCCCACCGTCCAATCCGAGTCCAGTTGTAGCACCGGCTCAACGATTCGGATCCTTGCCAACCCAACTTCACCGACCGATCCGAGTCCAGTCGCACACCGGCTCAATGATTCTGATCCTCAGCATACACAAGCACTCACCAACAGTGTGCTTCTTTCATCCGACCAATCCGAGTCCAGTCATAGCACCGGCTCAACGATTCGGATCCTTGCCAACCCAACTTCACCGACCGATCCGAGTCCAATCGCATACCGGCTCAATGATTCAGAATCCTCTGCATTACAAACCCCACCGTCCAATCCGAGTCCAGTTGTAGCACCGGCTCAACGATTCGGATCCTTGCCAACCCAACTTTCCCTGACCGATCCGAGTCCAGTCACACACAAGCTCAATGATTCTGATCCTCAGCATACACAAGCGCTCACCAACAGTGTGCTTCTTTCATCCGACCGATCCGAGTCCAGTCGCAACACCGGCTCAATGATTCGGATCCTCAGCATACACAAGCACTCACCGACCGTGTGCTTCTTTCATCCGACCGATCCGAGTCCAGTCGCAACACCGGCTCAATGATTCGGATCCTCAGCATACACAAGCACTCACCGACCATGTGCTTCTTTCATCCGACCGATCCGAGTCCAGTCACAACACCGGCTCAATGATTCGGATCCTTAGCATTACAAACCCCACCATCCGAGTCCAGTCGTAGCACCGGCTTAACGATTCGGATCCTTCCCAAACCAACTTTCACCAACTGATCCGAGTCCAGTCGCATACCGGCTCAATGATTCAGGATCCTCGGCATTACAAACCCCACCGTCCAATCCAAGTCCAGTCGTAGCACCGGCTCAACGATTCGGATCCTTGCCAACCCAACTTCACCGACCAATCCGAGTCCAGTCGCATACCGGCTCAATGATTCAGAATCCTCTGCATTACAAACCCCACCGTCCAATCCGAGTCCAGTTGTATCACCGGCTCACCGATTCGGATCCTTGCCAACCCAACTTTCCCTGACCGATCCGAGTCCAGTCGCACACTGGCTCAATAATTCAGGATCCTCGGCATTTCAACTCACCAACCGATCCAAGTCCAGTCGTAGCAGTGGCTCAATGATTCAGATCCTTGCCAAATACAACTTTCACCGACCGATCCGAGTCCAGTCGCAGCACCGGCTCAGCGATTCGGATCCAGCATACAAGCCCCCTCGTCACCTTACATCCACAACCGATCCGAATCTAGTCGCAACATCAGTGCAACGATTCGGATCCTCAGCAATACGAACTCCACCAACCGATCCGTATCCAGCCGTAGCACCGGCTCAATGATTCGGATCTTTAGCAGTACAACTCCACCGACCGATCCGAGTCCAAATCACAACACCAGCTCAACGATTCGGATCCTTGGCAATATAAAACTTCTTCGACCGATCTTTCACAAATAAACCCCACTTGCTTACACCTCAGCCCGGTTCGAACTAGTTGCATCGGCGCTTACGAATACAGTGGAACTTAGGATTCAGATCTCCAGCCTTACGTGTATCAAAGCCTTAACATTCACATCCCACTCCATCTATTGTACAATGTTGCGCACGGTCATTCCTACATACGCATAATTCTGCTAAACTCTGTTTTTCGCCTTTCAAATAAGGCTGCTTCCTTGCAATCGCTGCAAGCATTTCAGCAAGTGGTGCAAAACGCCACTCATCATCTCCAGTAGCAACACAGCTACTCATCATTTTCTCTATCCCTTTCCCCTTTAGGTGAGTTAGACTACCAGTTGGTCCACCCTGCACCAGGTTTGCACAGTATCTCCCAAAAAGAAAAAAAAATTTTTGTTGAGGGCCTGCATCTTCACCAGGGGGCCAGCTGCCCCAAACAGCTCTTTGCAATCCCCCGTGTCAAACCAAAATTCCCATGTCACCTTACTACACGTTCCCAGTCGACTCAGTCCCCCTTGCTTTTCTCCCTTCCTTGCTTTTGCTGACGCCATGTCGCAGGCCGACAGCGATAACTTTGTTTCCGCCCGGCCACCACCCTTTGCGGGCACAGCAAGCGGCGGCTCACAGTCTCACAGAGCTTGGACCATATATATAAAAAAAAACGCCACTGGCAGCCCTGCCAGGCCCGCAGGCATCACTGCAGTATATTTTCTTAGCGACTACTCAGCTGCACTCCTTGGTGACCACACTGTCAACAGGTGCTCATTCTATGACTGTCACTGCTCATTTCAGCTAAAACAGCAGCCAGAATCGAGGTGATCCTTATCTCACGCCTCCTAGTGTTTCTCTCCCAGGTACAAGACCCTGATTAAATCCTTAAATTAGACGTGCCAGTAATAGCGGATCTGCCCAGATGGAATGAATTTCTCATCAACTGGAATGGTATATTAATGTTCATTCTGTTAGCATCTCCCTCTTCATCTCAGGTAGTCACGGACGCCGCAGCCTCCACAGGTCCTCGCATCAATTTTTGGCCATCTTTGGTTTGCAGGGCCATGGCCGTCAGAAATCCTCTTGATTCCCGGCTTCAGTTAGTCCTTCTCTTTGTTCGAACTCTACCTCATTATTGCAGCAGCTCATGTCTGGCACAGTAACTGGGCAGGACAAACACTGTTATTTGCCACAGACAACCAAGCCACAGCTAGTATTATAAATAAAAGCAGGTTCAACTTGCTGGCCATCATGGCCTTCCTGAGCAGGCTGGTGCAACTATCCCCACAGCACCAAATAATGTTCGCTGCATCTACATCCCAGGCAAATGCAATACTCTGGCTGACGCACTACCCATTTTAACTTTGCGTCATTCTTTTCGCAGGGATCTGGAACCAACCCGACCATGTTTCTTATCCCACATTGGTCGTAGCTAACCTCGGATTAAAACAACACCTTCACAATGCTACCTGCCTTATTAATCTATCATTTTCACACAACACCCTGAAGGCCTACCGTACTGCCTGGAAAATCTATGACAGGTTCCTAGCCTCAAACCCTGGGGCAGTATCAGGAGATTTCCATCACATCCAGGCCTTCATATCATCTTGTCACGCACAGTTGGCATTTTCACACAATAAAAATAAGAAAGTGTGGCGCTAGTGAGTAATGAGACACAGATTACTGGTCAGGTAATGGTGATCTCTATAGAGGCGTAATAACGTTTGAAGTGTGAATTTGTGAAACAAAAGGTAATTGTTTTTTTGAAGGACATCCCAAAAAAGTGTATAAAGTATAAAGTAATGGTGAAAACTTGGATGTGTAGGGGAGTTGGATACTCAGTAACAACCTGTAGGGTGGTTAAAAAACAATCATGCGTCCACAACCATATTTCAAAGAGACATTACAGAGAAATAGTGATGCAAGGTATCTTAATGTGCTAAGTATGCAGCTCCACACAAAAATGCTGTTCATTAAGGTAGGAACCAGGAGAGGGGACGTCAAAATCCCTAAAAAGGGATACACATATATGAATAATCAATGTTTGTTGGTGGACAGATAGAGTACTTCTAATTTAGTCCCACAGACATCTGGGCGCAAGCCGTCTTCCTATAAGATGATTACAGGCTATTTAGGAAGGGTCCTTAGGTACAGGCAGATTCTTGACTCATGTGGATGGTCTCAACACCGAGAAAGAAAGACAAAAGGATGCCCTTACCGGATAAGGTGGACTCACAGGCCGTTGGTGGTGAGTCAAACGAGCTTGTACCGTCAAGCGGTATGAGGTGGAGATCTGTAAGAAGACTTGTGCGGAATCTTGTCAGACGTCCTCAGATGGTGTGCCAAGTTAGGATCCGGGGCCCCCAGGATTCGGTTGCGGTCGCCGAATGACCGTTTCCTCAAAAGCCCGTCATGTGAACCAATAGGCAAAGAAAAGAAAAAAGCTTCCACATAGTGTAAATCCTTATTTGGTAAAAAGCATTGCAGCACTTTATTAGGAAGTACACTCCAAAAAAATTTACAAGTGAGGGCAGTAAAAACTCGGCTCAGAGTAAAATTGGTATCAGAAAGCATAAAAAATAGTATAAAAATAGCGCAGTGGGTAGTGATGGGGTGTAATCATACACCCCATCACTACCCACTGCGCTATTTTTATACTATTTCTACACCTTTTTTTGTACAATTTTCACACAATACCATTAGACTCTACTTAGCTGGCATCCAGCATTTCATCTCCTTACAAAATCCTACCAAACCATCTTTGGTTACCGCCCATGCGGTCAAGACTATCCTGCGCGGTAGTCACAGACAAGTCCAAATCAATAGTAAACCCCTACCTGCGACCAGCGCCATATTCCGAGACATGTCTACCATCCTGTCACATTCCCCTTTGGGTTAATTTTCAGCCCGGTCGTTCACGCAGCCATCTACCTGGCTTTCTGCGGTTTCTTACGCCCCAGTGAATTCACAGTCACCGGCTCCAGTAAGATGTTACGTAGACGCCACCTGACACGCCACCAAAGTTACTTCATCCGGCACCTCAT
The DNA here is from genome assembly GCA_037952835.1 of Lithobates septentrionalis. Taxonomy (NCBI): domain Eukaryota; kingdom Metazoa; phylum Chordata; class Amphibia; order Anura; family Ranidae; genus Lithobates; species Lithobates septentrionalis. Next base: position 2,833,549 of record JBBDGP010000111.1, on the reverse strand, counting down.
GGTGTCCGAAACACAACAGTCTGGTCCCGGTGTAGATATCATACTTCCCAGACTCGCAACGCCTGGTGCCCTGTGGCCATTCTAGACCAGTTATTAGCTCATCTGCCCGACCTCTCGGAGGGCAGCCATTACTACCGTTCCCTACTAGCCCTCTAAGTAGCAACCAGTTCACTAGACACGTTAGAAATCTTTTGCCCAACTTAGGCCTTGACCCCGGCCAATTTTCTGGAAATTCTTTCGCATTGGAGTAGCATCAGCAGCCTCACGAAACAGGGTCCCGGACCACGTCCTCAAGAAGATGGGCAGGTGGAAATTCACTTGCTTCGCTCGATACATTCCCAATCCAGAAATGTCACGAGCCTTTGGCAAGCTTGCCCTGTAGTATGTCAGTAAACTTAAATAAATCATTACCTCCCTAACCAAGTCTTTTGCACCCTTCTCTGGCATACCACCCAGCAGATCTGGGTTTACCATACAGCAGGCCAGGGCACACTTCAGGTCTATTTTATGTTGTTAGTCTTGTGATGTGTTTATGTGCTTCATATCTCTCAGGAAGGCCTCCGACCATAAATAGGAAGGCCTGTTTACTGGCCTGAGTTATGGGAGGAGCCCGGAGGGTATTTAACCAGACCACCCAGGATGGGCTGTGTCGGTTCCAGTGAGCGGTACCCACCCACCCATTTCCCTTCTTAGGGTACTTCTCTTCAAACAATTTCTCTACAGAAACATCCATTACTTTCTTAAGGTATGCGCCCTTCTCTGGCATACCACCCAGCAGATCTCTCTCTCTCTCTCTATATATATATATATATATATATATATATATATATATATCTCAAACAAATACACTGCCATTAACTAACCTGCCTGCCTAATCTAGCTCAATCTATCTCCGTCCACACACTATACATGGCCTCTATGTAAGAAGCCTTATATAATGTGGGGGATGGACTTAGTCCCCCTGAGCCATGATTGGCCAAAGACAACCTGCCTTTGGCCAATTATGGCTCTCTCAGCATGCTGTGATTGGCCAAAGAATGCAGGTCAGGTGCATGCTTTGACCAATCATCATACATCAATGCACTGCGATCTCGCAGTGCATTATGGGGCATTCTGTGGTGCTCAAATTTCAAGTGGACGTCACATATGTTCGGTTCATTTTAGAACAAACACCCGATGTTCGAGTCAAACTTGCGTTCGACTTGAACCTCGGGCTCATCCCTAATAACCATGTTAGCAATTGCAGTTAGGATAAAAGAATCAACTAATCAAAATCAGCATTGGTAGCATCTGCATCTGGGTAATAAGAATGTGTCAGAATCCCAGTGTTAAGTTACTACTATGATGATTAGTATGAATAGTATTAGTATGATTAATTGTATTGCTGGAAGCTCCACAATAGAGACATGGGATATACAGCACAAGGTATTTTAATAAAATAATGGTCTGGTGCATGACAGAAAACTCACTGGAACAATTGACCCATTTTAAAGATGTTTTAAAACTTGCACTACTATCAAACGTGTTTGGTTCAGCATTGGTTGAATCATTTTTGCTAGCATCATTTGTTAATAAATGGTGGATTGGTGGAATATTATTTCCACACTATTGTTTATAAACATTAATGGAGAAAATAGCCAATAATTTTTTTTTTTTTTTTTTTAATGACATTAAAAAAATAATAAATCATATACAATTGCTACACAGGCCACATTGAAATGAAAGGTTATCAAAAATTACCTTTCCTTTAATCTGCAGCACTGTAATTTTCTGAAAAATGTAATGCAATATGGCAACCTGGAGCTATTCTGTACACAGAAATGTAATTTTTGATGAGACACTGCCAAAAGGTTAATCACCTCTAAATCACCTCTAAAGGGATTCAGACCCTGACACTTTCTTCATTAGAACCCTGCAAGTGCATCATCTGATTGATAATGAAAGTCACTCCCATTCAGGTTCACTTTGCACATCGAGAAAGCAAACAGCTATTTCTTCAGAGTAACAAAAGATAGGAACTTGATAAAACACAAAAACAACCTGCAAATGAGTGTAATGATCTGTGTGATGATGCCAGCTCCTGCCACACACCTGATCCAGAGCTGGAGAAACAAATGCATGACACCTTTCTGCCCATAAAGAGAGGGTGCACTGGCCTAGCGCATTATCTCGAAAATTGTAAATGTATCTACTCAGAGACAACATAATTGACACAGCACTTCAAGGTTGCACAATCAGTCCGTCTACTCAATGTGCTCCTGGTCTTGAAGTGACAGCACCTATGATCCAAATGGCTTACGCGTTTCAAGGACAGTGCTCTCCTAATAAGAGGCAAAACCTTTTGGATCCCTAAAATATGCTTTTATATATGGCTGTGGTATGAGGTTCCTTTGCTCCTCCCATGCCGGGGTGGGTGCTGGGGTGGGTGCCGGAATGGGTCCCATCCCTTGGTCACATGTCACACCAATCCATAACAATAATAATGATAATAATAATAATAATAATAATGAGGATAAAAACTTCTCACTTTACTGTCCTGTGCACTAATATGTACAGGTACTCCATAGTCTGCATGTACTTGGACTTACTTAAAAACATTCCATAGTTCTCCTTAAAAGGTAGCAAAAAAATAACACAATATGTAATTGTCTGTGTAAATGTACAATTTTGTATGACTGCAGCTCTTATCTTTCCTATATTCACTGAACTGTGTCCAAGATGGTTTTTGTTGTGCGCTGGAACGCACGGTCGATCCAAATACCAGAAGTGCAGACTGGATATGCGCTTAACCTGCTATTTTTAGTATATTGTTATATAACTTCCGGTCACAGTGAGTCACGACCAGGCTCCTCACTCGTCAAGATGACAAGCTTGCTACCTGCCATGCTCTACCCCACACTGTCATCTCAAATCTCCAGACTATATGACTAAACAATAACAAATCCTGCTGTGCTGGTAGGGCAAAATGGCACACCACCAAGCCGGGCTTTCCACTCTCCAGCTTGACGAACCACAAAAATTAATAACTAAACAAAAAATACATAAAAAAACATAAAAATGATTACAAAAATAGGTGGAAAATATAAATTAACAATTACTTGAGAGCTGATGGATATGATATATAGAAAAATAACGAATAATTTATAAAATATTTTGATAAGTAATCAATATATAATACATATTGGAAATAAAGAAGAAAATTTGTAATCATAAAATCTACAGCCCAAAAATGTACATAAAACAATATACACTATATTACCAAAAGTATTGGGACACCTGCCTTTACACACACATGAACTTTAAAGGGTTGAGGTCAGAACTGTGCAGACCAGTCAAGTTCCTCCACCCCAAACACGACCATCAAGGTCTTTATGGATCTTGCTTTGTGCACTGGTCCCAGTCATTTGGTGGAGGGGAGATTATAGTGTGGGGTTGTTTTTCAGGGGTTTGTTGCATAATTTATGTAGGATTTTATATACATACACACAGTGTTTTATAATATTTACATAGGTGTGTACGGTAGGCTATGATTTATAGCCGGACACAGCTGTTAGACAAGTTGAATTTCTACATATCAAAAGGGCCAAAGCAGTTACCTAAATGGGATTGTAAAATGTAAATGTGCTTGACCAAACTGGAAATGATTAGTACAAAAAAAATATTTATTGATGGTCATTAGACTTGAGGGGGTATTCATGGGAAATGGTGGATTGTTTACCTGGTAAACACTAATGTGAGGTTATTGCCAGTATTTACAAGTAGAGTCTTTTCACCTTGATTAACATTAAGATCAAAAGTATTTTGGGTTGACCAGGCAGCAGTGGCGTAGCGTGGGGGGGTGCAGGGGGTGCCGTTGCCCCAGGCGCGATATTTAGGGGGGCGCCAGTATGTGTCACTGGCTGCCTCCTCCTAATTTCTAATTTTGTGTCCCCGGGCTCCGGCCGCCATGTTAAGTGTCCGGCGCCCTGTGATTGGGTGTATGGGGGTCATGTGAGGCGCCCCGCCTCCGCACATGACCCCCATACACCCAATCACAGGGCGCTGGATACTGAACATGGCAGCAAGCAGAGAGCAGGGGAGAGAAGAAAGTGAGCCGCCGCTGTGTTCTCCTCCTCATCTGGATCGATGCAGCCAGGAGAAGAAGGTAAGTGAGAGTCTTGTTACTGGGAGGGGGAGGGAGGGAGGGGGGCAAGAGAGAGAGACTGTAGGCAGGACAATGTAGTGTAGTATAGTATGGAGGTCAGTGTAGTGTCACTATGGGGGGCAGTGTAGTGTCACTATGGGGGGCAGTGTAGTGGACAGTATTGGAGGAGACAAGTCAGTGCAGCCAAGTCCTGTCTCTGCCGATGCCTGACCCCTATCACAGGATCTGTTACACACACACAGATCCTCAGTGTCTGGGGGAGGGGTGCTGATGTCCTAAACAGCAGGAGCCCGGGAGGAAGGACATCTCCCATGCTGTTATGATAAGGTCAGTACATTTGTTAGGGGGATGTTGTGTAATTATTGTGCTAGGGGACAGACTGCTGCTTCCCCCATGTAATGTGCTCTCTTGTGCCCAGTGCCCACCATGTCATGTGCCTTGCAGTGCCCCCCATGTAATGTGCTGTGCCCACCATGTCCTGTCATGTGCATTGCAGTGCCCCTATGTAATGTGCTGTGCCCACCATGTCATGTGCATTGCAGTGCCCACTATGTAAAGTGCTGTGCCCACCATGTCATGTGCATTGCAGTGCCCCGCATGTCATGTCATGTGCCTTGCAGTGCCCCCCATGTAATGTGCTGTGCCCACTATGTCCTGTCATGTGCCTTGCAGTGCCCTCCATGTAATGTGCTGTGCCCACCATGTCATGTGCCTTGCAGTGCCCCCCATGTAATGTGCTGTGCCCACCATGTCCTGTCATGTGCATTGCAGTGCCCCTATGTAATGTGCTGTACCCACCATGTCATGTGCATTGCAGCGCCCACTATGTAAAGTGCTGTGCCCACCATGTCATGTGCATTGCAGTGCCCCGCATGTCATGTCATGTGCCTTGCAGTGCCCCCCATGTAATGTGCTGTGCCCACTATGTCATGTCATGTGCCTTGCAGTGCCCCCCATGTAATGTGCTGTGCCCACTATGTCATGTCATGTGCCTTGCAGTGCCCCCCATGTAATGTGCTGTGCCCACTATGTCATGTCATGTGCCTTGCAGTGCCCCCCATGTAATGTGCTGTGCCCACCATGTCATGTCATGTGCCTTGCAGTGCCCCCCATGTAATGTGCTGTGCCCACCATGTCATGTCATGTGCCTTGCAGTGCCCCCCATGTAATGTGCTGTGCCCACCATGTCCTGTCATGTGCATTGCAGTGCCCCTATGTAATGTGCTGTGCCCACCATGTCATGTGCATTGCAGTGCCCACTATGTAAAGTGCTGTGCCCACCATGTCATGTCATGTGCATTGCAGTGTCCCGCATGTCATGTCATGTGCCTTGCAGTGCCCCCCATGTAATGTGCTGTGCCCACTATGTCATGTCATGTGCCTTGCAGTGCCCCCCATGTAATGTGCTGTGCCCACTATGTCATGTCATGTGCCTTGCAGTGCCCCCCATGTAATGTGCTGTGCCCACCATGTCATGTCATGTGCCTTGCAGTGCCCCCCATGTAATGTGCTGTGCCCACCATGTCATGTGCCTTGCAGTGCCCCCCATGTAATGTGCTGTGTCCAGTATGTCATTTGCTGTACGTTGCAGTGCCCACCATGTAATGCGCTGTGCTGAACAATGTCATGTGCTGTGCATTGCATTGCCCTTCATGTGATGTGCAGTGCCCACTATGTCATGCTGTGCCTTGCAGTGCCCACCATGTCATGTGCAGTTCCTAACATGTAATGTGCAGTTGCATTTCCCACCATGAAACGTGCTATGCCATGCAGTGCCCACCATGTAATGTGTTGTGCCCACCATGTAATGTTATGTGCCATTCAGTGCCCACCATGTAATGCGCTGTGCCCACCATGTCATGTCATGTGCCTTGCAGTGCCCCCCATGTAATGTGCTGTGTCCAGTATGTCATTTGCTGTACATTGCAGTGCCCACCATGTAATGCGCTGTGCTGACCATGTCATGTGCTGTGCATTACATTGCCCTTCATGTGATGTGCAGTGCCCACTATGTCATGCTGTGCCTTGCAGTGCCCACCATGTAATGTGCAGTGCCCACCATGTCATGTGCTGTGCCTTGCATTGCCCACCATGTAATGTGCAGTGCCCACCATGTCATGTGATGTGCCATCCAGTGCCAACCATGTCATGTGCAATGCCCACCATGTCATGTGCTGTGCCTTGCATTGCCCACCATGTAATGTGCAGTGCCCACCATGTCATGTGATGTGCCATCCAGTGCCAACCATGTCATGTGCAATGCCCACCATGTCATGGCTGTGCCTTGCAATGCCCGCTATGTAATTTGCAGTGTCCACCATGTCATGTGCTGTGCCATACAGTGATCCCACCATGTAATGTGCAGTGCCCACCGTGTAATGTGCAGCGCCCACCGTGTAATGTGCAGCGCCCACCATGTCATGTGCACTTCCCACCATGTCATGTGCTATGCTGTGCCCACCCTGCCATGTGCTGTGCCCAGCATGTAGTGTGTTGTGCCCACTGTGTAATGTGCTGTGCTGTTCAACAGTGCCCACCATGTCATGTGCAGTTCCTAACATGTAATGTGCAGTTGCATTTCCCACCATGAAACGTGCTATGCCATGCAGTGCCCACCATGTAATTTGTTGTGCCCACCATGTAATGTTATGTGCCATTCAGTGCCCACCATGTAATGTGCTGTGCCCACCACGTCATGTGCTGTGCCATGCAGTGCCCACCATGTAATGCGCTGTACCCACCATGTAATGTGCTGTGTCATACAGTGCCCACCATGTCATGTGCAGTGCCCATCATATAAATTGCTGTGCAGTGCCCACCTAGTATGGTGGACAGTGTAGTATGGTGGACAGTGTAGTATGGTGGTCAGTATGGTGGTCAGTATAGTGTAGTATAGTGGACAGTGTAGTATGGTGGTCAAGTGTAGTGTAGTATAGTGGACAGTGTAATGTAGTATAGTGGACAGTGTAGTATAGTGGACAGTGTAGTGTAGTATAGTGGTCAGTATAGTGGACAGTGCAGTATGGTGGTCAGTGTAGTATAGTGGTCAGTGTAGTATGGTGGTGAGTATAGTATAGTGGTCAGTGTAGTGGACAATGTAGTGTAGTGGACAGTGTAGTTCTCAGTGTAGTGGTCAGTATAGGAATCAGGTAGGTCAGTACTATTGTATTTGAAGGGACTCAGGGATAGCTAAAAGTCCGCAGGTTGGGGGGGGGGGGGGGGCACAAATTACTTGCCTTGCCCCGGGTGCTGACAACCCACGCTACGCCACTGCCAGGCAGAAACCCCTCCCAGTGTCAGACTATTATTTCAGGGGAAGATCTGAGCTGTTAGGCATTCATTCTTTCATACATTCTTCTCTTTCTTCTCCAAGATGAGAGCACAGGTCTAGATTATAATACACAATTTTGCATGCATGGACGCTATATAGGTGCATGTTATTATGGATTGGACATAAGCTGGATTGTGGTATCTCTATACTTGCTAGGATGAATGGGACTCTGAAGGCTGCTGTTCATTGTAACATTTACACTGTTAGATTTTGTCATCTGTTGCAAGTATCTTGTGAACTTTCTTCTGTGTTGGGACTCAATAATTGCATTCTCTGGAAGAACTGGATTGCTGCGGAAATTACTCGCATTATAGTAATAATAAATAGTAATCATCCTCCCACTACTATATCACTACAGGGTTGGGTTTGGCCCCTTAGTTCAAGGGAAGGGGACACTTAAGGCGTCAGCATACCAAGACATTTTGGACAATTTCATGCTCGCAACTTTGTGGGAACAGTTTGGGGATGGCCCCTTCCTGTTCCAACATGACTGCACACCAGTGCACAAAGCAAGGTCCATAAAGACATAGATGACCGAGTTTTGGGTGGAGGAACTTGACTGGCCTGCACAGAGTCCAGACATCAACCTGATAGAACACCTTTGTGACGAATTAGCGGAGACTGTGAGCCAGGCCTTCTCATCCACAGTGCCTGACATCACAAATGCGCCTCTGGAAGAATGGTCAAACATTCCCATAGACACACTCCTAAACCTTGTGGACAGCCTTCCCAGAAGCATTGAAGCTGATATAGCTGCAAATGGTGGGGCAACTCAATATTGAACCCTACGGACTAAGACTGGGATGCCATTAAAGTTCATGTGCATATATGCATATAAAGGCAGGTGTCCCAATACTCAAGTTCCTCCACCACAAATTCGCTCATTCATGTCTTTTTGAACCTTGCTTTGTGCACTGGCGAGCAGTCATGTTGGGACAGGAACATTGGGGACATCCCCAAACTGTTCCCACAAAGTTTCTGAGCATGAAATTGTCCAACATGTCTTGGTATGCTGAACTCTTAAGAGTTCCCTATACTGGAACTAAGGGGCCAAGCCCAACCCCTGAAGAACAACCCTACACCATAATCCCCCCTCCACCAAATGAATAAGTAGTGTTAGGCGAATGGTTCACTACGCTTTTCACAGTGCATTGGAAGCCCTGATTGGCTGAAGCAATGAAAGCTTTGCCCAATCAGGGCACATAGCATTGTCAGAGTCATGATTGGACACTGTCAAGATGACTCTATCCAATCATGGCTCATTGCTCTTAGTCCCACCCCACACTATAAAAATATTCTTTCACAGCATTCACTTGCAGTGTGATATTGGCATGGAGAGAGATGGAACAGGGCTCTGTTCAGTGCTACTAGTGAGTTAGTGTGCTATAGTGGGCTATTGTGATTCTAATGTGAGTGTAAATATCAGTTTAGTGTGAATCTAGTGAAAGTGAAGTGTGAGTGTAGTACGGCCAGTATATTTCAGTGTATTACTGCACATTTTCCGCAGTGTATTGCAGTACGTTATTGCAGGTTTACCACAGTATATTGCAGTGTGTTAGTGCACGTTTAATGCAGTATATGTTAGTGCATTAGTGCATGTTTAACGCAGTATATTTCAGTGCGTTATTGCAGGTTTACCACAGTATATTGCAGTGAGTCACTGCGCGTTTAACGCAGTATACTTCAGCGCATTATTGTAGATTTACCATAGTCTATTGCAGTGTGTTAGTGCACGTTTAATGTCGTATATTTCAGTGCGTTAGTGCACGTTTAATGCAGTATATTTCAGTGTGTTAGTGCACATTTAACGCAGTATATTTCAGTGCGTTATTGAATGTTTAATGCAGTATATTTCACTGCAGTATATTTGTGATCTTAGACAAGGCAGCCTATATTGAGGAAATTCTGGTTATTTACTTTTTACCAAAAGTTCATAAAAATCTAGACAGGGGGCGTGACCAGAAGCCGACCTAGATGGACGCTTGAGTCGTCTGCTCTCTCTAAGCCTGCAGCTAAAGATTAATTTGGGGACGCTACGCTACAGCTAAATGGGCAGATGCAAGGCCCCCCAATCCGCTAAAGCCCGGGGATCATCACAGCCACCACCCGGCTCTTCATCGGACCTCCGGTCCTTCTTCCCTCAGACCGACAGTCCGTCTGGCAGTACAGCCAACATGGCGCCGGAGGCCTCGGCGGCCCGCACCAGGCTCTCCACACAGCTCTCCCAGCCAGACCTGAACTCACACCGAGTCCCGGAAAGCACACCGCCAGCCCTGCAAAGCATCACAGGCATCTCCTCTCCTCTGGGAACGGTGAGCTCGATTTGCCCTGGCCATCCCGGGACCTCGCCACGTGATCCCCCAGCCGCCATATTTGGCCCCCCTCCCTCCCTCTACACTCAATGCTCGGAGGCCTTCCCGTGCCTGCTGCGGACGGCCTCAGATCCCTGCTTGCCGGGGGATGCCCCGGGATCCCCCTCATCCTCTGATATCTCAGCGGACTTTCCGGCCCCGCCGGACCCAAGATTCCCGCCCTCCAATACCTCACCTGGACCTGATGATCCCGCAGCGGCCTTCAGAACCCTCATGCCTGGCTCACCCCCACCTAAAGCGCAGAGACTTTCATTTTCTCAAGCACTGAGCACCCCTAAAGAGCAGGCCGCACACCCTGCCAATTCAGGCCGAAGAGACCCAGCATCTGTCCCCAAATGTTATGCTTTGGAAGAGGTCGAGGCCCCCACACATACCCAGGGGCAGCCCTGGGGAAACATATGGACTGCATCCCCACAATCCATACCTGCCAATCGAGATGAAGCTGCACTGCAATTACAACACCAGCAAGCATCTCATCAACGACCACTACAGCAAAGCCCACCACCAGTCCCCCACCACCCACTTCCTAATGAGTGGTACTCCTATTTACAGGCGATGCCCACCAAAGATGACTTTAAACAGCTGATCGCAGATGTGAAATCCACCTGTCGCTCAATAATACAGATACTACAAACAAGCCTTAAACACCTAGCTGACAGGGTGGAAATGGCCGAGGAGGAAATTCAAGAGACTAAATTAGCAGTCCATAGGACTCAACTTCAAGGAGCAGATCACGGGCGTGGCCTAGGCATGGCGGCGTGAGGACGTTTCCTTACAGGGCTCCCGGCCGGTGGTTACCCCGCAGCAGATTACCGCACATTACCGGCATTTAACAGCTCCTCCCTGCCTCCTCAGATACTCGAGGGACCCGATCGCCGCACACCCGCTCCGGAGCCGGCATGGACCGCTATTTACGATCACTGCAGCCGGCGGCTTCCACACCAACGGCCGCAAAGATGGCGCCGGCCCGCCACACAGCACAGGAAACAGCAGAAGTCTCCAGCGTTGCTGATCACCCTCCACAGACGGCAGATGATCACACCATGCCGCCCTTCTCACCACCCAGTGACCTTTCACCTTGCCTTCCTAGATCTCTGGCAGCATCACCAGACAGAGAAGACACCCTGCACAGCCCAGCGCTCCCAGCTTCACCCACAGCCCCTACCCCATCCAGCGCTCTGAGTTTTAGCCCAGGAGACATGGAGGAACAGAGGCAACTAACCATGCACCAGAACGCAGTGAGTACACTATATTGTACACAGCAAGCACAGGGTCTCCCTCTCCATGCCTCCTCTGAACAAAGACTGTGGGATTTCTTGCAGCAGCTACCCACAAGAACTGACCTAGAATCAATTGTTCAGAGGATGGAGACAGCCTTGAGGGGCGAAATACAATCTATCAGACAGGATGCAGTGGTGCTGGACTCCCGTGTCACTGTAGTAGAACAGGAACAGGTCATTGTGTCACAATCTGTGCAAACCCTGCAGACATCCCAATCCGAACTTACTGACCAAATTATACAGTTACATCTACTTCAGGATGACCTGGAAAATCGCAGCCGCAGGCAGAACATCAGGCTGCGGGGGTTGCCTGAAAGTGTTCCAAACTCAGAATTGCGCTCATCAGTGGTTAATGTCTTTAACCGCTACCTAGACCGCCCGCCAGACTCTGAGATCATCATTGACAGAGTTCATAGGACCCTGGGCCCTCGATCTGAGACATCTGACAGACCAAGAGACGTCCTATGCTGTTTACACTCCTTCAGCCTCAAAGAGGATATATTACAGCAGGCTTGGAGGGTGGGAGTCCTGGAATTTGATGGCGCAGCTGTCCACCTCCTACCAGACGTTTCCAGAAAAACCCTCCTTATGCGACGATCGCTCAAACCTCTCCTGGATGGTCTTGGGGAGAAAGGTCTGACGTACAAGTGGGGGCACCCGTTTCACCTTATAGTTCGTAGGGGTCCAGATACCTTCTCTTTGCGTCACCCTTCGGAACTCCCAGACCTCTTCTCCTTTGCCGACATGGAACCGTTCCCAGTGCCCAACTGGCTACTGACAGTTATTGCCAAAGACCCGATGCGCCAAGCTCCCCCGGGTAGACCACAAAGGGCCCACTACAGTCGCCGTGGCCGAGGGAACCACTCTCAAGTTAGACGGGTGGGAAACTCTCGCGCACAACCCCCGAATGCAGAAGTGGTGGGCTGAACCTACACACATAAATTGTTGACACGCACCCAGACACGCAATTGTTGACATGCACCCAGGTTCACCCTCCTGAGGAGTCCAGGCTAGCAAGGGAGAAGTGTGCATGTCTGCACAGGTCCGTCTGTCAGAGCAGACAGAGGGTCTAAGCCTGTGGGCTGGAAAAGAGTGCTGAGAAACAAAAGCTGAAGCATCAGTATCAGCAAGACTTGATTGTTTTATGAAGTTTGCTGACGAGATTCCAGAATTTCTTAAAGACGTAGTAGACGTAATATGCACAGTAAACGGCAAAATACTGATCCATTGAGGGTATTCTGATCTGATTACGGACGGTGCTGACTGGTCCATCACCCCAAAGGCCCTGGCAGGGTTTTTTGCCATCCGCTCATATCATTGAAGTTCTGGTAAGAGCAATCATAGCTCATTTGGATTATCATCTACATTCACACTGAATACCCCACTATTTTGAAGATTTGGACTTTATATAATATAATTTTATATTACAAATTATACCTGGACACTTTGGCACCTTCATTTCTTGCAGCCTTTAATTCTGTGTTAGACGGACACAATCTCCCTGCAGACATGCTGCGCGCCTCTATATCTGTGATCCCTAAGCCGGGTAAAGACCCACTACTATGCGCCAGTTATAGGCCCATTTCACTTCTGAACTGTGATATGAAACTTTTCACTAAAATCCTGGCCTCCCGGATGAATACCTTATTCCCACGTCTGGTCGGAATAGACCAAGTCGGTTTTATTCAAACTAGAGAGGCCAGGGACAACACCACCCGGACACTGAACATCATAGAAAAAGCGAAACGCTCCCAAATACCCTTACTGCTCCTTTCCACAGATGCCGAGAAAGCTTTTGACAGGGTGGACTGGTTCTTCCTTTCGGGAGACACTTAAATTCGTGGGTATACCAGGCTCCATCCTGTCATGGATTTCGGCCATCTATGAGAATCCCACAGCGACTGTCCGGGTAAACGGCTTTGACTCCAGCCCTTTCTCTATCTCGAACGGCACCAGACAGGGCTGCCCCCTGTCTCCAATGCTGTTCGTCCTCTCCCTGGAACCTTTTCTACGCCATATCAGAAGTAATCAGTCTATAAGAGGCATCCAATCGGATCAATGCCAACACAGAGTTGCGGCTTATGCCGATGACCTTTTGTTCTACATTACCGAGCCCCTCACCTCTCTACCCTCCTTGTTACAGGAGCTAAAGCGTTATGGCACCCTATCTAATTTTAAGGTTAACTTACAAAAATCAGAAGCCTTAAATGTTTCCTTGTCAGATTCTACCATTTCTAACTTACGTCCCTTCTTTCCATTCAAATGGGCTGCCCGCTCAATACAATATCTAGGAACAAAAATCTCTGCAAAACTACAAGACATCGTCACCCTCAACTTTCAGCCCCTTTTATCTACGCTCGCGGCTGATCTTGAGAGGTGGAACTCCCTGGCCCTTTCCTGGTTCGGCCGCTGCAATATACTTAAAATGAATGCAATGCCCAGACTCCTGTACTTATTGCAGGCGCTGCCCGTTAAGATACCTCAAACATTTTTTCACGCCGTTCGCTCATTATTCATCAGATTCATTTGGCGTGGAAAACATCCACGTCTCGGCAGAACACTCCTTTTAAGACCAAAGATTAGAGGCGGTCTCGGATTCCCAGATCCAGCTCTATACTATACTGCGGCACATATGACCAGGGTCGTGGACTGGTGCCGTCACAGTGATTTGAAGCTCTGGGTATCGCTGGAGCAGGAGGCAGCCAGAGCCCCACTGGCGGGACTACCTTGGGCTGGGAAAACTCCTGCCACCCACTTGACCACTCACCCACTGATTGGACCAACTCTTATGGAACTGAAGAGGTTTTTTCGATCAGCCTCATTAAGAAGCTTTCCATCTCCACTGACGCCACTTATTGGTCATCCGGATTTTCTACCTGGCCTCACCGACCCGTCCTTTCGATCGCAAGCCCCACAGGGACTCATGAGAGCCTCTACGCTACTGCGGTCCTCCGGTTGGCCAGCTACAGAGAGCCTGCTCTCAGGTCAGGCTCCACTCCGGTTGGACCACTGGAGGATTAACCAACTATTCCACTTTCTTGGCTCATTGCCCAAACCAACCCACTTTGTCAGAGAGCTCCACTCTTTTGAGGAACTCTGCTTGGGTGAGGGACCGATTCGGAGATCCTTATCAACCTCCTACAAATCCCTCTTGGACCTTCATGCCACAGAGGATCCCCCATTCTTAGCAAAATGGGAGAGAGACTTGCAAGTCACCTTCACAGTACCCCAAAAAGAACGCATACTCTTTTTCGCACAGAAATCCTCTATGTGCAGCAAATACCAAGAGACCGCATATAAAATAGTGACGCGCTGGTACAGGACCCCTTCAGTGCTAGCTAAGATATTTCCTCTACAATCTGACCGCTGCTGGCGCTGCAACCTACATCCAGGCACTCTATTACATATTTTCTGGGACTGCCCTGTGCTCAAAACTTTTTGGCAGCCGGTGCTTAAGCTCGTACAGAAACTCACGGATATTTCCCTTCAGGATAACCCAGCTGCGGTCCTTCTTAACCTTACCCCCCTGTCAAAGAAACGTTACCACAAATCCCTCCTCAAGCATCTCCTTAACGCGGCCCGGGCTAGCATTCCACCTCTTTGGAAACAACAGTCTGCGCCAACGGTGGCCCAATGGTTCGCGAGAGTGGAGGACATTGAGCAGATGGAGGATCTGACCTCGGCGTTGCGGGACAAGTCGGAGGAACATAAGTCCAGATGGTTTTATTGGAACCTTTTTCGCTTCTCCGACGAATTCCACCAATACCTGTCAGGATCCATTGTCTAGGAATCTCATCGACAGTTCAGCATTACCGAATTTGGCTCCCCGGGGGCAACCGTCTCTCCCCTCCTCTCCCCCCCCTCCCAGGAGTGTTGTTTGTTTAATTTTTAATTATCTTTCTTTTATCTCTCTTTTTCTCTCTCCTCAGTTTTCTCTCTCTAACTTTACTATTTTTCTCTTTCTATAAAAAAGACATAAAAAGTGATGGGCACAGATGTTTAAGTTTGCATTATATTAGACTTCAGCGAGTGGTATCTCAGTCTAACTGAATAATGACCTTCACTCACATTTAACTGTTAAGTTTCTGACTGTTATACTTGACGAGTTCATTACAGTTTATATGCAATGCGAAGCTATCGTAATATTTGTATCTGTGTCATATCTTTAAATAAAAAAAAAAAAAAAAAAAAGGAGCAGATCACCGCATCCAACTAAGGGAAATGCAGCGCCACCTTGAGGACTTGGATAATAGGGGGCGCAGAAATAATATTCGAGTGCGAGGAGTTCTGGAGACGGACGGTCCGGAGGACATCCACAACAAATTACAACACATATTTAACAATCTACTTGGGGACCCCCTAACCAACCGTATCGACATGGATAGAGCCCACCGCGCTCTCCGCCCCAAGAATCTCACCTCCAAACCAAGGGACATTATTTGCAGAATAAGCTCATACCCCTTAAAGAAGGACACTATGCGTCAATCCCGTCTGACACGTAAGGTAACCTTCCAGGATGCACATCTGCAACTATTTCCAGATCTCTCCTGGATAACCCTACAGAAGCGCAGACTCTTGCAACCTCTTCTACGTATCCTTCAAGAAGAAAATATCCCCTATCGGTGGGGATTTCCCTTTACCCTTACAGCCAAGAATCAAGGCAGATCTGCCGTTCTACGATATCCAGAAGATCTAACCAATTTCTGTGACGTTTTGGGGATTAGCCCCCCTCAACTCCCGGATTGGGACTTAGTAACTATCCCACCACCACCGCCTACAATGTGGCAGAAGGTTCCCTCCTCTAATCTCACCCGGAAGAATGGTACCCCTCACAAGAGTTCTGTCATGGACATACTACTTCCAGACCTGCAACAGGGCTCAGGCGCATCCCCACCAACAGGTTCCCAGTAACGAACAGGCGTGCGCCAATGCGCATGTGCCGATCGCAGAGATCGCACGCACAGTGATCCGGCTTTGGCGCCCAGTGGCCTTTAAGAGGGGCTTCCACAATTCAGCACTTGCTGTTTGATCTGCAGCTTCACCTGTGACCTGTTCCTGTAATCAGCATCCGATCACCTGACCTGGCTCTCTGACCACGCTGCTGTCTCCAATCCTGAACCTTGGCTTTCCCTGACTCTGATTCTGTTTACCTGCCTGTCTGATCTCCTGTTACCAGAAACCAGCCCGAACTTGACTATTCCTTGCCTGCCGAATCTGTTGAACTGATCCACTGTGTATGACCCGGCTTGTCTGACCTTGCTTCTGCCTGCTGTGTGCACCCTGCTGACCTGCATCCAGCTTACCTGCAGCCTGCTGACCTGCATCCAGCTTACCTGCAGTCTGCTGACCTGCATCCAGCTTACCTGCATCCTGCTGACCTGCATCCAGCTCACCTGCAGCCTGCTGACCTGCATCCAGCTTACCTGCAGCCTGCTGACCTGCATCCAGCTCACCTGCATCCTGCTGACCTGCATCCGGCTTATCTGCTGACTTGCATCCAGCTTACCTGCACCCGGCACTCCAGTCAGTTCCAGTGTCTCCCAGTGGACATCATCTCCAGTTCCAGAGAATCCACCAGGCACTCATACCCCACTGTGCTCCTACGGTCACTGTCCTCAACTCCAGTGATCTGGGAACCAGGGCTGTACGAGAGGTCTCCCTCTGCACGTCAGGCTCACATACAAGGTACGTGTCAGTATCAAACAGCCATGCCTGAGCCTGCAAGAGGGACCTCTGCTACTGATGAAATCTGCCAATTACTCTCCGTCCTCACTCAAGAGGTGAAATCTCTTCAGGACAGCTATGAACACCTGGTGAGACAAGTGCAGTCCCGGACGAGTATTACCAATCCTTCTTCCAGTGGGTTGTCATCAGAGGCTTCCCCCGCACTCCCTGTAATGATGTTATCTCCAGAACCCAGGGTCCCAATTCCGGAGAAGTTTTCTGGGGATCGAAGCAAGTTTCGGACTTTCCGTAATGCATGTGAGCTGTACTTTTCCTTATTACCCTTAACCTTTTCGCGGGAAAACACCAAGGTGGGTTTTGTTGTCTCACTTCTGCTGGGAGATCCACAAGCCTGGGCTCATCACCTGCTGGAAGAACACCATGTTTCTCTGGACTCTCTGTCATCCTTCTTTGACGCAATGTCACTCTTATATGATGACCCCCAACGAACTTCCACTGCCGAAGCTGCTCTTAGCACGCTCCAGCAGGGCCGCAGAGTGGTCGAAGATTATATAATGGACTTTAGACGCTGGAGCGCGGATACCCAGTGGAACCATGCAGCTTTACGGCACCAGTTTCGCCTAGGCTTGTCAGAAGGACTAAAGGATGAACTGGCTCGGGTCGGTGTACCAAATTCCCTGGAATCCTTGATGACCCTAACTATTCAGATAGACCGTCGTCTTCGGGAACGCAGGATGGAGAGGGTGACCCAGCAGACTCAACCAACTTGGATGTTACCCCAAGTGCCTACGACCTCTCGCCCTGTTCCCCTTAGACCGGTCCCAGTTAATTCTGCACCAACCAAACTAAAACCGGACTTTCAGAAATCTGGGCAGGTCGGACTAATGAGACCCGCATTGTCTGCTGAGGAACGTCTACGTCGGCAACAGCTCAACCTGTGCTTGTACTGCGGGGGACCAGGCCATTATGTACATTCGTGTCCTGCCAAGTACCGTAGATCTTCATCCACCCCACCACACAGTCACCCAGCTCTCTCTACTCACCTGGCTATTCCCATCACCCTTCAGTTTTCTGGAAAGACTGTGTCTGTTACTGCAATAATAGACTCTGGTGCATGCAGTTGTTTTATTGATTTGAACTTTGCCAACCAACAACGCATTCTACTCCAGCACAGGGCTCAAGGACTGTCTGTTTTCTTGGCAGATGGATCCCGTATTAAATCTGGCCAGGTGACTCAAGAGACTCCCCCACTGCCTGTAATTACTGTCTCAAACCACAAGGAACTGCTTAAGTTTGATGCTATTGCTTCCCCTCTGTTCCCGATCATCTTGGGTCTACCGTGGCTTCAGGCCCACAACCCGCAAATTGACTGGGGCTCCGGAGAAATCAGATTTCAGTCCCTCTACTGTCAAGAACATTGTCTGCCCTTACCTTCCAAGATATCTGGTCCTTTGCTGTGCCTGGAAGCTGACTCAGAATTACGCTCAGCAGTACCTGAACAGTATCACGAGTTCTTAGACGTTTTTAGTAAACGAGGGGCAGAGACACTTCCTCCTCATCGTTCCTACGATTGCCCGATTGAGTTACTGCCCGGAGCTGAAATCCCCTTTGGGCGAATTTTTCCTCTGTCTGAGCGGGAGTTGGAGGTTTTAAAGGAATATGTTGACGAAAACCTTAAGAGGGGGTTCATCCGGCCATCCACCTCTCCAGCTGGGGCAGGGATCTTTTTTGTGGAGAAGAAGGACCACTCATTGCGTCCCTGTGTGGACTACCGGGAGCTGAACAAGGTCACGGTCAAGAACCGGTATCCCTTACCCCTGGTACCTGAGCTTTTTCAAAGATTAAGAACTACTGTTGTGTTCACCAAACTCGATCTTCGTGGGGCCTACAATTTGGTTCGCATTCGTGCAGGGGACGAGTGGAAAACGGCCTTCCGTACCAGGTTTGGCCATTATGAATATCTGGTGATGCCCTTCGGCCTGTGTAATGCCCCTGCGACCTTCCAGCACCTGATAAATGATATCTTCAGAGATTATCTGGACATTTTCGTCATAGCCTACTTAGACGATATCCTGATCTTTTCCTCATCCTTGGATCAGCACCGGAAACACGTCAAGATGGTACTCTGCCGACTCCGTCAGCATGGCTTATATGCCAAACCAGAAAAATGCGAATTTGAGCGGCAGAGTATCCAATTTCTGGGCCTGGTAATTTCCACAGAAGGGTTCAAGATGGACCCACAAAAAGTCACAGCTGTTCTGGACTGGCCTGCACCCTCAGATAAAAAGGGGGTGCAACGTTTTGTTGGCTTCGCCAATTTTTACAGAAGGTTCATCAAAGGATTTTCTGCAATTATCTCTCCGATCACCCAGCTAACAAGACAAAACGTCCGATTCCAGTGGAATCCCCAGGCTCAAGCTGCCTTCTCTACCCTAAAGGGACTCTTTACCTCTGCCCCCATCTTGAGCCATCCGGATCCCTCTCTTCCTTACCTACTCGAGGTTGATGCCTCAGAAACAGCTGTGGGGGCAGTTATTTCTCAGCGCCAAGGACTCAAGGATCTCATGCACCCCATAGCATTCTTCTCTCGGAAGCTTTCGCCTGCAGAGAAGAATTATGATGTGGGGGACCGTGAACTTTTGGCCATTAAAGCCGCACTCGAAGAATGGCGATACCTGCTAGAGGGAGCGGCACATCCCATACTTATTTACACGGATCATAAAAATCTGGAATATTTGCGAACTGCCAAACGTTTGAAGCCGCGTCAGGCACGATGGGCGTTATTCTTTTCCAGATTTTCATTTCACATCACCTACCGGCCAGGATCAAAGAACATCAAGCCTGACGCTCTCTCTCGGATGTACGATGACCCCAAAGAAACTTCAGTTCCGGACACCATCTTATCTGAGGGCAACTTTCTGCTTTTCCAGACAGACCTGATGTCCGGTCTAAAACAAGCCTCAGAGGGGGTGTCCGGTCCTCCAGGATCAATCTTGATACCCAGGGATGGGATGCTTTGGAAGGACAGCAAAATTTTTGTGCCAGAAAGTTGCCGGACAGAAGTGTTGAGCCTGTGTCACGACCACCCGCTGGCCGGACATTTTGGGGTTCACAAGACTCGTGAACTAATCCAGCGCATGTTTTGGTGGCCGAAGCTTGAGGAAGATTGCAAGGACTATGTTAAGTCATGTGTCATCTGTACCCAAAGCAAGTCTGCCAGGACCAAGTCCTGGGGCCTCCTCAGACCACTACCAATTCCTGACAGACCCTGGAGCATGATTGCCATGGACTTTGTAGTGGAACTACCCCCTTCTGAAGGACATACAGCTATCTTTGTAGTGGTTGACCGTCTGTCTAAGATGGCCCACTTCATACCCTTAAAGAGTACGCCGTCTGCTTTGGAAACCGCCCGGGTGTTCATCAGGGAGATCATAAGGCTGCACGGGGTACCAACCAACATTGTATCTGACAGGGGAGTCCAGTTCACCTCCCGCTTCTGGAGATCACTATGCCAAATTCTGAAAATTGAACTTTCCATGTCATCTGCTTTCCACCCCCAGACTAACGGACAAACTGAAAGGACGAACCAAACCCTGGAACAGTACATCCGTTGCTTTACCTCATTTGTCCAAGATGATTGGGTAGCACTGTTGCCTTTAGCGGAATTTGCTTTCAACAATGCCAGCCATTCAGCCACAGGTCAGTCACCGTTCTTTGCGAACTATGGGTTCCATCCTGTCTTCCTGCCTAACATTATTCCAGAATCTCCTGTTCCAGCAGTACAAAGCACTGTCGAGTTCCTGGGTCGCAACAACAAGTTGTTGCAAGAAGCTATGGCCAAGGCGCAGGCAACCAACAAGAGGCTTTATGACAGGAAGAGAAGAGGTGAATTACGTCTCCAACCAGGTGATCAGGTGTGGTTATCTACCACCAACCTCAAGATGGCTTGCCCTTCAAAGAAGCTGGCACCCAGATTCATTGGCCCTTTCCCAGTTAAAAGGAAATTGAATGAGGTCTCCTATGAACTTACCCTGCCTGAGTCGCTCAAAGTGCACCCGGTGTTTCACGTGTCTCTGCTTAAACCCACAGTACCCGACCCTTTCCCGGACAGAGGAACGGGGCCACCCGGACCCGTTATTATTAATAAGGATGAGGAGTATGAGGTGGAGGCTGTCGTAGACTGCAGGAGAAGAGGTAACCAACTTCAATTTTTAATCAAATGGAAGGGCTATGGACCAGAGGAGAACTCATGGGAACCTAAGCAAAATGTGCATGCCCAAGAACTGATCCAGGCCTTCTTCCGCAGACATCCTCATAAAAGAGCTCTTTTGGGCACCCGGAGGTTGCCCTTAAGGGGGGGGCAATGTCATGGACATACTACTTCCAGACCTGCAACAGGGCTCAGGCGCATCCCCACCAACAGGTTCCCAGTAACGAACAGGCGTGCGCCAATGCGCATGTGCCGATCGCAGAGATCGCACGCACAGTGATTCGGCTTTGGCGCCCAGTGGCCTTTAAGAGGGGCTTCCACAATTCAGCACTTGCTGTTTGATCTGCAGCTTCACCTGTGACCTGTTCCTGTAATCAGCATCCGATCACCTGACCTGGCTCTCTGACCACGCTGCTGTCTCCAATCCTGAACCTTGGCTTTCCCTGACTCTGATTCTGTTTACCTGCCTGTCTGATCTCCTGTTACCAGAAACCAGCCCGAACTTGACTATTCCTTGCCTGCCGAATCTGTTGAACTGATCCACTGTGTATGACCCGGCTTGTCTGACCTTGCTTCTGCCTGCTGTGTGCACCCTGCTGACCTGCATCCAGCTTACCTGCAGCCTGCTGACCTGCATCCAGCTTACCTGCAGCCTGCTGACCTGCATCCAGCTTACCTGCATCCTGCTGACCTGCATCCAGCTCACCTGCAGCCTGCTGACCTGCATCCAGCTTACCTGCAGCCTGCTGACCTGCATCCAGCTCACCTGCATCCTGCTGACCTGCATCCGGCTTATCTGCTGACTTGCATCCAGCTTACCTGCACCCGGCACTCCAGTCAGTTCCAGTGTCTCCCAGTGGACATCATCTCCAGTTCCAGAGAATCCACCAGGCACTCATACCCCACTGTGCTCCTACGGTCACTGTCCTCAACTCCAGTGATCTGGGAACCAGGGCTGTACGAGAGGTCTCCCTCTGCACGTCAGGCTCACATACAAGGTACGTGTCAAGTTCCAAATCCAGAAATGGCTGAAATGAGCTCATAATTTTTTCTTGGATGCTTAAATTCATAGATGCTCAGCCATTTTACTAGGCTGATAGATCTGTCCTGGACATTTTGTTCACTCAGTCCCCAATGTTTTGCCTCAGTTTTTTCATTTCTAAGTTTGCTTTTGTTTTACTTTATGGGCATGTCTCCATCGAGGCTTGAGAGCGTAGGTGATTTTTTGCTCACCAACCCCTCCCCTAATTAAGTGATGATTGTCACAATAGTTTTGATAATATCTTGTTATATGACCAACCTAGGGCTCCCTTGCATCCACCTGACCTACTCTGCTAGAGCGGAGTTGGGCGGATCCTTGGGAAACCGTACTGACCTAGGTCCATCGACCTTTCAAGGTCAGCTGAAAATACTTTTTTGGCTCTGTCTTGTTTTGTTTAACACTAACCTTTGTTTCTTCTTTCTAGTCTCCTCTTCTCTCATTGTCTTCTCCCTGCTCCTGAGTGACTCTCTACATGGACCGTGGGTTAGGTCCAGATCCCTCACCGGAGGTTGCCCGCTTCCAATCCCAGGATCCACGGCCGTCATCTTCAACCCAGGTAACACGAGCTCCCTCCCCTTCCCAACTAGAGACCATGGCTAGGATATTTTCATTAAATGTCCATGGATTAAATTCCAATAAAAAGAGGCATCTGGCACTGAGGGAATTTAAACAATCTGGCGCTGACATTATTTTTGTCCAAGAGACACATTTTGACAGGGGGGGAACCTTTGCTTTCGCATCCAAGCAATTCCCAAACAGCTACCTTTCCTCAGGACCACATAAACGAGCAGGGGTGGCCATACTCATTAAGCAAGGTTCCCCATTAGTATATGAAAGTCACTATGGTGAACCACACGGTCACTATATTATTGTTAGGGGTCGGTGGCAGTCCCGGGAGATCACCCTGTGCGCTCTGTACACACCTAATGTCAAACAACATAGATTTCTATCTAAAATGTTTGCACGTCTCTTTCGCTCGGAACACGGGATCTTGGTGGTGGGGGGAGACTTCAACTTAATTCACTCCACAAATGCCGACCGCCTTGTGGTGGACCCCCGGGCACCATTAGCTCGAACCATTAGAGACTCAAAGCTCTTTCGCCAACTACTTAGGAAACATGCTCTCTTTGATGCCTGGAGGGCCCTCCACCCGGAGGAGCGGCGGTACACCTTCTACATAGCTCCCCATAAAACCCACACCAGGATCGACTACTTCTTTGTTAATAACTCTACTCTTAGAATAGTTTGTGAAGCCAGGGTGCTTCCGATCTCCTGGTCTGACCACGCCCCGATTACACTCACATTAGACGTGGAATCCCCCAACCCCAGACCTTACAACTGGAGACTAAACACTTTTCTCCTTCAACATCCCCAGTCAACCACGGAATTAACCTCTTCCCTGAAATTTTACTTTAAGGAAAACAACACCCCTGACATTTCTCCTGCTACACTATGGGAAGCCCATAAGGCGGTCATCAGGGGTAAATGCATAGCCCTATCGTCGGCCATGAAAAAAGACGCACTAGCCACAAAATACCGAACTGAGAAGGAATTACAGGTTCTAGAGACACAGCTTCAAACATCCCCTACTGTACCCCTTCTCAGGAAGGTTATTAAGCTTAGGACGATTCTGAGGGACTTTGCACTGGGACAAGTGGAAAAAGCCCTGCTTCGGTTAAAGCAGTTGTACTACGATAGGGGAAACAAAGCACATTCCTTGCTGGCAAAAAAGCTGCGGGAGGACTCCCTTAACTCAACGCCCCACCAAATTAAGAATAAAAAATGTTGTTTGCTATCCCATCCCAAAGATATTGCACATGCTTTTGCAGACTTCTACACCGACCTATATAACAATCCAGACATCCCAAAAAATCCCCCCGCCCCAGAGATCTCACTTAGATTACATCGTTATCTAGAACAAAGTGGTGTCCCCCGCCTACAAACTACAGACTTAGAGGCCCTAAACGCACCTATTACAGAGGAAGAAATAGAGCTTACGGTCAAATCACTACCATCTCGTAAATCACCAGGTCCTGACGGCCTACCATACGAATACTATAAAACATTCCTCCCGCTCCTACTCCCATATATGAGCAGACTTTTCAACACCTTTCTCCGGGACACTCCGGTCCCAGCTGACATGCAGAGATCGTTTATTACCTTGATTCCCAAACCAGACAAAGACCCCGTATTATGTGCTAAATATCGACCCATTGCCCTTCTAAATTCCGATTTAAAAATTTTCACGAAACTACTCTCAATCCGCCTGAATGTAGTTCACCCCTCTCTCTTACATAAAGACCAGGTAGGTTTCGTGCCGCTTAGACAGGCGGGGGATAACACGAGGAAAGTGATCGACCTAGTGGACGTGGCGAATAGGGAGGACTCTGCGTCTCTGCTTCTAAGCCTGGACGCCGAAAAAGCCTTTGACCGTTTAGGTTGGCCCTTCCTGTTCGCCACCCTACAGCATATAGGACTGAGGGGCCCCTTCTTGCGAGCGGTGCAGCACCTATACTCTAACCCCACTGCACAGGTCAGACCTCCTTTTGCCTTTTCGGCCCCGTTCCCAATACACAACGGTACACGGCAGGGGTGCCCCCTTTCTCCCCTACTGTTCGCGCTATGCGTGGAACCTTTAGCAGCCCACATCCGAGGTAACCCGGATATCCACGGGATATCAGTCCGAGGTAGGGAGTTTAAAATTTCATTGTTTGCTGATGATATCATTATGACCCTGACACAACCCAGAATTTCCCTCCCGAATCTCCACGCCGAGCTGGATAAATATGGGGCCCTATCGGGCTATAAAATTAATGCGTCCAAATCAGAAGCCCTCCCAATAAATATCCCTGAATCAGAAATCATACACTTACAGGCCAACTTCCCATATCACTGGAAAACTATATCTTTAAAATATCTGGGAATCCGCATTACTCCAACATTCGCAACTCTTTATCAGGAAAACTCCCCCCCCTATTTCACTCTATCCGAGCCATGCTCCTCAGATGGAAAAAACACCACCTCTCCCTCTTGGGGCGGATAGCGTCCATTAAAATGACGATCCTCCCGAAACTACTCTATTTGTTTCAAACATTACCCATTTCAGTTCCATACAAACACCTCAGAAAACTTCAGACAGATCTACTTAAATTTGTCTGGAATCATAAAAAGCATAGAATTCCCCAATCAGTCCTTATGGCAGCTCGGTCTGATGGTGGCCTTGCATTACCGAATCTAATTAAATATTACCAAGCCACTCAACTCAGAGCTATAATCTCATGGTCCACCCAGTGGTCCTACAATAAGTGGACAGAAATCGAGAAGATCTGGCTGGCCCCAACCCACCCAAATAGCTTGCTCTGGTGTGCGGACGCGGAGGTGCCCCCTGAACGTCTATTAGGAGCTATGTCCCAACTCCGTAAGATGTGGAAAGCACTGTGCTCCCTACATGGCCTCTCCTCTGAAAAATCGCTCTTAACTTCCTTTATCTGCAACCCTAAAGTGCCGGATAGCTCACACACCAGATGTCCTACCCATGGTCCTCACGGAACCTGTTCCACTTCGGCAACATAATAGACCCTAGAACACGTAGGCTATTATCCTTCTCCAAACTCCAAACTAAATATGATATACCACGCCAAGCTTTTTATAGCTACTTACAGATCCACCACTATGCCCTGACCATAGCGCCTGACCTGCGATTTTCCCCCTTAACCCCATTTGAAAACTTTGTTATGACAGGTTTGACACAGAGGGGACTGATCTCTGATATCTATAAAATCCTAAATTCTTACTTAGTAGAGGCGCAAGGCAAACACCTCTACATGATTAAGTGGGAGAAAGCCCTTAAGGAGGAACTCTCCATGGAACAATGGCGGGCGATATGGTCTCAGGCAGCGAAAAGTTCAATTTGCACATTGTATAAAGAAAACGCATACAAAATAATTTTCTTCTGGTACATGACCCCAGATGTACTTCATTCCATTTACCCCACTAGCTTAGATCGATGCTGGAGATGCTCGGGAGCCAGGGGTACCCTTCTTCACATTTACTGGGAGTGCCCCCAAATTGTCACCTTCTGGGGAAAAGTTCAGCAGTTATTGACCAATCTCTTGGGAAAATCACTTCCTCTGACCCCTAAATTTTTCTTATTAGGCCTATACCCACTAAAGATTTCAAAAACCAATACAAAACTAGTACGCCATATTTTAACGGCTGCACGATGCCTTATAGCATTGAATTGGAAAAAGAAATCCCCCCTACCCCTGAGGCATTGTATGCGAGGATTAAAGATGTGGAATTGATGGAGAAGATGACGGCCAGGATGCAGGACAGATTAGAAGCCCACGATAAGGTCTGGGAGCTGTGGCACCTCCGGGAGGACTCTTTATAAACGGATCATTGACTCACTCGGGTGACTTTACTTCTCTTCTTTCCCTATTCTTTTCTCTCTTTTTTTTTTTTCTCTCTTCTCTTGCTCTTATTACATAAGTTATTCTTGTTATCAGATATGAGAGGTTTACCCTTAATTTGCGATGCTGAGAAGCTGCTATAACCATGCTGGCTTAGAAGCCATAACTCTCTCGCAACACACTAAGGAAAATACTACATATACTTGTACTTGTTTGTTTAACACCATGTATAGCACTTTTCTATTACTTCTCCCGTTGTATTCTATGCAATGTAAACTTTGGTAACAGAATAAAATAAAAATGTTATTGAAAAAAAAAAAAATCTAGACAAACCACCGGGTAGGCCTATCATTAGCTGGTTAGACTCTGTAACTTCTCGCATCGGGAAATATATCGATGGGTTTTTACAACCATTGGTATCCCAGACCCCTTCCTTCCTGAGAGACTCATCTCAGGTCTTGCAGATTCTAGAAGCCATGGAGTGGAAAGATAGCTAAATTATGGCAACAGCGGATGTAACTTCGCTTTATACTATTATATCCCACTCTGATGGTCTAGAAGCTGTGGACTTATTTCTCACAAGAGATGACCACTTGGCTCCATCACAGAGAGCATTTATACTACTTTTATTTAGGTTCGCCATGTCACATAACTACTTCTGGTTTGGGGGTACTTTTTACCTCCAGAACAGAGGGGTGGCCATGGGCGCAAAATTTGTGCCAAGCATGGCTAACTTGTTCATGGCTAAATGGGAGGAGGATGTCGTCTATTCTGACAGAAGACCAGAGTTGGTGTTCTGGGTCAGATATATAGAAGACATGCTCCTCCTATGGGATGGTGATGAGGCATTGTTAACCAATTTTATGCAGCAATTAAATCTGAATACCTTGGGCATAAGATTACAATACGAGATGAGTAGAGCTGCCATCCACTTTTTGGACTTAAATATGCAGATTACGAATGATAGGTTTAGATTACCACCTTTTTCAAGGAAACTGACCGAAATGGGTATATTGGAAAAGGAAGTTGTCATCATCCGTCATGGATGAAATCTGTGCCTAAAAGTCAGTTCGCACGTTTGAGGCGTAACTGTACTTTAAAGGAAGACTTTTTGCTGCAGGCCTCTGACCTTAAAACAATTTTTTTGGAAAACGGGTATTCAAATATAGCCCTAGATAAAGCCATTGAGGAGATTTCCACTATGGATAGAACTATCATGTTGAAAGGAAGGGACAAATCTATAAACAATAATAACATCCATGATTTCTCTTTAATTACCACCTATTCACGGCAATACTATGAAATGAAAAAGATTATGAAAAAACATTGGGCTGTGTTAAAAAACAATAAAGTTTTAGGCCCTGTTTTACCTGAGCACCCACAGGTGATCTTTAGAGCGGTACCACCTCTGAAGCTGCAGGTTGCTCCTAATGTTCTGGATGCACCAAATAGGGTATCATTTTTTCAAACATCAGAAGGCTTTTTTCCTTCCTTTTTTGTCGTAAATGCAAAGTACGCCATGTCAGTAGTAATAAAAATAGAAAAATTAGTCAGTTCAAGTCTCATACCACCGCAAGGGTTTATAATAGACACCTTTATTACATGTACATCAAAAAATGTGGTATACTTGTTAACTTGTCCATACGGTCTGCAGTATGAAGGCCGCACTATGAGAGCAATGAATGTGTGGGTTAAGGAACATCTTACAAAAATTAGAAAAGGGTTCCCTAAACATACTGTGTCACGCCACTATTTGGAGCACCATAATAAGAATCCAGCCGGAACAACCATTACTGCTATTGATTGATTTATACCCCACTGGAGAGGTAGCTTCACCAAGAGGGAGATTTTGCGGTTGGAGACCCGCTGGATATATAACTTGAAGTGTTATACCCCCTTTGGGTTGAATGTAGAGTGGGATGTTAATAGTTTTATAAATAACAGGTAACTTTACATCAATGTGCAGTCAACACCCAATAACCTTTGGGTTATAATTATATTTGCCTTATTTTGAGTTTCTGATCGAGTCCTTTTCAGTCATATATTATATGTATCACATCTCAGAATTGATGTTTTTATCTACATTCCAATTTTAATGATTTATACCATTTATGCTACATATTGTTAAATTGCCTATTGTTCACCTTGGGATGGTGTCCTCCATAGCTTTCCTATAGGCATTTTATAATGCTTTGGTTTTCTTAGTTAAATAAGGTTTTTTAATATTTTGTATATTAAACTAGCATCCTTCTGCTATTTTTTCTCTAGGGGTTTTTATACATTTCTGTTGATAAGTTTCTTTTCTTTAGCCCCTGTTCCAGGATGTCAGACCGCAATGCGCTTCATTGGCGCTGACCGGGGCTATAGAGACTTCCTGTTTTTGCACGTTGGAACGCAGTTGTATAGTACATCTGCATCCCAGCGTTGCATTCCTCTGGCTCGATCTGACAACGCAGCTGACGTCACTTTTGCGTCAGTTGTTGTCGTCCTCATAAGCCAATAGAACGGCTGGCCTGTGGTGCACATGTGCTGTAATGGCAGCGTTCCGCCGAGGTCTTCGGGTGTGCGGAGTGATGTGCAGGTTATCACCCCCACGTCAGACGCCACCAGATGACCAATGAGATGCGTCCTCCGGGTGAGCATGCGCGCAGCATATCACACCGGATGACGGTATATTATACTCAGCTGCTGTTCTTTGGGAGATAATTTTCTCCCCAGTCAAATGTAATTGGTCTTTCTATATATATATGGCATGTGGGGGTCAGTAAAACCACGCCTCTGAAGACATCCATTTGTGATGAAACATGTCAGGCAGGTTGACACCAGCACACTGAACGCTGCAGACAATTGTTCCTTGTAATGCATGCATTCTTGAATCTAAACTTTAAGTTACTACAATAAACTTGTTTTTAAATGGTATTACGGGCTTCACTATTGGTCACTTGTTTCCTTCATTGAGCACTGCTAATTGATATACTGAAAGCCTTGCATCTGATGTGAGTTCCTGGAGAAGTTCATCGAGGGAGAATATTATCTGGACATTGCTGTTTTAACCTATGGTGGAGAATTATAATGCCGGATATGCAGGATGAGCCTGGGGTCATTACAACATGCATATAATTTCCAGCCATCTGGTAAGCAGATCACTTTACCACGTGGTGCCGAGTGCTTTTGTACACATGGACTATAGCTGGTGACTGCAATATTTCTTTCTTCTGCTTTGGACTTACTATTAGCTGTCATTTTTAGCGCCACATTTTTTAAACTTCAGTATATTTCAGTGCATTATTGCAGGTTTACCACAGTCTATTGCAGTATGTTAGTGCACGTTTAACGCAGTATATTTCAGTGCATTAGTGCACATTTACTGCAGTATATTGCAGTGCATCAGTGCAGTTTTACTTCAGTATATTGTAGTGTGTCAGTGGAGTGTCCCTGTGTAGTGAGTACTCGAGTTAAAGTGCACCAAACACCACTTTCCATTGATTAAAATGCATCCACGTACACATTTCCCCATATTTTGTTATTAAGCCCCCCCTCCTCCATCATGTCTGGGAGGCCAAAAAGGAGAGGCAGACATTCCCATAGTTCTGTGAGGGGGCAAGCAGCATCTGTGTCCACAGGCAAAGGTGGACATTGTCCGTCGTCAGGCAGGGTATCATTTCCTTTGTTTAGTGATGTTGCCTGTGCTATCCAGCCACAGCATGCCGAGGAGGTGGTGGACTGGCTGTCACGTACCTGGTGGGTAGAGCCTGGTTTATGCAGAGGAAGGCCTCTCTTGCACCTCTGACTCGGGGCCCCTGGTAGAGTATACAGGTGGTGCAGGAGTGCAGAGTCGCAAGAGTGCCGGTAGATGCAATTGCTGTTGGGTTGCTGATTCAGTAGTCTGCCAGATGGCAGCAGATCTCCGTGGGCAGGAACAGCCTGGTACTTAGCCAAAGAGCAGGTATCATAGGTAGCTGGACAGGTGCTAGCAACTTGGTAGCTCTGGAGGGGCTGGAATGTAAGCAGAGTCAGACAAGCTGGGTCATATACAGAATGATCAGATCAAGTACAGATGCGGAGGCAAGAGAAAACAGGAAAAGTCAGGCACAAGCCAGGTCAATAATTCAAGAGCAGATGCAGGTAACAGGAAACAGGACAATCACAGAACGCTGTAGACAAGACAGCACTGATCCTGGGTGCTGATTCAGCTTCTAGCCCATTTGGCGCCTTTAACTGTCACGGGATGCACCACGCACATTTGCGTTTGCATTCCCGTGCATGCGCATATGCATTCACATGTTAGTACGAGTTAACGCACATCTTCTTCGCATGTCTTCTGACAGAGCCTTCCTGACACTGGCTTACTAAACCATCCTCCTCATCCTTCATAACCCGAGCAGAGACAAGTGTGCAGTCCACCGCAGCTGCTAGAGTGGCTTATTCTGCCCCCTTGTCCATAGCTTTTCCTGCCTTAGCCCCAGAATCAGGCATGGAGGAGTCAGCTGAGTTATTTGAACAAAGTGTTTGCCACTTGCTCCTTGATGATTCACAGCTAGGGATGAGCTTCGTGTTCGATTTGAACCCATGTTCGACTCGAACATCGGCTGCTCGACCGTTCGTCGAATTGCGAATGATATGGGCCGTTCGCGCCAAATTCGTGTGGCGCGTCACGGCCCATAATTCACTGCGGCATCGCAGTGCATTGCTGGCTGATGATTGGCCAAGCATGCACTATGACCCGCATGCTTGGCCAATCACAGCGCCGCCTGAACAGAGAGCCGTAATTGGCCAAAGCCAAGGAGGCTTTGGCCAATTATGGCTCAGGGGATTTAGTACACGCCCCACACTATATAAGGCCGCCTGCACGGCGGCCCTGTGTAGTGTGTGTTCCGGTGTGCTGAGAGATAGAGAGAGAGAGAGACAGTGTCATTTGATTTGAGTTAGATAGATTAGGCAGAACAGTCAGTCAGCTAGCTGCACTTACAGTGTATTGTGTATATATATGCATCCCAGGTGTTGCATATATATATATATACTGTATTCAGTTTAGCTAGATCCGTTCCTGTTATCTTCTAGACTATTTACATTTAGTGCAGTGCGTCCTGCTCACAGTGTTCAGCTAGATCCGTTCCTGTTATCTTCTAGACTATTTACATTTAGTGCAGTGCGTCCTGCTCACAGTGTTCAGCTAGATCCGTTCCTGTTATCTTCTAGACTATTTACATTTAGTGCAGTGCGTCCTGCTCACAGTGTTCAGCTAGATCCGTTCCTGTTATCTTCTAGACTATTTACATTTAGTGCAGTGCGTCCTGCTCACAGTGTTCAGCTAGATCCGTTCCTGTTATCTTCTAGACTATTTACATTTAGTGCAGTGCGTCCTCTCACAGTGTTCAGCTAGATCCGTTCCTGTTATCTTCTAGACTATTTACATTTAGTGCAGTGCGTCCTGCTCACAGTGTTCAGCTAGATCCGTTCCTGTTATCTTCTAGACTATTTACATTTAGTATCAAAAAATGAAAACTCAAAACAACGCGCCCTTCCTGAGTTCTCACCACTGCGCTCTATGCCAAAAAAGGGGTGTTAGCCCCCCTATGGGAGATGTGGAAAAAATTAAAGCACAAAGTGTGTGAAACAAATGTGTGAAACTTAAATGTGTAAAAAGTGAATGGAGTGACTCCAAAGCTGCCACTTATTAAATAAACAGTGCAATGCGTCCTATTATTCCCAAGAGCCCAAATGCGATCCTTGTGAAACAATATAAGCGGCGCTATATACCAGTGATTGATCATACAACACTCAAAAGTGATCTAGTACATCTAACAACAAAAAATTGGGATAGATGTTCAATACAAAATAAATAGTGCAAGTATGCCATACACAAGACAATTAAAATAACACAAAAGCAAAAGTGAGATCAAGTGGTAAAGTCCATAAAGTCCATAGATAGACCACCGTGCAAAAGATGTGATGAATCTGGAAACGGTCCACCAATTCGCTTAGTGTCAGTGACTCCACTCCCCTTAAAATCAGCACTCACCGACTCACAATGCCTCACACTCTCGTGTTTTGGCAGCAAAGCATAGATGTAATGCACATCAGCTGGGGGTGTAGGCTCCGAATTCCTTGTTAATCCCAGTGTCACCTCAATGCATGAAAAAAATTCAACATAGTGTGATACCGTAAAAAATATAAAATTTATTGAACTTAAAACCTTCAATCATTGCACTCACATGAAAACTCTTAAATCAAGCCAAAATGACACTGCAAAGAAAACTTCCAATACAATCCTCCTCTGTGAAACGCCCAGCACCACTGTGAAACAAGGGTCGCGGCGGACCCCAAAGATAAGGGTTGGATGGGTTCTCACCCCTCTTGCTGACACTTCGCTGGTGTAGATCTCCTGCTGGCTTGTACGCCCAAGGCGTGACTCCTCTAACGCCTTCGGAGGATCTCGCCGGTTCCCGGAGATATACCGCGACGTCCTATCTCTCACTGACTGCTAATCCTGGATGCCGTACAGCCACGCCCCTACAGCGTGGCTGTACGGCATCCAGGATTAGCAGTCAGTGAGAGATAGGACGTCGCGGTATATCTCCGGGAACCGGCGAGATCCTCCGAAGGCGTTAGAGGAGTCACGCCTTGGGCGTACAAGCCAGCAGGAGATCTACACCAGCGAAGTGTCAGCAAGAGGGGTGAGAACCCATCCAACCCTTATCTTTGGGGTCCGCCGCGACCCTTGTTTCACAGTGGTGCTGGGCGTTTCACAGAGGAGGATTGTATTGGAAGTTTTCTTTGCAGTGTCATTTTGGCTTGATTTAAGAGTTTTCATGTGAGTGCAATGATTGAAGGTTTTAAGTTCAATAAATTTTATATTTTTTACGGTATCACACTATGTTGAATTTTTTTCATGCATTGAGGTGACACTGGGATTAACAAGGAATTCGGAGCCTACACCCCCAGCTGATGTGCATTACATCTATGCTTTGCTGCCAAAACACGAGAGTGTGAGGCATTGTGAGTCGGTGAGTGCTGATTTTAAGGGGAATGGAGTCACTGACACTAAGCGAATTGGTGGACCGTTTCCAGATTCATCACATCTTTTGCACGGTGGTCTATCTATGGACTTTATGGACTTTACCACTTGATCTCACTTTTGCTTTTGTGTTATTTTAATTGTCTTGTGTATGGCATACTTGCACTATTTATTTTGTATTGAACATCTATCCCAATTTTTTGTTGTTAGATGTACTAGATCACTTTTGAGTGTTGTATGATCAATCACTGGTATATAGCGCCGCTTATATTGTTTCACAAGGATCGCATTTGGGCTCTTGGGAATAATAGGACGTATTTACATTTAGTGCAGTGCGTCCTGCTCACAGTTTTCAGCTAGATCCGTTCCTGTTATCTTCTAGACTATTTACATTTAGTGCAGTGCGTCCTGCTCACAGTGTTCAGTTAGATCCGTTCCTGTTATCTTCCTACTGACAGGCAGGCTTGTCTGGTTACAGTATATAAAGCTACCTGAAGAAAATTACTGGTGTTCTATTTGATCCTATTAGTACCACGGTCAGGCAGCTAGACTATTTACATTTAGTACAGTGCGTCCTGCTCACAGTGTTCAGCTAGATCCGTTCCTGTTATCTTCCTACTGACAGGCAGGCTTGTCTGGTTACAGTATATAAAGCTACCTGAAGAAAATTACTGGTGTTCTATTTGATCCTATTAGTACCACGGTCAGGCAGCTAGACTATTTACATTTAGTACAGTGCGTCCTGCTCACAGTGTTCAGCTAGATCCGTTCCTGTTATCTTCCTACTGACAGGCAGGCTTGTCTGGTTACAGTATATAAAGCTACCTGAAGAAAATTACTGGTGTTCTTTTGATCCTATTAGTACCACGGTCAGGCAGCTAGACTATTTACATTTAGTACAGTGCGTCCTGCTCACAGTGTTCAGCTAGATCCGTTCCTGTTATCTTCCTACTGACAGGCAGGCTTGTCTGGTTACAGTATATAAAGCTACCTGAAGAAAATTACTGGTGTTCTATTTGATCCTATTAGTACCACGGTCAGGCAGCTAGACTATTTACATTTAGTACAGTGCGTCCTGCTCACAGTGTTCAGCTAGATCCGTTCCTGTTATCTTCCTACTGACAGGCAGGCTTGTCTGGTTACAGTATATAAAGCTACCTGAAGAAAATTACTGGTGTTCTATCCCAGCTTAGTGCAGCTACAGGCCATTAGTATGTCTGGAAGGCCAAGAAGGAGAGGCAGACAGTCACAAGCCAATAAGAGAGGGCAAGCAGGCTCTGTGTCTAGTGCTGGTCGTGGAGACGGTGCATCCTCATCAGCACGTGGCCATGAGACACGCTTGGCCTTTTTTTCGGCAGCTGGCCGTGTTGAGCCGCAACATGCGGAAGACTTGGTCGAGTGGATGACCAAGCCGTCCTCATCCTCCTCATCCTCTCTCACCCATGCCCAGGGTGCTTTGTCTGGCAAAGCAGTGGCCTCTTCCCTCAGTTCAATGTTATCAGTGACTCCTTCCCTAGCTCCACCATGTCCTCCTGAGGAGTCCCTCGAATTGTTTGACCACAGTGTTGGGTACATGCTCCAGGAGGATGCCCAGCATTTGGAAGGCTCTGATGATGATACTGAGCTCGATGAAGGCAGTAACATGAGCACGGACAGAGGGGGTGCCCAAGAAGGACAGCAATCTGGCAGTCATGCTCCCCCTGCTGCAGCATACTGCCAGGTTTGCTCCAGTGATGAGGAGGGAGGGGATGATGAGGTCACTGACTCAACGTGGGTGCCTGATAGGAGAGAGGAGGAGGAGGAGGAGGAGGCGGCACATCACCAACGAGGCAGGATGCCCTCCAGGGGCCAGCCTAAGGGCAGCACATTGACTGCATCACACCCCAAAGCTCCACATGTGCAGGGCGCTGCAGTCTCTGCGCGTTATTCAAAAAGTTCTTTGGTGTGGGCCTTTTTTGAGATGAGTGCATCAGATCGCACCGCTGCTATTTGCAACATATGTCTCAAGCGTATCTCACGTGGCCAAAACATCTCCCGCTTGGGTACCACATGCTTGACCAGACATATGTTGACCTGCCATGCAGTTTGTTGGCAAGCGTATCTAAAAGACCCACACCAAAGAACAAAGAGGATCTCTCCTTGCTCCTCATCAGCTGAGATTTCCAACCCCACTAGACCTGCAGTGAGAGGAATGAAGGTGTAGAATTAGGTGTGTCACAGCCAAGTACTTGTGGGCAATCTGCTTTTGGTACACCGACGTCAGATTGTACCAGGCAAATTTCCCTGCCTCAGCTGCTGCACCGCCGAAAGAAGTTTGCTCCCAGCCATCCACATGCCCAGCGGTTGAATGCTAGCTTGGCAAAATTGCTAGCACTTCAACTGCTGCCTTTTCAGTTGGTAGACTCTGCCCCCTTCCATGAGTTTGTGGAATGTGCGGTTCCTCAGTGGCAGGTACCCAAACGCCACTTTTTCTCATGGAAGGCGATTCCGGCTCTCTACCGGCATGTGGAAGGCAATGTCCATGCCTCGCTGGACAGGGCGGTCAGCGGTAAGGTGCATATTACCGCTGACTCATGGTTCAGCAGGCATGGACAGGGACGCTACCTAAGTTTCACGGCGCATTGGGTGACTCTGCTGGCAGCTGGGAAGGATGCAGGACAAGGTGCAGTAGTGTTGGAGGTTGTT
This sequence comes from Lithobates septentrionalis, assembly GCA_037952835.1. Lineage (NCBI taxonomy): Eukaryota > Metazoa > Chordata > Amphibia > Anura > Ranidae > Lithobates > Lithobates septentrionalis. The sequence continues at coordinate 2,797,370 of JBBDGP010000111.1, read as the reverse complement.
CCGCCACCACGCCTCCAAAATGCTGATTGTGACACACCTCTCTCCTCCACCCCCTCCTCTTCTTCTTCCTCCATGGCCTCTTCCTCGGAACCAGCGGTGCTCCGTAGTCGTTCAAGGGGCAACGCAAGTACGCAGGCCAAAAGATGCCATGGGGTGCTTGAGCTGGTGTGCTTGGGGGACAGGAGCCACACTGGGGCAGAGGTTCTGTCAGCTCTGCAGGGGCAGGTTCAGAGGTGGTTGACGCCACGCCAACTTAAGGCAGGAATGGTGGTTTGCGACAATGGCACCAACCTCCTCTCTGCCCTCCGACAGGGACAAATGACCCATGTGCCCTGTTTGGCTCACGTCCTTAACTTGGTGGTGCAGCGGTTCTTGGGCAGGTACCCAGGCTTACAGGATGTCCTGAGGCAGGCCAGGAAAGTCTGTGTGCATTTCCGCCTGTCATATAATGCCAGTGCTCGGCTGACGGACCTCCAAAAGGAGTTTAACCTGCCCAAGAACCGCCTAATCTGTGACATGCCCACCAGGTGGAACTCAACGTTGGCCATGCTGCAGCGGCTGCACATGCAGCAGAGGGCCATCAATGAGTACCTGTGTGACTATGGCACCAGGACAGGTTCAGGGGAGCTTGGTTTTTTTTCCCCACGCCAGTGGGCCATGATCAGGGATGCATGCACTGTCCTGTCACCATTCGAGGAGGCCACGAGGATGGTGAGCAGTGACAGTGCATGCATCAGTGACACTGTCCCCCTTGTCCACCTGTTGGAGCACACGCTGCGTGGAATAATGGACAGGGCACTTGAGGCAGAACAGAGGCAGGAAGAGGAGGACTTCCTTAGCTCTCAAGGCCCCCTTTATCCAGACAGTGTTCCTGCGTGCCCGCCGATCACACAGGAAGAGGACGAGGAGGAGGAGGAGGAGGAGGAAGATTGTGTCAGTATGGAGGTGGAGCCTGGCACTCAGCATCAGCAGCAGTCTTTAAGGGATCAGTCCCAAGAAACACATGTACTTGTACGTGGCTGGGAGGAGGTGGCTGCGGACGTTGTCGTCCTTAGTGACCCAGAGGACTCCGGACCGAATGCCTCAGCAAACCTACGCTGCATGGCCTCCCTGATCTTGCAAAGCCTGCGTAAGGATCCTCGTATTCGTGGTATCAAGGAGAAGGACCAATACTGGCTGGCAACCCTCCTTGATCCACGTTACAAGGGTAAGGTTGCGGACCTTATCTTGCCATCGCAGAGGGAGCAGAGGATGAAACATCTTCGGGAGGCCTTGCAGAAAGGTCTGTGCAACGCGTTCCCAGAGACTGGGAGGTTACAAACTCCTGTTTCTGGACAACGTGTTGCTGAGGCTTCGGTCAGTCAAAGAAGGAGCGGTGGAGAAGGTGGCCGTCTGACCGATGCGTTCAGACAATTTTTTGGTCCGCAGCCCCAAGGTATGATCGGTTCCAGCAACCATCGCCAGCGTCTGTTTTACATGGTGCAGGAATACCTAGGGGCAGGATCAGACTTGGACACCTTTCCCACCGAAAATCCTCTGGGTTACTGGGTCTTGAGGATGGATCACTGGCCAGAGCTTGCACAGTATGCAATTGAGCTACTGGCCTGTCCTGCATCCAGCGTTCTTTCGGAACGCACATTCAGTGCTGCTGGAGGCGTGGTAACGATCACAGGGTGCGTCTGTCCACCGACTCGGTCGATCGGCTGACCTTCATAAAAATGAATCAGTCTTGGATCACCACCAGCTACCAAGCACCTGATGCTGATGTAACCGAATTTTTTTTGAAATCTCAGATCCCTTCAAAGACTGCCTATGCTAATGCTGAGTGACTATCCCTGAGTAATTATCCTCTTCCTCCTCAATCATCACGCTGATAGCTTGTAAGAACATTTTTGGTTCTGGGCGCCACCACCAGTGCCTAAGGCACAATTTTTCAGCCCCTGTTTAACAGGGGCATGTAATTACAATTTTTGATGTAATACTTTGCAACAGGGCTCGTTCCTGCATTCCAACTAGAGTGTCTGTGAGGGGTTGCAGTGTTGTGGCACCAGCACCAGTGCCTAAGGCCCAATTTTACTGCCCCTGTCTAACAGGGGCGTGTAATTACAATTTTTGATGCAATACTTTGCAGCAGGGCTCGTTCCTGCATTCCAACTAGAGTGTCTGTGAGGGGTTGCAGTGTTGTGGCACCAGCACCAGTGCCTAAGGCCCAATTTTTCTGCCCCTGTCTAACAGGGGCGTGTAATTAAAATTTTTGATGCAATACTTTGCAGCAGGGCTCGTTCCTGCGTTCCAACTAGAGTGTCTGTGAGGGGTTGCAGTGTTGTGGCACCAGCACCAGTGCCTAAGGCCTAATTTTTCAGCTCCTGTTCAACAGGGGCATGTAATTACAATTCTTGATCTAATATTTCACAGTAGGGCCCTGTGAGGGCTTACAGTGTTGTGGCCACAGCAACACCTAAGGCCCAAATTTCTGCTGAGTATATAGGGCAGGACCCTACTTTCAAACATCTAACTTACAAACGACTCCTACTTGCAAACGGAAGGAGACAACAGGAAGTGAGATGAAATCTACCCCTAGGAAGGGAAATTCTCTCCTGTAAGAGTTAATATGGGAAAACAATTTCTCCTTTCCACTGATGCTTTCCAATCCTTGTTCCACAAAAAAACCCAAATTTTCAAAAAACATTTTTCATTGGGACAAAAAGTGAGGTGAAATTTTCTGAAGAGGAGGAAAGACAGCAAAACAAATGTCACAGGGGTGATAACCCTTCCCTATGTTTTCCAAAAAGCTTAAAAAAGATTTTTTGGCTGGAGCTAAACACGTTAAAAATGTACCCGTTCAAAATTACAAAGAGATTCTACTTAACAACAAACCTACAGTCCCTGTCTTGTTTGCACCGCCTGTATACTGCTGTTCAGAGTATATAGGGCCTTTCCTTATTTTAATTTGGGTGCGGGGTTCCCCTTAATATCCATACAAGACCCAAAGGGCCTGGTAATGGACTGGGGGGTACCCATGCCGTTTGTCTCACTAATTTTCATACTATAGACACCCCCCAGGTACGATATTTAAAGGAATATTTCACTTTTTTTTTTTTTACTTTAAGCATCATTAAAATCACTGCTCCCGAAAAAACGGCCGTTTTTAAAAGTTTTTTTTGCATTGATACATGTCCCCTGGGGTAGGACCCGGGTCCCCAAACCCTTTTTAGGACAATACCATGCAAATTAGCCTTTAAAATGAGCACTTTTGATTTCGAACGTTCGAGTCCCATAGACGTCAATGGGGTTCTAACGTTCGTGCGAACTTTCGGTCCGTTCGCAGGTTCTGGTGCGAACCGAACCGGGGGGTGTTCGGCTCATCCCTATTCACAGCCATTAATTGATTCAGATCTTGGTTCTGAGATTGAGGAAGGTAGGAACATAAGCCTACAGAAAAGGGAAAAACACTGGTAAACAACAAATTGGCAATCATATCAATATAAGTGCCACGCTTTGCCCTCCGTCCAAGTGGTAAATATAAATAGTATGTGAAATAAACAGAACATCAACTCATATATACAGTTCAATGTGAAAAAAAAATCATATAAATAAATGAAACCTGAATAATATTTCATGCAAAAAAGTCCAATCAAGTGCTATTCATGTGTGTCTTTTGCCGCGTACACACGGTCGTACTTTTCGTCTACAAAAGTCAGACAGCCTTTCCGACAGACTTCCGGCAGACTTTCGGTGGACTTGCGGCGGACTTGCGGCCTACTTTCTAACGAACGGACTTGCCTACACACGACCACACAAAAGTCGGTCGGATTCGTACGTGATGACGTACACCGGACTAAAATAAGGAAGTTCATAGCCAGTAGCCAATAGGTGCCCTAGCGTGGCTTTTTGTCCGTCGGACTAGCACACAGACGAGCGGATTTCGGGGTCCGTCGTAGTTACGAAGTAAAGTTTTGAAGCATGTTTCAAATCTAAAGTACGTCGGATTTGAGGCTAAAAAAGTCAGTTGAAAGTCCGGAGAAGCCCACACACGATCGGATTACCAGCCAGCTTTAGTCCATCAGCGTCTGTTGGACTTTTGTAGACGAAAAGTACGACCGTGTGTACGCGGCATTTGAGTTCATTAGCAAATCACATCCCTTAAAGGCTTCTTAATCTAATTGATCCATACAATGGTGCTCCAAAATCGAAAACCAATGTGTCACCACTCTTGTGCTCCCCCCAGTGGTATAAGTGTGACCTCACAATTAAGTTTGCTCAAACAGCGCTGGCAAGCCTCTCCTGGGCTCAGTGAAATAGATGGAATCTCCATGCTTCTAAGCTGATCCTTAGATCAGTTTCCCCGCTACATGTAGATGAAAACAAGCTCCAATAGTGCTTGTATCATTTAAAACAAATACTTTATTTATAAAAGCAAGTAAGGTACTCACATATTCCTGGTGCTTTTAGCGCACCAGGCTACATGAAACAGTGGGTGTAGAGTGTCCCCAAAAGAGCCGCACAAACGCTAACTGCTAGTGAACTCCTCTCTCCTCCCCTACACGTATTGACACGGGGACCACAAGGACATGGCTGCCTCCATCGTTCTCTCCCCTCCCCTACGTATGTCAGGGACCATGTGTTTTCCTCAGGGGGATTTCTATTGGACGGTAGGCTTAGTCTGTATTTACTGTATATGAAAGATCAGTAGCCATTTTTTTGTAGTCCAAATCGGTGCCATTTTGTTGTAGTTAAAAACTGCATATATTAGAATAGGCACCATTATACTATAGTGCAGGTGTTTATTCATATACTATTTTAGGAACAATCCTTTGCCTCTTTAAAATGTATGAAGGAATGTGTTAATCCCCTTACCACCAAGCACACTGTTTGCCTATTATAACCCCATAACAAAATAAAAATAAAAATAAGGGGACGGTGTTCATTGCAGTTGTGTGTCTCCCTGGGGCCATCATATACAGCATACTATAATCACATAAAATATACATAATACATGAAAAATTATAAAAAAAAATCCAAATTATAAAAAATAAATGGTATACAACGTATCAAAATACCTAGTACCATCTCTAAATGTCTAAACCCACCAATCTTGTACTGAGTAGAGAAATTACTCCTATGGAAAGCCACCACCACAGTCTGTACTAAAATGTTAAATACCCTTAAGCTACATATTTGATCCAACCCTCTATGCATAATAGGCAATGAACCTAAGGATGTATACATGGTCCATAACCATATATGGGTGAATGATTGGGAACCCTATTTAATCTCTAGACCTCCTACTACTGAATAGTAAGGAAACAACCTAAGTCAAAATCCTTATTCAATCCCCCTGGCACCAAAGATTCCAATTGGTGTATCCACCATGACCCCCGTTTACTAAATCTTCTACAAAGTTTTCCCTCCAAGGTGTTTGGGGGCTTCTACACCCCAAAATTGCATCCCTCTTGGATTTTGGTTGTGTTTGTCCCTAAAATCTACCAATAAATGATGTTTATTGAACCCATTTTAATGTTCCTAACATGCTCCTCAATCCTTTCATTAGGGGTTTTTTCGTTCTTCCAATGTAAATTAAATCACAGGGACATTTTATGGTATAAATTACCCCTTTAGTGTCACATGATATAAAGTTGTTAATAGTATGTGTCTGGTTCATCTGGGATTATTAAGTCATTTTACTTTTCCTAAATTTTCTGGGACTCTCACACAACTGTAGCATCGGCCGCAGCTGTGGAGTCCCTTTATATCCCAGAATGTGAGTTTCCTAGATTTTGGGGGTTCAATCACGTTTCGTACTAATTTACCCCTCATGTCTAGGGCTTTTTTATACATGAATCCAGGTTTGTCAGATAGAGTTCCTCCTAAATGTTTTTCTTGTTTCAAGACTTGCCAATACTTAGTGATATTTTTTTCCACATTCCTAAGATGTAGGTTATAATCTAGAACCATGCTTAAACCCATATCCTCATTTATGTCTCCTTTTCCTTTGTCCACCAATAATATGTCCCTTTCTTCTGTTTTAAATTGGCAGTCATGTTCCCCCAGCCACAGCGTATTGCCAAGTTGGCTCAAGTGATAATGAGGATGGAGGGGATGATGACGATGAGTTCACTGATGCAACATGGGTGCCGGATAGAGCAAAGGAGAAAGTGAGGGTGAGGCATAACCCCAACCAGACAGCCATCATGAAAGAATAGAGAGCATCCATCCTATTCCACCAGATTGTGGAGCTTTTATCTCCTTGCCCACTTCCCACAGCTCAGCTGTCTGCTCCTTTTTAAAAACATGTGCAGCCAATCGCACTGTTGCTATTTGCAAACTTTGCCTCAAGCAGATCAAGCATGGCAAAAACACCAGCCATTTGGGTACCACATGTTTCACAAGGCATTTACCTTCCCACCACTCAGCCCATTGGCAAGAGCACCGGAAAGGTAGACAAAAGGGATGCAATTCTGCTCCTCCTCATGTCATCTCAGCAGCCTCCACTAACAGGGATGATGGTATAGCGAAGGGTGTCACAGGTCCTTGCAGCATGTCTGCCAGTAGAACACCCCCAGCTGTAGACTAAAGCAGGCAAATTTCTCTGCCCCATCTGCTACAGTAAAAAAAAAAAACAATTACTGCCACCCACATGACCAGCATCTAAATTCAAGCTTGTCAAAGCTGCTGGCTTTACAACTCCTGTCTTTCTATCTGGTGGATTCTGCCCTCTTCCGTGATTTTGCAGAATGTGCTGTACCACAATGGCAGGTTCCCAGTCGCTATTTCTTTTCACGTAAGGTAATTTCAGCTCTGTACCATCACGTAAAAGGCAATGTTGTGGCATTGTTGGGCAAGGCAGTCAGTCACAAGGTCCACATTACTGCTGACACATGGTCCAGCAAGCATGATCAGGGACGCTATAGTTCATTCACAGCAAACTGTGTAACTCTGCTTGCAACTCGGAAGGATGCAGGACAGGGCTCAGTGCTGCAGCTTGTTGTGCCACCACATCTCCATTCAGCTGCTGGTGATGATGCAAGATTTGTCAGCTCCACCCCCTCCTCCTCCTCCATGCCCTCCTGCTGAATTGTCCTATGAACCACCACTACTCCCTAAACGTTCAAGGGGCTATTCAATGAGTCAGGCTAAAAGGTACCATGCAGTGCTTCAGCTGGTCTGTGTAGGGGACAGGAGCCACACTGGAGCAGAGATTCTTGCAGCTCTGCAGGGGTAGGCCCAGAGATAGTTCAGGATATGCCAGCTGGAGCCAGGAATGGTGGTGTGCGCTAATGGCACAAACATCCTGTCCGCCCTTAGACAGGGAAAGTTGACACGTGCCATGCCTGAGTTTTAAACAAACAATATAAAGTGCAGCGCAAAATCATATGAGAACTAAAGTCCTATATAGGGCAAATATTTCTCTTCTGTAATCTTTCTTCTTGCTATAAGACACCCCAAGTTCTTCAACGTTACTGAGCATATATACTGCTTACCAGATAGAAGATCAAATAGGCATAATTACCACCGATGCTGGATACACCCGGATCAGATGATCTGATGGTCTTTAATGATAACCGGCAGCTTATCCTCCAATGCGACAGGTGAAATAATCCCTCCAAGGTGCGGTATAGCAGGAAAGAAAAGGGACATCTAAGAGCGTTCCGTGTGGCTCAATTGGTATTTTATTAACAGATCAGGATACAATCCATAAAAGAGCGCATATAAGTAGTGCTATTTTAAACCAGTAAAATTAGGAAGCAATGAAAATTCAAGAGCGGAGATAAAACAGACTGTTCGCGTCCGAACAGCTGTGAGATAACAGCGGGTGACGTGAGACTCCGCCCCGTACGTGGTGTTACATCCACTGGACTTCGTCCAGTGGACGTAACGAAGTCCAGTGGCGAAGTCCAGTGGACGTAATGCCGCGTACGGGGGCGGAGTCTCACGTCACCCGCTGTCATCTCACAGCTGTTCGGACGCGAACAGTCTGTTTTATCTCCGCTCTTGAATTTTAATTGCTTTCTAATTTTACTGGTTTAAAATAGCGCTACTTATATGCGCTCTTTTATGGATTGTATCCTGATCTGTTAATAAAATACCAATTGAGCCACACGGAACGCTCTTAGATGTCCCTTTTCTTTCCTGTTATACCGCACCTTGGAGGGATTATTTCACCTGTCGCATTGGAGGATAAGCTGCCGGTTATCATTAAAGACCATCAGATCATCTGATCCGGGTGTATCCAGCATCGGTGGTAATTATGCCTATTTGATCTTCTATCTGGTAAGCAGTATATATGCTCAGTAACGTTGAAGAACTTGGGGTGTCTTATAGCAAGAAGAAAGATTACAGAAGAGAAATATTTGCCCTATATAGGACTTTAGTTCTCATATGATTTTGCGCTGCACTTTATATTGTTTGTTTATTATGTCATTTGGGCTTGGTGTTAACCCTTAAGTGTTCAGCTTGCAATTAGGTTGATTTCATTTTTGTTTGCGCTTATTGTACATATCTTTGGCATGCCTGAGTTTTGCAGCATTTTTGCACTAGTGTTTTTTAGCTTTTTTTTAGCAAAACTATACTTCCACAAAAGCTTATGGCTCAAAACCGCTGATAAATGCAGAATAGCTGCATTTTTCAGTATTTTTTAGGATGTTTCAGTGTTTTTTATCTTTTTATCATTTGAAATTTTTTCACCTGATGGATTTTTTTTGTGCTGCTAAGCAGCACATCCTTATTTCTCACCTAGGCAATAATGATGTTTGCTCCCCTCCACTGCCCGGTCTGGATTTTGCATGTATGCAGATGTACAGCAGGGCTTTGGGTGCCAGCAGAGTACTGTGTCACATCTGTGCACATGTGGGTTTCACACACATCTGCATATGCACACTTATAAAGTTCCCAAACTGCTTAGTTTATGCATGTGCAGAAATTTCCCCATGTGTGCATAGTTATGCTGAAAGTTTCTGCCAGCACCCATGCCAGAAATGCAAAAAATGTGGTGCTGGAGGGGGGCAGAGCCAAGCAAAAGGGACTGAAGTTCCTCTTTAACCACTTCAGCCCCGGACCATTTGGCTGGCCAAAGACCAGAGCACTTTTTGCGATTCGGCACTGCGTCATTTTAACTGACAATTGCGCGGTCGTGCGACGTGGCTCCCAAACAAAATTGACGTCCTTTTTTCCCCACAAATACAGCTTTCTTTTGGTGGTATTTGATCGCCTCTGCAGCTTTCATTTTTTGTGCTATAAACAAAAAAGAGTGACAATTTTGAAAAAACACAATATTTTTTACTTTTTGCTATAATAAATATCCCCCAAAAAACATTTTTTTTCCCTCAGTTTAGGCCGATATGAATCCTTCTACATATTTTTTGGTAAAAAAAACACAATAAGCGTATATTCATTGGTTTCGCTAAAGTTATAGCGTCTACAAAATAGGGATAGTTTTGTGGCTTTTTTATTATTATTTTTTTTTACTAGTAATGGCGGTGATCTGCAATTTTTATCAGGACTGCGACATTATGGAGGACACAACGGACAATTTTGACACATTTTTGGGACCATTGGTATTTTTACAGCGATCAATGCTATAAAATGTCATTGATTACTCTAAAAATGTCACTGGCAGTGAAGGGGTTAACCACTAGGGGGCAGTGAAGGGGTTACGTGTGTCCTAGTGTGTGTTCTAACTGAAGGGGGGATGGAACTGTGCAGGGGAGATGACAGATCGCTGTTCATATTCTGTTTACACACACACAGATCCCGGTTCTCTGTGTGCCCCGAGCGATCGCGGCACAACATGACGGCGATTTGCGCAGCCGAGCCATGTTGCCGCAGTATAACTGCGGCGGCTGGTCGGCATGCTGTTAACCACTTTACCTCTGAAAGGTTTTACCCCCTAATGACCAGGACATGTTTTCCTATTCAGCATTGTGCTTCTTTAACTGGCAATTGCTCAGTCATGTAACATTTTATATTTTTTTTTCACACAAATAGAACATTTTTTATGGTATTAAATCACCACTGTGTTTTTTTTATTCTTTGCTATATAAATGTTCAGACCCAGAAGACAGAGATAAACATCTCAGAACACTAGCAGACTCCTTCCATAAGAAAGGTTACAAAGACAAAACCATCAGCAACAGCATAAACACAGCCTTGAAAACCCCGAAGAGAAAATCACCTCCAATACAAAGAGAAGAAAACAAATAACCGTGTACCTCTAGTCAGCACATACAACCCAGCACTAGAAAGGATAAAAAAGATTATAAAATATTTATAACTCATCATAACAGAGGATACGACTCTGAAATAAATATTCCAACAACCCCAATACTGGCTTTCAGACAACCACCCAACCTCAGACATAAACTAATCAGCAGGAAACTTCATTCTGATAATGAAGTCACAAATAATGGAAGCAAACCCTGCAATAAAAAGATGCTGCAAACAGTGCAACCAGATCAATCTATCTAAAAGTGTCACACACACAAATGGGACCTTCAAAATCACAGGATCATATAGCTGTACCTCCACTGACGTTGCGTACACGATTCAACTCCAAAGATGTAACAAAGGATCTTATGTTGGCAAAACAGGACAGACAGTCTGCTCTGGAAATGCGCTTATGTTTAAGCCCTTTGTGAGTAGCCATTTTTATTTAAATAAACCTTTTACAACCAGTTATCAGTGAGCACTTGTTGATTTGTTTTTGTCTCACCATCCATACCCCTTTGATTATTGGTTGGAGGTCTGCCCGGATGATATACCCGTATGAAACATGTGCTGTTGACCATCTGTTAGCTTAGTCGTCCACATCTTGTGGTGAGCGAAGTGAGTGCTCTGGAGGTGAAGGGTTTATCACTTTTGCATCTGGATTTGTGTTTTCTCATGTGGAATCTCTGTAGTGCTTGCTGGAACCCCTAGTCCTCCCCCTACTCCTTTCTGGATTAATATTGGACATTTTATTTATATACTGTTTTATATGTTTTAATAAGGTTTATGTGCTGCCTCCTTTTTTTGACTATGTCTTTCTGGATTATGTGATGATCTTTTTGAAAAAAACAGCTGCATTATTCATAGCATTTAGGTATTTTGCGCTGATTGATTATATATACTTTATACCCATAATAACTTAAATTTAGAGTCTATATTATTTATATTTATAACAATCTGTATAAGTAATTCCATGGATTATAACTGTGTAATTCTCATAAATGTATGAAGTATTTCAAATGAACACGTTACATTTTGTCCAATACTTTGCTCAATTTAAAATGAACACCAACTTTAAAGAAATACAAATGTGTCTGCGCTAGATTGAAAAAATACCATATAGGTGATTACAGTAAGTGCTATGTGCCAAAATAACCAAAAACAAAAAAATAATAAAAAAATATAATAATGCTTAAGCTGACCAATAATTAATAAGAAATATCTCTTAGTGCTTAAACCTTATAATTATCAAAGTGCAAAGTGCAATATAAAAAACACACAATCTAAGTGCCAAATCAGGAGTGAAATAGCAACATTCCTCATGAAAGTCCTTATAGTTCAAAAAGTGTATATCCAAAGATATATAAATATAAAGTGCTCAAAAAATGTGTCCATAATTAGTGAAGCTCATCCATCTTGTTCTTCCAAAAAGTGCAACACCATAAAGCATGCTTTAGTGTCTTCCAGTGACCCCCAAAAGCGTATGCGCTCACCTTACAGTGTGTGACACAGTAATTAAACTCTGTCAAACACGCTTTGGAGCCACTCCTGTGCTCAAATGGAATCAACTGTGCAGACCTCCAATGCTCCTAGTCATGATATTATATGCAAGAGAAAAGAAACTCCATAGCGCAACATTGTAACATAATGAAGGCTCTTTTATTGTAAACAAAGCTCTCCCCTTATAGGGGTACTCACATGCTGTGGGTGCGTGAGTGCACCATCCTTTACAGGCATAAACAAAAACAGGCCGATGTTTTTGTTTATGCCTGTATAGGATGGTGCACTCACGCACCCACAGCATGTGAGTACCCCTATATTTTTTCCATAGTGAATTGAGCGTTCACTCTAGAAATGACTTCTGCAAGCTTGGGAGGTGATGTAGAACGCCATTCTTTGGCTATTGCTATACGTGCTTTGTATACCAACTTTAAAGAGACCGCTCAGAGTCTTTTATAAGATGACTTGTGTATGTTAATAGAATTGTAGTGAGAATTAAAATAATTTTAGTCATAAAGCCATGAAAGGTCAAGAGAGAACAAGATAGGCCATTTTCTAGCCTATGCAGTTTTAGTAAACTGTATTAAAATGTATCACAAATATGGATGAAAAAATGAATGGCACATCATTCCAATTTCCAAAAATGATATTTACCATATACTGTATGTTTGAATAGATATTCCATATGTTGGATTTATTAGCAATAAAGGCATCAAGTTATACAAAAATAGAACTGTTTAAAGGAATTTAAAGCCCTGTACACACGGGCTGAATGTCGGGAGACATTGGCCGGTTAAAAAAAACCTGGCCAATATTCGGCCCGTGTGTATCTTGGCCTATCAGACAGAAGCTGGCCATTCAGATTCCTGAATGTCCCAAACACTGTACTGGGATTTAAATAATAAATAATAAGTGCAGGGCTGGCAGTTTTCTATAGTTTGTAAAAAAAAATACCCCAATTATTTCAACCTAAAAAAAAATCAAATGACAGGATAAACTGTCAAAAAATAAAGGTGTCTTTATTAAATATTTATTTATTTTTTTATTCATTTTTTATTAATTTATTTAGGTGTATTTATTAAAGGTGTAGCATCTTTCAGTGCAGTGTGTCTCCAGAAAGGATGAGCCAAACTGCCCAGACTTCAGTTTGAGCAGGGTTCAGCGAACCTCAAACAAGTTTGAATGCTGAATCCAAACCCCCATTAAATCAATGGCAGCTGACTCTGTCAAATGAAAAATACCAATTTCTGGGCTAATAGGCAAAGGGTTTTCAAAAATAGCATGGGAAGGAGGGCACTGCCTTAGGTAACATGTATCAGTACCAAAAAAAATAGAACATTTCATTTGGCTGGGAGTAGTGATTTTTTTGGAGCAGTGATTTCTAATTTAACACATTGACATTTACAAAGGAAAATACGTTTTAAATTGCCTCAAAATTACATTTCACTTCTGGTTTCTGTTTCAAAAAAACAAAACAAAAAAAAACATGCACACAGACCCTTCAAGACACCCTCTATAATATTAGGTGGACCTATGGAGGGGAATGTGTGTGGTTTAAAAAACAAACAAACAAACAAACAAACAAACAAACAAACAGGCATTGAATTGTAATTTGCTGGCAATTTAAACTGTATCTTCACTTTCTTTGTAAGTGCACCCCTTTGGACTTCATGCAAAAAATGCACGAAGCCCCCCTAAAATCTAGACCATTAACCAAGCATGCAGTCTGGCTGGCCAGGAAAGGGTGGGGACAAGCATGCACCCCCCTGAACCATACCAGATCACAAGCCCTCGACACACGGGTGGGGTGCAATGCCAGAAGGGACCCTCTGGCAAAGCATCTTATCCCTATGTTGATGAGAACAAGGGCCTCTTCCCCACAACCCTGGCCAGTTTTTTTTGGGGTTTTTTTGCCTGAATATAACTAGTGATAATATGTGGGTAGTGATGTCACTGCAATCCCTGCTTGTTTGCTTTCATGGCTGGAGTTCTAGGCCATGTAAGAACTGTGCCAATGACAGTGACAATTTCTAAGGACACTTTGACAATGGGCAGCTGTTATATATAGAAACTGTAGAAATACCTCTTCTGAATACAATTTGGCTCCTGCTAAACAACAGTTATTTTTTGTCCATAGAACATATAAAACTACCCATTCACTTTATATAATAAGCCTTTAGAATAGTTCCAGTTGTATTAGAGGCCCCAGGAGATTTAAATTATCTCATCTGGAGATGTCCTAAACTGGTAATATTTGCAAAGAAAGATGTTGTTCATCACAAGGATATTATTTTTTTAAACCAGTTTTGTATGTAATCCAGCTACAGTATATGCTGGTTATGCTACATTTACAAACAGTGGGAACGGATAGGGACAGTAATTTGAATTTGAAATTAGAGCAGCTAACTTTTCAGCATACATTTTAAAAGATTTGGGTGGAATGGCTTTAGGTACCTGGTTAGGTACAACATTTTCAAGAATATAAAATATGTTACAAGCTTGGAAAGGTTGAAATAATATTTTCTATGAATTGTATTTCTTTATTTTTTATGTAGTTTGTTAGATTCTTTTATGGTATATGTGTTTCCAAAACTGTTTTTTTCAATACATTAAATATGGTTAAAAAAAACCCTAAAATACTGCAAGAGCAGTGACCTATTTTAGGCGTAAGGCATTGATGCCTCTTTAATAAGCATGCAAAATCATTATTGCTCCACACTGTACTGGTTTAGGATTGCAGAAATATTATTAAAATCATATGTGGTGCAGTTGTAATTATGGAATAGATCAAAGAGTGTAATGCTTTTTAAGCGCAAGATGTAAGAAAAAAAAAAACATACCTCTAATAACTATGGTGTAAATGATTAAACACTTCCAATGTAAACTATGTTAAAGTCTAATGAACATTACTTTTATAGTTATTTTTATTATTTTTCTATTTACAAATCAAACATGAACACACAGCTGAAATGAAAATAAGGAATATTGCCTTACTAAAGAATGATGTAGCCACAAAAAGTTTACAGCCTTGAAACAAGTTTAAATACCCTTCAAGTTTGGAAAGAAAAATAATGGTAAAAGTATCAGTTGTCAACATTACACAGTAATCTTATTGCAGAATTTTATAATGGTGGAGACTTACGTGAACCGCTTTATTAAAGTATTATTTCTAAAAATCTTTTAATACAGCTTCAAAGCCAGAAATAAACTTTTCAATTTCCAGTTGTAAAAATTGGATTTTCAGAAGTAGTCACAAAAATTACCAAAAAGGTTCCAAAAATGATAAACCAAAAATGTAACAATATTAAGGTAAACATCAATGCACAGATGAAATACAAACATCTTATGTTATAAAAAAAAAATCCATCAACTCCCTATTCTATGAAGTCCTAGTCAAACCATTTGGCTTCTTCATTTGCCTCAGTCTTAATGGTGTCAGCTAGAGCTTTGATGGCTATTGTAAGGCTACATTAGGAGATTTTTCCTATCACTGACATAAATGAGTTTTCAGAATTGAGAAACTCCTAAATCACATTTGATAAGGTCAATAGAGGAGTGGGGGTGCACAGGAGGTAATATAGGAATATTTGCAACATCAGACATACAGTTTAATAGTTAAATGCCTGTAAGGCAAGGGGAGCCTGTGAGCCACCCTAATATTAACTTATAAACTCTTCCAAAGGGTTTCCTTCATTCAAAATAGTTCTGACAGGCACTAGGCTGTTTTTCACTTTGTGCACCCCAGGAAAAAGTTATCTGGTTTATTTTTCATGACAGCACAGTTTGAGTGAAATAGAGCAGCGGTAATTAGGAAGAGTAAAGGCAATCCAGGGCATGCATATTTGTAGGAACAACAGTACACTTTGTAGGAACTTACACTGCAACGATGTATGAAGATTTGAAATTTGGCTCTGCATCACACTTCAAAATAAAGTCCATACCACAGTCATACTAATTATAGGACCAGTTTGGGTAGAGTCCAGTTACCATACTAATGTGTTTTTGAGCTGATGTAGTAAACTCATTAGAAATAAACCCAAGCATGATACATAAATCATTTAGCTCTTGTGGGGATTAGGATTGTTATTCTAATATAGACGACAAAATGCTTTAATTTTAGGAGTGTTTGCATTTATTTTTATATCAAGTATTTTTTTTATTCGCATAAAAAGAGAAAGAACAAATACACAATTTTGTACATCCTTCACTTACTCTTTTATCCCACCACCCCAACATTTAGCATACATACCTTTATTTATATAATGCACTACCATTCATTATTCCCCTATCAAAATAATATAACATTGTTTTAATTTGTTTATACACTATACATAATTCCAAAAGGCAAAAAATAAGAGAAAAAAAAATCCTGGAATCCAGGAGAGAGAGGCCCCATTATCATTAATTCTCATCGCACCCTTCCCTTATCTGCTAATCCAACATTCCCATATTTGTTTTAAACATTTTGGCATGTCCCCTTTTGTTATACACAAATCTTTTCTTTCTTATTGTTTTATTAACCTCATCCTCCCATTCTACATGGGTTGGTGGATTTAATGCCAGCCACCTCCTTAGTACTAAATTCTGTGCAAGGAAAAGGCATCTAACCATTGCGGTTTGTCTCCCCCACATGTTATTATCCATTTTCATACAACCCAGTAGGCATATCTTGGGGTCTAGGTCAAGAGTTATTCCAAATACCTTATTTATTTTTCCAATAACTTCTCTCAAGTACCTATTTAGCTTGGGGCACCTCCACATCATATGAACTCTGTCTTCTTTTGGGTCCTTACATCTTGGGCATTTAGCGTCCATCCTCCACCTATATAAAAATAGTTTCTGAGGTGTCTTATATGCTCTATGCAGCAGCAATAAGTATGACACTGATTGTGATGGTGACAGGGTGCTTAAGGGACCTATTTTCAGGATATGCTTCCACTGTTCATTTGATATATCCCCCAGGTCTTCCTCCCATCCCCTCCTGCAGGGAAGCTCCTCATTTCCCCTTATTACCCTGTCACATATACTATCATATAACTATCATATATTAATGAAATCAACCCTTTGGACGTATCAGCATTAATTATTTTTCAGAGAATATTTACCTCACTCCACTCTACTAGCCTCTCTTTAAATCGTGTCTTCAGGGCATGTCTGACTTGCAGATATTTGAAGAAGGATTGATTTGGTATACCATATTCCACCCCCCATCAAATCATTCCCTGCATCTATTACCTTTTGTACCACCACCCCCTCCCTTTAGAATGTAAGCTCTACGAGCAGGGCCCTCCTGTCCCTTCTATATTGAACTGTACTGTAATTGTGCTGCCCCCCCTCTACATTGTAAAGCATTGCATAAACTGTTGGCGCTATATAAATCATGAATAATAATAATAATATTCCTCCTTAGGTTCCAGGAATGATTTAAATACACCCGCCCTATATAACTGAGAAAGATAAGCAAAACCGCATCTCTCCCAGTCCCTACTCTTCTCTACATTAGATAGTTCCTGCAAATATTTGTTATTCCACAATGGTGAAAATTCAGTAAAACCCCGTTACTCTAATATTTGTTTAACCACTTTCCATAGTTGCTTTATCAATAAAAGCATAGAGAATTTAATTGAAAAGGAATCAGCCTCCAGAGCCTCTGTCAATGTATCTTGGCACGTGCCCAATAGCAACATTCCCCTACCTGGATTTTGTTCAGACAGATCATTACTAGACATGTGCACACTGAAATATTTCGTTTCGGAATTTTGTTTTCGTCCGAAAAATACATTTATTTAGTTACTCCCGAAATTCGTTTTTATTTATTTAGTTTTTCGTTAAAAATTACATTCGTCTGAAAATCCAAATTAAGGTTGAATCTGTCATTGAAGGCTTATGGTGTCTGTCGAATGTTCAAAGAAGATTCGACGGAGCAGCTAAACTGTACGACGCTGTATAGTTTACCTGCTCCGTCGAATCTTCTTAGAACTTTCAACAGACACCATAAGCCAAAGTACGTGTGTACTTAGTTCTAGCTATTTTACTTGCTTCTCCTCTTTGGTTACAATCAGCCAATAACATTCATCATCATCATTATTTTTATTTATCTTTTCTGCCCTACGTCAAATCTTTTCTCCCCTATGTCAAATCTTTTCTCCCCTACGTCGAATCTTTCCTCTCTATGTCGAATCTTTTCTCTCTATGTAGAATAATCTTTGACTAATAGAGTTAAGGTTAGGCACATTTGACCACAGGTTTGATGGACACAGATGGTTATTGTCATCATCATGCATATTGAGCAAGTTCTGGCCAGTGGTCCATCCTCAAGACCCAGTAACCCAGTGGATGGTCTGTTGGAAAGGTCTCTAAGTCTGCTCTTTCTTTCAAGATATTCATCCTCCATGTAATACAGACACTGGCGATGGTTGCTTGAACCGATCAGACCTTGGCTCTGAGGACTGAAAAATTGTCTAAAGGCATCAGTCAGCCAGCCACCTTCTCCACTGCTTTTCCTCTGACTGAACAAAGCCTTAGCAACACATTGTCCAGCACCGGGAAATTGTAACCTCACAGGGTCTGGAAACACATTGCACAAACCTTTCTTCATGGCCTCCTGAAGATGTTTCATCCTCTGCTCCCTCTGCGAAGGCAGGATGAGTTCTGCAACCTTATCCTTGTAACGTGGATCAAGAAGGGTTGCCAGCAAAGTAATGATCCCTCTCCTTGATACCACAAATCCTAGGGTCCTTTGCAGAACCACGGAGGCCACGCAGCGTAAGTTTAAAGATGCATTAGATTGTGAGTCCTCTGGGTCACTGAGGATGATGCTGTCAGGAACTACCTCCTCCCAACCACGTACAACTCCTTGGGTTTCTGGGGACTGAAAACCATCCCTTGAAGACTGCTGCTGAGTGTTATCCTCTACATCCATGCTGACACAATCCTCCTCCTCTTCTTTCTGTGTGTTTGGTGAGCCCACAGGAATGCTATCTGGATAAAGGGGGCCTAGAGAGGTAAGGAAGTCCTTCCTCCCGCTGTTCTGCCTCAAGTGCCCTGTCCATTATTCCACAAAACGTGTGCTCCAACAGGAAGACACGAGGGACAGGATCACTGATGCATGCATTGTCACTGCTCACCATCCTCGTGGCCTCCTCAAATGATGACAGGACAGTGCATGCATCCTTGATCAATAGCCACTGGTGTGGCAAAAAGAAGCCAAGCTGCCCTGACCCTGTCCTGGTGCCATACTCACACAGGTACTCATTGATGGACCTCTGCTGTGAGTGCAGCCGCTGCAGCATTGCCAACGTTGAGTTTCACCTGGTGGGCATGTCACAAATGAGGCGGTTGGTGGGAGGGTTGCATTCCCTTTGAATGTCAGCCAGCCGAGCACTGGCATTGTATGACTGGCGGAAATGACTACAGACTTTATTGGCCTGCCTCAGGAGATCCTGTAAGCCTGGGTACCTGCTCAAGAACCGTTGCACCACCAATTTCAGGACGTGTGCCAAAAATGGGACATGGGTCAAGTGTCCCTGTCGGAGGGCGGAGAGAAGATTGGTGCCATTGTCGCATACAGCCATTCCTGGCTGAAGCTGGCATGGCGCCAGCCACCTCTGAGCCGGCCCTTGCAGAACTGACAGAATCTCTGCCCCAGTGTGGCTCCTGTTCCCTAAGCAGACCAACTCAAGCACCGCATGGTATCTTTTTGTCTGAGTGCTTGCGTAGGCCCTTGAACGCTTACGGAGCACCGCTGATTCAGAGGAGAAATCTGCAGAAGAGGCCATAGAGGAAGAAGAAGAAGAGGAGGGGGTGGAGGAGAGAGCTGTGGCAGAATCACCACTAGCATTTTGAAGGCATGGTGGTGGAACAAGCTCCAACAGTACTGAACCCTGTCCTGCATCTTTCCCAGCTGCCAGCAGTTACCCAGAGCGTTTGAAGGAAAGGTAATGTCCCTGCCCATGCCTGCTAGACCATGAGTCAGTGGTAATATGCACCTTACTGCTGACCGCCCTGTCCAACGAGGTCAAAACTGCCTTTCACGTGCCAGTAGAGAGCCGGAATAGCCTTCTGTGAAAAGAAATGGCGTTTTGGAATGTGCCACTGAGGTACAGCACATTCCACAAATTCACAAAAGGAGGCAGAGTCTACCAGCTGAAAAGGCAGCAGTTGCAGTGCTAGCAATTTGGCCAAGCTAGCATTCAGCCACTGAGCATGTGGATGGCTGTGACCGAATTTCTTTTTACGGTTTAGCAACTGGGGTAGGGAAATTTGCCTACTAAAATCAGATGGAGGTGTACTGATAGCAGATTGGCTGCAAGTACTTGGGGCACCTATTGCTATACCTTCATTCCTCTCAGTGCAGGTTTTTGAGAGGACTGGAGGTATAGTGGAGTTGTAGATCCCAGATGAGGAGCAAGGAGAAGTCCGCCTTTTTCTTTGACGTGGGTCTTTCAAGTGCCGTTGCCAATGGACTGCATGGAAGGTCGTCATATGTCTGGTCAAGCATGTGGTGTCCAAGCGGCTGCTGTTCTGGCCACGATTGATCCGCTTCAGACATAGGTTGCAAACAGCAACAGTGAAATCTGCTGCACACGTGTCAAAAAAGGCCCACACCAAGGAACTTTTCAAAATCAGCGGGGAGTCAGCAGCGCCCTGCACCTGCGGAGCTCTGTGGTGTGATGCAGTATGGTGACTGCCCTTAAGCTGCCCCCTAGAGGACATCCTGCCTCATTGGAGTTGTGCCTCCTCCTCCTCTCTTCTATCAGGCACCCAAGTAGAGTCAGTGACCTCATCATCCCCTCCCTCCTTGTCACTGGAGCAAACTTGGCAGTATGTTGCAGCTGGGGGAACATGACTGCCAGTTTGTCCTTCTTGGGCACTCCCTCTCTCTAGGCTCATGTTACTCCCTTCCTCAACCTGGGAACCAACATCGGAGCCTTCTAATTGCTGCATATCCTCTATCAGCATGTACCCGACACTGTGGTCGAATAGTTTGGGGGACTCCTCTGTGCATGATGGTGGGGCTACGGAAGGAGTGACTGGCAAGGAGCCAGTGTAATAGGCAGCTTTGGCAGCTAGGCAAACTACTCTAAGCCTGGGTGACAGAGGATGAGGAGGATGAGGACAGCTTCGCAATTCACTCCACCAACTCTTCTGCATGTTCTTGCTCAATAACACGGCTAGCAGCAGAAAAAAAGCACAAGCGTGCTCCACAGCCACCTACAGAGGATGCACCATTTCCACGACCAGCACTGTTGACTGTAGACACAGAGCCTGCTTGCACTCTTTTAGTGGCCTGTGAGCGTCTGCCTCTCCTTGGTGGCCTTCCGGACATGATGTATATTTTGTTTTGCAACACCACACTGCACTTTATTGTGTACTGTGTACACCACCAGAAAAGTAGTAGCAACTGCACTACGGCTGCATTGTATTGTGTACACCACCAGAAAAGTAGTAGCAAATGCACTACGGCTGTACTGTATTGTGCAATGTGTACACCAACAGAAATGTAGTAGCAACTGCACTACGGTTGCACTGTATTGTGTACACCACCAGAAAAGTAGTAGCAACTGCACTACAGCTGTACTGGTGGTGTACATATTAAACAATACAGAAAAGTAGTAGCAACTGCACTACGGTTGCACTGTATTGTGTAATGTGTACACCACCAGAAAAGTAGAAGCAACTGCACTACGGTTGCAGTCCTATAAAGTGTAGTCCCTATCAAAGTGAATCTATTAGATGGACAATATTATATCTAAAGATTGCAGCTAGATCTAAAGTGTATACAGTGCACTCATAACAAATAAATATAAAAAAGTGATCAGCGCAACTAGTTAAACTAAACTGTATAACAATCATGAGGTATAAATATAATCACTGTGCAAATGATGCTAGTAAACAATATAATAAAGTAACTAAATAAATATGTGTGACAGTGTCCAATAGTCCTGTGCAAAAAATCTAATCCAATAATCCAGTGCAAAATTTCAAAACAGTGCACATAACACTATAATGTGCAAAACAAATAAAATGGCTGTTACTGAATGATCTGTCTGAGTTAATCAGTAACAGATGGATGGTTCATTCAGTTCCAGATGATCACACTCAAAATAAGAGGCTATCAAAATGACCAGGATAGTAGTCAGTTAGTCCATAAAAGAGGAAAAAAAGAAAAAGTGCAAACGTGCAAAAAGTGCATATGGTGCATTCAATCGGTATCCATACAGATGGTATATGGCTTTAAGATTAGTGTTACTGGGGGGCCTCCCAAGCTTCAATGAAAGTGAATACTGCCTCTCCTGGTCTTGCGTTCCAAGTGCTGGCTCCCAGTTTATCAGCATGGGTGTTCACACATAGCCGGTATATGAAGGGGGTGAAAAAGAATCTCCCATAGCATAGTAACGTATGAACAAGCAAGTTTATTAATTTAAAAGTTTACCAAATGGGCACTTACAGTTATATAATGAAAAAATGGCAGATCTGTAACAACAAAAGCGTTACAGGTGCCTCTTACAACACTTCTGGTTCTTGCGGCGTCCGATCACTTCCTATGCATTATGACACACCATATGTCTTCATCAGGGTCTGGTACTATTCTAGTCAGTAAGCTGTCCTTAAATTTTTAAAATAATGGTCTGGCTATAACATGGCTAAGTTTGATCCTCCTAAAATATAAATTAGAGTGTGCTTTTTCAGAGCTAGAAAAACTGAATGGATTTGATGGAAACTAGAGATGGGCCGAACATTCCTCTGTTTGGTTTGCAGCAGAACAGGGGAAAAGTTCTAACCCAAATGACGAAAAAACCCAAAAAGTTCAAATTCCATTGAAGTCGATGGGAGTCGAACAGAAAAATCAAAAGTGCTAATTTTAAAGGCTTATATGCAAGTAATTGGCCATAAAAGAGGTATGGGGGTCTGGGTATTGTGTTTTTTCAGGAGCAGTGATTTTAATGAGGCTTAAAGTGCAACAATAAAAATTAAAAATTCCTTTAAATATAGCACATGAATCAAATCACATTTAAACGACTCGCAGTTGCATTTTCCGGCACCCAGCATGCACTGGTCCGTGACATCAGAAGGGGCGGTGCCACCAGGTGACCTAGTCAGGTGGCCCCACCCCTTACCTATATAAAAACTGCCAAATGGCTTACAGTAGCCACTTCAGCCCCGGAGGATTTTACCCCCTTCCTGACCAGAGCACTTTTTACAATTCGGCACTGCGTCGCTTTAACTGCTAATTGCGCGGTCATGCAATGCTGTACCCAAACGAAATTTGCGTCCTTTTCTTCCCACAAATAGAGCTTTCTTTTGATGGTATTTGGTCACCTCTGCCATTTTTATTTTTTGCGCTATACACGGAAAAAGACCAAAAATTTTGAAAAAAAATGATATTTTCTACTTTTTGTTATAAAAAAAATCCAATAAACTAAATTTTAGTCATACATTTAGGTCAAAATGTATTCGGCCACATGTCTTTGGTAAAAAAAATGTCAATAAGCGTATATTTATTGGTTTGCGCAAAAGTTATAGCGTCTACAAACTAGGGTACATTTTCTGGAATTTACACAGCTTTTAATTTATGACTGCCTATGTCATTTCTTGAGGTGCTAAAATGGCAGGGCAGTACAAAACCCCCCCAAATGACCCCATTTTGGAAAGTAGACATCCCAAGGAAATTGCTGAGAGGCATGTTGAACCCATTGAATATTTATTTTTTTTTGTCCCAAGTGATTGAATAATGACAAAAAAAAAAAAAAATTTTACAAAAAGTTGTCACTAAATGATATATTGCTCACACAGGCCATAGGCATATGTGGAATTGCACCCCAAAATACATTCAGCTGCTTCTCCTGAGTACGGGGATACCACATGTGTGGGACTTTTTGGGAGCCTAGTCGCGTATGGGGCCCCGAAATCCAAGCACCGCCTTTAGGATTTCTAAGGGCATAAATTTTTGATTTCACTCCTCACTACCTATCAAAGTTTTGAAGGCCATAAAATGCCAAGATGGCACAAAACCCCCCCAAATGACCCCATTTTGGAAAGTAGACACCCCAAGCTATTTGCTGAGAGGCATGGTGAGTATTTTGCAGCTCTCATTTGTTTTTGAAAATGAAGAAAGACCAGAATTTTTTTTTTTTCTTTTTTCAATTTTCAAAACTTTGTGACAAAAAGTGAGGTCTGCAAAATATTCACTATACCTCTCAGAAAATAGCTTGGGGTGTCTACTTTCCAAAATGGGGTCATTTGGGGGGGGGGGGTTGTGCCACTTGGGCATTCCATGGCCTCCGAAACTGTGATAGGCAGTAAAGAGTGAAATCAAAAATTTACGCCCTTAGAATGCCTGAAGGCAGTGCTTGGTTTTTGGGGTCCCGTGCGCGGCTAGGCTCTCAAAAAGTCTCACACATGTGGTATCCCCGTACTCAGGAGAAGCAGCAGAATGTATTTTGGGGTGTAATTTCACATATCCCCATGGCATGTTTGAGCAATATATCATTTAGTGACAACTTTGTGCAAAAAAAAAAAAAAAAAATGTGTCTCTTTCCCGCAACTTGTGTCACAATATAAAATATTCCATGGACTCGACATGCCTCTCAGCAAATAGCTTGGGGTGTCTACTTTCCAAAATGGGGTCATTTGGGAGGTTTTGAACTATCCTGGCATTTTATGCACAACATTTAGAAGCTTATGTCACACATCACCCACTCTTCTAACCACTTGAAGACAAAGCCCTTTCTGACACTTATTGTTTACATGAAAAAGTTATTTTTTTTTGCAAGAAAATTATTTTGAACCACCAAACATTATATATTTTTTTAAAGCAAATGCCCTACAGATTAAAATGGTGGGTGTTTCATTTTTTTTTTTTCACACGGTATTTGCGCAGCGATTTTTCAAACGCATTTTTTGTGGAAAAAACACACTTTTTTAAATTTTAATGCACTAAAACACACTATATTGCCCAAATATTTGATGGAATAAAAAAGATGATCTTAAGCCGAGTACATGGATACCAAACATGACATGCTTTAAAATTACGCACAAACGTGCAGTGGCAACAAAATTAGTACATTTTTAAAAGCCTTTAAAAGCCTTTACAGGTTACCACTTTAGATTTACAGAGGAGGTCTACTGCTAAAAATACTGCCCTCGATCTGACCTTCGCGGTGATACCTCACATGCATGGTGCAATTGCTGTTTACATTTGACGCCAGACCGACGCTTGCGTTCGACTTAGCGCGAGAGCAGGGGGGACAGGGGTGCTTTTTTTTTTTTTTTTTTTTTTTTTCTTTATTATTTTTTTGCTTTTTTATCTTATTTTTAAACTGTTCCTTTCATTTTTTTTTTTTAATCATTTTTATTGTTATCTCAGGGAGTGTAAATATCCCCTATGATAGCAATAGGTAGTGACAGGTACTCTTTTTTGAAAAAAATTGGGGTCTATTAGACCCTAGATCTCTCCTCTGCCCTCACAGCATCTGATCACACCAAGATCGGTGTGATAAAATGCTTCCCCAATTTCCCAATGGCGCTGTTTACATCCGGCGAAATCTAAGTCATAAAATGCTCGTAGCTTCCGGTTTCTTAGGCCATAGAGATGTTTGGAGCCACTCTGGTCTCTGATCAGCTCTATGGTCAGCTGGCTGAATCACCGGCTGCTTTCTCAGGTTCCCTGTTGAGACAGGAGGGCCAGAGAAAAACACGGAAGACGGTGGGGGGGGGGGGCATTCCCTCCCACTGCTTGTAAAAGCAGTCTAGAGGCTAATTAGCCGCTAGGATTGCTTTTACATGAACGCCGACCGCTGGCTGAAAAGAATGATACCAAGATGATACCTAAACCTGCAGGCATCATTCTGGTATAACCACTCAAAGTCGTGAATGGCGTACCTGAAGACAAAAAATGGTTAACAATAAAGCACAGTAAACAGTAAAGTATAAAAAATTGCATACCTGAAAAGCAAACATGATAAAACATAACAACAATAAAACATTGCAGAATAGAACACAGTAAAAAAGAGCAGAACAATAGAGAGAGAATAGAGAGAGAGAGAACAATAAAACGACAACTATTTTTTTTTTTGTGTTTTTTTTGCAAACTTGTAACTTTTATAACGGTAACCGGTTCCAGGTTCGGGTCTCTCAAAATGCGATGGCATCTTGGGAGATCCTGTGAAAGTGTGTCCTAGTCTGTGCAATGCTGTACCCTACGCTAATACTCAACTATTGAATGGTAGCGTTCAAAACATTCACCAATGCAAAGACCAGGATTGTCAGGACAGGAGGGACAATAATAGCGGGTGTCACGCCTATATCCGCGCTTGCTGCAGACACGACATCTTTTTTGGGGGGGTTTGTTGGGTAGGGGTACTCGGGAGGACATAAAAATGCCTCTCATGCAGCCGACTGCATTTGGTTGGGGATGTGAATGGGGGAAGTACAGGCGCTGCAGAAGCGGTGGGTTCCCAATTAGGATTGGCGAATGCAGCAGGAAGGGCACTATGGGCACGACGGGCCTGTGTTTGTCTTTTTGGTGGCAGCGGGACACTACTTGTGCTTGCCACCTCACCAGCTTGAACTGCACTTATGGGACTCGCCACGTCACCAAGTGCTACTGCAGTGCTGGTTTGACTACTACCGGGGTGTACTAGGCCGCTGGCGCTTGCCAGTTCACCAAAACGCTACCAAAAAAACTGTTAGGGATCAGGCCTGACTCTGCGAACGCTGCAGTTATGCGTTTAGTGTTTTGTAAGTGACAGTGATCGATCGATACTGCACTTGGGTGGGCTGGGCTGGGCCGGGCGGAGGGGCAAAACGCAGGTGCTAGCAGGTATCTGGGCTGATCCCGCTAACACAGCGTTTTTGGGAACCCTAAACTGCTGGGGACGCTAGTATAGATCTGATCGGATCAGATATTGATCCGTTCAGATACTATACCACTAAGGGAGGCGTATGCTGCGTGCGTGGGTGTTAGCGGTACTGGCGCTAATCTGACGCTGCCTGGGGCGACGCATATCACCGCCGGGCGATCAGGGGGCTAAACCTTTATTCAGTAATAAACGGCGGGTGCCCTGACACTATAAAAAATAAACGAACTAACCAGCGTCACCCGTAACACTTATACGGTGATCAGTGGTGAAAGGGTTAATTAGGGGGCAATCAAGGGGTTAAAACATTTATTAGGTAGTATATGGGGGTCCCTGTCGCTATAAAACGCTGACGGCGAACCTAAATATTTACGTCCCTAACTAGCGGAACCAGTGACACTAATACAGCGATCAGAAAAATGATCGCTTAGTGACACTGGTGACGGGGGGTGATCAAGGGGTTAAAACTTTATTAGGGGGGGTTAGGGGGGTACCCTAGACCTACAGGGGGGTAATACTCACTGTCCTAACACTTCTAACTGTCACAAACTGACACCATGCAGTAATCAGGAAAAAAAAAAAAAAACCTGCTTGGTGTCAGTTTGTGACAGGGGGGGGTGATTGGGGGGGATCGGGGGGCGATCGGGGGGGGGGGATCGGGGTGTTTAGTGTGCCTGGCATGTTCTACTGTGTTGTGTAGTGTTGTGCACTCACTCACATGTCTTCTCCCCTCGGCGCTGGAACGGAACTCCCGAGCCGAGGAGAGATGACATCACATCCTCTGCCTCTGTGTACTATACAGAGGCAGAGGTTGTTTCTCATTGGCTGGGAGCGATCGCGAGGGGGGGGCCACAATCGGATGGCCTCCCCCTCATCTTTGATCGCTGCCAGACAAAAGCCGACCGCCGCTGGCACCGGGTGGGGTCCGACCGGACCCCCCGCCCGCGGGAAGGCATCACGTATCAGGTACGTGATTTTGCCTGCCCGTGCCATTCTGCTCACGTATATAGGCGTGAGGCGGTCGGCAAGTGGTTAGGTAACCAGCCTTTATGTCGGTGGGAGTGTTTTTTTTTGTTTTTTTTTTCAGGTGTGACGAGCGGTGTGATTGATGATGGATTTACATTGGGGGACACTATTTTATTATTTTTTAATAAAGGAATTGTCAAAAAAACTGTGTGTGTGTTTTTATTACTTTTTGACAATTTTTTGGTGAATGGGTAGGGGTGCTATGTACCCCATACTCATTCACACGGGGGGGCCGGGATCTGGGGACCACCTTGTTATAGAGTGGCCAGATAAGCCCCCGAAAGAAACAAATGGCCCCTGCCCCCACCTATAACTGGCTTTCACAGGAAGGAGCACATGGAAGGGCTATCACATGAAAGACAAAAACAGAACATTCCATAGCTCAACTCACCAACCAGTCTGCCAACCAACCAAGTTACCCTGTCCAACAGTCTGCGTTAAAAACAGGGGTTTAGTTAGCTAACTAAACCCTTGTTTTTAACGCAGACTGTTGGACAGGTTAATTTGGTTGGTTGGCAGACTGGTTGGTGAGGTGAGCTATGGAATGTTCTGTTTTTGTCTTTCAGATAAGCCCCCGACCCGCAGAGCCCCACAACCACCGGCCACAATTGTGGGGATGAGGCCCTTGTCCCCAAAATAGGAACAAGCCCCAAAAGCACCAACCCCCATGTCAAAGGAATGTGGTCTGGTATGGCTCAGGAGGGGGGCGCTCACTCGTTTCCCCCCTTTCCTTACCTGTCAGGCTGCATGCCCAGATAAGGGTCTGGTATGGATTTTGGGGGCACCCCACGCCATTTTTTTTCACCGGCAAGTTTTTATTTTTTTTACTTACTTACCAGACCAGCTCCTTAACAACCAGCTTACACTGCACCATAATTGGGCAAAGCTTTGCCTTTAAATTTTCCATGGTGGCGCGCGCATGCCCATGGCACAAGCTTGCACCTGCCACGAGCTCCATGAGTGTGATCACGGGTCCCACGGACTCAATGTCCATGGGGATACCCACGATCATCTCATGGAGAGGAAGAACGGGGAAACAAGCATTTCCTTATTCTGCCTAGTGACAGGACACTGATCACAGCTCCCTGTAAAAGGGTAATAGTAAAAACAAAAAAAATATTAATAAAAATGCCATAAACTATCCCCTATTTTATAGACGCTATAACTTTTGCGCAAACCAATCAATAAACGCTTATTGGGATTATTTTTTTTTTTTTAAACATGAAGAATATGTATTGGTCTAGACTGAGGAAAACATTTTTTTTATATATTTTTTGGGGATATTTATTATAGCAAAAAGTAAAAAAAATGTGTTTTTTCAAAATTGACACAATTTTTTTGTTTATAGTGATCAAATACCACCGAAAGAAAGCTCTATTTGTAGGGAAAAAAGGACATAATTTTTTTTTGGGAGCCACGCCGCACGACCGTGCAATTGTCAGTTAAAAAAAGTGCTCCGGTCTTTGGCCAGCCAAATGGTCCGGGTCTTAAGTGGTTAAAGTCTATGGGATCCAAACTTGAAAAATCAAAATTCCCCATTTTGAAGGTTTATATGCAAGTTTTTGGCCATAAACACGTTATGGGGGCCCGGCTACTGGCCTGGGGGACATTTACCAATGCAAAAACAAAGTTTAAAAAAGATATTTTTTAAAGGAGCAGTGATTTTAATTATGCTTAAAGTGAAGAAATAAAAATATATAGAATATAGTGCCTTGGGGGGTCCCATTAGACTGACTGTAAAGTGCCGCACCTGTACCATGTTTCGAACCTGCTGCAGGAAACTGACATTTATAAAGAAACAATTTGGGGAGCCAGTCTGCATGATGAGGCCACAATTTAGTGTGCTCGGAACAAGATTAGAGATTTTTTGGATAAATTCTGATGTCTCTTTGGCAGACTTTGGATGGAAATAACAAATTTTTGCACCACATTGAGCAAGCCTTATGCAAAGAAGCCAAATTATAGTACACTCAGGCCAAGATTAACATTCTTTTTTAGATAAAGTCTGGTGTCCCTTTCACAGACTTTGGATATAATTAACAGGTGTGGAAAAATTGGTCTTTGGATGTTGGGGGTGCCTTTACCCTGTAACCCTCCAGAGGTACACTTGATGAAAGCAAGAATTGGCCTTGCTGTAAAAAAAATTAATTTGATGCACCTGTCAAAGAGGTGAGGAAAAATTGGGCCTTGGGTGTTAATTGTATCCATGAAACCTGTTCAAAAAAATAATTTCAAGATAAAATCGACACCCACAAAGATAGGCAGCCTAGACAGTCCTGCAGAGATTTGAGATTCCAATAACACATAACCAACTATATCAGCATCAGGGGCTTGAAAGCTGCTACTAATCCAGGACTGAATCATTTTGACAAATGTCAGCCAGCCAACAGAGTCTGTGGACAGACGTGCTCTTTTATCTGGCACTGAGTGCCATTTGAAAAGCAGGCTGGACGCAGGACAGACCAGCAGCTCAACTGCATACTGGGCAAGTTCTGGCCAGTGGTGTATTCTCTTGACCCAGAAACCCAGTGGATTGTCTACTGGAAAGCTCTCAATGTCTGTTTTTGCCCCTAGATAATCCTCCATCATAAGATGCAGACGCTGCTGATGGGATCTTGAAGCTGACAGACCTAAAAAGGATTAAAATATTTTTGAAATGTATCACTGAGGCAGCCCTTTCTCCACTGCTCCTCCTTTGACCAACAGAGCCCCAAACTAGCTTTTCCATGAGACTGTAACCTACTAGAGTCTGGAAAGGCATTACATAAACTACTCTTTAAGGTGTCCTCAAGATATTTCATCCTGTACTCCCTCTGCGAGGGCAAGATGAGTTGCGAGACTTTTCCCTTGTAATGTTGGTCAAGGAGGGTTGCCAACCAATAATGATTCTTATCCTTGATGCAACAAATTCTTAGGTCCATTTGCAGGCTTTGAAGAATAAGGGAGCCCATGCACCTCAAGTTTGCGGAGGCATAAGAAGCAGATTCCTTGGGATCACTGAGGATTGCAGTATCTGGAACTGCCTCTTCCCAGCCACATACTTCTCCCAAGGGTTCTGGGGACTGAAAACCATCCCTTAAGAGTGATGTATGTCTTCCTCTGCTTCTATGCCTCCAAAACTGCCAGAATACTCCTCCTCCCTCTCCTCTTGTGTCTTCTGTAGCGTCGCAAGAGGGGTGTCTGCATACAGCGGAAAGGAAGTCCTCCTCTTTCTCTTGCTGCTCTGCCTCGAGTGCCCTGTCCATAATGCCACGCAGAGTATGCTCCAGCAGGAACACAAGAAGGACTGTGTCACTGATGCATGCATTGTAAAGACTCGCCATCCTTGTTGCCTCCTCAAATTGTGACAGTACAGTACATGCATCCTTTATCAGCAGCTATTGGTGTAGGGAAAAAAATAAAAAAATCTGAGCTGTCCTTGTTCTATACTCACACAGGTACTCATTGATGGCCATCTGCTACATGTGCAGCCACTGCAGCATTGCCAAAGTTAAGTTCCACCTGGTGGGCATATCACAAATCAGGCAGTTTACAGGCAGGTGGAATTCCCGCTTTATTTAAGCCAACAAAACACTGGCTGTGTATGACCACCTGAAATGGCTACAGACGCTTCTGGCCTGCCCTAGAAGATATTGCAAACCTGGGTACCTGTTTAAAAAAACTGCACCACCAAATTGAGGACATGTGCCAGGCATGGCACATGTGTGAACTTTCCCTGTTGAAGGGTGGACAGAAGGTTAGTGCCATTATCACACACCACCAATCCTGGCTCGAGCTTCTGTAGTGTGAACCACCTCTGGGCCTGCCCCTGCAGAGCTGAAAGAATCTCTGCTCCGGTTTGATTCCTGTCTCCTAGACAGACCAGCTGAAGCACTGCATGACATTTTAGCCTAACCCAAAGTACTAGTGGTTCAAAGGACAGTCCAGCAAAGGAGGGCCTGTAGGAGGAGAAGAAGGGGCAAGTGGTGGAGCTGACAGATCTCGTATCATCACCACCAGATGTATTTAGACTTGGTGGCAAAAACAAGCTCCAGCACTGAGCCCTATCCTGTATCCTTCTTAGCTGCAAGCAGAGTTACCCAGTGTGCTGTCAACTAAATAGATCATGCTTGCTGGACCACATATCAGTAGTAATATAGACCTTGCGGCTGATGCCATTGAATTGCCCCTTGAACGCTGGGGCAGTGAAATTTGCTTGCTATACTCTACAGCTGTTGATGTGCTGCTGGCAGACATGTTGCAAGGACCTGTGACACCCTTTGCTATACCTTCATCACTGTCAGTGGAGGCTGCTGAGAGGCCATGAGATATAGCGGGGATAGACATGAAAGAAAATGAGTGAGGAGAAGAATTGTGTCCCTTGTGGGTGGCTTTCAGGTGCTCTTGCCAATGGGCTGAGTGGTGGGAGGTTAAATGCCTTGTCAAGCATGTGGTTCACAAATGGCTAGTGTTTTTGCCAAGCTTGATCTGCTTGATGCAGAGATTGCAAATTGCCACAGTGCAAACAACTACTCAAAAAAAAAAAAGGGGCCCACACAGTTGAGCTGTGGGAAGTGGACTGGGAGATAACAGCTCCACAGTCTGATGGAATATGGTGGCTGCTTGCTACTCTTTCATGATGGCTGCCTCTGGAGGACATCTTGCCTTGTTTGAGTTGTGCCTCCCCCTTACCTGCCTCCTCTGCTCTATCCAGCACCCAAGTCGTGTCAGTGACCTCATCATTATCTCCTCCACCCTCATCATCGCTGGAGCCAACTTGACAATACGCTGTGGCTGGAGAAATATGACTGCCGATTTGTTGTTTATCAGTGTTCCCCCTCCTCTGTAGGCTCATGTTATTCCATTCCTCTACCTCAGAATCAACATCAGAATCAAGTAATGTCTGTGCATCCTCAAGAAGCAAGTGGCTGAAGCTGTGTTCAAATAATTCAGCTGACTCCTCCATGCATGATGCTGGGGCTATGGCAGGAGTAGCTGTGGACAAGGAGGCAGATTAAGCCGCTCTGGCAGCTGTGGTGGACTGCGCACTAGTCTCTGCTTGGGTCATAGAGGATGAGGAGAATGAGGTTGGTTTAGTAAGCCAGTCCACCACCTCCTCTGCATGCTGTGACTGGATAGCACAGGCAACATCACTAAACAGAAACAAATGTGCCCTGTCTGAGGACCGGCCACGTTCACCTTTGCCTGTGACAAATGAGAAATGTTCCAGCACACTATGGATCAACAAAGTAGCATCCAAACGGATTGTTTATTGCATGATGACATCACAAGAACAGTGCAACGTTTCAAAGTCACGCAGGACCCCTTCGTCGGGCATGTGACATGCCTGATGAAGGGGTCCTGCATGACTCCAGAACTTTATCCCCTTAGTGTCAAATGTACGCACATATGCAGCCTCGGTTTTAAGGGGTTATACTGGGGTGATGCCTGTAGCTCTGTAGCTGCAGGCATCATCCTGGTACTGTTTTTTAGAGCGGCCCTTCAGGAATAACAACCGATGCAGCTAAAAGCCGCTCGGCTGTAATCCCGGAGGATCGGAAAGGGACATCCCCCCTCCCACCACCTTCCGCTGCTCTTCCCGAGCCTCCCATCCCACCGGGAGACCCGAGCCAAGATCCGGCACTACTGCTGGCTAGAGTAAGACTGGAAGGAAGCCGGAAACTGCTTACTTCCAGTCTCCTATGTGTAAATGACAAGCGACATCACTTCTGGTTTACTTGGCTGCTAATGGCGGTGATTTAAAAAAAAAAAGACAGTATTCAGAATCGCAGTTTTTGGCAATTTGAAGTGCAAAGGAGGGATTTGGGGTCTTTTAGACCCCCGATCCCTCCATAAAGAGTACCTGTCACCACCTATTACTGTCACCAGGGATATTTACATTCCTGGTGACAGGAAAAAAAGTGATCAATTTTTTTTTTTTTAAGAGACAATGTAAAAAAATAAAAATAAATAAAATAAGATTTTTTTTTTAAAGCCCCCCTCCTTCCCCGTGAGCTCACGCAACAAAGAAAATGTACACATAAGTCGCACCCGCATATGTAAACGGTGTTCAAATCACAAATGTGAGGTATTGCCACGATCATCAGAGCAAGAGCAATAATTGTAGCACTAGACCTCCTCTGTAACTCTAACCTGGTAGCAGTTAATTTTTTTTGAAGCGTTGCCTATGGAGATTTTTAGGTACCGCCGTTTGTCGCCATTCCATGAGTGTGCGCAATTTCAAAGCATGACATGTTAGGTATCTATTTACTCAACATAACATCATCTTTTACATTATACAAAAATTTGGGCTAACTTTACTGTTTAGTTTTTTAATTCATGAAAGTGTCTTTTTTCCCAAAATAAATTGTTTGAAAGACCGCTGCACAAATACAGTGTGACATAAAATATTGCAATGATTGCTATTTTATTCTCTGCTAAAAATATATATAAATGTATTACATTATATATATATATATATATATACCATATATACTCGAGTATAAGTCGTTCCGAGTATAAGTCGAGGCCCTAATTTACCACAAAAAAATTGGGAAAAACTTATTGACCCGAGTATAAGACGAGGGTGAGAAATGCACAGCTACTTTAAGTGGAAAAGAGGGTCAACAATGCCCATTTGCAGCATCATTGTGTCCATTTGCAGCCATAGGTCCCCTGAACTTCAAACTCGGTAGTTAAGGGTTCCTAGATGCCCCCTAGCTGCAGCCAAAATTTGGGGTCTCTGAACCCAAAGGGTCCCGAAATGACATTGCTGCAGATAGACACAGTTGACTGAATTTGGGGCCCCGTATCTCGGGGCCACTTAGTGCTAAGAACCCCAAATTTGGTGTGCAAACCCAGTGGAACTAGCACCATATAATTTCCAAAGCTGGGGTTTCTAACACCAATTGGCCCTGAGATACAGGGCCCCAAAAATCAGTTCAGAAAATGTCAAGCACTTTTCTGCAGCAGAAAATGACATTTTCCGAACCAGATTTGGGGCCCCGTATCTCAGGGCTACTTGGTGCTTGGAACCCCAGCTTTGGATATGTTATGGTACAAGATCCACTGGGTTTGCACACCAAATTTGGGGTTCCTAGAACCAAGTGGCCCTGAGATATGGGGCCCCAAAGTCGGTTCAGAAAATGTCAAGCACTTCTCTGCAGCAGAGAATGACATTTTCCGAACCGATTTTGGAGCCCCGTATCTCGGGGCCACTTAGTGCTAGGAACTTCAGCTTTGGATATGTTGTGGTACCAGGTCCACTGGGTTTGCATACCAAATTTGGGGTTTCTAGCACCAAGTGGCCCTGAGATACAGGGCCCCAAATCGGTTCTGAAAATGACATTTTTTGCTGCAGAAAAGTGCTTGACTCGAGTATAAGTCGAGGGGGGCATTTCAGCACAAAAAAATGTGCTGAAAAATTCGACTTATACTCGAGTATATACGGTATATATATATATATATATATATATATATATATATATATATATATATATATATATATAAATAAAATGTTTGGGGGTTCTAAGTAGGGATGAGCCGAACACCCCCCTGTTCGGTTCGCACCAGAACATGCGAACAGGAAAAAAGTTCGTTCGAACACGCGAACACCGTTAAAGTCTATGGGACACGAACATGAATAATCAAAAGTGCTAATTTTAAAGGCTTACATGCAAGTTATTGTCATAAAAAGTGTTTAGGGACCCGGGTCCTGCCCCAGGGGACATGGATCAATGCAAAAAAAAGTTTTAAAAACTGCCGGTTTTTCAGGAGCAGTGATTTTAATAATGCTTAACCACCTCGATACAGGGCACTTTCACCCCCTTCCTGCCCAAGCCATTTTTCAGTTTTCAGCGCTGTCGCACTTTGAATGACAATTGCGTGGTCATGTTACACCGCACCCTAATGAAATTTTTATCATTTTGTCCCCACAAATAGAGTTTTCTTTTGGTGGTATTTGATCACCTCTGTGGTTTTTATTTATTGCGCTATAAACAAAAGAAGAGGGACAATTTTGAAAAAAACACAATATTTTTTACTTTTTGCGATAATAAATATCCAATTTTTTTTTTTTAACAAATTTTTTTCTCAGTTTAGGCTGATACGTATTCTTCTACATATTTTTGTTAAAAAAAAAAAAAATTGCGATAAGCGTATATTGATTGGTTTGCGCAAAAGCGTCTACAAAATAGGGGATAGATTTATAGCATTTTTATTTATTTATTTATTTTTTACTAGTAATGGCGGCGATCTGCGATTTTTATTGTGACTGCGATATTGCAGCGGACATATCGGACACTTTTGACACATTTTTGGGACCATTCACATTTATACAGCGATCCGTGCGATAAAAATGCATTGATTACTGTGTAAATGTGACTGGCAGGGAAGGGGTTAACACTAGGGGGCAATGGAGGGGTTAATGTATGATCTAGGGAGGTGATTCTAACTGTGGGGGGAGGGGACTCACTAGGGGAGGAGACCGATCGGTGTCCCTATGTACAAGGGACACACCATCGGTCTCCTCTCCTCTGACAGGACGTGGATGTGTGTGTTTACACACACACATCCACGGTCCTGCTCTGTTACCCGGCAATCGCGGGTGCCCCGGCGGACATCGTGGCCGCCGGGCACGCGCACCGGGTCCCGAGGGACGCAGCACGCTTTCGCGGGCGGCGGCGGCGGCGTGCGCGCGCGCGCCCCCTAGTGGCTCCAGAGGGCGATCATGTCATATGACGTCCGCCCAGAACAACAGAAGCCTCGTCCCGCCATCATATGACGGTGGGCGGTGGCTTAGCGGTTAAAGTCAAACAATAAAAGTGTATTATCCCTTTAAATTTCGTAGCTGGGGGGTGTCTATAGTATGCCTGTAAAGGGGCGCATGTTTCCCGTGTTTAGAACAGTCTGACAGCAAAATGACATTTCGAAGGAAAAAACCCATTTAAAACTACTCGCGGCTATTGCATTGCCGACAATACACATAGAAGTTCATTGATAAAAACGGCATGAAGAATCGTTCTTGCCAAACCAATCTATTAACCTTCTATGAGGAGGTGAGTTGTAATCTAGATAAAGGAAGGCCCGTAGACGTGGTGTATCTGGATTTTGCAAAAGCATTTGACACAGTTCCCCATAAACGTTTACTGTACAAAATAAGGTCCGTTGGCATGGACCATAGGGTGAGTACATGGATTGAAAACTGGCTACAAGGGCGTGTTCAGAGGGTGGTGATAAATGGGGAGTACTCAGAATGGTCAGGGGTGGGTAGTGGGGTTCCCCAGGGATCTGTGCTGGGACCAATCCTATTTAATTTGTTTATAAACGACCTGGAGGATGGGATAAACAGTTCAATCTCTGTATTTGCAGACGATACTAAGCTAAGCAGGGCAATAACTTCTCCGCAGGATGTGGAAACCTTGCAAAAAGACCTGAACAAATGAATGGGGTGGGAGACTACATGGCAAATGAGGTTCAATGTAGAAAAATGTAAAATAATGCATTTGGGTGGCAAAAATATGAATGCAATCTATACACTGGGGGGGAACCTCTGGGGGAATCTAGGATGGAAAAGGACCTGGGGGTCCTAGTAGATGATAGGCTCAGCAATGGCATGCAATGACAAGCTGCTGCTAATAAAGCAAACAGAATATTGGCATGCATTAAAAGGGGGATCAACTCCAGAGATAAAATGATAATTCTCCCGCTCTACGAGACTCTGGTCCGGCCGCACCTGGAGTATGCTGTCCAGTTCTGGGCACCAGTCCTCAGGAAGGATGTACTGGAAATGGAGCGAGTACAAGGAAGGGCAACAAAGCTAATAAAGGGTCTGGAGTATATTAGTTATGAGGAAAGGTTGCGAGCGCTGAACTTATTCTCTCTGGAGAAGAGACGCTTGAGAGGGGATATGATTTCAATTTATAAATACCGTACTGGTGACCCCACAATAGGGATAAAACTTTTTTGCAGAAGAGAGTTTAATAAGACTCGTGGCCACTCATTACAATTAGAAGAAAAGAGGTTTAACCTAAAACTACGTAGAGGGTTCTTTACTGTAAGAGCGGCAAGGATGTGGAATTCCCTTCCACAGGCGGTGGTCTCAGCGGGGAGCATTGATAGCTTCAAGAAACTATTAGATAATCACCTGAATGACCGCAACATACAGGGATATGTAATGTAATACTGACACATAATCACACACATAGGTTGGACTTGATGGACGTGTCTTTTTTCAACCTCACCTACTATGTAACTATATGTAACTATGTAACTATGTAATTCCCCACAGGGAAACCCCGAACCAAAAAAAAAAAAAAATGACGTGGGAGTCCCCCTAAATTCCATACCAGGCCCTTCAGGTCTGGTATGGATATTAAGGGGAACCCCGGCCAAAATTTAAAAAAAAATGATGTGGGTTCCCCCTAAATTCCATACCAGACCCTTCAGGTCTGGTATGGATTTTAGGGGAACCCCGCGCCAAAAAAACCCCAAAAAAACAGCGTGGGGTTTCCCCAAAAATTCATGCCAGACCCTTATCCGAGCACACAACCTGGCAGGCCGCAGGAAAAGAGGGGGGGACGAGAGTGCGCCCCCCCTGAACCGTACCAGGCCACATGCCCTCAACATTGGGAGGGTGCTTTGGGGTAGCCCCCAAAACACCTTGTCCCCATGTTGATGAGGACAAGGGCCTCATCCCCACAACCCTGGCCGGTGGTTGTGGGGGCCTGCGGGCGGGGGGCTTATCGGAATCTGGAAGCCCCCTTTAACAAGGGGACCCCCAGATCCCGGCCCCCCTGTGTGAAATGGTAAGGGGGTACTTGTACCCCTACCATTTCACTAAAAAACTGTTAAAAATGACAAGAGACAGTTTTTGACAATTCCTTTATTTAAATGCTTCTTCTTTCTTCTATCTTCCTTCATCTTCTTCTTCTTCTGGTTCTTCTGGTTCTTCCTCCAGCGTTCTCGTCCAACATCTCCTCCGCGGCGTCTTCTATCTTCTTCTCCTCAGGCCACTCCGCACCCATGGAATGGGGGGAGGCTCCCGCTCTTCTCTTCATCTTCTTCATCTTCTTCTCTTCTTCTTTTCTTCTCTTCTCTTCTTCTCTTCTTCATTTTCTTCTCCGGGCCACTCCGCACCCATGCTGGCATGGAGGGAGGCTCCCGCTGTGTGACAGCGTATCCTCATCTGACGGTTCTTAAATAACGGGGGCGGGGCCACCCGGTAACCCCCCCCTCTGACGCACGGTGACTTGACGGGACTTCCCTGTGACGTCACGGGGCATGCCACAGGGAAGTCCCGTTATGTCTCGTGCGTCAGAGGGGGGCGGGGTCACTGGGGGGCCCCGCCCCCTGTTATTTAAGAACTGTCAGATGAGGAGACCCTGTCACACAGCGGGAGCCTCCCTCCATGACAGCATGGATGCGGAGCGGCCCGGAGAAGAAAATGAAGAAGAGAAGAAGAGAAGAAGGAAGAAGAGAAGAAGAAGATGAAGAGAAGAGCTAGAGCCTCCCCCCATGCCATGGGTGCGGAGAGGCCCGAGGAGAAGAAGATAGAAGACGCCGTGGAGGAGATGCTGGACGAGAACGCTGGAGGAAGAACCAGAAGAACCAGAAGAAGAAGATGAAGGAAGATAGAAGAAAGAAGAAGCATTTAAATAAAGGAATTGTCAAAAACTGTCTCTTGTCATTTTTAACATTTTTGACAGTTTTTTAGTGAAATGGTAGGGGTAATTACCCCCTTACCATTTTACACAGGGGGGGGGCGGGATCTGGGGGTCCCCTTGTTAAAGGGGGCTTCCAGATTCCGATAAGCACCCCGCCCGCAGACCCCCACAACCACGGGCCAGGGTTGTGGGGATGAGGCCCTTGTCCTCATCAACATGGGGACAAGGTGTTTTGGGGGGCTACCCCAAAGCACCCTCCCAATGTTGAGGGCATGTGGCCTGGTATGGTTCAGGAGGGGGGGCGCACTCTCATCCCCCCTCTTTTCCTGCGGCCTGCCAGGTTGCATGCTCGGATAAGGGTCTGGAATGGATTTTTGGGGGGACCCCACGCCATTTTTTTTTGTTTGGCGCGGGGTTCCCCTTAAAATCCATACCACACCTGAAGGGTCTGGTATGGAATTTAGGGGGAACCCCACGTCATTTTAAAAAAAAAAAATTGTCCGGGGTTCCCCTTAATATCCATACCAGACCTGAAGGGCCTGGTATGGAATTTAGGGGGACTCCCACGTCATTTTTTTTTTAAATTTTGGTTCGGGGTTCCCCTTTGGGGAATTCCCATGCCGTTTTTATCAATGAACTTCTATGTGTATTGTCGGCAATGCAATAGCCGCGAGTAGTTTTAAATGGGTTTTTTCCTTTGAAATGTCATTTTGCTGTCAGACTGTTCTAAACACGGGAAACATGTGCCCCTTTACAGGCATACTATAGACACCCCCCCAGCTATGAAATTTAAAGGGATATTACACTTTTATTGTTTGACTTTAAGCATTATTAAAATCACTGCTCCTGAAAAAACTGCCATTTTTAAAACTTTGTTTTGCATTGATTCATGTCCCCTGGGGCAGGACCCGGGTCCCCAAACACTTTTTATGACAATAACTTGCATATAAGCCTTTAAAATTAGCACTTTTATTTTCTCCCATAGACTTTTAAAGAGTGTTCCGCGGCATTCGAATTTGCCGCGAACACCCCAAATTGTTCGCTGTTCGGCGAACTTGCAAACAGACAATGTTCGAGTCGAACATGAGTTCGACTCGAACTCGAAGCTCATCCCTAGTTCTAAGTAATTTTCTAGCAAAAAATACGGATTTTAACTTGTAAGCAACAAATGTCAGAGATAGGCTTAGGCGTGAAAGGGTTATTGAATGAAAAGTGGTGTTTGGTGCACTTTAAATTGAGGACTGACACTGACAGAAATGTAAAAACTCTAAACATAAAAAAAAGGGGGGGGGGACATCATCGTCGCAGTCTGAAAGACTGCAGCTGACAATTTAAAAAAAAAAAGGGGCAGGCAGGGGACAAAAACAACAAAAAACAAACAAAAAAAAAAACATGCAGCAACCTAAAAAAGGGGTATACAGCACTGTACACAGCTTTAAATGTTATGTAATGCTGCTGTGTTAAACACTACTTTACTCACACACTTATGCCCTGTACACATGGTTGGACATTGATCGGACATTCCGACAACAAAATCCATGGATTTCTTCTGATGGATGTTGGCTCAAACTTGTTTTGCATACACACGGTCACACAAAGTTGTCGGAATTTCCGAACGCCAAGAACGCGGTCACGTACACCACAAACGGCGAGACTATAAAAGGGCAGTTCAAGACTAAGCGCGGCACCCTTTGGGCTCCTTTTGCTAATCTTGTGTTAGTAAAAGTTTGGCGAGAGACGATTCGCGCTTTTTCAGACTCAGGTCGCTCTGCACAGGCCTTGCTGTTCTTCAGTGCGTTCTGTTACTTCGTTCTGAGCAGCTGACCGTTTTCTTGCCATGTTGCGTATACGTACTCATCGTAGAGTTCGTGCTGTGCAGGGGCTTGGTGTTGGGGTCCTTACTTTTACACAAGCCCAGTCCATGAACAGGGCGAGGAGGAGTTCATGGACCAAGAATTGGTTGCTCCAGCGTGACCAGTTCTGTCACATGCCTTTGCTCTGTGAGATCCGTGAGAATAATCCTGACGATTTCAGGAACTTTCTCCGGATGACGGACCCCGTATTTCACCGTTTGTTGGCTTTGCTGACCCCCTATATCAGCAGGCAGGATACCTGTATGAGGCAAGCCATCATTCCGGAGCAGAGGCTAGTCGCCACCCTGCGGTACTTGGCGACGGGGAGATGCCTGCAGGACCTTAAGTTCTCGACAGGCATCTCCCCCCAGGCTCTGGGGATCATTATCCCAGAGACCTGTTCTGCCATCATCCAGGTCCTGCAGAAGGAGTATATTAAGGTAAGATTTTTATCCTTTAACATCACATTTTATTGTATTTAATGTTTGATAATGTATTGTTCTTTCCTCATTCCCTAATTACCATGATTGTAATATGCTATGAATGTCCTCTTTGTCCTCATGCATGCTGGAGTTTTATGTAATTTTTATTTTTGTCCTTCATACATATTTGCCTTCACTTACCTCACCAGCATGCTCTCCTGGCCCTATATTCACCTCTTGTAGTCACTTAACAATGTATTTTGTCAGCTCCATAGTAGTGCTTTACCCTAAATACCCCCTAAAATCTTGTAAATTGTGATTTGTGCTTGAAATTCTGGCAGAGTGCCAGAGGCTTTTTTTTTGGGTCCCAAAATTATTTTGAAACCTCCCTCCCCCCAACTGCTAACTCAGCTGATACCAATCCTCTATCTATCCTCATTCCTCTATCTGCTGACTTTGCCAAACCCTAACTATATACCCACCTCTTTTGTGGACATATTTATGGATGAATTCCATAAAGCATGTAGTGCAAGGACCTGCTTG
Source organism: Lithobates septentrionalis (assembly GCA_037952835.1). Lineage (NCBI taxonomy): Eukaryota > Metazoa > Chordata > Amphibia > Anura > Ranidae > Lithobates > Lithobates septentrionalis. The sequence goes on along the minus strand of JBBDGP010000111.1, from coordinate 2,755,320 downwards.
AATACTTTCACATGGTAATGTTCAAAGTTTTTGTATCCTATTATTATCTTGATTAGGGATGAGCCGAACACCCCCCGGTTCGGTTCGCACCAGAACCCGCGAACGGACCGCAAGTTCGCACGAACGTTAGAACCCCATTGACGTCTATGGGACTCGAACGTTCGAAATCAAAAGTGCTAATTTTAAAGGCTAATTTGCATGGTATTGTCCTAAAAAGGGTGTGGGGACCCGGGTCCTACCCCAGGGGACATGTATCAATGCAAAAAAAACTTTTAAAAACGGCCGTTTTTTCGGGAGCAGTGATTTTAATGATGCTTAAAGTAAAAAAAAAAAAAGTGAAATATTCCTTTAAATATCGTACCTGGGGGGTGTCTATAGTATGCCTGTAAAGTGACGCGTGTTTCCCATGTTTAGAACAGTCCCTGCACCAAATGTCATTTTTAAAGGAAAAAATCTCATTTAAAACTGCTTGCGGGTTTAATGTCATGTCGGGTCCTGCCAATATGGATGAAAATCAGTGAGACAAACGGCATGGGTACCCCCCAGTCCATTACCAGGCCCTTTGGGTCTTGTATGGATATTAAGGGGAACCCCGCACCCAAATTAAAATAAGGAAAGGTCCCTATATACTCTGAACAGCAGTATACAGGCGGTGCAAACAAGACAGGGACTGTAGGTTTGTTGTTAAGTAGAATCTGTTTGTAATTTTGAACATTTTTAACGTGTTTAGCTCCAGCCAAAAAATCTTTTCTAAGCTTTTTGGAAAACATAGGGAAGGGTTATCACCCCTGTGACATTTGTTTTGCGTCTTTCCTCCTCTTCAGAAGATTTCACCTCACTTTTTTGTCCCAATGAAAAATGTTTTTTGAAAATTTGGGTTTTTTTGTGGAACAAGGATTGGAAAGCATCAGTGGAAAGGAGAAATTGTTTTCCCATATTAACTCTTACATGAGAGAATTTCCCTTCCTAGGGGTAGATTTCATCTCACTTCCTGTTGTCTCCTTCCGTTTGCAAGTAGGAGTCGTTTGTAAGTTAGATGTTTGAAAGTAGGGTCCTGCCCTATATACTCAGCAGAAATTTGGGCCTTAGGTGTTGCTGTGGCCAAAACACTGTAAGCCCTCACAGGGCCCTGCTGTGAAATATTAGATCAAGAATTGTAATTACATGCCCCTGTTGAACAGGAGCTGAAAAATTAGGCCTTAGGCACTGGTGCTGGTGCCACAACACTGCAACCCCTCACAGACACTCTAGTTGGAACGCAGGAACGAGCCCTGCTGCAAAGTATTGCATCAAAAATTGTAATTACACGCCCCTGTTAGACAGGGGCAGAAAAATTGGGCCTTAGGCACTGGTGCTGGTGCCACAACACTGCAACCCCTCACAGACACTCTAGTTGGAACGCAGGAACGAGCACTGCTGCAAAGTATTGCATCAAAAATTGTAATTACACGCCCCTGTTAGACAGGGGCAGAAAAATTGGGCCTTAGGCACTGGTGCTGGTGCCACAACACTGCAACCCCTCACAGACACTCTAGTTGGAACGCAGGAACGAGCACTGCTGCAAAGTATTGCATCAAAAATTGTAATTACACGCCCCTGTTAGACAGGGGCAGAAAAATTGGGCCTTAGGCACTGGTGCTGGTGCCACAACACTGCAACCCCTCACAGACACTCTAGTTGGAACGCAGGAACGAGCCCTGCTGCAAAGTATTGCATCAAAAATTGTAATTACACGCCCCTGTTAGACAGGGGCAGAAAAATTGGGCCTTAGGCACTGGTGCTGGTGCCACAACACTGCAACCCCTCACAGACACTCTAGTTGGAATGCAGGAACGAGCCGTGCTGCAAAGTATTACATCAAAAATTGTAATTACACGCCCCTGTTATACAGGGGCTGAAAAATTGTGCCTTAGGCACTGGTGGTGGCGCCCAGAACCAAAAATGTTCTTACAAGCTATCAGCGTGATGATTGAGGAGGAAGAGGATAATTACTCAGGGATAGTCACTCAGCATCAGCATAGGCAGTCTTTGAAGGGATCTGAAAAAAATTATTCAGTTACATCAGCATCAGGTGCTTGGTAGCTGGTGGTGATCCAAGACTGATTCATTTTTATGAAGGTCAGCCGATCGACCGAGTCAGTGGACAGACGCACCCTGTGATCGGTTACCACGCCTCCAGCAGCACTGAATGTGCGTTCCGAAAGAACGCTGGATGCAGGACAGGCCAGTAGCTCAATTGCATACTGTGCAAGCTCTGGCCAGTGATCCATCCTCAAGACCCAGTAACCCAGAGGATTTTCGGTGGGAAAGGTGTCCAAGTCTGATCTTGCCCCTAGGTATTCCTGCACCATGTAAAACAGACGCTGGCGATGGTTGCTGGAACCGATCATACCTTGGGGCTGCGGACCAAAAAATTGTCTGAACGCATCGGTCAGACGGCCACCTTCTCCACCGCTCCTTCTTTGACTGACCGAAGCCTCAGCAACACGTTGTCCAGAAACAGGAGTTTGTAACCTCCCAGTCTCTGGGAACGCGTTGCACAGACCTTTCTGCAAGGCCTCCCGAAGATGTTTCATCCTCTGCTCCCTCTGCGATGGCAAGATAAGGTCCGCAACCTTACCCTTGTAACGTGGATCAAGGAGGGTTGCCAGCCAGTATTGGTCCTTCTCCTTGATACCACGAATACGAGGATCCTTACGCAGGCTTTGCAGGATCAGGGAGGCCATGCAGCGTAGGTTTGCTGAGGCATTCGGTCCGGAGTCCTCTGGGTCACTAAGGACAACAACATCCGCAGCCACCTCCTCCCAGCCACGTACAAGTCCATGTGTTCCTTGGGACTGATCCCTTAAAGACTGCTGATGCTGAGTGCCAGGCTCCACCTCCATACTGACACAATCTTCCTCCTCCTCCTCCTCCTCCTCCTCCTCGTCCTCTTCCTGTGTGATCGGTGGGCACGCAGGAACACTGTCTGGATAAAGGGGGCCTTGAGAGCTAAGGAAGTCCTCCTCTTCCTGCCTCTGTTCTGCCTCAAGTGCCCTGTCCATTATTCCACGCAGCGTGTGCTCCAACAGGTGGACAAGGGGGACAGTGTCACTGATGCATGCACTGTCAGTGCTCACCATCCTTGTGGCCTCCTCGAATGGTGACAGGACAGTGCATGCATCCCTGATCATGGCCCACTGGCGTGGGGAAAAAAAACCAAGGTCCCCTGACCCTGTCCTGGTGCCATAGTCGCACAGGTACTCATTTATGGCCCTCTGCTGCGTGTGCAGCCGCTGCAGCATGGCCAATGTCGAGTTCCACCTGGTGGGCATGTCACAGATTAGGCGGTTCTTGGGCAGGTTAAACTCCTTTTGGAGGTCCGTCAGCCGAGCACTGGCATTATATGACCGGCGGAAATGCACACAGACTTTCCTGGCCTGCCTCAGGACATCCTGTAAGCCCGGGTACCTGCCCAAGAACCGCTGCACCACCAAGTTAAGGACGTGAGCCAAACAGGGCACATGGGTCAGTTGTCCCTGTCGGAGGGCAGAGAGGAGGTTGGTGCCATTGTCGCAAACCACCATTCCTGCCTTAAGTTGGCGTGGCGTCAACCACCTCTGAACCTGCCCCTGCAGAGCTGACAGAACCTCTGCCCCAGTGTGGCTCCTGTCCCCCAAGCACACCAGCTCAAGCACCGCATGGCATCTTTTGGCCTGCGTACTTGCGTAGCCCCTTGAACGCCTACGGAGCACCGCTGGTTCCGAGGAAGAGGCCATGGAGGAAGAAGAAGAGGAGGGGGTGGAGGAGAGAGGTGTGTCACAATCAGCATTTTGGAGGCATGGTGGCGGAACAACCTCCAACACTACTGCACCTTGTCCTGCATCCTTCCCAGCTGCCAGCAGAGTCACCCAATGCGCCGTGAAACTTAAGTAACGTCCCTGTCCATGCCTGCTGGACCATGAGTCAGCGGTAATATGCACCTTACCGCTGACCGCCCTGTCCAGCGAGGCATGGACATTGCCTTCCACATGCCGGTAGAGAGCTGGAATCGCCTTCCGTGAGAAAAAGTGGCGTTTGGGTACCTGCCACTGAGGAACCGCACATTCCACAAACTCACGGAAGGGGGCAGAGTCTACCAACTGAAAAGGCAGCAGTTGAAGTGCTAGCAATTTTGCCAAGCTAGCATTCAACCGCTGGGCATGTGGATGGCTGGGAGCAAACTTCTTTCGGCGGTGCAGCAGCTGGGGCAGGGAAATTTGCCTGGTACAATCTGGCGTCGGTGTACCAAAAGCAGATTGCCCACAAGTACTTGGCTGTGACACACCTAATTCTACACCTTCATTCCTCTCACTGCAGGTCTCAGAGAGGACTGAAGGTCTAGTGGGGTTGGAAATCTCAGCTGATGAGGAGCAAGGAGAGATCCTCTTTGTTCTTTGGTGTGGGTCTTTTAGATATGCTTGCCAACGAACTGCATGGCAGGTCAACATATGTCTGGTCAAGCATGTGGTACCCAAGCGGGAGATGTTTTGGCCACGCGAGATACGCTTGAGACATATGTTGCAAATAGCAGCGGTGCGATCTGATGCACTCGTCTCAAAAAAGGCCCACACCAAAGAACTTTTTGAATAACGCGCAGAGACTGCAGCGCCCTGCACATGTGGAGCTTTGGGGTGTGATGCAGTCAATGTGCTGCCCTTAGGCTGGCCCCTGGAGGGCATCCTGCCTCGTTGGTGATGTGCCGCCTCCTCCTCCTCCTCCCTCTCCTCTCTCCTATCAGGCACCCACGTTGAGTCAGTGACCTCATCATCCCCTCCCTCCTCATCACTGGAGCAAACCTGGCAGTATGCTGCAGCAGGGGGAGCATGACTGCCAGATTGCTGTCCTTCTTGGGCACCCCCTCTGTCCGTGCTCATGTTACTGCCTTCATCGAGCTCAGTATCATCATCAGAGCCTTCCAAACGCTGGGCATCCTCCTGGAGCATGTACCCAACACTGTGGTCAAACAGTTCGAGGGAATCCTCATGAGGACATGGTGGAGCTAGGGAAGGAGTCACTGATGACATTGAGCTGAGGGAAGAGGCCGCTGCTTTGCCAGACAAAGCACCCTGGGCATGGGTGAGAGAGGATGAGGAGGATGAGGACGGCTTGGTCATCCACTCGACCAAGTTTTCCGCATGTTGCGGCTCAACACGGCCAGCTGCCGAAAAAAAGGCCAAGCGTGTCCCATGGCCACGTGCTGATGAGGATGCACCGTCTCCACGACCAGCACTAGACACAGAGCCTGCTTGCCCTCTCTTATTGGCTTGTGACTGTCTGCCTCTCCTTCTTGGCCTTCCAGACATACTAATGGCCTGTAGCTGCACTAAGCTGGGATAGAACACCTGTAATTTTCTTCAGGTAGCTTTATATACTGTAACCAGACAAGCCTGCCTGTCAGTAGGAAGATAACAGGAACGGATCTAGCTGAACACTGTGAGCAGGACGCACTGCACTAAATGTAAATAGCAGGAACGGATCTAGCTGAACACTGTGAGCAGGACGCACTGACTGCACTAAATGTAAATAGCAGGAACGGATCTAGCTGAACACTGTGAGCAGGACGCACTGCACTAAATGTAAATAGCAGGAACAGATCTAGCTGAACACTGTGAGCAGGACGCACTGCACTAAATGTAAATAGCAGGAACGGATCTAGCTGAACACTGTGAGCAGGACGCACTGACTGCACTAAATGTAAATAGCAGGAACAGATCTAGCTGAACACTGTGAGCAGGACGCACTGCACTAAATGTAAATAGCAGGAACGGATCTAGCTGAACACTGTGAGCAGGACGCACTGACTGCACTAAATGTAAATAGCAGGAACGGATCTAGCTGAACACTGTGAGCAGGACGCACTGCACTAAATGTAAATAGCAGGAACGGATCTAGCTGAACACTGTGAGCAGGACGCACTGCACTAAATGTAAATAGCAGGAACGGATCTAGCTGAACACTGTGAGCAGGACGCACTGCACTAAATGTAAATAGCAGGAACGGATCTAGCTGAACACTGTGAGCAGGACGCACTGACTGCACTAAATGTAAATAGCAGGAACAGATCTAGCTGAACACTGTGAGCAGGACGCACTGCACTAAATGTAAATAGCAGGAACGGATCTAGCTGAACACTGTGAGCAGGACGCACTGACTGCACTAAATGTAAATAGCAGGAACGGATCTAGCTGAACACTGTGAGCAGGACGCACTGCACTAAATGTAAATAGCAGGAACGGATCTAGCTGAACACTGTGAGCAGGACGCACTGCACTAAATGTAAATAGCAGGAACGGATCTAGCTGAACACTGTGAGCAGGACGCACTGCACTAAATGTAAATAGCAGGAACGGATCTAGCTGAACACTGTGAGCAGGACGCACTGCACTAAATGTAAATAGCAGGAACGGATCTAGCTGAACACTGTGAGCAGGACGCACTGACTGCACTAAATGTAAATAGCAGGAACGGATCTAGCTGAACACTGTGAGCAGGACACACTGACTGCACTAAATGTAAATAGCAGGAACGGATCTAGCTGAACACTGTGAGCAGGACGCACTGACTGCACTAAATGTAAATAGCAGGAACGGATCTAGCTGAACACTGTGAGCAGGACGCACTGCACTAAATGTAAATAGCAGGAACGGATCTAGCTGAACACTGTGAGCAGGACGCACTGCACTAAATGTAAATAGCAGGAACGGATCTAGCTGAACACTGTGAGCAGGACGCACTGCACTAAATGTAAATACCAGGAACGGATCTAGCTGAACACTGTGAGCAGGACGCACTGACTGCACTAAATGTAAATAGCAGGAACGGATCTAGCTGAACACTGTGAGCAGGACGCACTGACTGCACTAAATGTAAATAGCAGGAACAGATCTAGCTGAACACTGTGAGCAGGACGCACTGCACTAAATGTAAAGAGCAGGAACGGATCTAGCTGAACACTGTGAGCAGGACGCACTGCACTAAATGTAAAGAGCAGGAACAGATCTAGCTGAACACTGTGAGCAGGACGCACTGCACTAAATGTAAAGAGCAGGAACAGATCTAGCCTAATCTAGCTCTCAAATCAAATGACACTGTCTGTCTCTCTCTCTATCAGCACACCGGAACACACTACACAGGGCCGCCGTGCAGGCGGCCTTATATAGTGTGGGGCGTGTACTAAATCCCCTGAGCCATAATTGGCCAAAGCCACCCTGGCTTTGGCCAATTACAGCTCTCTCTACTGACGGCGCTGTGATTGGCCAAGCATGCGGGTCATAGTGCATGCTTGGCCAATCATCAGCCAGCAATGCACTGCGATGCCGCAGTGAATTATGGGCCGTGACGCGCCACACGAATTTGGCGCGAACGGCCCATAACGTTCGCAATTCGACGGACGGTCGAACAGCCGATGTTCGAGTCGAACATGGGTTCGACTCGAACACGAAGCTCATCCCTAATCTTGATAGGTAATATCAGAATGTAAAAATGTGCTAAAATGTGTACAGTGTGTATTTATATCTTTGTATTATGACACTTCTTACCTGTCCAGTTGGCTGCTAATAGGGATGAGCTTCGAGTTCGAGTCAAACTCATGTTCTACTCGAACATTGGCTGTTCGCAAGTTCGCCGAACAGCGAACAATTTGGGGTGTTCGCAGCAAATTCGAATGCCGCGGAACACCCTTTAAAAGTCTATGGGAGAAATCAAAAGTGCTAATTTTAAAGGCTTATATGCAAGTTATTGTCATAAAAAGTGTTTGGGGACCCGGGTCCTGCCCCAGGGGACATGGATCAATGCAAAAAAAAGTTTTAAAAACGGACGTTTTTTCAGGAGCAGTGATTTTATTAATGCTTAAAGTCAAACAATAAAAGTGTAATATCCCTTTAAATTTCGTACCTGGGGGGTGTCTATAGTATGCCTGTAAAGGGGCGCATGTTTCCTGTGTTTAGAACAGTCTGACAGCAAAATGACATTTGGAAGGAAAAAACTCATTTAAAACTACCCGCGGCTATTGCATTGCCGACAATACACATAGAAGTTCATTGATAAAAACGGCATGGGAATTCCCCACAGGGCAACCCCGAACCAAAATAATAAAAAAAAAATGATGTGGGGGTCCCCCTAAATTCCATACAAGGCCCTTCAGGTCTGGTATGGATATTAAGGGGAACCCCAGCCAAAATTTAAAAAAAAAATTGACGTGGGGTTCCCCCTAAATTCCATACCAGACCCTTCAGGTCTGGTATGGATTTTAAGGGGAACCCCGCGCCAAAAAAAAAAAAAAAAAACGGCGTGGGGTCCCCCTAAAAATCCATACCAGACCCTTATCCGAGCACGCAACCTGGCAGGCCGCAGGAAAAGAGGGGGGGACGAGAGTGCGGCCCCCCCCCCTCCTGAACCGTACCAGGCCACATGCCCTCAACATTGGGAGGGTGCTTTGGGGTAGCCCCCCAAAACACCTTGTCCCCATGTTGATGAAGACAAGGGCCTCATCCCCACAACCGTGGCCGGTGGTTGTGGGGGTCTGCGGGCGGGGGGCTTATCGGAATCTGGAAGCCCCCTTTAACAAGGGGACCCCCAGATCCCGGCCCCCCCCCCTGTGTGAAATGGTAAGGGGGTACTTACCCCTACCATTTCACTAAAAAACTGTCAAAAATGTTAAAAATGACAAGAGACAGTTTTTGACAATTCCTTTATTTAAATGCTTCTTCTTTCTTCCTTCATCTTCTTCTTCTTCTGGTTCTTCTGGCTCTTCTGGTTCTTCCTCCGGCGTTCTCGTCCAGCATCTCCTCCGCGGCGTCTTCTATCTTCTTCTCCTCGGGCCGCTCCGCACCCATGGCATGAGGGGGGAGGCTCCCGCTCTTCTCTTCATCTTCTTCTTCATCTTCTTCTTCATCTTCTTCTTCTTCTTCTTCTTCTTCTTCTTCTCTTCTTCATCTCTTCTTCCTTCTTCATTTCTTGTGCGGGCCGCTCCGCATCCATGCATGCATGGAGGGAGGCTCCCGCTGTGTGACGGCGTCTCTTCATCTGACGGTTCTTAAATAACGGGGGGCGGGGCCATCCGGTGACCCTCTGACGCACAGTGAATTGACGGGACTTCCCTGTGACGTCACGGGGAATGCCACAGGGAAGTCCCGTCATGTCCCGTGCGTCAGAGGGGGGCGGGGTCACCGGGTGGCCCCGCCCCCCGTTATTTAAGAACCGTCAGACGAAGAGACGCCGTCACACAGCGGGAGCCTCCCTCCATGCATGCATGGATGCGGAGCGGCCCGCAGAAGAAATGAAGAAGGAAGAAGAGATGAAGAAGAGAAGAAGAAGAAGATGAAGATGAAGAAGAAGATGAAGAGAAGAGCGGGAGCCTCCCCCCTCATGCCATGGGTGCGGAGTGGCCCGAGGAGAAGAAGATAGAAGACGCCGCGGAGGAGATGCTGGACGAGAACGCCGGAGGAAGAACCAGAAGAGCCAGAAGAACCAGAAGAAGAAGAAGATGAAGGAAGAAAGAAGAAGCATTTAAATAAAGGAATTGTCAAAAACTGTCTCTTGTCATTTTTAACATTTTTGACAGTTTTTTAGTGAAATGGTAGGGGTAAGTACCCCCTTACCATTTCACACAGGGGGGGGGCCGGGATCTGGGGGTCCCCTTGTTAAAGGGGGCTTCCAGATTCCGATAAGCCCCCCGCCCGCAGACCCCCACAACCACCGGCCACGGTTGTGGGGATGAGGCCCTTGTCTTCATCAACATGGGGACAAGGTGTTTTGGGGGGCTACCCCAAAGCACCCTCCCAATGTTGAGGGCATGTGGCCTGGTATGGTTCAGGAGGGGGGGGGGGCCGCACTCTCGTCCCCCCTCTTTTCCTGCGGCCTGCCAGGTTGCGTGCTCGGATAAGGGTCTGGTATGGATTTTTAGGGGGACCCCACGCCGTTTTTTTTTTTTTTTTGGACGCGGGGTTCCCCTTAAAATCCATACCAGACCTGAAGGGTCTGGTATGGAATTTAGGGGGAACCCCACGTCAATTTTTTTTTTAAATTTTGGCTGGGGTTCCCCTTAATATCCATACCAGACCTGAAGGGCCTTGTATGGAATTTAGGGGGACTCCCACATCATTTTTTTTTTTTAATTTTGGTTCGGGGTTGCCCTGTGGGGAATTCCCATGCCGTTTTTATCAATGAACTTCTATGTGTATTGTCGGCAATGCAATAGCCGCGGTAGTTTTAAATGAGTTTTTTCCTTCAAAATGTCATTTTGCTGTCAGACTGTTCTAAACACGGGAAACATGCGCCCCTTTACAGGCATACTATAGACACCCCCCAGGTACGAAATTTAAAGGGATATTACACTTTTATTGTTTGACTTTAAGCATTATTAAAATCACTGCTCCTGAAAAAACGGCCGTTTTTAAAACTTTTTTTTGCATTGATCCATGTCCCCTGGGGCAGGACCCAGGTCCCCAAACACTTTTATTGACAATAACTTGCATATTAGCCTTTAAAATTAGCACTTTTGATTATTCATGTTCGTGTCCCATAGACTTTAACGGTGTTCGCGTGTTCGAACGAATTTTTTTCCTGTTCGCATGTTCTGGTGCGAACCGAACAGGGGGGTGTTCGGCTCATCCCTAGCTGCTAATAGTGTAAGCAAGGAGGGGCTGGCCAAAGTAACACACATTATTTAGGCATTCATCTATCAATGAAGTGGAGAGGGTTACCTGTCCAAAACATCTCCCCCCACTCCCCATAAATTTATTTAAATGGCCCATGAGAGGGGGGAGGAATCTGATAGGTGGACCTTATACCTTTGTCTTTAAATACTCCCTAAAAAAATATAATACTTATGTTGGCCAAGAATGTTTCTGTCTAATCTGCTTTCCATGTTTATGTGCAAAATTATTTTTTTTTCTTGTTTAACTCCACAGTTTCCTTCCAACCCACAGCAATGGCAGACTGTGGCCTCCCACTTTGCCCAGCGGTGGGACTTTCCTAACTGCGGAGGGGCAATTGATGGGAAACACGTCCACATTGTCCCACCACCCAACTCGGGGTCATACTATTACAACTACAAGGGGTTCAATAGTATTGTGATGTTGGCGGTGGTGTCGGCTACATACGGGTTCCTGTATGTGGACGTGGGGAAGAATGGCCAGACGTTAGATGGTGGAGTCATCGCCCACACGGAGTTCTACAGGTGTCTCCAGAATGGCAGCTTGGGCTTGCCACCTCCAAAAGACAATGCGGAAGGACTCCCATTCATCTTTGTTGCGGATGAAGCGTTTGCACTGGGGGACCATCTTATGCGGCCATTCCCTATGAGGACCCTCACCCCGGACCAGAGGGTTTTTAATTACCAGCTGGCCAGAGCCAGAAGAGTGGTGGAGAACACGTTTGGAATAAAGGCCAGCCGATTCCGCCTATTTCTTACACCGATACACATGGCGGAGTATAAACTCAATCACATCATCCTGGCTTGCTGTGTTCTCCACAACTTTTTAAGGAGAAATTCTGTGAACTATGCTGGTTCAGTTTGGCCTGAATCCGGAATTAATCTCAATGAACCAACCCTGACAGCGCTTGAAGCTGGCCGTCCTGGCTTGCCCCCCCTGAGTGCCCGCGAGGTCCGTATAAGATACATGGAATACTTTGTGGGTAGGGGGGCCATCAATATGCCAGACAATGTCTGAGACATTTTTTAAATAACATTTTTTTTTTAAACTGAACAAATATTTGCTTACATTAACTGCTTGTGTTTCTTTTAGCTGACCATGACAGAAATTTGGGGAGTCGTGAAAATGGCGTGATTCTGTAAAATTATAAAGCACTGTTGGGTGTTATTTCCTAAAGGCAAAGACACTTTGCACTACCAGTGCACTTGAGACTGCACAGAAACTGCACTTGTAGTGCAAAGTGGATTTGCCCTTAGGAAATACCCCCCAATTGTCACTGAAAACACCAATTTTAACACAAAACATGCTTTTGAGCATTGAAAGAAGAAGCCACACATCCAAGTCTTTTCTCCCCTATGTAAACAAAAAAAGGTATACTTAGCACACAGATATTTGATGGCAGAAATAGGAATATGAAACTGCTTGGAAGTGGGGTACAATGGTCTATTTTGGCAGAGTTCCAAGATGAAGAAATATTGTTTTCCTTTGTCAAAATTGAATACTTACCTGAATTATAAAGTAAATGCCACAGGATTGAAACTAAAAGGTGTGTAGTTTATAGGTACCACCATCCTTCAAGAATTATTAATCAACCTTCTTTGCCCTCCCCCCCCTTTCCCCCCATCCCTTTCCCCCCCTTTTTCCCCCCTCCCTCCCCCTCTTTCCCCCCCCCCTCCCCTCCTCCCCTGCCCTTCTCCCCCCCCCTTTTCCCCCTCCCCCCTCCCCCCTCTTCCTTCCTTTTTCCCCCATTCCCCTCTTTCCCGTCCCCGTATGGATTTTCTCCATATGCCTTATTAATATTGTATTAGATGTGACAGATCCCTAATTCATTTAGAAGGAGACTCTTTCTTCCTATTTTGTATTGTACATTTTTACCCTCTATTGTTGGCCTGTAAAATGCTGTATTAATTTCCATTTCAATGCATTGTTGTTGTAATGCTCTTTTCACTTGTTTTATTTTTTGTTAGGATGCAAGCATCCAGACCGGTGAACTGGATTCCTTTCCTCCTCTGGCTGGATGCAGTGCTCCCCTGACATTTATCTGTAACTCATTCAAGTTTCATTGTGTACTACAATCACCTTCCACTAACACGGTGTGAGGAGTTTATTCTCCCCCTAGTGGCGGGCATGTGGCTTTTCAGCGGTGGCTGGGCTTCCCTAGCTGGGCGGCCCCTCCCCCTGCTTCCCTGAAGTGACGCGCACAGCGTCAGCAACATTAGGGCTATGCTCATGCGCAGAATATTCTCCAGGCATGCGCAATAGTGAAAAGTCTGACCCGGTGACAACGGCGCTTGACACACACAGCGCCGTACGTCTTCCGGGTTGGGGGTACATAAGGCAGCCATCATGGCTGTCTTATGTGGATGGCGGACACCCGGAGGTTCCGATCAACCAGCAGACCCACAGTGAGTGGCCAGCCATTTCGACGGCCTTCTTTTTTCCTTCTTACCCCTCTAGTTAGATGATGTAGTAACCATAGTGTACCTCTCCCTTGGAGGACCCTGTGGATACATCATCTCCCAGTAACAATTTGTTTTTAACATCACACCCTTTACTTCAAGGGCCCTTCCTGCTTATACATGCTGAAGTGTCTCCCTGAAGTGGTCGCTGGGAACCATCTCCTATCCCTGGGTGCCAGTAACAACTGATTTTATATTTTATTTAAGTGTTGGTGGGTTATTCTTCACGTCTACTTGAACAATTGCAAGCTTCATCTGTGTGGAGGGTTACTTCTATTCCTCTCCCTCATCCCTCCTGGTCACCCAACCCCCCCTCCCCTCCTTATCTCCCTTCCCCCTTCCTCCTTCCCCTTTCCCCCTTTCCCCCCTCCTTCTCCTTCTTCCCCCCCTCACCCCCCTCTTCCCCTTCCCCCCCACCCTCCCCTTCTTCCCCCTCCCCCCTCTTTCTCACTTCCCTCCCCTCCTTTCCCCCCTTCCCCCCCCCCGTTTCTTTCCCTCCCGTCCCCTTTTTTCCTCCCCTCTTCCTTGTCCTGCCCAACCCTCCTTTTTCCCCTCTTTTGAGAAGTGGAAGGAGGTACGAGACCGTTTGGAGACCCTTAACAAAGACATCATAATTAAAAAACAGGGCACATTTTTTCAGGATAAGTTGGCCTTCTCGGAAGGATATGCGTACAAATGGTCAGGAAAACTACACTCCAGAAAGAACAGCTTTCGAAATCGCAAACCCCCAACCGTCACTGCGATGGATTGTACTGAATCTGACTCTTCCATTTCCTCCCTATCCTCACAGGTTACATCAAGATCCACTAACCCACGCACACCGAGTATTCCCCGGAAAATATCCTTCACAGGCGAAAATCATCCCACTAAGAATCCCAAAAAGGGTAAACAGCACGGTAAAACACTTAAAACACAACAAGTATCTAGGTCTGGTTTGCAGACTCCCCAAGAGGGGACTCCGCAACCCACCCTACACAACATCATCCCCAAATTGTTACAACCCAATATTCAGAAACTTTTGTCCCAACCAGGTTTTTTTAGTACAGGCAACTCCAGAGTCCAACAGACAAGGGAACCTGGACGCGTTTGTACAAAAGACGCCCATCCCAGGCACTTCTCACAACCCGCCACAGCAGATGTAACTGAAAACATTCACACACTCAGTATTATCAACTTGACACCATATCCATTGTCCCCAGAAGAGGAACAGGTTCTTCAACTGGGACTTGGCTTTTGTCCCTCAGAACCTTTTATGAGACAATCAAAGACCTTTACTTCTTTACTAGGAACCTAACTTTCAGTTATATTTTTGACCAAGACCGTAAACAGGTGAATTTGGAGAATGAATTGGCAGAAAAAACTAAAAACTTTACAATGGCTGAGTTCAGAGCATTGCGTGACCTAATGCTCCTTTATGACGAAGGAGCAGTGGAATCACAAGACCCTGACACCAATAATGACTTCTCTGAAACAAACCAATGCAGCACCAACTGCACCCCACCACAGATTAACCCTACCAAGAACCTAAAACTGAAATCCCGATCCTTTCCAGACTCAATGACATGCCCATCTGTATGGGCTTTCTTACATGAATGCATTTTATCTCTCAAAAAAGAGCAATGGTCAGCACTACCATCTAATTTAACCCAAAAACAAAACAGGGCGGTAAGCAAACTTAAAAAAAAAACAGATCTAATTATTAAACAGTCAGACAAAGGTGGCAACTTTGTACTTATGACGCACCAACAGTATCAAACCATGTGCCTTAAGATATTAATAAACCCTAACTGGTACTCTCCCATCAATTTTTCTTTCATCCAAACAACTATTGATGAGTTCAGAAAACTCGTGGTTGGGGCCTTCTGGGAGGGCCTCATCGACGAGGTTACTCTTAAATTCATCAATACCCAGATGCCACAAACACCAACGTTCTAAGCATTACCAAAAACCCACAAAAATCTTGTATCACCACCCGGCCGACCCATTGTGTCGGGTAAAGGATCCCTAACAGAGAATGCGAGTAAATTGGTAGACACATTCCTGATGCCACATGTACTAAGTTTACCTTCCTATATTCGGGACACTACTGACTTATTGAAACATATCGAGGGAGTCCAAGTCCCTCCGGACGCCCTCCTCGTGGCTATCGATGTCGAGGCTCTTTACTCGAGCATCCCCCACGAGCATGGCATCCGGACGGTTAACAACTTAATTCTGAAGCTTTTGGAGTTTATCCTCACCAAAAACTGTTTTGTGTTTATGGATCAACTTTATCTTTAAACCCAAGGCGTTGCAATGGGCACGTCGTGTGCCCCTTCCTACGCCAACTTATACCTTGGAGGCTGGGAGCGGACCATCTTTGGTGATGAATTATTAGAACCTTTCCTTGACCAAATCTTGTGTTGGCATAGGTTTATAGATGACCTATTGGTCATCTGGACAGGTACTGAACAACTCCTAAAAGCCTTCGTAGAAAGGCTAAACATCAATCAATTTAACCTTCAATTCACCTACGATACTCACAGTATTTCCTTTCTAGATGTTCAGATCATCATGAATCCCTGTGGGAAATTAATCACGGATTTATTTTGCAAGCCCACAGCGGGCAACATGCTTCTGCATGCGTCTAGCTCCCATCCCCGTCCGCAGCATTCCCTATGCTTAATATTTGAGACTGAGAAGAAACTGCACAGAGGACGGGGATTTTCGCTGACAGGCTGATGCCCTGCACACATGCCTGTGGGCCCGGGGCTATAGCCACACTAACTTGAGAAAAGCCTTCAATAGAGCCTTTGCCAAGGACCGACAAACGCTCCTGTATGGCCCTCCCCGCATCAAGCGATCTTCCAATGCTGAAATTATTACTAAATACTCCATCCACCACAACCAGTTATGTAATATACTATCTCAACACTGGCATATACTGACTGACCACCATACCCTCAAGAAATATATTAGATCCACCCCAGAGCTGGTTTTTAGAAGAGCTACCTCCCTGAGGGATAAGCTCACTCATAGCCATTATAGAACCCCTACACTTCACCCTAGAGAGCCTCGAGGCACGTTTAAGTGCGGCAATTGTCCACACCATAGGCGTGCGCACTGGGTGTGCCGGGTGTGCCTGGGCACACCCTAATCACCCCGTGCTGTGTCCAGAGATTTGCCCCAAAATGCTGCATCCAAGAGAGTGTGTGGCCCGCGCTGCCTGTGAAACAGTTTCACAGGCAGCAGGTCGTGAGAATTGCCAGAGCTGTTCAGTGTATGAAAGTGTCAGATAATGACACTGCATGCAAGGAGAGACACCAGCTGTCAAAATGTCGGGGTGATGTCGGGGGTGGGCGGGACAGAACGGCCATCAAACACCAGCCAATGGGATGGTTTCTGGGTGGGCCACTACATTTATGAGACCCCGCCCCCTCTCTGAAGCAGCTCGAACATTGGCTGGTGTTTATAGCGCTTGGTCCCGCCCACTTCCGACATCGCGGCTTAGTTGTAAGTCGTCACAACTCAGCCGCGATGTCGGGGGTGGGCGGGATCAAGCGCCAACACCAGCCAATGACTGGGCTGCTTCGGAGAGGGGGCGGAGCCAGAGAAATGTAGCGGTCCGCCCAGACCCATCCTATTGGCTGGTGTTTGGTAACTGTTCAGTCCCGTCCACCACCAGCATCACCGCTGACTTTTAACAGCTGGTGTCTCTCCCTGCATGCAGTGTCATTATCTGACAGTTTCATACACTGAACAGCTCTGGCAATTCTCACGATCTCCTGAATGTGAAACTCCCCCTCTCTCCTATCTGTGCCACCCAATGCTGCCTACCAGTGCCAACCATAGATGCCAATCAGTGCCAACCAATGCTGCCTATCAGTGCCAACCAATGCTGCCAATCAGTGCAAACCAATGCTGCCAATCAGTGCCAACCAATGCTGTCTATCAGTGCCAACCAATGCTGCCAATCAGTGCCAACCAATGCTGCCAATCAGTGCCAACCAGTACTGCCTATCTGTGCCAGTGCTGCTTATCAGTGCTAACCAATTCTGCCTATCAGTGCCAACCATTGTAAACCAGTGCTGCCTATCAGTGCAAACCAGTGCTGCTTATCAGTGCCAACCAATGCTGCCTATCAGTGCCAGTGCTGCTTATCAGTGCCAACCAATGCTGCCTATCAGTGCCAGTGCTGCCTATCAGTGCCAACCAATGTTGCCTATCAATGCCAACCAGTACTGCCTATCTGTGCCAGTGCTGCTTATCAGTGCCAACCAATTCTGCCTATCAGTGCCAACCAGTGCTGCCTATCAGTGCAAACCAGTGCTGCCTATCAGTGCCAACCAATGCTGCCTATCAGTGCCAACCAATGCTGTAAATCAGTGCCAACCAATGCTGTCAATCAGTGCCAACCAATGCTGCCTATCAGTGCTACCTATCAGTGCCCATAAGTGCTGCCCATCAGTGCTGCCAATCAGTGCCCATCAGTGCTGCATATCAGTGCCCATCAGTGCTGCCTATCAGTGCCAATCAGTGCTGACAATTAGTGCCCATCAGTGCTGCCAGTCAGTGCCCATCAGTGCTGCCAATCAGTGCCAACCAATGCTGCCTATCAGTGCCAACGAATGCTGCCAATCAGTGCCAACAAATGCTGCCAATCAGTGCCAACCAATGCTGCCTATTAGTGCCAACCAGTACTGCCTATCCGTGCCAGTGCTGCTTATCAGTGCCAACCAATTCTGCCTATCAGTGCCAACCATTGCAAACCAGTGCTGCCTATCAGTGCAAACCAGTGCTGCCTATCAGTGACAACCAATGCTGCCTATCAGTGCCAGTGCTGCTTATCAGTGTCAACCAATGCTGCCTATCAGTGCCAACCAGTACTGCCTATCTGTGCCAGTGCTGCTTATCAGTGCCAACTAATTCTGCCTATCAGTGCCAAACAATTCTGCCTATCAGTGCCAACCAGTGCTGCCTATCAGTGCAAACCAGTGCTGCCTATCAGTGCCAACCAATGCTGCCTATCAGTGCTGAATATCAGTGCCCATCAGTGCTGCCTATCAGTGCCAATCAGTGCCCATAAGTGCTGCCCATCAGTGCTGCCAATCAGTGCACATCAGTGCTGCATATCAGTGCCCATCAGTGTTGCCTATCAGTGCCCATCAGTGCTGCCTATCAGTGCCAATCAGTGCTGACAATTAGTGCCCATCAGTGCTGCCTATCAGTGCCACCTACCAGTGCCCATCAGTGCTGCCAGTCAGTGCCCATCAGTGCTGCCTATCAGTGCCCATCAGTGCTGCCTTAGCAGGGATGGTGGAAACCCCTCTACAGATAATTGCAATACAAATTACCTTCGAGTGCAACAACTTTTTAGTTGGGAGGTTCACACCATTATAGCACTTTGGATTTTTGATTTTTTAGAGTGTTACACTTAATTGTATATGTTTTAGTTACAGTTATAATGTGAATTGTTGCACTTGAAGTTAATTTCCCACCACCCCTGCTAAGTCCATGTCTTTATGGACCTTGCTTTGTGCACTGGTGCGCAGTCATGTTGGAAGGGGTCATCCCCAAACTGTTCCCTCAAAGTTGAGAGCATGAAATTGTCCAAAATGTCTTGGTATGCTGACGCCTTAAGAGTTCCCTTTACTGGAACTAAGGGGCCAAGCCCAACCCCTGAAAAACAACCCCACACCATAACCCCCCCCTCCACCAAATGATTTGGACCAGTGCACAAAGCAAGGTCCATAAAGACATGGATGAGCGCTTTTGGGGTGGAGGAACTTGACTGACCTGCAAAAAGTCCTGACCTCAACCCGATAGAACACCTTTGGGATGAATTTGAGTGGAGACTGCGAGCCTGGCTTTTTGTCCAACATCAGTGCCTGACCTCACAAATGCCCTTCTGGAAGAATGGTCAAACATTCCCAAAGACACACTCCTAAACCTTGTGGACAGCCTTCCCAGAAGAGTTGAAGCTTTTATAGCTGCAAAGGGTGGGCCAACTCAATATTGAACCCTATGGACTAAGACGGCATTAAAGTTCATGTGCGTGTAAAGGCAGGTGTCCCAATACTTTTGACTACATATATATGTATGTGTGCTTGAGCTTTCGGGTGCACACCCTAATGCAATAGGCTGCGCACGCCTATGGTCCACACTGTCCTTGGATCCAAGAAGAACATCAAATTGTCCTCCCAAATGGAGAGCTATTCTCTCCAAGACACCCTGCCAACTGTGGCATGAGAGGCGTTATCTACCTGATGATCTGTGACTGCAAGGCCTTCTATGTGGGTAAAACCATCAGGGAGCTACAGTAAAGACTGGGGGACCACCTGTATGCCTCTACCAATGGCAAGCTGACCACAGTGGGCCGCCATATTGGGATCCACCACAGATTCAACCCTAATTATGATAAATTTATTGTATTGGATGTTATTCCAGAAGATCCCAGAGGAGGGGACTGGGACCGTCAAATCCTCAAACGGGAATCCTTCTGGATTGAGCGATTGAATGCTCTCACCCCCCGGCCTCAATGAGGTACATACATATAAACACTTTCTGTAGTGGAATAGTGGTATCCCAGGTCATCCAGCCTTGCCCTCGCTCTCTGTTGGTTTCCTACACAGCCTTTACTTTACACTGATTTTGTCATTAATCAACCTTCTTTGCCCTCCACGCATGCGCAATAGTGAAGAGTCGGCCCCGGTGACGACGGCGCTTGACACACACAGCGCTGTACGTCTTCCGGGTTGGGGGTACATAAGGCAGCCATCATGGCTGCCTTATGTGGACGGCGGACACCCGGAGGTTCCGATCAACCAGCAGACCCACAGTAAGTGACCAGCCATTTCGACGCCCTTCTTTTTTCCTTCTTACCCCTCTAGTTAGATGATGTAGTAACCATAGTGTACCTCTCCCTTGGAGGACCCTGTGGATACATCATCTCCCAGTAACAATTTGTTTCTAACATCACACTTTTTACTTCAAGGGCCCTTCCTGCTTATACATGCTGAAGTGTCTCCCTGAAGTGGTCGCTGGGAACCATCTCTTATCCCCAGTAACAACTGATTTTATATTTTATTTAAGTGTTGGGTTATTCTTCACGTCTACTTGAACAATTGCAAGCTTCACCAGTGTGGAGGATTACTTCTATTCCTCTCCCTCATCCCTCCTGGTCACCCAACCCCCCCTCCCCCCTCCCCTCCTTCTCTCCCTTCCCCCTTCCTCCTTCCCCTTTTCCCTCCCTTTTCCCCCCTCCTCCCCCTTCTCCCCCCCCTCCCCCCTCGCCCCACCCTCTCCTTCTTCCCCCTCCCCCCTCTTTCTTGCTTCCCTCCCCTCCTTTCCCCCTTTCCTCCCCTCCCCCCTGTTTCTTTCCCTCCCCTCTCCTTTTTTCCTCCCCTCTTCCTTGTCCTGCCTAACCCTCCTTTTTCCCCTCTTTTCCCCTCCCTTTCTTCCCCCCCACACAAGCTCCCCTCCCCCCCTCCCCCCTTTCCCTCCCTTTTTTACCCCCCTACCCCCCCCTTTTGTTCCCTCTCCTTTCACTCCTTGCCTTCCCTCTCCTCCACTTTTCTCCCCCCCCCCTTTTTTTCCCTCCCCTCTTGTCCCCCCCCCTCCACCTATGCGGGCGCTTTAAATTGTTATTTCAACAAATACTGTACTGTAACATGTCTTAACTATATTGCTGTTAATCTATATTGTGCATATATAGATTTTTTAAATGTCTATTTTTGAATAAATTGAAAAACTTTATTTATTTTGCATGTTTTCATGAGGTACCGCGATAGTCCACACTGTTTTTTATGGTGAGGTAGGACTTAATTGGAGAAGTCCTTGTCTTTCCCTCCCCAACTCCCACTACCTTGAATACTTACCTGTTTTGTACAAGCTTCACAGATGCAGTCACCCCTATAGTATACACTGGAGCACCTGTGTGGGGCCCCTAATAAAAAGGGTGTTCTGGTGTCCCACACTAGTGCTCCAGCGTCCAGATGTGTAAACAGCTGCTGAGTGTCCTCTCCTTACACAGAATCTAGTTTGCATTTCATTGTAGTTACAAACCCATCTAGACACCAAAATTATTTTAGGAGAAGTAGGCGAGAAAAAATGTATTGAACTGCATCTAGACATGGTGTTTTAGAGGCTGAACGAACAATGTTTCCTACGAACGAATAATGTGTCCATGAACATGAAAGTTGCCATTTTAAACTGTACAACAGTAAAGAAAAGCACATGAAGCAGCACAAACAAAATAAAAATAAAGAATAGGAACACAGGACAACTACTTACTTGTTTGCAGCACTCTCCTGATCCTTCTATACTGATCATGCTCCCTTAATTTGAGGTCCGACCACCGCTTCCTAAGTTGATCCTTGGATCGCTGTACCCCAAAATTCCTGTGCAGACTCTTCACAACTTTCGCCATGATCTTGGCCTTTCTGACATTTGGGTTGGGGTAAGGTCCATACTTCCCGTCATAGTTGGCCCTTTTCAGTATGTCGACCATCTCCACCATCTCTACAAAGGCCATTTTTGATGCCTTAAATCGTCTCCTCCGGGATCGTGACATTTCTGGCTCTGGGCTTTCCTCCTCCTCTTTGCTGTAATTAGCACGCACCTGTTGTGTCTCCGCCATGTGCTCTTCCCCACTGCGCTGAACGAGAAGGGGCAGAGAATAGACTAGAAAGAACGTCAGGGGCGGGCGGAGTTTCACGCATGCGCAGTGTATATAAAGCATAACACACGTGTGTAGTACGTACAATCTGTGAGCAGAGGAAGGAGTATCGGAAGCGCCAATCGTGATAACGAAGGTAACATTTAAACTTTGGCCTATACTGCTTAGAGATTGAGGTCTATATTGGGACAAGATTAGGAGACTTTAGCCTGATATTAGTGTTTGTCTTGTGTATTGCAGGTAAAATGGATGGCTTCCTCCCCCTGTTCATAGACAAGTACAGGGAGCTGAAATTATTGTATGGGCCAGAGATACAGGGATTATCACGGTGCCAAAGGAAAACCAAAGTACATAGAATATAAATGAATAATATTTTATTAACAAAGTTAAAAAGATTTGTACAATATTACATATCCAAGGTGTGCATCAAACTACAATAAATTAAAACCAATTTGTAGCAGTGTTTACAAGACCTAGCCTGGGAGCATAGTGGCCAGTCTTGTAAGCAGGTAGTCAGAGGTCCTACATGTTTCGCCTGGAATGGCTTCCTCAGGGACAGTTGGTTGTACCTGTGTTGCTACTGTAAGCTCTATAATGAAAAATTCACCATAAAACAAAAATAATAATGTAGAATGAGCATAGCATAAGTGAAAAATATATACATTTTGTGAGTTGTCAGACGTGATCATGCACCAGACCACCTAAGGCCCGACCAGAGAGCACCTGTAAACCTCCCCCCACCCAAACAGCCCACCCGAGCCAACAGGCTACTGAGCGTGCCTAAGGATGGAAAAATGACTACCTGCAGGTCACCGGAGGCAGATGTGGACGACTCCCGGGGCAACTCCAGGGTATCAGGCAAGATATGCGGCTGCAGGGGGTGGATAAGTGGACCTGGTAAAAAAGGGGGAGGACAGTGTATATGTGTATTGAGATAAATAAAACGGCTTAAATATATTCCAGAAATAATCTGGGTCCACAAGCCAGCGAGCATAGGGTCGGACTAACATAGTCTCAAAAAAATACTTACAGTATATGTATAATGCTTAGAAAAACAAGAATAAGCAGGACACTCAGTAAGCTGAGATAATGTCATCAAAGATAACGGTTAGATGGTAGCAGGAAGTGGGTGAAAACATCTAGAGATAATTGATAAAATATTGTTGTAAGGGTAAGGTGTGTAACCCAAACAAACAAGGTTGTATTAATACTCAGTGTCATGTATAAAGACTGATGGATATTCTAAAAGACTCAGGGTGGGTAAATGCACTTACCCGGAAAAAGATCTCAAGATAGTATTGGGATATGCTGAATTAATTACACATCATGGATGTACAAACTTTTTGCAGCTCAGGATGCATCCCACTACAGGGAGGACAAAGAGAGAAGGCACTTATAAGTTGCTAGTGGTGTATGAAGGATAGGGTAGATCGGCCATAGAAGGCTAGTGAGCTTACCTAGATGAGTGGTAACAATGACATGGGTGTCCTGTAGTCCCCGGCGGTGTTGTGGCCGGGGTCGCCGGCAATCTTATACCCCCCACACACGTGCAGCGTCTGACGTCGCTGCACGTGTGAGCGGACGAAAAGTGCCAATGCACATGCGCCCGACAACAAAGCTCACGGGCCGACAAGGTTCAGGGGGCTTTGCGGGGATATCGGACGCTGCGTGTGTAAACACGCAGTGGGCGAAGCAATAGGCTGTGAAGCTGATAGGCCAACAGTCTCACAGTCTACCAGGAGAGATGGACTGATCAAAAGATCACCTGGATGACTGTGGCAAGGGGCGGGCAAATGCTTTGTCAGCATTGCCCTTGGGTGTCCATGCAGCCAGGGTAGCACTGAAAGCCTGGATGTGCAGCACAGGAGTAAAATCCCCCTGCCCACAGGAGCCCAGCGGGTATGGTCACACAAGGCCACCCAAGCGAAGCCATGTCGGAGCAGGGGAGCGGCACGGGGGGGGAGGGGGGAGAGAGTTCCCGATGTATAGAAAAAAGGGGGCTCAATGTAGACTCCAAAGCTGGCATGAGGCACCGGGAGTATGTGAGGAACCATAGGCCATGCACCACCCGCACACCAACGAGGTGAGGAAGGCCTGGTCCCCATCATATTACCCGGATAAACCAGGTCCGACAACATCACAAATTACAAAATATACAGATAAAAAAGTGACAAATAATGAACTAAACAAAAACCATTGTTGAGTAATAAATATCCAAGATATATACCTATACAAGTTCAACTCATATGAATAATGGAAACAAAAATAGTAACTAAGGAGTGGAAAGGGTGGGACTTTGTGTGAGAATGGGGGGCCATATAGATCCCATCCTCCATCCCGTTTGTTATAGCAGAAAAGTTTTGTGTGGGCGGGACTTTGAGTGAAGCACACGGATGCAGTAAAGAAATGAATTAAAGAGTGGTTTATTAATTGAGTCATTTTTTAAGAACATAGATTGCTAGTTCATTACATATAGTATTTCATTGTTTCAAGATAAGTCATCACATATAAATACATTATCCAACCGGATTATAAGACAATATTTTACAGATACACAGGTCACATAATAACATGATTAATTGTATTGTAGGAATACTCATAAAAGTAGCTTGCGCATTAAAGCGTCAATGAAGATTTAGTTGAGGTAAGGTAAGTAGGAAAAATAATATTAAAAACAAGCATTTTGACTCTAATAGAAAATGTAAGGCAGTATTTTACAGTTGCACGGGTCACATAAGGGCGTGATTAATTGCAGTGTAGATAATACTGAAACCAGTAAAAGGATGCATTAAAGCATCACTTTGGGAAAAAAAAAAATAATACTTGGTGGAAAAGAACGGCCGTGGTGAATTCATGATTGGGTGGTAGTAACGGTACTTGTTAGCTCTATGCGCTTCGGGACCTTTAAGTCACTCGTCAGGAGCAAGACCGTAATAATTCATCTAAAAAATAGAAAAATAATAATGGCGTTGTGATAGTCTGGAAGAAGGGTTGGCAAATGCAGGGAGTGTGAAAAACCCCCTCACACCCATACATTTGTCCAAGGTACTTACATGCGTGTGGTTGCGCAGAGGGGAAAACACAGCCGCGCGAATCAACCCGGCCAGAAATGCCAATCCCGGAGCTGAGGGGAGCGTTCTTGACACTCCTTTCCTCACCACATCACCTTCCTTTTGGCTCTCTTGTCCAACCGAACCAGAACTAGGTAAAACTCATTTCACTTTCCTACTTCTGAGTCAAAATGCTTGTTTTTAATATTATTTTTCCTACTTACCTTACCTCAACTAAATCTTCATTGACGCTTTAATGCGCAAGCTACTTTTATGAGTATTCCTACAATACAATTAATCATGTTATTACGTGACCAGTGTATTTGTAAAATACTGTCTTATAATCCGGTTGGATAATGTATTTATATGTGATGACTTATCTTGAAACAATGAAATACTATATGTAATGAACTTGCAATCTATGTTCTAAAAAATTGACTCAATTAATAAACCATTCTTTAATTCATTTCTTTACTGCATCCGTGTGCTTCACTCAAAGTCCCGCCCACACAAAACTTTTCTGCAAAAATAGTAACTAGTTCATATAATGTTTTAGATATCTAAACTGATAGCTACATCCGAGATATACATGGTCGGCTGAGGCATGGGGAAGAACATTATGGGAGAAGGAGTACAGATTATATGTGACAGTTAAGTCAGAATAGAGAAATTTTACAGAAATGATTTGAAACTAATGTACTCATTTAACCCTGGAAATTTAGTGGCATCCAGGGTATGTATCCATTTGGTCTCAAGTTGGAGTATTTTTGATCAATATCACCACCCCTGGCATGTAGAGGAACATGCTAGAGGGCGGTGAAGCCAATGACATCGGGATTGAAATTGTGTTGATCTGCCACATGTCGATTAATAGAAGTGGATGTCTTTCGTTTGTAAAGTGGTTTTATGTGGTCCCTAATGCGTACACAAAATGGACGTTTGGTTTTCCCAACGTAATAACAGCCACACATACAAGTGGCCAATAGGGATGAGCTTCGTGTTCGAGTCGAACCCATGTTCGACTCGAACATCGGCTGTTCGGTCGTTCGCCGAATTGCGAACGATATGGGCCGTTCGCGCCAAATTCGTGTGGCGCGTCACGGCCCATAATTCACTGCGGCATCGCAGTGCATTGCTGGCTGATGATTGGCCAAGCATGCACTATGACCCGCATGCTTGGCCAATCACAGCGCCGTCAGTAGAGAGAGCTGTAATTGGCCAAAGCCAGGGTGGCTTTGGCCAATTATGGCTCAGGGGATTTAGTACACGCCCCACACTATATAAGGCCGCCTGCACGGCGGCCCTGTGTAGTGTGTGTTCCGGTGTGCTGAGAGATAGAGAGAGAGAGAGACAGTGTCATTTGATTTGAGTTAGATAGATTAGGCAGAACAGTCAGTCAGTTAGCTGCACTTACAGTGTATTGTGTATATATATGCATCCCAGGTGTTGCATATATATATATACACTGTATTCAGTTTAGCTAGATCTGTTCCTGTTATCTTCTATCTAGACTATTTACATTTGGTGCAGTGCATCCTGCTCACAGTGTTCAGCTAGATCCGTTCCTGCTATTTACATTTAGTGCAGTGCGTCCTTCTCACAGTGTTCAGCTAGATCCGTTCCTGCTATTTACATTAAGTGCAGTGCGTCCTGCTCACAGTGTTCAGCTAGATCCATTCCTGTTATTTACATTTAGTGCAGTGCGTCCTGCTCACAGTGTTCAGCTAGATCCGTTCCTGCTATTTACATTTAGTGCAGTGCGTCCTGCTCACAGTGTTCAGCTAGATCCGTTCCTGCTATTTACATTTAGTGCAGTGCGTCCTGCTCACAGTGTTCAGCTAGATCCGTTCCTGCTATTTACATTTAGTGCAGTGCGTCCTGCTCACAGTGTTCAGCTAGATCCGTTCCTGCTATTTACATTTAGTGCAGTGCGTCCTGCTCACAGTGTTCAGCTAGATCCGTTCCTGCTATTTACATTTAGTGCAGTGCGTCCTGCTCACAGTGTTCAGCTAGATCCGTTCCTGCTATTTACATTTACTGCAGTGCGTCCTGCTCACAGTGTTCAGCTAGATCCGTTCCTGCTATTTACATTTAGTGCAGTGCGTCCTGCTCACAGTGTTCAGCTAGATCCGTTCCTGCTATTTACATTTAGTGCAGTGCGTCCTGCTCACAGTGTTCAGCTAGATCCGTTCCTGCTATTTACATTTAGTGCAGTGCGTCCTGCTCACAGTGTTCAGCTAGATCCGTTCCTGCTATTTACATTTAGTGCAGTGCGTCCTGCTCACAGTGTTCAGCTAGATCCGTTCCTGCTATTTACATTTAGTGCAGTGCGTCCTGCTCACAGTGTTCAGCTAGATCCGTTCCTGTTATTTACATTTAGTGCAGTGCGTCCTGCTCACAGTGTTCAGCTAGATCCGTTCCTGCTATTTACATTTAGTGCAGTGCGTCCTGCTCACAGTGTTCAGCTAGATCCGTTCCTGCTATTTACATTTAGTGCAGTGCGTCCTGCTCACAGTGTTCAGCTAGATCCGTTCCTGCTATTTACATTTAGTGCAGTGCGTCCTGCTCACAGTGTTCAGCTAGATCTGTTCCTGCTATTTACATTTAGTGCAGTGCGTCCTGCTCACAGTGTTCAGCTAGATCCGTTCCTGTTATTTACATTTAGTGCAGTGCGTCCTGCTCACAGTGTTCAGCTAGATCCGTTCCTGCTATTTACATTTAGTGCAGTGCGTCCTGCTCACAGTGTTCAGCTAGATCCGTTCCTGCTATTTACATTTAGTGCAGTGCGTCCTGCTCACAGTGTTCAGCTAGATCCGTTCCTGTTATTTACATTTAGTGCAGTGCGTCCTGCTCACAGTGTTCAGCTAGATCCGTTCCTGCTATTTACATTTAGTGCAGTGCGTCCTGCTCACAGTGTTCAGCTAGATCCGTTCCTGTTATCTTCCTACTGACAGGCAGGCTTGTCTGGTTACAGTATATAAAGCTACCTGAAGAAAATTACAGGTGTTCTATCCCAGCTTAGTGCAGCTACAGGCCATTAGTATGTCTGGAAGGCCAAGAAGGAGAGGCAGACAGTCACAAGCCAATAAGAGAGGGCAAGCAGGCTCTGTGTCTAGTGCTGGTCGTGGAGACGGTGCATCCTCATCAGCACGTGGCCATGGGACACGCTTGGCCTTTTTTTCGGCAGCTGGCCGTGTTGAGCCGCAACATGCGGAAGACTTGGTCGAGTGGATGACCAAGCCGTCCTCATCCTCCTCATCCTCTCTCACCCATGCCCAGGGTGCTTTGTCTGGCAAAGCAGCGGCCTCTTCCCTCAGCTCAATGTCATCAGTGATTCCTTCCCTAGCTCCACCATGTCCTCCTGAGGATTCCCTCGAACTGTTTGACCACAGTGTTGGGTACATGCTCCAGGAGGATGCCCAGCGTTTGGAAGGCTCTGATGATGATACTGAGCTTGATGAAGGCAGTAACATGAGCACGGACAGAGGGGGTGCCCAAGAAGGACAGCAATCTGGCAGTCATGCTCCCCCTGCTGCAGCATACTGCCAGGTTTGCTCCAGTGATGAGGAGGGAGGGGATGATGAGGTCACTGACTCAACGTGGGTGCCTGATAGGAGAGAGGAGGAGGAGGAGGAGGAGGAGGAGGAGGAGGCGGCACATCACCAACGAGGCAGGATGCCCTCCAGGGGCCAGCCTAAGGGCAGCACATTGACTGCATCACACCCCAAAGCTCCACATGTGCAGGGCGCTGCAGTCTCTGCGCGTTATTCAAAAAGTTCTTTGGTGTGGGCCTTTTTTGAGACGAGTGCATCAGATCGCACCGCTGCTATTTGCAACATATGTCTCAAGCGTATCTCGCGTGGCCAAAACATCTCCCGCTTGGGTACCACATGCTTGACCAGACATATGTTGACCTGCCATGCAGTTCGTTGGCAAGCGTATCTAAAAGACCCACACCAAAGAACAAAGAGGATCTCTCCTTGCTCCTCATCAGCTGAGATTTCCAACCCCACTAGACCTTCAGTCCTCTCTGAGACCTGCAGTGAGAGGAATGAAGGTGTAGAATTAGGTGTGTCACAGCCAAGTACTTGTGGGCAATCTGCTTTTGGTACACCGACGTCAGATTGTACCAGGCAAATTTCCCTGCCCCAGCTGCTGCACCGCCGAAAGAAGTTTGCTCCCAGCCATCCACATGCCCAGCGGTTGAATGCTAGCTTGGCAAAATTGCTAGCACATCAACTGCTGCCTTTTCAGTTGGTAGACTCTGCCCCCTTCCGTGAGTTTGTGGAATGTGCGGTTCCTCAGTGGCAGGTACCCAAACGCCACTTTTTCTCACGGAAGGCGATTCCGGCTCTCTACCGGCATGTGGAAGGCAATGTCCATGCCTCACTGGACAGGGCGGTCAGCGGTAAGGTGCATATTACCGCTGACTCATGGTCCAGCAGGCATGGACAGGGACGTTACCTAAGTTTCACGGCGCATTGGGTGACTCTGCTGGCAGCTGGGAAGGATGCAGGACAAGGTGCAGTAGTGTTGGAGGTTGTTCCGCCACCACGCCTCCAAAATGCTGATTGTGACACACCTCTCTCCTCCACCCCCTCCTCTTCTTCTTCCTCCATGGCCTCTTCCTCGGAACCAGCGGTGCTCCGTAGGCGTTCAAGGGGCTACGCAAGTACGCAGGCCAAAAGATGCCATGCGGTGCTTGAGCTGGTGTGCTTGGGGGACAGGAGCCACACTGGGGCAGAGGTTCTGTCAGCTCTGCAGGGGCAGGTTCAGAGGTGGTTGACGCCACGCCAACTTAAGGCAGGAATGGTGGTTTGCGACAATGGCACCAACCTCCTCTCTGCCCTCCGACAGGGACAACTGACCCATGTGCCCTGTTTGGCTCACATCCTTAACTTGGTGGTGCAGCGGTTCTTGGGCAGGTACCCGGGCTTACAGGATGTCCTGAGGCAGGCCAGGAAAGTCTGTGTGCATTTCCGCCGGTCATATAATGCCAGTGCTCGGCTGACGGACCTCCAAAAGGAGTTTAACCTGCCCAAGAACCGCCTAATCTGTGACATGCCCACCAGGTGGAACTCAACGTTGGCCATGCTGCAGCGGCTGCACACGCAGCAGAGGGCCATCAATGAGTACCTGTGCGACTATGGCACCAGGACAGGGTCAGGGGAGCTTGTTTTTTTTTCCCCACGCCAGTGGGCCATGATCAGGGATGCATGCACTGTCCTGTCACCATTCGAGGAGGCCACGAGGATGGTGAGCACTGACAGTGCATGCATCAGTGACACTGTCCCCCTTGTCCACCTGTTGGAGCACACGCTGCGTGGAATAATGGACAGGGCACTTGAGGCAGAACAGAGGCAGGAAGAGGAGGACTTCCTTAGCTCTCAAGGCACCCTTTATCCAGACAGTGTTCCTGCGTGCCCGCCGATCACACAGGAAGAAGACGAGGAGGAGGAGGAGGAGGAGGAAGATTGTGTCAGTATGGAGGTGGAGCCTGGCACTCAGCATCAGCAGCAGTCTTTAAGGGATCAGTCCCAAGGAACACATGGACTTGTACGTGGCTGGGAGGAGGTGGCTGCGGACGTTGTTGTCCTTAGTGACCCAGAGGACTCCGGACCGAATGCCTCAGCAAACCTATGCTGCATGGCCTCCCTGATCCTGCAAAGCCTGCGTAAGGATCCTCGTATTCGTGGTATCAAGGAGAAGGACCAATACTGGCTGGCAACCCTCCTTGATCCACGTTACAAGGGTAAGGTTGCGGACCTTATCTTGCCATCGCAGAGGGAGCAGAGGATGAAACATCTTCGGGAGGCCTTGCAGAAAGGTCTGTGCAACGCGTTCCCAGAGACTGGGAGGTTACAAACTCCTGTTTCTGGACAACGTGTTGCTGAGGCTTCGGTCAGTCAAAGAAGGAGCGGTGGAGAAGGTGGCCATCTGACCGATGCGTTCAGACAATTTTTTGGTCCGCAGCCCCAAGGTATGATCGGTTCCAGCAACCATCGCCAGCGTCTGTTTTACATGGTGCAGGAATACCTAGGGGCAAGATCAGACTTGGACACCTTTCCCACCGAAAATCCTCTGGGTTACTGGGTCTTGAGGATGGATCACTGGCCAGAGCTTGCACAGTATGCAATTGAGCTACTGGCCTGTCCTGCATCCAGCGTTCTTTCGGAACGCACATTCAGTGCTGCTGGAGGCGTGGTAACCGATCACAGGGTGCCTCTGTCCACCGACTCGGTCGATCGGCTGACCTTCATAAAAATGAATCAGTCTTGGATCACCACCAGCTACCAAGCACCTGATGCTGATGTAACCGAATAATTTTTTTTGAAATCTCAGATCCCTTCAAAGACTGCCTATGCTGATGCTGAGTGACTATCCCTGAGTAATTATCCTCTTCCTCCTCAATCATCACGCTGATAGCTTGTAAGAACATTTTTGGTTCTGGGCGCCACCACCAGTGCCTAAGGCACAATTTTTCAGCCCCTGTTTAACAGGGGCGTGTAATTACAATTTTTGATGTAATACTTTGCAGCAGGGCTCATTCCTGCATTCCAACTAGAGTGTCTGTGAGGGGTTGCAGTGTTGTGGCACCAGCACCAGTGCCTAAGGCCCAATTTTTCTGCCCCTGTCTAACAGGGGCGTGTAATTACAATTTTTGATGCAATACTTTGCAGCAGGGCTCGTTCCTGCG
This sequence comes from Lithobates septentrionalis, assembly GCA_037952835.1. Taxonomy (NCBI): domain Eukaryota; kingdom Metazoa; phylum Chordata; class Amphibia; order Anura; family Ranidae; genus Lithobates; species Lithobates septentrionalis. Next base: position 2,723,782 of record JBBDGP010000111.1, on the reverse strand, counting down.
TTCCAACTAGAGTGTCTGTGAGGGGTTGCAGTGTTGTGGCACCAGCACCAGTGCCTAAGGCCCAATTTTTCTGCCCCTGTCTAACAGGGGCGTGTAATTACAATTTTTGATGCAATACTTTGCAGCAGGGCTCGTTCCTGCGTTCCAACTAGAGTGTCTGTGAGGGGTTGCAGTGTTGTGGCACCAGCACCAGTGCCTAAGGCCCAATTTTTCTGCCCCTGTCTAACAGGGGCGTGTAATTACAATTTTTGATGCAATACTTTGCAGCAGGGCTCGTTCCTGCGTTCCAACTAGAGTGTCTGTGAGGGGTTGCAGTGTTGTGGCACCAGCACCAGTGCCTAAGGCCCAATTTTTCTGCCCCTGTCTAACAGGGGCGTGTAATTACAATTTTTGAAGCAATACTTTGCAGCAGGGCTCGTTCCTGCGTTCCAACTAGAGTGTCTGTGAGGGGTTGCAGTGTTGTGGCACCAGCACCAGTGCCTAAGGCCTAATTTTTCAGCTCCTGTTCAACAGGGGCATGTAATTACAATTCTTGATCTAATATTTCACAGCAGGGCCCTGTGAGGGCTTACAGTGTTGTGGCCACAGCAACACCTAAGGCCCAAATTTCTGCTGAGTATATAGGGCAGGACCCTACTTTCAAACATCTAACTTACAAACAACTCCTACTTGCAAACGGAAGGAGACAACAGGAAGTGAGATGAAATCTACCCCTAGGAAGGGAAATTCTCTCCTGTAAGAGTTAATATGGGAAAACAATTTCTCCTTTCCACTGATGCTTTCCAATCCTTGTTCCACAAAAAAACCCAAATTTTCAAAAAACATTTTTCATTGGGACAAAAAAGTGAGGTGAAATCTTCTGAAGAGGAGGAAAGACAGCAAAACAAATGTCACAGGGGTGATAACCCTTCCCTATGTTTTCCAAAAAGCTTAAAAAAGATTTTTTGGCTGGAGCTAAACACGTTAAAAATGTACCCGTTCAAAATTACAAAGAGATTCTACTTAACAACAAACCTACAGTCCCTGTCTTGTTTGCACCGCCTGTATACTGCTGTTCAGAGTATATAGGGCCTTTCCTTATTTTAATTTGGGTGCGGGGTTCCCCTTAATATCCATACAGGACCCAAAGGGCCTGGTAATGGACTGGGGGGGTACCCATGCCGTTTGTCTCACTGATTTTCATCCATATTGCCATGACCCGACATGACATTAAACCCGCAAGCAGTTTTAAATGAGATTTTTTCCTTTAAAAATGACATTTGGTGCAGGGACTGTTCTAAACATGGGAAACATGCGTCACTTTACAGGCATACTATAGACACCCCCCAGGTACGATATTTAAAGGAATATTTCACTTTTTTTTTTTACTTTAAGCATCATTAAAATCACTGCTCCCGAAAAAACGGACGTTTTTAAAAGTTTTTTTTGCATTGATACATGTCCCCTGGGGTAGGACCCGGGTCCCCAAACCCTTTTTAGGACAATACCATGCAAATTAGCCTTTAAAATGAGCACTTTTGATTTCGAACGTTCGAGTCCCATAGACGTCAATGGGGTTCTAACGTTCGTGCGAACTTTCGGTCCGTTCGCGGGTTCTGGTGCGAACCGAACCGGGGGGTGTTCGGCTCATCCCTAGTGGCCAAATATACTATACCTACAGATTGACACGTGATAGTATGCTTAATTCTGTGAGTGTGACCATTAGGGAGCGGGATTTCACGTGAATCATGAATAAAATTGCATACATCGCAATTTCCACAAGGAAATGTACCGAAAATCCTCAACGTGGATTCAGATTTGGGCGAGTGATGACTCACTACCAGTCTATCTCAAAATGATGGGGAGCATCGGTAGGTGATATCTGGGTGTGGTTTGATATACTTATTGATAGTATTGTCAGCCGTAAGCAACGGCCAAAATTTATTGAGAATATCTCTTACTTGGTTATGTTGTGAAAACTGTGTAATGAGACGAACGGGTTGAGAGGTATCCCGATTTTTGCTAGAGTAAATAAGTTTTTTCCTGTCTAGTTTTTTTACCTTATTGAAGGCATGCTTCAATAGTGTGTGACTGTACCCTCTGGTTTTGAGCCTGTGATACAAATCATGGGAGGCTGTAAAAAAGTCACTTTCGTGCGAACAATTGCGTTTAATGCGAAGATACTGACTATATGGAATGCTATTTAAGAGTGGTTTCGGATGGGCACTGTTGGCGTGAAGGATAGTGTTTCCAGATGTCTCCTTACGGTATAGTGATGAGAAAAGATTTCCACTGGAGTCCAGTTGAATCTCCAAGTCCAAAAAAGTAATTTTAGTCTGGCTACATTCCATCGTAAATTTCAAGTTGAAAGTATTGATGGCTAGCATATCAACAAATTGAGAAAGTTGTTCCCGAGTTCCAATCCAAAAGAAAATCACGTCGTCAATATATCTGTGCCACGACATAACGTGGAGCAAAAAATGGGTTAAGTCAGGATTGGCAAACAATTCTCTTTCCCATCCCCCCAGGTACAGGTTTGCGTAGGATGGCGCACACTTAGTGCCCATAGCCACACCCTGTACCTGGAGGAAGTGGGAAGAGCCAAACAAAAAATGATTCCGTGTCAGGATAAAACGTAGAAGATTGATAACAAATTGGCCGTAAGCTTCAAATTTGTGACCTCTTTCTTGTATTGGTTTGGTAACCACATCAATACCGTTATTGTGGGGGATAACGTTATAAAGACTTTCTACATATAAAGCAACTAACCAAACATTTGATGGTAAGTGTAGGTTCTCTAGAATATGGAGAAGATGTATCATATCCTTGACGTACGAAGGAAGTGATGTGACATGTGGACTGAGGTACTTATCAACAAGCGCTATTCTGACTTAACTGTCACATATAATCTGTACTCCTTCTCCCATAATGTTCTTCCCCATGCCTCAGCTGACCATGTATATCTCGGATGTAGCTATCAGTTTAGATATCTAAAACATTATATGAACTAGTTGCTATTTTTGTTTCCATTATTCATATGAGTTGAACTTGTATAGGTATATATCTTGGATATTTATTACTCAAAAATGGTTTTTGTTTAGTTCATTATTTGTCACTTTTTTATCTGTATATTTTGTAATTTGTGATGTTGTCGGACCTGGTTTATCCGGGTAATATGATGGAGACCAGGCCTTCCTCACCTCATTGGTGTGTGGGTGGTGCAGGGCCTATGGTTCCCCACATACTCCTGGTGCCTCATCCCACCTTTGGAGTCTACATTGAGCCCCCTTTTTTCTATACATCGGGACCTCTCTCCCCCCTCCCCCCCATGCCGCTCCCCTGCTCCGACATGGCTTCCCTTGGGTGGCCTTGTGTGACCATACCCGCTGGGTTCCTGTGGGCAGGGGGATTTTACTCCTGTGCTGCACATCCGGGCTTTTAGTGCTACCCTGGCTGCATGGACACCCAAGGGCAATGCTGACAAAGCATTTGTCCGCCCCTTGCCACAGCCATCCAGGTGATCTTTTGATCAGTCCATCTCTCCTGGTAGACTGTGAGGCTGTTGGCCTATCAGCTTCACAGCCTATTGCTTCGCCCGCTGCGTGTTTACACACGCAGCGTCCGATATCCCCGCAAAGCCCCCTGGACCTTGTAGGCCCGTAAGCTTTGTTGTCGGGCGCATGGGCAGTGGCACTTTCTGTCCGCTCACACGTGCGGCGACGTCAGACGCTGCACGTGTGTGGGGGGTATAAGATTGCCGGCGTCCCTGGCCACAACACCGCCGGGGACTACAGGACACCCATGTCGTTGTTACCACTCATCTAGGTAAGCTCACTAGCTTTCTATGGCCGATCTACCCTATCCTTCATACACCACTAGCAACTTATAAGTGCCTTCTCTCTTTGTCCTCCCTATAGTGGGATGCATCCTGAGCTGCAAAAAGTTTGTACATCCATGATGGGTAATTAATTCAGCATATCCCAATACTATCTTGAGATCTTTTTCTGGGTAAGTGCATTTACCCACCCTGAGTCTTTTAGAATATCCATCAGTCTTTATACATGACACTGAGTTATTATACAACCTTGTTTGTTTGGGTTACACACCTTACCCTTACAACAATATTTTATCAATTATCTCTAGATGTTTTCATCCATTTCCTGCTACCATCTAACCGTTATCTTTGATGACATTATCTCACTTATCTTACTTATAGCTTACTGGGTGTCCTGCTTATTCTTGTTTTTCTAAGCATTATACATATACTGTAAGTATTTTTTTGAGACTATGGGGGTCATTTACTATAGCGCCGCGGCGCTAATTCGCGCAAATTGCCACAAATTAGCGCTAATTTGCGGCAATTTAGCGTGAATTAGCGCTACTAGCGCTAATTCGCGCTAAAACGGTATTCACTATAGCGCTGGTGAGAAAATACTCCCAAAATCAAATTTACTATAGTTCCCTGAAACCAAATAGCGCATGGTCACCAATGTATATATGTGTGGATTGTGGGCTGGTGGTGGGTGTTTTGAATAAGTCTTTTGTAATATTATTTAAAAGAAAAAAACTGTGCTTGGAAAAAATTTGTATATGGCAAGCTGCGGTTACAAGTGAGGCACACCACAATAAAATTTATAACAAAGAAACTGCGCTAAAAACAAAAAAACATAGTGAAAATCAGCACTGTGAAGTATAGTCCCATGTGCAAAAAAAAAAGTCCCTCATAAAATAAGAATAAGTCTTGTCATAAATGAGTGACGTGATGTTCCTCCAGAGTAAATGTGTGATGAAAAAGACATAAATCTGGAACCCTTAGTACAGTAATGTGCTTACCAGAAGTAAGCCAAATCGGGGCAAGTGGCTTAAACCCAGCCTGGGCCTTGAGATGATCAGTCCAGGGGAGGCAGGATAAACACGCTCGTCCCATGTATACAGTCCACAGAGTTTAGCAAAAAATATAAAAAGCAAACATAGTGTAATACTGATACGTAAAACACCTCAAAAACAGAAAGGTACAACACTCAATCTAAGCCAAAAAAATAATATGTGATCATAAGAATCCAGTGTAAGAGATAACAACTGGGGGTGATTGTATAAGTGTCAGACAAACATGCAAAACATAGATGCTGGAATGAAAAGATAAAATGAAACAAAAAAGTAAAACAAAAAAACCTGAATGACACCCAGATCTGCTTACCAGAAACAGGAGGAAAAATAGGCATGTAATGATCACCCAGGGAAAGACATGAATCCTCTAGGTGCAGCAAATCATACGTGCAAACTGCTTACCAGATAGAAAAACCAAGTGAGCGGGGTAAATCAAACCAGAGATTAATCACCATGCATGGAAAAACACCAGGTAGAAAGTAGCAGCAAACCTTCAGGAGATCCTGCTTACCAGATCTCTAAATGGGATAAACAGATGTATCGAATCTCAAACGGGCTCCTATGGGGAACGATAAGGATACGTCCTGCCACAGTAGAATCCAGGCTCAGGCGCACATATGATAGAAAAGGAGCCAATAGCATAATACTGTATAATACTAGGTTTATTAAAAATAAAGTAGCACTTACACGAACTTCAAAGATTAAAAACGAAAGTAAAAACGGAGCCGGCCCGCAATTCAGACACTCTCCCGCCCTCACTATGGCAACGTGGTGACGTCAGCACGTCCCTCCCAGACGCGTTTCGTCATACATTGACATTCTCAATGGGCAACGGGCAGCGTGCTGAGTCACCACGTTATATGCGCACACCAAGCCTCGCTCTGAGTCCCGCTGAGGGAAAGAGGGCGCCATCTTGGATGTGGGCATCCTAACCAAATACCATGCAACACCATCTTTAATGGGGGCATTTGCATTGAAATTTATAAATAAAATAAAACACACACAGCACCACCTAGGATGTGGGCATCATATCTAAATAACATGCAACACCATCTATAATAAGGGCATTTACATTTAAGATATATCGGAAGGGACCAGGTAGGTATCCTAAAGTACCATCTAGTATACATCCCTAGATAAACCAAATTGTGTGACATATCTAAACCCTAACATAAAAATCTAAACCTATGAACTGTGCGGAGTAATAATGTCCAAAGCATATTAATACATTAAGACAGTGGGCAAAAAATAAAAATACAAATAAAAATAAACAAAAACCATAGATTGGAGACATCACAATACCTATGAGTTAGAAAGTGAATGGCCTATAAAAAATATATTATGTTCCTATAAGGATAATATCCTAAAAAGGATTAAGGGTAAAAAAGTGGGAAAAAATACATTCCGCCTCATATCCTAAGGGTGGAGCAAACTGACAAATGGGACAGAACTCCCATGTACCCAAAACAACAAAGTACCATAAATGATATTAAAATGTAAATTAGGTACTAGGTGGGACAGAGAAACTCAAAAAGTCCACAGAAAATCCAAAAATATTTTGTAGACCTAACACAGAAAGTCATATAGATTTACCCCAAAAAAGGTAGGGTGAGATATGAACTTAAGGTAGGCGTTAACATCCACATCTATCTATGATCACGTATGATTTTTTGGGCTAAGATTGAGTGTTGCACCTTTCTGTTTTTGAGGTGTTTTATGTATTAGTATTACACTATGTTTGCTTTTTATATTTTTTGTAATATTATGTGGGAATGCTTTGCAAGAATGACTGTTAAGTATGTTTCTATAATCTTGCAGATAACAATGTGATGTGTTGCCCATTATACACTGAAATTAAAGCTGTGTCCACTCTAAGGTTTTGTCTAATTTTAGATTGTAAGCTCCTATGAGCAGGGCCCTTAAAATCCCATTGCTAAATGTAGCACCATATATCCTGTCCAAAAATTTTTGAAGCTAGTAAATGAATGTAATTTTTTGTTTTTCTGCTGGTAAAATAAAAGTACATTATTGAGCTTTGTTGTGGTGTTTTGGGTTTTTTTTTCTTCTACTTTTTTCCCTTTAGTTTTTGTGGGTGGTGGTTTTGGGTAAGTGCAATATCTCTTATATTTTATTTCAATATGTATTTGTGCACCAAAAAAACAAATCTCTTTGCCCTGGTTCACATTGATGCTACTTTGAAATCGCGCTACTTCACTTGAAGTAGCATGATTTCAAAGTAGCAAGGTCAGCGTGATTTCAGGTGCTACTTGATAGATATCCGTGTGGCTTCATACACAAATGTCTATTGAAGTCGCACCAGAAATCGGCAAAAGTAGTGCAGGAACTACCTTAGCAAATTGGTGCGGTGCCACAAAAAAATGTTGCATCGATTGGAACAGTGCCATTGCTGCCAATAGTCATGCTATTTGATCTCTCAAATCACATGACAAATTGCTCCAATGTAAACCTAGGCTTCTGCACACCTGTAAGTTAATGATAAAGGTAGAATCTTTATATATAACAGCTGTGGAGAATTGCAGGTAATGAATTCAGCTGGTGGATAGGCAGTGTTGTATGTGTCAGCTTTAGTTCACATTGGTGCGATATGACATGTCAAAGTGGTGACAATTGCACTGTTTTAATTGCTGCGACTTTGGGGTGCAATTTGTATTGATATCAGTGCAGAAACCTGCACAGATGTCTCTGAAATTCCCCCTGCAGTCGGGACTGACATGTGGGAATGAAAGTGTGTGATTTCAGCTGAATGATTTCCTCCTGCTGCTAACCCAGGGACACCATTTCTTATCGAATGCCTTTAAATATCATCAGTAGAAATACAAATTTGCATATCTGCAAATAAAAAAAAATTATAAAATTCTAATAGTGGTTGCGATCAAATATTTGCAGCAGCGATAAAAAGAGTGTAGTTTCGCCTTCTGACCCAGAAATAAGTCATTGTAATCACCCGGAAGTCCCTGTGCTGGTCAAGATCTCCATCTAGGTGGACATGGCAAGGTCCCTCTTTAGCAAAGAGGAGGTGCGGCTCATTTTCCGGATAAGGGTATGATATGTACTTGTGCTTAATCAATGCGGGGGTGGATTTGGTAGTTAGATTTGGTGTGGGTGGGGTTCATTGATTTGTTTGGCATCACCACACATTTGCTTCTGGCCCATGTGCAGACATCACTTCCTGCATTTGTTCTGCTGATGTAAATGCAAGTATAAATGAGAGCTCCTTTCTATTAAAATATATATGACTTGTTTCACAGTTGGGCGACTTTGGACTTCCGAGTTGCTTGATAAGTTGTACCCCATGATTCTCAATGAGAACTAGGGATGGGCCGAACATCCCCCCTGTTCAGTTCGCAGCAGAACATGCGAACAGACAAATAAATTTGTGCGAACACCATTAAAACCGCTTCCCACTCGCCGTACGCCAAATGATGTCCTCGGCTTTCAGCGGGGATATCTGAGTGATGGCTGTAGCTACAGACATCATCCAGATATCGTCTTTTAGAGCCTGCGAATCTGCACACCATAAGAATGATCATAGCGGCTGTTCCACTGCTTGATCATTCTTACGGGAGGTGAGAGGGGACGTCCCTCCCCTTCTCGCCGCCCTCCGGTGCTTGTGCCGACTTACCGATACGATCGGTGAGTCGGTCACAGGATCCGCCAGCCCCAGATGTTTAGCATAAAGATTTCTGGTGGACCAGATGGTCGCCGGAATCTCTATGATCGTTCGGAGGCGGGGCGTGATGTTATGACGTCGCGCCCGGCCTCTGTATTAAAAAAAACTGCGCCGCTTCGGCTGGGAAGCGGAGATCTTTTTTTTTTTTGGATTTCAGGCTTCTAAGCCTAGAGGTGAGATGTGGGGTCTTATTTACCCCACATCTCACTGTAAAGAGCACCTGTCATGCTTATTCCTATTACAAGGGATGTTTACATTCCTTGTAATAGAAACAAAAGTGATAAAAAAAAAATTTTTTGGAAAAAAAGTGTCAAGCTAAAATAAAAAAAGTAAAATTAACAATAATTTTATTTTTTTTTAAAGCGCCCCTGTCCCTGTGAGCTTGCATGCAGAAGCGAACGCATACATAAATCCCGCCAACATATGAAAATGGTGTTCAAACAACACATGTGAGGTGTCGCCGCAAACGTTAGTGCGAGAGCAATAATTTTGGTCCTGGACCTCCTCTGTAACTCAAAACATGTAACCAGTAAAATTTTTTAAAGCGTTGCCTAAGGGGATTTTCAAATAGCGAAGTTTGGCGCCATTCCACGAGCGTGTGCAATTTTGAAGCGTGACATGTTGGGTATCTATTTACTCGGCGTAACTTCATCTTTCACATTATGCAAAAACATTGGGCTAACTTTCTTGTTTTTTTTTTTTTAAAGCCCAAAACTGTTTTTTTTCCAAAAAAACGCATTCGAAAAATTGCTGCGCAAATACCGTGCTAGATAAAAAGTTGCAATGACTGCCATTGTATTCTCTAGGGTCTCTGCTAAAAAACCCATATATAATATTTGGGGGTTCTATGTAATTTTCTAGCCAAAAAATTATGATTACAAGTCTACGGGACACGAACATGAATAATCAAAAGTGCTAATTTTAAAGGCTTATATGCATGGTATTGTCATAAAAAGTGTTTGGAGACCTGGGTCCTGCCCCAGAGGACATGTATCAATGCAAAAAAGTTTTAAAAATGGCTGTTTTTTCGGGAGCAGTGATTTTATTAATGCTTAAAGTGAAACAATAAAACTGTAATATTCCTTTAAATTTCGTACCTGGGGGGTGTCTTTAGTATGCCTGTAAAGGGGCGCATGTTTCCCATGTTTAGAACAGTCTGACAGCAAAATGACATTTCAAAGGAAAAAAGTCATTTAAAACTACTCGCGGCTATACTGAATTGCCGGCCCGACAATACACATAAAAGTTCATTGATAAAAATGGCATGGGAATTCCCCACAGGGGAACCCTGAACCAAAATTTTTAAAAAAATGACGTGGGGGTCCCCCTAAATTCCATACCAGGCCCTTCAGGTCTGGTATAGATATTAAGGGGAACCCCGGCCAAAATTAAAAAAAAAAAATTGGCGTGGGGTCACCCTCAAAATCTATACCAGATCCTTCAGGTCTGGTATGGATTTTAAGGGGAACCCCACGCCAAAATTAAAAAAAAATGGCGTGCAGTACCCCCAAAAATCCATACCAGACCCTTATCCGAGCACGCAACCTGGCAGGCCGCAGGAAAAGAGGGGGGGACGAGAGAGTGCCCCCCCTCCTGAACCGTACCAGGCCACATGCCCTCAACATTGGGAGGGTGCTTTGGGGGTAGCCCCCCAAAGCACCTTGTCCCCATGTTGATGAGGACAAGGGCCTCATCCCCACAACCCTGGCCCGGTGGTTGTGGGGGTCTGCGGGCAGGGGGCTTATCGGAATCTGGAAGCCCCTTTTAACAAGGGGACCTCCAGATCCCGGCCCTCCCCCCTGTGTGAAATGATAAGGGGATACAAAAGTACCCCTACCATTTCACCAAAAAAATTGTCAAAAACTGTCTCTTGTCATTTTTAACATTTTTGACATTTTTTTGTGAAATGGTAGGGGTACTTTTTTACCCCCTTACCATTTCACACAGGGGGGAGGGCTGGGATCTGGGGATCCCCTTGTTAAAGGGGGCTTCCAGATTCTGATAAGCCCCCTGCCCGCAGACCCCCGCTCTCGTCCTCCCCTCTTTTCCTGCGGCCTGCCAGGTTGCATGCTCGGATAAGGGTCTGGTATGGATTTTTGGGGGTACCCCACGACATTTATTTTTAAATTTTGGCGTGGGGTTCCCCTTAAAATCCAAACCAGACCTGAAGGGTCTGGTATAGATTTTGAGGGTGACCCCACACCAATTTTTTTTTTCATTTTGGCCGGGGTTCCCCTTAATATCCATACCAGACCTGAAGGGCCTGGTATGGAATTTAAGGGGACCCCCAAGTCATTTTTTTTTAATTTTGGTTCGGGGTTCCCCTGTGGGGAATTCCCATGCCATTTTTATCAATGAACTTTTATGTGTATTGTCGGGCCGGCAATTCACTATAGCCGCGAGTAGTTTTAGATGACTTTTTTTCCTTTGAAATGTCATTTTGCTGTCAGACTGTTCAAAACACGAGAAACATGCGCCCCTTTACAGGCATACTATAGACACCCCCCAGGTACGAAATTTAAAGGAATATTCCACTTTTATTGTTTCACTCAAAGCATTATTAAAATCACTGCTCCCGAAAAAACGGCCGTTTAAAAAAAAAAAATTGGCATTGATCCATGTCCCCTGGGGCAGAATCCGGGTCTCCAAACACTTTTTATGGCAAAGAACTTGCATATAAGCCTTCAGTGAGAACTTTGGATTTTGCAGGTTCGAGCCCCACTGACTTCCACTATTCCAGCATATGTGATCTGACAGGCATTATTGCCGCAATAACGCTGCTTTCCATTTGCATTAGCGCTGACTTTCTGAGAGTTGAAGTCTTCCTGGCCTTTTTTGAGAGTTATTTTTTGGTACTGCAGGAGAATTTTTTGGCGCTATAGTAAATGACCCCCTCAGTTAGTCCGACCCTATGCTCCCTGGCTTGTGGACCCAGATTATTTCTGGAATCCATTTAAGCTGTTTTATTTATCTCAATACACATATACACTGTCCTCCCCCTTTTTTACCAGGTCCTCTTATCCACCCCCTGCAGCCGCATATTGTGCCTGATACCCTGGAGTTGCTCCGGGAGTCGTCCACATCTGCCTCCGGTGACCTGCAGGTAATCATTTTTCCATCCTTAGGCACGCTGGGTAGCCTGTTGGCTCGGGGTGAGCTGTTTGGGTGGGGGGAGGTTTACAGGTGCTCTCTTGTCAGGCTTTAGGTGGTCTGGTACATGATCACGTCTGACAACTCACAAAATGTATATATTTTTCACTTATGCTATGCTCATTCTACATTATTATTTTTGTTTGATTGTGAATTTTTCATTATAGAGCTTACAGTAGCAACACAGGTACAACCAACTGTCCCTGAGGAAGCCATTCCAGGCGAAACATGTAGGACCTCTGACTACCTGCTTACAAGACTGGCCACTCGCTCCCAGGCTAGGTCTTGTAAACACTGCTATAAATTGGTTTCAATTTATTGTAGTTTGATGCATACCTTGGATATGTTATATTGTACAAATCTATTTAACTTTGTTAATAAAATATTATTCGTTTATATTCTATGTACTTTGGTTTTCCTTTGGCACCGTGATAATCCCTGTATCTCTGGCCCATACAATAATTTCAAATTTTATTGGGATGAGGTGCCGTATTGTACCGAGGACCATCCAGTCATTTCAACCCCCTACTTTCTAAGTACAAGGAGCTGCCCTGTCTGTGGCAGGTGAAACATCCACATTATAATTATAAACAAAAGAGGAAGGCAGCGCTGTAGAAACTGCTGGAGTTGGTGAAGCCAGTGGTCCCCACAGCAACCATCCCCTATTTAAAAGCCAAAATTGGTGGCCTGAGGAGCACTTATCTTAGGGAGCGCAAGAAGGTCCAGGATTCCCAGAGATCAGGAGCTGCAGCAGATGACGTTTATGTCCCCAGGCTGTGGTACTATGAGAGACTTTGTTTTCTGTCAGACCAGACTGAAGTCAGGGAATCCCTCTCAACCCTTCCTTCCACTCTTCCTTCCACCCTATCTTTCACCCCAGCTGAGGCTTCTGATGTCCAACCTGGGACTTCCAGCCAGGAAGAAGTGGAGGACCCCAGCTTGAGCCTGGTATAGCATTGTTCTACAGATTTCTGGTCAATAAATAAATGATGTTTACTAGATGTTATTATTGAACACTAATTGCTGATTTAATAAAGTGTTTTACATATCAATAGACAGTAGTGGGCAAAAATAATTGGGACAAGAATGAAAAATGCTGGGCTCAGAATGATAGTCGGTTATATTTGTTAACATTCAATTTGCAACAGTCATGAGATGAAAATTGTGTGTGATTGATGAAGAAAAACCTCAAACTATGTCCCTTTTTCATACACAGGAAGGCCTCAGGAAGGAGGAGGCTGTGGAATGTGGCACACAGGAGGAGGCTAGGGAATGTGGCAGCCTGGAGGAGGCGGGGATTAGTGGCAGCCAGGAGGAAGCGGGGCTAAGTGGCAGCCAGGAGGAGGCGGGGCTAAGTGGCAGCCAGGAGAAGGCCTGGCCCAGTAGGAGCCTGACAGAATCACAGGTCCCTCTCCTCCGCCTTCCAAACAAAAGACCCAAGAAGGGGAGTAACGCGCAGAATTCAGCGCTCAGGCTGATTCAGGAGGCTTCTGTGTCCCTCAGAGCCTTCCCCACTCGTGAAGAGGCCTTTGCCTCCATGGCTGCCACCAAACTGCAGGACATGCAGGAGGGACAACGCCTCATGTGTGAGGAACTCATTTATCAAACATTAAATAAGGGGTTGAGGGGCGAAATCACACCCAATACCCACCTGAGTGAGTTGGACCATCCTCCTCCTCCTCCTGCCACAACTCCACCACCACAAACACAGCGTGGAAGGAAGCGTGGAAAGAAGACCAGAGAGTGATGGCCTGGGTTCAGTCTGGTCCGACAAAAGATGCAGGCTCTTGTATGACCACAGCCTGGGGACATGTATGTCATCTGCTGCTGTTCATGATTCTCTTGGACTTCTGGACCAGATTGAACTCCCTTATTTATGGACTCCTCAGGCCACCAATTTTGCCTGGAAATAATTGATGTGTGCCCTGGGGGCCAAAGCCTTCGCCAATTTCTGCTGTCTCTCCAGCCTTGCCTCCCTCTTTCTTTGGTTATGAGCCCTTAATAAATTTTTGGTTTGATTTATTATACTCGCCTATGTGTGTTTTCCTTCAAAAAAGACAGTTTGTGAGGAGGCAGGTACATTTCAAAAATAAAATGTGAAATTAACAAGAGACACCAACACCAAGCAACCTCCTTGAGATTAAATAATACAAGATAATAATGGTGTTGTGGTAACTTGACACACAAAACACACCCAAAACTATTCTAGAGCAAAAAATAAAATAAAAATTAAGAATAAAACACAAGATCAGGATTTTAAAAAATCCATAAAAAAATATTTAATCTAAAAACATCCCAAAAATATTATCTTTTCGGCAGATGTGACAAATAAAAATATTATACTGATGAAATCACGAGAAATAATAAAGAAGTTTGTGAAAACTCTGTGTGAATATGAGCACCAAAACTACTTCATTCTACTAGCATTATAAAGAAGAAGAGAGTGCGCTGCATTAAACAATTTAAAACATTGCAGCGTGACAAAAGTGCTATATCCATTCCGAACGCTAATTTTACCAGACCGGGCAGTTCCGTCTCAGAATTTATTCTAAGCATGCGTGGCACTTTGTGCGTCGGAATTGTCCACACACAGTCGGAATTGACGCGATCGGATTTTGTTGTCGGAAAATTTTATAGCCTGCTCTCAAACTTTGTGTGTCGGAAAATCCAATGGAAAAAGTCAGATGATAGGACATTAAGTACAGTAGTTAAGTCCCATTTGGGGTATAACATTTTCCTGGGAGGTCTCAATCTTAGGACTGCCTTTAAAAAGCATTCTACAAGAGGATTTAGTGGCCACCATGTATCTGTTAAAGCTGAAAGGGCTGAGACCTGTATCTTAAGTGTGTTCAGGCCCAAACCCAAGTCCAATCCACTCTGTAAAATCAGAAGTATATTCTGGACTCCAGGATCCAGGGGATCAAAATGGTTATTCTCTGCTAGTTCTGTAAACTTTTTCCAAACCCTATAATAGGTGGAATTAGTGGATGATTTTCTTGCTTGTAATAGTGTCTGGATAACACTATGTGAGCATCCTAACTCGCCCAACCTCTTCCGCTCAACTTCCAGGCCCTAAAGTCTAGAATCTCTGGGTTCGGGTGACAGAAGTTGTCCTGAGACAGAAGGTTGTTCATGCGTGGAAGGGGAAGCGGTTTGCACAGGGCCATCCTGACTAGGAGCGTGAACCACGGTCTCTTGGACCAATATGGGATCACTGCCAAGACTGTGACTCTGTTAGACGTTGGAGAAACCTCAGAATCAGAGGGGTTAGAAGAAACGCATATCCCCTCCGAAAGTTCCATGGTTGGACCAGGGCATCCACCCCCGCTGACCTCGGAGACGGGAATCTCAAAAAGAAAAGAGGCATCTTTGCATTGAGCGGGGAGGCAAAAAGGTCTAAAAAAGCCCCATTGCTGGCATATCCAGAGGAAGACTTTCGGATTCAGAGGCCATTCGTTGTCATCTTGAAATGATCTTGAAAGACGATTGGCTAACTGATTCTTGGGCCCTGGGATATATGAGGCTTGTATGTTGATTAAATTCCTCTTGGCCCATGTTAGAATGGGTGTTACTTCTCTGAATAAGGACCTGCTGTGTGTCCCTCTCCCTGATTCTGAACATAGGCCACTGCCGCTCTGTTGTCCATCTGGAGAAGGATGAATTTGCCTCTGAGGAAGGTGGCTAGATGCAAGATTGCCATCCATGCTGACCTTAGCTCCAAGGTGTTCGACACTACTCCTGCTGAATCGAATTGCCATCTCCCTTGTCCCAACTGGTCTTGATAGTGTGCTCCCCACCCTAACCGACTTGCGTCTGACATCAGAACAGTCCACAGGATGGGTCCAAGGGAACAGTGAACCAGAAGGTTGAATGGCCTCGTCCACCACCAGAGGTTGGACTTCATTGAGGGCGTAACCAATATCCTCTGATCCAGGTGATTCTTCCTCCACTGTGACAGAAAGCCCAGCTGGAACCCCCATAGATGCCACCTGGCCCACTTCACCATGGGTATGCATGAAGAGAGGGACCCTAGTAGGCTCAGACAGTCTGATGCTGACATGGAATGGGAATTTTTTTTCTGATGGGAGTGAAACTGCTTTTTCTGGACTGTTGAAGTATGCTCCCAGATATGTAATCTCCTGCGTAGGCGTGAGTTGGCCTTTGGAATAGTTGATCAGCCACCCGAACCTGATTAGCATGTCTGGGACCAATTGCACATGTATTTCCAAGCTCTTTTTGTGCTGGGATAAAATTAGGATATTGTCCAAATAATGTATTACTCAAATCCGCTTCTCTCAAAGAGCAACCAAGATTGCCACTAGTACCTTGGTGAAGGTCCTGGGTGCCATTAAAATCCCAAAAGGGAAGACATTGAAATTGGAGATGTTGGTCACCTACTTTGAACTGAAGAAAAGGCTAAAACTGCCTTTGGATAGGTATATGAAGATATGCATCTTGAAGGTCTATAGAGACCATCCAATCCCCGGGTTGCACATATAAAATTAGCATGTTTAAGGACTCCATTTTGAAATGCTCCACATGGATATGTCTGTTCAACCTCTTCAGGTCCAGTATGGGCCTCCAACCCCCTGACTTTTTGGGGACCAAAAAGACTGGGAAATAAAATCCTGAGCGTTTTTCAGAGTCTGGAACTAGCACAACTGCCTGCTGGAGAATAGGAATCGGAACATATTGAAGAAGGGCCTCCTTCCCTTTGGAGGTTGGAATTTTGGTGGGCTGGAAGGAAAAGAGGGGGTGCCTTCTGAACTTCCATAAATGCCCTTGATGGACCATGGAGACTGCCCACTAGTCTACGCAATTTTCCACCCTAACCTGGGCAAACGCCTTGAGACAAGCTCCCACTGGACCAGTTTGGGTGGAAAGGGAATCAAAAAGACTTCTGGCTCACAACTGTGGATGTAGAGGCTTTAGGTTTTCCTGACTTCAAAAAAGTGGCTTACGAGCCCTTCCAGCCTCTTCTGTACTCCCTTCCTGGACTGTACGATCTGGAATCCTTTGCTCGCTGCTGGATAGCTGGGCATGTAGCGAATCTCTTCCTCCTGCTTCTGTCCTGGGGTATCAAACCACTCATCCCCCCTGTGACTCTGGTAATTGCCGCATCCATTTTCTCACTGAACATAGCTTTCCCATTATATGGGATACGACACCAGGATTGCTTTGATGTTGGGTCGGCCGACCATGTCTTTAGCCATAACGCTCTTCTGGCCATGACGGAGTACAGCATGGCTCCGGAGGAACATTAAGACATTCAATGGCTGCCTTTGCCATGAAATCTGAGGCCAATTTTAATTCATCCAGCACCTTAATTATTTCCTCTGAGCCCACACCCTGTCTGAGGGCTGTTTCAATGTTCTCCGACCATACCCTGGTAGCCCTCGAGACCGAGGTCAGAGCTACCGCTGGTTTACATGCACCTCTAGCTGCCTGATAAGATTTTTTTAGATCTGAATCAATCCTTTGGTCAAGGACATCCTTAAAGGAGACTGTGTCTTTTAATGGTAGTGTCATATTTCTGGCTAACCGCATAATTGGGGCGTCTACAGTTGGTACAGTATCAAAAAGTTGTGCTTCTGCCTGCGGATATAATTTTAGAAAACGATTATAAGCAATGGGTCTTTTGTCCACTTTCTGCCACTCATCTGTCACTACCTCCTTGATTTCTTCCATCAAGGGGAAGGCTGATATTTACCACACTTAAAGAAGAAACTATCTTTGTTTTGTATGGAGGCTCTGGATCCTCCTCCCATTGGATTGCGTCCTTAACTGCGGTGATGAAAGGGTCAACTAGAGATAAGTCAAAGGCCGAAGTATTATCCTCCACCACGTCTGTCTAGTCTCCAGAATTAACCTCTGAATCAGGTTGAGGGGTGGGTGTATTTACTGCCGTTTTGGCTGTGGATGGGCTAACATGGGATAAGGCCAACTCCCGGATTGAATCCTTAATTAGGTTTTTAATTGACTCCATTGATTGCTGCCTGTCTCTTTCTTTGTCTCCTGTGGCTTCTAGTAGGCACTGAGCGCATACTAATTTCTCAGGTAGGGTTTGTTTCCCACATACCAAACATGCTTTTTCCCCTGGATACACAGGTCTGTGTTGGGATTCGTGCCTATTTGAGGTATGCCGGGGTGACCTCTGATCACTGTGGAAAGCATGAGCCAAAGAAAAATGAGAATGACCCAAGCTTCTATGACCCCTTGATCTCCTATCTGGAGAATTTCTGTGGGGTGACCTGCAGGATGATCCCTGATGCGGGCTATAGTAAAAAAAAAACTTACCTGACTATTGCAGCCCTTACCTAATGGTATGTTGAGGATATTTTTGATGCAGCATTAGACTACTAGGGGCAGCTGGGGAAAAAAACAGGTACTATAAATTTGCTAAAAGAAAAACGATGGATTTTTTTAAAATACACATATCAACATACAGTACATATATATGTACACACATACATATACACACATACATACATATATACATACAATGCACACGGTATAATGAAGAAAGATAGCGAAGACACCTTGAGAGAGGTCTTCTCCTTGATAGCTAGCCTCCAATTGAACCAAAAGTTCTCTATTTATACCGGAGAGCGCTTTGGGTGTATCAAAATGGCCGCTGTAGACTTCAAAGTGCTACCGCGCATTGCCCTGCACCATCCGTGATGTCACACCGTGACTCCGCCCCCTGCCAGGTAAAGCAGAGCCAAACGGCGCCCGCGAAGCCCCGCACACTCCTAGAGAAGGAGGAGAAGAAAACACACATGGAGGGAAGCTGTTTAAACATACAGGTAGATGAACAGCATTATGATATATATATATATATATATATATATATATATATATATATATATATATATATATATATATATCTATATATATATATATATACATATATATATACACACACATATACATACATACATACATACATATACACACAAACATGAGATATGCCACCAAGGGGAAAATAGAGAGTGACAGGCTCCTGTTAACCCTTAAAAATGGCCCAAAAAAATCCACAGAAAAGCGGGCTCCCATACTTATCTGGCACCTTTAGCAGCACAAGCAATGGGACTCCATACTGCAGGAGAGCGTGAACCTGCAACGGTCACACCATAAAGCGGTGAGGTAAGGCTGATTGTGATCCTGCAGGAATGAGGACAGAGAAAAGAATACCGGCAGGGGGGAGAAACTCTTTTTTATAGAGTTAAAGTGGTCCTGTCGGTTGGTCGGGGGCGGAGCAACCAACTATTGGTATGCTGCCATTGAGGCACCAGGAAAGCTTTCTACGGGGAAGGAAAATTTATAGTGTGGGATGGGACTATGATTACCATGATTGGAGAAAGTCATCATCACTTTGTCCAATCAGGGCTCTGACAGTGCTCATTGCCCTAATTGGCAAAGCCTTGCACCTGACCAGCAAATTCGGGTGTTCGTGATGTTCAGGCTGATTTTTTACTCGGCCCGAACCATTTGCCCAACTCTAATCCTGAGCACTGACACAGTTTAAATAGCCTATTTGGCACCAACATCTATCACAAGTGCTTGTGAGCATGCTGATGTGCCTGTGTATGTGCACTTGCGCACATGCGCATAAGTATTAGCAAAATTTCTACATCTACGAGAGGAAGCATGAATTGGCCTCTGAAGAGGCACAGAGGTCCATTCAGAAGAACCATGTTGTCTCTGGCATGCCTTTCCTGACAGATAGGTACATGAATCTATCCATGTCTGCACTGAGGATGGAGTTTCCATACTGGACACCCCTTTGTCAGTACAGTCACTCCCTCCCCAGCCACTGTGCCTGTCACACTGACAGGCAGATGCCCATAAAGTTTTGTACTGGGGTGGGCAGAGCCTAATGGGAAACTGAGAGACTAGTTTTACCATCAGGTCCATTTTACATTTGACTGACGGTAAACGGCAGTGGGCAGATCCATGGTCGCTATTTAGTCCAAAACTTTCAAATCTGCATACTAGTATGCACTGTCAATTGACAGTAAAGTGGACCTAATTGGGAACTAGTCTCTCAGTTCCCCATCAGGCTCCACCCAACCAGTGACAAATAATTTCCCAAATATGGGCACTGCCATCACTTGTATCCTTCACTACATTTAGCTTTTGGCCAGGGAATCTCCAGGATGACAGCCACACAGGGCTGGAGATAGTATACTAGACTGGAAGCACAGGCAAAGCCTGCTCTGAATAATGGTGATTCATTGTACACCAGCTCAGAGTTGATCTTAATTATGTCTGATTTCCTAATATGAAAAGTTGCATTAGAGAGTCTGTCTCTCTCTCTCTCTCTCTCTCTCTCTCTCTCTCTCTCTCTCTCTCGCTCTCAAAAGAAAACACAGTATATGGTGTTTAATTAACAATCATGCAATATTAATCAGTACAGTAACACTTTGGTGCTCTCCAATAAAGTTGTGCAGCATAAATCAAGTCTCAAAGAAAAATGTTGTGATTCCAAAATCTTTACGTGTTCATCCACCATAATCCTTCAACACACGATCTTCCACCACTTGTACACACACACCTGATATTTTGAGCCTCTTATTTCTAAGTTGGTTTTTCAGCACAGCCCTAAGGGGCTATTAAAACTTCTAACAAGCTGATGGGGTATAAAGATGTTATAGAAGCAAATGAACCCTTGTATGATATCCTGCCTAGAGTGTTCCTTCAAACCCAATCAAGCCTGGAGACCACTCCGATAAAAAGTTATGACACACAGTCAATACATGCAGTTCAGAATGGTCTGGTATTTTATTTCCGGATTTCCACTTATATAACCAAAATGACATCACAAAAAAAGTCCAACCCTTTCCTTAATATATGGTAAAGTTACAGACATACAGATATACAGGATGTTTAAAACAAACAAACATAGAATATTAATAACTTGTATAGAAACTAACAACAGGAAAAGGCTTCGTACATCATTTCGGGGAAATCAAACCATTTATAAGAAATTAAAACTGAACTTTTTATAAACGTCACATATACATATTATTCTAAAATGGATACACATTTTTATAGCTAAAATGGTGGATAGCAAGCTAAAATATCCCTATAATTCCCTCTTTGATCATAAATGTATGATCTCACTTCCTTATCATGGTGGTGTTCTCAGCCTGCTTCTGATGATACATACTGAGTAGGGATGAGCCGAACACCCCCCCGGTTCGGTTCGCACCAGAACCTGCGAACAGACCGAAAATTCGCACGAACGTTAGAACCCCATTGACGTCTATGGGACTCGAACGTTCGAAATCAAAAGTGCTCATTTTAAAGGCTAATTTGCATGGTATTGTCCTAAAAAGGGTGTGGGGAACCGTGTCCTACCCCAGGGGACATGTATCAATGCAAAAAAAACCTTTTAAAAACGGCCGTTTTTTTGGGAGCAGTGATTTTAATGATGCTTAAAGTAAAAAAAAAAAAAAGTGAAATATTCCTTTAACTATCGTACCTGGGGGGTGTCTATAGTATGCCTGTAAAGTGGCGCGTGTTTCCCGTGTTTAGAACAGTCCCTGCACAAAATGTCATTTTTAAAGGAAAAAATCTCATTTAAAACTGCTTGCGGGTTTAATGTAATGTCGGGTCCTGGCAATATGGATGAAAATCAGTGAGACAAACGGCATGGGTACCCCCCAGTCCATTACCAGGCCCTTTGGGTCTTATATGGATATTAAGGGGAACCCCGCACCCAAATTAAAATAAGGAAAGGTGTGGGGCCACCAGGCCCTATATACTCTGAACAGCAGTATACAGGCGGTGCAAACAATACAGGGACTGTAGGTTTGTTGTTAAGTAGAATCTGTTTGTAATTTTGAACTGGTACATTTTTAACGTGTTTAGCTCCAGCCAAAAAAACTTTTTTAAGCTTTTTGGAAAACATAGGGAAGGGTTATCACCCCGTGACATTTGTTTTGCTGTCTTTACTCCTCTTCAGAAGATTTCAACTCACTTTTTGTCCCAATGACAAATGTTTTTTGAAAATTTGGGGTTTTTTGTGGAACAAGGATTGGAAAGCATCAGTGGAAAGGAGAAATGTTTTTCCCATATTAACTCTTACAGGAGAGAATTTCCCTTCCTAGGGGTAGATTTCATCTCACTTCCTGTTGTCTCCTTCCGTTTGCAAGTAGGAGTCGTTTGTAAGTTAGATGTTTGAAAGTAGGGGCTTGCCCTATATACTCAGCAGAAATTTGGGCCTTAGGTGTTGTTGTGGCCACAACACTGTAAGCCCTCACAGGGCCCTGCTGTGAAATATTAGATCAAGAATTGTAATTACATGCCCCTGTTGAACAGGAGCTGAAAAATTAGGCCTTAGGCACTGGTGCTGGTGCTACAACACTGCAACCCCTCACAGACACTCTAGTTGGAACGAGCCCTGCTGCAAAGTATTGCATCAAAAATTGTAATTACACGCCCCTGTTAAACAAGGGCTGAAAAATTGGGCCTTAGGCACTGGTGCTGGTGCCACAACACTGCAACCCCTCACAGACACTCTAGTTGGAACGCAGGAACGAGCCCTGCTGCAAAGTATTGCATCAAAAATTGTAATTACATGCCCCTATTAAACAAGGGCTGAAAAATTGGGCCTTAGGCACTGGTGCTGGTGCCACAACACTGCAACCCCTCACAGACACTCTAGTTGGAATGCAGGAACGAGCCCTGCTGCAAAGTATTGCATCAAAAATTGTAATTACACGCCCCTGTTAAACAAGGGCTGAAAAATTGGGCCTTAGGCACTGGTGCTGGTGCCACAACACTGCAACCCCTCACAGACACTCTAGTTGGAACGCAGGAACGAGCCCTGCTGCAAAGTATTGCATCAAAAATTGTAATTACACGCCCCTGTTGAACAGGGGCAGAAAAATTGGGCCTTAGGCACCGGTGCTGGTGCCACAACACTGCAACCCCTCACAGACACTCTAGTTGGAACGCAGGAACGAGCCCTGCTGCAAAGTATTGCATCAAAAATTGTAATTACACGTACCTGTTAAACAGGGGCTGAAAAATTGTGCCTTAGGCACTGGTGGTGGCGCCCAGAACCAAAAATGTTCTTACAAGCTATCAGCGTGATGATTGAGGAGGAAGAGGATAATTACTCAGGGATAGTCACTCAGCATCAGCATAGGCAGTCTTTGAAGGGATCTAAGATTTCAAAAAAAATTATTCGGTTACATCAGCATCAGGTGCTTGGTATCTGGTGGTGATCCAAGACTGATTCATTTTTATGAAGGTCAGTCGATCGACCGAGTCGGTGGACAGACGCACCCTGTGATCGGTTACCACGCCTCCAGCAGCACTAAATGTGCGTTCCGAAAGAACGCTGGATGCAGGACAGGCCTATAGCTAAATTGCATACTGTGTAAGCTTTGGCCAGTGATCCATCCTCAAGATCCAGTAACCCAGAGGATTTTCGGTGGGAAAGGTGTCCAAATCTGATCTTGCCCCTAGGTATTCCTGCACCATGTAAAACAGACGCTGGCGATGGTTGCTGGAACCGATCATACCTTGGGGCTGCGGACCAAAAAATTGTCTGAACGCATCGGTCAGACGGCCACCTTCTCCACCGCTCCTTCTTTGACTGACCGAAGCCTCAGCAACATGTTGTCCAGAAACAGAAGTTTGTAACCTCCCAGTCTCTGGGAACGCGTTTCACAGACCTTTCTGCAAGGCCTCCCGAAGATGTTTCATCCTCTGCTCCCTCTGCGATGGCAAGATAAGGTCCGCAACCTTACCCTTGTAACGTGGATCAAGGAGGGTTGCCAGCCAGTATTGGTCCTTCTCCTTGATACCACGAATACGAGGATCCTTACGCAGGCTTTGCAGGATCAGGGAGGCCATGCAGGGTAGGTTTGCTGAGGCATTCGGTCCGGAGTCCTCTGGGTCACTAAAGATGACATGGTCCGCAGCCACCTCCTCCCAGCCACGTACAAGTCCATGTGTTTCTTGGGACTGATCCCTTAAAGACTGCTGCTGATGCTGAGTGCCAGGCTCCACCTCCATACTGACACAATCTTCCTCCTCCTCCTCCTCCTCTTCCTGTGTGATCGGCGGGCACGCAGGAACACTGTCTGGATAAAGGGGGCCTTGAGAGCTAAGGAAGTCCTCCTCTTCCTGCCTCTGTTCTGCCTCAAGTGCCCTGTCCATTATTCCACACAGCGTGTGCTCCAACAGGTGGACAAGGGGGACAGTGTCACTGATGCCTGCACTGTCACTGCTCACGATCCTCGTGGCCTCCTCAAATGGTGACAGGACAGTGCATGCATCCCTGATCATGGCCCACTGGCGTGGGGAAAAAAAAACAAGCTCCCCTGACCCTGTCCTGGTGCCATAGTCGCACAGGTACTCATTGATGGCCCTCTGCTGCGTGTGCAGCCGCTGCAGCATGGCCAACGTTGAGTTCCACCTGGTGGGCATGTCACAGATTAGGCGGTTCTTGGGCAGGTTAAACTCCTTTTGGAGGTCCGTCAGCCGAGCACTGGCATTATATGACCGGCGGAAATGCACACAGACTTTCCTGGCCTGCCTCAGGACATCCTGTAAGCCCGGGTACCTGCCCAAGAACCGCTGCACCACCAAGTTAAGGACGTGAGCCAAACAGGGCACATGGGTCATTTGTCCCTGTCGGAGGGCAGAGAGGAGGTTGGTGCCATTGTCGCAAACCACCATTCCTAGCTTAAGTTGGCGTGGCATCAACCACCTCTGAACCTGCCCCTGCAGAGCTGACAGAACCTCTGCCCCAGTGTGGCTCATGTCCCCCAAGCACACCAGCTCAAGCACCACATGCATCTTTTGGCCTGCATACTTGCGTAGCCCCTTGAACGGCTACAGAGCACCGCTGGTTCCGAGGACAAAGCACAGGAAGAGGCCATGGAGGAAGAAGAAGAGGAGGGGGTGGAGGAGAGAGGTGTGTCACAATCATTAACATTTTGGAGGCGTGGTGGCGGAACAACCTCCAACACTACTGCACCTTGTCCTGCATCCTTCCCAGCTGCCAGCAGAGTCACCCAATGCGCCGTGAAACTTAGGTAACGTCCCTGTCCATGCCTGCTGGACCATGAGTCAGCGGTAATATGCACCTTACCGCTGACCGCCCTGTCCAGCGAGGCCAAGACATTGCCTTCCACATGCCGGTAGAGAGCTGGAATCGCCTTCCGTGAGAAAAAGTGGCGTTTGGGTACCTGCCACTGAGGAACCGCACATTCCACAAACTCACGGAAGGGGGCAGAGTCTACCAACTGAAAAGGCAGCAGTTGAAGTGCTAGCAATTTTGCCAAGCTAGCATTCAACCGCTGGGCATGTGGATGGCTGGGAGCAAACTTCTTTCGGCGGTGCAGCAGCTGGGGCAGGGAAATTTGCCTGGTACTATCTGACGTCGGTGTACCGAAAGCAGATTGCCCACAAGTACTTGGCTGTGACACACCTAATTCTACATCTTCATTCCTCTCAGGGCAGGTCTCAGAGAGGACTGAAGGTATAGTGGGGTTGGAGATCTCAGCTGATGAGGAGCAAGGAGAGGTCCTCTTTGTTCTTTGGTGTGGGTCTTTTAGGTGCGCTTGCCAACGAACTGCATGGCAGGTCAACATATGTATGGTCAAGTATGTGGTGCCCAAGCAGGAGATCTTTTGGCCACACGAGATATGCTTGAGACATATGTTGTAAATAGAAGCGGTGCGATCTGATGCACTTGTCTCAAAAAAGGCCCACACCAAAGAACTTTTGGAATAACGTGCAGAGACAGCAGCGCCCTGCACATGCGGAGCTTTGCGGTGTGATGCAGTCAGTGTGCTGCCCTCAGGCTGGCCCCTGGAGGGCATCCTGCCTCGTTGGTGATGTGCCTCCTCCTCTCTCTTATCAGGCACCCACGTTGAGTCAGTGACCTCATCATCCCCTCCCTCCTCATCACTGGAGGAAACCTGGCAGTATGCTGCAGCAGGGGGAGCATGACTGCCAGATTGCTGTCCTTCTTGGGCACCCCCTCTGTTTGTGCTCACTTTACTGCCTTCATCTAGCTCAGTATCATCATCAGAGCCTTCTAAACGCTGGGCATCCTCCTGGAGCATGTACCCAACACTGTGGTCAAACAATTCGAGGGACTCCTCAGGAGGACATGGTGGGGCTAGGGAAGGAGTCACTGATGCCATTGAGCTGAGGGAAGAGGCCGCATTGGCAGCTGCTTTGCCAGACAAAGTACCCTGAGCATGGGTGAGAGAGGATGAGGAGGATGAGGATGGCTTGGTCATCCACTCGACCAAGTCTTCCGCATGTTGCGGCTCAACATGGCCAGCTGCTGAAAAAAAGGCCAAGCGTGTCCTGCGGCCACATGCTGATGAGGATGCACCGTGTCCACGACCAGCACTGTTGCCTCTAGACACAGAGCCTGCTTGCCCTCTTTTATTGGCTTGTGACTGTCTGCCTCTCCTTGTTGGCTTTCCAGACATACTAATGGCCTGCAGTGAGATGTAGCTGCACTAAACTGGGCTATATATATATATATATATATATATACTGATACTGCAGCTAGCAAAATCAACTGCCTGCCTGTAGTATGAGAACACCACCAATCTTTTACAGGTAGCTTTAGCTGAACACTGTGCAGAGGTCACACTACACTAACGTGTAAATAATTTAGCTGCCTGCGGTAGTGATAGGATCAGGAAAACACCACCAACCTTCTACAGGTAGCTTTAGCTGAACACTGTGCAGAGGTCGCACTACACTAACGTGTAAATAATGTAGCTGCCTGTGGTAGTGATAAGATCAGGAAAACACCACCAACCTTCTACAGGTAGCTTTAGCTGAACACTGTGCAAAGGTCGCACTTAACTAACGTGTAAATAATGTAGCTGCCTGCTGTGGTGATAGGATCAGGAAAACACCACCAACCTTCTACAGGTAGCTTTAGCTGAACACTGTGCAGAGGTCGCACTACACTAACTTGTAGCTTTAGCTGAACACTGTGCACTACACTAACTTGTAGCTTTAGCTGAACACTGTTCAGAGGACGCACTACACTAACTTGTAGCTTTAGCTGAACACTGTGCAGAGGTCGCACTATACTAACTTGTAGCTTTAGCTGAACACTGTGCACTACACTAACTTGTAGCTTTGGCTGAACACTGTTCAGAGGACGCACTACACTAACTTGTAGCTATAGCTGAACACTGTGCAGAGGTCGCACTACACTAACTTGTAGCTTTAGCTGAACACTGTGCACTACACTAACTTGTGGCTTTATTTGAACATTGTGCAGAGGATGCACTACACTAACTTGTAGCTTTAGCTGAACACTGTGCACTACACTAACTTGTAGCTTTAGCTGAACACTGTTCAGAGGACGCACTACAGTAACTGTAAGTAGTGTAGCTGCCTGACTGTGGTACTAATATGATCAGAAGAACACCAGCAATTTTCTGCAGGGAGCTGTACTGTAACAACACCTGCCTGCCTGTCAGTAGGAAGATAATAACAGGAACGTATCTAGCTAAACTGAATACAGTGTGTATATATATATATATATATATATATATATATATATATATATATATATATATATATATATATATATAATATATATATACAACACCTGGGATGCATATATATATATATATATATATATATATATATATATATATATATACACAATACACTGTAAGTGCAGCTAACTGACTGACTGTCCTGCCTAACCTATCTAGCTTAAATCAAATGACACTGTCTCTCTGTCTCTGTCTCTCAATGCCGGAACACACTACACAGGGCATGTACTAAACCCCCTGAGCCATAATTGGCCAAAGCAACCCTGGCTTTGGCCAATTACAGCTCTCTCTACAGATGGCGCTGTGATTGGCCAAGCATGCGGGTCATAGTGCATGCTTGGCCAATCATCAGCCAGCAATGCACTGCGATGCCGCAGTGAATTATGGGCTGTGACGCATCACACAAATTTGGCGCGAACGGCCCATATTGTTCGCAATTCGGCAAACGGGCGAACAGACGATGTTCGATTCGAACATGGGTTCGACTCGAACACAAAGCTCATCCCTAATGCTGAGCTATCACATCATAATAATCTGGTACCTCTATACTAGTATTTTGTACCCAAGTACAACATTCATAATCCTCAGTCATTTCACATAATCCTGTAAGGGCTGAACTCATGCTTTCAATGGCTAAGTCATGCAATTCTAGTTGTTTTCTAATAGCCCTAGTTTCAACATTAAGTTTAGAAATGTCATCAGAATTCTTTTCCATCATCTCATCAATAATTCCTGTGTAATTATTTAACCTTTTCATCTAATCTATTCCCCATCCTGTCCAGGAAGGGAACCATGCCCAGGCCATATCCTTTACAAGGAATAACTCTCTTATTACGATGTTTTAATGGATACCTTGGGTGTATACTAGCTTCAAGTAAATGGCTCCCATCACTATCACTTACCACTCCCATTATGGGCACCAGTGAGGCCAGGTAACACCAGCCTTGGGCCTCTTGTGGAATCTAGGGGTAATAAGTCTTTCCACAGCAAACATAAGTGTGGTTACCAAATGAGAAGGGCATATTCACAGCAGTCTCTTGATCTACTGCTGTAACTATTGCCAGAACCTGAAACAAATGCTGTACAGGTTTACTACTATCATTTTTAGAGGCAAGAGTTTTTTTTTAGATCAGCCCATACTCTGACCTTATCTTGGTTTGTTTGATATAAAGAGCAAGACTTCCCACTAGGGGCATAGCAATTAGAAATGTTCAAAACTGACTGACTACAAGTGTGAGCATTTCTAGTGGAATTCCCTAAATTAAAACACCAGGTAGGATGGGGGCGCATGCGTGGCATGGAGAGGAGCAGACGCAGCTGAGAAGAGCTCCATTGTTCCCAGGCAAACGGCCACATTAAACAGGGATTATATCACCCGCAACTGGCACATTTTGTGACATCCCCACACTCCTCACATAGTGCATGCCTGCACCGAAGAAAAGGAGGAGAGGAGGACTTCAAAAAACCCTCACACAATACCGCCTGAGATCTGTGAAACGAGGCAGCATGTCTCAAGATGGCCCTGGCTCCCTGCACTCCACTGCAGAGTCTCACTCCCCTGCTGAAGTTCGGCAAAACCCCATAGCATCAGCATCAGGAGGACAAACACCAGAAAACAGTGAGTACACCCCCCTTTCAAAAGCTGAATTGGACATCAGCTTAGATGTACTATGCACTAAATTACTCACTAAATTTCAAACAGAACTGCAAAAATCTACCTCCGCTTTGTCCCAAGAAATAGCTGCCCTAGGCTCCCGCACTAATTTACTTGAAAACAAGCATGATGAACTTGCAATTACTTTCAATGATTTATCCAGGGAGCATGAAAACCTCTCATCAGCTTTCGCGCAACTGCAAGCGCACGTGGAGGATTTAGATAACAGAAATAGAAGAAATATTTTCAGAATAAGAGATGCCCCAGAAACCATTACTGATTTACCAGCGTATACCACCAAACTATTCCTGACGCTGTTACCGGAGCAAAATCCCCAGTCCTTCACATGCGATCGCATACACCGTGCCTTAAGAGCTAAACCTCCTCCAGACAAACCTCCTCAAGATATAATCCTCTGTATGAAAGACTTTTTAGTGAAGGAAGAAATAATGAGAGCTGCAAGAAGTCTCAGAAATATTACTCTTGATGGAGTACATTTGCAGTTATACCCTGATGTCTCTCAAGCTACCCTAGACAGACGCAGGAAAATTAAAGAAATTACTACAATTCTTTCCACGGCCAGAATCAGATACAGATGGGGTTTTCCTTTTAAGCTGATTATCCCACATAACGGCACAACATATATTGCCACCTCGATTCCTGAAGGCCAGGATATTCTCGTCAAGCTAGGATTATGGAACCCCAATAATCCTCCACGTACCCCATCTACGCCCAGGCAAGCCCCGATATGGAACACTCCTTCACTCAGAGGGGATAGACGCAGGCCTAGACATGAAGGAGGCCAATGGAGTCCTAATTAACATTACGCATCCATGATGAGCCTTCAATGTCAGTCATTCACACTTGATATTTGAGATCCAATTGGCTCTCTTTCTACCATATCTTTTTTTTCAAGTTCAATTATACCTGTTTTCTGGTTCCATTTGTTTTACAGGTTTCAATTTTTTATTTTTTCAGGCGGAATCTATTACAGGTTACTTTATTGTTCTTATACATTAAATCTCCTCAATTTTCTTTATCAGCTAATGATGGTGTTATTATCCCTAAAGGACTCAACACTGACACCTTTAGCTTTTCACTGGAACTGTGAGTATACATCACTCACCTCCATCTAACTCACAAACTCATATAATAACTGCAACGCTGACATCTTGTGACTATATATGGTATTGCGGTAATTCCTATCTTCTTCAAGATAATAGTATCTAACATCCATGTATATGATCTAATTCAAAATTTATCAGTTGTAATTCTTACTTAAATTAGCAAATTATGATAATTGTGAATCTAAACTGTGTTTCTATGCCGTTTACAATGTACATGACCTCAGAATTCTCAGTAGTTTGGTATACACATGAGGCACAGATCCAACTAATACCGCAAACCTTTCTGTAAAATTAATTACACAATATTTTTGCTGATTGTGGTTACATACCAGTTATTAATACGTCTACATTAGTAGATATTGGGTCTATTATTAATATTTTTCATGTTGCACACTATGGTGTCTAGTAAAATTACGCAAGCTTAGTTGCATAAGATATACATATGCTTTCAGACAAGTTCTTTTTGTCCTTTTTTGTTGCACTATTATTAATATAACAACTATCAGTGGTGGCCGTTTGCCCACATGTCGACATGAATCACCCCCCCCCCCCCCTTAGTCTTTACCCATTTTCCAGTATTTAGGAGACATTACAAGTTTTTTAGATGTATTGATTTACATCTTCTCTTTCAACTTTCTACATTACTTTTTTTTCTTTTTTCATTACCAATATTTTGACGCAAAAATTGTTAAGACTGAGTTTGAGACACTGTGGTCTCATATGGGTTCTCAGTCGGTTGGAGACTCCTGTCTTTCCCAACCCCATGTTATATTCCTATTATAGATCTAAGGTACAATTTACATGGTTTAACAAAATTTTTTTAATACTACAGATAAGAAAGTTCACGATACAATGCTTAAATTCTTTATTTGCCTCAATAGTATTAAGCAAATCGCTTTTTCCATTAACTTCCTGTGCACCTGTTTATCTACAGAAATAATATTTCAAGGTTGTATATATAATACAAATTATAAATCTTTTTTTCAATACACATTATCACTTTCTGTCAGAGTCCCAAAAAAAACATACCACCATGACCATTGTAACTATTTCACACAATGTACAAGGATTTAATTCCCCAAATAAAAGAAAAAAAGCCTTTTTGCAATATAAGAAATTAAACGCAAAAATAATCCTTTTGCAGGAAACTCACTTTATGAAGGACAATCATCCAAATTTCTTTCATAAAGCCTACAATCAATCATTCTACACTTCATCATCCTCCAAAACTAAAGGAGTAGCCATCTTTATTCATCAATCTTTACCACTTGAGGTTCAACAGGTCTACAAAGATCAAGACAGTAGATTTATTATAATTAAAGGTACCCTGTCTGGTAGAGAACTAACAATAGCTAATGTTTATGCACCACATGATACTCAAACCACATTCTTTACTCATTTTTTAAACATCCTGCAACGTTATCATTCACCACATATTATATTAGGTGGAGACTTTAATTCAGTTGCTCAACCAAATTTAGATCGTAGTAGACACAATATAAATTCAAAAACATTCTCTAAAACAACATCTAAACTCATAAACGACTTACAACTCATAGATTCATGGAGAGCATTAAACGTGGGTGCACGTGAATACACATTTTATTCACACCCACATGATTCATATTCACGTTTAGACTATATCCTATTTACCCCCATAATCCTATCCAATGCATGTGAAACACTTATTCATCCATGTACTTGGTCAGACCATCAGATAACTACGCTCAACACACATTTTATAGGTCTTACCTCAACACCTTACTCATGGAGACTCAACGAATCTTTATTAACAGAACCTACCCACCAACAAGAAATAACCTCAGCAATTAAAGATTATTTCACATTAAACAATACACCAGGCATATCCCCTACTACTTTGTGGCTTGCTCACAAAGCAGTCTTGAGAGGTCGTCTTATTAAAATGGCAGCTCAAGCCAATAAAGAAAAATGGGCAAAAATTCACTTCCTTACACTGGATCTCCAAAAACTATATAGAGAACATACAAACACACATGAACCAGATGTCTATAACATGATATCTCTAAAATGCAATGAACTGGATTCTATACATTTAAAGCAGAGAAGGCCCTCCGCTGGTCAAAAGCCAAATTTTTCCTCTCAAGTAACTCCTATTCAACAATGTTTGCCCGGAAATTAAACAATTAAATAATTCTATTAAACCCACCCACGTCTACAAGCTTAAAAATAACACTAATCAATTAGTCACTCATCCGCAAGACATTTTATCAATCTTTTCAAAATTTTATTCAGAGCTTTTTATCCAAACCTTCTTCACCAATCCCTTCCTCAACAATATCATGGCTAGATAATATTCCAGTCCCTTCATTATCCCCTTCACAGACAGACCTTTTGAATGCTCCCTGCCCAGACGAAGAAATTCTCCAAATAATTAAATCCCTTAAAAGAGGTTCTGCTCCTGGCCCAGATGGATTTTCTTTTTTTTATTATAAACAATTCCATCATCTCCTAATCCCTCATCTCACCAAATTATTTAATAAAATTCTAAAAGGTAACCATTTCCCAGAAGAAATGCTTTTAGCTAACATGTCATTAATCCCAAAACCGAATAAAGATCACACATTGCCCCAAAATTACAGACCTATCTCTGTTATTAATAACGACCTTAAGATTTTTAGCAGACTTTTAGCAAATAGATTAGCAACAATAATCACTTCCCTGATATCCCCATACCAATCAGGTTTTATCCCAGGCAGGCAAATTACAGACAACATTAGACTAGTTACAAATATAATTCAGGATGCCAATATTAAATCACACCCTGTACTCCTTTTAAGCCTAGATATTAAAAAAGCATTTGATAGTGTAACTTGGAAATACTTAGATTTAGTACTACATAAATATGGATTTAATGGAGCATTCATACACGCTTTTCATGCACTTTACCACAATCCGGCCACCAGTATAAAATTACCTGGTTGTAACTCTGACTTCTTTAAGATAGGGACAGGAACAAGACAGGGCTGCCCCCTTTCTCCTCTTTTATTCGCCCTTGCAATAGAACCGTTAGCTACTGCTATCTTACATAACACAGCAAACAATCACACATATAAACTCAGTATGTATGCAGATGATATGATTCTGTTTTTATCACAACCTAACATAACATTGCCAAACCTACTACAAACACTAAAAATCTTCTCTTCCCTTTCTGGTTTATCAGTAAATGTTTCAAAATCAATAGGTATGCCAATAAATATTCCAACCTCACAACTAGACAACATTCGTTCTTCATTTAAATTCACATATACAACAGAGTCTCTCCCATATCTAGGTGTACATCTCAACCCAGATATTAATAATCTAGCTAGCAAAAACTTTCTCCCCATGTTTCAAAAATTAAGATCAACAATGAAACTATGGAGATCCTTTAATATTTCATTTTTAGGTAGAATAACAGAAAATAAATGTCCCTCTTACCTAAATTACTTTATTTATTTTGCGCTCTTCCAACTAGACTTAATAAAACGTTGATCTCCAAATCCCAATCTGATGTTAACAAATTTATATGGTCTAATTCTCATCCAAGGATTGCCAAAACAGTACTATACAAATCACAGAAAGATGGTGGCTTTGGTCTCCCGGATTTTTGGCTATACTATCTTGCAGCTAGATGGTCCCAATTAGCTCAATGGCACATACAGAATTCCAAAATCCCCTGGGTTAAGTTTGAAAATGAATCAATTCTCCCTTATGGGGCGTACACACGGTTGGACTTTTCACCTGCAAAAGTCCGACGGACAATCCGACCGTGTGTGGTCTCCATCGGACTTCCAACGGACCGTTTCGGTCGGAAATCCGACGTACTTTAGATTTGAAACTTGCTTCAAATCTTTACGTCGTAACTCCGCCGGACGACGGAAAGCCCGTTCGTCTGTATGCTGGTCCGACGGACCAGATACGACGAAGGAGCAGGTTACTGCATCTCGCGCTTGCTGCAATAGGAAAAACAAATTTTCCCATTGCGGCGAGCGCGGGGGGCATCCCAGGCCCTTAAGTCTGGTATGGAACTTTAAGGGGAACCCCCTACGCCGAAAAACCGGCGTGGGGTCCCCCCAAAATCCATACCAGATCCCGATCCGAGCACGCAGCCCGGCCGGTCAGGAAAGGGGGTGGGGACGAGCGAGCGCCCCCCCCCTCCAGAACCGTACCAGGCCGCATGCCCTCAACATGGGGGGGTGCTTTGGGGGAGGGGTGCCTTGCGGTGCTCCCCCACCACAAAGCACTTTGTCCCCATGTTGATGAGGACAAGGGCCTCTTCCCGACAACCCTGGCCGTTGGTTGTCGGGGTCTGCGGGCGGGGGGCTTATCGGAATCCGAGAGCCCCCTACAATAACAGGGCCCCCAGATCCCGGCCCCCCCACCCTATGTGAATGAGTATGGGGTACATGGTACCCCTACCCATTCACCTAGGTAAAAAGTGTCAATAATAAAACACAACACAGGTTTTTAAAATAATTTATTAAACAGCTCCGGGGGGGGGTCTTCTTCAGTCTTTGGGGGTCCCTCCGGTTCATCTTCTCCCGGCGTCCGGTTGGTTCTTCTCCGCTCTCTCCGGCCTCTTCTCCCGGTGTTCCAGTTCTTCGGCCGGCCCCTCCACTGTCTTCAGGTAGCTCTATTGCCAGCGGAGGTCCGGACTTCTTGTCTTCTCCAGATGTTGACACGACGCTCTCTCCGGCCTCTTCTCCCGGTGTCCCAGGTCTTCGGCCGGCCCCCGGTGGTGGTCGACCACGCCCCCTAAAACATCACAGTCCCAGCATGCCCAGGGACTGTGACATCATATGGGGGTGGGGTCTCTGCCTATATAAGTCACAACGGAGCCCTCACAGACCAGTCCAGCCGGAGAGAGCGTCGTGTCAACATCTGGGGGAAGAGAAGAGAAGAGAAGACAAGAAGCTCAGAAGCCCAGAAGACCGGACCTCCGCTGGCAATAGAGCTACCTGAAGACAGCGCAGGGGCCGGCCGAAGACCTGGGACACCGGGAGAAGAGGCCGGAGAGAGCGTCGTGTCAACATCTGGAGAAGACAAGAAGTCCGGACCTCCGCTGGCAATAGAGCTACCTGAAGACAGCGGAGGGGCCGGCCGAAGAACTGGAACACCGGGAGAAGAGGCCGGAGAGAGCCGTGTGTTGTGTTTTATTATTGACACTTTTTACCTAGGTGAATGGGTAGGGGTACCATGTACCCCATACTCATTCACATAGGGTGGGGGGGCCGGGATCTGGGGGCCCTCTTATTGTAGGGGGCTCTCGGATTCCGATAAGCCCCCCCGCCCGCAGACCCCGACAACCAACGGCCAGGGTTGTCGGGAAGAGGCCCTTGTCCTCATCAACATGGGGACAAGGTGCTTTGTGGTGGGGGGGCACCGCAAGGCGCCCCCTCCCCCAAAGCACCCCCCATGTTGAGGGCATGCGGCCTGGTACGGTTCTGGAGGGGGGGGCGCTCGCTTGTCCCCACCCCCTTTCCTGACCGGCCGGGCTGCATGCTCGGATCGGGGTCTGGTATGGATTTTGGGGGGACCCCCACGCCGGTTTTTCGGCGTAGAGGGTTCCCCTTAAAGTTCCATACCAGACTTAAGGGCCTGGGATGCCTGCGACGGGGCTCGCAAGGTTTCAATCTCACCAAAAAAAGCGGCGAGATTGAATTCCTTTTCTAGTCCCGTCGTACCCGAGTCACGTTCAAAATGAACGGACTTGTCCGTGTGTGGGAAAGTCCGTTCATTCTGAAAGTCCGGCGGAAGTCCGTCGGGAAGACCAGATTCCGGAAAGTCCGGCCGTGTGTAGGCTAGTCCGGCCGTTCAGAAAGTCCGGCGGTAGTCCGCCGGAAGTCAGTCTCTACCTTTCTAAAATAAATTCTAATAGTGTATATGCCAAATTTGTACAACCACTGTATTCAAAATTGTAATTTTTTGTACTGATGATTATTTTTCAATGTAATTCTCTTGATAATCAACATTTTGCACTGGACCGTTTTTTTTCTGTTTTATACCTAATAAAAAAGTTTGTAAACAAAATAAACACCAGGTAGGATTATGACTTCTATTGATGATGTGAAAGGAAATGGTGTCATTAGTTCTTCTGCTGACATTCAAAATG
The DNA here is from genome assembly GCA_037952835.1 of Lithobates septentrionalis. Lineage (NCBI taxonomy): Eukaryota > Metazoa > Chordata > Amphibia > Anura > Ranidae > Lithobates > Lithobates septentrionalis. The sequence continues at coordinate 2,687,592 of JBBDGP010000111.1, read as the reverse complement.
TCAGGGGGAATCTTTTCTCTCAGAAGGGGAGTAATATTTAAAGGCATAGCCATTAAGGGTATCCTAACAGTGCTAGGGTGCAGTTTGCTACAGATCCAACATTTTTTAAATCCTGATTTCTGAGCATAAGCATATTTAAATTTTAAATTTAGCAAAATTATCTTCAATGTCTCTCTTATTTCTAACTTGTATTACTGTAACGTTCTCCTGTGTATGTGTGTTCCCACAAATACTTTTAATGACACTCAAATATTCAGGGTGGTAGATACAGTTAGTGATGATCCAAGTTGGCGGGAACACTATCAGGGTGATCAGGAACAGGAGGCAAAATGCCTTGCCAGAAGTCTGTGGTGAAATAAGCAAGGTCATCTTCTCTGGCCGGAGCTGCTTTTCCAGGAACTCCTCCTTCGTCTGCTTGGACTTCTGCTTGAGGGCCTCTTGTGTGTAGGATCTCCTTACTGCTCTTGGGGCTTTGGGCAACCTTTTTCACTCGGCTGGCATGGATCCAGGATTGGCAATTCTCCACCAGGATAGCCGTTCTGGTCACTGCAATCACCATAGTAGGAGGTCCAAAAGGATATTCCCGCTTCTTGCTTCTGTTTAACTGCTGGACCACCACCGTGTCTCCTACTTTAAAAGGATAGGTAGGTTCCTGTGAAGAAAAAGGAGAGGTGCGAGCAACATTTCTCTCAACTGTATCCAAAGTTTTGATTAGTTTCCTCACATACTCTGACTGTACCAAATCCAAATCCCCCTGCTCTATCATATAAGGTGCTCTGGCCAGGGAGTGGGAAAGGGACGACCCATCAGCACTTCAAAAGGAGAGTAGCCTATAGTTTTAGAAGGAGTACTTCTTATCTCAGCCAAAACCGCTGGGAGAATACTCTTCCAATGGACAAAAGTTCCTCCTGTGGCTTTCCTTATTTTATCTTTCACGGTCCTATTTACCCTTTCCACTATTCCTGAACTTTGGGGATGATATGGAATGTGAAACTTCCATTCTATTTGGAGCGAGTGTACCAAGTCCTGACATACTTTTGAGGTGAATGCAGGACCTCTGTCTGAGTTTATCTGAAGCGGGCATCCCCATCGAGGAATAATTTCCTGTGTGAGAATTTTCACTACTGTTTGTGCGTTTTCCTTTGTAGTTACAAAAAGTTCGACCCATCTCGAAAACATGTCCACAATTACCAAAAGATATTCCTGTCTTTTTCCTAACTTGGGCATGTGTGTGAAATCAACTTGGAGGTGGGTGAAAGGTGTACTGGGATATATCAAATGTTCGTGTTTCGCTTTGTTTGGGATGTTTGGGTTGTTCCTAATGCAAGTAATACACCTGGACACATAATCCCTTGTCAACCAGGGGAGATCTGAAATGTAAAAATCCTTGCCTAGTAATTCACAAGTTGCCTTCCAGCCTCTGTGACCTATTCCATGATGCTGGGCAATAAAAATGATGCACTTGCCATTGGTATACATACCTTCCCCTCTTTGCACAAAAGTCCTGTTTTTGGATCTATGTGTGCACCTACTTTTTCCCAATCTCTCATGTCGGCTTCTGAGACATAATCTTGTAGGTCAGACAGTACATGGTCAAAACAAGGTAGTTCAGGCTCTAACATTGGCATTTGGATTTGAGCTGGTTGAGAGATAGCTGCTTGTCTGGCTGCTGAGTCAGCTAGGGCATTTCCTCTAGCTACTTCTGTTAGTTGGCCTGTTTGTGCTCTGCAATGTATTATGGCAAGAGTTCTAGGCAACTGAATGGCTTTTAACAATGACACTACTAGAGAGGAATGGGAGATGCTTTTTCCATCAGCTGCAATGAAACCACGCCTACTCTATATGACACCGAAGTCATATACCACGCCATACCCATATTTGGAGTCAGTGTAAATGTTCACATCTTTTTGTTTTTTTTCTTTTTCTTTTTTCTTTGCCACTTCAGCAGACAGAATTGAGGGACTTGAATCAGCTTTGCAATTCATCTTTTCCATCACAATCATTGTCACATCATAGTAGCAAGTATAAAAGTAGCAAATTTTTATTCAATTTATTCAACCTAAACGAACTACCCAATATACCCGCATCAACCCTACCCATTTAACTCTCCCCCCCACCTCTGCTATCCCTCCGATCGCTTGAATAAAACCTAGACCCGGTCATCTCCTTGCCGCAGATCTACAATCTCTGTTCCTGAACATAACTCCATGTCTTTTTGAAAGCTTTCCAACCCTCCAATTTTTCCATGATTCTGTTGTTATCCTCATCTTTACTGCTTCACCAGCATTCCATTGTATATGTTTCCTTGACCATGTCTATCCACTCCCAGATTAGTGGGATTTCCTCCTTTTGCCATTTCATGGGTATAAGTCTCTTTGCGGCGTTTATTAGATGAGGAACCAATGACTTTTATACTGTTTTATGTCACCCATCCCCCCATGGAACAACACCACCCACGAGTCTTCTGCTACTTCTTTTTTCGTAATCTCCTTGATAAATTGGAGGATCTTTTTCCAGAATTCCCTGATTTTAGGACAGTCCCTCCACAGATGTGTCATGGATCCTACCTCCTTACATCCTCTCCAACAGTATGCTGATGTATTGCACAGAAATTTACTTGTTTTGTCTGAGGTTGCGTACCATCCTACCAGGCGCTTATAATTTATTTCTGCTGTTCTACTGTCTACTGCCGATGTATGTGCAAGATTCAAGATTTTTCCAATGTGCTTCTTGTCTCGCATTGTCCCCAATTCCCTCTCCCATTTTCTAATGAAGGGCGGTATCTCCATTTCGTCTACCCTCAATAGCACTTAATACATTTTTGATATAGTGTTCCTCGAGTCCTCTTCCAAGAACAATCATTCAAAAATGTTATGATTGTCTCCGGATCTAATAGGTTGAGGTAAGTTTTTAATGAAGTGATTCAACTGGAGAGACCGCCATTCAACCATCCCCCGTGCAAGGTTATTGTGCATCAAATCCTGTGTAGAAATCATTTTACCTTTTTTAGTTATATCCCTTAGTTGTGTAACCCCCTTTTTTAACCATACTCCTCCTATACTATTTATTCCTGGTGGGAAACATTCACTGTCTATCAGTGTAATTAAAGGTGAGTTGTATTTACCATTAAATCGTTTATATATCCCGTCCCAAATTTTAAAGACCTTATGTGTCAGTGTATCAGTGTTTTCATCTAATCTTCTGTGCTGTGGGGGATTCCAAACAATACTACCCAATTGTGCTTTACTAAGTGTTTTCTCTATACTAACTCATTTTTTCTCATTTTTTTCCTTGGCCCATTCTACTGCTCTGGACAACACGACAGCTTTGTAGTAAATTGAAATATCAGGGACCGCTAAACCCCCCTTCATTTTCCCATGTTTCAACGTTTGAAAGGAAACTCTTGTTTTTTTATTTTTCCAAATTAAATTCATAAGCAACATTTTTAATCTCCTCAGGTATTGTTGAGGGAGGGCTACTGGCAACATCTGAAATCTGCACATAATCCTAGGAAGGGTCGCCATTTTTATAATATTGATCCATCCCAACCATGATAGTGACGTTCCAAGGAATCTTTTACAGTCAGACCTGACTTCGTCTAATAGGGGAATATAGTTTATTTTATAAATCTTCTCCCTTGTATTTGCTAGTTTAATTTCCAAGTACTTTAGTTCTTTTGTCCAAGCAAATTTAAACTCATTTTTAATGCTCTTTCTTCTATCTGACTTAAGTTGATATTTAGTATTTCGGACATTGCGAGGTTTATTTTGAAATTGGAAATTTCCCCGTATTGTTTCAGGGTGTTTGATAAATTACGCAATGTACTCCAGGGGTTTGTGACATAGAACAGTATATCATCTGCAAATGCTGAGAGTTTATGTTCTTCCTTTCCCAGCTTAAATCCACTTATGCTAGGGTCATTACGTATCGTAGCCAGAAGTGATTCCAGGGACAGGACAAATAGTATTGGGGACAGGGGACACCCCTTCCTCGTCCCAATTTTCATCTCAAAAGGGAGAGATATTAGACCGTTTACTTTTATTGATGTTGTTGGATGGTGGTATAATGATTTAATCCAACCAATCATTCTTGGGCCAATGCCCATAATCTCCAGAGTCTGAGTCATGAACCCCCAGTCTACCCTATCAAAAGCCTTTTCAGCATCAATCGACAGTAGCAGTCCTGGGGGGCCCCTCTCTTTTATCATCTGGAGTAAAAGTACAGTTTTCACCCCATTATCTCTACCTTCCCTTTTAAGGGTAAATCTGACCTGGTCCAGGTTTACCAGTATGTTCATAAACCCCTTCAGCCTCCCAGCCAATACTTTGGCGAAAAGTTTTATGTCAACGTTGAGTAATGAAATTGGCCTGTAACTAGAACACAACGTTTCCTTCTTTCCTTCTTTCAAAATAATGGTGATAGCTGCTGATAGTGCATTCCTACTGATTTTATGCTCCACCCCCCGGCCGTTCATATATTGGCAAAGCTTTGGAACTAGGATCGTTTTGAATTTTTTATAGTAAGATATTGTGAAACCATCCGCCCCTGGGCTTTTCCCCAGTGCTGATTCTGACAGGGCCTTCCCTATTTCTTCCTCAGAGATCGGGGCCTCCAGTGCTTCCCCGGGCTCTTTGGCTATTTTCGGGAGTCCTGCATTCCTGAGAAAATTAGTTATTTTTCTGTCCTTTTCACCAGGTCGGACTTCCCGCTGCTGTACTGAGTATAATAATAATAGTAATAATTTCTAAATACAGTGCCTTGCAAAAGTATTCGGCCCCCTTGAACTGTTCAACCTTTTGCCACATTTCAGGCTTCAAACATAAAGATATAAAATTTTAATTTTTTGTGAAGAATCACCAACAAGTGGGACACAATTGTGAAGTGGAACGAAATCTATTGGATATTTTAAACTTTTTTAGCAATTAAAAAACTGAAAAGTGGTGCGTGCAAAATTATTCGGCCCCTTTACTTTCAGTGCAGCAAACTCACTCCAGAAGTTCAGCGAGGATCTCTGAATGATCCAATGTTGTCCTAAATGACTGATGGTGATAAATGGAATCCACCTGTGTGTAATCAAGTCTCTGTATAAATGTACCTGCTCTGTGATAGTCTCAGAGTTCTGTTGAATGCGCAGAGATCATCATGAAGACCAAGGAACACACCAGGCAGGTCCGTAATACTGTTGTGGAGAAGTTTAAAGCCGATTTGGATACAAAAAGATTTCCCAAGCTTTAAACATCCCAAGGAGCACTGTGCAAGCGATCATTTTGAAATGGAAGGAGTATCAAACCACTGCAAATCTACCAAGACCTGGCTGTCCCTCTAAACTTTCAGCTCAGACAAGGAGAAGAATGATCAGAGATGCAGCCAAGAGGCCCATGATCACTCTGGATGAACTGCAGAGAACTACAGCTGAGGTGGGAGAGTCTGTCCATAGGACAACAATCAGTCGTACACTGCACAAATCTGGCCTTTATGGAAGAGTGGCAAGAAGAAAGCCATTTCTCAAAGATATCCATAAAAAGTCTTGTCTAAAGTTTGCCACAAGCCACCTGGGAGACACACCAAACATGTGGAAGAAGGTGCTCTGGTCTGAAACCAAAATCAAACTTTTTGGCCACAATGCAAAACGATATGTTTGGCGTAAAAGCAACACAGCTCATCACACTCAACACACCATCCTCACCGTGAAACATGGTGGTGGCAGCATCATGGTTTGGGCCTGCTTTTCTTCAGCAGGGACAGGGAAGATGGTTAAAATTGAGGGGAAGATGGATGCAGCCAAATACAGGACCATTCTGGATGAAAACCTGTTGGAGTCTGCAAAAGACCTGAAACTGGGACGGAGATTTATCTTCCAACAAGACAATGATCCCAAACATACAGCAAAATCTACAAAGGAATGGTTCACAAATAAACGTATCCAGGTGTTAGAATGGCCAAGTCAAAGTCCAGACCTGAATCCAATCGAGAATCTGTGGAAAGAGCTGAAAACTGCTGTTCACAAACGCTCTCCATCCAACCTCACTGAGCTCGAGCTGTTTTGCAAGGAAGAATGGGCAAGAATTTCAGTCTCTCGATGTGCAAAACTGATAGAGGCATACCCCAAGCGACTTGCAGCTGTAATCGCAGCAAAAGGTGGCTCTACAAAGTATTAACGCAAGGGGGCCGAATAATTTTGCACGCCCCACTTTTAATTTTTTTATTAGTTAAAAAAGTTTCAAAAATCCAAAAGATTTCGTTCCACTTCACAATTGTGTCTCACTTGTTGGTGATTCTTCACAAAAAAATAAAAATTTTATATCTTTATGTTTGAAGCCTGAAATGTGGCAAAAGGTTAAAAAGTTCAAGGGGGCCGAATACTTTCGCAAGCCACTGTATATCTGCAATTCCTTTAGGCGAGTAGTCCATATTACCTTCCTTAGTTTGTATTTTCTCTATATAGTTGATGGCTTTTTTCTTTTGTAATATTTTTGCCAGATGTTTACTAGGTTTATTTCCCCACTTATATCTTTTTCTTGCAATCCTATTAAAAGCTAATAGGGATAAATTCAGCGCTGACTAACTGACGGGCAAATCAAAAAAGGATAAATGCAAGCAAACACTAAGGTAAATTCAACAACACCTCAAATACATAACAAGAAAGCAAACAGTGCTGCGCAAATATAAAAATGTCCATGAAATAGCAGATTAACAGATAAAGTGAGGAAATGAGACCACCAGTGGACATTCAAGATGACAGGGGATATATCTATAGTGATTGTGATCCCTTCACCGCACATGGATGGCCCCTCACCTGAAATATTCGACCTGAAACAGGTCACACAGCATATACACCATACAATGGGTAAACTGATCCAGGTAGAGGTAGCCTTGTAAATCAGCATTCAGCAAAAGACTGGCACTCAGATCCGAGTGCCGGCTAAACGGCATGTGATCGTAACACAGGCTGATGACCGCGGGTGACGTCATGCGCTCCTGGCCCCCGTACGCGTTACGTCCGTGGGCGGGACATCTTCAGCGTGGGGCGGAATACGCATAGACGACCCGCTTTGTTTATATAAAGCCATAGCAACCGCGATACACCAATCACAGTGCTGATGCAGCAATCACGGGAACACATGAACAAAGCCCGTCGTACTAGCTGCAAGAGATCATGTCATCAGCACAGAAGAACGCTCAGCCCCGACACGGAGTGAAGAACAAATTGGTACAATGTACCTATATGTAATTCCTCAAATCGGAAATTTTAATATAGGCTCATAAAGCTTAAAAGCAAAAACTTAAGCGCAACTTCGGGACCTATAAGTCCTCATAGCATAAAAAATGGCTAGCTTAATGCCCATTTCAAATAGGGGAAAAATAGCAGAAAAATAGCAATGCCAATGCTAAAATCGCATATAAAAACGCATGAAAAAATCACAAAGGAAAAAATAAAAAAGACAGACATCAGACCACGGACATCACCTGGATACGATCACATATACATACTCTATTACAAAAATTACAAAAAGTAACACTATTACAAAATTTAAAATAAACAACATACATATAAAAAATTAAATTATCTATTAGAAATAAAGCAATTTAAATCAAAATCAACATTCATTCCCACTGGGGATAGGACCTTGGTCTCGTAAATCCAGAAGGATTCTCTATGGCTCAGTTGTCTGATATAGTGGCCACCTCTCCAGTGGCGAGGAACTTTTTCTATCCCCCAAAACTTGAGGCATTTAGGGTCCCTCTGATGACAAAGGCGAAAATGTCTAGACACACTATGGGTTTTTACCCCCCGTTTAATATTGCTAATGTGTTTGCCCACTCTAACATGCAATGCTCTTGAGGTGCGGCCCACATACTGGAGGCCACAATCGCACTCCAGCATGTAGACCACCCCCACGGAGGAACACGTAATCAAGCCTTCAATTTGATAATTTCTGTGCGTGACATTTGAAACAAATTCTTTCCGCCTTTTGATATTTTTGCTGGCTTTCCTGCAAGTGGCACATTTTCCACACGCATAAAATCCAGACAGAAAACCAAACAACCTATTAGTCCCTATTTTTGGTGGATCAATGACCCCTGGTGCTAACCGGTCGCGTAAAGAGGGGGTTTTGCGATATATAAACCGTGGGTGCTGGGGGAGAACAGACCCAAGGGTCCGGTCACCTTTTAGAAAAGGCCAGTGTCTAGCTATAATTTGCTCAAGTTTTTTATGCTGAATATTATAATCTAGTATAATACAATAGCTAGTCCCATTATCTTCTACTTTCCCCATAGTAGGGAACTTACTTAGATAGTAAAAAAGACTATTTTTTTTTTTTTAGTCAATAGATATAAGACAGTGTGGGAGTGAGGTGAGTGTGAGAGTGGGGGTTTGTAATTGTTTTGTTTTGCTTCTTGGTTTTTTTTTTTTGTTTTTGTTTTTTGTTTTTTTTTTTGTTTGTTTCTCTCTTCTTAGTGGCTCTATTGGTCCTAAAATATGAAAATATGTTCGTACAACATTAGAGGTCTCAACTCAGCATCAAAAAGGTCACAGGTCCTGTACTCTCTTCATAAACAAAAAGTGGGGGTAATCTTTTTCCAGGAGACGCATTTCCGTACAGACCACGTCCCAAATCTACAAAATAGATTCTACACTACCTGGTATCATGAATCCTTTCGATATTCAAAATCAAAGGGCGTCTCTATAGCAATACATAAAACAATACCTCACCAAATGCTGGAAGAATGGCATAATAAGGATGGAAGAGCAATATTACTCAAACTTATTATATATGGCAAAAAGTATACATTCATTAACATGTATCTACCTAATCAAGGACAATATAAAGCAGGAACACAAATGTTAGAACAGCTTATGGAAAAAGCTGAAGGGATAATAATAATCGGAGGAGATTTTAATTTGGTACTTGATAGGGAAATGGATACTACAGCATCTTCGATAATACAGATGGGCAGAGAGAAGAAAAACTTTTTGGATACGATAGCTAAATACCAGTTGATTGATATATGGAGGGCACTACACCCAACAGATAAGGATTTCACATTTCATTCAATAGTACATAAGACATACCATAGATTAGACTTTTTTTTGATAAACCAAATGGGGATGGCGGTAACTTCATCTTCCGAAAAAGGTAGTTCGATATGGTCAGACCATGCACCCGTATTTTTGGTTTTGGATTTGCTTAAGGGTAGTAACAAGAAAGGGAATTGGAAGCTCAATGATAACTTGCTTCATGATGAGACTTGTGTGATAGAAATAAGGAAGGCAATATCAGACTTCTTACACGATCACAGAGAAGATACTACTTCGCTGCCTATTAAATGGGAAACATTAAAATGTGTAATCCGAGGCCTTTTTATAAAACACGGGGCTAGATTGAAAAAATCAAAAGGTAACAAAATAGCCCAACTATTAAAAGAAATATCCATAATAAAAGCTCAACACAAACAAAATCCAGTACGCGAAATACTAATAGAGTTAACAGAGAAAAAAATAGAATTAAAAACCTTGATTGATGAACAAACCTTACGTATAAGAGATAGTAACCGTGCCCTATACTATCAACTGGGTAACAAACCAAGTAAACTCCTCGCAAGAGCTCTGCGTCATCGGGGCAATATACAGCCTATTGTTAAGATCAGATCGGATAAAGGTAATATGAGATACGACCCAAAAGAGATATTGAGAGAGTTTCAGACTTTTTACACAAAATTATATAATATCCCTAATAATATTACGAATAGAGATTCAAAGAACATCCAACAAAATATAGAACAATACATGAGAGAAACAGCACTCCCTGTATTAGCTCCGACAGATAGAGTACAACTAGATCAGGACTTCTCAGAGATAGAAATACAAAATGTAATTGATGCATTAGTACCAGGGAAAAGTCCAGGCCCTGACGGTTTTACTCCGAGATTCTATAAAACATTTAAAAAAGAACTTGTCCCAATTATGAGACAGACATTTAATGCAATATCTACACTACAGCCTCTTGTTCCACAAAGTATGCAGGCCTATATTTCACGTATACCTAAACCAGAAAAAGATCATACTCTATGTGGAAATTATAGACCTATCTCTCTAATAAACATTGACCTAAGAGTGTATGCTAAAATAATTGCCAATAGACTTGCCCCATTAATGCCCGTGTCCATACACTTAGATCAATTGGGCTTTATAGAGGGGAGAGAAGCAAGGGATAACACTCTAAAAACACTCACATTGGTGGAGCATGTAAAAAGGAGCTCCATCCCATCCTGTCTATTGGCGATTGATGCTGAGAAAGCATTTGACAGGGTGGGATGGAGTTTCCTCAGAGAGACCCTTATACAGTGGGGAATAGGTCCCATACTTTTGGACAAAATAATGGCCCTATACAAAAATCCTACAGCGAGGATACGAGCAAATAGCGACTTATCGGAGATAGTTCCCATAACAAACGGAACCCGTCAGGGCTGCCCGCTATCCCCAATACTGTATACATTAGTGATGGAGCATTTATTAATAGCGATTCGGAAAAATACAGATATACAGGCAATTAAAGTAGGAGATAAGGTGTATAAAATGTCTGTATACGCAGACGATATATTACTATATATCACAAATCCATTGATATCAATACCAAATTTGATAACTGAATTTAACCGATTTGGTATATTGAGTAATTTTAAAGTAAATTATAGTAAATCTGAGGCTCTGAGTATTAATTTACCGAACGCTATGGTGGAACTCCTTAAAAAAGATTTCTCATTTAAATGGCAAGAGAACACAATTAAATATTTGGGTACCTATATCCCTTCTGATCTAGATAAGTTACAGGAGTATAATTATGTCCCAATGGTACAAAAAATTACGAGAACATTACAACAATATGAAAAGGGGATGTTCTCCTGGATGGGTAGAATAAATATAATAAAGATGGATATACTGCCCAAAATATTATATATATCCTTCAAGCAATACCTATTTTTCCCTCAACAAATACTCTGGTCAAATTGCATAGAATAATAGGAAGATTTGTCTGGGGAGGCAAGACACCCAGGATTAAAAGAACGGTGTTAATTAAAACAAAAGAAGATGGTGGCCTTGCCCTCCCAGATATAGATACGTACCTCAGAGCAATAATGATAACCAGAATAGTAGACTGGTTTCACAACAGAAATAATAAACAGTGGGTGGAGCTCGAAGAGGAGATTACAGCTTTTAAGTTAAAATCACTCCCTTGGATTAAAAAAACGCAAAGACCACTGGAGAGGGAGATGCCCTCCCTAGTGGTATCAACATTAAAAGCTTGGGATAACCTAATAAAAAGAAAGATTGGATCTACTTATAGAGGCCCAATGACCCCACTATTCAGCAATCCAGAGTTCCCACTGACACTCGAAGCTAAAACATTTCTCAAATGGAAAAGAAGCGGGGACACTAGGATAATAGAAAAGATGGAAGAGAATAAACTCCTCCCATTGGAAAAATTGGGGTTAGAACACAGAAATAAATGGATGCAATACGGTCTGCTCCAGAAGTATATAGAGTCTTTAACAAGAGAATCCATAATAGATAGGCCTTTGACAAATTTGGAGAAAATCTTCTTGCAAGAACTTAGACCTACCCATGTCTTATCTAAGATTTACAAATATTTAATTTCAGAAAATAATAGACAGACGTTACCATATATTAAAAAATGGGAACTAGAGTTGGGAATAGAATTTCCTAGAGAAATGTGGGGAAAAGCAATTATAGCGACTCATAAACTCTCAATATCGACCAAACATCAGGAAAGAAACTACAAAATTTTAGCTAGATGGTATAGATGCCCTGTGGATCTACATAAAATGAATCTGGACAACACAGACATCTGCTGGAGATGTCACTTAACCCAGGGCACAATGTCACATATTTGGTATTATTGCTCAGAAATCCAACCATTCTGGCAAAAAATATTTGAAATTTTTAGAGCACTGACGGGGACCAACCTGTATCCAGAAATACAAATAGCAGTGTTATCCATGATCCCTGGATCAGTAAAGAATATAAAAAAAGGAATTTTGAAATACTTTTTGACAGCAGCCCGGACGGTTATAGCTAGAAAATGGAAAAACACACTTGCGCCGTCTGTTAAGGAATGGGAGTGTGAGATGATGGAGATGCGTACCCTGGAAGAAAGAATGACAATAGAAGAAGGGTTAAAAAAACAAACATTAAATGTATGGGCAAGATGGGAGGAGTTTAGAGTCTCATCGAGACTTTTGAGGACAATATAAAAATAATAAAGAATATAATTGGAAGAGATCCCTCTCTATAGGGTCTCCTTTTTTTTTTTTTTTTTTTTTTTTTTTGTGTATGAATGGGTATGAATGCGGGTAAGTGAGGGGGGGGGGGGGGCAAATAGTTTTTTTTTTTTTTTTTTTTTTTTTTTATCCTTAGATATAAGTTCTACATCCTTGATTTAAAAGTATGAAGATACAAAATGAAAATAGAATTTGAATGATGTTCGGATAAAAAGGATAAAACTGCTTTATTATCTGGATGTATTTTAACTGGATAAATGTGTTATTGAAAATGTTTTGATAAATAAAAATTGTTAAACATTATCTTCTACTTTCCGTGGGCTTAACCCTATCCGCCACAATAGTGTTCCTATCAATCAACAGTACTTTAGCGATTTTGGAGTTCACCATAGCTTGCGTATACCCTTTCTCTTTTAACCTAGTAGCCAAGACCTGTGACTGTGATAAGAAGTCATCATCTGAGGTACAATTACGACGCAAACGGATAAATTGGCCTCTTGCAATATTGCAAAGCCATGACTTGTGATGGCAACTAGTCAGCGGAATGTAAGCATTCCTATCCGTTGCTTTAAAGTGATTTCTGATTTGGAAGCCCACCTCTCCTTTAAAAATTTCCAGGTCTAAGAATGTGATCTGTTGCTGGTTTATCGTCCATGTTAGCTCAATATTTTTATTATTATCATTCAGCTTATCCATAAAGACTTGAAGACTCAATAAATCACCTTCCCACACCATGATTAAATCATCGATGTACCTTCTGTAGCACAATAATTGCGATGGGGGGTCATGAAATATGGTATCTTCCTCCCAGTGGGCCATGAAAAGGTTGGCCACACTGGGAGCAAACCTAGCCCCCATAGCCACCCCACGTGTCTGCAGAAAGTAATCACCATTAAACCAGAAATAATTATTCAACAAACAGAAATCTCAGACTTTCTAGTAGGAAGGAAATATGGTCACTTGGGATATCAGTGGCTGTCAAAGCCCATTTAACAGAATCCAAGGCCTGTTTATGATCAATAATTGTATATAAAGAGCCAACATCTGCAGTAATCAGTATACTGGACGGAGTACATGGGAGGGTGGATAGAATTTGAAGAATTTGTTTAGTGTCACGTAAAAATGCTTTGGTTTTTATGACAAGTGGCTGAAGAAAAAAATCAAGATATTGGCCTAGCCTCGAGGTGACGGAATCAATTCCGTTCACGATTGGGCGACCAGGTGGATGTTCAGGATTTTTATGTAGTTTTGATAAAATATAAATTATTGGGGTCCTACAATAGAATGGATCCAGATAAGCCGCCTCCTTAGGATTCAAAATTCCCTTGCTTTTACCTTTTTCTACTAAGGAGTGTAGGTTATTCTTAAAAGTCAACATAGGGTCACCCCTCAATAATTGATAGGTGTTCCGATCATTCAATAATTTTACCATTTCAGCCTGATAATACGCTTTACTCAGCACAACCAACTCACCACCCTTGTCCGCTGGCCGGATCACTATATCCTTCCTTTGCTCCAGGGAGGATATGCCTCTTTTAATGGCTTGAGAGTCTCTAGCCTTCTTGATCTTGAGTTGATCCAGATCATGACACACCATGTTCCTAAATACTTCCAAATGCCTATTATCACTGCATAAGGGATTGAAAACAGATCGATTACGAAGGTTGGAGTGCCTGGAGGTAGTATCCAATTGGGGAGTGATCCACTGTGCCGGATTGGAGAGAAAATATTTCTTGATATTTAAATTGCGAATATATTTCTGTATATTGATATAGGCTTGAAATTTATTTAAATTGCGAATTGGGGCAAACTTCAAACCTCTATCAAGGACTAATGTGTCATCAGTAGTAAGGGGGGTACCGCTCAGATTGAAAATCCCGGTACCTAATGGGGTCTTAACCTTTTGGACTCTTCGTCCCCCCCTACACCCTCTCTGTGTTTTCTTTTTAGACTGCCTTGATGTTTTCTTGATTCTTGGGGACCTTTCCTTTGGTCTTGAGGACTCGCGTATCCCGCAGAGTCTCTCACCCACACGGGAGTCTGTGGAGGTCCCCTCCAGGGGGTCCTCTCTTGACCTAAAAAATTATCCTGATTATATTGCTGGTCCTCCTGGAGGTTCTGCAAGGGGGCATAATTATTAGAAGTGTGGACTGGTGCCCCTCTGTGTGTAAAATTGCCTCTTCCTTGGGACCTGCCTCTTCCCCTCATTGGCACTGTTTGCCAAGTATAATTATCTGAATAAGGGGGGCGATCGTCATAATTATTGGCAAGTGGGGCTGGATAGGGACGTTGATTACTCCTACCCCGGCCACGTTTATTAGTCCTAGGGGAACCATAACCTCCCCTTCTAGGTGTATCTCGCATAATGGATACATTTTGAGACTGTTGAGGTAAGGGTATGGGTGCTTCATAGCTAGAATGACCTTGAGAGGGCATATTCATTCCTGATACTGGGATATTGACTTCTGTTCTCTCAGGGTTATTTACTGATATTGTATCCTGGGTTTGCCATTTAAAGATTAATCTCCCTTCAAAATCTTTAACGTCACGCAGGAATTTTTTCCTCTTTTTATCACGTATTTCCTTATCCCATTTGATAAGTTTAGAATTGAGTTCACCAGATAATTGAAGGAATTCGCTAGAGTCTTTGAAATTCTCAATACGGTCAGTGATTTCTTTGATCTGATTCTCCAGCTGCTTCTTTTTCCTCTGTTTGTGGGAAAGCAACAGACGGAGAAGATCAAAGCTTTTATCCACAAAAAAATTACACCATTCAGTGTTAGACTCATTATCGGTTAACCCATCATTAGGAGGTAATTCCCACCTCAGACGCCTGGGAACAATATTAGCAGATAAATATTGTTCAAAGGATACAATATCCCACCAGGTCTTGATCTTCTTTTCAAAAAGATGACCAAGCTTCCTAAAGGCAAAACTAAGGTCATCAAGCTGGGAGTTAATTGCGTCCCTTGAAAAAACTTCAGTTAAACAGATCCGAGTGCCGGCTAAACGGCGTGTGATCGTAACACAGGCTGATGACCGCGGGTGACGTCATGCGCTCCTGGCCCCCGTACGCGTTACGTCCGTTGGCGGGACTTCTTCAGCGTGGGGCGGGATACACATAGACGACCCGCTTTGTTTATATAAAGCCATAGCAACCGCGATACACCAATCACAGTGCTGATGCAGCAATCACGGGATAGTTTCATGATCTAATAATACTTTTAGCTCAGCTCTTTTATTTATTACCTTTTGATATAACTCTTGGTGGCGGGCTGGATGTTTTTTTATGTTCTTGTTCGGCTTTGCCTAGTTCATCCGATAATCTACGTATTTTCTCAGTTCTCTCCTTTTTTTTCCGTGATCCTAATTCGATCAGGATCTCCCTAATGTATGCCTTATGAGCCTCCCACAAGGTGGACCCCGATACTTCTCCTGTGTCATTTAATGAGAAATAATTTTCAAGTTCCCTTGCTACCAATACGGAGCCTTCCTCGTCTCGGATCAACTCTTCATTCAGGCGCCATCCAACACGTTGGCCTAATTTCCCTGGCACTATCATTTTCATCCTCACCGGGGCATGGTCCAAAAATGTAGAAATTTCTATCTTGGAGTCTATCACCTTATCTATGTCCCTGTGTTCTACAAAAATGTAATCTATCCTAGAGTAGGACCCGTGCACGGGGGAGTAAAACGTAAAATTGTGTGTTTTAGGATGTTGAATCCTCCAAATATCAACCAATTGACTGGCATACAGTTTTTGTTTAAACTCTTTTAATTGTACGTGAGTAGTCTCCCGCGCACGGGTCCTACAATCAAGACCTGGTGTCATACAGAAATTCATATCTCCCATCATAATCGTATGTCCTTTCCTGAAGTCCCTCAACTTTGCCAAGATATTTTTAAGATATTTCGTCTGATTTTTATTGGGGGCATAAATATTTGCCATTGTAAATTCCTCTTCGCCTAATTTCCCCTTTAACCACTTGACGACCGCCTCACGCTGATATACGTCAGCAGAATGGCACGGGCAGGCAAAATCACGTACCTGGTACGTGATTGCCTTCCCGCGGGCGGGGGGTCTGATCGGACCCCCCCCCGGTGCCAGAGGCGGTCGCCATTTGTTCCCGGGCGATGAAAGGTGAGGGGGAGGCCATCTATTCATGGCCACCCCCTCCCGATCGCTCCCGGCGAATGAAAATCCTTCCTCTGCCTCTGTAATGTAAACAGAGGGAGAGGAAGTGATGTCATCTCTCCTCGTGTCGGTCTTTTCGATCGCCGAGGAGAGAAGACATCAAGTAAGTGCACCAACACTACACTTTCAGTAGAACACGCAGGCACACTTTTCACCCCCCAGTCACCCCTCGATCAACCCCCCGATCACCCCCCTGTACCCCCTGTCACAGTGAAACCAATAGCAGTTTTTCTTTTTGCATTGGTGTCAGTTTGTGACAGTTATAAGTGTTAGGGCAGTTAGGGTTAGCCCCCTTTAGGTCTGGGGTACCCCCTTTAGGTCCAGGGTACCCCCCTAACCCCCCTAATAAAGGTTAACCCCTTGATCACCCCCCGTCACCAGTGTCGCTAAGCGATCATTTTTCTGATCGCTGTATTAGTGACACAGGTGACGCTAGTTAGGGAGGTAAGTATATAGGTTCGCTGTCAGGGTTTTACAGCGACAGGGACCCTCATATACTACCTACTAAAGGTTTTAACCCCCTGATTGCCCCCTAGTTAACCCTTTCACCAGCAATCACCGTATAAGTGTTACGGGTGACGCTGGTTAGTTAGTTTGTTTTTCATAGTTTATTATAGTTTTAGGGCACCCGCCCTTTATTACCTTATAAAGGTTTAACCCCCTAATTACCCGGCGGTGATATAAGTTACGCTTTTAGGATCAGATAAGGTCTGCGTCTCCCCAGGCAGCGTCAGGTTAGCGCCAGTACCACTAACACCCACGCACGCAGCATACACCTCCCTTAGTGCTATAGTATCTGAACGGATCGATATCTGATCCGATCAGATCTATACTAGTGTCCCCAGCAGTTTAGGGTTCCCATAAACACAGTGTTAGCGGGATCAGCCCAGATACCTGCTAGCACCTGCGTTTTGCCCCTTGGCCCAGCCCTGCCCAGCACACCCAAGTGCAGTATCGATCGATCACTGACACTTACAAAACACTAAGCACACATAACTGCAGCGTTCGCAGAGTCAGGCCTGATCCCTGCGATCGCTAACAGTTTTTTGGTAGCGTTTTGATACAGTCGCTAACAGTCAGGAGCTTTTTTGCCTGTGAGTCTCACTAGTGTACCCCTACATTTAGAGCCCAAAATGGCAAATCGAAGGTACACTAGTGAAGAGGCCTACACGTTTCTGAGCAAGACAGATAGTGAAGAGGAAGTCACTCATCTGTCAGATTCAGGCTCAGAATACGATCCTGTAGAGGACAGCGGCTCCATGACAGATAGCTCTGACGACAGAGTTGTGGTCCCTGCTAAGGTCAGGCGTACCAGACCCCAAACTTCTTCTTCTGTCCTTGAAGTGCAAGAACCGCAGGTCCCTCCTATGGTGCAGAAAAGTACTAGCGCTGCTTTTCCTTCTGGTGAACTGGCAAGCACCAGCGGCCTACTACACCCTGGTCGTATATCCAGCACTGCAGTATCACGTGGTGACGTGGTGAGTCCCATAAGTGCAGTTCAAGCTGGTGAGGTGGCAAGCACTAGTAGTGTCCCACTGCCACCAAGAAGACAAAGACAGGCCCGTCGTGCCCATGGTGCCCTTCCTGCTGCATTCGTCAATCCGAATTGGGAACCCACCACTTCTGCAGCACCCGTACTTCCCCCATTCACTGGCCAACCCGGAATTCAGGTGGAAACAGTTGATTTTACGCCACTGGAGTTTTATTCGCTGTTTTTCACCGAAGATCTCTATAGATCTATTGTGGACCAAAGCAATTTGTACGCTGGTCAACACATCGCCACTATTCCCCAGTCCTCCCTTGCCAGAGATTGGAAACCAATTACGGTTTCCGAATTTAAGCTCTTTCTGGCTCTTTCCCTCAACATGGGCATAAATAAAAAGAGTAAGTTGCGGTCATATTGGTCCACTGACCCAATTTACCATATGCTGGTGTTCTCTGCCTCCATGACCAGGGCACGATACGAGCAGATTTTACGGTTCATGCACTTCAATGACAATGAACTCTGTCGTCCTCGTGGAGACCCTGAATACGATCGGCTCTTCAAAATTCGGCCCCTCGTAAACCACTCCATCCAACGTTTTGCAGACTTGTTTACTCCCCATCAAGTTGTCTGCGTTGATGAGTCCCTGATTAAATTTTCAGGCCGCTTGTCATTCAAACAGTACCTTCCCAGCAAGCGTGCCAGATACGGGGTCAAGATGTATGAGCTCCGTGACAGGGCCACAGGCTATAAATGTAGTTTTATGGTTTACGAGGGCAAAGATAGTCACGTAGAGCCGACAAACTGCCCTGACTACATAGGAAGCGCTGGCAAGACTTGGTGTCACCCTTATTCGGAAAGGAGTACCACTTGTACGTGGACAATTATTACACGAGCCTGACACTTTTTAGCCACCTTTTTGATCATCAGATTGGAGCATGTGGCACCGTGCGACCTAATCGCCAGGGCTTTCCCGAGGGGCTTGTAGATTCCCGTCTTGGGCTGGGGGAGAGAGCCTGCTTGCAGTGTAATAACTTGCTTGCTATGAAGTGGAGGGACAATAAGAATGTTTTCGTTCTTACCTCCCTTCATGCAGACACGATGGTCCAAATTACTACGGCGACTGGTGTTGTGGAGAAACCCCTCTGTGTCCACGAATATAAACAAAATATGGGAGGGGTGGGCCTCAACGACCAGTTTTTGGCGCCGTACCTAGTTGCCCGTAAGGCCAGACGCTGGTACAAAAAAGTGTCTGTTTATTTATTTCAATTAGCTTTGCTGAATGCTTATGTGCTATACAGAGCTTCAGGACGGACTGGATCCTTCCTTGAATTCCAGGAAGAGATCGTCAGAGCCCTTCTGTATCCAGACGGTGCTCCACCTCACCTTCCCCAACCAAATGCAGTAAGCCGGCTGCATGAGAGGCATTTTCAATATGTCCTCCTGAGTACCCCTACCCAACGAGCCCCCCAAAAAAGATGTTGTGTCTGCAGCAAGCGCGGATTTAGCCGTGACACCCGGTATTATTGTCCCTTCTGTCCTGACAATCCTGGTCTTTGCATTGGTGAATGTTTTGAACGCTACTATACACTAGTGGAGTATTAGCGTAGGGTACAGCACTGCACAGACTAGGAAGCACTTTCACAGGGTCTCCCAAGATGCCATCGCAAGTTACAAAAAAAGTGTAAAAAAAAACAAAAAAAGTAAAAAAAAAGAAAAAAACACAAAAAAAATATAAAATAAAAAAACCAAAAATAGTTGTTGTTTTATTGTTCTCTCTCTATTCTCTTTCTATTGTTCTGCTCAGAATCATATCATTCAGCTGCAGAGTGGATTTATTTATCTTGACAGCAACAGCGTTTGCTCCCACGATACATAAAGCCGTGACTCCAGTGCTGTCGGAGGTGATTTCACCACCACAGTTACATACTTCAGCATATATGCCGAAGCGTGGGGGCAGCAGTGGGTGGAGGAGCGATTTGCTCCTGCCTTTTGCGGGAGGATGCCCCCATGCTTCGGCATATATAAACGGTGCATGTATGCCCATCATTAGAAGTGGGTGGATGAAGGGAGGTATTCTAATGGTGGGCATACCCACCGATCAATATCTTTTTTTTGTTCAGCCCCCAGGCTGCATGAAAAAAAAGTTTACAATATATGCCCAACAAGGACCAGCAACGTACTGGTATGTTGCTGGACTTTGAGTGATTATACCAGAATGATGCCTGCAGGTTTAGGTATCATCTTGGTATCATTCTTTTCAGCCAGCAGTCGGCTTTCATGTAAATGCAATCCTAGCGGCTAATTAGCCTTTAGACTGCTTTTACAAGCAGTGGGAAGGAATGCCCCCCACCGTCTTCCTTGTTTTTCTCTGGCTCTCCTGTCCCAACAGGGAACCTAAAAATGCAGCCGGTGATTCAGCCAGCTGACCATAGAGCTGATCAGAGACCAGAATGGCTCCAAACATCTCTATGGCTTAAGAAACCGGGAGCTACGAGCATTTCATTACTTAGATTTCGCCGGATGTAAACAGCGCCATTGGGAAATTGGGAAAGCATTTTATCACACCGATCTGGGTGTGGTCAGATGCCTTGAGGGCAGAGGAGAGATCTAGGGTCTAATAGACCCCAATTTTTTCAAAAAAGAGTACCTGTCACTACCTATTGCTATCATAGGGGATATTTACATTCCCTGAGATAACAATAAAAATGATTAAAAAAAATAAAAATGAAAGGAACTGTTTAAAAATAAGATAAAAAAGCAAAAAAATAATAAAGAAAAAAAAAAAAGCACTCCTGTCCCCCCCTGCTCTCACGCAAAGGCGAACGCATGCGTCGGTCTGGCGTCAAATGTAAACAGCAATTGCACCATACATGTGAGGTATCACCGCGAAGGTCAGATCGAGGGCAGTAATTTTAGCAGTAGACCTCCTCTATAAATCTAAAGTGGTAACCTGTAAAGGCTTTTAAAGGCTTTTAAAAATGTATTTAGTTTGTCGCCACTGCACGTTTGTGCGCAATTTTAAAGCATGTCATGTTTGGTATCCATGTACTCAGCCTAAGATCATCTTTTTCATCTCATCAAACATTTGGGCAATATAGTGTGTTTTAGTGCATTAAAATTTTAAAAAGTGTGTTTTTTCCCCAAAAAATGCGTTTGAAAATCGCTGCGCAAATACTGTGTGGAAAAAAAAATGAAGCACCCACCATTTTAATCTGTAGGGCATTTGCTTTAAAAAATATATAATGTTTGGGGGTTCAAAGTAATTTTCTTGCAAAAAAAATTATTTTTTTCATGTAAACAAAAAGTGTCAGAAAGGGCTTTGTCTTCAAGTGGTTAGAAGAGTGGCTGATGTGTGACATAAGCATCTAAATGTTGTGCATAAAATGCCAGGACAGTTCAAAACCCCCCCAAATGACCCCATTTTGGAAAGTAGACATCCCAAGCTGTTTGCTGAGAGTCATGTCGAGTCCATGGAATATTTTATATTGTGACACAAGTTGCGGGAAAAAGACAATTTTTTTTTTTTTTGCACAAAGTTGTCACTAAATAATATATATCTCAAACATGCCATGGGAATATGTGAAATTACACCAGAAATAAATTCTGTTGCTTCTCCTGAGTACGGGGATACCACATGTGTGAGACTTTTTGGGAGCCTATCCGCATACAGGACCCCGAAAACCAAGCACCGCCTTCAGGCTTTCTAAGGGCGTAAATTTTTGATTTCACTCTTCACTTCCTATCACAGTTTCAGAGGCCATGGAATGCCCAGATGGCATAAACCACCCCCCCCCCCCAAATGACCCCATTTTGGAAAATAGACACCCGAAGCTATTTGCTGAGAGGTATAGTGAGTATTTTGAAGACCTCACTTTTTGTCACAAACTTTTGAAAATTGATACATTTTTCTTGTCTTTCTTCATTTTCAAAAACAAATGAGAGCTGCAAAATACTCACCATGCCTCTCAGCAAATAGCTTGGGGTGTCTACTTTCCAAAATGGGGTCATTTTGGGGGGTTTTGTGCTATCTTGACATTTTATGGCCTTCGAAACTGTGATAGGTAGTGAGGAGTGAAATCAAAAATTTACGCCCTTAGAAATCCTGAAGGCGGTGATTGAATTTCGGGGCCCCGTATGAAGCTAGGCTCCCAAAAAGTGCCACACATGTGGTATCCCCGTACTCAGGAGAAGCAGCAGAATGTATTTTGGGGTGTAATTCCACATATGCCCATGGTATGTTTGAGCAATATATCATTTAGTGACAACTTTGTGCAAAAAAAAAAAAAAATTGTCACTTTCCCGCAACTTGTGTCAAAATATAAAATATTCCATGGACTCAACATGCCTCTCAGCAAACAGCTTGGGGTGTCTACCTTCCAAAATGGGGTCATTTGGGGGGGTTTGTGCAGATGGCATTTTGGCATTTTATTGTGCAGATGGCATTTTGGCATTTTATGGTCTTCAAAACTGTGATAGGTAGTGAGGAGTGAAATCACAACTTTACGCCCTTAGAAATCCTGAAGGCGGTGCTTGGTTTTCGGGGCCCCGTACGCGACTAGGCTCCCAAAAAGTCCCACACATGTGGTATCCCCGTACTCAGGAGCATCAGCAGAATGTATTTTGGTGTGCAATTTCACATATGCCCATGGCCTGTGTGAGTAATATATCATTTAGTGACAACTTTGTGCAAAAAAAAAACAATTTGTCACATTCCCGCAACTTGTGTCAAAAAATAAAATATTCCATGGACTAAACATGCCTCTCAGCAAATAGCTTGGAGTGTCTACTTTCCAAAATGGGGTCATTTGGGGGGGGGGGGGGTTGTGCCATCTGGGCATTTTATGGCCTTCAAAACTGTAATAGGTAGTGAGGAGTGAAATCAAAAATTTACGCCCTTAGAAATCCTGAAGGCAGTGATTGGTTTTCAGGGCCCCGTACGCAGCTAGGCTCCCAAAAAGTCCCACACATGTGGTGTCCCCGTACTCAGGAGAAGCAGCTGAATGTATTTTGGGGTGCAATTCCACATATGCCCATGGCCTGTGTGAGCAATATATCATTTAGTGACAACTTTTTGTAAATTTTTTTTTTGTTATTATTTAATCACTTGGGACAAAAAAAATAAGTATTCAATGGGCTCAACATGCCTCTCAGCAATTTCCTTGGGGTGTCTACTTTCCAAAATGGGGTCATTTGGGGGGGGGGGTTGTACTGCCCTGCAATTTTAGCACCTCAAAAATGACATAGGCAGTCATAAACTAAAAGCTGTGTAAATTCCAGAAAATGTACCCTAGTTTGTAGACGCTATTACTTTTGCGCAAACCAATAAATATATGCTTATTGACTTTTTTTCACCAAAGACATGTGGCCGAATACATTTTGGCCTAAATGTATGACTAAAATTAAGTTTATTGGATTTTTTTTATAACAAAAAGTAGAAAATATAATTTTTTTTCAAAATTTTCAGTCTTTTTCCATTTATAGCGCAAAAAATAAAAACGGCAGAGGTGATCAAATACCATCAAAAGAAAGCTCTATTTGTGGGAAGAAAAGGACGCAAATTTCGTTTGGGTACAGCATTGCATGACCGCGCAATTAGCAGTTAAAGCGACGCAGTGCCAAATTGGAAAAAGTCCTCTGGTCTTTAGGCAGCCAAATGGTCCGGGGCTGAAGTGGTTAAAAACAGGAATCTGCCTTCTGGGTCAGTCAACCTATCATCCAGTACGAAATGGGTTCCATTTGCGAACCCAATTGCCATCCCCCTCGCTCTTTTAGTGACTGTGTCCCCATAATACCATACCGGAAAGTCCCTAGATGACAGATTCACGTTTGACTCATGGGAAATATGTGTCTCTTGAAGGAAAACCACTTCCACCCCATTAAGCTCTTTCATTATCGTATGTTTCTTACTGGGAGTATTCAATCCCCTAACGTTGTAGGTCATAAAATTAATTGTTGTCATCTCTTTAATCCTAAATTCCTATCTAAACCTTGTTTATTTGCTCTATATCAAAGTTTAACCGTTTTTACGGACATTGTAGCAGAGGTATACCCCCTCCGCATCCTCCCTATTCCTCCCATCCTCCCCACCTACATCGAGTATTGGGGAGAAGATTTTTCCTATGACCTTCCTCAAATCTTCCCCCCTTCTTTCCGGTACCGAGCGTATTCTCAAATTTTGCCTTTTGTTTCTGTTTTCTTGGTCCTCTAGCCTATAAAGGAGTTTAGCCTGGTTTTGTTGTATACTTTTAACTTGATCTTTAAGAGCACAAATCTCCAGGGCTTGTGTGTCCATTGTTTCCTCTGCCAATTCTGGCCAGCAGGTGTCCCAGGTCAGATCTCAGCATGTTTATCTCAGTTTTAATAGAATTTTCCAGTCTCGTAAACATTGCCAGGATTTCTCCTTTTGTGGGGAGTTGGGCCTCAGTCTTTTGGTCTTCCAATCTAGTTGATTCTAGTTCGCTTTCAGTTGCTAAGTCCTTTTTGGACTGATTTGGGGTAAATTCTTTCCTCTCCTCGGATCCCTTCTTCTTATGTGCTTTACCTTGCTTTGGGGGCTCTGAGTTGATGTTATTTGGGCTGGGCCCCTGGGCCAGGTACTGTTTAATTGTGCTCCCCGAGGTGTTATCTTTTGGGGTTTTGGGTGCCCCCCCCTAGTGGCTTTAGACAAGGATTTACTCATGGTGAATCAGCAGACCCCCCTGTAATATAGGTATCAGGTCCTGGTTCTTTTACAAGTTTAATAGGTTCTCTGTTCCCATATAATGGTACCTGCAGTCCTTTACACCAGGGTCCTATTCTGGGCCTGCCCTTGCCTCCTTTCTTATCCACAGTCCCCTCCAACGTCCCCCTAAAGGGATACCGAGTATATTGCTACAAACAGAGAGATTCAGTAATTCAAAAGTTCAGCAGTTCAACAATTCAGGCTGTGACTATTCAGCCAATCCTCCCCTCGACCATCCCTATTTAAATAGCATACTCCTGATTACTTTCAGTGAACCCGTAACACCGGACTGGAGACATTACTTACAGCATATACACTTCCTGAGCATACCTTCATATTCTGATCTTCACACTGTGGGATTGATCCGCTCTTACCTCTCTCTCCAGGGGTGTCAGACATCCACGCTGTACTTACAGCAGACCTTTCGGTGGAGCAAGGAGGTTTCTCCTTCCATGGCGCAGCAGTTGTCTACTCAACCCTTCTTCCGCGCTCTGCCTCAAGAATCTGAGACAGAGCCGCTATGGACGGGATCCCAGGGGGGAGGGGGGACGCTGGTCCCGCTCTGTGTGCCTCACCACCCACACCGCACGATACCAGCCCCGCGCTCCGCTGTGTGGATCGGTGTTCCCAGAGCTTCATAGAGCCAGAATGTATCAGACGGGATGAGACCTCAGCCCCGGCTCCTCTCCTCCACTTCTCATTTCCGCCGTAGCTTCCGCAGCGGCGCTCACCGTCCAGCCGGCCAGCACACCCAGGTTCCTCCCTCCCCGTCTGACGCCATCTCACGTCATCCCCACCAAATGTTTACATCTTGACCTTCAAATATTTGGCATGCCCTGGTGAATGCAATCAATTCTGCAGCTTGTACCGATTGATATGGGATAGGTTTTGCCTCAAGTATGACATCTGGAAGTTGCACAACCGCTAATCCTGCATTATATGTGTGATCATTTGGCCTAGAACAAGATCCATCCACATACACATTTTGCACATTTGGCAAAGCAGTCAGGTCTGGGAGATGTGTCTTGGTGAATGAGATTGGTGCAATCATGTTGTGGCACCACCTCATCCTGCTCTCCTTTTAATCCTAGCAGGGCATTTAAAATTGGAGCTGGGCCTGCATTAGGGGAAGCATATTTAATATGCAATTTTGGATTTGACAACAGTATCACTTCATACCTGCTCAACCTTTGGGCGAACATGTGTTGCGTATGTATATTCCTCAGTAATGTGGACACATTATGAGTAGTATACAAGGTAGTATCATGGCCCATAGTGAAAGTTGCAGCCATCTCGAACAACATAGCACAAGGCGCTAAAGCTCTGAAACATGCGGGCATGCCCTGAACTGGTACCGGTACCACCTTTGAAAAAAAAGCAACAGGGCGAAGCTTGCCTCCATGCTCCTGAGCGAGGACACCTGCCATCGTTGTACAATTTTCCCTGGCATACAAATAAAACATCACATTATAATTGGGAAGGCCGAATCCTGGGGCTGTGACCATAGCATTTTTCAAATACACAAAAGCATTACACATTTCATCCGTCCATTTAACAAGTGTCTGGCATATCTGAACCTGTGGCCTGTCTCAGGAGATTGTCATAGTAAGAGCAGTCAGGTATCCTTTGGCGGCAGTAACCAATCATACCTAGGAATGTGAGCATGTCCTTCCTGTTAAGTGGGCGGGGCAGACCCATCAGAGCCGTAGCTCTTTTATGACTGACTCTTCTTTCTCCTTTTGTGAGAACAAACCCTAGATATTCAACTGTTTTCTGACACCATTGCAACTTTTTCTTTGACACTTTATGACCACTTTCAAAAGAAATTTCAAAAGATTTCTCCCATCCTCCAGGGCGGCCTCCCTTGTCAAGCTGCAGAGTAGCAGATCATCCGCGTACTGCAGCAAGACTGAACCATGTTCAGGTGTCCAAGCTCTAAGAGTGGTTTGGAGGACAATAGAATAGACAACAGGTGAGTCTATATAGCCCTGGGGCAATCTACACCAGGTCAGCATCCGATTTTTAAATCAGAATGCGAAGAGTGGTTGTGTTTCCCTGTATTATCCAGGCTGTTCTACACCGGCTATTCACAGGCGCTATCCCACTACTGATCAGCACGTTTTTTTTTTAAAGTTTTGGTGAGTTTTGGTGAAATTAAAACTTAACTTTTCATAAACGTCACATATACATATTAATCTAAATGGATACACATTTTTATAGCTAAAATGGTGGACAGCAAGCTAAAATATCCCTACACAATCCACACCCAGAATGTTAAGCAGTATATCACTCAGGATAAAAATCAAATAGCAACCATAGTTGTTTTTTTTTTATTAAAACAATAAACATAAATTGAACACAGGTATGTATTCAGAACCCTTCAAGCAAATTACTCAAAAGGGTGAGACTGCTCTCTTTGTCTGTGAGGGCTCCACCCTCTCCCTTTACTTTTAGCATGGGTTCACACTATTGCTATGTCAGACATTGCATGTGATTTGCACCACATTGCTGTGGAATATGGAATGCGAATTCAGCCATACAGTTGTATGGCTGAACTTGCATTGAATTTGCACGAAAATGGTGCAGGAAACTTTTTTTCCCCCGAACTGGAATCAGATTGCATGAGTGATCACACCCATGTGATCTGCCTCCTGTCCAAATTCACAGTTCTCACTGCAATCTGCATACTGATCTGGGGGTGGTCATTAACTTTCTATTGACACCCGCAGCAGTTCGCAGAGAGCAGTGTGAACTGCCTGTGAAGGAGATGAGATGCGGGAACCGCTAATGGATTTGCGCTGGTTCCCTCATCACAATAGTGTGAACCTAGGGCTTAGTGTGGCAAGTCTGTAGATCCCACCTCATGCATATCAGTCTATATGTCTTCATCAGCATCAACTGAATTAGGCACACATAGTTCTTGGGGGGAACTACAGCCAGAAAAGTGCCATTAGGTCTATTTTGCATTGCACTGACAATGGAAATAGTATAAAGATTTGCACCACAGCTAGAAAGTCCATTTGAACAGACCACCTTGTTTGAGAGATTGAGCAGGCATTTAGCATCTAAAAAAAATAGGTTTTTTTTGTGTGTGCTGACAATGGAAACAGCACACTGTTTTGCAACACAGCTAGAAAGCCTTTTTAGACAAACTGCAATTTCTGAGCAATTGAGCAGGCATTTCACATTAGGAAATAGAGAGCATCTTTTTTAGAAAATGAAGATGGAAATACTGTAGCATTAAGTTTGTACCACCACTAGAAAGCCTGTCTAAACAGGTCCACATTTCTGAGAAATTGAGCAGGCATTTGTCTAAAAATAAAAAGAATCTTTTTTTGAACACTAAAAATAGCTGGAAATAGCATACTAGTTTGCGCCACAGTTCGAAAATATTTCGGACAGGCTGCAATTATTGTGAGCAAGCATTCAGCATCAAAAATAAACAATGAGGCTGGGTTCACACTATTGCAAATTGGATGCGGGTTTTCTGGCATCCAATTCGCATGTCAGGAGCCTGTGACCGGTTCTGAATGGAGCCGGTTCACCCAGCTCTGTGATGGCTGCGGAGCGAATTGCATAAGAGTCCTGTGCGTTTTCTGTTCCGCTTCAAATTCAAGTAGTACTCCATATTCCCATCGCACACATTCCTGGAAAAGCTCTCAAGGGATTGGGTGCTGCAGCAACAATCAGCTGGGAACTGGTTCAGAAGTCACAAGGAAAATGTTTGCCAGCACACCATGGATCAACAAGGAAGTGTCCAAGTGAATTGTTTAATGCATGATCACATCACAAGAGTAGTGCAATGTTTCAGAGTAACATAGGACCCCTTTGTCAGGGGATCAGCTTCAGGTCCAAATTCAGCCAAAAATATACATCGAAATTGGACCTGAAATGGTGAACAGGGACACACCGGACTCTTGCTGTGAGCCACTCTGCAGGGAGATGTGAACCCAGCCTTAGTGTCTTTTTTGGGGAGGGGCACTGATGAGGAAAATAGCATATAGGTTTGCACCACTGCTAGAAAGCCTTTTTGAGCATTCACAAAAAATATATTTTTTGGACACTGATTATGAAAATAGAATATAGGTTTGCACCACAGATAGAAAGTTAGAAAACTTATTTGGATAGGCCACAATATCCAAGTGTTTGAGCAGGCATGTAGCTTCTGTGAAAAAATAGAGCCTTTTTGAACCCTGACATGGGAAATAGCATACTGGTTGTCCCACAGCTGGGAAGCCTGTTTGAACAAACCACATTTCTGAGATATTGAGCAGGCAATTAGCATCCATAAAAAATCAGTTTCTAATTTCAGCTTGCTCAGTTAAACTTTAACGAAAAATGTGGAAGCTGATTCATTTCTATCCACAGATGCACTAGATTTAGCACTCAACAGTTTTAGTAAATCAATCTCTTAATGTATTTTTGGACACTGATGAATGAAATAGCATACAGGTTTCTACCATAGTAAGAAAGCCTGATTGATCAAGTTACAGTTTCTGAGAGACTTAGCAGGCATATACAGTAGTATTTGTCAATATAGTTTAATCTTTTGGACACTGATTATTATTGTAGAAGATGTGCACCTCCCCTTTATCTCATCTGGCGATTTCACAAAAGGAGGGGGGTGGGGTTTGGATCTACAGTGGCTATCAACAGGTTCCAGAGCCTGGCTTAGTCATCAGATGGCAGGACTTTGCTGGCAGTGTCTGGCATTGGCGGTGTTGTGCATGCATCCTGGTCCTGGAATGTGTGCACCTCCGGCGCCCAGGGGTCACTGTGGCTGGCCCCATCATCCCTTCCTCAGTGTGCCACGATGAACCATCTGCACGGGCACACGCATCGGTGGACATTTTGGGAATGAGAAGGATGTCAAAACAGGTGTGGCCCATTAGGGGGAAGCCCTTTTAAGCGGTGCTGTGCTTGTCAGTAAGTCTCGTTTCTTCACTGCCTGAACCTGTGATCCAGGTGTAAACTGGACGGATCGTTGAAGTTACTTCCTTGGCGTTGTGACTGGTGATGTATTTGGCAGTAGCTATATGGGCTCGTTCACTGATTATGCATTCCTGTCCTCATAGGCAATTGATGCTTAAGTTAATGGCGTGCTGCTTATACACAACAGTTTGAACCAGCATAGCAGCTGAGAGGAGCTAAAGTCTCCCGTTGAGGTATACTAAAACTGGCACATTCTTAGTTATTGGTTGCTAGCTGTATGACAGCAGCTATATGGGCTTGCTTATTGATTGTGTATAACTCTGTTTTTATAGACAGTTAACGCTAGAAATTAGTAGAAGGCTTTCCACACATAACCTGAGATGAATCAGCATGAAAGCTGTGAGGAGCTGAAGTTTCCATTTGATTTTTTATAGGTATAGTGAAAATGGAAAGTTGTCTGGTCTAGATATAAAAATAGCAGTGTTACTAATCTTAACACCACCATACTTTTAATCTACAAGATGTCAGTCCCACGTGTGCAGTCTACAAAGACTTACATCTTGGATACAATCTAAATTAGTAAATTAAAGATTGGATGTGTCATCAAAAAAGATCGGTAGCTGCCAGGATAGCGTGTCAGGAAATTACAAGCCTTTTAAGCCTGAGGCATAGCATTTCCCAGTATTGTCATACTATTTGAGCATACCCTTCTGGATGAAGCAAGGGCCATCTAACTGGGATAAAATTCTATTTATGAAAATGATTCCAGTATATCGCCAAGGTAATATGTCCATGCACACTTGATAAAAATTAAGTGTGCATGGGGTGGGCAGGGGGATGGGAGGGTCAGCTGAGGCTTCCCACTTGATTTACCCAGGGAGGGTCTACCCCCTTTTGTTCCCATAGTTGTTGGGGCACAACTTTGATGATTCTATAAAGTGGGTGGTGATGTTAAAATGAAATTTGTATAAGCTATGTTGAATTAATGAATAAATGATTATTTCATCTAGATTGTATGCTGTATTAACCACTTAAGCCCCGGATCATTTGGCTGGCCAAAGACCAGAGCACTTTTTGCGATTCGGCACTGCATTGCTTTAACTGACAATTGCTCAGTCGTGTGATGTGGCTCCCAAACAAAACTGATGTCCTTTTTTCCCACAAATAGAGCTTTATTTTGGTGGTATTTGAACACCTCTGCGATTTTTATTTTTTGTGCTATAAACAAAAAAAGAACCACAATTTTGAAAAAAAACGCAATATTTTTTACTTTTTGCTATAATAAATATCTGCAAAAAAATACCAAAAAATTTTTTTTCCTCAGTTTAGGCCAATACATATTTTTCTACATATTTTTGGTATATATAAAAAAAAAAAAAATATATATATATATATATATATATATATAATATATCTCTAAATAAGCATATATTGATTGGTTTGCGCAAAAGTTATAGCGTCTACAAAATAGGGGATAGTTTTTTGGCATTTTTATTAATATTTTTTTTTACTAGTAATGGCAGTGATCAGCGATTTTTATCATGATTGCGACATTATGGCGGACAGATCGGACACTTTTGACACTATTTTGGGACCATTCACATTTATACAGCGATCAGTGCGATTAAAAATGCATTGATTACTGTGTAATTGGGACTGGCAATGAAAGGGTTAATCAGGAGGGGCGCTGCAGGGGTTAAGTGTGTCCTAGGAATCAGAGGCGGCTCTAGGCTTTGTGAGGCCTTAGGCGAAAACTTATACATGAGGCCCCAATCACGCTCATAATGGGGGGAAAACAAATTCAAGATGCACAGATCTAGCACACAGTTCATCAGCACCACTTCCAGGGCACCCTCCTCACCCACCAGACATATGCAGCCAATAAAACATCTGGGACCCAGCAAGATGGCAACCCCTCTTAGAATTTCCTGTGTCTTGGGAGAATGGGGAGGGGATGTCACTGAGTCATTCCACATTCACAGAGGAAGTAGAGTGGGGGATCCCAGCACAGAGCAGGGGTAGAGAGATAGGGGGGAGGGATAGAGAGCGGGGGTGGTGGGAGGGGGAGAGATAGAGAGCGGAAGAGGGAGAGAGAGATGGGGAGGGAGAGAGAGGAGGGGGGAGAGAGGAGGGAGGGAGAGAAATATGGGGAGAGAGAGGGGAAAGAGAGAGGGGGGAGGGAGAGAGAGAGAAAGGGGGAGTGAGAGGGAGCAAGAGATTGTGAGGGGGGAGAGAGAAGGTGAGCCAAATGGGGAGAGGTGGAGGGAGAGAGGGGGGGTGGGCGAGAGGGGGAGAGAGAGAGGGTGCGCAAATGTGGGAGAGAGATGGTGAGCTAGAGGGGGGAGAGAGAGAGAGGAGGGGAGAGAGGGAGAGAGGAGGAGGAAGGGAGGAGAGGTGGGGGAGAGAGAGGGGAGAGGTGAGGAGAGTGAGGGGGAGAGAGAGAAAGGGAGGGAGTGGTGGAGAGGAGAGGATGGGAGTGGTGGGAAGGGGTAAGTGGAGGAGTGTGGTGAGAGAAAGAGAAGGGGGTGACAGAGAGGAGGGTGACAGAGGGGGAGGGGAGTGAGAGAGAGGGAGGTGGGAGAGAGAGAAGGGTTGAGGGAGAGAGGGGTGGTGAGAGAGAGAGACAGGGGGTGAGAGAAAGGAGGGTGACAGAGGGAGGGGAGAAAGAGGAGGGAAGGATAGAGAAGGAGAGAGGGGGGATGGGGAAGAGAGGGAGAGAGGGGCGGTGGAGAGAGGAAGGGGGAAAAGAGGGAGTGAGGGGGAGGGGGGAGAGAGGGGGGAGGTGGAGAGAGGAAGGAGGAAGAGAGGAAGGAGGAAGAGAGGGGGAGGGAGGGAGAGAGAGAGGGGGGAGGTGGAGAGAGGAAGGGGGGGAGAGGAGTGACAGGGGGTAAGAGAGAGAAAGGGGAGAGAGAGAGAGAGAGGGGTGAGGGAAAGGGAGGTGAGAGAGATCCCTAGCCCTGTCCCTGTCTGCAGCCCCTCCTGTGCCCCATGTCCCAGTCTGTGAGAGCACGGGGGCAAAGAGCAGGGAGGAGCTGGAGAGTGCTGGGGGGGGGGCACAGGAGGGGTGAGGGCTGGAGAGCACTGGGGGGCAGTTTGAGAGCAGGGGGGACATAAAGAATTGGAATGGAGAGCAGGGGGCTACTGGAAAGCACTGGGGGAGGAGCCAGGGAGCACAAGGAGGTGCTGGATACCAGGAGGGGCGGAGCCAGTGAGCACAAGGAGGGGCCTGAGAGCACGGGATGCAGAAGAAGTTAGATAGAAGGAGCGGTGGGGAGACTGCATATAATGTAATTGAGTTTTCCATAATCCTCCATACAGCCGCTGAATGATCACTTCTCCTCCTCCCAATCCTGCAGACATTCAGCGGCTGCAGGAGGAATATGGAAAAATCTATTCCACTATGGGTAGTCTCCCCACTGCTCCTCCTATTCAGGCACACAGAGAGGCTGCACGGGCACTCACGTTCTGTCCAGTCGGCCAGGCAGCACAAGGACATTAAAGACGGATATCCTTCCTCTTCACAGTCATGGGGCAGCTCAGCTGGATAGTTTCAGCGACCCCCCCCCCGGCCCCGACTGCTGAACTGAATAGGAGGCAGGTGCGGAGAGGTTGGGTGAGCAGCGCAGGCTGAAGAAGCTGCTCAGCTGCGGGTCCCACATGGACATGCTGCCCGCATGCCTTGTAGAGATGACACTTGGAGCCGGGTGCTATCACATAGCCGCTGCTGCCACCTAGAGGCCTCTACTGTCCCGCTCCCCACACCTGCTGCCACCGGACTGGGGTGCTCCGTGATGAGGCGGTGACATCAGTGATTGACCACAAGCAAATTAGGCGGCCGCGAGGCCCTTGTGAGTGTGAGGCCTTAGGCGACCGCCTAATTTGCCTAATTAGAGAGCCGCCTCTGCTAGGAATGTGTTCTAACTGTGGGGGGAGGGGCTATGTGTGACACTACACTGATCACTGCTCCCGATTACAGGGAGCTGTGATCAGTGACAATGTCACTAGGCAGAATGGGGAAATGCTTGTTTACATTAGCATTTCCCCGTTCTTCAGCTCTGTGAGACGATCACAGGTATCCCGCAGACATCGAGTCTGTGGGACCCGTGATCACACTCACGGAGCTTTTAGCAGGGTTGCACGCACCACCGGCAGAGTGCACGCGACCACATGGCGGCAAATTCAAAGGGGCGTACAGGTGCGCCCATTTGCGCAGCCATGCCATTCTGCTGACATATATGTACATGCGGCGGTTGGCAAGCAGTTAAAAGGTTTTCATTGGCTCCTAAGGAAGAGGACCATGTCCAGGAAATGCATAGAGCCTCTATGATTACCAGATATGGACAAAGATAAAATTTACTGTTAAATGTTGATCGTGGTCTAACAATGTATTGCAATATGAAAATGTTTTTATGTAACTCTTTCCAATTTTTTATATAAAATGAATAAATATTATATTTTAAGCATAAAGATGTTGTGACTTAAAAGTCCCAATTCTTTGATCCCTACTAATATCTGATTGTTTTTTTGGACACCGATGATGCAAATAGCATACAGGTTTGCACCAGATCTGTAAAGGCTGTTTAAAAAGGCTGCATTTTATAGGAGATGCACCCCAGACACATAAATTCTTAATAAAAACTCAGAACAATGTACAGTATATATTACATAAAAAATGCGAATGATAAAATACAAAACATAACCACTCCAGTGATTCAGTGTCAAACCATGACAGTCTCAAATTCAATATTTTATGATAAATCAGTCTGAAAAAAAAAAATTAAAGAAAGAGTCCATATATTTATATGCTTAGAGTAATAATGTGAAATCCTTCAATGAAACCTTCACCACTCCTTTTGGGCACTCTCACCTTCAGGCTACAAAGGTCTCAAAGGGTTAGGTTTAAGCATTCCTTAATGGATCCAATCAGTCAGGCATATCCCAGGCAGCCAGGCTTATAAAGACAAGACAAAAGGAAACATAGTGCTCTCAGTAAAAATGTTTTTATTACATCACAAAAATAGAGGCAATTTACTCATATGAAAACAAGGTAATATCCCTCATCTAAAGTGTAAGGCATAGTAAAAGAAGCAGCCCAGCCCATGTCTCATTCTCTAATAAGTCTATAAATATCTAGGCTTTTTCTTTCCTTGTCACAGTTTGGCACTGAATTACTGGAGTAGTTATGTTTTGCATTTTATCATTATAATTTTAACCACTTGCTGCCCTGCTTCTGTAGATGTACTGTGGCGGGGCAGCATGTGCAGGCTCAGTAAGTATATATTATATATATATATATATATATATATATATATATATATATATATATATATATATATATACACACACACACATGCACACACACACGATTGAGCCTGCTGTGGTTTAGGAGCATGCTGCGCGCCCCTGCTGTGGGCACTGTCTGGTGGGTACAGCGGCGCACTGTTACTGATCAGGGTATCACGTGATTGCTATGATTGGTCGTAGAGATCACATAACAATGTAAACAAACCTGTTATGAATGGCTTTCCATTCCTGAACAGGTGCTTACTGTTGTGATCTGTGATTGGCTCAAAGCAATCACATGGTACCTGGCTACCTATATAATGTGACTAGCTTAGCCAATCACAGATCACAATTAAAAGCAAGCTGTTCAGGAATGTGAAACCCATTAATAACAGCTAAAGCTATTGCTTCTACAGCAGGGGTCTCAAACTGGTGGCCCTTCAGCTGTTGTGAAACTACAAGTTCCATCATGCCTCTGCCTGTGGGAGTCATGCTTGTAACTGTCAGCTTTGCAATGCCTCATGGGACTTGTAGCTTTGAAACAGCTGGAGGGCTACAGTTTGAGACCCCTGTTCTACAGTAATCATCAATGTATAAGCAATGACAGTGTTAAAAAAAAACAAATCCCTGGTCACACCCCTAGAGTAGTACAGTGTCACTATGGTGACAATTAAAGCGGCGCTCCAGCCCCGCACCAAAAAATTTAAAGTCAGCAGTTACAAATACTGTAGCTGCTGACTTTGAATATTAGGACACTTACCTGTCCAGGTATCCCATGATGTCGGCACCCCAGCCATTCCTTGTAAGGTAAACCTGCAGTGAAGACTCGCAGCTTCACAGCTGGTTCCCCACTGTGCATGTGCAAAGCACTGCGCTTTGTGCATGGCCTGACGGCGGGGGAAGGAGGGGGGCGGCAGCGAGGTCACCCGGAAGTGGGGACAGGTACCTGTCAAAAACAGGTACCTGCTCCCCCCGAAAGGTGCAGAAGGGGGGGAGGAAGCAAACAAGCAGATCTTCCCCTTTTGGGTGGAGCTCTGCTTTAGTTACTCTGATGACAGGATGTAAAAAAAGTTAACCACTTAAGGACCAGGCCTATTTTTTACATTTGGTGTTTTCAAGTTAAAATCATTTTTTTGTTGCTAGAAAATTACTTAGAACCCCCAAACTCTATATATACCCTAGAGCAGGGGTAGGCAACCTCGGCCCTCCAGCTGTGGTGAAACTACAAATCCCATCATACCTCTGCCTTTAGGAGTCATACCTGTGTTTGTTAGGGTTTTGCAATGTCTCATGAGACTTGTAGTTTCAAAACAGCTGGAGGGCCAAGGTTTCCTACCCTTGCCCTAGAGCAGGGATATGCAATTAGGGGACCTCCAGCTGTTGCACAACTACAAGTCCCATGAGGCATAGCGAGACTCTGACAGCCACAAACATGACACCCAGAGGCAGAGGCATGATGGGACTTGTAGTTTTACAACAGCTGGAGGTCCGCTAATTACATATCCCTGCCCTAGAGAATAAAATGTCGGTCATTGCAATACTTTATTTCACACCGTATTTGCGCAGTGGTCTTAGAAATGCAATTAAAAAAAATACACTTTGTTTAATTAAAAAAATAGGAAAAATATTAAAGTTAGGCCATTTTTTTTATATTGTGAAAGAAAATGTTACACGGAGTAAATTGATACCCAACATGTCATGCTTCAAAATTGTGCCCTCACGTGGAATGGCGACAAACTTTGACACTTAAAAATCTCCATTGGCAAAGTTTAAGAATTTCTACAGGTTACCAGTTTTGAGTTACAGAGTAGGTATTTTTCTAGAATTATTGCTCTCGCTCTAACTAACACAGCGATACCTCACATGTGTGGTTTGAATACCGTTTACATATGCGGGTACAACTTAAGTATGCCTTCCCTTCTTATGCCCTGTACACACAATCAGATTTTCCGATGGAAAAAGTGCGATCAGATTGTGTTGTCGGAAATTCCGATCGTGTGTGGTCTCCATCGGACCTTTTCCGTCGGAATTTCCGACACACAAAGTTTGAGAGCAGGATATAAGATTTTCCGACAACAAAATCTGATCATTTAAATTCCGATTGTGTGTACACAAATCTGACACACAAAGTGCCACGCATGCTCAGAATAAATTAGGAGACGAAAGCTATTGGCTACTGCCCCGTTTATAGTCCCGACGTACATGTTTTACGTCACCGCGTTCAGAAGGATCAGATTTTCCGACAAGTTTGTGTGACCGTGTGTTTGCAAGACAAGTTTGGACCAAAATCAGTCGGAAAAAATCCTATGGATTTTGTGGTCGGAATGTCCGATCGTGTGTACAGGGTATTACTTTTAATTTTTTATTTTTACACCGTCCCTTTAAAAAAAAAAAAAATTGGGGATAACTTTTATCCCTATTACCACGAATGTAAACTTCCCTTGTAATAAAAAAAAAAAGCATGGCAGGACCTCTTTAATGTGAGATCTGGGGTCTAAAAGACCTCAGATCTCACAAATACACTTAAATGTAATTTAAAAAAAAAAATCCCCTTTTAGACTATTGGATAGAAGTGACGCTTGACGTCGCTTCCATCATCCCATGATATGGAGTCGAGTGGGGGCCAACATCCCTCAGTCAACTCCATGCCTCACAGGGGAAAGGATCTGATCGCCTCCGGTAAGCGGCGGAGATGACCAGAACGAGGGGGGTTAGCACCTTTCCTGTGGCCGATAAAAGTGATCTCACTGTGAATCTGCCACAGAGATCATTTTTATCAGAAATATGACCGCCCACCATTTTTAAAAATACTGGGGTTATGGCAGCTATCTGCTGTTATAACAATGGTATTCAACGTCAAAGTACCGACATATAACAATGGCAGGTGGTCCAAAAGTGGTTAAAACAAATTGATTTTTTTTAAAAACATTAAATAAAAAAATGTTTTGTTTATTTTTTGAACATACTGTGATCGGTCAGTATCCCTGATCACCGCCACACCAGTCATATGATGACACTGTACTGCACTGGTAACTGTATGAAATAAAAAAATTAGAAAAAAAATTATTTTATTTAATTTGTTAATTTTGAAAAAAATTGTGAAAAAAAAATCACAACTTCAAAAAACTCTCCATGCCTTTTACTAAATGTCTCAAACTGTCTATTTTCCAAAAAACTGTAATTTGGGTTGTAATTGTACTGTCCTGGCATTTTAGGATTATTACATTTTCAAATATACAGTATATACCATAGTTTTTAGTTGCTATAACTTTCACAGAAACCAATTAATATACACTTATTGGGATATTTTTTTTACGAAACATATATAGCAAAATACATTTTGGTCTCAATTTGTGAAGAAATTTGACTTTATTGGACAAATATTATAACAGAAAGTGGAACATATTTTTTGATTTTTTTTTTCATTTTATAATTTTTTTTTTCTCATTTGTTACTATTTTCTTAAACCCTGTCACCAGAGTAGTTCATTGTCACCATAGTAACACTGTACAACTTTGGGGGGGTGATCAGGGATTTTTTTTATTTTACATTTTGTTTGTTGTTACAAAGATCATTGTAACAGCAATGTTTTCAACTGTCTGAATGGGTTAACAATTCATAACAACTCTGATCACTGGTGTGATTGGATACAGCTAATCACATGGTACAGCAGGAGCGTTGCTAGGTCTACAAAAGATCTGGGGCTAGAGCACATAGCAGCGTAGTAAAGAAAGTCATACGCTTGGGCGGGCATACACGTGTATATAATATACGTGTGTGCATGTGTATAATATATACATTGTAGCAGAGCGTCCCAGAGAGAGCCAGGAAAAGTCCTGTTCGGGGTTTATACATCTCCCAGGCTCCTCTCATACAGGTTCAGGGATCTCTGATCCATGGTCCGGTTCAGGTCTTGGTCCTCTCCCCCAGGCTAATTTAAAGCTCACCTGAGCAAGACAGCCTTTGCTCTTGGCCTGGGATACTCAGACAAACTTCTGTGTAGGAGAGCAAAAAGGTATGTGGAAGCTGACAAGCTGTAGGCTTGCTCAGCTTAGTAGTTAGGATCTGTAAATTTTGTTTAGTTAGTGCCGAGACACGGCTAGAGTTTGTTTTGGCTATTTTTGTTCCTATTTGTATTTTTTTGGAACACTGTACAGCACCTGTATATAGACTTCTAAATATCACAAATAAACACCGCACTGTTTGTCACTATTCCACTGGATTTGGTATCTGTGCCTGAAAGACTGCTCATCCCAGGGAGCTTTGTGCCTGCTACCTGTCCCCCAGGTTACATATGGTGGAGACTGCGACCAGCTGTAGTAAGTTATTACTTAAAAGGCCAGTACCTAGAGTGACTAAACATGGAGGAAATCCTAAAACAATTGGTGATATCCAATGCTGCACAGCAACAATCCAATGCTGCACAGCAACAAGCAAACGCTGCACTGCAGCAAACAAACACTATCGCACAGGAGCAAACCAAGGCGCTGTGCCAACAGATTGGTGCTGTACAGGAGCTATCACAGAGGCTGTTTGAACAGCTAGCCACTGATGCAAAAGAGGATAGGAAAACCTTGGCTGCGGTTGTGGAGACGCTAGCACAGTGGTCACCTGCTAAAGTTAATGTTGTTGGAGACAAGCCTTCAGCTATCCATGTGGGTCGCTTTCTTTCCAAGATGACTGCAGATGATGATCCAGAGGCCTTTCTCTTAACCTTTGAACGGACCGCTGAGAGGGAAGGTTGGCCCAAAACCCAGTGGGCAGGACTGGTCGCCCCCTTGCTGTCTGGAGAATCGCAGAAGGCCTACTATGATTTGGAGTCAGCAGAAGCAGGAGACTATGAAAAGGTCAAGCGGGAAATCCTGGCGCGACTTGGTGTCACCTTGGCAGTTCGAGCACAGCGGGTCAACAGCTGGTTCTTCCAAGACGAGAGGCCCCCAAGATCGCAGATGTTCGACCTAATTCACTTGGTGAGGAAATGGCTACAGCCGGAGTCCCTGTCTGGGCCACAAATAGTGGAGCGTGTGGTCATGGACCGGTTCCTGAGGTCACTACCAGTTCCCCTGCTGAAGTGGGTGAGTCAAGGAGACCCCAACTCGGCGGACAACCTCGTGGAACTTGTTGAAAGGTACTTTGCTGCAGAGAACCTGGTCGCCACCCCTACAGCCGCACGGACTTTCCGCCCAAAGCCACGGTCTCCCCAGGCAACCGTTAAGACTGTTCCAGGGGAAGTGGGTGGTAAGCATGGCAAGGAAATAGGGGGGAGGATTTTTGGTGCCAGGACTGAAGTTTGGCATCCCAAACAAGGGAAGCTACTGCCTGTCAGCAAACCAAACTGGGGAAACATCAGGTGTTTTTGTTGCCAAGAACTGGGACATGTTGCAGCAAACTGTCCATTGACAGATGAACCAACGCAGTGCGATCTGTCCATTAGAAGGCAGTCTATGTTTGCCGCTGTTTCATGCGCTGCAGCACATGTGCCAAATGACTGTTAATAATAAGCCTATTACGGCCTTGCTAGACTCTGGAAGTCTAGTGACTTTGGTTACAGCTGAGATGGTTGACACTGTGAATTTGCATGCTAAAAAAATTGCTGTGATCTGTGTACATGGGGATACCCGCGAGTATCCTATAGCCACTGTTCAGTTTAAAACTGGCTTAGGTACGGTGACCCATCCGGTCGGACTTGTGCCCCACTTGGTGCACGAGGCCATCATTGGTAGGGACTTCCCTAAGTTTTGGGAACTGTGGGATCGTCCCGACCCGGTCGCAGTAGCTGACTCAGTGACGGAGCCAGAACTCCTGGCCGCTACTGACAATGTGGGTTCAGGGGACTCTTCTCAGGGCTCCCCAGGTTTTCCTTTCTCAGTTATGGCAGGAGAGCTGGTGGAGCCTGAGGAGGTCCCCACAACCAGTGGAGCTGGACAGCCATCTGCTGAATCTGAGCCTACGTTGGAGTTTGCTGACCTTAATGTACACAAGGAAAATTTTGGTACCGAGCAGAGAAAAGACCCAACCCTTGCCAGGGCCTGGGAAAATGTAATGGTGATTAATGATGTACCTGTCGAATCAGGGGACAGGCTCTGTTTTCCTTATTTTAGCAGAAATGAGGATTTAATGTATCGTGTATGTAAAAAAAATGATAAAGTGGTTGAACAGTTGGTGGTCCCTAAGCCATACAGACGGGTGGTGTTGGAACTTGCCCATGGGCACTTGCTAGGAGGTCATTTAGGGGTTGAGAAAACTACTAAAAGGGTGTTGCGCAGGTTTTATTGGCCCGGAATACAGAAGGATATTGAGAATTATTGTCAATCCTGTCCTGTGTGTCAGATGTCAGCCCCACTACAACACTTCCGAAGTCCTTTAGTGCCCTTGCCCATTATTGAAGTGCCCTTTGAGAGGATTGCCATAGACCTTGTGGGTCCACTCCCCAAGTCTGCCCGAGGTCATCAGCATATCCTCGTAATCATGGATTATGCTACCCGTTACCCAGAGGCAATTCCCTTACGCACCGCGTCTGCTAAAAACATTGCCAAAGAGCTGTTTATGGTGTTCAGTCGTGTTGGAATCCCTAAAGAAGTCCTTACAGACCAGGGCACGCCATTTATGTCACGAATAACTAGAGAGCTGTGCAAGTTATTTAAGGTGACGCAATTGCGAACCTCGGTGTACCATCCTCAAACGGATGGCTTGGTGGAACGCTTCAATAAAACATTAAAGAGCATGTTAAAAAAGGTTGTTGACAAGGATGGGAAAAACTGGGACTTCCTGATACCATACTTGATGTTTGCCATCAGGGAGGTTCCCCAGTCCTCTACGGGGTACTCTCCCTTTGAGTTGCTTTATGGGAGACACCCTCGGGGACTCTTGGACATAGCCAAAGAAACTTGGGAGGGGGAGCAGACACCCCATAAAAGTGTCATTGAGCATATCGCTCAAATGCAGGACAGGATTGCAGCAATCATGCCGTTGGTAAAAGAACACTTACTGCAGGCCCAAACAGCTCAACAGAGAATATACAACAGGGGGGCCCAACTCCGTGTTTTCTCACCTGGTGATAGGGTCCTGGTGTTAGTTCCCACTGTTGAGAGCAAGTTTCTGGCTAAGTGGCAGGGTCCCTTTGAAGTAATTGAAAGAGTTGGGGAGGTCAATTACAAAATATATCAACCTGGAAAAAGGAAGCCCGAACAGATTTACCACATAAACCTGTTAAAGCCCTGGAAGGATAGACTGGCGTTAACTGCGAGGTCCCTCCTGGTAACGCCTAAGGGTACTGAGTCCCCTCTGATCCCTGAGGTCATGATTCCAGACACCCTGTCATATTCTCAAAAGCAGGAAACTAGAGAATTCCTGATAAGAAATAGAGAGAAATTTTCAGAGTTACCTGGCACGACTTCAGTAGTTCAGCATGATATTGTTACTGAACCTGGGGTCCGTGTCAAGCTAAAACCATACCGAATTCCTGAAGCGAGGAGAAAGGACATCAGCGAGGAAGTTAAAAGAATGTTGGAGCTAGATGTCATTGAGGAATCCAATAGTGACTGGTCTAGCCCCATCGTGTTAGTCCCAAAACCGGATGGCACTTGGAGGTTCTGTAATGACTTCAGGAAGCTTAATGCAGTGACAAAGTTTGACACGTACCCAATGCCCAGAGTGGACGAACTTATAGACCGACTTGGCAAGGCTCGCTATCTGACCACTTTGGACTTGACAAAAGGTTATTGGCAAATACCCCTGACTGGTAGCGCCAAAGAGAAGACTGCATTTGTGACCCCGGAGGGTTCCTTTCATTATAAAAAAATGCCTTTTGGGTTGCAAAATGCCCCCACTACATTTCAGAGGGCCATGGACAGGACTCTAAGACCCCACCGACAATATGCAGCAGCATATCTAGATGACATAGTGGTACATAGCACTGACTGGGAGTCTCACTTGCCCCGTGTCCAGGCTGTCCTCGATTCCCTCTTCAAAGAAGGTTTTACAGCAAATCCAAAAA
This sequence comes from Lithobates septentrionalis, assembly GCA_037952835.1. NCBI lineage: Eukaryota > Metazoa > Chordata > Amphibia > Anura > Ranidae > Lithobates > Lithobates septentrionalis. The sequence continues at coordinate 2,644,676 of JBBDGP010000111.1, read as the reverse complement.
AATGTGCCATTGGTCTAGAGGAAGCCAAGTATTTGGGCTACACTATTGGGCGTGGTGTCATAAAACCTCAAGTGAATAAAATAGAAGCCATCCAGGAATGGCCACGTCCTGCAAACAAGAAGCAGGTCAGGGCCTTTCTTGGCATTGCGGGGTATTATAGAAGATTTATCCCAAATTTTGCAACTATAGCTGCCCCACTGACAGACCTTACGAAAGGGAAAGACTCTGTAATGGTGAAATGGTCCTCAGTAGCAGAGGAGCCTTTCCAAGTCCTGAAGAAGGCTCTTTGTGCACAGCCAGTACTGTACTCCCCCGATTTCTCCAAAGATTTTTTGGTTCAGACGTTGGTATCGGGGCAGTACTATCACAGGTACACAATGGGGAAGAACACCCTGTGGTGTACCTAAGCAGAAAGCTCAACGACCATGAGCAAAGGTATGCAGTCATTGAAAAGGAGTGTTTAGCCATAAAGTGGGCCGTGGACGCACTCAGGTACTATTTGTTAGGACGCCAGTTTGAGTTAATAACTGACCATGCTCCTCTGAAATGGATGGCCCAAAAGAAGGAGACTAATAGACGGGTGAACCGGTGGTTTTTGGCTCTACAGGATTACTCATTCACTGTAAAACACAGGCCAGGTGTTGAGATGGGGAATGTAGATGCCCTGTCCCGTGTTCACTCCTGTTGGGCTACAGGTGTTCCAACCCTGGGGTTGAAACAAGGGGGGGGATATGTAGCAGAGCGTCCCAAAGAGAGCCAGGAAAAGTCCTGTTCGGGGTTTATACATCTCCCAGGCTCCTCTCATACAGGTTCAGGGATCTCTGATCCATGGTCCGGTTCAGGTCTTGGTCCTCTCCCCCAGGCTAATTTAAAGCTCACCTGAGCAAGACAGCCTTTGCTCTTGGCCTGGGATACTCAGACAAACTTCTGTGTAGGAGAGCAAAAAGGTATGTGGAAGCTGACAAGCTGTAGGCTTGCTCAGCTTAGTAGTTAGGATCTGTAAATATTGTTTAGTTAGTGCCGAGACACGGCTAGAGTTTGTTTTGGCTATTTTTGTTCCTATTTGTATTTTTTTGGAACACTGTACAGCACCTGTATATAGACTTGTAAATATCACAAATAAACACCGCACTGTTTGTCACTATTCCACTGGATTTGGTATCTGTGCCTGAAAGACTGCTCATCCCAGGGAGCTTTGTGCCTGCTACCTGTCCCCCAGGTTACATAATATATATATATATATATATATATATATATATATATATGTACGTATGTATGTGTGTGTGTGTGTGTGTGTGTGTGTGTGTGTGTGTGTGTGTATATGTATATATATATATATATATATATATATATATATATATATATATATATATATATATATATATATATATATATATATATATATATATATATATATCTATCTCTATCTATCCCCAGAGAGCCCCCCATCCCCATGGGGACCCCTGCAGAGACTAGGGGCTATGGGCCCCAGATTCAGGACTATAGCCCCAAAAGCCACCCCCTAGCAATGCCACTGTGGTACAGGGTGCTGTGATTGGCCCAAGTACCATGTGATAGCATAGCTGTTATGAATAAATTCATTCATAACAGCTTTATTGACATTGTGATCACATGAGTACCGGGATCTACAATCCGTTGCACCAGGTGAACACAATGGTCGTGGGAAGTGTGCTTCTAAACCCAGTGCAGGCACATCACGTACATGTACAACTAAGCAGGCATTTAGCATCTGCCAAAATTTTTTTTTATTTTTTTTTAGACACTGACAAAAGAAATAGTATACAGGTTTGCTCCACAGCTGGAAAGTCTGTTTGAACAGTCTTTACCCTTATGCCCCGTACACACGGTCGGATTTTCCGATGGAAAATGTCCGATCGGAGCATGTTGTCAGAAATTCCGAATGTGTGTGGGCTCCATCGGACATTTTCCATCGGATTTTCCGACACACAAAGTTGGAGAGCAGGAGATAAAATTTTCCGCCAACAAAATCCGATCGCGTCAATTCCGACCGTGTGTGGCCTGTTCCGACGCACAAAGTGCCACGCATGCTCAGAAGAAATTCCAAGACGAAACAGCTCGTTCTGGTAAACTTAGCGTTCGCAATGGATACAGCACTTTCGTCATGCTGCAATGTTCTAAATGGTTTAATACAGCGCACTCTCTTCTTTATAATGTGACAAGAATTAAGTAGTTTTGCTGCTCATATTCACACACACTTCTCACAAACTTATTTTGTTACTATTTATCGTGATTCCCTCAATATATTTTGATTTCTCACATCTGACAACATATTTTTGTATATTTTTTATATATTTTTTGGCTTTAATGTAGATTTTTTTTTTTTGTGTTTGTATTTTATTTTTATTTTTTTTGCGATTTTGATTTGTACTCCCGAAAATGTTTGTGTGTGTTTTTTTGTGACAAGTTCCCACAACACCATTGATATGTTGTTCTATTTAATCTGTATGTTAGAAATGTACCTGAATCCTCACCAACAAACTGTCCTTTTTGGATGAAAACACACACAGGAGAGTATAATTTACCTAAAAATTTTTATTAAGGGCTCACAACTAAACAAAGAGGGAGGCAACGCTGGAGAAACTGCAGAAGTGGGCGAAGCCTTGGACCCCCAGGGCAGACATCAACTTTTTTTAAGCAAAATTGGTGGCCTGAGGAGTCCATATCTAAGGGAGGGCAGTCTGGTCCAGAAGTCAGAGATCCGGAAAGCAGCAGATGACATCTGTGTCCCTAGGCTGTGGTTATACGAGAGACTGCATCTTCTGTCAGACCAGACTGAACCCAGGGTCATCACTCTCTGGTCTTCTTTCCACGCCTCCTTCCATGCAGTGGCTGTGGTGGTGGCAGCAGGAGGAGGAGGAGGAGGATGGTCCAACTCAACCACGTCGGTCTTGGGTGTTAGTTCCCCACTCACCCCCTTACGTAGGACTTTATAAAGCAGGTCCTCACAGAGCCTGCGTTGACCCTCCTGCATGCCCTGCAATTTGGTGGCAGCCATGCAGGCAAAGGCCTCTTCAGGAGTTGGTAAGGCTCTGAGGGACGCCGAAGCCTCCTGAATCAGCCTGAACGCTGAATCCTGCACGGGACTTGGAGTGGCCTTCCTGGCTCGTTTTATATGGCAGGCGGAGGGGAGGGACCTGAGACTCAGTCAGGCTGCGACTGGTCCCAGGCTTCTCTTGGCTGACACTTAGCCCCGCCTCCTCCTGGCTGCCACTAACCCCGCCTCCTCCTGACTGCCACATTCCACAACCTCCTCCTGGCTGAGGTCTTCCTGTGTATGAAAAAGGGACATAGTTTTAGTATTTTTTCAATCAATCACACACAATTTTCCCCTTCTGACTGCTGCAAATTGAATGTTAACAAATATAACAGACTATCCTTCTGAGCCCAGCATTTTTCATTCTTGTCCCAATTTTGGGTGCCCACTACTGTCTATTGATATGTAAAACACTTTTTTTAATCAGCAATTAGTGATCAATAATAACATCTAGTAAACATCATTTATTTATTGACCAGAAATCAGTAGAACAATGCTATACCTGACTCCAGCTGGGCTCCTCCACTTCTTCCTGGCTGGAAGGCCCAGGTTGGACATCAGAAGCCTCAGCTGGGGTGGAAGGAAGAGTGGAAGGAAGAGTGGAGAGGGATTCCCTGACTTCAGTGTGGTCTGACAGAAATCGCAGTCTCTCGTAGTACCACAGCCTGGGGACATAAACGTCATCTGCTGCACCTCCGGACCTCTGGGAATCTGTGACCTTCTTGCGCTCCCTAAGATAAGTGCTCCTCAGGCCACCAATTTTGGCTTTTAAATAAGGGATGGTTGCTGTGGGGACCACCGGCTTCACCAACTCCAGCAGTTTCTCCAGCGCTGCCTGCCTCTTCTGTTTGTGATTATAGTGGGGGTGTCTCACTTGCCACAGACAGGGCAGCTCCCTGTACTTGTCTATGAACAGGGGCAGGAAATTGTGGTCGTTGAACCCATCCATTTTCTCTGCAAGACACAACACAAGACAAACCCTAATGTCAGGCAAAACTCCCCTAATCTTGTTACAATATAGACTTCCATTTCGAAGCAGTATAGGCGCAAGTTTAGATCTTACCTTCATTATCACGATCGGCGTCTCCGATGCTCCTTCCTCCGCTCACAGATCGTACGTAACACGCACGTGTGTTATGATTTATACACACTGCGCATGCGTATAACTCCGCCCGCCCCTGACGTTCTTTCTAGTCTATTCCCCGCCCCTTTTTCGTTCGGCGCAGTGGGGGAAGAGCACATGGCGGATAGACAGCAGGTGCGTGCTAATTGAAGCAATGAGGAGGAGGAGGAGGAGGAGGAGGAAAGGCCAGAGCCTGAAACGTCCCGATCCAGAAGGAGATTTAAGGACTCAAATATGTCCTTTGGGGAGATGTTGGAGATGGTGGAAATCCTGAAGAAGGCCGATTATGATGGAAAGTATGGGCCTTACCCCAACCCCAATATCAGAAAGGCCAAGATCATGGTGAAAGTGGTCAGGAGTCTGCACCGGAATTTCGGGGTACGACGATCGAAAGATCAGCTCAGGAAGCGGTGGTCGGACCTGAAATTACGAGATCATGAGCAGTACATAAAGATCCGGAGAGTGCTGCAAAAAAGTAAGTAGTTGTGCTGTGTTCCTATTCTTTTTGTGTTTATTACGTTCGTGCTGCTCCATGTGCTTTTAGGAACTGTTGTACAGTTTAAAATGGCAACTTTCATGTTCATGGGCACATTATTCGTTTGGATCAAACATTTTTCGTTCCAATTATAAAATACCATTGTTTAGCCCATATGCATTTGGCCGCCATTTTGACGCCCTATACTTGTCTTCAAAGAATTGGGTTGTGTAGATGGCTTTGTTACTAGAATGAAATCCAAACTAGATTCTGTGTAAGGAGAGGACACTGAGCAGCTGTTTTCACATCTGGACACTGGAGCACTAGTGTGGGACACAAGAACACCATTTTTATTAGGGGGCCCACACAGGTGCTCCAGTGTATACTATAGGGGGGTCTCCATCTGTGAAGCTTGTACCAAACAGGTAAAGTATTGAAGGTTGACAAAGGACACTAAAAAAGCTACATCTTGGAACTCTGCTAAAATTGACAATTGTACCCCACTTCCAAGCAATGTTTCCTATTTATAGTTCTGACATTAAATATCTGTGTGCTAAGTATACCATTTTTGTTTTACATAGGGGATAAAAGACTCGGAGGACACCAATCATCTGAGGAGACCAGAGCCCCCCACTCTGGAAGAAGGGGAAATCCCCCCAACACATGCTGAGCAGGAGGATGAAGACGTGGTGGAACTAGTCACCACAACAGGTGAGTGTCTGCAACCACAGGCTCAGATAAGAGATGGATGGCGGCATTTTTTTAAACCAAATTATTTTGGGGTTCCTCTCTTTTTAGGTGATCGTGATGTTGTGGATCCAGATCCTTTCACATCCGAAAGTGCCCAGATCCTGATCGGGGAGATCATGGGGTGTAATTTACAATTGGAAATCATCAAGCAAAACATCAATGATGTTATTCCAAAATATAAAAACATCATTGATGTTTTGGGGCGAGTTTAAAACCCCTCCAAATCACTTTCTTCTTTTGTGTGCTACAATGTGCTAAATGTTTTTTGTGATTTTTCCCAAAGCCAAATTTGGAGGATGCACACAGTGTGTCAACATGTGCTATCTGCCATCACAGGAGATCAATGGACGCGTTTTGGGGGTGCAACCCCTTCCTCAATAATAAAGTAGCGGTGAGGAAGGGGTTTCTCCCCCTAAACACATCCGGGTGTGACATTGGGAAATTTGTGTGCATCTTCCAAATTTGGCTTTTCCAGAGGTGATTTCCCCCCATCTGAACGCAATATCAAACACAGTTCCTAAATACTCATGTCTGATATTGCCTTCAAATTCGACCAAATGTGACGTTTGTAAGTTCAAGATTTGTGTCTTTTCTTGTTGGTTTTACACAGGCCTGTTTTCTATAAAATGGACATTTTGATTTTGGATAATGCCACCACAAAAATTGTTATACAACAAACATGTTGGTTTGTTTGAAAAACCTTTGGTAAATGCACATGTGATTGTGCAGGTATTAAAAAGATTGTTAATCAAGAATGTGTGGATTATTGTCTCAACGCTACAACACTTTTGGGGTGATGTAATTGTTGTTTTATGAGAAAATGGGGGTTATTTCCTAAGGGCAAATCCACTTTGCACTACAAGTGCAGTTTCAGTGCAGTTGCAAGTGCACTTGTAGTGAAATGTGTTTTTGCATTTAGTAAATAACAGCCAACAGTGCTTTGTATAAGGTTACACAATCACGCCATTTTCTGCACTCAAAACATTTCTGTCAGGGTCAGCTAAAACAAACACAAGCAGTAAATGTCCACAAAGAATTTTTTTGTTTTTTTTATTATAAAAAGGCTTCACAGATTGTCTGGCATATTGATAGCCCCCCTACCCGCAAAGAACTCCATGTAGCCTAACCGGACATCACGGGCACTCAGGGAGGGCAAGCCAGGACGGCCACTTTCAAGCGCCGTCAGTGTGGTTTGATGTATGATTCTGGCCTCAGGCCCAACTGAGCCAGCATAGTTGGCCGAATGTTTCCTTAAAAAGTTATGGAGAACACAGCACGCAAGTATAATATGGTTCAGTTTATACTCCGCCATATGGATGGGTGTCATAAATAGGCGGAACCGGCTGGCCAGGATTCCAAATGTGTTCTCCACCACTCTTTGGGCTCTGGCCAGCCGGTAATTAAAAACCCTCTGTTCCGGGGTGAGGGTCCTCATTGGGAATGGCCGCATCAGGTGGTCCCCCAGCGCAAACGCTTCATCAGCAACGAACACAAATGGGAGTCCTTCAACATTGTCCTCTGGAGCTGGCAAGTCCAAGCTGCCATTCTGGAGATGCCTATAGGACTCCGTCTGGGCGATGACTCCACCTTCGGACATCCGGCCATTCTTCCCCACGTCCACATACAAGAAGTCGTAATTAGCCGACACCACCGCCAACATCACTATACCATTGAACCCCTTGTAATTATAATAGTACGACCCCGAGTTGGGTGGTGGGACGATGTGGACGTGTTTCCCATCAATTGCCCCTCCGCAGTTAGGAAAGTCCCACCGCTGGGCAAAGTGGGAGGCCACAGTCTGCCATTCCTGTGGCGTGGAAGGAAACTGTTGAGGAAAAAACAATAAACATTACTATTTTTTCACAGAAACATGGCAAGCAGATTAGACACAAACATTATGTGGCTAGCCGGCGGAGACGATGGACGCATGGTAGACTGACTCCGCACTATCCTGGGCTATAATGGGGAAATACAGCGACTAAAAGCCCCATCTAACTTCACAAGATACCGGGTGCAAACCGGCAACATTCCCGGATGCCTTCCCGCAAAAGAAAAGGCACGACAAGACCAGGGAAGATGACTGATTTTCTCATAAAGCCGCGCCGTCTCCCTGTCCAAGATGGCGCCGGCAGACATGCAGACGATACGCGCGGCCTCAGCTCCGGCACACAGAGAAGCCAGCATGGGAGACAGGGATCCAGCCACACATCCACCAACCCTCCTAAGGGACAAGGTCAGTACCCACCACCCCCATCTGCATCATCTAGCCCTGCAAAAAGCAAGTTGAAAATGTCCTCAGTCTCTGCAGAGACAGCAGACATCAGCGGCTTTGAGTCCTCCCTTGATGACACTAGAGAACTACAGGACTCCATTATTGACTTTCCCACACAAAACCAGCCAGTTATGGACACAACGCTCAAAGACATGCTGGTGTCCCTGCGTTCTACACTACATGCTGACATGCTAGCATTCACACAGCAATTCAAAACAGAAGTGGCAGCAGTGGATTCCAGAGTAACTCACATAGAGTCAAAGATGGGCGAGTTTACATCTACCTTCAATGACCTAGTAGATGCACATAACGACAGGGATGATGAAATCCACGCCATTAAAACAAAATTAGCAGATTTGGAAGACAGATCAAGACGCAATAATGTCAAAATTTGGGGGATACCCGAATTGATCAAGCCTCCAGACCTAAAAGAATACTTTACAAACATAATGAAAACTGCACTTCCAGAAACGCCCCTGGAGGAACTGATCATCGATCGGATTCACTGCCTTCCAAGACCCAGAAATATCCCGGACCATCTCCCCAGTGACACAATAGTGAGAATCCACTTTTATCATATAAAAGACCAATTTATGATGATAGTCAGAAGAAGAGAAAACCTTCCACAAGAGCTACAGGATCTTTCCTTCTATGCTGACTTGTCTGCATTCACCATGCAACAGCAAAGACAGCTTGCAACAATAACTAAACCACTAAACAACCATCACATCCAGTACAGATGGTTGTACCCAGCTAAGCTACTAATCACAAAAGAAGGCAAATCCCAAGTGATTACAAATATTAAAGAGAGAATCCGTCTCCTGAGAGATTGGCAACTCATTGCTCCAAGCAACAACGGGTACGACAAGCCACATTCACCCTCCTCCACCCGAGCCAGTTCTGACACAGAAACGGGCTGAAATCCAACAAAATCAACAACAAGGAACCCCAATTGGCCCAGGAACAGCCACTTAGCCATTGTTGCTTTACCCCCAAATTAAAAACGGAATAATATCCGTACAGATTCCTTACGGGATCGCTATTTTTTTCTCTCTCTTTTTGTTTTATTTTTATCTTATCTACAGGAGCAGAAGTACGGACACATAGAAGAGATACACCCGGACACCAGAGCCCTTTGCCGCACCATCTCCACCACGAGGATAATCAACATCATCAAATCAACCCACCGTCTTCCTACATCACTCACTCCACTAAAAGGTACGACGCACAAAAAACATCAGAATGTCTTTTACTATCACATCGTTAAACGTTAAAGGTCTGAATAGCCCTCATAAACGACAAATGGCCTGGAAGGAAGCGTCAAGGTTAAAAAGTGACATCATATGATTTCAAGAGACACACTTTATAGCAGACAAACCCCCAGCATTCAGTAATCGCAGATTCCCCCAAGTTTTTTTAGACACAAACATTATGGGGCAACCTCCAGATAGCATTTACTAAGGGGAATTTAACAAGGCCAAAGTATAAGGTACACCTATCATATTCCCCCTCCCCCCCCTCTCATGGGCCATTTCTAACATTATAGGGGGTGTGTGGAAATCTTGGACAGGTAACCCTCTTCACTTCATTGAGAGATGAATGCCTAAATAATGGGTATTACTTGGAACAGCCCCTCCTTAGTTACACTATTGGCAGCCCACTGGACAGGTAAGAAGTGTCATAATACAAAGATATAAATACACACTGTACACATTTGAGGACATTTGGACATTCTGCTATTACCTGTCAAGATAATAATAGGATACAAAAACTTTAAACAGTACCATTTGAAAGTATACAGGCAGGCCCTTGCACTACATTCTTTGGGGAATTCATCCATAAATCTGACCAGTAAAGAGGTGGGTATAGTGTGTATGGGTTTGGCAAAGTCAGCAGATAGATGATTGAGGATAGATAGAGAATTGGGATCAGCTGACTTAGCAGTTGGGGGAGGGAGGGTTACTAAAATTATTTGGGGACACCACAAAAAAAAGCCTCTGCCACTCTGCCTGAATTTAAATCAAAAATAACATTTCCAAACATTTTAGGGGGTGTTTGGGGTAAAGCACTACTATGGAGCTGATAAAATACATTGTTAAGTGACTACATGAGGTGAATATAGGGCCAGGAGACACCATGCTGGGGAGGTTAGTGAAGGGCAAATATGTAGGAAGGACCTAAAATAATAATTACTTAAAAATCCAGCATGCATGAGGACAAAGGGGACATTCACAGCATATTACAATCATGGTAATTAGGGAATGAGGAAAGAAATACAAGATATTAGCAAACATTCAATACAATAAAATGTGATATAAAAGGATAAAAATCTTACCTTCATATACTCCTTCTGCAGGACCTGGATGATGGCAGAACAGGTCTCTGGGATAATGATCCCCAGAGCCTGGGGGGAGATGCCTGTCGAGAACTTCAAGTCCTGCAGTCTTCTCCCCCCATCACCAAGTACCGCAGGGTAGCGACCAACCTCTGCTCCGGAGTGATGGCTTGCCTCATGCATGTATCCTGCCTGCTGATATAGGGGGTCAGCGAAGCCAACAAACGGTGAAACACGGGGTCCGTCAACCTGAGAAAGTTCCTGAAATCATCAGGATTATTCTCACGGATCTCACGGAGCAAAGGCATATGAGAGAACTGGTCATGCTGAAGCAACCAATTCTTGGTCCATGAACTCCTCCCCACCCTGTTCATGGACTGGACTATTGTCAAGGTCAGGACCCCAACACCAAGCCCCCGCACAGCACGAACTCTACGAGGAGTACGCAAACGAAACATGGCTAGAAAATGGTCGGCTGCTCAGAACGAAGTAACAGAACGCACTGAAGAACAGCAAGGCCTGTGAAGAGCGACCTGAAAACCAGTAACGAACGAACAAGAATACAATGACTACCTAAAGTCACGCGGAACTTGCTGCACGCACTGAAGAGCAGATACAAACCCACAAGCACAAACTGAACGGCAGAAAACGATCTGAAAGCCACGAGTCTGAAAAAGCGTGAATCGTCTCTCACCAAACTTTTACTAACACGAGATTAGCAAAAGGAGCCCAAAGGGTGCCGCGCTTGGTTCTGAACCAGCCTTTTCTAGTCTCGTCGTACGTGGTGTACGTGACCGCGTGGTTGGCGATCGGAAATTCCGACAACTTTGTGCGACCGTATGTAGACAAAAAAAGTTTGAGCCAACATCCGTCGGAAAAAATCCTAGGATTTTGTTGTCGGAATGTCCGAACAAAGTCCGACCGTGTGTACACCCTATTACAGAGATTGAGCACGTATTTAGCATTTACAAAAAAAGTATTTTTTTTGTTACGCTGACAACGGAAATAGCATACAGGTTTTAACCACAGCTAAAAAGTCTGTTTGACCAGGTCTCAACATCTGAGTGGTTGAGAAGGCATATAGCTTCAGTAAAAAAATAACCGTGTCTTTTTTGGACACTGCTGATGATGGAACTAGCACACTGGTTTGCACAACAGCTAGTAAGCTTGTCTGGATAGGCATCAATATCTGAGGGACTTAAAAGGCATGTAGCTTCTGTAGAAAAAATCATTTAGCATCCAAAAACAAAAATTTCATACCTCCCAACAGTCCCGGAATAAGCAGGACTTTTCCGCATTCACATCTCTGTCCTGCTGTCTCGCCATACAGGGGCTTTGTCCCGCATAATGCTATTGATTACATGTAATGCTATTGATTACAAGTTCTGGCTCAATAGGACCTGCAGCAGTGTGCACATCCAACACAGCCAGGGACTGGCTAGCAAGCCAGCTGGATGTGCACTGTGCAGCCCCGTTAAGAGACTTCAGCTGTCAAATGCAAAATGTGATGTCGGGTATGGGTGGGACTGCTACCCAGACCTGCCCCTCTGTCAAACCAGCGTATAAGGAAAGAACCAGCATTCATACATTGCTGACCGTTGTTTGATCAGATTTGGCAACCCATCAGAATATGTAACGGAAGTGATGTTCCGCCATCTTGCTACATCCCCCACAGTAAGGATACACTGAGAAGGGGGCAAGCGGACATCTTGTTACACCCACCGGCATTTTGCATTTCACAACTAATAATATTAATAATTATTGTTTATTAAAATATATTATTTTATTAATATTACACTTATTTTTAACAGCAAACGGAGCATATATGGTGAAATATAGGATTTAGAAATCCATCGGACTGTTTACATGTTGAATCATAAAAACAACAGTGTTCTGTCAGATTAGCAAACCTGTGAGATCAGCAGGTTTGCCACTGCTTTTAAAATGTAACATCTAAACAGTCCGTCGGATTTCTAAATACTGTATTTCACCTTATAAGCTCAGTTTACTGTTAAAAATAAGTGTGAAATTCAAAACTCTGGTGGATGTAACAAGATGTCCGCTTGCCCCCTTCTAAGTGTATCCTTACTGTGGAGGAGTGCGGGGTGTAGTAAGATGGTGGTGATGGAACATTACTTCCGTTACATATTCTGGTCGGTCGCCAAATTTGATGAAACACCGGGACAAAGTTGCAGAGGGACAGGATCAGTTGTCTATTCCCCTCCCCCGGGTTTTTTCAGCCTCTGTATAGCCCTGCGCTCACAGGAAGCTTGCCACTTTCACAAAAAAAAAAAGCCTGACTTCTGTAGTTGAAAGTGAAAGTGACAGCCCGGCTCCTTCAACAGCCTCTCTGCTCAGCACTAGAGTCAGGACAAGTGCTGGAAAGGCTGACTGCAGCATGTTCAAAGGAGAGAAGGGGGTGAGATGCACCCTAATCCTTATCTCCTTCCTGCTCAGGGAGTTCAGGAACTGAAAATACCCAATGCACTGAAAGGATAGAGAAGCTGTGGCTGCAGTGGATAGAAGAACCATCTACACAAAGGTGCTGCTTTTACAAAAGTGTGTGTGTTTGTGTGTGTGTTCGTAGGGAGGTGCAGAAGTTATAGCTAAGGAGAAGGGCAATAGTGAGATGTGGATGGATGACTGCACTCTCTACCTAGCGCTCTTGAACCCTTTATACAAAATTATTATACAAAAATATGCAAATACATAAATATATAAACAATAAATAAAGTGCTGTGCAAAACATAAAGTGCAGTCAAAAGTGCAATCAAAATATAGTCCTTTAGTGCAAATAAATCTGTACACTTCTGCTTGTGAGGATATAGGTGCCAATCCGTGCTCCCCTCCTGGGTCCCCACTCACTAACAGTAAGCTTTTAAAATGCAAGATCTTTGTCCTACATCAGTAAAATAGAATGTCTCCTTCCAACAAGCTTTGAATGATTCCATGATCTTTGATCCACATCTATGGCTAGGTCCCCATTACAGTACTATGGACATATAATGTACCAATGAAGAGAGAGATGCATATAGCGTAATATTGCTAAAATTTATTGTTAAAATCACAAAAGTAATGCACTTACAAGAAAGGCATACAGGGAAAAAAAATCAATGCCTTGGCGTGCTGCCAGCCGTCACTAAACCTTGTAAGTCTGATCCTTGCTTATGAACCCTTGCACTCTGTACTTAATGCACTCCAGAACCATGCACTGTGCCTAACACTCTCCTGCACTCTGTACATAATGCACTCCAGAACATACCTACCTGCACATAATGCATGCCACAACCCCACACTCTGTACATAATGCACGCCACAACCCCGCACTCTGTACATAATGCACGCCACAACCCGCACTCTGTACATAATTCATGCCACAACCCCGCACTCTGTACATAATGTACGCTACAACCCCGCACTCTGTACATAATGCACGCCAGAACCCCACACTCTGTACATAATGCACGCCACAACCCCGCACTCTGTACATAATGCATGCCAGAACCCCGCACTCTGTACATAATGCACGGCAGAACCCCGCACTTTGTACATAATGCATGCCAGAACCCCGCACTCTGTACATAATGCACACCAGAACCCCGCACTCTGAACATAATGCACACCAGAACCCTTCACTCTGTACATACTGCACGCCAAAACCCCGCACTCTGTACATAATGCATGCCAGAACCCCGCACTCTGTACATAATGCATGCCAGAACCCTGCACTCTGTACATAATGCACGCCAGAACCCCCGCACACTGTACATAATGCACGCCAGAACCCCGCACTCTATACATAATGCACACCAGAACCCTGCACTCTGTACATAATGCACGCCAGAACTCCGCACTCTGAACATAATGCACACCAGAACCCTTCACTCTGTACATAATGCACGCCAGAACCCCGCAATCTGTACATAATGCACGCCAGAACCCTGCACTCTGTACATAATGCATGCCAGAACCCCGGACTCTGCACATAATGCACGCCAGAACCCTGCACTCTGTACATAGTGCACGCCAGAACCCCGCACTCTGTACATAATGCACGCCAGAACCCTGCACTCTGTATTTAGCACTCTGCTGAACCCTGTACTTTGTGCGTAACACACTCCAGAACCCTGTTCCCTATGCAAAAGGCACTCCAGAAACCTGCAGTCCGTACCTAGTGCTCTCCTGAGCCCTGCATTATGTACGTAAAGTACTCCAGAAACCTGCTCCCTGTGCATATCAGACTCCTGAACCCATAGGTTTATACAAAACAAAAGCATTTGTAATGGAAGCTTTTTATTCTTATTTTTTTTTAAATGATTGTGCTGGGGTTTGTATGTGTCAGTGAGACTCTTCCTTGTGGCACAGCAATCAAAGCATATTTTAAAAGGTACAAGGAAACCTGGGTTTGTTTAACCACACCCATTAAGCTCCTCCCACTGTTAAGAGTTTAGCCACACCCACTTTTGCCGCAGTGCACATAGCGAGCCATTGGTTACTTCCTCCCTCAAGTTTCCCTCATTCTGAAGTTCAAAAGTTGGGAGGTAAGAAATTGTATGCCTTCGTTTGGATACTGACAATAGAAATAACATGCAGGTTTGCACTATAGCAAGAAAATCATTCCAGGCTTCAGTTTTAACAAGCTTCAGTTTTAACAACAGGAAACAAGCAATTAGTGGCTTTTTTTCATAGTAACAAAGGAAATAGCATACAGGTTTGTGTCAAAGCTAGAAAGTGTGATTGAACAGGCCACATCCATCCAACAAAGTAGTGTTTGTCTTGGACACTGAAAATGAAAATAGTGTACATGTTTAAACCACAAAAAGGCCTGTTTGGACAAGTCACATTTTCTAAGACATGTAATGGGCATGCTTTGAAAAAAAAATTGGGTCTTTCTTGGGCACCGATGATGGAAACAGCATACAGATTTGCATCACAGCTAGAATTCTAATTGAACAAACCAGTTCCTTAGAGATTGAGCAGGCATTTAGCAGCAGCAAAAAAAAAAATGTTTTTGGTCGCTGATGAAGAAAACTGCATACAGGTTTGCACCACAACTAGAAAGCCTGTTTGTAGAGAAAACTGAAAATTGTATACTTACCTGACTGTAATTTTCCTTTCCTGATGCAAAGCATGACAACATACACTAATGGGGATAAGCTCCTCCCCTCGCCCAATCAGGACTGGTTATACTATATATAAATGAGTCGCCTCCCCCCAGGCTGCATTCTCGTAACTGTACTCAAATGAGAAACCCACAAGGGAGGGACCTGTATGCTGTCATGCTTTGCATCAGGAAAGGAAAATTACCAGCTGGTAAGTATACAATTATCTGTTTTCCGGACACAAGCATGACAGCATACACGAATGGGATGTAGCACGCCAACAAAACCTATAAGGGAGGGCCATGCTGAAGGGTTTGAATCAACAGAACTGAAGTCAACTCCTCTGCTTCCAATGTTCCTTAATTGACTGTGCAATAGGCAAATAAATGGTTTGTAGTATATGAACCTGGTTGGTATCCTGTAAAATTCTGGACCTCTGAATTTTGCCCATGAGCACGCCACCCATCTGATAAAGTGAGCTCTGCACTATATTGATGAATTTATCTTCGTCCTATAATCCCCTTAGGCTACTCTGACCCGAGATAATGCCACTGTCCTAGTGGACAGTGAAAAGTCTTCTTCTGATACTGCCAGGCCTGAAGAGGCCACTGTCTGATCTTCTAGAGAATGGCCACATTAATATATTTCTTCCACATAGAGTCCATTACTCCAGCTTGTGGTGACGCAGACATTTCAGTTTGGACATGCCGGAAGGGTGATGTCGTGACCCAGAAGCAAGGATGCAGACCCTTGTCTGGTGCTGGAGAGGAAGAAACCAGAGCTATTTTATTTGATTATGGTAGCAATGAGGTAGTTTACTGCTTGACGACTGGATCTCTGAAATAATTCTCCCTGACATGATATCCTTAAGAAATACTGCTTTAGTGTCACTGAACCTATTGAAGTAGTCTTGTTCAGAAGAATGGAGGAGTGGGAAAACCTTCCCAACACTAGTTGCACTGCAAGTTCTAAAGGGAAAGAACAATCTGTACCGGCCTTTCGGAATTGGTTCCCCCAGATGTGCGGCGGTCACTGGATCTCGAGAATTGAGGACCTGATTAAGACTTGACTACTGCTCAATCCCTTATCTTGTATTACTTGCAGCCATCTTAAACTTTGCAGCCGAGAGCAGAGGCTTCTATCATTAAATTCTTGAGATTTCCCATGTTCTAGTAAACCTAGAGTTTGCCGTAGGTTCCCCTGATTTCCACAAGGTCTCAAATAATAGTGGCGAGACCCCTCGATGAGCGTTCTTAACTCGGTCTTCCAGTTGCTAGATCCAACGTGGCTGAATTTGGATACACTTGGCTCCACTGTGTAAGGTCTGAGATCTCAGGATGAATAGAATAGGAGGTTCTTGGGCCAAAGACTGTACTTTGAGGACACCATGGCCTGTAAGGCCACCTGATCATTATTGCCCTTATCCCAGCTGTACGACTACAGATCCTGGTTGAACTAGATGGACTTGTATCTTTTCAACCTGCCTAACTATGTACTATGATCCTGATGAGGAGCTTGGAGATCACTGAGTCTGGTGGCTATATAGGCTAACCTGCCGACCCACCTGGATGTTATTAGATCCACTGCTTCCACTTCTGGAAAGCTCCTCTTGCAGGAATAACTGCCCTTCCTGACCATTGAGTTCACTGCCAAGTTGAGATTCATTGATATGCTTGTTGGTCTAGGGACTCGCCCTTGACATCCAAGGCTTCGTATTTTACCGTATCTGACAGGAAGTTCTGGGAAGCCAGAACACAGAGCGATGAGATGAGACAGGTTTTACTGTTGGCAAACCTGAATGGGAGATACCTCTTGTCATGATGATAGGAGATTACCTATTGCCTTCTGTTTGGGGCATAACTGAGGCCTCCTAGGCTGTGTTGCCCAAACGACTTCCCCACTTGGGAATCACTCTACCCCTGATGTTAGACACTTTGTCCTCCACTGGCCTAGGTCATTGAGCTAGGAGGTCACTGAGGTTAATACCAAGAAAGTGAATAGAATTTGACAATTGGTATGCCTGGAAGTTGATAAGATTAACTATCCTTAGCAACCATCAATGGGACTAGTCCCATATGTGGGGTAATCTTCCCTGGAATAGGAAGCAAATCTTTCACTACCTTAGAAGGCCAGTTTATGATGTTCTCAATCTTCCAGTGTGTCCTACTGCATGGATTTCAGACTTACTTCGACCATTTGAGACCATAGAATACATACAGATGGGATAGAGCTAGGACTTGCCTCTACATAAGACGCAATACTGTCATCTCCATGAGAGCAACTCTACATTATTCTCCTGAATGTCTAAAATGTCATTACTATAATGAGACTAGTTGGCCTTCCCTCTGAATCGGGGTTTGCCAGGACCTGGAGGATGTTTAGCCACCCACAGCTGTTCGCATAAGGAACCTGCAGCCCTTGCTTCTGCAAGATGGCCACTCCTGGAAGCAATGTTCTGGAAAAATGTCTTAAGTTGTGAAAAGGTCAAAAAGTTGTTGAACGAACCCAAGGTGAAACTCTCAGAAGCCTGGGTGTACAGAAGTGCATATGTACACATCAGCTAGATCTAGAGAAACTGTAGCTGCTTTATCTGATGGTTTGAGTGCTTGCTCTTAATGACTCCATATATTTTTTTTTTTTTGGATCTTGATCCTTCGTTCCATATCTTGCCTAAATCTGCTTTCCGAATAAGAACAATGGACCAATGGTTCCTGTTGGACAAGATTTGGTAACATTTGCTCAAAGCCTTGATATCTCTAAAGAACCATAATGGTAGTTAAAGGAATTGGAAGAGTGGAAAGACATTCTATTGACTTTCTTACTGCACGAAGTACAACTCGCAAGCACACCATGAATTTTCCGTTGTTGTCCCAAGGTTTTGTTGCAGACAGATCACATCACAAAGATACGTGCTGCACAGGGCCCACTGATCCTGAGCCTCATGCCCAAATTTCCATTCATTTCTACAATATAACACCTACTGGGCACATTTGAGTGAAAAGGAACTTTGCTGTTCCTCGGGAGGAGCAGACTTGGGCTTAGGCGATCAAAGACAACTATAGATCTTCCAATCTCTTCTCTAGTTCTTCTCAGGCCCTGTCACCACTCTTTGTACTGGGCCTAGGTGACTAGCCTAAGGGATTAGTCCCTGATCTGGACATCACTGATTCCATCTTAAATCATATTCCATTCAACTTAGAGGTATACGCAGTCAGTGGGTTAAGCCATAGGGCTTGACTACCCTCACAGAATAGGAGGAGGAACAGCCTGCTGCCTCCATAGTGGTTGTACTGCCTCGCTGGTCACTCCAATTTCACTCATGGATGAAGCACCACAGAGGCGTATTACTGGCCAAGTTTGCCTTCAACTCGTCTGCTGAGAACCAAATAGCCTTGGCTACTGAAGTGAACCCCAAAGTAGGCCACACCATACTCCCTAATGGTAGTATAAACCTTAATTTCCAAATCCATATTGCTGTTCCCATGCCTCTGCGAAGGCTATTGCATCATCCGATGGCAGATCGGCACTTCTGGCTAGTCTGATGAAGATTACTTGGCTTGGCTAACTGCCTCTGCAGTAAAAGTTGGGCTTTACAGAGGGGATCTTGCATCCTCTGTTAGCATGAAGACACATCTGGCCAATCTGATGAATGCTTATTGGCCTGCTGTTTTTGAGGTAGGAGGTACCCTTTAAACAAATTCAGCTGTTTGATTAGCTTAGTACCTGAGTGTTAGCGACTAGAGATCCACCCAGTCAGTTTGCACTTGAGTGAACACATCTGCCTTTGTGTTTACTGCCGCCTGATATGCAACTTGGCATAGTATATTGGTGGGCATGTCAGTTAACCACACTCCCCATTCTGCCCAATATGGTCCTTACTTATTGTGATTTCCTTTAGTCTACCCCTTCTGACAGTACTTTGAATGTATGGCAGTTTTTAGAGTCAAACAGGACCTGTCACTGTTGGAAGAACAAGTTGCCACTTTTCCTTTGGGAAGTGGTGCTGGTATTTAAGGGCTGGAGAGTTTTACAATCCATACTGCCCACACACTTTTTTTTTATTTTTTATGATAGCATACTTACCTGACCCTCACCTAATTGATCATGGCTGGTCTCCGGGCAAGCATGTGGCTCAAGATATGAGCTGCAGGTTTGTGGTCATAATAAATACCTGGAAGTACAGGCAAGGACATAGCCTTAATACAATATCAGTGGCCATCCACACACCCATTTGCAGACATTGAAGCAGCAAATGGACCTATATGCTGTGAGCAAGGGTTAAACCCTTAGACAGAAGCAATTACAGATAGTAGTGTAATAAACCGATTACTTAAAGCACTGTAACTTAAGCAGAACACTGAATTTTTTCACGCTGGCATTTGGACATAATGCATAGCAATCATTAAACACATTGCACCCAAAAAGCAGACCTTAAACGCATAACAGCAACATAAATGCATAGCAGTGGCATCCATACTGAAGCATTACTCTGTCATAAGCAGCGCAATAAAGGGTTAATATATCTGGCAGGATCACCTACCCTAGGTGACTGTACCGCTCGCAAATGTTATTAACATGTGTGACTAATGCCGCGTACACACGAGCGGACTTTCCGGCAAACTTGGTCCGGCGTACCGGAGTCCGTCAGACAATTCGATCATGTGTGGGCTCCAGTGGACTTTTTTTTTCTCAAAAGTTTGTCGGACTTAGATTTGAAACATGTTTCAAATCTATCCGACGGACTCGAGTCCGGTCGAAAAGTCCGCTCGTCTGTATGCTAGTCCGACGGACAAAAACCGACGCTAGGGCAGCTATTGGCTACTGGCTATGAACTTCCTTGTTTTAGTCCGGTCATACGTCATCACGTACAAATCCGTCGGACTTTGGTTGATCGTGTGTAGGCAAGTCCGTTCATTTGGAAAGTCCTTCGTAAAGTCCGTCGAAAAGTCAGCCGGGCAAAGTCTGCCGTAAAGTCCGGTTGTGTGTACGCGGCATTAGTGTAGATGAGTGCAGATGTGAATATATAGAGCAAAAAACATATATAAAGTCCAAATAAATGTGCTGAATGTTCTGATCCGCAATGGAAAAAACTTTTGAAGTGCAATAGACCACAGACGCTCCAGGACTTTTCAGGTGCAGAAACGCCACCCCCACATGTGTCCCCACTCACCAAATGGTGATGACCCCCAGCTTTGCAGTCTGAGGGTCACTTCAGGCTTATGCGATGGTTTTCAGAGAAGCTCAGGAGTGGTGTTGTGCACATCAGATCAAAGGATTTCTTGTTGGAATTTCTCAGCAGAATCACCAGGCACCAAAAAAGAATAGAAAAAATGGAGCTAATAGTGAAAAGTACCTTTTGGAAAGGGATTTATTCCATATACAAATGAGTACTTACAAAATAGTTGATAAAAACAGGCATGTAAAAGGATTAGAGATGAATCCGGATGCTGCTCATGGCGTGCGTTCCAGAAGCCAGGAAGTGCGTTCCAAGGAGCAGGAAATGATGTCAGTGCCACTGGGAAAAAAAACATTTGGTGAGTGGGGACACATGTGGGGGTGGTGTTTCTGCACCTGAAAAGTCCTGCAGTGTCTGTAGTCCATTGCACTTCAAAAGTTTTTTTCCATTGCGGATCAGAACATTCAATATACTGAACAGTGCAGCGCTAAAATAATAAACAACTAAAATGATCAACGAATAAAAAGTCCATAAGCTCATATGAAGAAAAACACACATGTAAATAGGAAACCAGAGACGTCAGCGGTGATAAAGGGTGCTTCATGCAAAATCTGAAGTGCTCCTTAGTCCGTGCTCACACCATTTGTTAGCCAAACTGCGCACCTTGCATAATGGACCCCTGAGCTAACAGGAAGGTCATAAGGGCATTTGCCACCACTGGTGGTAAAGGTAAACTTGTAGATGGAAGCCGGGCACCTCTTAAACTCTGCACATAGAACTTGTATATCTCCCGTGACAACATAAAATGCAAAAAAAAATCTAGTGCTCTCTGTATAACTTGAAGCAGGTATCATTTATTATAAAGACAGGTACTCACATAAATAGCACTTAGTCCAAGTGCTAGGATAAAAAGCATATAGTGACTGGTAACAGCAAAGATGATAAGGTGGCTGCAGTGACATCCAGGGAAGCTCCCGCACGCGTATCGTCCAGAGGACTTCCTCAGCGGTGAACCTATTTACATGTGTGTTTTTCTTCATATGAGCTTATGGACTTTTTATTCATTGATCATTTTAGTTGTTTATTATTTTAGCGCTGCACTGTTCAGTATATTTGGTCTCAAAGGGTTTCTATATTTGCCTTTAGTGTCCAGCTGCTGTTAGTAGTTATTAGGTTTTGCGCTGACTGTTTGTCTTCGATTGGATCAGAACATTCAGCATATTTATATGTTTTTTGCTTTATATATTCACATCTGCACTCATCTGCACTTAGTCACACATGTTAATAACATTTGCGAGCGCCACATTTCCATAATTTTACTTTTCTAGTGAGTAGCACTTTGTGTGTGGCAGCTGCTTTAGTTTTCTTTTTCACTGTTTTTTCAACATTCAGCGTGAGTTTAAATTTTATATTATTCACTATTTTTCTCAAAAAAATAACTTTTTAGCGCACTCAACAGCTATGGATATTTGTAATTTTGTCACCAATTGAGTTATTGACGCAGATGAATTTTTCTCTTACTCCAATATTAGTTCAGATCTTAATCATGATTTCAAGATTCTTAAAAACGCTCTTGACAAGCAAATTAGAACCTGGTGGAATGTGTTCACTTTGGCTAAGTATCTTAAAGATGGAATTACCCACAGGAGACTAAGATGGGACGTAGCTCCCAATGATGGTATGGTTGGCAAATAACTAGAGGATGAGTGGTTCTCTTTTTTCAATCTTACTGAGCACAAATTATTAGAACTCTTGATCTCAAGGAAAGATAAAAAATTAAAAAATCTGGAGACCAGTATTAATTTGGTTAAAGCCAAATTGGCTCCTCTTGAAGGCACAGCAGAGTTTAAAGAAAAAATTAAGCACCTACAGGACTTAATTGCTAAAGTCGACAAAGAAACACAAAAGAAAAAAATGAAAATATATGTGAGAGATACGAAAGATTATAAAACCAACAAAGTTTATAAATGGCAAGATGCCATATTAACTGAAGAGGTCACTGTCCCTATAGAGCAGGGATATGCAATTAGCGGACCTCCAGCTGTTGCAGAACTACAAGTCCCATGAGGCATAGCAAGACTCGTGTAGTTTTGCAACAGCTGGAGGCCCGCTTATTGCATATCCCTGCTATAGAGGATAGAGACCATTTCTACAACTTCGTACATCTCACATGGTGGAGCAACCCCCCCCCGGTCATCTCAACAGGGCAACAGCAATGCTTGGCCCCATGTTGATTCCAATGCCTATGGGGTTTACATTTATAACAGGTATGAACCCCTTTAACAGGATTAGTACTATGCCTCTGATGGATATCATCAGCAGGATTATGGTAACAATCATGGTTGGAACAGCCCTGGTTGGGCTTTGTCACAACCCAGGGGAGGCCCACCCTCAAGAGCACAAAGAGGTCACCCTGGTGGTAATTATAGGGGGGATTTTCACAAGAAGGGGTATGGTGGTCCCCCATGGAGGGGGAGGGGACCTGCACAACCCAGAGGGAGAGGTAGAGGTTCACACCCTCAAGACAATGGTGGGGGGAGTGGAAACCGTGGTACCACACAAGACCCCCCAGACCATATGTGGCAGAACCAGATACAGCAAATGGAGAGGCTAAAGTGGAGGTAAAAGAAAAAAGAAAAAGAGAGACCTAACGCAGGGCATCTTCAATTTAAGTGATGCTACTTTTACGCCAGATGAGTAAAAAATTTTGGAGTTAGGCCTCAAATTTGCCCCAGATAAGGATCTTAATAAGTTTGACACTTTTATTGATCTTCAGAAATTCATGAGAAAAGTTAATATTAAGAAACATTTTAGTAAAGTAGCACCCAAAACAGGACATGAACCGTCTGATTATAGTCATACTGAATTGAGGAATAACTCAGTTTTTAATCCTAGAAATTCTAACAGTCATTTTTTAGAGGTGTTCAAATCCTTGGTCCAGCAGGACTTAAGAGGATTGTCAATCAAATCTAGTAGGCGCAAAACAGACATTGAAAGGGGCCTAAAATCCTTAGAAGAAAACAAAGATTGTCATCCATAGTGAGGATAAAGGGCGGGAGCTTGTTATTCTTAATAAATCTGACTATTTAGCTGAACTTAACAGACTTGTCTATGATGCTGAAACATGAAAAACTGAGAGATAACCCTACCAACAAATTCAAAACTAAGCTGAGACGTCTGGTTAAAGATGCCCAAGATGAAGGTATTGTCACCAAGAAAGAGGCTATATATCTGGTACCGGATGCCCCTCGGGTGCCAGTTATCTACCAATTAACTAAAATTCACAAGAATCCAGCAAAACCTCCTGGCAGGCCTATAGTGAGTGGGGTGGACTCTTTCTTTGCCAGAATTGGTGAATACATTGATTGTTTTCTACAGCCATTGGCACAAAGTTGTCCATCCTATCTCAGGGATAGCAGGCATCTCATGGAATTACAGCAGGTAGAAGTTGGTAATAATTGTTGGAATTCAACATGAATTAATAATATATTTCTGGATTTTGTACATATGTTTCCTTATTTCCAAGAGCAGCCAGGCTCCTATGGTTTTTGAAAGAATGAGATTTTCACACTCCCCGAAGGACAGGATGCCCCCCCAGGTTGAAATGTAGCCCGTTAAGCTTCTAGCTGTGTATGACAATGCTGGCTCCAATCTGTCTATGAGAAGTCCTGAATAACGGCTCTGCAAGCAAGCTTCAAAGAGAGGACTGGCAGAGATAATTAATGAGTTGAGATACAGAAGATAAAAGACTCAGATATATTTGACCCAGGTCAGATAGAGATGATTCATGGACAAACACTGCCCCCAGAGGCCAATTATGGCAAGATGGTCAATAATATAAACTGTTGAGGAAACGCCCCAGAGAGATACTGTGATTCATCCAAAAATAGTGTTGGGCAGGCAATGGGAAGGGGTTTGGATGAGGTGTGTTTGTGAAAAAGGGTTGTTTGCAAGCAGAGCTCCCTTTTTTCAACACCTGGAGACCAGCTGATAGGATGTGATAAGTATTTTCTTGTATTGTGTTCTGATTGTAAGCTAGGAAACTAACATAAAAGTATTAAAAGGTATCACAATGTTACATATTTTCTTGGGAAATAAATGTAACTTGTTTACTAAGCAGAGGTATTTGTTATATCATTATGCTTATCAGACTCTTATAGATTAACAATTATAGGGACTAGACAAATTAATACATGTATGCAATAATTATATAGGATATATTAGATTGCATATTATTGCATCGATTCTTTCAATGGTCATATACTAGCTAGTATTGACGTAAATTCCCTGTATACCAACATCCAGCAAAGGCATGCAGTAGAAGCTATGGTTTGGGCCTTAAACAATACCAAAATTTTCTTCCCTAGATTTAGCCATGAGCCATAACTTCTTCTGGCATGATAAGAAATTCTTTAGACAGAAGGAGGGTGTGGCAATGGGGGCTAAATATGCCCCTCAGTGGCAAACTTATTCATGAGTTTCTGGGAGAAGGATGCCATTTTTGGTGCGAACATTCCTCAGCTTAAGTTTAACAAGCGTTATATAGACGATATCATCATTATTTGGGCAAGATCAAAAGAGTCTTTTTCTCAGTTTTTGTTGAAAATTGGTGAGAATAGGTATGGGATATCATTCTCGGCAACTTCCGACATTCATTGCATTAATTTTCTTGATCTAGTTATTTTTAAGGCTAACCATACACTGTCTACTAGGGATGAGTCGAACACCCCCCGGTTCGGTTCGCATCCAGAACATGCGAACAGGCAAAAAATTTGTTCGAACACTGTTCTATCTATGGGACACGAACCTGAATAATCAAAAGTACTCATTTTAAAGGCTTATATGCAAGCTATTGTCATAAAAAAATGTTTGGGGACCTGGGTCCTGCCCCAGGGGACATGTATCAGTGCAAAAAAAGTTTTTAAAAGGGCCGTTTTTTCGGGAGCAGTGATTTTATTAAAGCTTAAAGTGAAACAATAAAAGTGAAATATTCCCTTAAATTTCGTAACTGGTGGGTGTCTATAGTATGCCTGTAAAGTGGCACTTTTTTCCCCATCTTTAGAACAGTCTGAGAGCAAAATGATATTTCTAAAGGGAAAAAAAAGTCATGAAGTAATAGCGGTTTCGGCTATAGTGATTTGTCTATGGGAGAAATCAAAAGTGCTAATTTTAAGGGTTAATATGCAAGTTATTGTCATAAAAAGTGTTTGGGGACATGTATCAATGCAAGAAAAAGTTTTAAAAAGCGGCTGTTTTTTGGGGAGCAGAGATTTTAACCCTTTCATGACTAAGCCTATTTTTTACATTTGGTGTTTACAAGTTAAAATACATATTTTTTGCTAGAAAAATACTTAGAGCCCCCAAACATTATATATATATTTTTAGCAGAGGATCTAGAGAATAAAGTGGTGATGTTTTATATCACACGGTATTTGTGCAGCGATATTTTAAACGCAACTTTTTGGGAAAAGGGACACTTTCATGAATTAAAAAAAAAACAAACAGTAAAGTTAGCCCAATTTTTTTGTATAATGTGAAAGATGATGTTACGGTGAGTAAATAGATACCAAACATGTCATGCTTTATAATTGCATGCACTCGTGGAATGTCGACAAACTATGGTACCTAAAAATCTCCATAGGCAACGCTTTAAATTTTTTTATGGTTACCAGGTTAGAGTTACATAGGAGGTCTAGTGCTAGAATTATTGCTCTCGCTCTGACGATCGCGGCGATACCTCACATGTGTGATTTGAACACTGTTTACATATGCAGGCGCAACTTCCGTCTGCATTTTCTTTGCTGCGCGAGCTCACGGGGATGGGGGCGCTTTAAAACATTTTTTTTCTTATTTATTTTATTTTTATATTTATAAATTGTGTTTAAAAAAAATTTTGATCACTTTTATTGCTGTCACAAGGAATGTAAACATCTAAAAGACCCCCGATCCCTCCTTTGCACTTAAAAGTATTCAGATGGCCGTTTTCAGTGATTGTGAATACTGTATATTTTTGAAAAACTGCGCCATTGGCATCCGAGTAAACGGGAAGTGACGTCATGGCTTCGCTTCTGTGTTTACTATTAGGAGGCTGGAACGAAGCTGCTTACAGCTTCATTCCAGACTGTCACTAGCTGCCGGAGGCGGTGGATTGGTTATCGGCCTCCCGGTGGATCGGGAGGCCCTGTAAGAGTGGCAGGAGGGGGGACGTCCCCTCCTGCTCCTCCGGTACAACAGCCGAGCGGCTTTTAGCCGCATCAGTTGTTATACCTGGAAAGCCGATCACTGGCTCTAAAAAACAGTACCGGGATAATGCTTGCAGCTGTGGGAATCATCCTGGTATAACCCCCGAAAGCCGAGTACGCACATCTCTGTACGCTCCGTGGGAAGGGGTTAATAATGCTTAAAGTGAAACAATAAAAGTGTAATATTCCTTTAAATTTCATACCTGGGGAGTGTCTATAGTATGCCTGTAAAGGGGCGCATGTTTCCTGTATTTAGAATAGTCTGACAGAAAAATGTTATTTCTAAAGGAAAAAAAAACTACTCGCGGCTATAATGAATTGTCAGTCTGACAATACACATAAAAGTTCATTGTTCATTGATAAAAACGGCATGGAATTTCCCCACCAAAATTAAAAAAAAAAAATGCATGGGGGTCCCCCTAAATTTCATACCAGGTCCTTCAGGTCTGGTATGGATATTAAGGGGAAACCCGCGCCAAAATAAAAAAAAATGGTGTGGGGTCCCCCCAAAAATCCTTACCAAACCCTTTTCCGAGCACGCAACCTGGCAGGCCGCAGGTAAAGAGGGGGGGACAAGAGAGCGCCCTCCCAGCTGAACCATACCAGGCAACATGCCCTCAACATGCCTTCCGGATGGGAAGAGGTAGTCCTGGGGATATACAAATAAAATTTGTGCTTTTTTGACTATGGGACAGACTCACCCGGGATAGAGGCTTTTGGAGGGGACTGAATGTGAGCCTCTTGCCTACAGATTATGGGCCCTGGCATTTGGGGTACCCTTGAGGTGTTGTTACTTTGGCTCCGGGTCCTTGTCCCCCAGACTCTGGGGACCCTTTATTTGCCATAGTAGCAATAGTGACTGAGTCATACTGTTGGGACACATACTGTGAGAAGATGCTAATGTCATCAACTCCACTCACCTGTCTGATGTCAGTCCATGTTAGCAACTAGCAAGTGTCGCCTTGTTTTGTGCTCAGAGAGGTTGGAACCTCCACCTGGATCCAAGATCAGGATAGCAGACTTCAGTCACCCCAGCAGAGATATGGACCTGGCATCAGAGTTCCCGGGGCTGCTGCAGATCATCCTTTCAACATACACCAGGACTGTGTCTGAGGATGAATACCTGGAGCTCTCCAGCTCGCTGGTATAAAACAGGGCAAGTGCTTTCCAACCCAAGAGCAACGGGCCAGTGACCAACGAGCATTGCGGATGGCATTCTTGGGAGAGCGGCCCCAGGAGCAATGGGTGACTTTGTTGGACAGGCTGGTCCAGCAGGAGATAGAGCTGGACAATCATTATCGGGCTCTGCAATGGCATGCAGAGCAGGGATATTTAGGGGAGACAACAGAATGCTCTCTGGAGGAATATGACTTTTGGTGGCCCTGGATTGCTGTGGGAGAGCCTAACAGATCGTTTTGTGTTTGGCGATGAAGGGGAACCTACCCTTGAGGACCTGCGAGAATATAGAGAGGCTATGCTCGGTCTTGCAGGGGTTTCAGAGCTTTAACCTGATCTGGACCATTTGCTAAGGAAGGAACAGCATCTGGAAAGGGCATACAGGAAACTTCTAGAACACATTCAGCAGCATGCCAGAGAATCGGCAGTGGAAAATCCGGAGATTGCCGTCCCCAAACCTGAAGTGCTGACAACAGGGCAGAGCTCTGATAACCTCTGCCCAGCAATGATAGCATCTTCTGGGTTCCTTGGACAGGAGATGGTGAACCTATATACCCAGACATCAGTTGCGGAGACTGGGGATTTAATAGACGTTTCTGTAGAGGAGGAACCACCTAGCAAACCCCCAGCAGAAGTACTGGCAACCGGATAGAGGGTCCAAGACCTCTGCCCCACACCTGTGGCAGTTTCGGAGGCTCAGGGTGAAAAGGTGGCAATCACTTCCCAGCAGCAGATACAGGGGGAGAAGGGAGAGGAGGTGTGTGTTGTCCCTCCCCAACAGTTGGCCAGGGTGGAGGAAGCAGACTTTTCTCCCCAGCAAAGATCTGTGCACCTGGGAGACAGTACCATAGACATGTCGTCCCAGCAGCCAGATGAGGGAATGGAAAAGGAAGCAACCGGCTCACCTCCCCAATGGCAGCTACAAAGTTCGGGAGTGGAGGAAGCCAGCCTCCTGCCCCAACGGTTAGCCGGAGCGGAGGATGCGGAGTCCCCAGCAGAAGTGCTGGCAACAGGGCAGAGTGCTACCAACCTCTGCCCAGGACCGGCAACAACTGTGGAGTCCCAGGGAGCCGGGGCAGTCGGCCCCTCTCTCCAGCGACAAGCTGATGTAGTGGAGATACTACTCCCCAGCTGAATCGCTGGCAACAGGGCAGAGCACTGGCCCTGTTACAGTTTCTTCTCAGCTTCAGGGAACTGGGACAGTGGGCCTCTCTGCCCAGCAACAGGCCAAGCCATGGAATGGTAAACACCACCCAGATGAAGCGCTGACAGACGGACAGAGAGTCAATGACCTCTGCCTCACACCTACTGAGGTCAACTATTCCTTGCAACCAAGAAAGGAGATCATGCGGACAGACTTTGTGAGTTCACTCTGCCTGACTAACGCATGTCCAGACCAGGTGGAGGTCTGGGACCTTGTTAGTCAACTTTTGATGGGGGAGAAATGTGACAGACTCACCCGAGATAAAGGCTTTGGAGGGGACTGAATGTGAGCCTCTTGCCTACAGATTATGGGTCCTGGCATTTGGGGTACCCTTGAGGTGTTGTTACTTTGGCTTCGGGTCCTTGTCCCCCAGGACACACAGACTCTGGGGACCCTGTCATAGTAGAAATAGTGACTGAGTCATACTGTTGGGACACATACTGTGAGAAGATGCTAATGTCATCAACTCCACTCACCTGTCTGATGTCAGTCCATGTTAGCAACAAGCAAGTGTCGCCTTGTTTTGTGCTCAGAGAGGTTGGAATATCTGATATCTGTATACAGACTGGGAGGAAGTGGTATATGACGGAAGCACTCAAGTGGAGTGTGGGACGTTCCGTGACAGACTCCTAACCATGAGTCGCATCTATTTCTGAGACATTTTTTTGGGTAAGGTTAATTTATTAATAAACAGAAAACCGCGCTAAAATGATATAAACACTAAAGAAAATGTGTAATCCTTAGTGTAGTCCGTGTAGTCCCATATGAATGTCCACAACAAATGAAGGAGGTAGACCTATCATAAGTGAATAACGTGAAAGTTCATCCAAAGTGATAAGTGATGAAACAGCAATGGAACTGAAAAAACACCAAGATATTGCGCTTACCAGAAGTAAGCCAAATAGGGGCAAGTGGCTTAAACTCAGCCTCGGCCTTTAGATGGGCGATCCGGGTGATGCAGGATAAACGCACTCGTCCCGTGTATTCAGTCCATAGAGGTTTATCCAAAAATATATGGCAAAAAACATAGCGCAATACTGATAATGTAAAACACTCCAAATACAAATAATAAGTGCAACACTCAACAAAAACTAATCATGTGTGATCATATATCATCCAATGTCAGCGCAACAACTAAGGATGGTAGATGAGTGTCATGCAATCATGCAAAGATGTATAGTAGGGTGAGTAGGTGGAGAAATAAAAAACAAAAAAGCAGCACCCAGAATCTGCTTCCCAGATGAGATAAAGAGCAAGTATGCACCAAATCACCCAGATATAGAAAAAGAACCCTCTAGGTGTAACACATCACATGCACAAACTGCTTACCAGATGGCAAATTCATATGAGCAAAATTCCACACAGCCAAACGTGTAAAACACAGAATAAAACTGCAGCAGCGAACCTAGGGGAAATCCTGCTTACCAGACATCCAGATAAGGTGGGCAGATGTAATGGAGCGCAAACAGGCTCCTAACAGGAACGACGTAGACACGTCCTGGCCAATCAAGCCCGAGCTCAGCAGTGCATATAAGGTAAAAACAGCCAATAGTGTGATACCGTATAAATCTGGTTTATTAAAATAGAGTAACACTTACACAAGATGAAGATAAAAGGCGAAAAATAGAGCCGGCCGGCACTCAAACACACTCCCGTCCTCACAGGGCAAACATGGTGACGTCAGCACGTCCCTCCCAGATGCGTTTCGTCACATGCTGACGTTTTCAATGGGGGGGGTTAATTTATTATTTTTTGTAGCCTAACAGTCACTGCTGATGATATTTGTTTTTTTTTGTATGCCCTACAATGTGATAAGTTTTTGTTCCGTAACGTAATTATGTTATGCCTTTATATAGGTGATGTATGTCATGTTTTTTTGACCTATTATATTTAAACATGAGTATCTTTTGTGATTTATAGCATAATATGATGCCACACCCCAAGTCTCCTGAATAAGCTCCGCTGAGCAAAACATGTTGAGGAAGTGTTATTATTCATGCATCCTGTCTCAGTGAATTTTATGAATTTTTGTATTCTAATCTTGTCTCATGTTTTTTTAAACACTTTGTAATAAAATGTAATTCTTTTATCTATTATTGTTTGACAAATTGATATTCTCAAATTACTTATATATAACACCTTCGTAGGTTTGTTACCTCTAGCCCCAGAATTGGATAAGCATTTTTAATTGTGATGCAATTGAGACCCCAATAATCGATTTAAGGTCTCAGTTAACCATTCTTCTTTTTCACAAAGAAGAAGGCAGCACCAGCAGGAGACGAGGATTTGCGGATGGACCCTCGAGAAAAGGAATCAGCAACATAGTCCTCTATTCCTCCATGGCTTTTTCCACCAAGACAGACAAAGGGTAGACCTGGCCACGAGGGGGCATGGCACCAGGTTGAAGGTCAATTGCGCAATCATACGATCGGTGTGGAGGCAAAATACCGGCTTGAACTTTGTCAAAGACATTGCTAAATTTTCAGTACTCTTCTGGCAAAGAGGAGAGTGAAGACATGCACAGGACCTTAACCACTTTCTGAAAACATGTTTTGCTGCATTGTGGCAACAAGGCAAGAACCTCAGCACAATTTCAATCAAAAGAGGGGTTGTGCCTCTGTAACCAAGGAGAACCAATGACCACTGAAATTTAAATTTGATTATCTCATGGTGAAGAACCCCTATGGCCATGGTCAACAGCGCAGTCATTAGTCACATGGGCAGACTGTAAAGGTCTTTAATCAATAGCCTCAATGGCAAGTGTAGTGGCATGAAGCTGCAGCGGAATCGATCCTTAGACACAAAGGCGCTATCTATGAACAGGCCTACAGCCCCAGAGTCACTTATAGCCTGTGTATCAATGGACGACTCAGACTAAGAAAGGTTAACCAGAACTAGAGGCTTATCCTTCAGGATAACTGGGGATGTAGCAACGCCACCTAAGGTCTTTCCCCTGCAGGAGGGTGCGGGCATTTCCTGTACAGGTGCTAGGACAAGACTTTAAAAAGTGACCTACTTCACTGGCAGACTCAGTCCCGGGAGGCATGTAAGGTGAGGGAGGCAAGGGTGGGAATGCAAAGCTTGGAGCCAAACTAACAGGAGGCTTCTGCAAGCGCTCATTAAAGGAAGGTCTCTCTCGGAGTCTGGAGTCAATGAGAATGGCAAACGTGATTACGTGACAAACGTGATTAATGTCTCCAGATCCATAGGTATGTCTCGGGTTGCTATCTCATCTTTAATGTTATCTGAGAGACCATGAGAAAAAGCAGCCATGAGGTCCTCATTGTTCCAAGCAAGAGTATGGAATTCAATGGTGTAATTGGCAACAGTTCTCATACCTAGTTTGATGGACATGAAGCTCTTGGCAGCAGAAGTGGAGAAAGGGGGGGACGTCAAATACCCTTTTAAGGGATGCCACAAGCTCAGGGTAACTCAGGAAAATGGGTTTTTGCATCTCCCATAGAGGGTTTGCCCAGGTCAAAGCTCTATCAGAAAGCAAAGAAATAATGAAGTCCACTTTGCTTCTGTCTGTGAGGAAAGCCCTGGGCAGCATCTCAAAGTATATCCCATTCTGGTTGAGAAACCCTATGCAATGAACTTGATCTCCCTCAAATTGCTGGGGAAGCAGAGCGGAACCAGACATACCCTGGAGCTGCAGCAGGGACAGCCTGCAACACTGGTTGTACCAGAACAGCCACAGTGGGAGGATCCAGGTGAGCAGTGCAAATCAGAAATGTCTGTAACGCTATGGCAAACTGATCCATGCGGTGGCCCTGCTCTTTCAATCTGGAAAAAATATTACCACTAGGTGAATTGCCTGTATCTTCTGAATTCATGGCCTTCGTCTACTGTCAGGAACCATGAATCAGACTGAGACAGAAATGCAGTAAAAATTACACCTTTTAATATGATTGTAAAAATGGTACAGATCAGTAAACAAGGTTAAATCATAAGCCAGGGATTGGTAACCAAAGCGGATAGTCAGACAGGCCAGTAATCAGGAAACCAGAGATCAGCGTAGTCTGATGCAGAATAACAGTATCAGAAACCAGAAGGGACGTCAGCCGGGCAAAGTTTTTCAAAGGAACACAGCAAAGAATCTCCAGAGATGTTAACCAAGGGCAAAGTCAAGAAAGGAATGAACA
The DNA here is from genome assembly GCA_037952835.1 of Lithobates septentrionalis. Classification (NCBI taxonomy): domain Eukaryota; kingdom Metazoa; phylum Chordata; class Amphibia; order Anura; family Ranidae; genus Lithobates; species Lithobates septentrionalis. The sequence continues at coordinate 2,611,600 of JBBDGP010000111.1, read as the reverse complement.
AGGCAGGTTAAATAGCCAGAAGGGGCTGGCTGTAGGCGGGACTGAAGAGTAGATAATCATAACCAGGTGAGCCACTGAGGGATCAATGATGGCTGACAATTATCCAACAGCTGATCAGCCTGAGCACAGAGAAGGGAGCTGCTAAGTGCCCAGCCCTGACAGTATGGAGTAGTGGCCACTGGTTTTAGCAGTTAGGAAATCATTGTTGAGTGTAGTAAGTGAAAGTCAGAATGTAAGGGGTCAAGAAGGTTGTTGTCAGTGAGGTAGGAGCCCAGAGGGTTGTAGACTAGGGGTGAGCTTTGCGTTCGAGTCCAACCCATGTTCGACTCGAACATTGCATGTTCGACCGTTCGTTGGATTGCGAACGATATGGGCCATTCACGCCGAATTAGAGTGTCGCGTCACAGCCCATATTTCACTGCGGCATCGCAGTGCATTGCTGGCTGATGATTGGCCAAGCATGTACTATACTATGACCCGTATGCTTGGCCAATCACAGCGCCATCTGTAAAGAGAGCTGTAATTGGCCAAAGCCAGGGTGGCTTTGGCCAATTATGGCTCAGGGGATTTAGTACATGCCCCACACTATAAAAGGCCACCTACACGTTGGCCCTTTGTAGTGTGTTCCGGCATTGAGAGAGAGATAGAGAGAGAGAGACAGTGTCATATGATTTAAGTTAGATAGAGTAGGCAGGCGAGTCAGTTAGCTGCACTTACAGTGTATTGTATATATATATATATATATATATATATATATATATATATATATATATATATATATATATATATGCATCCTAGGTGTTGTGTGTGTGATGTATATATATATATATATATATATATATATATATATATATATATATATATATATATATACACTGTATACAGTTTAGCTAGATCCGTTCCTGTTATTCTCTTTTTTTACAGTATTTACAGCTACCTGAAGAAAATTGTTGGTATTCTTCTGATCCTATTAGTCCTATTAGCTACAATATTTACAGTTAGTGTATGGCGTCCTCTGCACAGTGTCCGCCTAAAGCTACCTGAAGAAATATGGTGGTGTTCTTCTGATCCTATTAGTACCGCAGGCAGCTGCAGTAATTACAAGTTAGTGTAGTGCGACTTCTGCACAGTGTGCACCTAAAGCTACCTGAAGAAAATTGGTGGTGCTCTTCTGATCCTATTAGTACTGCAGGCAGCTGCAGTATTTACAAGTTAGTGTAGTGCGTCCTCTGCACAGTGTGCATGTCAGAGAGCTCACCTCGGCAGGCAGGGTGCTTGCGGTGGTGTGCGTCGGGGCGCATCGGCGCGCGCGTTCCTGCGGGTCCTGTTGCGCGCGTTCCTTGCAGATCCGGTATGCGTGTCCCGGTCAGGTCTGTTGTGTGTGCCGGTGTGCGGGGGAGCACACGCAGGCGTGTGCGGGGGCGCCTGTCTGTGCGTGCCGGTGCGCGCGTGCACTCCGTTTGGTGCCAAACTGCCCATTTAAGCCGGCCTGCCTCTTTCATCAGTGCTGCCTGATCAACAGCTCTGCCGTCCGTAGTACCTGTACCTTGTGCCTATACTTTCCAGATCTCCTGACAACCCGGCTTGCTTCCTGGACCTCCCTCTGAACTCTGCCTGCATCCGACCTTTGGCCTGTCTGACTATTCTTTCGACTGCTCCACTGTACCTCGTTGCCTGCCTGTTGCCGAACCCAGCCTGTCTCCTGACCATCCCGCTCAGTCCCGTTGCCTGTGTTCCAGCCTGCACCTGCTGCTAAAAGACTGCTCCTCCATCTGCATCTGGACTTCAGTAACAGGCTCTCATACCACTCCGTACTCCTGTGCTTCCTGTTTACCTTACCAGGGGCCGCGAGATGGACGCGTAAGGGAGCCTACCTTCTGCCCAAGCGGACTCACCGGTCTGGTAAGTAGGAGTCTGATAGTATCAGGCAGCCATGACCGAGTCCGGGCAAGGGGCCTCCCCTATGGATGAACTTTGCAGACATTTGGCAGGATTAACCCAAGCGGTGAAAAGTTTACAAGAGGGCTATGCCAGATTGGAGGAACGTGTTTAGGCCCTGTCTGCACCCACCAGTCCCCAGGGGACTTCATCTGCAACCGTGGCACCCTCCGTAGTCATGCTCCCTCCAGAGCCCAAAGTACCTATACGAGAAAGGTTCTCCGGAGACCGTAGCAAATACCGTGCATTCCGGAATGCGTGTGAACTCTATTTCGCTCTGCAGCCTCGTACCTTCTCCCTAGAGGCCACTAAGGTGGGCTTTGTCATTTCCTTGCTGTCCGGTGAACCTCAAACCTGGGCCCATCACCTTCTGGAGCAAAAGTCTAATGCCCTGGAAAATCTGGACGCCTTCTTCTTGGCAATGTCACAACTCTATGAAGACCCTCAGATAACCACTACTGCCGAAGCTTCCCTGCACTCCCTCCGGCAAGGCCACAGAGCGGCTGAGGACTATGCTGTTGAATTTAGGCACTGGAGCTCTGATACGGCGTGGAATGACGTGGCTCTGCGACATCAGTTTAGAATGGGTTTGTCCGACCCACTCAAGGATGAGTTAGCAGGGGTCAGGGTACCCCAAACCCTGGAAGAACTAGTTAACCTGTCAATTCAGATCGACCGTCGTCTGAGAGAACGACGCACCGAAAGATCTACCAGTACCTTTCGACCCACCTGGATGCTTCCACAGGTTCCCAGTCCTCCTAGTAGGCCCTCTGCTCCACCGACTTCTCCAGCTTTCGACACTCCAGAGCCCATGCAGCTTGGCCTGCTCCGTCCCTCCTTGACTCCCGAAGAAAAGTTACGAAGACGTACCCATAACCTGTGCCTCTACTGCGGGGAATCTGGGCACTACGCCAGCATCTGCCCCAACAAGACGCGTAAGTGTCGTTCTTCTGCTCGTATATGTGCAACTATCATACCAAAACCTAGTACTCATCTTACCATCTCTGTCACTTTGCAGCTTCCCGGAAAGGCTATCCAAGTTCCAGTCATCATTGATTCCGGAGCATGCAGCTGCTTCATCCACCTGGCCTTTGCAGCTCAGCATGATATACCACTCCAACCCAAGATCCAGAGCCTGGCTGTTCACCTTGCAGATGGTTCCGCCCTCCGTTCCGGTCCTGTCATTCAGACCGTCCCCTTAGTTGCTACTATGGACTCTCAACACCAGGAATTCCTCTGTTTGGATGCCATTTTCTCACCCCTTTTCCCTGTCATCCTTGGAATGCTGTGGCTGCAGGCCCACAACCCCCATATTAACTGGGCTTCTGGAAGAGTGGAGTTTCCCTCGGAATATTGCCAACAACACTGCCTGCAACGAGTTACCCACGAGATGCCCCAACTTCTCTGCTTGCACCCTGATGCCAACTTACACCAAGCCATCCCAGAACCCTACCAAGATTTCTCTGACGTATTCAGCAAGAAAGGTGCAGAGATCCTACCCCCACACAGGCCCTATGATTGCCCTATATAGCTGCTACCCGGATCCGAGGTACCCTTCGGCAGGATATTTCCATTGACTGAGCAGGAGTTGGATACATTAAAACAATATCTTGACGAGAATCTAAAAAAGAAGTTTATCCGCCCGTCCACATCTCCGGCCGGCACATATTCTTCGTAGAGAAAAAGGATCATTCTCTTCGACCATGCATCGAATACCGGGAATTGAATCGATAACGATTAAAAATCGCTACCCGTTACCCCTGGTGCCTGAGTTATTCCAGAGGCTGGGAACGGCAACTATCTTCACAAAATTGGATCTTCGCGGAGCCTATAACTTAATCCGTATCCGAGAGGGGGACGAGTGGAAAACCACTTTTCGCACTCGTTTTGGGCATTTCGAGTATCTCATTATGCCCTTCGGTCTATGCAATGCCCCAGCCACATTCCAACATTTTGTGAACGACATTTTCCAGGGAATTTTTGGACCTCTATGTCATCGTTTACCTTGATGACATTCTCATTTTCTCCTCTTCATTGACTGATCATCGCAGGCACGTTCGGAATGTCCTTGCTCGGCTCAGGCAACACGGACTGTATGCTAAACTTGATAAATGCGAGTTTGAACTCCAATGCATCCTATTCCTGGGGCTCATCATTTCAGTGGAAGGTATTAAAATGGACCCTCAAAAGGTGTCCGCCATCCTGGACTGGCCCGCACCTACAGACAGGAAAGGGGGTCCAACGCTTCGTTGGATTTTCCAATTTTTATAGGAAATTCATCAGAGACTTTTCCAAGATCATCGCCCCATTACAGAACTAACAAAACAGGGAACCCGATTCTGCTGGACCCCCAGGGCTCAATCGGCCTTTGAAAAATTAAAAGGACTATTCACATCAGCCTCCATCCTCAAACACCCTAACTCTGCCTTGCCATTCGTGTTGGAGGTCAATGCCTCAGAAGTCGCAGTAGGGGCAGTACTCTCCCAACGTCAGGGCCCCAAGGCTCTTCTGTTCCCAATAGCTTTCTTCTCTCGCAAACTCTCTGTGTCTGAAAGGAACTACGATGTGGGAGAACGGGAGCTTCTGGCCATCAAGACGGCTTTGGAGGAGTGGCGCTATCTTTTGGAGGGTGCTGTACATCCCATTCTAATCTACACGGACCACAAAAACTTGGAATATTTGAGATCTGCCAAGAGACTTAAACCACGACAAGCCAGATGGGCACTCTTCTTTTCCCGCTTTCAATTTCACATCACTTACAGACCTGGCTCTAAAAACATCAAACCAGACGCACTCTCGCGAATGTTCCATGACTCCAAAGAGACCATCCCTCCGGACACTATCCTGCCTGTGGGAAATTTTCTACTTCTTCAGGGGGATTTAATCTCCAGAATAAGGCAAGCTTCCACAGAAATACCCCAACCCACCGAGACCAGCCTAAGAGATGGTTTACTATGGCACAAGGGCAAGATCATGGTTCCTGAGAGCCTTAGGGTGCCGGTACTAGAGCTTTGCCATGACCACAAGCTGGCAGGTCATTTCGGGGCCCGGAAGACAACCGAATTGGTGCAGCGTACCTTTTGGTGGCCACAGTTGGCAGAGGACTGTAGGAGTTACGTCAGTTCCTGCCACACCTGTGCCCGAAGCAAGAGTAACCGGACGAAGGCCTGGGGCTTATTGATACCCTTGCCCATTCCTGACAGACCCTGGAAAATGATCTCGATGGATTTCATCGTGGAGCTACCCCCATCTGAAGGCTTCTCTACCATCTTTGTCATAATTGATAGATTGTCGAAAATGGCACACTTCCTGCCCATGAAGGGCACACCCTCAGCCGTGGAAACGGCGAAGATCTTCGTTAAAGAAATTGGGAGATTACATGGGGTTCCCTCTAATATCGTCTCGGACCGAGGTGTTCAATTCACCTCCAGGTTCTGGAAGGCATTGTGTGGTTCCCTCGAAATTGAACTAGCGTTCTCTTCGGCCTATCACCCCCAGACAAACGGCCAGACGGAGAGAACCAACCAGACCTTGGAGCAATACCTCCGTTGTTTCTCTGCCTTTTCCCAGGATGACTGTGTTTCCCTGTTACCAGTTGCGGAATTTTCATACAATAACTCTCTGCATTCAGTCATCAACCAAACACCATTTTTTGCCAACTATGGATTTCATCCCTCCTTTCTACCCAGCTTGATACCTGAATGCTCCCTCCCTGCAGTGACCGAAACAATGGAGTTCTTCTCTGCCAATAGCAAACTTCTGCAGGAAACGATGGCCCAATCCCAGGCTTCTTATAAAAGGATGTTCGACAAGAAGAGGCGTGGGGAACTTATCCTGGAGCCTGGCAACCAAGTGTGGCTATCTACAACTAACTTAAAAATGGCTTGCCCCTCTAGGAAACTGGGGCCTAAATTCATGGGACCCTTCCCGGTAAGAAGAAAGATAAACAACGTAGCGTATGAGCTCAGCCTGCCGGATTCCTTTAGAATACACCCGGTTTTTCCATGTGTCCTTACTGAAACCGGTCGTTCCTAATCCTTTCACTGACCATAATGCCAATTCACCTGAGCCTGTTATGATCAATAACGAGGAGAAGTTTGAAATCGAGGCAATTATGGACTGCAGGAAAAAGTGCAATCAAATCCAGTATCTCATCAAATGGAAGGGGTATGGACCCGAGGATAACTCCTGGGAGCCTGAGAGTAATCTTCGCGTTGAACTGCTGCAAGCTTTTAAAAACTCCCATGCAACCAGGTTGGCCCAGCCGGGCATCCGGAGGCTGCCCTTGAGGAGGGGGAAATGTCAGAGAGCTCACCTCGGCAGGCAGGGTGCTCGCGGTGGTGTGCGTGTGCGTCGGGGCGTGTCAGCGTTCCTGCGGGTCCTGTTGCGCACGTTCCTTCCTTCCTCCGTGGGCGTGTGCGGGGGCACATGCCTGTGCGTGCCGGTGCACGTGTGCGCACTACGTTTGGCGCCAAACTGCCCATTTAAGCCTGCCTGCCTCTTTGATCAGTGCTGCCTGATCAACAGCTCTGCCGTCCGTAGTACCTGTACCTTGTGCCTATACTTTCCAGATCTCCTGACAACCCGGCTTGCTTCCTGGACCTCCCTCTGAACTCTGCCTGCACCTGACCTTTGGCCTGTCTGACTATTCTTTCGCCTGCTCCACTGTACCTCGTTGCCTGCCTGTTGCCGAACCCAGCCTGTCTCCTGACCATCCCGCTCAGTCCCATTGCCTGTGTTCCAGCCTGCACCTGCTGCTAAAAGACTGCTCCTCCATCTGCATCTGGACTTCAGTAACAGGCTCTCATACCACTCCCTACTCCTGTGCTTCCTGTTTACCTTACCAAGGGCCGCGAGTTGGACGCCTAAGGGAGCCTACCTTCTGCCCAAGCGGACTCACTGGTCTGGTAAGTAGGAGTCTGATAGTGCACCTAAAGCTACCTGAAGAAAATTGGTGGTGTTCTGATCCTATTAATACCACGGGCAGGCAGCTACAGTATTTACAGTTAGTGTACTGTGTCCTCTGCACAGTGTGCACCTAAAGCTGCCTGAAGACAATTGCTGTTGTTCTGATCCTATTAATACCACAGGCAGGCAGCTACAGTATTTACAGTTAGTGTGCTGTGTCCTCTGCACAGTGTGCACCTAAAGCTACCTGAAGAAAATTGGTGGTGTTCTTCTGATCCTATTAGTACCACAGGCAGGCAGCTGCAGTATTTACAAGTTAGTGTAGTGCGTCCTCTGCACAGAGTGCACCTAAAGCTACCTGAAGAATATTGGTGGTGTTCTTCTGATCCTATTAGTACCGCAGGCAGCTGCAGTATTTACAAGTTAGTGTAGTGTGTCCTCTGCACAGTGTGCACCTAAAGCTACCTAAAGAAAATTGGTTGTGTTCTTCTGATCCTATTAGTACCGCAGGCAGCTGCAGTATTTACAGTTAGTGTAGTGCGTCCTCTGCACAGTGTGCATCTAAAGCTACCTGAAGACAACTGCTGTTGTTCTGAACCTATTAATACCACAGGCAGGCAGCTGCAGTATTTAGAGTTAGTGTACTGTGTCCTCTGCAGTGTGCACCTAAAGCTACCTGAAGACAATTGCTGACGTTCTCATACTAATATTACCACAGGCAGGCAGTTGATTCTGCTAGCTGCAGTATCAGTATATATATACACCCTAGCTTTGTGCAGCTACATCTCACTGCAAAGATATTCAAAAAAGACTGCGCTAAAAAAATGACATATACATTGACAGCATATATAAATGTGTAAATAATGAAGAATTCAATCTATCAGGTGATCAAAAAAAATGTAAAATATAAACATTCTAGTGAAAATGAATTATCAATGAAATAAAACAAGTATGGCATAAAATTATAATATTGAAAACAAATCTGTCAAATAACAAAAATAACCAAAAATAAAGTGGAAATATTCAGAAGGAAATAGTCCTTAGAGCCAAAGCAGATTGAATAGGTGATCATAAGGTTAAACACCCAGCACCCAGTGAGAAATCCTCCACCTTAATAGATGTACGCTTACCAGAGGTAAGCTAGATAACAGCTTATCTATGGACATCCACACAGGGGACACAACTCCTTAGATCTCCTCACAAGGAAGGGGCAGGCAGGATCTCTGCTTTCGGCGGACCTCAAACAGCATACCGGGGGGACCTAGCTGAAGAGTGGCCACAGTTTGCCAGGAATTGCATGATTCACGAAGGTGAGGAAGATGGTTCAGTTCAGTTTCTACCAAACAACTATCTATCCATTACCTCTGTATCCAAACTAGCAGGTCCTTGCACATCAGGGGTGTCCAACTAATGGGATGCAGGTGGCACCAGAAAGTTTAGCATGCGGCCCATTTCCATTTGGAGAGTTGCTGGGGATGTCTTGCAAGTAAAGTAGCTGTGGCAAGTTAGGCAAATGCATGCATGGAGGGATACCGTGATGCAGTGCAAACCTCTGATGATGGTACCCAGCTAGAGGAAGGCAGTAACGTGAGCCCAGAGAGAGAGGTTGCCCAAGAAGGACAACAAATTGGCAGTCATGTTCCCCCAGCTGCAGCATACTGCCAGCTTTGCTCCAGTGATGAGGAGGGAGGGGATGATAAGGTCACTGACTCCATGTGGGTGCCTGATAGGAGAGAGGAGGAGGAGGCACATCTCCAACGAGGCAGGATACCCTCCAGGGACCAGCTTAAGGGCAGCACACTGACTGCATCACAACGCAGAGCTCCGCATGTGTAGGGAGCTGCTGTCTCTGCGCGTTATTCAAAAAGTTCTTTGGTGTGGGCCTTTTTTTGAGACGAGTGCATCAGATCGCACCGCTGCTATTTGCAACATATGTCTCAAGCGTATCTCGCGTGGCCAAAACATCTCCCGCTTGGGTACCACATGCTTCACCAGACATATGTTGACCTGCCATGCAGTTCGTTGGCAAGCGTATCTAAAAGACCCACACCAAAGAACAAAGAGGACCTCTCCTTGCTCCTCATCAGCTGAGATTTCCAACCCCACTAGACCTTCAGTCCTCTCTGAGACCTGCAGTGAGAGGAATGAAGGTGTAGAATTAGGTGTGTCACAGCCAAGTACTTGCGGGCAAGCTGGTAATGGTACACTGACGTCAGATTGTACCAGGCAAATTTCCCTGCCCCAGCTGCTGAACTGCTGAAAGAAGTTCGTTTCCAGCCATCCACATGCCCAGCGGTTGAATGCTAGCTTGGCTAAATTGCTAGCACTTCAACTGCTGCCTTTTCAGTTGGTAGACTCTGCCCCCTTCCGTGAGTTTGTGGAATGTGTGGTTCTTCAGTGGCAGGTTCCCAAACACCACTTTTTCTCATGGAAGGTGATTCCAGCTCTCTACCGGCATGTGGAAGGCAATGTCTTGGCCTCGCTGGACAGGGCGGTCAGCGGTAAGGTGCATATTACCGCTGACTCATGGTCCAACAGGCATGGACAGGAATGTTACCTATCTTTCACAGCGCACTGGGTGATTCTTCTGGCAGCTGGGAAGAATGCAGGACATGGTGCAGTAGTGTTGGAGGTTGTTCTGCCACCACGCCTCCAAAATTCTACTAGTGGTGATTCTGCCACACCTCTCCCCTCCACCCCCTCCTCTTCTTCTTCCACCATGGCCTCTTCCTGTGCTGATTTGTCCTCGGAACCAGCGGTGCTTCGTAGGCATTCAAGGGGCTACGCAAGCATGCAGGCAAAAAGATGCCATGCAGTGCTTGAGCTGGTGTGCTTGGGGGACAGGAGCCACACTGGGGCAGAGATTCTATCAGCTCTGCAGGGGCAGGTTCAGAGGTGGTTGACGCCATGCCAGCTTAAGCCAGGTATGGACGTTTGTGACAATGGCACCAACCTCCTCTCCGCCCTCTGACAGGGACAACTGACCCATGTGCCCTGTTAGGCTCACGTCCTTAACTTGGTGGTGCAGTGGTTCTTGGGCAGGTACCCGGGCTTACAGGATGTCCTGAGGCAGGCCAGGAAAGTCTGTGTGCATTTACGCAAGTCATATAATGCAGTGCTTGGCTGGCTGACCTCCAAAAGGAATTTAACCTGCCCAAGAACCGCCTAATCTGTGACATGCCCACCAGGTGGAACTCAACGTTGGCCATGCTGCAGCGGCTGCACACGCAGCAGAGGGCCATCAATGAGTACCTGTGTGACTATGGCACCAGGACAAGGTCAGGGTAGCTTGTTTTTTTTACCCACACCAGTGGGCTATGATCAGGGATACATGCACTGTCCTGTCACCATTTAAGGGGAGACCACGAGGGTGGTGAGCAGTGACAGTGCATGCATCAGTGACACTGTCCCTCTTGTCCACCTGTTGGAGCACACGCTGCGTGGAATAATGGACAGGGCACTTGAGGCAGAACAGATGGAGGAAGAGGAGAACTTCCTTACCTCTCAAGGCCTCCTTTATCCAGACAGTGTTCCTGCGTGCCCGCCGATCACACAGGAAGAGGAGGAGGATTGTGTCAGTATGGAGGTGGAGCCTAGCACTCAGCATCAGCAGCAGTCTTCAAGTAATCATTTACAGTCCGAAGAAACACATGGACTTGTACATGGCTGGGAGAAGGTGGCTGCAGATCATGTCGTCCTTAGTTACCCAGAGGACTCTGGACCGAATGCCTCAGCAAACCTACGCTGCATAGCCTCCCTGATCTTGCAAAACCTGCGGAAGGATACTCGTATTCGTGGTATCAAGGGGAGGGATGATTACTGGCTGGCAACCCTCCTTGATCCACGTTACAAGGGTAAGGTTGCAGACCTTATCTTGCAGTCGCAGAGGGAGCAGAGGATGAAACATCTTCGGGAGGCCTTGCAGAAAGGTTTGTGCAACGTGTTTCCAGAGACTGTGAGGTTACAATTTCCTGGTCCTCCTGGACGACGTGTTGCTGAGGCTTCGCTCAGTCACAGAAGGAACGGTGGAGAAGGTGGCCATCTGACTGATGCGGTCAGATAATTTTTTAGTCCGCAGCCCCAAGGTCTGATCGGTTCCAACAACCATCGCCAGCATCTGATTCACATGGTGATGATTACCTAGGGGCAAGATCAGACTTGGACACCTTTCCCACCGAAAATCCTCTGGGTTACTGGGTCTTGAGGATGGATCACTGGCCAGAGCTTGCACAATATGCAATTGAGCTACTGGCCTGTCCTGCATCCAGCGTTCTTTTGGAACGCACATTCAGTGCTGCTGGAGGCTTTGTAACCGATCACAGGGTGTGCCTGTCCACCGTATCGGTCGATCGGCTGACCTTCATAAAAATGAATCAGTCTTCGATCACCAGCTACCAAGCACCTGATGCTGATGTAACCGATTGATTTTTTTTTTTATGTGAGATCCCATCAGCCTATGCTGATGCTGAGTGACTATCCTGTTATGCTGAGTCACAATCCTCTTCCTCCTCAATTTTCATGCTGATAGCTTGTAAGAACATTTTTGGTTCTGGGCACCGCCACCAGTGCCCAAGGCCCAATTTTTCAGCCCCTGTTTAACAGGGGCATATAATTACAATTTTTGATGCAATACTTTGCAGCAGGGCTCATTCCTGTGCTCCAACTATAGTATCTGTGAGGGTCTGCAGTGTTGTGGCACCAGCACCAGTGCCCAAGGCCCAAATTTTCAGCCCTTGTTTAACAGGAGTGTATGATTACAATTTTTGATGCAATACTTTGCAGCAGGGCTCATTCCTGCGCTCCAACTATAGCATCTGTGAGGGGTTGCAGTGTTGTGGCACCAGTGCCTAAGGCCCAATTTTTCTGCCCCTGTTCAACAGGGGCATGCAATTACAATTCTTGATCTAATATTTCACAGCAGGGCCCATTCCCGCGCCCACCAAGAGTAACTGTGAGGGCTTACAGTGTTGTGGCAACACCCCCACCACCACTAAAGGCCCAATTTTTCTGCCCCTGTTCAACAGGTGCATGTAATTACAATTCTTGAAATAATATTTCACAGCAGGGCCCGTTCCAGCGCCCACCAAGAGTAACTGTGAGGACTTAGTATTGTGGCACCAGCACCACCACCAAAGGCCTAATTTTTCTACCACTGTTCAACAATGGCATGTAATTACAATTCTTGGTCTAATATTTCACAGCAGGGCCCGTTCCTGCGCCCACCAAGAGTAACTGTGAGGGTTTACAGTGTTATGGCAACACCAACACCTAAGGACCCAATTTCTGCAGAGTATATAAGGCAGACCCCTACTTTCAAACATCCAACTTACAAACGACTCCTACTTGCAAACGGAAGGAGACAACAGGAAGTGAGATGAAATCTACTCCTAGGAAGGGAAATTTACTCCTGTAAGAGTTAATACGGGAAAAACGTGTCTCCTCTTCACTGATGCTTTATCTCCAATCCTTGTTTCACTAAAAACCCCAAATTGTCAAAAAACATTTGTCATTGGGACAGAAAGTGAGGTGAAATCTCCTGAAGAGGTGCACAGACAGCAAAACAAATGTTACAGGGGTGAAAAACCCTTCCCTATGCTTTCCAAAAAGCTTAAAAATAGATTTTTTGCCTGGAGCTACACTTTAAAAATGTACCAGTTCAAAATTACAAACAGATTCTACTTAACAACAAACCTACAGTCCCTGTCTTGTTTGCACCGCCTGTAAACTGCTGTTCAGAGTATATAGAGCCTGGGGGCCCAACGCCTTTCCTTTTTTTAATTTCGGTGCAGGGTTCCCCTTATTATCCATAAAAGACCCAAAGGGCCTGGTAATGGACTGGGGGGGGGGGGTACCCATGCCGTTTTTCTCACTGATTTTCATCCATATTGCTGGGACCCGATATTACATTAAAGCCACAAGAAGTTATAAATGACTTTTATTCCTTTAAAAATGTCATTTTGTGCAGGGATTGTTCTAAGCACGGGAAACACGCGCCACTTTACAGGCATACTATAGACACCCCCCACACCCCCAGGTACAATATTTAAAGGTATATTTCACTTTTTTTTCTAAAGTTCGCGCAAAATTTCGTCCGTTCGCAGGTTCTGGTGTGAACCGAACCGGGGGGTGTTCGGCTCATTCCTATTGTAGACTAAGCGTTCTAAAAAATTTTATATGAACGGGAGCAAGGAGATGGGTCTTAAGTTATTTAGGCTGGTGGGGTCCATTGAGGGCTTTTTAAATATGTGGGAGATCAGTGCATGTTTTAGAGGAGAGGGGAAGGTGCCAGTAGAGAGGGAGAGATTGAAGATGTGAGTGAGCATTGGATAGAAGAAGAGGGTGACCGTATTAGTTGTGAGGGAACAGGCTCCAGGAGACAGGTAGTGAGGTGGGCTTCTGAGAAAACTTTAGTGACCTTTTCGGTAGTGGTAAGGTCAAAAAAGGAACATGTCAATTGTGGTTTTGTACAGGGTATGTTAAGTGGGATAGATGTCTCTGCAGTGAAGATGCCCCCATGAATTGCATCAATCTTTTTTGAAGTAATCGTAAGCAGTGAGCGAGTAACTGGGCAGAGGTAGTGGTAGAGAAAGGAGAGAGTTAAAAGTAGAGAAGAGACGACGAGGAATGAAGGACAGAATAAGTGTTTGGCAGTATGGAGGAATTGTATTTTTAGTAAGCGGATTTATATTGGGTGAATGCTTGCTAGGATTTGATTTTACGCCACAATCGCTCCAGTGCATGACTATGTCTCTTAAGAGTTCTGGTGTGGTCAGTCTGCCAAGGTTGTAATTGTAGGGAACTGATACTTCATGTAGTGAGAGGAGCAAGTGAGTCCAGTGTAGATGAAAATGAACTGATGTACAGAGAAGTTGCCAGGTCAGGGCAAGACAGGGGTGCATATTTGTCATATAGGTGGTTGGTTGCAGAGTAAAAAAGATTAAGTGAGAAAGGTTTCTGCGGGTAATTGTTTGCTGCTTGGAGGGACAGGTGGTTGGAGACATTGACATTGTGAAAGTGATGAGGTTGTGGTCAGAGAGGGGAAAGGGGGTGCTGGTGAGGTTGTAGGGGAGGCAAAGATGGGAAAAAACAAGGTCAAGGGTATAACCATCAGAGTGAGTAGAGGACTGTGTCCATTGTGTTAGGTCAAAGGATGAGGTTAACTTGAAAAGTTGGGATGTAGCTGGGCTGTTAACATTAGTGGGTATGTTGAAATCACCAAGATCTATAGTGTGTATTTCAGAGGAGAGAAAGTAGTGTAGCTAGGCAAATAAGTCATCAAGGAAGCGTGACACCGGTCCAAGAGGCCGAAATATCACTGCAATTATTAGATAAATGGGAGAAAACAGACAAATACAGTGAGCCTCGAAAGAAGAGAAGGATAGACAGGGAGGGGTAGGAAGGACTTGAAAGGTGTTCAGGGGTGATAGAAGCAAACCAACTCCACCTCCTTCCTGCCCATTCGGTCTGGGTGAGTCCAGTGGAGGCTTCTATGGGAGAGGGCCATGGGTGAGGCAGAGTCTGATTCTTGAAGCCAGGTTTCTGTGATTGCAAGTAGGTTAAGGGAGTGGGAGAAAAAGAGGTCACGGACAGAGGTGAGCTTGTTGCAGACAGAGCGGGTATTTCAGGGTGCACATGAGAAGGGGGGTGGTTTTTGGCAGCAGGGGGATTGATATTAAACTGAGTATATTGCGGCTAATGCTGGAGGCAGGTGGGTGCCGGGTGTGGGGGGATAGATACTGGAGGACCAGGATTAGGGGAGATATCCCCAGAGGTTAGGAGAAGGAGGGTGAGTAAAGTAAGATGGGAGTAGGATGTATATGAGTGCACATACCTTCCTTTCCTGGTGTCTGGGTTGGCAGGTGGGTTAAGTATTTGCAGGAGGTGATGATAACAGTAGTAGGGAGAGGGTAGAAGTGAGGGTGATATGTACAAGTTTTGGGGTGGAGAAGAGGGGTAAAGAAATGAGAATGTGAGAACAGAGGATACTAGCATTAGAAGGAAGAGTGAGTAGGGGGGGCATATTCAAGGGTGGAGCGAATAGGAGTTGGACTTCTAAAAGATGTTTTTCAAAATGCTGGTTTGTGATCAGCCCAGGGTGGAGCAGAGTTCTTTGTGGTATCTTCTTGCTGCTTTCGTTATCCTACTTTAGTTAAATTGTTGATCACTTCTGCAAAAAATTAACTCATGCAGGAAGAATTGCCCTGAGTGTTACTATGCCCCACGTCTGCATTATAAACTGTGTGGTGTTTGAGTATACTGTAATCTGTGGTGCTTTTCTGCAAACAAAGGGCAGCTGTTGTGGTGACAGAAAGCAATTCACTCTGCTGCTGTTGCTGCTGCTGACAACATTAAAAAAATAACTTAACGAAATAGATTTAAAGTAAAATAAAGCTCAAACCCAAAAGAATGTAAATAAAGAAATAAATAAATAACCCCAAACACCCACCCACAAACACAAAAAGCATAATAAAATCCTTTTTTTTTTTTTGCTTCAAAAAAGAGAGAACTAACTTAACTTTCTGATAAAGAAATGCAAATAAACAGCTTAAAGGGATTGTAAAGGCAGAAGGTTGTTTATCTTAATGCATTGTATACATTAAGATAAAAAGCCTTCTGTGTGCAGTACTTACCTGACCCTGATCTCTATCCAGCGATGTCCATGACTGCCTCAGCCACCCAGGACTCCCCTCCTCATTGTCTGAGATGATCAAAGTCAGTTAGCCAATGAAGAGAGAGAGGGGTGGGGTGAAATACAGCTCCATGTCTGAATGGATACACAGAGCTGCAGCTCGACTTGGGTGCCCCATAGCAAGCTGCTTTCTGTGGGGGCACGCAAAAGGGAGGGGCCAGGAGAGCCAAAGAGGGACCCGAGAAGAGGAGGATCTGGGCTGCTCTGTGCAAAACCAACTGTATAAAGCAGGTAAGTATAACATGTTTGTTATTTTTATAGAAATAAATAAATATAGAAATGAGACTTTACAATCACTTTAAAATAACAAAAAAGGGGTGACAGCAGCAACACTACAACAGAATTTGTTGCTGACACACACACAAAAAGAATTCCTAAGTAAGACTGGTGGCTCTTAGAAAATCACATTGAGTGCAGATGGGCTTACATTTTACTACACTAGCCATACAAACAGTAACTAACTGCAAAGTATCAGTACCAAAAATAAAGCATGGAATATAGTATTGCATATACAGTACAGCAGGGCTCAACATTTCAAATCCTGAAAAAAGAAAACTAAAGTGCTGATGTGGATTCTCTGTAAAATAGCAAAACACCAGAAAGAAATGTGTAAGCTGCAACCAACCAATTAGTGCTGTTACACCGTTGCTACCCTGTTTCCCCGAAAATAAGACCTAGCGTGATTGTCAGTGATGGCTGTAATATAAGCCCTACCCCCCAAATAAGCCCTACCCCGTTTCCCTGAAAATAAGCCCTACCCTGAAAATAAGACCTACAAGGACTTTAACTAGGGCTTATTTGGGGGATAGGTCTTATATTGCAGCCATCACCGACAATCATGCTAGGTCTTATTTTTGGGGAAACAGGGTACAAATCAATATAAATGATGTTGGTGCGCTTATCAAACTATCCCCATCTGTTGGAGTGGTGCTTATATATAAAATCCTAAACCATAAAAATATCCCTGATATCATAATCAGTAAAGTGAATAAGTGCAAATAAATATATCAATCAATAAAGTGAATACATGCAAATAAATGCATCAAAAAACATATAAGGGAACACACATCCCTAGATATATGTAGATGAAGAAAAAAAAAACAATAAATAGTTAGTGTCTGTGTTAATCCAGCTGAGGTCTAAATGTCCAATCAATTGCCTTTGATGAACTTGCTTGTATTTTAATTATCACAGATCACAGTTGTATGATGAATTACATTTGCAAGGTGATGATTCACATAAAGATAAAAGAAAAAACATCATTGCGCAGTGTTTTTAAATGCTACAAAACTGGGCAATCAATGAAATCCACTCACACATTTGCAGTAGCTGAATCGCTTTTGTTATAATGTCAGACAGCTTCACCGCTCATACAGCTATCGCTGCGTTTGCCGAACACTATGCAAAGACATCACTGACTCCTTCTCCCCACGCGTATCATCACATGTCACGTGACTTTCTCAAGGGTAGTCACGTGACCGGCCAATCTTCCTATTTAAACTATGGACGACGTATTATTTGCCATAGTGATATCAGTAAATAAGCAAGTCATCATTCCATTAAGTCTGCATTACAGCAATACTTATTTTTAGTAATAGATTACACAATATAACTTTTAATAATACAACTTTTGTAAGACACAAGTTAAAATTTAATTTGGAATTAAGAAACACTATTCACTAAAAGGATCTATTAAACACAGACTTCAGGCTCCTCCCATGGTCAAATCTATATCCAAAGTAAATAATAGATGACAATAATCCATAGTACTATGCCCTCCAGTGGTGAGTATTGAGTATAACATCACGAGCGAGAAGCATGCATAGATAAGTATAATTCAAAATTAAATTAAAATACACACATCGCAGCCTTCATATTAGGGTTATATAATCTTTATAATATAGGACCCATAATACCATTCCCTCCTGTAATGAGCCATGGGAAAAAACCCAAACTTAAAATAAATATATTTAAAAACCCAAAGAGGTAAAATTTAAAAACTAAAAATCTGAAATAAAACAATTCAAATCAAAATCAATATTCAAGCCCCTCGGCGATAAAGTGCACATTTTGAAGATCCATCTGGATTCACTTTTACTTAACTTTCTGATATTATTACTACCCCTCCAGTGGGGTTTGTACTTATCAATAGCCCAGAATTTTATGTGAGCAGGATCTTTAATATGATGTAGTGCAAAATGGTGGGATACACTGTGTTTGGGGTAGCCACTTCTAATATTTTGTATATGTTCCTGTATGCCTTTCCATAATGGACCTTTAGTTTGTCCTATATACTGCAGTAAACATGTACACTGCAACACATACACCACCCCTTCGTCCTGCAAGAAATAAAATCCTTGATTACATACTCTTTGTTGGTACTTGTGGAAATAAAATTTGTGCATTTTTGGCCATTAGGGTTTGTATTCCTGCATGCGAAACACCTGCAGGGATAAAAACCTTTTCCCTGAAAAAAAGTTAGGTCATTAGACCTCTTAGGTGGATCTGGAACATTTTTTGCAACTAAGTCCCTCAAAGTTGGAGCCCTCCGGTAAGTAAAACATGGTTTCTCCGGTAAAACCGATTGCAATTGTCTGTCAGCTAAAAGAAGTGACCAATGCCTTTTGATTATCTGTTCAATTTGTTTATGTTGTGTATTAAAATTCATGATTAAGGGAATTTCTTGATATTGTTTAGACTCCTTTACTTTATCCTGTATAAGTTTCTCTCGTGGCATATCATATACTTCCTATATTTTATCTTCTATAAAGTTTTTATTATATCCTTTACTTGTAAATTTATTTCCTATAATTTTTGCTTGTTCCAAATAATAATTTTGGCTGGAACAGTTCCTTCTCAGACATATCAGCTGGCCTTTAGGTATGTTAATAAGCCAGGGTTTATGGTGACAACTGTCTACCGGTATATAACTGTTCCTCTCCACAGGTTTAAAGAAAGTTTTTGTAGTTAGTATTCCCTCTTCTTGACATATTTCCAGATCAAGGAAGTGAACGTTTTCATTGCTAATTTCATAAGTAAGTTTAATATTTTTCTGATTATTATTTAATTTTTCAAAAAATTGTACCAAACTTTTTTCATGCCCCTTCCATATGACTATACAGTCATCTATAAACCTTCTGTAAAGGATCAAATCTTCAGGGCGGTCAGCGTATTTGGCCTGTTCGTCCCACTTCACCATAAATATATTTGCAACACCTGGTGCATACTTAGCACCCATCCCAATGCCATTCAATTGCCTATAATATTCATTATTATTCCAAAAATAATTGTGTTGCAAGCCAAAAGCCAAACACCTCAGAATAAATCTCTTTTGTTTCGAGATCAAATTGGTAAACTTATCTAGAGCCCATTTAGTAGATTGAATGGCTTCATTATGATCTATTATCGTATACAACGATGATACATCTGCTGTGGCTATTTAAATACTTATGTTGGGGTACCAAATCCGTTTCATTTAGTATCTGAATAAGGTGCTTTGTATCTCTCAAGTACGCACATGTTTGTGGCACTAAAGGTTGTATAAATTTATCTACATATTCTCCCAGTCTAGAGTTTATAGATTGTATTCCATTAATTATAGTCCTTCCTGGAGGATTTAGTGCATTCTTGTGGATCTTTGGTACTGTATATATAATGGGCACCCTGAACACCTCAGGTACCAAATATTTCTCTTCCTTCTTTGTTAGAATATTCTTCATACTTCCCTTTAACTGGTTACCGACCGGCGCACGACGATATACGTCGACAGAATGGCACGGCTGGGCAAAATGACGTGCCTGTACATCCTTTTGAATTCCCCGCCGTGCCATTGCGTGCGTGCCACCGGCAGCACGCGCGCCGGCCCGGGAGCTCCGTGAGTTGGGTCGCGGGTCCCGCAGACTCAATCGCCGCAGGGATACCCACGATCGCCTCATGGAGAGGACAAACGGGGAGATTCTGATGTAAACAGCATCTCCCCGTTCTGCCTAGTGACAAGTGTCACTGATCACTGCTCCCTGTCATCGGGAGCAGTGATCAGTCTAGTGACACACACAGCCCCTCCTACCTACAGTTAGAAAACACTCCCCTAGTACTGATCAACCCCTCCCCACCCCCTAGTGGTTAACCCCTTCACTGCCAGTGTCATTTACACAGTAATCAGTGCATTTTTAAACGCACTAATCGCTGTATAAATGACAATGGTCCCAAAAATGTGTCAAAAATGTCCGATGTGTCCGCCATAACGTCGCAGTCACAATAAAAATCGCTGATCACCGCCATTACTAGTAAAAAAAAATTATTAAAACTATAAAACTATCCCCTATTTAGTAAACGCTATATCTGTTGCGCAAACCAATCAATAAACGCTTATTGCAATTTTTTTTACCAAAAATATGTAGAAGAATACGTATTGGCCTAAACTGAGGAAAAAAAATGTTTTTTTATATATTTTTGGAGGATATTTATTATAGCAAAATGTAAAAAATAATGCGTTTCTTTCAAAATTGTTGCTTTATTTGGTTTATAGCGCAAAAAATAAAAATCGCAGAGGTGATTAAATACCACCAAAAGAAAGCTCTATTTGTGGGAAAAAAAGGAAGTCAATTTTGTTTGGGAGCCACGTCGCACGACCGCGCAATTGTCAGTTAAAGCGACGCAGTGCCGAATCGCAAAAAGTGCTCTGGTCAGGAAGGGGGTAAATCCTTCCGGGGCTGAAGCGGTTAATATAAGTTCACGCACCTCTTCTTTGTATTGCCTTGTTGGATTACCCTTCAATTTTATGTAGGTACTAGTATTACTTAATTGGTCTATTAACTCCTTATTATAATAATCTTTTGACAAAACAACAATTGCTCCCCCTTTATCAGTGGGTCTATTTACGACTTGTTTGTTTTGCTCCAATTCCCTAATTCCTCTTTTGATAGCTTGAGGCTCATGTATTTTTTTTAATTTTCAGTTTCTCGAGGTCTTGTATGACCATCCTGTTGAAAACCACTATATGCTCATTATTATGAACCGGCGGGTTGAATAGCGATTTATTTCTCAGTTGGCTATGCACAATTTTTTCTGATATATCCGATCTTCCATTTTGAATATTTGGGGTCTTGTTTAGCATGTATTTTTTTTTTTTTTTAAGATTCTGTTTAGGGGCATACTTCAATCCTTGATCTAATGTCAGCATTTCTGATCTTGTTAGTTCTATTCCACTCAAATTAAGAATGTCTTCCCCTACTATTCTCTTTTTCTTTTGGACCTTCTGTCCTCCACGACATTTTGAGTTTGGACTTCTTGCATTTAGCATTTTGTCGTGCCTTGGTGGGGTTCGTTCGCTCCAACGTTGGTCTAAAAAAGACAAGTTAAAACCAATTACTAAAAATAAGTATTGCTGTAATGCAGACTTAATGGAATGATGACTTGCTTATTTACCAATATCACTATGGCAACTAATACGTCGTCCAAATAGGAAGCTTGGCTGGTCACATGACTACCCTTGAGAAAGTCACGTGACATGTGATGATGCGCGTGGGGAGAAGGAGTCAGTGACGTTTTTGCACAGTGTTCGGCAAACACAGCGATAGCTGTATGAGCGGTGAAGCTGTCTGACCATTATAACAAAAGCGATTCAGCTACTGCAAATGTGTGAGTGGATTGCATTGATTTCCCAGTTTTGTAGCATTTAAAAACACTGCGCAATGATGTTTTTTCTTTTATCTTTATGTGAATCATGACCTTGCAAATGTAATTCATCATGCAACTGTGATCTGTGATAATTGAAATACAAGCAAGTTCATCAAAGGCAATTGATTGGACATTTATACCTCAGCTGGATTAACACAAACAGACACTATTTATTGTTTTTTTTGTTTGTTTTTTTTTTATCTACATATATCTAGGGATGTGTGTTCCCTTATATGTTTTTGATGTATTTATTTGCATTTATTCACTTTTTTTTTTTTTTTTAATTGTTTATTTAACATTTTTTCATGACAATTATAATAACATTGTTGTCACATTCAGAATAAAAAGGAAAACAGAAGGCTTCAATACTGTCTATCGAGAGTGCATGACCTTATCAGGGACCGCAGGGTAACTTACACTACAACTTTAAGATTGGAAATAACAAGTGATAAGAACCTTTGGTTATTAATTAGGCGGTTCTACTGTGATTGCATTACTTGTCCTACAGGAAATGGAAATCTTGTTAAGGAAAATTTACGCAATCAGAGGAGTAAAGTGTGTATTAGCCCGAGAAAATAGAAAACATGTATTACTATTTACATCCATCGTTTCAGCCAGTTTCATTTGTCATACTGTTGTTATCATAGTCATCCCATGGTTGCCAAATGAGAGAAAATTTCTGTATGGAATCTTCGACAATGGCAGTTAGGTGTTCCATTCTACGTATATCCATTAAGGTGGTTAGAGTATGTGATAGGGTGGGAGGGGAAGTGGATAGCCAAAGTTTAGGGATAATTTTCTTAGCTGCTAATAATACGTATGACATCAGTTTCTGCTTTGCTTTGTGAAGACCTTGATAGGGAAGACCTAGTAAATAATATATGGGATCCAGGGGAACGAGGATTCCCAGCAGTTTCTCTAGTAACTTTTGGATCTGCTCCCAGAGTTGTGTAACCAGAGAGCATTCCCAAAAAATATGAAAATGGGAGCCTACTTTCTTATTACATCTCCAGCATAGTTGGGATATGGACGGATCCACCGCATGTAGTCTTTCTGGAGTTTTATACCAAAACATAAGTACTTTGTAACCGATTTCTTTGTGAGAAATACATCTGGAACTCTTGGAGATGGAGATCCAAATCTTGTCCCAGTCTAGGAGAGATATGTCATGTTGGAGAATCTGTGACCATTTCTTCATATAATAATGTGTATCTACTTTTAGGGGGTTGGCCTCATGGAGTATTCTATAAATGGTGGATATCAATTGGGGTTCATGAGGGCCTGTAGCACAAAGCATTTCAAATTGGGTAGGTTTATCTAGAGATAGTGTGGGGTTTTTGATAGAAAAGAAGTGTCTGATTTGGAGGTATGAATAAAATATTGTTTTGGGTAATTGGTGTTGTTTGTTAAGGTCCTCAAAGGATAATAAGTGTCTTGTGGCTGGATTGACTAGCTGTCGCAATTGAAAAATCCCGGCCTTAGTCCAGGGCACCATACGTTCATAGGACAGACTATCTGGGATGTCTGGGTTAAAGAGGATATTGGTGAGAGGTGAGCATGTGGATGAAAGTGAGTATTTAGTGGAGCATTTCTTCCATATTGCCAGTGTAAAGAGCATTGGGGCCAGGCATAGGGTTCTCAGCTGGGGCATATATTTGTCCGTGGACGGCCAGAGCATGTAGCAGAGAAGCGTAGTAGTATTTGATGATGTCAGGGGCACCTAGGCCCCCTTTAAGCTTACGTGCCATGACCACTGAGCCCGCCACCCTATGTGAGGCGTTGTTCCATATAAAACGGAGGCTTCTTCTTTGAAGAATTTTCAACTGAGACATTGGTATTGCCACTGGGAGTGTCTCAAATAAGTACAATAGTTTAGGAAGGATAGACATTTTTAGAATATTTATACGTCCCAGGAGAGAGATGGGCAAAGTGGTCCAATGATTCAGCAAGCGGTTAATTTCTTGGAATAGGGGGGGGGAAATTCGCCTGATATAATGAGGAATATGATGCTGTAATTCGGACACCTAAGTATTTTAAGGATGTAGAGCTCCAATGATAATTGTATTTCTGTTTAAGGGTGGTCAGATTAGTTGATGTGATATTTATGGGGAGAGCTTCTGTTTTGGTGGTGTTAATTTTAAACCCAGAGATTTCACTGAAAGTGTTTAGAATTTTATGTAATGAGGGTAGGGACGTGTGTGGTTGAGTAAGTGTTAAAAGAATATCGTCTGCAAAAAGGGATAATTTATATTCTGACTGACGTAGGCGTACTCCTGTAATGGAGGGACTTTCGCGGATTGTTGTAGCTAGGGGTTCTAAGCTGAGTATAAAAAGTAGGGGTGACAAAGGGCACCCCTGTCTAGTACCGTTGCTGAGGGGGAATGTGGGAGATAAGTAGGATGCAAGTTGTACTTGGGAGGTAGGGTAGGAGTATAAGTATCTAAGGGCCTGTATAAAGGGACCTGAGAAACCATATTTGGACAGGATCGCAAACATGAAAGGCCAACTAAGGCGGTCAAATGCTTTCTGTGCATCTAAACTAAGTATTACTGCCGGGGTTTTAGTTCTAGTTAGTAAATCGACAAGATCTATGGTGCGTCTAGTGTTGTCCCCTGCGTGTCTCAGGGGGACAAATCCTACCTGATCTCTATTTATCAGAGATGGTAAAATTTTGGAGAGTCTGTTTGCCAAGATTTTGGTGAAAATTTTGTAGTCGGAATTTAGTAGGGCTATAGGACGATAGTTGTCAGGGACAGAAGGGTCTTTATCTGGTTTTGGTATGACTATGATATGGGCATGAAGAAATTGGGGGTGGGGTATTGTACCTTTTAGTAAGGAGGCATATAAATTTAGCATGTGTGGAGATAATACAGGAAGGAAGGTTTTGTAGTAAGAGTAGGGGAGTCCATCTGGGCCTGGGGATTTATGTAGGGGGAGTAATTTAGTCACTTCGGTTAATTCTTCAGTGGTAATGGGAGCATTTAATGAGGAGCACTGGTCAGGTGATATTTGTGGGAGCTTCAAAGATGAGATAAATGAATCAAATTTCCCTTGTGTGAATTGGGTATGTGGATCAGAGCTTAAACAGTTATATAATTTGTTGTAAAAATCTCCAAAGACCCTAGACATGGATTGGGGACAGTAGGTGGGAGTTCCATCCAATTGTGTTAGATGGTCAGGGATAGAGAGGCTTGGACGTGGTTTCAGCTTGTTCACTAACATTCTGTGGGGTTTGTCAGCATATTCATAAAACTTCTGCCTCGACCATAGAATGGCCTTGGAGATTTTATTCATATCTAAGGCCTTAATTTTATTACGGATATTTATCACCTCCTTTAAACGGGTAGTTGTGGGGGCTTGAAGTAAGTGCACCTCGGCTGAACGCAGTTGGGTCAATAATTCAGATTTTTGTTGGAGCGAATCACGCTTCCTATGCGACCCAGCAGAGATGCACTCACCCCTGAAGAAGGCCTTGTGGGCCTCCCACATCATGGAAGTGTCTGAGACAGAGCCTTCATTAAACTCGAAGTATTCAATCAATTTTGATTGGAGTTGTTGTTTAATGCCTTCATTTTTCAGGAGAGATTCATTAAGTCTCCAATGACATGACTTAGGGGATGCTACATGTAGGGATATGTCTAAAGTTATGGGTGCGTGGTCAGACCATGTAATTGGGCCAATTTCAGAGGCGACTAAGTGGGATAGTAAGGGTGCGGAGAGTAGGAAATAATCAAGGCGAGAGTATCCTTTGTGTGGGGGGGAATAAAAAGTGAATTGTTTACCAGTGGGATGTTTCACTCTCCAAGAGTCAAACAGGTTATGGGTGCGAATTAATTTGCGGAAAGAGGTAGATAACCTATAGGCTTGAGTTGGGGGAGTATTTTGGAAGAGATTTAGTCTATCTTTGTTGGCGGACATACACATGTTGAAATCTCCTCCCACAATCGTGAATGGGTGAGAGGAATTTTGTACCTCCTCAAGGACCTTAGTGAGGAATCCTATCTGTCCAGAATTGGGTGCATATATGTTAACTATCTTGAGTTTTGTTTTCAAATGGACACAGTTCAGGATGACAAATTGTCCCTGGGGGTCTAATTTGGAGTCAATTACTCTTATAGGGCATGAGTTCTTGAGCAAAATTGCTACCCCTGCCTTCCCAGATGGGTCGGAGGCTACAAATGCGTTGGGAAATAATTTAGAGGCGAACTTAAAGGAGCCTCCCGGTCGGAAGTGTGTCTCCTGAACCATGACCACATCGGCTCCAGAGGCTCTGAATTCCTTCAAGGCCAACCAGCGTTTGTGAATGGAGTTCAAACCCTTCACGTTACATGAGAAGACCTTCAGAGCCATAAGGAGGACAAGTAATTTACAGCTAATGAAATCTTAGTAATAAGCAACAGCATGTTTAACCAGTGTAAATTAATCAGTAAAATCTTTGCACATTTCTCAATTAGCATGTAGACAGTGAGCAAATATACATTAACAAAATAACCAGAAAATGTTAAGTATATATTCAGGCCAAAAAAGGGCCTAGGTTTGAAAAAAAGAAAAAAAGAAAAAGAAAAAATATGAACTACAAAAAAAAGTCCAAAAAATAATAATAAAAAAAAAACATTTTGTAAGCCTGAAGATGTAAAAATCTTCAGGAGGCCTTGGCTATCAGCCATAGACCTGTAGAGGAGCATGTCGGTCAGCGACAAGGGCGGGATGGTACCCGCTCCCTCCAAAAGGAAAAGAAAATTGTGTATGCAAACTTTAAACTTTAGATTCTGGGGGAGAGAAAAAGAAAAATGGAGAGAGAGAGGGGATCTTCTCGGCCGGGGAATTGAAGTCCAAGACTGGAACAGTTGCCGTTAACCTAGGCCATCAAGGACTGGAATGGGGAGGTCTCTCTCTGCGGATACCAGGATAGTGTCGCCATCAAACCCTCGAGGTACCGAGGAAGATGGTAACAAAAAAAAAAAGAATGAAATATTGAGGAGCTGTTTCTCCTTTATGTGGAATAAGTTCAGGTAGGCAGTCTAGCTGAGGCAGGGCGTTGAGGAGTGGAAAGGTTTCTTTGACGTCTCCGACGAACCGGGGTCCAGATCGCTGTAAGTGGTTGAAGAGGGCCGGGGATCATGTTCAATGGTGGCGGGGGAAGATCCTCTTCAGGGATGGGCGGCAGTCCCAAGTTACGGACAAAGGCCTCACATTCGTGTAAGGCTCGCATCGAATATTGAGTGCCATCTCTCGAGGCCGAGAGGCGAAAGGGGAAACCCCATCTGTAGGCAACTTGATGTTGTTGTAGGTGCATGGTCACTGGCCGTAAGTCGCGTCTTTTGGCGAGGGTGATGGGAGATAGGTCACTGAATATTTGGAGTTTAGCGCCTTTATATTCAATGCAATGTTTATTTTGCGTGGCCGTCATGAGAGCTTCTTTGCTTTCATAGTAGTGGAAGCGAGCGATTACATCTCTCGGGTTGGTGCCAGGGGGTGGTTTCGGAGCTAGGGACCTATGGGCCCTATCTAGCCTCCAATCGATATCCGGAATGTGTGGAGCCATAGTGACAAACAGTCCTAGGAGATAGGGACGTATTTCTTTGTCAGGGACTGTTTCCGGAATTCCACGGATTCTCACATTTTGGCGTCTCTCTCTGTTCTCCAGGTCCTCCTGTTGTGATTGGACCTGGAAAATGCTTTGTTTGAGTGTCACGTTATCTTCTTCAAGCACGTGCACGTATTTCACCAGTTCGTCAAATTTGGATTCTAAAGTGTCTGTTCGATCGCCAAGTTGATCGATTTCCCCTCGTAACTCCTGAGCCAATTTCCCTACTGCTACTGTAAAGTTACGGGTCAGGTCTTGTAGCAGGGACTGTAGCTTTAAGTCAAGCACCGCAACTGTAACTGTGACTGAGCTGTCTGGGGGTGGGGGGGTAGATATGGAAGTACCTGTGAATAATGCAGGATGATCAGCAAGGAGGTCTGCAGCATGTTCTTCTGTTTCTCTGTAGTTACTATGTGAAGTCTCCCTTCTTTGTTGCTGTGCAGAGGAGGGTGTCTCTTGGGATAGGGGACTGTGTGCAGAGCGATACGGTGCAGTGGCCACTGTATCTGCCGTTCGTTCCGCGGCGAGCGCTGTAGCCGTCTGGCTAATTGAGGCCGGGGATTGCGGCCTATACAGGAACCGCTCCATATTTTGAGCCGGCCGGGAGGTCCGAGGCGGGACAAACCCCTGGTATCCGTGTCGCTGGGATCCTATTTTCCCCATGAGGTGCCCGGAGGGTTCCGGGGTCTTTTCCAGTGGATCCTGGATCTGGTGAAGCTAGCGTTGTGGAGCAGGGTCCGGGAATGGAAGGAGCGGGTCCGGAGCTACTCTAATGAGCGTCCACCATCATCGCCGGCCGCGCATGCGCCCCGCATTTATTCACTTTACTGATTGATATATTTATTTGCAATTATTCACTTTACTGATTGTGATACCAGGGTATATGTTTTTTTTTCAAATCTTTATTTATCAAACATTTTTACAAAAAAGTTTTTTATAAAACATATACACATACATACATTTATCGGAAGTGTGTTAAGTTATACTCTACATTCATATTTGGTTCATTTTATATGACCCTAGGGTCTTCATTAGCCACAACAGCATACCCTACTAAATATATGTAACAACTTTGCCGTTGGCTAAACCCATAATCCTATAACACACTGTTTCCCCATACCCCTCTTATCCCACCCTACACATACACCCAACCATTCATCCATCACACCATCAGACACCCAATAGCCAAACACAAAAAGAGAAAAGGAAAAAAAAAAAGGTTTCCCCACAGGGGAAATTCTCCCTATTCCTTCATCTATCAACTACACTACTGCTCTGTTCCAATCTCATATCTCTCTCGATTTCTTCGGCCGGGCTCTGCACTCTTTCCACATCTTTCATATATTTAATTAAGTATGTCCTTCCACAATCATCCTCTCCTCCAATGAGCGCATCACACCCATTTCACATTCCCATTCTTCTATGGAGGGGGCTATTCTGTTTTTCCACTTTCTGGGAATAACGGTGCGTGCCGCCATTAAAAAGTACTTCAGAATTCCTTTTTTTATGTTTTTTATTGATCCAGGGATCATTAGCAATATTGCCACAGATATGTCTGATTGTATATTTACCCCTGTTGCAGCCCTATATATT
The DNA here is from genome assembly GCA_037952835.1 of Lithobates septentrionalis. Lineage (NCBI taxonomy): Eukaryota > Metazoa > Chordata > Amphibia > Anura > Ranidae > Lithobates > Lithobates septentrionalis. Next base: position 2,583,206 of record JBBDGP010000111.1, on the reverse strand, counting down.
TTAAATACCGTTTCCCAAAATAAGTGAATTTCTGGGCAGAAGTACCATATATGTGACATTGTGCCTTTTGCTACACCACATCTCCAACATCTATCTGTGTTATCCGAGCTAATTTTATTCATGTCCACTGGACACTTATACCATCTGGCCAGGATTTTATAATTTCTTTCCTGATGTCCAGTAGAGATAGATAATTTATGTGTTATTATAATTGTGTTATCTTTATGTGAATCATGACCTTGCAAATGTAATTCATCATGCAACTGTGATCTGTGATAATTGAAATACAAGCAAGTTCATCAAAGGCAATTGATTGGACATTTATACCTCAGCTGGATTAACACAAACAGACACTATTTATTGTTTTTTTTTTTTTTTTTTTATCTACATATATCTAGGGATGTGTGTTCCCTTATATGTTTTTGATGCATTTATTTGCATTTATTCACTTTACTGATTGTGATACCAGGGTATATGTTTTTTGATGCATTTATTTGCATTTATTCATTTTATTGATTGATATATTTATTTGCACTTATTCACTTTACTGATTATGATATCAGGGTATTTTTATGGTTTAGGATTTTATATATAAGCACCACTACAACAGATGGGAATAGGTGCAATGAAAAATCTGGACTGCCGCACTCCGGATTGGAATAATAAAGGTAAAATCTTCTTTATTGAAAAAATGACATGGTATAAAATGCATACATTGCTCTGTTGAAGTGATACAGCATAACCGCTGACGCGTTTCACGCTCCCATAGAGCGCTTACTCATAGCTGGTTTGTACAACAATGAAAGTCACTTACATACACATTATACGTCTCACACATGACCCCATACTGATTGTATAACTCTAAACAGCTGATCGTTAGATTGTATGGCCTCTTAACATAGAGTTAATTGGGTGTGTGTTTTATGGTGGAGTGTATATTGAAGACGTGAATGTGCAGACAAGATGTTTCTATAGACAATACAAAAAAATATCCATAAAAAAAAGTTTATATTGCTTTTAAAAGTCTTTTGAAGAAGGAAAGTTAGGAAGATATAAAGTTTCCTTTCTTTCCACGGGACTAAGATAGGTGCTAAAACTAGCGCTTAGACGTATAAACATGTAAACCATTATATAAATGAATGCAGGTATATATGAGCCATATGGCCCAGCAGCCACGGCATAGTGTGAAAGATATCATTTGTCTGCTCAGTTTACAAAATTTTTTTTATATATAAATGAGAATATTGTAAAGGTTATTATGAGGAGACACTATGGAAAACCACTGTGTTTTGTAAAGTCTTACATGTGAGGATCTGTGACAGTGTTCGCATGACTTTCAAATTTCCTTGTCAAAAGAAGTTTATTGAGTATACAATGTTATAAAGATACATAAAGTAAGTTTACAAGGATCTATAAAGTAAGCTCATTGTTTTACAGTAGGGTTTATATAGGTAAATATAATGGAATTTCAAATATTAACATCGGGTTCACGTAAACCTAAATTAAAGATATATATCATTTCCTTAGTTACTTTTGTAGGTATTTAAATGATTTATACCTACTATACATATTGTTTACAAGTAGAGTGTATATAGGTCAAATAAATTCTGATAATGAGCTTTAATCATAAGGTGGAGAAAAGGAAAGAGAAAGAAGAAAAAGGGTTGAAAGGTAGAGGTATGGTCCACAAGGTTGTCCCGCTCGTCAGTTTATTATTCTTTTTAGTTCTCTTTGAAGCCATAGAATGGGTGTCTCTGTAAGTCATTTAATCTGTTACCATGGCAACAGGACAGAGTCATTGAAGTTTGACAGGAACTGTTGATTTATCCAAGGATGCCAAAGTTTTTCAAATTTTGGAATTTGATTTTGATCGATGGCTACCATCTTAGCATGGGACATTGTATTATTCATTCTGTGAATTGTTTCTGCTAGTACCAATGTAGGAGATTTCCATGCCTTGGCCACTGTTTGTTTTGCAGCCGTTATTAGTTGGATCATAAGTTTGAATTGAGAGAGTGTTAACCATTCCGGTTTTAGATTAAGTAAAGTTAAATATGGATCTGGTTGTATTATTTTTTTAAATATTTTAGATGCAATCACGAAGACTTCCTTCCAGAAGGTTTGGATTACTGGGCACGTCCACCATATGTGTAAATATGTGCCTATTTCTGGGCATCCTCGAAAACAAAGAGCTGAGGTATTAGGTGAATATTTTGCCACTCTAGCGGGTACAAGGTACCAGCGAGTTAGGACTTTATAATTTGTCTCCAGTGCTAAGATGTTGGGTGAAGATGACTTAGATGTGAGCCATATGTTAGACCAGTCCGTGTCTTCTAAAGTTCGTCCCAGGTCCTCCTCCCACCTCTGAACGTAAGAGGGTCTATTAAGATTTGCTACTCCATATAATTGATTATAAAGTGATGAAATTATACCTTTAGCAAATGGATCTTTTGTACAGATTGATTCAAAAATGGATAATTGGGATAATGGTGTATCCCCCTTTAGGAATGGTGTATAGAAATTTTTGATTTGGAGATATCTAAATATCTCAGAGTTTGGTAGATTATATTTTTCTCTAAGCGATGGGAATGAAAGAAATGATTTAGATGCTATGAAGTCATTTAGTGTCTGAATGCCTGATGTTGTCCAAGCTTTAAAAGAATTTGGGTAGATCCATGCCGGATAAAAGGCCGGATTTCTGATAAAAGAAAGGAGAGGATTGTGTGGAGATTGTAACTGATATTTGGTTTTTAGTTTATCCCAGAGAGATAAGAAGTGTTTAGTTATGGGATTATGAATTTTAAAGCGGTCTTTAGGATCAAGCCATAACAAGTTTGATATTAATAGAGGGTCATTTTCTGAAGCCTCTATAAATACCCATAATGGGATTTCCTGTTTTGCATGGTATTTGGACAGACTGGCCAAATGTGCTGCTCTGTAGTAGTTAGTAAAATTAGGGTATCCCAGGCCTCCTTTTTTTTGGGAAGATGTAGTGTGTGTATAGGTATACGTGGTTTAGAAGAGCCCCATATAAACGAAGTTGCTCTTTTTTGTACTATTCTCAAAAAATAGGAAGGAATTGGAATAGGGAGGACTCTGAATAGATAAAGCAATTTGGGTAGAATAGTCATTTTGATTGCATTAATCTTCCCTATCCAGGATAAAGGAAGTTGCGACCATTGTTTTATTAGATTTGTGATCTGTCTTAATACAGGAGGATAATTGGTTGAGAATAAGTCAGAATGAGATGCTGTTAAATGAATTCCAAGATATGGGATTGATTTTTCTGCCCATGTGAATGGGAGTGCAGCCCTAGCCGGGATCAATTCCATGTTTGTGAGTGAAATATTAAGCACTAGGCAATCATAAGGCCGGATAGGGCTGCAAATCCATCAAGAGCTGGTATTAAGTTAGGACCAGAGACCTGTGGTGATGATAGAAAAAGTAATATATCGTCTGCAAATATACATAGTTTGTGTGTAATACCTCCTACTTCAATGCCAGTTATAGTTTGGTTTGTTCTGATGTATTGGGCCATGGGTTCGAGTATAAGGGCAAATAATAAGGGAGATAATGGGCAACCCTGTCGGGTACCTCTTTCCATATTAAAGGCTTCAGATTTGTATCCAGCATATTTTATATAGGCTTTGGGTTTATTATATAATGCTTTGATCCATGTTAAAAAGTGGGGTCCAAAACCCCATTTTTGTAATGAATATTGCATATATTGCCAGGATACTGTGTCAAATGCCCTCTTAATATCGAGAGATAGAAAACATAAAGGGATTTTCCGTTTTTTAGCAATATGTGCCAATAACGCTGCCCCGCGTATATTATCGCCTGCCTCTCTATTTGGCATGAAGCCTACTTGATCTCTATGTATTAATTTTCCTATAATGCTATTGAGGCGTTTTGCTATTATTTTTGCTAATAATTTAATATCGAGGTTTAACAGAGAGATAGGCCGATAATTCACACAGGAAGTATCATCAGAAAGGGGTTTTGGGATCATACAAACAATTGCCATTAGTGTTTCTTGCCGAAAAGAATGTCCATCTAGAAGTTTGTTAAAAGTTTCAGTGAGAATGGGAGAGAGTATTTCTGAGAATGTTTTATAGTATAAAGCCGAGTAGCCGTCTGGGCCTGGTCTTTTGTTAAGTTTTAGGTCTTTTATGGCGTTAGCAACTTCATCTATAGTTATAGGCTCATCCAAACTGCTTTTTTGATTCTGAGATAACTCAGGTAAGGTTATTTTTGAGAAGAAGGATTCAGCCTCTGTAGGATTAAATTCATTGTTTGTCTTGTATAAAGTTGCGAGATGTGAGTGAAATTTATGGACTATTTTAACTGGATTACAAGTGTAAACATTTTTTGATAATTTCAAACGTATTGGTTTGAAAGATTTGTTAGTTGAATTTAATGCCCGAGCCAAATATGTACCTGGTTTGTTTGTATTCATGTAGAAATTGTGTTTGGAGCCTTTGAGGGATTTATCAACTGACTCAGTGAGAAATAGATCGTATTCCAATCTAGATTTTTCCAGATGAGATTTTGTACTCTGAGATGGATTATCTTGAAATGATATGTAGGCTGCATTAAAATTGAGTTCTAGTTTTTTTGCTAGATTTTTGCGTTCCCGTTTAAATAGTGCCATTTGTCTTTGTATTGTACCACGCAAGACAGGCTTATGAGCTTCCCACAGTGTTATTGGGGAGATGTCTGTTGTATTATTAATTGATATGTATTCCTTTAAAGCTTGTTCAATGGCCATCTGATGTAGTGGGTGTTTGAGCATTATGTCCGGTAAGTACCACGTTGGGTCATGCGCTTTTGGTATGGCTGAGGCTATAGTAGTGTATACTGCATTATGGTCAGACCACGGAATCGGAATTATATCTGATGCAATAATTTCTGGTATCATTCCTATTGTTAGAAAAATATGATCTATTCTGGTGAAGGTTTGATGAGGGTGCGAGAAATAAGTGAATTTCTTTTTCATTGGGTTACTTTCTCTCCACGAATCTACCAGATTGTATTTGGAAAGAAGTTGAGAAAAAGGTAAGCTAGAGGTTATTTTGGATGGTGTAAAAGGTGATTTATCTAGAAATGGGAGAAGGACCTGGTTCGAATCCCCACACATTATCACTGTTCCTATTTTGTGTGTATTAATCACTTGTAATATATGTGAGAGGAATGGTGTAGGTTGTTTGTTAGGAGCGTAGTAGGAAATCACCGTGATTGCTGTATCCATTATATAACCCATGAGTATCAGGTATCTACCTTCTGGGTCTTTAATTTCTGATGATAAGGTGAATGGTATGGATCGGTGAAATGCAATTGGAGTTCCCCTTTGCTTGGTACAGGCAGAAGCCGTGTAAATTTGTTGATAAAAAGGAGAAATATATTTTGGAGTAGAATCTTTGGTGAAGTGTGTTTCTTGGAGGCATACTATGTGAGCCTTCTTGTTATGGAAAGTACGGAAGGCTTTGGTCCTTTTTTGAGGGACATTTATTCCCTGAACATTCAGGGAAAGTATATTCAGTGGTGCCATGGCAACAGATCAAATAGTTTTGACTTACTTTTTGTTATGCAGAGCTGACTGCGCAGATCAACCTGTGTGGACTGAAGAGATGAATAGATAGAAAAGAAACCAGTGAATTCTGGAGTAAAGAGTAAACAAAAAACATATGAGATTAGATGATACATTGTATAAATTATTTTTTGCAAGTAATCACAATTTACCCGTGAAAGAGAATAAATATCTCTTTCAGGGGAATAAGTGCCTTCGTCACACTCCCACATAATATGCTTGGGAGAATGAGGAGGGCTAATGGGGGTACACGGATCTTCCGCTTACAGGAGAGAAGTGCTATGTCAAAAGACATCAAAATGATGTTTCATTAATTGGAGTGCAGAATATAGTTTTTGTTGAAATTATTTATTCCAGGGTGGTTGTATATGGTTAGTCTTGCCCTAGGCTAAATGATTCAGTTAGAAAGGTACTGTTAATAACTTTGGTATTGATGAAGATAGTTTGAATTATTTTGGGATTTTAACCCTTTTAGAGTAAACAACTACATATTTTATTGATATGTAACTGTTTAGATATGTTAACTCATAAATTTGAGGTTGTATTACTTCAGATTAGAATAAACAAAAACATAGTTCTAGGAACTAGTTAGGTAATAATATATTTGTTTTAAGAAAAGAAAGAAAAAGCTTCCATTACTTCTGGATTATTGAACATATTTGTCCTAAAAAGTAATAAATCTATTGTTATTACCTGATAATATATAACTGAACAAGAATTTCCTTATTTCACTTATATATTCTAAGGCTATATGAATCAGAAGTAATAAGAAATATAACTGGAATGTAACATGATCCCACACAGTGTGTGACTATCAGAATGCAGTTACATTCAGTTATAAATATAGGTTTTTTATAGAGAACCATCTCTTAGTATAATAAATGAAGAGATATCAGGAATTAGGATGTCAGTCCATTGAATCTTCTTGGTCCATGGATGATGTGGCATAACGGCCTCTTTTGTGAGAATGATGATTCCCATTTTGTTCTGAAATTTTCTGGGTGCTGCCTGAAGGTGAAGATGATGCCATTCTTCTGCGTGCGGGAGTGTTGCTGCTTGTGGGTTCTGTCAGATTTAATTTTAAAAGGGTTTGTTGTAGTTCATCTGCTGATCTGCTTCTGTAAATTGTACCTTGGTAGTTAAATCTGACTGAAAAGGGGAAGCCCCATTGATACATAATGTTGTGGCGTTGCAGTTCCATTAGTTGGGGTTTCATGGATCGTCCTTTAGTAATAGTAAGATGGGATAGGTCAGCAAAAATTTGATAATTGTGTCCTTAAAAATTAAGTTCCTTTTTTTCTCTTGCAGCAATTAGTATTTGTTCTTTCGTTCTGTAATAATGAAATTTTGTGATTATATCACGTGGGGGTCCATCTTTCTTTTTGGCTGTGAGGGCTCTGTGTACTCTGTCCAGTTCTAAACGTTCAATAGGGATATCTGGCTTTAGTTCTTGTAATAGAGTCTGTCACAGTTTCAGGTATTCCCCTTATGCGCAAGTTTGAATATCTGGCTCTATTTTCGTAATCTTCGAGTTTAGTTTGAAGTATTAAATTCTCTTCTTTTAATTGTTCCAATTCTGTTATATTTTCTTGGGTTGTAATTTCAATTTCATCCATTTTTATTTCTAAGGCTGCGGTGCGGTTTCCCAGCTCTCTTATTTCTTTGGTTAGGCTTTTTGTTATTTGGTCTGAGGTTTGTTTTAAAGCCTTATGAAGCATCTTTTCAAATTGTAATAATATTACTGGGGATACTGAGGAGGCTTGTGGAGAAGTTTGTGAGAGGATTTGTTCTGTATCTGACTCAAATGGAGAGTCTTGCTGTGACATTTTCTGTCTGTGAGAGCGCCCTGATGCTGTATCTTGTGAGGTGACTGGAGCTGCTTCAGCTGCAGTGAGTGCCTGTGAGCTCTTTGTGAGGTGATTTTTATTTCTGCCACGGTTTCCTCCCAGTACCATATTTCCTGCCCAAACTTTCACAGTTTGTTCCCTGGGGCAAAAAGGTTCAAATGGATACCTTTTGAGCCTGCAGGCTCCGCTTTGTCCTTCTCTTCTCTCCTCAGCGGTGTGGAGCTCTAACAATGCATGTCTGCTCCGCTAGGCTCCGCCTCCTGCCCCCGACTTTCAAATTTCATGACTTTATGTGAACTCTACCAGATTTGAGATGCAAACAAAGTGTATGCATATACGGTGTGTGGGTGCTTTTTTAGTAATCTGAACTCCACAAGGAGAAAAAAAAAAAGTATTTTATAAATGCATGTATATGTGCATTTATGTGTATCATTATTATAAAAGGTGAAAATGATAAATAAAGTGGAGATCAACATAAAACGTGAAGGGGAATAGTTTGATAAGCGCACCAACATAATTTATATTGATTTCAAATCCTGAGCTACTAGCCAGGCCTTAAGGGTTACTTGCCACCAGTTGCCCCACCCGAACCCTACCCTGCCCCGCCCCTAATTCCACCCCTAAACACACCCTCCTAAATTATGTCATGAAATGACACTTAAAAGGTTTATGCGGAATTAAGTTACTAAAATAAATATGAACAGCAACTTTATCAGTACATCCTCACTTATGCCCAGCCTCACCTGTGCCCATCAATGCAGCCTCACCTGTGCCCACCAATGCATCCTCACCTTTGCCCACCAATGCAGCCTCACCTGTGCTCACCCATGCCGCATGACCAGTGCCCATCAATGCAGCATGACCAGTGTCCATCAATGCAGTGTGACCAGTGCCCATCAATGCAGTGTGACCATTGCCCATCAATGCAGCCTCATCTATGCCCATCAATGCAGACTGACCAGTGCCCATCAATGCAGCCTCATCTATGCCTATAAATACAGCCTTACCTATGCCCATCAATGCAGCATCACATATGCCCATCAATGCAGTGTGACCAGGGCCCACCAATGCAGCGTGACCTGTGCTTATCTATGCAGCCTCACCTGTGCCCATCAATGCAGCCTGATCCATGCCCATCTATGCAGCTCCCCCCTCGCCCATCAATGCAGCATGACCAGTGCCTACCAATGCAGCGTGACCAGTGCCCATTGCAGCCTCACCTGTGCCCACCATTGCAGCGTGACCAGTGCCCACCAATGCAGCCTCATCTGCACCCATCAATGCAGCTGGACCTGTGCCCATCATTGCAGCGTGACCAATGCCCATCAATGCAACCTCACCTGTGCCCATCAATGCAGCCTCACCTGTGCCCATCATTGCAGAAGGACCAGTGCCCACTGATGCAGCCTCACGTGTGCCCATCATTGCAGTGTGACCAGTGCCCACCAATGCAGCCTCACCTGTGCCCATCAATGCAGCCTCACCTGTGCCCATCATTGCAGCATGACCAGTGCCCAATGAAACCTCACCTGTGCCCATCATTGCAACATCACCAGTGCCCACTAGAGATGAGCTGAAAACCCTCCGGTTCGGTTCACAGAAGAACATGGGAACAGGCAAAGAATTTGTGCGAACACCATTAAAGTCTATGGGACACGAACATGAAAAATCAAAAGTGCTCATTTTAAAGGCTTATATTCAAGTTATTGCCATAAAAAGTGTTTGGGGAGTCGGCTACTGCCACAGGGGACATGTATCAATGCAAAAAAAAGTTTTAAAAACTGCAATTTTTTCAGGAGCAGTGATTTTAATAATGTTAAAGTGAAATGATAAAAATGAAATATTCCTTTAAATATTGTGCCTGGGGGGTCTCCTTAGTCTGCCTGTAAAGTAGCGCATCTTTCTCATGTTCATAACAAAGTTATGAACATGGGAACGATTTAAAAGTTTCATTCAAAATTGCTGTAATGTATTGTGGTATCTCGTCAATATAGATAAAAATTATTGAAAAAAACAGTGTGGGTTCCCCCCAGTCCATGACAAGCCCTTTGGGTTTGGTATGAATATTAACCACTTGAGCCCCGGACCTTTATGCTGCCTAAGGACCAGAGGTCTTTTTCCAATTTGGCACTGCGTCGCTTTAACTGCTAATTGCGCGGTCATGCAATGCTGTACCCAAACAAAATTTGCGTCCTTTTCTTCCCACAAATAGAGCTTTCTTTTGATGGTATTTGATCACCTCTGCGGTTTTTATTTTTTGCGCTATAAACGGAAAAAGACCGAAAATTTTGAAAAAAAATGATATTTTCTACTTTTTGTTCTAAAAAAAATCCAATAAACTAAATTTTAGTCATACATTTAGGCCAAAATGTATTCGGCCACATGTCTTTGGTAAAAAAAATGTCAATAAGCGTATATTTATTGGTTTGCGCAAAAGTTATAGCGTCTACAAACTAGGGTACATTTTCTGGAATTTACACAGCTTTTAGTTTATGACTGCCTATGTCATTTCTTGAGGTGCTAAAATGGCAGGGCAGTACAAAAGCCCCCCAAATGACCCCATTTTGGAAAGTAGACACCCCAAGGAAATTGCTGAGAGGCATGTTGAACCCATTGAATATTTATTTTTTTTGTCCCAAGTGATTGAAAAATGACAAAAAAAAAAAAAATATTTACAAAAAGTGGTCACTAAATGATATATTGCTCACACAGGCCATGGGCCTATGTGGAATTGCACCCCAAAATACATTTAGCTGCTTCTCCTGAGTATGGGGATACCACATGTGTGGGACTTTTTGGGAGCCTAGCCGCGTACGGGGCCCCGAAAACCAATCACCGCCTTCAGGATTTCTAAGGGTGTAAATTTTTGCTTTCACTCTTCACTGCCTATCACAGTTTCGGAGGCCATGGAATGCCAAGATGGCACAAAACCCCCCAAAATGACCCCATTTTGGAAAGTAGACACCCCAAGCTATTTGCTGAGAGGCATATTGAGTCCATGGAATATTTTATATTTTGACACAAGTTGCGGGAAAGTGACACTTTTATTTTTTATTTTTTTTTTTTTTCATAAAGTTGTCACTAAATGATATATTGCTCACACAGGCCATGGGCATATGTGGAATTGCACCCCAAAATACATTTAGCTGCTTCTCCTGAGTATGGGGATACCACATGTGTGGGACTTTTTGGGAGCCTAGCCGCGTACTGGACCCCGAAAACCAATCACTGCCTTCAGGATTTCTAAGGGTGAAAATTTTTGATTTCACTCTTTACTGCCTATCACAGTTTCGGAGGCCATGGAATGCCCAGGTGGCACAAAACCCCCCCAAATGACCCCATTTTGGAAAGTAGACACCCCAAGCTATTTGCTGAAAGGCATGGTGAGTATTTTGCAGCTCTCATTTGTTTTTGAAAATGAAGAAAGACAAGAAAAAACATTTTTTTTTTTCTTTTTTCAATTTTCAAAACTTTGTGACAAAAAGTGAGGTCTGCAAAATACTCACTATACCTCTCAGCAAATAGCTTGGGGTGTCTACTTTCCAAAATGGGGTCATTTGGGGGGGGTTTGTGCCACCTGGGCATTCCATGGCCTCCGAAACTGTGATAGGCAGTGAAGAGTGAAATCAAAAATTCACGCCCTTAGAAAGCCTGAAGGCGGTGCTTGGTTTTCGGGGTCCCGTACGCGGCTAGGCTCCCAAAAAGTCTCACGCATGTGGTATCCCCGTACTCAGGAGAAGCAGCAGAATGTATTTTGGGGTGTAATTTCACATATTTCCATGGCATGTTTGAGCAATATATCATTTAGTGACAACTTTGTGCAAAAAAAAAAAAAAAAAAAAAAAATTTGTCTCTTTCCCGCAACTTGTGTCGCAATATAAAATATTCCATGGACTCGACATGCCTCTCAGCAAATAGCTTGGGGTGTCTACTTTCCAAAATGGGGTCATTTGGGGGGGTTTTGAACTGTCCTGGCATTTTATGCACAACATTTAGAAGCTTATGTCACACATCACCCACTCTTCTAACCACTTGAAGACAAAGCCCTTTCTGACACTTATTGTTTACATGAAAAAGTTTTTTTTTTTTGCAAAAAAATTACTTTGAACCCCCAAACATTATATATTTTTTTTAAAGCAAATGCCCTACAGATTAAAATGGTGGGTGTTTCATTTTTTTTTTTCACACAGTAATTGCGCAGCGATTTTTCAAACGCATTTTTTGGGGAAAAAACACACTTTTTTTAATTTTAATGCACTAAAACACGCTATATTGCCCAAATGTTTGATGAAATAAAAAAGATGATCTTAGGCCGAGTACATGGATACCAAACATGACATGCTTTAAAATTGCGCACAAACGTGCAGTGGCAACAAAATAAATACATGTTTAAAAGCCTTCAAAAGCCTTTACAGGTTACCACTTTAGATTTACAGAGGAGGTCTACTGGAAAAATTACTGCACTCGATCTGGCCTTCGCGGTGATACCTCACATGCATGGTGCAATTGCTGTTTACGTTTGACGACAGACCGCCGCTTGCGTTCGCCTTAGCGCGAGAGCAGGGGGCGACAGGGGTGTTTTTTTTTTTTTTTTTTTTTTTTTTTCTTTATTATTTTTTTGCTTTTTTAATCTTACTTTTAAACTGTTCCTTTCATATTTTTTTTTTTAATCATTTTTATTGTTATCTCGGGGAATGTAAATATCCCCTATGATAGCAATAGGTAGTGACAGGTACTCTTTTTTGAAAAAATTGTGGTCTATTAGACCCTAGATCTCTCCTCTGCCCTCAAAGCATCTGACCACACCAAGATCGGTGTGATAAAATGCTTCCCCAATTTCCCAATGGCGCTATTTACATCCGGCGAAATCTAAGTCATGAAATACTCGTAGCTTCCGGTTTCTTAGGCCATAGAGATGTTTGGAGCCACTCTGGTCTCTGATCAGCTCTATGGTCAGCTGGCTGAATCACCGGCTGCATTCTCAGGTTCCCTGTTGAGACAGGAGAGCCAGAGAAAAACACGGAAGACGGTGGGGGGGGGGGCATTCCCTCCCACGGCTTGTAAAAGCAGTCTAGAGGCTAATTAGCCGCTAGGATTGCTTTTACATGAAAGCCGACCGCTGGCTGAAAAGAATGATACCAAGATGATACCTAAACCTGCAGGCATCATTCTGGTATAACCACTCAAAGTCGTGAATGGCGTACCTGAAGACAAAAAAATGGTTAACAATGGTTGACAATAAAGCACAGTAAAGTGTAAATAATTACACACCTGAAAAACAAACATGATAAAACATAATAACAATAACAATAACAATAAAACATTGCAGAATAGAATACAGTAAAAAAGAGCAGAACAATAGAGAGAGAGAATAGAGAGAGAGAGAACAATAAAACAACTATTTTTTTTTATTTCATATTTTTTTTTTTTTTACACTTTTTTTGTAACTAACTTTTATAACGGTAACCGGTTCCAGGTTCGGGTCTCTCAAAATGCGATGGCATTTTGGGAGACCCTGTGAAAGTGCGCCTAGTCTGTGCAATGCTGTACCCTACGCTAATACTCAACTAGTGAATGGTAGCGTTCAAAACATTCACCAATGCAAAGACCAGGATTGTCAGGACAGGAGGGACAATAATAGCGGGCGTCACGCCTATATCCGCGCTTGCTGCAGACACGACATCTTTTTTGGGGGGTTCGTTGGGTAGGGGTACTCGGGAGGACATAAAAATGCCTCTCATGCAGCCGACTGCATTTGGTTGGGGATGTGAATGGGGGAAGTACGGGCGCTGCAGAAGCGGTGGGTTCCCAATTAGGATTGGCGAATGCAGCAGGAAGGGCATTATGGGCACGACGGGCCTGTGTTTGTCTTTCTGGTGGCAGCGGGACACTACTTGTGCTTGCCATCTCGCCAGCTTGAACTGCACTTATGGGACTCGCCACGTCACCACGTGTTACTGCAGTGCTGGTTTGACTACGACCGGGGTGTACTAGGCCGCTGGCGCTTGCCAGTTCACCAAAACGCTACTAAAAAACTGTTAGCGATCGCAGGGATCAGGCCTGACTCTGCGAACGCTGCAGTTATGCTTTTAGTGTTTTGTAAGTGACAGTGATCGATCGATACTGCACTTGGGTGGGCTGGGCCGGGCGGAGGGGCAAAACGCAGGTGCTAGCAGGTATCTGGGCTGATCCCGCTAACACTGCGTTTTTGGGAACCCTAAACTGCTGGTGACGCTAGTATAGATCTGATCGGATCAGATATTGATGCGATCAGATACTATACCACTAAGGGTGGTGTACGGTGCGTGCGTGGGTGTTAGCGGTACTGGCACTAATCTGACGCTGCCTGGGGCTGGTGCTTGCCAGTTCACCAAAATACTACCAAAAAAACTGTTAGCGATCGCAGGGATCAGGCATGACTCTGTGAACGCTGCAGTTATGCGTTTAGTGTTTTGTAAGTGTCAGTGATCGATCGATACTGCACTTGGGTGGGCTGGGCCAGGCGGAGGCGCAAAACGCAGGTGCTAGCAGGTATCTGGGCTGATCCCGCTAACACTGCGTTTTTGGGAACCCTAAACTGCTGGGGACGCTAGTATAGATCTGATCGGATCAGATATTGATCCGTTCAGATACTATACCACTAAGGGAGGCGTATGCTGCGTGCGTGGGTGTTAGCGGTACTGGCGCTAACCTGACGCCTGGGGCTGGTGCTTGCCAGTTCACCAAAATGCTACCAAAAAAACTGTTAGCGATCGCAGGGATCAGGCCTGACTCTGCGAACGCTGCAGTTATGCGTTTAGTGTTTTGTAAGTGACAGTGATCGATCGATACTGCACTTGGGTGGGCTGGGCGGAGGCGCAAAACGCAGGTGCTAGCAGGTATCTGGGCTGATCCCGCTAACACTGCGTTTTTGGGAACCCTAAACTGCTGGGGACGCTAGTATAGTATCTGATCGGATCAGATATTGATCCGATCAGATACTATACCACTAAGGGAGGCGCATGCTGCGTGCGTGGGTGTTAGCGGTACTGGCGCTAATCTGACGCTGCCTGGGGCGACGCATATCACCGCCGGGCGATCGGGGGGCTAAACCTTTATTCGGTAATAAACGGCGGGTGCCCTGACACTATAAAAAATAAACAAACTAACCAGCGTCAACCGTAACGGTTATACGGTGATCAGTGGTGAAAGGGTTAACTAGGGGGCAATCAAGGGGTTAAAACATTTATCAGATAGTATAGGGGGGTCCCTGACGCTATAAAACGCTGATGGCGAACCTAAATATTTACCTCACTAACTAGCGTCACCAGCGACACTAATACAGCGATCAGAAAAATGATCGCTTAGTGACACTGGTGAGGGGGGGTGATCAAGGGGTTAAAACTTTATTAGGGGGGGTTAGGGGGGTACCCTAGACCTACAGGGGGGTAACAGTATCTGTCCCAACACTGTAACTGTCACAAACTGACACTATGCAGTAATCAGAAAAAAAAAAAAAAAAAAACTGCTGGTGTCAGTTTGTGACAGGGGGGGGGGGTGATTGGGGGGGGATCGGGGGGCGATCGGGGGGGGGATCGGGGTGTTTTGTGTGCCTGGCATGTTCTACTGTGTGTGTGTGTGTTGTGCACTCACTCACATGTCTTCTCTCCTCGGGCCGGAACGGAAAATACCGACCCGAGGGGAGATGACATCATTTCCTTTGCTGCTGTTTAGCATACAGCAGCAAACGAAGATTCTCATTGGCCGGCGGCGATCGCGAGGGGGGGGCCACGAACGGATGGTCTCCCCCTCATCACCGATCGCCGCTGGACAAAAGACGACCGCCTCGGGCACCGGGGGGGGGTCCGATCGGACCCCCCACCCGCGGAAGGCAAATCACGTACACTGTACGTGATTTTGCCTGTCCGTGCCACTTTGCCGACGTACATCGGCGTGAGGCGGTCGTCAAGTGGTTAAGAGGAACCCTGCGCCAAAATAAAAAAAATGGCACGAGGGCCCCCCAAAATCCATACCAGACCCTTATCTGAGCACATAACCTGGCAGGCAGAGAAAAAGATGGGGGATGAGAGAGCTCCCACCTGAACCGTTCCAGGCCACATGCCCTCAACATGGGGAGGGTGCTTTGGGGTCCCCCCAAAACACCTTGTCCCCATGTTGATGGGGACAAGGGCCCCATCCTCACAACCCTTGCCTGGTGGTTGTGAGAGTCTGCGGGGGGGCTTATCGGAATCTGAAAACCCCCTTTAACAAGGGGGTCCCCAGATCCCAGCCCTCCCTATGTGAATGGGTATTGGGTACATTGTACTTATTCACCAAAAAAAGTGTCAAAAAAGTAAAAATGACCGGAGACAGTTTTTGACAATTCCTTTATAATAAAAAAAGTGTCCTGCAATGTAAATCCATCTTCAATCACAGCGCCGACAGACCGTCGACTGCAGCCTTTTCGCAATGAGGTAACTGAGTGACCACACCCCCTTCTGATGCCATGTGACATCACTTGATGTCAGAGGGGACAGGGTCACCCATTTACATCACTGGGTGGCCCCACCCTTGGATATATAAATGCTGTCATCGCAAAAAGGCTGTAGTCGCATGGACGCTTCCCATCAAGGCTGAGTTTTTCCATTTTCCTTTTCCTCTGGGCCGTCGGCACTGTAATTGAAGATGGATTTACATTGTGGGACACTTTTTTTTAAAGGAATTGTCCAAAACTGTCTCCTGTCATTTTTACTTTTTTGACACTTTTTTTGGTGAATGAGTACCCCATACCCATTCACATGGGGGGCCGGGATCTGGGGCCCCCTTGTTAAAGGTGCTTCCAGATTCGATAAGCCTCCCGCCCACAGACCCCCACAACCACTGGGCGAGGGTTGTGCGGATGAGGCCCTTGTCCCCATCAAGATGGGGACAAGTTGTTTTGGGGGGCCCCAAAGCACCCTCCCCGTGTTGAGGTCATGTAGCCTGGTACAGTTCAGGAGGGGGGGGCGCTCTCTAACCCCCCTTTTTTTGTGGCCTGCCAGGTTGCATGCTCGGATAAGGGTCTGGTATCGATTTTGGGGGGACCCCCACACCACCAGGACCTGAGGGGCCTGGTAATGGACTGGGGGGGAACTCATGCTATATTTTTCAATGATTTTTATCTATATTGCCAGGATCTGGCAATACATTACAGCCGCAAGCAGTTTTAAATGACATTTTTTCCTTTAGAAATTTAATTTTGTTGCCCTCATTCATTACACTATGCACGTCCACTATGTAAGCAGCCTTACATAGTGTGGGTCTTGGACTTAGAACATTGAGCCATGATTGGCCAAAGGCACCCTGCCTTTGGCCAATCATGCCTCTCACAGCAGAGCTTGCTGTGATTGGCCAAAGCATGCAGATCAGGTGCATGCTTTGGCCAATATGCAGCCGTCAATGCACTGCGATCTCATCATCATTGCAGTGTGACCTGTGCCCATCATTGCAGCATGACCAGTACCAATCAATGCAGCCTCAACTGGTGACCATTGATGCAGCATGACCAATGCCCATCACTGCAGCCTCATCTGTGCCCATCAATGCAACCTCACCTGTGCCCATCATTGCAGCATGAAAAGTGCCCACCAATGCAGCCTCACCTGTGCCCATCATTGCAGCATGACCAGTGCCCACCAATGCAGCCTCACCTGTGCCCATCATTGCAGCATGACCAGTGCCCACCAATGCAGCCTCACCTGTGCCCATCATTGCAGCATGACCTGTGCCCATCATTGCAGCATGACCCATGCAGAGGAAGAGAGAGGGCAGCAGGATCATTAGAGAGTGGGGATTGCCTGCTGTAACAGCTTTCATTTGAATTGCTGTCTGCTCGCGGTCACACAGCCCGGCCTCCTAACCCGGCGCCTGTGACAGACAGAGCATTGGCCCAATGCCAGGACATGTTTTGTCTGTCACAGGCGCTGGGTCAGGAGGTGGGACTGTGTGTGACCGTGAGCGGACGGCAATTCAAATGAAAGCTGTTACAGCGGGCAATCCCCGCTCTGTGATGATCTGGCCAGCTCGCCTCTTCCTCCACTCTCTCTTCCCCAGGGGCAATTGCTGGAAAAACGGCCCCCATTCAATCTCGTCTGCCGTCGGTGCTTACCCCCACGCTCACCGGAAATCATTTTCCAAAATAAGAGTAGAAAATGTGAGGGCTGCAGTACAGTATATACAGTATCTCACAAAATTGAGTACACCCCATCACATTTTTGTAAATATTATAATATATCTTTTCATGTTACAACACTGAAGAAATGACACTTTGCTACAATGTAAAGTAGTGAGCGTACAGCTTAAGTATACAGTTGAGTATAACAGTGTAAATTTGCTGTCCACTCAAAATAACTCAACACACAGCCATTAATGTCTAAATTACTGGCAACAAAAGTGAGTACACTCCTAAGTGAAAATGTCCAAATCGGGCCCAATTAGCCATTTTCCCCTTCTCGTGTCATGTGACTCGTTAGTGTTATAAGGTCTCAGGTGTGAATGGGGAGCAGGTGTGTTAAATTTGGTGTTATCTCTCTCACTCTCTCATACTGATTACTGGAAGTTCAGCATGGTACCGCAAAGAACTCTCTAAAGATCTGAAAAAAAGAATTGTTGCTCTACATAAAGATGGCCTAGACTATAAGAAGGTTGCCAAGACCCTGAAACTGAGCTGCAGCATGGTGGCCAAGACCATACAGCAGTTTAACAGGACAGATTCCACTCAGAACAGGCCTCGCCATAGTCGACCAAATAGGTTGAGTGCACGTGCTAAGCATCATATACAGAGGTTGTCTTTGGGAAATAGATGTATGAGTGCTGCCAGCATTGCTGCAGAGGTTGCAGGGGTGGGGGGTCAGCCGGTCAGTTCTCAGATCATACGCCACACACTGCATCAAATTGGTCTGCATTGCTGTTGTCCCAAAAGGAAGCCTCTTCTAAAGATGATTCACAAGAAAGCCTGCAAACAGTTTGCTGAAGACAAACAGACTAAGGACATGGATTACTGGAACCATGTCCTGTGGTCTGATGAGACCAAGATAAACTTATTTGGTTCAGATGGTGTCAAGCGTGTGTGGCGGCAACCAGGTGAGGAGTACAAAGACAAGTGTGTCTTGCCTACAGTCAAGCATGGTGGTGGGAGTGTCAGGGTCTGGGACCGCATGAGTGCTGCCAGCACTGAGGAGCTACAGTTCATTGAGGGAACCATGAATGCCAACATGTACTGTGACATACCGAAGCAGAGCATGATCCCCTCCCTTCGGAGACTGGGCCGCAGGGCAGTATTCCAACATGATAACGACCCCAAACACCCCTCCAAGACGACCACTGCCTTGCTAAAGCTGAAATATAAGGTGATGGACTGGCCAAGCATGTCTCCACACCTAAACCCTATTGAGCATCTGTTGGGCATCCTCAAACGGAAGGTGGAGGAGTGCAAGGGCCCTAACATCCACCAGCTCTGTGATGTTGTTATGGAGCAGTGGAAGAGGACTCCAGTGGCAACCTGCGAAGCTCTGGTGAACTCCATGCCCAAGAGGTTTAAGGCAGTGCTGGAAAATAATGGTGACCACACAAAATATTGACACTTTGGGCATTTTCCCCTAGGGGTGTACTCACTTTTGTTGCCAGTGATTTAGACATTAATGGCTGTATGTTGAGTTATTTTGAGGGGACAGCAAATTTACACTGTTATACAAGCTGTACATTCACAACTTTACATTGTAGCAAAGTGTCATTTCTTTAGTGTTGTCACATGAAAAGATATAATAAAATTTTTACAAAAATGTGCGGGGTGTACTCACTTGTGTGAGATACTGTATATATTAAACTAATCTTCCTCTCTACTATACTGTTACTGTCCCTCAATAAACTACCAATTCACTGATAAAGGGCTATCAAACTTTTTTATTGTGTGGGCTGCAATCTAGGTCCAGGCTATCATTGCCCAAACTTTACACCTGAGTAGAAGTCATGCGCAAGACTGCCCCATGGTGGCTTTGACAATGTATTATTTCCCAAAAGATTGGGATTCATCTGAAATTCTGACTGGTGAATGTTGGGTCTGAATTTACCTTCAGATTGAATACTCGGCTCATCACTAATCACAAGAGCGGGCTGGACTTTTATAGTACAGCAATACCTAAATGAAAAAAAAAAGTAAAGAAATAAACAAGTAGGTCATACTTAAGGTATAAATTCATCTTTGAATTAAATTAATTCTTGATGGTTTTAAGTGTTTTATTTTTTTTTTTTGGGGGGGGGGGGGAATGAAAATGTTATTTATTTTGTATGTTTTCACTTACTGCCTGAACCTATCCAATCACAAACTGGTTAGTCCTTCCTAAAACAGTGCTGTGCAAAATATTTTCAAACAAAACAAAAAGCGCAGAAACAAAATTGTATCTGACTCATTGCTGTGTATGTGCTTATTATTCACTCTGATATTCAGCGGAAGTCAAAAAAGAAAATTACATTATTGTGTATGTCAGAATACATAATTCATTCATCAGCACACTTGAATGAATTATAAGAACAACAATCCAAGAAAATTCTAAAGTAACAGTATGGTAATGCAAAAGCTAATCAAAATCTTCTGCAACCTTTTGTGCTCAGCAAGTATACTGTAAAATACATTGAATTTAGATTAATTAATATTTTTATGTTAATAAAATGAACTGCAAATCTTTAGTGTTTAAAATAACAGCATTTTAAGGTATTTGTATCCTTTTTTATGTTCTAAATTATGTGTGGATCATTTTTCCAACTCTTTATTCACTGTTTCATTTTTAATGTGCTAGCTTAAATTCATTTTTGGTTGCCTGTAAATTAGGCAGAAAACTCTATAAAGAACTATAAAATGTGTAGAATATATAAGAATGGTGGTACTTATAGAAAACAACCAGGGGAATTCAAAGCAGCCCTAATGACCATTTTCTGGTGGTGATTCCCTTAGGCACGGTTCACATCTGTGCAGTTTGCGATCAATGCGTTGTATAGTGCATTTTGCGGTGCATTTTGTGTTTTTGTACACATGTTTTTGATGTGTTTTGCAATTCTTTTTGGTCAATTGGAAAAAAACACTGCCTTGATGTCACAGGATGTCCGACTGCATTTTTACTTCCTGCTTTCTCCTTGTCCTTTGTGTATGTTTTTGCGTGTAGTATCCTGGCTGCAAGAAGCCATCTTCGCCATATGTGAAGTAGGAGACCCAGTATTTGAAGTCTCCTGTCTTGGCACTCAGGGGTCTTCTGCATCAGGATAATTTTCCGAGCAGCTGTCTGTGCTGCAAATACAAAACAAAACAAAATTAGTTTGATCTATTTTAATAGTTGAAAAGATATACAGATTAAAGACATCCTTTGATCCTAGCTTACCTTCTCATCTCCAGAATGGGTTTCAAAAATTCAAGGTCCATGAGTAGGGTGTAAAGGACTTTGCTGCCAAATCACTTCTTACGCTACATTCTTTTTTAAATGACTGTTGCAACTATCTTTGACGCTCCACTAGTTTGCAGATTTTACTGAAAATAAATATTTTTCTTTAATTTCAGATACCTTGTAAAGTGACATTCAATTTCAAGTCTGCATTTTGAGTTTTTGGTAGGGAAATTAACTGCAAGCTATTTTGTCCTGTGAACCTGCTCCCTCATTTGGAAAGTACTGAAAGATGTGGTTTTCCAGAAGAAACCAACTGTGGAAAAATGGGCCAAGATAGCTGATGTCTTCTGGCAGTGATGTAATTTTTCCAATTGCGTGGGCGCATACTTAAGCTCTTAGCCAGTAGCAGCAATTTTTTTTTCTTTTGTGCAGTTTGCCGTGGTGGATGCTAATTATTGGTTTACTTAAATTAATATAGGGTTCTGCGGCAGTAGTTCGGACTCGAGTATATTCACCTATTTATCTTTTGGACAGCTGCTGCAAGAAAATATAATTTTATTTATTCAGGAACATGACGGATTACAGTTTGAGGACACACTTGGCAATAATACTATGACAAGAGCTGAACTGACAGAAACTCAGGGAAGCTGGCATGGTGCCACTATCCGGGATAATTTCTTTCTGATTATATTTCATATCTCCTGAAGTTCAGCTTCCATGGCAGCTTGATGCAATTACATAAAAAATATACTGATAATCTTTAAGTTATGAATGTGGAGTTCATTTTTGAATATTATATTTGCTAATTATGTAATGTTATGTGCATCTTGTTTTTTTTTTTTTTTAAAGTGTATCTGAACTAAAGATAATAAAGATAATACAAAAGAACATAATTTGGAATTTTTAAAAAAAATTTTTGGTAATAAAATTATTTTGAGACATAGCAATGGATGCTCAAACTCTGGCCCTCCAGCTGTTGTAGAACTACAACTAGAACTAGAAGTCCCGTGAGGCATTGCAAGGCTGACAGTTACAAGCATGACTCCCAAAGGCTGAGGCATGATGAAACTTGTAGTTCTTCAACAGCTGCGGGACCACAGGTTAAGCACCCATCATGCAGGGGTCTCCCAAGTTTCTAAACAAAGGGCCAGTTTACTCTCCTTCACTTTTGGGAACTATAATTACTGGAAAGTTACAGCAGTGACAAAAAAGTGCACATTGGAACGTTTAAACATGCATAGGTTTAGCTACTTACATTTTTATTCTTACTGCTTCTCAGAGAAGGAATCGCATTCTGGATAAATCTACTTTGCAATTTACAGCCATCCCTGGTGCCATTTTCTTCAGTCATTGTGCTGTGAATCAGAAGGACTGTAGAGGTATAGTCTGGGCCTCACCAGACTGAACTTCATTCCTCACTATGTTTCTTGCTGCAATGGCTTGGACCTTCTGGTTCTCAGGGCAGCCCAGGAAGTTGTTGTTAAGGGGAGGCGTTTGTAATCATGCAGGTGGAAAAAATGCAAAACACATAAAAAAATGCATGCGGTGGGAAAAAAAATCCCTGACCCTTTCCAAAAAATGCACAGGTGGAAAATGCATAGATGTGAATGTGTCCCATAGAAAACCATATTCAATGGACTCTAATGCATTTCTACAAAATGCAAAACACACTAAATAATGCATAGCTGTGAACCAGGCCTTAAGAACTACCTGCTCCTAATTCCGGCAAGCATTTTCGAAAGTCTCGATAACATTACTGACACGTGCAACAAAGTCATGATGTTCCTTCTATCAACAATTAAAGACTTATTTCCAACCTCTTTCAGAAGCTATAGCTGTGGCAGCAGAATTACCACAAGTTCCCCATTTTGGAAACTGACAGAAATTAAGACCAACTCTGATTTGGTGTACAGAAGTACGCCAGTACTTAGAGCGAGCTGTGCTTGTGCTGGAAAGATTCCCCAACCAAAAGCTAAATATAAAGAAAAGGGTCAGGGTTGCAACTGATGTCATTACCCAACTATTGACATTGACTGTTCACTGAGTGGGGGGATTCTGATGGGGTATAGAGAAACTAGTTATCCATCAGGTACACTTCACTTTTTAAGTGATATTGCATAGCAGTGGGTTGATTCGAAAGTTGCTAATGAACTAAATAGTGGCTATGGATCCACCCACTCCCATGAGCTGTAAATAAAAAGGGGGGCAAACTTCATGGGGAACTAGTCTCTCAGACCAGTATAAAACTCCTCGGTTAAGCACCTGTCAGTTTGATGATCTCAGTGCCCAAGAGGGAGGATGGGAGTGAGTGTGATTGGGAAGGAATGTTCACTCTTCCTCAGTGCGGACATGGACAACTTAGTGTACCTGTGTGTTACAAGTACATGAACTGAGTGCAAACACCAACACTTTCAGTGCTGTTCCCCATTGAACTCTAAAGGGTATTAATGACACCCTTTATCAATTCCCCCAAATAACTTTAAAGAGTATCTCTAGTGAGACATAATGGGCAAAAAAGCCCCTTAAATTACATGCTTTGGAAAACAGGCTTGTTTTCCCTGGGGTACAGTAACTTGGGGATTTTTTCTGCGGATTCTCCTCCTGGAAGTTGAGAGCAGAGGTCTCTATGGCAGGGCATCTGGTAGAAGTGGAAGTCTCACGATCAGACACACCTCCAGAAACTGTAACAAGTCCCTGATTTGTGCAGGCTTGTGGAGTGTAAAGAGGACATTATTCCTGTGGACCAGCAAATGCAGCAGGTAGCCCCAGGTGTAGCATGCCCTATCTCTACCAAGCAGATAAAGGGGGAGGAGATGACACATTTCGAGGGTCAGTGGAGACTGGAGAAAGGTCTGGAAGCAAGGAGATTTCCACCCTATCAAAGGGGAGCTTGCCCTTGTGCCAGGCTTGGCGCATGATTTTCTCCCTGATCTTAATATAATGGACCCTACAGAGGACATCACTGTGCTTAGAACCATCTGAACTTAACATAGGACACACATTGTGTGCGCTATCGATCTCCAGGGCAGAGTAAGAAGGCTAGTCCAAGTAAGTGTTGAAGTTGACAGTTAACGTACTGAGTAGGTCAGCACTTTCTATGGCTTCTAGGATCTCCAATAGCTTGATATTTTTGTACCTGTTGCAGTTCTCCAAATCACTGAGATGCAGCTGCAATTGGTTTTTTTTGGAGAGCACTGGGCTTTCCACTATTCAAGGCAGGCCACTCTTTGTTCCAGGGAAGAAAACTTAGTGTCCTGTGTAGAGACCTTGGATGAGAGGGTCAGCAGTTCCTGACAGATTTCTGTGAGATTTGCTTTCAGGTAAGACTGTATTTGAGCTGCAATGGCCATATCCTCTTTGGTTAGGAGGGATTGTACGATGTGGGATATCTCTGAAGAAAAAAGTGTGCTGTAAGGCAGTGTCAGGATGCTAATCAGGCTTTAGACAGGCTTTGCCACCAAAGGAAGCAGATAAATCAGGGCTGGCGACCACTGTAGATGGAGAGAGGGCAAGTCCATATGCACTCCTAGATGTGGCAGAGCATTAGTCCGTGGCCATCATGATAGCAGCTGCCGCGGGGTCTGCTAATGTTGTGACAGTGTGGGGGGTGATCAAAAAGATCCAAAGCTGTTCCCAGGCTCACCTGTCTGCTATCCATTGTTTCCCATACTTGGGCATGAAGCCAGTAGATGGGCAGATCTAAGCAGAGCCAAGAAATCAGCCCAGGGCGGCAGAGCTCATGGGTCTTCTCTTTCTACTTCTACAAGCA
Source organism: Lithobates septentrionalis (assembly GCA_037952835.1). Classification (NCBI taxonomy): domain Eukaryota; kingdom Metazoa; phylum Chordata; class Amphibia; order Anura; family Ranidae; genus Lithobates; species Lithobates septentrionalis. Next base: position 2,558,609 of record JBBDGP010000111.1, on the reverse strand, counting down.
TAGCCCCCATCTTTTACATTCTAATCCCTTATTCTGATCTAAAACAAAATGGAAAGAAAACAAAAAAGTTAGAAATTGACCGCTATACAGTATGTTTTGTATGGTACAATAATAAAAAAAAATTAAGTGTAAGTGGCACATTATTGTGAAGTGGAAGGAAAATGATAGATGGTTTTCAAACCTTTTTACATAGAAAATATCTGAAAAGTGTGATGTGCATTTGCATTCAGCCCCCCCGAGTCAATACTTTGTAGAACCACCTTTCGCTGCAATTACAGCTGCAAGTCTTTTTGGGGATGTCTCTACTAGCTTTGCACATCGAGACAGTAACATTTTTGCATATTCTTCTTTGCAAAATAGCTCCAGCTCTGTTAGACTGGATGCAGAGCATCTGTTAACAGCAATTTTCAAGTCTTGCCACAGATTCTCATTCTAACACATGAATATACTTTGATCTAAAACATTCCATTGTAGCTCTGGCTGTATGTTTAGGTTCATTGTCCTGCTGAAAGGTGAACCTCCACTCCAGTCTCAAGTCTTTTCAGACTCTAATGCCCTGTACACACGATCAGACATTGATCGGACATTGCGACAACAAAATCCATTGATTTTTTTCCAACGGATGTTGGCTCAAACTTGTCTTGCATAAACACGGTCACACAAAGTTGTCAGAAAAGCCGATCGGTATAGTCCCGCCGTAAAACAAGTACGTCGGAACTATAAACGGGGCAGTAGCCAATAGCTTTTGTCTCTTAATTTATTCTGAGCATGCGTGGCACTTTGTGCGTCGGATTTGTATACACACGATCGGAATTTAACTGATCAGATTTTGTTGTTGGAAAATTTTAAAGCCTGCTCTCAAACTTCCTCCGTGGCATCGGCGTCTTCTTCCCTTCTTCTCCGAGCCGCTCCACATCCATGATGGCATGGAGGGAGGCTCCCGCTGTGTGACGCTTCTCTCTTCATCTTCTTCTCTTCATCTTCTTCTCTTCATCTACTTGTCTTCATCTTCTTTTCGGGCCGCTCCGCATCCATGATGGCATGGAGGGAGGCTCCCACTGTGTGACGCTTCTCTTCTTCTGACGGTTCTTAAATAACAGGGATGGGGCCACCCGGTGACCCCGCCCACCTCTGACGCACGGGGACTTGAAGGGACTTCCCTGTGGCATTCCCCGTGACGCCACAGGGAAGTCCCGTCAAGTCACCGTGCGTCAGAGGGGGGCGGGGTCACCGGCTGGCCCCGCCCCCCCCCCCCCCGTTAATTAAGAATCGTCATAAGAGGAGAAGCGTCATACAGCGTGAGCCTCCCTCCATGCCATCATGAATGCGGATCGGCCCGAAAAGAAGATGAAAACAAGAAGATGAAAACAAGAAGATGAAGAGAAGAAGATGAAGAGGAGAAGAGTCACACAGCGGGAGCCTCCCTCCATGCCATCATGGATGCGGAGCGGCCCTAGGAGAAGAAGGGAAGAAGACGCCGACGCCGCGGAGGAAGATGCTGGATGAGAACACCGGAGGAAGAACCAGAAGAACCAGAAGAAGAAGAAGATGGAGGAAGAAACCGAAGGAAGATAGAAGATAGAAGAAAGAAGAAAGAAGACGCATTTAAATAAAGGAATTGTCAAAAACTGTCTCTTGTCCTTTTTAACATTTTTGACAATTTTTTGTGAAATGGTAGGGGTACTTTTGTACCCCCTTACCATTTCACACAGGGGGGAGGGCCGGGATCTGGGGGTCCCCTTGTTAAAGGGGGCTTCCAGATTCTGATAAGCCCCCCGCCCGCAGACCCCCACAACCACCGGCCAGGGTTGTGGGGATGAGGTCCTTGTCCTCATCAACATGGGGACAAGGTGTTTTGGGGGGCTACCCCAAAGCACCCTCCCAATGTTGAGGGCATGTGGCCTGGTACGGTTTAGAAGGGGGGGCGCTCTCTCATCCCCCCTCTTTTCCTGCAGCCTGCCAGGTTGTGTGCTCAGATAAGGGTCTGGTATAGATTTTGAGGGGGACCCCACGCCATTTTTTTTTTACATTTTGGCCGGGGTTCCCCTTAATATTCATACCAGACCTGAAGGGCCTGGTATGGAATTTAGGGGGACCCCCACGTCTTTTTTTTTTTTCATTTTGGTTTGGGGTTCCCCTGTGTGGAATTCCCATGCTGTTTTTATCAATGAAATTTTATGTGTATTGTCGGACCGGCAATTCATTAATAGCCGCAAGTAGTTTTAAATGACTTTTTTTCCTTTGAAATGTCATTTTGTTGTCAGACTGTTCTAAACACGGGAAACATGTGCCTCTTTACAGGCATACTATAGACACCCCCCAGGTACGAAATTTAAAGGGATATTACACTTTTATTGTTTCACATTAAGCACTATTAAAATCACTGCTCCCGAAAAAACGTCCGTTTTTAAAACTCTTTTTTGCATTGATCCATGTCCCCTGGGACAGGACCCGGGTCCCCAAACACTTTTTATGGTGGGTGAAGTACCTGATAGGTGCTGCATGGGGCTTGAAGGATTCCCACTCCACCTCCCTTCCATCCACTTGGTCTGGGGGAGTGAGTCCAGAGAAGGCCCCCATGGGAGAGGGAAGCAGGAGAAATAGTATCTGATTCATGAAGCCAGTTCATGAAGCCATGAAGCCATAACACTTTTTTGACAATAACTTGTATATAAGCCTTTAAAATTAGCACTTTTGAGTATTCATGTTCGTGTCCCATAGACTTTAACGGTGTTCGCGTGTTCGAACAAATTTTTTGCCTGTTCGCAAGTTCTGGTGCGAACCGAACAGGGGGGTGTTCGGCTCATTCCTATTAATAACCCTCTATGCCATATTGATTCTTTATAACTTAATATTCATTATTCATTCACTACCCTAATCTACTACTGTTACATTCATTCACCTTACAAAAAAAGAAGAAAAAAAAAGAAATAATTTCCCTTCTCTCTCCTTCCCACTACCCCACCCCTACTCATATTCTTTCTATTCATAGATATTCTCTCAGTTTTGTTGTTGAGAAAAAAATGTGTTTGAACACCATTAAAGTCTATGGAACACGAACGTGAAAAATCAAATGTGCTCATTTTAAAGGCTTATATGCAAGTTATTGCCAAAAAAGTGTTTGGGGACCCGGGTCCTGCTCTAGGGGACATGTATCAATGCAAAAAAAGTTTTAAAAACTGCAGTTTTTTCGGGAGCAGTGATTTTATTAATGCTTAAAGTGAAACAATAAAATGAAATATTTCTTTAAATATCGTGCCTGGGGGAGTATGCCTGTAAAGTAGCGCATCTTTCCCATGTTTATAACAGGAAAAAATTAAATTTTAAACTGCTTGGGGCTGTAATGTATTGTCGGATCTTGGCAATATAGATAAAAATACCAAAAGTACCAAAAGAAATGGTGTGGAAATCACCCCCCAAAATCCATGCCAGGCCCTTTAGGTCTGGTATAGATATTAAGGGGAACCCCCACCCACTTTTTTTAAAAAATGGCATGTGGGTCCCCCAGACCCCCAGGCACTATATACTCTAAACAGCAGTATATATACTATACGGCCTGCCCTATATACTCTGCAGAAAATTGGGGCTTAGGTGTTGGTGGTACCAGAACACTGTAAGCCCTCACAGTTACTCTAATGCCCCGTACACACGGTCGGATTTTCTGATGGAAAATGTCCGATCGGAGCGTGTTGTCGGAAATTCTGACCGTGTGTGGGCTCCATCAGAAATTTTCCATCGGATTTTCTGACACACAAAGTTGGAGAGCAGGAGATAAAATTTTCCGACAACAAAATCCGATCGCGTCAATTCCGACCGTGTGTGGCCTGTTCCGACGCACAAAGTGCCACGCATGCTCAGAATAAATTCCGACACGGAACAGCTGGTTCTGGTAAACTTAGCGTTCGCAATGGATACAGCACTTTCGTCACGCTGCAATGTTAAAAATGGTTTAATACAGCGCAATCTCTTCTTCTTTATAATGTGACAAGAATAAAGTAGTTTTGCTGCTCATATTCACACAGACTTCTCACAAACTTATTTTGTTACTATTTATCGGGATCCCCTCAATATATTTTGATTTCTCACATCTGGCAACAAATTTTTGTTGTATTTTTTTTTGGCTTTAATGTAGATTCTTTTTTTGTGTTTGTATTTTTTTGAAGGGTGTTATTTTTTTGGGGGGATTTTTATTTGTACTTCCGAAAATGTTTGTGTGTGTTTTTTATGACAAGTTCCCACAACACCATTGATATGTTGTTATATTTAATCTGTAGGAGATTGTTTGGTGTTGTTGTCCCTTGTTAATTTCACATTTTATGTTAGAAATGTACCTGAATCGTCACCAACAAACTGTCCTTTTTGGATGAAAACACACACAGGAGAGTAGAATTTCCCCAAAAATTTTTTATTAAGGGCTCACAACTAAACAAAGAGGGAGGCAGCACTGGAGAAACTGCAGAAGTGGGTGAAGCCTTGTACCCCCAGGGCAGACATCAATAATTTTAAATCAAAATTGGTGACCTGAGGAGTCCTTATCTAAGGGAGGGCAGTCTGGTCCAGAAGTCCCAGAGATCCGGAAAGCAGCAGATGACATCTGTGTCCCCAGGCTGTGGTCATACGAGAGACTGCAGCTTCTGTCAGACCAGACTGAACCCAGGGTCATCACTCTCAGGTCTTCTTTCCACGCTTCCTTCCACGCGGTGGCTCTGGTGGTGGAGTTGTGGCAGCAGGAGGAGGAGGAGGAGGAGGATGGTCCAACTCAATGACGTCAGTCTTGGGTGTTAGTTCCCCACTCACCCCCTTACGTAGGACTTTATACATAAGATCCTCACAGAGCCTGCGTTGACCCTCCTGCATGCCCTGCAGTTTGGTGGCAGCCATGCAGGCAAAGGCCTCTTCAGGAGTGGGTAAGGCTCGTAGGGACGCCGAAGCCTCCTGAATCAGCCTGAATGCAGAATCCTGCACGGGACTCGGAGTCGTCTTCCTGGCTCTTTTATATGGAAGGCGGACGGGAAGGAATCTGAGATTCAGTCAGGCTGCGACTGGTCCCAGGCTTCTCTTGGCTGACACTTAGCCCCGCCTCCTCCTGGCTGCCACTAATCCCCGCCTCCTCCTGGCTGCCACATTCCAGAACCTCCTCCTGGCTGAGGTCTTCCTGTGTATGAAAAAGGGACATAGTTTTAGTTTTTTATCCATCATTCACACACAATTTTCACCTCCTGACTGTTGCAAATTGAATGTTAACAAACATAACAGGCTATCCTTCTGAGCCCAGCATTTTTCATTCTTGTCCCAAATTTGGGTGCCCACTACTGTCTATTGATATGTAAAACACTTTTTTCAATCAGCAATTAGTGATCAATAATAACATCTAGTAAACATCATTTATTTATTGACCAGAAATCAGTAGAACAATGCTATACCTGGCTCCAGCTGGGCTCCTCCACTTCTTCCTGGCTGGAAGGCCCAGGTTGGACATCGGAAGCCTCAGCTGGGGTGGAAGGAAGCATGGAAGGAAGAGTAGAGAGGGATTCCCTGACTTCAGTGTGGTCTGACAGAAATCACAGTCTCTCATAGTACCATAGTTTTCTCTGCAAGACACAACACAAGACAAACCCTAATGTTAGGCCAAACTCCCCTAATCTTGTTACAATATAGGCTTCCATTTCGAAGCAGTATAGGCCCAAGTTTAGATCCTACCTTCGTTATCACGATCGGCGCCTCCATCGGCGCCTCCAATGCTCCTTCTTCCGCTCACAGATCGTATGAAAGACGCACGATCTGTGCGTGAGGAGGAAAGGCCGGATCCGGACACGTCCCGCTCCAGAAGGAGATTTAAGGACTCAAATATGTCCTTTGGGGAGATGTTGGAGATGGTGGACATCCTGAAGAAGGCCGACTATGATGGGAAGTATGGGTCTTACCCCAACCCCAATATCAGAAAGGCCAAGATCATTTCGACAGTGGTCAGGAGTCTGCACCGGAATTTCGGGGTACGACGATCGAAAGATCAGCTCAGGAAGCGGTGGTCGGACCTCAAATTAGGAGAACATGAGCAGTACAGAAAGATCTGGAGAGTGCTGCAAAAAAGTAAGTAGTTGTGCTGTGTTCCTATTCTTTATGTTTATTACGTTCGTGCTGCTCCATGTGCTTTTAGGAACTGTTGTACAGTTTAAAATGGCAACTTTTATGTTCATGGGCACATTATTCGTTCGTATCAAACATGTGTAAGGAGAGGACACTCAGCAGCTGTTTTCACATCTGGACACTGGGGCACTAGTGTGGGACAAAAGAACACCATTTTTATTAGGGGGCTACACAGGTGCTCCAGTGTATACTATAGGGGGGGCTACATCTGTGAAGCTTGTACCAAACAGGTAAAGTATTGCAGCTTGACAAAGGACACTGAAAATGCTACATTTTTGAACTCTGCTAAAATTGACAATTGTACCCCACTTCCAAGCAATGTTTCCTATTTCTAGTTCTGCCATCAAATATCTGTGTGCTAATTATACCATTTTTGTTTTACATAGGGGAGAAAAGACTTGGAGGACACCCCTCATCCGAGGAGACCAGAGCCCCCCCCCTCTGGAATAAGGGGAAATACCCCCAACACGAGAAGAGCAGGAGGAGGAAGACGTGGTGGAAATTGGCACCACAACAGGTGAGTGTCTGCGACCACAGGCTCAGGTAAGAGATGGATGCCGTCATATTTTTGAGACCTAATTTTTTTTGGGGGTTCCTCTCTTTTTAGGTGATCGTGAGGTTGTGGATCCAGATCCTTTCACATCCGAAAGTGCCCAGATCCTGATCGGGGAGATCATGGGGTGTAATTTACAATTGGAAAACATCAAGAAAAACATCAATGATGTTATTCCAAAAAATAAAAACATCATTGATGTTTTGGGGCGAGTTTAAGGCCCCTCCAAATCCCTTTGTTTTTTGGTGTGCTACAATGTGCAAAATGTTTTTGTGATTTTTTACAAAGCCAAATTTGGAGGATGCACACAGTGTGTCAACATGTGCTATCTGCCATCACGGGAGATCAATGGAGGGGTGCAACCCCTTCCTCAATAATAAAGTAGCTGAGAGGAAGGGGTTGCTCCCCCAAAACACGTCCCTTGATCCCCCGTGATGGCAGCTAGCACATGTTGACATTGGTAAATTGCTGTGCATCTTCCAAATTTGGCTTTTCCTGGGGTGACTTCACCCCATCTGAACGCAATATCAAACACAGTTCCTAAATACTCATGTCTGATATTGCCTTCAAGTTCTACCAAATGTGACGTTTGTAAGTTCAAGATTTGTGTCTTTCTTGTTGGTTTTCCACAGGCCTGTTTTATCTTAAATGGACATTTCTATTTTTGATAATGCTACCCCAAAAATTGTTATACAACAAACATGTTGGTTTGTTTGAAAAATCTTTGGTAAATGCACATGTGATTGTGCAGGTATAAAAAAGTTTGTTAAGCAAGAATGTGTGGTTTATTGTCTCAACGCTACAACACTTTTGGGGTGATGTCATTGGTGTTTTCAGAGAAAATGGGGGTTATTTACTAAGGGCAAATCCTCTTTGCACTACAAGAGCAGGTTCAGTGCAGTTGCAACTGCACTTGTAGTGAAATGTGTTTTTGCATTTAGTAAATAACAGCCAACAGTGCTTTGTATAAGGTTACACAATCACGTCATTTTCTGGACTCCACACATTTCTGTCAGGGTCAGCTAAAACAAACACAAGCAGTAAATGTCCACAAAGAATGTATTTTTTTTTATTAGAAAAAGGCTTCACATATTTGCTGGCATATTGATGGCCCCCCTACCCGCAAAGAACTCCAGGTAGCGTAACCGGACATCACGGGCACTCAGGGAGGGCAAGCCAGGACGGCCGCTTTCAAGCGCCGTCAGTGTGGTTTCATGTATCATTCCGGCCTCTGGCCCAACTGAGCCAGCATAGTTGGCCGAATGTTTCCTTAAAAAGTTATGGAGAACACAGCACGCCAGTATAATATGGTTCAGTTTATACTCCGCCATATGGATGGGTGTCATAAATAGGCGGAACTGGCTGGCCAGGATTCCAAATGTGTTCTCCACCACTCTTCGTGCTCTGGCCAGCTGGTAATTAAAAACCCTCTGTTCCGGGGTGAGGGTCCTCATCGAGAATGGCCCCATCAGGTGGTCCCCCAGCGCAAACGCTTCATCAGCAACGAACACAAATGGGAGTCCTTCCACATTGTCCTCTGGAGCTGGCAAGTCCAAGCTGCCATTCTGGAGATGCCTGTAGAACTCCGTCTGGGCGATGACTCCACCATCGGACATCCGGCCATTCTTCCCCATGCCCACATACAGGAAGTCGTAAGTAGCCGACACCACCGCCAACATCACTATACTATTGAACCCCTTATAGTTGAAATAGTAGGACCCCGAGTTGGGTGGTGGGATGATGTGGACGTGTTTCCCATCAATTGCCCCTCCGCAGTTAGGAAAGTCCCACCGCTGGGCAAAGTGGGAGGCCACAGTCTGCCATTCCTGTGGCGTAGAAGGAAACTGTTGAGGAAAAAAAATAATAATTACTATTTTTGCTCAGAAACATGGCAAGCAGATTAGGCACAAACATTATGGGGCAACCTCCAGATAGCATTTATTAAGGGGAATTTAACAATGCCAAAGTATAAGGTACACATATCATATTCCCTCTCCCCCCCTCTCATGGGCCATTTCTAACATTATGGGGTGTGTGGAAATCTTGGACAGGTAACCCTCTTCACTTCATTGAGAGATGAATGCCTAAATACAGGATATTACTTGGAACAGCCCCTCCTTAGTTAAACTATTGGCAGCCCACTGGACAGGTAAGAAGTGTCATAATACAAAGATATAAATACACACTGTACACATTTGAGCACATTTGAACATTCTGCTATTACCTGTCTCAAGATAATAATAGGATACAAAAACTTTAAACAGTACCATTAGAAAGTATACAAGCAGGCCCTTGCACTACATGCTTTGGGGAATTCATCCATTAATCTGACCACAAAAGAGGTGGGTATAGTGTGTATGGGTTTGGCAAAGTCAGCAGATAGATGATTGAGGATAGATATAGAATTGGGATCAGCTGACTTAGCAGTTGGGGGGAGGGAGGGTTACTAAAAATGATTTGGGGACACCACAAAAAAAGCCTCTGCCACTCTGCCAGAATTTAAACCTAAAATAAAAATTCAAAACATTTTAGGGGGTGTTTGGGGTAAAGCACTACTATGGAGCTGATAAAATACATTGTTAGGTGACTACATGAGGTGAATATAGGGCCAGGAGAGACCATGCTGGGGAGGTTATTGAAGGGCAATCCGCATGAAGGACCTAAAATAATAATTACATAAAAATTCAGCATGCATGAGAACAAAGGGGACATTCACAGCATATTACAATCATGGTAATTAGGGAATGAGGAAAGAAATACAATATATTAGCAAACATTCAATACAATAAAATGTGATATTAAAGGATAAAAATCTTACCTTCATATACTCCTTCTGCAGGACCTGGATGATGGCAGAACAGGTCTCTGGGATAATGATCCCCAAAGCCTGGGGGGAGATGCCTGTCGAGAACTTCAAGTCCTGCAGACTTCTCCCTGTCGCCAAATACCGCAGGGTAGCGACCAGCCTCTGCTCCGGAGTGATGGCTTGCTTCATGCAGGTATCCTGCCTGCTAATATAAGGGGTCAGCGAAGCCAGCAGACGGTGAAACACGGGGTCCGTCATCCTGAGAAAGTTCCTGAAATCATCAGGATTATTCTCACGGATCTCATGGAGCAAAGGCATATGAGAGAACTGGTCACGCTGAAGCAACCAATTCTTGGTCCATGAACTCCTCCCCACCCTGTTCATGGACTGGACTTGTGTCAAGGTCAGGACCCCAACACCAAGCCCCCGCACAGCACGAACTCTACGAGGAGTACGCATACGCAACCTGGCTAGAAAACGGTCGGCTGCTCAGAACGAAGTAACAGAACGCACTGAAGAACAGCAAGGCCTGTGAAGAGCGACCTGAAAAACAGTAACGAACGAACAAGAATACAATGACAAAGTCGCGCAGAACTTGCTTGCACGCACTGAAGAGCAGATACAAACCCACAAGCACAAACTGAACAGCAGAAAACGATCTGAAAGCCACGAGTCTGAAAAAGCGCGAATCGTCTCTCACCAAACTTTTACTAACACGAGATTAGCAAAAGGAGCCCAAAGGGTGCCGCGCTTGGTTCTGAACTGGCCTTTTCTAGTCTCGTCGTACGTGGTGTACGTGACCGCGTGGTTGGCGATTGGAAATTCCAAAAACTTTGTGCGACCGTGTGTACGCAAAACAAGTTTGAGCCAACATCCGTCGGAAAAAATCCTAGGATTTTGTTGTCGGAATGTCCGAACAAAGTCCGACCGTGTGTACGGGGCATTAGTGGGTGCAGGAACGGGCCCTGCTGTTAAATATTATATTTAAAAAAATTTCATTACATGCCCCTGTTAACTGGTTCAATACAGGGCAATTTCACCCCCTTCCTTCCCAGGCCAATTTTTAGTTTTCAGCACTGTCGCACTTTAAACGTCAATTGTGCAACGTTGTACCCAAAAAAAATTGACGTCCTTTTTTCCCCACAAATAGAGCTTTCTTTTGGTGGTATTTGATCACCTCTGCGGTTTTTATTTTTTGCGCTATAAACAAAAGAAGAGCGACAATTTTGAAAAAAACACAATATTTTTTACTTTTTGCTATAATAAATATCCCAATTTTTTTTAGAAAAACTAATTTTTTCCTCAGTTTCGGCCGATACGTATTCTTCTACATACTTTTGGTAAAAAAAAAATCGCAATAAGCGTATATTGATTGGTTTGCGCAAAAGTTATAGCGTCTACAAAATACGGGATAGATTTATGGCGTTTTTAAAAAAAATATATTTATTTATTTTTTTAGCAGCGATCACGATTTTTTTTCTTGACTGCGACATTATGGCGGACACATCGGACACTTTTGACACATTTTTGGGACCATTCACATTTATACAGCGATCAATGCTATAAAATTGCATTGATTACTGTGTAAATGTGACAGGCAGTGAAGGGGTTAACCACTAGGGGGCGGGGAGGGGTTAATATGTTTCCTAGGGAATGCTTCTAACTGTAGGGGGAGGGGACGTACAAGGGGAGGAGACCGATCAGTGTTCCTTCGTTCTGGGAACACAGATCGCTCTCCTCAGAGCTGACAGGCTGTGGATCTGTGTGTTTACACACACAGATCCACGGTCCGGCCCGGTTAACGGGCAATCGCGGGTGCCCGGCGGACATCGCGGCCGCCGGGCACACGCACCGGGTCCTGAGCAATGCGGCAGGTGCGCGCGTGCGCTCCCGGCGGCGCGCGCGCGCCCCCTAGGCGGCCGGGAATCCCAGGACGTCATATGACGTCCACCCAGGATGGGAGATCCCATCTGTGGATGTCATATGACAATACGCTGGTATTGAAGTGGTTAAACAGGGGCAGAAAAATTGGGCCTTGGGTGGTGGTTGAGCCACAACACTGTAAGCCCTCACGGTTACTCTTGTTAGGTACAGGAATGAACCCGGTGTTGAAATATTATATAAAAAATTGTAATTACATGCCCTTGTTAAACAGGGGCAGAAAAACTGGGCCTTGGGTAGTGGTGGTGCCACAATACTGTAAGCCCTCACAGTTATGCCCCATACACATGAGCGTAAATTCTGCCAGCAAAAGTCCGATGAGAGCTTTTTGTCCGAAAATGCGACCGTGCGTATGCTCCATTGGACTTTTGCTGGCCGAATTCCAGCCAGCAAAAGATTGAGAGCATGTTCTCAATTTTTCGATCGGAAATTCCGATTGTCTGTACCAATTCTGACGCGCAAAATTCCTACGCATGCTTGGAAATAATTTGACGCATGCTCTGAACCATTGAACTTCATTTTCGTGGCTCATCGTAGTGTTGTACGTCACCGCGTTCTTGACGGTCGAAAGTTCAGTGAACTTTTGTGTGACCGTGTGTATACAAGCCAAGCTTGAGCGGAATTCCGTCGGAAAAACCATCCAAGATTTTTTTCAACGGAAATTCCGCTCGTGTGTACGTGGCATTACTCTTATGGTAAGGTGCAGGAATGGGCCCTGCGTTGAGTCAAAAATATTGTTGGAACTAGCATCATCAAGATTGAGGAGGAATATGAGCCTATCAACAGAGTCTGTGGACAGGTGCACTCCTTGATCTGTTACAAACGCTTCAGCAGCACTAAATGTGCGTTCAGAAAGCACGCTGGATGCAGGACAGGCCAGTAACTCAATTGCATATTGAGCAAGTTCTGGCCAGTGGTCCATCCTCAAGGCACAGTAACCCAGTGGATGCTCTGTTGGAAAGGTCTCCAAGTCTGCTGTTGCCCCTAGATATTCCTGCACCATGTAATGCAGACGCTGGCGATGGTTGCTTGAACTGATCAGACCTTGGCGATGGGGAAAAATTGTTTAAATGCATCAGTCAGCTGGCCACCTTCTCCACCGCTCTTCCTCTGACTGAATAAAGCCTCAGCAACACGTTGTCCAGCACCAGGAAATTGTAACCTACCAGGGTCTGGAAATGAATTGCACAAACCTTTCTTCAAGGCCTCCTGAGGATGTTTCATCCTCTGCTCCCTCTGCGAAGGCAGAATGAGTTCTGCAACCTTACCCTTGTAACGTGGATCAAGAAGGGTTGCCAGCCAGTAATGATCCCTTTCTTTGATACCATGAATCATAGGGTCCTTTCACAGGCTTTGCAGAATCAGGGAGGCCATGCAGCATAAATTTGCAGAGGCATTCGATTCTGAGTCCTCTGGGTCACTAAGGATCACATGATCCGTAACTACCTCCTCCCAGCCACGTACAACTCCTTGAGTTTTTGGGTACTGAAAACTATCCCTTAAAGACTGCTGCTGAGTGTTATCCTCTACATCCATGCTGACACAATCCTCCTCCTCCTCTTCTTCCTGTGTGTTTGGCGGGCCCGCAGGAATGCTATCTGGATAAAGGGGGCCTTGAGAGGTAGGGAAGTCCTCCTCTTCCTCCCCCTGTTCTGCCTCAAGTACCCTGTCCATGATTCCACGAAGTATATGCTCCAAAAGGAATACTAGAGGGACAGTGTCACTGATACATGCATTGTTGCTGCTCACCATCCTTGTGACCTCCTCAAATGGTGACAGGACAGTGCATGCATCCTTGACCATATGTCTGGTCAAGCATGTGGTGCCCAAGCAGCTGCTGTTCTGGCCATGCTTGATCCGCTTCAGACATAGGTTTCAAACAGCAACGGTAAGATCTGCTGCACACGTGTCGAAAAAGGTCCACACCAAGGAACGTTTAAAAGTTAGCGGGGAGTCAGCAGCACCCTGCACCTGCGGAGCTCTGCTGTGTGATGCAATAGGGTGGTTGCCCTTAAGCTGCCCCTTAGAGGACATCCTGCCTCATTGGAGATGTGCCTCCTCCTCCTCTTCCTCTCGTCTCTCAGGCACCCAAGTACAGTCAGTGACCTCATCATCCCCTCCCTCCTCGTCACTGGAGCAAACTTGGCAGTATGCTGCAGCTGGGGGAACATGACTGCCAGTTTCTTGTCCTTCTTGGGCACCCTCTCTCTAGGTTAATGTTACCCACTTCACGTACAAATGCATGCCACACTCTTCAGATACTTATTTGTAAATAATTTTGAAAACAATTTATCATTTTCTTCCACTTCACAATTATGTGTCACTTTGTGTTGGTCTATAACATAAAATCCCAATAAAATACATTTACATTTTTGGCTTTAACAAAATGTGGAAAATTTCAAGTGGTATGAATACTTTTTCAAGGCACTGTATGCAGGCTCATTTAGGCCACAACGTAAGAGAAAAACACAAGGCAATTTTTATCTTAAAATAAACATTAGAGTATTTTTTCAGAGATATGTGGGTCACAAATATTTATGAGTTCATAGAGCAATGGAATAAGCAGAAAACTTGTAGACACAGAGCATGATTTATCCCACTGCAAATGTTTACATTTTTCAGCTGAGACACAGCTAAGGAAACATTATGCATATGGCAACTTTAGCGTGCCAGAGCAGGGTAGGAGAGAAGTTAGTAATTGTGGTAGGCAAACAGAGGTTACAGGAACTGGTATTGGTGGCAAAAGGCCACCAGTAGGGATGGGCCGAACACCCCCTGTTCGGTTCGCATCACGAACATGCGAACAGGCAAAAAATTTGTTTGAACACGCGAACACCGTTAAAGTCAAAGTTATGGGACACAAATATGAAAAATCAGAAGTGCTAATTTTAAAGGTTAATATGCAAGTTATTGTCAAAAAAGTGTTATGGCTTCATGGCTTCATGAACTGGCTTCATGAATCAGATACTATTTCTCCTGCTTCCCTCTCCCATGGGGGCCTTCTCTGGACTCACTCCCCCAGACCAAGTGGATGGAAGGGAGGTGGAGTGGGAATCCTTCAAGCCCCATGCAGCACCTATCAGGTACTTCACCCACCTCCCTCTCTGACACTCTCCTCTTTTGAGGCACATTGCATTCATCTATTCTCTCCCAATTTCTCTAAGAATTGCTGTCATCTACCGGCCCCCTGGACCAGTATCAGCCTTCCTTGATGACTTCTCTGCCTAGCTACCCTACTTTCTCTCTTCTGAAATCCCCACAATTATTCTCTGTGACTTCAACATCCCTGTTAACACTAACACTACTATTACTTCTAAACTTCGATTGACCTGAAGCAATGGATACAGGCTCCTACTCACTCCAATGGCAACAGCCTTGACCTTGTCTTCTCCTATCTGTGCACTCTGTGCAACCTTTCCAACAACCTTTCCAACAATCCTCTCCCACTCTCTGATCACCACCTTATTAGTTTTGCTCTCTCCCTGTCTTCCACCTCCTCTCCCTCCAACCGCCAGTTAGTTACAGTTATACGTAGAAACCTTCACCACCTCAACCCTTCTCTTCTCTATTCTGCTCTGCTACTGATCATCTTTATAACAAAATCTCACCCCTGTCCTGCCCCAACCTAGCTACTTTCATCTACAACAGCTCACTATCTTCCTCCCTAGACAAGCTTGCCCCCCTCACTACACGCAGAATTAGGCCTCGACCGCTACAACCCTGGCAAACAGATGACACCAGAAGTCTCAGAAAACATAGCCGCGCACCTTGAGCACCTGTGGCATAAGACTAAGTTCCAGGAAGACTTCACACAATATAAATCTGCCCTCCTAAAATACTATTCCTGCCTTCACACTGCCAAACAGACCTACTTTATCACACTCATTAACACCTTCTGATCCAGTCCACGTCAACTCTTCTCTACCTTCAACACTCTACTCTGTCCTCCACTGCCTCCACCCACCAACTCACTCACTGCCCAGGAGATCGCCAATCACTTCAAAACTAAGAGTGATACAATTCATGAGGAGAGATCTCCAATGCGCAAAAACCTCCCCCATGCAACACCCCATGTCCACAGATACAATCATTACTTCCCTTATTCAACCCTGCTACTATTAAAGAGGTTGCTAAACTTTTATCTAACACTCATCTAACCACCTGCCCCCTGGATCCTGCTCCCTTGCAAATGCTACGCTCACCCTCTGGCTCAATTATATCATCTCCTTACGTGCCTTCTCCTCCAAACTTCTTGAAAGACTGGTCTACAACTGACTAAGTGACCATCTGACCATGAATAATCTTCTTGATCCCCTTCAGTCCAAATTTTGCCCCCAACACTCCACGAAAATTGCTCTCCTTAAACTCTCAAATGACCTACTAATGGCTAAAACCAGTGAACACTATTCTGTACTACTTCTCCTGGAACTCTCTGCTGCCTTTGACAGAGTGGACCACCCCCTTCTCCTCCATAGACTCCACTCCTTTGGTCTCTGTGACTGTACTTTTCGCTGGTTCTCATCCTACCTATCCCACCACTCCTTCAGTGTCGCTTACAACTCTACTTCCTCCTCTCCTCTTCCTTTCTCCGTTGGGGTCCCCCAAGGTTCTGTTCTCGGACCCCTCCTTTTCTCAATCTACACCACCTCCCTGGGTCAGTTGTTTGCCTCCCATGGCTTTAAATATCATCTCTACGCTGATGACACCCAAATCTATTTCTCCACCCCCCAGCTCTCTCCATCTGTCTCCTCAAGCATTACCAACTTACTACCCTGTTTCCCCGAAAATAAGACCTAGCGTGATTGTCATTGATGGCTGCAATATAAGCCCTACCCCCCAAATAAGCCCTAGTTAAAGTCCTTGTAGGTCTTATTTTCAGGGTAGGGCTTATTTTCGGGGAAACAAGGTAGGGCTTATTTGGGGGGTAGGGCTTATATTGCAGCCTTCACAACAATCACGCTAGGTCTTATTTTCAGGGAAACAGGGTAGCAGACATATCAGCCTGGATGTCACATCACTTCCTCAAACTCAAACTATCCAAAACCAAGCTCATGATATTTCCTCCTTCAGGTGCCACTTCCCCTGATTTCTCTGTCAATATCAATGACTCATCTATCAACCCATCCCCCCACGCCAAGGTCCTAGGTGTAATCCTGGACTCTGAACTAACCTTTCGGCCCCACATTCTATCACTATCCAAAATTTGCCGCCTCAACCTCCGCAACATCTCCAAGATACGCCCCTTCCTAACCAATGTCACCACAAAGCTTCTAATCCACTCCCTGGTCATCTCCCGCCTCAACTACTGCAACTTCCTCCTCATTGGCTTACCTCTAAATAGGCTATCCCCACTTCAGTCCATCATGAACGCTGCTGCCAGGCTCATCCACCTCACAAACCACTCAGTGTCTGCTATACCCCTCTGCCAATCCCTTCATTGGCTGCCACTCAGTCACCAAATGAAATTCAAGATACTAACTATAACTTACAAAGCTATCCACAACCTGGCCCCCAGCTACATCTCTAACCTAGTCTCAAAATACCAACCTAATAGTTCTCTTCGCTCCTCCCAAGACCTCCGGCTCTCAAACTCCCTTGTCACCTCATCCCATGCTCGCCTTCAGGACTTCTCCAGTGCCTCTCCCATCCTCTGGAATGCTCTGCCCCAATCCGTCCAATTTTCTCCTACTTTATCCACTTTCAGACGATCCCTGAAAACTCATCTCTTCAAAGAAGCCTATCTGACCCCCACCTAACAACTGTACATTTATCTTCTCAATCAGCACATCACCCACAGTTATTAACTCTTGTATCTCTTGACCTTCCCTCTTAGATTGTAAGCTCTAAGGAACAGGGCCCTCTGATTCCTACTGTATTAAAGTGTATTGTATTTGTATTGTCTACCCTCAATTTGAAAAGCGCTACGTAAACTGTTGGCGCTATATAAATCCTGTATGATAATAATAATAATAATTTTAATAATGCTTAAAGTGAAACAATAAAAGAGAAATATTCCTTTAAATTTCGTACATGGGGGTGTCTATAGTATGCCTGTAAAGTAGCGCATGTTTCCCGTGTTTATAACAGTCTGAGAGCAAAATGACATTTCTAAAGGAAACAAAAGTCATTTAAACGCTAGTGCCGGCTATTAATGAATTGTCGGTCCCGACAATACACATAAAAGTCATTGAAAGTCATTGAAAAATAAAAAATAAAAATGCGTGGGAGTCCCCCAAAATTCCATTACCAGGCCCTTCAGGTCTGGTATGAATATTAAGGGGAACTCCGCAACAAAATTTAAAAAAAAAAGGCGTGTGGTTCCCCCCAAAAATCCATACCAGACCCTTCTTCTGGTATGGATTTTAAGGGGAACTCCACGCCAAAATTAAAAAAAAAATGGCATGGGGTTCCCCTCAAAAATCCTTACCAATTCACATAGGGGGTTGCCAGGATCTGGGTGTCCCCTTTGTTAAAGGACGCTTTCAGATTCCGATAAGCCCCCACCCACAGACCCCCACAACCACCAGGCAAGGGTTGTGGAAATGAGGCCCTTGTCCCCATCAACATGGGGACATTCCCCCATGTTGAGGGCATGTGGCCTGGTACAGCTCTCTCTCCCCCCCCCTTTTCCTGCGGCCTACCAGGTTGCATGCTCAGATAAGGGTCTGGTGTGGATTTTTGGGGAACCTCATGCCATTTTTTTTTAAAAAATTGGCGTGGAGTTCCCCTTAAAACCCATACCAGACCGGTCTGGTATGGATTTTTGGTGGACACCCCACGCCATTTTTTTTTTCAATTTTGGCACAGAGTTCCCCTTAATATTCATACCAAACCTGAAGGGCCTGGTAATGGAATTTTGGGGGACCCCCACGCATTTTTTTTTTTCAATGACTTTCAATTACTTTTACGTGTATTATCGGGACCGACAATTCATTAATAGCCGGCACTAGCGCTAGCACTTTTAAATTACTTTTTTTTCCTTTAGAAATGCAATTTTGCTCTCGGACTGTTATAAACACGGGAAACATGCGCTACTTTACAGGCATACTATAGACACCCCCCAGGTATGAAATTTAAAGGAATATTTCACTTTTATTGTTTCACTTTAAGTATTATTAAAATCACTGCTCCCGAAAAAACGGACGTTTTTAAAACTTTTTTTTGCCTTGATACATGTCCCCTGGGGCAGGACCCCCAAACACTTTTTATGACAATAGCTTGCATATTAACCTTTAAAATTAGCACTTTAGACTTCTCCATAGAATTTTAAACGGTGTTCCGTGGCTTTTCGAATTTGCCGCAAACACCCTAAATTGTTCGCTGTTCAGCGAACGGCCGAACAGCCAATTGTAGCAGAGCGTCCCAGAGAGAGCCAGGAAAAGTCCTGTTCGGGGTTTATACATCTCCCAGGCTCCTCTCATACAAGTTCAGGGATCTCTGATCCATGGTCCAGTTCAGTTCTTGGTCCTCTCCCCCAGGCTAATTTAAGCTCACCTGAGCAAGACAGCCCTTGCTCTTGGCCTGGGATACTCAGAGAACTTCTGTGTAAGAGAGCAAAAAGGTATGTGGAAGCTGACAAGCTGTAGGCTTGCTCAGCTTAATAGTTAGGATCTGTAAATATTGTTTAGTTAGTGCCGAGACACGGCTAGGTTTTGTTTTGGCTATTTTTGTTCCTATTTGTTTCTTTTGGAACACTGTACAGCACCTGTATATAGACTTGTAAATATCACAAATAAACACCGCACTGTTTGTCACTATTCCACTGGATTTGGTATCTGTGCCTGAAAGACCACTCATCCCAGGGAGCTTTGTGCCTGCTACCTGTCCCCCAGGTTACATATGGTGGAGACTGCGACCAGCTGTAGTAAGTTACTACTTAAAAGGCCAGTACCTAGAGTGACTAAACATGGAGGAAATCCTAAAACAATTGGTGATATCCAATGCTGCACAGCAACAATCCAATGCTGCACAGCAACAAGCAAACGCTGCACTGCATCAAGCAAACGCTACACAGCAGCAAACAAACGCTATCGCACAGGAGCAAACCAAGGCACTGTGCCAACAGATTGGTGCTGTACAGGAGCTATCGCAGAGGCTGTTTGAACAGCTAGCCACTGATGCAAAAGAGGATAGGAAAACCCTGGCTGCGGTTGTAGAGACGCTTGCACAGTGGTCACCTGCTAAAGTTAATGTTGTTGGAGACAAGCCCTCAGCCATCCATGTGGGTCGTTTTCTTTCCAAGATGACTGCAGATGATGATCCAGAGGCCTTTCTCTTAACCTTTGAACGGACCGCTGAGAGGGAAGGTTGGCCCAAAACCCAGTGGGCAGGACTGGTCGCCCCCTTGCTGTCTGGAGAATCGCAGAAGGCCTACTATGATTTGGAGTCAGCAGAAGCAGGAGACTATGAAAAGGTCAAGCGGGAAATCCTGGCGCGACTTGGTGTCACCTTGGCAGTTCGAGCACAGCGGGTCCACAGCTGGTTCTTCCAAGACGAGAGGCCCCCAAGATCGCAGATGTTCGACCTAATTCACTTGGTGAGGAAATGGCTACAGCCGGAGTCCCTGTCTGGGCCACAAATAGTGGAGCGTGTGGTCATGGACCGGTTCCTGAGGTCACTACCAGTTCCCCTGCAGAAGTGGGTGAGTCAAGGAGACCCCAACTCGGCGGACAACCTCGTGGAACTTGTTGAAAGGTACTTTGCTGCAGAGAACCTGGTCACCACCCCTACAGCCGCACGGACTTTCCGCCCAAAGCCACGGTCTCCCCAGGCAACCGGTAAGACTGTTCCAGGGGAAGTGGGTGGTAAGCATGGCAAGGAAATAGGGGGGAGGATTTTTGGTGCCAGGACTGAAGTTTGGCGTCCCAAACAAGGGAAGCTACTGCCTGTCAGCAAACCCAACTGGGGAAACATCAGGTGTTTTCGTTGCCAAGAACTGGGACATGTTGCAGCAAACTGTCCATTGACAGATGAACCAATGCAGTGCGATCTGTCCATTAGAAGGCAGTCTATGTTTGCTGCTGTTTCATGCGCTGCAGCACCAAGTATGGGAAAACACATGTGCCAAATGACTGTTAATAATAAGCCTATTACGGCCTTGCTAGACTCTGGAAGTCTAGTGACTTTGGTTACAGCTGAGATGGTTGACACTGTGAATTTGCATGCTAAAAAAATTGCTGTGATCTGTGTACATGGGGATACCCGCGAGTATCCTATAGCCACTGTTCAGTTTAAAACTGGCTTAGGTACGGTGACCCATCCGGTCGGACTTGTGCCCCACTTGGTGCACGAGGCCATCATTGGTAGGGACTTCCCTAAGTTTTGGGAACTGTGGGATCGTCCCGACCCGGTCGCAGTAGCTGACTCAGTGACAGAGCCAGAACTCCTGGCCGCTACTGAAAATGTGGGTTCAGGGGACTCTTCTCAGTGCTCCCCAGGTTTTCCTTTCTCAGTTATGGCAGGAGAGGTGGAGGAGCCTGAGGAGGTCCCCACAACCAGTGGAGCTGGACAGCCATCTGCTGAATCTGAGCCTACGTTGGAGTTTGCTGACCTTAATGTACACAAGGAAAATTTTGGTACCGAGCAGAGAAAAGACCCAACCCTTGCCAGGGCCTGGGAAAATGTAATGGTGATTAATGATGTACCTGTCGAATCAGGGGACAGGCTCTGTTTTCCTTATTTTAGCAGCAATGAGGATTTATTGTATCGTGTATGTAAAAAAAATGATGAAGTGGTGGAACAGTTGGTGGTCCCTAAGCCATACAGACGGGTGGTGTTGGAACTTGCCCATGGGCACTTGCTAGGAGGTCATTTAGGGGTTGAGAAAACTACTGAAAGGGTGTTGCGCAGGTTTTATTGGCCCGGAATACAGAAGGATATTGAGAATTATTGTCAATCCTGTCCTGTGTGTCAGATGTCAGCCCCACTACAACACTTCCGAAGTCCTTTAGTGCCCTTGCCCATTATTGAAGTGCCCTTTGAGAGGATTGCCATGGACCTTGTGGGTCCACTCCCCAAGTCTGCCCGAGGTCATCAGCATATCCTCGTAATCATGGATTATGCTACCCGTTACCCAGAGGCAATTCCCTTACGCACCGCGTCTGCTAAAAACATTGCCAAAGAGCTGTTTATGGTGTTCAGTCGTGTTGGAATCCCTAAAGAAGTCCTTACAGACCAGGGCACCCCATTTATGTCACGAATAACTAGAGAGCTGTGCAAGTTATTTAAGGTGACGCAATTGCGAACCTCGGTGTACCATCCTCAAACGGATGGCTTGGTGGAACGCTTCAATAAAACATTAAAGAGCATGTTAAAAAAGGTTGTTGACAAGGATGGGAAAAACTGGGACTTCCTGATACCATACTTGATGTTTGCCATCAGGGAGGTTCCCCAGTCCTCCACGGGGTACTCTCCCTTTGAGTTGCTTTATGGGAGACACCCTCGGGGACTCTTGGACATAGCCAAAGAAACTTGGGAGGGGGAGCAGACACCCCATAAAAGTGTCATTGAGCATATCGCTCAAATGCAGGACAGGATTGCAGCAATCATGCCGTTGGTAAAAGAACACTTACTGCAGGCCCAAACAGCTCAACAGAGGATATACAACAGGGGGGCCCAACTCCGTGTTTTCTCACCTGGTGATAGGGTCCTGGTGTTAGTTCCCACTGTTGAGAGCAAGTTCCTGGCTAAGTGGCAGGGTCCCTTTGAAGTAATTGAAAGAGTTGGGGAGGTCAATTACAAAATATATCAACCAGGAAAAAGGAAGCCCGAACAGATTTACCACATAAACCTGTTAAAGCCCTGGAAGGATAGACTGGCGTTAACTGCGAGGTCCCTCCCGGTAACGCCTAAGGGTACTGAGTCTCCTCTGATCCCTGAGGTCACGATTCCAGACACCCTGTCATATTCTCAAAAGCAGGAAACTAGAGAATTCCTGATAAGAAATAGAGAGAAATTTTCAGAGTTACCTGGCACGACTTCAGCAGTTCAGCATGATATTGTTACTGAACCTGGGGTCCGTGTCAAGCTAAAACCATACCGAATTCCTGAAGCGAGGAGAAAGGACATCAGCGAGGAAGTTAAAAGAATGTTGGAGCTAGATGTCATTGAGGAATCCAATAGTGACTGGTCTAGCCCCATCGTGTTAGTCCCAAAACCGGATGGCACTTGGAGGTTCTGTAATGACTTCAGGAAGCTTAATGCAGTGACAAAGTTTGACACGTACCCAATGCCCAGAGTGGACGAACTTATAGACCGACTTGGCAAGGCTCGCTATCTGACCACTTTGGACTTGACAAAAGGTTATTGGCAAATACCCCTGACTGGTAGCGCCAAAGAGAAGACTGCATTTGTGACCCCAGAGGGTTCCTTTCAATATAAAAAAATGCCTTTTGGGTTGCAAAATGCCCCCGCCACATTTCAGAGGGCCATGGACAGGACTCTAAGACCCCACCGACAATATGCAGCAGCATATCTAGATGACATAGTGGTACATAGCACTGACTGGGAGTCTCACTTGCCCCGGGTCCAGGCTGTCCTCGATTCCCTCTTCAAAGAAGGTTTTACAGCAAATCCAAAAAAATGTGCCATTGGTCTAGAGGAAGCCAAGTATTTGGGCTACACTATTGGGCGTGGTGTAATAAAACCTCAAGTGAATAAAATAGAAGCCATCCAGGAATGGCCACGTCCTGCAAACAAGAAGCAGGTCAGGGCCTTTCTTGGCATTGCGGGGTATTATAGAAGATTTATCCCAAATTTTGCAACTATAGCTGCCCCCCTGACAGACCTTACGAAAGGGAGAGACTCTGTAATGGTGAAATGGTCCTCAGTAGCAGAGGAATCTTTCCAAGTCCTGAAGAAGGCTCTTTGTGCACAACCAGTACTGTACTCCCCCGATTTCTCCAAAGATTTTTTGGTTCAGACGGATGCGTCTGATGTTGGTATCGGGGCAGTACTATCACAGGTACACAATGGGGAAGAACACCCTGTGGTGTACCTAAGCAGAAAGCTCAACGACCATGAGCAAAGGTATGCAGTCATTGAAAAGGAGTGTTTAGCCATAAAGTGGGCCGTGGACGCACTCAGGTACTATTTGTTAGGACGCCAGTTTGAGTTAATAACTGACCATGCTCCTCTGAAATGGATGGCCCAAAAGAAGGAGACTATTAGACGGGTGAACCGGTGGTTTTTGGCTCTACAGGATTACTCATTCACTGTAAAACACAGACGCAGGTGTTGAGATGGGGAATGTAGATGCCCTGTCCCGTGTTCACTCCTGTTGGGCTACAGGTGTTCCAACCCTGGGGTTGAAACAAGGGGGGAGGATATGTAGCAGAGCGTCCCAGAGAGAGCCAGGAAAAGTCCTGTTCGGGGTTTATACATCTCCCAGGCTCCTCTCATACAAGTTCAGGGATCTCTGATCCATGGTCCAGTTCAGTTCTTGGTCCTCTCCCCCAGGCTAATTTAAGCTCACCTGAGCAAGACAGCCCTTGCTCTTGGCCTGGGATACTCAGAGAACTTCTGTGTAAGAGAGCAAAAAGGTATGTGGAAGCTGACAAGCTGTAGGCTTGCTCAGCTTAATAGTTAGGATCTGTAAATATTGTTTAGTTAGTGCCGAGACACGGCTAGGTTTTGTTTTGGCTATGTTTGTTCCTATTTGTTTCTTTTGGAACACTGTACAGCACCTGTATATAGACTTGTAAATATCACAAATAAACACCGCACTGTTTGTCACTATTCCACTGGATTTGGTATCTGTGCCTGAAAGACCACTCATCCCAGGGAGCTTTGTGCCTGCTACCTGTCCCCCAGGTTACACAATGTTTGAGTCAAACTCATGTTCGACTCGAATAGATAGCCCATCCCTAGCCATCAGTGGTAGCATGAGCTTGCAATAGTGTAATGCAACCATTTTTTTTTTTTTGCCCAGATTACAAAAATTTTAGTCAATAGCATCATATGCAGGAGTTTTTTAATCATTAATGATAAAAGACTGGGTAATTAAGAGGACAGACAAACATATCTCTCTGTCACTAAACTGCCTGCTGTGCTTATGGTCCCCTTAGACAGCTCTCTGGCTGCAAAGTAAATGAAAAACCCCAGCACTTATATGCAAGGTCCTGTCAGTAGTCCAGTCTGGACAATACTCCAGGGGGTCCTCAAGAGTTTTCTGGAACCAAAGTAGTCTGCACTCATGATGTTTTACTAGCTGTCTGTCACTGCTGCCTGCAGCCAGGACTGTTCACTGTGGTTAGAAAAATGAAAAGCATCACTGAGGTAGCTACTGACACTGCTGCTGTTCCTCTCAGAGATCTTAGAATTAGAGACACATTGGGCACAAGAGAGAATCCTGAAACTATCTGGAAAT
Organism: Lithobates septentrionalis; assembly: GCA_037952835.1. Lineage (NCBI taxonomy): Eukaryota > Metazoa > Chordata > Amphibia > Anura > Ranidae > Lithobates > Lithobates septentrionalis. Next base: position 2,533,796 of record JBBDGP010000111.1, on the reverse strand, counting down.
GCAGCTGGGAGGTTCTTCAGAAGCAACTCTGGTGGTACTTTTTATGTGCAGATGCAGAACCTGCTTTCCCCCTACTAGCTCTCTCTTTAGAACTGAATAAAATAGAATCAAACACATTTTTTTCACATTTCAAATAGAGTAAGGCAGGGTTATAACCCCGTTAAGGGTTTTTTTTCTTTTTTGCCAAATGTGTTACATTGGGGAGACTTTCCTTTAATTTCCTTTTCCTTTAGTTTTTTTTACATCTCCCTACTGTATCTAAAACTAAAAAAATGTAGTGCTTTGCTATACTAATGTGTTGATGTGATACAGTAAACTGTACCACACAAGTATAAGGGGATGTGTTGCAAATGCTTAATAAACAAAAAAAGGAATCCATGCAAAATTATAATAGAATAAAATATAACTCCCACAAAAAATCAAACCTAAAACCCTAAAAGTAGAAAATAATGTTAAACTAATGAAATAAAAACCCAATAAAACACCAAACAAATAACTAAAAGAAAGGCCCAGCAGATAAACAGCAACTGAATTTGTTATTGAGAAAAAAAGTTACTCCTAGAAAGGAATCTAGGGTCTTTGTACTGTGAACACAGAGGGGGTACACAATAATATGTAGCCCCTACATTGCAATCTACTGTAATGAAGCACAATACATCTGTGTACAGCACTGTTTAGCACTACACAATATAGATGCAAGGACCTCTCCCTGCAAACACTCTTTCTACTTTTTTCATGAAAAGGTGACAATAAAATATTTGACATATCATCCTTAGAATCATATATTAACAATGAAATGGTCCCAAGAGATCCAAGAGACAAAGTGGTTCCTGTGGAACACCTACAGACTGAAAGATTTTTGGTGAAGTGGAAGAAGCAGTTTACCAAGCACGGCCTGGCAATCATGCGGTTGATAGTGGGTGGGGAAAGATTGCAGCTGGTGGATCTCCAGGGTATGACTGATGAGAGCACCAAGTAATTTAAGCCTTACAAAGACATACTTCACAAATTCCAGTCTAACAACTTACTTAAAGGATAAGTTCACTTTTCATAATAAATAGAAGCGTTTTCCATTGCCATTTCTGGTCCAGTCACCCCAATGTACTTTTCTCTCACTTACATCATCAACAGGAGTGTCAGGTCACCTGAGTCCAGGTGACAGATACACCCCATTGGAGACAGGTAGTGGACCCTAAGGCTGACTGCTGAGGATGGAACTCTGGATGGTTTAGGAAGACAGGTCCACTAAAGCATCAACCCAGATCCCACTGGGAGCTAGAGCATAAGATTCCCCAGGGCGCAGAGTCTAAGAGCCAGCAGGTGTTCCCCAGAGCATCTAATGGTGAGGCTGGACTGCACTGCAACTGGCTCCAGGTCGCGGCCCCCAGGGTCTCCCAGCTCACGTAGGCTACAGGAGGACGGAGAGGAAGCAGCAGTCCAGGACAACAAGGCATAGTAAGGAGATAAGCCAAAGGTCAGGGCGACTAGCAGACAGGAATAGACAGAGAACACGCCAAAAGGTCAGGGTCACAAGCAAGTTGGAATAGTCAAGAACAAGCCAAGATTGGTAAACAGTATCAGACGTAGGACACAGAGCAATGAGCACACGGAAGCCAAATCACAATAGTTGGTCAGCAGGGCTGGCTTGCAGCGCACAGGTTATTATAGAGTTCCCTGATAGGGGCTGGAGTGGAGCCATGCTTTGAGGAGAGATTATTTAAGCAGCCAGGTGAGAGTGGCTGTCCTCTAAAGGTGAACACATGGAGGAGAGGTAAGCTGACAGACAAACATTACTGCATAACCATGACAAGGAGGTTTAGAATCTTGTCAGTTTCTTTGTATCTTTGAATGGATTTTCAGATTTTCAGATTCCATCACTTCTTGTAGCTTGCATCAGCATTCACTTCCTGTTAGGTTATCTCCCAGAAGCCTTCACTTCCCTCTTGTATCACAGAAGAGGGTGTGAAAGGGTTTGTTCACCACTCTGGACCACACTTCCCTCATTACAATACAGTGTTGCCAGCCGTCAGTATTTTTACTAGCAGCCAGTAAAAAACAGGCAATTTTCTCCTGCCAGTAAATGCCAGTAAAAGGAAAAAGTTGCCAGTAAAAAATATGGCTGTGATGGTCGGCCCGGTCCAGAGCTGGCCGAGACCATCCAAGTGCCTGCTACATTGTGCTCGGTTGGCTCTGGTGGAGGCGGTGCCCGAGCATGTCGTGTGATGTCATGGTGCAAGGGAGCCAAGCAGAGCAGCCAAAGCTTCGTGTGTGGGTCTGCAGGAAAGGAGCAAGGCATGTCAGGAGTGGGACTGTCAGTGCTGTTTAGACTGGAGTGGACTGAAGGGACCACCTGGCTTAGAGAGAGACTGTCACTGTGACTCAGGAGGGGGACATGTCGTGCCGGTTAGAAGTCAGCATCTGCACACTTCTGTCATTGTCCCTGTGAGAGCCAACTTCATGTGTGTGTGTGTGCCTTCCTATTCTAATGTCTTGCTCTCTTGAGTCCTGTCCCTGAGCTACTTACTTACTATATCAAAAATAAAATAAGAAATATGTTAATAACTACCTTCAATCACATTGCTAATTGCATATTGTACTTGTTTGTAGCCTAAATACTAAAATTTGCACTTAAAACTCTAATTTTTTAACTTTTGGAAATGCCAGTAAAAACTTGGCTGTGCCAGGAAATTTTGGGTGTCGTGCCAGTAAATTTCAGTCTGGTAGGTTGGCAACACTGTTACAACACTAGCTTCCATCGACTTCCTGTACAATCTGATTGTACAATTTCCTTTAGATCTCGCATCAGCTATGTAGTACAAGGGCCTCTTTGCTAATTGGATAAAAATTGAATGGATTGTTCAGGTGTGTCTTTCTATTCCATAGGTCTGGTAAATCTAAAAAAAATTGTACAGAGTTTGAAAAATCAGATTGCATAGTGTATGTCCATCCTTATACAAGTTCATAGGAGGGAGTGAATGGGGACACTCAGTTGTCAGGCCTTGTTCACATCTCCACGTAGCGAAGACTCACATTCCTACATGCATTTGTTTTGGGTGTTTTGGAGCATTTTCACTAGTCATGCATAGGGCAGTCCGTTTACTTCAATGGGCTGCCCTACGTGCAACAATCACCCCAGAGAAGCTCCGGAACTATATTTGGAGAGGTGCATGGTGCGTTACTGCAGCTTGTGGTGCATTTGCTAGATTTGGGGTGCTTTTAACATGTAATGACAACACAAACACTATGCAAATTTGCAACATTTCTGAAACACATGGCAAAGTGTGCAATTTCTGTTTGCCATGCATTTGGAAACACACAGATGTGAATAGAGCCTCAATGTTCTAGTGTAAACACACCAAGTTCACTTTCAGGCCCCATGTACACCTAGAGTAGTGATAGCGCATGTTTTTTGGCTTGTTTTTTCAGTGACACACATAAGGCAGCCCATTGATTTCAATGGACTGTGCAACACCTAGCAAAGTAGCTCATGGGACATTTTTGTAAATGTTTTACTGCATTTGTCACCCGTTTTTTCATGTGGCAAAATCTGTGTTTGCTTCTGTGTTTGGTGTGCCGTTAACAATTAACGACACTGAAAGCGCAACTAGGTAATTGTAGGTGTATAAATGTGGCCATACACTATACAATCTGATTGTACAATCTCTGTCAATCTCATTTAGATTTACCAAAAAAATATAATAGGCAGGCACACCCTCTATCCAATCACTCTGTGTGCAATCAGAAAGGCTCTTGCACTACATCAGGGTTGTCCCCTCACAATGGTGTCCCATTTCCTTGGGGTTAACTACCCCCATATGGGCACACAAAGCAAGGTTATTTTAGATCTGTTATGCCCTGTACACACGGTTGGATTTTCCGACGGAAAATGTGCGATCGGAGCTTGTTTTTTGGAAATTCTGACCATGTGTGGACTTCATCGGACTTTTTCCATCGGATTTTCCGACACACAAAGTTTGAGAGCTGGCTATGAAATTTTCCGACAACAAAATCCAATCGTGTCAATTCCGACCGTGTGTGGACAATTCCGACGCACAAAGTGCCATGCATGCTCAGAATAAATTCCAAGACGGAACTGCTCGGTCTGGAAAAATTAGCGTTCGGAATGGATATAGCACTTTCGTCAGGCTGCAATGTTTTAAATTGTTTAATGCAGCACACTCTGTTCTTCTTTATAATGCTAGAAGAATTAAGTCGTTTTGCTGCTCATATTCACACAAACTTCTTTCTTTATTATTTATCGTAATTTCATCAATATAATATTTTTATTTGACGCATCTACCGAAAAATTATTATTTTTTGGATATTTTTAGATTAAATTTTTTTTTTATTTTTTTAAAGCCTGATCTTGTGTTTTCTTTTTCTTTTTTTTTTAACTCCAGAATAGTTTTGGTTGTGTTTTGTGTCAAGTTACCACATTACGATTATTATCTTGTATTATTTAATGTCAAGGAGATTACTTGGTGTTGGTGTCTCTTGTTAATTTCATGTATTTTTGAAATGCACCTGCCTCCTCACAAAAAAACTGTCCTTTTTGAAGAAAAACACACATAAGCGAGTATAATAAATCAAACCAAAAGTTTATTAAGGGGTCCTAACCAAAGAAAGAGGGAGGCAACAGCAGAAACAGCAGAAATTGGCGAAGCCTTTGGCCCCCAGGGCACACATCAATTATTTCCAGGCAAAATTGGTGGCCTGAGGAGTCCATATATAAGGGAGTACAATCTGGTCCAGAAGTCCAAGAGATCATGAACAGCAGCAGATGACATGTATGTCCCCAGGCTGTGGTCATACAAGAGCCTGCATCTTTTGTCAGACCAGACTGAACCCAGGTCATCACTCTTTGGTCTTCCTTCCACGCTTCCTTCCACACTGTGTCTGTGGTGGTGGTGGAGTTGTGGCAGGAGGAGGAGGATGGTCCAACTCACACAGGTGGGTTTTGGGTGTGATTTCGCCCTTCACCCCCTTAGTTAATGTTTTATAAAGGATTTCCTCACACATGAGTTGTTGGCCCTCCTGCATGTCCTGCAGTTTTGTGGCAGCCATGGAGGCAAAGGCCTCTTCACGAGTGGGGGTGGCTCTGAGGGACGCAGAAGCCTCCTGAATCAGCCTGAGTGCTGAATAATCCACGTTACTCCCCTTCCTGGGTCTTTTGTTTGGAAGGCGGAGGGGAGGGACCTGGGATTCTGTGAGGCTCCTACTGGGCCCGGCCTTCTCCTGGCTGCCACTAACCCCCGCCTCCTCCTGGCTGCCACATTCCACAGCCTCCTCCTGTGTGCCACATTCCACAGCCTCCTCCTGGCTGAGGTCTTCCTGTTTATGAAAAAGGGACATAGTTTTAGTTTTTTCTTCATCAATCACACACAATTTTTATCTCATGACTGTTGCAAATTGAATGTTAACAAATATAACAGACTATCATTCTGAGCCCAGAATTTTTCATTATTGTCCAAATTATTTTTGCCCACTACTGTCTAGGGTTGTCCCGATACAACTTTTCTAAGACTGAGTACAAGTACCGATACTTTTTTCAAGTACTTACCGATACCGATTACCAATACTTTTTTTTAATATCACGTGACGAGTGTTTTTTTGAGGTTTTTTTTACAATTTTTTTTACATTTTTTTTTGTTTTTTTACAATGCTTTCTTTTTTTTCTTTTAGGGAGGGAGTAGGTGGATGGTGTCTGTGTGTTTTTTATTTTAATTTTTATAATTTTTTGCAATTTTTTTTATTATTTATTGCAATATATATATTTTTTATTAATCAGCCCTGTTGGGGGCTTTGTGAGATATCAGGGGTCTTAACAGACCCCTGAAATCTCCCCCTTGAGACAGAGAAAGAAATAGACATACATCAAAGGAAGGAGGATGACATGGAGAGCAGCAGAATGGAGGGGGACACAGAGGAAAACTGGAGGGGGACAGCAGCAAAAAGGAGGGGGACAGCAGCAGAACTGCGGGGGACAGCAGCAGAATGGTGGGGGACTTGGAGGAGGAAAAGAGGGGGAAAGCAGAATGTCGGCGGAAAAGGAGAAAGAAAGGAGAGGGGACAGCAGAAAGGTGGGGGACACGGAGGAAGAAAGGAGGGGGACAGCAGAATGGAGGGGGCATGGAGGGGGACTGGAGGAGGATGTGGTGACAGTCAGCAGTGATCGTGTGTGGGAGAGTTACAAGCACCGATCACCGCTGTATAGTTTTCACTAAAGCAGCTGAAAGGGGGGAGAAGCTTGGAACTCCCCTACTCACCGATCACTGCTGACTGTCCAGGTATCGGGTGAAGTATCGGTAGCATTTGCCTGAGTACAAGTACTCGGGCAAATGCGTGGTATCGGTGCCGATGCAGATACTAGTATCGGTATCGGGACAACCCTACTACTGTCTGTTGATATGTAAAACACTTTATTAAATCAGCAATTAGTGATCAATAATAAAATCTAGTAAACATCATTTATTTATTGACAAGAAATCTGTAGAACAATGCTATACCTGACTCCAGCTGGCCTCCTCCACTTCTTCCTGGCTGGAAGTCCCAGGTTGGATATCGGAAGCCTCAGCTGGGGTGGAAGATAGGGTGGAAAGAAGAGTGCAAGGAAGGGTTGAGAGGGATTCCCTGACTTCAGTCTGGTCTGACAGAAATCGCAGTCTCTCATAGTACCACATAAATGTCATCTGCTGCAGCTCCGGATCTCTGGGAATCCTGGACCTTCTTGCGCTCCCTAAGATATGTGCTTCTCAGGCCACCAATTTTGGCTTTTAAATAGGGGATGGCTGCCGTGAGGACCACCAGCTTCACCAACTCCAGCAGTTTCTCCAGCGCTGCCTGCCTCTTTTGTTTATGATTATATTGCGGGTGTTTCACCTGCCACAGACAGGGCAACTCCCTGTATTTGTCTATGAACAGGGGGATGAAATTGTGGTCATTGAAGCCATCCATTTTATCTGCAATACACAAGACAAACCCTAATGTCAGGCCAAAGTCTCCTAATCTTGTCCCAATATAGGCCTCAATCTCTAAGCAGTATAGGCCCAAGTTTAAATGTTACCTTTGTTATCACGATCGGCGCTTCCGATACTTCTTCCTCCGCTCACAGATCGTACGTACTACGCACGCGTGTTACGCTTTATATACACTGCGCATGCGTGAAACTCCGCCCACCCCACCCCTTCTCGTTCCGCGCAGTGGGGGAAGAACACATGGCGGAGACAGAGCAGGTGCATGTTAATTACAGCAACGAGGAGGAGGAGGAAAGCCCGGAGCCAGAAACGTCACGATCTCGGAGGAGACGATTTAAGGCATCAAATATATCCTTTGTAGAGATGGTGGAGATGGTCGACATACTGAAGAGGGCCGACTATTACGGGAAGTATGGACCTTACCCCAACCCAAATGTCAGAAAGGCCAAGATCATGGGGAAAGTTGTGAAGAGTCTGCACAGGAATTTTGGGGTACAGCGATCCAAGGATCAACTCAGGAAATGGTGGTCGGAACTCAAAATCAGGGAGCACGATCAGTATAGAAGGATCAGGAGAGTGCTGCAAAAAAGTAAGTAGTTGTCCTGTGTTCTATTCTTTCTTTTTATTACGTTCGTACTGCTCCATGTGCTTTTCTTTACTGTTGTACAGTTTAAAATGGCAACTTTTATGTTCATGGACCCATTATTCGTTCATAGGAAACATTGTTCGTTTGGCCAATAAAACACCATGTTTTGTACAGATGCATTTCAATACATTTTTTCTGATGTACTTCTCTTAAAATAATTTAGCTGTCTAGATGGGTTTGTAACTAGAATGAAATGCAAACTAGATTCTGTGTAAGGAGAGGACACTCAGCAGCTGTTTACACATCTGGACGCTGGAGCACTAGTGTGGGACACAAGAACACCCTTTTTATTAGGGGGCCCACACAAGTGCTCCAGTGTATACTATAGGAGTGTCTCCATCTGTGAAGCTTGTACAAAACAGGTAAGTATTCAAGCTTGACAAAGTGAAAAAATATTTCTTCATCTTGGAACTCTGCCCAAACAGACAATTGTACCCCAATTCCAAGCAATGTTTCATATTCCTATTTCTGTCATGAAATATCTGTGTACTAAGTATACCTTTTTTTTTTTTACATAGAGGAGAAAAGACTCAGAGGACATCACTCATCAGAGGAGACAACAGACCCCCACCTCAGGAAGAAGTGGAAATCCCACAAACACAACAGGAGGAGGAGGAGGGAGACGTGGTGGAAATTGTCACCACAACAGGTGAGTGTCTGCGACCACAGGCTCAGGTAAGAGATGGATGCTGGCATATTTATAATACATGGTGTGTTTTTTTTCTATATTTTTAGGTGATCTTGATGTTGTGGATGAAGGTCATTTCACCAGTGAAAGTGCCCAGATCCTGATCGGGGAGATCATGGGGTGTAATAGGGACTTGGAAAACATCAAGCAAAACATCAATGATGTTCAAAACAAAGTGAAGATCATCATTGATGTTTTAGGGAGAGTTTAAAACCCCTCGAAATCCCTATTTATTTCTGCTTTTTTTCCTGAAAATTTTTTGCACATTTTTTGACATATTCTCGAAAAACCCAATTTTGAAGACGCACACAGTGTGTCAACATGTGCTATCTGCCATCACGGGAGATCAATGTATGCATGATGTAATGCAGTGTAATGCATGAGAGGAAGGGATTGCACCCAAAAAACATGTCCATTGATCCCCCATGATAGCAGCTAGCACATGTTGACATTCGGCAATTTGTGTGCATGCTCAGAATTTGGCTTTTCCAATATCAAACACAGTTTATAAATACTCATGTCTGATATTGCCTTCAATTTCTACAAACGTTGAACTTTGTAAGTTCCAGATTTGTGTATTTCTTGTTGGTTTTAAACGTGCCTGTTTTACCTTAAAAGGAAATTTCTACTTTTAATGTGACCTAAAAATTTGTTATACAACAAACATGTTGGTTTGTTTTAAAAACCTTTTATAAATGCACATGTGATTGTGCTTTGATTAAAAAGATTGAGAATCAACATGTGTGGCTTCTTCTTTCAATGCTCAAAATCATTTTTTGTTGTAAAGTTGGTGTTTTTAGTGGCAATGGGGGTTATTTACTAAAGGCAAATCCACTTTGCACTACAAGTGCAGTTTAGGTGCAGTCTCAAGTGCACTTGTAGTGCAAAGTGTCTTTGCCTTTAGTAAATAACACCCAACAGTGCTTTATAATTTTACAGAATCATTGCATTTTCACGACTCCCCAAATTTCAGTCAGGGTCAGCTAAAAGAAAGACAAGCAGAAAATATAAGCAAATTTTTTTATTTAAAAAATGTCTCAGACATTGTCTGACATATTGATGCCCCCCCTACCCACAAAGTATTCCATGTATCTTATACGGACCTCGCGGGCACTCTGGGGGGGCAAGCCAGGATGGCCAGCTTCAAGCGCCGTCAGGGTTGGTTCATTGAGATTAATTCCGGTTTAAGGCCCAACTGAACCAGCATAGTTCACAGAATTTTTCCTTAAAAAGTTGTGGAGAACACAGCAAGCCAGGATGATGTGATTGAGTTTATATTCCGCCATGTGTATCGGTGTAAGAAATAGGCGGAACCGGCTGGCCATTATTCCAAACGTGTTCTCCACCACTCTTCTGGCTCTGGCCAGCCGGTAATTAAAAATCCTCTGGTCTGGGGTGAGGGTCCTCATAGGGAATGGTCGCATAAGATGGTCCCCCAGCGCAAACGCTTCATCCGCAACGAAGACGAATGGGAGTCCTACCGCATTGTCTTCTGGAGGTGGCAAGTCCAAGCTGCCATTCTGGAGACGACTGTAGAACTCCATGTGGGTGATGACTCCACCATCTGACACCTGGCCATTCTTCCCCACATCCACATACAGGAACTCGTAAGTAGCCGACACCACCGCCAACATCACAATACTATTGAACCCCTTGTAGTTGTAATAGTATGACCCCGAGTTGGGTGGTCGGACGATGTGGACGTGTTTCCCATCAATTGCCCCTCCGCATTTAGGAAAGTCCCACCGCTGGGCAAAGTGGGATGCCACAGACTGCCATTCCTGTGGGTTGGAAGGAAACTGTGGAGTCAAATAAGAAAAATAAATTAGTAATTTTGCACATAAACATGGAAAGCAGATTAGACACAAACATTCTTGGCCAACATCAGTATAACATTTATTTTAGGGAGTATTTAAAGACAAAGGTATAAGGTCCACCTATCAGATTCCTCCCCCTCTCATGGGCCATTTTATAAATTTTATGGGGGCGATGTTTTGGACAGGTAACCCTCTCCACTTCATTGAGAGAAAAATGCCTAAATAATGCGGATTACTTTGGCCAGCCCATCCTTACTTACACTATTGGCAGCCCACTGGACAAGTAAGAAGTGTCATAATACAAAGATAGAAATACACACTGTACACATTTTAGCACATTTTTACATTCTGCAATTACCTATCAAGATAATAGGATACAAAAACTTTAAACAGTACCATTTGAAAGTATTCAGGCAGGCCCTTGCACTACATGCTTTGGTGAATTCATCCATAAATCTGACCACAAAAGAGGTAGGTATAGTGTGTATGGGTTTGGCAAAGTCAGCAGATAGAGGATTGGAATGAGCTGAGTTAGCAGTTGGGGGAGGGAGGGTTCCAAATTATTTATCCAGCGTGCATGAGGACAAAGGGGACATTCACAGCATATTACAATCATGGTAATTAGGGAATGAGGAAAGAAATACAATATATTATCAAACATTAAATACAATAAAATGTGATGGTGAAGGATAAAAATCTTACCTTCATAAACTTCTTCTGCAGAACCTGGATGATGGCAGAACAGGTCTCTGGGATAAAGATCCCCAGAGCCTGCAGGGAGATGCCTGTCGAGAACTTAAGGTCCTGCAGGCTTCTCCCCGTCACCAAGTACCGCAGGGTGGCGACTAGCCTCTGCTCCGGAGTGATGGCTTGCCTCATGCAGGTATCCTGCCTGCTGATATAAGGGGTCAGCAAAGCCAACAAACGGTGAAAGATGGGGTCCGTCATCCGGAGAAAGTTCCTGAAATCGTCAGGATTATTCTCACGGATCTCACGGAGCAAAGGCATGTGACAGAACTGGTCACGCTGGAGCAACCAATTCTTGGTCCATGAACTCCTCCTTGCCCTGTTCATGGACTGGGCTTGTGTCAAAGTAAGACCCCAACACCAAGCCCCCGCACAGCACAAACTCTATGATGAGTATGTACACGCAACATGGCTAGAAAACGGTCGGCTGCTCACAACGAAGTAATAGAACGCACTGCAGAACAGCAAGGCCTGTGAAGAACAACCTGAAAATCAGTAACGAATGAACAAGAACACAATGACAAAGTCAATGGTAACTCGCTCCACGCACCGAAGACCAGATACAAACCCACAAGCACAAACTGAACACCAGAAATACGATCTGAAAACCACGAATCTGAAAAAGTGTGAATCGTCTCTCACAAAACTTTTACTAGTGTAGTGTGTCCTCCTCACAGTGTTCAGCTAAAGCTACAGGTTAGTTTAGTGTGATCTCTGCACAGTGTTCAGCTAAAGCTACAAGTTAGTGTAGTGCGTCCTCCTCACAGTGTTCAGCTAAAACTACAAGTTAGTGTAGTGCGTCCTCCTCACAGTGTTCAGCTAAAGCTACAAGTTAGTGTAGTGCGTCCTCTGAACAGTGTTCATCTAAAGCTACAAGTTAGTGTAGTGTGTCCTCCTCACAGTTAGGGATGAGTTTCAAGTTTGAGTCAAACTCATGTTCGACTCGAACATCGGCTGTTCACAAGTTCGCCGAACAGCGAACAATTTGGGGTGTTCGCGGCAAATTTGAATGCCGCGGAATACCCTTTAAAAGTCTATGGGACAAATCAAAAGTGCTAATTTTAAAGGCTTACAGTATATTCATGGTATTGTCATAAAAAGTGTTTGGGGACCTGGGTCCTGCCCTAGGGGACATGGATCAATGCAAAAAAAAGTTTTAAAAAGGGCCGTTTTTTCGGGAGCAGTGATTTTAATAATGCTTAAAGTGAAACAATAAAAGTGTAATATCCCTTTAAATTTCGTACCTGCGGGGTGTCTATAGTATGCCTGTAAAGGGGCGCATGTTTCCCGTGTTTAGAACAGTCTGACAGCAAAATGACATTTCAAAGAAAAAAAGTCATTTAAAACTACTCGCGGCTTTTAATGCATTGCCGGTCCGACAATACACATAGAAGTTCATTGATAAAAACGGCATGGGAATTCCCCACAGGGGAACCCTGAACCAAAATTAAAAAGAAAAAATGACGTGGGGGTCCCCCTAAATTTCATACCAGGCCCTTCAGGTCTGGTATGGATATTAAGGGGAACACCGGCCAAAATGTAAAAAAAAAAAAGGTGTGGGGTCCCCCTCAAAATCTATACCAGACCATTCAGGTCTGGTATGGATTTTAAGGGGAACCCTGCGCCAAAATTAAAAAAAAAAAACGGCGTGGGGTCCCCCCAAAAATCCATACCAGACCCTTATCTGAGCACGCAACCTGGCAGGCCGCAGGAAAAGAGGGGGGACGAGAGAGCGCCCCCCCTCCTGAACCGTACCAGGCCACATGCCCTCAACATTGGGAGGGTTCTTTGGGGTAGCCCCCCAAAGCACCTTGTCCCCATGTTGATGAGAAAGAAGCAGCATTTAAATAAAGGAATTGTCAAAAACTGTCTCTTGTCATTTTTAACATTTTTGACACTTTTTTAGTGAAATGGTAGGCCCTTACCATTTCACACAGGGGGGAGGGCCGGGATCTGGGGGTCCCCTGGTTAAAGGGGGCTTCCAGATTCCGATAAGCCCCCCGCCCGCAGACCCCCACAACCACCAGCCAGGGTTCTGGGGATGAGGCCCTTGTCCTCATCAACATGGGGACAAGGTGTTTTGGGGGCTACCCCAAAGCACCCTCCCAATGTTGAGGGCATGTGGCCTGGTACGGTTCAGGAGGGGGGGTGCTCTCTCACCCCCTCTTTTCCTGCGGCCTGCCAGGTTGCGTGCTCAGATAAGGGTCTGGTATGGATTTTTGGGGGACCCCACGCTGTTTTTTTTTTAATTTTGGCGCGGGTTCCCCTTAAAATCCAGACCAGACCTGAAGGGTCTGGTATAGATTTTGAGGGGGACCCCACGCCATTTTTTAAAAAATTTTGGCTGGGGTTCCCCTTAATATCCATACCAGACCTGAAGGGCCCGGTATGGAATTTAGAGGGACCCCCCACGTAATTTTTTTTTAAAATTTTGGTTCGGGGTTCCCCTGAGGGGAATTCCCATGCTGTTTTTATCAATGAACTTCTATGTGTATTGTCGGACCGGCAATGCATTAATAGCCGCGAGTAGTTATAAATGACTTTTTTTCCTTTGAAATATCATTTTGCTGTCAGACTGTTCTAAACACAGGAAACATGCTCCCCTTTACAGGCATACTATAGACACCCCCCAGGTACGAAATTTAAAGGGATATTACACTTTTATTGTTTCACTTTAAGCATTATTAAAATCACTGCTCCCGAAAAAACTGCCCTTTTTAAAACTTTTTTTGCATTGATCCATGTCCCCTGGGGCAGGACCCAGGTCCCCAAACACTTTTTAAGACAATAACTTGCATATAAGCCTTTAAAATTAGCACTTTTGATTATTCATGTTCGTGTCCCATAGACTTTAACGGTGTTCGTGTGTTTGAACAAATTTTTTGCCTGTTCGCATGTTCTGGTGTGAAAGGAACAGGGAGGTGTTCGGCTCATCCCTACTCACAGTGTTCAGCTAAAGCTACAAGTTATTTTGAAGCGACCTCTGCACAGTGTTCAGCTAAAGCTACAAGTTAGTGTAGTGCGTGCTCTGAACAGTGTTTAGCTAAAACTACAAGTTAGTGTAGTGCGACCTCTGCACAGTGTTCAGCTAAAGCTACAAGTTAGTGTAGTGCATCCTCTGAACAGTGTTCATCTAAAGCTACAAGTTGGTGTAGTGCATCTTCCTCACAGTGTTCAGCTAAAGCTACAGGTTAGTTTAGTGTGACCTCTGCACAGTCTTCAGCTAAAGCTACAAGTTAGTGTAGTGCGTCCTCCTCTCAGTGTTCATCTAAAGCTACAAGTTAGTGTAGTGCGTCCTCCTCTCAGTGTTCAGCTAAAGCTACAAGTTAGTGTAGTGCGACCTCTGCACAGTGTTCAGCTAAAGCTACAAGTTAGTGTAGTGCATCCCCTGAACAGTGTTCATCTAAAGCTACAAGTTATTGTAGTGCGTCCTCCTCACAGTGTTCAGCTAAAGCTACAAGTTAGTGTAGTGCGTCCTCTGAACAGTGTTCAGCTAAAGCTACAAGTTAGTGTAGTGCGACCTCTGCACAGTGTTCAGCCAAAGCTACAAGTTAGAGTAGTGCCTGCTCTGAACAGTGTTCAGCTAAAGCTACAAGTTAATGTAGTGTGTCCTCTGAACAGTGTTCAGCTAAAGCTACAAGTTAGTGTAATGCGACCTCTGCACAGTGTTCAGCTAAAGCTACAAGCTAGTGTAGTGCGTGCTCTGAACAGTGTTCAGCTAAAGCTACAAGTTAGTGTAGTGCTTCCTCCTCACAGTGTTCAGCTAACGCTACAAGTTAGTGTAGTGCGTCCTCCTCACAGTGTTCAGCTAAAACTACAAGTTAGTGTAGTGCGACCTCTGCACAGTGATCAGCTAAAGCTACAAGTTAGTGTAGTGCGTCCTCTGAACAGTGTTCAGCTAAAGCTACAAGGTAGTGTAGTGCGACCTTTTCACAGTGTTCAGCTAAAGCTACCTGTAGAAGGTTGGTGGTGTTTTCCTGATCCTATTACTACCGCAGGCAGCTAAATTATTTACACGTTAGTGTAGTGCGATCTCTGCACTGTTCAGCTAAAGCTACCTGTAGAAGGTTGGTGGTGTTTTCCTGATCCTATCACTACCGCAGGCAGCTAAATTATTTACACGTTAGTGTAGTGCGACCTCTGCACAGTGTTCAGCTAAAGCTACAAGTTAGTGTAGTGCGTCCTCTGAACAGTGTTCAGCTAAAGCTACAAGTTAGTGTAGTGCGACCTCTGCACAGTGTTCAGCTAAAGCTACAAGTTAGTGTAGTGCGACCTTTGCACAGTGTTCAGCTAAAGCTACCTGTAGAAGGTTGGTGGTGTTTTCCTGATCCTATCACTACCGCAGGCAGCTAAAGTATTTACACGTTAGTGTAGAGCGACCTCTGCACTGTTCAGCTAAAGCTACCTGTAGAAGGTTGGTGGTGTTTTCCTGATCCTATCACTACCGCAGGCAGCTAAATTATTTACACGTTAGTGTAGTGCGACCTCTGCACAGTGTTCAGCTAAAGCTACAAGTTAGTGTAGTGCGTCCTCTGAACAGTGTTCAGCTAAAGCTACAAGTTAGTGTAGTGTGACCTCTGCACAGTGTTCAGCTAAAGCTACAAGTTAGTGTAGTGCGACCTTTGCACAGTGCTCAGCTAAAGCTACCTGTAGAAGGTTGGTGGTGTTTTTCTGATCCTATCACTACCGCAGGCAGCTAAAGTATTTACACGTTAGTGTAGAGCGACCTCTGCACTGTTCAGCTAAAGCTACCTGTAGAAGGTTGGTGGTGTTTTCCTGATCCTATCACTACTGCAGGCAGCTAAATTATTTACATGTTAGTGTAGTGCGATCTCTGCACTGTTCAGCTAAAGCTACCTGTAGAAGGTTGGTGGTGTTTTCCTGATCCTATCACTACCGCAGGCAGCTAAATTATTTACACGTTAGTGTAGTGCGACCTCTGCACAGTGTTCAGCTAAAGCTACAAGTTAGTGTAGTGCGTCCTCTGAACAGTGTTGAGCTAAAGCTACAAGTTAGTGTAGTGTGTGCTCTGAACAGTGTTCAGCTAAAGCTACAAGTTAGTGTAGTGTGTCCTCTGAACAGTGTTCAGCTGAAGCTACAAGTTAGTGTAGTGCGACCTCTGCACAGTGTTGAGCTAAAGCTACAAGCTAGTGTAGTGCGTGCTCTGAACAGTGTTCAGCTAAAGCTACAAGTTAATGTAGTGCTTCCTCCTCACAGTGTTCAGCTAATGCTATAGTTAGTGTAGTGCGTCCTCCTCACAGTGTTCAGCTAAAACTACAAAATAGTGTAATGCGACCTCTGACAGTGATCAGCTAAAGCTACCTGTAGAAGGTTGGTGGTGTTTTCCTGATCCTATCACTACCGCAGGCAGCTAAATTATTTACACGTTAGTGTAGTGCGACCTCTGCACAGTGTTCAGTTAAAGCTACAAGTTAGTGTAGTGCGTCCTCTGAACAGTGTTCAGCTAAAGCTACAAGTTGGTGTAGTGCAAACTTTGCACAGTGTTCAGCTAAAGCTACCTGTAGAAGGTTGGTGGTGTTTTCCTGATCCTATCACTACCGCAGGCAGCTAAAGTATTTACACGTTAGTGTAGTGCGACCTCTGCACTGTTCAGCTAAAGCTACCTGTAGAAGGTTGGTGGTGTTTTCCTGATCCTATCACTACCGCAGGCAGCTAAATTATTTACACGTTAGTGTAGTGCGATCTCTGCACTGTTCAGCTAAAGCTACCTGTGAAAGGTTGGTGGTGTTTTCCTGATCCTATCACTACCGCAGGCAGCTAAATTATTTACACGTTAGTGTAGTGCGACCTCTGCACTGTTCAGCTAAAGCTACCTGTAGAAGGTTGGTGATGTTTTCCTGATCCTATCACTACCACAGGCAGCTAAATTATATACACGTTAGTGTAGTGCGACCTCTGCACAGTGTTCAGCTAAAGCTACCTGTAGAAGGTTGGTGGTGTTTTCCTGATCCTATCACTACCACAGGCAGCTAAATTATTTACACGTTAGTGTAGTGCGATCTCTGCACTGTTCAGCTAAAGCTACCTGTAGAAGGTTGGTGGTGTTTTCCTGATCCTATCACTACCGCAGGCAGCTAAATTATTTACACGTTAGTGTAGTGCGACCTCTGCACTGTTCAGTTAAAGCTACCTGTAGAAGGTTGGTGATGTTTTCCTGATCCTATCACTACCACAGGCAGCTAAATTATATACACGTTAGTGTAGTGCGACCTCTGCACAGTGTTCAGCTAAAGCTACCTGTAGAAGGTTGGTGGTGTTTTCTTGATCCTATCACTACCGCAGGCAGCTAAATTATTTACACGTTAGTGTAGTGCGACCTCTGCACAGTGTTCAGATAAAGCTACAAGTTAGTGTAGTGCGTCCTCTGAACAGTGTTCAGCTAAAGCTACAAGTTAGTGTAGTGCGACCTCTGCACAGTGTTCAGCCAAAGCTACAAGTTAGAGTAGTGCCTGCTCTGAACAGTGTTCAGCTAAAGCTACAAGTTAGTGTAGTGTGTCCTCTGAACAGTGTTCAGCTAAAGCTACAAGTTAGTGTAATGCGACCTCTGCACAGTGTTCAGCTAAAGCTACAAGTTAGTGTAGTGCTTCCTCCTCACAGTGTTCAGCTAACGCTACAAGTTAGTGTAGTGCGTCCTCCTCACAGTGTTCAGCTAAAACTACAAGTTAGTGTAGTGCGACCTCTGCACAGTGATCAGCTAAAGCTACAAGTTAGTGTAGTGCCTCCTCTGAACAGTGTTCAGCTAAAGCTACAAGGTAGTGTAGTGCGACCTTTTCACAGTGTTCAGCTAAAGCTACCTGTAGAAGGTTGGTGGTGTTTTCCTGATCCTATCACTACCGCAGGCAGCTAAATTATTTACACGTTAGTGTAGTGCGATCTCTGCACTGTTCAGCTAAAGCTACCTGTAGAAGGTTGGTGGTGTTTTCCTGATCCTATCACTACCGCAGGCAGCTAAATTATTTACACGTTAGTGTAGTGCGACCTCTGCACTGTTCAGCTAAAGCTACCTGTAGAAGGTTGGTGGTGTTTTCCTGAACCTATCACTACCGCAGGCAGCTAAATTATTTACACGTTAGTGTAGTGCGACCTCTGCACAGTGTTCAGCTAAAGCTACAAGTTAGTGTAGTGCGTCCTCTGAACAGTGTTCAGCTAAAGCTACAAGTTAGTGTAGTGCGACCTCTGCACAGTGTTCAGCTAAAGCTACAAGTTAGTGTAGTGTGTGCTCTGAACAGTGTTCAGCTGAAGCTACAAGTTAGTGTAGTGCGACCTCTGCACAGTGTTGAGCTAAAGCTACAAGTTAATGTAGTGCTTCCTCCTCACAGTGTTCAGCTAACGCTACAAGTTAGTGTAGTGCGTCCTCCTCACAGTGTTCAGCTAAAACTACAAGTTAGTGTAATGCGCCCTCTGACAGTGATCAGCTAAAGCTACCTGTAGAAGGTTGGTGGTGTTTTCCTGATCCTATCACTACCGCAGGCAGCTAAATTATTTACACGTTAGTGTAGTGCGACCTCTGCACAGTGTTCAGTTAAAGCTACAAGTTAGTGTAGTGCGTCCTCTGAACAGTGTTCAGCTAAAGCTACAAGTTAGTGTAGTGAGACCTTTGCACAGTGTTCAGCTAAAGCTAACTGTAGAAGGTTGGTGGTGTTTTCCTGATCCTATCACTACCGCAGGCAGCTAAAGTATTTACACGTTAGTGTAGTGCGACCTCTGCACTGTTCAGCTAAAGCTACCTGTAGAAGGTTGGTGGTGTTTTCCTGATCCTATCACTACCGCAGGCAGCTAAATTATTTACACGTTAGTGTAGTGCGACCTCTGCACTGTTCAGCTAAAGCTACCTGTAGAAGGTTGGTGATGTTTTCCTGATCCTATCACTACCACAGGCAGCTAAATTATATACACGTTAGTGTAGTGCGACCTCTGCACAGTGTTCAGCTAAAGCTACCTGTAGAAGGTTGGTGGTGTTTTCCTGATCCTATCACTACCGCAGGCAGCTAAATTATTTACACGTTAGTGTAGTGCGACCTCTGCACAGTGTTCAGCTAAAGCTACAAGTTAGTGTAGTGCGTCCTCTGAACAGTGTTCAGCTAAAGCTACAAGTTAGTGTAGTGCGACCTCTGCACAGTGTTGAGCTAAAGCTACAAGTTAGTGTAGTTTGTGCTCTGAACAGTGTTCAGCTAAAGCTACAAGTTAGTGTAGTGTGTCCTCTGAACAGTGTTCAGCTGAAGCTACAAGTTAGTGTAGTGCGACCTCTGCACAGTGTTGAGCTAAAGCTACAAGCTAGTGTAGTGCGTGCTCTGAACAGTGTTCAGCTAAAGCTACAAGTTAGTGTAGTGCTTCCTCCTCACAGTGTTCAGCTAACGCTACAAGTTAGTGTAGTGCGTCCTCCTCACAGTGTTCAGCTAAAACTACAAGTTAGTGTAATGCGACTTCTGACAGTGATCAGCTAAAGCTACCTGTAGAAGGTTGGTGGTGTTTTCCTGATCCTATCACTACCGCAGGCAGCTAAATTATTTACACGTTAGTGTAGTGCGACCTCTGCACAGTGTTCAGCTAAAGCTACCTGTAGAAGGTTGGTGGTGTTTTCCTGATCCTATCACTACCGCAGGCAGCTAAATTATTTACACGTTAGTGTAGTGCGACCTCTGCACAGTGTTCAGTTAAAGCTACAAGTTAGTGTAGTGCGTCCTCTGAACAGTGTTCAGCTAAAGCTACAAGTTAGTGTAGTGCGACCTTTGCACAGTGTTCAGCTAAAGCTACCTGTAGAAGGTTGGTGGTGTTTTCCTGATCCTATCACTACCGCAGGCAGCTAAAGTATTTACACGTTAGTGTAGTGCGACCTCTGCACTGTTCAGCTAAAGCTAATTGTAGAAGGTTGGTGGTGTTTTCCTGATCCTATCACTACCGCAGGCAGCTAAATTATTTACACGTTAGTGTAGTGCGATCTCTGCACTGCTCAGCTAAAGCTACCTGTAGAAGGTTGGTGGTGTTTTCCTGATCCTATCACTACCGCAGGCAGCTAAATTATTTACACGTTAGTGTAGTGCGACCTCTGCACTGTTCAGCTAAAGCTACCTGTAGAAGGTTGGTGATGTTTTCCTGATCCTATCACTACCACAGGCAGCTAAATTATATACACGTTAGTGTAGTGCGACCTCTGCACAGTGTTCAGCTAAAGCTACCTGTAGAAGGTTGGTGGTGTTTTCCTGATCCTATCACTACCGCAGGCAGCTAAATTATTTACACGTTAGTGTAGTGCGACCTCTGCACAGTGTTCAGCTAAAGCTACAAGTTAGTGTAGTGCGTCCTCTGAACAGTGTTCAGCTAAAGCTACAAGTTAGTGTAGTGCGACCTCTGCACAGTGTTGAGCTAAAGCTACAAGTTAGTGTAGTGTGTGCTCTGAACAGTGTTCAGCTAAAGCTACAAGTTAGTGTAGTGCGACCTCTGCACAGTGTTGAGCTAAAGCTACACGCTAGTGTAGTGCGTGCTCTGAACAGTGTTCAGCTAAAGCTACAAGTTAGTGTAGTGCTTCCTCCTCACAGTGTTCAGCTAACGCTACAAGTTAGTGTAGTGCGTCCTCCTCACAGTGTTCAGCTAAAACTACAAGTTAGTGTAATGCGACCTCTGACAGTGATCAGCTAAAGCTACCTGTAGAAGGTTGGTGGTGTTTTCCTGATCCTATCACTACCGCAGGCAGCTAAATTATTTACACGTTAGTGTAGTGCGATCTCTGCACTGTTCAGCTAAAGCTACCTGTAGAAGGTTGGTGGTGTTTTCCTGATCCTATCACTACCGCAGGCAGCTAAATTATTTACACGTTAGTGTAGTGCGACCTCTGCACTGTTCAGCTAAAGCTACCTGTAGAAGGTTGGTGGTGTTTTCCTGATCCTATCACTACCGCAGGCAGCTAAATTATTTACACGTTAGTGTAGTGCGACCTCTGCACAGTGTTCAGTTAAAGCTACAAGTTAGTGTAGTGCATCCTCTGAACAGTGTTCAGCTAAAGCTACAAGTTAGTGTAGTGCGACCTTTGCACAGTGTTCAGCTAAAGCTACCTGTAGAAGGTTGGTGGTGTTTTCCTGATCCTATCACTACCGCAGGCAGCTAAATTATTTACACGTTAGTGTAGTGCGACCTCTGCACAGTGTTCAGTTAAAGCTACAAGTTAGTGTAGTGCATCCTCTGAACAGTGTTCAGCTAAAGCTACAAGTTAGTGTAGTGCGACCTTTGCACAGTGTTCAGCTAAAGCTACCTGTAGAAGGTTGGTGGTGTTTTCCTGATCCTATCACTACCGCAGGCAGCTAAAGTATTTACACGTTAGTGTAGTGCGACCTCTGCACTGTTCAGCTAAAGCTACCTGTAGAAGGTTGGTGGTGTTTTCCTGATCCTATCACTACCGCAGGCAGCTAAATTATTTACACGTTAGTGTAGTGCGATCTCTGCACTGTTCAGCTAAAGCTACCTGTAGAAGGTTGGTGGTGTTTTCCTGATCCTATCACTACCGCAGGCAGCTAAATTATTTACACGTTAGTGTAGTGCGACCTCTGCACAGTGTTCAGTTAAAGCTACAAGTTAGTGTAGTGCGTCCTCTGAACAGTGTTCAGCTAAAGCTACAAGTTAGTGTAGTGCGACCTTTGCACAGTGTTCAGCTAAAGCTACCTGTATAAGGTTGGTGGTGTTTTCCTGATCCTATCACTACCGCAGGCAGCTAAAGTATTTACACGTTAGTGTAGTGCGACCTCTGCACTGTTCAGCTAAAGCTACCTGTAGAAGGTTGGTGGTGTTTTCCTGATCCTATCACTACCGCAGGCAGCTAAATTATTTACACGTTAGTGTAGTGCGATCTCTGCACTGTTCAGCTAAAGCTACCTGTAGAAGGTTGGTGGTGTTTTCCTGATCCTATCACTACCGCAGGCAGCTAAATTATTTACACGTTAGTGTAGTGCGACCTCTGCACTGTTCAGCTAAAGCTACCTGTAGAAGGTTGGTGATGTTTTCCTGATCCTATCACTACCACAGGCAGCTAAATTATATACACGTTAGTGTAGTGCGACCTCTGTACAGTGTTCAGCTAAAGCTACCTGTAGAAGGTTGATGGTGTTCTCATACTGTAGGCAGGCAGTTGATTTTGCTAGTTGCAGTATCAGTATATAAGGTATCAGTATATATATATATATATATATATATATATATATATATATATATATATATATATCCCAGCTTATTGCAGCTACAGTCCATTAGTATGTCTGGAAGGCCAACAAGGAGAGGCAAACAGTCACAAGCCAATAAAAGAGGGCAAGTAGGCTCTGTGTCTAGAGGCAACGGTGCTGGTCATGGAGACGGTGCATCCTCATCAGCACGTGGCCGTGGGACACGCTTGACCTTTTTTTCGGCAGCTGGCCGTGTTGAGCCACAACATGAGGAAGACATGGTCGAGTGGATGACCAAGCCATCCTCATCCTCCTTATCCCCCCTCACCCATGCTCAGGGTACTTTGTCTGGCAAAGCAGCTGCCAAAGCGGCCTCTTCTCTTGGCTCAATGGCATCAGTGACTCCTTCCCTAGCCCCACCATGTCCTCCTGAGGAGTCCCTCGAACTGTTTGACCACAGTGTTGGGTACATGCTCCAGGAGGATGCCCAGCGTTTAGAAGGCTCTGATGATGATACTGAGCTAGATGAAGGCAGTAACTTGAGCACGGACAGAGGGGGTGCCCAAGAAGGACAGCAATCTGGCAGTCATGTTCCCCCTGCTGCAACATACTGCCAGGTTTGCTCCAGTGATGAGGAGGGAGGGGATGATGAGGTCACTGACTCAACATGTGTGCCTGATAGGAGAGAGGAGGAGGAGGAGGAGGAGGCACATCACCAACGAGGCAGGATGCCCTCCAGGGGCCAGTCTAAGGGCAGCACACTGACTGCATCACACCGCAAAGCTCTGCATGTGCAGGGCGCTGCTGTCTCTGCACGTTATTCAAAAAGTTCTTTGGTGTGGGCCTTTTTTGAGACGAGTGCATCAGATTGCACCGCTGCTAATTGCAACATATGTCTCCAGCGTATCTCGCGTGGCCAAAACATCTCCCGCTTGGGCACCACATGCTTGACCGGACATATGTTGACCTGCCATGCAGTTCGTTGGCAAGCATATCTAAAAGACCCACACCAAAGAACAAAGAGGACCTCTCCTTGCTCCTCATCTGCTGAGATCTCCAACCCCACTATACCTTCAGTCCTCTCTTAGACTTGCACTGAGAGGAATGAAGGTGTAGAGTTAGGTGTGTCACAGCCAAGTACTTGTGGGCAATCTGCTTTCGGTACACCGATGTCAGATTGTACCAGGCAAATTTCCCTGCCCCAGCTGCTGCACCGCCGAAAGAAGCTCACTCCCAGCCATCCACATGCCCAGCGTTTGAATGCTAGCTTGGCAAAATTGCTAGCACTTCAACTGCTACCTTTTCAGTTGGTAGACACTGCCCTCTTCCGTTAATTTGTGGAATGTGCGGTTCCTCAGTGGCAGGTACCCAAACGCCACTTTTTCTCACGGAAGGCGATTCTGTCTCTCTACCGGCATGTGGAAGGCAATGTCTTGGCCTCGCTGGACAGGGCGGTCAGTGGTAAGGTGCATATTACCGCTGACTCATGGTCCAGCAGGCATGGACAGGGATGTTATCTAAGTTTCACGGCGCATTGGGTCACTCTGCTGGCAGCTGGGAAGGATGCAGGACAAGGTGCAGTAGTGTTGGAGGTTGTTCTGCCACCAATTCTCCAAAATGCCACTACTAATGATTGTGACACACCTCTCTTCTCCACCCCCTCCTCTTCTTCTTCCTCCATGGCCTCTTCCTGTGCTTTGTCCTTGGAACCAGTAGGCATTCAAGGGGCTATGCAAGTACGCAGGCCAAAAGATGCCATGCGGTGCTTAAGCTGGTGTGCTTGGGGGACAGGAGCCACACTGGGGCAGAGGTTCTGTCAGCTCTGCAGGGGCAGGTTCAGAGGTGGTTGACGCCACGCCAACTTAAGGCAGGAATGGTGGTTTGCGACAATGGCACCAACCTCCTCTCTGCCCTCTGACAGGGACAACTGACCCATGTGCCCTGTTTGGCTCACGTCCTTAACTTGGTAGTGCAGCGGTTCTTGGGCAGGTACCCGGGCTTACAGGATGTCCTGAGGCAGGCCAGGAAAGTCTGTGTGCATTTCTGCCGGTCATATGATGCCAGTGCTCGGCTGGCAGACCTCCAAAAGGAGTTTAACCTGCCCAAGAACCGCCTAATCTGTGACATGTCCACCAGGTGGAACTCAACGTTGGCCATGCTGCAGCGGCTGCACATGCAGCAGAGGGCCATCAATGAGAACCTGTGCGACTATGGCACCAGGACAGGGTCAGGGAAGCTTGGTTTTTTTCCCCACGCCAGTGGGCCATGATCTGGGATGCATGCACTGTCCTGTCACCATTTGAGGAGGCCACGAGGATGGTGAGCAGTGACAGTGCATGCATCAGTGACACTGTCCCCCTTGTCCACCTGTTGGAGCACACGCTGCATGGAATACTGGACAGGGCACTTGAGGCAGAACAGAGGCAGGAAGAGGAGGACTTCCTTAGCTCTCAAGGCCCTCTTTATCCAGACAGTGTTCCTGCGTGCCCTCCGATCACACAGGAAGAGGACGAGGATGAGGAGGAGGAGGAGGATTGTGTCAGTATGGAGGTGGAGCCTGGCACTCAGCATCAGCAGCAGTCTTTAAAGGATCGGTCCCAAGAAACACATGGACTTGTACGTGGCTGGGAGGAGGTGGCTGTGGATCATGTCGTCCTTAGTGACCCAGAGTACTCCGGACCGAATGCCTCAGCAAACCTATGCTGCATGGCCTCCCTGACCCTTCAAAGCCTGCGGAAGGATCCTCATATTCGTGGTATCAAGGAGGGGGATCGATACTGGCTGACAACCCTCCTTGATCCACATTACAAGGGTAAGGTTGCAGACCTTATCTTGCCGTCGCAGAGGGAACAAAGGATGAAACATCTTCGTAAGGCCTTGCAGAAAGGTCTGTGCAACCCGTTCCCAGAGACTGGGAGGTTACAAACTCTTGTTTCTGGACAACGTGTTGCTGAGGCTTCCGTCAGTCAAAGAAGGAGCGGTGGAGAAGGTGGCCGTCTGTCCGATGTGTTCAGACAATTTTTTAGTCCGCAGCCCCAAGGTATGATCGGTTCCAGCAACCATTACCAGCATCTGTTTTACATGGTGCAGGAATACCTATGGGCAAGATCTGACTTGGACTCCTTTCCCACCGAAAATCCTCTGGGTTACTGGGTCTTGAGGATGGATCACTGGCCAGAGTTTGCACAGTATGCAATTGAGCTACTGGCCTGTCCTGCATCCAGAATTCTTTCGGAACGCACATTCAGTGCTGCTGGAGGCTTTGTAACCAATCACAGGGTGCGTCTGTCCACTGACTCGGTCGATTCACTGACCTTCATAAAAATGAATCAGTCTTGGATCACCACCAGCTATCAAGCACCTGATGCTGATGTAACCGAATAATTTTTTTTGAAATGTCAGATCCCTTCAAGACTGCCTATGCTGATGCTGAGTGACTATCCTCTTCCACCTCAATGTTCATGCTGATAGCTTGTAAGAACATTTTGGTTCTGTGCACCGCCACCAGTGGCTAAGGCCCAATTTTTCTGCCCCTGTTTAACAAGGGCATGTAATTACAATTTTTGATGCAATTCTTTGCAGCAGGGCTAGTTCCTGCGCTCCAACTAGAGTATCTGTGAGGGGTTGCAGTGTTGTGGCACCAGTGCCTAAGGCCCAATTTTTCAGCCACTGTTTAACAGGGGTGTGTAATTACAATTTTTGATGCAATTCTTTTGCAGCAGGGCTCGTTCCTACGTTCCAACTAGAGTATCTGTGAGGGGTTGCAGTGATGTGGCACTAGCACCAGTGCCTAAGACCCAATTTTTCAGCCCCTGTTCAACAGGGACATGTAATTAGAATTCTTGATCTAATATCTCACAGCAGGGCCCGTTTCTGCGCCCACCAAGATTAACTGTGAGGAATTACAGTGTTGTGGCACCAACACCACCACCACCACCAAAGGCCCAATTTTTCAGCACCTGTTCAACAGGGGCATGTGATTACAATTCTTGATTAAATATTTCACAGCAGGGCACGTTTCTGCGCCCACCAAGATTAACTGTGAGGACTTATGCCCCGTACACACGGTAGGACATTGATCGGACATTCCGACAACAAAATCCTAGGATTTTTTCCGACGGATGTTGGCTCAAACTTGTTTTGCGTACACACGGTTGCACAAAGTTTTCGGAATTTCCGATCACCAAGAACGCGGTCACGTCAAACACGTACGACGAGACTAGAAAAGGCCAGTTCAGAACCAAGCGTGGCACCCTTTGGGCTCCTTTTGCTAATCTCGTGTTAGTAAAAGTTTGGTGAGAGACGATTCACGCTTTTTCAGACTTGTGGCTTTCAGATCGTTTTCTGCGGTTTAGTTTGTGCTTGTGGGTTTGTATCTGCTCTTCAGTGTGTGCAAGCAAGCTACGCGTGACTTTCATTAGTCATTGTGTTCTTGTTTGTTCGTTGCTGTTTTTCAGGTCGCTCTTCACAGGCCTTGCTGTTCTTCAGTGCGTTCTGTTACTTCGTTCTGAGCAGCCGACCGTTTTCTAGCCATGTTGCGTATACGTACTCCTCGTAGAGTTCGTGCTGTGCGGGGGCTTGGTGTTGGGGTCCTGACCTTGACACAAGTCCAGTCCATGAACAGGATGGGGAGGAGTTCAAGGACCAAGAATTGGTTGCTTCAGCGTGACCAGTTCTGTCATATGCCTTTGCTCCATGAGATCGGTGAGAATAATCATGATGATTTCAGGAACTTTCTCCGGATGACGGACCCCGTATTTCACCGTTTGTTGGCTTCGCTGACCCCCTATATCAGCAGGCAGGATACCTGCATGAGGCAAGCCATCACTCCGGAGCAGAGGTTAGTCGCCACCCTGCGGTACTTGGCGAAGGGGAGAAGCCTGCAGGACCTCAAGTTCTCGACAGGCATCTCCCCCCAGGCTCTGGGAATCATTATCCCAGAGACCTGTTCTGCCATCATTCAGGTCCTGCAGAAGGAGTATATTAAGGTAAGATGTATCCTTGAATATTACATTTTATTGTATTTAATGTTTGATAAAGTATTGTATTTCTTTCCTCATTCCCTAATTACCATGATTGTAATATGCTGTGAATGTCCCCTTTGTCCTCATTCATGCTGGATTTTTATGTAATAATTATGTTGTCCTTCATACATATTTGCCTTCATTTAGCTCCCCAGCATGGTCTCCTGGCCCTATATTCACCTCATGTAGTCACTTAACAATGTATTTTTTCAGCTCCATAGTAGTGCTTTAACCCAAACACCCCCTAAAATGTTATTAAAATTGATTTGTGTTTTAAATTCAGGCACAGTGCCAGAGGCTTTTTTTGTTGGTGTCCCCAAATCATTTTTAACCCTCCCTTCCCCCAACTGCTAAGTCAGCTGATACCAATTCTCTATCTATCCTCAATCATCTATCTGCTGACTTTGCCAAACCCATACACACTATACCCATCTCTTTTGTGGTTAGATGTATGAATGGATTCCCCAAAGCATGTAGTGCAAGGGCCTGCCTGAATACTTTAAAATGGTACTGTTTAAGGTTTTTGTATTCTATTATTATCTTGATAGGTAATAGCAGAATGTCCAAATATGCCAAAATGTGTACAGTGTGTATTTATATCTTTGTATTATGACACTTCTTACCTGTCCAGTGGGCTGCCAATAGTGTAACTAAGGAGGGGCTGTTCAAAGTAATACACATTATTAAGGCATTCATCTCTCAATGAAGTGTAGAGGGTTACCTGTCCAAGAGCCCCCCCTATAATGTTAGAAATGGCCCAGGAGAGGGGGGAGGGGGAATATGATAGGTGTACCTTTTACTTTGGTGTTGTAAAATTCCCCTTAATAAATGTTATCTTGATGTTGCCCAAGAATGTTTGTGTCTAATCTGCTTTCCATGTTTTAATGTGCAAAAAGACTAATTGGCAGACTGTGGCCTCCCACTTTGCCCAGCGATGGGACTTTCCTAACTGTGGAGGGGCAATTGATGGGAAACACGTCCACATTGTCCCACCACCCAACTCGGGGTCATACTATTATAATTATAAGGGGTTCAATAGTATTGTGATGTTGGCGGTGGTGTCGGATAATTATGAGTTCCTGTATGTGGACGTGGGGAAGAATGGCCGTATGTCCGATGGTGCAGTCATCGCACAGACGGAGTTCTACAGGCATCTCCAGAATGGCAGCTTGGACTTGCCACCTCCAGAAGACAATGTGGAAGGACTCCCATTCGTCTTCGTTGCGGATGAAGCTTTTGCACTGGGGGACCATTTTATGCGGCCATTCCCTATGAGGACCCTCACCCTGGACCAGAGGGTTTTTAATTACCGGCTGGCCAGAGCCAGAAGAGTGGTGGAGAACACATTTGGAATCATGGCTAGCCGGTTCCGCCTATTTCTTACACCCATCCATATGGCGGAGTATAAACTGAATCATATAATCCTGGCATGCTGTGTTCTACATAACTTTTTACGGCAACATTCTGCCAACTATGCTGGCTCAGTTGGGCCTGAGGCCGCAATTATAAATGAAACAACCCTGACGGCACTTGAAAGTGGCCGTCCTGGCTTGCCCTCCCTGAGTGCCGTGATGTCCGGCTAAGATACCTTGAGTTCTTTGAGGGTAGTGGGGCCATCAATATGCCAGACAATTTGTGAAACCTTGATCAAATAAAAAAAATTAAGCAAATCTTTGGTGACATTTACTGCTTGTGTTTGTTTTAGCTGACCCTGACAGAAATGTGGTGAGTCCAGAAAATGGCGTGATTGAGTAACCTTACAAAGCACTGTTGGATGGCATTTACTAAAGGCAAAGACACTTTGCACTACAAGTGCACTTGGAACTGCACTGAAACTGCACTTGTAGTGCAAAGTGGATTTCCCCTTAAGGAAATAACCCCCATTGTCACAGAAAGCAGCAATTAGAGCACCACAAAAGTGTTGGAGCGTTGAGACAATAATCCACACATTCTTGATTAACAATCTTTTTAATACCTGCACAATCACATGTGCATTTAGAAAAGGTTTTTAAAACAAACCAACATGTTTGTTGTATAACAATTTTTGGGTTCACATTAGAAAAAGTAGAAATGTCCATTTAAGATAAAACAGGCATGTTTCAAAACAACAAGAAAGACACAAATCTTGAACTTACAAAGTTCACATTTGGTAGAACTTGAAGGCAATATCAGACATGAAACATATAAACATATTTAGAAACTGTGTTTGATATTGCGTTCAGATGGGGTGAAGTCACCCCAGCAAAAGCCAAATTTTGAAGAAGCACACCAATTTACGAATGTCAACATGTGCTAGCTGCCATCAAAGGGGATCAAGGGATGTGTTTTGGGGGAGCAACCCCTTCCTCTCAGCTACTTTATTATTAAGGAAGGGGTTGCACCCCCAAAAGCCGTCCATTGATCTCCCGTGATGGCAGATAGCACATGTTGACACGCTGTGTGCCTCTTGAAAATTTGGCTTTTCTAAAAATCGCTAAAACATTTTTAACATTGTAGCACACCAAAAAACAAAGGTATTTGGAGGGCTTTTAAACTCTCCCCAAAACATCAATGAGGTTCTTATTTTTTTTAATAACATCATTGATGTTTTTCTTGAGGTTTTCCAATGCTATATTACACCTCATGATCTCCCCGATCAGGATCTGTGCACTTTCCGAGGTGAAATGCCCTGGATCCACAACATCACGATCACCTAAAAAGAGAGAAACCAAAAAAAAAACATGTATTATAAATATGCCGGCATCCATCTCTTGCTGAGCCTGTGGTGGCAGACACTCACCTGTTGTGGTGACTAGTTCCACCACGTCTTCTTCCTCCTCCTGCTCTTCTTGTGTTTGTGGTATTTCTCCTTCTTCCAGAGGTGGGGGGTCTCTGGTCTCCTCGGATGAGGGGTGTCCTCCGAGTCTTTTCTCCCCTATGTAAAACAAAAATGGTATACTTAGCACACAGATATTTGATGGCAGAACTATAAAGATGAAACTATGCTTGGAAGTGGGGTACAATTGTCTATTTTGGCAAAGTTCCAAGATGTAGAATTTTGAGTGTCCTTTGTCAAGCTTCAATACTTTACCTGTTTTGTACAAGCTTCACAGATGGAGACCCCCCTATAGTATACACTGGAGCACCTGTGTGGGCCCCCTAATAAAAAGGGCGTTCTTGTGTCCCACATTAGTGCTACAGCGTCCAGATGTGAAAACTGCTGCTGAGTGTCCTCTCCTTACACAGAATCTAGTTTGCATTTCATTCTAGTAAAACACCCATCTACACAACCCTATTTTTTTTATACAAGTAGGCCCTAAAAAATGTGGGCAAATGCATATGGCCAAAACAATGGTGTTTTATAGGCCGATAGAAAAATGTTTGATATGAACGAATAATGTGCCCATGAACATGAAAGTTGCCATTTTAAACTGTACAACACTTAAGAAAAGCACATGGAGCAGCACGAACGTAATAAAGACAAAAAGAATAGGAACACAGCACAACTACTTACCTTTTTGCAGCACTCTCCGGATCTTTCTGTACTGCTCGTGTTCTCATAATTTCAGGTCCGACCACTGCTTCCTGAGCTGATCTTTCGATCGTCGTACCCCGAAATTCCGGTGCAGACTTTTGACCACTTTCGCCATGATCTTGGCCTTTCTGACATTGGGGTTGGGGTAAGGTCCATACTTCCCATCATAGTCGGCCTTCTTCAGGATGTCCACCATCTCCAACATCTCACCAAAGGACATATTTGAGGCCTTAAATCTTCTCCTCCTTGATCCAGACATTTCCGGATCTGGGCTTTCCTCCTCCTCGTTGCTATAATTAGCACGCATCTGCTGTGTCTCCGCCATGTGCTCTTCCCCACTGCGCCGAACGAAAAGGGGTGGGGAATAGACTAGAAAGAACGTCAGGGGTGGGCGGAGTTACACGCATGCGCAGTGTGTATAAAGCGTAACACGCGTGCGTAGTACGTACGATCTATGAGCGGAGGAAGGAGTATCGGAAGCGCCGATCGTGATAACGAAGGTAAGAGACAAACTTGGGCATATACTGCTTCTAGATTGAGGCCTATATTGTAACAAGATTAGGAGAGTTTTGCCTGACATTAGGGTTTGTCTTGTGTTGTGTCTTGCAGTGAAAATGGATATCTTGAAAGATACCGACTTTATGGCAATCTTCATAGATATGTTCAGGGAGCTGCCTTGTCTATGGGAGATAAACCACCCACATTATAAGAACCAAACAAAGAGGAAGGCAGCGCTGGATCAATTGCTGGAATTTGTGAAGCAGGTGATCCCCACGGCAGACATCACCTATTTGAAGATCCTAATTGGTGGCCTGAGGAGCACATATCTAAGGGAGCACAAGAAGGTCCAGGATTCCCAGAGATCCGGAGCAGCAGATGACATCTATGTAACCAGGATGTGGTACTATGACAGGCTGCATTTTCTGGCAGGTCAGACTGAACCCAGGTCATCACTCTCCAGTCTTCCTTCCATGCTTCCTTCCCCCCCAGCTGAGGCTTCTGATGCCCAACCTGGGCCTTCCAGGCAGCAACATGTGGAGGAGCCCAGATTGAGCCAGGTATAGCATTTCTCTAAATATTTCTGCTTGTCCAATCGATGTTAACTAGATGTTAGTTTGGAGTACTAATTTATAATTGTGATTGTTGATGCAAAAACTAAAACCATGTCCCTTTTTCATACACAGGCAAGTCTCAGCCAGGAGGTGGCCGGGCCGAGCAGGCTGCCTGATATCCAGGTCCCTCCCCTACACCTGCAAAGAGAAAGTGGGAGGAAGAGGAGTACCCTGGAGGAGGCTGCCATAGGCCTCTTTTGGAAGGCTACAGAGGCCCTGAGAACCCCCCACACTGTGGAGGAGGACTTTGCTGGCATAATTGCCTGCAAAATGCAGCGGATGGAGGAGGGCCAACGACTACTGTGTGAGTCATTAATTTTGGAAGCTCTCAATAAGGGGTTGAGGGGCCAAATAACATCTGCTACCCACATTTGTGACCTCACACATGGTCCTCCTCCAGGTCCTACTCCTCTTCCTCCTCCTCCTCCTTCTCCAGGTCCTACTAGTCCTCCTCCTCCTCCAGGTCCTACTCCTCCTCCTGCCACATCTCCAACAGCAGAGCCACAGCCAGGAAGGAAGCGTGGAAAGAAAACCAGAAAGTGATGACCCTGGGTCCAGTCTGGTCTGGCAAAAGATGCAGCCTCTTGTAGTACCACAGCCTGGGGACACAGATGTCATCTGCTGCTTTCTTGACCTCTGAGACTTCTGGACCAGACTGCACTCCCTTACATATGGACTCCTCAGGCCACCAATTTTGATGTTAAATAATTGATGTCTGCCCTGGGGGTCCAAGGCTTCGCCAGTTTCTGCTGTTTCTCCAGCGTTGCCTCCCTCTTTGTATGGTTCTGAGCCCTTAATAAAGGAATTGTTGTTTCATTTATACTTGCCTATGTGTTTTTTTCTTCAAAAAGGACAGTTTGTTTGTGAGGATTCAGGTACATTTCTAAAGTACAATGTGAAATTAACAAGGGACACCAACACCAAACAATCTCCTTGAGATTAAATAATACAAGATAATAATGGTTTTGTGGTAACTTGACACACAAAACACACACAAAAATATTCTGGAGTAAAACTAAAAATAAAATAAAACAATGATCAGCCTAGAAAAAAAATACAAACCTAAAAAAAAAAAAAAAAATTCTGCCTTTAAAAAAATAAAATAAATAAAACAACCCAAAAATAATTTTGCCAGATGTGACAAATCAAAATATATTGAGGGAATCCCGATAAATAATAAAGAAAGAAGTTTGTGAGAAGTCTGTGTGAATATGAGCAGCAAAACTACTTCATTCTTCTCACATTATAAAGAAGAAGAGAGTGCGCTGTATTAAACCATTTTTAACATTGCACCGTGACGAAAGTGTTGTATCCATTGCGAACGCTAATTTTACCAGACCGAGCTTTTCCGTCTCAGAATTTCTTCTAAGCATGCGTGGCACTTTGTGCGTTGGAACTGGCCACAGTTGACGCAATTGGATTTTGTTGTTGGAAAATTTTACAGCCTGCTCTCAAACTTTTTGTGTCGGAAAATCCGATGGAAAATGTCCGATGGAGCCCACACACGGTCGGAATTTCCAACAACACGCTCCGATCGAACATTTTCCATCGGAAAATCCGACCGTGTGTACGGGGCATAACAGTGTTGTGGCACCAGCACCAACACCACCACCAAAGGCCCAATTTTTCAGCCCCTGTTCAACAAGGGCATGTAATTACAATTCTTGATCTAATATTTCACAGCAGGGCCCATTCCAGCGCCCACCAAGAGTAACTGTGAGGACTTACAGTGTTGTGGCACCAGCACCACCACCACCATCACCAAAGGCCCAATTTTTCTGGCCCTGTTCAACAGGGGCATGTAATTACAATTCTTGATCTAATATTTCACAGCAGGGCCCTGTGAGGGCTTACAGTGTTGAGGCCAAAACAACACCTAAATTTCTGCTGAGTATATAGGGCAGGCCCCTACTTTCAAACATCCAACTTACAAATGACTCCTACTTGCAAACGGAAGGAGACAACAGGAAGTGAAATGAAATCTACCCCTTAGGAAGGGAAATTCTCTCCTGTAAGAGTTAATATGGGAAAAACTTTTCTTCTTTCCACTGATGCTTTATCACCAATCCTTGTTTCACTAAAAACCCCAAATTTTCAAAAAACATTTGTCATTGGGACAAAAAGTGAGGTGAAATCTTCTGAAGAGAAGCACAGACAGCAAAACAAATGTCACAGGGGTGATAGCCCTTCCCTATGTTTTCCAAAAAGCTTAAAAACTGATTTTTTGGCTGGAGCTACACTTTAAAAATGTACCAGTTCAAAATTACAAACAGATTCTGCTTAAAAACAAACCTACAGTCCCTGTCTTGTTTGCACCACCTGTATACTGCTGTTCAGAGTATATAGGGCCTGGGGCCCCACGCCTTTCCTTTTTTTAATTTGGGTGCGGGGTTCCCCTTAATTAGGGATGAGCCGAACACCCCCCTGTTCGTTTCGCACCAGAACATGCGAACAGGAAAAAAGTTCGCTCGAACACGCGAACACCGTTAAAGTCTATGGGACACGAACATGAATAATCAAAAGTGCTAATTTTAAAGGCTTATATGCAAGTTATTGTCATAAAAAGTGTTTGGGGACCCGGGTCCTGCCCCAGGGGACATGGATCAATGCAAAAAAAAGTTTTAAAAACGGCCGTTTTTTCAGGAGCAGTGATTTTAATAATGCTTAAAGTCAAACAATAAAAGTGTAATATCCCTTTAAATTTCGTACCTGGGGGGTGTCTATAGTATGCCTGTAAAGGGGCGCATGTTTCCCGTGTTTAGAACAGTCTGACAGCAAAATGACATTTCGAAGGAAAAATTACATTTAAAACTACCCGCGGCTATTGCATTGCCGACAATACACATAGAAGTTCATTGATAAAAATGGCATGGGAATTCAACACAGGGAAACCCCGAACCAAAATTAAAAAAAAAAATGATGTGGGAGTCCCCCTAAATTCCATACCAGGTCCTTCAGGTCAGGTATGGATATTAAGGGGAACCCCGGCCAAAATTTAAAAAAAAAATGACATGGGGTTCCCCCTAAATTCCATACCAGACCCTTCAGGTTTGGTATGGATTTTAAGGGGAACTCCGCGCCAAAAAAAAAAAAAACGGCGTGAGGTCCCCCCAAAAATCCATACCAGACCCTTATCCGAGCACGCAACCTGGCAGGCCGCAGGAAAAGAGGGGGGACGAGAGTGCGCCCCCCTCCTGAACCGTACCAGGCCACATGCCCTCAACATTGGGAGGGTGCTTTGGGGTAGCCCCCCAAAACACCTTGTCCCCATGTTGATGAGGACAAGGGCCTCATCCCCACAACCCTGGCCGGTGGTTGTGGGGGTCTGCGGGCGGGGGGCTTATCGGAATCTGGAAGCAAGGGAACAAGGGAACCCCCCTGTGTGAAATGGTAAGGGGGTACTTACCCCTACCATTTCACTAAAAAACTGTCAAAAATGTAAAAATGACAAGAGACAGTTTTTGACAATTGCTTTATTTAAATGCTTCTTCTTTCTTCTATCTTCCTTCATCTTCTTCTGGTTCTTCTGGCTCCTCTGGTTCTTCCTCCGGCGTTCTCGTCCAGCATCTCCTCCGCGGCGTCTTCTATCTTCTTCTCCTCGAAGGAAGAAGTGAAGAGGATGAAGAAGAAAGTGAAGAGAAGAACGGGAGCCTTCCCCCATGCCATGGGTGCGGAGCGGCCCGAGGAGAAGAAGATAGAAGACGCCGCGGAGGAGATGCTGGACGAGAACGCCGGAGGAAGAACCAGAAGAGCCAGAAGAACCAGAAGAAGATGAAGGAAGATAGAAGAAAGAAGAAGCATTTAAATAAAGGAATTGTCAAAAACTGTCTCTTGTAATTTTTAACATTTTTGACAGTTTTTTAGTGAAATGGTAGGGGTAAGTACCCCCTTACCATTTTACACAGGGGGGGGCCTGGATCTGGGGGTTCCCTATTTAAAGGGGGCTTCCAGATTCTGACAAGCCCCCCCGCCCTTAGACCCCCACAACCACCGGCCAGGGTTGTGGGGATGAGGCCCTTGTCCTCATCAACATGGGGATAAGGTGTTTTGGGGGCTACTCCAAAGCACCCTCCCAATGTTGAGGGCATGTGGCCTTGTACGGTTCAGGAGGGGGGGGCTGCACTCTCGTCCCCCCCTCTTTTCCTGCGGCCTGCCAGGTTGCGTGCTCGGATAAGGGTCTGGTATGGATTTTTTGGGGGACCACCCCACGCCGTTTTTTTTTTTTTTTTGGCACGGGGTTCCCCTTAAAATCCATACCAGACCTGAAGGGTCTGGTATGGAATTTAGGGGGAACCCCACGTCATTTTTTTAAAAAATTTTGGCCGGGGTTCCCCTTAATATCCATACCAGACCTGAAGGGCCTGGTATGGAATTTAGGGGGACTCCCACGTCATTTTTCTTTTAAATTTTGGTTCGGGGTTTCCCTGTGTTGAATTCCCATGCCGTTTTTATCAATGAACTTCTATGTGTATTGTCGGCAATGCAATAGCCGCGGGTAGTTTTAAATGTAATTTTTCCTTCGAAATGTCATTTTGCTGTCAGACTGTTCTAAACACGGGAAACATGCGCCCCTTTACAGGCATACTATAGACACCCCCCAGGTACGAAATTTATAGGGATATTATACTTTTATTGTTTGACTTTAAGCATTATTAAAATCACTGCTCCTGAAAAAACGTCAGTTTTTAAAACTTTTTTTTGCATTGATCCATGTCCCATGGGGCAGGACCCGGGTCCCCAAACACTTTTTATGACAATAACTTGCATATAAGCCTTTAAAATTAGCACTTTTGATTTCTCCCATAGACTTTTAAAGGGTGTTCTGCGGCATTCGAATTTGCCGCGAACACCCCAAATTGTTCGCTGTTCGGCGAACTTGTGAACAGCCAATGTTCGAGTCGAACATGAGTTTGACTCAAACTCGAAGCTCATCCCTACCCTTAATATCCATACAGGACCCAAAGGGCCTGGTAATCGACTGGAGGGTACCCATGCCATTTGTCTTACTGATTTTCATCTATATTGCCAGGACCCGACATTACAATAAAGCCGCAAGCAGTTTTAAATTACTTTTTTTCCTTTAAAAATGTCATTTTGTGCAGGGACTGTTCTAAGCACGGGAAACACGCGCCACTTTAGAGGCATACTATAGACACCCCCCAGGTACGATATTTAAAGGAATATTTCACTTTTTTTTTACTTTAAGCATCATTAAAATCACTTCTCTCAAAAAATTGGCCCTTTTTAAAAGTTTTTTTTGCATTGATACATGTCCCCTGGGGCAGGACCCGGGTCCCCAAACCCTTTTTAGGACAATACCATGCAAACTAGCCTTTAAAATTAGCACTTTTGATTTTGAACGTTCGAGACCCATAGACGTCAATGGGGTTCTAACGTTCGTGCGAATTTTCAGTCCGTTCACAGGTTCTTGTGTGAACCGAACCGGGGGGTGTTCGGCTCATCCCTAATGGCCAGTAATAAGACACAGGCAGCATGTTATCAATGTAGTTCATGTAGACAGGGCCGGGCTGTAAATAGTGATAAGCTCAGGCATGTTTAGACTTTATTATCGAAACCCAGATGTGTAAACCAACCATGAAGCTGTAATTCATACAGGCCAATCATTTGCATCTGAGGCATTCCCTGCCTTGAAGCCTCACATATACAGTGGCTGAAGGGTGAGGAAAGCCCAGGTTACTTATGATTGGTCCAGTAGAGTGACAACTGCCTGGATGGCTCACTCAGATGGGTCTGGACTAGGATCTAAACATGCTTGAGTTCATCCCTAGCTGTAAAGAGGCTGCAGGGCATAGCAGATTTAAAACATTTGTTACCTCAACACTTCATATTCCTGATATGTGTCTGCTGTACCATGTACTTGTGTGAGAACTTATCCTGTTATCTTTGTATTGATTCCTTTGTGTGAAATCCCTGGTGTTCCTGCTAGTCTCCTTGCTTTCCTATTAAAAACTGACCACGTTAAGCAGGAGAGCACACCGCGGTCAGTTCTCCAGTTATGCTGGAAACTCAGTGTACTCTCCTCCGACGATCAAACTTGTCCTGACATGCCCCCCACTGCACAACCATTCACTGGGAAGCTCAGTCTGCTGCTAATTTTCCTCCCTCTAGTTCTTATGCAGCTGAGAACAGAAGGAATGTGATCACTTATTAAAAAGGTATTTATAATGTTTTTTCTTTTTTCTTTTTACAAAGGTGTTTTGCCTTACATTTCCATTTTAAACTGAATGGGTTTTTTTACAAAGTGATTGTTTACAATCACTTTAAAATGTAAAAAAGGATACAAAAAAGGTGATAACCCTTTTCTCCCCCCAACTCCCATTCTCCAAGATACTCAGCATTTTACTACCTACAGGACATTCAAGAAAGACCTGCTGATGCCTACATGCCCTATATTATTCTCTCCCTATGCAATTTATCTTTAACACTCCCTATGCATTCTTTTTCATAGCTAAAGCACGTTGTCAATATGGCTGCTGGGAACTTTTTTCAAATATTTTTATTATTTAAAGTTGGAATCATGACAACAGAACCAGCCAAGGATTACAACGCACAAGAGCGATTGCTCACAGTATAAGACCAATTATCAAATATGTTTAACTGGGAACATGAGATATACACATACAAGAAAGGGTAACATCATGATAAACCAATGAAAAAGTAACATGGTAGGTCAGGCAGTTTGGCCCGAAGTTTAAGGAAGCCAATATCTAGGAATGATGTCAGACCTTGTCTGGTATATTTATTGTAGTTCCCATAGTACAGTTGAGGTGAGCCAAAAATAGCAGCTGTAATCTTGTTTATTTTATTGTTTTATTGTCATGCCATGTCATGTTATGTTCATTTTTATACGTATGAAGACAAGGTGGCTAAGGTCACAATAAAGTTAACAAATATTTGGACCAAACATTGGATGAAAGTGACAGCTTCTGGTTATCAATGATTTCTAAGGAAGCAGCAGTCACTGCATCCTCACCAACAACTGATGTCCCCTGGCCCATTCACTTACAAGGCCAGCATTCACTGGCCATATTTGCACAATGATATCACCACTATTCTAACTGTCAAGGGTGGTTAAAGACAAAAAACAAAAAATGCAGCGCTGTGTGATACTGAACCTTACAAATGCATAGATAGTGCCATAAACAATGAAAATCAATATTGCTAAAAAATGTAACTATGAACATAAAAAAAAATATTGTGTAACAAGCAAGCTCACAGTGAAAGAAATTTAGTATTATTCCTTAATATCAAGTGTCCATAAAAAGAGAGTTTTTTTCTCCCAATTTTGATCAATCCACAGAGACAAAAGTGCAAATTGGGGTATAATATGTATTACTGTCCAAAAAGTGACTCTAGTAATGATAATCTTGATCAGAAGAGGGTGACTTCACACACGGGCTTCCCCCTGTGTGAATGCGCTCACCTCCAACAGTGTGACCGCACACTTAAGTTTGGGCACCTCCAACAGCGGTCACACTGTTGTAGGTGAGCGCATTCACACGGGGGGGGGGGGGGGAGCATGTGTGTGAAGTCACCCTCTTCTGATCAGGTTTATCATCACTTTTTGGATAGTAATATGTATAATACCCCAATTTGCAATTTTGTCTCTGTGGATTGATGAAAATTGGGAGAAAAAAATCTATTTTTTTTTGACACTTGATATTAAGGAATAATACTAAATTTCTTTCACTGTGAGTTTGCTTGTTACACAAAATTTTTTTTTCTATGTACATAGTTAAATTTTTTAGCAATATTGATTTGCATTGTTTATGGCACTATCTATGCATTTGTAAGGTTCAGTATCACACAGCGCTGCATTTTTTGTTTTTTGTCTTTAACAACCCTTGACAGTTAGTATAGTGGTGATATCATTGTGCAAATATGGCCAGTGAATGCTGGCCTTGTAAGTGAATGGGCCAGGGGACATCAGTTTTTTTTTGTTTTTTTGTTTTTTGTATATATGTTTTCACAGATTATGGGATTGCGATCAACGCTTAGCAGCTGTGAATTTGCACTTTGTTTCACAGGAGTTGTTATACCACACCTGACACTAGGTTGTAACCTCAGGTTACTTTATACCTGACGCTGATTGCAGTCTCAGGTTGCTCTAGAGCAACTTGCAAAATGTATATATTTTTATATTTTGTTAAAGAAGCAGCAGCTTCCTGCAGCTGGCATGTGTTTAACGATAACTGATGTCACCCAGCCCATTTACTTACATGACTAAGAATCACCAGCCATGGAAGCAGATGGGCGGGACAATAAAGCTTTACATCTGGCTCCCAGGATCCAACTGCAGCCTCAGAATAAACCAGGATCAAATAATATGTGCCAGTGCAAAACTAAAAGGAATGTTCACAAATTCTAGAAGTTCAGTAAATAAAATACATTTTCTTTAAATATAAAATTTAAATATAGTGCCTGGGGGGTCCCCTTAGTCTCCCTGTGAAGTTGTGCATCTGTACCAGGTATAGAACCTGCTGCAGCAAAACTGACATTTATAAAAAAAAATGACATTAAAATTTCCATCAATACAATAGCATTGTCTGCAATACAAATAAAAAAATGGCGTGGGAACCCCATGCCAAAATCCATACCAGACCCTTATCCAAGCATGCAGCCCGGCAGGTCAGACAAGCGAATGCCCCCCTCCTAAACCATACCAGGCCACATGCCCTCAACATGGGGGGCTGGTTTGTCCCCATGTTGATGGGGACAAGGCCCTCTTCCTGACAAACATCAACAAAATACTACTTGTACTTAATACACAGTTGGACCAGGTCATACCTATAATGCAAGCAAGGGCGCCCTGCCTCCAATATGATTGGAAGGACTGGATAAAATATCAGAAATATTAGTGAAGTTTGTCCACTATCCACCAGGGGCACTGGGACCCACACTGGGCCTCCTGTAGAGGGGGGAGTGGGGAGCCAGCAAAGCTATAAAATAAATAAACATTTATAATAAATCATACGTTACTGGGCTGCATATAATCTAGTAGGATATTATTATGTATATTACTTACTTAGTGTGCTCAGGGTCGGTGCTACCACTAGGCAAACTAGGCAGCCGCCTAGGGTGCCCTGCTGCCTAGGGCACCCAGCCTACTCTCTTCTCTCTCGCA
The DNA here is from genome assembly GCA_037952835.1 of Lithobates septentrionalis. Taxonomy (NCBI): domain Eukaryota; kingdom Metazoa; phylum Chordata; class Amphibia; order Anura; family Ranidae; genus Lithobates; species Lithobates septentrionalis. Next base: position 2,492,961 of record JBBDGP010000111.1, on the reverse strand, counting down.
GAAAGCAACTCTCAGCATCAGCAGGCAGCTGCCACTTTTTTCACACATAGGGGAAGAGTTACTAAAACTGGAGCACTCAGAATCTAGTGCAGCTCTGCATGGTAGCCAATCAGCTTCTAACTTCAGCTTGTTCAAATAAGCTTTGACAATAAAACCTGGAAGCTGATTGGTTTATATGCAGAGCTGCACCAGATTTTGCACCATGCTATTTTAGTAAATAACCCCCATAGTGTCAGAGGCACAGCGACGGCAGAGGACTGTGTCTGTTTCCAGACTTCCGAATGAATGGAAGAAAGCAAACATTCTTTGATGGGCGCTGGTAGGTTGCATTGATGGATGCTGGTGAGGCTGCAGTGATGGGCCCTGGTGGGCTGCATTAGATGGACGCTTCATTAAAGACATGGGGTATACATGGACAGAGCAAAGGGGGTGGAGTTGCGGGTGGAGCCAAGAGGGCCGCAAAATTAGGTTTCGCCTAGGGTGTCAAAAATCCTTGCACCAGCCCTAAGTGTGCTGATAGTGTGCAGAGCTTATTTAACTCCCTCTAAATGGTCCGCCCATCTCCTACTATCACAGGCAACTTGGAGCTGGAGGAGCATCCAAGGGGGTGTGGACGCCCCACCATAGGGAGGGATTGAGTGGATGCCCATACACATAAAAGATCATCCAATAACTGGAGATCCCCATTTTCTGAATACGCCCAGAGGGAGGGGTGAAATGCATAAGGCAGGGTTTACTGGTGATGTCACACATGACCTGAGGGGAGCACACCGACTTAGTTTCCATGGGACATACTGATCCATGCTTGTATAACTGTGCAAAAAAGTGAGTGCAATCTGTTTTTAATCACATGTAATAAAACACTATGGGAGCATTCCCTTGCTTATCTTATAAGACTCATTGAGACTATTTAGAGATTGGAGCCAATTGGAGACACAAAGCAAAAGGAGTGAAAGAGAGACCATCAGAGGAAAAACACAAACAACTGGCTACTTAAAAATAAAATTATAGTGCATTAATTTCACATCTATTTGGTGAGTAGGGACACAAGAGGGGAGCACGGAGTGTGTTCACGTATGCACAGGAGTGATTAAACTCAGCACAAGAGACTGCACTTGAAGTCACATTGGGTAATAGTTTGAATGGACTGAATGAAAGAGATTTATTGGATATATATGCATTGAAATAGCAATTTTTAAACAATATTGAAAAGGGGGAGAACTGTTCATGACATTTTGCACTATTTGTATTGTTTTAATAGCACACAATTGCATATAGGCATTATTGCACTGGAGAATAAGGGGGAGCACTGCAAACCTTTAGATACTAGTTTATAACAATCTTGTTTAACAGCAGCACACCCAACACATTTTGGAGGTTATTCACAACACAGAGGGGCAGCACTGGCTTTTTTAGTTACACACAGTTCTGTGTTGTGCCTTTTTGTTCCCTATTTTTGTACGCATTCAGTTTTAGTCACCAGGCCTCAGGAAAGATGTGCTGGAACTCGAGTGAGTCTAGCAAAGGGCAACAAACCTAATTAGAGGTTTGTAGGATCTGAGTTATGAGGAACGGCTACAAACATTAAACTTATTCTGCCTGGAGAAGAAACGCTTAAGAATAGGTATGATAGCAATATACAAATATCAAAATGATGATTCCAGCAAAGATGGGGAAACTGTTCAGGCTCAGGTCCCTCAAGAAGACACATGACGACTAAATGAAGTTGGATGAGAAGCAGTTTAACCTTTTTTTTGTTTACTTTTAGAGTGGTAAGGATGTGGAACTCCCTTCCACAATTGGTGGCTTTCAGCTGGAAGTGTTCTCATTTTAAAAACATTTGGATAGGCATCTTATTGAACATAATATACAGGGATTTGGGAAGTGGTAAACACATAAATACACACACCCACACAGGTTGAACCGAATGGACTGGTGTCTTTATTCAACCTTACCAACTATGTAACTATATGTAAGTACAGTCAGGTCCATAAATATTGGGACATTGACACAATTCTATTCTTTTTGGCTCTATACACCACCACAATGGATTTAAAACGAAACGAACAAGATGTGACTTAACTGCAGACCTTCAGCTTTAATTTGAGGGTATTTACATCCAAATCAGGTGAACGGTGTAGGAATTACAACAGTTTGTATATATGTCTCCCACTTTTTAAGGGACCAAAAGTATCGGGACAGATTAACAATCATCCATCAAACTTTCACTTTTTAATACTTGGTTGCAAATCCTTTGCAGTCAATTACAGTCTAAAATCCGGAACACATAGACATCACCAGACGCTGGGTTTCATCACTGGTGATGCTCTGCCAGGCCTCTACTGCAACTGTCTTCAGTTCCTGTTTGTTCTTGGGGCATTTTCCCTTCAGTTTTGTCTTCAGCAAGTAAAATGCATACTCAGTCGGATTCAGGTCAGGTGATTGACTTGGCCATTGCATAACATTCCACTTCTTTTCCTTAAAAAACTCTTTGGTTGCTTTCGCAGTATGCTTTGGGTCATTGTCCACTTGCACTGTGAAGCACAGTCCAATGAGTTCTGAAGCATTTTGCTGAATATGAGCAGATAATATTGCCCAAAACACTTCCGAATTCAACCTGCTGCTTTTGTCAGCAGTCACATCATCAATAAATACAAGAGAACCAGTTCCATTGGCAGCCATACATGCCCACACCATGACACTACCACCACCATGCTTCACTGATGAGGTGGTATGCTTTGGATCATGAGCAGTTCCTTTCCTTCTCCATATTCTTCTCTTCCCATCACTCTGGTATAAGTTGATCTTGGTCTCATCTGTCCATAGGATGTTGTTCCAAAACTGTGAAGGCTTTTTTAGATGTGGTTTGGCAAACTCTAATCTGGCCTTCCTGTTTTTGAGGCTCACCAATGGTTTACATCTTGTGTTGAACCCTCTGTAGTCACTCTGGTGAAGTCTTCTCTTGATTGTTGACTTTGACACACATACACCTACCTCCTGGAGAGTGTTCTTGATCTGGCCAACTGTTGTGAAGGGTGTTTTCTTCACCAGGGAAAGAATTCTTCGGTCATCCACCACAGTTGTTTTCCATGGTCTTCTGAGTCTTTTGGTGTTGCTGAGCTCACTGATGCATTCTTTCTTTTTAAGGATGTTCCAAACAGTTGATTTGGCCACACCTAATGTTTTTGCTATCTCTCTGATGGGTTTGTTTTGTTTTTTCAGCCTAATGACGGTTTGCTTCACTGATAGTGACAGCTCTTTGGGTCTCATATTGAGAGTTGACAGCAACAGATTCCAAATGCAAATAGCACACTTGAAATGAACTCTGGACCTTTTATCTGCTCCTTGTAGATGGGACTAATGAGGGAATAACACACACCTGGCCATGGAACAGCTGAGCAGCCAATTGTCCCATTACTTTTGGTTCCTTAAAAAGTGGGAGGCACATATACAAACGGTTGTAATTCCTACACCGTTCACCTGATTTGGATGTAAATACCCTCAAATTAAAGCTGAAAGTCTGCAGTTAAAGCACATCTTGTTTGTTTCATTTCAAATGCATTGTGGTGGTGTATAGAGCCGAAAAGATTAGAATTGTGTCAATGTCCCAATATTTATGGACCTGACTGTATGTAACAGCTTTGCCTATGCCTAGACATATTTGGACAATGTTGTCACCACTATCCCCACCCTTTCCTTTATATAGCTGATGACAGCCTGGAGTTGCTGGTTTTTGGTAGTGTTACTATTAAGGATTAGTCGTGTATAGGGATGAGCCGAACACCCCCCGGTTCGGTTCGCACCAGAACCTGCGAACGGACCGAAAGTTCGCACGAACGTTACAACCCCATTGACGTCTATGGGACTCGAACGTTCGAAATCAAAAGTGCTCATTTTAAAGGCTAATTTGCATGGTATTGTCCTAAAAAGGGTTTGGGGACCCGGGTCCTACCCCAGGGGACATGTATCAATGCAAAAAAAACTTTTAAAAACGGCCGTTTTTTCGGGAGCAGTGATTTTAATGATGCTTAAAGTAAAAAAAAAAAGTGAAATATTCCTTTAAATATCGTACCTGGGGGGTGTCTATAGTATGCCTGTAAAGTGACGCGTGTTTCCCGTGTTTAGAACAGTCCCTGCACCAAATGTCATTTTCAAAGGAAAAAATCTCATTTAAAACTGATTACGGGTTTAATGTAATGTCGGGTCATGGCAATATGGATGAAAATCAGTGAGACAAACGGCATGGGTACCCCCCAGTCCATTACCAGGCCCTTTGGGTCTTGTATGGATATTAAGGGGAACCCCGCACCCAAATTAAAATAAGGAAAGGTGTGGGGCCACCAGGCCCTATATACTCTGAACAGCAGTATACAGGCGGTGCAAACAAGACAGGGACTGTAGGTTTGTTGTTAAGTAGAATCTCTTTGTAATTTTGAACGGGTACATTTTTAACGTGTTTAGCTCCAGCCAAAAAATCTTTTTTAAGCTTTTTGGAAAACATAGGGTAGGGTTATCACCCCTGTGACATTTGTTTTGCTGTCTTTCCTCCTCTTCAGAAGATTTCACCTCACTTTTTGTCCCAATGAAAAATGTTTTTTGAAAATTTGGATTTTTTTGTGGAACAAGGATTGGAAAGCATCAGTGGAAAGGAGTATTTTTTTCCCATATTAACTCTTACAGGAGAGAATTTCCCTTCCTAGGGGTAGATTTCATCTCACTTCCTGTTGTCTCCTTCCGTTTGCAAGTAGGAGTCGTTTGTAAGTTAGATGTTTGAAAGTAGGGTCCTGCCCTATATACTCAGCAGAAATTTGGGCCTTAGGTGTTGCTGTGGCCACAACACTGTAAGCCCTCACAGGGCCCTGCTGTGAAATATTAGATCAAGAATTGTAATTACATGCCCCTGTTGAACAGGAGCTGAAAAATTGGGCCTTAGGCACTGGTGCTGGTGCCACAACACTGCAACCCCTCACAGACACTCTAGTTGGAACGCAGGAACGAGCCCTGCTGCAAAGTATTGCATCAAAAATTGTAATTACACACCCCTGTTAGACAGGGGCAGAAAAATTGGGCCTTAGGCACTGGTGCTGGTGCCACAACACTGCAACCCCTCACAGACACTCTATTTGGAATGCAGGAACGAGCCCTGCTGCAAAGTATTACATCAAAAATTGTAATTACACGCCCCTGTTAAACAGGGGCTGAAAAATTGTGCCTTAGGCACTGGTGGTGGCGCCCAGAACCAAAAATGTTCTTACAAGCTATCAGTGTGATGATTGAGGAGGAAGAGGATAATTACTCAGGGATAGTCACTCAGCATCAGCATAGGCAGTCTTTGAAGGGATCTGAGATTTCAAAAAAAATTATTCGGTTACATCAGCATCAGGTGCTTGGTAGCTGGTGGTGATCCAAGACTGATTCATTTTTATGAAGGTCAGTCGATCGACCGAGTCGGTGGACAGACGCACCCTGTGATCGGTTACCACGCCTCCAGCAGCACTGAATGTGCGTTCCGAAAGAACGCTGGATGCAGGACAGGCCAGTAGCTCAATTGCATACTGTGCAAGCTCTAGCCAGTGATCCATCCTCAAGACCCAGTAACCCAGAGGATTTTCGGTGGGAAAGGTGTCCAAGTCTGATCTTGCCCCTAGGTATTCCTGCACCATGTAAAACAGACGCTGGCGATGGTTGCTGGAACCGATCATACCTTGGGGCTGCGGACCAAAAAATTGTCTGAACGCATCGGTCAGACGGCCACCTTCTACACCGCTTCTTCTTTGACTGACCGAAGCCTCAGCAACACGTTGTCCAGAAACAGGAGTTTGTAACCTCCCAGTCTCTGGGAACACGTTGCACAGACCTTTCTGCAAAGCCTCCCGAAGATGTTTCATCCTCTGCTTTCTCTGCGATGGCAAGATAAGGTCCGCAACCTTACCCTTGTAACGTGGATCAAGGAGGGTTGCCAGCCAGTATTGGTCCTTCTCCTTGATACCACGAATACGAGGATCCTTACGCAGGCTTTGCAGGATCAGGGAGGCCATGCAGCGTAGGTTTGCTGAGGCATTCGGTCCGGAGTCCTCTGGGTCACTAAGGACGACAACGTCCGCAGCCACCTCCTCCCAGCCACGTACAAGTCCATGTGTTTCTTGGGACTGATCCCTTAAAGACTGCTGCTGATGCTGAGTGCCAGGCTCCACCTCCATACTGACACAATCTTCCTCCTCCTCCTCCTCTTCCTGTGTGATCGGCGGGCACGCTGGAACACTGTCTGGATAAAGGGGGCTTTGAGAGCTAAGGAAGTCCTCCTCTTCCTGCCTCTGTTCTGCCTCAAGTGCCCTGTCCATTATTCCACGCAGCGTGTGCTCCAACAGGTGGACAAGGGGGACAGTGTCACTGATGCATGCACTGTCACTGCTCACCATCCTCGTGGCCTCCTCAAATGGTGACAGGACAGTGCATGCATCCCTGATCATGGCCCACTGGCGTGGGGAAAAAAAAACAAGCTCCCCTGACCCTGTCCTGGTGCCATAGTCGCACAGGTACTCATTGATGGCCCTCTGCTGCGTGTGCAGCCGCTGCAGCATGGCCAACGTTGAGTTCCACCTGGTGGGCATGTCACAGATTAGGCGGTTCTTGGGCAGGTTAAACTCCTTTTGGAGGTCCGCCAGCCGAGCACTGGCATTATATGACCGGCGGAAATGCACACAGACTTTCCTGGCCTGCCTCAGGACATCCTGTAAGCCCGGGTACCTGCCCAAGAACTGCTGCACCACCAAGTTAAGGACGTGAGCCAAACAGGGCACATGGGTCATTTGTCCCTGTCGGAGGGCAGAGAGGAGGTTGGTGCCATTGTCGCAAACCACCATTCCTGCCTTAAGTTGGCGTGGCGTCAACCACCTCTGAACCTGCCCCTGCAGAGCTGACAGAACCTCTGCCCCAGTGTGGCTCCTGTCCCCCAAGCACACCAGCTCAAGCACCGCATGGCATCTTTTGGCCTACGTACTTGCGTAGCCCCTTGAACAACTACGGAGCACCGCTGGTTCCGAGGAAGAGGCCATGGAGGAAGAAGAAGAGGAGGGGGTGGAGGAGAGAGGTGTGTTACAATCATTAGCATTTTGGAGGCGTGGTGGCGGAACAACCTCCAACACTACTGCACCTTGTCCTGCATCCTTCCCAGCTGCCAGCAGAGTCATCCAATGCGCCGTGAAACTTAGGTAACGTCCCTGTCCATGCCTGCTGGACCATGAGTCAGCGGTAATATGCACCTTACTGCTGACCGCCCTGTCCAGCGAGGCATGGACATTGCCTTCCACATGCCGGTAGAGAGCCGGAATCGCCTTCCGTGAGAAAAAGTGGCGTTTGGGTACCTGCCACTGAGGAACCGCACATTCCACAAACTCACGGAAGGGGGCAGAGTCTACCAACTGAAAAGGCAGCAGTTGAAGTGCTAGCAATTTTGCCAAGCTAGCATTCAACCGCTGGGCATGTGGATGGCTGGGAGAAAACTTTTTTCGGCGGTGCAGCAGCTGGGGCAGGGAAATTTGCCTGGTACAATCTGACGTCGGTGTACCAAAAGCAGATTGCCCACAAGTACTTGGCTGTGACACACCTAATTCTACACCTTCATTACTCTCAGTGCAGGTCTCAGAGAGGACTGGAGGTCTAGTGGGGTTGGAAATCTCAGCTGATGAGGAGCAAGGAGAGGTCCTCTTTGTTCTTTGGTGTGGGTCTTTTAGATACGCTTGCCAACGAACTGCATGGCAGGTCAACATATGTCTGGTCAAGCATGTGGTACCCAAGCGGGAGATGTTTTGGCCACGTGAGATACGCTTGAGACATATGTTGCAAATAGCAGCGGTGCGATCTGATGCACTCGTCTCAAAAAAGGCCCACACCAAAGAACTTTTTGAATAACGCGCAGAGACTGCAGCACCCTGCACATGTGGGACTTTGGGGTGTGATGCAGTCAATGTGCTGCCCTTAGGCTGGCCCCTGGAGGGCATTCTGCCTCGTTGGTGATGTGCCGCCTCCTCCTCCTCCTCCTCTCTCCTATCAGGCACCCACGTTGAGTCAGTGACCTCATCATCCCCTCCCTCCTCATCACTGGAGCAAACCTGGCAGTATGCTGCAGCAGGGGGAGCATGACTGCCAGATTGCTGTCCTTCTTGGGCACCCCCTCTGTCCGTGCTCATGTTACTGCCTTCATCGAGCTCAGTATCATCATCAGAGCCTTCCAAACGCTGGGCATCCTCCTGGAGCATGTACCCAACACTGTGGTCAAACAGTTCGAGGGACTCCTCAGGAGGACATGGTGGAGCTAGGGAAGGAGTCACTGATGACATTGAGCCGAGGGAAGAGGCCGCTGCTTTGCCAGACAAAGCACCCTGGGCATGGGTGAGAGAGGATGAGGAGGATGAGGACGGCTTGGTCATCCACTCGACCAAGTCTTCCGCATGTTGCGGCTCAACACGGCCAGCTGCCGAAAAAAAGGCCAAGCGTGTCCCATGGCCACGTGCTGATGCACCGTCTCCATGACCAGCACTAGACACAGAGCCTGCTTGCCCTCTCTTATTGGCTTGTGACTGTCTGCCTCTCCTTCTTGGCCTTCCAGACATACTAATGGCCTGTAGCTGCACTAAGCTGGGATATATATATATATATATATATGTACTGATACTGCAGCTAGCAAAATCAACTGCCTGCCTGTAGTATGAGAACACCACCAACCTTCTACAGGTAGCTTTAGCTGAACACTGTGAGGTGGACGCACCCCACTAACTTGTAGGTTTAGCTGAACACTGTGAGCAGGACGCACTGCACTAACTGTAAATAGTCTAGCTGCCTGACCGTGGTACTAATAGGATCAAAAGAACACCAGTAATTTTCTTCAGGTAGCTTTATATACTGTAACAAGACAAGCCTGCCTGTCAGTAGGAAGATAACAGGAATGGATCTAGCTGAACACTGTGAGCAGGACGCACTGCACTAAATGTAAATAGTCTAGCTGCCTGACCGTGGTACTAATAGGATCAAAAGAACACCAGTAATTTTCTTCAGGTAGCTTTATATACTGTAACAAGACAAGCCTGCCTGTCAGTAGGAAGATAACAGGAACGGATCTAGCTGAACACTGTGAGCAGGACGCACTGCACTAAATGTAGATAGTCTAGCTGCCTGACTGTGGTACTAATAGGATCAAAAGAACACCAGTAATTTTCTTCAGGTAGCTTTATATACTGTAACCAGACAAGCCTGCCTGTCAGTAGGAAGATAACAGGAACGGATCTAGCTGAACACTGTGAGCAGGACGCACTGCACTAAATGTAAATAGTCTAGCTGCCTGACCGTGGTACTAATAGGATCAAAAGAACACCAGTAATTTTCTTCAGGTAGCTTTATATACTGTAAGAAGACAAGCCTGCCTGTCAGTAGGAAGATAACAGGAATGGATCTAGCTGAACACTGTGAGCAGGACGCACTGCCCTAAATGTAAATAGTCTAGCTGCCTGACCGTGGTACTAATAGGATCAAAAGAACACCAGTAATTTTCTTCAAGTAGCTTTATATACTGTAACAAGACAAGCCTGCCTGTCAGTAGGAAGATAACAGGAACGGATCTAGCTGAACACTGTGAGCAGGACGCACTGTACTAAATGTAAATAGTCTAGCTGCCTGACCGTGGTACTAATAGGATCAAAAGAACACCAGTAATTTTCTTTAGGTAGCTGTAAATACTGCAACAAGACAAGCCTGCCTGTCAGTAGGAAGATAACAGGAACGGATCTAGCTGAACACTGTGAGCAGGACGCACTGCACTGAATGTAAATAGTCTAGAAGATAACAGGAACGGATCTAGCTAAACTGAATACAGTGTATATATATATATGCAACACCTGGGATGCATATATATACACAATACACTTTAAGTGCAGCTAACTGACTGACTGTCCTGCCTAATCTAGCTAACTCAAATGAAATGACACTGTCTCTCTCTCTCTCTAAGCACACCGGAACACACTGCACAGGGCCGCCGTGCAGGCGGCCTTATATAGTGTGGGGCGTGTACTAAATCCCCTGAGCCATAATTGGCCAAAGCCTCCTTGGCTTTGGCCAATTACGGCTCTCTGTTCAGGCGGCGCTGTGATTGGCCAAGCATGCGGGTCATAGTGCATGCTTGGCCAATCATCAGCAAGCAATGCACTGCGATGCCGCAGTGAATTATGGGCCGTGACGCGCCACACGAATTTGGCGCGAATGGCCCATATCGTTCGCAATTCGGCGAACGACCGAACAGCCGATGTTCGAGTCGAACATGGGTTCGACTCGAACACGAAGCTCATCCCTAGTCTTGTACGGTGGGTCGCCAGTTTTTTTTTTGTCAGCAGTAGACATGATGATTGATGTAGGTTTTGCAATGGAGGTACTAGTCTGGGGTTTTTATTTTTAAACCACTTTAATACCTGGCACTTTCACCACTTCCTGCCCAAGCCAATTTTCAGCTTTCAGCACTGTCGCACTTTGAATGACAATTGCGTAGTCATGCAACACTGTACCAAAATTCAATTTGTATCTTTTTTTGAGACACATAGAGCTTTTTTGAGTGGTATTTAATCACCAATGGGTATTTTATTTTATTGTTATACAAACAAAAAAAAGACCATAAATTAAAAAAAAAAAAAAAAAAAATTTTTCTTAGTTTCTGTTATAAAATTTAGCAAATAGGTGATTTTTCTTCTTTACCGATGTGCGTTGATGAGGCTGCACTGATGGGAACTAATGAGGCTGTACAGACAATCAGTGTAAACAATGTACTGACAGTTTTGCCGGTTAATGGCTCTCCTTTCCTCACACAGACACAGCGTGGGAGCAAAGGACTCCCGATAATCGTTTATATGTGATCAGCTGTTATTGGGCACTGTGATTGTCCCTTTACCGCAATCTGTGATTAGCTGTGTCCAGGAGACACAGTGGTCACAGAGTGCTTCAGATGCACGCTCCAGGGGGTGAGTGGGAGGCAGTGTTCTGGGAGGAAGTCCATGAACCATGAACACCCTCCCAGAACTGGAAGCCTGAAGCAGGAAGAGGTTAATAAAGAACTTGTCAAATATTTTGGTGTCTATTTCTGGGTGACATTTTTTTTGTGACCGATCAGGGGTATCTGGAGGTCCCCCTATTATTAAAGCTGGCTTCCACATTTTGATAAGCCCCCCCATGCAGACTCCACAACCACTGCAGAGGGGTTGTATGGAAGAGGCCCTTGTCAACATGGGAACAAGGTGCCAGAGGTAGCCCCCCTAGCAAGGCACCCCCCCCCTTGTTGAGGGCATGTGGCCTGGCATGGTTTCTGAGGGCCACATGCTCATCTTCCCTTTTCCTGACCAGCCAGGCTGCATGCTCAGATCTGATCTGGTTCAGATTTTTAGGGGGACCTCACACTTTTTTGCATGAAGTCCCTCTGAAAATCTGCACCAGACTCTGCTTTTAATTTTAGGGGGCCTTAATGCAATTTTTTTTACATTCTTACTTTAGGATGTGCTACAGCAAAAATGACATTTACAGAGAAATGACAGTTTAAATTGCCAGCAAAGAAAAATGTATTGTTGGCTTTTTGAAAAAACAAACAAAAAAAACACACAGACCCCTCAAAAGTTCCCTCACAATACATAACAAGTCCCAGGGCACACTAATGTTTTTATGAATGCATAACAAACCCTTAGGGGTCTGCTGTGTTTTTTGGTGGGACATTTGAGATTTGCTATTTTTTGTAAAGAACCCAGGAGGGATATTTGCTGACAATTTAAAATTATTTCTTTCCTTTGTAAATGTCAGTGTTAAATAATCACTGTTCTCGGCCCCATTGAATTTTTAGAATTTTTTTTTGCATTAGTACATGTTCCCCAGGGTAGTGCCCACCACTCCATGCTTTTTTGACACCCTCTTGCCTATTAGCCCATAAAATGGGCATTTTTAATTGATTGATTTCAATGAAGTGCAGCATCTGAAATTCTTTGAAGTTCAACCAACCCCTGCCTGACCAAACCCAGAGCAGTACAGCCCATTGCTAGTCCTTACACAAAAGATATTAGCTTACCTGAATGAATATACACCTGACATTCCGGATAAATTCCTTCTGACTGGCACAGTATATACAGTATAACCCATTCAGTGTTTAAGTTAGCATTGCACTGATACCGGTTTTGGTGCCAATATTAAAGTGTAACTCCACTTTTGTTGAGAAAAAAATATTCCCCGAATGGGTGATCAATGAACATTGCAAGGATTATAACAAACTTTGTTGCTGATTCCAACCTTTTGTTATTCTGAAGAAATCCATGTGTGTTTCTCTGTGCCTCTGTGTGGAGTAGGTCTAATGGGAGTGGTTTCATAATTAACTGTAGGTGTGGAGCTGAAGGGCACTAATGAAAAAATCTGCTGGGCCTGCATCCCTTTAGACGGGTTCCTATTGAAAGTATCTCTCAAAAAATGAAATTTTTGTTGCAGGGGATGCCTGAAATCTGACTTGTATCTTAGGCAGACTTCTGGGAAAATTGGTGAGCCAATCACACAAGCAGGAAATGATGTTTCTGGGGAGTGGTCAGTACACACTCTGTGTACAGAAAGCCCCCTCCCCCAAAGCACCCCCCCATGTTGAGGGCATTTGGCCTAGTATGGTTCATGGGGGCTGATTGCTCACCCCCTTTCCTGGCCTGTCAGGCTGCATGCTCAGATGAGGGTCTGGTATGGATTTTGGGGGGACCCCCACACAATTTCTTTTTCAATTTTAATTCCCACATTTCTTTTGTTTACATTCAGCTGTAAGCAGGGAACCCTGCTGATAGCTGATGAGTCATCGGTTGTTAAGGACATGGCGGCCGGCTTGCCAGCCAGCTCCTTAACAACCAGCTATAACACAGGAGAGGAGGGAAGGAAATAGAAAAAACTGCCAAAATCGTGTTCAAAAGGAATGACATGTGCGATTCAGAAGCATTCCCATACAAGTCAATTAGCTTGTAATTCGCACCGAAACATCAGTTCTCAGAAAATCTACAGGACTCTTTTTAAATTCACACTGCGGATGCCCCGCATATAAACAGCTACAAAAGAAACCATGTTTATTTCACGCATCATCTCATTTATGGGAACCGGGGCTAAAAATAGGTATCAGTAATTGATATTGGCAAGTAAAAGTATCGGTACTCGTACTCTGTCTTAAAAACTGGTATCAGTGCATCCCTATTTTAGGTCATTAGTTAAATGAATAGCTAAATAGCTTATCAGATCATTATGGTTTGCATTGTACTCCAGAATGTGAGTCATAATGGTAGCACATTGCTCTTGATTATAGAGTGTGAATAGTAATATTATGCGACATGTGTTTCACTCTAAACATCTCTCTGGACCATAATTACCTGGGCATATGCATGCCATGTAAGACAGCTATTCATTCCTGTGAATTGTACAGCCCTGAAGCACCTAGGCAGACTGAAAAGTCTAGTCATCCTTGACATAAATTTTTATTTGATTAACCACCTCCCGCCCAGCTTATTATAATAATGCGGCTGAGCAGAAGCACCATTATCCCGGGTGGACGTCATATGACATCCTCCCACTCACGTGCCTTGTGAACACCCTAGGGGCCATGTAGCGGTGTGATTCATGACCTGCTGTCTCCATCAGACACAGAGGAATACAGATCATTGTACTGGGCCAGCCCTTGTACCATGTCAGTTGTACACAATGGCTTTCATTTATTGTGTACACACTGTGATCTGTTTGACTGTTTTGGCATCGCTCAAAGTAGAGCTGAAAGCATTAACCTATGTCCCAGAACATGGGGTGCAAGCTTGTTCTAATACTAATCCAGGGGGTTGGTAATTTAAAGAGGAAAGGATTGCCGCTACTCACCGACCAGCCCAGGTGAATAAACAATAAAGTGTGGCCTCAGCCTACATGTCTCCACCAAACCACACAAGCTGATGCATTTCACAATTCCCACCAAGGCTTAATCATAGGCTAAATGCATCAGTGTGTGTGGTTTAGTGGGGACATGTAGATTGAGGTCGCTTTTTATCACTTATTCACGTGGGCTGGTCAGAGTAGTGGCGGGCCTTTCCTCTTTACATTTATTGTGTACTATTGTCATCTCTGTGACTGGTCACAGTAAGCACATAGGACAGGGCCAATCACAGCACACCTGTACCACGTGATAGCTGTGATCAATCTAATCTATCACAATTGTACACAATGACATGCCAATGGATGCTATTCATGAAAATGATGATCATCACTGTAATAAGCAATCATAGTGTAAGAAAAATATCCTGATCAACTCCCCAGAGCAGTATAATACCACTATGGTACTACTATACTGCTCTGGTCACAGTATGGAAAAAATACATTTGTAAAAAAAGAAATAAAATGTAAAAAAGAAAAAAAAATGTTTTACATTCTGTTACCAGTCAGTGTGCCTGATCACCACCACACAAGTCATATGGTGACACTGTAATGTTCTGGTGACAGTATGTAAAAAAAATGTGAAAGAAATACATTTTATTTAATTTCTTATTATTTTATTTAATTACAACTTAAAAAAACTCACCATGCCTCTTGCTAAATACCTTTGGGTGTCTTTCCAAAAAGGGGGCATCAAGAAATTAGATACAGTACATCATGATTGATCAATTTGCAAATGTAGTGTATACTGTATACCAGGGATATGCAATTGGCAGACCTCCAGCTGTTGCAGAACTACAAGTCCCATGAGGCATAGCAAGACTCTCACAGCTACAAGCATGACACCCAGAGGCAGAGGCATGATGTTGTTTTGCAACAGCTGGAGGTCCGCTAATTGCATATCCCTGTTGTATACCATAGATTGTAGACTCTATAACTTTCACACTGAGTAAATAATATGCACTGATTTGAATTATTTTTTTTTACCAAAGAAGCAGAATAAGTTTTGGCCCAAATTTATGAAGAAAGATTATTTCATTGCAAAATGTTATAACAGAAAATAGGAAAAAATTTTGTTTTTTTAATAACAGTTTTGGTATTTTTTCATTTATATAGCAAAAAATAAAAAACCTAGTGGTGTTTAGATACCACCAAAAGAAATATATATCTGTTTAAAAAAAATGATACAAATTTAATTTGGGTACAGTGTTGCATGAGTAATTGTCATTCACTGTCTGAAATCTGAAAATTGGCCTGGGCAAGCAGTGAACGTGTCCAGTATTGAAGAGGTTGAAGGTACCTTGCCACCCTGTGAAAGTGGGCTTGTGCCTTTAAAGTTTAAAATGTAAATGTATTATTTTCTGATAAATTGTGTGACTAATGTGCAGTTTTGCCTATAGCCACTACCTTTCCCTTAGATGGACCCAGAACTTAAGATGCAGTGCTATAATCACATGACTGGGGCGCTCCCTGCAACTTTCATAGAGAGTTTGCATACCATGTCAGACGGCTTCACAATGCAGAAAAGGTCATAGGCTGGTTTTATATGCAGACGTTACAAGAACTAATGGCTGCGCTGTGATGCTCAAATACAACAGCACAGACAATCAGATCATTGTGAGCACCTAGATCAATGTGAAAATACTACTTCCAACTTGCCTTTCACATGTAAGGTACTAGCTCCTACCCCAATACTACATCGTATTCTCTGTCCCTCTTGCTCCCAAATTTCTTTAGAAAAATACATTCTTCGGGGCGCATGCGCGGCCGGCGATGAAGATGGACGCTCACTAAAGTAGCTCCGGACCCGCTCCTTCCATTTCTGGACCCTGCTACACAACGCTAGCCTCACAAGATCCAGGATCCACTGGAAAAGACCCCGGAACTCCCCGGGCACCTCATGGGGAAAATAGGATCCCAGCGACAAGGATACCAGGGGTTCGTCCCGCCTCCGACTTCCCGGCCGGCTCAAAGCATGGAGCGGTTCCTGTATAGGCCGCAATCGCCGGCCTCAATTAGCCAGACGGCTACAGCGCTCGCCGTGGAGCGAACAGCAGATATGGGGACCACTGCACCGGATCGCTCCCCACACAGTCCCCTATCCCAAGAGACACCTTCCTCTGCACAGCAACAAAGAAGGGAGACTCCACATGGGAACTACAGGGAAACAGGAGAACATGCTGCAGACCTCCTTGCTGACCATCCTGCATTACTCACAGGTACTTCCACCCCTACCCCTCCAACCCCAGACAGCTCAGTCACAGTTACAGTCGCGGTGCTTGACTCAAAATTACAGTCCCTGCTGCAAGATCTGACCCGTAACTTTACAGTAGCAGTAGGGAAATTGGCTCAGGAGCTACGAGGGGAAATTGATCAACTTGGCGATCGAACAGATACTTTAGAATCCAAATTTGATGAACTGGTGAAATACGTGCACGTGCTTGAAGAAGATAACGTGTCACTCAAACAAAGCATGTTCCAGGTCCAATCACAGCAGGAGGACCTGGAGAACAGGGAGAGACGCCAAAATGTGAGAATCCGCGGTATTCCAGAAACAGTCCCTGATAAAGAAATACGTCCCTATCTCCTAGGACTGTTTGTCACTATGGCTCCACATATTCCGGATATAGACTGGAGACTAGACAAGGCTCATAGGTCCCTAGCCCCGAAACCACCCCCAGGCACCAACCCAAGAGATGTAATTGCTCGCTTCCATTATTATGAAAGCAAAGAAGCTCTCATGACGGCCACGCGAAATAAACATCGCATTGAATATAAAGGAGCTAAACTCCAAATATACAGTGACCTATCTCCCATCACTCTCGCCAAAAGACGTGACCTACGGCCGGTGACCATGCACCTACAACAACACCAAGTTGCCTACAGATGGGGTTTCCCCTTCCGCCTCTCAGCCTCGAGGGATGGCACTCAATATTCAATGCGAGCCTTACACGAATGTGAGGCCTTTGTCCGTAACTTGGGTTTGCCGCCCATCCCTGAAGAAGATCTGCCCCCGCCACCATTGAACATGGTCCCCGGCCCCCTTCAACCACTCACAGCGATCTGGACCCCGGTTCGTCGGAGACGTCAAAGAAATCTTTCAACCCCTCAACGCCCTGCCTCAACTAGACTGCCTACCTGAACTCACCCCACATAAGGAGAGACAGCTCTTCAACGTTCCATCCCTGTTTCTTCTTATGCCGTCTTCCTCGATAACCCGAGGGTTTGGTGACGGCATTACCCTGGTGTCCGCAGAGAGAGACCTCCGCATTCCAGTCCTTGATGGCCTAGGTTAACGGCAATTGTTACAGTCTTGGACTTCAAATCCCCAGCCGTGAAGGCCCCTTCCCTCTCACTCCGTTTTTTCTCTCTTTTTATTTTTTCTCCCCCAGAATCTAAAGTTTAAAGTTGGCATACACACTTTTCTTTTCCTTTTGGGGGGAGCGGGAACCATCGCTGACCGACATGCTCCTCTACAGGTCTTTGGCTGCTAGCCAAGTCCTCCTGAAGATTTTTTCATCTTCAGGCTTACAAAAAAATTTTCTTTTATTGTTATTATTATTTTTCTCTGGACTTTTTTTTTGTAGTCCATATCCTTTCTTTTTCTTTGTCTTTTTCTTTTTTTTTCAAACATAGGCCTGAATACATACTTGACTTTTGCTGGTTATTGTGTTAATATATATCTGCCCACTGTCTATATGCTAACCGAGAGATGTGCAAAGATTTTACAGATTAATTTACACGAGTTAAACATACTGCTGCTTAATACTAGGATTTCATTAGCTGTAAACTACTTGTCCTCCTTATGGCTCTGAAGGTCTTCTCATGTAACGTGAAGGGCTTGAACTCCATTCACAAACGCTGGCTAGCCTTGAAGGAATTCAGAGCCTCTGGAGCCGATGTGGTCATGATTCAGGAGACACATTTCCGACCGGGAGGCTCCTTTAAGTTCGCCTCTAAACTATTTCCCACCTCATTTGTAGCCTCCGACCCATCTGGGAAGGCAGGGGTAGCAATTCTGTTCAAGAATTCATGCCCTATAAAAGTAATTGATTCCAAATTAGACCCCCAGGGACGATATGTTATCCTGAACTGTGTCCATCTGAAAACGAAACTTAAGATTGTTAAGATTGTTAACATATATGCACCCAACTCTGGACAGATAGGTTTCCTCACTAAGGTTCTTGAGGAGGTACAAAGCTCCCCCCACCCATTCACGATCATAGGAGGAGACTTCAACATGTGTATGTCCGCTAACAAAGATAGACTAAACCTCTTCCAAAATACCCCCCCAACTCAAGCTTATAGATTATCTACCTCTTTCCGCAAATTAATCCGCACCCATAACCTGTTTGACTCTTGGAGAGTAAAACACCCCGCTGGTAAACAATTCACTTTTTACTCCCCCCCGCACAAAGGGTACTCTCGCCTAGATTATTTCCTACTCTCTGCACCCCTGCTATCCCACTTAGTCGCCTCTGAAATTGGCCCAATTACATGGTCTGACCATGCACCCATAACTTTAGATATATCCCTACATGCAGCATCCCCTAGATCATGTCATTGGAGACTTAATGATTCTCTCCTGAAAAACGAAAGCATTAAACAAAGTCTTCAATCAAAATTGATTGAATATTTCGAGTTAAATGAGGGCTCTGTCTCAGACACCTCCATGTTGTGGGAAGCCCACAAGGCCTTCTTTAGGGGTGAGTGCATCTCTGCCGGATCGCATAGGAAGCGTGACTCGCTCCAACAAAAATCTGAATTATTGACCCAACTGCGGTCGGCCGAGGCACACTTACTTCAAGCCCCCACAACCTCTCGTTTAAAAGGAGGTGATAAACATCCGTAACAAAATTAAATCCTTAAATATGCATAAAATCTCCAAGGCCATTCTATGGTCAAGACAGAAGTTTTACGAATATGCTGACAAACCCCACAGAATGTTAGTGAACAAGCTGAAACCGCGTCCAAGCCTCTCTATCCCTGACCATTTAACACAACCGGATGGAACCCCCACTTACTGCCCCCAAAACATGTCTAAGGTCTTTGGAGATTTTTACAACAAATTATACAATTGTCTAAGCTCGGACCCACATACCCAATTCACACAAAAGAAATTTGACTCATTTATCTCATCTTTGAAACTCCCACAAATATCACCTGATCAGCGCGCCTCATTAAACGCCCCCATAACCACTGAAGAATTAAGCGAAGTGACTAAACTACTCCCCCTACACAAATCCCCAGGTCCAGATGGACTCCCCTACTCCTACTACAAAACCTTCCTCCCTATACTATCTCCACACATGTTAAATCTATATGCCTCCTTACTAAAAGGTACAACACCCCATCCCCAATTTCTTCATGCTCACATCATAGTTATACCAAAACCAGATAAAGACCCTTCTATCCCTGACAACTATCGCCCTATAGCCCTGCTAAATTCCGATTACAAAATCTTCACCAAAATTCTAGCGAACATACTCTCAAAAATCTTACCATCTCTGATAAATAGAGATCAGGTTGGATTTGTCCCCCTGAGACACGCAGGGGACAATACTAGACGCACCATAGATCTTGTCGACCTACTAACCAAAACTAAAACCCCGGCAGTAATACTTAGTTTAGATGCACAGAAAGCATTTGACCGCCTTAGCTGGCCTTTCATGTTTGCGATTCTGACCAAATATGGCTTCTCAGGTCCCTTTATACAGGCCCTTAGATCCTTATATTCACACCCTACCTCCCAAGTACAACTTGCATCCTTCCTATCTTCCACGTTCCCCCTCAGTAACGGTACTAGACAGGGTTGCCCTCTATCACCCCTACTTTTTATACTCAGTTTAGAACCCCTAGCTACAACAATTCGCGTAAGCCCCTCCATTACAGAAGTACGTCTACGTCAGTCAGAATATAAACTATCCCTCTTTGCAGACGATATTCTTTTAACACTTACTCAACCACACACGTCCCTACCCTCGCTACATAAAATCCTAAACACGTTCAGTGAAATATCTGGGTTTAAAATCAACACCACCAAAACAGAAGCCCTCCCCATAAATATTACATCAACTAATCTGACCATCCTTAAACAGAAATACAATTATCATTGGAGCTCTACATCCTTAAAATATTTAGGTGTCCGAAATACAGCATCATATTCCTCATTATATCAGGCGAATTTCCCCCCCCTATTCCAAGAAATTAACCGCTTGCTGAATCATTGGACCACTTTGCCCATCTCCCTCCTGGGACGTATAAATATTCTTAAAATGTCTATCCTCCCTAAACTACTGTACTTGTTTGAGACACTCCCAGTGGCAATACCAATGTCTCAGTTGAAAAATCTTCAAAGGAGAAGTCTCCGTTTTATCTGGAACAACGCCTCACATAGGGTGGCGGGCTCGGTGGTCATGGCACGCAAGCTTAAAGGGGGCCTAGGTGCCCCTGACTTCATAAAATACTACCACGCTTCTCATTTAAGGGTTCTCACCTCGTGGACCAACAGAACTGCCCCAAATAGATGGGCGGACATTGAGATGAGCATAACATCCCCAGTACACCCGTGTTACATGCTCTGGCCGTCCACGGACAAATATATGCCCCAGCTGAGATCCCTATGCCTAGCCCCAATGCTCTTCACACTGGCAATATGGAAGAAATGCTCCACTAAATACGCCCTTTCATCCACATGCTCACCCCTCACCAATATCCTTTTTAATCCAGACATACCAGATAGTCTGTCCTATGAACGCATGTTGCCCTGGACTAAGGCCGGGATTTTTCAGCTGCGACAACTAGTCAATCCAGCCACGAGACACTTGTTATCCTTTGGGGACCTTCATAAACAACACCAATTACCTAAAACAATATATTACTCATATCTCCAAATCAGACACTTCTTTTCTATCAAAAACCCCACACTATCTCTAGATAAACCAACCCAATTTGAATTGCTTTGCGCTACAGGCCCTCATGAACCCCAATTGATATCCACAATCTACAAAATACTCCATGAGGCCACCCCCTTAAAAATAGATACACACTACTATATGAAGAAATGGTCACAGATTCTCCAACACGACATATCTATCCTAGACTGGGATAAGATTTGGACCTCCATTTCCAAGAGTTCCAGATGCATTTCTCACAAAGAAATTGGCTACAAAGTACTTATGTTTTGGTATAAAACTCCAGAAAGACTACATGCGGGAGACCCGTCTAAATCCCGACTGTGTTGGAGATGTAACAAGAAAATAGGCTCCCATTTTCATATCTTTTGGAAATGCTCTCTGGTTATACAATTCTGGGAGCAGATCCAAAAAATACTAGAGAAGCTGGTGGAAATCCTCGTTCCCCTGGATCCCATATATTATTTACTAGGTCTTCCCTACCAAGGCCTCCACAGAGCAAAGCAGAGACTGATGTCATACGTATTATTAGCAGCTAAGAAAACTATCCCTAAACTTTGGTTATCCACTTCCCCTCCCACCCTACCGCATACTCTAACCATCTTAAAGGATATACGTAGAATGGAACATCTAACTGCCATAGTTGAAGATTCCTTACAGAAATTTTCTCTCATTTGGCAACCATGGGATGTCTATGATAATAACAGTATGACAAAAGAAATGAGCTGAAAAGGCGGATATATATAGTAATGCACGTTTTCTATTCTCTCGAGCTAATAAGTATTTTACTCTTTTGATTATGGAATTCTTCCTAAACAAAACTTCCTTTTCCTGTAGGACAAGTAATGTATTCACAGTAACACCGCTTAATTAGTAACCAAAGGTCCTTACCATGTGTTATTTTCAATCTTAAAATTATAATGTAAAGTTACCCTAAAATCCCTGATAAGGTTATGCACTCTTGATAGACAGTATTGAAGCCTTCTGTTCTCTTTTTCTTTTATTTTCTTTATTCTGAATGTGACTTTAATGATATTATAATTGTCATGCAAAAATGTTAAATAAACAATTTAAAAAAAAAGAAAAATACATTCTTCAACGTTTTTATTCTGTGTCTTTTATCCCTACAACAAAAACAAATAATTATACCAACTGTAGAGTGCAATACTTGGAATAAACGATGACGGTGTGGGAACTGGAGTATGGCAATCTTGCAGACGATTATGCTCAAGTTATTATAAAAGAGTCACTTTGAGAATTACTTAATTCTGTTATAAAACAAATATCTGCACGTTTAATATAAATTTGCAGATCCAGTATGATCCATGTTATTCCACAAACTGAAAATCACATTTTCCTTGTCAAAAGAAGTTTATTGAGTATACAATATTATAAAGATACATAAAGTAAGTTTACAAGGATCTATAAAGTAAGCTCATTGTTTTACAGTAGGGTTTATATAGGTAAATATCATGAAATTTCAAATATTAAACCTTGGGTTCACGTAAACCTAAATTAAAGATATATATCATTTCCTTAGTTACTTTTGTAGGTATTTAAATGATTTATACCTACTATACATATTGTTTACAGGTAGAGTGTATATAGGTCAAATAAATTCTGATAATGAGCTTTAATCGTAAGGTGGAGAAAAGGAAAGAGAAAGAAGAAAAAGGGTAGAAAGGCAGAGGTATGGTCCACAAGGTTGTCCCGCTCGTCAGTTTATTATTCTTTTTAGTTCTCTTTGAAGCCTTAGAATGGGAGTCTCTGTAAGTCATTTAATCTGTTCCCATGGCAACAGGACAGAGTCATTGAAATTTGACAGGAACTGTCGTTTTATCCAAGGATGCCAAAGTTTTTCAAATTTTGGAATTTGATTTTGATCGATGGCTACCATCTTAGCATGGGACATTGTATTATTCATTCTGTGAATTGTTTCTGCTAGTACCAATGTAGGAGATTTAAATGCCTTGGCCACTGTTTGTTTTGCAGCCGTTATTAGTTGGATCATAAGTTTGAATTGAGAGAGTGTTAACCATTCCGGTTTTAGATTAAGTAAAGTTATATATGGATCTGGTTGTATTATTTTTTTAAATATTTTAGATGCAATCACGAAGACTTCCTTCCAGAAGGTTTGGATTACTGGGCACGTCCACCATATGTGTAAATGTGTGCCTATTTCTGGGAATCCTCGAAAACAAAGAGCTGAGGTGTTAGGTGAATATTTTGCCACTCTAGCAGGTACAAGGTACCAGCGAGTTAGGACTTTATAATTTGTCTCCAGTGCTAAGATGTTGGGTGAAGATGACTTAGATGTGAGCCATATGTTAGACCAGTCCGTGTCTTCTAAAGTTTGTCCCAGGTCCTCCTCCCACCTCTGAATGTAAGAGGGTCTATTAAGATTTACTACTCCATATATTTGGTTATAAAGTGATGAAATTGTACCTTTAGCAAATGGATCTTTTGTACAGATTGATTCAAAAATGGATAATTGGGATAATGGTGTATCCCCCTTTAGGAATGGTGTATAGAAATTTTTGATTTGGAGATATCTAAATATCTCAGAGTTTGGTAGATCATATTTTTCTCTAAGCGATGGGAATGAAAGGAATGATTTAGATGCTATGAAGTCATTTAGTGTCTGAATGCCTGATGTTGTCCAAGCTTTAAAAGAATTTGGGTAGATCCATGCCGGATAAAAGGCCGGATTTCTGATAAAAGAAAGGAGAGGATTGTGTGGAGATTGTAACTGATATTTGGTTTTTAGTTTATCCCAGAGAGATAAGAAGTGTTTAGTTATGGCATTATGAATTTTAAAGCGGTCTTTAGGATCAAGCCATAACAAGTTTGATATTAATAGAGGGTCATTTTCTGAAGCCTCTATAAATACCCATAATGGGATTTCCTGTTTTGCATGGTATTTGGACAGACTGGCCAAATGTGCTGCTCTGTAGTAGTTAGTAAAATTAGGGTATCCCAAGCCTCCTTTATTTTTGGGAAGATGTAGTGTGTGTATAGGTATACGTGGTTTAGAAGAGCCCCATATAAACTAAGTTGCTCTTTTTTGTACTATTCTCAAAAAATAGGAAGGAATTGGAATAGGGAGGACTCTGAATAGATAAAGCAATTTGGGTAGAATAGTCATTTTGATTGCATTAATCTTCCCTATCCAGGATAAAGGAAGTTGCGAACATTGTTTTATTAGATTTGTGATCTGTCTTAATACAGGAGGATAATTGGTTAAGAATAAGTCAGAATGAGATGCTGTTAAATGAATTCCAAGATATGGGATTGATTTTTCTGCCCATGTGAATGGGAGTGCAGCCCTAGCCGGGATCAATTCCATGTTTGTGAGCGCTAGGCATTTCTTACGATTAATCATAAGGCCGGATAGGGCTGCAAATCCATCAAGAGCTGGTATTAAGTTAGGACCAGAGACCTGTGGTGATGATAGAAAAAGTAATATATCGTCTGCAAATATACATAATTTGTGTGTAATACCTCCTACTTCAATGCCAGTTATAGTTTGGTTTGTTCTAATGTATTGGGCCATGGGTTTGAGTATAAGGGCAAATAATAAGGGAGATAATGGGCAACCCTGTCGGGTACCTCTTTCGATATTAAAGGCATCAGATTTGTATCCAGCATATTTTATATAGGCTTTGGGTTTATTATATAATGCTTTGATCCATGTTAAAAAGTGGGGTCCAAAACCCAATTTTTGTAATGAATATTGCATATATTGCCAGGATACTGTGTCAAATGCCTTCTTAATATCTAGAGATAGAAAACATAAAGGGATTTTCCGTTTTTTAGCAATATGTGCCAATAACACTGCCCTGCGTATATTATCGCCTGCCTGTCTATTTGGCATGAAGCCTACTTGATCTCTATGTATTCATTTTCCTATAATGCTATTGAGGCGTTTTGCTCTTATTTTTGCTAATAATTTAATATCAAGGTTTAACAGAGAGATAGGCCGATAATTCACACAGGAAGTATCATCAGAAAGGGGTTTTGGGATCATACAAACAATTGCCATTAGTGTTTCTTGCCGAAAAGAATGTCCTTCTAGAAGTTTGTTAAAAGTTTCAGTGAAAATGGGAGAGAGTATTTCTGAGAATGTTTTATAGTATAAAGTCGAGTAGCCGTCTGGGCCTGGTCTTTTGTTAAGTTTAGGTCTTTTATGGCATTAGCAACTTCATCTATAGTAGGGATGAGCTTCGTGTTCGAGTCGAACCCATGTTCGACTCGAACATCGGCTGTTCGACCGTCCGTCGAATTGCGAACGATATGGGCTGTTCGCGCCAAATTCGTGTGGCGCGTCACGGCCCATAATTCACTGCGGCATCGCAGTGCATTGCTGGCTGATGATTGGCCAAGCATGCACTATGACCCGCATGCTTGGCCAATCACAGCGCCGCCTGAACAGAGAGCCGTAATTGGCCAAAGCCAAGGAGGCTTTGGCCAATTATGGCTCAGGGGATTTAGTACACGCCCCACACTATATAAGGCCGCCTGCACGGCGGCCCTGTGTAGTGTGTGTTCCGGTGTGCTGAGAGATAGAGAGAGAGAGAGACAATGTCATTTGATTTGAGTTAGATAGATTAGGCAGAACAGTCAGTCAGTTAGCTGCACTTACAGTGTATTGTGTATATATATGCATCCCAGGTGTTGCATATATATATATACACTGTATTCAGTTTAGCTAGATCCGTTCCTGTTATCTTCTAGACTATTTACATTTAGTGCAGTGCGTCCTGCTCACAGTGTTCAGCTAGATCCGTTCCTGTTATCTTCTAGACTATTTACATTTAGTGCAGTGTGTCCTGCTCACAGTGTTCAGCTAGATCCGTTCCTGTTATCTTCTAGACTATTTACATTTAGTGCAGTGCGTCCTGCTCACAGTGTTCAGCTAGATCCGTTCCTGTTATCTTCTAGACTATTTACATTTAGTGCAGTGCGTCCTGCTCACAGTGTTCAGCTAGATCCGTTCCTGTTATCTTCTAGACTATTTACATTTAGTGCAGTGTGTCCTGCTCACAGTGTTCAGCTAGATCCGTTCCTGTTATCTTCTAGACTATTTACATTTAGTGCAGTGCGTCCTGCTCACAGTGTTCAGCTAGATCCGTTCCTGTTATCTTCTAGACTATTTACATTTAGTGCAGTGCGTCCTGCTCACAGTGTTCAGCTAGATCCGTTCCTGTTATCTTCTAGACTATTTACATTTAGTGCAGTGCGTCCTGCTCACAGTGTTCAGCTAGATCCGTTCCTGTTATCTTCTAGACTATTTACATTTAGTGCAGTGCGTCCTGCTCACAGTGTTCAGCTAGATCCGTTCCTGTTATCTTCTAGACTATTTACATTTAGTGCAGTGCGTCCTGCTCACAGTGTTCAGCTAGATCCGTTCCTGTTATCTTCTAGACTATTTACATTTAGTGCAGTGCGTCCTGCTCACAGTGTTCAGCTAGATCCGTTCCTGTTATCTTCCTACTGACAGGCAGGCTTGTCTGGTTACAGTATATAAAGCTACCTGAAGAAAATTACTGGTGTTCTATTTGATCCTATTAGTACCACGGTCAGGCAGCTAGACTATTTACATTTAGTGCAGTGCGTCCTGCTCACAGTGTTCAGCTAGATCCGTTCCTGTTATCTTCCTACTGACAGGCAAGCTTGTCTGGTTACAGTATATAAAGCTACCTGAAGAAAATTACTGGTGTTCTATTTGATCCTATTAGTACCACGGTCAGGCAGCTAGACTATTTACATTTAGTACAGTGCGTCCTGCTCACAGTGTTCAGCTAGATCCGTTCCTGTTATCTTCCTACTGACAGGCAGGCTTGTCTGGTTACAGTATATAAAGCTACCTGAAGAAAATTACTGGTGTTCTATTTGATCCTATTAGTACCACGGTCAGGCAGCTAGACTATTTACATTTAGTACAGTGCGTCCTGCTCACAGTGTTCAGCTAGATCCGTTCCTGTTATCTTCCTACTGACAGGCAGGCTTGTCTGGTTACAGTATATAAAGCTACCTGAAGAAAATTACTGGTGTTCTATTTGATCCTATTAGTACCACGGTCAGGCAGCTAGACTATTTACATTTAGTACAGTGCGTCCTGCTCACAGTGTTCAGCTAGATCCGTTCCTGTTATCTTCCTACTGACAGGCAGGCTTGTCTGGTTACAGTATATAAAGCTACCTGAAGAAAATTACTGGTGTTCTATTTGATCCTATTAGTACCACGGTCAGGCAGCTAGACTATTTACATTTAGTACAGTGCGTCCTGCTCACAGTGTTCAGCTAGATCCGTTCCTGTTATCTTCCTACTGACAGGCAGGCTTGTCTGGTTACAGTATATAAAGCTACCTGAAGAAAATTACTGGTGTTCTATCCCAGCTTAGTGCAGCTACAGGCCATTAGTATGTCTGGAAGGCCAAGAAGGAGAGGCAGACAGTCACAAGCCAATAAGAGAGGGCAAGCAGGCTCTGTGTCTAGTGCTGGTCGTGGAGACGGTGCATCCTCATCAGCACGTGACCATGGGACACGCTTGGCCTTTTTTTCGGCAGCTGGCCGTGTTGAGCCGCAACATGCGGAAGACTTGGTCGAGTGGATGACCAAGCCGTCCTCATCCTCCTCATCCTCTCTCACCCATGCCCAGGGTGCTTTGTCTGGCAAAGCAGCGGCCTCTTCCCTCAGCTCAATGTCATCAGTGACTCCTTCCCTAGCTCCACCATGTCCTCCTGAGGAGTCCCTCGAACTGTTTGACCACAGTGTTGGGTACATGCTCCAGGAGGATGCCCAGCGTTTGGAAGGCTCTGATGATGATACTGAGCTCGATGAAGGCAGTAACATGAGCACGGACAGAGGGGGTGCCCAAGAAGGACAGCAATCTGGCAGTCATGCTCGCCCTGCTGCAGCATACTGCCAGGTTTGCTCCAGTGATGAGGAGAGAGGGGATGATGAGGTCACTGACTCAACGTGGGTGCCTGATAGGAGAGAGGAGGAGGAGGAGGAGGAGGAGGCGGCACATCACCAACGAGGCAGGATGCCCTCCAGGGGCCAGCCTAAGGGTAGCACATTGACTGCATCACACCCCAAAGCTCCACATGTGCAGGGCGCTGCAGTCTCTGCGCATTATTCAAAAAGTTCTTTGGTGTGGGCCTTTTTTGAGACGAGTGCATCAGATCGCACCGCTGCTATTTGCAACATATGTCTCAAGCGTATCTCACGTGGCCAAAACATCTCCCGCTTGGGTACCACATGCTTGACCAGACATATGTTGACCTGCCATGCAGTTCGTTGGCAAGCGTATCTAAAAGACCCACACCAAAGAACAAAGAGGATCTCTCCTTGCTCCTCATCAGCTGAGATTTCCAACCCCACTAGACCTCCAGTCCTCTCTGAGACCTGCAGTGAGAGGAATGAAGGTGTAGAATTAGGTGTGTCACAGCCAAGTACTTGTGGACAATCTGCTTTTGGTACACCGACGTCAGATTGTACCAGGCAAATTTCCCTGCCCCAGCTGCTGCACCGCCGAAAGAAGTTTGCTCCCAGCCATCCACATGCCCAGCGGTTGAATGCTAGCTTGGCAAAATTGCTAGCACTTCAACTGCTGCCTTTTCAGTTGGTAGACTCTGCCCCCTTCCGTGAGTTTGTGGAATGTGCGGTTCCTCAGTGGCAGGTACCCAAACGCCACTTTTTCTCACGGAAGGCGATTCCGACTCTCTACCGGCATGTGGAAGGCAATGTCCATGCCTCGCTGGACAGGGCGGTCAGCGGTAAGGTGCATATTACCGCTGACTCATGGTCCAGCAGGCATGGACAGGGACGTTACCTAAGTTTCACGGCGCATTGGGTGACTCTGCTGGCAGCTGGGAAGGTTGCAGGACAAGGTGCAGTAGTGTTGGAGGTTGTTCCGCCACCACGCCTCCAAAATGCTGGTTGTGACACACCTCTCTCCTCCACCCCCTCCTCTTCTTCTTCCTCCATGGCCTCTTCCTCGGAACCAGCGGTGCTCCGTAGTCGTTCAAGGGGCTACGCAAGTACGCAGGCCAAAAGATGCCATGCGGTGCTTGAGCTGGTGTGCTTGGGGGACAGTAGCCACACTGGGGCAGAGGTTCTGTCAGCTCTGCAGGGGCAGGTTCAGAGGTGGTTGACGCCACGCCAACTTAAGGCAGGAATGGTGGTTTGCGACAATGGCACCAACCTCCTCTCTGCCCTCCGACAGGGACAAATGACCCATGTGCCCTGTTTGGCTCACGTCCTTAACTTGGTGGTGCAGCGGTTCTTGGGCAGGTACCCGGGCTTACAGGATGTCCTGAGGCAGGCCAGGAAAGTCTGTGTGCATTTCCCCCGGTCATATAATGCCAGTGCTCGGCTGACGGACCTCCAAAAGGAGTTTAACCTGCCCAAGAACCGCCTAATCTGTGACATGCCCACCAGGTGGAACTCAATGTTGGCCATGCTGCAGCGGCTGCACACGCAGCAGAGGGCCATCAATGAGTACCTGTGCGACTATGGCACCAGGACAGGGTCAGGGGAGCTTGGTTTTTTTCCCCACGCCAGTGGGCCATGATCAGGGATGCATGCACTGTCCTGTCACCATTCGAGGAGGCCACGAGGATGGTGAGCAGTGACAGTGCATGCATCAGTGACACTGTCCCCCTTGTCCACCTGTTGGAGCACACGCTGCGTGGAATAATGGACAGGGCACTTGAGGCAGAACAGAGGCAGGAAGAGGAGGACTTCCTTAGCTCTCAAGGCCCCCTTTATCCAGACAGTGTTCCTGCGTGCCCGCCGATCACACAGGAAGAGGACGAGGAGGAGGAGGAGGAAGATTGTGTCAGTATGGAGGTGGAGCCTGGCACTCAGCATCAGCAGCAGTCTTTAAGGGATCAGTCCCAAGAAAAACATGGACTTGTACGTGGCTGGGAGGAGGTGGCTGCGGACGTTGTCGTCCTTAGTGACCCAGAGGACTCCGGACCGAATGCCTCAGCAAACCTACGCTGCATGGCCTCCCTGATCCTGCAAAGCCTGCGTAAGGATCCTCGTATTCGTGGTATCAAGGAGAAGGACCAATACTGGCTGGCAACCCTCCTTGATCCACGTTACAAGGGTAAGGTTGCGGACCTTATCTTGCCATCGCAGAGGGAGCAGAGGATGAAACATCTTCGGGAGGCCTTGCAGAAAGGTCTGTGCAATGCGTTCCCAGAGACTGGGAGGTTACAAACTCCTGTTTCTGGACAACGTGTTGCTGAGGCTTCGGTCAGTCAAAGAAGGAGCGGTGGAGAAGGTGGCCGTCTGACCGATGCGTTCAGACAATTTTTTGGTCCGCAGCCCCAAGGTATGATCGGTTCCAGCAACCATCGCCAGCGTCTGTTTTACATGGTGCAGGAATACCTAGGGGCAAGATCAGACTTGGACACCTTTCCCACCGAAAATCCTCTGGGTTACTGGGTCTTGAGGATGGATCACTGGCCAGAGCTTGCACAGTATGCAATTGAGCTACTGGCCTGTCCTGCATCCAGCGTTCTTTCGGAACGCACATTCAGTGCTGCTGGAGGCGTGGTAACCGATCACAGGGTGCGTCTGTCCACCGACTCGGTCGATCGGCTGACCTTCATAAAAATGAATCAGTCTTGGATCACCACCAGCTACCAAGCACCTGATGCTGATGTAACCGAATAATTTTTTTTGAAATCTCAGATCACTTCAAAGACTGCCTATGCTGATGCTGAGTGACTATCCCTGAGTAATTATCCTCTTCCTCCTCAATCATCACGCTGATAGCTTGTAAGAACATTTTTGGTTCTGGGCGCCACCACCAGTGCCTAAGGCACAATTTTTCAGCCCCTGTTTAACAGGGGCGTGTAATTACAATTTTTGATGTAATACTTTGCAGCAGGGCTCGTTCCTGCATTCCAACTAGAGTGTCTGTGAGGGGTTGCAGTGTTGTGGCACCAGCACCAGTGCCTAAGGCCCAATTTTTCTGCCCCTGTCTAACAGGGGCGTGTAATTACAATTTTTGATGCAATACTTTGCAGCAGGGCTCGTTCCTGCATTCCAACTAGAGTGTCTGTGAGGGGTTGCAGTGTTGTGGTACCAGCACCAGTGCCTAAGGCCCAATTTTTCTGCCCCTGTCTAACAGGGGCGTGTAATTACAATTTTTGATGCAATACTTTGCAGCAGGGCTCGTTCCTGCGTTCCAACTAGAGTGTCTGTGAGGGGTTGCAGTGTTGTGGCACCAGCACCAGTGCCTAAGGCCTAATTTTTCAGCTCCTGTTCAACAGGGGCATGTAATTACAATTCTTGATCTAATATTTCACAGCAGGGCCCTGTGAGGGCTTACAGTGTTGTGGCCACAGCAACACCTAAGGCCCAAATTTCTGCTGAGTATATAGGGCAGGACCCTACTTTCAAACATCTAACTTACAAACGACTCCTACTTGCAAACGGAAGGAGACAACAGGAAGTGAGATGAAATCTACCCCTAGGAAGGGAAATTCTCTCCTGTAAGAGTTAATATGGGAAAAAGAATTCTCCTTTCCACTGATGCTTTCCAATCCTTGTTCCACAAAAAAACCCAAATTTTCAAAAAACATTTTTCATTGGGACAAAAAGTGAGGTGAAATCTTCTGAAGAGGAGGAAAGACAGCAAAACAAATGTCACAGGGGTGATAACCCCTCCCTATGTTTTCCAAAAAGCTTAAAAAAGATTTTTTGGCTGGAGCTAAACACGTTAAAAATGTACCCGTTCAAAATTACAAAGAGATTCTACTTAACAACAAACCTACAGTCCCTGTCTTGTTTGCACCGCCTGTATACTGCTGTTCAGAGTATATAGGGCCTGGTGGCCCCACACCTTTCCTTATTTTAATTTGGGTGCGGGGTTCCCCTTAATATCCATACAAGACCCAAAGGGCCTGGTAATGGACTGGGGGTACCCATGCCGTTTGTCTCACTGATTTTCATCCATATTGCCATGACCCGACATGACATTAAACCCGCAAGCAGTTTTAAATGAGATTAAAAATGTCATTTGGTGCAGGGACTGTTCTAAACACAGGAAACACGCGTCACTTTACAGGCATACTATAGACACCCCCCAGGTACGATATTTAAAGGAATATTTCACTTTTTTTTTTTTTACTTTAAGCATCATTAAAATCACTGCTCCCGAAAAAACGGCCGTTTTTAAAAGTTTTTTTTGCATTGATACATGTCCCCTGGGGTAGGACCCGGGTCCCCAAACCCTTTTTAGGACAATACCATGCAAATTAGCCTTTAAAATGAGCACTTTTGATTTCGAACGTTCGAGTCCCATAGACGTCAATGGGGTTCTAACGTTCGTGCGAACTTTCGGTCCGTTCGCAGGTTCTGGTGCGAACCGAACCGGGGGGTGTTCGGCTCATCCCTAATCTATAGTTATAGGCTCATCCAAACTGCTTTTTTGATTCTGAGACAACTCAGGTAAGGTTATTTTTGAGAAGAAGCATTCAGCCTCTGTAGGATTAAATTCATTGTTTGTCTTGTATAAAGTTGCGAGATGTGAGTGAAATTTATGGACTATTTTAACTGGATTACAAGTATAAACATTTTTTGATAATTTCAAACGTATTGGTTTGAAAGATTTGTTAGTTGAATTTAATGCCCGAGCCAAATATGTACCTGGTTTGTTTGTATTCATGTAGAAATTGTGTTTGGAGCGTTTGAGGGATTTATCAACTGACTCAGTGAGAAATAGATCGTATTCCAATCTAGATTTTTCCAGATGAGATTTTGTACTCTGAGATGGATTATCTTGGAATGATATGTAGGCTGCATTAAAATTGAGTTCTAGTTTTTTTGCTAGATTTTTGCGTTCCCGTTTAAATAGTGCCATTTGTCTTTGTATTGTACCACGCAAGACAGGCTTATGAGCTTCCCACAGTGTTATTGGGGAAATGTCTGTTGTATTATTAATTGATATGTATTCCTTTAAAGCTTGTTCAATGGCCATCTGATGTAGTGGGTGTTTGAGCATTATGTCCGGTAAGTACCACGTTGGGTCATGCGCTTTTGGTATGGCTGAGGCTATAGTAGTGTATACTGCATTATGGTCAGACCACGGAATCGGAATTATATCTGATGCAATAATTTCTGGTACCATTCCTATTGTTAGAAAAATATGATCTATTCTGGTGAAGGTTTGATGAGGGTGCGAGAAATAAGTGAATTTCTTTTTCATTGGGTTACTTTCTCTCCACGAATCTACCAGATTGTATTTGGAAAGAAGTTGAGAAAAAGGTAATCTAGAGGTTATTTTGGATGGTGTAAAAGGTGATTTATCTAGAAATGGGAGGAGGACCTGGTTCGAATCCCCACACATTATCACTGTTCCTATTTTGTGTGTATTAATCACTTGTAATATATGTGAGAGGAATGGTGTAGGTTGTTTGTTAGGAGCGTAGTAGGAAATCACCGTGATTGCTGTATCCATTATATAACCCATGAGTATCAGGTATCTACCTTCTGGGTCTTTAATTTCTGATGATAAGGTGAATGGTGTGGATCGGTGAAATGCAATTAGAGTTCCCCTTTGTTTGGTACAGGCAGAAGCCGTGTAAATTTGTTGATAAAAAGGAGAAATATATTTTGGAGTAGAATCTTTGGTGAAGTGTGTTTCTTGGAGGCATACTATGTGAGCCTTCTTGTTATGGAAAGTACGGAAGGCTTTGGTCCTTTTTTGAGGGACATTTATTCCCTGAACATTCAGGGAAAGTATATTCAGTGGTGCCATGGCAACAGATCAAATAGTTTTGACTTACTTTTTGTTATGCAGAGCTGACTGCGCAGATCAACCTGTGTGGACTGAAGAGATGAAAAGAAAGAAAAGAAACCAGTGAATTCTGGAGTAAAGAGTAAACAAAAAACATATGAGATTAGATGATACATTGTATAAATTATTTTTTGCAAGTAATCACAATTTACCTGTGAAAGAGAATAAATATCTCTCTCAGGGGAATAAGTGCCTTCGTCACACTCACACATAATATGGTTGGGAGAATGAGGAGGGCTAATGGGGGTACACGGATCTTCCGCTTACAGGAGAGAAGTGCTATGTCAAAAGACATCAAAATGATGATTCATTAATTGGAGTGCAGAGTATAGTTTTTGTTGAAATTATTTATTCCAGGGTGGTTGTATATGGTTAGTCTTGCCCTAGGCTAAATAATTCAATTAGAAAGGTACTGTTAATAATTTTGGTATTGATGAAGATAGTTTTATTCATATGTAACTGTTTAGATATGTTAACTCATAAAATTGAGGTTGTATTGCTTCAGATTAGAATAAATAAAAACATAGTTCTATGAACTAGTTAGGTAATGATATATTTGTTTTAAGAAAAGAAAGAAAAAGCTTCCATTACTTCTGGATTATTGAACATATTTGTCCTAAAAAGTAATAAATCTATTGTTATTACCTGAAAATATATAACTGAACAAGAATTTCCTTATTTCACTTATATATTCTAAGGCTATATGAATCAGAAGTAATAAGAAATATAACTGGAATGTAACATGATCCCACACAGTGTATGACTATCAGAATGCAGTTACATTCAGTTATAAATACAGGTTTTTTATAGAGAACCATCTCTTAGTATAATAAATGAAGAGATATCAGGAATTAGGATGTCAGTCCATTGAATCTTCTTGGTCCATGGATGATGTGGCATAACGGCCTCTTTTGTGAGAATGATGATTCCCATTTTGTTCTGAAATTTTCTGGGTGCTGCCTGAAGGTGAAGATGATGCCATTATTCTGCGTGCCGGAGTGTTGCTGCTTGTGGGTTCTGTCAGATTTAATTTTAAAAGGGTTTGTTGTAGTTCATCTGCTGATCTGCTTCTGTAAATTGTACCTTGGTAGTTAAATCTGACTGAAAAGGGGAAGCCCCATTGATACATAATGTTGTGGCATTGCAGTTCCATTAGTTGGGGTTTCATGGATCGTCTTTTAGTAATAGTAAGTTGGGATAGGTCAGCAAAAATTTGATAATTGTGTCCTTGAAAATTAAGTTCCTTTTTTTCTCTTGCAGCAATTAGTATTTGTTCTTTTGTTCTGTAATAATGAAATTTTGTGATTATATCACGTGGGGGTCCATCTTTCTTTTTGGCTGTGAGGGCTCTGTGTACTCTATCCACTTCTAAACGTTCAATAGGGATATCTGGCTTTAGTTCTTGTAATAGAGCAGTAATAGTAGATTGCAGGTCTGTCACAGTTTCAGGTATTCCCCTTATGCGCAAGTTTGAACGTCTGGCTCTATTTTCGTAATCTTCGAGCTTAGTTTGAAGTATTAAATTCTCTTCTTTTAATTCTTCCAATTCTGTTATATTTTCTTGGGTTGTAATTTCAATTTCATCCATTTTTATTTCTAAGGCTGCGGTGCGGTTTCCCAGCTCTCTTATTTCTTTGGTTAGGCTGTTTGTTATTTGGTCTGAGGTTTGTTTTAAAGCCTTATGAAGCATCTTTTCAAATTGTAATAATATTACTGGGGATGCTGAGGAGGCTTGTGGAGAAGTTTGTGAGAGGATTTGTTCTGTATCTGACTCAAATGGAGAGTCTTGCTGTGACATTTTCTGTCTGTGAGAGCGCCCTGATGCTGTATATTGTGAGGTGATTGGAGCTGCTTTAGTTGCAGTGAGTGCCTCTGAGCTCTTTGTGAGGTGATTTTTATTTCTGCCACGGCTTCCTCCCAGTACCATATTTCCTGCCCAAACTTTCACAGTTTGTTCCCTGGGGCAAAAAGGTTCAAATGGATACCTTTTGAGCCTGCAGGCTCCGCTTTGTCCTTCTCTTCTCTCCTCAGCGGTGCGGAGCTCTAACAATGCATGTCTGCTCCGCTAGGCTCCGCCGAAAATCACATTTTCAATCACAGAGCAATTACAATTACTTGTACAGTATGTTGGTAAAATAGTTTTAAAATATACAATTTAATAATTAAAATATTAGATACTCTTTACCTAAAATGTTTTGACTTAAAAAGATTTTTCTGTTTCCTATCTTTCATTTACAGTAGCTTGGCACAATTTCTGATTTACCCATTTTTGATCAATCTTACATTTCACTAACTTTATTAAACGTGTCCGGAGTTGCTTACTGTTTCAGAATAATGAAGTGATAAAATACTGTTTAATCATAGTGCAAATCTATGCACATAAATAAAGGAGAATTCAATTTCCTGGTAAATGAAAATAATATCATTCTTATCTTAGAATATGTCATGTTTCTAAGAAAGAGTGTTTGTTAGGGATTTTTTCAGGTTATATCAACATCTGCACAAAACCTCCACACTGCTTTCACATCAACTTTGTTATTTTTTTCCAGTATACCAATATTATATGGCTAGTAAGAATAAAAAAATAAAATAAAAACACTGGTAATATACTTCAACTGTGTTAAATATATATGCTGTTGAGCATATACCCCCACGCTACACATATGTGATTACTGTGTATATTATATATTAAGGCAGCTGCTGTTATATAAAAGTAATGCTTGATAAAGACACTGAATGAATTCTGTGCCTAAACAGTGCTGGCTATTTTGAATGCATTCCTTATTTTAAACGTGATAATTTAATAACCATATATTGTTGAAAAAGGTGTCAATTTGGTTTCATAAATGTGATATACTGTATGTAATCCTCTGCCTAATAATTAATACAACAAGAAGTGTTCTAGTCCATGTATCAAAACAAACTCTGTGTAGAGATATTGTAACCAACACTGATGGGATCTAGTATGATAAGGTAACAATGAAAAACAATGAAGGATGGGGGTTGGTTGATCAAGCTGTCTTTGTTACCGTGTAGACGATTCCAACAGGTGTAAACAGGAGTCCTGATAGCACACACCCTTACTATTCACACATTTTTTCGTGCATGACTTGAAAAAATGACAGGCAAAAATTGAGATCTGTAGTTAATTTAATCCTAAATGCCGGTTAGGAACCAAAGTGGTA
The DNA here is from genome assembly GCA_037952835.1 of Lithobates septentrionalis. NCBI lineage: Eukaryota > Metazoa > Chordata > Amphibia > Anura > Ranidae > Lithobates > Lithobates septentrionalis. Next base: position 2,456,093 of record JBBDGP010000111.1, on the reverse strand, counting down.
AACCGACATGTAGGGTAAATAGACGGCGCTCAGAAACAATAAAGGTATACCTTGCAGTATACAATAATGGTGATGACCTCTAATGATGAATTAATCACCTAAGTGTAGCACACTAAATTAACAGTGGACCACAAAACCTAAACCTGTAAACATAAAATAAGAAATTAAAATATAAATATATATGTGACTATATTGATATATACACACATATAGATGTGACAAAAAATAAAAAATAAACACGTGCAAATAATTAAATTTATGCTGCAAAAGTCAAAGACTCCGTATACAGTCCATAAAAAATAAAACAGCCTCCAAACAAGCTGCAAGTGATATACAAATAGGTGACGAATAAAAAATCAAGTGTCCCACACAAATGATTTCTCAGTGATTGTTGTCCACTGATGAGTGACTCCGTGCGTCTTCCACCTCACCACCGTGCCAGTGAATCACACTCTCCAGACATATACTCACCGAAATGAAATGCCAGCATTCTCATGCAAGGCAAAACACGCTTTCTTTACCACACTCCAGGGTAAATAGTGTATACGATGTTCACAGCGATGGTATTCAATGGATCCACATAAAAGAAAATGAATGCTCCAATAGTGTAATTCAGCAACAACAATTTATTAAAATCACTGCAATCCTCACACATGGCACTCACATTGTGTAAAAGTAAAAAACGGCAAAGAACGTGCAATCAACAGCAAGCCTCAACTCTGTGGATAAACCATATAACCAATGGCCACGGCGGACCCGAGGTGTGCAGTTGCTGGGTAATGCTCTCACCCCCTCCCTCGGAAAGCCTCCGTTCCTCCGTGCGCTCGTAGTCCTATCTTCCTGTGTGGCTGACAGCGTATACGTAACAACTCACAGCCACGCCCCCGACATGTTTCGTCATAGGTAGACTTATTCATGGGATTGGCTGTGTTTGCTGCCACTCAACCCTTTTATCTGCTCCTAAATACACGCCCATTAGGTCGCGTACTGCGCATGCGCACACCTCGCGTCCCCGTGTGATGGATTCAATGATATCTAGTACAGCAGATATAAGTGGGAATCGGGCACATAAATAACCTCTAAAATAATTTATACAGTAAAACGGAATATTGGCAATCTTCCCAAATAATGTACTTATATATGTAAGCCGCGATTTACTGGATATGTTAAAATACTATTTCAATCACAACCAGCAATTACAGCGATCTTCCACAAGGTTAATCCGCTGCCTAACCAAGGAAGTGATTCATACAGCAAACCCATTACAGGGTACAGAAGCTGAGAGCAAATGCTACACGGCATAAGCACACTCATTTCCTGGTCATAATAAAGACGAGTATAAGCTAATATAAACCAACATTCCTCCTGTATACCACATTTAAAATATACTCAGGAATCAGGATACATAAAAATGCTGAACTAAAATACATTAAATTATCTATAAAAAATGTATATAAATCTTCCAATAAAATATAAACTATATGTTCTGATATTGAATTACACTTTTATAAATACATGTAAATTTAAAAAATTCTAAAAAATATATGAATATATATCTATAATCTATTAATAATCTATAAGGGTACCAATCTACTGAATATCAAACTGATCGAGAATTCCATAAAATTATATATGACCCCTCAGGTAAGTACTATGCGAAAATCCGTGACCTACCCTCTGTAGGTGTTTACTACACAGTGATTAAAAGGGTGATACCAGAAAAACATATCCCACATATATGATATAAATTGTATGTATGAAAAAAAGGCAAGTATCCTTCTCTCCCCTCCTCTTTGGAACTACTACCTTTCCAAAATCTAATAGGGTATAACTACAGAGGTGTATTCTGCGATAAAAATTTCCCCTGCTCCCCAACTTCCCTCTAAGTTGGGTTGCAGTACACTCATAAGTGGGGAAGTATATGCAGATACCATTGCCTAAAAAATTCCCTAAAGATTAGCAAACAACACCCACAGAAATCAGAAGACTCAAAAAGACAGGATAGCAATCAAAATCCCCCAAGCTCCAACACCTGTAGCAAGTAGTGAGCTGAGGTATCCTAATCTAGAAGTTGTTAATGAAACAATTTAGATCTAATTCTATGTTCAATCCTCTAGGGGTTAAACTCTTCAATAAATAGATCCATCTGGTTTCCCGTTGGGATAGATCCCTGACCCTGTTGGACCCTCTCCAGGAAGGGTGCACAATGTCAATCCCACAGAATTGTAGTAATGATGGGTCTTGCTGGTGTTTTTCTTTAAAATGTAGGGAGACACTATGATACTTATAACCATTTTTAATGTTGGTTAGATGTTCCGAAATCCTAATCCTCAACAGTCTCTTCGTCCTCCCTACATACAGAAGGCCACACGGGCACCACATAAGATAGACAACATGTGATGAATTACATGTGCTAAATTCCTTAATTTCAAAGGATTCCCCATCCCTATTGGTTACATTAGTCACTCCTCTATGGTTGACTCTAACTGTCCTGCAGCAAATACATCTCCTACAGCTGTAGAAGCCTCTGAAGTCAAATTTCAACAAATTCCTCCCTGGTGGGTCCAATATTCTCTTAACTACATGGTCACCGAAGCTCGGGGCTTTCCTATAAATGAATATTGGCTGGTTCGGTAACACCTCCCCCAGATGCCTATCCTTACATAAAATATGCCAGTATTTTCTGAAAATACTTTCAATGTCTTTATACTGGCAATGAAATCTGGAAATAAAACCAAATTGATGCTTATTATCATTGGGTATATTCTCAGATTTCTTCAGACATTGTTCCCTGGGTACTAATGTCCCCTCCTGGGTGATTTTATTCAGTTCATCCTCCCGATAACCTCTTTGTAAGAATTTATTTTTAAGAACATCTGCTTGTTCAAAAAAATCTTCCAGCTCTGTACAGTTCCGGCGTACACGTAATATCTGTCCCTTTGGAATATTTCTTATCCAAGCCGGATGATGGCCGCTTCTTATTGATAAGAAACTATTTTGATCAGTCGGCTTGAAATATACTTTTGTTTTCAATGAGTTGCCCTGTCTCTCAATGGTCACATCCAGAAAATTGACCGATGAATTACTAATCTGATGTTCCAATTTAATATTATTTGAATTGGTTTTGAGCTCTTGTAGAAAATCAATGGCCGATTCCTCTGTCCCCTCCCAAATGAACAAGAGGTCATCAATGAATCGCCGATAAAATAACAGTTGGGGCCTTCTCTGGCTGAACACTTTTCTGTCCTCCCACTCAGCCATAAACAGGTTGGCGAGGCTGGGAGCATATTTGGCTCCCATCGCCACGCCAACCTGTTGAGAATAGAAATGGCCATCACACCAGAAATAATTATGGGACATACAAAATTCCAGTACCTGTCCCAAAAATCTTTTCTGTACAATTGAGATGTCGTCTCTTTTACTCAAAGCCCAATTCAGGGCCAAAGCCGCATCCTCGTGTTGTATAATTGAGTATAGGGAGGCCACATCAGCCGTTACCAAATACACTATCGACGCGGTCTCCAATTTGACATCATTAAGTAATGTCAAAAGATCACTAGTATCTTTCAAGTATGCCCTGGTATCCTTAACACTTGGTTGGAGAAATTTATCTAAAAACTCCCCCAATCTTTCCGTAACGGAACCAATCCCGTTAACAATCGGCCAGGGTGGTGGGCACTGTGTGTTCTTATGTACCTTAGGTAAGGTGTATATGACAGGGATTCTGCACGCACTGGGGATTAGATACCTATTTTCTTTAGCATTAAGTGCATCTATCCTAAAGCCCCATTCTACCAGAGCTGATAACTGTACTTTATATGCATCCGTTGGATTAGCTGATAATTTTCTATACGTAATTCTGTCTCCTACTAATTCCAGCAACTGGTTCAGGTAGAATGCTTTATCTAACAATACCACTCCCCCCCCCCTTGTCAACTGGACGTACTATCAAATTCTTTCAATCTTCTAGGGATCTGATACCTTCCCTAATGTAATGAGGATTGACCCCCTTGCGTGGGACAAGCCTTTCAATATCACTCAGTACCAAGCTCTTGAATACCTCTATGAAGTGATTGCTTGGGTTTTGGGGATTAAAGATAGATTTAATCCTCAATCCCGTATCTACCCTATTTGATGGTACCCTAGATTTCACAGAGGATTCCACCGGATGACTTAGGAAATATTTCTTGATAATCATAGTTCTAATAAATTTATGTGCATCAATATACACATCAAACTTATTCATTTCCTTTTTTGGGGCGCATTTTAAACCCAGATTCAAAATGTTAAGCTCCTTGTGACTGAGTTCCACACTGCTTAAATTATATATCCCTGTATTTACGCATTCCCTCAGTCGTTTCCTTGGATTTCTTTGATCTTCCTGCCCTACACCCCCTCCTTCTCCTTGGGGGGGCATGTTTACCCTGTCGAATCCTAGGAGGGGTACCTGTCTCCCTCCCCCTCTCTGATAGGAGCCCCTGGGGTTCCCCCTCGGTGTCCCCCCTCCCCTCCCCCGTTGTCCTAAAAAAGGAACGTAGCCGGAACGCTCTTCCCTTTCTAACGGTGAGAACCTGTTACATAGGGGGATTTCACCATAACCGTCAGAGTATTGATATGGTGGAGGGTGATGTTGCCACTGCCTGTGATCTTGTGGCAAATTATTCCTATAATCCCTGGAGGATGGGTAATTGTTAGAATACCCTAGTGGGTATCCATCCCTCCCCTGAAATGGAGGTCTGGGGGAATGGTAATATCCTCTTCCTCCTCTTCCACGTGATGGGGGTCTAGGAGAATGGTGATATTCCCTTCCATATTGGTCACCCCCCACACTACGCCCTCTCTCATTGGATCTAGGGTTCATACCCTCATTTCCACCTTTGACTTTATTCACTGAATTCTTCTTAGTTTCAGGTTTTGACGGAGGAATACTGGTCCCCCCTGCCGCATTGGTGTTGGCAGCTGGGTCAGCACTGTTGTTCTCTAATGATACCTGCCATGCATAGATTCTATTTGTTTTAAAATCATTGGCATCCCTATTATACTTTTTTACTTTCTTCTTTTGGGTTTCTCAATCAATTTTCTCTAATTTCTTCTTTATATTAATATTAAAATCCTTCATTTGATTGGTATCCTTAATGGGTTCTAGTTTATCCTGTAAAACCTTAATTTTTTCATTCAACATCTTCAACTTAATTTGTTTCCTTAAAAAAATATATGGGGGGTTTTGGGACTTTAAATGAGGCACCAGAGTGCCTCCATCCCGGCTTGAATAAAAACAAAGGGGAGATATTGGGACTTTAAATGAAGTGGTTGACTCATGTGGGTGAATGAAATACAATTTATTGGAATAGGAGGTAAGCAGTTACATGAAGGTAGTATAATTCATATATAACGTGAATCAATGGATAAATGCCATATTCTATATACAAAAAACGATCAATGGATAAATGCCATAATCTATATACATGTTCATGATAGAATACCATCCAATCCATAGTGTATAACATAATCAGCACATGAAAACAGTATATAACACATATTCCCATAATTAATTGGCAGTGGTTCGATGGACAAATTGTAGTTAAAAATATTAAATCCAGGTGTATAGCATAATAAAACACACAGCTACATCCTCAAAGCCCGACGCGTTTCTGTGTATAAAAACACTTCCTCAGGGGCGGATGTTATAGGATATCTAAAAAACATGTACCATAAAGTATGTTAGAAAGGATATGGAATATTGACACAAATTTTTGGTGATAACGTCAACCAAAATGCTTACATGCCACAAGTAACGACGGTGCATGGTCCATGCAGGGCCAAGGCCACGGAGGTGGTCCATCCCGGGAGCTGAGGTGGCCGCCACACGACCAGGGGGCGCACACATAAAGCCTCCAAGAACGCAACCCTCCCACCTCAAGGGCATGTCCAAGGGTACAAACCAAGAAAGGGGATATCTAGATACATAAAAGAAAGGAGTTATTGGAGTGGGGGAGGGAAATGGTGACTGGGTGAAGAGTGAGGAGAGGAAGAATGAAGCCAACCATATGCAGGAGTGCGGAGGGAAGATAGTGGGTATAACCTGGAAGTGTGCAGTGAAAAACATGGAATAGTGGGAGCCACCAGAGAAAGGGAGAAGGGAGAGGAGAGAAGGTGCTAGAAAGACAAACCGTGGGATCACGGGGGAGTGTACCTGGAAAGGAGTGGTGAGAAGTGAAGGAGCTTCCCAAACGGAAAGGAAGTGCTGGAAAGACAGATCATGGGATCACAGGGGAGTGTACCTGGAAAGGAATGGTGAGAAGTGGAGGAGCTTCCCAAACGTGCAACATGCCGCTTGTACGATGAGGAGGGGAGTGCGTGAAGGAGCCGAACATGTACCCCCCGAGGTGGGCGGGGCATCCACCAACGTCACGCGCTCGACAAGCACTGGGGCGGGTCAACGTGTGCGGGGACACACGTCGCCCAAGGCGGTACGCCAAGCCCGTGCTGTCGGCAGAAGGATTCAGACGGCTACACTGCGGCGCCAGGATTGACGTCACAGATGGAGCCATCGTGCGTGGCGTCGATGCGCTGTGGACGCCCGCCAACCCCCCGCCAGCCAAGGATTGCGGAGGGGGGAGGGCGAGCACACAGAGCGCATCGCAGCTCCCGGGAATGGACAAAGACAGCGGCCAGGGACTGCAAAAACTGAGCCATGCACCGGAACAAATGGCAATGGGCTGACTAGCTGCCAATGAGGGAGTATGAATAGAAAGTAATCCCGCCAGTTAGGACAAGAATTGTTGTAATAATGTTGGCAGAAAAAACCTGCCAACAAGCGTCAACCACCTCCATCCCTGATAAGTTTCAAAAAAATATATGGGGGGTTTTGGGACTTTAAATGAGGCACCAGAGTGCCTCCATCCCGGCTTGAATAAAAACAAAGGGGAGATATTGGGACTTTAAATGAAGTGGTTGACTCATGTGGGTGAATGAAATACAATTTATTGGAATAGGAGGTAAGCAGTTACATGAAGGTAGTATAATTCATATATAACGTGAATCAATGGATAAATGCCATATTCTATATACAAAAAACGATCAATGGATAAATGCCATAATCTATATACATGTTCATGATAGAATACCATCCAATCCATAGTGTATAACATAATCAGCACATGAAAACAGTATATAACACATATTCCCATAATTAATTGGCAGTGGTTCGATGGACAAATTGTAGTTAAAAATATTAAATCCAGGTGTATAGCATAATAAAACACACAGCTACATCCTCAAAGCCCGACGCGTTTCTGTGTATAAAAACACTTCCTCAGGGGCGGATGTTATAGGATATCTAAAAAACATGTACCATAAAGTATGTTAGAAAGGATATGGAATATTGACACAAATTTTTGGTGATAACGTCAACCAAAATGCTTACATGCCACAAGTAACGACGGTGCATGGTCCATGCAGGGCCAAGGCCACGGAGGTGGTCCATCCCGGGAGCTGAGGTGGCCGCCACACGACCAGGGGGCGCACACATAAAGCCTCCAAGAACGCAACCCTCCCACCTCAAGGGCATGTCCAAGGGTACAAACCAAGAAAGGGGATATCTAGATACATAAAAGAAAGGAGTTATTGGAGTGGGGGAGGGAAATGGTGACTGGGTGAAGAGTGAGGAGAGGAAGAATGAAGCCAACCATATGCAGGAGTGCGGAGGGAAGATAGTGGGTATAACCTGGAAGTGTGCAGTGAAAAACATGGAATAGTGGGAGCCACCAGAGAAAGGGAGAAGGGAGAGGAGAGAAGGTGCTAGAAAGACAAACCGTGGGATCACGGGGGAGTGTACCTGGAAAGGAGTGGTGAGAAGTGAAGGAGCTTCCCAAACGGAAAGGAAGTGCTGGAAAGACAGATCATGGGATCACAGGGGAGTGTACCTGGAAAGGAATGGTGAGAAGTGGAGGAGCTTCCCAAACGTGCAACATGCCGCTTGTACGATGAGGAGGGGAGTGCGTGAAGGAGCCGAACATGTACCCCCCGAGGTGGGCGGGGCATCCACCAACGTCACGCGCTCGACAAGCACTGGGGCGGGTCAACGTGTGCGGGGACACACGTCGCCCAAGGCGGTACGCCAAGCCCGTGCTGTCGGCAGAAGGATTCAGACGGCTACACTGCGGCGCCAGGATTGACGTCACAGATGGAGCCATCGTGCGTGGCGTCGATGCGCTGTGGACGCCCGCCAACCCCCCGCCAGCCAAGGATTGCGGAGGGGGGAGGGCGAGCACACAGAGCGCATCGCAGCTCCCGGGAATGGACAAAGACAGCGGCCAGGGACTGCAAAAACTGAGCCATGCACCGGAACAAATGGCAATGGGCTGACTAGCTGCCAATGAGGGAGTATGAATAGAAAGTAATCCCGCCAGTTAGGACAAGAATTGTTGTAATAATGTTGGCAGAAAAAACCTGCCAACAAGCGTCAACCACCTCCATCCCTGATAAGTTTCAAAAAAATATATGGGGGGTTTTGGGACTTTAAATGAGGCACCAGAGTGCCTCCATCCCGGCTTGAATAAAAACAAAGGGGAGATATTGGGACTTTAAATGAAGTGGTTGACTCATGTGGGTGAATGAAATACAATTTATTGGAATAGGAGGTAAGCAGTTACATGAAGGTAGTATAATTCATATATAACGTGAATCAATGGATAAATGCCATATTCTATATACAAAAAACGATCAATGGATAAATGCCATAATCTATATACATGTTCATGATAGAATACCATCCAATCCATAGTGTATAACATAATCAGCACATGAAAACAGTATATAACACATATTCCCATAATTAATTGGCAGTGGTTCGATGGACAAATTGTAGTTAAAAATATTAAATCCAGGTGTATAGCATAATAAAACACACAGCTACATCCTCAAAGCCCGACGCGTTTCTGTGTATAAAAACACTTCCTCAGGGGCGGATGTTATAGGATATCTAAAAAACATGTACCATAAAGTATGTTAGAAAGGATATGGAATATTGACACAAATTTTTGGTGATAACGTCAACCAAAATGCTTACATGCCACAAGTAACGACGGTGCATGGTCCATGCAGGGCCAAGGCCACGGAGGTGGTCCATCCCGGGAGCTGAGGTGGCCGCCACACGACCAGGGGGCGCACACATAAAGCCTCCAAGAACGCAACCCTCCCACCTCAAGGGCATGTCCAAGGGTACAAACCAAGAAAGGGGATATCTAGATACATAAAAGAAAGGAGTTATTGGAGTGGGGGAGGGAAATGGTGACTGGGTGAAGAGTGAGGAGAGGAAGAATGAAGCCAACCATATGCAGGAGTGCGGAGGGAAGATAGTGGGTATAACCTGGAAGTGTGCAGTGAAAAACATGGAATAGTGGGAGCCACCAGAGAAAGGGAGAAGGGAGAGGAGAGAAGGTGCTAGAAAGACAAACCGTGGGATCACGGGGGAGTGTACCTGGAAAGGAGTGGTGAGAAGTGAAGGAGCTTCCCAAACGGAAAGGAAGTGCTGGAAAGACAGATCATGGGATCACAGGGGAGTGTACCTGGAAAGGAATGGTGAGAAGTGGAGGAGCTTCCCAAACGTGCAACATGCCGCTTGTACGATGAGGAGGGGAGTGCGTGAAGGAGCCGAACATGTACCCCCCGAGGTGGGCGGGGCATCCACCAACGTCACGCGCTCGACAAGCACTGGGGCGGGTCAACGTGTGCGGGGACACACGTCGCCCAAGGCGGTACGCCAAGCCCGTGCTGTCGGCAGAAGGATTCAGACGGCTACACTGCGGCGCCAGGATTGACGTCACAGATGGAGCCATCGTGCGTGGCGTCGATGCGCTGTGGACGCCCGCCAACCCCCCGCCAGCCAAGGATTGCGGAGGGGGGAGGGCGAGCACACAGAGCGCATCGCAGCTCCCGGGAATGGACAAAGACAGCGGCCAGGGACTGCAAAAACTGAGCCATGCACCGGAACAAATGGCAATGGGCTGACTAGCTGCCAATGAGGGAGTATGAATAGAAAGTAATCCCGCCAGTTAGGACAAGAATTGTTGTAATAATGTTGGCAGAAAAAACCTGCCAACAAGCGTCAACCACCTCCATCCCTGATAAGTTTCAAAAAAATATATGGGGGGTTTTGGGACTTTAAATGAGGCACCAGAGTGCCTCCATCCCGGCTTGAATAAAAACAAAGGGGAGATATTGGGACTTTAAATGAAGTGGTTGACTCATGTGGGTGAATGAAATACAATTTATTGGAATAGGAGGTAAGCAGTTACATGAAGGTAGTATAATTCATATATAACGTGAATCAATGGATAAATGCCATATTCTATATACAAAAAACGATCAATGGATAAATGCCATAATCTATATACATGTTCATGATAGAATACCATCCAATCCATAGTGTATAACATAATCAGCACATGAAAACAGTATATAACACATATTCCCATAATTAATTGGCAGTGGTTCGATGGACAAATTGTAGTTAAAAATATTAAATCCAGGTGTATAGCATAATAAAACACACAGCTACATCCTCAAAGCCCGACGCGTTTCTGTGTATAAAAACACTTCCTCAGGGGCGGATGTTATAGGATATCTAAAAAACATGTACCATAAAGTATGTTAGAAAGGATATGGAATATTGACACAAATTTTTGGTGATAACGTCAACCAAAATGCTTACATGCCACAAGTAACGACGGTGCATGGTCCATGCAGGGCCAAGGCCACGGAGGTGGTCCATCCCGGGAGCTGAGGTGGCCGCCACACGACCAGGGGGCGCACACATAAAGCCTCCAAGAACGCAACCCTCCCACCTCAAGGGCATGTCCAAGGGTACAAACCAAGAAAGGGGATATCTAGATACATAAAAGAAAGGAGTTATTGGAGTGGGGGAGGGAAATGGTGACTGGGTGAAGAGTGAGGAGAGGAAGAATGAAGCCAACCATATGCAGGAGTGCGGAGGGAAGATAGTGGGTATAACCTGGAAGTGTGCAGTGAAAAACATGGAATAGTGGGAGCCACCAGAGAAAGGGAGAAGGGAGAGGAGAGAAGGTGCTAGAAAGACAAACCGTGGGATCACGGGGGAGTGTACCTGGAAAGGAGTGGTGAGAAGTGAAGGAGCTTCCCAAACGGAAAGGAAGTGCTGGAAAGACAGATCATGGGATCACAGGGGAGTGTACCTGGAAAGGAATGGTGAGAAGTGGAGGAGCTTCCCAAACGTGCAACATGCCGCTTGTACGATGAGGAGGGGAGTGCGTGAAGGAGCCGAACATGTACCCCCCGAGGTGGGCGGGGCATCCACCAACGTCACGCGCTCGACAAGCACTGGGGCGGGTCAACGTGTGCGGGGACACACGTCGCCCAAGGCGGTACGCCAAGCCCGTGCTGTCGGCAGAAGGATTCAGACGGCTACACTGCGGCGCCAGGATTGACGTCACAGATGGAGCCATCGTGCGTGGCGTCGATGCGCTGTGGACGCCCGCCAACCCCCCGCCAGCCAAGGATTGCGGAGGGGGGAGGGCGAGCACACAGAGCGCATCGCAGCTCCCGGGAATGGACAAAGACAGCGGCCAGGGACTGCAAAAACTGAGCCATGCACCGGAACAAATGGCAATGGGCTGACTAGCTGCCAATGAGGGAGTATGAATAGAAAGTAATCCCGCCAGTTAGGACAAGAATTGTTGTAATAATGTTGGCAGAAAAAACCTGCCAACAAGCGTCAACCACCTCCATCCCTGATAAGTTTCAAAAAAATATATGGGGGGTTTTGGGACTTTAAATGAGGCACCAGAGTGCCTCCATCCCGGCTTGAATAAAAACAAAGGGGAGATATTGGGACTTTAAATGAAGTGGTTGACTCATGTGGGTGAATGAAATACAATTTATTGGAATAGGAGGTAAGCAGTTACATGAAGGTAGTGTAATTCATATATAACGTGAATCAATGGATAAATGCCATATTCTATATACAAAAAACGATCAATGGATAAATGCCATAATCTATATACATGTTCATGATAGAATACCATCCAATCCATAGTGTATAACATAATCAGCACATGAAAACAGTATATAACACATATTCCCATAATTAATTGGCAGTGGTTCGATGGACAAATTGTAGTTAAAAATATTAAATCCAGGTGTATAGCATAATAAAACACACAGCTACATCCTCAAAGCCCGACGCGTTTCTGTGTATAAAAACACTTCCTCAGGGGCGGATGTTATAGGATATCTAAAAAACATGTACCATAAAGTATGTTAGAAAGGATATGGAATATTGACACAAATTTTTGGTGATAACGTCAACCAAAATGCTTACATGCCACAAGTAACGACGGTGCATGGTCCATGCAGGGCCAAGGCCACGGAGGTGGTCCATCCCGGGAGCTGAGGTGGCCGCCACACGACCAGGGGGCGCACACATAAAGCCTCCAAGAACGCAACCCTCCCACCTCAAGGGCATGTCCAAGGGTACAAACCAAGAAAGGGGATATCTAGATACATAAAAGAAAGGAGTTATTGGAGTGGGGGAGGGAAATGGTGACTGGGTGAAGAGTGAGGAGAGGAAGAATGAAGCCAACCATATGCAGGAGTGCGGAGGGAAGATAGTGGGTATAACCTGGAAGTGTGCAGTGAAAAACATGGAATAGTGGGAGCCACCAGAGAAAGGGAGAAGGGAGAGGAGAGAAGGTGCTAGAAAGACAAACCGTGGGATCACGGGGGAGTGTACCTGGAAAGGAGTGGTGAGAAGTGAAGGAGCTTCCCAAACGGAAAGGAAGTGCTGGAAAGACAGATCATGGGATCACAGGGGAGTGTACCTGGAAAGGAATGGTGAGAAGTGGAGGAGCTTCCCAAACGTGCAACATGCCGCTTGTACGATGAGGAGGGGAGTGCGTGAAGGAGCCGAACATGTACCCCCCGAGGTGGGCGGGGCATCCACCAACGTCACGCGCTCGACAAGCACTGGGGCGGGTCAACGTGTGCGGGGACACACGTCGCCCAAGGCGGTACGCCAAGCCCGTGCTGTCGGCAGAAGGATTCAGACGGCTACACTGCGGCGCCAGGATTGACGTCACAGATGGAGCCATCGTGCGTGGCGTCGATGCGCTGTGGACGCCCGCCAACCCCCCGCCAGCCAAGGATTGCGGAGGGGGGAGGGCGAGCACACAGAGCGCATCGCAGCTCCCGGGAATGGACAAAGACAGCGGCCAGGGACTGCAAAAACTGAGCCATGCACCGGAACAAATGGCAATGGGCTGACTAGCTGCCAATGAGGGAGTATGAATAGAAAGTAATCCCGCCAGTTAGGACAAGAATTGTTGTAATAATGTTGGCAGAAAAAACCTGCCAACAAGCGTCAACCACCTCCATCCCTGATAAGTTTCAAAAAAATATATGGGGGGTTTTGGGACTTTAAATGAGGCACCAGAGTGCCTCCATCCCGGCTTGAATAAAAACAAAGGGGAGATATTGGGACTTTAAATGAAGTGGTTGACTCATGTGGGTGAATGAAATACAATTTATTGGAATAGGAGGTAAGCAGTTACATGAAGGTAGTATAATTCATATATAACGTGAATCAATGGATAAATGCCATATTCTATATACAAAAAACGATCAATGGATAAATGCCATAATCTATATACATGTTCATGATAGAATACCATCCAATCCATAGTGTATAACATAATCAGCACATGAAAACAGTATATAACACATATTCCCATAATTAATTGGCAGTGGTTCGATGGACAAATTGTAGTTAAAAATATTAAATCCAGGTGTATAGCATAATAAAACACACAGCTACATCCTCAAAGCCCGACGCGTTTCTGTGTATAAAAACACTTCCTCAGGGGCGGATGTTATAGGATATCTAAAAAACATGTACCATAAAGTATGTTAGAAAGGATATGGAATATTGACACAAATTTTTGGTGATAACGTCAACCAAAATGCTTACATGCCACAAGTAACGACGGTGCATGGTCCATGCAGGGCCAAGGCCACGGAGGTGGTCCATCCCGGGAGCTGAGGTGGCCGCCACACGACCAGGGGGCGCACACATAAAGCCTCCAAGAACGCAACCCTCCCACCTCAAGGGCATGTCCAAGGGTACAAACCAAGAAAGGGGATATCTAGATACATAAAAGAAAGGAGTTATTGGAGTGGGGGAGGGAAATGGTGACTGGGTGAAGAGTGAGGAGAGGAAGAATGAAGCCAACCATATGCAGGAGTGCGGAGGGAAGATAGTGGGTATAACCTGGAAGTGTGCAGTGAAAAACATGGAATAGTGGGAGCCACCAGAGAAAGGGAGAAGGGAGAGGAGAGAAGGTGCTAGAAAGACAAACCGTGGGATCACGGGGGAGTGTACCTGGAAAGGAGTGGTGAGAAGTGAAGGAGCTTCCCAAACGGAAAGGAAGTGCTGGAAAGACAGATCATGGGATCACAGGGGAGTGTACCTGGAAAGGAATGGTGAGAAGTGGAGGAGCTTCCCAAACGTGCAACATGCCGCTTGTACGATGAGGAGGGGAGTGCGTGAAGGAGCCGAACATGTACCCCCCGAGGTGGGCGGGGCATCCACCAACGTCACGCGCTCGACAAGCACTGGGGCGGGTCAACGTGTGCGGGGACACACGTCGCCCAAGGCGGTACGCCAAGCCCGTGCTGTCGGCAGAAGGATTCAGACGGCTACACTGCGGCGCCAGGATTGACGTCACAGATGGAGCCATCGTGCGTGGCGTCGATGCGCTGTGGACGCCCGCCAACCCCCCGCCAGCCAAGGATTGCGGAGGGGGGAGGGCGAGCACACAGAGCGCATCGCAGCTCCCGGGAATGGACAAAGACAGCGGCCAGGGACTGCAAAAACTGAGCCATGCACCGGAACAAATGGCAATGGGCTGACTAGCTGCCAATGAGGGAGTATGAATAGAAAGTAATCCCGCCAGTTAGGACAAGAATTGTTGTAATAATGTTGGCAGAAAAAACCTGCCAACAAGCGTCAACCACCTCCATCCCTGATAAGTTTCAAAAAAATATATGGGGGGTTTTGGGACTTTAAATGAGGCACCAGAGTGCCTCCATCCCGGCTTGAATAAAAACAAAGGGGAGATATTGGGACTTTAAATGAAGTGGTTGACTCATGTGGGTGAATGAAATACAATTTATTGGAATAGGAGGTAAGCAGTTACATGAAGGTAGTATAATTCATATATAACGTGAATCAATGGATAAATGCCATATTCTATATACAAAAAACGATCAATGGATAAATGCCATAATCTATATACATGTTCATGATAGAATACCATCCAATCCATAGTGTATAACATAATCAGCACATGAAAACAGTATATAACACATATTCCCATAATTAATTGGCAGTGGTTCGATGGACAAATTGTAGTTAAAAATATTAAATCCAGGTGTATAGCATAATAAAACACACAGCTACATCCTCAAAGCCCGACGCGTTTCTGTGTATAAAAACACTTCCTCAGGGGCGGATGTTATAGGATATCTAAAAAACATGTACCATAAAGTATGTTAGAAAGGATATGGAATATTGACACAAATTTTTGGTGATAACGTCAACCAAAATGCTTACATGCCACAAGTAACGACGGTGCATGGTCCATGCAGGGCCAAGGCCACGGAGGTGGTCCATCCCGGGAGCTGAGGTGGCCGCCACACGACCAGGGGGCGCACACATAAAGCCTCCAAGAACGCAACCCTCCCACCTCAAGGGCATGTCCAAGGGTACAAACCAAGAAAGGGGATATCTAGATACATAAAAGAAAGGAGTTATTGGAGTGGGGGAGGGAAATGGTGACTGGGTGAAGAGTGAGGAGAGGAAGAATGAAGCCAACCATATGCAGGAGTGCGGAGGGAAGATAGTGGGTATGACCTGGAAGTGTGCAGTGAAAAACATGGAATAGTGGGAGCCACCAGAGAAAGGGAGAAGGGAGAGGAGAGAAGGTGCTAGAAAGACAAACCGTGGGATCACGGGGGAGTGTACCTGGAAAGGAGTGGTGAGAAGTGAAGGAGCTTCCCAAACGGAAAGGAAGTGCTGGAAAGACAGATCATGGGATCACAGGGGAGTGTACCTGGAAAGGAATGGTGAGAAGTGGAGGAGCTTCCCAAACGTGCAACATGCCGCTTGTACGATGAGGAGGGGAGTGCGTGAAGGAGCCGAACATGTACCCCCCGAGGTGGGCGGGGCATCCACCAACGTCACGCGCTCGACAAGCACTGGGGCGGGTCAACGTGTGCGGGGACACACGTCGCCCAAGGCGGTACGCCAAGCCCGTGCTGTCGGCAGAAGGATTCAGACGGCTACACTGCGGCGCCAGGATTGACGTCACAGATGGAGCCATCGTGCGTGGCGTCGATGCGCTGTGGACGCCCGCCAACCCCCCGCCAGCCAAGGATTGCGGAGGGGGGAGGGCGAGCACACAGAGCGCATCGCAGCTCCCGGGAATGGACAAAGACAGCGGCCAGGGACTGCAAAAACTGAGCCATGCACCGGAACAAATGGCAATGGGCTGACTAGCTGCCAATGAGGGAGTATGAATAGAAAGTAATCCCGCCAGTTAGGACAAGAATTGTTGTAATAATGTTGGCAGAAAAAACCTGCCAACAAGCGTCAACCACCTCCATCCCTGATAAGTTTCAAAAAAATATATGGGGGGTTTTGGGACTTTAAATGAGGCACCAGAGTGCCTCCATCCCGGCTTGAATAAAAACAAAGGGGAGATATTGGGACTTTAAATGAAGTGGTTGACTCATGTGGGTGAATGAAATACAATTTATTGGAATAGGAGGTAAGCAGTTACATGAAGGTAGTATAATTCATATATAACGTGAATCAATGGATAAATGCCATATTCTATATACAAAAAACGATCAATGGATAAATGCCATAATCTATATACATGTTCATGATAGAATACCATCCAATCCATAGTGTATAACATAATCAGCACATGAAAACAGTATATAACACATATTCCCATAATTAATTGGCAGTGGTTCGATGGACAAATTGTAGTTAAAAATATTAAATCCAGGTGTATAGCATAATAAAACACACAGCTACATCCTCAAAGCCCGACGCGTTTCTGTGTATAAAAACACTTCCTCAGGGGCGGATGTTATAGGATATCTAAAAAACATGTACCATAAAGTATGTTAGAAAGGATATGGAATATTGACACAAATTTTTGGTGATAACGTCAACCAAAATGCTTACATGCCACAAGTAACGACGGTGCATGGTCCATGCAGGGCCAAGGCCACGGAGGTGGTCCATCCCGGGAGCTGAGGTGGCCGCCACACGACCAGGGGGCGCACACATAAAGCCTCCAAGAACGCAACCCTCCCACCTCAAGGGCATGTCCAAGGGTACAAACCAAGAAAGGGGATATCTAGATACATAAAAGAAAGGAGTTATTGGAGTGGGGGAGGGAAATGGTGACTGGGTGAAGAGTGAGGAGAGGAAGAATGAAGCCAACCATATGCAGGAGTGCGGAGGGAAGATAGTGGGTATAACCTGGAAGTGTGCAGTGAAAAACATGGAATAGTGGGAGCCACCAGAGAAAGGGAGAAGGGAGAGGAGAGAAGGTGCTAGAAAGACAAACCGTGGGATCACGGGGGAGTGTACCTGGAAAGGAGTGGTGAGAAGTGAAGGAGCTTCCCAAACGGAAAGGAAGTGCTGGAAAGACAGATCATGGGATCACAGGGGAGTGTACCTGGAAAGGAATGGTGAGAAGTGGAGGAGCTTCCCAAACGTGCAACATGCCGCTTGTACGATGAGGAGGGGAGTGCGTGAAGGAGCCGAACATGTACCCCCCGAGGTGGGCGGGGCATCCACCAACGTCACGCGCTCGACAAGCACTGGGGCGGGTCAACGTGTGCGGGGACACACGTCGCCCAAGGCGGTACGCCAAGCCCGTGCTGTCGGCAGAAGGATTCAGACGGCTACACTGCGGCGCCAGGATTGACGTCACAGATGGAGCCATCGTGCGTGGCGTCGATGCGCTGTGGACGCCCGCCAACCCCCCGCCAGCCAAGGATTGCGGAGGGGGGAGGGCGAGCACACAGAGCGCATCGCAGCTCCCGGGAATGGACAAAGACAGCGGCCAGGGACTGCAAAAACTGAGCCATGCACCGGAACAAATGGCAATGGGCTGACTAGCTGCCAATGAGGGAGTATGAATAGAAAGTAATCCCGCCAGTTAGGACAAGAATTGTTGTAATAATGTTGGCAGAAAAAACCTGCCAACAAGCGTCAACCACCTCCATCCCTGATAAGTTTCAAAAAAATATATGGGGGGTTTTGGGACTTTAAATGAGGCACCAGAGTGCCTCCATCCCGGCTTGAATAAAAACAAAGGGGAGATATTGGGACTTTAAATGAAGTGGTTGACTCATGTGGGTGAATGAAATACAATTTATTGGAATAGGAGGTAAGCAGTTACATGAAGGTAGTATAATTCATATATAACGTGAATCAATGGATAAATGCCATATTCTATATACAAAAAACGATCAATGGATAAATGCCATAATCTATATACATGTTCATGATAGAATACCATCCAATCCATAGTGTATAACATAATCAGCACATGAAAACAGTATATAACACATATTCCCATAATTAATTGGCAGTGGTTCGATGGACAAATTGTAGTTAAAAATATTAAATCCAGGTGTATAGCATAATAAAACACACAGCTACATCCTCAACGCCCGACGCGTTTCTGTGTATAAAAACACTTCCTCAGGGGCGGATGTTATAGGATATCTAAAAAACATGTACCATAAAGTATGTTAGAAAGGATATGGAATATTGACACAAATTTTTGGTGATAACGTCAACCAAAATGCTTACATGCCACAAGTAACGACGGTGCATGGTCCATGCAGGGCCAAGGCCACGGAGGTGGTCCATCCCGGGAGCTGAGGTGGCCGCCACACGACCAGGGGGCGCACACATAAAGCCTCCAAGAACGCAACCCTCCCACCTCAAGGGCATGTCCAAGGGTACAAACCAAGAAAGGGGATATCTAGATACATAAAAAAAAGGAGTTATTGGAGTGGGGGAGGGAAATGGTGACTGGGTGAAGAGTGAGGAGAGGAAGAATGAAGCCAACCATATGCAGGAGTGCGGAGGGAAGATAGTGGGTATAACCTGGAAGTGTGCAGTGAAAAACATGGAATAGTGGGAGCCACCAGAGAAAGGGAGAAGGGAGAGGAGAGAAGGTGCTAGAAAGACAAACCGTGGGATCACGGGGGAGTGTACCTGGAAAGGAGTGGTGAGAAGTGAAGGAGCTTCCCAAACGGAAAGGAAGTGCTGGAAAGACAGATCATGGGATCACAGGGGAGTGTACCTGGAAAGGAATGGTGAGAAGTGGAGGAGCTTCCCAAACGTGCAACATGCCGCTTGTACGATGAGGAGGGGAGTGCGTGAAGGAGCCGAACATGTACCCCCCGAGGTGGGCGGGGCATCCACCAACGTCACGCGCTCGACAAGCACTGGGGCGGGTCAACGTGTGCGGGGACACACGTCGCCCAAGGCGGTACGCCAAGCCCGTGCTGTCGGCAGAAGGATTCAGACGGCTACACTGCGGCGCCAGGATTGACGTCACAGATGGAGCCATCGTGCGTGGCGTCGATGCGCTGTGGACGCCCGCCAACCCCCCGCCAGCCAAGGATTGCGGAGGGGGGAGGGCGAGCACACAGAGCGCATCGCAGCTCCCGGGAATGGACAAAGACAGCGGCCAGGGACTGCAAAAACTGAGCCATGCACCGGAACAAATGGCAATGGGCTGACTAGCTGCCAATGAGGGAGTATGAATAGAAAGTAATCCCGCCAGTTAGGACAAGAATTGTTGTAATAATGTTGGCAGAAAAAACCTGCCAACAAGCGTCAACCACCTCCATCCCTGATAGGTTTCAAAAAAATATATGGGGGGTTTTGGGACTTTAAATGAGGCACCAGAGTGCCTCCATCCCGGCTTGAATAAAAACAAAGGGGAGATATTGGGACTTTAAATGAAGTGGTTGACTCATGTGGGTGAATGAAATACAATTTATTGGAATAGGAGGTAAGCAGTTACATGAAGGTAGTATAATTCATATATAACGTGAATCAATGGATAAATGCCATATTCTATATACAAAAAACGATCAATGGATAAATGCCATAATCTATATACATGTTCATGATAGAATACCATCCAATCCATAGTGTATAACATAATCAGCACATGAAAACAGTATATAACACATATTCCCATAATTAATTGGCAGTGGTTCGATGGACAAATTGTAGTTAAAAATATTAAATCCAGGTGTATAGCATAATAAAACACACAGCTACATCCTCAAAGCCCGACGCGTTTCTGTGTATAAAAACACTTCCTCAGGGGCGGATGTTATAGGATATCTAAAAAACATGTACCATAAAGTATGTTAGAAAGGATATGGAATATTGACACAAATTTTTGGTGATAACGTCAACCAAAATGCTTACATGCCACAAGTAACGACGGTGCATGGTCCATGCAGGGCCAAGGCCACGGAGGTGGTCCATCCCGGGAGCTGAGGTGGCCGCCACACGACCAGGGGGCGCACACATAAAGCCTCCAAGAACGCAACCCTCCCACCTCAAGGGCATGTCCAAGGGTACAAACCAAGAAAGGGGATATCTAGATACATAAAAGAAAGGAGTTATTGGAGTGGGGGAGGGAAATGGTGACTGGGTGAAGAGTGAGGAGAGGAAGAATGAAGCCAACCATATGCAGGAGTGCGGAGGGAAGATAGTGGGTATAACCTGGAAGTGTGCAGTGAAAAACATGGAATAGTGGGAGCCACCAGAGAAAGGGAGAAGGGAGAGGAGAGAAGGTGCTAGAAAGACAAACCGTGGGATCACGGGGGAGTGTACCTGGAAAGGAGTGGTGAGAAGTGAAGGAGCTTCCCAAACGGAAAGGAAGTGCTGGAAAGACAGATCATGGGATCACAGGGGAGTGTACCTGGAAAGGAATGGTGAGAAGTGGAGGAGCTTCCCAAACGTGCAACATGCCGCTTGTACGATGAGGAGGGGAGTGCGTGAAGGAGCCGAACATGTACCCCCCGAGGTGGGCGGGGCATCCACCAACGTCACGCGCTCGACAAGCACTGGGGCGGGTCAACGTGTGCGGGGACACACGTCGCCCAAGGCGGTACGCCAAGCCCGTGCTGTCGGCAGAAGGATTCAGACGGCTACACTGCGGCGCCAGGATTGACGTCACAGATGGAGCCATCGTGCGTGGCGTCGATGCGCTGTGGACGCCCGCCAACCCCCCGCCAGCCAAGGATTGCGGAGGGGGGAGGGCGAGCACACAGAGCGCATCGCAGCTCCCGGGAATGGACAAAGACAGCGGCCAGGGACTGCAAAAACTGAGCCATGCACCGGAACAAATGGCAATTTGTTTCCTTTTCAGGACTAATATGTAAAAAAGTATATCAGCGCACATATGACACAAAAATAACTAAAGCAGCTGAACACCAGGGTCAAACGATCAAATCCCTCCAGATAAATAAATAGAAGGGTGCAGCGCTAAATCAATAAAATAACCATAGAGAAATGTATAATAGCTAAATCACAAAGGAAGCACAGGAAATGTCCAATAATAAAATGTCCAAATATGAAGAAATGAATCCACCAGGAGTGTGATGATCACAGCAAACAAATGTGACTGATACTGGAACCCTTCACCATAAACCAAATGGCCTCTCACCTGGTCCCAAAGATCAATCAGGCAATCTTATAAGGTCAGCAGATAGCAAGGATCTTTAAGGCAAGGGACTCCTCCGGATGACCAGGTAGCAGGTGGATATCGTTACCATGAAATCACAAAAGGTACAGACATAGTGCTCTCCGTATATAACAGTTTATTAAAAATGAATAAAATAAAACTTACATAACAAGCACTTCTCAAGTGCCAGGAAACGAACATGGAAACACAGCAGAGTGTGTACGAGCGGTGGAGCATGCGCAGTAGCCGCGGATGACGTCACGTCACGGCGGATCACGTCACGTCACGTTTCCATGTTCGTTTCCTGGCACTTGAGAAGTGCTTGTTATGTAAGTTTTATTTTATTCATTTTTAATAAACTGTTATATACGGAGAGCACTATGTCTGTACTTTTTGTGATTTCATGGTAACGATATCCACCTGCTACCTGGTCATCCGGAGGAGTCCCTTGCCTTAAAGATCCTTGCTATCTGCTGACCTTATAAGATTGCCTGATTGATCTTTGGGACCAGGTGAGAGGCCATTTGGTTTATGGTGAAGGGTTCCAGTATCAGTCACATTTGTTTGCTGTGATCATCACACTCCTGGTGGATTCATTTCTTCATATTTGGACATTTTATTATTGAACATTTCCTGTGCTTCCTTTGTGATTTAGCTATTATACATTTCTCTATGGTTATTTTATTGATTTAGCGCTGCACCTTTCTATTTACTTTTCAGGACTAATGCCTGTAATTCCTTTCCTGCTTTGTTAAAAAAATTCCAGCCATTCCTTCATAAATGGCTGGTCATTAAGACCATCCTGGGGAGGCACCTCCCATCTTAAACTTCTAAAGATGAGGTTCTCCCTGCAGTAGTGCTCAAATGTGAACACATCCCACCATGTTTTGATTTGCTTCTCCAGTAAACCATCAAGGGTTTTTAATAAAACCGAAAAGTCTCCCTCACATTCGATCATCGGTTGATCATTAGAGAAGACCGATTCGGGGCTAAGTTGTCTATTCGTTAAGAAATTAAATGCATCCATGGCTGCGAGTGGTAAAATCTAGTAAAAACTGTAAAAATAGGTATCCTATATGCTAACGCCCTCTGCACGAAGAACACCTCCACCGCGCCACTGGCATCCAAATAAAACCTCAAAAATGCTAGATAAATGTGCACCAATACTAGTGAATTAATGATAATATACTAGTGAACACAGAAAATGTTGAGCTGCTCCCTTTAAATAAAAA
The DNA here is from genome assembly GCA_037952835.1 of Lithobates septentrionalis. Classification (NCBI taxonomy): domain Eukaryota; kingdom Metazoa; phylum Chordata; class Amphibia; order Anura; family Ranidae; genus Lithobates; species Lithobates septentrionalis. The sequence goes on along the minus strand of JBBDGP010000111.1, from coordinate 2,433,019 downwards.
TATGAGTCAGTAGTTAATTTAATCCTAAATGCCGGTTAGGAACCAAAGTGGTAAACCGACATGTAGGGTAAATAGACGGCGCTCAGAAACAATAAAGGTATACCTTGCAGTATACAATAATGGTGATGACCTCTAATGATGAATTAATCACCTAAGTGTAGCACACTAAATTAACAGTGGACCACAAAACCTAAACCTGTAAACATAAAATAAGAAATTAAAATATAAATATATATGTGACTATATTGATATATACACACATATAGATGTGACAAAAAATAAAAAATAAACACGTGCAAATAATTAAATTTATGCTGCAAAAGTCAAAGACTCCGTATACAGTCCATAAAAAATAAAACAGCCTCCAAACAAGCTGCAAGTGATATACAAATAGGTGACGAATAAAAAATCAAGTGTCCCACACAAATGATTTCTCAGTGATTGTTGTCCACTGATGAGTGACTCCGTGCGTCTTCCACCTCACCACCGTGCCAGTGAATCACACTCTCCAGACATACACTCACCGAAATGAAATGCCAGCATTCTCATGCAAGGCAAAACACGCTTTCTTTACCACACTCCAGGGTAAATAGTGTATACGATGTTCACAGCGATGGTATTCAATGGATTCACATAAAAGAAAATGAATGCTCCAATAGTGTAATTCAGCAACAACAATTTATTAAAATCACTGCAATCCTCACACATGGCACTCACATTGTGTAAAAGTAAAAACGGCAAAGAACGTGCAATCAACAGCAAGCCTCAACTCTGTGGATAAACCATATAACCAATGGCCACGGCGGACCCGAGGTGTGCAATTGCTGGGTAATGCTCTCACCCCCTCCCTCGGAAAGCCTCCGTTCCTCCGTGCGCTCGTAGTCCTATCTTCCTGTGTGGCTGACAGCGTATACGTCACAACTCACAGCCACGGCCCCGACATGTTTCGTCATAGGTAGACTTATTCATGGGATTGGCTGTGTTTGCTGCCACTCAACCCTTTTATCTGCTCCTAAATACACGCCCATTAGGTCGCGTACTGCGCATGCGCACACCTCGCGTCCCTGTGCGATGGATTCAATGATATCTAGTACAGCAGATATAAGTGGGAATCGGGAACATAAATAACCTCTAAAATAATTTATACAGTAAAACGGAATATTGGCAATCTTCCCAAATAATGTACTTATATATGTAAGCCGCGATTTACTGGATATGTTAAAATACTATTTCAATCACAACCAGCAATTACAGCGATCTTCCACAAGGTTAGGGAATGGTATCTGCATATACTTCCCCACTTATGAGTGTACTGCAACCCAACTTAGAGGGAAGTTGGGGAGCAGGGGAAATTTTTATCGCAGAATACACCTCTGTAGTTATACCCTATTCGATTTTGGAAAGGTAGTAGTTCCAAAGAGGAGGGGAGAGAAGGATACTTGCCTTTTTTTCATACATACAATTTATATCATATATGTGGGATATGTTTTTCTGGTATCACCCTTTTAATCACTGTGTAGTAAACACCTACAGAGGGTAGGCCACGGATTTTCGCATAGTACTTACCTGAGGGGTCATATATAATTTTATGGAATTCTCGATCAGTTTGATATTCAGTAGATTGGTATCCTTATAGATTATTAATAGATTATAGATATATATTCATATATTTTTTAGAATTTTTTTAATTTACATGTATTTATAAAAGTGTAATTCAACATCAGAACATATAGTTTATATTTTATTGGAAGATTTATATACATTTTTTATAGATAATTTAATGTATTTTAGTTCAGCATTTTTATGTATCCTGAGTATATTTTAAATGTGGTATACAGGAGGAATGTTGGTTTATATTAGCTTATACTCGTCTTTATTATGACCAGGAAATGAGTGTGCTTATGCCGTGTAGCATTTGCTCTCAGCTTCTGTACCCTGTAATGGGTTTGCTGTATGAATCACTTCCTTGGTTAGGCAGCGGATTAACCTTGTGGAAGATCGCTGTAATTGCTGGTTGTGATTGAAATAGTATTTTAACATATCCAGTAAATCGCGGCTTACATATATAAGTACATTATTTGGGAAGATTGCCAATATTCCGTTTTACTGTATAAATTATTTTAGAGGTTATTTATGTGCCCGATTCCCACTTATATCTGCTGTACTAGATATCATTGAATCCATCGCACGGGGACGCGAGGTGTGCGCATGCGCAGTACGCGACCTAATGGGCGTGTATTTAGGAGCAGATAAAAGGGTTGAGTGGCAGCAAACACAGCCAATCCCATGAATAAGTCTACCTATGACGAAACATGTCGGGGGCGTGGCTGTGAGTTGTGACGTATACGCTGTCAGCCACACAGGAAGATAGGACTACGAGCGCACGGAGGAACGGAGGCTATCCGAGGGAGGGGGTGAGAGCATTACCCAGCAATTGCACACCTTGGGTCCGCCGTGGCCATTGGTTATATGGTTTATCCACAGAGTTGAGGCTTGCTGTTGATTGCACGTTCTTTGCCGTTTTTACTTTTACACAATGTGAGTGCCATGTGTGAGGATTGCAGTGATTTTAATAAATTGTTGTTGCTGAATTACACTATTGGAGCATTCATTTTCTTTTATGTGGATCCATTGAATACCATCGCTGTGAACATCGTATACACTATTTACCCTGGAGTGTGGTAAAGAAAGCGTGTTTTGCCTTGCATGAGAATGCTGGCATTTCATTTCGGTGAGTGTATGTCTGGAGAGTGTGATGCACTGGCACGGTGGTGAGGTGGAAGACGCACGGAGTCACTCATCAGTGGACAACAATCACTGAGAAATCATTTGTGTGGGACACTTGATTTTTTATTCGTCACCTATTTGTATATCACTTGCAGCTTGTTTGGAGGCTGTTTTATTTTTTATGGACTGTATACGGAGTCTTTGACTTTTGCAGCATAAATTTAATTATTTGCACGTGTTTATTTTTTATTTTTTGTCACATCTATATGTGTGTATATATCAATATAGTCACATATATATTTATATTTTAATTTCTTATTTTATGTTTACAGGTTTAGGTTTTGTGGTCCACTGTTAATTTAGTGTGCTACACTTAGGTGATTAATTCATCATTAGAGGTCATTACCATTATTGTATACTGCAAGGTATACCTTTATTGTTTTTGAGTGCCGTCTATTTACCCTACATGTCGGTTTACCACTTTGGTTCCTAACCGGCATTTAGGATTAAATTAACTACTGACTCATATTTTTATTTAAAGGGGGCAGCTCGACATTTTCTGTGTTCACTAGTATATTATCATTAATTCACTAGTATTGGTGCACATTTATCTAGCATTTTTGAGGTTTTATTTGGGTGCCAGTGGCGCGGTGGAGGTGTTCTTCGTGCAGAGGGCGATAGCATATAGGATACCTATTTTTACAAAAATTGAGATCTGCAATTGGTCACGTGACCATACAAGCCCAATTTGATTCCTCCTGTCTTAAGGCAGAGAGGGTCAATAGGATCTGGTGAGTAGGGACCCAGATCCCAATTTTTTGCCTGTCTTTTTTGGAAGTCATGCACAAAAAAAATATGTGAATAGTAAGGGTGTGTGCGGTCAGGACTTCTGTTACACCTGTTGGAATCGTCTACACGGGAAGAAAGACAGATTAATCAACCAACCCCCATCCTACATTGTTTTTCATTGTTACCTTATCATACTAGATCCCATCAGTGTTGGTTACAATATCTCTACACGTTTTTTTTTTTTGATACATGGACTAGAACACTTCTTGTTGTATTAGTTATCAGTCACAGGATTACATATCACATTTATTTATTTCATTTCACAAATTGGCACTTTTTCAACAATATATGGTTTATTAAATTATCACGGTATATATAGGATTGCATTCAAAATAGCAAATGCTGTTTAGGCACGGAATTCATTCAGTGTGTTTATCGAATATACTTCAGCTGCTTTGAATGTGAAATGTAGACTTAAAGCAGAGGTCCGCCCCCCCAAAAAAAATTAAGAGTCAGCAGCTACACATACTGCAGTTGCTGGCTTTTAATAATAGGACACTTACCTGTCCTGGAGTCCAGCGATGTCGGCACTGCACCCAACATCAGCTGTCGGGTGCTGCCGCTGCTATTGCGGGTAGGGGAACCTGGCAGTGTAGCCTTGCGGCTTTACGCCAGGAACCCTACTGCTCATGCGTGAGGCCCCGCTTCTCTCTCCTACTGACCCAGAGATAGGGGGAGGAGGAGGAAGGTGCCCCGCTGTGATGTCATGGGCCGTGGCGCAGACTCCCGGAAGTGGGAACAGGATATCCTGTGCCTCCCCTCCCCCAAATGGTGCCAATTGTGGCACTGGAGGGGGGGGGAGACAAATAAGCAGCAGTTCCACTTTTGAGTGGAACTCCGCTTTAGGGAAAAACTTTATTTTACATTTTTTTTCAGTTAAGATAAATTTCAATCATTGTGGATTGAGTGTGTTTTTTTTTTTTGGGAATATCCTTTTAGCATTATGAAAGGTCATAGTTATACTTTTCATTCTTTGTAAACATTGTCTTCTGGTTTGAAACAGCCTTAAACATATCACCTAAAATCTAAAATCAAAGGTTTTAACACTTGTTGCACACATTACTCTTCACATATCCTGATTTTTCACAGGACTAATCATTTATAGCAATATATACTGTAACAAGCTAGCAAAAAAATACCAAAAACTTCCTAGTCCACTTACATCATATTCCACAACCTTTGTGGTTAACTTTAATACATTCAATTTACTAAAACTGAAACAGACAAAATCTGCAGAGTGTATGTAGAGTGACCAATCCCCATTCAGTTAAGCTTTGAAAATAAAAGCTAGAAATTAATTGGCTTACATGCACAGTTGCTCCAAATTCTGACTTCTCCAATCTTAGTAAATTCTCCTTAGTGTATTTTACTAACAGTACTATAAATTATTATTCTTTATTAATTTATTGTTACTATTATATTAACTATAAATTAGTTAGGAATTATTTATTTATTTTAATGGAATTGTCAAAATGTTAGTAATGTTTTCTGTTAACCTATACTGTTTTTTTTTAATTAGCTGACAGTAAAAGCTTTGTGTGGATAGATTTTGGGTTTGTTTCAATAGCATCAGTTTGACATGAGCTTCAGATGCTTCTGGAATTGTTTAGAATTCACTGAGATGAGCATTTAACCTGCAGTTGACCTTCTGCTGATCTGCATTTAACCTGCTTCAAGCAAGTGGGATTTGCGTACACATGAACTTGCATAGGAGTGCAAAACCCATCTGAAATTAACAAAAGCCTTTCAATACAGGTCCTAACATTTTTGTTATGGATGTCCATGTTTGTACTAGTTAAATCCATGGACAATGTGGACTATAACATAACAAAGTTCTTATATAACTGAAAGGATGGTTTCTACATATTGTACAAAACCTGGCCTTTCATTCTGAGCTGTTTATCTGTGTTTGTCATTGAATAGAATACTACCTGGAAAGGCATTCTCCCCATGTTAAGGGCATGTGGTGATTTGGTATAGATTTTCTTTGAGGGGGATATTTATTCATTTATTTTAAAGAGGAACTGCAGTCTGCTCACATAATTTGTGATAAAAACATCTTTTCCTTTCTGAAGCTTCCCTCCAACCACTTTGCATATTATTTCATATGTACCATGATGCTGTACTTGCCAAATATGCTGCAGAAATCTTCCTTCACTGAGTCTGGCTGCATCAATTTTAACTGTGGGCAGCTGAAGCTGCTGCTGCTGCCTGTTCACTACCTGTATTTACACAGACAAACAGAGGCACACTGCCAGCTCTGCAGCCCTGCAGCTTTCATTGGCTCTTATGACACATCCCCTTCACTTCCTGGCAAACTCTCACAAGAGTTAGAGAGAGGGATGTGCATGATGCCATAAGCCTAGGCTAATGACCAGACAAGAAACATTAAGTGGGCTGTATAAGGTATTTACTGGCAGAAAAAAATGTTTTACTATCCAAAGTTAAAACAACAAGGGCAGAAGATTTAATAGATGAAAAGTTGAAAATATGATTGAAGGTCCACTTTAAGTAGGGCTTCCTCTATAACAGACCCTTATTCTAGCTTATAGGGAAGGGAGGTGGATAGTGGTGACATCAATGCTCAAAATAGGATCAACAATACAAAGTGTTGTTGTACCACGCACACAGGAAAAATAGTATCTTGGAAAGCTAGAGGCTTACATGTGCCAGAGTAACGGACACAGGTTCTTATGGAGTGCTGCCGCTAATATTGTCTACCTGCGAAAAAAAAACTCATTACACCCATGCCAGGCAGCCACTCATTGAGAGATGCAAGGTATCCAGTGTCTTACCATAGCTGCTCGGATAATCCCAAATCGCGAGGGGTATCAATTGTGCTGGCTTGAACCCTGCCATGGAAGTTGGAGGATCAATTATCAGACTCTCAGGGCAGATAGCTATTTCTACGGGGGAAGACTGGGGATCAGGCTGTGACTTTGACTAATGTATAATTTCCAAATACCTCCAAGCTTATGTTTTTGGAAACCTGCTCAAGTGAGTTAGCTGACTTCGCTATGGGAAAAATTATTCTGGGTGGAGATTTTAAATTGGCACTGGACCCTTTAATTGATTCATCACGGAGCGCCTCACATCTCTCTTATTTATATTCAAGGAGATTTTAAAAAATTTCTGTATGAGCCCCAACTTGTGGATGTATGGTGCCTTTAGCATCACAATGAGCTGGATTACACATACTACTATTTAGTACTAGAGATGGGCAGAGCGACCTCTTTTTGGTTCGCAGCAGAACTTTAGAGCATCGCAAAAGTTCAGGACCAAGTAACGAACACCATTAAAGTCTATGGGACCCAAATTGAAAAAATCAAAAGTGACCATTTTGAAGGCTTATATGCAAGTAATTGGGCATACAATGGTTATGGGGGTATGGGTACTGCCCTGAGGGACATGTATCAATAATGAAAAAAAGTTTGTAAAAAACAAAATGTTTAAATGAGCAGTGATTTACTGATGCTTAAGGTGAAATAATCAAAATTAGAAATAACAATAAAAATGAAAAAATCCTTTAAATATAGTGCCTGGGGGTCCTCTTAATCTGCCTGTAATGTGGCACATCTGTACCATTTATAGAGTCTGCTTCATTAATAATGACATTTATAAAGCCCAAAAAACTTCTGGTGTCCCTTTCGCAGACTTAGGATAGAAGTAAAAGGTGTGAAAAAATTGTACTGTGGATGTTGGTGGTGCCTTCACATCATAACCCTATCAAGGTACTTTTGAGGAAAGCAAGAATTGGCCTTGCTATCAAACATTGAGATGATATGCACCTGTCAAACAGGTGTGGATAAATTGTTTTTTGAGTGTCGGTGGTGCCTTCACACCGTAACCCTATCGAGGTGCTCTTGATGAAAGCAAGAATTGGCCCTGCTGTCAAAAATTTCAATGATACAGTGGCTTGCGAAAGTATTCGGCCCCCTTGAACTTTTCAACCTTTTGCCACATTTCAGGCTTCAAACATAAAGATATAAAATTTAAATTTTTTGTGAAGAATCACCAACAAGTGGGACACAATTGTGAAGTGGAACGAAATCTATTGGATATTTTAAACTTTTTTAGCAATTAAAAAACTGAAAAGTGGTGTGTGCAAAATTATTCGGCCCCTTTACTTTCAGTGCAGAAAACTCACTCCAGAAGTTCAGCGAGGATCTCTGAATGATCCAATGTTGTCCTAAATGACTGATGGTGATAAATAGAATCCACCTGTGTGTAATCAAGTCTCTGTATAAATGCACCTGCTCTGTGATAGTCTCAGGGTTCTGTTGAAAGCGCAGAGAGCATCATGAAGACCAAGGAACACACCAGGCAGGTCCGTAATACTGTTGTGGAGAAGTTTTAAGCCGGATTTGGATACAAAAAGATTTCCCATGCTTTAAACATCCCAAGGAGCACTGTGCAAGCGATCATTTTGAAATGGAAGGATTATCAGACCACTGCAAATCTACCAAGACCTGGCTGTCCCTCTAAACTTTCAGCTCAGACAAGGAGAAGACTGATCAGAGATGCAGCCAAGAGGCCCATGATCACTCTGGATGAACTGCAGAGAACTACAGCTGAGGTGGGAGAGTCTGTCCATAGGACAACAATCAGTCGTACACTGCACAAATCTGGCTTTTATGGAAGAGTGGCAAGAAGAAAGCCATTTCTCAAAGATGTCCATAAAAAGTCTCGTCTAAAGTTTGCCACAAGCCACCTGGGAGACACACCAAACATGTGGAAGAAGGTGCTCTGGTCCGATGAAACCAAAATCTAACTTTTTGGCCACAATGCAAAACGATATGTTTGGTGTAAAAGCAACACAGCTCATCACGCTCAACACACCATCCCCACTGTCAAACATGGTGGTGGCAGCATCATGGTTTGGGCCTGCTTTTCTTCAGCAGGGACAGGGAAGATGGTTAAAATTGAGGGGAAGATGGATGCAGCCAAATACAGGACCATTCTGGATGAAAACCTGTTGGAGTCTGCAAAAGACCTGAAACTGGGACGGAGATTAATCTTCCAACAAGACAATGATCCCAAACATACAGCAAAATCTACAAAGGAATGGTTCACAAATAAACGTATCCAGGTGTTAGAATGGCCAAGTCAAAGTCCAGACCTGAATCCAATCGAGAATCTGTGGAAAGAGCTGAAAACTGCTGTTCACAAACGCTCTCCATCCAACCTCACTGAGCTCGAGCTGTTTTGCAAGGAAGAATGGGCAAGAATTTCAGTCTCTCGATGTGCAAAACTGATAGAGACATACCCCAAGCGATTTGCAGCTGTAATTGCAGCAAAAGGTGGCTCTACAAAGTATTAACGCAAGGGGGCCGAATAATTTTGCACGCCCTACTTTTCATTTTTTTATTAGTTAAAAAAGTTTCAAAAATCCAAAATATTTCGTTCCACTTCACAATTGTGTCCCACTTGTTGGTGATTCTTCACAAAAAATAAAAATGTTATATCTTTATGTTTGAAGCCTGAAATGTGGCAAAAGGTTGAAAAGTTCAAGGGGGCCGAATACTTTCGCAAGCCACTGTATGCACCTGTCAAACAGGTGTGGAAAAATTGGTCTTTGGGTGTCGGTGGTGGCTTTACACCGTAAGCCTATACAGGTACTCTTGATGAAAGCAAGAATTGGCCTTGCTGTCAAAAATTTAAATGATATGCCGCTGTCAAACAGGTGCAAAAAAAATGGTTCTTGGGTGTTAATTGTGCCCATGAAACCTACACCAAAAATTGTCTTCCAGATGAAATCAACACCCACAATGCTAGGCAGCCTAGACAGTCTTTCAGAGATTCCAGATCCAGAAAGCACTTAACCACTTGACGACCGCCTCACGCCGATGTACGTCGGCAAAGTGGCACGGACAGGCAAAATCACGTACAGTGTACGTGATTTGCCTTCCGCGGGTGGGGGGTCCGATCGGACCCCCCCCCCGGTGCCCGAGGCGGTCGTCCTTTGTGCCCCGGCGATCGGTGGTGAGGGGGAGACCATCCGTTCATGGCCCCCCCCTCGCGATCGCCGCCGGCCAATCGAATCATTCCTTTGCTGCTGTATGCTAAACAGCAGCAAAGGAAATGATGTCATCTCCCCTCGGGTCGGTAATTTCCGTTCCGGCCCGAGGAGAGAAGACATCAATGTGAGTGCACCAACACACACACACACAGTAGAACATGCCAGGCACACAAAACACCCCGATCCCCCCCCGATCGCCCCCCGATCCCCCCCCAATCACCCCCCCCCCCCTGTCACAAACTGACACCAGCAGTTTTTTTTTTTTTTTTTTTTTTTTTTTTTTCTGATTACTGCATTGGTGTCAGTTTGTGACAGTTAGTGTTGGGACAGTGAATATTACCCCCCTTTAGGTCTAGGGTACCCCCCTAACCCCCCCTAATAAAGTTTTAACCCCTTGATCACCCCCTGTCACCAGTGTCACTAAGCGATCATTTTTCTGATCGCTGTATTAGTGTCGCTGGTGACGCTAGTTAGGGACATAAATATTTAGGTTCGCCGTCAGCGTTTTATAGCGTCAGGGACCCCCATATACTACCGAATAAATGTTTTAACCCCTTGATTGCCCCCTAGTTAACCCTTTCACCACTGATCACCGTATAACCGTTACGGTTGACGCTGGTTAGTTTGTTTATTTTTTATAGTGTCAGGGCACCCGCCGTTTATTACCGAATAAAGGTTTAGCCCCCTGATCGCCCGGCGGTGATATGCGTCGCCCCAGGCAGCGTCAGATTAGCGCCAGTACCGCTAACACTGACGCACGCAGCATACACCTCCCTTAGTGGTATAGTATCTGAACGCATCAATATCTGATCCGATCAGATCTATACTAGCGTCCCCAGCAGTTTAGGGTTCCCAAAAACGCAGTGTTAGCGGGATCAGCCCAGATACCTGCTAGCACCTGCGTTTTGCCCCTCCGCCCGGCCCAGCCCAGCCCACCCAAGTGCAGTATCGATCGATCACTGTCACTTACAAAAGACTAAACGCATAACTGCAGCGTTCGCAGAGTCAGGCCTGATCCCTGCGATCGCTAACAGTTTTTTTGGTAGTATTTTGGTGAACTGGCAAGCACCAGCCCCAGGCAGGGTCAGGTTAGCGCCAGTACCGCTAACACCCACGCACGCAGCATACGCCTCCCTTAGTGGTATAGTATCTGAACGGATCAATATCTGATCCGATCAAATCTATACTAGTGTCGCCAGCAGTTTAGGGTTCCCAAAAACGCAGTGTTAGCGGAATCAGCCCAGATACCTGCTAGCACCTGCGTTTTGCCCCTCCGCCCGGCCCAGCCCACCCAAGTGCAGTATCGATCGATCACTGACACTTACAAAACACTAAATGCATAACTGCAGCGTTCACAGAGTCAGGCCTGATCCCTGCGATCGCTAACAGTTTTTTTGGTAGTATTTTGGTGAACTGGCAAGCACCAGCCCCAGGCAGCGTCAGGTTAGCGCCAGTACCGCTAACACCCACGCACGCACCGTACACCACCCTTAGTGGTATAGTATCTGAACGGATCAATATCTGATCCGATCAGATCTATACTAGCATCCCCAGCAGTTTAGGGTTCTCACAAACGCAGTGTTAGTGGGATCAGCCCAGATACCTGCTAGCACCTGCGTTTTGCCCCTCCGCCCGGCCCAGCCCAGCCCACCCAAGTGCAGTATCGATCGATCACTGTCACTTACAAAAGACTAAAACGCATAACTGCAGCGTTCGCAGAGTCAGGCCTGATCCCTGCGATCGCCAACAGATTTTTTGGTAGCGTTTTGGTGAACTGGCAAGCGCCAGCGGCCTAGTACACCCCGGTCGTAGTCAAACCAGCACTGCAGTAACACTTGGTGACGTGGCGAGTCCCATAAGTGCAGTTCAAGCTGGTGAGGTGGCAAGCACAAGTAGTGTCCCGCTGCCACCAGAAAGACAAACACAGGCCCGTCGTGCCCATAGTGCCCTTCCTGCTGCATTCGCCAATCCTAATTGGGAACCCACCGCTTCTGCAGCGCCCGTACTTCCCCCATTCACATCCCCAACCAAATGCAGTCGGCTGCATGAGAGGCATTTTCTTTATGTCCTCCCGAGTACCCCTACCCAGCGAACGCCCCCAAAAAAGATATTGTGTCTGCAGCTAGCGCGGATATAGGCGTGACACCCGCTATTATTGTCCCTCCTGTCCTGACAATCCTGGTCTTTGCATTGGTGAATGTTTTGAACGCTACCATTCACTAGTTGAGTATTAGCGTAGGGTACAGCATTGCACAGACTAGGCACACTTTCACAGGGTCTCCCAAGATGCCATCGTATTTTGAGAGACCCGAACCTGGAACCGGTTACAGTTATAAAAGTTAGTTACAAAAAAAGTGTAAAAAAAAAAAAATATATATATATATATATATATATATAAAATAAAAAAAAATAGTTGTCGTTTTATTGTTCTCTCTCTCTCTATTCTCTCTATTGTTCTGCTCTTTTTTACTGTATTCTATTCTGCAATGTTTTATTGTTATTATGCTTTATCATGTTTGCTTTTCAGGTATGCAATTTTTTATACTTTACCGTTTACTGTGCTTTATTGTTAACCATTTTTTTGTCTTCAGGTACGCCATTCACAACTTTGAGTGGTTATACCAGAATGATGCCTGCAGGTTTAGGTATCATCTTGGTATCATTCTTTTCAGCCAGCGGTCGGCTTTCATGTAAAAGCAATCCTAGCGGCTAATTAGCCTCTAGACTGCTTTTACAAGCCGTGGGAGGGAATGCCCCCCCCCCCACCGTCTTCCGTGTTTTTCTCTGGCTCTCCTGTCTCAACAGGGAACCTGAGAATGCAGCCGGTGATTCAGCCAGCTGACCATAGAGCTGATCAGAGACCAGAGTGGCTCCAAACATCTCTATGGCCTAAGAAACCGGAAGCTACGAGCATTTTATGACTTAGATTTCGCTGGATGTAAATAGCGCCATTGGGAAATTGGGGAAGCATTTTATCACACCGATCTTGGTGTGGTCAGATGCTTTGAGGGCAGAGGAGAGATCTAGGGTCTAATAGACCCCAATTTTTTCAAAAAAGAGTACCTGTCACTACCTATTGCTATCATAGGGGATATTTACATTCCCCGAGATAACAATAAAAATGATTAAAAAAAAATAAAAATGAAAGGAACAGTTTAAAAATAAGATAAAAAAGCAAAAAAATAATAAAGAAAAAAAAAAAAAAAAAAAAGCACCCCTGTCGCCCCCTGCTCTCGCACTAAGGCGAACGCAAGCGGCGGTCTGGCGTCAAATGTAAACAGCAATTGCACCATGCATGTGAGGTATCACCGCGAAGGTTAGATCGAGGGCAGTAATTTTTGCAGTAGACCTCCTCTGTAAATCTAAAGTGGTAACCTGTAAAGGCTTTTAAAGGCTTTTAAAAATGTATTTATTTTGTTGCCACTGCACGTTTGTGCGCAATTGTAAAGCATGTCATGTTTGGTATCCATGTACTCGGCCTAAGATCATCTTTTTTATTTCATCAAACATTTGGGCAATATAGTGTGTTTTAGTGCATTAAAATTTAAAAAAGTGTGTTTTTTCCACAAAAAATGCGTTTGAAAAATCGCTGCGCAAATACTGTGTGAAAAAAAAAATGAAACACCCACCATTTTAATCTGTAGGGCATTTGCTTTAAAAAAATATATAATGTTTGGGGGTTCAAAGTAATTTTCTTGCAAAAAAAAAAAACTTTTTCATGTAAACAATAAGTGTCAGAAAGGGCTTTGTCTTCAAGTGGTTAGAAGAGTGGGTGATGTGTGACATAAGCTTCTAAATGTTGTGCATAAAATGCCAGGACAGTTCAAAACCCCCCCAAATGACCCCATTTTGGAAAGTAGACACCCCAAGCTATTTGCTGAGAGGCATGTCGAGTCCATGGAATATTTTATATTGCGACACAAGTTGCGGGAAAGAGACAATTTTTTTTTTTTTTTGCACAAAATTGTCACTAAATGATATATTGCTCAAACATGCTATGGGAATATGTGAAATTATACCCCAAAATACATTCTGCTGCTTCTCCTGAGTATGGGGATACCACATGTGTGAGACTTTTTGGGAGCCTAGCCGCGTACGGAACCCCGAAAACCAAGCACCGCCTTCAGGCTTTCTAAGGGCGTGAATTTTTGATTTCTCTCTTGACTGCTTATCACAGTTTCGGAGACCATGGAATGCCCAGGTGGCACAAACCCCCCCCAAATGACCCCATTTTAGAAAGTAGACACCCCAAGCTATTTGATGAGAGGTATAGTGAGTATTTTGCAGACCTCACTTTTTGTCACAAAGTTTTGAAAATTGAAAAAAAAAAAGTTTTTTCTTGTCTTTCTTCATTTTCAAAAACAAATGAGAGCTGCAAAATACTCACCATGCCTCTCAGCAAATAGCTTGGGGTGTCTACTTTCCAAAATGGGGTCATTTGGGGGGGTTTTGTGCCACCTGGGCATTCCATGGCCTCCGAAACTGTGATAGGCAGTGAAGAGTGAAATCAAAAATTTTCACCCTTAGAAATCCTGAAGGCGGTGATTGGTTTTCGGGGTCCCGTACACGGCTAGGCTCCCAAAAAGCCCCACACATATGGTATCCCCGTACTCAGGAGAAGTAGCTAAATGTATTTTGGGGTGCAATTCCACATATGCCCATGGCCTGTGTGAGCAATATATCATTTAGTGACAACTTTGTGCAAAAAAAAAAAAAAATGTGTCACTTTCCCGCAACTTGTGTCAAAATATAAAATATTCCATGGACTCAATATGCCTCTCTGGAAATAGCTTGGGGTGTCTACTTTCCAAAATGGGGTCATTTGGGGGGGGTTTGTGCCACCTGGGCATTCCATGGCCTCCGAAACTGTGATAGGCAGTAAAGAGTGAAATCATAAATTTACGCCCTTAGAAATCCTGAAGGCGGTGATTGGATTTCGGGGCCCCGTACGCGGCTAGGCTCCCAAAAAGTCCCACACATGTGGTATCCCCATATTCAGGAGAAGCAGCAGAATGTATTTTGGGGTGCAATTCCACATAGGCCCATGGCCTGTGTGAGCAATATATCATTTAGTGACAACTTTTTGTAAATATTTTTTTTTTTTTTTTTTTTTTTGTCATTATTCAATCACTTGGGACAAAAAAAATAAATATTCAATGGGTTCAACATGCCTCTCAGCAATTTCCTTGGGGTGTCTACTTTCCACAATGGGGTCATTTGGGGGGGGTTTGTACTGCCCTGCCATTTTAGCACCTCAAGAAATGACATAGGCAGTCATAAACTAAAAGCTGTGTAAATTACAGAAAATGTACCCTAGTTTGTAGACGCTATAACTTTTGCGCAAACCAATAAATATACGCTTATTGACATTTTTTTTACCAAAAACATGTGGCCGAATACATTTTGGCCTAAATGTATGACTAAAATTGAGTTTATTGGATTTTTTTTATAACAAAAAGTAGAAAATATCATTTTTTTTCAAAATTTTCGGTCTTTTTCCATTTATAGCGCAAAAAATAAAAACCGCAGAGGTGATCAAATACCATCAAAAGAAAGCTCTATTTGTGGGAAGAAAAGGACGCAAATTTCGTTTGGGTACAGCATTGCATGACTGCGCAATTAGCAGTTAAAGCGACGCAGTGCCAAATTGGAAAAAGACCTCTGGTCCTTAGGCAGCATAATGGTCCGGGGCTCAAGTGGTTAATGAACGGCATCGGCATCAGGGGCTTGATAGCTGCTGCTAATCCAGGACTAATTCATTTTGATATATGTCAACCGGTACACGGAGTGTGTGGACAGACGCACTCTCTTATCTGTCACAAAAACCTCTGGCAGCACTAAATGCTCGTTCAGAAAGCACGCTGGATGCAGGTCAGCCCAGCAGCTCTATTACACACTGGGCAAGTTCTGGCCAGTGGTCTATTCTCATGACTCAGTAACCCAGTGATTGTCAACTGGAAAGCTTTCCATATCTGTTTTTGCCCCTAGATAATCTCCCACCATATGATTAATCGCTGCTGATGAGACACCGACAGCCCTGAGCGCCGAGGACTAAACATTTTTTGAAAGGCAACACTGAGGCAGCCCCCTTCTCCACCGCTCCTCTATTGACCAACAGAAGCCCTAAAAAGACATTTTCCACCAGACTGTAACCAACCAGAGTTGGGAAAGGTGTTACATAAATCCCTCTTTAACGTGTGCTCAAGAGATTTCATCTTCTGCTCCCTCTGTGGGCACAGGATGAGTTCCGAGACTTTCCCCATGTAAGGGTGGTCAAGGAGGGTAGCCAACCAATTGCGATCCTTCTCCTTGATGCCACATATTCTTGGGTGTTTTCGCAGGCATTGAAAAATGAGGGAGCCCATGCACCGCAAGTTTGCAGAGGCATGAGAAGCAGACTCCTCGGGGTAACTGAGGATTACAGTATCTGTAACTGCCTCCTCCCAGCCACGTACTACTCCCAAAGGTTCTGGGGATGAAAAACTACCTGTTAAGGGTTGATATATGTCTTGCTCTGATACATGCATTGTCACGGCTCACCATCCTTGTGGCCTGCTCAAATGGTGACAGTACAGTGCATGCATACTTTATCAGCAGCCATTGGTGTGGGGAAAAAAGCAGAGCCAGCCTGAGCCTGTCATTGTGCCATACTCACACAGGTACTTGTTGATGGCCCTCTGCTGCATGTACAGCAGCTGCAGCATTGCTAAAGTCGAGTTCCACCTGATGTGCATGTCACAAATCAGGCGGTTTATGGGCAGGTGGAATTCCTGCTGAATTGCAGCCAAATTAGCACTGGCTGTGTATGACCACTTGTAATCTCTTCTGACCTGCTTCAGCAGATCTTCCAACCCTAGGTACCTATTTAAAAAAATGTTGCACCACTAAATTAAGGACATGTGCCAGGCATGGCACATGTGTCAACTTCCCCTGTATATGGGCGGACAGGAAGGTTGTGCCATTATTGCACACCACTATTCTCTGCTCCTGTGTGGCTCCTGTCCCTTACACAGACCAGCTGAGGCACTGCATGGCACCTTTCAGCCTGACTCATTGAATAGCCCCTTGAACGCTTAGGGGGTATTTGTAGTTCATGGGACAATTCACCAGAGAAGGGCATGTAGGAAGAAGAGGAGGAGGGGGTGGAGGTGACAAATTCCACATCATCACCATTAGCTGTATGGAGACGTGGCTGTACAACAAGCTACAGCACTGAGCCCTGTACTGCATCCTTTCCGAGTTGCAAGCCCAGTTACCCAGTGTGCTGTGAATGAATCAGCGTCTCTGCCCATGCTTGCTGGACCACGTGTCAGCAGTAACATTGACCTTGTGGCTGACTGCCTTGCCCAACAATGCCACAACATTGCCTTCCACGTAATGGTAGAGAGCTGGAATAGCCTTATGTGAAAAGAAATAGCGACTGGGAACTTGCCATTTTGGTACATCAAATTCTGCAAATTCACAGAAGGGGGCAGGATCCACCAGATGGAAAGGCAGGAGTTGTAAAGCCAGCAGCTATGACAAGTGTGAATTTAGACTCCAGGCATGTGGGTGGCAGTGACTATTTTTATTTTTGCTACAGCAGATGGGGCAGAGAAATTTGCCTGCTGTAGTCTACAGCTGGTGGTGTGCAACTGGCAGACGTGCTGCAAAAATCTGGGACACCCTGCACTATACCATCATCCCTGTCAGCGGAGGCTGCTGAAAGGTCATGATGAGGTATATCGGGGGTAGACCGGAAAGGTGAAGAGTGAGGAGGAGCAGAATTGCATCCCTTTTGTGTGGCTTTCAGGTGCTCTTGCCAATGGGCTAAGTGGTGGGAGGTTAAATGCCTTGTCAAGCATGTGGTACCCAAATGGCTGGTGTTTTTGTCACTCTTGATCTGCTTGAGGCAAAATTTGCAAATCACAAAACAGTGCGATCGGCTGCACATGTGCTAAAAAAAAGGCCCATACTTTATGTAGGGTAGTTCGGTATTGGGTCACCAAAAAAAAAGTAGGGGGGAGGGGAAAGAGGGAAAACCCTGGGTAGTTTCCTTCTTCATTAAGGTTTGGAGTCCGTAGAATATATTCAGGAGTGGTTCTAAACTGCAACCAACAAGCCCAGGAAGTAGTGTGTTTTGAAATGTTGTCATGGGCGATGGCTATGAGTTCTTCCATTTCGGTGATTTTATCAATTCTCCAGTCTTTGATTGAAGGAGCGTAAGTTTTGCCCCACAAGGTTGGGAGACATAGTTTAGCAGCGTTTAGCATGTGCATAGGAAGAGATTTGAAGTAGGAGCGTCTGGGTATAGTGGTAAGGTGTAAGAAAAATTGGGCAGGGGAGAATTCTAATGTGAAAGTAGATACCCTGGAGATTATGTTGTGTAATCCATTCCAGAACTTTTGGATGATGGGGCATGCCCACCAAATGTGAAGGAGAGAGCCTGGTTCAGATTTGCATCTCCAACATAGGTTGGATATCGATGGTGTGAATCACGGTTGGTGTTCTGTACCCCAAAATAATTTTTAATCCAATACTGCCCCCTTTTGGTAACCATTTCCCCTAGGCAGTTGTGCCATGGTTGTGCCATGGTTACATAGTAAATAATACGTCATTCGACGGCATTGAATAGGTGGAAAACACATCCATGCCTGTTTTCTTTGGGGGATAAGAGTGTGGAGTAGGGATGAGCCGAACACCCCCCGGTTCAGTTTGCAACAGAACATTCGAACGGACCGAAAGTTCGCGCAAACTTTCGAACCCTGTTAAAGTCTATGGGACTCGAACGTGAGAAATCAAAAGTGCAAATTTTAAAGGCTAATATGCAATTTATTGTCCTAAAAAGGGTTTGGGGACCCGGGTCCTGCCCCAGGGGACATGTATCAATGCAAAAGAAAGTTTTAAAAACAGCCTTTTTTCCGGGAGCAGTGATTTCAATGTTGCTTAACCACTTCAGCCCCGGAAGGTTTTACCCCCTTCCTGACCAGAGCACTTTTTACAATTCGGCACTGAGTCGCTTTAACTGCTAATTGCGCGGTCATGCAATGCTGTACCCAAACAAAATTTGCGTCCTTTTATTCCCATAAATAGAGCTTTCTTTTGATGGTATTTGATCACCTCTGCCGTTTTTATTTTTTGCGCTATAAACGGAAAAAGACCGAAAATTTCGAAAAAAAAAATGATATTTTCTACTTTTTGTTATAAAAAAAATCCAATAAACTAAATTTTAGTCATACATTTAGGCCAAAATGTATTCGGCCACATGTCTTTGGTAAAAAAAATGTCAATAAGCGTATATTTATTGGTTTGCGCAAAAGTTATAGCGTCTACAAACTAGGGTACATTTTCTGGAATTTACACAGCTTTTAGTTTATGACTGCCTATGTCATTTCTTGAGGTGCTAAAATGGCAAGGCAGTACAAACCCCCCCCAAATTACCCCATTTTGGAAAGTAGACACCCCAAGGAAATTGCTGAGAGGCATTTTGAACCCATTGAATATTATTTTTTTTTGTCCCAAGTGATTGAATAATGACAAAAAAAATAAAAAATTTTACAAAAAGTTGTCACTAAATGATATATTGCTCACACAGGCCATGGGCATATGTGGAATTGCACCTCAAAATACATTCAGCTGCTTCTCCTGAGTACGGGGATACCACATGTGTGGGACTTTTTGGGAGCCTAGCCGCGTACGGGGCCCCAAAAACCAAGCACCGCCTTCAGGATTTCTAAGGGCATAAATTTTTGATTTCACTCCTCACTACCTATCACAGTTTTGAAGGCCATAAAATGCCAAGATGGCACAAAACCCCCCCAAATGACCCCATTTTGGAAAGTAGACACCCCAAGCTATTTGCTGAGAGGCATGGTGAGTATTTTGCAGCTCTCATTTGTTTTTGAAAATGAAGAAAGACCAGAAAAAAATGTTTTTTTTTTCTTTTTTAAATTTTCAAAACTTTGTGACAAAAAGTGAAGTCTGCAAAATATTCACTATACCTCTCAGCAAATAGCTTGGGGTGTCTACTTTCCAAAATGGGGTCATTTGGGGGGGGGGGGGGTTTGTGCCACCTGGGCATTCCATGGCCTCCGAAACTGTGATAGGCAGTGAAGAGTGAAATCAAAAATTTACGCCCTTAGAAAGCCTGAAGGCGGTGCTTGGTTTTCGGGGTCCCGTGCACGGCTAGGCTCTCAAAAAGTCCCACACATGTGGTATCCCCGTACTCAGGAGAAGCAGCAGAATGTATTTTGGGGTGTAATTTCACATATCCCCATGGCATGTTTGAGCAATATATCATTTAGTGACAACTTTGTGCAAAAAAAAAAAAAAATTTGTCTCTTTCCCGCAACTTGTGTCACAATATAAAATATTCCATGGACTCGACATGACTCTCAGCAAATAGCTTGGGGTGTCTACTTTCCAAAATTGTGTCATTTGGGGGGTTTTGAACTATCCTGGCATTTTATGCACAACATTTAGAAGCTTATGTCACACATCACCCACTCTTCTAACCACTTGAAGACAAAGCCCTTTCTGACACTTTTTGATTACATGAAAAAATTATTTTTTTTTGCAAGAAAATTACTTTGAACCCCCAAACATTATATATTTTTTTAAAGCAAATGCCCTACAGATTAAAATGGTGGGTGTTTCATTTTTTTTTTTCACACAGTATTTGCGCAGCGATTTTTCAAACGCATTTTTTGTGGAAAAAACACACTTTTTTAAATTTTAATGCACTAAAACACACTATATTGCCCAAATGTTTGATGGAATAAAAAAGATGATCTTAGGCCGAGTACATGGATACCAAACATGACATGCTTTAAAATTGCGTACAAACGTGCAGTGGCAACAAAATTAATACATTTTTAAAAGCATTTAAAAGCCTTTACAGGTTACCACTTTAGATTTACAGAGGAGGTCTACTGCTAAAATTACTGCCCTCGATCTGACCTTCGCGGTGATACCTCACATGCATGGTGCAATTGCTGTTTACATTTGACGCCAGACCGACGCTTGCGTTCGCCTTAGCGCGAGAGCAGGGGGGACAGGGGTGCTTTTTTTTTTTATTTTTTTTTTCTTTATTATTTTTTTGCTTTTTTATCTTATTTTTAAACTGTTCCTTTCATTTTTTTTTTTTTAATCATTTTTATTGTTATCTCAGGGAATGTAAATATCCCCTATGATAGCAATAGGTAGTGACAGGTACTCTTTTTTGAAAAAATTGGGGTCTGTTAGACCCTAGATCTCTCCTCTGCCCTCAAAGCATCTGACCACACCAAGATCGGTGTGATAAAATGCTTCCCCAATTTCCCAATGGCGCTGTTTACATCCGGCGAAATCTAAGTCATAAAATGCTCGTAGCTTCCGGTTTCTTAGGCCATAGAGATGTTTGGAGCCACTCTGGTCTCTGATCAGCTCTATAGTCAGCTGGCTGAATCACCGGCTGCTTTCTCAGGTTCCCTGTTGAGACAGGAGAGCCAGAGAAAAACACGGAAGACGGTGGGGGGGGCATTCCCTCCCACTGCTTGTAAAAGCAGTCTAGAGGCTAATTAGCCGCTAGGATTGCTTTTACATGAAAGCCGACCGCTGGCTGAAAAGAATGATACCAAGATGATACCTAAACCTGCAGGCATCATTCTGGTATAACCACTCAAAGTCGTGAATGGCGTACCTGAAGACAAAAAATGGTTAACAAGAAAGCACAGTAAACAGTAAAGTATAAAAAATTGCATACCTGAAAAGCAAACATGATAAAACATAATAACAATAAAACATTGCAGAATAGAACACAGTAAAAAAGAGCAGAACAATAGAGAGAGAATAGAGAGAGAGAGAACAATAAAACGACAACTATTTTTTTTTATTTTTGTTTGTGTTTTTTTTGCAAACTTGTAACTTTTATAACTGTAACCGGTTCCAGGTTCGGGTCTCTCAAAATGCGATGGCATCTTGGGCGACCCTGTGAAAGTGTGCCTAGTCTGTGCAACGCTGTACCCTACGCTAATACTCAACTAGTGAATGGTAGCGTTCAAAACATTCACCAATGCAAAGACCAGAATTGTCAGGACAGGAGGGACAATAATAGCGGGTGTCACGCCTATATCCGCGCTTGCTGCAGACACGACATCTTTTTTGGGGGGGTTTGTTGGGTAGGGGTACTCGGGAGGACATAAAAATGCCTCTCATGCAGCCGACTGCATTTGGTTGGGGATGTGAATGGGGGAAGTACAGGCGCTGCAGAAGCGGTGGGTTCCCAATTAGGATTGGCGAATGCAGCAGGAAGGGCACTATGGGCATGACGGGCCTGTGTTTGTCTTTTTGGTGGCAGCGGGACACTACTTGTGCTTGCCACCTCACCAGCTTGAACTGCACTTATGGGACTCGCCACGTCACCAAGTGTTACTGCAGTGCTGGTTTGACTACGACCGGGGTGTACTACGCCGCTGGCGCTTGCCAGTTCACCAAAACGCTACAAAAAAAACTGTTAGCGATCGCAGGGATCAGGCCTGACTCTGCGAACGCTGCAGTTATGCGTTTAGTGTTTTGTAAGTGACAGTGATCGATCGATACTGCACTTGGGTGGGTTGGGCTGGGCCGGGCGGAGGGGCAAAACGCAGGTGCTAGCAGGTATCTGGGCTGATCCCGCTAACACTGCGTTTTTGGGAACCCTAAACTGCTGGGGACGCTAGTATAGATCTGATCGGATCAGATATTGATCCGATCAGATACTATACCACTAAGGGAGGTGTACGGTGCGTGTGGGGGTGTTAGCGCTACTGGCGCTAACCTGACGCTGCCTGGGGCTGGTGCTTGCCAGTTCACCAAAACGCTACCAAAAAAACTGTTAGCGATCACAGGGATCAGGCCTGACTCTGCGAACGCTGCAGTTATGCGTTTAGTGTTTTGTAAGTGACAGTGATCGATCGATACTGCACTTGGGTGGGCTGGGCTGGGGCGGGCGGAGGGGCAAAACGCAGGTGCTAGCAGGTATCTGGGCTGATCCCGCTAACACTGCGTTTTTGGGAACCCTAAACTGCTGGGGACGCTAGTATAGATCTGATCGGATCAGATATTGATGCGTTCAGATACTATACCACTAAGGGAGGCGTATGCTGCGTGCGTGCGTGGGTGTTAGCGGTACTGGCGCAAATCTGACGCTGCCTGGGGCGACGCATATCACCGCCGGGCGATCAGGGGGCTAAACCTTTATTCGGTAATAAACGGCGGGTGCCCTGACACTATAAAAAATAAAAACGAACTAACCAGCGTCACCCGTAACACTTATACAGTGATCAGTGGTGAAAGGGTTAACTAGGGGGCAATCAAGGGGTTAAAACATTTATTAGGTAGTATATGGGGGTCCCTGACGCTATAAAACGCTGACGGCGAACCTAAATATTTACCTCCCTAACTAGCGTCACCAGCGACACTAATACAGCGATCAGAAAAATGATCGCTTAGTGACACTGGTGACGGGGGGTGATCAAGGGGTTAAAACTTTATTAGGGGGGGTTAGGGGGGTACCCTAGACCTACAGGGGGCTAATACTGCCCTACCACTTCTAACTGTCACAAACTGACACTATGCAGTAATCAGAAAAAAAAAAAAAAAACCTGCTTGGTGTCAGTTTGTGACGGGGGGGTGATTGGGGGGGATCGGGGGGCGATCGGGGGGGGGATTGGGGGTGTTTAGTGTGCCTGGCATGTTCTACTGTGTTGTGTAGTGTTGTGCACTCACTCACATGTCTTCTCTCCTCGGCGCTGGAACGGAAACTTCCGAGCCGAGGAGAGATGACATCACATCCTCTGCCTCTGTGTACTATACAGAGGCAGGGGATGTTTCTCATTGGCTGGGAGCGATTGCGAGGGGGGGCCACGATCGGATGGCCTCCCCCTCGTCTCTCAACGCTCCCAGCCAAATGCTGACCGCCGCTGGCACCGGGGGGGGGGTCCGACCGGACCCCCCGCCCGCGGGAAGGCAATCACGTACCAGGTACGTGATTTTGCCTGCCCATGCCATTCTGCTCACGTATATAGGCGTGAGGCGGTCGGCAAGTGGTTAAAGTGAAAAAAATAAAAGTGAAATATTCCTTTAAATATCTTGCCTGGGGGGTGTCTATAGTATGCCTGTAAAGTGGCGCATGTTTCCCTTGTTTAGAACAGTCCCTGCTCAAAATGACATTTCTAAAGGAAAAAAAGTCATTTAAAACTGCTTGCAGCTTTAATGTCATGTCTGGTCCCGGCATTATGGATGAAAATCATTGAGAACCATCCCCCCAGCCCATTACCAACCCCTTTGGGTCTTGTATGGATATTAAGGGAAACCCTGCACCCAAATAAAAAAGAGGAAAGGCGTGGGGCCCCCAGGCCCTATATACTCTGAACAGCAGTATACAGGTAGTGCAAACAAGACAGGAACTGTAGGTTTGTTCTTAAGTAGAATCTGTTTGTAATTTTGAACTGGTACATTTTTTACATGTAGCTCTAGCCAAAAAATCTATTTTTAAGCTTTTTGGAAATCATAGGGAAGGATTATCACCCCTGTAACATTTGTTTTGCTGTCTGTGCACCTGTTCAGAAGATTGCACCTCACTTTCTGTCCCAGTGACAATTGGATTTGGAAAATGTTGGATTTTTAGTGAAACAAGGAACTCTTTCAGGAGTGAATTTCCCTTCCTATGGGGTAGATTTCCTCTCACTTCCTGTTTTCTCCTTCCGTTTGCAAGTAGGAGTCATTTGTAAATTGGATGTAGGGGCCTGCCCTATATACTCTGCCACAACACTGTAAGCCCTCACAGTTACTCTTGGTGGGCGCAGGAACGGGCCCTGATGTGAAATATTAGATCAAGAATTGTAATTACATGCCCCTGTTAAACAGGTCCTGAAAAATTGGGCCTAAGGCACTGGTGCTGGTGCCACAACACTGCAACCCCTCACAGATACTCTAGTTGGAACGCAGGAATGAGCCCTGCTGCAAAGTATTGCATCAAAAATTGTAATTACACGCCCCTGTTAAACAGGGGCTGAAAAATTGGGCCTTAGGCACTGGTGCCACAACACTGCAACCCCTCACAGATACTCTAGTTGGAGCGCAGGAATGAGCCCTGCTGCAAAGTATTGCATCAAAAATTGCAATTACATGCCCCTGTTAAACAGGGGCAGAAAAATTGGACCTTAGCCACTGGTGGCGGTGCCCAGAACCAAAAATGTTCTTACAAGCTATCAGCATGAACATTGAGGAGGAAGAGGATAGTCACTCAGCATCAGCATAGGCAGTCTTGAAGGGATCTAACATAAAAAAAAAAAAAAATATTCAATTACATCAGCATCAGGTGCTTGGTAGCTGGTGATCCAAGACCGATTCATTTTTATGAAGGTCAGCCGATCTACTGATTCGGTGGACAGGTGCACCCTGTGATCGGTTACAAAGCCTCCAGCAGCACTGAATGTGCGTTCCAAAAGAACGCTGGATGCAGGACAGGCCAGTAGCTCAATTGCATACTGTGCAAGCTCTGGCCAGTGATCCATCCTCAAGACCGAGTAACCCAGAGGATTTTCGGTGGGAAAGGTGTCCAAGTCTGATCTTGCCCCTAGGTATTCCTGCACCATGTGAATCAGACGCTGGCGATGGTTGCTGGAATCGATCATACCTTTGGGCTGCAGACTAAAAAATTGTCTGAACGCATCGGTCAGACAGCCACCTTCTCTGGTGCCTTCTGTGACTGACCGAAGCCTCAGCAACACGTTGTCCAGGAGGACCAGGAAATTGTAACCTCCCAGGCTCTGGAAACGCGTTGCACAAACCTTTCTGCAAGGCCTCCCGAAGATGTTTCATCCTCTGCTCTCTCTGCGACGGCAAGATAAGGTCCGCAACCTTACCCTTGTAACGTGGATCAAGGAGGGTTGCCAGCCAGTAATGATCCCTCTCCTTGATACCACGAATACGAGGATCCTTCCGCAGGCTATGCAGGATCAGGAGAATTTTCACTAAAAAATAATTATTTTTGGCATGACCAAAAATTCTATAAGCAAGTAACGGGCATTGCCATGGGTGCTAAGTTTGCCCCAAGCGTGGCGAATGCTTTTATGGCACAATGGGAGGAGGAAGCAGTATACAAGAACCCACCATGTGAATTAGGGTTGTTTAAAAGATTTATCGATGATATCCTGATAATATGGAATGGAAGCAGAGAAACGTTGGAGCACTTTCTGTCTAAGTTAAATAATAATGACAGAAACATACAATTGATCTGGCATATCGATACGAAGAAGGTAGAATTTCTAGACCTAGAAATAAGTATTGAAGAGGATCGATTAATAACTAAAACCCACTTCAAGGAAGTGTCTAGAAATAGTTATCTACCTATAACAAGCTGCCACCATAAACCCCGTGCTTTACAATATTCCAAAAGGGCAACTGGTAAGAATCAGGCGGAACTGCACGAAAAATGAAGATTTTGAAACCCAGGCCAACATAATTGGACAAAGATTTGTCAAGAAAGGCTATGAAGAAGAACAGATAAACAAAGAGATTGAACGGATTCAAAATATGGATAGAAAATTATTGATACATGCACCCAAGAAGGTACAGAGCCTTTCAGAAGTACCGAGCCTAGTCTTAGATTTTAACATCCAATTCAAAGACATAGAAAAAATTATCCGCAAACATTGGTGCATTTTAAGGGAAGATAAACATCTACGACAAATCTTACCAGAAAAGCCATCTATTATTTATAAACGAGCCCCGACCTTGAGGGATATCATTGTGAAGAATGTGGTTGAACCTCCACCCAAAAATACATTCACTTTTTTTAATGGCAAAGGGTTTTATCCCTGTAAATATTGCTTTGCATGCACGCATGCCAAAAAATTTCAAACAAAGAAACATGACTTTAAGGCAACAAGTACGGGAAATACATACCCAATCAAGGATTTTATTAATTGCTATACAGAGGGAGTTGTTTACATGTTACAATGTTCATGTAACCTACAGTATGTAGGAAGGACTAAAAGGACATTAAAAACCAGGATTAAGGAACATATAGTGAACATCATAAAAGGGTGCCCGAAACACAACGTATCAAAACACTTTGCACTTTTTCACAATAAAGACCCCACAGAATTAATGTTTTGGGGTATAGAAAGATACAATAAGGCTTGGAGAGGTGACCATAAAATCAGAACCCTCAGCCAGAAGGAATCAAAGTGGATACATAGAACCAGAACACTAGTACCTGGAGGGTTAAATGCAGAATTCGATCTTAACTGCTTCATTAGTGATTTTTAGTAATTGTGTATTTTTATCGATGTAAACTCAATACTTCATTTCCGGTGTGTTTTATTACTTTTTAATTTGAGGGCATATTTTATGCATCTGACCTGTCATTTTTATCCACAATTTTTATCCCTATTTTAAATTTAGATTTTTTAACGTAGTTTTTAACATTTTTTAACATAATTTAACTTATCTATACCTGCTCACTCCTTTTAATCAATGTCTCTGATTAAAAGGTTAATTATCTCTTGGTACGATCATTTTTATTAAAAACTCGGAATATACACGGACCGATCAGTTTATGGATCGATGGTAGTATTAATTTGGGTTTTCAAGAGGTTTTATACACCATGTAACTTTCTTGAACCAATTTTTAAAAAATTTTTTCGTTTGAATGTAACTTTATTTATCAGTCTCCAAATGACATTGTCCACTTAAAGATGGCCGCGGCTTAATTACCTACTTGGTCTACAAGAAAATGAAGCCATTTCCACTTCCTGTCCCATTGATATAAAATCACTATGGCATGAGCCAATCCGGTGCCCTGAAGAAGTCACGTGATATGACGCAACGCGTAGGCACGCAACCGGAAGTACGTTAGCGCGGACCGGAAGTGACGTAGCGAGTATCGCTAACAAGCTGTCCTCACTGTTGTTTGGCGTGTTTTTCGTTTCTCTTTATGTAAGCAGCCATTTTTATCCTAATAAACCCCTTGGCTTAAACTTTATCACACTATTGGAGCTTCTTTGTTTTTATCACCACCTTTTGGAGCCTATCCATTGAAGGAAGTGACGCCACCCCCAGAGAAGGCCCGGGACGATATTATCACCACCGGATTAAAGCAACTACAGATTCTTTGAAATCTACAGGCACTTTTACTGTGCCATGGAGGTGAGAGTTCTGTGAGCCCCGAGTGGGTGTCCATTTCCACGAACAGTCACTTGATCACCTATCAACATTTGTTCACTCACCAGTCACTATTGTTTATGCTTTTATGTGAATTTAACTACACCTTAGACACTTTGATGCACGTTTGATGATACTTTATGGACTTTTATTCTGTTTATTCATACATTTTATTTGAGGTATTTCAGCTAGGATTGTATATGAAATCAGCAGTTTTTTTCACATCATTATATTGTTTGCGCAGAAACACGTTCACAATCTATCACGATTGCACTTATTTCAGTTTATGTGTAGTGAGGGGTGTTCACTATTTGTTTTTGCAGCATCATTAAGAAGCACCGTTACAGTAATAGTAGCGCAGAAGTTTTTTCTTTAGTTTGAATTTATATGCAGGATCAGGGAGGCCATGCAGCATAGGTTTGCTGAGGCATTCGGTCCAGAGTCCTCTGGGTCACTAAGGACGACATGATCTGCAGCCACCTCCTCCCATCCACGTACAAGCCCATGGGTTTCTTCAGACTGTAAATGATCCCTTGAAGACTGCTGCTGATGCTTAGTGCTAGGCTCCACCTCCATGCTGACACAATCCTCCTCCTCCTCTTCCTGTGTGATCGGCGGGCACGCAGGAACACTGTCTGGATAAAGGGGGCCTTAAGAGGTAAGGAAGTCCTCCTCTTCCTGCCTCTTTTCTGCCTCAAGTGCCCTGTCTATTATTCCACACAGCATGGACAAGGGGGATAGTGTCACTGATGCATGCACTGTCACTGCTCACCATCCTCTTGGCCTCCTCAAATGGTGACAGGACAGTGCATGCATCCCTGATCATGGCCCACTGGTGTGGGGAAAAAAAACAAACTCCACTGATGCTGTCCTGGTGCCATAGTCGCACAGGTACTCATTGATGGCCCTCTGCTGCATGTACAGCCGCTGCAGCATGGCCAACATTGAGATCCACCTGGTGGGCATGTCACAGATTAGGCGGTTCTTGGGCAGGTTAAATTCCTCTTGGAGGTCAGCCAGCTGAGCACTGGCATTATATGACCGGCGGAAATGCACACAGACTTTCCTGGCCTGCCTCAGGACATCCTGTAAGCCCGGGTACCTGCCCAAGAACCGCTGCACCACCAATTTAAGGACGTGAGCCAAACAGGGCACATGGGTCAGTTATCCCTGTCCGAGGGCGGAGAGGAGGTTGGTGCCATTGTTGCAAACCACCATTCCTAGCTTAAGCTGGCATGGCATCAACCACCTCTGAGCCTGCGCCTGCAGAGCTGACAGAATCTCTGCCCCAGTGTGGCTCCTGTCCCCCAAGAACACCAGCTCAAGCACCGCATGGCATCTTTTTGCCTGCGTGCTTGCATAGCCCCTTGAACTCCTACAGAGCACCGCTGGTTCCGAGGACAAATCAGCACAGGAAGAGGTCATGGTGTCAGGAAAGGGTCCGTCTGCTGGTAAGATCTATCATTTGGCATGCAGTACTGAGGTCCACCAGCAGGTGTCTCCTGGCAGTTTGGAACTGTCAGGAAAGTCTTTCTCTGCTGGTGTTATGTCATCATTGGGCCGCAGTACTGACGTCCACCAGCAGATGGATCCTTGCAGTATGGAGCAGACAACACTCCCTGCGCTCAGGTGTTACATGAGGACAATCACTGGCAGTCCCATAAATACCCGGCAAGCCCTCACATGCTTGCCTTGGTATCTTTCTCCCTTGCGCCCTGACCTGTACCTGTGATCTGTATCCTGAACCCTGTAACCTGTATCTGAACTTGAGCCTGCACCTGAGCCTGTACCCGATCCCATCCTGATCCTGTCCCTCCTGTGTTCCTGTTCCCTTGTAAGCCTGATCCCATCCATTATCTTCCCCTGCCTATCCTGCCCTTGTTCAGTTGCCGATCCCCTGTGTATGACCCTGGCCTGGCTAATGTGTTTGATTTCGGTACTTCACTTTGGCTGTATATATTATTTGTTGTCTGTGGGTTTCTGTTGGTTGGTTGAGCACTATTTGTATTTGGGGTGTTTACTTATTTATAAAACTTATCTTAAATAAACATTAGTCTTATTCACTTTACATGCGTTTTGGTTTCCTCTTTGCAGTCCATACAATCTGGTCACACCTGTTCATTACAGTATACCAAAGCCATCTCTGACCAGAAGTGGCTGCACAGGGGAACCATCTCTGTTCTGCTTCACGTTGCTGGGATAAATTTAGATATAATTGTTTATTATGCTCTGCTGGCAACAGAGAGTTCTGAATATCTCCGCCAGACTTTGAAAGGGTGGTCCAGTGATCAGCTGCTGGAAATTATCCATTTAGCTCACTCTGTGGTCGATCAGGGCAGTATACTGTTTGAGGATGTTCAGCCTTTGATTGGAATGTGTACAGAGCTGGCTCTGCCCTGTATCCAAAAGGGCCATGATGATTTCTCCCCCCTTCAGCATTAACCAGGTTGCATCCTTAGTATGGCTGTTGGAGGATGACTCTGCAACCTTTTTGGAGCACTATTCGGTTTGTCCCAAACAGTTGTTGAAAGATTGTATAGATGAAGTGCAGTCCCTGGTCAGACATAGGGTATGTGAGCCCACTTTTGAGCTATCTGTACTTCAGGCATGGTCAGACCTGTTATGCCCAGCTTCTGTCAGCTCTCCACAACCCAGACCTGCTACTAAACACCTGCCTGCTCAGACGTCCTTTCTCCCATCACCCCTGGCAACCTCAGCTACAGTCCAATATACCCTGCTCCCCACCAAGTATCAATACCCTGTTTCTACTTCCTGCACCTATCCTGCCTTTAACCCACCTGCCTCTTCTCTACTACCTGCAACTTCCCCACAAAAACTTCCTCTGGCCGCTGTTCCCCCTTCCTTGCCATATCCCAGCCCTTCGTTTCAGTATGCCTCACCTCTTACCTACAGTCCTACAGCCACCTACAGATCTCCAGCAGTTAAGCCAAAAGAGAAATGGAAGTTATTTCCCACTCACACGATCCTGCCAGTAACCCACATATAATAGCAAAATGAATTGTGAAAAGATAGTGTTTTGTATACTTTGTGAACATTCATACATATAGAACACTTATGTTATAAAGCCTTAGGGTCACCAAAAGTGATGACAGGATGTGAAAATGGCAATAAAGTCCAAAACTGAATGTGCAGGTACGATGAACATAAATGTTGCAATGGTGATAAATTCCAAAACATATACTCGTGAGAGATTTCTGTATGTAATCCAACATGTGCTGACAGACACTTGTGCGAAACCGCCACCTAGGATGACTGGAGGCTTACCAGAAAGTTGGGACCCACCTAGCATACGCTATATGGGTCAAACAGGCTTGGATTGCTCACTGGCAATGAAGGTAGGGAACCAAGGGCTGGTAGATGGTGAAGTTTGTAACGTTACTATCCCAAAGAGGTCTTCTTCATATGGAAGCTTGGACACCAACGGACATTACCCACATGTAATGAAGAAGGGGCTCATAGCGTAATTCCGTAAACCATATATATTATCTGTTGTCTGTGGGTTTTTGTTGGTTGGTTGAGCACTATTTGTATTTGGGATGTTTATTTATTTATATTACTTATCTTAAATAAACATTATTCTTATTCACTTTACATGCGTTTTGGTTTCCTCTTTGCAGTCCACACAATCTGGTCACACCTGTTCATGACACATGGAGGAAGAAGAAGAGGAGGGGTGAAGGAGAGAGGTGTGGCAGAATCACCACTAGTAGAATTTTTGAGGCATGGTGGTGGAACAACCTCCAACACTACTGCATCCTGTCCTGCATCCTTCCCAGCTGCCAGCAGAGTCACCCAGTGAAAGATAGGTAAGTTCCCTGTCCATTTTAAATATATCTATAATGGGGTGTGGCGCTACCTAATGAGTTATATGGGATAAACAGCTGTATGGGGGAGGGGGCTAACTGCTGTCTGAATTGGTGAGCGTATCCCTCCTATGCCCAAATTAAGTTATAGTTACAAACTAAATATTACCCAGTGAAGGTTATAAATAACAACATTCAATTGTACCAAAGTGTAGGCTTCACTATGTGATAAAGTAAATCGTGATAGATACCGTGCACATTAGCATATGGTTCCTTCTAAAATTGGATAAAAGTGAAACTAAAAAACTATAATAGTCCCCTATAGATAATAGTGATGTGCCATGAAAAGATAACATTATACATATAACATTGTGGGGTTACTCTGTGCGAGGCCATAAACTGCAACCTCTACATATCAATTCAGACATATAAACATAGCATCAATCAGGATCATGTAGTGTTCATAGTCCATAAATAATAAGATTTCTACAAAAATCGTGTTCAAATTCTTCAAACAGAACCGTGACTGGAGTGCTCTCAACGTTCTTAGTGACTTTTGTGCTCCCCCTCAAGGGTCCCCACTCACCAAATCCAATCACCCCAAAGGGGCAATGTGCGTATGGGTATATCCTCCACGATCTCCTCACCACCGTAGTTGTTAGGGCACCCAGGATAATCTCTGGCTTCCGTATGGATAGTTAAATTGTATTCATGGTGACTCCCTCATAAAAAAGGAATATAAGGCTCCCATAGTGTAGTAGGTAAAATTTATTGATAAGGATTCCAAATTATTATAAATTAAAAATTAAACAAATAAATAAAAATTATAAATAAAACCAAGTCCAGCAACAATGTACCAGATAAACCACAAGCCCAGGTACAGCTAGTGTGGAGTAAGAAACATCCACAAAGTAGGCAAGTGAATACTGGCAGCGTGACGCTAGATGGAGACAGTGCTGAGTGTTTGCACTCCACCTGCGTTCCAACAGCCCGTACCCGGAAACGACGTAGCGTGCGTGACGCCGTTGCACGCTACGTTATTTCTGGGTATGGGCTGTTGGAACGCAGATGGAGTGTAAAAAACACTCAGCACTGTATCCATCTAGCGTCACGCTGCCGGTATTCACTTGCCTACTTTGTGGATGTTTCTTACTCCACACTAGCTGTACCTGGACTTGTGGTTTATCTGGTACATTGTTGCTGGACTTGGTTTTATTTATAATTTTTATTTATTTGTTTAATTTTTAATTTATAATAATTTGGAATCCTTATTCCAAATAAGGATTCTTGGTGGACTTGCTGGACTTGGTGGACATGCTGGACTTGGTTTTATTTATAATTTTTATTTATTTGTTTAATTATTAATTTATAATAATTTGGAATCCTTATCAATAAATTTTACCTACTACACTATGGGAGCCTTATATTCCTTTTTTATGAGGGAGTCACCATAAATACGATTTAACTATCCATACAGAAACCGGAGATTACCCTGGGTGCCCTAACAACTACGGTGATGAGGAGATCGTGGAGGATATACCCATACGCACATTGCCCCTTTGGGGTGATTGTATTTGGTGAGTGGGGACCCTTGAGGGGGAGCACAAAAGTCACCAAGAACGTTGAGAGCACTTCAGTCACAGTTCTGTTTGAAGAATTTGAACACGATTTTTGTAGAAATCTTATTATTTATGGACTATGAACACTACATGATCCTGATTGATGCTATGTTTATATGTCTGAATTGATATGTAGAGGTTGCAGTTTATGGCCTCGCACAGAGTAACCCCACAATGTTATATGTATAATGTTATTTTTTCATGGCACATCACTATTATCTATAGGGGACTATTATAGTTTTTTAGTTTCACTTTTATCCAATTTTAGAAGGAACCATATGCTAATGTGCACGGTATCTATCACGATTTACTTTATCACATAGAGAAGCCTACACTTTGGTACAATTGAATGTTGTTATTTATAACCTTCACTGGGTAATATTTGGTTTGTAACTATCACTTAATTTGGGCATAGGAGGGATACGCTCACCAATTCAGACAGCAGTTAGCCCCCTCCCCATACAGCTGTTTATCCCATATAACTCATTAGGTAGCGCCACACCCCATTATAGATATATTTACAATTAGTTGGAGGATCCCTAGGGAAGCTCCTTTCAGGGGGGCTGCACACCTAATTATTGTCCTAAGCGCAGCCATCATATATATTTAAGTTTCCTGTCCATGCCTGATGGACCATGAGTCAGCGGTACTATGCACCTTACCACTGACCGCCCTGTCCAGCAAGGCATGGACATTGCCTTCCACATGCTGGTAGAGAGCCAGAATCGCCTTTCGTGAAAAAAAGTGGTGTTTGGGAACCTGCCACTGAGGTACTGCACATTCCACAACCTCACGGAAGGGGGCAGAGTCTACCAACTGAAAAGGCAGCAGATGAAGTGCTAGCAATTTAACCAAGCTAGCATTCAACTGCTGGGCATGTGGATGGCTGGGATCAAACTTCTTTCACCGGTGGAGCAACTGGAGTAGGGAAATATGCCTGCTGAAATCAGATGTTGGTGTACCGATAGCAGATTGCCCGCAAGTACTTGGCAGTGGCACACCTAATTCTACACCTTCATTCCTCTCAGTTCAGGTTTCTAAGAGGACTGAAGGTATAGTGGGGTTGGAGATCCCAGCTGATGAGGAAGAGCAAGGAGAGGTCCGCCTTATTCTTTGGTGTGGGTCTTTTAGGTAGTGCTGCCAATGGGCTGCATGGGAGTTCGATATATGTCTGATTAAGCATGTGGTGCCCAAGTGCTTGCTGTCTAGTCCACGCTTGATACGCTTCAGACATATGTTGCGATCTGCTGCACATGTCTCAAAAAAGGTCCACACCAAAGAACTTTTGGAATAAAGCGTGGAGTCACCAGCACCCTGCACTTGTGGAGCTCTGCGGTGTGATGCAGTAGGTTGGCTACCCGTAAGCTGGCCCCTGGAGGGCATCCTGCCTCATTGAAGATGTGCCTCCTCCTCCTCCTCCCTCCTATCAGGCACCCATGTAGAGTCAGTGAGCTCATCATCCACTCCCTCCTCATCACTGGATGTAGCAGTATGCTACAGCTGGGGGAACATGACTGCCAGTTTGTTGTCCTTCTTGGGCAACCCCTCTCTCTGGGCTCACGTTACTGCCTTCCTCAAGCTGGGTACCATCATCGGAGCCTTCAAAATGCTGCGCATCCTCCTGCAGCATGTACCCGACACTGTGGTCGAACAGTTTGGGGGACTCCTCCGGTGGGGCTAGGGAAGGAGTAACTGATGATGACCTCGAGTCCAAGAAATAGGCTACTTTGGCACCTGCATTGGCAGCCAAGGTAGCCTCGGTGACAGAGGATGAGGAGGATGAGGAGGATGAGGACGGCTTGGTCATCCACTCTACCAACTCTTCGGCATGTTGTGGCTCAACATGGCCAGCTGCCGAGAAAAAGGACAAGCGTGCCACACGAACACGTACTGATGAGGATGCACCGTGTCCACGACCAGCACTGTTGCCTCTAGACACAGAGCCTGCTTGCCCTCTTTTATTGGCCTGTGACTGTCTGCCTCTCCTTGTTGGCCTTCCAGACATACTGTCTTTGATGTATTGGAATACGTACACAAGGAATGGCCTGCAGTGAGATGTAGCTGTACAAAGCTGGGATGTATATATACTGATTATACTGCAGCTAGCTGAATCGCCTGCCTGCCTGAAGTATTATTAGGAAGAAAACAACAGGAACTGTCTGCAGTGAGCTTTAGATGCACACTGCGCCCAGTATACAGTACACTAATATACTGCAGCTAGCTGAATCAACTGCCTGCCTGTGGTATTATTAGGAAGAGAACACCAGCAATTGTCTGCAGTTAGCTTTAGTTGCACACTGTGCACAGGATACAGTACACTGACTGAAAATCCTGCAGCTGCCTGCCTGTGGTATTATTAGGAAGAGAACACCAGCAATTGTCTGCAGTTCGCTTTAGCTGCACACTGTGCACAGGATACAGTACACTGACTAAAAATCCTGCAGCTGCCTGCCTGTGGTATTATTAGGAAGAGAACACCAGCAATTGTCTACAGTTAGCTTTAGGTGCACACTGTGCACAGGATACAGTACACTGACTGAAAATACTGCAGCTGCCTGCCTGTGGTATTATTAGGAAGAGAACACCAGCAATTGTCTACAGTTAGGCAGACAGCTGCAGTATTTTCAGTCAGTGTACTGTATCCTGTGCACAGTGTGCAACTAAAGCTAACTGCAGACAATTGCTGGTGTTCTCTTCCTAATAATACCTCAGGCAGGCAATTATATTAGTATTGTTAAGTGTAAGTATATTAGGAAGAGAATAACAGGAACGAATCTAGCTAAACTGAATACAGTGTATATATATATATATACATACAACACGTGGGATGCATATATATATACTAAATACACTGACTGCAGCTAACTGACTCACCTGCCTACCTGCCTGCTCTAACTTAAATGAAATGACACTGTCTCTCTCTCTCTCTCTATCTCTCAGCACACTGGAACACACTACACAAGGCCGACTTCCAGGCAGTCTTATATAGTGTGGGGTGTGTACTAAATCCCCGAGGCATAATTGGCCAAAGCCACCCTGCCTTTGGACAATTATGGCTCTCCGTTCTTACCGTGCTGTGATTGGCCAAAGCATGCAGGTCATAGTGCATGCTTGGCCAATCATCAGCCAGCAATGCACTACGATGCCACAGTGAATTATGGGCCGTGACGTGCCACTCGAATTTGACGTGAACGCCCCATAATGTTCGTAATTCGATGAACGGTCAAACGGCCAATGTTCGAGTCGAACTTATGTTCGACTCGAGGCTCATCCCTAGTGTGGAGTAAGATTGAGAACAGGAAAATGGAAAAATCAAAGGAGGAAGAGGTGTCTATTGGAACAAACAGCTGACATCTTTCAGACAAGGGATTTTGAGATTTTTGGTAAAGTATAAGTTTCTATTTGTCTGTGGGCAATTAACTGAGACATACATATAGCTGAACTATTTTATTTTGTAGTATAAGATTTGAATGTGTGATAATTCTAACTGCAGTATGAATTGGTGCTTTTTCAATTCAAAGAGAGGGATACAAACATGTGGATCTTCTCACTGAAGCTGATTCAGTTTATAGTCAATGGTTTAGTGATGATGTATGTTGTACTTAAAATAATTTATTGGAAATTGTCTTTACCTTAAATCTAATGCCCCGTACACACGGTCGGACATTGATCGGACATTCCGACAACAAAATCCTCTGATTTTTTCCGACGGATGTTGGCTCAAACTTGTTTTGCCTACAAACGGTCGCACAAAGTTGTCGGAATTTCTTCTGAGCATGCGTGGCACTTTGTGCGTCGGAACAGGCCACACACGGTCGGAATTGACGCGATCGGATTTTGTTGTAGGAAAATTTTATAGCCTGCTCTCAAACTTTGTGTGTCGGAAAATCCAATGGAAAATGTCCGATGGAGCCCACACACGGTCGGAATGTCTGACAACACGCTCCGATCGGACATTTTCCATCGGTAAATCCGACCGTGTGTACGGGGCATTAGTCTGGTTAAAATCTCCAAATCTGTACATCGTATCACAAATTTGTCCATGTGCCGTTAAAATAATCTGAGCTTGTAAATGTCTGTTGTCTGAGAAAGGTCACATGTCAAAATCAACACGTCACATTCTACTGAGCCACTAAGAAGCTATTAATCACTCTTAAATAAATTACTCAGTTTTGTTACATTGATCATTTTAAATAAAATCATGTGGTTATTTCCTCACATTATTGAATTGTTGATCCATGCTCTTTGTTTGCCAACAATTATATTTTGACATTTTTGCACTGAATTTTAGTAAATAAATAAATATATATATATATATATATATATATATATATATATATATATATATATATATATATATATATATATATTTGCACATCTTTTTGTATTCCTTTTGTCTTCAGGTTAGCACGAATAAACGAATTTGTGTTATTTGTTGATATGTGGAAATAAGTGGGATCCCCTCAATCATAGATCCTTGCTTATTTTCATAAATATAAAACTTTTTTATATTTTAGTATAAACATTCCGACATATATGGAGGCCCCAGCGAGATTCGCCTAAGTTTGAAACAAATGATATAATTGTGCAAATTATATATATTTTGTTGCTTTTTTTTTAATTGGTTATTGCTATTACTGGTTGCAATATTGAAAATGTCTGATACTGAAGGTATTGCTAGCGTAGCCGGTCATGTTGATGCAGAAACTGACACTAGCATGCATAACAGAGATAAAAGAGAATTGGCAAAATATCAGGTGATGTCTTATGTTAAAGAAAGATTGGATATTAAAGAGGATATCAATAACTGGGTAGTTGAAATGCAGAATATGTAAATGATATCTGGTCTTAAAAATCACGCGTTGCTGATTATCTTTATCCTATTACCAATGTTAAAACAAAGAAAGATAAAGATCTGCTGGTATTTAAATCTTGGCCAAAATTTCTTTATGTAATTTGTGAATTGACATAACAAATAAACCAAGCAAAAGATTAAATCAGGAGAGAGGCTGATAATGTTAAAAAGTTACAGAATGAATTTTGTGAGTTTGAAGTTCAATTTGTAAAGGTTTCAGAAAAATTGACTGCCCAAAGGTTGGAGTATTGTGATAAAGATAACCAGAATTTAAAAATTATCCATTCTCTTAAGAAGAGTCGGGATCAAATCTCTAAAGAATTGTCAGACTGTCAAAGGTTAAAAGAAATTCTAGATGGGGATTGTGAAAGGCTGTACACTGCTAATTTAAAACTTCAGCAGCAGTTAGATGACAAACATCTGGCATATCAACAGTCTATGCAGGAAAAACGTACCAGCAGTGAAAAGGTTAAACCTTCTGTTTGGGAGGGAGCGTCACTAAAAATGTTAGCAGTTTTACCCCAGACTTCCAGTCTGTAGGACCTACTATTTTAAAACAAGACATCCAAAAAGAGGTTTCAGAGGTAGAAAGTTATTTTAGTATTCCCTCAGTGGAAGAGGAACATTTGTTCACTAAGGAACGTTCTCTTCCTAAATTTAAGCCAATCTCATCTCAAAAGCACTCCAAAAGTATGCCCCATAGAGAGAGGAGAGACCATTAGCCTGTACCTGATACCACAAAAGTGATAACGTTTTTAAAAGAAACTATTTACTAAGAAAGGTTTGCCTTCTATAATTAATCATATAGAAACTTATAAAGGAGACAATGAGGACCCTCTCCTTAAAACATGACAAACATAAAATTGATTTTATTTGGGTATTTGAGCCAAGGCACAAGTACTTCTTTAATTCCCTACTAGACACGGGCAAAGAGTTTGGTCCCTATCAGTCAACTAATGCTGCAAGAAGGGCCATTTTTACATTCAAATGTGGGCTGAATCAAAGTCGCAGGGAATTTTTGTCATTTCTCAAGAATGCCTATAGCTTGGCTGAGAAAGATCCCAATTTTGAGAGCCATGAATTCATCCAACTGTTTTATGATGCTTTGCCAAATAAAATAAAAATGATTCTGGCCCAGCAGTACCATCCCAGAAAAACTCTGGTTTGGCTACAAACAGAGAGTACCACCCTTTATGCTGTTTTACAGAATAGCGAGGAGTCTCAGGATAGATTTAAAAAGCCTGCTCAAGAATCAGCTGAGACTCACATTAAAAGGGATCAGGGACAGTTTGAGGTTCCAAAGAGGTGTTATGCTGAAGTTGTTAAAAGCCCCAGTTTTCCCAAACAGAATAAAGCTAAACCCAATCCAGATGAAAAGAAGGGACCAGTAGTTGCTGAAGACCCAAATAAAAAGCAACAGTTTGTAAAAAGGCGATTCACTCATTATATAAGAAATCAGAGAAATTATTACAGGGATAACCAACCTAACATGAAGAAGGTTCCAAATGGTTCTCAGTCAAAAAGTTCTGGAAAATCTCAGGCTTCTAATTTCCAAAATCCACCCAAAAGGGTTCATTGGAAATATAGAATTTATATGATTTAATGAACCAGATGCAGAATCAGTTTGGTGTATTGTCAGAACAGATGGAAAAGCTATCCAATTTCCTCACTGTTAAATCCAAAAATCCTTTTTTAGAGGAGGCCACTCCTGTCAAGAGCCCAGCTAAATAACAAATAGTGATGAGCAGGCTAACGTGTCAAAATATGCAAATGCCTGTAGTTTACCAGTAAGTAAAAGTAAGCAAATGAACCTAAGTGTCTTTATCCCTGAAAAAAATTTAACCCTTCCAATACCAGATGGCAAAAAGGAGTGGCAACTTGTTTGTGATTTTATCTTACAGCTGTCAGAGCCCTCAGACATACAAAGCCTGACAAGCAATCTCAGGAATGGTGACTGTGAAGAAAAAGAAGGGGGAAAAAGAAAGAAGAAACAGAAAACAAAAAGCAAGCTTCACTTGTCATCCTACATTTTTATGCTCCTTACAGGAAATATACCACAGGTATTTAATGGAAGTGGCATTGCATAATAATTAATTTACCACAAATAATGGCTTTATGGGACACAGGTAGCCAAGCAACCATTTTATCTCAGAAATATTTTCAACAAATCCAGGAATTATCTTCTAAAAAATATAAGCTGAAAAGTTTCACAGCTGACCTTGTAAGTGTCTCGGGCACCGCCTGATTGTCATAGGAAAGACCTGCCTGAACTTAAACTTGGGGAACAAAATAATTTGCCATCCCACACTTATAGTTGACTTGCCCTATGATCACTTAATTATTGGCATAAATCTCCTTAATAGATTAAATCCTATTGTTGATTTTATCAGTAAGGTTATCTGGTCTCAAATGAAGATGCCCAATAAATATGAGCATTCCCAATCCTATCACAGTCGACGAAACTGCCATGTGATTGAGGAAAGGTCAGACTCTATTGAGATCCATCTCAGGAATAGCCAAGTTTCCTTACAGGCAACACCGACCTCCACCATAGGTGGGCAGGAGGATAATACCATATGTGTGTCCCCTGAAAGGGTCTTGCCAAAAATCCACAAAAACCCTACCAAACCTCCTGGCCGCCCCATTATAAGTGGCATTAACTCCGTAACTGCGAGGATTGGCAAATATGTGGACAGCTTCCTTCAACCATTGGTGGCTACCACCCCCGCATATCTGTGGTATACCACACAGGTTTTAAACATATTGGATGAATATCACTGGAAGGAGGGCTGCATTCTAGCGATGGCTGATGTAGCCTCCTTATACACTATTATATCCCATCAACATGATCTATCCTTATCTTCTTTCCAGAGAGATTTTGTTATGGAACTTCTGCGTTTTGCAACAAGCCACAATTACTTCTGGTTTAGTGGAGATTTTTTCCTGCAAACATGCGGTGTAGCAATGGGGGCCAAGTTTGCTCCAAGTTTAGCAAATTTGTTTATGGCCCGGTGGGAACAAGAATGTATAGATATTAACCCCCTGAGAGAGCTACGCCTATGGAAAATATATATCGATGATGTGATCCTTCTATGGGAGGGGTGGATCTGCCCTCCCTTGAAGTGTTCTTTTTTAAATTAAATCAGAACGATAGAGGCATCTTTTTACAATGAGGCAAGCCAAACTCATATCCATTTTTTGGATTTGAACATTACTGTTAAAGATGGTCGTCTCACTACTAGTACCTATTTTAAAGAGACTGACCGCAACGCTTTTATCCTTCTAACCAGCTGCCATTACAAATCCTGGTTAGCTGCTGTTCCTAAAGGACAATTTCAGCGTATCAGGCGGAATTGTACCGAAATCTCAGAATTTTATCAGCAGGCATCAGTTCTGAAACAGAGGTTTTTAAACAAGGGTTATCAAGAATATGAAATTGATGAAGAAATAATGTCTATGGGGGGCGTGGCCTGGCCGGAGTCTAGATAGGACGTGTTGTCACAGAGCTCTTGCCATCCTGCGGCACAATCCTCGCCATCCGTCCTCCTGCACAACAATCCTGCTCCCCACACAGCACCCAACGCCCACCAGATGGCCAGTGAGCCGAACGGAGCGGATATTACGGCGATTCACAGTGCCTGAGGCCGCTTGGGAGACAGGCCGTGGCTCCGGCCTAGCGGCGGCCATCTTGCTACACTCGGCCGCGGAACCAACACTTAATCCTGGCCTCCCAGACTGCCCTCCACACGGCCCTTCTTTAGGACATTAGCAGGAGCACATCCGCCACCTGTGGCACCCGTCGATACCCTTCCACAGCGGCCGGCAGGTGGAATAGCAGCTCCGGCCCAGTGAACGGTGGCCATCTTGCTGCACCCAGCCAAGGTACCAGT
The DNA here is from genome assembly GCA_037952835.1 of Lithobates septentrionalis. Taxonomy (NCBI): domain Eukaryota; kingdom Metazoa; phylum Chordata; class Amphibia; order Anura; family Ranidae; genus Lithobates; species Lithobates septentrionalis. Next base: position 2,391,068 of record JBBDGP010000111.1, on the reverse strand, counting down.
GCTCAATCCTGGCCTTCCAGACCACCCTCCACACGGCCTTTCTTCTACACAGCCTCCGGAGCCCATCCGCTACCTGTGCCACGCATTTACACCCATCCTAGGCGGCTTGTAAGCAGAATATCAATTCCGGGCCTGTGAATGGTGGCCATCTTGCTGCACCCGGTGGCCATCTTGCTACACCCGGCGCTCACCATACTGACTCCTCTGCGACCGTTAAGCCACCCCTAGAGGCTGGAGCACTCTGGCCAGCCAGGCCGTAACCCCCCAAGGGTGGACAGACTGTCTTTATCCTGTGACAAGTGTTGAAATTGCAACCCCGGGGGCGTAGCCTGGACATGGCTGACTAGAGACGTGTTTTGGCTGAGCTCCCATCCGTCTCTCCCCTATCCCAGCTATTTCAGTCCATTATTCAGAATATGTACTCCTCCAGAAAGAAGGCAGCAAAGAAAGCTAACAAACCAACTAAATCTACTCCTCAACCTCCGACATTGGGCGAAATTGAAAGACTTTTTCGGCTCTTCTTGCTCGGTTCCCCGGAACTTAAAATGGCGTCAGTGCATGGTGAGCATACTGAGAGACAGACTCCACAAAACTCCCCATCGACTGACATGGAGGCGCTGTTGACCGACACCTATACGGGCTTCCCTGCGGATCTCCGCTCCGACTATGGTAAGCCGTCACAACCCCCTCACGATCTCTCGGAATGGCGACGGAGTTGCGCTCGCTCCTGCAGGCACTCCTCACTAAGGCAGACATAGCGGCCCTCATAGAGACAGTGGAAACTGCTCACCGTAAAGAAATGAGCGCGATGAAGGTGGAGGTCCAGGCACTCACCACCAGGGTTGAGACGGGGGAGTCCTCCCTAGCAGCCCTGGAGCAGAGAGTCGCAGCTGTAGAAGGGGTCCAGGACACTCAGGCGGAAACCCTGCAAGACCAACAGCTTCACATGGAAGAGATGGAGGACCGAAGCCGCAGAAATAACCTGCGGCTTCGGTGACTGCCGGAAGCTACTGGTCCCGAGGACCTGGCCGATACAGCGGTCGCCATTTTCCGCAACATACCCGGTGTAGATCTTCCAGATTGAGTAGAAATTGATAGGATTCACCGAACATTGGGCCCTAAACCGACTGATCCTTTGAGACCGCGCAATGTAATCTGCAGATTGCACCACTATACACACAAGGAACAAATTTTACGCAAAGCCTGGGAAGCAGAGGACCCAGCGTTAGATGGTGTAGCTGTTAAAATATTTCCTGACCTCCCCCGTGCTACCCTACAGAGACGAGCGATCATGAAACCTTTACTGGATCTATTATATATATATAAAAGACAGCGCTCGCAAAAAAATTAATACATACACCATCAATGGTGTTGCAGCTGCTGGATACAAGTACTGTGACTTTAAATAGAAAAACAAAGAAAACCTGCGCTGGCAACTTCTACAACAAAAGTATATAAAAAATTGTATATAAAGATATATGTATAGTTGGTAGTAATGTCGCTAGTAAAATGCGACTATATATATAGTGATGTCGCTAATAGGATGCGACTATTCAATACAAATCGTGATATATTATTAGTATTTGCTATTCATGACCATTATTGGGTGTTGCTATCTGTGAACATAAATCCTCTAAAGATATATGTGATATGTATAGCCATATAAAAAAATTAATTAATAGCCTTGATAAATAAACAATAAAATTCAAAGACGAATATAAATAGTCCTTCAACAGGAACAACAAAATCAGCAGACTTCCATCTTCCAACCCGAAGGTAAATGACAGTCACCCAGATTGCTGTGTTGGATATAGAGAGATGAAGTAAGGCTTAAACTGCTGACACTATAATAAGATCTTGGGAACATGAGGTCCGCGGCTCCCAAGATCTTATTATAGTGTCAGCAGTTTAAGCTCCCGTAGAAGTCCGTGTGACGAAACTTACGTAGGGCGTGGCTTGGATTGAACGCCTTGCAGACATCTCCCTGTAAGCTGACGCTTAGGAACATCTTTATGCTCATTGTATATCGCTCATTTTTTCTACTACAATGTGAGTACCATTTACATCTGACCAAATAAAAAGTGTATAAAACGGTTTTACACTATGGAACCCTTTCTTTTCTCCTTCATGTCCTAGTGATATTACATTGATCCCGGTCCTGCCAAGTACTGCTGCACAGTGGCACATACTGTGACTACACGTTACCCCTGTAGGGGACATACAGCTGATATTACCTTGATCCCGGTCCGTCCAAGTACTGCTGCACAGTGGCACATACTGTGACTACACGTTACCCCTGTAGGGGACATACAGCTGGTGAGTCTCTGCACAATCACAACGCGAGACACCAGCACTGGATAAATATCTGCTGTTTTGAAATCCCACAGCGAACGGTATTTTTCACCTGTAGTGCACTGGGCACGTATCACAGTTATTCATATGGACTGTTTATTAATATTCTGATGGTTACACAATTTATGGTCTATAATAATTTTGCATGGCATGTGTGAAATACTATATTGCATCCATTGATCTCTTCAAAGATTAGGGCACATGTCACTTTGATATTCAGAAGAGTTGATTGATTTATTTATTTATTTAACATATTGCTTCAAATTTATCACTAGTCACTTTGGATAATTTTGCATGTCACGTGTGATGTACTTTATTGTATTTATTGATTTTCTTAATGTTTAGGGCACAAGTCACTTTAATATTTATAGCAGTGGAAAAGTTCATTTAGTTTATCTCTGGAGGAGTTGACTGGATATCCCCTTTCGGTCACATTCAGGAAGGAACAGAGATTTTTTACATTACGTAAACCAGATGCTTTGCCAGCCCTGTTTTCCTTCCTTGACACGGATCGTATTGATGTGCCCAACTGGCTCGCCCCCCTGCAGCGACCACCAGGACACATGAATATACCGAGACTGGGGGGGAACCTGCCACCCAGACAACAGAGGAATTGTCGTCGACCCAGAGCACCATCACAAGAAGATGCACGTGAGTCTTGAAGTATGCATCCCTTAAGACGGATTTGATTCAGGCTGAATAATGCCCAAAGTGGTGATATTTGCCTCAGTTTTGCTTAGATTATTATTGCCGTCCACCCGACATCACTTGCCCCTCTGTATTGCCGGAGGGAATAGGGATTTTCTGAACCCTACTACATAGAGAAAGAGGTCACCCTTTACACCAATTAGCAAGACTTTCGTCCTTATCAGTGCAGTGACCACTCATTAAACCCACATGATACACTTAAAGCGGTCAATATAATTTGAGATGTAAGCTGGAGAAAGAGACGGGGTATACCCAGGAGGTCTCTTTCAACCACAGGTACTCTCTGGAGTGGAGACCTCAGGGGTTTATATCCATCCATTTTAACAGAGATCTCACGGATACTCCAGATACTACCCTGGAAACATTTCTCAGAGGACATACTACAGAAACAGCAGATGGGGTAGTGGAGCCACCAAGTGTAGAGTTTTCTGTACCTCCTCCTTTCGTGGAGATCAGTTGAAGCCGCATACCATAGAGCCTTGCTCAGATACATTACCTGACGAATCTGTTAATTCCTGTTTGATGGAGACCCGACGAGACTGATCTGAAGACATACTAACTAGGTCTGAAAGACATGCCATCATTTTTGAAGTAGGGTGCACGGTATTGTTATGTTTGGTTTAAATATATCTGTTAAACTGTTGGGTTTTTAGTTTTATCATACCACACTTGCTGGGATGCCGAGTTTTGGGGCTGTGTTAATTCGTTAAACATGACTTGACACCACAGTAAAGGGTCCACTTCTCAGAATGCTTTTGAGAATAGCAGAATGTACACTCAGAGCCAGAGAAGTGGGGGTGGTGATCAAGAAACTGGCACATGAGGTTCGCAAACACATACCCATTCAAGTTATGTTATTGTTGGTTTATCATTTTACTTATAAAGTTATACGAGATATTCTTTCTGCGCATTCCAGATGTGCTGGGATGGGAGGGAGGACAGGAGACTCACCTTTTGAGCTGTGTCCTACCCCTCTCCCAATTAGGTCAGCATATCCTCTTGGAGGGCGCTACTCTGCCTTCTGGGTGTCTTATGCAAAGGACAATACCAGAAACATAAAAGGGAGTCGAGTTGGGCGAGACATTAGGCCTTGTCTCTACCTCGTATCTCTCTACTAAATATCTTCTTCCTTTACTTACTTCTCTTTCTCTACTTCTCCCCCCCCCTTTTTTTTTTCTTCTTCCCTCATACCCGAACCTACCCTTCCGCCCCTTCCTGTCCCGTAACAACAATGCGTTTAATAAAATCAAAGTGATGTCTCTCAATGCAAAGGGGCTTAATACGCCTGAGAAGAGATGCATACTGATAGATGACCTGAAGCGGACTTGCACAGACCCTGAAGAAGTCACGTGTGGTGTGACGTCACGCGTAGGGACAGGATAGGCTGAGTACACTGAAAGAAAGCTACGAGCTCGCTGCTCGTCGGATACAAACACCCTGCTATTCATTTTAAATGTGAGTACCTGCTGCTTTTGTCTAATAAACATAGTTACCTTTTAAACGGAATTACACTATTGGGTTCCTTTATTCCTGTTTTTAAATACACCCCCCTGGACCATACCTGAGGGAATCTGAGGGAATCTGAGGGAATCCCACCCCAGGACGGTGAGGAATACGTAGGAGCCGCTAGGTGGAAAAAGATAAGAACCAGTTTGGTCATATGCTGTTGCCCCATTTCTGTGAGGTAAGGGGCCACTGCTCACTGGAGTGTTTACACACGAAGCTGCATGAAACCTTGAGTCACCAGGCACTTTAACTGCTACATGCGCATGCCAGCACCATAAGTCACAAAGATTTTATCTAAGATTAAGGACGCTTTTTCTGTGTGATTTTTATATTCAATCTGCTGGGACATTCTATTTATTACCATTCAGTTTGGAGTATACACTTATAATTTATGTTTGTTTGCACGTTTGCACTTTATGGAAAACTTGTTGTTTCACATTATTTAGTTACGTTATGATTCAGTTATTTAGGTTGCACAGTGTTGGCACTTTGCACTTTGCTGGTTTGTGATTGATAATTATTTAATTTAATTTATGCTACTCTACTATATTGTTTTTTGCCACAGCATCACATTATTTATACCTATGGTCAGTCACGATTGATATTTTTTAAGCTTTTAGGCTGTTTATTTATTGCTCACACCCACTATTTATTCTTATATATTTTCATCTAATTTATTTTGCACAGTGGGTTATATCACCTGTTTATATATATCACTGGCCCTTCAGGCCGGTCTCTTTATTTTACAAGTAGAAGTTCATATAATAGGATTAGCGCGGCACCATCTATCCATATAAAATTGCACAGACATAGCCTTTATTCAAAAGACGCACTTTAAAACGAACAAATTACCGTATTTACAATGTAAACTATTCCCGTTGACTTATCACTCTACAAACCCGACTGCCAAATCCAAAGGAGTTTCCATATTAATATCCAGTAAAACTCCATGGCACCTTCTGAGCTCTATGATAGACCCATCAGGAAGATATGTTTTCCTTAAAGGCCTCATAGGTACTGTAAAAGTAACGCTAGCAGCACTATATGCCCCTAATGAGCAGCAGGCCAAATTTATCCGAGACACTTTGGAGAAACTAGACGACTTTAAGGAAGGACAGCTAATTCTGGGAGGAGACTTTAACACCCCATTGATCCCATCTGTAGACACCTCGACTGGTAAATCTTCGATCCAACCAAATCAACTCAAACGATTAGCAAAAACGTTACACAAATCACAATTGATCGATATCTGGTGCTTACAGCACTCGGGAGAACGCGACTACACATTTTATTCACACTTGCACCAGGTATAAACCAGAATAGATTATTTCCTGATCCCACACAGTCAGCTACATGCAGTGGAACAGACCTCCATAGGCAATAGAACGTGGTCTGACCATGCGCCTATCTTCCTGACCTACACTTTGTCGGACATTTCTTCTCCCAGACACCGTTTCTGGCGTCTTAATGAAAGTCTCTTGCAAGACCCAGAAGTGTTGACAGATGTGACCAGAGCGTTGAATTTATACTTTCAAGAAAACGACCAACCAGACTGTGACCCTGGGATTCTGTGGGAAGCCCACAAAGTAGTTATCAGAGGAATCCTCATCACACATGGTGCAAGAATTAAGAGAGAAAGAAATAAACAACTCTCCCAACTTCTAAAGGATCTCGCTTTTTCTGAAGCCAGACACAAACATGCCCCCACGCAGTCCTCGAAGACTGCACTGACAGTTCTTAGACAACAAATCACTGATCTCTTACTCTATAGAGCTAAGGCGGCCTTACAGTTCTGTCGCAAACAGACATATGAGTCAGGGGATAAATGTGGGAAACTTTTAGCAAAGATGGTTAGAGACCACAAATCATCTACATACATCCCACATATCGTTACGACGAGAGGGAAAAAAGAAGTCCTGCCAGCACTAATCACAAAAGAGTTTAACCATTATTACTCCAATCTATACAATTTGCCACAAGTAGTTTCCCCCACGCCTGAGATAGAGGACTACATCACATCTTCTCAAATGCCATCCCTTACCCAGGAAATTAAGGAAGATTTAGACTCCCCTATAACTCTGATAGAAATTCAAAAAGCTATAGGGACAATGAAGCCAGGTAAAGCCCCAGGCCCTAACGGTTATACACTGCAATATGATAAAACTCTTCTCCCGATATTACGACCTTGTTTAGTCACACTATTCAACAGGGTCGGTGTTGAGGGAGCATTTGCTAGAGAAACACTAGGTGCTCATATTTCAGTGATTCATAAGGAAGGAAAAGACCCGGCAGCATGTAGCAGTTACAGACCCATAGCATTATTAAATCTTGATTTAAAGATATTCACTAAAATTCTGGCTGTTCGGCTGGCGCAGCACCTCCAGCAAATCATACACCTAGACCAGGTAGGCTTCATCCCGTCTCGGGAGGCCAGAGATAGTACTACAAAGGTGCTAAATCTACTTTATGTCGCTAAGTCTCAGAAAATCCCATGTATTTTTGTCAATACGGACGCTGAAAAAGCGTTTGACCGGGTAAGCTGGCCATTTATGTTTGCGGTGCTCAGACACATCGGCCTGGGGGAGGTACAGCTTAACCGAATAGCCAGAATATATTCAAACCCAACAGCCCGAGTAAAGGCCAATGGAGTCCTATTGGACTCCTTCCCAATAACAAATGGGACGAGACAGGGATGCCCACTTTCCCCGCTCCTATTTGCTCTCTCTCTGGAACCCTTTCTATCCAAAATTAGATTGAACCCCGACATTCAGGGGATATCAATTGGTCCTTTGCAACACAAGATCTCGGCCTATGCAGACGACCTGCTCTTTTCGCTAACCAACCCAGGAGTGTCCCTACCGAATCTACTCGCAGAATTCGAGATATACGGGAAAATATCAAACCTTAAAATAAATTTTTCCAAATCGGAAGCAATGGGGATATCACTACAGGCCCATATTCTTCTGAATTTACAATCGAATTTTAAATTTAAATGGACGTCCTCCGCCCTGACTTATTTAGGCACGAAAATACCACCAGATCTATCTCACATCTATGAGAGCAACTCCCCCCCCCCTCCTAGCTAAGACCAGGATATTGCTAAAAAAAATTGGAATAAAAGGTTACACTCCTGGTTTGGGAGGTGCAATTTACTCAAAATGAGTATACTCCCAACATTTTTATACCTCTTCCAGGCCCTACCGATCAAGATACCTCCCATATATTTCAAACAAGTACAAGCCCTTTTCACCCGTTTTGTTTTGGGTTCATAAAAAGCCTTGCATCCCAAGATCTCAACTATCCACACCAAAACATTATGGCGGCCTAGCGCTACTAGACGTAAGGAAATACTATCAAGCTACTCACCTAGGTAGGGTTCTTGATTGGTGCCGTCACAGGGACTCAAAGTTGTGGGCACAAATAGAACAACATCAAACCATTATACCTCTACGATCTGCGATATGGTGTAGTGACTCTCTCCCTGCAGAATTGAAATCCCATCCTATCATCGGAAACACTATAGGACAGTGCATTCAAGCTACCCTACACATCTCTCTAACTACCAAAACATCACCTTTAACCCCGATTCTAGGTAACCCTAAGTTCTTTCCTGGACTCTCCTCTTCGCAATTTCAGACCTTGAGAAGATCCAATTGTGTTTTAGCGTCACAATTTGTGCAACAGAATAAATGGCCCTCCATCTCAGAATTAATGGACCCAGTAGGTCCGTTTAAACTTCTGTTTTGGGATGCAGCACAAATTCACCATTTTCTACAGACCTTCCCAAACCCTCAAAGTTACACCAGGCCTTTGACCACGTTTGAAGAATTTTGTAAAGACACAGAGCCATTGCCGCAGACCCTATCCAAGATCTACAGCCTGTTAAACACCCCACCCCAGCCACCCAGATTACCATGCATTATGAAGTGGGAAACAGACCTCCTACGCACTTTTACAACAGTCCAGAAACAAAACATGATTAGTCTCTCCCTTAAGTCCTCAATATGCACTAAAGTCCAAGAGACGAATTATAAGATCCTGACAAGGTGGTACCTAACACCAAATCGATTACATATAATTTTTCCTGATTCTTCAAAGTATTGCTGGCGTTGTCACCAGGAAGAGGGAAAGCTTCTACACATGTTTTGGTCATGTCCTATGTTGACAACTTTCTGGACTGCAGTTCATACCATTTCCCAAAAATTCCCAAAAGTTCACTGACTTTCAAATCCCGAATGACCCGGCCTTTTTTCTACTCCACATTTCTTCCATACCAATCAAAACCTATAAGAAATCTCTACTGAGACACTTAACAAATGCAGCCAAATCCTGTATAACCCCCCCTTTTTTTTCTTTCTTACCCCCCCTCCTGTTTTTTCTTCTTACTCCCCCCCCCTATCTATTACTTTCTCTCCTATCTCTTTTTTCTCTTCTCTGGTAGCTGCCTCCTGACTAGGGTATTTATACTCTCATATCACACTGGGACTCTAACTCAGAGAAACAATGATACCCATATATATATTTAAACATATGATAATGCTACATGCCTTGATGTATTACATGTACTATTATAATGCAATGTCGGGAGGCTGCGACCCCCTTTTGTTATATACCACTGTGGTATGTTGTGGGCTCTGCCCCTCTCTTTTCTATTGAAAACTAATAAAATATATATTTAATAAATTGATGAAACCATTGCTAATGTTGCATCTTTGGATAGGAGCAACATGCTCAGTGAGAGGAGAGAAAACCATTTGATACCTGATAAATATGGATGGTCGATGGTTACTCGATGTTCTAATCAGCATTTTTCCATAAGGAAAATTCTCAACAAACATTGGGGCGTGTTACAAAATGACAGGGTTCTTGGCCCTATCATTCCAGAATGGCTGGTCTTAATACACAGGGGTGCTCCATCTTTGAGGTATCAAGAAATGGTATGAGGAGGGGGGTGGGGAATTGGGAAATGGAAGGGGGGAGGGGAATGGGAGGCACGAGTTGCCACCTGTATTAGGTCAAAGAAATGCTATGGCCCGTACTAAATCCTTAACCCGTTAGGGTACTGTTGCTGTAATTATAAATAGTGATACTTAAAGGGGGAGGGGAGAGGGGTAAGCCCAATAAGGATGGGCTTAAGAAAGGGGTTACCGTAGGCAACAGACTAGTCATAGGATTTGGAACTAGATAAAATCAACTTTATTTTGAATAATATTAGACAATAAAAATCACATGTTGATGTGAAGTGCAGTGATCAATACAACAACAATATAACAAATGACCGCAGGCAACAACTAGACAGATAGGACAAACAATTACAAAGAAGTGGAGCTAGCCCAGTCAGGGCATATTGCTTTGTGCCTCAGAGACCGTAGGGGGCTGCCAATTAGCCAAATAGTAGTTATCTTGATAAGTGAACCATTGAAATTTGTTCTTGGTTAGTAGTAATTATGTGGTCAGCTGTGGTGCAAAGCAATGGAGGGGTGGAGAGAGGGAGAGAGCAGTGGCGCATGTGCTGATACCAACCCTGGATATCATTAATGGACTACTTGGTTAGTATAATGAGGTACCAAGATTGGTATTAATACTGAAAATGAATCTGGAAAGAGTACTTGGTAGCAGGGAGAGGGTAGGCAGTCCAGTAGATAAATCCTTATTAGTAGTATGGGAATTCCCAGTCCGGTCAACAATAGAGTGATCAGATTAAATAAGATCATAGGTGGTCAATCGTATCATACAGGTCTTCAGCTTTCCCTGGGGTTGCCTGGCAGTTAGGTATAACTTAGACCTTGCTGACAGTAGCACCGCTGCATTTGCATACTAGTGTAAAATTGCTGACAAGCCAAAAAACATGTGGGCTAGTATACATTTCCATGTATCAGTACGTTAGCGTCTCCACCGGAGGCTGCGCCAATGTAGTTCACTGTATTCCACTGAGCCTGTAAGGCGATGGATCCCTTGTCGTTTAAGGGGTGAGCTGCAACGAGCCACAAGGGAGGGCAGCCTGTGCAGGGTAGGTTAGTTTGGCTGCAGCAATCATGTGAAGCTAGAGTCCAGGTGCTGTTTAGCGGTTGGAAATCCTAGTCGCTCGCTCCGATTATAAACTCCCAGCATGTGCTTGAGCGCCTGGCACTCTCCACTGTGCCCGTGGCGTCCGCAGACTGAGCAGAGTTGTGACGTCAATGGGTTTCGCCGTGGCTAGTGGCGTAGCTTTATCTTGGACTCCAGCTTCACATGATTGCTGCAGCCAAACTAACCTACCCTGCACAGGCTGCCCTCCCTTGTGGCTCTTTGCAGCTCACCCCTTAAACGACAAGGGATCGATCGCCTTACAGGCTCAGTGGAATACAGTGAACTACATTGGCGCAGCCTCCGGTGGAGACGGTAACGTACTGATATGTACTAACTCAGTTCCACCACCTCTGGCTCAGACCCTTTGGTGCCTGCTCACCACAATCACTTGTAAACACAGAAGTCTGGTTTCTGTGTTTACAAGTGACAGCTCTGCACTCTGTATGTAATGCAATCCTGGTATTTAATGCCCCTTTAAGACCCTCCTACTGTTTTTGTGAAATTAGACTGAATACACCCACTATTTGATGATTTGGAGGGTGTGTGTAGGGGAGGGGTTTTGTGGGGCCGTGGTTAAGTTCCAGCACCTATTGTTTGAGAAAAAAAGCCCTGATACTAGCTTACATGTTTTTTGGCTTGTCAGCAATTTTACACTAGTATGCAAATGCAGCAGTGCTACTGTCAGCAAGGTCTAAGTTATACCTAACTGCCAGGCAACCCCAGGGAAAGCTGAAGACCTGTATGATATGATTGACCACCTATGATCTTATTTAATCTGATCACTCTATTGTTGACCGGACTGGGAATTCCCATACTACTAATATGGATTGATCTACTGGACTGCCTACCCTCTCCCCGCTACCAAGTATTCCTTCCAGATTCATTTTCAGTATTAATACCAATCTTGGTACCTCATTATACTAACCAAGTAGTCCATTAATGATATCCAGGGTTGCTATCAGCACATGCGCCACTGCTCTCTCCCTCTCTCCACCCCTCCATTGCTTTGCACCACAGCTAACCGCATAATTACTACTAACCAAGAACAAATTTCAATGGTTCATTTATCAAGATAACTACTATTTGGCTAATTGGCAGCCCCCTACGGTCTCTGAGGCACAAAGCAATATGCCCTGATTGGGCTAGCTCCACTTCTTTGTAATTGTTTGTCCTGTCTGTCTAGTTGTTGTCCGCGGCCATTTGTTATATTGTTGTTGTATTGATCACTGCACTTCACATCAAGATGTGATTTTTATTGTCTAATATTATTCAAAATAAAGTTGATTTTATCTAGTTCCAAATCCTATGACTAGTCTGTTGCCTATGGTAACCCCTTTCTTAAGCCCATCCTTATTGGGCTTACCCCCTCTCCCCTCCCCCTTTTACGTAGCTCCATCTTGGAGACATATTATTGCCCCTAATGTTATAGACCCTCCAACGACGGTGTCTTTTTTTCAGTCTATAAAAGATTTGTCCTTGCCACAGATGTAATATCTGTCAGATTAATTCCTTTAAATGTGAGGCCTTCCAATCTACTGTGAAAAACAAAGTGTATGATATCGAGTCATTCATAACTTGTTCTACACAATTTGTAGTCTACATGATCCAATGTCCATGTTCAAAACAGTACATAGGTCCCACCAAAAGAGAATTGCATGTACGATTAGCTGAACATGTGGGCAATATTAAATGAGGTTTTAAAAAACATAATTTGTCCAGACATTATGATAAATATAATGACTGACAATTAAAATGAACACTGTTTATGGCCCTTGATACCATCCGCCCACATTGGAGGGGAATGAATATGGTCAGATCCATTGCAAGACTTGAGACCAGATGGATTTTTAATATGAGAACTTTTGTACCTTTTGGCTTCAATGTTGATTGGGACATAAATTGTTTTATCAATAATTCTTAATTTTGTCTCCTTTTATCATTGCTCTTAACTAGTTTTAAATCAGTGTCTTTTTATTTCATATATAGATTTATTTATATAAGTAATTTTAATTTTTTTTTAAATTTATGTCTTTATTAAATTGTTCACTATTGTTATATCAGGAACCTAGTAATATTGTCTGGCAGTTTACATCAATGTTGTCATGTCTATATTAAGCCGACTGCGTCACTATTATTTCAATGCTTCCCCCTTTCCTTTTGTTCGTTATCCGCTTTCAGTTATATTTTTTTTGCCACTAGATGGCAGTGCTATTTATTTTCTGTATTCCCCTATTTCCATTAGTGGCCAACACTTAAAATGGCGGAGCCGCTTTTTTTTGTCTATTGTATAGCTTCGGCTGCCATTGTTCAAAATGGCGCTGAAGGCATATAAAACCATCCGTAGTGATGACGCATTCATTCGGCCAATCCCCAGAAGACATCCAATCGTGACGAAACGTGTAGGGTAGAGCTTCCGGCAGTGACGCCATTATGCTATCCTTCCACGATGGTGGTGAGACGGACAACATAGGAAATAGGGAGAAGCTAATAGAGACGCCGCACTCTCATATGACACAGCCACTTGTTACCATACTTTGTTCCTGTAAGTGCAATCTCTTCTTTTAATAAATTATTTGAATTGATATACTGCACTATGGGAGCTTTCGTTTTTTATCTTTGAGCAACAATAGAACATCAACACTGTTCCGGATGCCATATTGGTTTTGGGGAGACCGTTAATTCCCTGTGCTTGGGTGAGACTGTTATCAGCAGTCACGGCTTTTTGGTAAGAAGGCAACCTTACACTTTGGGTGTTGACCTGAATACACGCTTGATTTTTGGGAAGATTGGTGTCACAACTTTTTCTCCTGCAATTCATATTTTCCCCTCTGGAGTTAACTTTGCTCTGACTTTTTCAGTGATCATTATATGGATGGGATGTTGCTTTAGTTTTCTTTTTTCTTTTTTAATATTTTTTCTTTTTTTTTAATATTTTTTCTGTTTTTTATACAATATTTTTTTTCATGAATTTATTGTTTATCAATATATTGATTATTCAATTCTTTATCACTTATTGATATAATAATCAATTTCACACCATATTTAGCGCTGCACTCACTTTGCTATTTATTCTACCGTATTTATCGGCGTATAACACGCACTTTTTTCCCCTTAAAATCAGGCGAAAATCGTGGGTGCGTGTTATACGCCGATCCCCGCTATTTTGTGATCTGTCGGAGCGATCGCCGCGATCGCCGCCGACATTCACATAGCGTGTATTTTTAAATATGGCGCCGCGGAGTTCGGAGGGACTCTGCGGCGCTCATTCAGCTGAACGAGCGCCGCCGAGGACACAGTGACTGGGCGGAGCCGAGATACACATAGCCGAGGGTTCACGGCTCTTCTCGCCATTGGACCTCTGTTATGTCCATCATAGGGACTGGGCGTGACTGTGAACGGCGCCGAGAAGAGCCGAGAACCCTCGGCTATGTGTATCTCGGCTCCGCCCAGTCACTGTGTCCTCGGCGGCGCTCGTTCAGCTGAACGAGCGCCGCCGAGTCCCTCCGAACTCCTCGGCGCCATATTTAAAAATACAAACTAAACTTGTGTATGTCGGCGGCGACAAGGCTGCACTGACCACTGGGGCAAGGCTGCACTGGGGAAAAGCTGCACTAGGGCAAAGCTGCACTGGGGCAAAGCTGCACTGGGGCAAAGCTGCATTGACAAGGCTGCACTGGGGCAAAGCTGCACTGGGGCAAAGCTGCACTGACAAGGCTGCACTGGGGCAAAGCTGCACTGACAAGGCTGCACTGGGGCAAAGCTGCACTGACAATTCTGCACTGGGGCAAAGCTGCACTGACAAGGCTGCACTGGGGCAAAGCTGCACTGACAAGGCTGCACTGGGGCAAAGCTGCACTGACAAGGCTGCAGATGGACACGATAACGCTGCATTGATGGGCATTTAAATATGAAAGTTTTTTTTCCTTAAACTTCCCTCCTAAAAGTTTTTTTCCTTAAAATTCCCTCCTAAACTTGGGGTGCGTGTTATACGCCAGCGCGTGTTATACGCCGATAAATACGGTATTTAAGTTTCTTGTATTGAACTTTAGGTGCTGGCTGCTTCAATATATTTTTCTTTTTGTTTTCATATATTCACTTTAGCTACTAATTATCATCTAGCGCAGCGTTAGCCTTAGGGCTTTTTCTCTTTTATAGTAAGTATATTAGTACTACATAATGTTATCATCCCTCCAGGTACTAATAATTTCCTGTTACCTATCCAGGTACCAAAAGGCCAAAAGTTAAAGAATCCCGATGCATTAATATGCCTCTCAGACAGGATGCAACAACTGGGAATTTCAGTAAATCATACACCCATGGTAAACGTCCATCTTTTCAAAACTCAAATAATCATAAATAACGGAACTCTAAATGAGGTCTCTTTGTTTAAAGACACCATAATTGGTCTGCCCTTAGATTCAGATTATTACACTTTTGGATTTCATAATGCAATTATTGGCCTAATACCTGAACAATATCTCACCCTCCTTCTCATAAGAAGAGCTATTAAATGATTTCCTCTAAGAAATCATCTAATAGCTCTTCTTTATGAGAAGGAGCCGCAAAATCATGAAGTTCGGCAAGTCCTTGAGGTACTGGACTCTTTTTTTATTTTGTTTATACCGGACTTCCAATGACCATTCTTGTAAAGATAACGTTCAAGTAGTTATTCTGCTGGGTTTTTTTTTTTCAAATTCTTTATTTTTTGAATATCATGTATTACATGCCACATGAAACATTTCGTTTAATCTTCGTGTCCATTCATATGACTCCTTTTTATCGTAATATAACAACATAACACATTTCCTTACAAAATGATTCTAAATCTCCTCTGTTCCAAAGGCATGTATATTTTCCCTTTTCTTTTCCCATACCCCTTGTACCCCCACCCTCAAAAAAAACCCCTAAAAAAAAAAAAAAAAAAGAGGAAGCACTGTCAGGGGGTACCCCCTCCTCATTTCCATTCGATCCTACATAATCTACTTCTCCTGTTCTCTAATTCTATAATCCACTAGAGGGGACCAAATCCTCCGATATTTCTCGTCTTGTTCTTTCAGCATCATGGTCAAGTTTTCCATTTGTTGAATTTCTATAATTCTGGCCCACCACTGGGTTTTGGTCGGAGGGACTGTACTCTTCCACAGAGCTGGTATACAGGCCTTTGCAGCCGTGAGAAGATGTTTGAGCAGGGAGTTCTTATATTTTTTCACCGATAAGGGAACATCATTTAGTAAGAATGCAGCCGTGTTATTCCCAAGAGACACACCTGTGATATCCTTAATCGTTTCCTCGACCATTTCCCAGAAACTCTTAATTTCCTCACAGTCCCAAAATATGTGTAGCATCGTACCCACCCCTCTCTTACAACGCCAGCACCTATCTGAAGCCTGTGGGAAAATTTTTTGAAGAACTGATGGTGTTCTGTACCATCTAGTAAGGATTTTATATCCTCCCT
The DNA here is from genome assembly GCA_037952835.1 of Lithobates septentrionalis. Taxonomy (NCBI): domain Eukaryota; kingdom Metazoa; phylum Chordata; class Amphibia; order Anura; family Ranidae; genus Lithobates; species Lithobates septentrionalis. The sequence continues at coordinate 2,374,978 of JBBDGP010000111.1, read as the reverse complement.
CTTGGTATCTACTAGCAATCGATGTCTTATGTATAGATTTTAACATTTTAACCTTCTGTTTTTGCGAAAACGTTACCCTTAACTCTCTCTCCCATGCTTGCATGAAATTGAGCTCCTGTGGGGCTTCCAGGCTCGTTAATATTTCATAAAAGTGTGATAGAGAGTGTCTCATACTTTCGCCACCTAAGCATTTCCGCTCTAAACAAGATAACTCCCGTATCACTGGATATGTTTTAATTTTTGAACTGATAAACGCTCCTAACTGCATGGCCCTGAAATAATCCAGGTCCGATGTCACTTCTCCCTCTATCTCACCTCGTGTCATCAAATGGCTATCCCTAGCAAAGTCTATAAACCTGCTTCTCCCCTTGTGTTTTAATACCTCATAACTCCGATCTGATAAGCCTGGTTGGAAATCTGGGGAGCCCAATACAGGGGTCATAGGGCTCGGATAAGGTGAAAGGTTTGTTTTTTTGAAAATCATATTAATGGAGCGGATGGTTGCGCATGTTAGCGGATGTTTTTTCACTATAGTGGGTAATTTCGATTTTGCTATCCATGTGGAATTTTAACCGTCGCTTGTTCTAACTGTACGTGTGGCTTCCTTACGGAGGCACACCATTCCACCACTCTAGCTAACTGTAGGGCTTCCTGGTATCTCACTGGGTCTGGAAAGCCAATACCTCCTTTTTCTTTTGGGAGCACTAAAATGTTTCTCCTTACTCTTGCTGGCTTCCCTGCCTAGATGAACCTCAGGAACCTTGATCTATGGTCCTTTAGGAAGTTCGAAGGGATCTTTATTGGCAAGGTTTGCAATAAGTAAAGGAGTCTAGGCATCACGTTCATCTTTATAAAATTTGTCCTTCCAAACCAAGTGAAGGTTTCCCTATCCCATCTCCTAAAATCCTGTTTAATTTGTCTTAGCATCGGGGCATAGTTTAGTTGAAACACTCTACTAAGCTTCTTTGGAATTTTGGTCCCCAGGTAACTTATATGAGAGTCTGACCATCTAAAGTTAAATTGTGACTTTATCTGTTGTGTTTCAGTTACCTTCATTTCCAACCACATAGCTTCGGACTTAGTATAGTTTACTTTATAGTTTGCTAAGTCTCCAAAATTATTTATCTCCCTTAGAAGAGATGGAAGGGATGTAATTGGGGAGGATATAAAGAAGATCAAGTCGTCGGCATATGCTGCCAACTTGTGCTCTTCACTTTCTGTCTTAATACCCTTAATGTTAGGATTAGCACGTATTTTCCTTAAGAAAGGTTCCAGTGTGAGAATAAAGATAATTGGCGATAGAGGGCAACCCTGCCGCGTTCCATTTTGTATCCTAAAAGGGTCCGACAATCTGTCATTTACCTTAACCCTCGCACTTGGAGTTGAATAGAGGTTTGAAAGCCAACTCAGCATTCCTTCACCCAGTCCAATATGTTGTAAAGTTGCTTCAAGAAAAATCCAGTCAACTCTATCGAATGCTTTTTCTGCATCAGCTGAAAACAATATAAGGGATTCCTGTCTACTCTGTGCAGTGTATATCGCATTGATTACTCTCTGCGTGTTTTCCCTTCCCTCCCTTCCTGCCGTGAATCCCACTTGATCTGGGTGAATCGATGCAGGAATATACTCTTCTAATCTTAACGCCAAAATTTTAGAAAACATTTTTAAATCCACATTCAGCAACGCAATTGGTCGGTAACTGGAACATTGGGATGGATCCTTTCCCTCCTTCGGGATTACTGCTATATGTGCCATCAAAATCTCCCTGGGTATCGTCTGTCCCTCCCGTAGGGAATTAAAAGCCGCTATCAATCTTGGAGCCAATTTCTCAGCAAAAAGTTTATAATACATCAGGGTGTAGCCATCTGGACCCGGGGCTTTCCCTACTAATTCTCGTGCTATCTCCTCCGTTAGCCTTGGCATTTCTGAGTTGCATAGGTAATCCCTTGCCCTCTCTTGTTTATTTTTACGCCTCTGTGGGGAATGGTGACCATCCAGTTGGTAAAGACCCTCATAATATTCTCTAAAAGTCTGTGCCATGTCCTGCGATGAGTTCACCACCTCACCCCTCTGTGTTTTAATACCCGACAAATGGGACTGTATTGAGGCATCTTTGAGGGCCTTCGCCAACGTCCTGCTTGGTTTATTCCTAAATTCATATAGTGTCCGCCTTCCCCGTTTCAATTTCGCTTTTGCCTGCTCAATGAGTAGGGAGTTCAGGTCTTCTCGAAGACCGCCTAATTTCTCCTCTAATGGCTGTATCTTAGTAATTTCTTAACTCTTTGTATTTTTGTCAGTGAAAAATGTGATGCTCCCCTGGACGTATCCAGGAGAGGATCCAATGTGAGATTTAAATCTCCTCCTATCACTAGGATTCCATCCTTATGTTGATGTATCGTTTGCAGGCAAGTTTCTAAATAACCGACCTGGTCTTCATTCGGGAGGTATAGGTTCACCAATGTGACCCTCTGTGATCCAATTAGTCCTTTTACAATTAAAAGACGGCCCTCCTCATCTGTAACTACCTTCAACTCCTTCCATGGGATTTGTTTCGAGACGATAATGGATACTCCATTAGTTTTGGCGCTCAAAGATGCACTATGATAGACTATTGGAAATTTATGGTTTACAAGTTTTGGTATTCTGTCCCTTCTAAAGTGTGTCTCCTGGAAAAAAACAATCTGCGTCTTAAGCCTGCCCATTTCCGCAAGTAATCTAATCCGTTTCTTCGGAATGTTCAGTCCCTTGACATTATATGAGGTGAATTTTATTCTAGTCATGTCTTTACGATCTCTTGGGGGCTATGAGGAGGAGGACCCCCAGACTAGAGGAAAAAAATAAAAATAAAACCCCCCCTCCCCCAGTTCCCTTATACCAGTTAAGGGAGAAATCCAATCGGCGCGAATCCTCGATGCCGTTGGGGAAAAAAAAAAAAAAAATCCAAAACTGGATTGAAGACGCCTCCGACTATTTCTCCACTCGGAGGGGAGACGTCTATTATTGGGGAATGTCCCTGAACACAAAAGATTTGAGCGTAAATATATCAGCAATAGCAGTGGCGCGCCTTTTGGTAATAACTAAGGAGAGGAAAGAGACAAAGAGAAAAAAGGAAAAACAAGAAAACAATTTTCCAACATATTTGTCTTCCCCGATCCTCAGGACATCGCCCTGTATCTTCTCTTTTCACATCAAAAGAAAGCAAAAATAACCTTATGCAACTGTATTTGCATTTCCATACTTATTTGGTGATTTGCCATCATAGTACCTAATTTACCCCCACCCCCGCCCCCACACATCTAACCAACTTCCTCTCTACCCTTTACTCCTAATGGTTTACCCCGTGTGTCTCCCTCCTCTACCCCTATCCTCCCCCGGTCCCCTCCCTTAATACTCCCGCACCCCCTACCAACCCCACAAGGGCGGGGCAATGAGGGAAAAAAAAAAAAACCCAGTTTGCTTGTGTCCAAACCCACCCTATCTCACCCTAATTCATGAGAGGCACTGAAAACTTTATATTACTTAGTGTGAGAGTGTTATCATAACAAACTGAAACAGTTATTGATATTTAATATCTTAACTCTTTCCCCTTTCTACCCTCCCCTCTCTATCCCTCCCCCCCCCCCAACCCCCCCTCCCGCCCCATTTAGTGAATATCACCACTTCATTTGTGGGTTAATTGTCATCCTTTTGGCCCCCACATAAAAAAAAAAAAAAAAAACTTCCTTGTTTCTCTTTTTTCCCCTTTTCCCTCTCCCTTTCATTTACCACTCCCCCCACCTCCCCCTCCCTCGAAAACCCACACCTCCCCAATCCCCTCCCCCTTCCCCACCCCCCCTTTACACCTTTCCCATCACTTTCTTCATGTGCGTCAAATATATCATGTGTTTCCAAAAACCCACGTGCTATTCATCCAAAACACAGCAATAAATCTACCACCCCCACAGCACACCACCAAGAGAAAAAAAAAAATTTCCTTTTTCTTTCCCTTTCCTCTTTCCCCCTTCCCCCCCTTTCTTTACCACTCCCCCCACCTCCCCCTCCCTCGAAAACCCACACCTCCCCAACCCCCTCCCCCTTCCCCACCCCACCTTTACACCTTTCCTATCACTTTCTTCATGTGCATCAAATATATCATGTGTTTTCCAAAAACCCACGTGCTATTCATCAAAAACACAGCAATGAATCTACCATCCCCACAGCACACCCAAAAAAAAAAAAAAAAAGGGAACAGAGGAATCTTCCACTGACAACACTTTGAATCTCATTAACTCTATATCCGGGGTTTTCCCCACCTGCATTCCATAATACATAAAATTCTTATGGGAAACCCTCCATTAAGCATAAAAGATAAAAAATAGGGCCACTTAAGGGGGCAATACAAGGGAGGGCACACGGGGGGGGGGATCAACATGAAGAGAAGCAGAGAAAAAAAAACAAAAAGAAAAAAAAGATCAGGGAGTGCCCCATAAAGTCCGGATTAGGGAGAGGTAAAAAAAACAAGTCCACCAAAGTACTATTATTCTGCTTCCTTTTCCCAATTCCTGCTCCTCTTCAGTTTCTTCTGTTGAGTATACTCCCCCACATTGTCAATAGAGCTATCAATCCAGTCGGGGACCTCCACTACTTCTGAACCTAAGAACTTAGATAAGTCCGGTAGTTGCTCTGGTACCATCAGGGCAAAGGTATGGCCATCCTTTTTTATGATTAATGATAATGGGTGCCCCCATCTATAAGTTGCACCCTTTGCCCGTATTTGATCCAGAAGTGGTCTCAGTAACCTTCTCCTTCTCTTTGTCTGCCAGCTAAGGTCTGGAAACACCTGGACCTTCTGGCCTGCATATTCCAGTGCACCTTTCTGCCACGCTGCTCTCATTATATCTTCTTTTACTCTGAAAAAGTGCACCCGGCATAACACATCTCTGGGGGGCCCTTGTTCCGAGATGAGCCCTACCGGATTCCTATGAACGCGGTCCAGCTCAATATGGGTTTCAGAGGGTTTTTCTAAGTATTTATTAAAGATATCAGTTACTGTTTTTCTCAAGTCAGGTGTTTTTATTATTTCTGGGATCCCTTTGATACGTACACATTATTTCTTCTGCTTCTATTCTCAGATTCTTCTGCTTGCAACTGTAACATTAGCAATTTTTGATGTTGTGTTTTAAACTTCCTTTCCAACAAATCTATGCGGGCATCTACCGAGGACTGTAAGGACTCACAGCTACACAATCTTTTGTCCATTACCTCTAGCTTAGCAGCTACTTCGCTCATCTCTTCCCTTACCGCCGCCTTTAAATCGCTCAACAGGACTTGTAATTCCTCTTTAGTTGGTAGCGCCTGTATGAGCTTCCTAATATCCTGTTCACCACCACCAGCCAGTGCAATCGTTTCCCCCATGTTAACAGAACATACCTGAGTCTCTGTAGTAGCCCTAGTCCAGGGCGTGATTGGGGGACTCACTTCAGCGGCTTCCACTAGCTCTGTACGGATGTTCCCAACTGATTTGCTTAAGGTGGTTGGGATAACTGATTCCTCCATGGCCGTTAGCTGTCTCTGAGCGGCCCGTACAGCACGCTGTGAAACAACACCGGTCTCTACTGACATGGCTGGTTCTTTCTTCGCAGCGAGGTACTTGGTAATGGGCGGGTATCTGGATGTTTCAGCCCGACCTGTGCCCTTCTCTCGTCCGCGTCCCGGCATATACTCGTAGCGCTCCTGGCGTCTCTTACTCAGCCCGCCGAACACGATCTCCTGCTCGAGCGCGTCACTGCGGTGCTCCGCCTCTCACTCCGTCATGCTCAGACCGCACCCCCCAGCGTCAACGTCACACCACCGTTATTCTGCTGTTTGACAAATTACCATCCCTTATTTTATCACTTTGTAAATATTGTAGAGGTTGATGTGCCATTTCAATAATGATTTTCCCACCCTGAATGTAACTTCTAAAGTATTTCAGGGCCCAGACTGTGGCTAATAACGCTTTCTCACTAAATTTTACCTCTACAGGTGACAGGGACTTACTTGCATATGCGATGAGTTTACTCAAATTGTTTTGTTTTTGACATAGTATCACACTGATACTGAGGTTTGTAAAACCAGTTTCCAGATAAAATGGTTTACCCCCCTCTGGATATGTCAAACATGGGGCTTGGGTGAGTTTTCTTTTAAGCTCAAAAATTGATTATTATATCAATAAGTGATAAAGAATTGAATAATCAATATATTGATAAACAATAAATTCATGAAAAAAAATATTATATAAAAAAACAGAAAAAACATTAAAAAAAAAGAAAAAATATTTTAAAAATAAAACTAAAGCAACATCCCATCCATATAATGAACAGTGAAAAAGTCAGAGCAAAGTTAACTCCAGAAGGGAAAATATGAATTGCAGTAGAAAAGAGTTGTGACACCAATCTTCCCAAAAATCAAACATGTATTCAGGTCAACACCCAAAGTGTAAGGTATCCTTCTTACTAAAAAGCCGTGACTGCTGATAACAGTCTCACCCAGCACAGGGAAATAACAGTCTCCCCAAAACTGTCAGGGAGATGAGCGTAGTAAAACATCAAGCAGGATCTGGAGCCAGAAGGGATGTCAGCCAAGCAAGTCTTTTAACAGGGATGCAGGAGAGCGTCTCTGTGATGTTGACTAAGGCAAAGGCAAAGGCAGAGATCCTCTGGGCTGGACGGCTTAAGTATGCAGGACTGATGAGCAGGATATCATCAACAGCTGAATACTTGTGGAGAGATAGGAGCTGGCAATTAGCCGACAGCTGAGCGGCCAGCTCAGAGAAGGAAGGGCTGAGCCCAGCCCTGACCATTGATTCGGATCAGGGTCAGCATTTTACAAGTGTGGTAATGTCTAAAATGTGGAAAATCTTGGGTGTTAAAAGGAAATTGCACATTGCCTATTGTCTAGCATCTAGTGGATCACTAGAGCTCTGGAAGCTCTGCCCCTGGAAGACGTCATCTCTGACAAAACGGCGTAGGGAGGAGCGACGTGCTGACGTCACCACGATCCTCGCTGATCCCGGAAGTTACGGGCAGCAGTGTGCAGCCGGCCGGCAACTGTATATGCGTACCTTATTTCTTTTACACTGTGAGTGTGATTCTTTTATCTTTAATTTTAATAAAGTGTTTAAAATTTGCTACACTATGGGAGCTTTTGTTACTTATATTTACATGGGAAACGAGTGACCTATTGCCATGCAGAGGATTTCTACTATGGAGGTCCATGAGTGTCATTGTCACGGTCCACACCTGAGGCTGGGGTCACACAGCCACATGCCTGCTTGATCTCCCGAAAAGAGATCTAAGGAGTCGGTAAGGGGCCATCTTTCTACATAGGTGGAGGAGCTTTTCTGTCATCACTGAATCCTGGGTGATCTAGCCATATGCCATACACCATTCGGATGCTCACCACTCTCTCCCTGGCATAAATCTTGCATTTATATGAACTATACACTTTATGCACTTTGCACATTGGACTTTATGTTGTTCATTGGCATTTCTATTTAGTTTGATTGAAATTATGTGGGTCATACCATCACTGTTGTGTATTTGAATTTTACTTACAGGAATTTATATTATAGTTTATCCTTCAGGATATACCCACTATCTCACTGGTTTTATGTCACATATTGTAGCGCAGCCTTTTTTTAAGTTAGAGCTCTATAACCAGCCTATTGTCAACGTCCTTAAGAAATTTGTTAAAGAATCAGGTAAAGACTGGGATGTGAAGTTGCTTTTAGTGCTCATGGCTATCAGAGCTACACCAAGTGCTGCTACTAAGATGTCATCAATGGTACTTCCACAACATCTGTTGTATTGCACATCAGATCATAACCTGATCAATGCAGCCACAACACATCAGTACGTGGAAAACATATGTCAGAATCTTCAACACACTTTTGCTTTTGCACAGAAGAATCTCGGGAAAGCAGCAGTAAGTGATAAAATGTATTACAATCTCAAAACCACTAAGGAGTATGAAACAGGTGATAATGTGTATCTGTACAATTTTGCTTGAGATCAAGTAAAAGAAAAGAAGTTTCTTCCATCATGGAAAGGTCCGTACAATATCATTGACAAGATCTCACCTGTGGTTTCCAAAATAAGAATTGTCAAAAATAATGGTTTTGTGAAAAAATGGGTTCATGTCAATCAATTGCGTGCTTGTCATCCTAGGTCTCAACTGAGAATGCTGAAAGATAATGTAGAAGAAGAGATTTAATAAGTATCTCAAGAGAATGTGGATGTAATGATTTGACATTGTGATAATTCTCTATCAACTTACAGATCTTCATATCTTGAGCTTCTACGCATTATTATTGATCCAGCCAATTATAGCTGAATACCATAATCATGAACATCATTGATAAATTTTAGCTATCTGAAGGATAATGTACCAGTCACTATATCATATATATAGCATAGCTAGAAAATGTAAATATCAATTGATAAGAATATGTATTCATACCATTTGTTTTCTTAAATAGGAAAAGATTGACAGTCCAAACCAGATCGTTGATTGGTAAAGAAGGTGATGACTACCAAAGACACAGCGATCGTGTGGATGGTGTTAATCCTTGGCGCCCAGTTCCGGACTGAACCTGTCATCAAACCGGGCCCTTCATCAGGAGTCATGTTGCAAGACGCTCCAGGATTCTTTGGAAAGGAAGATTTGGTCTCAGAAGATATTTGTGAGTTTGGATCCATTGTGAAGAATTATAATATATCCAATTTTCAGCTTGCGAAGATGCAAGAATGGTATATTGCACATGTAAACAAAGCTCAAATTAGCGTGCAAGATATTTTAGAACTTGTGAGGAAACCATTTATTATCCAACCCATGTTTAAACATGAGCAACCAAAGAGATTCCTCGGTTTCTTGATTTCCAGCATTGTCTTCACTACGCTCCGAATGGTCGTTTCCACCGCCACTTCAGCAGTCAATTCTGTTTCCATAAGGACCTTACATGCTGAAGTAGAAAATTTAAGGGAACATATTGAATCCCTGTATCAGGAAATCGAAATTCAAAACACTAACATGGAGAAATTGGTGAATGTACCGTATTTATCGGCGTATAACACGCACTTTTTCACCCTGAAAATCAGGTGAAAATCGGGTGTGCGTGCTATACGCCGATGTATAAAAAAAATGCATTGGTACATACTGTGCATATCGATCGGATGGCGAGTGGACGCGATCGGAGACAGCCTGGGGGACCTGCGAGTCCCGGGACACTAATCATAAGCATTGCAGAGCTCCGGCAGCCACCCCCCACCGCAGCACACACAGAGGAAACTTTCTCTCTCACTAACTCTCACGGCCGTGAGGTCGTATCCATGGTAACCCCTCTGCACGGCTCGCGAGAGTTTGCTCTGACTGGAATCGCAACACGAGCAAGCAGGTACACATGGATTTTAAATGGCAGCGTGGGAAAAAAGTCTCCGGCGGGGGGGTGAGGGGGGAGGAAGGTTGCGCAAATACGGTATACACACTGCCTGACATGACACCCTTGTCCCAGCCCAGAAATACAGCCCTTACAAGAAATAGGAAATTATAATGTAAAAGGGAATTGTTAGTTAGCAATAATGGAGAATCTTTCAATGAAGGATAATCTGGAGAATCTGTCATTAATGAAGTGAGAATGTTAAAAATCTATCTCAGTGCTGGTTCACACTTGTGCCCTCTGCGATATTGCATGTGATTTAGACTGCACTGCAGTCTAAATCACATGCGATGTCAGTGAGATGCGATTTCAGCCTAAACTTATAGTATGTGTGCTGCCTTGCAGGCTAATTAAGTTATAATTACTTATATAGAATGTGTAGTTTACCACTGCCATCTAGTGGCCAAAGTCTGTAGCAGCTTTATCTTCAGTCAGGTAAATTTCTCATACGAGATGTGACCTTTGGTTCAGGAAGTTCTTCAGCCATTTTAGATTGTCATTCTACATGGATGCAGCATGTCTGTTTCTCTCCCAAGGGGCTTGAGACATCATCACCTGTAATGCCGCGTACACACGGTCGGACTTTTCGTCTACAAAAGTCCAACGGACGCTGACGGACTAAAGCTGGCTGGTAATCCGATCGTGTGTGGGCTTCTCCGGACTTTCAACGTACTTTTTTAGCCTCAAATCCGACGTACTTTAGATTTGAAACATGCTTCAAATCTTTACTTCGTAACTACGACGGACCCCGAAATCCGCTCGTCTGTGTGCTAGTCCGACGGACAAAAAGCCACGCTAGGGCACCTATTGGCTACTGGCTATGAACTTCCTTATTTTAGTCCGGTGTACGTCATCACGTACGAATCCATCGGACTTTTGTGTGGTCGTGTGTAGGCAAGTCCGTTCGTTAGAAAGTATGCCGCAAGTCCGCCGCAAGTCCGCCGAAAGTCTGCCGGAAGTCTGTCGGACAGGCTGTCTGACTTTTGTAGACGAAAAGTCCGACCGTGTGTACGCGGCATAAGTGTCTTTCTGTTGTGTCATCTGTCATTTATGCTAGATTAGTTATTCTATGTGTACTGATATCTTGTTATTGTATTGTACCCTGTTTCCCCTAAAATAAGACCTAGCGTGATTGTTGGTGATGGCTGCAATATAAGCCCTGCTCCCCAAATAAGCACTAGTTAAAGTCCTTGTAGGTCTTATTTTTAGAGTAGGGCTTATTTTCGGGTAAACAGCGTAGGGCTTATTTGGGGGGTATGGCTTATATTGCAGCCATCACTGACCATCACGCTAGGTCTTATTTTCGGGGAAACAGGGTATTGCAGTTTCACAAAAAATTAAAAACTAAAAAACTTAAAACTAAAATAAAGTTGGATTACTTCGGTAGACAAATCAAGCATTGGGTTTCCGTTTACTGGGGTCTCTGACAAGTGTTTAGCTGTCCGTTTAGAACCACACATAGTCAGTGTTTTGAGAGAGGAACAGTGAAAAGGTGAAGCGCAACAAACCTGTAGATATTAGTCTCTGCACAGACAGAATGAGTCTAAGATCAGGAAGACAGTATAAGGCTGAAGATCAGCTACCCGGGACACATCAAGGCAGGGAGAGCATGCCAAGTGTCCAGCAAGACGATGCACGCTCACACTCGTCTAAATCAACAAGGTCCAGTCAGATTTCATCAGCAAGTGCCCTTTTAGTCAGAGCTCGCGCCAAATCAGAGGCAGCTCGGGTCAAGCTAGAATTTGCCGAGAAAGAGGCTGCCATTATAAAAGAAAAATCAGAGCAGGAAGCAAAGTTGCATATACTTCAGTGTCAGTGCGCAGCTGCCGCTGCAGCAGCAGAGGCCGCAGCTTATGCTGATATTGATCGGTCTGGAAGTGGGTCTATCCACAAAGGCCCAGATGTGCCAGAGAAACCCTGTTCCTCAGCAGAACGTACAAAGGAGTATGTCCAAGAACTTTTAAACAGCAATGCAACGAAACAGTTTCCCAATCCAGAGTCAGCTGAATTTAAACCAGAACCAGCAGAACCCCTGAGTGTACGAAAACAAACCCATGAAGTCAGCAATGCCAGAACATTTAAAGATGAACCATTAGTGACATATAGGAACAGGCCAAGTGAATCCTTACTACAGCAACCCAAACACCAGAGTGCACAAGATGTCACTAAATATCTTATCCGTAAAGAGATGGTTAATTCAGGCTTTCTCAAGTTTGATGACTTCCCCCAGAATTACTGGGCATGGAAGTCTTCTTTTCTGAATGCAGTCAAAGACTTAGAATTACCAGCAGCTGAGATGCTAGACCTGATGATAAAATGGCTTGGGACTGAGTCAGCAGAGCATGCAAGAAGGATGCGCAGGATTCACATATTTAACCCTTCAGCAGGATTTGATATGGCTTGGCAAAGGCTAGAGGAAAGATATGGATCACCAGAAGCAATTGAAGGTGCTCTAATGAAAAGACTGGAGTCTTTCCCTAAGCTAAACAGCAGAGACAATTTCAAACTGCAAGAGCTGGGTGATATACTTTGGGAAGTCCAGTGTGCCAAAGAAGAAGGCTATTTAAGAGGTCTTGCACATTTAGATACTGCTAGCGGTACTAAGCCTATAGTGGAGAAACTACCTTACAACCTACAAGAAAAATGGTTGAGTGTTGGAGCCAAATACAAAGAAGATCATGATGTCCCTTTTCCTCCATTCTTTGTGTTTTCTAGGTTTGTGCAGCAGCAAGCTAAGATCAGGTGTGATCCTAGCTTTTCCTTCATCACCAACAGTCAACTGCCGAAAACAGAAAAGCCACCTAGAGCCTTCCATAGGACTTCAGTGATCACCCATAAGACAACTGTACCCTCTGAGGACCCAGACTGTCTAAGCAGCTACAAGGTAAACACCTTTGAAGACCCTGACAGACTTTGCCCACTTCATAAAAAGCCCCACCCCCTAAGTGCAAAGGGTTCAAAAGTAAACCTGTCAAGAAAAGGATAGCCTTTCTTAGACAAAACGGCATCTGCTTCAAGTGTTGTGGATCCACTAAACATGTAGCCAAAGACTGCAAAATACAAGCGGATTGCTCAGAATGTGGCAGTAATAGACACATCACAGCTTTACACCCTGATACTTTGCACCGACCATTAGAGGTCACAGAAGCCCCGAAAGGTGGGGACAGGGAGCAAAAAGATAATTCATCTACCCCAGTGATGTCCAAATGCACGGAAATCTGTGGTGACAGTATAACTCCACGTTCATGTTCCAAGATCTGCCTAGCAACAGTGTACCCCACAGGGGAAAAGCAAAAAGCAGTTAAGATGTATGTGGTTCTTGATGAACAGAGTAACAGGTCACTGGCAAGGTCAGACTTTTTTGATGCTTTCAACATTACATCGAGTGCAGTTCCATACACCCTAAAGACATGTGCAGGAGTGATGGAAACTTCAGGAAGAAGAGCTACCGACTTTACTATTGAGTCTCTTGACAAGAGAGTCCATCTCTCACTTCCCACCTTGATAGAGTGTGATATGTTACCAGACGATAAAGCAGAGATACCTTCACCAGAAGTGGCCCTTCATCATCCTCATCTCAATTCAATATCACACCTTATTCCAGCTATCCAGAAAGATGCCTCTATTCTTCTACTTCTTGGAAGAGACATTCTACAGGTGCATAAGGTACGCCAACAAATTAATGGGCCCTTTAATGCCCCCTATGCTCAAAGACTTGACCTAGGGTGGGTTATAGTAGGAGAAGTTTGTCTAGGAGCAACACATCAGCCTGACAGAGTCAACACTTCAAAGACATCTGTGCTAGTGAATGGGCGCACGTCCCTTCTTAGTCCATGTCAGAACAGCTTTGTCATCAAAGAAACCCTAAAACCATACTGTGACTCTCCTAATTACAATAGAGACATTAGTAGTGGCATGAAGACTGACACTTTAGGAAACTCAGTGTTCCAGCGAACAAAAGATGATGACAAACAAGCAATGTCCATAGATGATCAAGCCTTTCTCAATATCATGAATAAAGAGACTTTCCAAGATGAAAACAACAATTGGGTAGCTCCTTTACCTTTTCGCACACCCAGGTGTTATTTACCTAGTAACAGAGAGCAAGCCATAAAGCGCCTGAACGCACTACGTAAAACTTTGCAAAGAAAACCTGAAGTGAAAAAAGACTTTACAGAATTCATCAAAAGGATGCTTGACAACAATCATGCCGAAGTAGCACCATCACTGGACGAAGGTAAAGAACACTGGTATCTGCCAATGTTTGGCGTTTACCATCCACACAAGTCAGAACAAAATCCTGCAGATTATGCTACCAGGCCTACACAGATAGCTTGCCTTCAGGACTCTATATGGTTCTCAGGCCCACATTTTCTATATCAGACAGTTGTAGATAATCCTGATAACATCAATGTTTACTCTTTAGTGGAACCCGAAGCTGATCCTGAAATTAGGTCAGAAGTAGTAAGCTCCAGCACTAAAGCTGTTGACACTAGACTGCAGTTACATTGCTTCGAAAGATTTTCCAACTGGAGGAGACTAAACAGGGTTATAGCAAGACTAATTCATGTTGCAAAAAGCTTCCAGAAGAAAACCAATGATGATCGACCCGGAAGCTGGGGAGTTTTCCATGAAAGAGTCAGTTTAGAAGAACTTTCACAAGCCAAGACAGTCATAATTTCTTGCGTACAACATACATATTTCAGGCAAGAATATGACTGCATTGAACTACAAAAGACGCTTCCAAAACATAGCCGTCTTACAAAACTCAGTCCCTTTAACGATAAAGATGGACTATTGAGAGTAGGTGGCCGTTTATCCTTTGCCACGCTGTCAGATGAGGAGAAGCAGCCTGTCATCATTCCTCATGATCACCATATTGCTACTTTGATTGTAAGACATTATCACGATCAAATAGTTCACCAAGGGCGCCACATAACAGAAGGTGCAATCCGAGCTGCAGGTTTCTGGATTCTTGGTGGAAAACGTCTAGTGTCTGCAATCATTCACAAATGTGTCATGTGTCGTAAGCTCAGAGGGAGATTGGAAAGCCAAAAGATGGCAGAGTTACCAAAAGATAGAGTCAATCCTGAGCCTCCATCCACTAGTGTGGGTGTTGATGTGTTTGGTCCCTGGGCAGTTGTAACACGCCAAACTAGAGGAGGTAGCGCTGACAACAAACGTTGGGCTTTTCTTTTCACATGTCTTTCTACAAGAGCAGTGCATATAGAATTGATTGAGTCCATGTCAGCATCCAGTTTCATCAACGCCCTAAGAAGACTATTTTCTGTTCGTGGTCCGGCTAAGTTAATTCGCTCGGACAGAGGTACTAATTTTGTAGGAGCATGCAAGGAACTGCATATATGTTCAAATGATGTAGAACTTCTAGACTATCTTGAAGACAAAGGATGCACATGGATCTTTAACACTCCACACTCATCTCACATGGGAGGTGCTTGGGAAAGGTTAATAGGTGTAGCTAGGCGCATTTTGGATGCAATGTTACTCCAAGCTAAACCTACTCGTTTGACTCATGAGACTTTGAGTACTTTCATGGCAGAAGTTATGGCCATCAATAATGCAAGACCTTTGGTACCAATATCTACAGATCCAGATAATCCAACAGTTCTCACTCCTGCTATGCTCTTGACCCAAAAGGTAGACTCTGTGTCGGCCCCTTGTGGAGATTTTAGTACAACAGAACTTCATGTAAAGCAATGGAAACAAGTCCAGTGTCTGGCTGATACGTTTTGGAAGAGATGGAGGAGAGATTACTTGTTTACCTTACAAAGTCGCAGGAAATGGGATAAGACCAGTCCCAATGTTAAAGTTGGAGATGTTGTGTTATTGAAAGATGGTCAAGAAAGCAGAAACAACTGGCCTATGGGAATTGTCACTAATACGTTGCCAAGTAAAGATGGTAATGTCAGAAAGGTTGAAGTCAAAGTGACAAAACAAGGGACTGTTAAAGTGTACGCCAGACCAGTTTCGGATGTCATTGTTCTCCTTTGAACAGGTATTTTCTGTTATGTTGTTGACACAATACATAATATAAAGCTTGTCACTGACAGCTTTCAGATGTGACTTTCGCCAAGAGTTAAAATTCATCCTGTGGATTACAATTGGCATTGGAGATAGTTTGGCCTAGTGCAGCTTCTCCAATCTGAAGATGGGTTTAAGGACAAAACTATTTCTTCATGTGGGCTTCCAGCTTGAAGTACCATAGCCAAGAAACACAATATTGTGGACTCATGTTTTAGTTTATGTTACCAGTTCTAGACGGTAACGTATTTTCTTATGAGTGTGTTTTTCCCTGTACAGTAGATATGTATAAGTAGTGATATAATGTATTATATCAGACAGGGAGTGTGCTGCCTTGCAGGCTAATTAAGTTATAATTACTTATCTAGAATGTGTAGTTTACCACTGCCATCTAGTGGCCAAAGTCTGTAGCAGCTTTATCTTCAGTCAGGTAAATTTCTCATACGAGATGTGACCTTTGGTTCAGGAAGTTCTTCAGCCATTTTAGATTGTCATTCTACATGGATGCAGCATGTCTGTTTCTCTCCCAAGGGGCTTGAGACATCATCACCTGTAAGTGTCTTTCTGTTGTGTCATCTGTCATTTATGCTAGATTAGTTATTCTATGTGTACTGACATCTTGTTATTGTATTGTATTGCAGTTTCACAAAAAATTAAAAACTAAAAAACTTAAAACTAAAATAAAGTTCGGTAGACAAATCAAGCATTGGGCTTCCGTTTACTGGAGTCTCTAACAAGTGTTTAGCTGTCCGTTTAGAACCACACATAGTCAGTGTTTTGAGAGCGGAACAGTATGGCTAATATCGCATCACAATCTGGCCAAACTCGCACAGGACCCTTTTTGTGGTCCGCACCAGAATCGGATCACACTCATGCGATCCGATTCATGTCCGAACTGTCAGTTTGCAGTGCGATATGCGAGCTGAAATGGGGGTGTCATTAACTTTGTATTGACACGCCCCGCAGATCGCATATGGCAGTGTGAACTGTTGTGCAAGTCAGTTTCGATGCGAGAACCCGCAGTGGATTCGCAGGGTTCCCGCATCGCACGAGGGTGAATCAAGCCTTAATCAAATACCGGTATGAGGGAACCCTGCAAATCCACTGCAGGTTCCCGCATCATACCTGACTCGCACAGCAATTCACACTGCCATATGCGTTCTGCGGGCATGTCAATACATTGTTAATGACACCCCCATTTCAGCTCACATATCGCACTGCGAACTGACAGTTCAGACATGAATCGGATCACATAGGTGTGAACACCCATGCAATCCAATTCTGGTGTGGACCAAAAAAAGGGTCCTGTGCGTGTTTGGTCTGAATGCATGCAAATTCAGCAATACTATCTGTATGACTGAAATCGCATAACTCGGACATTGCATGTGATCTGCAGTGTGGTGTGAATCCCATGCGATCTCGCAGAGCACAGTAATGTGAACCGGCACTAAGCATACCTTTCAAATACCAGTAGTTCAATTGGCAGTGTACAGGGCAGGCAGCAGTGTGTGCACTGGTCTTAAAGGGAACCAGAGTGACAAGATGACTGCAAGGAGGGGGGCAAAGACTTACACTGCCTGACAGCAGAGAGGGGAGCTAAAAGATGCACACTCCCTGCTCCCCCATCCCTACAAAGCAGAGTGTGTGTCTATTTGCCCCCTCCCCATCAGGCACTGTGGGGATGTCCTGAACTTGTACCCTTTTAGGTACAAATGTTTTAAAGGAAGACAAAGTGACAGAGAGCCTGATGGTGTGTGTTTTTTCTTAGCCCCCCTCTGCAAAGTGACACACACTGCCTGACGGGGGGGGAGCAAAGAGATGAGGGGGCAGACAACACAGAGGGGCTGGGGTTTTTAGCCCCTACTAGTCCACTAGCGATCTTACACCAGTATGATAATAACACCATTATTACCATACCATACTACACACAGCCATCCTGCAACACACAGATAGTACAACAGAGTACTGGTAAATTTACACACCCAATACTACCTTACTTTTTTTATTTAAATTTAGGTAAAAGGAATACCATGGACTCATCCAGACAATGCACTCTGCACTATCATAAGTGCCTCCTCAGTTAAACAACTGCATTTACTACTCTACTTACAGTATTTCACTACTACTGGTATCCCAAATGGCATCAAAACAAAAGCGTGGAGCATATACAGCTGGTTTCAAGTTAAAGGTTGTGGAATATGCCAAACAACATGGAAATAGGGCTGCAGCAAGGCATTTTGGAGAGCCACCAACAGAATGCATAATACGAGAGTGGCGAAAAATGGAAGAAAAACTAAAGACATTAGCAAAAACAAAATGCAATTTTCGCAGCGGTATTGTTAAATGGCCAACATTAGAAGAAAAAGTGAAGGAATTTGTACTAAATCATAGAAAAGCTGGCATTGCTTTATCAACAAAAATGATCGTCATTGAAGCAGTGAAAATCAGCAAACAGTTGCAAATACAGCATTTCAAAGGAGCAACATCATGGTGCCAAACATTTATGAAGAGGCATGAGCTTCAGATGCGAACAAGAACCAGGATTGTTCAGCGTATGCCGGATGATTATGAAGAGAAGATAATACAGTTTCATCGCTTTATTATCAAACAAAGGAAAAGACACAATTTTGAAATTGGTCAAATCGGCAACATGGATGAAGTACCCCTCACTTTTGATGTTCCTTCAAATAAAACTGTGGAAGGAAAAGGTGCCAAGACCGTAACAATAAAAACTTCAGGGCATGAAAAAAATCGTTATACTGTGGTCCTTGCCTGCACGCAGATGGAAACTAGCTACCACCATTGGTCATTTTTAAAAGGAAAACTCTTCCAAAGGAGAAAATTCCAAGTGGAATTAATGTGCATGTTCATCCTAAAGGTTGGATGGACGAAGAAGGCACGAGGCTTTGCATTAGAAATGTGTGGGAGAAGCGTCCGGGTGCTTTGTTAAAGAAGCCATCCTTGTTAGTACTGCACTGATTTAGATCGCATCTTACAGAACCAACAAAGAAAGAATTGAAAATGTGCAAAACAGAAATGGCCATCATTCCAGGAGTACTTACATCACAACTACAGCCATTAGATGTTTCCATTAACAAGCCCTTGAAAGCTTTCATGCGTGAAGAATGGAATAAATACATGTGTAATGAAAGCCAACACGAAGTTACCAATTCTGGGCGAATGAAAAGACCTGGCATTTCAAAAGTGTGTCAATGGATAATGACTTTGTGGGACGCAGTTCAAGAAGATATTGTTATCAAATCTTTTAAGAAATGTGGCATAAGCAATGCTTTGGATGTTAAAGAAGACGACATGATTTATGAAGACAGTAGTAGTCAATGCAGCAGTGTTCAGATCGATTTTGAAGATAGCAGTGAAGATGAAGAGTTTCTTGGTTTCCCTGACAGCAGCGATTTCTGATTTTAAAATTTTGTTAAAACATATACCATAAAATCCAAGTTTCTTCGGTAAAACAGTTGATTTTACTTTCCCGTTAAGTTATTTACCTTATATGTTGTATAAATATTAATTTTAAAAAGTTCTGAGTTACCCTTATTTTGCTTCAAAGTTCTTTTATTTAAAATAGGTTTTTTCCTGAAAATTCTCTCTTAAAATTAGGTGCGTGTTATACGCCAGTGCGTGTTATACGCCAATAAATACGGTAGTTAACAACATTATAGTTACTACAAACTTACACTCTGAATTGATTTCACATTCTACGGAATTACATGAAAGTCATAAACTATTTAAATATAAACTCTTATTTTAAAAAGATCCCATAATTTTTCATACACTGATATTTTTAGACGAAGTACAAAATGGTATGAATGAGTTATTTCATGGTCGCGTTCCATTATAATTTGTTTCTCGAGATACAGTTGCAATAAAAAGTATGTGAACCCTTTTGGAATGATATGGATTTCTGCACAAATTGGTCATAAAATGTGATCTGATCTTCATCTAAGTCACAACAATAGACAATCACAGTCTGCTTAAACTAATAACACACAAAGAATTAAATGTTACCATGGTTTTATTGAACACACCATGTAAACATTCACAGTGCAGGTGGAAAAAGTATGTGAACTCCTAGACTAATGAGATCTCCAAGAGCTTATTGGAGTGAGGTGTCAGCCAACTGGAGTCCAATCAATGAGATGAGATTGGAGGTGTTGGTTACAGCTGCCCTGCCCTATAAAAAACACACACCAGTTCTGGGTTTGCTTTTCACAAGAAGCATTGCCTGATGTGAATGATGCCTCGCACAAAAGAGCTCTCAGAAGACCTAAGATTAAGAATTGTTGACTTGCATAAAGCTGGAAAGGGTTATAAAAGTATCTCCAAAAGCCTTGCTGTTCATCAGTCCATGGTAAGACAAATTGTCTATAAATGGAGAAAGTTCAGCACTGCTGCTACTCTCCCTAAGAGTGGGCGTCCTGTAAAGATGACTGCAAGAGCACAGCGCAGACTGCTCAATGAGGTGTATAAGAATCTTAGAGTGTCAGCTAAAGACTTACAAAAGTCTCTGGCATATGCTAACATCCCTGTTAGTGAATCTATGATACGTAAAACACTAAACAAGAATGGAATTCATGGGAGGATATCACAGAGGAAGCCACTGCTGTCCAAAAAAAATTGCTGCATGTTTATGCCCCATACAAACGGTCGGATTTTCCGACGGAAAATGTGTGATAGGACCTTGTTGTCGGAAATTCCGACCGTGTGTGTGCTCCATCACACATTTTCCATCGGATTTTCCAACACACAAAGTTTGAGAGCAGGCTATAAAATTTTCCAACAACAAAATCCGTTGTTGGAATTTCCGATCGTGTGTACACAAATCCGACGCACAAAGTGCCATGCATTCTCAGAATAAATAAAGAGATGAAAGCTATTGGCTACTGCCCCGTTTATAGTCCCAATGTACGTGTTTTACGTCACCGCGTTCAGAATGATCGGATTTTCCGACAACTTTGTGTGACCGTGTGTATGCAAGACAAGTTTGAGCCAACATCCGTCAGAAAAAACCCATGGATTTTGTTGTCGGAAAGTCTGATCAATGTCCGACCGTGTGTACAGGGCATTACAGTTTGCACAAGAGCACCTGGATGTTCCACAGCAGTACTGGCAAAATATTCTGTGGACAGATGAAACCAAAGTTGAGTTGTATGGAAGAAACACACAACACTATGTGTGGAGAAAAAGAGGCACAGCACACCAACATCAAAACCTCATCCCAACTGTGAAGTATGGTGGTGGGGGCATCATGGTTTGGGGCTGCTTTGCTGTGTCAGGGTCTGGACGGATTGCTATAATTGAAGGAAAAATGAATTCCCAAGTTTATCAAGACATTTTGCAGGAGAACTTAAGGCCATCTGTCCACCAGCTGAAGCTCAACATAAGATGGGTGTTGCAACAGGACAAAGACCCAAAGCATAGAAGTAAATCAACAACAGAATGGCTTAAACAGAAGAAAATACGCCTTCTGGAGTGGCCCAGTCAGAGTCCTGACCTCAACCGGATTGAGATGCCGTGGCATGACCTCAAGAAAGCGCTTCACATCAGACAGTTCAAGAATATAGCTGAACTGAAACAGTTCTGTAAAGAGGAATGGTCAAGAATTACTCCTGACCGTTGTGCACAACTGATTTGCAACTACAGGAAACGTTTGGTTGAAGTTATTGCTGCCAAAGGAGGTTCAACCAGTTTTTAAGTCCAAGGGTTCACATACTTCACCACCTGCACTGTGAATGTTTACATGGTGTGTTCAATAAAAACATGGTAACATTTAATTCTTTGTGTGTTATTAGTTTAGGCAGACTGTGATTGTCTATTGTTGTGACTTAGATGAAGATCAGATCACATTTTATGACCAATTTCTGCAGAAATCAATATCATTCCAAAAGGGTTCACATACTTTTTATTGCAACTGTATAATAAAGAAAATATTGTTTGAACTAGGTGAAGAAGCACGGCAAGAATTACATGTTAACTTATCATTTTAAATGGGAAGCTCTTTGCTTTTATATAATGATCCAGAGAGAATGGAGATTTGTTTTCTATTATTAATACCATATACGGATAATAGGAAAATTTTTCTGATGAAATACAGGCGTGGTTAATGTTGGGACATACCAGGACAATTTTCACATTAGGATATAGACTCCAGAGATAATTACATATCAATTAGCAGAACCTGAAATGTTTTCAATACCAATATTAAGAGAATGTGTTAAATTTAAACAATATACAAGAAACCGCGCTAAATTAATGAATGTGTGATATTAATATAGTCCTTGTAATCCTATATAGGTGTCCACACCAGATGAAGGAAGTAGACTGCTATATAAATTTCATGAAAGTTCATCCAATAAGGTAATGACAGTGGAACTGGAAAACATCAAATTATTGCGCTTACCAGACGTAAGCCAAATATAAACAGATGGCTTAAACCCAGCCTGGGCCTTTAAACAGATGTCCTGGACGGATCAAGATATTCGCACTCGTCTCATGTGCCCAGTCCATAGAGATATTTATCCAAAAATAAATAACACAAGCATAGCGTAACACTGATAATTTTTGTTAAAAAAAAACACTCAAAATATGAAAAAAAGTGTAACACTCAGCACAATAATAATCATAAATATCATAAATCATCCAAAAGTGACACTGCAACTAAGGATGATAAGTGAGTGTCATGCAATCATGCAAAAAAAGTGAAGCAGGGTGAGTAAAATAAAAGTGAAATTTAGCAACACCCCATATCTATTTAGACATGTTCAGGTGAAAATAAGACTGTACCCAATCACCCAAAATTATTGGCAACAGAAAAAATTGTGATCCAAAAAAACGTGAAAAAAAGGGAGAAGCAAAAAGAACCCTTACAGGCAGCACACCCCATGCACAAGCTGCTTACCAGATAACAGATTCATATAAGCAAAATGACACACCCAGCGTGTAAATATGATGGAATAACACCAGCGAACCTAGGGGATGTTCTGCTTACCAGACATCCTCATATAGTAGGCAGATGGGATGGAGCACAGATAGGCTCCTATCTGGAGCGGTGTAGACACGTCCTGGCCAATCACGCCCAAGCTCAGCAATACATAAGAAGTAGAGAACACCAATAGTGTAATACTGTACGGTCCGGTTTATTAAATAGTAGAGTAACACTTACACAAAAAAGAAGTAAATCAGCAAGAAATGGAGCCGGCCGGCATTCGAACACACTCCCGTCCTCACAGGGCAAACGTGGTGACGTCAGCACGTCCCTCCCAAACCTCTGGGAGGGACGTGCTGACGTCACCACGTTTGCCCTGTGAGGACGGGAGTGTGTTCGAATGCCGGCCGGCTCCATTTCTTGCTGATTTACTTCTTTTTTGTGTAAGTGTTACTCTACTATTTAATAAACCGGACCGTACAGTATTACACTATTGGTGTTCTCTACTTCTTATGTATTGCTGAGCTTGGGCGTGATTGGCCAGGACGTGTCTACACTGCTCCAGATAGGAGCCTATCTGTGCTCCATCCCATCTGCCTACTATATGAGGATGTCTGGTAAGCAGAACATCCCCTAGGTTCGCTGGTGTTATTCCATCATATTTACATGCTGGGTGTGTCATTTTGCTTATATGAATCTGTTATCTGGTAAGCAGCTTGTGCATGGGGTGTGCTGCCTGTAAGGGTTCTTTTTGCTTCTCCCTTTTTTTCACGTTTTTTTGGATCACAATTTTTTCTGTTGCCAATAATTTTGGGTGATTGGGTACAGTCTTATTTTCACCTGAACATGTCTAAATAGATATGGGGTGTTGCTAAATTTCACTTTTATTTTACTCACCCTGCTTCACTTTTTTTGCATTATTGCATGACACTCACTTATCATCCTTAGTTGCAGTGTCACTTTTGGATGATTTATGATATTTATGATTATTATTGTGCTGAGTGTTACACTTTTTTTCATATTTTGAGTGTTTTGTTTAACAAAAATTATCAGTATTACGCTATGCTTGTGTTATTTATTTTTGGATAAATATCTCTATGGACTGGGCACATGAGACGAGTGCGAATATCTTGATCCGTCCAGGACATCTGTTTAAAGGCCCAGGCTGGGTTTAAGCCATCTGTTTATATTTGGCTTACGTCTGGTAAGCGCAATAATTTGATGTTTTCCAGTTCCACTGTCATTACCTTATTGGATGAACTTTCATGAAATTTATATAGCAGTCTACTTCCTTCATCTGGTGTGGACACCTATATAGGATTACAAGGACTATATTAATATCACACATTCATTAATTTAGCGCGGTTTCTTGTATATTGTTTTGTTTTGGTGTGCCTCACTTATAACCGCAGCTTTATTCTTTTTTCTTTTTCTAAGCGCAGTTTTTCTTTTAAAAATATTGTTAAATTTAAAGACAATAATTTCCAATGTAAAGGAAAACCTTTTTTATATGATGCATCACAGGCTTTATGTGGATTGGCCTATGTAAAATATGGATCAGAAAAATGTATAGTTACCATCAGTAAAACGCATGATAATGGAAGTGTCCAGGCCACATTAGTCGGAAACAAGTGGTTAGTGAGTATTACTGAAAAAGAGGCAAATATTTATCATAAAGAAATAATTCTGAATAAAAGGATATTGTTACCTATTCTGGCAATTATCGTTCAAGTTCCTAAAGATACCAAAGTGGTTATTGGAGACATTACCCTTTATCAAGTAGGAAATTATGTTTGGGAAAGTGAAATCCTGATTGTGGATGAATTTCAAGGGCAAGAGATTTCCATGAATCCTGATCTGAAATTTTTACTGGATAGTAAACCTAATCATACAATTAACCCTCTCGCTGCCAGGCCCTGTGCTCCATTTTGTACACTCAGGTGGCCAGACCATTTTTGCAATTTTTCCTTTGCTTTTTTATTTTTCACTTATAGCTTTCAGAATTTATGAAAGACTCCCCAAACCATATATTTTCTGAAAGCACATGATCAGTAGAATAAAAAGAGGGTGCTACTGATTTTTTAGACTCTGCGGTATTTGCGCAAATGTTTATCAAACCAATATAAAATACACTAAAACCATTATTAGCAGATAAAAACACAGAAAATTTTACAAAATTCCTACTAAATATAAAAGCTTAACCTGTATTGAGTTAATATATTAATATTTGTAACTTTTAAATTGCACCTTTTTGCAAAATGGTGAAAATTGAACAGACGCAAAAGTGTAAATATCCAAATTTCTCTAAAAATCTGAAGGTTTTCCCTATACATCTTTCAGAATTTGTGAAAGACCACAAAACCATATATTTTCTGAAACATATGACCTCTAGAAAAAAAAGAAGCTGCTACTGATTTTTTAGACCCCACGGTATTTGCGCAAATGTTTATTGAACCAATATATTGTGAAAAAAATACACTAAAACCATTATTAGCAGATAAAAACACGGCTAATTTTACAAAATTCCTGCTAAATCCCTACTAGGGATGAGCTGAACACCCCCGGTTCGGTTCGCACCAGAACCTTCTAACGGACCGAAAATTTGCATGAACGTTAGAACCCCATTGACGTCTATGGGACTCGAAAGTTCGAAATCAAAAATGCTCATTTTAAAGGCTAATTTGCATGGTATTGTCCGAAAAAGGGTTTGGGGACCCGGGTCCTGCCCCAGGGAACATGTATCAATGCAAAAAAAACTTTTAAAAACTGACGTTTTTTCAGGAACAGTGATTTTAACCACTTCAGCCCCGGAAGGATTTACCCCCTTCCTGACCAGAGCACTTTTTACAATTTGGCACTGCGTCGCTTTAACTGACAATTGCACGGTCATGCAATGCTGTACCCAAACGAAATTTGCGTCCTTTTCTTCCCACAAATAGAGCTTTCTTTTGATGGTATTTGATCACCTCTGCCGTTTTTATTTTTTGCGATATAAACGGAAAAAGACCAAAAATTTTGAAAAAAAAAATGATATTTTCTACTTTTTGTTATAAAAAAATCCAATAAACTCAATTTTAGTCATACATTTAGGCCAAAATGTATTTGGCCACATGTCTTTGGTAAAAAAAATGTCAATAAGCGTGTATATATTGGTTTGCGCAGAAGTTATAGCGTCTACAAACTAGGGTACATTTTCTGGAATTTACACAGCTTTTAGTTTATGACTGCCTATGTCATTTCTTGAGGTGCTAAAATGGCAGGGCAGTACAACCCCCCCCAAATGACCCCATTTTGGAAAGTAGACACCCCAAGGAAATTGCCGAGAGGCATGTTGAACCCATTGAATATTTATTTTTTGTCCCAAGTGATTGAATAATGACAAAAAAAATTACAAAAAGTTGTCACTAAATGATATATTGCTCACACAGGTCATGGGCATATGTGGAATTGCACCCCAAAATACATTTAGCTGCTTCTCCTGAGTATGGGGATACCACATGTGTGGGACTTTTTGGGAGCCTAGTTGCGTACGGGGCCCCGAAAACCAAGCACCGC
This sequence comes from Lithobates septentrionalis, assembly GCA_037952835.1. Taxonomy (NCBI): domain Eukaryota; kingdom Metazoa; phylum Chordata; class Amphibia; order Anura; family Ranidae; genus Lithobates; species Lithobates septentrionalis. Next base: position 2,348,984 of record JBBDGP010000111.1, on the reverse strand, counting down.
CTTCAGGATTTCTAAAAACGTAAATTTTTGATTTCACTCCTCACTACCTATCACAGTTTTGAAGGCCATAAAATGCCAAGATGGCACAAACCTCCCCCAAATGACCCCATTTTGAAAAGTAGACACCCCAAGCTATTTGCTGACAGGCATGTTGAGTCCATGGAATATTTTATATTTTGACACAAGTTGCGGGAAAGTGACAATTTTTTTTTTTTTTTGCACAAAGTTGTCACTAAATGATATATTGCTCACACAGGCCATGGGCATATGTGGAATTACACCCCAAAATACATTCTGCTGCTTCTCCTGAGTACGGGGATACCACATGTTTAGGACTTTTTGGGAGACTAGCCGCATACAGGGCCCCGAAAACCAAGCACCGCCTTCAGGATTTCTAAGGGCGTAAATTTTTGATTTCACTCCTCACTACCTATCACAGTTTTGAAGGCCATAAAATGCCAAGATGGCACAAACCCCCCCAAATGACCCCATTTTAGAAAGTAGACACCCCAAGCTATTTGCTGGGAGGCATGTTGAGTCCATGGAATATTTTATTTTTTTACACAAGTTGCGGGAAAGTGACAACATTTTTTTTTTTTGCACAAAGTTGTCACTAAATGATATATTGCTCACACAGGCCATGGGCGTATGTGGAATTGCACCCCAAAATACATTTAGCTGCTTCTCCTGAGTATGGGGATACCACATGTGTGGGACTTTTTGGGAGCCTAGCCGCATACAGGGCCCCGAAAACCAAGCACCGCCTTCAGGATTTCTAAGGGCGTAAAGTTGTGATTTCACTCCTCACTACCTATCACAGTTTTGAAGGCCATAAAATGCCCAGATGGCACAAAAAAAACCCAAATGACCCCATTTTGGAAAGTAGACACCCCAAGCTATTTGCTGAGAGGCATGTTAAGTCAATGGAATATTTTATATTGTGACACAAGTTGCGGGAAAGTGACAATTGTTTTTTTTTTTTTTATTGTTTTTTGCACAAAGTTGTCACTAAATGATATATTACTCAAACATGCCATGAGCATATGTGGAATTACACCCCAAAATACATTCTGCTACTTCTCCTGAGTACGGGGATACCACATGTGTGGGACTTTTTGGGAGCCTAGCTTCATACGGGGCCCCGAAATCCAATCACCGCCTTCAGGATTTCTAAGGGCGTACATTTTTGATTTCACTCCTCACTACCTATCACAGTTTCGAAGGCCATAAAATGCCAAGATAGCACAAAACCCCCCAAAATGACCCCATTTTGGAAAGTAGACACCCCAAGCTATTTGCTGAGAGGCATGGTGAGTATTTTGCAGCTCTCATTTGTTTTTGAAAATGAAGAAAGATAAGAAAAATGCATTTTTTTTTCTTTTTTCAATTTTCAAAAGTTTGTGACAAAAAGTGAGGTCTGCAAAATACTCACTATACCTCTCAGCAAATAGCTTGGGGTGTCTATTTTCCAAAATGGGGTCATTTGGGGGGGGGGGTTGTGCCATCTGGGCATTCCATGGCCTCCGAAACTGTGATAGGTAGTGAAGAGTGAAATCAAAAATGTACGCCCTTAGAAAGCCTGAAGGCGGTGCTTGGTTTTCGGGGTCCCGTACGTGGCTAGGCTCCCAAAAAGTCTCACACATGTGGTATCCCCGTACTCAGGAGAAGCAACAGAATTTATTTTGGGGTGTAATTGCACATATTTCCATGGCATGTTTGAGCAATATATCATTTAGTGACAACTTTGTGCAAAAAAAAAAAATTGTCTTTTTCCTGCAACTTGTGTCACAATATAAAATATTCCATGGACTCGACATGCCTCTCAGCAAATAGCTTGGGGTGTCTACTTTCCAAAATGGGGTCATTTGGGGGGGTTTGAACTGTCCTGGCATTTTATGCACAACATTTAGAAGCTTATGTCACACATCACCCACTCTTATAACCACTTGAAGACAAAGCCCTTTCTGACACTTTTTGTTTACATGAAAAAATTATTTTTTTTGCAAGAAAATTACTTTGAACCCCCAAACATTATATATTTTTTTAAAGCAAATGCCCTACAGATTAAAATGGTGGGTGTTTCATTTTTTTTTCCACACAGTATTTGCCTAGCGATTTTTCAAACGCATTTTTTGGGAAAAAACACACTTTTTTAAATTTTAATGCACTAAAACACACTATATTGCCCAAATGTTTGATGAAATAAAAAAGAAGATCTTAGGCCGAGTACATGGATACCAAACATGACATGCTTTAAAATTGCGCACAAACGTGCAGTGGCGACAAACTAAATACATTTTTAAAGCCTTTAAAAGCCTTTACAGGTTACCACTTTAGATTTACAGAGGAGGTCTACTGCTAAAATTACTGCATGGTGCAATTGCTGTTTACATTTGATGCCAGACCGACGCTTGCGTTCGCCTTTGCGCGAGAGCAGGGGGGGGCAGGGGTGCTTTTTTTTTTTCTTTATTTTTTTTTTTGCTTTTTAATCTTATTTTTAAACTGTTCCTTTCATTTTTATTTTTTTTAATCATTTTTATTGTTATCGCAGGGAATGTAAATATCCCCTATGATAACAATAGGTAGTGACAGGTACTCTTTTTTGAAAAAATTGGGGTCTATTAGGCCCTAGATCTCTCCTCTGCCCTCAAAGCATCTGACCACACCAAGATCGGTGTGATAAAATGCTTTCCCAATTTCCCAATGGCGCTGTTTACATCCGGCGAAATCTAAGTCACGAAATGCTCATAGCTTCCGGTTTCTTAGGCCATAGAGATGTTTGGAGCCATTCTGGTCTCTGATCAGCTCTATGGTCAGCTGGCTGAATCACCGGCTGCATTTTCAGGTTCCCTGTTGGGACAGGAGAGCCAGAGAAAAACATGGCAGATGGTGGGGGGGCATTCCCTCCCACTGCTTGTAAAAGCAGTCTAGAGGCTAATTAGCCACTAGGATTGCTTTTACATGAAAGCCGACCGCTGGCTGAAAAGAATGATACCAAGATGATACCTAAACCTGCAGGCATCATTCTGGTATAACCACTCAAAGTCCAGCAACATACCAGTACGTTGCTGGTCCTTGTTGGGCATATATTGTAAACTTTTTTTTCATGCAGCCTGTGGGCTGAACGAAAAAAAGATATTGATCGGTGGGTATGCCCACCATTAGAATACCTCCCTTCATCCACCCACTTCTAATGATGGGCATACATGCACCGTTTATATATGCCAAAGCATGGGGGCATCCTCCCGCAAAAGGCAGGAGCAAATCGCTCCTACGCCCACTTCTGCCCCCACGCTTCGGCATATATGCTGAAGTATGTAACTGTGGTGGTGAATTCACCTCCGACAGCGCTGGAGTCACGGCTTCATGTATCGTGGGAGCAAACACTGTTGCTGTCATGGTAAATAAATCTGCGCTGCAACTGAATGGCATACCTGCTAAGCAAATGATGGTTAACAAAAAAACAAAGTAACATTACAGTATAACAGTAATACTTACCATACCTGCAAAGCAAATACAAAAAAAAACATAGTAAAAAATAAAACATTAAACGCAACCTGTGCCTACCTAAAATATATATATGCCGAAGCATGGGGGCATCCTCCCGCAAAAGGCAGGAGCAAATCGCTCCTCCACCCACTGCTGCCCCCACGCTTCGGCATATATGCTGAAGTATGTAACTGTGGTGGTAAAATCACCTCAGACAGCGCTGGAGTCACGGCTTTATGTATCGTGGGAGCAAACGATGTTGCTGTCAAGATAAATAAATCCGCGCTGCAACTAAATGGCGTACCTGCTAAGCAAAGGATGGTTAACAAAAAAACAAAGTAACATTACAGTATAACAGTAATACTTACCATACCTGCAAAGCAAATACAAAAAAAAACAGTAAAAAATAAAACATTTAACGCAACCTGTGCCTACCTAAAATATATATATGCCGAAGCATGGGGGCATCCTCCCGCAAAAGGCAGGAGCAAATCGCTCCTCCACCCACTGCTGCCCCCACGCTTCGGCATATATGCTGAAGTATGTAACTGTGGTGGTGAAATCACCTCCGACAGCGCTGGAGTCACGGCTTTATGTATCGTGGGAGCAAACGCTGTTGCTGTCAAGATAAATAAATCCACTCTCCAGCTGAATGGCGTACCTGAAAACAAAAGAGTGGTTAACAATAAAAAAACAAAGTATAAAAAAATTGCATACCTATAAAGCAAACATGATAAAAACATAACAATAAAACATTGCAGTATAGAATACAATAAAAAAGAGCAGAACAATAGAGAGAGAATAGAGAGAGAACAATAAAACAACAACTATTTTTGGTTTTTTTATTTTATATTTTTTTTGTATTTTTATTTTTTTTTTACACTTTTTTTAGTAACTTTAACTTTTTTAACTGGTACCAGGTTTGGGTCTCTCAAAATGCGATGGCATCTTGGGAGACCCTGTGAAAGTGTGTCCTAGTCTGTGCAGTGCTGTACCCTACGCTAATGCCGCGTACACACGGTCGGACTTTTCGTCTACAAAAGTCCAACGGACGCTGACGGACTAAAGCTGGCTGGTAATCCGATCGTGTGTGGGCTTCTCCGGACTTTCAACATACTTTTTTAGCCTCAAATCCGACGTACTTTAGATTTGAAACATGCTTCAAATCTTTACTTCGTAACTACGAAGGACCCCGAAATCCGCTCGTCTGTGTGCTAGTCCGACGGACAAAAAGCCACGCTAGGGCACCTATTGGCTACTGGCTATGAACTTCCTTATTTTAGTCCGGTGTACGTCATCATGTAAGAATTCGACGGACTTTTGTGTGATCGTGTGTAGGCAAGTCTGTTCGTTAGAAAGTCCGCCGCAAGTCCGTCGAAAGTCCGCCGAAAGTCTGCCGGAAGTCTGTCGGACAGGCTGTCTGACTTTTGTAGACGAAAAGTCCGACCGTGTGTACGCGGCATAATACTCAGCTAGTGTATGGTAGCATTCAAAACATTCACCAATGCATAGACCAGGATTGTCAGGACAGGAGGGACAACAATACCAGGTGTCACGCCTAAATCCGTGCTTGCTGCAGACACGACATCTTTTTTGGGGGGCTCGTTGGGTAGGGGTACTCGGGAGGACATAAGGAAAATGCCTCTCATGCAGCCGGCTTACTGCATTTGGTTGGGGAAGGTGAGGTGGAGCACCGTCTGGAAACAGAAGGGCTATGGCAATGTCTTCCTGGAATTTAAGGAAGGATCCAGTCCATCCTGAAGCTCTGTATAGCACATGAGCATTCAGCAAAGCCAATTGAAATAAATAAACAGACACTTTTTTGTACCAGCGTCTGGCCTTACGGGCAACTAGGTACGGCGCCAACAACTGGTCGTTGAGGTCCACCCCACCCATATTGAGGTTATATTCATGGACACAGAGGGGTTTCTCCACAACACCAGTCGCCATAGTAATTTGGGTCGTCGTGTCTGCATGAAGGGAGGTAAGTGCGAAAACATTCCTATTGTCCCTCCACTTCATAGCGAGCAAATTATTACACTGCAAGCAAGCTCTCTCCCCCAGCCTAAGATGGGAATCTACAAGCCGCTGGGGAAAGCCCCGGCGATTAGGTCGCACAGTGCCACATGCTCCAATCTGTTGATCAAAAAGGTGACTAAAAAGTGGCACGCTCGTGTAATAATTGTCCACGTACAAGTGGTACCCCTTTCCGAATAAGGGTGACACCAAGTCCCACACTATCTTGCCAGCGCTTCCTATGTAGTCAGGGCAGTTTGTCGGCTCTACGTGACTATCTTTGCCCTCGTAAACCATAAAACTACATGTATAGCCTGTGGCCCTGTCACAGAGCTTAAACATCTTGACCCCGTATCTGGCGCGCTTGCTGGGAAGGTACTGTTTGAATGACAAGCAGCCAGAAAATTTAATCAGGGACTCATCAACGCAGACAACTTGATGGGGAGTAAACAAGTCTGCAAAACGTTGGTTGAAGTGGTTTACGAGGGGCCGAATTTTGTAGAGCCGATCGTATCCTGGGTCTTCACGAGGACGACAGAGTTCATTGTCGTTGAAGTGCATGAACCGCAAAATCTGCTCGTATCGTGCCCTGGTCATGGAGGCAGAGAACACGGGCATATGGTAAATTGGGTCAGTGGACCAATATGACTGTAACTCACTCTTTTTATTTATGCCCATGTTGAGGGAAAGGCCCAGAAAGAGCTTAAATTCGGGGACCGTAATTGGTCTCCAATCTCTGGCAAGGGAGGACTGGGGAATAGTGGCGATGTGTTGACCAGCGTATAAATTGCTTTGGTCCACAATAGATCTATAGAGATCTTCAGTGAAAAACAGTGAATAAAAGTCCAGTGGCGTAAAATCAACTGTTTCCACCTGAATTCCTGGTTGGCCAGTGAATAGGGGAAGTACGGGTGCTGCAGAAGTGGTGGGTTCCCAATTCGGATTGGCGAATGCAGCAGGAAGGGCACTATGGGCACGACGGGCCTGTCTTAGTCTTCTTGGTGGCAGCGGGACACTACTTGTGCTTGCCACCTCGCCAGCTTGAACTGCACTTATGGGACTCACCATGTCACCAAGTGTTACTGCAGTGCTGGATGTACGACCAGGGTGTACTAGGCCGCTGGTGCTTGCCAGTTCACCAGAAGGAATAGCGGCATTAGTACTTCTCTGCTCCATAGGAGAGCCCTGCGGTTCTTGCACTTCAAGGACAGAAGAAGAAGTTTGGGGTCTGGTACGCCTGACCTTGGCAGGGACCACAACTCCGTCATCAGAGCTATCTGTCATGGAGCCGCTGTCCTCTACAGGATCGTATTCTGAGCCTGAATCTGACAGATGAGTGACTTCCTCTTCACTATCTGTCATGCTCAGAAACGTGTAGGCCTCTTCACTAGTGTACCTTCGATTTGCCATTTTGGGCTCTAAATTTAGGGGTACACTAGTGAGACTCACAGGCAAAAAAGCTCCTGACCGTTAGCAACTGATTCAAAATGCTACCAAAAAACTGTTAGCGATCGCAGGGATCAGGCCTGACTCTGCGAACGCTGCAGTTATGTGTGCTTAGTGTTTTGTAAGTGTCAGTGATCGATCCATACTGCACTTGGGTGGGCTGGGTTGGGCTGGGCTGGGCCGAGGGGCAAAACGCAGATGCTGGCAGGTATCTGGGCTGATCCCGCAAACACTGCGTTTTTGGGAACCCTAAACTGCTGGGGACGCTAGTATAGATCTGATCAGATCAGATATTGATTAGTTCAGATACTTTAGCACTAAGGGAGGTGTATGCTGCGTGCGTGGGTGTTAGCGGTACTGGCGCTAACCTGATGCTGCCTGGGGCGACGCAGACCTTATCTGATCCTAAAAACGCAACTTATATCACCACCGGGCAATTAGGGGGTTAAACCTTTATAAGGTAATAAACGGCGGGTGCCCTAAAACTATAATAAACTATAAAAAACAAACTAACTAACCAACGTCACCCGTAACACTTATACGGAGATCGCTGGTGAAAGGGTTAACTAGGGGGCAATCAGGGGGTTAAAACCTTTAGTAGGTAGTATATGGGGGTCCCTGTCGCTATAAAACACTGACAGCGAACCTATATACTTAACTCCCTAACTAGCGTCACATGTGTCACTAATACAGCGATCAGAAAAACGATCGCTTAGCGACACTAGCGACGGGGGTGATCAAGGGGTTAAACTTTATTAGGGGGGGTTAGGGGGTACCCTAGACCTATAGGGGGGTACCCCAGACCTAAAGGGGGCTAACCTAACTGCCCTAACACGTATAACTGTCACAAACTGACACCAATGCAAAAAAAAAAAACTGCTATTGGTGTAAGTGTGACAGGGGGTACAGGGGGGTGATGGGGGGTGATGGGGGGTGAAAAGTGTGCCTAGTGTGTTCTACTGAAAGTGTAGTGTTGGTGCACTTACTTGATGTCTTCTCTCCTCGGCGCCGGATTGAGAAGTCCGGCTCGAGGAGGGATGACATCACTTCCTCTCCCTCTGTTTATATTACAGAGGGAGAGGAAGGATTTTCATTCGCTGGGAGCAATTGGGAGGGGGTGGCCAACAATGGATGGCCTCCCCCTCACCTCTCATCGCCCACGAACAAATGCCGGCCGCCTCTGGCACCGGGGGGGTCCGATCGGACCCCCACCCGCGGGAGGCAGATCACATATGAGTACGTGATTCTGCCTGCCCGTGCCATTCTGCTGACGTATATCAGCGTGAGGCGGTCGGCAAGTGGTTAATGATGCTTAAAGTAAAAAAAAGTTAAATATTCCTTTAAATATCATACCTGGGGGGTGTCTATAGTATGCCTGTAAAGTGGCACGTGTTTCCTGTGCTTAGAACAGTCCCTGCACAAAATGTCATTTTTAAAGGAAAAAAAGTCATTTAAAACTGCTTGCGGCTTTAATGTAATGTCGGAGTCCTGGCAATATGGATGAAAATCAGTGAGACAAATAGCATAGGTACCCCCAAGTCCATTACCAGGTCCTTTGGGTCTTGTATGGATATTAAGGGGAACCCCGCACCCAAATTAAAAAAGGAAAGGTGTGGGGCCCCCAGGCCCTATATACTCTGAACAGCAGTATACAGGTGGTGCAAACAAGACAGCGACTGTAGGTTTGTTGTTAAGTAGAATCTGTTTGTAATTTTGAACTGGTACATTTTTAACGTGTTTAGCTCCAGCCAAAAAAATCTATTTTAAGCTTTTTAAAAAACCTAGGGAAGGGTTATCACCCCTGTGGCATTTGTTTTGCTGTCTGTGCTCCTCTTCAGAAGATTTCACCTCACTTTTTGTCCCAATGACAAATGTTTTTTGAAAATTTGGGTTTTTTTGTGAAACAAGGATTGGTGATAAAGCATCAGTGGAAAGGAGAAAAGTTTTTCCCATATTAACTCTTACAGGAAAGAATTTCCCTTCCTACCGGTAGACTTCATCTCTGTCAGGAAAAGCCTTCTTGCAAACATTCCAGCAGACTGAAGTTCAAAAGAGTGCCTGTGCTCAGAAGCGCCATCCGGTGTTCGCGCGCAATAGCGCCAATAGCGCCAATAGCGCAAACGGGCGTACGTGCATGCGCGATAGCGCCAATAGCGGCGCACGGGTGCGCACGCGCGCCCCCTGTGACAACACTTGGCGCCAAGACAGGCTATTTAAAGAGAACTGCTCCATTGCTGCCTTGCTGTCTGGTCTACAGCGTACCTGAAGACCCCTACTGCCCTGTTACCTTGTACTCTGCATCTGCCTACCTGATAACCTGTTGGATTGTTCCTGATTACTCTGCTTGCTGCCTGCCCTGATTTCGGCTTTGGACTTTGACTATTCTCTTGGATTTACCCTCTGTACCTGATCTGCCTGCCTGTGTTTGACCCGGCTTGCCTGTACCCTGCTGTTGTACTACAGTACACCTGCCTGCTGTTCAATCCTGCTGCTGGACTATAAAGACACCTGCCTGCTGTCCAATCCTGCTGCTGCACTACAGTACACCTGTCTGCTGTCCAACCCTGCCTGCTGGACTACAAGACACCTGCCTGCTGCTGCTGGACTACAGTACACCTCCCTGCTGTTCATCATCCTGCTGCTGGACTACTGGACTTCTCCCAGCTGACTACCAGATTCAGCTCTCTGATCCAGCTCTCCAGTCAGGCACTTGTGCCCCTTCGCACTCCCGAGTTCCTGTCATCACTATCAGGGGTTCTCGAGTCGGAGGTATACGAGAGGCCGTTCCCTGCATTCCGGGCTCTACTCACCAGGTACGTGACAGTACCGGACAGCCATGTCCGAGCCCACGCAGGGGACGTCACCCATGGAGGACTTATGCCGTCATCTAGCTGGACTCACACAAGCCGTCAAGGACTTGCAAGACGGTTATAAACAATTAGAGGAGCGTGTCCAAGTCCTCTCTGCTCCAACTCCGGGTCAACCTGCTGCTCCCTCAGTGGTCATGTTGCCTCCGGAACCTAAAGTACCTACACCAGAAAGGTTCTCCGGGGACCGCAGCAAGTTTAGGGCTTTCCGCAATGCCTGTGAACTCTTTTTCGCATTACAACCCAGAACTTTTTCCCTGGAAACCACTAAAGTGGGGTTTGTCATCTCCCTTCTACTAGGCGAACCCCAGGCCTGGGCCCATCGTCTTCTGGAGCAGAAGAATGACTGTCTCAACCATTTGGGGACCTTCTTCCAAGCCATGGCTCTCTTATATGAAGATCCACAACAGGCAGCTACCGCGGAAGCGGCACTGTTCTCACTCCAACAGGGCCGTAGGGCGGCGGAGGTCTATGCTTCTGAATTTAGACGTTGGAGTTCCGACACAAACTGGAACGACGCCGCCCTACGCTACCAGTTTCGTATGGGACTTTCTGAACCATTAAAAGATGAATTAGCCCGGGTAGGCGTTCTGCCTACACTTGAAGACCTTATCAATCTGTCGATTCAAATTGACAGACGCCTAAGAGAACGCAGGGCAGAACGTGCAACTGGTCCCTCTCGCCCGGTATGGATGTTACCACGTGTGCCTAGTCCTCCTGTACATACTCCTACGAATACCCCTGAACCAATGCAACTCGGCCTGATCCGTCCTTCTCTCACCTTTGAAGAGCGACAACGCCGGCGGGCTAACAACCTTTGCCTGTATTGCGGGGAATCTGGACATTACGTAAGGACTTGTCCTGCAAAGAACTGTAAGAACACTACCCTCTCTTCAAATTCTTTATCTGCTTTGTTTAACAATACCACTCATCTGGCTGTTCCCATTTCTCTGCAGCTTCCAGGAGGGAACATCCGGGTAACCGCCATAATTGACTCCGGAGCCTGTAGCGGATTTATGGACTTATCCTTTGCTCACAAGTTCCAGATTCCTTTACGACCCAGAGCACAGGGACTGTCTGTACACCTGGCCGACGGATCGGCTATTAAATCTGGGCCCGTAATACAAGAGACAGTTCCTTTAGACACCATCATTTCCGGCAACCACCGGGAGTTACTCCGTCTTGACATCATTGAGTCTCCCCTGTTTCCCATCATACTGGGCATGCCCTGGCTCAAAGCTCACAACCCACAAATTGACTGGTCTACCGGAAACATCAGTTTTTCCTCTCCCTACTGCAGTCAACATTGCCTACAAGGTTCTACCACCACTCCCTCCTCTCTGCTTTGCCTTGAAACCGATGTTGAAATCTGCCAAACCGTTCCAGAAGCATACCATGAGTTCCTAGATGTGTTCAGTCGGAAAGGGGCAGAGACACTTCCCCCACACAGACCCTACGACTGCCCAATTGAACTCCTTCCCGGGGCAGAGGTCCCTTTTGGGCGAATTTTTCCTTTAACCGAACTGGAGCTTGGTACGCTCAAAAAATACATTGACGAGAATCTGGAAAAGGGGTTCATACGGCCTTCCACCTCTCCGGCTGGAGCAGGAATCTTCTTCGTGGAGAAAAAAGACCACTCCCTACGCCCTTGCGTAGACTACCGGGACCTTAACAAAATTACAATCAAGAATCGGTACCCCTTACCCTTAGTACCCGAACTATTTCAGAGGCTGGGAAGTGCAGCCATATTCACCAAGCTTGACCTTCGGGGAGCATACAACTTAGTCCGGATCCGGAGCGGGGACGAATGGAAGACTGCCTTCCGCACCCGCTTCGGACACTTCGAATATCTAGTGATGCCTTTTGGGTTATGTAATGCTCCTGCTACTTTCCAACACTTCGTGAATGATATTTTCAGAGACTACCTTGATCTTTTCGTCATAGTATATCTGGACGATATCCTGATCTTCTCCTCTTCTCTGTCTATCCACCAAGAGCATGTCAAGAAAGTTCTAGCTCGGCTCCGCCAACATGGCCTGTATGCCAAACCCGAAAAGTGCGAATTTGAACGCCAAAGCATTCAGTTTCTGGGTCTGATTATCTCCATAGATGGTATCAAGATGGATCCCCAGAAGGTCTCTGCCATCTTGGAGTGGCCAGCCCCGACGGACAAGAAGGGTATACAGCGCTTTGTGGGATTTGCAAATTTTTATCGTAAATTCATCAAGGGATTTTCTTCCATCATCGCCCCCATCACAAGACTGACTCGACAAGGCACCCGGTTCCAATGGTCTCCTGAAGCTCAAGCTGCTTTTACTTCCCTAAAGGACCAATTCGTGTCGGCCTCTGTCCTGAAGCATCCCGATCCAGCTTTACCTTACATATTGGAGGTAGATGCTTCCGAGATAGCAGTGGGAGCGGTACTTTCGCAGAGACAGGGCCCCAAGGCCTTATTGCATCCAGTGGCATTCTTTTCCCGTAGGCTAACGGATCCTGAAAGGAATTATGATGTTGGGGATAGAGAGCTGCTAGCAATCAAAGCTGCACTGGAGGAATGGCGCTATCTCCTGGAAGGAGCGGCTCATCCTATTCTAGTGTATACGGACCACAAAAACCTGCAGTACTTGAAGGTTGCCAAAAGATTGAAACCACGTCAGGCCAGATGGGCACTTTTCTTCACCAGGTTCACCTTTCACATTACTTACAGACCGGGATCAAAGAATACCAAACCTGATGCGCTGTCCCGGATGTTCAGTGAACCCGAAGCTCCTTCTTCTCCAGACACCATCCTTGCTCCTGGGAACTTTCTAATGCTTCAAGGAGATCTGGTGTCCCAAATTAGACAGGCATCTTCAGCAACTCCCCTTCCAGCAGATGTCACTCTACAGTCCAGAGACGAATTATTATGGCATGAGGATAAAATCTTTGTACCCCAACAAGCACGGGTAGCTGTTCTCAAATCTTGCCATGATCACAAATTAGCCGGTCACTTCGGAATGCACAAGACCTCCGAACTACTCCAACGCACATTCTGGTGGCCTCAGCTAGGGGAGGATTGTAAACGCTACGTGGAATCATGCATTACCTGTATTCAAAACAAGGGTAGCAAGACCAAGACATGGGGGTTGCTAAGACCTCTTCCTGTTCCGGAAAGACCATGGAGGATGATCTCCATGGATTTTATCGTTGAATTACCTCCATCTGAGGGCTATACCACCATTTTTGTAGTGGTTGACAGACTTTCCAAAATGGGCCACTTCTTACCCATGAAGGGTACCCCCTCTGCTTCGGAGACTGCAAAGGTCTTTATTAAAGAAATTATAAGGCTCCATGGTATACCTGCAAACATTGTATCCGATCGAGGAGTGCAATTTACTTCCAAGTTCTGGAAAGCTCTATGTGGATCCCTGGAAATTGACCTCTCCTTTTCTTCTGCTTACCATCCTCAGACTAATGGTCAGACCGAACGAACTAACCAGACATTGGAGCAATACTTACGGTGCTATTCTTGTTTTTCCCAAGATGACTGGGTTTCTCTATTACCTCTGGCTGAGTTCGCGTACAATAACTCTGTTCACTCTGCAATTAATCAGTCTCCATTTTTTGCGAACTATGGTTTTCATCCCTTGTTCTTGTCCAACAACGTTCCAGAGTGTTCGGTACCAGCTGTCCAGGAAACCTTGAATTTTTTCAGTACTAATAACAGGCTACTTCAAGAGACCATGTCAAAGACTCAGGAACGGAACAAGGTGACGTTTGACAAGAAAAGGAGAGGGGAACTTAATCTGGAGATAGGAGATCATGTTTGGCTGTCTACCTTGAACCTGAAGTTGGCATGCCCTTCCAGGAAACTGGGCCCTAAGTTTGTGGGTCCCTTCCCAGTGATAAGGAAGATCAATAATGTGGCCTATGAATTAAAACTGCCAGAGTCATTCCGTATTCATCCAGTCTTTCATGTGGCCCTTCTTAAACCTTCAGTTCCTGATCCTTTTCTTAACCGAAACACTGGTCCTCCTGAACCTGTACTCATCAACGGGGAAGAGGAATTCGAAGTGGAATCAATCATAGATTGCCGGAAAAGACGTAACCAGATTCAATACCTGGTCAAATGGAAAGGGTACGGTCCTGAGGATAACTCTTGGGAGCCAGAGGCTAATATCCATGCCAAAAGATTAATTTTAGCATTTTAGCAATTTTAGCAAGAGAGCTCATCCTAGTAAAATGGCCCAGTTGGGCATCCGGAGGCTGCCCATTGGAGGGGGGCAATGTCAGGAAAAGCCTTCTTGCAAACATTCCAGCAGACTGAAGTTCAAAAGAGTGCCTGTGCTCAGAAGCGGCATCCGGCGTTCGCGCGCGCGCAATAGCGCCAATAGCGCGAACGGGCGTACGCGCATGCGCGATAGCGCCAATAGCGGCGCACGGGCACGCGCGGGTGCGCGCGCGCGCCCCCTGTGACAACACTTGGCACCAAGTCCGGTCTACAGCGTTCCTGAAGACCCCTACTGCCCTGTTACCTTGTACTCTGCATCTGCCTACCTGATAACCTGTTGGATTGTTCCTGATTACTCTGCTTGCTGCCTGCCCTGATTTCGGCTTTGGACTTTGACTATTCTCCTGGATTTACCCTCTGTACCTGATCTGCCTGCCTGTGTTTGACCCGGCTTGCCTGTACCCTGCTGTTGTACTACAGTACACCTGCCTGCTGTTCAATCCTGCTGCTGGACTATAAAGACACCTGCCTGCCGTCCAATCCTGCTGCTGCACTACAGTACACCTGTCTGCTGTCCAACCCTGCCTGCTGGACTACAAGACACCTGCCTGCTGCTGCTGGACTACAGTACACCTCCCTGCTGTTCATCATCCTGCTGCTGGACTACAGGACTTCTCCCAGCTGACTACCAGATTCAGCTCTCCGATCCAGCTTTCCAGTCAGGCACTTGTGCCCCTTCGCACTCCCGAGCTCCTGTCATCACTATCAGGGGTTCTCGAGTCGGAGGTATACGAGAGGCCTTTCCCTGCATTCCGGGCTCTACTCACCAGGTACGTGACAATCTCACTTCCTGTTGTCTCCTTCCGTTTGCAAGTAGGAGTCGTTTGTAAGTTGGATGTTTGAAAGTAGGGGCCTGCCCTATATACTCAGCAGAAATTTGGGCCTTAGGTGTTGTTGTGGCCACAACACTGTAAGCCCTCACAGGGCCCTGCTGTGAAATATTAGATCAAGAATTGTAATTACATGCCCCTGTTGAACAGGGGCAGAAAAATTTGGCCTTTCATGGTGGTGGTGGTGCTGGTGCCACAACACTGTAAGTCCTCACGGATACTCTTGGTGGGTGCAGAAACAGGTCCTGCTGTGAAATATTAGATCAAGAATTCTAATTACTGGGGGGCATGACCGGACATGGGTGTGGAGTGTGAGTGAGCAGCAGGTTGAGAATCTCCTCTCTGCTTGCTGCTACTGATGGAGCGTTTGGTCGGCGGATATCATCAGGCAGTCTTGTGCCCGGCTGGCTCCCGGTGTCCTGAGCTGACCGGTGTTGAAGCAGACGAGTGAGGAGATGTTGCCCGGTGGGGGGACCGGCGCCTGAAGCTTGAACAGCCACACTGTACGGAGGCATTCCCGCTGGAGCCGCTGCAGCTACTGCGCCTGTGTAACTGGAGACCGGCGGAGGGGTTAACATTGAGCAGCTGCGGAGCGGCGAGAGAGGAAGACTGGCGACTGTGGAGCTGGGGGATACCCGGAAAATCTCTACCAAAAGTCACCTGTAGAACGCCTGAAGGTTGGTTGGGGTTCAGACGCTGTGCCCCGGAAGCCCGGAGACCGGAGTGGGCAGGTGAGCGGGACTTTGAAATAGGGCTTAGGCCCTGACAGATTGCTGTACTAGTGGCTAAGGGACAGTGTGCAAGTGACCCTGTAGTACAAACAAGGGGATCGAGGAGTGTATGGGCACCTGTGGTACAACTGTTTAAAGCACTAAGTATTTAATGCTGTACAATACAAATACCGCTTGATTGGAGGTTGCAGTGCCACTGACATTGCTTTCGCATTAAAGGGACAATTGTCGTTTGTGTAACTCTGGGCCCTGCTGATCTCTGGGTCCCCCCTTATTAACTGTTTCTCTCTCGGTGGCATTTGGATACCCAAAGTTAACAACGTCAGTGTCAAGGAAGAGAGGGGAGGAACCAGTCAACACGGAGAATTTGGGGCCCCAGTCATTGTGGTCAGCAAAGGAGAAGGGAAACCAGGCGGCAGCAGCGGCAGCAAAGCTAGAGAAATTTGCACATACCCCTGAACAGACTCCCACAAAAAATGGGCAAGCAACACAAGTTAAGGCCTCAGGGGACAGGAAAAGTCAGGGACAGGCGTCATCAGCCGCAGTAGGAGCGGGGCCCAAGGACGCGAATGTTAATAAAGGTACAGGGATAGTGGAAAAAGTTCATATGCCACTACCAACCACTGTCCCCGCCATAGAGGTAGAACCTACCTTGAGGGAGGTACTACAAGCGATCAATTCGTGTAAAACATCAGTGGAGGGGCTAAGCTGCCAAATTAAAGAGGTTAAAGATGAACTGTTATTAATAAAGCAGGAGTTGCAAAAGGCAGTAGATAGGATAACCGGCCTGGAGGAAAGGGTGAGCCAAATGGAGGATGATGTATTTCCCCTACAGCAAGATGTTAAAACCATGAAGGATCAATTGGGTAGAATTAATGAGAAAATGGATGAAATGGAAAATCGCCTGAGAAGGGACAATGTAAGGGTAGTGGGTCTCCCAGAAGGATGTGAGGGACATAGTCCTACTGCTTTTTTGGAAGGATGGCTTATAGAAGTGTTCGGAAGAGATGCATTTTCTTTACAGCTTGCGATCAAGAGAGCCCATCGGGCTCCCTTCAGGGCTCCACTTCCTGGAGGCCGCCCTAGGTCCTTATTAATGAAGTTCCTGAATCACTATGACAAGATAATCTTACTACATAAAGCTAGAGAGAAGGGGCCTATCTTCTACAATTGAGCAAAAATGTCATTCTTTTCAGACTTTTCACCGGAGCTGCAGAGACGCAGGGAGGGGTTTGTGGAGATCAAACGCACCTTACAAAAATTTGAAGTCAAGTATGCTTTATTGTACCCAGCCAGGTTACAGGTAGAGGCAATTGGGGAGGTTCTCTTCTTTGACTCTCCGACAGAAGTAACACGGTGGTATGAAGGAAATAAACAAAGACTGAAACTTAAGGAACGGAGCCCAAAGAGTTAGGATACCCGACATGAAGATTTGGGACTGTGGGATGGAATATGGACTTGGTATAGGGTGGAAGAGGGATGTTGTATGTTAAAGTAGGAATGAGGGAAGAGGATGGTATTACACTTAAAATTTGGCACATGTTTATATTGCTAGTAGGGGGAGGGGGGAATATGCTATTAATGGGTATGACA
Organism: Lithobates septentrionalis; assembly: GCA_037952835.1. Lineage (NCBI taxonomy): Eukaryota > Metazoa > Chordata > Amphibia > Anura > Ranidae > Lithobates > Lithobates septentrionalis. The sequence goes on along the minus strand of JBBDGP010000111.1, from coordinate 2,331,742 downwards.
CAGGGAATGTATGAGGTGGTCACGAATAAAGCCCTCTGGGCGAACCTGGTAAGGTGGGGGAGGGGGGGGGGTTGGGGTGGTTGGCTTGGGGGAGGGAGAGGGGGTGGGGTAGATGGGTGATGGAGAGGAGGGGGGTTTGTAAAACTAAGACAGAGAGAAATTAAAATATACTTAGTATTTGGGGTGGTAGGTAGGGAGGTAGGAGGGGGGGAGGGGGGATGTAGGTTTAAGCACATGTGTGGTAAATATGACAGGAACACTATGAACAAGAAAGTGAAAGATAAGGGGGGACACTTGGAATATTCACCAGAATGAAAAGTAACAGTAAGAATAGTAAGGTAAGCCCCATGGGTTTTAAAGTACAGAGGGTAATTAAGGGAACTCTTCTCTTTTTTCTTTTTATATATGTAATGCACATTATGGAATCAATAGTGGGGTCTTTTTTTAGTTGCCCTACGGGTTTGGAGTCACAATGGATAAGGAGGTCTTTTTTGGCACAATGCAACATACCAAGGCTAAAGCTGGGGTGTCCTTGTTTTTTCCTTTTTTTTTTTTTTTTCTTTTTGGTTTTAGTATAACTGGGTGTTTAGGTGCCAGTTCCTGCTTATTGCTCTTTTGATGCAGTCCAAGGTTCTTAAAATAGGCTCCTGGAACATACGGGGGATGGGGAATCCAAATAAGAGGTCTGCCATCTTTTCGTTGTTGGAGATAAGGGGGGTGGGTTTAGTCTGCCTACAGGAGACCCACCTGACAAAGGACACAATGAAACATCTTCAAAATAGGAGGTTTCAGGCCCAATACCATTCGGTTTACTCCTCTTACTCTAGGGGGGTGAGCATAATGGTGACAAGAGGCGTGGCGTTCTCCTGTCGGCAGGCCAGGGTAGATAGTATGGGCCGCTATGTCTTTTTACACTGCTCAATAGAAAACAGAATGTATGTTATAGCCAATATCTATATCCCCCCACCGTTTAAACTGGAAGTGCTGTATAATCTAATCGAATTCATGTTGGACAAAACGGATACTCCAGTAATAGCCGTAGGAGATTTCAATGAGGTGATGAATAAAGGTCTGGACAGATTCCCACCGAGAGCTCAAACACATAATGTAGCAGAGGGCCGGCTGGGCCAGTTCCTGGTAGAGGCAGGTCTGACAGATGTATGGAGGGTCCGGAATCCTGGAATAAGGCAATATTCCCGCTTCTCGGCCTCCCACTCCACCTTCTCCAGGATAGATATGACCCTGGGGAACGCGGAAGCGGTACCGATAATAAAAAATGTAGTATACTTTCCGAGAGGGGTCTCGGACCACTCTCTGATGGTGGCCTCAGTGAGTATAGGGGGTAGGGAGGCTAGAGGGTTTTGGAAACTGAGTCCATATTGGTTGGAGTTAATGGGGGAACCAGAGAGGATAATAACAAAGCTAGAAGACTTTGTAAGATCCAATGAAGGCTCAACTACAGCGGGTATACAATGGGACACATTGAAGGCATTCCTTAGGGGTATACTGATCCAGGGGGTGGCAGGGGTCAAGAAGAAGGCAAGAGAGTGGGAGGAAGGGATTAGGAGAGATCTGGAGATGGCATAGAAGCAATTTTTAGAGGATCCAACGCTAGAGAAGCAGAAGTTGTGGGAGGATAAACAAGAGACCTATAGAATAGCAGTGTTAAGGAGGGGGGAGAATAAGCAACTTTTTCAGAGACAACGGGTCTTTGGGGAAGGAGAAAGTGTGGGACGTATGTTGGCCTATCTAGTGAGAACCAACTCCTCCTCCTCGACGATCCCTGCAATTAGGACCCCAAATGGCGAGATCTCTTCCCAGAGTTTAGAGATTACGGACACATTTGGGAAGTACTATGAAAACCTGTATAGGTCGCAGGGGATTGTTGAGAGGAGGATATGGATAAATTTTTTAAGGATATACGGGTCCCTACTGTTGCTGGAGAAGACAGAGAGGGTTTAGACACGCCAATTACACTAGCTGAACTACAACAAGCGGTGAATGGAATGGCAAACCAAAAATCTCCGGGGCCAGATGATCTCCCGGTGGAGACCTATAAGCAATACGGGAAGATCCTGCTTCCAGAACTACTCAAAACACTGAACTGGGCTTTACAGGCAGGGAGGTTACCTGACTCTATGACCGAAACAAATATTATCCTGCTCTGTAAAGAGGGGGGGGGGCGCTGGAAGCGTCAGCATATAGGCCAATATCTTTGTTGTGTACGGACACCAAGATCCTGGCGAGGGTGCTGGCGGCCAGACTCAATAAAACTATTTATAAACATATACACCCGGATCAAACGGGATTTATTTCCCACAGGACCACGAGTATGAATATCAGGAGGGTATACCTGAATCTCCAGACCCCGACAGAGAATATGGGGTCAAGAGCCGTGGTGTCCTTGGACATAACTAAGGCCTTTGACAGCCTGGAGTGGGCCTATCTCTGGCGGGTTCTGGAAGAATTTGGCCTAGGTCCTGTTTTTATAAAATGGATAAAAATATTGTATAAGGGCCCGAGCGCGAGGATTAAGGTCAATAAAGAATTCTCAGGAAAAATATGTTTAGAGTCCCCCCTGCTTTTTGCCCTCGCCATGGAGCCATTAGCAATACATATCAGGTCCTGCTCAAAGATTGAGGGGTTTGTAAGAAGAACAGGAGAGGAGAGGATTGCCCTATATGCCGACGATGTCCTGTTGTTTCTTGGAGATATGGAAAGCTCCCTTAGGCAGGTAATGGACACGATGGAAAGGTTCGGTAATCTGTCAGGACTAGTGGTGAATTGGAGGAAATCGGCATTATTGCCAATAGATACCCCTAATAATCCTGTGTTGTTGGGAATCTCCCAATTAAAAGTAGTTTCAACAATTCGTTATTTGGGTATAAATATGACAAAAGATCCCAATCAGTATATTGAAGATAATCTAGCTCCACTACTGGGTAAATTTAAGTGCAAAATAGACATCTGGAACCGGCTGCCCTTGTCTGTAGCAGGAAGAGGCAACTTAATCAAGATGGTTTGGCTGCCTCAATTGCTGTATTTGTTACATAACTCACCGGTGTGGGTGAATAAAAGGTGGTTCAAAAAAATTGACACGCTATTTAGGGAGCTACTATGAAGGAGGGGGAAGGCTAGGATTAGCCTCCAGAGTCTACAACTGCCAGTTAAAGAGGGAGGAATGGCCCTCCCGCATCCAGGGTGCTATTTTCTGGCGGCACAGTTGCTGCATGTAGGGGGCGGAAGTGCTGACAGAGGCTTGTTGACTTTGGAGGCGCCACATAAGACAGTGGTGGAGGCATTGGAGGCAGACTCACTTCCTGGTAGTGGCCCCACAATTAAGATGATAATAAAGGTCTGGAAGGTAACAAAGAGCCTAATGGGATATGTTGGGTTCCCAGAATATGCCCCCCTGTGGCACAACAGGAATTTACAGGAGGTGGTGGCCATGGGGGAGTTCAAAGAATGGGAGAGTTGGGGCATAAATAGATTATCCCAGTTGTATAAAGGGAATGTATTAAAAACCTTTGAGGATCTTCAAAAGGAAAATGGTATTCCGAGACAAACGTTTCTTAGGTATCTACAAATGAGAGCTACTTTGAATGCTCAATTTAGGGAAGGCCCCCTGGTATGGACTGACGCAGCATTGCTTCAGAAAGTGGTTAAACCTGGGAAGATAAAGGGCTTTATCTCAGGAATATATGCGCAACTGTGTAATAAAAGTATCGTAAGACCAGAACATCTTGGCTGCAGGGAGGGATGGGAGGCGGATGTGGGGAAGTTAACAGATGTACAATGGAGGAAAATTCTGGAGATAGGGCAGAAGGTTTCAGTATCCCCCGCACAGAGAGTTTCTCATTTAATGCTGGTACATAGAGCATATTACACCCCAAAAAAACTATTTCGTTTGGTTTAAGATTAGACGCCAAATGTCCCAGGTGTGGTGAGGAGGGTGATCTGATACATATGGTATGGAGATGCCCCAAGTTAGTTCGATATTGGTTGGGGGTAGTAGAATCCATTAGTGGCAAGTGGGGGATATCTTTGGAGACAGATGGTAGATTCTGCATTTTTGGATATAGAGTGTGGGGTTCAGAGGAGGCAATGCTAAAAACAGCAGTTTTGAGATGCCTGTATCAAGCCCGGAAGTTGATTATGCAAAGATGGCAAGCAGCCCTCCCCCCGACGGTTGAGGAGTGGGCAAAAACAGTAAATGATATAATATGGAAGGAGAGAGTGCTATATATTAGAAGAGGGAACCTTAAAAAAATTGAAAGGATGTGGAACCCCTGGTTAATAAGCATTGGATGTAAGGAATAAGTGAATAAATGTAAGAACCTGGTTGGGGTGGGAGGGGAGGTAGGGACTAAGAGGGAGGGGTGGGGGAAACAATTATCTGTCGCCTCAACATAGGGTATGAAGTTTTAACCTGTGGCTAGATTAAGCAGGCTTAATGGGAACATAGTAGGAATGGGTGGGGGGTATGTAGCCTTCTCTCTAGTGAACTTTGTTTACATGAATCCAGGGTTGTTATAACATGTCTGTTGGAAGGTATGTAAATTTTAAGAAATGTTAATAAAGATTATTTATGAAAAAAAAAAAAGAATTCTAATTACATGTCCCTGTTGAACAGGGGCTGAAAAATTGGGCCTTAGGCACTGGTGCTGGTGCCACAACACTGGAACCCCTCACAGATACTCTAGTTGGAGCACAGGAACTAGCGCTGCTGCAAAGAATTGCACCAAAAATTGTAATTAGACGCCCCTGTTAAACAGGGGCTGAAAAATTGGGCCTTAGGCACTGGTGCTGGTGCACAACACTGTAACCCCTGACAGATACTCTAGTTGGAGCACAGGAACTAGTCCTGCTACAAAGAATTACATGAAAAATTGTAATTACATGCCCCTGTTAAACAGGGGCTGAAAAATTGGGCCTTAGGCACTGGTGGCGGGACTGGCAGCGCCCAGAACCAAAAATGTTCTTACAAGCTATCATCATGATCATTGAGAAGGAAGAGGATAATTACTCAGTATAACAGGATAGTCACTCAGCATCAGCATAGGCAGTCTTTGAAGGGATCTGACATTTATAAAAAAAATGTATTCGGTTACATCAGCATCAGGTGCTTGGTAGCTGGTGGTGATCCAAGACTGATTCATTTTTATGAAGGTCAGTCGATCGAACGAGTCAGTGGACAGACGCACCCTGTGATCAGTTACAAAGCCTCCAGCAGCACTGAATGTGCGTTCCAAAAGAAAGCTGGATGCAGCACAGGCCAGTAGCTCAATTGCATACTGTGCAAGCTCTGGTCAGTGATCCATCCTCAAGACTCAGTAACCCAGAGGATTTTCGGTGGGAAAGGTCTCCAAGTCAAATCTTGCCCCTAGGTATTCCTGCACCATGTAAAACAGACGCTGGCGATGGTTGCAGGAACCAATCATACCTTGGGGCTGCGGACTAAATAATTGTCTGAACGCATCGGTCAGACGGCCACCTTCTCCACCGCTCCTTCTTTGACTGACCGAAGCCTCAGCAACATGTTGTCCAGAAACAGGAGTTTGTAACCTCCCAGTCTCTGGGAACGCGTTGCACAGACCTTTCTGCAAGGCCTCCCGACGATGTTTCATCCTCTGCTCCCTCTGCGATGGCAAGATAAGGTCCGCAACCTTACCCTTGTAACGTGGATCAAGGAGGGTTGCCAGCCAGTAATGATCCCCCTCCTTGATACCACGAATACGAGGATCCTTCCGCAGGCTTTGCAGGATCAGGGAGGCCATGCAGCATAGGTTTGCTGAAGCATTCGGTCCGGAGTCCTCTGGGTCACTAAGGACGACATGATCCGCAGCCACCTCCTCCCAGCCACGTACAAGTCCATGTGTTTCTTGGGACTGTAAATGATCCCTTAAAGACTGCTAGGCTCCACCTCCATACTGACACAATCCTCCTCCTCCTCTTCCTGTGTGATCGGCAGGCACGCATGAACACCGTCCGGATAAAGGGGGCCTTGAGAGCTAAGGAAGTCCTCCTCTTCCTGCCTCTTTTCTGCCTCAAGTGCCCTGTCCATTATTCAACGCAGCATGTGCTCCAACAGGTAGACAAGGGGGACAGTGTCACTGATGCATGCACTGTCACTGCTCACCATCCTCGTGGCCTCCTCAAATGGTGACAGGACAGTGCATGCATCCCTGATTATGGCCCACTGGCGTGGGGAAAAAAACAAGCTTCCCTGACCCTCTCCTGGTGCCATAGTCGCACAGGTACTCATTGATGGCCCTCTGCTGCGTGTGCAGCCTCTGCAGCATGGCCAATGTTGACTTCCACCTGGTGGGCATGTCACAGATTAGGCGGTTCTTGGGCAGGTTCAATTCCTTTTGGAGGTCTGCCAGCCGAGCACTGGCATTATATGACCGCCGGAAATGCACACAGACTTTCCTGGCCTGCCTCAGGACATCCTGTAAGCCCAGGTACCTGCCCAAGAACCGCTGCACCACCAAGTTAAGGACATGAGACCAAACAGGGCACATGGGTCATTTGTCCCTGTCGGAGGGCGGAGAGGAGGTTGGTGCCACTGTCGCAAACCACCATTCCTGCCTTAAGTTGGTGTGGCGTCAACCACCTCTGAACCTGCCCCTGCAGAGCTGATAGAACCTCTGCCCCAGTGTGGCTCCTGTCCCCCAAGCACACCAACTCAAGCACCGCATGGCATCTTTTGGCCTACATACTTGAGTAGCCCCTTGAATGCCTACGGAGCACCGCTGGTTCCGAGAACAATGCACAGGAAGAGGCCATGGAGGAAAAAGAAGAGGAGGGGGTGGAGGAGAGAGGTGTGTCAGAATCATTAGTAGTGTGCATTTTGGAGGCGTGGTGGCGGAACAACCTCCAACACTACTGCACCTTGTCCTGCATCCTTCCCAGCTCCCAGCAGAGTCACCCAATGCTCTGTGAAACTTAGGTAACGTCCCTCTCCATGCCTGGTGGACCATGAGTCAGCGGTAATATGCACCTTACCGCTGACCGCCCTGTCCAGCTATGCATGGCCCTCTGCTGCGTGTGCAGCCTCTGCAGCATGGCCAATGTTGACTTCCACCTGGTGGGCATGTCACAGATTAGGCGGTTCTTGGGCAGGTTCAATTCCTTTTGGAGGTCTGCCAGCCGAGCACTGGCATTATATGACCGCCGGAAATGCACACAGACTTTCCTGGCCTGCCTCAGGACATCCTGTAAGCCCAGGTACCTGCCCAAGAACCGCTGCACCACCAAGTTAAGGACATGAGACCAAACAGGGCACATGGGTCATTTGTCCCTGTCGGAGGGCGAAGAGGAGGTTGGTGCCACTGTCGCAAACCACCATTCCTGCCTTAAGTTGGTGTGGCGTCAACCACCTCTGAACCTGCCCCTGCAGAGCTGACAGAACCTCTGCCCCAGTGTGGCTCCTGTCCCCCAAGCACACCAACTCAAGCACCGCATGGCATCTTTTGGCCTACATACTTGAGTAGCCCCTTGAATGCCTACGGAGCACCGCTGGTTCCGAGAACAATGCACAGGAAGAGGCCATGGAGGAAAAAGAAGAGGAGGGGGTGGAGGAGAGAGGTGTGTCAGAATCATTAGTAGTGTGCATTTTGGAGGCGTGGTGGCGGAACAACCTCCAACACTACTGCACCTTGTCCTGCATCCTTCCCAGCTCCCAGCAGAGTCACCCAATGCTCTGTGAAACTTAGGTAACGTCCCTCTCCATGCCTGGTGGACCATGAGTCAGCGGTAATATGCACCTTACCGCTGACCACCCTGTCCAGCTATGCATGGACATTGCCTTCCACATGCCAGTAGAGAGCTGGAATAGCCTTCCGTGAGAAAAAGTGGCGTTTGGGTACCTACCACTGAGGAATCACACATTCCACAAACTCACGGAAGGGGGCAGAGTCTACCAACTAAAAAGGTAGCAGTTGAAGTGCTAGCAATTTTGCCAAGCTAGCATTCAATTGCTGGGCATGTGGATGGCTGGGAGCGAACTTCTTTCGGCGGTGCAGCCGCTGGGGCATTATGGCCCACTGGCGTGGGGAAAAAAACAAGCTTCCCTGACCCTCTCCTGGTGCCATAGTCGCACAGGTACTCATTGATGGCCCTCTGCTGCGTGTGCAGCCTCTGCAGCATGGCCAATGTTGACTTCCACCTGGTGGGCATGTCACAGATTAGGCGGTTCTTGGGCAGGTTCAATTCCTTTTGGAGGTCTGCCAGCCGAGCACTGGCATTATATGACCGCCGGAAATGCACACAGACTTTCCTGGCCTGCCTCAGGACATCCTGTAAGCCCAGGTACCTGCCCAAGAACCGCTGCACCACCAAGTTAAGGACATGAGACCAAACAGGGCACATGGGTCATTTGTCCCTGTCGGAGGGCGGAGAGGAGGTTGGTGCCACTGTCGCAAACCACCATTCCTGCCTTAAGTTGGTGTGGCGTCAACCACCTCTGAACCTGCCCCTGCAGAGCTGATAGAACCTCTGCCCCAGTGTGGCTCCTGTCCCCCAAGCACACCAACTCAAGCACCGCATGGCATCTTTTGGCCTACATACTTGAGTAGCCCCTTGAATGCCTACGGAGCACCGCTGGTTCCGAGAACAATGCACAGGAAGAGGCAGGAAATGCACAGGAAAATGTAGCTGCCTGCGGTAGTGATAGGATCAGGAAAACACCACCAACCTTCTACAGGTAGCTTTAGCTGAACACTGTGCAGAGGTCGCACTACACTAACGTGTAAATAAGGTAGCTGCCTGCGGTAATGATAGGATCAGGAAAACACCACCAACCTTCTACAGGAAACTTTAGCTGAACACTGTGAAGAGGACACACTACACTAACGTTAAAATAATGTAGCTGCCTGCGGTAGTGATAGGATCAGGAAAACACCACCAACCTTCTACAGGTAGCTTTAGCTGAACACTGTGAAGAGGACGCACTACACTAACGTTAAAATAATGTAGCTGCCTGCGGTAGTGATTGGATCAGGAAAACACCACCAACCTTCTACAGGTAGCTTTAGCTGAACACTGTGCAGAGGTCACACTACACTAACTTGTAGCTTTAGCTGAACACTGTTCAGAGGACGCACTACACTAACTTGTAGCTTTAGCTGAACACTGTGCAGAGGTCACACTACACTAAATTGTAGCTTTAGCTGAACACTGTGCACTGCACTAACTTTTAGCTTTAGCTGAACACTGTTCAGAGGATGCACTACACTAACTTGTAGCTTTAGGTGAACACTGTGCAGAGGTCGCACTACACTAACTTGTAGCTTTAGGTGAACACTGTGCAGAGGTCGCACTACACTAACTTGTAGCTTCAGCTGAACACTGTGAGGAGGATGCACTACACTAACTTGTAGCTTTAGCTGAACACTGTGCACTACATTAACTTGTAGCTTTAGCTGAACACTGTTCAGAGGACACACTACCCTAACTTGTAGCTTTAGCTGAACACTGTGCAGAGGTTGCACTACACTAACTTGTAGCTTTAGCTGAACACTGTGAGGAGGACGCACTACACTAACTTGTAGCTTTAGCTGAACACTGTGAGGAGGACGCACTACACCTACTTGTAGCTTTAGCTGAACACTGTTCAGAGGACCCACTACACTAACTTGTAGCTTTAGCTGAACACTGTGCAGAGGTCAGACTACACTAACTTGTAGCTTTAGTTGAACACTGTTCAGAGGACGCACTACACTAACTTGTAGCTTTAGCTGAACACTGTGCACTACACTAACTTTTAGCTTTAGCTGAACACTGTATAGAGGACGCACTACACTAACATTAAAATAATGTAGCTGCCTGCGGTATTGATTGGATCAGGAAAACACCACCAACCGGGTAGCTTTAGCTGAACGCTGTGCAGAGGTCGCACTACAAAAACTTGTAACTTTAGCTGAACACTGTGAGGAGGACGCACTACACCTACTTGTAGCTTTAGCTGAACACTGTTCAGAGGACCCACTACACTAACTTGTAGCTTTAGCTGAACACTGTGCAGAGGTCGGACCACACTAACTTGTAGCTTTAGCTGAACATTGTGCACTACACTAACTTTTAGCTTTAGCTGAACACTGTATAGAGGACGCACTACACTAACATTAAAATAATGTAGCTGCCTGCGGTAGTGATAGGATCAGGAAAACACCACCAACCTTCTACAGGTAGCTTTAGCTGAACACTGTGCAGAGGTCGCACTGCACTAACTTGTAGCTTTAGCTGAACACTGTGAGGAGGACGCACTACACTAACTTGTAGCTTTAGCTGAACACTGTGCAGAGGACCCACTACACTAACTTGTAGCTTTAGCTGAGCACTGTGCAGAGGACGCACTACACTAACTTGTAGCTTTAGCTGAACACTGTGAGGAGGACGCACTACACTAACTTGTAGCTTTAGCTGAACACTGTGAGGAGGACGCATTACACTAACTTGTAGCTTTAGCTGAACACTGTGCAGAGTTCGCACTACACTAACTTGTAGCTTTAGCTGAACACTGTGCAGAGGTCGGACTACACTAACTTGTAGCTTTAGCTGAACACTGTTCAGAGGACGCACTACACTAACTTGTAGCTTTAGCTGAACACTGTGCACTACACTACCTTTTAGCTTTAGCTGAACACTGTATACAGGACGCACTACACTAACATTAAAATAATGTAGCTGCCTGCGTTAGTGATTGGATCAGGAAAACACCACCAATCCGTAACGGGTAGCTTTAGCTGAACGCTGTGCAGAGGTCGCATTACACTAACTTGTAGCTTTAGCTGAACACTGTGCAGAGGTCGGACTACACTAACTTGTAGCTTTAGCTTAACACTGTTCAGAGGACGCACTACACTAACTTGTAGCTTTAGATGAACACTGTGCACTACACTAACTTTTAGCTTTAGCTGAACACTGTATAGAGGACGCACTACACTAACATTAAAATAATGTAGCTTCCTGCGGTAGTGATAGGATCAGGAAAACACCACCAACCTTCTACAGGTAGCTTTAGCTGAACACTGTGAGGAGGACGCACTACACTAACTTGTAGCTTTAGCTGAACACTGTGAGGAGGACGCACTACACTAATTTGTAGCTTTAGCTGAACACTGTGCAGAGTTCGCACTACACTAACTTGTAGCTTTAACTGAACACTGTTCAGAGGACACACTACACTAACTTGTAGATTTAGCTGAACACTGTGCAGAGGTCGGACTACACTACCTTGTAGTTTTAGCTGAACACTGTTCAGAGTACACACTACACTAACTTGTAGCTTTAGCTGAACACTGTGCACTACACTAACTTTTAGCTTTAGCTGAACACTGTATAGAGGACGCACTACAATAAAATAATGTAGCTGCCTGCGGTAGTGATAGGATCAGGAAAACACCACCAAAGTTCTACAGGTAGCTTTAGCTGAACACTGTGCAGAGGTTGCACTACACTAACTTGTAGCTTTAGCTGAACACTGTGAGGAGGTCGCACTACACTAACGTGTAAATAATGTAGCTGCCTGCGGTAGTGATAGGATCAGGAAAACACCACCAACCTTCTACAGGTAGCTTTAGCTGAACACTGTGCAGAGGTCGCACTACACTAACGTGTAAATAATGTAGCTGCTTGCGGTAATGATAGGATCAGGAAAACACCACCAACCTTTTACAGGTAGCTTTAGCTGAACACTGTGAAGAGGATGCACTACACTAATGTTAAAATAATGTAGCTGCCTGCAGTAGTGATAGGATCAGGAAAACACCACCAACCTTCTACAGGTAGCTTTAGCTGAACACTGTGAAGAGGACGCACTACACTAACGTTAAAATAAGGTAGCTGACTGCAGTAGTGAATGGATCAGGAAAACACCACCAACCTTCTACGGGTAGCTTTAGCTGAACACTGTGCAGAGGTCGCACTACACTAACTTGTAGCTTTAGCTGAACACTGTTCAAAGGATGCACTACACTAACTTGTAGCTTTAGCTGAACACTGTGCAGGGGTCACACTACACTAACTAGTAGCTTTAGCTGAACACTGTGAGGAGGACGCACTATATTAACTTGTAGCTTTAGGTGAACACTGTGCACTACACTAACTTTTAGCTTTAGCTGAACACTGTTCAGAGGACGCACTACACTAACTTGTAGCTTTAGGTGAACACTGTGCAGAGGTCGCACTACACTAACTTGTAGCTTTAGGTGAACACTGTGCAGAGGTCGGACTACACTAACTTGTAGCTTTAGCTGAACACTGTGAGGAGGATGCACTACACTAATTTTTAGCTTTAGCTGAACACTGTGAGGACGCACTACACTAACTTGTAGCTTTAGCTGAACACTGTGCAGAGATCGCACTACATTAACTTGTAGCTTTAACTGAACACTGTTCAGAGGACGCACTACACCAACTTGTAGCTTTAGCTGAACACTGTGAGGAGGACGCACTACATTAACTTGTAGCTTTAGCTGAACACTGTGAGGAGGACGCACTACACCTACTTGTAGCTTTAGCTGAACACTGTTCAGAGGACCCACTACACTAACTTGTAGCTTTAGCTGAACACTGTGCACTACACTACCTTTTAGCTTTAGCTGAACACTGTATAGAGGACGCACTACACTAACATTAAAATAATGTAGCTGCCTGTGGTAGTGATTGGATCAGGAAAAAACCACCAATCCGTAACTGGTAGCTTTAGCTGAACGCTGTGCAGAGGTCGCACTACACTAACTTGTAGCTTTAACTGAACACTGTGAGGAGGACGCACTACACCTACTTGTAGCTTTAGCTGAACACTGTTCAGAGGACCCACTACACTAACTTGTAGCTTTAGCTGAACACTGTTCAGAGGACGCACTACACTAACTTGTAGCTTTAGCTGAACACTGTGAGGAGGACGCACTACACTAACTTGTAGCTTTAGCTGAACACTGTGAGGAGGACGCATTACACTAACTTGTAGCTTTAGCTGAACACTGTGCAGAGTTCGCACTACACTAACTTGTAGCTTTAACTGAACACTGTTCAGAGGACGCACTACACTAACTTGTAGCTTTAGCTGAACACTGTGAGGAGAACGCACTACACTAACTTGTAGCTTTAGCTGAACACTGTGAGGAGGACACACTACACCTACTTGTAGCTTTAGCTGAACACTGTTCAGAGGACCCACTACACTAAATTGCAGGTTTAGCTGAACACTGTGCAGGGGTCGGACTACACTACCTTGTAGTTTTAGCTGAACACTGTTCAGAGTACGCACTACACTAACTTGTAGCTTTAGCTGAACACTGTGCACTACACTAACTTTTAGCTTTAGCTGAACACTGTATAGGGGATGCACTACACTAACATTAAAATAATGTAGCTGCCTGCGGTAGTGATAGGATCAGGAAAACACCACCAACGTTCTACAGGTAGCTTTAGCTGAACACTGTGCAGAGGTCGCACTACACTAACTTGTAGCTTTAACTGAACACTGTTCAGAGGACGCACTACACTAACTTGTAGCTTTAGCTGAACACTGTGAGGAGGACGCACTACACTAACTTGTAGCTTTAGCTGAACACTGTGAGGAGGACGCATTACACTAACTTGTAGCTTTAGCTGAACACTGTGCAGAGTTCGCACTACACTAACTTGTAGCTTTAACTGAACACTGTTCAGAGGACGCACTACACTAACTTGTAGCTTTAGCTGAACACTGTGAGGAGAACGCACTACACTAACTTGTAGCTTTAGCTGAACACTGTGAGGAGGACACACTACACCTACTTGTAGCTTTAGCTGAACACTGTTCAGAGGACCCACTACACTAAATTGCAGGTTTAGCTGAACACTGTGCAGGGGTCGGACTACACTACCTTGTAGTTTTAGCTGAACACTGTTCAGAGTACGCACTACACTAACTTGTAGCTTTAGCTGAACACTGTGCACTACACTAACTTTTAGCTTTAGCTGAACACTGTATAGGGGATGCACTACACTAACATTAAAATAATGTAGCTGCCTGCGGTAGTGATAGGATCAGGAAAACACCACCAACGTTCTACAGGTAGCTTTAGCTGAACACTGTGCAGAGGTCGCACTACACTAACTTGTAGCTTTAACTGAACACTGTTCAGAGGATGCACTACACTAACTTGTAGCTTTAGCTGAACACTGTGAGGAGGATGCACTACACTAACTTGTAGCTTTAGCTGAACACTGTGAGGAGGACACACTACACCTACTTGTAGCTTTAGCTGAACACTGTTCAGAGGACCCACTACACTAAATTGCAGGTTTAGCTGAACACTGTGCAGGGGTTGGACTACACTACCTTGTAGTTTTAGCTGAACACTGTTCAGAGTACGCACTACACTAACTTGTAGCTTTAGCTGAACACTGTGCACTGCACTAACTTTTAGCTTTAGCTGAACACTGAATAGAGGACGCACTACACTAACATTAAAATAATGTAGCTGCCTGCGATAGTGATAGGATCAGGAAAACACCACCAACGTTCTACAGGTAGCTATAGCTGAACACTGTGCAGAGGTCGCACTACACTAACTTGTAGCTTTAGCTGAACAGTGTGAGGAGGACGCACTACACTAACTTGTAGCATTAGCTGAACACTGTGCGGAGGACGCACCACACTAACTTGTAGCTTTAGCTGAGCACTGTGCAGAGGTTGAACTACACTAACTTGTAGCTTTAGCTGAACATTGTGAGGAGGTTGCACTACACTAACGTGTAAATAATGTAGCTGCCTGCGGTAGTGATAGGATCAGGAAAAAAACACCAACCTTCTACAGGTAGCTTTAGCTGAACACTGTGAAGAGGACGCACTACACTAATGTTAAAATAATGTAGCTGCCTGCGGTAGTGATAGGATCAAGAAAACACCACCAACCTTCTACAGGTAGCTTTAGCTGAACACTGTGAAGAGGACGCACTACACTAACGTTAAAATAATGTAGCTGCCTGCGGTAGTGATTGGATCAGGAAAACACCACCAACCTTCTACGGGTAGCTTTAGCTGAACAGTGTGCAGAGGTCGCACTACACTAACTTGTAGCTTTAGCTGAACACTGTTCAGAGGATGCACTACACTAACTTGTAGCTTTAGCTGAACACTGTGCAGAGGTCACACTACACTAACTAGTAGCTTTAGCTGAACACTGTGAGGAGGACGCACTATATTAACTTGTAGCTTTAGGTGAACACTGTGCACTACACTAACTTTTAGCTTTAGCTGAACACTGTTCAGAGGACGCACTACACTAACTTGTAGCTTTAGGTGAACACTGTGCAGAGGTCACACTACACTAACTGGTAGCTTTAGCTGAACACTGTGCAGAGGTCGCACTACACTAACTTGTAGCTTTAGCTGGACACTGTGCAGAGTTCGCACTACACTAACTTGTAGCTTTAACTGAACACTGTTCAGAGGATGCACTACACTAACTTGTAGCTTTAGCTGAACACTGTGAGGAGGACGCACTACACTAACTTGTAGCTTTAGCTGAACACTGTGAGGAGGACGCACTACACCTACTTGTAGCTTTAGCGGAACACTGTTCAGAGGACCCACTACACTAACTTGTAGCTTTAGCTGAACACTGTGCAGAGGTCGGACTACACTAACTTGTAGCTTTAGCTTAACACTGTTCAGAGGACGCACTACACTAACTTTTAGCTTTAGCTGAACACTGTGCACTACACTAACTTTTAGCTTTAGCTGAACACTCTATAGAGGATGCACTACACTAACATTAAAATAATGTAGCTGCCTGCGGTAGTGATTGGATCAGGAAAACACCACAAACCCGCAACGGGTAGCTTTAGCTGAACGCTGTGCAGAGATCGCACTACACTAATTTGTAGCTTTAGCTGAACACTGTGAGGAGGATGCACTACACCTACTTGTAGCTTTAGCTGAACACTGTTCAGAGGACCCACTACACTAACTTGTAGCTTTAGCTGAACACTGTTCAGAGGACGCACTACACTAACTTGTAGCTTTAGCTGAACACTGTGCACTACACTAACTTTTAGCTTTAGCTGAACACTGTATAGAGGACGCACTACGCTAACATTAAAATAATGTAGCTGCCTGCGGTAGTGATAGGATCAGGAAAACACCAACAACCTTCTACAGGTAGCTTTAGCTGAACACTGTGCAGAGGTCGCACTACACTAACTTGTAGCTTTAGCTGAACACTGTTCAGAGGACGCACTACACTAACTTGTAGCTTTAGCTGAACACTGTGAGGAGAACGCACTACACTAACTTGTAGCTTTAGCTGAACACTGTGAGGAGGACACACTACACCTACTTGTAGCTTTAGCTGAACACTGTTCAGAGGACCCACTACACTAAATTGCAGGTTTAGCTGAACACTGTGCAGGGGTCGGACTACACTACCTTGTAGTTTTAGCTGAACACTGTTCAGAGTACGCACTACACTAACTTGTAGCTTTAGCTGAACACTGTGCACTACACTAACTTTTAGCTTTAGCTGAACACTGTATAGGGGATGCACTACACTAACATTAAAATAATGTAGCTGCCTGCGGTAGTGATAGGATCAGGAAAACACCACCAACGTTCTACAGGTAGCTTTAGCTGAACACTGTGCAGAGGTCGCACTACACTAACTTGTAGCTTTAACTGAACACTGTTCAGAGGACGCACTACACTAACTTGTAGCTTTAGCTGAACACTGTGAGGAGGACGCACTACACTAACTTGTAGCTTTAGCTGAACACTGTGAGGAGGACACACTACACCTACTTGTAGCTTTAGCTGAACACTGTTCAGAGGACCCACTACACTAAATTGCAGGTTTAGCTGAACACTGTGCAGGGGTTGGACTACACTACCTTGTAGTTTTAGCTGAACACTGTTCAGAGTACGCACTACACTAACTTGTAGCTTTAGCTGAACACTGTGCACTGCACTAACTTTTAGCTTTAGCTGAACACTGAATAGAGGACGCACTACACTAACATTAAAATAATGTAGCTGCCTGCGATAGTGATAGGATCAGGAAAACACCACCAACGTTCTACAGGTAGCTTTAGCTGAACACTGTGCAGAGGTCGCACTACACTAACTTGTAGCTTTAGCTGAACAGTGTGAGGAGGACGCACTACACTAACTTGTAGCATTAGCTGAACACTGTGCGGAGGACGCACCACACTAACTTGTAGCTTTAGCTGAGCACTGTGCAGAGGTTGAACTACACTAACTTGTAGCTTTAGCTGAACATTGTGAGGAGGTTGCACTACACTAACGTGTAAATAATGTAGCTGCCTGCGGTAGTGATAGGATCAGGAAAAAAACACCAACCTTCTACAGGTAGCTTTAGCTGAACACTGTGAAGAGGACGCACTACACTAATGTTAAAATAATGTAGCTGCCTGCGGTAGTGATAGGATCAAGAAAACACCACCAACCTTCTACAGGTAGCTTTAGCTGAACACTGTGAAGAGGACGCACTACACTAACGTTAAAATAATGTAGCTGCCTGCGGTAGTGATTGGATCAGGAAAACACCACCAACCTTCTACGGGTAGCTTTAGCTGAACAGTGTGCAGAGGTCGCACTACACTAACTTGTAGCTTTAGCTGAACACTGTTCAGAGGATGCACTACACTAACTTGTAGCTTTAGCTGAACACTGTGCAGAGGTCACACTACACTAACTAGTAGCTTTAGCTGAACACTGTGAGGAGGACGCACTATATTAACTTGTAGCTTTAGGTGAACACTGTGCACTACACTAACTTTTAGCTTTAGCTGAACACTGTTCAGAGGACGCACTACACTAACTTGTAGCTTTAGGTGAACACTGTGCAGAGGTCACACTACACTAACTGGTAGCTTTAGCTGAACACTGTGCAGAGGTCGCACTACACTAACTTGTAGCTTTAGCTGGACACTGTGCAGAGTTCGCACTACACTAACTTGTAGCTTTAACTGAACACTGTTCAGAGGATGCACTACACTAACTTGTAGCTTTAGCTGAACACTGTGAGGAGGACGCACTACACTAACTTGTAGCTTTAGCTGAACACTGTGAGGAGGACGCACTACACCTACTTGTAGCTTTAGCGGAACACTGTTCAGAGGACCCACTACACTAACTTGTAGCTTTAGCTGAACACTGTGCAGAGGTCGGACTACACTAACTTGTAGCTTTAGCTTAACACTGTTCAGAGGACGCACTACACTAACTTGTAGCTTTAGCTGAACACTGTGCACTACACTAACTTTTAGCTTTAGCTGAACACTCTATAGAGGATGCACTACACTAACATTAAAATAATGTAGCTGCCTGCGGTAGTGATTGGATCAGGAAAACACCACAAACCCGCAACGGGTAGCTTTAGCTGAACGCTGTGCAGAGATCGCACTACACTAATTTGTAGCTTTAGCTGAACACTGTGAGGAGGACGCACTACACCTACTTGTAGCTTTAGCTGAACACTGTTCAGAGGACCCACTACACTAACTTGTAGCTTTAGCTGAACACTGTTCAGAGGACGCACTACACTAACTTGTAGCTTTAGCTGAACACTGTGCACTACACTAACTTTTAGCTTTAGCTGAACACTGTATAGAGGACGCACTACACTAACATTAAAATAATGTAGCTGCCTGCGGTAGTGATAGGATCAGGAAAACACCAACAACCTTCTACAGGTAGCTTTAGCTGAACACTGTGCAGAGGTCGCACTACACTAACTTGTAGCTTTAGCTGGACACTGTGCAGAGTTCGCACTACACTAACTTGTAGCTTTAACTGAACACTGTTCAGAGGATGCACTACACTAACTTGTAGCTTTAGCTGAACACTGTGAGGAGGACGCACTACACTAACTTGTAGCTTTAGCTGAACACTGTGAGGAGGACGCACTACACCTACTTGTAGCTTTAGCGGAACACTGTTCAGAGGACCCACTACACTAACTTGTAGCTTTAGCTGAACACTGTGCAGAGGTCGGACTACACTAACTTGTAGCTTTAGCTTAACACTGTTCAGAGGACGCACTACACTAACTTGTAGCTTTAGCTGAACACTGTGCACTACACTAACTTTTAGCTTTAGCTGAACACTCTATAGAGGATGCACTACACTAACATTAAAATAATGTAGCTGCCTGCGGTAGTGATTGGATCAGGAAAACACCACAAACCCGCAACGGGTAGCTTTAGCTGAACGCTGTGCAGAGATCGCACTACACTAATTTGTAGCTTTAGCTGAACACTGTGAGGAGGACGCACTACACCTACTTGTAGCTTTAGCTGAACACTGTTCAGAGGACCCACTACACTAACTTGTAGCTTTAGCTGAACACTGTTCAGAGGACGCACTACACTAACTTGTAGCTTTAGCTGAACACTGTGCACTACACTAACTTTTAGCTTTAGCTGAACACTGTATAGAGGACGCACTACACTAACATTAAAATAATGTAGCTGCCTGCGGTAGTGATAGGATCAGGAAAACACCAACAACCTTCTACAGGTAGCTTTAGCTGAACACTGTGCAGAGGTCGCACTACACTAACTTGTAGCTTTAGCTGAACACTGTGCACTACACTAACTTTTGGCTTTAGCTGAACACTGTTCAGAGAACGCACTACACTAACTTGTAGCTTTAGGTGAACACTGGGACAAGGACGCACTACACTAACTTGTAGCTTTAGCTGAACACTGTGCACTACATTAACTTGTAGCTTTAGCTGAACACTGTTTAGAGGACGCACTACACTAATTTGTAGCTTTAGCAGAACACTGTGCAGAGGTCGCACTACACTAACTTGTAGCTTTAGCTGAACACTGTGAGGAGGACGCACTACACTAACTTGTAGCTTTAGCTGAACACTGTGAGGGGGACGCACTACACTAACTTGTAGCTTTAGCTGAACACTGTGCAGAGGTCGCACTACACTAACTTGTAGCTTTAGGTGAACACTGTGACGAGGACGCACTACACTAACTTGTAGCTTTAGCTGAACACTGTGCACTACATTAACTTGTAGTTTTAGCTGAACACTGTTCAGAGGACGCACTACACTAATTTGTAGCTTTAGCTGAACACTGTGCAGAGGTCGCAATACACTAACTTGTAGCTTTAGCTGAACACTGTGAGGAGGACGTACTACACTAACTTGTAGCTTTAGCTGAACACTGTGAGGAGGACGCACTACACCTACTTGTAGCTTTAGCGGAACACTGTTCAGAGGACCCACTACACTAACTTGTAGCTTTAGCTGAACACTGTGCAGAGGTCGGACTACACTAACTTGTAGCTTTAGCTTAACACTGTTCAGAGGACGCACTACACTAACTTGTAGCTTTAGGTGAACACTGTGCACTACACTAACTTTTAGCTTTAGCTGAACACTGTTCAGAGGACGCACTACACTAACTTGTAGCTTTAGGTGAACACTGTGCAGAGGTCACACTACACTAACTGGTAGCTTTAGCTGAACACTGTGCAGAGGTCGCACTACACTAACTTGTAGCTTTAGCTGGACACTGTGCAGAGTTCGCACTACACTAACTTGTAGCTTTAACTGAACACTGTTCAGAGGACGCACTACACTAACTTGTAGCTTTAGCTGAACACTGTGAGGAGGACGCACTACACTAACTTGTAGCTTTAGCTGAACACTGTGAGGAGGACGCACTACACCTACTTGTAGCTTTAGCGGAACACTGTTCAGAGGACCCACTACACTAACTTGTAGCTTTAGCTGAACACTGTGCAGAGGTCGGACTACACTAACTTGTAGCTTTAGCTTAACACTGTTCAGAGGACGCACTACACTAACTTGTAGCTTTAGCTGAACACTGTGCACTACACTAACTTTTAGCTTTAGCTGAACACTCTATAGAGGATGCACTACACTAACATTAAAATAATGTAGCTGCCTGCGGTAGTGATTGGATCAGGAAAACACCACAAACCCGTAACGGGTAGCTTTAGCTGAACGCTGTGCAGAGATCGCACTACACTAATTTGTAGCTTTAGCTGAACACTGTGAGGAGGACGCACTACACCTACTTGTAGCTTTAGCTGAACACTGTTCAGAGGACCCACTACACTAACTTGTACCTTTAGCTGAACACTGTTCAGAGGACGCACTACACTAACTTGTAGCTTTAGCTGAACACTGTGCACTACACTAACTTTTAGCTTTCGCTGAACACTGTATAGAGGACGCACTACACTAACATTAAAATAATGTAGCTGCCTGCGGTAGTGATAGGATCAGGAAAACACCAACAACCTTCTACAGGTAGCTTTAGCTGAACACTGTGCAGAGGTCGCACTACACTAACTTGTAGCTTTAGCTGAACACTGTGCACTACACTAACTTTTGGCTTTAGCTGAACACTGTTCAGAGAACGCACTACACTAACTTGTAGCTTTAGGTGAACACTGTGACAAGGACGCACTACACTAACTTGTAGCTTTAGCTGAACACTGTGCACTACATTAACTTGTAGCTTTAGCTGAACACTGTTTAGAGGACGCACTACACTAATTTGTAGCTTTAGCAGAACACTGTGCAGAGGTCGCACTACACTAACTTGTAGCTTTAGCTGAACACTGTGAGGAGGACGCACTACACTAACTTGTAGCTTTAGCTGAACACTGTGAGGGGGATGCACTACACTAACTTGTAGCTTTAGCTGAACACTGTGCAGAGGTCGCACTACACTAACTTGTAGCTTTAGGTGAACACTGTGACGAGGACGCACTACACTAACTTGTAGCTTTAGCTGAACACTGTGCACTACATTAACTTGTAGTTTTAGCTGAACACTGTTCAGAGGACGCACTACACTAATTTGTAGCTTTAGCTGAACACTGTGCAGAGGTCGCAATACACTAACTTGTAGCTTTAGCTGAACACTGTGAGGAGGACGTACTACACTAACTTGTAGCTTTAGCTGAACACTGTGAGGAGGACGCACTACACCTACTTGTAGCTTTAGCGGAACACTGTTCAGAGGACCCACTACACTAACTTGTAGCTTTAGCTGAACACTGTGCAGAGGTCGGACTACACTAACTTGTAGCTTTAGCTTAACACTGTTCAGAGGACGCACTACACTAACTTGTAGCTTTAGCTGAACACTGTGCACTACACTAACTTTTAGCTTTAGCTGAACACTCTATAGAGGATGCACTACACTAACATTAAAATAATGTAGCTGCCTGCGGTAGTGATTGGATCAGGAAAACACCACAAACCCGTAACGGGTAGCTTTAGCTGAACGCTGTGCAGAGATCGCACTACACTAATTTGTAGCTTTAGCTGAACACTGTGAGGAGGACGCACTACACCTACTTGTAGCTTTAGCTGAACACTGTTCAGAGGACCCACTACACTAACTTGTACCTTTAGCTGAACACTGTTCAGAGGACGCACTACACTAACTTGTAGCTTTAGCTGAACACTGTGCACTACACTAACTTTTAGCTTTAGCTGAACACTGTATAGAGGACGCACTACACTAACATTAAAATAATGTAGCTGCCTGCGGTAGTGATAGGATCAGGAAAACACCAACAACCTTCTACAGGTAGCTTTAGCTGAACACTGTGCAGAGGTCGCACTACACTAACTTGTAGCTTTAGCTGAACACTGTGCACTACACTAACTTTTGGCTTTAGCTGAACACTGTTCAGAGAACGCACTACACTAACTTGTAGCTTTAGGTGAACACTGTGACAAGGACGCACTACACTAACTTGTAGCTTTAGCTGAACACTGTGCACTACATTAACTTGTAGCTTTAGTTGAACACTGTTCAGAGGACGCACTACACTAATTTGTAGCTTTAGCAGAACACTGTGCAGAGGTCGCACTACACTAACTTGTAGCTTTAGCTGAACACTGTGAGGAGGACGCACTACACTAACTTGTAGCTTTAGCTGAACACTGTGAGGGGGACGCACTACACTAACTTGTAGCTTTAGCTGAACACTGTGCAGAGGTCGCACTACACTAACTTGTAGCTTTAGGTGAACACTGTGACGAGGACGCACTACACTAACTTGTAGCTTTAGCTGAACACTGTGCACTACATTAACTTGTAGTTTTAGCTGAACACTGTTCAGAGGACGCACTACACTAATTTGTAGCTTTAGCTGAACACTGTGCAGATGTCGCACTACACTAACTTGTAGCTTTAGCTGAACACTGTGAGGAGGATGCACTACACTAACTTGTAGCTTTAGCTGAACACTGTGAGGGGGACGCACTACACTAACTTGTAGCTTTAGCTGAACACTGTGCAGATGTCGCATAACACTAACTTGTAGCTTTAGCTGAACACTGTGAGGAGGACGCACTACACTTACTTGTAGCTTTAGCTGAACACTGTGAGGAGGAGGCCCTACACTAACTTGTAGCTTTAGCTGAACACTGTGCATTACACTAACTTGTAGCTTTAGCTGAACACTGTGCAGAGGTCGCACTACACTAACTTGTAGCTTTAGCTTTAGCTGAACACTGTGAGGAGGACGCACTACACTAACTTGTAGCTTTAGCTGAACACTGTGAGGAGGACGCACTACACCTACTTGTAGCTTTAGCTGAACACTGTTCAGAGCATGCACTACACTAACTTGTAGCTTTAGCTGAACACTGTTCAGAGGGCGCACTACACTAACTTGTAGCTTTAGCTGAACACTGTGCAGAGGTCACACTACACTAACTTGTAGCTTTAGCTGAATACTGTGCAGAGGTCCCACTAAACTAACTTTTAGCTTTAGCTGAACACTGTGAGGAGAACGCACTACACTAACTGTAAATAGTCTAGCTGCCTGACTGTGGTACTAACAGGATCAGAAGAACACCAGCAATTTTTTTCAGGTAGCTGTAAATACTGTAACAACACAAGCCTGCCTGTCAGTAGGAAGATAATAACAGGAACGGATCTAGCTAAATTGAATACAGTGTATATATATATATATATATATACACAATACACTGTAAGTGCAGCTAACTCACTGACTGTCCTGCCTAATCTATCTAACTTTAATCAAATGACACTGTCTCTCTGTCTCTCAACACAGAAACACACACTACACAGGGCTGCCGTGCAGGCGGCCTTATATAGTGTGGGGCGTGTACTAAACCCCCTGAGCCATAATTGGCCAAAGCCACCCTAGCTTTGGCCAATTACAGCTCTCTCTACAGATGGCGCTGTGATTGGCCAAGCATGCGAGTCATAGTGCATGCTTGGCCAATCATCAGCCAGCAATGCACTGTGATGCCGCAGTGAATTATGGGCCGGGACGCGCCACACGAATTTGGCGCGAACGGCCCATATCGTTCGGAATTTGGCGAACAATCGAACAGATGATGTTTGAGTCGAACATGGGTTCGACTCAAACACAAAGCTCATCCCTAATCCCTACTAAATAAAAAAGCTTAACCTGTATGGAGTTAATAAATAACAACAAGTTTACATTTTTACATTACACCTTTTTGCAAAATGGGGAAAATCAAAAGTATGCAAAAATGTAAATATCCAAATTTTTCAAAAAACCTGAAGATTTTCTTTTTTTATAGCTTTCAGAATTTGTGAAAGACCCACAAAACCACATATTTTCAGAAAGCAACATTTCACATTTCAACATTTCAAAGAACATTTCACCTCACTTTCTGTCCCAATGACAAATGTTTTTTGAAAATTTGGGGTTTTTATAGTGAAACAAGGATTGGTGATAAAGCATCAGTGAAGAGGAGACAGATTTTTCCCATATTAACTCTTACAGGAGAGAATTTCCCTTTCTAGGGGTAGATTTCATCTCACTTCCTGTTGTCTCCTTCCGTTTGCAAGTAGGATTCGTTTGTAAGTTGGATGTTTGAAAGTAGGGGCCTGCCCTATATACTCTGCAGAAATTGGGGCCTTAGGTGTTGTTGTTGCCACAACACTGTAATAGGGCGTACACACGGTCGGACTTTGTTCGGACATTCCGACAACAAAATCCTAGGATTTTTTCCGACGGATGTTGGCTCAAACTTCTTTTGCCTACACACGGTCGCACAAAGTTGTCGGAATTTCCGATCGCCAACCACGCGGTCACGTACACCACGTACGACGAGACTAGAAAAGGCCAGTTCAGAACCAAGCGCGGCACCCTTTGGGCTCCTTTTGCTAATCTCGTGTTAGTAAAAGTTTGGTGAGAGACGATTCGCGCTTTTTCAGACTCGTGGCTTTCAGATCGTTTTCTGCCATTCAGTTTGTGCTTGTGGGTTTGTATCTGCTCTTCAGTGCGTGCAAGCAAGTTCCGTGTGACTTTAGGTAGTCATTGTATTCTTGTTCGTTCGTTACTGATTTTCAGGTCGCTCTTCACAGGCCTTGCTGTTCTTCAGTGCGTTCTGTTACTTCGTTCTGAGCAGCCGACCGTTTTCTAGGCATGTTTCGTATGCGTACTCCTCGTAGAGTTCGTGCTGTGCGGGGGCTTGGTGTTGGGGTCCTGACCTTGACACAAGTCCAGTCCATGAACAGGGTGGGGAGGAGTTCATGGACCAAGAATTGGTTGCTTCAGCGTGACCAGTTCTCTCATATGCCTTTGCTCCGTGAGATCCGTGAGAATAATCCTGATGATTTCAGGAACTTTCTCAGGATGACGGACCCCGTATTTCACCGTTTGTTGGCTTCGCTGACCCCCTATATCAGCAGGCAGGATACCTGCATGAGGCAAGCCATCACTCCGGAGCAGAGGTTGGTCGCTACCTTGCGGTATTTGGACACAGGGAGAAGCCTGCAGGACTTGAAGTTCTCGACAGGCATCTCCCCCCAGGCTCTTCTTTGTGGACATTTACTGCTTGTGTTTGTTTGAGCTGACCGAAATGTGTGGAGTCCAGAAAATGTTGTGATTGTGTAACCTTACAAAGCATTGTTGGCTGTTATTTACTAAATGCAAAGACACTTTTCACTACAAGTGCACTTGCAACTGCACTGAAACTGCACTTGTAGTGCAAAGTGGATTAGCCCTTAGGAAATGACCCCCATTTTCTCATAAAACAACAATTACATCACCCCAAAAGTGTTGTAGCGTTGAGACAATAATCCACACATTCTTAATGAACAATCTTTTTAATACCTGCACAATCACATGTGCATTTACCAAAGGCTTTTCTGACAAAACAACATGTTTGTTGTATACCAATTTTTGTGGTGTCATTATCCAAAATCAAAATGTCCATTTTATAGAAAACAGGCCTGTGTAAAACCAACAAGAAAGACACAAATCTTGATCTTACAAAGTTCACATTTGGTAGAACTGGAGGGCAATATCAGACATGAGTATTTAGGAACTGGGTTTGATATTGCGTTCAGATGGGGGGAAATCACCCCAGGAAAAGCCAAATTTGGAAGATGCACACAAATTTCACAATGTCAACATGTGCTATCTGCCATCATGGGGGATCAAGGGACGTGTTTTGGGGGAGAAAGCCCTTCCTCACCGCTACTTTATTATTGAGGAAGGGGTTGCACCCCCAAAACGCGTCCATTGATCTCCCGTGATGGCAGATAGCACATGTTGACACACTGTGTGCATCCTCCAAATTTGGCTTTGGGAAAAATCACAAAAACATTTCGCACATTGTAGCACACAAAAGAAGAAAGTGATTTGGAGGGGCTTTAAACTCGCCCCAAAACATCAATGATGTTTTTATATTTTGGAATAACATCATTGATGTTTTGCTTGATGATTTCCAATTGTAAATTACACCCCATGATCTCCCCCATCAGGATCTGGGCACTTTCGGATGTGAAAGGATCTTCATCCACAACCTCACGATCACCTAAAAAGAGAGGAAACCCAAAATAAATTAGGTTTCAAAAAAATGCCGGCATCCATCTCTTATCTGAGCCTGTGGTCGCAGACACTCACCTGTTGTGGTGACTAGTTCCACCACGTCTTCTTCCTCCTGCTCAGCTTGTGTTGGTGGGATTTCCCCTTCTTCCAGAGGGGGGGGCTCTGGTCTCCTCGGATGAGGGGTGTCCTCCGAGTCTTTTCTCCCCTATGTAAAACCAAAATGGTATAATTAGCACACAGATATTTGATGGCAGAACTATAAATAGGAAACATTGTTTGGAAGTGGGGTACAATTGTCAATTTTAGCAGAGTTCCAAGATGTAATTTTATTAGTGTCCTTTGTCAAGCTGCAATACTTTACCTGTTTAGTACAAGCTTCACAGATGTAGCCCCCCCTATAGTATACACTGGAGCACCTGTGTGCCCCCCCCTGATCAAAATGGAGTTCTTGTGTCCCACACTAGTGCTCCAGTGTCCAGATGTGAAAACAGCTGCTCAGTGTCCTCTCCTTACACAGAATCTAGTTTGCATTTCATTCTAGTAACCAAGCCATCTACACAACCCAATTCTTTGAAGCCAAGTATAGGGCCTCAAAATGGTGGCCAAATGTATATGGCCTAAACAATGGTATTTTATAGTCCGAAATAAAAATGTGTGATCCGAACGAATAATGTGCCCATGAACATGAAAGTTGCCATTTTAAACTGTACAACAGTTCCTAAAAGAACATGGAGCAGCACGAACGTAAGAAACATAAAGAATAGGAACACAGCACAACTACTTACTTTTTTGCAGCACTCTTTCTGTACTGCTCATGTTCTCGTAATTTGAGGTCCGACCACTGCTTCCTGAGCTGATCTTTCGATCGTCGTACCCCAAAATTCCGGTGCAGACTCCTGACCACTTTCGCCATGATCTTGGCCTTTCGGACATTGGGGTTGGGGTAAGGCCCATACTTTCCGTCATAGTCGGCCCTCTTCAGGATGTCCACCATCTCCAACATCTTCCCAAAGGACATATTTGAGTCCTTAAATCTCCTTCTGGATCCAGACGTTTCAGGCTCCGGCCTTTCCTCCTCCTCCTCCTCGTTGCTACAATTAGCAAGATCCTGCTGTCTATCCGCCATGTGCTCTTCCCCCACTGCGCCGAACGAAAAGGGGCGGGGAATAGACTAGAAAGAACGTCAGGGGCGGGCGGAGTTATACGCATGCGCAGTGTGTATAAAGCGTAACACGCGCGCATCTTACGTACGATCTGTGAGCGGAGGAAGGAGCATCGGAGACGCCGATCGTAATAACGAAGGTAGGATCTAAACTTGGGCCTATACTGCTTCGAAATGGAAGCCTATATTGTAACAAGATTAGGGGAGTTTTGCCTGACATTAGGGTTTGTCTTGTGTTGTGTCTTGCAGATAAAATGGATGGTTTCAACGACCACAATTTCCTGCCCCTGTTTATTGACAAGTACAGGGAGCTGCCCTGTCTGTGGCAGGTGAGACACCCCCATTATAACCACAAACAGAAGAGGCAGGCAGCGCTGGAGAAACTGCTGGAGTTGGTGAAGCCGGTGGTCCCCACAGCAACCATCCCTTATTTAAAAGCTAAAATTGGTGGCCTGAGGAGCACATATCTGAGGGAGCGCAAGAAGGTCACAGATTCCCAGAGGTCCGGAGCTGCAGCAGATGATGTTTATGTCCCCAGGCTGTGGTACTATGAGAGACTGCGATTTCTGTCAGACCACACTGAGGTCAGGGAATCCCTCTCTACTCTTCCTTCCACGCTTCCTTCCATACCAGCTGAGGCTTCTGATGTCCAACCTGGGCCTTCCAGCCAGGAAGAAGTGGAGGAGCCCAGCTGGAGTCAGGTATAGCATTCTTCTACAGATTTCTAGTCAATAAAGAAATGATGTTTACTAGATGTTATTATTGATCATTAATTGCTAATTAAAAAAAAGTGTTTTACATATCAATAGACAGTAGTGGGCACCCAAAATTGGGAAAAGAATGCAAAATGCTGAGCTCAGAAGGATAGTCTGTTATATTTGTTAACATTCAATTTGCAGCAGTCAGGAGGTGAAAATTGTGTGTGATTGATGTAAAAAATACTATAACTATGTCCCTTTTTCATACACAGGAAGACCTCAGCCAGGAGGAGGCTGTGGAATGTGGCAGTCAGGAGGAGGCGGGGATTAGTGGCAGCCAGGAGGAGGCGGGGCTAAGTGTCAGCCAAGAGAAGCCTGGGACAAGTCGCAGCCTGACTGAGTCTCAGGTTCCTCCCCTCCGCCTGCCATACAAAAGGGCCAGGAAGGCCACTCCCAGTCCTGTGCAGGATTCAGCATACAGGCTGATCCAGGAGGCTTCTGCGTCCCTCAGAGCCTTCCCCAGTCCTGAAGAGGCCTTTGCCTGCATGGCTGCCACAAAATTGCAGGGCATGCAGGAGGGCCAACGCAGGCTCTGTGGGGACCTGCTTTATAAAGTGCTACGTAAGGGGGAGAGTGGGGAACTGACACCCAAGACGGATGTCATTGAGATGGACGATCCTCCTCCTCCTCCTGCTGCCACAACTCCACCACCACAGCCAAAGCCTGGAAGGAAGCGTGGAAGGAAGACCAAAGAGTGATGACCCTGGGTTCAGTCTAGTCTGACAGAAGATGCAGTCTCTCGTATGACCACAGCCTGGGGACACAGATGTCATCTGCTGCTTTCCGGATCTCTGGGACTTCTGGACCAGACTGCCCTCCCTTAGATATGGACTCCTCAGGCCACCAATTTTGCTTTTAAATAATTGATGTCTGCCCTGGGGTCCAAGGCTTCGCCAATTTCTGCAGTTTCTCCAGCGTTGCCTCCCTCTTTGTTTTTTTCTAGTTGTGACCCCTTAATAAAAATTTTTTTTGCTAAATTCTACTCTCCTGTGTGTGTTTTCATCCAAAAAAGACAGTTTGTTGGTGAGGATTCAGGTACATTTCTAAAGTACAATGTGAAATTAACAAGGGACAACAACACCAAACAATCTCCTACAGATTAAATAGAACAACATATTAATGGTGTTGTGGGAACTTGTCACAAAAAACACACAAACATTTTCGGGAGTACAAATCAAAATCACCACAAAAAAAAAAGAGAAACACAAAAAAAGATTCTACATTAAAGCCAAAAAAAAAATAAAAATATATACAAAAATATGTTGTCAGATGTGAGAAATCAAAATATATTGAGGGAATCCCGATAAATAGTAACAAAATAAGTTTGTGAGAAGTGTGTGAATATGAGCAGCAAAACTACTTAATTCTTGTCACATTATAAAGAAGAAGAGAGTGCGCTGTATTAAACCATTTTGAACATTGCAGCGTGACGAAAGTGCTGGATCCATTGCGAACGCTAAGTTTACCAGAACGAGCTGTCCCGTGTCGGAATTTCTTCTGAGCATGCGTGGCACTTTGTGCGTCGGAACAGGCCACACACGGTCGGAATTGACGCGATTGGATTTTGTTGTCGGAAAATTTTATCTCCTGCTGTCCAACTTTGTGTGTCCGAAAATCCGATGGAAAATGTCCGATGGAGCCCACACACGGTCGGAATTTCCGACAACACGCTCCGATCGGACATTGTCCATCGGAAAATCCGACTGTGTGTACGGGGCATTAGCCCTCACAGTTACTCTTGGTGGGCGCAGGAACGGGCCGTGCTGTGAAATGTTAGATCAAGAATTGTAATTACATGCCATTGTTGAACAGTGGTAGAAAAATTGGGCCTTTGGTGGTGGTGGTGGTGGTGGTGGTACTGGTGCCACAACACTGTAAGTCCTCACAGTTACTCTTGGTGGGTGCAGGAATAGGCCCTGCTGTGAAATATTAGATCAAGAATTGTAATTACATGTCCCTGTTGAACAGGGGCAGAAAAACTGGGCCTTAGGCACTGGTGCCACAACACTGCAACCCCTCACAGATGCTATAGTTGGAGTGCAGGAATGAGCCCTGCTGCAAAGTATTGCATCAAAAATTGTAATTACATGCCCCTGTTAAACAGGGACAAAATAAATTGGGCCCTGACCACTGGTGGTGGTTCCCAGAAAAAATGTTCTTACAAGCTATCAGCATGAAAATTGAGGAGGAAGAGATTTGTGACTCAGCATAACGGGATAGTCACTCAGCATCAGCATAGGCAGCCTTGAAGGGATCTCACATTAAAAAAAAAATCAATCTGTTACATCAGCATCAGTTGCTTGGTAGTTGGTGATCCAAGACTGATTCATTTTTATGAAGGTCAGCTGATCGACCGATTCGGGGGCAGGGTCGCACCCTGTGATCGGTTACAAAGCCTCCAGCAGCACTGAATTTGCATTCCGAAAGAACGCTGGATGAAGGACAGGCCAGTAGCTCAATTGCATACTGTTCAAGCTCTGGCCAGTGATCCATCCTCAAGACTCAGTAACCCAGAGGATTTTTAGTGGGAAAGGTGTCCAAGTCAGATCTTGTCCCTAGGTAATGCTGCACCATAGGGATGAGCTTCGTGTTCGAGTCGAACCCATGTTCGACTCGAACATCGGCTGTTCGGTCGTTCGCCGAATTGCGAACGATATGGGCCGTTCGCGCCAAATTCGTGTGGCGAGTCACGGCCCATAATTCACTGCGGCATCGCAGTGCATTGTTGGCTGATGATTGGCCAAGCATGCACTATGACCCGCATGCTTGGCCAATCACAGCGCCGCCTGAACAGAGAGCCGTAATTGGCCAAAGCCAAGGAGGCTTTGGCCAATTATGGCTCAGGGGATTTAGCACACGCCCCACACTATATAAGGCCGCCTGCACGGCGGCCCTGTGCAGTGTGTTCCGGTGTGCTGAGAGAGAGAGACAGTGTCATTTCATTTGAGTTAGCTAGATTAGGCAGGACAGTCAGTCAGTTAGCTGCACTTACAGTGTATTGTGTATATATATGCATCCCAGGTGTTGCATATATATATATATATATACACTGTATTCAGTTTAGCTAGATCCGTTCCTGTTATCTTCCTACTGACAGGCAGGCTTGTCTTGTTACAGTATTTACAGCTACCTGAAGAAAATTACTGGTGTTCTTTTGATCCTATTAGTACCACAGTCAGGCAGCTAGACTATTTACAGTTAGTGCAGTGCGTCCTGCTCACAGTGTTCAGCTAGATCCGTTCCTGTTATCTTCTTACTGACAGGCAGGCTTGTCTTGTTACAGTATATAAAGCTACCTGAAGAAAATTGCTGGTGTTCTTTTGATCCTATTAGTACCACAGTCAGGCAGCTAGACTATTTACAGTTAGTGCAGTGGGTCCTGCTCACAGTGTTCAGCTAGATCCGTTCCTGTTATCTTCTTACTGACAGGCAGGCTTGTCTTGTTACAGTAAATACAGCTACCTGAAGAAAATTGCTGGTGTTCTTTTGATCCTATTAGTACCACAGTCAGGCAGCTAGACTATTTACAGTTTAATGCAGTGCGTCCTACTCACAGTGTTCTGATAAACCTACAAGTTAGTGGGGTGCGTCCTGCTCACAGTGTTCAGCTAAACCTAAAAGTTAGTGGGGTGCGTCCACCTCACAGTGTTCAGCTAAACCTACAAGCTAGTGGGGTGCGTCCTGCTCACAGTGTTCAGCTAGATCCGTTCCTGTTATCTTCTTACTGACAGGCAGGCTTGTCTTGTTACAGTAAATACAGCTACCTGAAGAAAATTGCTGGTGTTCTTTTGATCCTATTAGTACCACAGTCAGACAGCTAGACTATTTACAGTTAGTGCAGTGCGTCCTGCTCACAGTGTTCAGCTAAACCTACAAGTTAGTGGGGTGCATCCACCTCACAGTGTTCAGCTAAAGCTACCTGTAGAAGGTTGGTGGTGTTCTCATACTACAGGCAGGCAGTTGATTTTGCTAGCTGCAGTATCAGTACATACATACATATATATATATAGGGAGGTGAAGGGTATGAAGGTTGAAATATCCCTAATCAGACATGACATGCAGAAACTGCGAGAGCGCACCTCTGTTCTGGAGGGTCGCCTCAGCACACTAGAGGATGAATGGCAGCTATTGCAGAGGGATGTCAGACACATACAATCAGTGGCCTCTACCAATGCGTTCCATTTAGAGGACATGGAGAATAGCCTTTGCAGAAATAGCTTTCGCACAGTGGGAATCCCAGAAAGGGCAAAGGGTAAAAACCCCATGGCTTTCATTGAAGGATGGCTCACAGACACATTTGGCTGGGATGCTTTTTCCTCAATGTTTGTGGTGGAGAGGGCTCATAGGTTCCCCGCAAGGCCCCCGCCGCAAGGTGCCCCGCCACATTTATTTTTGTTTTGCCTTCTGACCTATAAAGACAGAGACGCCATACTGAACAAAGCTAGAGCAGCTGGTACCCTGAAAATTGATAATGTGAGGGTCTCAATGTTCCCTGATTTCTTGGCGGAGGTACAGAGGCAAATATCTAAATTTATGCACATAAAGAATTGATTACGCACCCTCAACATACAATACTTCATGCTTTATCCTGCAAAACTAAAAGTCATCACCAATGGCAACACACACTTCTTTGAGAATCTTGTATCTGCATTGCACTGGCTTGACAGAGAGCAGGGACACCTCGCACAGCAACCACCTTACCTTCACCAAGATGACAGCAGCTCCCCACTATTTTCCTTATGGTGCTTTCAGTGCTACCCAGCGGAGACAGCTCTTGCAGCTTAAATTTCCCAAGATGCACATAGTTACTGCACACTGTTTTAACTGTGTTTTGGTTCTACAGCGCAACCTGGTTACTAGCCCTGAGGCTGCTATTGTGCCCCCACAAGATGGTCCTGAGCAGACCCTGCCCCCCGTGTTTCTGGGGGTGTCATTTGGTTCTCATTTGGGCCCTCTTGGCCACAGACTGCACTAACATAGACCTAATCCGGGTGAAACTCTCTCTCTCTCCCCTTGAAACCTCTCTCTCCACAGGTGGCACATTTGATTATCAGAACATTGCTGGTCATACTCCAAGCATCCAATAGATGGCGTAAAAGCCTTACTTATGCCTGTCTGGTACAGTATCATGCTTAAACATTTTTTACATGTTCATTTATCTAAGGATTAGATAAATACATGTTTGAAATACATGTGTGAAATACATGTTTATTGTATTTCATATTGTATATGTATTTCATATCTTACATGGAGGAGGGGGGCCTGCAGGCTTCCTCTCCCTATCTAATATGAATAATGACAAATACAGTTGCTAAGGGCTTATTACTCCAGTCATGGAATATAAGATGCATGGGGGATAAAGTTAGGAGAAATGCAATATTTAAGTATTTTAGCAGACTGCAACCTCATTTGGTGTGTCTCCAAGAGATGCATCTGCAACCTGACTGTGTCCATCTGCTGCGATCCCGCAAATTAACAACACAATTTCATTCCACACACTCCTCCTACTCCAGAGGGGTCAGCGTGTTGATCTCAGCCACTGTTTCCTTCAAATACATTCAACAGCAGATTGACAGAGAGGGCAGATTTGTCTTCTTAATATGCAAGTTAAATGGATTTAGATGTATTATTGCTGCAATATATATCCCCCCACCATTTTCTGTGATCCCTCTCAAGAGCCTAGCTCAATTTATGGCACTGCACCCTAATCTACCGGTAATGGCATTGGGAGACTTTAACAACACTCTGGATTCACACCTGGACAAGATGTCCATAACGCCCAGACTCACTAGACCCACTATGGGTAAGACTGCCTTTGCATTCCTGATTAATGAACTGGGACTCCATGATGTTTGGCGAGAGAGACATACCACTGACCGTTGCTACTCCTGCTACTCGGCCACACATGGTGGACTCTCATGCATTGACCTGGGGTTGGGCAGTGGTATGATTCTATAACAGGTTCGGGACTCGGCCTATGAGCCATGTCTCCTGTCTGATCACTCCCCATTCTGGGTGAGGCTGGATGTCACAGCCTCCTCGGGCTGTCCACTATGGAGAGTAAACCCCTATTGGCTGACACTATTCCCGCCCTTTGATGGCATCCCAGGTGCATTGAAAGAGTACCTGTCATTTAACACACACTCTGCCACTATGGGACTCACTCAAGGCATTCCTGAGGGGCTGCCTCATTTGGGAGGTTACAGGCATTAAGAATCGCTCCAGGGACTGGGAGGATAGAGTGAGGACTGAGATGCAGAGCAGGGAACAGGTGTTGATCACTGACCCTTCCCAGTCCAACCATGAAGCTTGGACTGAGGCTCAGTCTTTGTCTGCAGCAGAAGAGGAGATACTTTCTCCAATAAAGCTATTTTAACGAGGGGGAAAACACTGGGCATCTCCTGGCACTGGTGACCAGGGAGCAACGAGACCCCTCTATTATTACATCTATACGGTCCACAACAGGGGAAATACACACTCTTAACCATGACATATTAAATGATTTTCACCAGTTTTCCAATGACCTTTATGCCTTTAAAGCTAGATATGCTCCATCTGATTTAACATTATTCCTGCAGGCCTGTCCCTTTCCCCAGCTAACTGATGCTGAGAGGGACATGCTGAACTCTCCAATTACCCTGATGGAACTAACCGAAGCATTAGAGGGAGCCCCACGCCATAAATCTCTGGGTTCGGATGGCCTGCCAGCTGAGGTATACTCACACTATGGTGAAATCCTGCTTCCACTTTTGCTGCAGGCCCTACCTGAGGCGGTTGAGACAGGCTACCTGCAGGACATTATGCAGGAGGCCATTATAGTAGTTCTTCCCAAGGTAAGGATAAACTCTTGCCAGGTTCAAATCGTCCGATTGCATTGTTGAATTCGGACGTTAAGCTACTGGCGCGTGTACTGGCCACTAGACTTTCTAAGGTGATAGGTAGATTGATTCATAAAGATCAATCTGGGTTTATCCCCACCTATTCCACGGTAGACAACATACAGCGATTGTTCATAAATCTACAGATACCAGTGGATGATCCTGGAGGAAGGGCCATTCTATCGCTGGATGTCGCAAAGGCTTTTGACAGCGTGGAATGGCCCTACCTCCTGGAGATCCTGGCAAGGTCTGGTCTAGGGAATCAATTCATAGAATGGGTGAAGGTCCTATACTCAAAACCTAGCGATAGACTACGTATTAATAACAATATTTCCCCATCTTTTAATCTGCACAGGGGCATGCACCAGGGATGCCAATTATCCCCATTACTGTTCGCTATGGCGGTAGAACCCTTAGCCATTTTGATCCGCAACACACCGGAGGTTGTGGGGTTCCGCAGAGGCCCGCTCGAAGATAAGATATCCCTTTATGCAGATGATGCACTTATTTACCTGGAAGACACAGCGGCCTCCTTGTGAACAGTAATGGGGATTATCACAGATTTTGGCAGGTTCTCGGGCTTTACTATAAACTTGTCCAAGTCAATATTGATGCCCATAGACCCCCTGACGGCACCTCTACCCACAGGAGCAAACCAAATGACCATAGCAAGCAGCTATAAATACCTGGGAGTGATAGTGACACCGGATCCAGCCGACTACTTGCGGCTGAACCCGGGCACACTCTTAAACAGACAGAAAGACAAATGCACTAGCTGGTGTAAGCTTCCTCTATCTGTGGTAGGCAGAGTGAACCTAATTAAAATGTTATGGGCACCTCAACTTTTGTATATCTTTCACAACTCCCCTATGTGGATTTCAAATAAATGGTTCAAACACATTGATTCTTTAATTAAGACTTAATATGGAAAAAAGAGCTAGAATTAGTCTAACCACATTACAATACGGGAAAGACCGATGAGGACTGGCAGTACCACACACTAAAATGTATTTTTTAGCCGCACCAATTCAGCAGCTGGCGGGGTGGGGGCAGGATGCAGGTGAGGACCCCATTGCTAAATTGGTAACTATGTCTTACCCCACATTAAAATCCGCCTCCCATATGGAGATGGCTCTACCAAGTGTCCTAACCCCGGCCCCAACCGATGACCTCATTATGAAAATATGGAAGGAATTCCTAAAAGCCCTGGCTATTAAGGGCCCGCTGCCCTTTACACCCTTATGGAACAACCCCAGGTATCCAGAATTACTAGAATTACAGGAATTCTCTCCCTGGAGGCAACAGGGGATCTTCCCTCAACTTTATGAGGGAACCATTCTAAAAACATATGAACAGCTATGCTCAGAATTCCAGCTCACCTCTAACGGATTTTATAAATATCTTCAACTTCGACATGCCCTGTGGGCACAGCAGCAAGCACACTCTTTAGTTGTACCATCCTCTTCTCTGCTCATGGAAATCCTCCAGGCAGACACCAGGAGGGGACTGATATCTAAGATATATGCAGAATTGCTATCCTCTATTCAGGACCACGCCTCTTTTAAATGCAGAACTAAGTGGGTGGAAGATTTTGGCTGTAACGAGCCCCTTGCTCGCTCGGTTCCACTCTCCCGACACTCCTCTGCTGCTATAGAATCAGATTGCAGATCGCACGTCTGATGGTTCAGTCATCCGATGCTCCGGGATTAGAACTACAGCTATGTGCCGTTCTAAACGAGTTGTGTAGCTCAGAACAAACACCAGGCATGCTGTATGTAAGTTCAACCAGGAATCTCTTTTATTCAAAAATACAGGCTCTTTTATACCTCCGGCTCATATTACTCTGAACATACACCTGTGACCAGAAACCTAATAACATGGGCTAATTAACTAATCCCTTTAGACAGCCTAGATGACTCAGACATGACCTTTAGGCCAGACTGGCCATCTTGTAGCTCAGAAAACCCAATCAACATTATCACAATAGCAGAGTTAATTAACACAAACAGAAGTGGGGATCTAATGACTCTTAGATCCTATACTAGAGACATATTTACAATACACATTCTAGCAGGCAACAGACTGACAGGTGGCTGGAATTGACATCAGCCTCTCCTAACAGTATTTGTCCCAGCATTATGAATCAGCCACTATTTCTAATATGCAAATCCAGGGTCCCAGAGTCTGTGTGTCCACAGTAATACCACCTCAAGGGTCCCCAGGCATACAGCTTACAAAGAGCACCATTCCCCCAAATGCTAGGGCCCACGATCGATCGGCAAGAGGCTAGCATTCAGTCCCCTCCAAAAGTCTCTCTCCCGGCTAGGTCTGTCACATTGGCGATATAGATGGGGATCAGTGGCGCATGGCTTTATACCTGCAACTTCGGTCTCAGACTCTTACAAACTCTCGCAACTGCTTATTCTACATAGAGTCTACAGAACACCCATAAAACTGCATGGTTGGGGCATAAGAGACTCTCCTCTCTGCCCAAAATGTAAAGTGCACCAGGTGAACTTTATACATCTACTTTGGAGATGTCCCAAACGCCACTGATATTGGGCGGAAATATCTCAATATATCTCTAGAGTAGCTCAGATAGCGATACCCCTGAACCCCCTGGTGTACTTACCAGGGGCAATTGATGAAGAGATGTGCCCGAGGGGAATGTATTACATGATAACCAGGCTGATATATCTGGCTAGAAAACGTATAGCTAGATATTGGATGGCATCTACAGTCCCCACAGGGAAACAATGGATTACCTATGTTAACTCACTTCTTCTCAGGGAGCGACCGTCCCCACGCCACTTCGCTTGCACGCAGACACCCAGCGGGTAGGCTCCACCAGCGTAGGGCAGGCGGATGCCAAAATGTTTTTTGTCTCCACCTAGCTGCTCTGTGTTTGGAGGAGCTCGCATGTGTCCATGCCGTCACTTCCCTTTGATGAGCGGGAAACTTCTTCCCGCCAGTGACGCGGCGACACATGACGCCATCACACCCTTCGGGGCATGGCTGCACCACGTGCCTCCGTCTCGGGGAGACACTCTGAGTTCCGCAGTCAGCTGTTTGTTATACAACTGATTAGGCAGAACAGACAATCTGATTGGACTTCGCCAGTCAGATTGGGTATGTAAGTGCTGACACTAGGCTGGCGTTTGTCAGTCCACTGGCTGCAGCCCCGATGTCAGCACCATTCACAGCCTTAATTTAAGGTAACTACAATAGCTAAAACAGGCATATTAAGCGTTTGTTTCTTTGCCTGTCAATATTATTATACTTTTTGACTTTGTTTAAAACCATGTACCCTGACAAGAGGAGGATTGACTTAATCGCCTTCTTGTCCTAATTGTCCCTACAGTAAAAACTTTGCCGCTGTTGGTATACCAGGCGTCTCTTGTTGATGCGTGCCAGTGACCGGCTTGTGGACACACGATTAACCATTCCTGTCGTGTGTGACCTATGCAGCCAGCATGAACTCTCCGCTGCTGTTTTTATTTTTGTAACTCTCAGTGAATCTAACATATGTAAGTACTTTTGGTCTTGTTATTTTATACTATGGAGAAAAAAGTTTCAGAGATACCAAAGTTTTTCGATGCTTTTCTCATATTACTGTGTAAACATTACTATATATACATATATATATATATATATATATATATATATATATATATATATATATATATATATATATATATATATATGTTACAGATATGAAAATTATTTACCCAACTATAACCCTCCCCTGATGAAGGAAAAAATATGTACCAATGCGAATTTCTGAAACATGTGGGGATGTATGCTACAAATCTATTTGACTGATCTCAATTCATTTTGAGCAGTATCTCGGATTATTAGCTTTGGGTATTCTATACATAAATATGTCTTGTTGACGATGATTCATTGGTGTTTTGTTTATACTTTTTTAATGAATTGTGTTTATACACAATATATTTTCTATTTTTGTATATCAATAAAGTTGGCACCCTTGTGCCTTTTTTACATATTCTACTTCTTATTACTCTCCTCTGCCATTTAAAGTCCAAGGGGGCGTCCCCCAAATGCACCTTGTTGCATGTTCTTGCCACTATTCTAGGTGCTATGTTTAAAGTAGTCCGCTCATTAAAATCTAGAGGGATAAGTCCGATAACATCATTATTTTTTATGCCAGTAGGGCCTGATTCACATCTATGCATTTATAATGCTTTTTGCATTTTGCAAATTTGCACTAGAGAAGGTGTTCCATAGGAAACCTTTTTAAATGGACTGTAGTGAAAATCTGCAAAATGCAAAAAGCACTAAAAATGCATCGGTGTGAAGCAGACCTTATAGGAAACCCTGATT
This sequence comes from Lithobates septentrionalis, assembly GCA_037952835.1. NCBI lineage: Eukaryota > Metazoa > Chordata > Amphibia > Anura > Ranidae > Lithobates > Lithobates septentrionalis. Next base: position 2,291,734 of record JBBDGP010000111.1, on the reverse strand, counting down.
TTCCACCAGGGTTGACTGATCCCAAATTACATCTGTTCTTAGAGGTAGCTAAATTCCGACTGTGGGATTTTCAGACTCAAATGGTTGGAAAGCCATAAGGGATTTACAATCCATGCTTACACCATCTTTATCGACATCTTAATTCACTGCCTCTGATGATATCCACATAGGATGAAACATGTCAGGCTGGCCAATGCAAGTACGCTGAGAGCCGCGGATTATTCCTGTTTTGTGATGATTTTTACTTCATACCTGTAAGTAGACTACAATAAACTACGTGTGTTTTACCTTACGGCTTCACTATTGTTGCTTTCTTCTTCCTGTTGATGACTGCACCAATTATCCATCCCTAATGCGAGTCCTGATTCTTCTGATATGTGATGACCTGACTATTTCCATGTACTGCCTGCCCATGATGGAGTGTGCCATTTGGATCTGCAGTTAACCCTCTGCATCATATGATCACATCGCTTATTTTTCATATCTTTCTGGTAAGCAGATTGATAGCACGTGGGTGTGGCGTGCTTTTCCTTTGCACACTGAAGTCTGGTGGAGGTTTCACGTCATCTTTACTGCTGATTGATTTTCATGGACTATCATATTTATCTGGATATTTGTTTTATTTAAGTGCTGCATTTGGACTTTTATATATTTGTGTTTGATGAAATCTACAAACTATGCTAGCTGCTTTTGTTGCTCTTTTTTAGTTAGCGCAGATATTTGTTCACTTGTTAATTCACTACCGCAGATTCCAGAATTTTTAGATTCGCCCAGTAGTTTTGAGTGGTTGTGTGTAGAGGGCCGGCTAGTACGGCAGGGACTATCCAATACACTGTATTAATAGCACCATCTGATTCACATGTACCCTTTTTTATGTCTGCTTGGGAAAAAGATTTGAATAAAAGATTCTCAGCTGGTCAAAGAGACTGTATCTATTATTTCATACATAAATCTTTTATCTCTTCGAAACTGTAGGAAGCAGGGTACAAGCTTTTGCCTAGATGGTATAGATCTCCAGAGAAGCTGCACCAAATGTTATCTCCAGAGAAGCTGTACCAAATATTATCTAATGCTGACCCTATTTGTTGGAGATGCAGAGAAGAAAGGGGAGCACTTTTTCATATTTTTTGAACATGTCCCAGATTTCGCCCCTAATGGCAAGAGGTGTGCACTTTGATTAAAGATACTTCTCGTCTCTCCATTGATCAGGACCCAGCAGCCTGTTTGTTACATCTCAGCCCTCTCAAGGGGTAGATATCGCCAATCAGTGGTAAGATACCTCCTTAACGCAGCGAGGGCCTGTATACTGGCACATTGGAAGTCCTCCACTCCACCAACGGTGAGACACTGGATTAGAGCAGTGAATGAGATAATGCATATGGAGGAGCTTACAGCATCAGTAAAGGAAGCCTGTTTCCATAAAATCTGAAATGGATGGATTCATTTCACCTTAACAGTGAAATATAAGGCATTCTTTCCCTTATCCTGTGTCCAAAATATCGTCATTCAATATGACAGTCAATAACACTATGGAAGCAAAACTTTTTTCTTTTTTAATTTTCTTTCATTTATTTAGTTTAATTTATTTCTCAGAGGGTGGAGGGAGGGGAGTGATAGGGAGGGGGAGGGGGGAAAGAGCCATGAGCCGAGCAGGTGTGCCAGGTACATATGGGTGTATTGTAAATGTGTATGATGTACTTACAAAAATGAGTTCAATCCTACCGTCCCCGACTGACTTGATGGTAGGGAAAGAGGGGTGTTTCCTATTTTTTAAGGACGTGCTCATTTGTCAAATAATAACACTGGTTAATGTGTACATACCCAGCCTGACGGGTTACATTTCTGGAGTGCATTTTGAAATCACTGCATGGATTCCAGGAAGGTTTGCTACTTCTGGGAGGAAACTTTAGCCTGCTTCTGATTCCTCGGCTGGATTCCTCCTCACACCTTTTTAGTTTCAATAGTTTTTATTAAAATTTTCATAGAGCAATAACAAAGATCTCAACTTTACATTGAGAATTACACAGTAGCCATAGTGCTTCATATATAAAATGTACTAGGAGTCCACCTCTCATTTTTTCAAAATCAATAAACCTGTACTGATATGGACTGTACCTTATTTGTTCTAGTGCTTGTGGTGTATAGAACATTTACTACTGTGGTTATTCCACTGTAGTCCTCATACCATATCCTATGGCCATATGTATGCTCTATATCATGGGCCTCGGAGTACCGCCCATCCCCTGGGAAACACCAGCTCCCCTTCCACCTGTTGGGGGGAGTCTGGCCTCCCAAGTCTCGGGGGGCCCCCTCCAGGCCTAATTAGGTTAGTGTCTTGCCAAGAGAAAAAAGGGGGTAAGTCCCGAAAGAAGGAAAGGGGGAGGGTTCAGAATTAGTGGGGGGTAGAGTTGGGAGGTAAGGGGTCGGAGAGAGGGAGGGGGGGGGAGTCTCCACGCTCTAGACCAGTCCTTCAAGAGGGGTCCTGGTTTGTGATTGCCCTGGGATCATTTGTCAGGTATCTGATCCATGGATCCCACACTTTATTAAACAATTTAATTTTATCCTGCACCATTGCTGTTAGCCGCTCACACTTTTTTAAGACAAAAAAATGCTCTCATGAAATGTAAATGGCACTTGTATAAATATGCTAATCAGTGTAATAGACCTATAATAGTACAGGTGTCAAGTAGACACCTGCAAAGGATATCACTAACACCTTTAAAGAGTTCTACTTATACCTGTATAATTTACCATATACGTAACTGCCACATAGCTCCAAATTTGGCCTGGCATTCATAAGGATATGCCCACTAGAAAAGCTTGAAAGAATACGGTTTGGGCCCAAAAGTCATTCATTCAACTCTGCTGAACAGGAAGAATGTCTTACATAGTTATATAGTTGATAAGGTAGAATAAAGATACCAGCCCATTCAGCCCGTGTGGGTGTGGGTATGGTTTATGTCTCTACCACTTCCCATATACCTGTACTGTATATTGTGTTCATTAAGATGGCCATCTAAAAGTTTTTTTGAAATTATCAACCCTTCCCCCTTACACCACTGATCATGGAAGGGAGTTCTACATCCTTACTGTTCTAATAGTTATGGTATTGGGGAGATTGTACTGAAGTGGTAGGTGCTTTTTCAATGAGTTGCACCATTCCAAACTGTATTTAAGGGCATGGCAGCCCAATTTTATTAAATAAAATGAAAAGTTGACATAGACATCTGTTGCCCATGCAGGGGTTCTTACACATCAATATGAACAAATGAAAATACCGAGCCACCTGGCTCCATTGCTGGCAGCACCGCTGCTTTTCTTACCAATCCATCTGACTGTGTTGTCCAGCTTCACTGGTTTACTTAACCAGACTCTCTTAACCTTTAGTCACAGCACCCTGCTGCATAATACAACCCTGGCCTCTGGATAGATTTCTCCTGACCCCCAGTAGGAGCCCACCTGACTCTTGGAATGAAACCTCATGTCTCCTGGCTGCTGGCTGGGGCACCTCTGACCCCTGAGTGAGACCTCCTGTCTCTTGACTCCTGGCTGGGGCACCTCTGGGTGAGATCTCCTGTCTCTTGACTCCTGGCTGGGGCACCTCTGGGTGAAACCTCCTGTCTCTTGACTCCTTCTGTCTCCCACACTGGGAGCTGTCTCCAAAACTGGGAGCCCTGAGCTATTCTCAGGGTTGAGTATATAATGACCCTGCACACCTGTGTGCTCAGAAAGGCTGCAGGCACCTGGCAAAATCTGGACACAGGATTGAAAGTTCTGATGCAGAACTATAGAATCTGGAGAAAACCAGAAAGATAACTTTCTCTTCTCATTAACAATAGTTCAGAACCTTGCAAATCCTTTGTTATATTCTTCTCCATTTTAACAGTGACATGGCCCCACTCTGTCACACAGTTAAAAATCCCCTAAGCAGTTTAAAGGTTAAAGAGGAAATCCAGTCACCTATGGAAAAAATAAAAGTCAGCAGCTACAAAGACTGTAGTTGCTGACTTTTAAAAACCTGCACCGACCTGTCCCAGGATCCAACGTTGTGCTCACCTCAGTCGGTCTCACCTGCTGTCTTCGGTCTCTGGCGCCGGCGTCTTCACTATGGGCACCCGGCTGTGGCAGCTTGCGGCTTCACAGCCGGGTGCCATTGCGCATGCTTGAGTCATGCTGCGCATCATGAATGGTGGATGCAGTCTTCTGGGACCTGTCAGTGTCCCAAAAGACTGCAGGGGGAGGGAGGAGAACTTCCATTCCCGAGCATCACGACGCTCGGAACAGAAGTGGGAAGCAGGTACCTGTCAAAATTTGGTACCGTCTCCCTCCAGCTCCTTAACCCCCCTGGCGGTATTCCCGAGTCTGGCTTGGGGTGGAATTTTAGTACCAAGAGTGGTAACCCCGAGCCAGACACGGGATCGCATCACAGCATCCAGGAAGAGGTTACTTACCTTGTCCCCTGGATCCTGCGATGTCTCCCCGCACTGTGAGCAGCTCGTCCTCTGCTAGATCTATCATGGAGCCGAGCTCCGTTCCCTGCGAGCGTTGCGACGCACATTGATGGAGAACGGCGCCAAATTCAAAAAGTGAAACACACACAATACATACAGTACACTGTAATCTTACAGATTACATTACTGTATGTAATTATTTCACATCCCTTTTGTCCCTAGTGGTTTCTCCAGTGTCCTGCATGCAGTTTTATATTATAAAAACTGTTCTTTCTGCCTGGAAACTGGAGATTGTCCATAGCAACCAAAACTGTCTCTTTACATCAAAAGTGATTTTAGAGCACCTAGAAAACAGCGATAATAAATTAGAATCACTCGCAGAATTGAGCGATAGTGATTTTTCGGGAGATCCGTCATCAAATACTGAAAAGTAATGACAGCGACAATTCTGCAACTGAGCAAATTTCAGTGTTTTTGATTTGATTACATTATTGAATATTTTGTATTATTATTATATTATTATTTGGTATAATTATTTATAGATATTTATTATATTATAATTTATGATTTTGTGTTTCAAACTTTATCACACCCGAGATGTCTACTAGACTCTGGTTTGGACAGATATAAGTGTGTTATTGGTAAGAATTACAGGCCTACAATAAAAATGCCAAATTTCCATTCAAAATAATTGTACCACTTTCAGCACCTAAAATCCGACATAATCATACCGCCAGGGAGGTTAAAAGTGCCAATTGTTCAAGAGGAGTGAGGAACGAGGCCTTAAAGCAAAACTTCCCCTTTTGGGTGGAGCTCCGCTTTAAACTGCTTCCTATCCAACATCATTGAGTGGCCACATATCCTCTTGAACGACCTGAGACTGAATAGTTTCCCCCTATACTAAAATCATCATTTAGATAATTTACATATTGCAATTATATCTCCTCTTAAAGTGGATGTAAGCCCCAATTTCTTTTTCAATTAAGGCTTGTACCTTTTAGAGTATAAGGTTTCATGTCATCTGTGCCCAGTCTTGCCAAAAAGAGTTAATCCAGCTCTGAGCAATCCTCTTATCTTTTTTCAGTAAGATAAAAAAGGACACACAGAGAAATAGGTGTCTGTTCTCCCCCCTTGCTGTGACAGAGAGGTGATTTCCTTATTTCATGAACGAGCGTGAGAGAGGCATTCTGTGTACTTCACATCCCCCCTCCTTTCTTCTCCAGCTCTCCCAGGATTGGCTGCTCCACACCTCAGCATGATTGGGCATGTTGAAGTCATGTCATGCCTTTCCTGGGTTTTGACTGGATGTTAGTGATCATGGGGCATAATCCAAAAGACCAACAGAAGTTCAGTGTAAGAAATACACAGGAGAAAATATATGTTGCCAAGGGGAGTGTAGAAGTGGGTGGGGAGTCTACTGTCATCACAACTCCGCCCACTGAGCTCCAAACAACAAACCCTCCCACAGAATCTAGTTCTGCAGGGCTACAAACAGAAACAGGGGAGATATTTGACATTTAAGGATACATGCAGGAGACATTTATATCCGTAGTGATAAGCACTATGGCAGTAGTTTAGCAATGATGAGAGTGGGTTTACATCCACTTTAAGCATCTCTTCTCTCTGTAAATAAGCTTAATGTGTATACCATTTCCTCTTAACTGAGATCCTCCAGCTACCTTATTAGTTTTGTTGCCCTTCTATATACTCTCTCCAGTTCCAGGCCATCCTTCATGAGGAGTGGTGACCAGAACCGGATGGCATATTCAAAATGTGGCTGAACCAGAGTGCAAAGTGGCAGAATTATAGATTTATCTCTTGGGTAAATACCATTTTTCATGCATGCGAATAGGTTGCTGGCCTTGCTTGCTGCAGCTTGGCATAGCATGCTACTGCTAAGTATTTCATCTACAAGCACCCCAAGATTCTATTTCATCCTCGATTCCCCAGAGATTCTCCCCCTGACGTGTAGCTTGCATTCATATTTTTAGCCACTAGGTGCATTACTTTATATTTCCCTACATTTAACATAATTTGCCATTTGTTTGCTCCCCCCCCCCATATCCTTTTGTGAAGTTATTGCCCTGCTTAGCTTTGTATCAGCAAATACTGAGATTGAACTTATTATGCCAACCTCTATATAAGTTTTTTATCCAGGTGCATACACTAATGTCAATGCCACAATGCCAAGAGACCTCACTGTACATTCAGCTTTTATAGCGTATCGCTTCAAATCTAGATTTGGCTAAATGTAAATATACTACATCCACAGGCCTTCCTCTATCCATATTACAGCTCACTTCCTCATAGAATGTTAAAAGGTTGCTTTGACAAGCATGATCTTTCATACTTCCATGCTGGTTACCACTAATGATACTACAGTATTTTCATTAGTAAATTCTTGGATATGGTCTCTTGGATAAGATCCTTTAATAGTTTACAAACTATTGATGTTAGGCTGACTGGCCTGTAGTTACCAGGTATGTATCTCAGCCCTTCTTTGAATATTGGCATGTTAGCTTTCCGCCAGTCAGCTGGTACCATTCTGGTCAGTAAGCTGTTATTAATGATTAGGAATAATGGTCTAGAAGTGATCTGGCTAAGTTCTGTAAAGTAAAAATAAAAATAAGGAGCTGCGCTCACAAACCATATATCTAAATGAAAAAATAGCATATAAAACCAAAAAGGTCCAAGTGAATAAATAAAGCAACAAAAAAGTAAAAAAAAAATGAAAAAATAAAACACTATTATATTGATTGGTGCATGATATCTACTAAAGTGACCAGTCCTAAAAAGTCCTCCAAATGGAAAGTAAGTGAGTAGTTGTAACAACACATTATGGTGACTGTCTCCTGTGACTTTATGGGACACTGTGAATCCACCACCACATAGAGTGAAAGCTTACCAGCTTCACAAGCTTCAGGGCTTGTGGCTAATACCCAGCCAGGGCCTTTGAACCTCCCAATGCCTCCAAAGGCTGGTTAGGCCATATACTCCTAGAGACTGTAGGTGTTATCCTCGATCAACAGCCAAAAATTCAAATCCACTCGATGTAAATGGTCAAAATAATCCGGAACAAAATAGAGGGGAATTGCCATAGGTAAAACCAGGTGGTAATTTATTCATTAAAAGTATACGGTTGAAAGCCTATAAAGTTCCAATAAGAGCAATAAAAGAGCCAGTCGGCAACAATAATACGAACGCCCGTGCAAACAGGACGTAGAACAGCATGGTGACGTCAGCACATCGCTCCTCCTGGTGCGTTTTGTCACAAGTCTGATGTCGTCCTGGTGCACGGCGGCGTACTGACGCACAGCTAAAAATAGTCAACACACACACCCAAGCCTCAGTCTGAGCCTCAAGCAGCTAGCGCTACCAGCGCCATTTTAGCTAAGGGAAATCAAGAGAGAAAACCCATAGAGGCAAAAGGTCAATGATAAACCCAGTTTTAAGTAACAAAAAAGGAATATACTCAAATAAAGATTCCTGGACATCCAGGCCTAAAGGCATTATTACAGCCTATACGCAATTTATCCAGTTACATAGTCAAATATCCCATATGTCTAAACCCTCAGTGTTGACACTGACAATAGACGCCGGGATAGGCACGGGACTCTGGTTGATAAAAACCAATTGGAATATCATAACCCTAAATGGGCGTATCAAACACTCATAAAGTCAAAGAGTAATCCCTGCAACTATCCATAGGTAAAAAAGTATATTCTTAAATGGTGACCTAGTAAACATAGAAAACAAGTAAATTACTATGTATTATATTTTTCCACTAAACCAAGGGATAATGAATCAAATTAATTTGAACCATACAAATTACAAGATGTTGCAATCCCAAAAAACACCAATCTATTGAAAGAGTCAACAGTTATAAGGGGCACACTATAGGTGGTTCTATACATACCACCAAAGAATGCAAAGATTAAAAATAAATCCAAGAACACTAATACCCTAAATACTGGCCAATAAAGTAGGTACTAAGTACTAAAAGCGAAAAATACTAATTATGAGTTGTCTATAAAGGCGTTGATATCAACATCAATATTTAAACTGTGGGGGGTATAAGACTTTATTTTATGAACACAAAACATCTCGAGTTTAGAGATACTTCTAATGAGGTAGCTGCCCCTCCAATGGGGGCTATATTTATCTATCCCTAAAAAAATGGAGGGATCTCTGTTGTGTACTGTTAGATAATGTTTAGACACAGAGTGTTTGGTAAATCCCCTCCTGATATTGTTGATATGCTCATTCAAGCGTACTTGGAGTGGGTGCTTAGTCCTGCCCACATACTGCAGTCCACATGGGCACTGCAGCAAGTAGACTACTCCCACAGTGGAGCAGGTAATAAAGGTCTCTATCTTATATTGCTTTGAAGTACAGCTAGAAACAAAACTAGTTGTTCTCCTAGTTTTGCACATTGATAGAGTATACTTGACATCTCCTACATTGATAGTAGCCTGTAAGTTCAGCAAAGAAGTTAGATTTGATGGTAGGAAGGTTTAAGACGTAAGGGGCACAGTTTATCCCTCAGAGAAGGGGCACCCCTAAATACCACCTGGGGTTTAGCTAGCAAGATGGTATTCAATATTCTGTCGTTACCCAGACTATGCCAGTGTTTGTTAACAATATGCTTAACATTCTGATGATGATTGGAAAAACTCATAATGAATGGATTCTTGAACGTATTTTGTCTCTCTTGTTTTAAAGGTCTCTCCTTTAGAAGTTCTGCCCTATCCACTAATTTAACCTGGTGAAGGGTATCTCAGAATCTCTGTATGAGAGTCTCAGCCTGTGCTTTAGAAACTCTTCTGTTCGGTGCAGTTGCGCTTCAGCCTCATATACTGGCTCTTGGGTACTGACCTAAGCCAGGAGGCATGATGGCAGCTATCCAATGGGATGTAAGAATTTCTGTCAGTGGATTTAAAAAAAGTTGAAGTAACAAAAGAATCTCCCCTGACAGAAATCTTAAGGTCCAAAAAACTGATCTCCTTACGGCTCGCCTCATAATTTAGATTTATTGCCCTACTATTTCTATTAAGAGAACCCATCAATTGAAAGAGATCGGCCTCACCCCCATCCCATAGGAGGAGGATGTCATCTATATAACATGCAATCAGGACCACGTTTGGTCTACGCTGGGCATAGATGACATCCTCCTCCCACTGCGCCATAAAGAGGTTCGCCAAACTTGGAGCATATTAGGCCCCCATGGCGACACCTCTATCCTGGTGAAGGTATAGGCCATCAAACCAAAAAAAATTGTGAGTGTCAGCGAACTCCAAGAGTTCCATAATAAATCTGTTCTTTGAGCAGATTGGAATCTCGCTTCAAGAATTGCTTAACAGCACTAAGATCTAAATTGTGAGGTCAGTGAATTCAGCCATCACCAACCATATATATATATGAGAGCATAACACGTTTGGACGGTCCAATAGCCAGTGGTATTGACTAGGGATGAGCCGAACACCCCCCTGGTTCGGTTCGCAGCAGAACATGCAAAAAATTTGTTTGAACACGCAAACACCGTTAAACCCTATAGGACACGAACATGAATAAAAAAAGGCCATTTTTGAAACTTTTTTTCCATTGATACATGTCCCCTGGGGCAGGACCCAGGTCCCCAAACACTTTCTATGACAATACTATGCATATAAGTATAGGTATTAAAACTAAAGCGCTTTATGGATTCTAACAGTGAATAATTATTGATAGTGAGAAATTGTGTTTCTATGTGTCTGTTCAAAATGTTAAAAATAAAATAAATATGTGCTAGATCATGATGATTCAAAATTTCCTGCGTGCTAATAATACACTCAAATGTGTTTTGTGTATAAAACCAATATGAAATAATCTGTATAAAGCTGCACCTTTACTTAGTGCTCTGATGCCACTATTAAAACTCAAAAAACATATAATTATATTGAAAAGTGCGCTAAATACTCTGCTTCAATAGTGCTACAAATAAATACTAAAAAATATATATAGTGATGTGCTCTCACATAATAACATAAATCAATACAAATACTTGCAGCAATATATAGGAAATCACAAATCCACCTACTGCATATAAATAAAAAATGTGGAGTAGGACACAGAAAAATCAGAGGACACTCTAATTGAATAATTGTCTCTTATAAGGCATATGTTAAAATCGCAATCTCTGTCAGCTCACTGTTATGACTGGTGGTCCGCTGTTAATCTTCTGTTTGTACCAGTATTCTGCTGTTACCGATCTCCAGTATTATATTCCAATCATGCAATTAGAAATAGAAAAAAATTCATTCAATAGGCTGTTAATTATTCTCTTCGAAATAAAGCAGATGTACTCACTTGTACAATTCTATAGTAAAAGCGCATAGAGCAGTCAGCCGTCCACCAATATCCTCCTCGCGCTGAGCCGCGAGTAACACTACAGCACTATGAATGACGTCACTAGGCTCCTACCGACGCGTTGCGTCACATGTCACGTAACTTTTTCAAGGGTAGCCATGTGACGGTCGGGATCCATCTTATAGCGTGCTGGTTGCCATAGTAACTATGGTGGTTTAGAGAAAACATCATACTGAATCTGCGCTTTATCTTTATTAGGTAAAACCAATTTATATCACAAAACAAGATGGATATTAAAACACTAATCAATAATAACAAACCAATCTTTCTAATTCTCATTAACTATAAACATACTATTATTTCGTTCCGCATGTTATTTTATATCACATTACTCCCTCTGGTGGCTAGATATATGGTTACATTTTTGTCCATGGCTATACATAGATAATGCTTGTATGTGCTCCTTATACATTATCCTCACTTGCAAATACAGGCTACATATATCCCTCAAACTTAACCCTTTATATCCTGAATATACATACGTTTCCTTTTATGCCGAATTCAAAATTTGCAAGAATAATAAAATACATAATTAAAATATATATAATATAAAATATATATTACATCCCGCCCCACTTCTTCATTAATGTCCTCTATTTATTCACTGTAAATTTTAATGATATGTAAAATTCATATGTTTTATTTCATCAGATATTAAAAACTACTGTATTAAAACTATACAATTATTTATGATATTAAAAAAAGATTATTAAAAAAATTATTTAAAAAAATATTAAAAATTAGAATTTAACCAGAGAATTATTATTAAAAATCAGAAATAAAACAATTGAGATCAAACTCAATATTTAAGCCTTTGGGGTTAAAAGTGTCTGCCTCAAATATCCATCTGGACTCACTCTTACTAAGTTCTTTTATTTTATTGCTTCCTCTCCAGTGGGGCTTATATCTTTCTATGGCCCAGAATTTGAGTGACTTAGGATCCTTATTGTGATGTGAGGCAAAATGACGTGACATGCTATGTTTTGGGAACCCACTTTTAATATTCTGTATATGTTCCCTTAGCCTCTTCCACATGGGCCTTTTAGTTCTCCCTATATATTGAAGGGGACATGAACATTGAATCATATAAACTACCCCTTCCGTTCTGCAAGAGATAAAATCATGAATTTTGTACTCTTTTTTTGTGCTGGTTGACACAAAACTTGTACATTTTTGCCCTCTCAAATTAGTATTATGACACGCAAAGCATCTTTTGCAGGGATAGAACCCCTTCCCCTGAAAGAAGGATAATTCTGCGGTTCTCTTTGGGGGTCCACGATATTTTTCGCTATCTTATCCCTTAGTGTAGGTGCCTTTCTATAAACTATAAAGGGCTTTTCAGGTAGTATGCTGTTCAACTCTTTATCTGCCTTAAGAAGTGGCCAGTGTCTTGCGATAATCTGTTCTACATCTTTATACTGAGTATTATAATTAAATATAAGAGGAACTGTACTCGGTTTGGAGGTTATTTTATCTTTATCCTGCAACAATGTATTCCTTGAGATTCGGGATACTTCTTTAATTTTCTCTTCTATAAATTCTTCATTGTATCCTTTCTTCACAAATATGTCTCCCAAGATCTTTGCCTGTTCCCAATAAATACTGTCTTCTGAGCAGTTTCTCCTCAGGCGTACCATTTGGCCTTTTGGTATATTTATTAGCCATGGATCATGGTGACAAATATCTACCGGAATATAGCTGTTTCTTTCGACTGTTTTGAAAAAGGTTTTTGTGTTGATAGAATTCCCCTCTATTTGTATTGTTAAATCTAAAAAGTGTATCATTTTGTCACTGGTCTCATAGGTTAATTTAATTTTTTTCTGGTAATTATTTAACCTCTCAAAAAATCTGATCAGACTACTTAGATCCCCCTTCCATATTACCACACAGTCATCTATAAGTCTTCGATATAGGACTAAATCTTCTGGTATGTCTGAATATATGGCTTCATCCTCCCATTTTGCCATAAATAAATTGGCGATATTTAGTGCATATTTAGCACCCATTCCGACTCCATTCAATTGCCTGTAGAACTCATCAATATGCCAGAAGTAGTTATGCTGTAATCCGTACGCCAGACAACTCCATATAAACCTTTTTTGTTTGGAAATACGGCTACTATATTTGTCCATAGCCCATTTTGCGGCTGCAATAGCATCCTCATGGTTTATTATGGTGTACAATGATGATACGTCAGCTGTGGCAATAATATATTTGCATTCTGGATTTAATTCCACATTATTCAGTAATTGTATTAAATGTTTGGTATCCTTTAAGTACGACACTGAATGTGGTACTATAGGTTGTAGTTATTTGTCTACATACTGTCCTATTCTTGCGTTTATAGATTGTATCCCATTTATAAGGGGTCTTCCTGGGGGTTCTGTTTGATTTTTGTGAATCTTTGGAACAGTGTAGATTATTGGGATCCTGCATGTCTCCGGTACCAGATACTTCGCTTCTTTTTTTGTTAAAATATTTTTCATACATCCTTTCATTATAAGATCCGAAAGTTCCTTCTTATATTCTCTGGTGGGGTTTCTATTTAATTTAATATACGTATTATTATCAATCAATTGATCTTGCAATTCTTTATAGTAAAATTCTTTAGACATTGCCACTATTGCACCCCCTTTATCCGCAGGTCTTATTATAATTTGTTTGTTCTCTTCTAATTCTTTGATTCCTCTTTTAATACAGCTAGGGTCTCTGGTTTTTCTAATCTTCAAATTTTCCAAGTCCCGTGTAACCATCCGGTTAAAAACTTCTACATGTTCGTTGTTTGCAACTGGCGGATTAAACAAAGATTTGTTTCTAAGCTGATTGTTTATAATCCTTCCAGGTGTATTTACTGCATCATATCTCACACTTGGAGCCTGATTCATCATATATTTTTGTATATTTAATTTTCTTTTGAACTTCTGTATGTCTACATACGTTTTAAATTTGTTCAAATTACGCTTGGGGGCATATTTTAATCCTTTATCTAGGGTCAATAATTCAGTTGTTGTTAGTTCAATTCCGCTTATATTATAAATACCTTCCCCAATCATTCTCTTTTTCTTTTTCGTTTTGCATCCTCCTCTGCATCCCCTCTTTCGTTTGGGCTTCTTGCATTGGTTTTCTGTTCGTATCTTGGTGGAGTTCTCTCGCTTCTGCGGTAATCCAAAAAAGACCTCTCCTGTTCTTAATCCCTATAATCTCTCAGCATTTCATACCTATTATAGGTAGGTACTGGACTCCTCCTAGGATTATTCTGATAGTGGTCAGAATATCCACCCCTATCATATTGCTGATACTGTACATTCTGATGTTCTGTATATTCTTGTCTACTATTATCATAACTGTAACCATAATGATCTTGTACTCCATTTCCTTGGTATCCTGTTTGGTGATTTGATTGATTGTATGACCTGTGATTGTTTTTGTTACCAGTGTTTTTCCAATATGGCTGTCTTGGTGATTTCTTTTTATTTTTCCACCACGGTTTTGGAGTTCTAGGTCCAGTGTTTTCTTCTCTTTGAGGTCTGTCTTGCCCATTCATATTTCATCTTTCAGATCTTGAATAATCAGGTGTTCTATATCTTGGTTGGGGCGATCTTGGTCTATGCTCTCTTATTGGTGATCTCATTCTGTCATCTCTCACCTGGGTCACCTGACCCAGTCACAAGAATCTCTTCTTGGGGATATGATTCTTACCTCTCTTTCTGGGGACGATACCGCTGAGCCGTCTCTCCCTTGCTTTAGTAATAATTGCCATTTGAATGTTTGTTGTAGATAATAATCATTAGTATCTCTTAGATACTTTCTTCTTTTTCTTTGTTTGGTTTCCAAATCCTTCTGTTCTAATACTTTATTTAATTGCTTGGTTAATACACTAAATGGAGCTGATTCTTTATATGCCTCCAACGCTACCTTACAATCATCAATTTGCTGATTGATTAATGCTAATTTCCTCTGCTTCCTTTTCGTTATAAATTCTAACAATTCTGCTCCTTTGTCATTAAAGAACTTATACCATTCTTCAATCGACTCCTGATCCTGTAGACCATCATTTATGGGAATATCCCATCTTAACCTCCTGGGCACAATATTTTCTTTTATGTACTGTTCATGTGTAGCTATGTCCCACCATAGGCTCACTTTTTCTTCCATTAAGTGCCCAAACTTGCGAAAATTAGTATCTAAATCTCCTATTTCTACTACCTGTTTGATGGTAAACACATCTTTAGGATCTACCGTGCGATTCTCCATATATCTAAAAATGTCCATACTTGCTGCTTCAGTAAAGTGTCAGAAAATTGTGCAATTATAGGTATTAAAACTAAAGCGCTTTATGGATTCTACCAGTGAATAATTATTGATAGTGAGAAATTGTGTTTCTATGTGTCTGTTCAAAATGTTAAAAATAAAATAAATACTGTATGTGCTAGATCATTAGGATTCAAAATTTCCTGCGTGCTAATAATACACTCAAATGTGTTTTGTGTATAAAACCAATATGAAATAATCTGTATAAAGCTGCACCTTTACCTAGTGCTCTGATGCCACTATTAAAACTCAAAAAACATATAATTAGATTGAAAAGTGCGCTAAATACTCTGCTTCAATAGTGCTACAAATAAATACTAAAAAATA
The DNA here is from genome assembly GCA_037952835.1 of Lithobates septentrionalis. Taxonomy (NCBI): domain Eukaryota; kingdom Metazoa; phylum Chordata; class Amphibia; order Anura; family Ranidae; genus Lithobates; species Lithobates septentrionalis. The sequence goes on along the minus strand of JBBDGP010000111.1, from coordinate 2,276,240 downwards.
TATATAGTGATGTGCTCTCACATATTAACATAAATCAATACAAATACTTGCAGCAATATATAGGAAATCACAAATCCACCTACTGCATATAAATAAAAAATGTGGAGTAGGACACAGAAAAATCAGAGGACACTCTAATTGAATAATTGTCTCTTATAAGGCATATGTTAAAATCGCAATCTCTGTCAGCTCACTGTTATGACTGGTGATCCGCTGTTAATCATCTGTTTGTACCAGTATTCTGCTATTACCGATCTCCAGTATTATATTCCAATCATGCAATTAGAAATAGAAAAACATTCATTGCGTAATATGCTGTTAATTATTCTCTTCGGAATAAAGCAGATGCACTCACTTGTACCATTCTATAGTAAAAGCGCATATTCATATAAGCCTTTAAAAATAGCACTTTTGATTTCTCCCGTAGACTTTTAAAGGGTGTTCGGTGGCTTTCGAATTTGCCGCGAACACCCCAAATTGTTCGCTATTCGGTGAACAGTGCTCAAAGAACAGATTGCCTTTATTATGGAACTCTTGGAGTTCGCTGACACTCACAATTTTTTTGGTTTGATGGCCAATACCTTCACCAGGATAGAGGTGTCGCCATGGGGGCCAAATATGCTGCAAGTTTGGCAAACCTCTTTATGGCGCAGTGGGAGGAGGATGTCATCTATGCCCAGCATAGACCAGACGTGGTCCTGATTGCATGTTATATCGATGACATCCTCCTCCTATGGGATGGGGGTGAGGCCGATCTCTCTCAATTGATGGGTTCTCTTAATAGAAATAGTAGGGCAAAACATCTAAATTATGAGGCGAGCCGTAAGGAGATCAGTTTTTTGGACCTTAAGATTTCTGTCAGGGGAGATTCTTTTGTTCCTTCAACTTTTTTTAAATCCACTGACAGAAATTCTTACATCCCATTGGATAGCTGCCATCATGCCTCCTGGCTTAGGTCAGTGCCCAAGAGCCAGTATATGAGGCTGAAGGGCAACTGCACCGAACAAGAAGAGATTCTAATGCAGGCTGACACTCTCACACTCTCTTTCTCCAGAGATTTCTGGAGAAAGGTTAAATGAAGTCCCTGTCAGATACCCTTCACCAGGTTAAATTAGTGGATAGGGCAGACCTTCTAAAGGAGAGACCTTTGAAACAAGAGAGACAAAATACGTTCAAGAATCCATTCATTACGAGTTTTTCCAATCAACATCAGAATGTTAAGCATATTGTTAACAGACACTGGCATATTCTGGGTAATGACAGGATATTGAATACAATCTTGCCAGCTAAACCCCAGGTAGTATTTAGGGGTGTCTCCTCTCTTAGGGATAAACTGGCTCCTAACATCCTAAACCCTCCTACTATCAAACCTAACTTCTTTACTGAACTTACGGGCTACTATCAATGTAGGAGATGTCAAGTATGATCTATCAATGGGTGCAAAACTAGGAGAACGACTAGTTTTGTTTCTAGCTGTACTTTAAAGGAATATAAGATAGAGCCCTTTATTACCTGCTCCACTGTCGGGGTAGTCTACTTGCTGCAGTGCCCGTGTGAACTGCAGTATGTGGGCAGGACTAAGCGCCCCCTCCAAGTATGCTTGAATGACCATATCAACAATATCAGGAGGGGGATTACCAAACACTCTGTATCTAAACATTATCTAACAGTACACAACAGAGATCCCTCCAACACCATTTTTTTAGGATAAATATAGCCCCCATTGAAGGGCAGCTACCTCATTAGAAATATCTCTAAACTCGAGATGTCTTGTGTTCATAAAATAAAGTCTTATACCCCCCATGGTTTTTTATTGATGATAATATCAGCGCCTTTATAGACAACTCATAATTGGTATTTTTCGCTTTTAGTACTTACAGTAAACTGACTTTGACCATAATTGTTCTTGTTACCAGTTTTAGACCACTGTGTGAACTTGGTCTCAGTCTCGGGTAGTTTCTCCATCTTTTGATGGAGTTTATTGGTGTTAGTGTTCTTAGATTTATTTTTATTATTTGCAATCTTTGGTAGTATGTATAGGACCACCTATAGGGTTCCCCTTATAACTATTGATTCTTTTAATAGATTGGTGTTATTGGGAATAAAACATTGCTTCCCCTATGGGTATATGGTTCAATTTAATTTGATCCATTATCCCTTGGTTTTAGTGGAAAAATATAATACATAGTAATTTACTTGTTTTCTATGTTTACTAGGTCACCATTTAAGAATATAGTTTTTTTTACCTATGGATAGTTGCAGGGATTACTCTTTGACTTTGAGTGTTTGATACGTCCATTGGGGGTTATGATATCCCAATTGTTTTTTTATTAACCAGAGTCCCGTGTCTATCCCAGCATCTATTGTCAGTGTCAACACTGAAGGTTTAGACATACGAGACATACGATATTTGAATATATCTGGATAAATTGCATATAGGCTGCAATAATGCCTTTAGTGCTGGATGTCTAGGAATCTTTATTTGGGTATATTTCTTTATTGGTACTTACAATTGGGTTTATCACTTAGGACTATCTTGGTGGGTGTGATGGTACAACACTAGGTTGGTGGCTGTCGTCCCCACTAATAGTTTCATTGCCCTTTTGCCTCTATGGGTTTTCTCTCTTGATTTCCCTTAAATGGCTGTGGTAGGGTCAGCTGCTGGAGGCTCAGACCGAGGCTTGAGTGTGTGCGTTGAATATTTATAGCGGTACGTCAGTACGCCGCCCAGACTTGTGACGAAACACTCTTTGACTTTGAGTGTTTGATACGTCCATTGGGGGTTATGATATCCCAATTGTTTTTTATTAACCAGAGTCCCGTGTCTATCCCAGCATCTATTGTCAGTGTCAACACTGAAGGTTTAGACATACGAGACATACGATATTTGAATATATCTGGATAAATTGCATATAGGCTGCAATAATGCCTTTAGTGCTGGATGTCTAGGAATCTTTATTTGGGTATATTTCTTTATTGGTACTTACAATTGGGTTTATCACTTAGGACTATCTTGGTGGGTGTGATGGTACAACACTAGGTTGGTGGCTGTCGTCCCCACTAATAGTTTCATTGCCCTTTTGCCTCTATGGGTTTTCTCTCTTGATTTCCCTTAAATGGCTGTGGTAGGGTCAGCTGCTGGAGGCTCAGACCGAGGCTTGAGTGTGTGCGTTGAATATTTATAGCGGTACGTCAGTACGCCGCCCAGACTTGTGACGAAATGCGTCAGGAGGAGCGACGTGCTGATGACACGGTGCTGTTCTATGTCCCGTTTGCACGGGCGTTCATATTATTGTTGCTGGCCGGCTCTTTTATTGCTCTTATTGGAACTTTCTATGCTTTTAAGCATATACTTTTAATTAATAAATTACCACCTGGTTTTACCTATTGCAATTCCTCTCTTTTTTTGTTTCCAGATTATTTTGACCATTTATACTGAGTGGATTCAAATTTGTGGCTGCTGATCGAGGATAACACCTACAGTCTCTAGGAGTATCTGGCCTGACCAGCCATTGGAGGCGTTGGGAGGATCAAAGGCCCTGGCTGGGTATTAGCCACAAGCCCTAAAGCTTGTACAGCTGGTAAGCTTTCACTCTATGTGGTTGTGGATTCACAGTGTCCCATAAAGTCACAGGATACAGTCACCGTACTGTGTTTTTACAACTACTCACTTACTTTTCATTTGGAGGACTTTTTAGGACTGTTCACTTTAGTAGATATCGTACACCAATTAATATAATAGTGTTTTATTTTTAATTTTTCATGTTTTTGACTTTTTTGTTGCTTTATTTATGCCCTTGCACCTTTTTGGTTTTATATGCTATTTTTTCATTTAGATATATGGTTTGTGAGTGCAGCTTCGTATGTTTATTGTATTTGTGTGTATTTCACTTTGAGTTGCAGCTTTTGTTGATAGGTTAACTGTGCAGTTTTTTTCTTTACATTATTAAGTTTTGTAAAGTACTCTCGGGTTTGGTTTTTGTGATTTGTTCACATCTTGTCTAATATCTCCCTCCTTTTCCATATTAAAAATTGAGGAGAAGAATGTATTTAATAGAGTTGTATTGTCCCTGTCTCTTATAACCAACTTCTCTTGACTATACTTTATGGGTCCAATATGCTCTGACTTCCAGAAGTCACCACATGCAAAACTACTTAAGGTCATAAAATTGCAGCTGGTGTGTAACCAGATAAGTCAAATGATGTGAGGTCCAAGAGGAATGCAAATGGTGAAAGCAAGTTATACAAGTCCCCACAACAGAAATACTATGTTACACATTAATCCATTTATTGAACTTCATTAAAGGAAGCCTAAAGAGTTTTAAAAAGGTAAAAAAATCCATGCAGTCATTAAACACAGACGGATAAGGGCACTATGCATACATAGCACCTTGCATCACGATAACCAGATAGTGGCAGATGACAGTGACAGCATGCAAGGTGGCTTTAAGATCATTGGACCCCCGGCGGCATTATAGATGGTAACATGAACATTCAATCTGGAACTCCAGAGGAGATGCTGTCAATGCCTCAGTGACCTGCCTCACTAAAAGTGAAGCATCCAGAAACTGGAAGCTGTCAGACTGGCATACAAGAGGAGAGAGAGGTGGCAGGCAAACTAATGTGATTCTCTCTCTCTCTTTAACTAATTACAGGGCAGAAATTAAAGTAGACAGCACAAAGAGATTAACCACTTCAGCACAGAAGGATTTACCCCCTTCCTGACCAGAGCACTTTTTGTGATATGGCACTGCGTCGCTTTAACTGACAATTGCACGGTCGTGCAACATTGCACCCAAATAAAATTGACATCCTTTTTTCCCCACAAATAGAGCTTTCTTTTGGTGGTATTTGATCACCTCTGCATTTTTTTTGCACTATAAACAAAAAAAGAGCATCAATTTTGAAAAAAATAATATTTTTTACTTTTTTCTATAATAATTATCCCCAAAAATATATAAAAAAACGAATTTCTTTCTCAGTTTAGGCCGATATGTATTCTTCTACATATTTTTGGTAAAACAAATCTCAATAAGCGTATATTGATTGGTTTGCGCAAAAGTTATTGCGTCTACAAAATAGGGGATAGATTTATGGCATTTTTATTATTCATTTTTTAAAATTAGTAATGGCAGCGATCTGCACTTTTTATCGCGACTACGACATTATGGCAGACACATCGGACACTTTTGACACTATTTTGGGGCCATTGTCATTTATACAGCGATCAGTGCTATAAAAATGCGCTGATTACTGTGTAAATGACACTGGCAGGGAAGAGGTTAAACACTAGGGGGGCGATCAAGGGGTTAGGTGTGTCCTAGGGAGTGATTCTAACTGTGGGGGGGGGGGTGGACTACCACTAACATGACAGCGATCACTGCTCCCGATGATAGGGAGCAGTAGATCCCTGTCATATCACTAGGCAGAACAGGAAAATGCCTTGTCTACAAAGGCATCTCCCTGTTCTGCCGATCCATGACACAATCGCGGGCCCCCAGCGGACATCGCGTCTGCGGGACCCGCGGGCACAGTCACAGAGTATGCGGCAGGTGCACGCACCCACAGTGCTGCGATTTAAAGGGGACGTACCTGTACGCCCATTTGCCCAGCCGTGCCATTGTGACGACGTACATCGTCGTGCGCTGGTCGTCATGTGGTTAAAAAAAATAGAAATAATAATTCAAGCATCAGGAGGTGGTAGAATATGTCACCAGTTACCAGAGACCACCTCCAATAGGTCCACAGAAGGTATAGAACAAACTATGTATCAAGTCAGCTACATCTGTGGTACAGTGGGTATCCCATGAATTACAGCAGTCAATCAGCCAGCATTCTCTCAAATTCCTCTGTGCAGGAATGTTCAATCCAATAAAACCACATTTTATTGAATCTTTCTTGTGTATCTTTCAGAGAACTAATTAGGCCCCCATTTTGTCTCATGTCTTTTATCCAGCTGAACCGTTGTCGCAGTGAAATTGGATTTCTAGATTTCCACAAGGTCAGAATGCATGTTTTACCACAGATTTTTTTTATAAGTGGACAATGGAACCTCATTATGGTGCAATAAGAAAAAGGAGGATGTATATGGTATTGATCTATAAGTAAGCTTGTTTGTTATGCCGTGTACCTGAGCCCAAAAAGTATGGAGATTTGGCATTGACCATGATAAGTGCAACATGTCATTCTTGTCTGCCCCACACTGCTAACACATCTCAGACACAGGGGGTACATATGATGTAAGATCATCAAGGTGCGATACCTCCAGGTTACGATTTTGTAGCCCGCTTCTTGATATTTATTGTTAATGCATTTATACGGCACGGTTAAATACTAAGTGCACCCTGCAGGTCTTCAGCACAATTAGCGTTCTCTTTCCCATGTATCCAAAAAATGAGGTGGTGACTGCAAGGCCACAGAGTAAGGTACACTTTAAGTTCATAGACTAAATGCGTTTATCATAGGGTTAAAATTTCACATCTCAGTTTCTGAAGACTGGTTAGACATCATTGAAAAATATATCTGACTAGTGTCAGTTCTAAAGCTGAAATAACCAGCCTAGACAAAAAAATATAACCACAGTTTTTATAGATTTGTTGCTGTGATTAATAGAATATATGTTCTCTAGTTATTGTATTTTTTCTTCAAGAAAGCACTCTGGTTAACTTAAGTCATTTTTGTCAAGTAAATGCAAGAAGGACAAATTAATGATTGGCTGTCTCTGGGACAATTATGTAAATCAATGAAAACTAAAAGAGTATTTGCGACACTGATCAATCAAATTGAATGTTCTGTGTTTTCATGACCTTTGGTTTTAATTACACAGACTGCTAAATAGCTACCATTCCATTGTAAATTCTATTATTGTATTGAATTTACTAAACATTTTAGAAATGGGCATAAAATAGTAGAAATAAGCTATGATAGGTAGATATTATGTTTTATATATATATATATATATATATATATATATATATATATATATATATATATATATATATATATATATATACATATATACACACACATAGATCAAATAAATAAACATAGTTGCTTACAAAATATTTACTAAAATTCACGGATTTGCTAAAACTAAACTTTTTAAAATTCTTTATCTTGGGTTACATATGAATAATGTAAGAGATTAAGATAAGGGCAGGCAAAGATCAATAAAAATGGGCAAGACAAGCCGTTTAACTGAGAAAAAGTGAGTGGTGGTGTCCTTAAAGCGAGTCCCTTCAATATATAAGGTGAGCACAGCCATTATAATGAAGGTATAGGAATATATCATGGCTCCCAGTTGGAGACTGCTCCACCCAAAGGATACAGGAGGTCTCCAGGAGTCAGAGGCTGTAGGTGGCAGCCTGAGCACATGTGTGTCAGCAAGAGACAGGTGACGGCCTAATGACTAAGGTCAGAGTGAAGCTGTTGGCTTCGAAGAACCTATGGTCTGAGGACCAGCATAAAGAGCAGGGGTATTGTTAGAGAGAGAGCCAGGTGGGCTAGTATTTTCAGGTTGGGTATATCGCTGGAAGAGAACCCCTGTGAGGGAAACATTATATGTTGAACTTTTGCTTTGTTTTTGCCTTTTCTAATAAACATGGGCTACCATGCCCTCAAATATACTTCCTGACTACTGTGAAATGCCCGAAAACGCATTTACCACTAGAGCTAATAGTCCCCCATGTTACAAAATATATATATATATATATATATATATATATATATATATATATATATATATATATATACAGTATCTCACAAAAGTGAGTACACCTCTCACATTTTTGTAAATATTTTATTCTTAAGATAATATTTTATCTTTTCATGTGACAACACTGAAGAAATGAAACTTTGCTACAATGCAAAGTAGAGAGTGTACAGGTTGTATAACAGTGTAAATTTGCTGTCCCCTCAAAATAACTCAACACACAGCCATTAATGTTTAAACCACTGGCAACAAAAGTGAGTACACCCCTAAATAAAAATGTCCAAATTGGGCCCAATTAGCCATTTTCCTTCCCCGGTGTCATGTGACTCATTAGTGTTACAAGGTCTCAGGTGTGAATGGGGAGCAGGTGTGTTAAATTTGGTGTTATCACTCTTACTCACTCATACTGCTCACTGGAAGTTCAACATGGCACCTCATGGCAAAGAACTCTCTAAGGATCTGAAAAAAAGAATTGTTGCTCTACATAAACATGGCCTAGGCTATAAGAAGATTGCCAAGACCCTAAAACTGAGCTGCAGCACAGTGGCCAAGACCATGCAGTGGTTTAACAGGACAGGTTCCACTCAGAACAGGCCTTTCCATGGTTGACCAAAGAAGTTGAGTGCACGTGCTCAGCGTCATATCCAGAGGTGGTCTTTGGGAAATAGACGTATGAGTGCTGCCAGCATTGCTGCGGAGGTTGAAGGGGTGGAGTGGGGTCAGCCTGTCAGTGCTCAGACAATACGCCACACACTGCATCAAATTGGTCTGGATAGCTGTCATCCCAGAAGAAAGCATCTTCTAAAGATGATGCACAAGAAAGCCTACAAACAGTTTTCTGAAGACAGACTAAGAACATGGATTACTGGAACCATGTCCTGTGATCTGATGAGACCAAGATTAACTTATTTAGTTCAGATGGTGTCAAGCGTGTGTGGCGGCAAACAGGTGAGGAGTACAAAGACAAGTGTGTCTTGCCTACAGTCAAGCATGGTGGAGGGAGTATCATGGTCTGAGGCTGCATGATTGCTGTCGGCACTGGGGAGCTACAGTTCATTGAGGGAACCATGAATGGCAACATGTACTGTGACATACTGAAGCAGAGCATGATCCCCTCCCTTTGGAGACTGGGCCACAGGGCAGTATTCCAACATGATAATGACCCCAAACACACCTCCAAGATGACCACTGCCTTGCTAAAGAAGCTGAGAGTAAAGGTGAAGGACTGGCCAAGCATGTCTCCAGACCTAAACTCTATTGAGCATCTGTGGGGTATCCTCAAACGGAAGGTGGAGGAGGGCAAGGTCTCTAACATTCACCAGCTCAGTGATGTGGTCATGGAGGAGTGGAAGAGGACTCCAGTGACAACCTGTGAAGCTCTGGTGAACTCCATGCCCAAGAGGGTTAAGGCAGTGCCTGAAAATAATGGTGGCCACACAAAATATTGACACTTTGGGTCCAATTTGGACATTTTCACTTAGGGGTGTACTCACTTTTGTTGCCAGTGGTTTAAACATTAATGGTTGTGTGTTGAGTTATTTTGAGGGGACAGCAAATTTACACTGTTATACAACCTGTACACTCACTACTTTACATTGTAGCAAAGTTTCATTTCTTCAGTGTTGTCACATGGATTCAAGTGGTAGCACATTAAGGACTTAGCATCCAAAGAACAAACAACATTAAGCCTCCTGGCCTTTAGTCTGGTCTCCCAGACTATGACATTGTACCACTCAGTATCTCTCTCAAAAGCTTGGTGAGTGCATTTACAAGTCTTGCTGCTCTGGCTCCCATCTGTACTCCTGGAGAGAGACCTCCTCTGTCTACCAGGGTAGAGCCCAGAACCCGAGTCAGGTCATTTCTAAATGCCCAGCACACACCTGTCCAACTAATGTGTTGGTGGTTCTGAAAACCCGGACCCAGGTTTGGAGATTTCATCCATCCCAGATTTCCCAGCCCCAAACCAAGTTTTACCAACCAATGAGGAGACTGAAAAATAAGTTTCCTCTGAATGACACAATTCCCAAGAAGCCCCTCCACCTTTTGAGAATTCTGGGTCATAACCTCTTTTTACAAGTTTCATGGCCCGAATGAGGTTACTTAATAATCAAGCATTTCGCTTCTACTTAAACATATGTTTAAAATAATTTTTGCCAGATATAGGTTTTTAAATTGTTTTAATGTCTACGTACAGTTATCAGATCTAGATTGTCACCTTGTTTTCATGTCAACTTGCCAATAGGATGGATTTGTTTCTGAAAGTCTTTCAAACAGTTTTTATGCTAAGTCTATCCAAAGAAATTTTGCTAAATGCTTTTTGTCTTTGAGTTTAATTTGTTTGTTCTTACACTTGTGCAGACATCTGGCATCATTAAAATGGCAGGTTTTCACATCAGTAATTCACATCAGCTAGTTAGAAATCACCTTTTTGCTTATACAGTATGCATTCTCCTATTTCCTTTTTTTAATCAGTATGCTGCCAAAATTCTTTTGCAGCTCAAGAGTTTAATGAAGGTGATTATGGTTGATCCAAATTTTGTCACAAGTCTGCTGGCACCCTTTGCTACTGGAATAAGGATTAAATTGGTTAAAGAAATAATAAAAGCAATTCCCAGCACATGCTAAACTGGGGTTTTGTAATAGTAGTGGAGATTTTAAACAAAATAATATGCCATAGCTTTTTTTTTACATGTAGAATAAAGCCAATAATAATTCCAGTACAGTACATTTTTTTAGTTCTGTATAGAGTGGGGAAGATTTAAATTTTCTGTTAGGTTTTTATTTATGTCTGTTACCCTGTTGGGGAAATTTTCCCTTTTTCGTTGTCCTATGGTGCCTTCAAAACAAATATATCTCTTTGTGGTTGCAGCTTGAATTGTGGGATTCAAAAGTGGTAAAAGCAGTTCTCATAATTAAATGCTTATGATGGTAATTCAACAAACTCGTACATTTTAAAATAAAATCTTCATTTTTGTGGTTTTCTATTACAACTTGCTCCTTATATAGTTTTATCTCCTGTTTTTTTGTTTTTGTTTTGTTTTTTTATACCTCTTAGTATGTCTTTAGCATGTTTATTAACACACATTAATGCAATTTTTTTAGTGTTTGTTTTTTATGTGAAAGGTAAGGTAAAAAAAAAAGTGTAAAGAGTATTACATTGTCATACACCACTAATTCCTGTTGCTTTGTTAACATCTTACTCCCTACACATACACATGCTGTATTGTAACCAAGATAAGTGCTAGGATTACATAGATTTAGTGTTGGCTTGCTGTGTTTGTGGAGCTGTGTTTTTGATAGGTAAATTTAGCTTGTCACACTGTATTCAGTATGGCTGCAATTGCACTGTTAGGTAAATTTAGTTGTTCTCTGTATTCAGTGCAGCTGCTTTTGACTAATGAGGTCTACTCAGTGTTCTCAGCTGTCTCTAGTCTGTCATTTGGTATTCTAGTCTGTCTACTCCCTCTGCTGTCCAGAAAAACTGTGCAAACTTTCTGGATCATAGGTGTGGAGCTATACAGATGGCAGCATGAATATTTATACAGTTATGGAAAATCCCAGGGAGCTTGGTCCTGAAGGCATGCTGGGTAACTGTATATATTCTCTGAGCACATTGGGCTCTGGGTCTTTTACTGGAGAACATCAGTCCAGCCTGGAGGGCTGCTGCCCTCCAGGCCATTGCTGCCACATGCTTGCTGTCTGTGAGGCCTCAGGTGGGTGACCTGAGAGTCTGGATGCTGGGAACCTAGAGAGCTGACTGAGGGACTGTCTAGTGAAGATCTGGTCTGGTGTCATTGAAGATAGGCATTGCTTGGAAGTTGGAAGGAGGCAACCAGCTGTCCTTGGGTCTTGTGTGAATACAGACAGTTCTGAGAGATCTTAGAGACTTCTGGGCTGCTGCCACCCCTTGGGTAATAAAGAGAGTCAGCTGTGGGTCTATTAAAGGGGACACTGACTGGTGATCTGAAGAGCTTAGTCCACCCAATCCTCTATAAAGGGACTCTTTTTTTGTGGCCATTAAGAAATAAGTTTGGGGGCGTAGTCAAGATGGCGACCTAAGCAGACGTGTGTGCCTGGAGCTCCGCACCTGGATGGCCTAATTATCCAGCTATTAAGGATCTATAATACCGCTAATCTACTGCAGCAGAGCTGGTTACCACTGGGTATGAAAAGGGGGACCACCGGTTCACAGCGCAGGAGGCATTCAGCTCAGAAAACCCTGCTGTCTCCCCGGGGCCCACATGTGTCCTGCCTCTCCAACATGGCATCCCAGACTGAACAACCGGAGCCCTCTCCTATGGGGACTGAACAGTTTAATGCCCTCATGCAAGCCATCACAGGCTGTCAGACTACACTGACGGCGAAGATAGAGCAAATGCAGATGGAGATGGTCCTGATAAGATGAGATTTGGATAAACACCGTGACAGGCTCTCTGAGGCACAGCAGAGAGTAGGGGACATGGAAGACATGATCAGGACACATGGTGACTCCCTCCATACTCTGCAAGTCAAAATGAAAGCAATGGAGTTCCGTGCAGAATACCAGGAGAACAGAAATTGGAGAAATAACCTCCGCCTGGTGGGACTCCTGGAGGGGGTGGAGGGTCGTGACCCGGCGGCCTATACCGAACAATTGCTACGCACACTCCTGCCACAGGCTGCCTTCTCCCCCTACTTCGCAGTCGAGCGAGCACACAGGATGCCATTGGCTAGGGGTCCACCTGGAGCGCCGCCAAGAACCTTCATATTCTGATTGTTGAATTTTCGTGACCGGGACCTTGTCTTGCGGGAGGCGAGGAGGACGGGAGAGCTACCCCATGAGAATGCCAAGATTGTTCCCGGACTTCTCAGTCGAAACACAAAGGCTCCGGCGCACATTCGACCAGGTTAAGGCCCAGCTTCGCGCCAAAGGTCTGAAATATAATATGATGTTTCCAGCTCAATTGCGGGTAGTGGATGGTGAGACTACTAAGTTTTTTACATCCCCAGAAGAGGCATCCCGTTGGATCAAATCTCTTCCCCGAGACCGTTAACAGGGATACCAGAGGTCAGTACGGCTCCTTTTCCTCTCCCAGCCCCTATACCCTCTCCCTGTTTAAGTGAACTGTTGCCCCCTCTTGGCTCCCCCCTGTGCTACAATGCTCTTCGTCCCCTGCTTGCTCTCACCTTGGCAGACCTGGCTTATTTACAAACCCCTAGCGGGTTTTGTTGAACTTAGAGCAGCGGGATGTCTGACACCTGCCTGCACGTGCTCGGCTCATTGATCCGTCAAGCCCCTCCATGCTTGCGACTGGACTAATGCTGGGACCTGTATGCCTTCTGGACATTGTCCACAGAGCAGCTCGGATCTATTGAATACAAGACTTTTGGAGGGCCCTCACCAACTGCTTGTGGCTGGCGGATAGAAGTTATTAATCTCCCGGATAGAGTGCCAGGGGGAAGAGGGAGCGACTGTGATGCCGGGCCAGCGTGGCAGTGCCGGGAGGGGGTCTTGGGTGGGGGTGGGAGGGCCCTTGCGGGTCTGAGGTTCATAGCTGTGATAGAGGTTACTGTTCATTAAGTGGCGCTAGACCATCAAAGTTACTTATGTGATGCCTCCAGGGGGTAAAAATGCTATGCGGAGCCTCCAGCTCCCCTCCTTGGTAGGAAGTGTATCCCTGGTGTAGCGTCTAGATGCATTGCCCCCATAGGAGACCTTCCTATCTAGGGTTTATTTGTTCTCTGATTTAGTTTGGTTTTGGTACTAAACACCCATTGCTATGTTTAGCAGGGTGTGGGGAGGGATGGGATGGGTGTTCATGTTTTGGTTTATTGTTTTTGTTTTTTGTGTTAATCTCTTTTTTTTTCAGACAGATAAGTGATAGTGAATGTATACTGCAAGTGATGTGGCTGGAGGCCTGGATGATCTGTTACCTATGTGGGTGGCGGGCCTGTACTAACAGTATACCGGCGGTGGTTCCATTCTCTCAGGGTCCAGAAAATTTTGAATTATCCGGTAGATATTCTAGCCCCCCCAAAAAATGGCCCCATTAAAGGTCCTCTCCTGGAATGTCCGAGGACTCAATAATAAAATCAAACGTCCCCTAGTATTTGAATTCCTTAAAAAATACAATCCTCATATAAGCATCCTACAGGAGACGCATCTAGTGGGAAGTAAAGTTTTAAGCCTTAGATGTGGGGCGACACTTCCATGCTACCTACTCGGGTTATTCCCATGGATTTAGCATATTAATTCACAAGTCCCTTAATATTGAACTACTGGATGTTAAGCTGGACCCCGGGGGAAGACATGTCCTACTACATGCATGTATTGAAACGGTTGAAATGGTAGTGGTGGGCATGTACCTGCTGCCTCCGGCTGACCTCTCCCTCCTACATGGTATTATCCCCATTTTGGCCCAATATCCCACAGATAATGTCCTTTTGGCAGGGGACTTTAATATTGCTCCGAACCCCTCCCTAGGCAGGCTCACCCCAGACCCGACTATGGACTCGGCCCTCTCTAGATGGGCAGAACTGTTTGGATTGGAAGATGTGTGGAGGTGGAAGCACCCCACAGAATGCTTCTACACCTGCCACTCCCTCTCCCACAACACATTGTCTCGCATCAATCTCCTCTGCGCCAGTGTCAGCATGCTGCCTAAGATTAGGGAGATTAGGCTCCTTCCCAGGGGTATTTCAGACCATTCACCTCTGATTTGTAATATACAATCGGTGACACCCCCGACTAACAGAATCTGGCACTTGTCCAGATTTTGGATATCTCACCCCACTAAAGATTTAGAAATTGCTGCAATGATTAGACAGTACTGGTTAATAAACGCCGGTACTACCTCACCAGGAAATGATTGGGATGCTTTCAAGGCCTTTATCAGAGGGTGCTACCTCTCCTATATAGCTAGGGAGCGTAAAAACGACCAGATCACATTGGAGGAAGCTGAAGCCAGGGCACAATCCCTTAAATCGCGCTATGCCCTCACGGCTAATCCCATCACGGGACAGGGTATCAAAACGGCCTATAGAGAGGTGATGCTTTTGAGAGTAGCCAAGGTACATAAACAGCAACTAGTCCAAACAGAAAGGATATTCGAACAAGGGGAAAAAACAGGTAGATTACTAGCCTGGATTGCTAAAGAACAGTCCCCGACCTCCACTATAGCTAGAATTCAGGCAGCGGATGGGACAATAGTGACTGACCCTTCAGACATTAACAGATGCTTTGCGGAATTTTACTCCACACTATATTCATCCAAAGTAGGATACTCTGGAGAGGAGTTGTCTGGGTTCCTTGATGAGGTGAGGTTCCGAAACCTTACCCCGGCTGCACGGGAACTCCTGGATAGCTCAATCATACTAGAGGAGGTTCAGCAAGCACTAGGCTCTCTACAATCAGGTAAGACCCCAGGTGCGGATGGGTTTCCACCTGAGTTCTATAAGCAGTATGGGGAGGAGGTGGCGCCTAGACTACATAATATGTAGTCTAGGCGCCAGGGACAGTTGATAACATCCCAGGGACAGTTGATAACGTTCGATGCTCTGAAAAGAAGCAGAGGCCTCCCAAACCAAATGTTTTTTTAGATATCTCCAATTGAGGCATGCTTTCCGCTCCCAATTCCCTGGCTCAGTGACTTTACAGATGTCGGACTTGGAAATGGAGCTCCGATCCCCTGAACGTAGCAAAACGCTCTCGACTATAAATAACAAGCTTGCCCTGTTGGACACATCTAAGGTCTCCCAATTGTTTTCTTGTTGGCAGCGTGACATTCCTGAATTGGCTGACGACGATTGGGAGGAGGGAATATAGTAGTACCTAACATTGACTATCTCGTCAAGGGACAGATTTATTCAACTGATATTTTTACATTGCGCCTACTATTCCCCGGTACGCTTAGCAAAAATCTATCCTGACAGATCAGCAGTGTGTCCCAAGTGTGGTTCGGATGATGCAGATTTCTTCCATATAGTTTGGGCCTGTCCAGCGATAGGGAGTTTTTGGAAGATCGTCCTGGACGATATTAACTCCATGGGAAAG
This sequence comes from Lithobates septentrionalis, assembly GCA_037952835.1. NCBI lineage: Eukaryota > Metazoa > Chordata > Amphibia > Anura > Ranidae > Lithobates > Lithobates septentrionalis. The sequence goes on along the minus strand of JBBDGP010000111.1, from coordinate 2,260,497 downwards.
CTCACTGTCCCGCACAGTCCTATTCCCCTTCTTTTGGGCATATGCAACTCCCTTGAAGCCCCCCAAAGGAAAAAACTGTTTTTTTACACTGCATTGTACGATAAGAAGGTGATCCTCCTTCACTGGAACCAGCCTCAACCACCCACTAGACAACTTTGGCTTTCCCTTATTAATGCAGCACCTTCTCTCTACAAGCTAACATATCTAGGATGGAACTGCCCAAAGAAATTTGATAAAATTTGGGCGGACTGGGTGAAAGCTAGGCACCTGACCCTTGAGTAGATATTGGGTGGACCTCTTAGATGCCCCCTCAATCCCGGGTGTTTACTGCTCCCCTGCCTCCTGACCCCTGATGTAAGCCGGGTCTGACTATCAGGAAGGTATATACCCTGAACGATTTTTCCCATCATGGAGTTCTTGTGTTTTGCAGCCATCTCGCTCAGCTACAGGTCCCATACCCCCAAATTGTTTTAATTCACTCAGTCAGATGTTTCAGATGCCATTTACTTTTTGGATTTATAATACTTTTAAGGCCTCATTCATACATACTGTATATGCTATTGACGCGTTTTTCTCCAACAGGAGTTTGGCAGCAGTAAACAAGCCACATTTTGCATGCGTGTTAATACGTGTACAAACTTGTTAATGTGTGTTTCTGTGTCTTTCATTAATACATTTTACTGGCCAGAATTCCGCCCATTACAATGCGTTGAAGCGGGAATGTGCTTAGCGGGAATTCACCTAGCGTTAACACGTTAATGCATGTAAAGGAACTTTTGAGAGTTTTTATGCTCAAAATCTCCTCTCCTGAAAACATCAGTAGAGATTTTTTTTTTCTTCCTCTAAACTCTCCTGCCACTAAACTGCTGAAAATGCCTATAGTGTGCATGAAAACATAGGCTAACATGGAGGGGAGTTTACAAGCAGAGAAAAGAAAAAAAAAAGCTCAAACACCTCTAGAAGCAGAAAGACCTTCCTTTTCTAAGAAGCTGACAACAGAGAATGCATCTAGCGCCTTGAGGCGATTCAGTTCGCATTTGCAGTGCTTTACAAATCATTCATTCATTCATTCATGATGCCTAAGGCTAGGTTTACACTATTGTGGGGGTGGGAATCGCAGTGATTCCCCCACCTGCAACCACCTGCAATCAAAATGTGCTGCTCTTTTAAAAACGCGTGGGGGTGACATTTATTCTTATTGGCATGACACATCTAAAAATTTTGCATATTTGTGGAAACTGCAGAGAAATTGCATGGTCACAATACAATTTCCCAGCCCACTGCATTTTTAAAATTCAAGCTAGCCTAATCTGTACAGAACTTGTAATATGTGTACTTGTGAGCAACACAAAGCTTATTCCATTTAATAAAAATGAAATGCCTTATTGGTATATATATTTGAAGTGACAGAAACAACACACAGACACAACAAAACAGTTAAAGCAACTTTTCATTTTAACTTTTACAACCAGAATACCTTACCTGTCATTTTGTGCTTGTTGTTTTGGTTTTCTTGAAGCCATTGATCAATAATTCTGTGATCCACTAGACACTTTTGCCTCTAGGGATGCTATGGGTTGTTATCACATACACTTAAAGAACAATCCATCTCCGAGGTGACATTTACTGAAAAGCACGCACAACTAATCATCTTTGTTGCCCCAGGCTTCTCCATTCAAATTTTCCTCAGCATAATCCCTGAGGAATCTAAAAGAGAACAAAGCGAGCACAATACACAATAATGGTGATCTGTCTTTAGTAGCAATATTGTACTTTTTTCTGCTCACAAAATCAATGAAAGCTTTTGTAATCCTTTAGAATAAAACTTGCAAAGTGTTTTGATTATTTTTGCCATATTGTACTGCTTCATCATAAATATAGATTCTATTGATATATCTTTTCAGTCTAAAACTACTAATTGTACTTGTGTACTGATTAAACGCAACATAATATTAAATATGGATATCTATAAATGTGATCCACCGGTAGTTTTTTCTGGTTCCTTTCCGCAAACTGTTTTTTTTGGATTATCCAATCTACAGGTTTTTTTTGTACATTTTCTTTTGTGTCCATCCCACTACCATAACAAGTATAGTTCTATACCCTACATAAAGCAAAAATCACTCAAAAAACGATGAACAATAATTTATTGTGTATGTGAGATATAAATATCACCTTTTTTGTACTCAAATAAAATTAAGGTTAAGCAAAAGAATAATGATCATCTAAAAAGGTATTTGACGATAACTAAACACCCCCAGTGAACATGGAATGCACGCATAAAGTCAGCTTATAATACTTGTCTCTATAAATAACTAGTAACAGTCCTAAACACTAATAAATAATAATACAGCAAGTCACACAGAGATACATGGCCCAAGGGCAATCCCAAGGGACGTTGATTAATAAATACCCTTAAATTCAGAGTCTGGTAAGTTGATAATAACTAGTATGTCTAACATATGGTGTTATCCACTTCCCTAGAAACCCTATTTTTTGCCACTACTCTCTAATTTTATAAACATGTTTGTTTCCTGTGGGTGTGGTAAAAAGAATGCAAAGTCCTTTTTACCAATTTTCTTACACTTGCACCCTGCAAACAAAAATACAATCTGTTAGTGGCCAGTGCTTTGTAAAATTTGGTTTTAGACTTCCTGTAAAGTTCAATAAAAGACACAGGGTCAGAAGGATTCTTAACCACTTCAGCCCCGGAAGATTTGGCTGCTCAATGACCAGAGCACTTTTTACAATTTGTCACTGTGCTGCTTTAACTGGTAATTGCGTGGTCATGCAATGCTGTACCAAAACAAAATTTGCGTCCTTTTTTCCCCAAAAATAGAGCTTTCTTTTGATGGTATTTTATTTTTTGCCATATAAATGAAAAAAATATATATATTGTCTACTTTTTGTTATAAAAAAAAATCCAATAAACTCAATTTTAGTCATACTTTTAGGCCAAAATTTATTCAGCCACATGTTTTTGGTAAAAAAAAATGTCAATAAACGTATATTTATTTGTTTGCACAAAAGTTATAGCGTCTACAAACTAGGGTACATTTTCTGGAATTTACGCAGCTTTTAGTTTATGGCTGCCCATCTCATTTCTTGAGGTGCTAAAATGGCAGGGCAGTACAAACCCCCCCACCCCTAAATGACCCTATTTTGGAAAGTAGACACCCCAAGGAAATTGCTAAGAGGCATGTTGAACCCATTCAATATTTTATTTTTTGTCACAAGTGATTGAAAAATGACAAAAAATTATGACACAAAGTTGTCACTAAAGGATACATTGCTCACACATGCCATTTGTTATATGTGGAATTACACCCCAAAATACATTTTGTTGCTTCTCCTGAGTATGCAGATACCACATGTGTAAGACTTTTTGGGAGCCTAGATGCGTACAGGACTCCGAAAACTAATCACCGCCTTCAGGATTTCTAAGGACGTAAATTCTAAATTTCACTCCTCACTACCTATCACAGTTTTGAAGGCCATAAAATGCCAAGATAGCACAACCCCCCCCCCCCCAAATGACCCCATTTTGTAAACTAGATGCCCCAAGCTATTTTCTGAGAGGCATGTTGAGTCCATGGAATATTTTATATTTTGCCACAAGTTATGGGGAAATTGATTTTTTTTTTTTTTTGCACAAAGTTGTCACCAAATAATATATTGTTCAAAAATGGCATGGTTATATGTGGAATTACACCCCAAAATACATTCTTCTGCTTCTCCTGAGTATGGGGATACCACATGTGTGGGCCTTTTTGGCAGTGGGACTTTTTCACCGTGTACAGGACCCCGAAAACCAGTCACCGCCTTCAGGCTTTCTAAGGGCGTACATTTTTGATTTCACTCCTCACTGCCTATCACAGTTTTGGAGGCCATGAAATGTCCAGATAGCACAACCCCCCCCCCCATTTTTCTTTTCTTTCTTCATTTTCAAAAACAAATGAGAGCTGCAAAATACTCACTGTGCCTCTTAGCAAATAACTTGGGGTGTCTACTTTCCAAAATGTGGTCATTTGGGGGGGGTTTGTGCTATCTGGACATTTCAGGGCCTCCGTAACTGTGATAGGTAGTGAGGGTCCTGTACGCGGCTAGGCTCCCAAAAAGTCTCACACATGTGGTATTCCCATACACAGGAGAAGCAGCAAAATGTATTTTGGGGTGTAATTCCACATATAACCATGCCATGTTTGAACAATATATCATTTAGTGACAACTTTGTGTAAAAAAAATAAATAAAAAAATAAAAATTGTAATTTTCCCGAAACTTGTGGCAAAATATAAAATATTCCATGGACACAACATGCCTCTCAGAAAATAGCTTGAAGTGTCTACTTTCCAAAATGGGGTCATTTGTGGGTAGGGATGAGCCAAACACCCCCCCCCCCCCCCGATTCGGTTCGCACCAGAACATACCAAACAGGCAAAAAAATCGCAGAACACACAAACACCGTTAATGACTATAGGACATGAACATGAAGAATCAAAATTTCTCATTTTAAAGGTTTATATGCAAGTTATGGTCATAAAAAGTGTTTGGGGACCCGGGTCCTGCAACAGGGGACATGTATCAATGTATTTTTTTTTTTTAATGGCTGTTTTTTTGGGAGCAGTGATTTTTTTAATGCTTAAAGTGAAACAATAAAAATGAAATATTCCTTTAAATATCGTGTCTGGGGGGTGTCTATAGTATGCCTGTAAAGTGGCGCATTTTTCCTGTGTTTAGAACTGTACCACAGCTAAATTAAATTTCTAAAGGAAAAATTGTCATTTAAAACTGATTGCAGCTGCAATGAATTGCCGGGTCTCAGCAATATAGATAAACCTCATTGAAAAAAAGGGCATGGGATCCCCCCAGTCCATTACCAGGCCCTTTGTATCTGGTATGAATATTAAGGGAAACCCCGAACCAAAATAAAATAAAAAATTGCTTGGGGGTCCCCCTAAAATCCATACCAGGCCCTGCAGGTCTGATATGGAAATTAAGGGGGACCCTGCACCAATTTTTTTTTTAAATGGCGTAGGGGTCCCCCCAAAATCCATACAAGACCCTTCAGGGCTGGTGTGGATTTTAAGGGGAACCCTGCACTAAAATCTTTTAAAAATAGCGTAGGGGTCCCCCAAAATCCATTCCAGACCCTTATCTGAGCACGAAACCTGGCAGGCTGCAGGAAAATAGGGGGGATAGAGCGTCCCCCTGAACCGTACCAGGCCACATGCCCTCAACATGGGGAGGGTGCTTTGGGGTCTGACCCCAAAGTACCTTGTGGGGACAAGGGCCTCATCCCCACAATCCCTTGCCCGGTGGTTGCGGGGGTATGCGGGCAGGGGGGTTTATCAGAATCTGGAAGCCCCCTTTAACAAGGGGACCCCCAGATCCCGCCCCCCCATGTGAATTGGTAACGGGGTACATTTTACCCATACCATTTCACAAAAAAAGTGTCAAAGATGGTAAAAAAGACAGGAGACAGCTTGGGACAAGTCCTTTATTAAAAAAAAAAAAAAAAAATGTCCCGTGATGTAGATCCACGCCGCCTGATGGACCGATAAAGAAAGAAAAAGCTGCAACCGTTCTGCCTCCATGGGAGGCTCCCACTGACTGACGCTTCTTCTGGGTGACAACCAAAGTTTGGCCCGAACATATGCTCGGGCTGAACCATTCACCCATCCCTATTTGTGGGGGTTTTGTGCTATCTTGACATTTCATGGCCTCTGAAACTGTGATAGGTGAGGAAGTGAAATCACCATTTTACGCCCTTAGAAAGCCTAAAAGCGGTGATTGGTTTTCGGGGTCCTGTACATGGCTAGGCTCCCAAAAAGCCTCACACATGTGGTATCCCCATACTCAGGAGAAGCAGCAGAATGTATCTTGGGGTGAAATTCCACATATGACCATGGCATGTTTGAGCAATATATCATTTAGTGACAACTTTGTGCAAAAAAAAAAAAAGTTTGTAATATTCCATGGACTTAACATGCCTATCAGCAAATAGCTTGGGGTGTCTACTTTTCAAAAATGGGTCATTTGGGGGGGGGTTGAATTGTCCTGGCATTTTATGCACAACATTAGAAGCTTATGTCACACATCACCCACTCTTCTAACCACTTGAAGACAAAGCCCTTTCTGACACTTTTTGCTTACATGAAAAAATATGTTTTTTTTGCTAGAGAATTACATTGAAACCCCAAACATTATACATTTTTTTAAAGCAAAGGCCCTACAGATTAAAATGGTGGGTGTTTTCACACAGTATTTACTCAGCGATTTTTCAAACGCAATTTTTTTGGAAAAAAACACTTTTTTGAATTTGAATGCACTAAAACACACTATATTGCCCAAATGTTTGATGAAAAAAAAGATGATCGTATGCTGTGTACATGTATACCAAACACGACATGCTTTAAAAGTGCGCACAAACGGACAGCGGCGACAAACTCCATTTTTAAAAGCCTTTAAAAGTCTTTACAGGTTACCACTGTAGATTTACAGAGGAAGTCTACTGCTAAAATTACTGCCCTCGATCTGACTTTTGTGGTGATACTTCACATGCATGATGAAATTGCTGTTTACATACGACACGAGACATATGCTTGCGCTCGCCTCTGCGCATGAGCACAGGGGAACAGGGGTGCTTTTTTTTATTATTATTTATTTTGCTTTTTTTATTTTATTTTTAAACTGTTCCTTTCATTTATTTATTTTTTTATCATTTTTATTGTTCTCAGGGAATGTAAACATCCCCTACGATAGCAATAGGTAGTGACAGGTACTCTTTTTTGAAAAAATTGGGGTCTATTAGACAATAGATCTCTCCTCTGCCCTCAAAGCATCTGACCATACCAAGATCGGTGTCATAAAAATGCTTTCCCAAGTTCTCAATGGTGCTGTTTATAGCTAGCGAAACCTAAGTAATGACATGCACGTAGCTTCCGGTTTCTTAGGCCATAGAGATGATTGGAGCCATTCTGGTCTCCGTTCAGCTCTATGGTCAGCTGGCGGAACCACCGGCAGCATTCTCAGGTTCCCTGGTGGGACAGGAGAGCCAGAGAAAACCATGGAAGACGACGGGAGGGGGGAACGCTCCCTCCCACTGCTTGTAAAAGCAGTCTGGAGGCTAATTAGCCACTAGGATTGCTTTACATGAAAGCCGACTGCTGGCTGAAAAGAATGATACCAAGATGATACCTAAACCTGCAGGCATTGTTCTGGTATATCCGTTTAAAGTTCAGCAACATACTAATACGTTGCTGGTTCTTGTTGGGAATATATTGTAATGTTCTTTTTTTCATGCAGCCTGTAGGCTGAACGAAAAAAAGAGATTGATCGGTGGGTATGCCCACCATTAGAATACCGCCCTTCATCCACCCACTTCTAAAGATGGGCATACATGCACCATTTTTTTTTAACTGTGGTGGTGAAATCACCTTCTACAGCACAGGAGTTGCTGATTTACATATCGTGAGAGCAAACGCTGTTGCTGTCAAGATGAATAAATCAGTGCTGTAGCTGAATGGTGTAACCTGAAAAGCAAACATTGGTAACAATAAAACATTAACTCAATAAAACAATGTGTTATTTTATCACAATCTGTGCCTAAAAAATATATGCCAAGGCATGGGGCAATCCGCCCCTAATGTTAGGAGCAAATCGTCCCTCCACCCCTGCCCCCATGCTTTGGCATATATGCTCTTTTTTTTTAACTGTGGTGGTAAAATCACCTCCTACAGTGCTGGAGTCACGGCTTTATGTATCGTGGGAGCAAATGCTGTTGCTGTCAGAATAAATAAACCCGTGCTGCAGCTGAATGGTGTACCTGCTAAGCAAATGATGGTTAACAATAAACAAAGTAACATTACAGTACAACAGTAAGATATACCATACCTGCAAAGCAAATACAATAAAACACAGTAAAAATAAAACATTACAGTTCTAAAATACAGTAACAATAGAGAGAGAACGATATAGAACAATAGAGAGCGAACAATAGAGCAGACAGTAGAGAGTGAACGTAAGAGAGAGAACAAAAGAGAGAGAAGAAAAATAAAACGACAACTCTTCTTGGCTTTTTTATTTTTATTTTATTTTTGTGTTTTTTATGTGTGTTTTTTTTTATATAAACTGTAAACTGTATCTGTAAACATTCCAGATTAGGGTCTCTCAAATTTTGATGGCCATCTAATTTTTCGAGACCCTGTGTAAGTGTGCCCTAGGACTGTGCAATGCTGTACCCTATGCTAATACTCCACTAGTGTGTGGTAGCGTTTGAAACAGTCACCAATGCAGAGACCAGGTTGGCCAGGACAAGAGGGACAATAAAAGCGTGTGTCACACCTATATCTGCAGACAGGACATCTTCTTTGGGGGTTTCTTTGGGTAAAGGTACCAGGGAGGACATACGGAAAATGCCTATCATGCAGCCGGCTCACTGCAAATGCGTTGAGAAGGTGGGCCACAGCACCCTCTGGAAACAGAAGGGCTGTGATGATATCTTCCTGGAATTTTAGGAAGGATCCAGTTCATCCTGAAGCTTTGTATAGCACAAAAGTATTCAGCAGAGCCAATTTGTAATAAATATACACACTTTTTTTTTTTTTACTTTTTAATCATTTTTATTGAGAAGTTTACATACAAAGCAATAAAGAGTATACATAACATTCCATATGTGTAAACTCATGGAAAAATAATGGAGAACCATTCAAGAGAAAGAATGAACAAAACCGTTAAATCTGCCTAAGACGAGTGTAGAGGGAGAGGTGCTTGGGGCGGGCCATAACAAAGACCAGCGATAGAAGCCCTGAATGCATAGGGAACAGGGAAATCAGGGAAGCTTTGAGGAGAGGCTCTCCATACCGGAGCTTACTACTGTCACCCTAATCTCTAGGTCCGGTTCGGGCTTCTCTCCTCAAGAAATTTGTAATGGAGAGGAGTAATAATGACCATTATCAGAATAAGGGCATCTGACTATTCGCCAAGGCCCCACGCACCCCACCCCTGTGGGAACTCACTGTGGAAGTGCGTAGTGCTCCCTGGGAGACTCCCTCCTGATTCCTCCCCGATGCCTCCCTCGGCCCTCTGATGAGAGTGTTCGAACAACTGTCTCCAAACTCTCAGTAGAGAGATAAAAAGCTCATTTCTAGTGGTATATGCAAGGCAGCTAGTCCCGTTACATCAGTGCAGTTACTACCTCCAAGACCTCTCCATAAGCTGATGTAGAACTGGCTAAAACTGGCTTTACAGAAAAGAAGTATGAGACCAGAGTGTCCCAGGCAGAGGAAGAGAGAAAGGTGTGAAAGGGGGAAGAGTAGAAGAGGGGTGGGGTCACTGTGGAGTTTGTGCTCTCTTAGATACCTGCGACATTCCCGGAAGCAGGGGAATGTTGCAGTATATGGCCCAGGGTTCCTAAGTGTCATAGAAATTCCCACTTTTGTCATTTAGCTTTGCCACAATTTGTTTTTGCGCCATGATCCAAGAGACCTTCCTCTTGAAACCCTGGAAAGAGACGTTGGTTCTTTTCCAGGCCTTGGTGATGGTGACTTTTGCCCCTAAGAGGATGAAGTATACCAGCATCTGTATACCTCGATCTTGCCATTTAGCAGAACGATATTAGGGTTAGGGGCTATTATTTTCTTTGTGACGGTACTAACTGTGCGGAATACTTTCTGCCAGAAAAATATGATGCGCGGACAAGTCCACCAGGTATGTATCATTGATCCCTCTAACTCGCAACCCCGAAAACAAAGTGGGGAGGTCCCCGGAAAGATGACCGACAGTCGAGCAGGGACATAGTACCATCGAGTTATAACCTTTACACTGGCTTCAATCAGGGAAATGTTTAGTATACCTGTATAAGAACGTTTGAACCAGCTAAACCAATCCTGTGGAGTCCAGGAGCTGTCTGTATCCTCCTCCCAGGCCCAAGCATAAGCTGGCTTGTCTGAGTGTGACTTCAGTGCCGTGTAGATCAAGGATATCCCTCCCCTCTGGACTTCTGTATTGGAGCACCACTGTTCATAGGGAGTCAAGGTGGGGGTTTCCTGTTTATTTAAACAAATTGAGTGTCGATAGTGGAAGATTTGGGAGAATCTGAATACCTCAGAGTCGGGCATATCTAGTTTCTTCCTACAGTGTGTCAACGTGATCGGGCCCCTGGGGGAGAGAAAGTGACTGATGCTGTATAGACCTTTGTCTGTCCACAATTGGAACGCCTTAATGGCCATCCCTGGTGCGAAATCAACGTTGTGGAACAGATGAGCTAACAGTTTCATGGGTGAGATCAGATTATGTCGTGAAAAAAGCCTGGTGCTCAGTGCCATGGCATGGGAAAGGGTGGGGGACAGGATGGCTGGCCTCAATTTTGGGTTACACCAAAGAAGGTAGTCAATGGTATTCAGCGGGATGGCCTGTCTCTCCATCGAGATCCACCCAGGCTTCGGGCCTTTCTAAAAGACCACTGAAATTTGGGACAATTGTACTGCCTTGTAGTATCCCCATAGATCAGACAGGCCCAACCCACCGTGGCTTTTCAGATGGTAAAGAATACTAGAGGGACATCTAAACCCCCTTTGACCCCAAATAAATCAGACAATCTCCGATTGGAATTTGCCGAGAACTTGTTTCTTTATCAGGATTGGGAGAGAGTGGAATAGATATAAGAGACGGGGGAGAAGAGTCATCTTTACTGCATGAATTCTGCCCAGCCAGGATAGACCACATCTCGTCCACCTCTCCAGATCCCCTCTGCACCTGTGCAGCATTGGGGGGTAATTACACTACCGTTCAAAAGTTTGGGGTCACATTGAAATGTCCTTATTTTTGAAGGAAAAGCACTGTACTTTTAAATGAAACTAACTTTAAACTAGTCCTAACTTTAAACAAATATACTCTATACATTGCTAATGTGGTAAATGACTATTCTAACTGCAAATGTCTAGTTTTTGGTGCAATATCTACATAGGTGTATAGAGGCCCATTTCCAGCAACTATCACTCCAGTGTTCTAATGGTACAATGTGTTTGCTCATTGGCTCAGAAGGCTAATTGATGATTAGCAAACCCTTGTGCAATCATGTTCACACATCTAAAAACAGTCTAGCTCCTTCCAGAAGCTACAAAACTGACCTTCCTGTGAGCAGATTGAGTTTCTGGAGCATCACATTTGTGGGGTCAATTAAATGCTCAAAATGGCCAGAAAAAGAGAACTTTCATCTGAAACTCGACAGTCTATTCTTGTTCTTAGAAATGAAGGCTATTCCATGCGAGAAATTGCAAAGAAATTGAAGATTTCCTACAACGGTGTGTACTACTCCCTTCAGAGGACAGCACAAACAGGCTCTAACCAGAGTAGAAAAAGAAGTGGGAGGCCGCGTTGCACAACTAAGCAAGAAGATAAGCACATTAGAGTCTCTAGTTTGAGAAACAGACGCCTCACAGGTCCCCAACTGGCATCTTCATTAAATAGTACCCGCAAAACACCAGTGTCAACATCTACAGTGAAGAGGCAGCTGCGGGATTTTGGGCTTCAGGGCAGAGTGGCAAAGAAAAAGCCATATCTGAGACTGGCCAATAAAAGAAAAAGATTAAGATGGGCAAAAGAACACAGACATTGGACAGAGGAAGACTGGAAAAAAGTGTTGTGGACGGATGAATCCAAGTTTGAGGTGTTTGGATCACAAAGAAGAACGTTTGTGAGACGCAGAACAAATGAAAAGATGCTGGAAGAATGCCTGACGCCATCTGTTAAGCATGGTGGAGGTAATGTGATGGTCTGGGGTTGCTTTGGTGCTGGTAAGGTGGGAGCTTTGTACAGGGTAAAAGGGATTCTGAATAAGGAAGGCTATCACTCCATTTTGCAACGCCATGCCATACCCAGTGGACAGCGCTTGATTGGAGCCAATTTCATCCTACAACAGGACAATGACCCTAAACACACCTCCAAATTGTGCAAGAACTATTTACAGCAGAAGCAGGCAGCTGGTATTCTATCGGTAATGGAGTGGCCAGCACAGTCACCAGATCTGAACCCCATTGAGCTGTTGTGGGAGCAGCTTGACCGTATGGTACGCCAGAAGTGCCCATCCAACCAATCCAACTTGTGGGAGCTGCTTCTAGAAGCGTGGGGTGCAATTTCTCCAGCTTACCTCAATAAATTAACAGCTAGAATGCCAAAGGTGTGCAATGCTGTAATTGCTGCAAAAGGAGGATTCTTTGATGAAAGCAAAGTTTGATGTAAAAACAATGTTATTTCAAATACAAATCATTATTTCTAACCTTGTCAATGTCTTGACTCTATTTTCTATTAATTTCACAACGTATGGTGGTGAATAAGTGTGACTTTTCATGGAAAACACAAAATTGTTTGGGTGACCCCAAACTTTTGAACGGTAGTGTAGCTCCAAAAAGGCTATTTATGTCTGGTGTTATTTTGATGCCTAAATATGGAATTTCAGTCGTAGCCCAAGGGAAGTCAAAGTTGGTAGAGAGTTGTTTGAGTAGTTCCTGTGGGACCGTTATATTTAAAGCTATTGATTTGGACATGTTGACCCGCAGGCCTGAAACTGTACAAAAAGCCTGTAAGATTTTATAGATTATAGGGGTAGATGTAAGAGGGGAGGTCATATAGAGGAGAAGATTGTCTGCATATAGCGCACACTTATGCTCCTGATCACCACACCTCACCCCCTTAACATCAGGGTTGGATCTGATCGCAACAGCCAAGGTCTCGATGGCTACTGCAAAGAGAAGAGGGGAGAGTGGACAGCCCTGTCTGGTCCCCTGACTGACTATGAACAGTTCTAAATATCTACCCATGAGACGTACCTGTGCTGACGGTGTCGAATAAAGGGACTTAATTAAATTCAGGAAGTAGGGGCCAAAACCCCATCTCTGTAAAATGTCAGTTAGGTAAGCCCAGTCTACAGAGTCAAAGGCCTTATGTAAATCAATGGAGAGGAGGAAACCATTTTGAGGGGAGCCCCCATCCCACCTAGATTTGAGAATTGAGATCACGTCTATTGTTCTGCGTATCTGATCCGGTCCCTGTGTCCCAGGGATGAAGCCCACCTGGTCTCTATGTATATAGGCAGATATAAAGCTCGCAACCCTATTCGCCAGAAACTTTGTCATTATTTTAATATCGTTGTTAATAAGCGAAATAGGCCTATGGTTACATAGTTCGCTAGTGTCTTTATCTGGCTTCGGGATTACTGAAATATATGCGGAATTGAGATCAGATCCCAGGAGGGCTCCATCCCGGAGGAAGTTGAAAAATCTGGTTAAGTGAGGGGCCAAGCAGGGGCCAAACTTTCTGTAATAGCCAGTGGAAAAACCATCTGGGCCACGGGCAGAGCCAGTTTTAAGGGAGAGGATAGTGTCTAAAACCTCTTCTGTGGAGAACGGGTTCTCCATAAGCTCCCTATATTCATTGGACAGGGTGGGCAGAGAAATATTTTCAAAGAATCGGTCTTGTTGCTGTTGTGAGGGGGATTTGATAGGTTTGTATAGATTAGAATAGAATTGTGAGAATGCTTCCATAATCTTTGTTGGGTTCTGGGTCAAGTCCCCTGTGGTCGTCTTAATTTTGGGAAATGCTAAGGAGTGTTGTTTAGGGCTGAGTTTTGCAGCTAGTCTGGACCCGATCCAATCAGATTGGGAATAGAATTTAGCCCCAGTCCATCTCAAATGTTTTTTCGCAGCGGTCGTCAGGGCCAGGTTAAGAAGGGCTTGTGACTTGTCAAGGGTTTTTAAAGACTTTGGAGTGGAGCTTTCCCAGCAGTGTGAGTTTGAGCACTTCCGCATGTTCAGCTTTGAGTTTGGAGGTTATTGGAAAGATATGCCCCCTGATAACCGATTTGTGTGCTGTCCACACTGTGGAGGGGGAAACATCATCCGTCTGATTGATACGGAAATAGTCTTTTATGGATAATTCCAGAACTGTGCATTGGATTGGATCGCTGAGTAGTAGTGACTCCTGCAGTCTCCAGCGGGGAGGTCCCCTCGGGGCACTTGCTTTCTGGGCCACGACTGAAACCATTGCGCGGTCTAAAAATGGGGAATCTATGATCTTAGAGCCTAAAATAAGTGGGATAGTGTGGGAGCGAGAGAAGATGTAGTCCATCCTGGCAAAGGAGTTGTGAGGAGCAGAGAAATGAGTGTAATCTTTTTTGTGTGGATTGGCTTCCCTCCAGACATCAATTAGCCCTTCTTCATGCAGGAGGGTAGCTATCTTAGCGCTTTGTTTAGATGGGCACTTTGATCTAGATTTCCCATCCGCTAATCTGTCGAGAGCGAAGTCAAAGGCGGTGTTAGAGTCACCTCCCATGAAAACCGTTCCTTTCAGGTGAGCTCGCAGTTTGCTCAGCATAGAGTCAAAGAACAGTCTTTGACCCTTGTTGGGGGCGTAGTAGGATATGAGAGTGTAGAGTTCGCCGTCAATGTGGCCGGAAACTAGCAGGAAGCGTCCCTGGGAGTCTACTATCGACTCTGGCTGGGTAACATTTAAGTGTTTGGAAAAACAAATAGCTACTCCCTTGGTTTTATTTTCGGCTGAGGCTAAGAAAAATTGGGGATAGTGCTGATGGAGAAACAAGATTTTGTAGGTTACCGGGAAGTGTGTTTCTTGTAACAGCAGGACGTCAGCGTGCATGGATGATAGGACTGGAAGATCTTCCTACGTTTGTTGGGAGAGTTGAGACCCTGAGTATTGTGTGAAATAATTTTGAGGGAACGGGATTGGTCTAATGTACTAGCCATAGTCCAGAGGGAAGAGAACTACCCATATGATCTGAGACTTACCTTCGAGTTAATACCTATTGAGATAATAGCAATAAAGAATTAGTAATCATGAGAGAGGATTGAACTGAAATAACTTGGGGTCCCCTGATCCCACCCAACCCCAAGGGTAGGAAGGACTGGTCATTCCTATACTACATCCAAATGGACCGGAGTACCCCTACTACAGGGACACCAGAGAGAGCCCAAGGGCACCACAGGTACGCTTCGGTTCTAAAGGAGGCGCACTGGGTCCACTACAGCCCCAGTTCCTCAGAACACGTTGACTGAAGACATCAAAAGAGTCTATGATGAACATGTGACAGAGCATTCAATAAACGTAACAATCCTTAGTATATTTGTAAATAGCATATTAAATTCAATACCACCCGGAACACCGGGCCAACCCAGGCCCCCCCCCCTTAGCAGTCGGGTGTTTGGGTGACCCCGTGCCCTGTGTCCAGGTGAACATAGGGTAAGCTCTTCGCCTGGGGGGGCCACCTCCTGCGTAGGTAAATTGCGCCCCCCCCCTGCGTATTGCCCCAGAAGCCCAGGTAGGGGAACCATCGATAACGGTGGGAGACAAAGCTTGCTAAACCTACACACACTTTTTTATACCAGCGTCTGGCCTTACGGGCAATTAGGTATGGTGCCAGCAACTGGTTGTTGAGGTCCACCCCTCCCATGTTAAGGTTGTATTCATGGACATGTACTGTGTCAGTGTAGTGTTGGTGCAATTCACATTTGGATGTCCTCTCTCCTCTCTCTGAAACGTAAAAGAATTCCAGAGAGGGAGATGACATCACTTCCCCTGTCTGTGTTTACACTTACACAGGCAGGGTTGGATTTTATTCATCAGGACAGATCAGAAGGTCCAGGCTAGAAATCATTGGCCTGGGCTTGGAGACTAATTGGTTCTGAAGCGAAGCCAATCCCTAGGCGGCTGCATGCCTGACGCAAGATAATGTTGATTTGCCCAGCCGAGGAAACCTGCGGCTGCTGGTCCAGAAGTGGTTAAGCTACTGAGTTAGTTATACTGCTGCCTACAGGAGAATTGAACACTGGCAAACAAAAAGCTGTCAGTCAGCCAGTTATAACTTCTCCCACTCCACATGCTTAATTTTCATCCAAAAGCAATAGTAGGATTTATTATGAGACAGAGGGGTGGGACGAGTGTCTCATCATGAACTTCAAAATAGAATTTTACATACAGTAAGTAAAAAATCCAGTTTTCCCTAATCATTTTTAAAGCACACAAGATCAGACGAATTTTGAGACTACTGGGGCATCCCAAAACCATCCAACTGAGGGATGGGCAAAACAGTAAACAAACAATAACAGGCCCACAAAACAACAGGCTAAAATCAGGGACTGTCTCCAGCTCAAAGGACTACCTGAAGGAAACTTTATCTGTCATCAGACAAGGCTTGGACATTCAGCTGATAAAACTTAAAGCATGTGTGAACCAGGTGGAAGCCTTGCAAATCTTGGAAGAAAAAAAATTATGCTAAAAAGCCCAAGGGGCAGTCATTTTTCTAGTGTGGTGCACCTTAAAAGGAAAAGTTGAATTTTATCTGTAAGCCTATGGACTTAAATGATGATCTGTTCAAGAAATCTAGAAGTTAAAAGGCATGTTGTTACTTATTATGAACTAAAGAGAGTGATAATCCACAGCTTGCATATCCAAACAATCTTCTTGGGATGTACCAGAGCAGGACAAAATAGATGAAAGTACAATGTTCTGGTTAAGGTGAATGGATGAAACCATCTTAGGGAGAAAAAAGGCCCTAAGCCTCAAGACAACCTTGTCTCTGGACAGAGCAGGAAAAGGTTCACTGCAAGCGAGGGCTTCCAACTCAAAAACTCACCTTACAGAGGTGATGGCAATAGGGAAGGAAACCTTGTTAGTGAGTGTGGTCGGAGGAATATATATATTTTATAAGGGCTGTTTTTGAAGAGTAGACAAAGCCAGATTGTGATCCCACAGAGTCACAGGTGGATGCTCACATGGAGCTTTATGGTCAACACCCTGTATAAAGGCCTTTACCTAATAATAAGAGGTAGGGATGAACCCGATGTTCAACTCAAAGATAAGTTTGACTCAAACATTGGGTGTTGGCCCGTTCGCCGAATTTAGAACATTATGGGACATTTGTGGGAAATTCGAGCACCACAGAACGCCCCATAATGAACGATGAGACCATCAAAGCACTGTGAGCTCACGGTTGTAATGTATTTCCGCATCCCGGAAATGTAGATACAAATCATTGAAAAAATTTCATGGGTCCCCCCACCAGTCCATTACCAGGCCCTTTGGGTCTGGTATGGATATTGAGGGGAACCCTGCACCATTTTTTTTTTAAATGGCGTAAGGGGTCCCTTCTAAAATCCTAACCAGGCCCTTCAGCTTTGGATTTTAAGAGGAACCTTGCACCAAAATTTAAAAAAAATGGCATGGGGCCCCCCCAGAATCCATACCAGACCCTTATCCGAGCACACAATCTGGCAGGCCACAGGAAAAGGGGGGGATGAGAGAGAGTCCCCCCTCCTGAATGGTACCAGGCCACTGCCCTCAACATGGGGAGGGTGTTTTGGGGTCCTCCGAAAAACACCTTGTCCCCATGTTGATGGGGACAAGGGCCTCTTCCCCACAACCCCTGCCCGGTGGTTGTGAGGATCTGCTTATCGGAATCTGGAAGCCCCCTTTAACATGGGGACCCCCAGATCCCACCCCCCCATGTAAATTGAGAAAAAAACTGAAAAACTCCACCTCCATTGGAGGCTCCTGCTGACTGCAGCCTTTTTGCGATTCCAGCTGTTATATGGCTGAGGACGGGCCACCCGGTGACATAAATGGGTGACCCCGGCCCCCTCTGACGTTATGTGACATCACATGACGTTAGAAGGGGTGGGGTCACCCGCTTACGTCACCGGGTGGCCCTGCCCTCAGCTATATAAGGGCTGTCAGTGCAAAAAGTCTGCAGTCGGCGGGAGCCTCCCATCGAGGCAGAGTTTTTCCGTTTGTTTTTTCTCAGGTTGTCGGCACTGTAATCGAAGATGAATGGACATCACGTGACATTTTTTTTTAATAAAGGAATTGTCCCAAACTTGTTAAAGGGGGCTTCCAGATTCCGATAAGCCCCCCCCGCCTGCATACCCCCACAACCACCGGGCAATAGTTGTGGGGAAGAGGCCCTTGTCCCCATCAACATGGGGACAAGGTGTTTTGGGGGGACCCCAAAACACCCTCCCCATGTTGAGGGCACATGGCCTGGTACGGTTCAGGAAGGGGGCAATCTCTCATGCCCCCCTTTTGCTGCAGCCTGCCAGGTTGCATGCTCATATGGTATGGTGTGGTATGGGCTGGTATGGATTTTGGGTGGGGCCCCCACACCATTTTTTTTTCATTTTGGCTTGGGTTCCCCTTAAAATCCATACCAGACCTGAAGGGCCTGGTATGGATTTTGGGGTAACCACCGCGCAATTTTTTTTATTTTGGTGCGGGGTTCCCCTTAATATTCATACCAGACCCAAAGGGCCTGGTAATAGACTGGGGGCAGGGAACCCATGCCGTTTTTTTCAATGATTTTTATCTATATTGCCTGGATGTGACAATACATTACAGCCGCAAGCAGTTTTAATTTACATTATTTTCTTTAGAAATGTAATTTTGCTCTGGTACTGTTATAAACACGGGAAAGATGCAGACTAAGGACACCCCCAGGCACAATATTTATAGGAATATTTCATTTTTATTGTTTCACTTTAAGCATTATTAAAATCACTGCTCCTGAAAAAACGGAGAGCAACTAAAGCCCTTCCTACCGCTAAAAGTTCCCTAAAGTTTGAACACTGGGCTGCCTCCTCTGGGCGCCACGCCCCCTGAGCCTGCCAACCCTCTGAGTGAGCTCCCCAACCCCACAGGCTGGCATCTGTGGTAACCTTTATTGGGGAATGCTGGACCCAGGCCCTCCCTCCTCCGGCTGCTCCCACCAGAACAGATTGAGAGAAACGTCTCCTGGAAGCCGTATGCCCTGATCCAATGAGCCTTTTCTGTGATTCCAATAATACAGAAAAAATGCCTGAAGGGACCTGAAATGCAATTGTGCCCAGAGCACTCCCAGGAATTGCTGCAGTCATCAAGCCCAATAACTGCATTATTTGACGAAGTGAAGCCTGGGGGAGCAACCTGAACCTCTGCATGAAAAGGAGGATCTTTGAGTCTATCAGGTACCCCAAAAAGAGACGGCTCTGGGAGGGAACCAGAGAAGATTTCTGCAAATTGACTTTCCAACCTAATTTTTGAAAGGTCTGGAGAATCAATTTTAGATCCTGACAAAGGTTTTCTTTCTCCCGGGCAAAGATCAAAAAGTCATCCAAGTGCGGGACGATCAAGATATTTTGTAAATGAAAAAAAGGCCATGACTTCGACCATGATTCTTGTGAAGATTCTCGGAGCTGCCGAGAGACCAAAAGGAAGGGCCCTAAACTGCCAATGGCATGGACCATTCTCCGTGAGGATTGCAAACCTCAAGAATCTCTGATCATTCTGGCAGATTGGTACATGAAGGTAAGCGTCATGAAGATGCAGGGTTACCATGAATCCTCCAGATGCCTTCTTCACCATTCACCAGAAAAACATAAGAATGGAACTCTTGGAACTTCTGATCCCCAAAGAGAAATCAGATCTAACATGCTCTGCCGTCTCTCTTGGTCTATGGACAGCCGAATGAGAAAAAAACTCTGGGGAGGGGGGAGTATGAAATCCAACCCGTAACCTTCTTCTATAATCTTGAGGATAAAATGATTTTTGTGATCTCTGCCCACTCTCTGACGAAATGGGTCAGCCTCCCTCCTACCCCTGACCTGGTATCACTGGGAGTTCTTGGTCGGGGCTGAAGAAACAAAGAGTGCCCTTTTAGCTTTGTCTTTGTTAAATGCCCACTTTTTCTTGGCCTGCTGACCACCTGTCTTGAAATTATCTTTGTTTTGAAAGCTACGAAAAGGCCTCTTGTTTTGGGGCTTAGTTTTCCGAGTCGGAAAATGTTTACTCTTTTCTGAGGACTGACCTAGCACTTCCTCTAAGTCCGAACCATGTAAAAGTTTGCCTTCAAAAGGAATACTTATTCTTGGAGTTCAGATCCCGCTCCCAGGACTTTAACCAGATTGCTCGTCTAGAGCAATTGATCAGCGCTTACCTTTTGGCCACTGACCTAACTGAGTCTGCTGCTGCATCCGCCAGAAAAGCCACTGACTTGGCAATTAGGGGGAGAGATTCCCTGACCTCCTCCACTGGCATGTTGGAGGAGAGAAGGTCATCTAGCCTATGGACCCACACATCTAGATTCCTGGCGATACATGTGGATGCCAGGGCTGGACAAAGCAAGAAGGCTGAAGCAACCCAGGCTTTATGGAGTAAAGCATCAGCTTTCTGATCCTTAAGAACACCAGAATTTTCAAGTGAGAGATCTGATTTTTTAGACACCCGTGACATAGGAGCATCTAGCCTAGGACATTTGAAAAACACTTCTTCTATGTCCAACTGAAAAGGAAACCTCCTCTTATGCCCTCTAGACTGGAACAACCTTTTTTCGGGTTCTTTCCATTCCATAAGGATGATGTCTTTAAACGACTGATATACATGAAAGGGCTTATGCCCCTGAAGGCCTCTGTACATTCTATCCTGAACAGACTGAGTCTGCTGTGGTGTCTCAATCTGTTCAGAAGTATAAAGCTGATTTCAACAGTTCATCAATATCCTCGAATGGAAACCTGGCCGTGCTAACAGCTTCTTCGACCTCTGACGCGGACTCCTCGTCAGATGAAGGATCAGAATTTTCCCCCTCTTCAGGGTCAGAGACCGCACAAGAACTCACAGTTTCTAACACTAAGGGAGGTAGAGACTTTGCCGAGACCGAAGGGTCCTGGGTCTCTGTCACAGCTCTTGAAGTGGAAGGACCTAACCCTGCTAATCTATTGTTAAGGACTAGGGATGAGCTTCGTGTTCGAGTCGAACCCATGTTCGACTTGAACATCGGCTGTTCAATCATTCGTCGAATTTGCGAACGATATGGGCCGTTCACACCAAATTCGTGTGGCGCGTCACGGCCCATAATTCACTGCGGCATCGCAGTGCATTGCTGGCTGATGATTGGCCAAGCATGCACTATGACCCGCATGCTTGGCCAATCACAGCGCCGTCGGTAAAGAGAGCTGTAATTGGCCAAAGCCAGGGTGGCTTTGGCCAATTATGGCTCAGGGGGTTTAGAACACGCACCACACTATATAAGGTCGCCTGCACGGTGGCCCAGTGTAGTGTGTTCTGGCGTGCTTAGAGAGAGAGAGAGAAAGTGTCATTTCATTTGAGTTAGCTAGATTAGGCAGGACAGTCAGTGAGTTAGCTGCACTTACATTGTATTGTGTATATATATACACACTGTATTCAGTTTAGCTAGATCTGTTCCTGTTATCTTCCTACTGACAGGAAGACTTGTCTTGTTACAGTATTTACAGTTACCTGAAGAAAATTGCTGGTGTTCTTTTGATCCTATTAGTACTACAGTCAGGCAGCTAGACTATTTACAGTTAGTGTAGTGCGTCCTCCTCACAGTGTTCAGTTAAAGCTACAAGTTAGTTTAGTGTGACCTCTGCACAGTGTTCAGCTAAAACTACAAGTTAGTGTAGTGCACAGTGTTCAGCTAAAGCTACAAGTTAGGGTAGTGCGTCCTCCTCACAGTGTTCAGCTAAAGATACAAGTTAGTTTAGTGTGACCTCTGCACAGTGTTCAGCTAAAGCTACAAGTTCGGGTAGTGCGTCCTCCTCACAGTGTTCAGCTAAAACTACAAGTTAGTGTAGTGCGACCTCTGCACAGTGTTCAGCTAAAGCTACAAGTTAGTGTACTGTGTCCTCCTCACAGTGTTCAGCTAAAACTACAAGTTAGTGTAGTGAGACCTCTGCACAGTGTTCAGCTAAAGCTACAAGTTAGTGTAGTGCGTCCTCTTCACAGTGTTCAGCTAAAGCTACAAGTTAGTTTAGTGTGACCTCTGCACAGTGTCCAGCTAAAGCTACAAGTTCGGGTAGTGCGTCCTCCTCACAGTGTTCAGCTAAAACTACAAGTTAGTGTAGTGCGACCTCTGCACAGTGTTCAGCTAAAGCTACAAGTTAGTGTACTGTGTCCTCCTCACAGTGTTCAGCTAAAACTACAAGTCAGTGTAGTGCGTCCTCCTCACAGTGTTCAGCTAAACCTACAAGTTATTTTTTGCGAGCTCTGCACAGTGTTCAGCTAAAGCTACCTGTAGAAGGTTGGTGGTGTTTTCCTGATCCTATCACTACCGCAGGCAGCTAAATAAGCTACAAGTTATTTTTTGGCGAGCTCTGCACAGTGTTCACCTAAAGCTACCTGTGGAAGGTTGGTGGTGTTTTCCTGATCCTATCACTACTGCAGGCAGCTAAATAAGCTACAAGTTAGTGTAGTGCGAGCTCTGCACAGTGTTCACCTAAAGCTACCTATAGAAGGTTGGTGGTGTTTTCCTGATCCTATCACTACTGCAGGCAGCTAAATAAGCTACAAGTTGGTGTAGTGCGAGCTCTGCACAGTGTTCATCTAAAGCTACCTGTAGAAGGTTGGTGGTGTTTTCCTGATCCTATCACTATCGCAGGCAGCTAAATAAGCTACAAGTTAGTGTAGTGCGAGCTCTGCACAGTGTTCACCTAAAGCTACCTGTAGAAGGTTGGTGGTGTTTTCCTTATCCTATCACCACCACAGGCAGCTAAATAAGCTACAAGTTAGTGTAGTGCGAGCTCTTCACAGTGTTCAGCTAAAGCTACCTGTAAAAGGTTGGTGGTGTATATATACACTACCGTTCAAAAGTTTGGGGTCACCCAAACAATTTTGTGTTTTCCATGAAAAGTCACACTTATTCACCACCATACGTTGTGAAATGAATAGAGAATAGAGTCAAGACATTGACAAGGTTAGAAATAATGATTTGTATTTGAAATAACATTGTTTTTACATCAAACTTTGCTTTCATCAAAGAATCCTCCTTTTGCAGCAATTACAGCATTGCACACCTTTGGCATTCTAGCTGTTAATTTATTGAGGTAAGCTGGAGAAATTGCACCCCACGCTTCTAGAAGCAGCTCCCACAAGTTGGATTGGTTGGATGGGCACTTCTGGCGTACCATACGGTCAAGCTGCTCCCACAACAGCTCAATGGGGTTCAGATCTGGTGACTGTGCTGGCCACTCCATTACCGATAGAATACCAGCTGCCTGCTTCTGCTGTAAATAGTTCTTGCACAATTTGGAGGTGTGTTTAGGGTCATTGTCCTGTTGTAGGATGAAATTGGCTCCAATCAAGCGCTGTCCACTGGGTATGGCATGGCGTTGCAAAATGGAGTGATAGCCTTCCTTATTCAGAATCCCTTTTACCCTGTACAAAGCTCCCACCTTACCAGCACCAAAGCAACCCCAGACCATCACATTACCTCCACCATGCTTAACAGATGGCGTCAGGCATTCTTCCAGCATCTTTTCATTTGTTCTGCGTCTCACAAACATTCTTCTTTGTGATCCAAACACCTCAAACTTGGATTCATCCGTCCACAACACTTTTTTCCAGTCTTCCTCTGTCCAATGTCTGTGTTCTTTTGCCCATCTTAATCTTTTTCTTTTATTGGCCAGTCTCAGATATGGCTTTTTCTTTGCCACTCTGCCCTGAAGCCCAAAATCCCGCAGCCGCCTCTTCACTGTAGATGTTGACACTGGTGTTTTGCGGGTACTATTTAATGAAGATGCCAGTTGGGGACCTGTGAGGCGTCTGTTTCTCAAACTAGAGACTCTAATGTGCTTATCTTCTTGCTTAGTTGTGCAACGCAGCCTCCCACTTCTTTTTCTACTCTGGTTAGAGCCTGTTTGTGCTGTCCTCTGAAGGGAGTAGTACACACCGTTGTAGGAAATCTTCAATTTCTTTGCAATTTCTCGCATGGAATAGCCTTCATTTCTAAGAACAAGAATAGACTGTCGAGTTTCAGATGAAAGTTCTCTTTTTCTGGCCATTTTGAGCGTTTAATTGACCCCACAAATGTGATGCTCCAGAAACTCAATCTGCTCACAGGAAGGTCAATTTTGTAGCTTCTGGAAGGAGCTAGACTGTTTTTAGATGTGTGAACATGATTGCACAAGGGTTTGCTAATCATCAATTAGCCTTCTGAGCCAATGAGCAAACACATTGTACCATTAGAACACTGGAGTGATAGTTGCTGGAAATGGGCCTCTATACACCTATGTAGATATTGCACCAAAAACTAGACATTTGCAGTTAGAATAGTCATTTACCACATTAGCAATGTATAGAGTATATTTGTTTAAAGTTAGGACTAGTTTAAAGTTAGCTTCATTTAAAAGTACAGTGCTTTTCCTTCAAAAATAAGGACATTTCAATGTGACCCCAAACTTTTGAACGGTAGTGTATATCCCAGCTTAGTGCAGCTACAGGCCATTAGTATGTCTGCAAGGCCAACAAGGAGAGGCAGACAGTCACCAGCCAATAAAAGAGGGCAAGCAGGCTCTGTGTCTAGAGGCAACAGTGCTGGTCGTGGAGACGGTGCATCCACATCAGCACTTGGCTGTGGGACACACTTGGCCTTTTTTTTTATCTGTAGAAGGTTGGTGGTGTTTTCCTGATCCTATCACTACCGCAGGCAGCTAAATAAGCTACAAGTTAGTGTAGTGCGAGCTCTGCACAGTGTTCACCTAAAGCTACCTGTAGAAGGTTGGTGGTGTTTTCCTGATCCTATCACTACCGCAGGCAGCTAAATAAGCTACAAGTTATTTTTTGGTGAGCTCTGCACAGTGTTCACCTAAAGCTACCTGTAGAAGGTTGGTGGTGTTTTCCTGATCCTATCACTACCGCAGGCAGCTAAATAAGCTACAAGTTAGTGTAGTGCGAGCTCTGCACAGTGTTCACCTAAAGCTACCTGTAGAAGGTTGGTGGTGTTTTCCTGATCCTATCACTACCGCAGGCAGCTAAATAAGCTAGAATTTGGTGTAGTGCGAGCTCTGCACAGTGTTCACCTAAAGCTACCTGTAGAAGGTTGGTGGTGTTTTCCTGATCCTATCACTACCGCAGGCAGCTAAATAAGCTACAAGTTAGTGTAGTGCGAGCTCTGCACAGTGTTCACCTAAAGCTACCTGTACAAGTTTGGTGGTGTTTTCCTGATCCTATCACTATCGCAGGCAGCTAAATAAGCTACAAGTTAGTGTAGTGCGAGCTCTGCACAGTGTTCACCTAAAGCTACCTGTAGAAGGTTGGTGGTGTTTTCCTGATCCTATTACTACCGCAGGCAGCTAAATAAGCTACAAGTTAGTGTAGTGCGAGCTCTTCACAGTGTTCAGCTAAAGCTACCTGTAAAAGGTTGGTGGTGTATATATATATCCCAGCTTAGTGCAGCTACAGGCCATTAGTATGTCTGCAAGGCCAACAAGGAGAGGCAGACAGTCACCAGCCAATAAAAGAGGGCAAGCAGGCTCTGTGTCTAGAGGCAACAGTGCTGGTCGTGGAGACGGTGCATCCACATCAGTACTTGGCTATGGGACACACTTGGCCTTTTTTTTTATCTGTAGAAGGTTGGTGGTGTTTTCCTGATCCTATCACTACCGCAGGCAGCTAAATAAGCTACAAGTTAGTGTAGTGCGAGCTCTGCACAGTGTTCACCTAAAGCTACCTGTAGAAGGTTGGTGGTGTTTTCCTGATCCTATCACTACCGAAGGCAGCTAAATAAGCTACAAGTTAGTGTAGTGTGAGCTCTGCACAGTGTTCACCTAAAGCTACCTGTAGAAGGTTGGTGGTGTTTTCCTGATCCTATCACTACCGCAGGCAGCTAAATAAGCTACAAGTTAGTGTAGTGTGAGCTCTGCACAGTGTTCACCTAAAGCTACCTGTAGAAGGTTGGTGGTGTTTTTCCTGATCCTATCACTACCGCAGGCAGCTAAATAAGCTACAAGTTGGTGTAGTGCGAGCTCTGCACAGTGTTCACCTAAAGCTACCTGTAGAAGGTTGGTGGTGTTTTCCTGATCCTATCACTACCGCAGGCAGCTAAATAAGCTACAAGTTAGTGTAGTGCGAGCTCTGCACAGTGTTCACCTAAAGCTACCTGTACAAGTTTGGTGGTGTTTTCCTGATCCTATCACTATCGCAGGCAGCTAAATAAGCTACAAGTTAGTGTAGTGCGAGCTCTGCACAGTGTTCACCTAAAGCTACCTGTAGAAGGTTGGTGGTGTTTTCCTGATCCTATTACTACCGCAGGCAGCTAAATAAGCTACAAGTTAGTGTAGTGCGAGCTCTGCACAGTGTTCAGCTAAAGCTACCTGTAGAAGGTTGGTGGTGTATATATATATCCCAGCTTTGTGGAGCTACAGGCCATTAGTATGTCTGCAAGGCCAACAAGGAGAGGCAGACAGTCACAAGCCAATAAAAGAGGGCAAGCAGGCTCTGTGTCTAGAGGCAACAATGCTGGTCATGGAGACGGTGCATCCTCATCAGCACTTGGCCGTGGGACATACTTGGCCTTTTTTAAAGCTACCTGTAGAAGGTCGGTGGTGTTTTCCTGATCCTATCACTATCGCAGGCAGCTAAATAAGCTACAAGTTAGTGTAGTGCAAGCTCTGCACAGTGTTCACCTAAAGCTACCTGTAGAAGGTTGGTGGTGTTTTCCTGATCCTATTACTACCACAGGCAGATAAATAAGCTACAAGTTATTTTTTGGCGAGCTCTGCACAGTGTTCACCTAAAGCTACCTGTAGAAGGTTGGTGGTGTTTTCCTGATCCTATCACTACTGCAGGCAGCTAAAGAAGCTACAAGTTAGTTTTTTGCAAGCTCTGCACAGTGTTCAGCTAAAGCTACCTGTAGAAGGTTGGTGGTGTATATATATATCCCAGCTTAGTGCAGCTACAGGCCATTAGTATGTCTGCAAGGCCAACAAGGAGAGACAGACAGTCACAAGCCAATAAAAGAGGGCAAGCAGGCTCTGTGTCTAAAGGCAACAGTGCTGGTCGTGGAGATGGTGCATCCTCATCAGCACTTGGCCGTGGGACACACTTGGCCTTTTTTTCGGCAGCTGGCCGTGTTGAGCCGCAACATGCGGAAGACTTAGTCGAGTGGATGACCAAGCCGTCCTTATCCTCCTCATCCTCTCTCACCCATACTCAGGGTACTTTGTCTGGCAAAGCAGCGGCCTCTTCCCTCGGCTCAATGTCATCAGTGACTCCTTCCCTAGCCCCACCATGTCCTCCTGAGGAGTCCCTCGAACTGTTTGACCACAGTGTTGGGTACATGCTCCAGGAGGATGCCCAGCGTTTGGAAGGCTCTGATGATGATACTGAGCTAGATGAAGGCAGTAACGTGTGCACGGACAGAGGGGGTGCCCAAGAAGGACATCAATCTGGCAGTCATGCTCCACCTGTTGCAGCATACTGCCAGGTTTGCTCCAGTGATAAGGAGGGAGGGGATGATGAGGTCACTGACTCAACGTGGGTGCCTGATAGGAGAGAGGAGGAGGAGGCACATCACCAATGAGGCAGGATGCCCTCCAGGGGCCAGCCTAAGGGCAGCACACTGTCTCTGCACGTTATTCCAAAAGTTCTTTGGTGTGGGCCTTTTTTGAGACAAGTACATCAGATCGCACCACTGCTATTTGCAACATATGTCTCAAGCGTATCTTGCGTGGCCAAAACATCTCCCGCTTGGGCACCACATGCTTGACCAGACACATGTTGACCTGCCATGCAGTTCGTTGGCAAGCGTATCTAAAAGACCCACACCAAAGAACAAAGAGGACCTCTCTTTGCTCCTCATCAGCTGAGATCTACAACCCCACTATACCTTCAGTCCTCTCTGAGACCTGCACTAAGAGGAATGAAGGTGTAGAATTAGGTGTGTCACAGCCAAGTACTTGTGGGCAATCTGCTTTCGGTACACCGACGTCAGATTGTACCAGGCAAATTTCGCTTCCCCAGCTGCTGCACCGCCGAAAGAAGTTTGCTCCCAGCCATCCACATGCCCAGAGGTTGAATGCTAGCTTGGCAAAATTGCTAGCACTTCAACTGCTGCCTTTTCAGTTGGTAGACTCTGCCCCCTTCCGTGAGTTTGTGGAATGTGCGGTTCCTCAGTGGCAGGTACCCAAACGCCACTTTTTCTCACGGAAGGCGATTCCTCTCTCCTCCACCCCCTCCTCTTCTTCTTCCTCCATGGCCTCTTCCTGTGATTTGTCCTCGGAACCAGCGGTGCTCCATAGGCGTTCAAGGGGCTACGCAAGTACGCAGGTCAAAAGATGCCATGCGGTGCTTGAGCTGGTGTGCTTGGGGGACAGGAGCCACACTGGGGCAGAGGTTCTGTCAGCTCTGCAGGGGCAGGTTCAGAGGTGGTTGACGCCACGCCAACTTAAGGTAGGAATGGTGTTTTGCGACAATGGCACCAACCTCCTCTCTGCCCTTCGACAGGGACAAATGACCCATGTGCCCTGTTTGGCTCACGTCCTTAACTTGGTGGTGCAGCGGTTCTTGGGCAGGTACCCGGGCTTACAGGATGTCCTGACACAGGCCAGGAAAGTCTGTGTGCATTTCCGCAGGTCATATAATGCCAGTGCTCGGCTGGCGGACCTCCAAAAGGAGTTTAACCTGCCCAAGAACCGCCTAATCGGTGACATGCCCACCAGGTGGAACTCAACGTTGGCCATGCTGCAGCGGTGGCACATGCAGCAGAGAGCCATCAATGAGTACCTGTGCGACTATGGCACCAGGACAGGGTCAGGGGAGCTTGTTTTTTTTTCCCCACGCCAGTGGGCCATGATCAGGGATGCATGCACTGTCCTGTCACCATTTGAGGAGGCCATTTGAGGAGGCCACGAGGATGGTGAGCAGTGACAGTGCATGCATCAGTGACACTGTCCCCCTTGTCCACCTTTTGGAGCACACGCTGCGTGGAATAATGGACAGGGCACTTGAGGCAGAACAGAGGCAGGAAGAGGAGGACTTCCTTAGCTCTCAAGGCCCCCTTTATCCAGACAGTGTTCCTGCATGCCCGCCGTTCACACAGAAAGAGGAGGAGGAGGAGGAGGATTGTGTCAGTATGGAGGTGGAGCCTGGCACTCATTATCAGCAGCAGTCTTTAAGGGATCAGTCCCAAGAAACACATGGACTTGTACGTGGCTGGGAGGAGGTGGCTGTGGACCATGTCGTCCTTAGTGACCCAGAGGACTCCGGACCGAATGCCTCAGCAAACCTATGCTGCATGGCCTCCCTGATCCTGCAAAGCATGCGTAAGGATCCTCGTATTCGTGGTATCAAGGAGAATGACCAATACTGGCTGGCAACCCTCCTTGATCCACGTTACAAGGGTATTCTTGCGGACCTTATCTTGCCGTTGCAGAGGGAGCAGAGGATGAAACATCTTCAGGAGGCCTTACAGAAAGGTCTGTGCAACGCGTTCCCAGAGACTGGGAGGTTACAAACTCCTGCTTCTTGACAACGTGTTGCTGAGGCTTCGGTCAGTCAAAAAAGGAGCAGTGGAGAAGGTGGCCAACTGACCGATGCGTTCAGACAATTTTTTAGTCCGCAGCCCCAAGGTATGATCGGTTCTAGCAACCATCGCCAGCGTCTTTTTTACATGGTGCAGGAATACCCAGGGGCAAGATCTGACTTGGACACCTTTCCCACCGAAAATCCTCTGGGTTACTGGGTCTTGAGGATGGATCACTGGCCAGAGCTTGCACAGTATGCAATTGAACTACTGGCCTGTCCTGCATCCAGCGTTCTTTCAGAACGCACATTCAGTGCTGTTGGAGGCTTTGTAACTGATCACAGGGTGCGTCTGTCCACCGACTCGGTCCATTCACTGACCTTCATAAACATGAATCAGTCTTGGATCACCCCCAGCTACCAAGTACCTGATGCTGATGTAACCGAATAATTTTTTTTTAAATCTCAGATCCCTTCAAAGACTGCCTATGCTGATGCTGAGTGACTATCCTGAGTAATTATCCTCTTCCTCCTCAATGATCAGGCTGATAGCTTGTAAGAACATTTTTGGTTCTGGGCGCCACCACCAGTGCCTAAGGCCCAATTTTTCAGCCCCTGTTTAACAGGGACGTGTAATTACAATTGTTGATGCAATACTTTGCAGCAGGGCTCGTTCCTGCGTTCCAACTAGAGTTTCTATGAGGGGTTGCAGTGTTGTGACACCAGCACCAGTGCCTAAGGCCCAATTTTTCAGCCCCTGTTTAACAGGGGCATGTAATTACAATTTTTAAAGCAATACTTTGCAGCAGGGCTCGTTCCTGCGTTCCAACTAGAGTATCTGTGAGGGGTTGCAGTGTTGTGGCACCAGCACCAGTGCCTAAGGCCCAATTTTTCAGCCCCTGTTCAACAGGGGCATGTAATTACAATTCTTGATGTAATATTTCACAGCAGGGCCCGTTTCTGCGCCCACCAAGAGCGAATGAGGACTTACAGTGTTGTGGCACCAGCACCACCACCACCACCAAAGGCCCAATTTTTCTGCCCCTGTTCAACAGGGGCATGTAATTACAATTCTTGATCTAATATTTCACAGCAGGGCCCATTTCTGCGCCCACCAAGAGCGAGTGAGGACTTACAGTGTTGTGGCACCAGCACCACCACCACCACCAAAGGCCCAATTTTTCTGCCCCTGTTCAACAGGGGCATGTAATTACAATTCTTGATCTAATATTTCACAACAGGGCCCGTTTCTGCGCCCACCAAGAGCAAGTGAGGACTTACAGTGTTTTGGCACCAGCACCACCACAAAAGGCCCAATTTTTCTGCCCCTGTTCAACAGGGGCATGTAATTACAATTCTTGATCTAATATTTCACAGCAGGGCCCTGTGAGGGCTTACAGTGTTGTGGCCACAACAACACCTAAGGCCCAAATTTCTGCTGAGTATATAGGGCAGGCCCCTACTTTCAAACATCCAACTTACAAACGACTCCTACTTGCAAACGGAAGGAGACAACAGGAAGTGAGATGAAATCTACCCCTAGGAAGGGAAATTCTCTCCTGTAAGAGTTAATATGGGAAAAACATTTCTCCTTTCCACTGATGCTTTATCACCAATCCGTGTTTCACAAAAAAAAAAAAAAATTTTCAAAAAACATTTGTTATTGGGACAAAAAGTGAGGTTCAATCTTCTGAAGAGGAGCACAGACAGCAAAACAAATGTCACAGGGGTGATGTTTTCCAAAAAGCTTAAAAAGATTTTTTGGCTGGAGCTAAACACGTTAAAAATGTACCCGTTCAAAATTACAAACAGATTCAACTTAACAACAAACCTACAGTCCCTGTCTGGTTTGCACAGCATGTATACTGCTGTTCAGAGTATATAGGGCCTAGTGGCCCCACACCTTTCCTTTCTTTAATTTGAGTGCGGGGTTCCCCTTAATATCCATACAAGACCCAAAGGGCCTGGTAATGGACTGGGGGGTACCCATGCCGTTTGTCTCACTGATTTTCATCCATATTGTCAAGACCCGACATTACATTAAAGCCGCAAGCAGTTTTAAATGACTTTTTTCCTTTAAAAAAGACATTTTGTGCAGGGACTGTTCTAAGCACGGGAAACACGCGCCACTTTACAGGCATACTATAGACACCCCCCAGGTACGATATTTAAAGGAATATTTCACCTTTTTTTTTTTACTTTAACCACTTCCCGCCCGCCCTATAGCGGATTGACATCCGGAAAGTGGTTCTGTTATCCTGGCTGGGCGTCATATGATGTCCAGCAGGATAATATGCCGCCGCGCGCCCCCGGGGGCACGCATCAAGGCGATCGGTGGAGCGGTGTGTCAGCCTGACACCGGAGGCTCTTTACCACATGGCTCTTTACCACATGATCAGCCATGTCCAATCACAGCTGATCACGCTGTCAATGGGAAGAGCCGTTGATCGGCTTTTCCCCACTTGCGTCTGACAGACGCGAGTAGAGGAGAGCCGATCGGCGGTTCTCCTGGCAGGGGGGGTCTGCGCTGATTGTTTATCAGCGCAGCCCCCCTCAGATCACCACACTGGACCACCAGGGATCGCCACTAGGACCACCAGGGAAGGGGCAACATGTGGATGGCCAGGTATGTACCCCATGGCCATCCACATGTGCCCAATGTGCCCAATCTGTGCCAATCAAATGGGCACTGATTGGCACCATTATGTAAAAGATCTGCCCAGCAATGCCCCCAATGTTTTATCAGTGCCACCTGTCATTGCCCATTGGTGCCACCTGTCATTGCCCATTGGTGCCACCTGTCAGTGCCCATCTGTGCCCATCAGTGCCCATCAGTGCCCACCTATCAGTGCCCATCAGTGCTACACATCAGTGCCACCCATAAGTACCCATCAGTGCCACCCATATGTAGCAATCAATGCCACCTATGAGTGCCCATCAGTGCCGCCTATGAGTGCCCATCGGTGCCACCTATGAGTGCCCATCATTGCCGCATACCAGTGCCACCTATCAGTGCCCATCAGTGCCACCTATCAGTGCCCATCAGTGCCCCCTTTCAGTGCCCATCATCAGTGCCCATCAGTGCCACCTCATCAGTGCCACCTTATTGGTGCCACCTCATCGGTGCCCATTAGTGCCGTCGTATCAGTGCCCGTCAGTGCAGCCATATCGCTGCCCATCATTGAAGGAGAAAACGTACTTATTTACAAAAAATTTTAACAGAAACAAAGAAAAACTTGTTTTTTTTTCATTTGTTGCGCAAAAAATAAAAACCGCAGGGGTGATCAAATACCACCAAAAGAAAGCTCTATTTGTGGGAACAAAATGATAAAAAATTGGTTTGGGTACAGTGTAGCATGACCGCGCAATTGTCATTCAAATTGTGACAGCGCTGAAAGCTGAAAATTGGCCTGGGCGAGAAGGTGTCTAAGTGCCTGGTATTGAAGTGGTTAAGCATCATTAAAATCACTGCTCCCGGGGGGCGTGGCCGGACATGATACAGGGAGGACGTGTGTATGCTGAGCTCCGTCCAGGCATCTCCCATCCATTGCCATCCCTGCTTTATTTCCCTTGGGAAAAAACCCATCCATTGCTGGGAACGTCCCCAACCCTCTCCGCTGCAGATCCGGCTGGATCTTGCTTCAAATCAGGCAAATCTGAGCTTCCTTAGGCCTCCTGCCTGCCCTGGACTGTGAGCTACCGATGCCATATTGAGGCCTGCGGCCTGTCCGGAGCCTGACGCTCGCCTACGCCACGGACCGGGGGACGAACGGATCCTTCCCTGGGAACCTCCCGACCGGGACATCCGAGCTACCACCGAGAGGAGGCAGACACGCACAGAGTGAAGGAGAGCTGAGCGGGATCCTCTCCTTCCATCCCGGATCCCCCCCCCCGTGGCCTGCCGCCACTCCTGGGCTTCTCCACCGACCATCCTGGACTCTGTGAGTACAAGGGCTGTCGCCCGAGCCTTCTTCTCTGCTGTACCTAACCCCAGAGTCCCTGTATCTTAGGCCCAAGAGACCCGGTCCAGGCCCAGGAGAAGACCCCCCCCCGACCGGCCTCAGCCTTCAGGACAGACCGCGGCTTTGGCCTAGTCCTGGAAGTCGGCGGCCATCTTGGTACTCCAAGTACCCCCACAACCTATTCCCTGCAGTTTAACCAACTACAGATCGCTTGCAGACACCAAATTCTTTCATATACCTGCTAATCTCACAGCTGCCACCTCAGCACTCCCTGATCCTTAATGTGACCACCCCCAGACCGGCGTGCAGGGAAGCGGACATAAAAGAGGAGTCCTTTGATCCCCGTCTCTTTAAGAGATGCTCCTACAAAGCTAACAGTTCCCTATTAATCGCAGGAGCGATATCATAACAAGACATCAGACCCTTCCTAACACTGCATGGGGAAGATTGGCTTTCAGAAGGCAATATATAGAGGTTTTATCCCACCGCCAAAGTCGCAGACCCCTAATACCATGGAGCGATTCCTATATAAACAAAGATCCCCGATCCCAGTGAACAACCGAGATCCTCGGACACTGCTGACCCACATACTCTGCCGGAAGGCATGACCCAAGATGATAACAGGTCTCAATCCTCCCAACACTCTCTTCCACCCGATCACCCCGTGGATGTAGTGACAGTAGCTGTCCTAGACACAAAGTTGAACTTATTACTACACGAATTAACCCGCAGCATTGCCAAAGAAGTGAGCAAAATAGCACATGAGTTACGGGGTGAAATCGACCAACTAGGTGAACGCACCAACACATTGGAGAACAAATTCGATGAACTGACCCAATATGTACATGTTCTCGCAGAGGACAACTCCAACCTGAAACATACAGTCTCCCTACTTCAACTTCAACAGGAAGACCTGGAAAACCGTGAAAGACGCCAGAATCTGAGGATTAGGGGAATCCCTGATACGGTGAACGACAAGGAACTACGTCCCTACCTTTTAGGCCTATTCGTCACTTTAGCCCCACACATTCCGGACATAGACTGGCGTATGGACAGGGCGCATAGATCTCTGGCCCCAAAGCCTCCTCCTACTGCCAACCCCAGAGATATTATTGTCCGCTTCCACTTCTACGAAAGCAAAGAAGCCCTCACACTTGCAACGTGGAACAAGTCACGTATTGACTATAAACAACACAAAATCCAGATATTCAACGATCTCTCCCCAATCACTTTGGCCAAAAGGCGCAGTTTCTGTCCTGTTACTACCCATCTACAAAACCATCAAGTTCCATACCGCTGGGGATTCCCCTTCCGCCTAACCGTTTCCAAAGATGGTGTTCAACATTCCCTGAGAGACCTTTACGAAAGTGAAGCCTTTATCCGCAATCTAGGTCTTCCCCCCCGCCTGAGGAAGATTCTATACCCCAAGCTCCGAACCCCAAACCACTTACCACACCAGCCAAAATTTGGACCCCAGTTCAACGAAGATCCCAGAAGAACTTCTCTACCCCACAACGAGCCAATCGTCAAAGATATCCAACCTGATGTGACTTATTATTTTTTATTTTTTATTTTCTCAATTTTTCTGGCCATTTTTCCATGACCAGATAATATTTACCATGGTTATCCTAGTGACCTCACAGTGGTCGGGTCACTTTGTTGAGAGGTCACACCTCTCACCGATGTCTTTGTTAGATGCCTTCTTGGGGGGGTTCCCCCCCCCTTTAACTTTTCTTTTTTTTTCTTTTCTTATATATACTTCTCTGACATATACCAGCTTGTCTTAAGATTTATCTACCTGTTCATAATTACATGCCAAATACCTATGCTCCTCCTGTCTGTTTGTTCCTTTTTTTTTGGTTTTACAAAAAACAAGGATGAGGATCTCCCCACCTCCCCCCCTCCTCCATTAAACCCTGCAGGCTAACATGCCCCCCCTCATGACCCAAGGCTTATGCCTGGGCAGCCTGAAATTTTTTTTCAGGCTTTTCAAAAATTATTTTTTCTTTTTTCTTTTTTTAACATTTTTCATCTTCTTATGCAATATAGTTCCTATTTTTTTTACCTCCTTTGGAGTTTACATATGCAGGTCTTTTTTCTTTTTTTCTCTTTTTGACCTATATATGTTTTTTCAGTGTTGTACTTACATCAATATAACAATTGTAAGCAATGTTTGTCTTCAAATGTTCTTTTTTTTTAAGGATGCTCATTTATATGCTCTCAGTCTTTATACTGCCTTAGCACTTTTTTGTTTAACCAAATATGGCCCTCAAAGTTTACTCTTGTAATGTTAAAGGATTAAATTCTATAGGCAAAAGGTGGCAGGCCTTAAAAGAATTTAAATCATCCAAAGCAGAGGTGATTATGGTTCAGGAAACCCATTTTAAGCCCAGTGGCTTCTTTAAGTTTGCTTCTAGACACTTCCCCGTAGCATATACTGCCTCTGATCCCTCTGGAAAAGCGGGAGTAGCAATTCTTATTAAACGCACAAGCCCAATAAAAATACTCTCCTCCTACCTAGATCCTCACGGTAGGTTCATATTCCTGAAGTGTAGTCACTTATCTACCTCTTTTTCCTTGATTAACATTTATGCACCAAATGTAGGACAAATCAGTTTCCTTGAAAAAGTTTTTGAGAAACTACAACCCTTCTCCCAGCCTTTCATGATCATGGGAGGCGACTTCAATGTGTGCATGTCCCCGACCAGGGACAGGGAAACTCTATTCCAAACCACCCCACAATCTTCCTCTAAGAAACTATCAACATCCTTTCGCAAACTAGTTCGATCCCATAATCTATTTGATTCTTGGAGGATAAAACACCCGACCCAAAATACTATACATTTTATTCTCATCCCCACAAGTCTTATTCTAGACTAGATTACTTCCTT
Organism: Lithobates septentrionalis; assembly: GCA_037952835.1. Lineage (NCBI taxonomy): Eukaryota > Metazoa > Chordata > Amphibia > Anura > Ranidae > Lithobates > Lithobates septentrionalis. The sequence goes on along the minus strand of JBBDGP010000111.1, from coordinate 2,224,348 downwards.
GTTACAGGCCCTCTATTGCCCTATGTAGTATCTTCTGAAATAAATCCTATTACCTGGTCGGATCATGCACCCATTGAACTCAATGTATTATTGACAAAGTCTTTTACTAAAACCTGCCACTGGCGCCTCAATGAATCCTTGCTTAAAAACCCTTTATCTCAAACCCAACTACAGCAGAAACTAACTGAGTTTTTCCAGCTTAATGATGGTTCTGTGCCTGAGATTTCCACCCTGTGGGAGGCCCATAAAGCCTTTTTTAGGGGTGAATGCATAGCTTTAGGCTCACGCCTAAAGAAAGATTCTGTACAACTCAAAAAGGATCTTATCACCCAACTGCAGACAGCGGAAAGAACTCTGTTGACCTCCCCCACGGTGGAAAAACTGAGAAATGTCATCTCAATCCGAGACCGGATTAAGTCTTTCGATATGAATCAAATTTCTAAGTCCATGTTGTGGGCTAAGCAAAAATTTTACGATTATGCAAACAAACCACATAGGATGCTAGTGAACAAATTAAAACCACGGCCCTTTCTATCTATACCCGACCACCTGATACAATCTGACGGCACCCCCACATACTGTCCGAAAGCTATGTCAAAGGTCTTTGGAGATTTTTATAAGCGGCTTTATAACTGTTTAGGTCCTGATTCACATCCTCAATTCTCACAATCAGAGTTTGATAAATTTATAAATTCCCTCCCGCTACCATAGGATCTCTGCTGACCATCTATCCTCCCTTAACTCTCCGATTACTGGGGAGGAAATAGGAGAGGTGATTAAAAATCTTCCAACCCACAAATCTCCGGGCCCTGACGGTGTCCCTTACATCTATTATAAAACCTTTACACATATTTTAACCCCCTATCTACAATCCCTATTCTCCTCCTTTTTTAAGGGATCCATCCCGCATTCACAATTCTTACATGCCAATATAACGGTAATCCCTAAGCCAGGTAAGGATCCTGCACTACCCGACAACTACCGCCCAATTGCTTTATTAAACTCATATTACAAGATTTTCACTAAGATATTAGCCAATAGATTATCCCCACTTTTAACGCTCCTGATTCACAGAGACCAGGTAGGATTTGTACCCTCGAGACATGCTGGAGATAATACAAGAAGAACCATAGATCTGATAGACCTAATAAACAGAACTAAACGTCCCACCTTAGTCTTGAGCTTAGATGTTTAAAAAGCTTTCGACCGTTTAAGTTGGCCCTTCATGTTCGCAGTCCTAACCCGATTTGGATTCTCAGGCCCTTTTATAAGAGCTCTACATACCCTATACTCCCTCCCTACGTCTCAAGTCCAGCTGTCCTCCTATATTTCGCAACGATTTACTCTCAGTAATGGTACGAGACAAGGCTGCCCTTTGTCGCCCCTATTATTTATATTAAGTCTAGAACCTTTAGCAGCAGCTATTAGATCCCATCCTAATATTAGAGGAATCCCACTACGACATCAGGACTACAAACTCTCTCTTTTCGCAGACGACATTCTGCTCACCATCACACACCCCGAGATTTCATTACCCTCCTTACACGAAACCCTCTCCACATTCGGATCCTTATCAGGATTTTGTATTAATCAGACTAAAACAGAAGCTCTCCCCATCAATATACCCTCAGATACACTCAGCTCCTTACAAAACAGATTTAAATACAGATGGTGCCAGACTTCACTAAAATATTTAGGAATTCATCTTACCCCTTCATACCACTCTCTTTATCAAGCCAATTTCCCTCCTATGTTCGCAGAAATTGCTAAATTCCTACAACATTGGTCTTCCATCCCAATTTCCCTCCTTGGTAGGATTAACGTTCTTAAAATGTCGGTTTTGCCCAAATTATTGTACCTTTTTGAAACACTTCCGGTCCCAGTCCCTATGTTGCAGTTGAAAAATCTCAAGAGAAAGTGCCTTAACTTTGTTTGGAACAATGCATCCCATAGAATTGCTCAATCGGTAGTCCTCTCTTCTAGAGCTAAAGGTGGATTAGCCTCCCCCGATTTTATTAAATATTACTATGCTTCTCATCTTAGAGTATTGACAACATGGACCTCAAGGAAGGCTGCAAATAGATGGGCCGAAATTGAAATGGGGATTACTGCCCCTGTACATCCATGCTATCTATTATGGCCTTCCTCTAAGAAATTCATACCCCAACTAAGGTCTCTGTGTCTCTCCCCGATGCTTTTTACGCTATCAATCTGGAAAAGGTGTAGAGACAAATTTCACCTCTCCTTACCTTGCTCCCCTCTCCAGAATTTCCTTTTTAACCCAGAAATTCCGGACGGATTATCATATCTGCGAACAATTGCATGGACACACGCGGGGATGTTTCAGCTGCGACATTTAGTTCACCCAGTAACACATAAGCTTTTACCTTTTTCAGTCCTTAAAGAAAAACACACCCTACCGAAATCTACAGAATACTTCTACTTACAAATTAAACATTTTTTCCAATCCTGCTTCCCCTCCTTATCTTTAGAAAATCCCACTGCTTTTGAATTATTGTGTACAAATGGCCCATACGAACCAAACTTAATCTCATCCATATATAAAATACTCCAGACAACACCCCCTTTAAATGACTCTATATATAGATACATGACAAAATGGTCCAAAATGCTAAACAGATCAATTTCATTAATTGATTGGGGAAAAATCTGGGAGTCAGCTTTTAAAGTTTCCAGATGTGTGGCACAAAAGGAGACCGCTATTAAGATAATATTTCTTTACTTTCAATATGTTTTTATTTTCAATTACGTCATACAGTTTATGCATTGACATATGAGAATGTACAGGAGGGAACGCCTCCTCGAACATGAGACATAAAGGTTACAATTCGAGAAGGATAGTAACATATAACATACGGTATTTCATCCTAAAAGTCTGTTGTTGGGGTCAACCTGATATATATCCGTATCTTTGCACTAAATAATCAGTCTCCATGTATATTCCCTAAAACATCACGGGATCTTTCCCCTACCCCAGCACCCCTGACGGATCTAGCTGTGCCAGGTGGGGAAATCTCCGTACTTCTCCTTTGCCCATTAGGGTGGAGCCATCAGGAGTATTGAGGAAGTATGAATCCCCTGAAGGTAAGTAGTTTACCGTATGGTAGCTTCATATTGAATTGCCACCAGTAAGCTAACTGATTTGAGGTAGAAGACAGGAAGAAGAGTAGAAAGAGAGAGAGAAGAGTGAGGAGGGAGGAGGGGTGGAGGAGTTCTTCAAGGTGGGTGAGGGGGGAGCAGGAGTACATCTGTGTACCTCTAATCTTACTGAAGGATGAATTTGTCTAGGTGTGGGTTAGGAGTTGATGCGCACCTGAACCCCTGGTATGAGGGAGGTTCCCATATATTGGGCCCAAGGTTCCAATATTGTTTGGAATTTCGGGGAGGTGTTTGTTAGGATGCTAGAAAGTTTTTCTTGGGCCATAATCCATGAAACCTTCCTTTTTACTGCGTTGAAAGAGGGCCTCGGCTGTTTCCAGGCTTTGGCAATGGATATTTTGGTGCCCAGTAATATAAAGTTGATCAGTGTTTGTGTAGCCTTAGAGATTCCAGGTAGGTTAGCGTTGAGAATAGCCACCTCTGGGGACCTAGGGATCTGGCAAGTCGTCACCTTGTAAATCGTAGAGAAAACTTTTCTCCAAAAAGTGCGTATTTTGGGGCATTCCCACCAAATGTGGGCCATTGTGCCCAGGTGTTGGCAACCTCTGAAACATAAGGGGTTCGCTGAGGGATAGATTGCTGCCAACCTGGTAGGGGTCAGGTACCATCTAGTTATCAATTTGATGCTTGCCTCCTGCAAGGAGATGTTCTGGATCCCCTTAAAGGATTTAGTTAGGGCTGCTTGCCAGATCTCTATGTCCCTGCAGCACCGGAAGTCAGCCTCCCAAGCCTTCATATATGTGGTTTTGTCCGTAGGGCAAGTGAGGGCCGAATACATCACTGATATGCCTCCCCTCTGCTCCATGGCTTGTCCGCACCATTGTTCATATACAGTAAATTTAGGGGGAAGCGGTTTCTCCTGCCAAATAGTGTGGAGAAAGTGGGCGATTTGGTAAAAGCGGAATCGTTCCGATTCCGGGAGGTCCAGGTGTTTGATACAGAATTTGAGGGTGATTGGTCCATTGGGGGTGAAGAAGTGCCCTATCCGGTATAGCCCTTTGTCCAGCCACCATTTGAATGCTGAGATGTCAAGTCCCGGTGGAAAGTCAGGGTTGTGGAACAGGTGAGCTAGGGGACGACCTGTGGAGACCGGGGCTGTGGAGTGCCGGAGGGAGTCCCAAAGGGCGCAAGAGTGGGATAAGGTGGGTGATAGGATGGGCGGTCTAGATTTAGTCGGGCACCAAAGTATGTAGTCTAGCGTATGTTTGGGGATGGCCTGTCTTTCAATATTCACCCAGTCTGGTTTTTCATAGCGTGAGTAAATTGAGGACAATTGGGCTAGTCTAGCAGCCAAGTAGTATTTATGTAAGTTTGGAAGACCCAGCCCACCCTTGCGTCTGTGAAGGAAAAGAGTGCTCTGCGGGATACGGTATCCTTTTTTACCCCAAATAAATTGGACTATTTTACTCTGTAAAGCTCTCAGGTGATCTTTCCTGATTGGGATAGGAAGGGAGCGAAAGAAGTAGAGGAGTCTGGGGAGTAAGGTCATCTTAATGGAGTTGATCCGACCCAGCCAGGAAAGCTCATGTTTTGACCATGTATTAAGGTCTGCCTCCAGTTTCCTGAAGAGTGAAGGATAATTTTGTGCATATAGAGTTTCCGTTGTGGCCGTCAGTGTGATACCTAGGTAGCTAATGGATGTGTCGCCCCATTTGAAGTGGAAGGATTGTTTTAGAGAGTCAACTGTTTGTGGTGGTAAGGAAACATTAAGAGCTTGAGATTTGGCGAAATTCACCTGGAGTCCGGAAATTTTAGCAAAGTTCCTTAACACTAAGCAGAGATTAGGTAATGTAGTGAGGGGGGATATCAGGAAAAGGAGGATGTCGTCGGCGAAAAGCCCACATTTGTGCGTCTGGTCTCCACAGGTCACCCCTTTTATATCCGGGTTCTGTCGAATTGCGATCGCTAGGGTTTCTATGGCTATTGCGAAAATTAGGGGGGATAGAGGGCACCCTTGCCTAGTGCCACGTAAAATGTCTATTGGATTGGAGTAATGGCCTTGTAGGCGTATTTGGGCCTTTGGATGTGAGTAGAGAGCATGCAGAAGTCCCAGAAAGCGGTCGCCAAATCCCCATCTCTCCAGGACTGTGAAGATGTATTGCCAGGAGACTGTGTCAAAGGCCTTCTGCAGGTCTAAAGATAGAAGGAATCCCGATTGGTTTGGCCCCCCTGCCCAGTTAGTTTGAAGAATCGAGGTGATATCTATCGCCCTCCTTATTTGGTCAGGACCCTGTCTCCCGGGTATGAATCCTACCTGGTCTTTATGTATATATTGAGGAATAAAAGACGACAACCTGTTAGCCATTATTTTGGTGAGTATTTTTAGGTCATTGTTTATGAGTGAGATCGGTCTGTAGTTGCTAACGTCTTCGTGGTTTTTGTCAGGTTTGGGTATGACCGTGATTAAAGCGGTATTAAGGTGGATGTCTAGGGGGTTCCATTGGTTTTGGAGTTAAAGAAGGAGGTCAGGTGAGGTGCCAGAACGGCTGCAAAAGATTTGTAGTATGCTACAGAGAGACCATCAGGACCCGGAGCCGATCCCCTTCTAAGATCTTTTATGACCCCCAAAACCTCCTCCTCTGTGATGGGTGTTTCCATCTTTTGTTTATGGGCATCTTTTAGGGAGGGTAGGGGGATATCCTCCAGAAACTGCGGGATTAAGTTCGCGTTTGGCGTATTTGTTTGGCTATATAATTTAGAGTAAAAACCCCGAAAGGCTTCTAGTATCTTTGATGGGTTGGTTGTGGGGGGTTGACCATTTATTCTGAGTTTGGGGACGGCGTGGGTCCTGATGGGGGTAGACAGTTTTTTAGCTAGGAGGGGACCTATTTTGTCTGCCTGAGTGTAAAATTTTTGTCCATTCAAGCGAACGGCCTTTTCGGCCTTGGATGTGAGTGCTAGATTGAGATCAAGTCTAGCTTTATCGATAAGGGAAACAGGGGTCTTGGAGGGGTCTTTTTTGTGGGAAGCCTTCAGAGTGGTATATTCCTTGTCCAACCTAATTAGGTCAGCTTTTTGTGCTCGTTTGGTTTGAGTGGCAATCTGGATGAGTTTACCTCTTATAAAAGCTTTATGTGCAGCCCATAACGTTTCTGGAGAAATGTTCTCCGATTTATTGAGTATAAAGTATTCTTGTAGGGCTTTTTCAAGTTCAATGACCCTGATGGGGTCAGATAATAGTGACTCATTCAGTCTCCAATGTCCCCGGGATCCGCCCAGGGGGCCTGTTTTGAGTGATATGGTGACTATGGAGTGGTCCGAGAGGCCCGACTCCCTGATTTGAGCTTTGTGGATCAAAGGGAGTAGGGAGGATGAAGTTAAAATGTGGTCAATCCTCGCATAAGTGTTATGAGGGGGAGAGTAATGGGTATAATCCCTTTTGTTGGGGTTAAGCTCCCTCCAAGTGTCAGCTAAGCCGTGTGCATGGATTATCTTTGCGATCCTGAGGCTCTCTTTGGTGGGTCGTGTTAGTTGAGTCGGTCGGGGTTTAGACTTGTCCAATCCCTGATCGAACGCTGCGTTCAAGTCCCCGCCAAAGATGACCGTTCCCTCCAATTTCTGAGTGAGGCTGCGCAGTAGGGAATCAAAAAATTTTGCTTGTCCTCTATTTGGGGCATAGTAGGAGACCAGGGAATACAGGTGGTCCCCCACTGTGCCTTTGACCATGATGAACCTGCCCTCTGGGTCAGCGAATTCAGAGATCTTTACAAATTTAAGATGTTTGGAGACGATGATTGCAACTCCCTTAGTTTTGTTGTCAGCACTCGCTAAGAAAAACTGTGGGAAGTGAGGGTGAAGATACTTAGGGCTATACCGGGAGGGGAAGTGCGTTTCTTGCAGCATAACAATGTCTAGCTTGAGATGCTTGTAATAATCGAGGACCTTTCTCCTCTTAATCTGGGAATTGATTCCCTGTACATTGTGGGAGGCTATGTGGAGTTCAGCTGTAGGGTCGTTAGCCATGGAGCAGTTGGAGTGAAGTGCAACGGTCCTCACTTACCCTTCGGTGTGTGGGAACATGGCCTGTAGGATGATGGTCATTCATTCTTCTTGGTGGGAAGATTTCAGGAACTTCCCTGGGTGTGTGTGGTATCTGAAACACAAGATGTGGTTAGGCACATTGTGGTGATCGGGGGGGAGGGGTGGGGGTGCAGGATAGAAAAGAAAAGGTCTCCTAGAAAAGAAAGAAAAGACGTAGGGAAGGAGAAACCCCCTATGTCTTTTAGAGAAAAAGTAGAGTATGTCTGGCCCATCTGGGCTCAAACAGCCTAGCCCCTAGAGACCTACGGGTGTCTAAGGGTTAGGTGGGTGCGCAAGTGTTTCCTCACGAAACCGAACGCCCAACAGAAAACTTGTTCCCTTAAGGGAAAAAAAACATGAAAGAAAAAACAAAGAAAATTTTGAAACTAATACCAGTGTATACCCGGTTGTCTCAACAGTGTGACTAGCTAGTGGCCCTAAGCCTCCGCCCATTATAGTAACCTCCTAGGTCTCTATTCATTCGCTATCACATCAGAGCGTCCATAAACTAGACCTGAATAAAATCCCTAATCATGGGGGTTAAGAACCCTCCCCCCCCCCTTCATGGTTAGGCGTGAGGATGCAGCCCCTCTCAATCCAGAGAGGCACAGCTTCCTGGAGCCTAATAGATAAGACATTGGGCCAGTTAAAAGCAGCAAAAAAATAAAAAATTAAGATGGAAAATTTGAACAAAAACCTCAAAAAAAAACCCGGAACCAGAAAAACAAAAAACAAAAAGTTCTGAAAAGTCAGAAAATGAAGCCCGGTTGGCTAGCCTGCCTAATGACTAGGCACGAGTGATCTCTCATGTTCCAGGGGATGATCAAATCAGTCCCTACTGCACAATCGGGATAGAAGATATGCAGTTCACATCATCACTAGCTTCAGGTTTGGTTGTTGTCTTTGGCCTTCTTTGCTTTTCTTGTTGACCACAGGGGAGATTGAGGGCTGGTGGGGGTCTGTCGTTTGTTGGAGTTGGTCCCGGCATTGGTTGTGTCCATTTCGGCTTCCTGGGAGATGATTTTCAGGTGTAGGAACAGTTTTTCACCTTCTGGGAGGGAGGAGAAGGCGTATTGTTTCCCTTTGACGGAGAATTTAACCGCGAACGGGAAGGCCCACTTTTATTTTATGTCTCTTTGGGAGAGAGCGAGAAGCAGGGGCTTCAATGATCTCCTCCTTTGGATCGTAGAGGGTGAGAGGTCTGCGAAGATCTGTACTGGGTGTCCCATGCACTTCACTGAGTGAGAGGACCTGGCCTGTCTCATTACTTCCTCCTTAACTGTGTAGTGGTGGGGCTTAGCGAAAATATCTCTTGGGGTGCCGTCTTTTCTGGGGGGCCCTAGGGCTCTGTGTGCCCTGTCCAATTCAAGGCGTTGAGAGGAGATATTAGGGATTAGATGTTTAATCAGGTCCTGGAATGCTTCTGGAACATTGTGAATCGTTTCCGGGAGGCCACGGATTCTGATGTTAAGTCGTCTTGACCTATTCTCAAGTTCATCAATACGAGCCATTGCTAGGTCCAATTGATCTTGCACAGTGCTGATGTGCTGCGAGTGTTGGTTAGTGATAGCTATAGTATCCTCCATTTTGTGTTCGATCGTATCGATTCGGGCCCCTAAATTAATAAAGTCTGCCTTCAGGTCCCCTGTAATTTTAGCTGCTGTTTGAGCCAGGCCTCTGTCCAATAGTTCAGAGAATCTGTGGAAGAGGGAGTCCATGTGAGATGCAGGGTCACTGGCAGGGGAGGCATATGGAGGGAGGCCTGAGTGACCTGAGATAGAACCCAGGGGGGACAGAGGGCCTTCACAGAGGGAGCGATCCTGCAGGGATCCTGTAGAGGCTGGAGAAGAGGTCAGCAGAGGTGGGTATCCCGGTTGTCTCCCTGGGGTGAAGTGAGGGGGAGTGTGGGGTTGCTCTGACCTGTAGTCCGCCGGGCCTGTGGAGCAGAGAGTCTGAGGCTGTGGCTGTGCCTGTGTAGCGGCGGCCATCTTGGGAGTCCTAGCCATTCTTGTGATCTCCAATTGCGGCCACAGGTTCCGTTTTACCGGGGCCCCGGTCATATGGGGGTGTAGCTGAGGCCGTGGGGAACGTCTCCAGGTGTTTTAGCAGTGCAGTGGTGCGCTGTGGTCAGTGCTGTGGGCGCCGGTATATCGTGAGGTAGCGGAGCTCTAGGCTTTAGCGGCCATCTTGCGAGCCCCGCGCATGCGCACCTCCAAGATAATATTTCTTTGGTACAAAACTCCTGAGTTGCTACATGCCCAAAATGCATCTCTTTCTAGTTTGTGCTGGAGATGTGGACGGTCCGTAGGTACGCACCTTCACATTTTCTGGGACTGTCATGTCTTAGGTACGTATTGGATTGAGATACAAAATCTATTACAGTCACTTTTCGCCACATCTATTCCATTAAAACCCATACATTTCCTGTTAGGTCTGCCTCTTCCGGGTATTCCTAAACCACTACAGAGATTAGGGTCCTTTGTACTTTTGGCAGCAAAAAGAGCCATCCCTAGACTTTGGCTCTCTACCAACGCTCCCACTTTACACCACGTCCTCTCCATTATTACAGATATGCGTAAAATAGAACATTTAACAGCAAAAATTGAAGGTAAAACTCCCCAATTTGAAAAAATTTGGAAACCTTGGGATGATTCAAAATTTTCAAAATTGTCTTCTGTACCTTCCATTTCTGCTCCTTTTTGATTCCAACTTACATGTCCTCTTGAGCATCCTTGTGTTTTTGAATATGTAATTGAGATAGAAGCATTGATACTGTATGGAATTATTTCTCTCTTAATATATGTCCCAATTCGGGAAGAAGCTGATTTCTATCTATACAGATATCCTCACCATGCTTCTATACAATGTTTGCACTAATTTTATTTTGATTGTTTATATGTAAATTGTCATGACTTTTCCTTATACTTTTTGTTATGATGATTTATATTTGTTGAAAAAATATTGAAAAATAAAAATTTACAAAAAAAATCACTGCTCCCGAAAAAATAGCCGTTTTTACAACTTTTTTTTGCATTGATACATGTCCCCTGGGGCAGGACCCGGGTCCCCAAACCCTTTTTAGGACAATACCATGAAAATGAGCCTTTAAAATGAGCACTTTTGATTTCGAACATTCGAGTCCCATAGACGTCAACGGGGTTCTAACGTTCGTGCGAATTTTCGGTGCGTTCGCAGGTTCTGGTGCAAACTGAACCGGGGGGTGTTCGGCTCATCCCTATTAAGGACTGAGAAGAGGAAACCATGAACTTCTTTCATAGAAACCATCAATTCCTTTAGAGAAGCAACAGAGTCAGCCCCTGCAACTGAAGAATTACAACTATCACACAACAGTTTTCTACAGCTATCAGGAAGCTTAGAACTACAGTCCCCACATTTTCTCTTAACAGGCTTGTCAACCTAGGAGAAAAAAGCAAAAAAGAGAGGCATATAAAATAGCACTTTCCACTAAATGGGAATAGAAATACTGTACCAACCAAGCCCAGGCCCTAATGGCTCTCAGGAGATGCACTAACTTTGGGGGTAGTACAGGACTCGGATGCATGCCACTGGGTCAGAAGAGGACTTGAGCCAGGCAGGAGAGCGATCTTCGAATACTGATGCTGTCCTGTTTGTAGCGCTGCTACTCAAAGCAGCAAATCCCCAGCATGACATACCCAGAAAACCCTTATCTTTAAAAGGCTCAGCGTTCAGAAGTGTGTCACGCTACTTCCGGTTCTGGTGCCATCTTGCCACGTCACCTGAAGTGCATCATCCACCCCCATATTGGTACACCTAATGGAGATACACACGAGGAACCGCTCCTCTACTCCCCCAGGCACTTCAAATGACTGACAAAAATGCTGGGGGGTGGCAGTCGCTAATGACAAACAAAGGCAAGTAACCACCAAACGGGGGGCCCTTTTCAGCCTGCATAAGCAACAAATGCTGCAGATACAACAAGTCTGAGCATTACTAAAAAGAGGGGTCCACTCACCACAGTCACCAGACCTAAAGAAAAATAACAAACATTATGGTGCGTACTCCTGGACGTCTGGAAACGCAAAACAACTGAGGGTCAGAGGAGAGGGAGGTGCCTTTTAAATTGTATCTGGTTTTTGTTTCCTGTAGAAGACAGAGCCAATCATCTCTCAAGTAGCTGTCTTGGAAGATGAAGGGGGAAAATATTATTATCCAATTGTCATTGTAGATCTTGCAAGAAGTGGACTTCCTAGCTTTTAGGTGCAAAGGAAGACCTGTTTCAGAGGGGGCTCCATCTCTTAGGACCTGGGCTCCAACAACCATGAGTGATTCTTTGGCACCTCTGTGGCTAGGACTGAATATTTGGGAGTGAATTTTGCTGATATCCCTACACATGAAGTAAAAAGCAGAGAAGAAGTTGAAAAGCATGCATGTTCCCTCTCCTCCGGACACAGTCTGAACCCAACTGGGGTGATCGGAGCTGAGGGAAGTCATCCTGAACTTCCTCTGCTTTTTCCACATAGATATCTCACAGTTTAAGCTCATCACAATAGAATAAGCTTTATTTTGTCATACCTTGTTTTTCTTATATAAGGAATCCTGAAAGAATGTATTTCACTGTATGACAAGAAGTACTGCCTATATTTGTAAACTGAAAAAATTTAATAAAAACAGTTTGGAAAAAAAAAAAAAAAGAAAAGCATGCAGGGAATCACAGAAGTTGTATAATGAGATGGCCAGTAGATAGGCAGCACTGAAAGCATGTTTTCAAAGATAAGCCAGTAGTGTGCTTGAAATATTTGTAGAGTGCTCTACATTTATCCACTGAAACCATTGATCACCTGTAAAGCCATGGTGAAACATCTTACGTTGCTGTCTGGGAGACTGCAGTGACCATTTGCATAGCCACAGTGGAGAAACCGGTTCCTCTTACTGACATTATATCAATTGATACAGTGTTTTTGACTCTTTTTAACAAAACGTCCATGTGTTCTGGTAAGAGTCCATTCTGTCCAATGGTGGAGGTGCACCTGGGGGTCTCACATTTTGGATTAGAGTGATTCCCTCACTTTTTTTAACTTATTTGGGACTTTTATCATTTTTAGTGTTTTTCCTTTTTTTTCATTTGATTTTGTCACATTTATGTTGATTCATTGAACTCATCTTTACCGTGACAAAAATTGTTGTATAAATAGCGTCATCTACACCACTGTGATTCTACCTAGCCAAGAGGTATATTTGTCCCAGGTTGTGAGAAGTGAGGTCAAGTGAGTAAACAGTTTAGGATAATTAACTTGATAAAGTATATTATAAGCTGGAGTGAGGTGGATTCCCAGATAGAACAGAAAAGAGAAGGTTCAAGAAAAGTCAAAGAATGATTAGAGTGTACCTAATGTACAGTATCTGTACATTAGGTACTTTTGATTTATTTATTTCATTTAGAGATTTTGATTTAGTTTCATTGAGATAAAGACCCGACAGATCACCAAAAGTCAGAAGGGGCAAATGATTAGGTAGGGATATTGATGGGTTAGTTAATATTAGCAAGGTTTCATCAGCGAAAAGACAAATCATGTGATGATAGTTCACGACCTCAAGCCCCTTCACATCCAGATGTGTAGATGCCTGAGCTAGGGGTTCGAGAATGAACAGCAGCAGAGACAAGGCACACCCCTGTTTTTTACCCTTGGTAACTGCAAACTCTTCTGAACAAAAGCCCAAGTATCTGATGTACACAGAAGGAGAACTATAAAGAATCCTAATCCAAGTGAGAAAGTGTGGGCCAAACCCCAGCAATGTAGGGCAAAATGTAGATAATCCCAACTCAACCAGAGAATCAAAAGCTTTACTGATATTAAAAGAAAGAAACATCATTTGACAGTTCCTTTGTCTGGCTATATGCAAAAAAGTGAAATCCTATGAATGCCTGTTGCCCAGGGATGAACCCTCCCTGGGTCTTAGAAATAAGTCCAGGGGTGTGGCCTAGCCTGACTGGAAGATGGCAGCATAATTCCAGAGCTCCCGCCGCTACCTAGTGACACTGATTCCCTGAGAAGGTAAGAGCGCCCCAAACTACTACTAACTATGGGGACTGCCTCCCGAACCTCTTCTGCATCACGATCCCACTCACCTCACGAACAAACCGAGGGTATGAGCCAACATATCCCGGCGATGTTCAGAACACAGAGGGGGAACATGGCGTCTTCCCGCCACGGAGGATTGCAGACTGCTTCCCCGCTGCTGACTGACTCTCCGCCCACCCCAATACCACAGGGAACACCAGAGACGGGAGAACACAATATCACACCCCATCAACATCTCAGCATACAAGATCTTAAGGCCATTGCTACAGACATAAAAGATACCTTATCCGCCACCATCTCTGAGCTCCGCCTTGACATCCATGCCTTATCTGACAGGGTCCGTGAGACAGAGAGAGTGTCGGCTCAGCAAGGAGCGGTCCTCCGCCGGGCTACTCTGAAGATAGACTCACACACCCTGCAGCTAAGAGACCTCCAACGGCATATGGAGGATCACGATAACAGGCAGATGCCATAACTTAAGAATCTGCGGCCTCCCAGAATTAGTAGACCACGATCAGCTTCCCTCCACAGTGAGCATGTTCAATAATCTCCTTGACCGGCCTGCACAAACAGAGATAGCAATGGAGCAGATCCACAGAGCACTCAGACCCAAGGGGAGAGATGTTGATCCCCCCCGGGATGTCATTTGCTGCATTGTAGACTACAAAATAAAAGAAGAAATACTGAGAAAAGCGAGAAATAGAACCCAGCTTGTCATGGAAAGAGCGAACATTCAAATATTCCAGGACCTCTCCGGCATAACGCTCAGCACCGCAGGGATCTAAAACCCCTCCTTGATACTATTCGGGCTAATGGAATACAGTATAAATGGAAATTTCCCTTTTGTTTGTCAGCCACATCACAAGGCCGCATGGCACTACTCAAAGTGCCAGAAGATCTACAGCACTTCTGTGACACATTAGGCATTCCGCTTGTTGATGTCCCACAATGGTATGCTGAATTCCGCTGTGCTGTCACAAGGAGAGATACACACCCAGAAGAGCCCATGGAGGCACAAACTACCCAATACCGTAGACGCAGATCCCCTTCGGAACCCAGGATTCCATCGGCGCCCCACAGCTCCCAGCGGGATCCCGGCCCTGCTGAATCGCATAGACAGTGGCGGGCCAGGCATGACTACTAGTGCATATTTAGGCAACTATGCTTGCTAACTGTTGCCGGCCCCACCTAACCCGGTACAGTTCCATATTCTCGCCCCTGACATGACTATCATGTTGGTTTCAGTTCCAGTAAATACCTCCGCTTCTTCGCTGTTCTACTATACTTACCCACATGCAGGAAAGAGTTCATTCCACCAAGGCTTTACCAATACACTACATCCTACATAGATGGCTGATTTTCTCATCCCACTCATTTTTTTTGGAATTTGTGCTTAGAAAAGAACACATACGGCCTACAATTTCCATGCCTCGATGCATAACATTAAGCACCGGACTTAACACACCATTGAGTAGCTGAGAGGAGAAGGTAATTACTCCTACAGATTCCAACTACCGCAAGCCCACCGCCTATGACATTCCCTGCACACAGATCCAAGGCTGATTGGAGAGACTATACGACGAGTGTTACTGCTGTCCCTAAGCTTACAGAACACATTATGTCATACCCCTTTGGGAACATGACGCACAGGGGACATCTCCGGAAACCACCTATAGTTCAACCACCTCATCCTACTCATGCTGGAGATACACTACAGCCCTGACTTACTCCCTGAAGTATATGCCCCCTTTCTAGGAACCGAGACGGACTACGAAAGTTATGAACCCCCACTGAATCTAAATGACCCTCAATTGCTATAAACCACAATAAGGTATCTATCATACTATGCCCCTACTGGCAATGCAAAGTGTCAATGCCTTCTGTTAGGCGGCAGTTAGTATTGCTACAGGGCTCTTGGGGGAGGGGAAGGGGGAGACTTTCCGACATTAGAGACCTCCTCTCTCCAAGAGTGTCTCACATCATATGGTTTACACCCCCAGCATACCACTTAGTGAACATTTTTAGACATCCTCTCTCTCCGCCATATAGACACGACTCGGGGTACCCTTGCAGTTCTGACTTCCAGACCTATGGGCCCCTCGTGCCAATGAAAATGTAGCTCTGGTCTCCCCCCCTCATGCCACATAAGTAAGCTCAAACTGCTTCTGTCTGTATACTACTACTCCTATAGAGGTTAAGAATACATAAAGGGGCGCCCTAATAATTCTTAACTCCCACATCTCTAAGCTCAACACGCTACTGAGTGTGCAAAGATGGCCTTCCCCACCCTCCATACACAACCCTACAAGGTATTTTATACTTGAATGGGCTGTGACTATAAATTATCACCACCATAGACGATGTGCATACACAGGCTTGTAGCGAACGTGAACATACTATATTTAAACCTAGCCTGTTCAACACTACTGCTAATCACGATAATCAATGGGGCAATTAATCAGATTGCTGTACATCGACTGGGCACCGTACCTCACCGAAACTTCACAGTTAAGAGAAAGGTGGCCTGGTCCCCCCTCTCTTCAGTGTGCTCTCCTAGATGTCCCCAGAACCCTTTATCTGAGGGTTATTCACCTTATCCTATTTCCGTTAATCCAAAGGCCCAACCACAAACCCTCCCAGATATTAACTAACAATACTAACTCTGCTATGACGCAACACAATTTACCCCAATCCAACATCAGTGTAAAATTTTACTCAATAAACGCTCGCAGGCTTATTATCCAGAAAAAAGATCCCAACTATTATTACTCCTTCAAAAAACTAAAGCCCAAATAGTCTTCATACAAGAGACCCATTTCCGCTCAGATAACACTCTAAAACTTCACAATAGCTTCTATCTGACGGTGTACCATGCCTCCAACACGGACTCAAAAACCAAGGGAGTCTCGATCTTATTCTCTAAACATTGTCCCATCCAAATACATGATATCGAATGAGACGACAAGGGCCGATACTAATTTCTTAAGGGCACATTACACAACAGACCTATCACACTGGCCAATTTGTATGCCCCCAATAAACATCAAGTGCCCTTCTTCCACAAATCCCTACACAAACTCACCTCCTTCCAGAATGGTATCTTTATAGCGGGAGGCGATTTCAACGTAGCACTTTCTCCTTCCCAAGACACATCAGCAGGATCCTCATCCCTAACATACAGAGCCCTCCGAGCAATCAAAACGCAACTAAGCGACCTAACCCTACACGACTCATGGCATACTCTCCACCCAAAAGAAAAAGACTATACTTTCTTTTCTCCACCACACAATAAATACTCCAGACTAGACTACTTTTTCATCTCACAAACTGACTTGACACTCCTTACTGCAGCTACCATCAATCCTATGCTCTTATCTGACTATCATCCCATCTCTATGTCACTGACTTTCCCGACCGCACAGACACACCTTCCCATCTGGCGTCTGGATAACTCCTTATTGACGGACCTTGACAGAAAATTACCACACACCTTCAGCATTATTTTCATGAAAACGACTCTGCTAACGTCTCTCCAACTACCCTTTGGGCGGCGCACAAATGCGTCATCCGAGGAGAACTCATATCCCTAGCGGCAAAAAGAAGCAGAGCTAAAAAAGCACATATTGAGGACCTGTCTAAGCGCATTCATTCTCTTGAAAAAATCCATAAACAAACGCTGGCCACAAGATCCCTTGCGGACCTGGTAAGGGCGAGAGAAGAATTGCTAGAAGAACTAGAGAAAACATTAAAACGCAAATACGCACTAACTAAACTATTATTTTACGAATTTGGAAACAAATCCGGGAAAATGTTAGCTAGAGCCCTTCAAATTAAAAAGGCAACCTCCACAATTCACTCCATCAAAGATTCCTCAGGGAACTCAACCGTTACTCCGGACGGAATAGCGGATCAATTTGTTAGCTACTTCTCTAAACTTTATAACTTACCCTCTACAAAAACGAACAAACAGAATCCTGACCGAACACAAGCTATTGAAAGTTTTCTGGCACAATACAGCCCCACACCTATTACCCCAGACGATTCGGCTAAAATAGACCATCCAATTACTAAAGAGGAAGTTTTAGTAGCACTGAAGCAATTGAAAACGGGAAAGAGCCCGGGCCCTGACGGTCTATCCGTCAGCTACTATAAATCATTCACTGAAATTCTGCTCCCCAGCTTCCTAAAAGCGTTTAATTCTCTGCCCTCCTCTCCACAAGCAAGCACTGGAATCTAGCTGCCCACAAAACGCTTATACCTAAACCTAGCAAAGACACCACTATAGTCTCAAATTATAGGCCCATTTCTCTTTTGCGGAGAAGGCATTTGACAGAGTGGCTTGGGACTTTATGACAGCAACACTGCGGGCTATGGGATTCCCAGACCGCTTACTGCAACTAATTTTAGCACTTTACTCAACTGCATCGGCCAGAATTAGAGTCAATGGTTACCTGTCGGACGCCTTCCCCGTTTCAAATGGCACGCGCCAAGGATGCCCTTTATCGCCCCTTATCTTAATTCTTACTATAGAACCCCTCATTCGTGGACTAAAGGCCAACCCCGATATCAAGGGAATTGATATTAAATGCAAAAAATACAAAATAGCAGCTTATGCTGATGACGTACTGCTCTTCCTCCCAGACCCCATTACATCCATACCCAACCTACTAAAAGACCTTACTCTATTCAAATCTCTCTCTAATCTCCAAATTAATTTTTCAAAATCGAAGGCATTAAACGTTTTCCTTCCTAACGAAACAGTGACACAATTTCAAGCTAATTTTCCCTTTGAATGGGAGCCCCATGCTATAACTTATCTAGGTATTCAGATCCCCAAAAACCTCTCCAACCTGTACCATAAAAACTTCCTGCCTATTCTCAAGTCTATTCAAAAAGACCTCCACAGATGGAACTTGGGCCTCTTCTCATGGTTTGGAAAAGCATCCATCATAAAAATGAATATTCTACCCAGGGTCCTATACCTTTTTCAAACCATCCCGATCCGACTCCCCATGACATTCTTCACGACCTATAGGCTACTCTGCAGAAATTGTATCTGGTCCTCCAAAGCACCCAGACTAAGCTGGGATCGATTAACCCTTCTAAAACCAAAGGAGGGAATTGGTCTCCCAGATATCTACAAATATCATTGGTCCTGCCTCTTGACCAGAATCGTCGACTGGCATGTTCACGTTGACACTAAGGACTGGGTTAAACTCGAAGAGTCATTTGCAGGGCTTCCGATCTCACACCTACCATGGATCTCACAGAAAACGATCCCTAAAGACTGTACAAAACACCCACTTATACAATCCACCCTCCACCACTTCCGGAAGGCATGTAATTGCCACAACCTAGCATCCCTGCCTGGACCCCTAACCCCTATCGATCAAAATCCTGATTTCCCTCCTGGCTTCTTATGAATCAACATAGATACCACACGACAGCGCCCTTCCCTTAGAGCAGAACACTTTTTCCATAACAACGAGTTCACGACGTATGCAACCCTCCACTCTCGCTTTCCTGAACAGACTATTGCATTCTTCAAATATTTACAGGTTAGGGATTTTATCCAAAGTTTCAAATAGAGAATACACTCCCTTCGAAACCATCTGCTCCGCCACAGAACCACAAAGACATCTGATCTCGACTATATATTCATTCCTGTTCTAAATCTAACACAATCAGCCAGCAATGGGAAAGAGAACTCTCTTTAGATCTATCTAACGTTGAAGGGGACCAGATCTTTGAACACATTCACAAAGGCTCCATCAATATATCCGCACAGGAAAACGGATACAAGCTATACTCCAGATGGTACAGGGCCCTGGTACAGATACATAAATATCTCCCCAGCATCTCCCCACTCTATTGGAGATGCAATGTAACACAAGACTCCCTACTCCACATATGGTGGGAGTGCCCTGTAACGAGCCCCTTGCTCGCTCGGTTCCACTCTCCCGACACTCCTCTGCTGCTATAGAATCAGATTGCAGATCGCAACATCTGATTGCTCGGTCATCCAATGCTCCGGGATTAGAACTACAGCTATGTGCCGTTCTAACCCAGTTGTGATAGCTCAGAACAAACACCAGGCAAGCTGTATGTAAGTTCAACCAGGAATCTCTTTTATTGGAAAATACAGGCCCTTTTATACACTAAAAGTGGAGGTGCATACCTCCGGCTCATATTACTCTGAACATACACCTGTGACCAGAAACCTAATTAACATGGGCTAATTAACTAATCCCTTTAGACAGCCTAGATGACTCAGACATGACCTTTAGGCCAGACTGGCCGTCTTGTAGTTCAGAAAATCCAATCAACATTATCACAATAGCAGAGTTAATTAACACAAACAACAATGGGGATCTAATGACTCTTAGATCCCATACTAGAGACTTATTTACAATACACATTTTAGCAGACAACAGACAGGTAGCTGGAATTGATGACATTAGCATTTAACAGCAGGAGTCCCAACGGTATGAATCAGTCACTATTCCAATATGGTAAATTCAGGGTCCCCAGAGTCTGTGTGTCCTGGGGGACCAGGACCCAAATCCACAGTAATACCACCTCAAGGGTCCCCAGGCATACAGCTCACAAAGAGCACCGTTCCCCAAAATGCCAGGGCCCACGATCGATCGGCAAGAGGCTAGCATTCAGTCCCCTCCAAAAGTCATTCTCCCGGCTAGGTCTGTCACATGCCCACTCATACAACCTTTCTGGAAGGAAGTACACCGCTTCACCACCCTAATCATGACTTTCACACCTGACTATACTCCCGCCCAATATGTACTCCACCACACATCTATACTATATTCAGCATACAAAAAATCACTCACTCTCCACCTCCTTAATGCGGCCAAACAATACATACCAGTATTTTGGAGACAGACCAACCCCCCAACTGTTTCTTACTGGTTTCACCGCATAGAAAGAATTGCAGAAATGGAGGCCCTTATCCATCAGTGTAGAGATAACACCACAAAATTCCAAAAAATCTGGGCTTGCTGGTCACATTTTAAAGAAACAGCCGACTACCGCAACTCTATACACTAACATGCTGTTATTCAACCCGGGGCAACATGCAAAATGCTACCCCCCTATTCTTTGCACATGTGGGATAAAAATTCCCTTCACACCATTATTCACCCTTCCGTACTAACACTACCTGATGTTGTCCAGGCTGGTCCTGACAACATTGGGTATTTATATGACCATATCCCCCTCACAGTATTGACCTTCAGTACTAAAAGTGCTTCCCTAGCTATACCCCCTTGAAGATACCCAATCTACCACTTTATCTCCTTGGCAGAAAATATAACACTCCTCTGTACAGGTCAACTAACCATATGCCAACATTGCTTGATGAGGCTCCTAGCTCCCCCATCCAGACACAGTAAGAACCCGATCGGGGTGTCTGGATGCCAAGGGAGCAGATATAAGTTTACCTGGCTTTAACCCTCACCAAAACATTCACACTAGACCTTGTTCCTTGCTCCAATAACACCAGTGGAGACTTTTTCTTACCATACGCGACGACCTCTCCACAAGTTCCATAAGATCCATTATTTGACTTGCAATACGAATGTTATCCCCGCACAAGGGGAAAAAAAAAATCCCTAAAAAAACTCTTTCACCACAGTTCAACATAGTAACAAAAAGTTTCGGTATTTAAACACATATACATTTTTGAAATATTGATGTTAACATATTAAATATCACATTATATACAACATAATTTACTAATTTGTGAGAGTTTTTCATTTTCTTTTTCTTACCCCTCACTTTGGGAATCTGCAATTAAATCTGATTTCATTTCTTTTTTTGGAAATTCATTATGATGCTCTATTTATATGCGCATTTTTTACAAATGCATATAAATTGCATGTATTCCCCTTGTTTGTAGGTTTAAGACTTGGGACTAATATACAATTTTCTATGGCGCTCTACTTTACCGGGATGCACATATTGACACAACGATGTTCCTTTCACTAAATATTGTAGTCCTTACAAGCACGGTCTTGATGTGTGTGCATGTGCGCGATTTTATCTACATAGAAAACGCACTGCTTCGGATTTTCCTGCGCACGCACACACACTCACACACAAACACAGTTTTGTGTGCAGAAATGTTTTGTCTATGGGTTTTTATGTATATATGCTCACACAAGATTTAGTTTAGTTATAAATGCAGTTTTATGCTTATTAAACAATTCTTTTTTATTACAGTATTCAAGATCTTATTCACTGTAGAAGTGTATCTACATGTATAAAGTGATGAAGGCTTTCAGTCTTTGTTTTGTTCTCCTTGTCTAGGTATCCCATTGTATTTGTTCATCTTGGTTTTAGTCTGCTCAGTAGCAATACTCTGTTTCTATAAACCACGAAAATTTGTTTTATATGATACATGTACAAATGTGAACCACAAATGTATTCAACTTTGACATAATTGTGCAATTTTTATTGAGAGCAGTGAGAGTAAACATTTATATGCCCCTTTCTTCTCCTTCATGTGACCAAGTACTCTTTATAATGCAGATCATATAACATATACTAGTCTCATGCACATCTACATGCGTTTTGGTCACAGACGTCACTCATTTTATTGAATATGCACATGAGTTCAATTTCCTGACATTCCAACTATATCATCATTCACTTTTATTTTTACCGTTTTATTTATTTCTTCTCTACGATTTTTTATGCTAATCACAAGTTGGTTTCTGCTTGCACTAGAGTACAACATTACATACCTCTATACAGATACTCATCACATATCGAAATTTCACCTAGTTTATATACCATTTAATTCTAATTTTGTTCTTTTCCCATTTTTTCTGATCACACACATATAGATTTTTTCCACATCTTTTTCACAAATCTTAAATTCATATTAACTAATTTTAGTATTCTTTAATCCTTCCGCTGCTTATACATATACACTCCATATTCATTGTGACCCCCCCTTTTTTAAATTTTTAGTGTTCACTAATCACTGACAAATACCCACACACCTCACAACTGAATTTCAGCTGTTGTGTATTTTGAGCTGATTACCTGGTCACATGATAAATAATGGATAGTATATATGAAGTCTTATTTTTCATTATCGCTAGCTATGAGTAAGCACTTGGCATAGTGCGAAACGCGTTAGCTGATTGTCTGCACACTCTGTCAATGATGTCCTGTATGACATGTTCCTGATTTTATTTATAATAAAACAATTTGGATTATAAATTCCTGGAGTGCGGCTGTCCGGATTTTCCTGTTTGCACACAGCATTATTTGACTTGGTTTTAATGATAGAAATGTTGTTTAACCACCTCCCAACCGCCCACTGTATATTGACGTCCTGTTTTTTAAAGATGGATATCTCGGTAACGGCAACAGCTGCTGCCACAACAGAGGTATCCATCTTTAGGGCCGGCGATTCTGCACACGATAATGGTGGTCTATGCGGCGGGTTCGCCGCGAGATCACCGTTATCGGCGGCGGGAGAGGTGCCACCCCCCCTCCCGCCGCTCTCCCGCACCCTCCGCCGCTTACCGGAGCCGTCGGTAGCGGCGGAGGAGATCGGGTCCTGTCACTGCTGAGGTGCTGAGACGAGTGAGGCCAAGATGGCCCCCACCCGTCTCTATACCATGTGACGGCCGGAGCGACGTCATTACGACGGCTGCGCCCACTTCTCTTAAAGGCACAATTTATTTTGTGTCATTTTTTTAAACGACTTTTTTTTTTTTTTTTTTTTGCATTATAGTCTAAATATGAGATCTGAGGACTTTTTGACCCCAGATCTCATATTTAAGAGGACCTGTCATGCTTTTTTCTATTACAAGGGATGTTTACATTCCTTGTAATAGGAATAAAAGTGATCCAAATTTTTTTTTTTTAAAAAACAGTGAAAAAATAAATAAAATAAAGTAAAATAAATAATTAAAAAAAAAAAAAATTTTTTAAAGCGCCCTGTCCCGACGAGCTCGCGCGCAGAAGCGAACGCATACGTGAGTAGCGCCCGCATATGAAAACGGTGGTCAAACCACACATGTGAGGTATCGCCGCGACCGGTAGAGTGAGAGCAATAATTCTAGCCCTAGACTTCCTCTGTAACGCAAAACATGCAATCTGTAGAATTTTTTAAACGTCGCCTATGGAGATTTTTAAGGGTAAAAGTTTGACGCCATTCCACGAGCGGGCGCAATTTTAAAGCGTGACATGATGGGTATCAATTTACTTGGCGTAACATTATATTTCACAATATAAAAAAAAATTGGGCTAACTTTACTGTTGTCTTATTTTTTTTTTCAAAAAAGTGAATTTTTTCCAAAAAAAGTGCGCTTAGAAGACCGCTGCGCAAATACGGTGCAAAAAAAAGTATTGCAATGACCGCTATTTTATTCTCTAGGGTGTTAGAAAAAAAACAATATATAATGTTTGGGGGTTCTAAGTAATTTTCTAGCAAAAAAACCTGTTTTAAACTCTTAAACACCTAAAATCCAAAACGAGGCTGGTTTTGATTACTATACTTCTACTACTGTACTGCAATTGTTCTGTACACATTTAAACCATATTAGTCATGTAGCTTCTCCATGATGTATTGTACTTTCCTTGTTATGTCAAAAAACTCAATAAAAAAATTGAAACAAAAAAAGAAATAAGTCCAGTTAACTCCAGATTCACTCTGGCCGCTAGGATTTTCGCCAAAAGTTTGATATCTATACTTATCAAGGAAATAGTGTGATAGTTAGACCAAGAAGAGTGGTCCATCCCAGATTTAGGAATCATACAAACTGTAGATCTCAACCAGTCTATACCTAGACCCGTCTCTAAGTTTGCTGAACAGTCTAGTATGTTAATGTGTTAAAAGATCTTGGAACTGCCAATAGTAAGCTGCCGTGAAACCATCAGATCTTGATTTCTTGCCAAGTTTCAACAACTTTATCACTTGTTGTACTTCTTGCAAAGTTATCTCTACATTTATAGACTGAAACAAATAGTCAGAAAATTTTGGAAGAGCAAGGACTGTAAAAAATTAAATTGTGGATTTTTGATCTAGGGACCCCATAGTGCTATAAGGTTTATAACTTGTCATGAAAGATACGCAACACATCAAATGTATTAGTCATAAGATTACCACCAGCAGAGTGCAGTTAGATCAGTATATGGTTATATTCCAGAGTCTTTTAGCCAAAAGGGTACAGGTTTGTCACCTTTTAGTTAAAAGCAATGTTGTGTCCAGCAGATTTGCTGATTAGAAAAATTCCTGAATGCCTAAGGCAGAGATTCAATTCAGAAGATAGACTAGTTTAAAGAGCAGGTGTAAGGTCATTCTGAAAGGTTTGAGAGGCTTGAGAGAGTTCACCTTCCAGCTGTTTAATACTGACTTCACTAGATCTCTTACATTGCAAGACCAATTGGATAAGCCTGCCACATATGGTAGGCTTATGAGCTTCCCACAAAAGAAGCCGACTTAGGGATCATTTAGTTAAAAAAACTCCTTTGGGGAGGTGTTAGACTGATGCGGTGATGGGCGACGTGAGGACGTAATGCCCGTCACGGAGGGAGTGGCCTGACTGTGTCGGCCGTTGCACGAGCGAGCACTGACCTGGGGAGAGCCGTGGCCATCCAGGAGAAAGAGAAGGAGAGGGGGAGGCTCCATGCCCACAGATGACACCCCCACCGCCCGCTTCAGAACCCACACACTGGTACGCCGCTTCACAGGACCGTAGATGGAACAACTGGGCTGTGTCAAGCGGTGTAGAGCGGGATGGCATGCGAGGATTGTGAGCGATGTGCCCCCCTTCCCTCTCCTCTGCCCCCTTCATCCCCGTGCCCCGCCACCCTAAGCCCAACTACTGGAACCCCCGCAGAATCCTTGGGGATTAACCGGCAGACCTGCCTAGCATGGAGGTGAGAGGATCCGTGAAGTAGGCAGGGTAAAGATCCGGCGGGAGCTCTGAAATGAGGAATTAAGGAACAACAGAAACCACCGACCAACAGTCTTGAAGAGCAAAAAAGGGAGGCACCCCATAAGGGACAGTATAAGCTAACACCTGAATGTGTCACTGTACATAATAGTATCTGCTGGTTGCTATATGGCCATTTCAGCGCATATGAAGTAATAATTGGCGGAATGACGAGATGTTTCATTTGTAAAGGTGTTTTTCCTACATTGCTCATTTAGAGGTACAGAATTGACTTCTGTAGAATATAGAGGAATTGTGAAGTGGCTTGATTACAAACATGCTTACTGAGGACCAAAGAAGTATATTAGCTTAGCAGAGCTCAGCAGTGTTTAGACATTGAGAATTGTAGAAAACATGACCAGCCGCGTTGGAATTTTCTATTGCTGGAGGATTGTCTGACCACTCAGGAGTCAGCGGTGTATATTTATAATACTGAATGGTAAATAAGCATGCAATACATGTGCGGCGTATCTCCATTCAACCTACTTTAAGCAGGCAGATTAAATAGTAGCCCTTCTGAACTCTCTGTAGGGATTGGGTTGGGGCATAAGACATAAACAAACATCTCTTAGTAGCAGTAAAAGCACCGTTAGAGTTGACTTTAAAGCCACACTTTCTACATACTTTTTATAACTACAGAAATTTAGAGAACCCCTGTTTTGTTCCCCCCTTTTTCCTTTCTTCGGCTCCGTTCTCCTCTCTCTCCCCCCTCTCTGACCAATTGGGGGGGGGGCAGAACGGGTTGAAGCTGGAGAAATGGATAAGAGGGATAAAAAAGAAAAGCAACACCTAAATCCTCAAGGGGGGGGCCCAGAACGCCGAAAGACAAAGCTATGGTTAGCACGATCAAACAGTATATCTCTCAGGAAGCCAGTCCTAAGAATACAGGCCAGGATAAACAGGGGCTAGCCAAGGTGGAAAAGAAAAGGGGAACGGAGAAAAAAACAGGAGAAACATCAGACCATTCCAGGGATGACTTAACAACAGAGAGTGAGTTGGAAATAAGTAGAGCAGAGGAACAAAGAGTCGATGCCCAAATCCCTACAAAAGGAGAAATGATGGAGATGTTCCTGAGGTTGGAAAACTCAATCAAAGCAGACATAAATATGCTGAGAGAGGACTTGGGGAACCTGTTGGTAAGAGTAGAGATGACAGAAAAAAGAACAGACAAACAAGCACAGGAGCTCCACAGCCTTAAAGAGCAAGTCAAAATAACACAACAAAACCAGAAGAAAATCCTCTATAGACTAGAAGATCAAGAGAACAGAAACAGAAGGCAAAATGTGAGAATTCGCTCAGTCCCAGAGAAAAGGGGAGAAGACCTGAGAAGAATTATAAGTACAATATTTGGCCCATTACTGAATAAAGAAGTAGATGAATTTCCAAAGATAGAGAGCGTGCATCGGTTTGGAAAATTATACAGTACAGAAACAGATAGGCCATGGGACATAATAGTAAAATTCAGATTTTATGAAGACAAAGCAGAAATTTGGTTGAAGATGAGAGGACAATCGCCTTTATACTATGAAGGATATGAGTTACAGGTTTTTACTGATCTGGCATGGGAAACATTGGCAAGAAGGCAACTCATGAAACCTCTGCTGGAGCAAATGCGCGTGCAGAATATTAAGTATAGCTGCGGATTCCCAGCATGTTTAATGGGCTTCAAACAGGGAAGATCTACCAGACTATGGTTCCCTGAAGAATTGGTGGATTTCTGAAATAAGTTAGATCTACAGGTGCCAGAGTTGCCTGGCTGGACTGAGGAAGAATGGGATGGGGGTGTGGGAGAGGGGGGACGGTTGAAAAGGGTCGAGACAGGCTGACCCCGGTTGGGTCCTTGGCGAGTGACAGGCCTACCACCCCCATATTTCCCACCTTGCTTCGGGGAGGGGTGGGATGGCACACTCAGAGCCTCACCTCAGGACAAAGAGATCGGGAAAGGGTCAGGGTATCCAGGGCCTTCAACAATTCAGTGGCCTGTTTGGGGCCAGGGGGAGGAGGGTGGGAGGTAGAGGGGGGAGAGGTGGGGGGAGGAGGGGGGAGAGGTGGGGGGGAGGAGGGAAGGGGGAGGGAAGGTGAAGGGGGAGGGAGGATAACTCAAGCAGGACATATAAAAGAATGGAAAAAACCCGCTATAGACAAGAGAAGCAAGCTCAGCATAGGAATTCAGGGGAAAAAAAAGATGACAACAATAAATTTTATGACTTACAACGTAAGGGGATTAAACACACCCATAAGATACTAAAAGAACTCAAGTGGTACGGGGCAGAGGTGGTTTTTCTTCAAGAGACCCACTTATCACATGAATCAAAGGTTAAATTGCACTCCAATAATTTTCCGACCTGGTATTATGGAGATACAATTACAAAGAGAGCAAGGGGGTGGCAATATGGTTGGCGAAAGGAATCCGGTTTAAATTGGAGGAAAGGTTGTCCGACCCAGAAGGAAGATTTCTCTTCCTAAAAGGTAAATTAAGTGAAATGAAATGTACATTGGCAAACATCTATGTCCCTAATAAGAACCCGATAAAATACTTAAAAGGAATCTTGGAGAAGTTGATGGATTTTAAGAGCGGGTATGTGATTTTGATGGGAGATTTGAATTTTTGAATGGGACCAGGAGTGGATAGTACGTCCCGGGTGCAGGGGACGAACAACGCACAACTAAAAATGATAAAACAAAAATTACATATGTGTCAAATGGTTGATATATGGAGGATCATGCATCCTAAAACGCAAGATTTCACGTTTTACTCCCCTGTACAAGGGGCGTACTCTAGGATAGATTATATACTAGTTGACCATAGAGTTCTTGAAAGCATAATAGAATCTAGCATAGAAATATCTACGTTATCGGACCACGCCCCAGTAAGAATGAAAATGACAGTCCCCGGGAACAAAAGACTACTTACCGTACTTATCGGCGTATAACACGCACTTTTTTCCCCTTAAAATCAGGGGAAAATCGCAGGTGCGTGTTATACGCCGATCCCCTGCGATCCCGAGCTGTCACATCTTCAAAATCACCGACCGCAATTTGAAAATGGCGCCGCCGGTGCCGAAATACACAGAGCCGGTCCTCAGCTCTTCTCGGCAGCTCTCGTTCACTTTCGGCTCCACTCGTAGTCCCGAGCGGAGCTATCCGAACCTACTCGGCTAGGTTCGGATAGCTCCGCTTGGGACTACGAGTGGAACTGAAAGTGAATGAGAGCCGCCGGGAAGAGCCGAGGACCGGCTCTGTGTATTTCGGCGCCGGCGGCGCCATTTTCAAATCGCGGTCGGTGATTTTGAAGCCCAGGATGGCAGGGATAGAGGATCGAAGGCTGCACTGGGGCAAGGCTGCACTGGGGAAGGCTGCACTGACAAGGCTCAACTAGGGAAGGCTGCACTAACAAGGCTGCACTGGGGAAGGCTGCACTGACAAGGCTGCACTGGGGAAGGCTGCACTGACAAGGCTGCACTGGGGAAGGCTGCACTGGGGAAGGCTGCACTGGGGAAGGCTGCACTGACAAGGCTGCACTGACAAGGCTGCACTGACAAGGCTGCACTGACATGGCTGCACTGGGGCAAGGCTGCACTGAGAAGGCTGCAATGATGGGCATTTAAATGTAAGTTTTTTTCCCTTCAACTTCCCTCCTAAAAGTTTTTTTTTTCCTTAAAATTCCCTCCTAAATTGGGGTGCGTGTTATACGCCAGTGCGTGTTATACGCCAATAAATACGGTATTTCCTGGCGACTTAATGAATACCTACTCAGTGATGAGGCAGGCTCAAAAATTGTGGAAAAGGAATTAGATTATTACTTTGCAATAAACAAAACATAAGAGATATCGGGGTCTAGTCTAGTCCCGAGCGGAGCTATCCGAACCTACTCGGCTAGGTTCGGATTGCTCCGCTTGGGACTACAAGTGGAACCGAAAGTGAACGAGAGCCGCCGGGAAGAGCCGAGGACCGGCTCTGTGTATTTCGGCACCGGCGGCGCCATTTTCAAATCGCGGTCGGCGATTTTGAAGCCCAGGATGGCAGGGATAGAGGATCGAAGGCTGCACTGGGGCAAGGCTGCACTGGGGAAGGCTGCACTGACAAGGCTCCACTGGGGAAGGCTGCACTAACAAGGCTGCACTGGGGAAGGCTGCACTGACAAGGCTGCACTGACAAGGCTGCACTGGGGAAGGATGCACTGGGGAAGGCTGCACTGGGGAAGGCTGCACTGACAAGGCTGCACTGACAAGGCTGCACTGACATGGCTGCACTGGGGCAAGGCTGCACTGAGAAGGCTGCAATGATGGGCATTTAAATGTAAGTTTTTTTCCCTTCAACTTCCCTCCTAAAAGTTTTTTTTTCCTTAAAATTCCCTCCTAAATTGGGGTGCGTGTTATACGCCGGTGCGTGTTATACGCCAATAAATATGGTATTTCCTGGCGACTTAATGAATACCTACTCAGTGATGAGGCAGGCTCAAAAATTGTGGAAAAGGAATTAGATTATTACTTTGCAATAAACAAAACATAAGAGATATCGGGGTCTACCCTATGAGAGCCTCATAAAGCCTACATCAAGGGGATCTTGATAGACGTAGGAGCAAGGAAAAAATAAGAGAACAGGGAAAATTAAAAATTTAATTGAAGAAATATCTAAAGCCGAACAAGAACATAAAAAACATAAAGGCCACTGTGACAAACCTAGCCGGAAAATAGGCTTTTGGAGGGGACTGAATGCCAGCCTCCTGCAAACCAATGTTCTATTATGTTTGTCTGCCTTGGATCACAGGATGTGTATTGCATTGGAGGGTTTGTGTTTGTCTGCCTTGGATCACAGGATGTGTATTGCATTGGAGGGAGGGGGGATTCTTCCAACAGCTCTCCCTGCTAACACTGTGTACTGATGAGACGTTAAACACACCTGACCTGTGTGTCCATTGTCATTGGACAGTTTAACCCGCCCTCTTTTCCAAGGGGGGGGGGAAAGAGTCTCTGAGTTATTTTATCTGTTGTGTCCATGTTATAATAAAGGAGTTGATTCCTGCTTTAAACCTGAAGACAGAGCCGTGTCTCGTTTTTGGGGTGGATTATTTGTATGGGTTCCTTGTTGGGCTGATTGGAGTGTTCGGTAGCTGCCTTTGTGTTTGGGTTTGAAATGTCCTAAACGACTTTAACCCCTTTCATACTCGGGGTGTCGTTACAGCCACCACTTAGCGTCATATCAAAAATTAGTAATCAAAAGAGATGAATTAAAGGACCTCATAGAACAAGAGACTAAAAAAATTCCATAGAATAGCTAAAGAAAGATATCAGTGTGGGAATAAAGCTAGTAAATACTTAGCTAGAATGCTTCAAAAGGAAAAGATCCACAAATTATATTGAAAAAATTCAAACCAAGAGAGGGGAAATGGTCTATACAACAAAGCAATTAGCGGAAACATTTGAAAACTATTATAAGGAACGGTACTCAGTAGATCAGCTGGGGGGTCAGACAGGGGAGAAAAGAGGAAAGATAAATGATTTTCTAAAAAAGGCCAGATTACCAAAGATTTCTGAAAATGTGAAGGAGATTTTAGAGAATCCTATAACTGAGGAAGAAATCAACAAAGCCTTGTCTGACTCGGCCCTGGAAAAAAGCCCTGGCCCAGATGGGTTTACAATTTACTATTATAAAAAATATAGAAATTTTAACACCAAAGTTATGTCAATAAATGAATGGCCTGGGGGCTGACTATGAGCTGAGTAGGGAAGCCTTGTCTGCTACAATTACAGTAATCCCGGAGGAGGGGAAGAATGGTACAATGTGTTCCAGTTACAAGCCAATATCGCTGCTAAATGCAGACATTAAATTGTATGCTAAAGTATTGGCAGGACGGCTGAAAGGACTGATGAACACACTGGTACACCCTGACCAGGTAGGATTTACCCTAAGGAAGGAGGGGAGGGATAACGGGGTGAGAACGTTGCTCCTACTGGTTGTCCCTTATCCCCTCTATTATTTGTGCTGTCCTTAGAGCCATTACTTTCAACGATAAGAAACAACCCCGACATTAGTGGATTTAAGGTAGGAGAGGAGGAACACAAGCTTGCAGTATTCGCGGATGATGTGTTATTTTATATAGCTAATCCTAGGATTACAATGCCTAATTTATTAAAAACTTTAAAACAATATGGCGAAATATCACACTTTAACCACTTCAATACCAGGCACTTATGCACCTTCCCGCCCAGACCAATTTTCAGCTTTCAGCGCTCTCACACTTTGAATGACAATTACTCAGTCATGCTACACTGTATCCAAACAACATGTTTATCATTTTCTTCTCACAAATAGAGCTTTCTTTTGGTGGTATTTAATCACCACTGGGTTTTTTATTTTTTGCGATATAAGCAAAAAAACAGCGAAAATTTTGAAAAAAACATACTTTTTTTTAGTTTCTATTGTAAAATTTTGCAAATAAGTCATTTTTCTTCATAAGTTTGTGCCAAAATTTATACTGCTTCATATATTTGGTAAAAATAACCCAAATCAGTGTATATTATTTGGTCTTTGTGAAAGTTATAGAGTCTACAAACTATGGTGCCAATCACTGAAAATTGATCACACCTGATATACTATCTCACCTGAAGGCCTATCTCATTTCTTGAGACACTAACAAGCCAGGAAAGTACAAATACCCCCCAAAAGTAGACAGTCCGATGTATTTACTAAGAGGCATGGTGAGTTTTTTGAAGTTTTAATTTTTTCCCACAATTCTTGGGAAAATTAAGATTTTTTTTTTTTTTTTTACACAAACTGGTCATATTAACAGGTTATTTCTCTCACACAGCACATGCATAATTGCAATTGCACCCCAAAATACATTCTACTACTCCTCCTGAGTATAGAGATACCACATGTGTGAGACTTTTACACAGCCTGGCCACATACAAAGGGCCAACATTGAAGTAGCACTTTCATGCGTTTTACAAGCATAAATTGCACATATCCTTTCTCAACCACCTATTACATTTTTGAAGGCCCTGGAGCACCAGAACAATGGAATTATCCACAAAATGAACCCATTTTGGAAAGCACACACCCCAACGTATAATCTGTGAGGCATAATGAGTCTTTTGAATGGTTCATTTTTTTCCAGAAGGTTTTGAAAAAAGTGGGAAAAAAATGAAAATGCATTTTTTTACACAAAGTTGTCCATTTATAAGATATTTCTAACACATAGCATGTACGTAGCAAAAATAACACCCCAAAATGCATTCCTCTACTCCTCCTGAGTATGGCGATACCACATGTGTGAGACTTTTACACAGCCTGGCCACATACAAAGGCCCAACATTGAAGTAGCACTTTCAGGCGTTCTACAAGCATAAATTGCACATATCCTTTCTCAACCACCTATTACACTTTTTAAGGGGCTGGAGCACCAGGACAATGTAATTATTCACAAAATGACCCCATTTTGGAAAGCACACACCCCAACGTATAATCTATGAGGCATAATGAGTCTTTTGAACGGTTCATTTTTTTCCAGAAGGTTTTGGAAAATGTGGAAAAAAAATGAAAATGCATTTTTTTTTTTACACAAAAGTTGTCCATTTATAAGATATTTATAACGCATAGCATGTACATAGCAAAAATGACACCCCAAATTACATTCTGCTACTCCTCCTGAGTATGGCTATACCACATGTTTGAGACTTTTACATAGCCTGGCCACATACAGAGGCCCAAAATCCAAGTAGCACCTCCAGGCATTCTAGCAGCATTAATTACACATATCATTTTCTGACTACCGATCACATTTTTGAAGGCCCTTCATATTTCTAACACATAGCAGGTACATACCAAATAACAAAAGATTACCTGTGGTTTTAGAAGTGCAGTGGTCCACAGAGGAGAGCATCGGTCCAGGCAGCAGGCAGGAATGAGGTCAGCGACAGCAAAAGCAATCATCCAGGCAGCAGGCAGGAATACTGTCCATAGTTCGTACAGGCAGAGATACTGTCATCACAGCCAGAGCACAGCCAAAGCACAGCTAAAGCACAGGTCCAGGTAGCAGGCAGAGGTGTCCCGGCAGAAATACTGTCCAAAGTCAGTAGAGGCAGCAGGCAGATATATGGTCAACACAGCCAAAGTATTAGTCCATCAGCAGGAAGAAACATGGTCCATAATGTCATGGGTCATTACTGGCAGCAATATGGTCAGCACAGCCAAAGTATTGGTCCAGGCAGCAGGAAGGACCATGAAGCTTAGGGCCAGGGGGGCAGGGGTAGAGGCTTCTCACACCCAAATCGCTTTGAAGCCTCCGGGCAACCAGATCCTGTTCTGGGAGCACAGAAAACGAAAAACTGGTTTTCTCTACTCAGAACGCTATTCTGAAGCCCCTCACCTATGTGAGACCCCTGTGTACTAAAGTAGATGGGCAAAAGATCAGTCCAAGTGGCAGGCAAAAACATGGTCGATTAACAGGCCAAGGTCGGTGCACGTGGAAGTCAGAAACGTGGTTTAAATCGTCAGGCAGAGGCATCGTCGGTAAACAGGCTGAGGTCGGTGCATGTGGAAGTCAGAAACGTGGTTTAAATCGGCAGGCAGAGGCATCGTCAGTAAACAGGCTGAGGTTGGTGCACGTGGAAGTCAGAAACGTGGTTTAAAATGGCAAGCAAAGACATCGTCGGTAAACAGGCCAGGGTCAGTTAATTAACATGGTAGCAGGCAAATGGGGAAATGGCAGTCTGGTAATAATAAAGGGAACTAATATTGGATGGATGGATGATAATTTTTGAAGCAATCTCCGATGCACAGGCCAGGTTGGGAGGGACATGGGGACAATAATAGCTGGAATCTCTTCTTACCCCTCCTCTGCTGCATACACGGCATTTCTTTTGGTGTCTTCTTCCAGATTCTGTGGGGATAATGCTATAGGGAAAGTGTTGCTCGTGAAGTCGACTCACATTATCAGATCGAATGCTTCCTGGGGCGGGACCTTGTTGGTAAATGAGGGCAGTGACAATGTATTCAATATACTTGAGGTAGGTGATTTGTTGGTTTTGAGTTGCTTTTTGGTAGCAGACAAACGAATTAAAAAGGGCCATGTGAAACAGGTGAAATGCAAATTTCTTGTACCAGTAATGGGACTTTCTGGTTGATAAATAGGGCTGTAGCACCTGATCGTTTAAATCCACCCCCCCCCATATACATATTATAGTCGTGGACACATTCGGGCTTTACAATGGGGCCACGTCTTTGGATCACCACCACGGTGTCATTGTGGATGGTAGAGAGGATGTGGACATCTTTCTTGTCCCTCCACTTCATGGCCAACACCTCCTCGTTCCTCATGAATGCCGATTCTCCGTTTTGCAATTTTTTTGCCAAAAGATTTTGTGGGAATCCCTTACGGTTTTTTTTTTAAGGTACCACAGGCCGGGGTTTTTTTACTGTAAAGATGACGAAAAAGGGGCAGGCTGGTATAATAGTTGTCGACATATAGATGTTATCCTTTTTCAAACAGGGGGTATGTCAGCTCCCAGACAATTTTCCCACTGGTTCCAATATATGTGGGGCAGTCACGGGGCTGGAGCTGGGAGTCTTTGCCTTTGTAGATCCGGAATGTGAAGACTTATCCAGTGGCTCGATCACATAATTTATTTAATTTCAGCCCATACCTGGCTCTCTTGTTTGGTATATACTGCTTGAAGTGCAGTCGGCCAGTGAAATGTATGAGGGACTCGTCCACACAAATTTTTTGGTCTGGGATGAAAACTTCTCTAAATCGCTGGGAAAAGGAATTGATTAGGGGGCGTATCTTGTACAATTTGTCATGGTTGGGATGATCTCGGGGAGGGCACTGTGAATTGTCATTAAAGTGGAGAAAACGCATAATCATGTTGTATCTTGTCCTGGACATGACAGCGCAATATATGGGCATGTGTTGGATGGGGTTGGTGGACCAATATGCATGGACTTCGTTCTTTTTTGTAAGCCCCATATTGAAAGTAAGGCCCAAAAACAATTTAAATTTATCCAGTGTGACACATCGCCACTGGAACATGCGGGCGTAGGAAAAATTGGGGTTGGCAGCAATAAATTGGGATGCATACAAATTAGATTGATACACCATATTTTGCAGAAAATCTTGTGGAAAAAATAAAGAAAAATAATCGAATAGAGAAAAATTTGTAGTGTCTGGCTGCACACCTGGCTGTGCGGTGAAAGGGGGATGATAGCGGATCCTGAGTTGGCAGGCAACCATAAGGGGTTTGCCAGGGCATTGGGAAGGTAGGACTGGGGCTGGGTTCTTCGGGTTAGGCGTGTAATTCCAGTACTTGTACTGGGCTCCTCTTCCTGGGGTCTGGCGCTGCTGGTGGTGGGCAGATCTCCTAATCTTGGTCCTGATCTTGGTCCTGATCTCGGTCCTGATCTCGGTCCTGATCTCATTCTTTTGGGAGGGACAGTTTCCTCCGCGGACTCGGACTCTGATCCACTATCCTCCACTGGCTCGTATTCCGAACCAGAATCGGATGATGGGAGCTCCCCGCTGCTCTCATCATCCGACATGGCAAGAATCTCATATGCCTCCTCAGGTGTGTAAACCCTTTGGGACATAATGGCAATGCTTATTGGCGGGCCTTTGTAATGGTACTGCTGGTGGTACTGGTACCGATTGAGGTATTAGTGGTGGGCCTGTGTGGTGGTACAGATGGCGGTATGGGTGGTGGTGGTACCAATGGCGGTATGGGTGGTGGTGATGGTACCGATGGCGGTACGGGTGGTGGCGTTACCAGTGACGGTACAGGTGGTGGTGGTACCGATGGCGGTACAGGTGGTGGTACCAATGGCGGTACGGGTGGTGGTGGCGGTACAGGTGGTGATGGCAGTACAGGTTGCGGTATGGGTGGTGGTGGTACCGATGGCGGTACTGACGGTGGTACGGGTGGTGGTGGTACCGATGGCGGCACTAGTGGCGATACTGTTAGCAGCCTGTGTGGCAGTATAGATGGTGGGCCTGATGGCGGTACTAGTGGCGGTACTGGTGGTGGTTCCAATGGCGGTACTGGTAGCCTGTAACCGATGGCGGTGGGCCTGCGACAGATGGGCTGATTGACAGATGGGCTGATTGACAGATGGGCTGATTGGCTGGGCTGTGTGACAGGTCCTCTTTATTGGTGGGGGCCGTGTTGTGCACAGTACAGTACAATACAATAAAATGTCAGACAGACACTGATTTCACTCACTGATCCCTACTCTCTCCTCGGTGTGTGAGGAGAGAGCAGGGATCAGATAGTAACAGCTACTCAATGTTTACATTTGAGACCGGCTGTGATTGGACACAGCTGGTCACATGGTAAACAGCCAATATCATTGGCTGTTTACCCTGATCGGGGAAGCGCTGTGTCCAAGGGACACTCACCTCCCTCGATCCCTGCTCTGCATGCCTTCGGCGGCGCGCACAGTGCGCGCCGCCGAGTTTGTTGTGACAGATGATCGGCTGTGACTTTGACACAGCCGATCACGTGGTAAACAGCCAAATTCATTGGCTGTTTACCGTGATCGGGGAAGTGATGTGTCCGAGGGACACACGCCGTCCCCGATCGCCGTGCTGCGCGCCCCCCGCGGGTGCGCGCCGGCATGTTATCCTGCTGGACGTCATATGACGCCCAGTCAGGATATCGCAACCACTTCCCGGACTTCAATATGCTATTGACCGGGCGGGAAGTGGTTAAAATAAACTTAGCAAAATCTGAAATCTTAAACATAAATGTAAGTAAATTGGAAGGGAAGTTGAAAAAGGAATTAAAATTTTCCTGCAGGAAAGAAATAATGTACCTGGGAATAAAATGAGCTAATTCAATGAAGAAAATCTACAAAATAAACTATATTCCCCTACTAGATGAAATTAAAACTGAAAACAAAAGATTATCAAGTAGGCCACTATCATGGATAGGACATATTAATACCATAAAGATGGTTCTCCTCCCAAAGATTACATATAAGTTTCAGATGTTGCCTGTGTCATTACAACAACCATATCTTAGAAAGTTAAAATCGATAATAATAAAATTTATATGGAAAAAAAGAAAACCTAGAATCTCCCTCTTAATACTAAAGCAGGAAAAAAAAGAGGAGGGCTGGCAGTTCGCTGAAGTGGCAAAAAAAAAAAAGAGCAGGTGTAAGGTCATTCTGAAAGGTTTGAGAGGCTTGAGAGAGTTCACCTTCCAGCTGTTTAATACCGACTTCTCTAGATCTCTTACATTGCAAGACCAATTGTATAAGCCTGCCACATATGATAGGCTTATGAGCTTCCCACAAAAGAAGCTGACTGATGGATCATTTAGTTAAAAAAAACTCCATCGGGGAAATGTCTATCTCCAAAACCATGGTCTGATCTGAGAGCAGAGTGTCTCTCAGTGACCACTGCACATCTGATAGAGGGAGTGATGTGAAGCTGAGCCTTACATCCACTGCGTCATTATTAGACCACACAGTGGGAAAAATTAAATGATTAGCTACTTGGGCTAATAAGGTGTGCTATAGAAATATATGGGACAATGGGTTGTGAGGGTAGAAGTAAAATGTGTAGAAATAGTGGAAGGATGCTTTTCTCTCCTGGTATCCTTTATGTTATATTTAGACAATAAATACTGGAATTGCCTTGCAACAGAGATGTGCCCCAAAGAGACTGCAGGGTTTTGTGGGTCATGATGATCCTTGTGAGGATAAACAGGCAAGTTGGAATCACCGCACAATGCCAGGACAGCCTTACGTGTGAGTCGGGCATACAAAAAAGGTGTAAAAAAAAACAAAAAAAAAACAAGTTGGCCAGAATTAGGAGCATGATAGGTAGCAAACATAATAGGGGAATCGTGGATAGAGCCCAAAAAAATTATGGCGCTGCCCTCAGGATCAGCGATTTGTTTATTACCGAGATTCAAAAAAGCTATTAAGACTCCCCGCTGTACATACTCCAAGAGGCTGCATAAAATTGAGGATAAGAAAGCATATAGGAACTTAGCAACCTTGCTCTCTTGAAAATGGGTCTCCTGCAAGCAGACCACGTCAGCATGGTGAGACTGAAAAGAGCTGAAAGCTTTCACCTGTCTTTGAAAATTTGATTGAGGCCCTGAGTATTGAGAGAGATTAAAATCAAAGACATTACTGTGAGGTTAAAAAAAATATACAAAAAAAGGGGGGGGGAGAATCGGGGAGGAAGCAGAAGGACCAAGGATGAATATAATTCAATTTAACTATAACAAGAGGGTGACCAGATGCAGGGGTGAGTGAGTGTGAGAGTGTGAGCATGTAGCGTCCCTCTTCTCCACTCCTTACCGCTTACCGCCTTTAGACTGTGGGTGATCGATGTGGTGTGCCTGACACTTTAGAGCCTGCAGTGGGGGCTGCTTGAAGAGCTGCTGGACCCTCCAGATCTTTTGGACTTTCTGATTCCCTTGAAGACCCCTGCGCTGCATGGGGTATCGGGACTTGTACAGGAGCTATCCCCTCTAGACTGGGGGGCAGCCGAAGTGGAGCGGAGAGCCAATCTGTGTGCGGAGAGCGGAGAGCTGCAGAGAGCCGTGACTGAGCTGAGATTTCGCTGGGTACAAAGGCGTTCGGGATCTCGCGAGATCTCATCATCTCGTCACAGGATTGCCATAGGACCTGCGGTGCGGCTATCAGCTGCTATAGTGAGAGGCAGACACAGTGAGAGGAGTAGGGGAGACCAAGGGCTCCAACCCTCTCCTCTTAGCTCCAAATTAAGCTCTCCAACCCCCCTCTGCTAATAACA
Organism: Lithobates septentrionalis; assembly: GCA_037952835.1. NCBI lineage: Eukaryota > Metazoa > Chordata > Amphibia > Anura > Ranidae > Lithobates > Lithobates septentrionalis. The sequence continues at coordinate 2,185,349 of JBBDGP010000111.1, read as the reverse complement.
AACCCAAGCACATTTATCATGTCCAGTAGGCGAGGTGCAGAGGAACAGCCCTCCCAGGACGGATCTCAAGTACCGCGGGTTGCTAAAGAGAAGGGGAGCCAGGTGGCAGCAGCTGCAGCTGCTAAGCTGGAGCGCCAGGGCTTTTTTTCAGCAGGAACTCAGTTCCACCACCTCTGGCACAGGTCTTCTGCTCCCTGCTCACCACTATCACTTGGTAACACTGAAGTCCAGATTCTGCGTTTACAAGTGATAGATTATCTCCCAGTAGCTCCCACAGGTCAGATCTCCTGTGTAGATCCCACTGAGTTCCGGACAGGGACAAGGGAGATACAGAACAGGTGCCCAGGGTTCAGTGCAGTCATGGGCAGGAGAGGGAGCATGGTAGGCTGCACCCTCTGTGGTCTCCATTTATTCCCTTGTGATCAGTTTTTGATGTTCCTACTGCATGATCTCCCTAGCAAGTGACTGTAGTATAGTATAGCATGTTGGGAGGTACTATAGCCAGATAGGTGTTTCAGCTTAATATTGCAACAAAGGTAAGACATATGACCGATGGTGGAGCTTTTAAGGAGGGGGGAGAAGATGAGGGCAGTGGAGGGAGGGGGTTGTATGCAGAGGGAAGAGCTACTATTTGATGCCATTTGACAGGTATGTGAGTGTGGCGGGCATGGTTGAGTTCCTGCACCTATTCTCTGAAAAAAAAAGCTCTGTGGAGCGCAATGCCCATCCAAACTCCCTGTCACCTGCTAAGGGGGGGGGCAACCAACTGGCAACAACACAATCCAAAGTCCATGCGGGATCCTCTTCGGATAGAAGGAGCCAAGAGCAGGCATCCTCAAATCCAACTACTCCATCAAGCACCAAAACAGTGAGTAATAAAGGGCTAAGAAATATATAGATAGGTGGAAATATTTAATGTGGAGGGGAGAGAGCAAGAGTCTCTGCCCATTTACCTCTCCTCTTTTGTTTTTTTATGTGCTTTTTTTTTTTTCTTTTGTTCATTTTTTCTTAAATTTTTCGACATCTTTCCATGCAAGGAAGGACATTTAGTATAACCTCTTGGAATGTCCGAGGTTTGGGAGACCCAGTCAAGAGTACTATGGTTCTGTGGGCATTGAAGGGGAGTGGGCCTGGTCTGCTCTGCCTGCAGGAGACGCATTTGACCAATGCAGCGGTGATACAACTCCACAGCCGGAGGTTCCAAACCCAATACTATTCAGTCCATTCCTCCTATTCAAGGGGGGTGAGCAAAATGGTCGGGAGAGGAGTGGCATCCTCCTGCAGGGAGAGCTATATTGATGAACAGGATCTTTTTGTTTTGTCTGATTGAGAATAAACCATATGTATTGGCCATTATATATATCCCCCCACCATTTAAGTTTGAGGTGTTACATACATTTTTGGAGTTTACACTAGATAAAACGGGAATCCCAATAATAGCAGTGGAAGATTTTAATGAAGTGCTAGACAAGAGTTTAGACCAGGGGTCTCAAACTGGTAGCCCTCCAGCTGTTGCGGAACTACAATTCCGCTAATGCCTCGGCCTATGCTTGTAACTTTCAGCCTTGCAAAGCCTCATGGGAATTGTAGTTCTGCAACAGCTGGAGGGCCGCCAGTTTGAGACCCATGGTTTAGACAGATTTTCTCCGGGAAATAGGCCCAATATGATAGAAGTGGGTCGGCTTTCTTGATTCCTAGGGGAGTTGGGGCTACTTGACATATGGTGAACACGCCACCCACGAGAACTTAAGCTTTTCAAGCTCCCATCTCACTCTCTCCAGAATAGATATGGCTCTAGGTAATAGGGAGGTATTGACATTGGTAAGCAACATAGAGTATGATCCAAGAGCAGTCTTGGACCACTCTCCGCTGGTGTTGACAATAAATATAGGGGATAAAGTCCATGTTAGAGAATGGAGGATTAGTCCCTTTTGGCTGGAATTGTTTGACAACTCTGGAGATATGGTGACTAGATTGAATTCATTTGTGCAGATCAATGCAGGCACGGCACCAGCCGGAGTTGTCTGGGATGCCCTGAAAGCCTATCTTAGAGGTCTCCTGATCCAACAAGTGGCAAGAACCAAGGGGAGATCTAGAGAGTGGGAGAAGGACATTAGGTAAGAGACGATGCAGGCAGAGAGGCGATATGTTGAGGACCCAACTCCAGATAGGTAAAGGGAATGGCTACATAAGCAACAAGTTTACAAAATGGTCACTACAAAGAGGATGGAGAACAGACGAATATTCCAGAGGCAGAATCATTTTGGAGAAGGGGAGAGAGTGGGCCATATGTTGTCCCTCTTGATTAAATCTAATACTCCCCCTTCTTCTGTACCGACAATTAGGTTACCAAACGGGGAGATATCCATTGATTCGATAGAGATAATGTATACATTCAGTGAATATTATAAGTATTTGTATGAATCCAAGAGGGGTGCTGAGTGTGAAAGAATATATGCTTTCCTTCAGGGAATACCAATCCCAACTTTATCAGAGAAGGATAGAACAGATTTAGAAGCACCAGTAACCCTTGAGGAGCTAAAACAAGCAGTGGCTGGGATGCCCAACCAAAAATCACCAGGCCCAGATGGGCTCCTGGTAGAAATATACAAACGATATGGTAAGGTACTACTTCCAGAATTGTTGATAACATTAGAATGGGCATTAGCCAATGGGAGACTCCCTACTTCAAGGAGCGCTCCACATGACGTCAGAGTGACGAAACGCTTAGGGCAGGGTCAGCACACGTTCTTGCATTACTTCCGGTCATTGGCGCTAGTGTCAGCAACAAATGCTTTACTGTTTTTTACTGAATGTGAGTACCTTTTCACGTTTTCTAAATAGAATAAACAGTTGAAACAGTATCACACTATTGGGATTCCTCTCTCCTTTATATGGTGCATGATATACGATTGGATGGCTGCAAATATATCTGGGATCGGCCAGTCTTTAAAGTGCTACACAGTGGCAGATACTGTGAATGCTTCACACCCTAAGAGGGGGGGAAAATTCAGGTGAGTGCAGCCACAATAAGAGCACAGATAAGACACGTATGCTGTGATCACCCTTGGAAATTATCAACGCTATTTCTCACCAGCACAAAAGCACTTTATTATAGAAAGTGGGACTATAATTTATATAGTTGTAACGCATGTTTTATGGGACCGACTTGTCCCTCCTTTTTGGAAATCAAGTTTGCCATTTTATAAACCTATTTATGAATTTAATTTCACTATTAATAATTTAATGTCACTAATGTCGCTAATTTTGTATTCTGTATGTATATTAATCATTTATATATTATTAATAAGTTCCAGTTATCACATTCAAACATTAGGAATCTAGTGCATGCCAATGCATTAGTGCATGTTTTACACATTTACACAACAAAAAAATGTTCTTGTTATATTTTTACGTTCACTTCTGCCACCAATCAGAGTGTATGTGATCAGGTGCACAACACCTGATAAGGTTGAACTGGATGGACTTGTGTCTTTTTTCAACCTGACTAACTATGTAACACAATAGAACAGCGCCACAACTACTTCACTTTCTTTTCATTTACTTACTCCACCTAATGGTAGTAATTAGTAGAGGCAGCAGTTCTCTTAATCAGGTACTTAATCCATTTTTCTTTTTTTTCTGTTGGTACTTATTCCTTGTGCAGAATCACTTATATCCTTTCTGGTTTCTATGCTGAGCTGCACCAGATTTTGTACTCTCCAGTTTTAGTAAATCAACCCCAGTGTGCCCAACTAATTAGGAAAAGTTGGACCCGCTACAGAAAACCATGAATGTACAGGAAACATTAACTTGTGATAACCTGTCAATGCAGGGAAGAACTATCAAGGCTTGAAAATAGGATAACAAAAAACATCCACAAGTAAGATAGAATAAGATAAACTCCCTAGGAATGCTAGGGAGTGGGACAACACGTAATTGGAGTGCCTCTCATATTCAGGGCATGTTATCCTGGAACAATGCAACAACAACATCTACAATGCAAATGGAAGTGTTCATAACAGACAGTGATCAAATAACATTATTAATACATTGAACAGCAGACAACCATAGTGGTAGACCTCATTCTAGTATAGAAATGTATAAGCTGCGGGAGGTATGGTAATGGTAACAGTCATGTGCCCTAGAATGTGGGTGTCAGAAAGTAGAGAGTAAAGGAAGAATGTTACAACCTCACTGCCTTTTAGAAGTACAGGTGGATGCCAAGCACTACCCATCCACAGGGAGTGGGTCATCGCTAGACATACAGATTGCAAGAGTTATGCCCCCGTACACACGGTCGGACATTGATCGGACATTCCGACAACAAAATCCTAGGATTTTTTCCGACAGATGTTGGCTGAAACTTGTTTTGCGTACACACGGTCGCACAAAGTTGTCGGAATTTCCAATCGCCAAGAACGCAGTGACGTCAACCACGTACGACGAGACTAGAAAAGGCCAGTTTAGAACCAAGTGCGGCACCCTTTGGGCTCCTTTTGCTAATCTCGTGTTAGTAACAGTTTGGTGAGAGACGATTTGTGCTTTTTCAGACTCGTGGTTTTCAGATCGTTTTCTGCTGTTCAGTTTGTGCTTGTGGGTTTGTATCTGCTCTTCAGTGCGTGCAGCAAGCTATGCGTGACTTTGATTAGTCATTGTGTTCTTGTTCGTTCGTTACTGTTTTTCAGGTCGCTCTTCACAGGCCTTGCTGTTCTTCAGTGCGTTCTGTTACTTTGTTCTGAGCAGCCAACCATTTTCTAGCCATGTTGCGTATACGTACTCCTCGTAGAGTTAGTGCTGTGCTGGGGGCTTGGTGTTGGGGTCCTGACCTTGACACAAGTCCAGTCCATGAACAGGAAGGGAGGAGTTCATGGACCAAGAATTGGTTGCTTCAGCGTGACCAGTTCTGTCATATGCCTTTTCTCCGTGAGATCCGTGAGAATAATCCTGATGATTTCAGGAACTTTCTCAGGATGACGGACCCCGTATTTCACCATTTGTTGGCTTTGCTGACCCCCTATACTAGCAGGCAGGATACCTACATGAGGCAAGCCATCACTCCGGAGCAGAGGCTCGTCGCCACCCTGCGGTACTTGGCGACGGGGAGAAGCCTGCAGGACCTCAAGTTCTCGATAGGCATCTCCCCCCAGGCTTTGGGGATCTTTATCCCAGAGACCTGTTCTTCCATCATCCAGGTCCTGCAGAAGGAGTATATGAAAGTAAGATTTTTATCCTTTAACATCACATTTTATTGTATTTAATGTTTGCTAATATATTGTATTTCTTTCTCATTTCCTAATTACCATGATTGGAATATGCTGTGAATGTCCCCTTTGTCCTCATGCATGCTGGCTTTTTATGTAATTATTTTTTTGTCCTTCATACATATTTGCCTTCACTTACCTCCCCAGCATGCTCTCCTGGCCCTATATTCACCTCATGTAGTCACTTAACAATGTATTTTATCAGCTCCATAGTAGTGCTTTACCCAAAACACTGTTTTTAAATGTGATTTGTGCTTTAAATTCAGGCAGAGTGGCAGAGGCTTTTTTTTTGGGTGTCTCCAAATCATTTTGAACCCTCCCTCCCCCCAACTGCTAAGTCAGCTGATACCAATTCTCTATCTATCCTCAATCATCTATCTGCTGACTTTTCCAAACCCATACACACTATACCCATCTCTTTTGTGGTCAGATGTATGGATGAATTCCCCAAAGCATGTAGTGCAAGGGCCTGATTGTATAATTTCAAATGGTACTGTTTAAAGTTTTTGGATACTATTATTATCTTGATAGGTAATAGCAGAATGTCCAAATGTGCTCAAATGTGTACAGTGTGTATTTATATCTTTGTATTATGACACTTCTTACCTGTCCAGTGGGCTGCCAATAGTGTAACTAAGGAGGGGCTGTTCAAAGTAATACCCATTATTTAGGCATTCATCTCTCAATGAAGTGGAGAGGGTTACCTGTCCAAGAGCTCCCCCCTATAATTTTAGAAATGGCCCATGACAGGGGGGGAGGGGGAATATGATAGGTGTACTTTATACTTTGGTCTTTAAAAATTCCCATTAATAAATGTTATCTTGATGTTGGCCAAGAATGTTTGTGTCTAATCTGCTTTCCATGTTTTTTTTTTTTTTTTTCGTTTTCAATAAAGCTTTATTAAAGAGCAGTGCAGTACATTGAAGAACATAATATACAAAGGTATATTGAAAAATCCCTTGTACATACTGGATTGATATAATGAATGTATAAAGCTAGTAAACATAGGTTCAAATCCATTTACATTTGCCGTTGAAACAGTAGGTAAGGCTATTGTTGATGTACCCTGTGTGGGTTGACAATCCCAACACCCCTAACGGGAACACACTGTGTTAGGATTCCACCCATCACAGGGAAAGTATTGAGGCTAACCCATAACCCCCACTGTCCCCACTCCCAGGGACCTGCCACCACCCCAGAGGTGGGGATAGAAACCCCTAAGGAGGCCAATAGACCCCTCCATCAGAATCCCTTCAACTAGCAGTAATCCGTTCTGAGTCTGGAACTTGAAATCCTTAAAGACAATCTGATGGTGACAAGAGAGATTCTACCATAATGTAAATCAGAAATTAAAACATAACTGGTACACTGCTAAATTGGAATCAATTCTTTGTAAAAAACAGAGAGAAAGGGTGAAGAAGAAGAAAAGAAGAGAAGAAGAAGAAAGAGATCGCTATCATGGGAGTTATAATTGTATCCAGTCCAAGGTGTTTTATTTATTTATTTATTTATTTTTTAAATATTTATTTTTTATTATTAGACTCATCTCGGCTGAGTCATTTGAATACCTGGGATAAGGGAAATGCCTAAGTGTCCAGCCCAGGACTTCCAAGTCGCCTCAAATGACTTAGTGGTGTCCATCATAGAGCTGACCATTTTTTCTAGGGACATAATCCACGAAATCTTCCTTTTGGCTGCCTGGAAAGACACTGTGGGTTGCTTCCAGGCTTTGGCTAAAGTAGTCTTAGCTCCTAATAGCATAAAGGAAATTAATTTTTGAGAGTGTTTCGTTGTTTTAGGGGATGGTGCATTAAGTAGGGCCACTTGGGCTGATTTAGTGATAGGAAGATCCGTTACTTTTCGGATCAATGCGAATATTTTGTTCCAAAAACCTCTTATTTTCGGACACTCCCACCAGATATGAATCATAGAGCCCTGGGCTTGACACCCTCTAAAGCATAACGGGGAAACAGAAGTGAACATAGTTGCAAGTCTGGTGGGTACTAGGTACCATCGCATAAGCACTTTTAGATTAGCTTCTATCAATGCTGTATTTAGAATACCTTTAAAGGCTGTGGATCCTCTCTGATGCCATTCCTCCAGGCTCCAGGTCTCCTGCAGATCCTTCTCCCATGAGTCCATGTATGAAAATGTTGTGGTGGGTTCCACAAGGGTCGCGTATATGAGAGAGATACCCCCCTTTGTGTCTAGTGCTTGGCCGCACCAACGCTCGTAAGATGTAAATTCCAATGGGAGTGTCTGTCCCTTCGTTAGGGAGGAAAGAAAATGGGATATCTGGGCAAATCTAAACCTCTCTGTACCTGGGAGTTTAAGTTTAGTTATACAATGCTTTAGCGTAATTGGACCAGAGGGTGAGAGAAAGTGGCCTATACGGTACATCCCCTTGTCTAACCCCCATTTAAAGGACTTGATGTCCATGCCCGGTACAAAACGGGGGTTATGAAAAATGTGGTCCAAAGGGCGGGAAGGTGACTTCAAAGCTGGAAAGCATTTCAATGAGTCCCATAATTTAAAGGATTGAGACAGTGTTGGGGCTAAAATGGTGGGCCTCAATTTCATGGGGCACCAGAGCAGGTAGTCCAAGGTGTGTGTCGGAACAGCTTGTCTCTCTATTTCTATCCAATCGGGTTTCTTGACTTTGAAGTATACCATAGATAGTTGGGCCAATCTTGCAGCTTGGTAGTAGCTGAACAGATCTGGTAAACCCAGTCCCCCTTTTGTTTTGGGGCTAAAAAGCACATTGCGGGCTATCCTATATCCTTTTTTACCCCAAACAAATTGTATTATTTTTCCTTGTAGGGGTTTAAGATGGTGTTTTCTAATGTCTATCGGGAGTGATCTAAACAAGTAGAGGAGCTTGGGCAGTAGCGTCATTTTGATAGAATTAATTCTACCAAGCCATAATATATTGAATTTGGACCATGCTTGGATGTCAGATTCTAGTGTGCGGAACATGGGAGGGAAATTAGCCTGGAAAAGTCGCTCAAACTTGGGGGTAAGGTTTATCCCTAGATATCGGATCGAAGATTCGCTCCATTTAAATTTGAATGCGGGCTTGAGCCTATTTACATCTGCGTCTTGTAGAGAAATATTTAATGCCTGTGACTTGTCCATGTTGACCTTTAAACCCGACAAGGATCCAAATGTCTTCAAGAGACTACATATATTGGGTAGTGAGGTAGTTGGGGAAGTGACAAATAAAAGGATATCATCCGCAAACAGGGCGCATTTGTGGGAATGCGCTCCGCATTTAACCCCCTTAATATTTTGGTTAGACCTGATCGCAATTGCCAGGATCTCTATGGCTAAAGCAAAGATCACAGGAGATAGGGGACACCCCTGTCTGGTTCCCCTGGTTATTTGAATGGGATCCGAATAGAAGCCGTGTAATTTGACCTTGGCGCTCGGAGTGGAGTATAGTGCTTTCAGGGTATTTATAAAGTTTTCCCCAAATCCCCATCGCCCCAGGACTGAAAATAGGAAGGTCCATGATAAAGAATCGAAGGCCTTTTGGAGGTCCAACGACAGCAATAAACCTTCCTGCTTTGGGCCTCCATCCCATCCCGATTGTAATAAAGAGACTATGTCAACCGCCCTTCTGACTTGATCCGGGCCTTGTCTTCCCGGCATAAAACCCACTTGATCTTTATTTATATATTGATTGATAAAAGAGTTGATTCTGTTAGCCAGGATTTTAGTAAGTATTTTCAGGTCGGTCTGTAATTCTCGACTAGAGATGGATCCTTGTCGGGCTTGGGGATGACAGAGATAAATGCCAAATTTAGTTGTGACTCAAGGGGTGTCCCTTCCCTTTTGGAATTGAAGAATTTTGTAATATGGGGTGCCAAAGTTTTCTTGAATGTTTTATAGTATTGATTGGAGAAACCATCGGGGCCAGGAGCTGAGCTCCCTTTTAATTTTTTAATTACCTCTAATGTTTCTTCCATGGTGAAGGGAGCTTCCATGAGATCCTTATGATCTTTACTTAGAGTTGGTATGTTAATACTATCTAGGAATGATTTCAAGGAAGAGTCGGACATTGTGTCATTTTGCTGATACAATTTAGAGTAGAAGGACTGAAAAGCTTGCAGGATTTTTGGGGGGTTAAGGGTTGAGGTGCCATCCTGAAGTCTAATATTTGGGATGGTGAAGTTAGTGACTTTGGGAGATAGCTTTCTTGCTAAAAGGGTACTCATCTTGTCTCGCTGAACATAGAATTTCGCGCTATTCCATTTCAAGTGTGTCTCTGCCCTCACTGTGTGGGCCAGGTTTAATGCTATTCTGGCTGCATCTAGTTGAGCTATTTTGACCGAAGGAGGGTCCCGTTTATGCTGCTTGCAAAGGGCCTTGAATTCCCTCTCTAGTTTCTCTATCTCCGCTTTCTGCTCTTTCTTTTTTCTGGAAGATATTTGAATGAGCTTTCCCCTTATGGTCGCTTTATGAGCGGCCCAAAGAGTCTCTGCTGAAATCCCCTCCACATTGTTCAGCAAAAAATAATCTTTTATGTCTTTCTCAATCTCTATGACTGAAATATGGTCATTAAGAATAGTGTAGTTGAGTCTCCACTGGGTATTGGGTGGCTTGTGGGAACCGCCCCTTATTGTGACGATCACCATGGCGTGATCTGAAAGGGCTGTGTCCTTGATATAGGCCTTAAGAACATAGGGTATATGTATTACTGACAGGAGTATATGGTCGATCCTAGAATATGTTTTGTGAGGGTTTGAAAAATGTGTATAATCCCTCTTTGTGGGATTGAGTTCTCTCCAAATATCGGCTAGGCCTTGTTGATATATTAATTTTGCGATCTTGGAGCTTGTATTTGTGGGGCGGATTGATTGAGCTTTTAATGGTTTGGATTTGTCTAAACCTGGGTCGAAGGCCACATTGGAGTCACCTCCGAAAATTACTGTTCCTTCTAATAGTGGGCTTAGAGTTTGTAGCATTGCTTGGAAGAATTTTGTTTGACCCTTATTGGGGGAGTAATAAGAAATGAAAGAATAAAGGCTTTCATCTATTTTACCCTTAACCAATAAGAATCTGCCATCTGGATCTCTGTGCACTAAATCTGGTTTAAATTTACACTGTTTAGCGAATATTACCACTACTCCTCTGGTCTTATCTTCTGCATTCGCTAGGAAGAATGTGGGGTATTGAGCATGTAGAAATGTTGGGTTGTATTTGGAAGGGAAATGTGTTTCCTGGATCATGACTACCGCCAATTTTTGTGTGTGGTAAGATTGGAGTAATTTACGCCTCTTTACCGCTGAATTTAACCCCTGGGCATTATGGGAGGCTAATTTAAAGGACGGAAGAAACAAGTTGTCACTAGGCATATTGGCTATTTGGGGAGAACTTATGAGATGCGGCATCTCTTACCTCCTCTGGAGTGTGGTGGAGCCTGGTTATTCGGATCGTGAGATAGGATCTGGAGCCTGGAGGAAAGTGGACCGTCCAAGAATCCTGTGGACTGGCACAAAAAAAATAGGGTTAGAGAAAAAGACAGAAAGGAAAGAGAAAATGAGAGAAAGTAAATGCACGTGTTCTTGTGAGAATAGTCCCAAGAGGAACCTGCGGCATCGAGCGGATGCAAAGATCCCCTCAATGTCGCCCAACATTAAACAAAAGTAGCCCTCCAAAGGGGCTATCAGTCCATCTCCCGACCATGGGGATCCCATTATCGTGAGATGGATGGAGGCGCATGACTGCTACCCCAGTCAGTGCCTGCCCAATTGGTAATCCTATAGTAAATAATTAACAAAACCCTGTGAGGAAAACCATTTCAACACTATAACATTGCAAACTGTGTGTATCAAAGCCAGCCGGCTTAATAAAAAAACAAAGCAAAAAGAAAGTCCTGCTGTAGGCCTATTACGCCCAGGGGGGATGTGTGAAGGGAAAGGGGGGAGGGGGGTGGAGGGGCAAGGATAGGAGGGGGAATGGGGAATAAGGATAATTCTAAAAGGGGGGAGAATTGTAGGAGCTGTATAAAGCTCCATTAGGAGCTATCCTTTCCCAATAGACCGGTGTGTCAGTGTGTCCGTCTCCTGGTCCACCAAACCACCAGCCGGCGGTGAGGAAGACCCGTAGGTGGGAAGTCCCAAGAACTTGAACTTCGGTGTTTGTTGATAAGTTGATTTTGGGAGATCCAGACGACATCTGTGGGAAGGGATGAGAGCTGAGTGTTTGCGAGTCGCTTGAGTAGGTACTGATGATCCATTGGGAGAAATCGCATGACAAAGCGACTCATTTTTCTGGTGCGGGGTGACCTAACAGGTCCGAGGTGTCGTAGTCTGGTGAAGTCCATATGGAGGTGGAAGTCCGGTATCCCTGATGGGTTCAGGATTCGTACATCTTAATCCTAAGTGGTTCAAGATGGTCTTTTAGGGTTAATGACGACTTGGAATGTTTCCTGAGGAATGTTTCCGGGTACTGCCCGGACGTGTTCATATGATTCAGGAGGGCATCGGTTCCCTTACTCGTCTACTTTTTGTGGTTTTCCATAAAGGGGAGACTGGGCTGGTTGGAGTCTGTCTCTTATAAGATCCGGATTGCGCATTTGATGTGTCCATCTCTAACTCCTGAGATATAAGCTTCAGTGAGAGAAGGATCCGCTCTCCTTCAGGCAGATTAGTGAAGGAGTGTGTCTTGCCTTTGTAGGTAAATTTTAAAGCAAAGGGGAAAGCCCACCAGTATCTTATTTCCTTTTGTGTCAGGATTAGTAGTAGAGGTTTGAGGGCTCTACGTTTTTGGATCGTCATAGGCGATATGTCTGCAAATATTTGAACATCATGGCCTTGGAATGATATGTGTGGTTGCTGGCGGGAGAGCTTCATGATGTTCTCTTTCACTCCGTAGTGGTGCGGCTTCACCACTATGTCCCTGGGAGACCCGTCCTTCCTGGGGGGACCCAGAGATCTGTGGGCTCTGTCTAACTCCAGGTTATGTGTAGAGATATCAGGGATAAGGGATTTGATCAATTCTTGCACTGCTAAGGGGACATCCGTGCAAGATTCTGGGATGCCTCTGACCCTGAAGTTCTCCCTTCTCGATCGGTTTTCCAAATCGTCGATACTACTTAAGGCCGCATCCAACTGTTCCTGCACAATCTGAATGTGGTCAGAGTTTTGATTGGTTCTTGAAACTGTGTAGTCCAGTTTTTGTTCAATCGCTTCTATTCTGGTGCCCAGATTCTGGAAGTCAGATCGAATGTCATTTGTTATTTTGTGGGCTGTATTAGCTAAGCCCCTTTCCAGTAAGTCAGATAGTTTAAGGAAGAGGTCCCCTGCATTCTGGGGCATATCTGTGTCTGTGCCTCCCATATTGCCATTATTGTGCTGAGGGAACGGAGAATGTCCCATAGGAGATAGCAAGGGGGCTGCCAGAGGGCTCTCATTCGGGTAAACCGAGTTGTGGCCTGAGGGGGATGTGGTGGGATGGGATAAGGAGATTGCAGAGGTAGGGTATGGAAGAGTAGCAGGAGCGATCACTTGCCTGGCTTCTTGCATTCCCCCTGATGCTGCCTGTGTCTGAGGCGCGGCCGCCATCTTGGATTCGGCCTGTATTTTCTCTGCCTCAAAGCGGGGTCCCAGGTCCTTTTTCGCTGCCGTGGATGGCATGGGTGGGGAACCGCTGTGTTCCCCCAACAGATTCTGCTGTGCACGGGCTTGCAGCGGCTTCCGATACGGTGCTAGGGCGGCTGGCTGGGGTAGTGAGGAGCTCCCGGCTTACGCGCCCATCTTGGAGTCCCTCGCGCATGCGCCCCCCCTGCTTTCCATGTTTATGTGCAAAAAGACTATTTTTTTTTTCATCAACAGTATCCTTCCACGCCACAGGAATGGCAGACTGTGGCCTCCCACTTTGCCCAGCGGTGGGACTTTCCTAACTGCGGAGGGGCAATTGATGGGAAACACGTTCACATCATCCCACCACCCAACTCGGGGTTGTACTATTATAATTATAAGGGGTTCAATAGTATTGTGATGTTGGCGGTGGTGTCGGCTAATTACGAGTTCCTGTATGTGGACGTGGGGAAGAATGGCCGGATGTCTGATGGTGGAGTCATCGCCCAGACGGAGTTTTACAGGCATCTCCAGAATGGCAGCTTGGACTTGCCACCTCCAGAAGAGAATGTGGAAGGACTCCCATTCGTCTTCATTGCGGATGAAGCATTTGCGTTGGGGGACCATCTTATGCGGCTCAGTTGGGCCTGAGGCCGGAATGATAAATGAACCAACCCTGACGGCGCTTGAAAGTGGCCGTCCTGGCTTGCCCTCCCTGAGTGCCCGTGATGTCCGGCTAAGATACCTTGAGTTCTTTGTGGGAAGGGGGGCCATCAATATGCCAGACAATGTGTGAAACCTTTATCAAATAAAAAAAAATCTGCAAATCTTTGGTGACATTTACTGCTTGTGTTTTGTTTAGCTGACCCTGTCAGAAATGTGGTGAGTCGTGAAAATGGCGTGATTGTGTAACCTTACAAAGCACTGTTGGGTGTTAGTTACTAAAGGCAAAGACACTTTGCACTACAAGTGCACTTGAAACTGCACTTGTAGTGCAAAGTGGATTGTCCCTTATGAAATAACACCCATTGTCACAGAAAACAGCAATTAGAGCACCCCAAGCGTGTTGTAGCGTTGAGACAATAATCCACACATTCTTGATTAATAACAATCTTTTTAATACCTGCACAATCACATGTGCATTTTGACAAGGTTTTTAAAACAAACCAACATGTTTGTTGTATAAAATTTTTGGGGTGGCATTAGAAAAAGTAGAAATGTCCTTTTAACATAAAACTGGCCATGTTTAAAACCAACAAGAAAGGAAGGGGTTTCACCCCCAAAACGCGTCCATTAACCACTTTAGCCCCAGACCATTATGCTGCCTAAGGACCAGAGGACTTTTTCCAATTTGGCACTGCGTCGCTTTAACTGCTAATTGCACGGTCATGCAATGATGTACCCAAACGAAATTTGCGTCCTTTTCTTCCCACAAATAGAGCTTTCTTTTGATGGTATTTGATCACCTCTGCTGTTTTTATTTTTTGCGCTATAAACGGAAAAAGACCGAAAATTTTGAAAAAAAATTATATTTTCTACTTTTTGTTATAAAAAAAATCCAATAAACTCAATTTTAGTCATACATTTAGGCCAAAATGTATTCGGCCACATGTCTTTGGTAAAAAAAAATGTCAATAAGCGTATATTTATTGGTTTGCGCAAAAGTTATAGCGTCTACAAACTAGGGTACATTTTCTGGAATTTACACAGCTTTTAGTTTATGACTGCCTATGTCATTTCTTGAGGTGCTAAAATGGCAGGGCAGTACAAACCCCCCCCCCCAAATGACCCCATTTTGGAAAGTAGACACCCCAAGGAAATTGCTGAGAGGCATGTTGAACCCATTGAATATTTCTTTTTTTTGTGCCAAGTGATTGAATAATGACATAAAAAAATATTTACAAAAAGTTGTCACTAAATGATATATTGCTCACACAGGCCATGGGCCTTTGTGGAATTGCACCCCAAAATACATTCAGCTGCTTCTCCTAAGTATGGGGATACCACATTTGTGGGACTTTTTGGGAGCCTAGCTGCGTACGGGGCCCTGAAAACCAATCACTGCCTTCAGGATTTCTAAGGGCATACATTTTTGATTTCACTCCTCACTACCTATCACAGTTTTGAAGGCCATAAAATGCCCAGATGGCACAAACCCCCCCAAAAGACCCCATTTTGGAAAGTAGACAAACTGCTTGTGTTTTGTTTAGCTGACCCTGTCAGAAATGTGGTGAGTCGTGAAAATGGCGTGATTGTGTAACCTTACAAAGCACTGTTGGGTGTTAGTTACTAAAGGCAAAGACACTTTGCACTACAAGTGCACTTGAAACTGTACTTGTAGTGCAAAGTGGATTGTCCCTTATGAAATAACACCCATTGTCACAGAAAACAGCAATTAGAGCACCCCAAGCGTGTTGTAGCGTTGAGACAATAATCCACACATTCTTGATTAATAACAATCTTTTTAATACCTGCACAATCACATGTGCATTTTGACAAGGTTTTTAAAACAAACCAACATGTTTGTTGTATAAATTTTTTGGGGTGGCATTAGAAAAAGTAGAAATGTCCTTTTAACATAAAACTGGCCATGTTTAAAACCAACAAGAAAGGAAGGGGTTTCACCCCCAAAACGCGTCCATTAACCACTTTAGCCCCAGACCATTATGTTGCCTAAGGACCAGAGGACTTTTTCCAATTTGGCACTGCGTCGCTTTAACTGCTAATTGCACGGTCATGCAATGATGTACCCAAACAAAATTTGCGTCCTTTTCTTCCCACAAATAGAGCTTTCTTTTGATGGTATTTGATCACCTCTGCTGTACGGGGCCCCGAAAACCAATTTTCAGGATTTCTAAGGGCATACATTTTTGATTTCACTCCTCACTACCTATCACAGTTTTGAAGGCCATAAAATGCCCAGATGGCACAAAAGTAGACACCCCAAGCTATTTGCTGAGAGGCATGTTGAGCCATGGAGCATTTTATTTTTTGACACAAGTTGCACCCCAAAATACATTCTGCTGCTTCTCCTGAGTACGGGGATACCACATGTTTAGGACTTTTTGAGAGCCTAGCCGCGTACGGGGCCCGAAAACCAAGCACCGCCTTCAGGATTTCTAAGGGCATACATTTTTGATTTCACTCCTCACTACCTATCACAGTTTTGAAGGCCATAAAATGCCAAGATAGCACAAAACCCCCCCAAATGACCCCATTTTGGAAAGTAGACACCCCAAGCTATTTGCTGAGAGGCATGTTGAGTCCATGGAATATTTTATTTTTTGACACAAGTTGCGGGAAAGTGACAATTTTTTTTTTTGCACAAAGTTGTCACTAAATTATATATTTCTCACACAGGCCATGGGCATATGTGGAATTGCACCCCAAAATACATTTAGCTGCTTCTCCTGAGTATGGGGATACCACATGTGTGGTACTTTTTGGGAGCCTAGCCACATACGGGGCCCCGAAAACAAAGCACCGCCTTCAGGATTTCTAAGGGCGTAAAGTTGTGATTTCACTCCTTACTACTTATCACAGTTTTGAAGGCCATAAAATGCCCAGATGGCACAAAACCCCCCAAATTACCTCATTTTGGAAAGTAGACACCCCAAGCTATTTGTTGAGAGGCATGTTAAGTCCATGGAATATTTTATATTTTGACACAAGTTGCGGGAAAGTGACAATTTTTTTTTTTTGCACATAGTTGTCACTAATTGATATATTGCTCAAATATGCCATGGGCATATGTGGAATTACACCCCAAAAAATATTCTGCTGCTCCTCCTGAGTACGGGGATACCACATGTGTGGGACTTTTTGGGAGCCTAGCTTCATACAGGGCCCCGAAATCCAATCACCGCCTTCAGGATTTCTAAGGGCGTAAATTTTTGATTTCACTCCTCACTACCTATCACAGTTTCGAAGGCCATAAAATGCCAAGATAGCACAAAACCCCCCAAATGACCCCATTTTGGAAAGTAGACACCCCAAGCTATTTGCTGAGAGGCATGGTGAGTATTTTGCAGCTCTCATTTGTTTTTGAAAATGAAGAAAGACAAGAAAAATGTATTTTTTTTTTTTTTTTCTAATTTTCAAAAGTTTGTGACAAAAAGTGACAAAAAGTGAGGTCTGCAAAATACTCACTATACCTCTCAGCAAATAGCTTGGGGTGTCTATTTTCCAAAATGGGGTCATTGGGGGGGGGGGGTTTGTGCCATCTGGGCATTCCATGGCCTTCGAAACTGTGATAGGCAGTGAAGAGTGAAATCAAAAATTACGCCCTTAGAAAGTCTGAAGGCAGTGCTTGGTTTTCAGGGTCCCGTACGCGGCTAGGCTCCCAAAAAGTCTCACACATGTGGTATCCCCGTACTCAGGAGAAGCAACAGAATTTATTTTGGGATGAAATTTCACATATCCCCATGGCATGTTTGAGCAATATATCATTTAGTGACAACTTTGTGCATAAAAAAAAAATTGTCTTTTTCCCGCAACTTGTGTCACAATATAAAATATTCCATGGACTCGACATGCCTCTCAGCAAATAGCTTGGGGTGTCTACTTTCCAAAATGGGGTCATTTCGGGGAGGTTTGAACTGTCCTGGCATTTTATGCACAACATTTAGAAGCTTATGTCACACATCACCCACCCTTATAACCACTTGAAGACAAAGCCCTTTCTGACACTTTTTGTTTACATGAAAAAAAAAATTTTTGCAGGAAAATTACTTTGAACCCCCAAACATTATATATTTTTTTAAAGCAAAAGGCCTACAGATTAAAATGGTGGGTGTTTCATTTTTTTTTTCACACAGTAATTGCGCAGCGATTTTTCAAACGCATTTTTTGGGGAAAAAACACACTTTTTTAAATTTTAATGCACTAAAACACACTATATTGCCCAAATGTTTGATGAAATAAAAAAGATGATCTTAGGCTGAGTACATGGATACCAAACATGACATGCTTTAAAATTGCGCACAAACGTGCAGTGGCAAACTAAATACATTTTTAAAAGCCTTTAAAAGCCTTTACAGGTTACCACTTTAGATTTACAGAGGAGGTCTACTGCTAAAATTAGTGCCCTCGATCTGACCTTCACGGTGATATCTCACATGCATGGTGCAATTGCTGTTTACATTTGCTTGCGTTCGCCTTTGCATGAGAGCAGGTGGGGACAGGGGTGCTTTTTTTTTTTTCTTTATTATTTTTTGATTTTTTATATTATTTTTAAACTGTTCCTTTCATTTTTATGTTTTTTAATCATTTTTATTGTTATCTCAGGGAATGCAAATATCCCCTATGATAGCAATAGGTAGTGACAGGTACTCTTTTTTTAAAAAATTGGGGTCCATTAGACCCTAGATCTCTCCTCTGCCCTCAAAGCATCTGACCACACCAAGATTGGTGTGATAAAATGCTTTCCCAGTTTCCCAAGGGCGCTGTTTACATCCGGCGAAATCTAAGTCATGAAATGCTTGTAGCTTCTGGTTTCTTAAGCCATAGAGATGTTTGGAGCCATTCTGGTCTCTGATCAGCTCTATGGTCAGCTGGCTGAATCACCGGCTGCATTTTCAGGTTCCCTGTTGGGACAGGAGAGCCAGAGAAAAACATGGAAGACAGTGGGGGGGGGGCATTCCCTCCCACTGCTTGTAAAAGCAGTCTAGAGGCTAATTAGCCACTAGGATTGCTTTTACATGAAAGCTGACCGCTTGCTGAAAAGAATGATACCAAGATGATACCTAAACCTGCAGGCATCATTCTGGTATAACCACTCAAATTCCAGCAACATACCAGTACGTTGCTGGTCCTTGTTGGGCATATATTGTAAACTTTTTTTTCATGCAGCCTGTGGGCTGAACGAAAAAAAGATATTGATCGGTGGGTATGCCCACCATTAGAATACCTCCCTTCATCCACCCACTTCTAATGATGGGCATAGATGCACCATTTATATATGCTGAAGCATGAGGGCATCCTCCCGCAAAAGGCAGGAGCAAATCGCTCCTCCACCCACTGCTGCCCCCACGCTTCAGCATGTATGCTGAAGTATGTAACTGTGGTGGTGAAATCACCTCAGACAGCGCTGGAGTCACGGCTTTATATATCGTGGGAGCAAACGCTGTTGCTGTCAAGATAAATAAATCCGCGCTGCAACTGAATGGCGTACCTGCTAAGCAAATGATGGTTAACAATAAAACAAAGTAACATTACAGTATAACAGTAAGACTTACCATACCTGTAAAGCAAATACAAAAAAAAACATAGTAAAAAATAAAACATTTAACGCAACCTGTGCCTAAAATATATATATGCCGAAGCATGGGGGCATCCTCCCACAAAAGGCAGGAGCAAATCGCTCCTCCACCCACTGCTGCCCCCACGCTTCGGCATATATGCTGAAGTATGTAACTGTGGTGGTGAAATCACCTCCGACAGCGCTGGAGTCATGGCTTTATGTATCGTGGGAGCAAACGCTGTTGCTGTCAAGATAAATAAATCCACTCTGCAGCTGAATGGCGTACCTGAAAACAATAAAATGGTTAACAACAAAACACAGTAAACAGTAAAGTATAAAAAAATTGCATATCTGAAAAGCAAACATGGTAAAACATAATAACAATAAAACATTGCAGAATAGAATACAGTAAAAAAAGAGCAGAACAATAGAGAGAGAATAGAGAGAGAGAGAACAATAAAAAAACAACTTTTTTTTTTTAATATATTTTTTTTGTGTTTTTATTTTTATTTTTTTTTACACTTTTTTTAGTAACTTTTAACTTTTGTAACTGGTACCAGGTTTGGGTCTCTCAAAATGCGATGGCATCTTGGGAGACCCTGTGAAAGTGTGTCCTAGTCTGTGCAGTGCTGTACCCTACGCTAATACTCAACTAGTGAATGGTAGCGTTCAAAACACCCATGCAAAGACCAGGATTGCCAGGACAGGAGGGACAATAACACCGGGTGTCACGCCTAAATCCGCGCTTGCTGCAGACACAAAATCTTTTTTAGGGGACTCTTTGGGTAGGGGTACTCGGGAGGGCATAAGGAAAATGCGTCTCATGCAGCCGTCTTACTGCATTTGGTTGGGGAAGGTGAGGTGAAGCACCGCCTGGATACAGAAGGGCTCTGACGATCTCTTCCTGGAATTTAAGGAAGGATCCAGTCTGTCCTGAAGCTCTGTATAGCACATAAGCATTCAGCAAAGCCAATGTAATAATTGTCCATGTACAAGTGGTACCCCTTTCCGAATAAGGGTGACACCAAGTCCCACACTATCTTGCCAGCGCTTCAAATGTAGTCAAGGCAGTTTGTCGGCTCTACGTGACTATCTTTGCCCTCGTAAACCATAAAACTACATGTATAGCCTGTGGCCCTGTCACAGAGCTTATACATCTTGACCCCGTATCTGGCACGCTTGCTGGGAAGGTACTGTTTGAATGACAAGCGGCCAGAAAATGTAATCAGGGACTCATCAACGCAGACAACTTGATGGGGAGTAAACAAGTCTGCAAAATGTTGGTTGAAGTGGTTTACGAGGGGCCGAATTTTGTAGAGCTGATCGTATCCAGGGTCTCCACGAGGATGACAGAGTTCATTGTCACTGAAGTGCATGAACCGCAAAATCTGCTCGTATCGTGCCCTGGCCATGGAAGCAGAGAACACGGCATATGGTAAACTGGGTCAGTGGACCAATATGACCGCAACTTATCCTTTTTATTTATGCCCATGTTGAGGGAAAGGCCCAGAAAGATCTTAAATTCGGAGACCGTAATTGGTCTCCAATCTCTGGCAAGGGAGGACTGGGGATTAGCGGCGATGTGTTGACCAGCGTATAAATTGCTTTGGTCCACAATAGATCTATAGAGATCTTCGGTGAAAAACAGCAAATAAAAATCCAGTGGCGTAAAATCAACTGTTTCCACCTGAATTCCGGGTTGGCCAGTGAATGGGGGAAGTACGGGTGCTGCAGAAGTGGTGGGTTCCCAATTCGGATTGGCAAATGCAGCAGGAAGGGCACTATGGGCACGACGGGCTTGTCTTTGTCTTCTTGGTGGCAGCGGGACACTACTTGTGCTTGCCACCTCGCCAGCTTGAACTGCACTTATGGGACTCGCCACATCACCTCGTGATACTGCAGTGCTGGATGTAAGACCAGGGTGTACTAGGCCGCTGGTGCTTGCCAGTTCACCAGAAGGAATAGCGGCACTAGTACTTCTCTGCTCCATACGAGAGCCCTGCAGTTCTTGCACTTCAAGGACAGAAGAAGAAGATTGGGGTCTGGTACGCCTGACCTTGGCAGGGACCACAACTCCGTCGTCAGAGCTATCTGTCATGGAGCCGCTGTCCTCTACAGGATCGTATTCTGAGCCTGAATCTGACAGATGAGTGACTTCCTCTTCACTACCTGTCATGCTCAGAAACGTGTAGGCCTCTTCACTAGTGTACCTTCGATTTGCCATTTTGGGCTCTAAATTTAGGGGTACACTAGTGAGACTCACAGGCAAAAAAGCTCCTGTCAGCGACTGTATCAAAACGCTACCAAAAAACTGTTAGCGATCACAGGGATCAGGTCTGACTCTGCGAACACTGCAGTTATGTGTGCTTAGTGTTTTGTAAGTGTCAGTGATCGATCGATACTGCACTTGGGTGTGCTGGGCAGGGCTGGGCCGAGGGGCAAAATGCAGGTGCTAGCAGGTATCTGGGCTGATCCTGCTAACACTGTGTTTATGGGAACCCTAAACTGCTGGGGATGCTAGTATAGATCTTATCGGATCAGATATTGATCCACTCAGATACTATAGCACTAAGGGAGGAGTATGCTGGATGCGTGGGTGTTAGTGGTACTGGGGCGACGCAGACCTTATCTGACCATAAAAACTTAACTTATATCACCGCCAGGCAATTAGGGGGTTAAACCTTTATAAGGTAATAAACGGCGGGTGCCCTAAAACTATAAAAAAACAACTAACTAACCAGCGTCACCCGTAACACTTATACGGTGATCGCTGGTGAAAGGGTTAACTAGGGGGCAAACAGGGGGTTAAAACCTTTATTAGGTAGTATATGGGGGTCCCTGTCGCTATAAAACACTGACAGCGAACCTATATACTTACCTCCCTAACTAGCATCACCTGTGTCACTAATACAGCGATCAGAAAAACGATCGCTTAGCGACACTGGCGACGGGGGGTGATCAAGGGGTTAACCTTTATTAGGGGGGGTTAGGGGGGTACCCTTGACCTAAAGGGGGGTACCCTAGACCTAAAGGGGGCTAACCTAACTGCCCTAACACTTATAACTGTCACAAACTGACACCAATGCAAAAAAAAAAAACTGCTATTGGTGTCAGTGTGACAGGGGGTACAGGGGGGTGATCGGGGGGTGCCTGGCGTGTTCTACTGGAAGTGTAGTGTTGGTGCACTTACTTGGATGTCTTCTCTCCTCGGCGCCAGATCGAAAAGCCCGGCTCGAGGAGGGATGACATCACTTTCTCTCCCTCTGTTCGCCGGGAGCGATCGGGAGGGGGTGGCCACGAATGGATGGCCTCCCCCTCACCTCTCATCGCCCGGGAATTAATGGCGACCGCCTCGGGCACCGGGGGGTCCGATCGGACCCCCCACCCGTGGAAGGCAGATCACGTATATGTACGTAATTCTGCCTGTCCGTGCCATTCTGCCGACATACATCGGCGTGAGGCGGTTGTCAAGTGGTTAATCTCCCGTGATGGCAGATAGCACATGTTGACACACTGTGTGCATCTTCAAAATTTGGCTTTTCTCAAAATCGCTAAAAATTTTTTAACATTGTAGCACACCATAAAAGAAAGGGCTTTGGAGGGGTTTTAAACTCTCCCCAAAACATCAATGAAGTTCTTAGCGGACTTTACGGCGGACTTTGCCCGGCGGACTTTTCGCCGGACTTTGTTGGCTCCTTGCACCGGACTTAAAAATGGACGGACTTGGCCACACACGCTCACTGCAAAAGTCCGCTGGTTTGGAACACGGTGACTTATAGTACGTACGACGGGACTCTAAAAAGGAAGTTCAAGCCCCACTACAGCACCCTTTGGGCTCCTTCTGCTAATCTCGTGTTTATCTCGTGTTAGTAGAAGTTTGGTTAGAGACGATTCGCGCTTTTCACACTTCAGCTTATTTCGATCATTTTCTGCTGTTCAGTTTGTGCTTGTGAGGTTTGTATCTGCTTTTCAGTGCGTGTTGGTCAGTTTGTACCCTGCCTTGCAGGCCGTTCTGGTCCGCTCGTTCCTGATTTTCAGGTTGTTCTTCATAGGCCTTGCTGTTCTTCAGTGCGTTTGTTATAAGTTTGTTTGTTTGAGCAGCCGACCGTTTTGAAGCCATGTCGCGTGGACGTTCTCGTTCTCGAGTTCGTGCTGCATGGGGACTTGGTGTTGGGGTTAATACTTTGACCCAAGTCCAGTCCATGAGCAGGGTGGGGAGGAGTTCATGGATGAAGAATTGGTTGCGCCAGCGTGAAAAATTCTCTCATATGCCTTTGCTCCATGAGCTCCGTGAGAATAATCCTTAGGATTTCAGGAATTATCTCCGGATGACGGACCCCGTCTTTGAGCGTCTGCTGGCTTTGCTGACCCCCTATATCAGCAGGCAGGATACCTGCATGAGGCAAGCCATCAGTGCGGAGCAGAGGCTAGTTGCCACGTTACGTTACTTGGCGACAGGGAGAAGTCTTCAGGACTTGAAGTTCTCGACAGGCATCTCCCCCCAGGCTCTGGGGATCATAATCCCAGAGACCTGTTCTGCTATTATTCAGGTCCTGCAGAAGGACTATATGAAGGTAAGTTTTATCCTTTAACATTACATGATATGTATTAAATGTTTTTTGATGTATTGTATAACTGTCCTCCTTACCTAATTGCCATGCTTTCAATATGCTGTGAATGTCCCCTTTATCTTCATGCATGACTGTTTTTGGACATTAATCATTTATTGACCTACATGCATATTTTCCTTCATTAACCTCCCCACCATGCAATCCTGGGTCCTTTTATATCCCTAGCCTATAGTCCCTTGAACAATGTATATTGTCTGCTCCATTGTCTTGTTTGACCCTCCCCCACCCCACAAATGTAAGAACCAGTCAGGTGTGCTTGTTAACCTAATTAGAACCCCTCTCCCACCCCACAAATGTAAGAACCAGTTAGGTGTGTTTGTTAACCTAATTAGAACCCCTCCCCCACCCCACAAATGTAAGAACCAGTCAGGTGTGTTTGTTAACCTAATTAGAACCCCTCCCCCACCCCACAAATGTAAGAACCAGTCAGGTGTGTTTGTTAACCTAATTAGAAACCCCCCCCACATTCAAATGTATCAATGGGCCATCAGAGGGGGTGATTAATCTTATAAGTGTGCCTTATGTTTTAGAACATTTCAATTACAAACACACATCTTAATAATGTTTGACTGCTGTTGTTCACTAATGTTTTGGTGTAATCTGATATCCAATTTTGGTTTTAAAGTCCTTATCTTTTTTTTTTCTTTTTTGCACTCCACAGTTTCCTTCAAGTACACAGGAATGACAGACTGTGGCCTCCCAGTTCGCTGACCGTTGGGACTTTCCCAACTGTGTCGGTGCAATTGACGGGAAGCATGTCCGGATTGTGCCCCCACCGCATTCGGGGTCTTATTTCTATAACTACAAGGGGTTCCATAGTGTAGTTTTGATGGCGGTGGTCTCGGCACATTTGGACTTTCTGTTTGTGGATGTGGGGAAGAACGGCCGGATGTCTGATGGAGGAGTCTTTGCACAGACCGAGCTGTGCCATCGTCTCCAGACTGGTGGCCTGGAATTGCCACCTGATGACGAGAATGTGGATGGACTCCCCTCTGTTTTTATTGCTGATGAAGCGTTTGCTCTCGGTGAGCACTTGATGAGGCCGTTCCCCCAAAGGACACTCACCCCTGAGAGGAGGGTATTTAATTACCGGCTGGCCAGAGCAAGAAGAGTTGTGGAGAATGCTTTTGGGATTCTGGCCAGCCGGTTCCGTTTATTCCTTTCTTCAATTCATTTGGCGGACTATAAACTAAACTACGTCATCCTTGCTTGCTGCATCTTGCATAACTTTTTAAGGAGACATTTAGCAACATATATATCCTCTGTTGGGCCTGAGGCCGGACTGGAACAGGATACCACTTTGACAGGCCTAGAAATTTGCCGTATTGGCTTGGCCCCCCGAACCGCACGTCAAGTTATGTCAATTATGTCAATTATTTTAATCTTCAGGGGGCCATTGCTATTCATCAACAGGTGTAATTTTCTTACAAAAATAAAAAAAATAATATTTTTAAAAAATATCTTGTTTTTATTCTTGTTTGCATTTAGTTATGTCTGTCTCCTAGTTCACTTGTAGTAGTGTCAAGTGCATTTAGCTTTAGTTAATCAGGCCCACAAAAACAAACAAAAAAATTTGACTTCAATAATCAGCCACACACATTGTATTCTGAACAAAATTTTACTTTGTGCACATTGAAAGGTGCATTTTTTTTTTAATTATTTTTTTATGTTTTTTTGTTTAAAATCTTTTACGTTGTGTAAAAAATAGTTTGTTTACAAAATTATTCAAGGCATATTTTCCCAAATATATAGACCTTTCTAAAAAGATTTACATACACAACAGTGTTTTTATAAACAAAACAAAAAAAATAAAGAACTTACAAAGTTCAACATTTAGAGAACGGTGCATGTGATGTCACCCTTGGAAATCGTTCATTTTGAATATGCTCAAAATTGAGCTTTACAAAAGGGTCAAGTCAACATGTGCTATCTCCTATCATGGGTGAGCAATGTACGTGTTTTGTGTGTGCAATCCCTTTTTTGGTTTCTATCACCACCAAAGAATTTTCAGGATGAAGGGGTTGCAAACACAAAACAAGTACATTGATAACCCATGATGGAAGATAGCACATGATGACACACCGTGTGCATCAGAATGTAAATTTGGGTATACCCAAAAAATTTAAAAAACATTTTTGGCAAAAAACTAACTTCCCAAGGAAATGAAGAACATGATTGATGTTTTTAGGCCAAACGTGATTATATTCGGCCCAAAACATCAATCATGTTCTTCATTTCCTGCTGCATGGAGTCCAGGCGAAGTTGCATGCTGTGAATTTGGTCACGCATTTTATCGATGTGGCCATTCCACAGCATTATCTGGCCAATCAGTCATTGCGCACTGTCTGTGGTGAAGGGCTCTGCCGCTTGGCCTTCCACAACCAGAAACTCACCTAAAATGAGTGAATAAAAACAAGGTTTACAATATGCACGCCAAAATACAGTAACTCAAGCTGGGGTGTCAGTCACTCACTTGGTGGGCTTGAAACCTTGCATACTTCCTTCACCTCTCCTTCCTCAAGGTCGTCGGGTGGGCGTGGTCTTGGGCTGGGGCTTGGGGTATCTTCTGCCTCAGGCTGGTGACTTGGGGGGGTCCTGGGATCCTTTGACTGTTGTCTGAGTCGTTTCTCCCCTATGAGAATTGAACAAAAGCTATAGTTAAAACACAGTGATATTTTAGCTTTTAATAAATAAACTTAAACGTTGGTTATGAGTTGTGGCCAATTGCCTTTTTTCATCATAATAAATTATGAAGACAGGATGAACATTCCCTCTGAACAACAATTATAAACAATGCACATTTTCTGGCAAGTTTCACAGATGCAGACAGCTTAATGATCTCCTATGTGTATAACCCCTCTAAAATTTATTTATGGTCACATAGTACACTATAGTGCTCATGAGTCTAGATGTGGAAACAGCTGCTGTGTCCTGTCCCTACATTACACTGAATCATTTTTGAAGAAGCATTATGTTTTCAAACACATCTACACCACATCAACAAATTGTGGGAAAAAAGGGGGTTTGGGGAGCGCTAGATAAGTGTCAAAAAAATTAATGCACACAAAAACAGATCCCGTTGAAAGTGAGCTAAAAATACATTCAAATAATGAAAAACCAGCCTGCCTATATGCATAGAAATTGGATGAACAAAATCATAAACCTGAAGGCAAAAAATAACGGTGTACAATAATAATTGTGCAACCGTGACATATAGTGTCAAATAGATATTAAAAACATCAGACATATAATACAATATAAAAGTCCATCAAAGGAAAAAAAATTAATTGTGTGGAATCCTGATGTGAATCTTGGTATCAAAACGTGAACTGCAAAATCCCTTCACCATCACTGAAAGACACCAATGTGCTCATGGAAATGGATGTCCGCTTACCAGATGAAGTTGACCAATTTAATTAAAAAAAGGTCAGATAGGCTTTAGCAAGATAATGCTTGCTGCAATGGAGAAAAATGAACCAGACTCTTGTCCTCACATCACAGGGTCTCACGCATGGGATATAAAATAGATGGAGAGGAACCAAACATAGTGTAACACCATTTATTTAAAAATAGAATAAAAAACAAGGCATAGCCAAGTGGCTACTCACATATAAGGTGACATCGCCCGGCACTGAGGCTAGAAAGCGTATCTTAAAAATAGTGGAATCCGCTCTGTAGGAGAAGTTCCCAGATGATCGCGGCAGCGGCGTGCGTTCCACCCTCGACAGACAGACGAACCACGGAAGCCGGATGTGATGTAATTGCGTGACCAAGTACCGCCTCGACGTACGTTTCGTTAAACACGTCTTCAGGAAGCGTACTTGGTCACTAAGGAGATAGTTTAAATAGTGTTTAGAATTTGCATAAAAAGGAGGGGTTAAATGCTTCACAGCCTCAGTGCCGTTCACAGAACACCGTACAACCGTCTCCAATAGCAATTATAATGACAGAGGTTAATTAAAACTTCCACAAAAAGTTTTTACAGATGTAAATGTTCTTAAATACTGCTAATGGTAGAAAATATGTTTCAAATTGAAACTGGGATTAGGATGGCACATACCGCCAGCAACTGGCTAAGGAAAATATGAAAAAAATAAATAAATATAAAAATAAAAAAATATGAAAAATATATAAATATAAAAATAAAAAGATATACACTATATTTATATATTAACTAAAAATGGTGACAATATCTCAATTAAGAACGAAACAACTTGAGTACCCAACAGTTGCATGAAATAAGGATAAATCAAAAAATACCCGAGAACAACATCCAAAAAAAGATGCCAATTAAATCAGTATTCAGAGAAAGAATCAATCTATGAGAATATCCAACACAAATCTAATCGTTAGTCAAAAAACAATTTAGATCCAGTTCGATATTTAAGCCCTGTGGCTGCATCGTTTGTAAATGGTACAGCCACTGGGTCTCATTCTGAGAAACAGCCTTTTTAAGGTCAGTTCCTCTCCAATTGGAGGCAATCTTGTCTATACCGTAAAAAGTAAGTAAACGGGGTCTCTATTGTGGACCAGGTGAAAATGCCGTGATACGCTATGATTCAGAAAACCTTTAGAAATGTTAGCTACATGTTCGTTGATACGAACAATCAATTTGCGGGTAGTACGACCCACATATTGGATTGAACAAGGGCACTCCAACACATATGTGACATAACTAGAATTGCATGTGATCAGAGGTTTTATAGAAAATTCTTGTTGAGTGACCTTAGAATGGAATTTAGAAATCTTTTTCCCTACTCTATTTGTAGTACGACAGGCTTTGCATCTAGTACAATAGTGAAACCCTGATCCATCCAGAAAAGTAGAGGGTTTCTTAGGAGGATCGGGTACGTTGGGGGCTATCATATTCCTAAGTCCTGGTGCTCGTCTATAGATAAACTTTGGTTTGGGGGGGAGTAAGTTCTGTAGATCTCTGTCCTTATGAAGTATAGGCCAGTATTTGTGAAATATTTTCTCCACTCCCCTATATTGGCGATGAAACCCTGATATAAAAGAGATGTCTCCCAAAAAGGGGGCTTTTTCCTTAGGGGCTAAAAGGGAGTCTCTGTTCATGGCCAAAACTTGGTTTTTGGTTTTGATAAGATTTTTAAGGGGATAACCTTTCTCCTGAAACCTATTAGTGAGAGTCTCGGATTGTGTGTGGTAGTCAGCAATATCGTCGCAATTTCTCCTGATGCGCATGTACTGCCCCTTAGGGACGGCTCCTAATCATTGTGGATGGTGACAGCTATTAACTGGCACAAATCCATTACGGTCAGTAGCCTTGAAGAATGTTTTGGAGACCAGCCTATTCCCTTGTTTAGTTAAAGTGAGGTCTAAATAGTTAATAGTATCCCAACTAGATTCAGCAGTAAACCTGAGTCCATAGGTATTATTGTTCAGACTCAAAAGGAATTCTTGAAAATCTGACATGGTGTCCTCCCACAAAAGGATCACGTCGTCAATGTACCTTTTATAGTACTTTAACGATTGGTTAGGTTGGTGATAAATAGTTTCCTGTTCCCATTTGTTGAGCACTATATTTGCTACACTGGGGGCATACCTTGCCCCATGGCAACTCCTTTAACTTGATTGTAAAACTGGTGGTGTGCCCAAAAATAATTATTCCCCATAGCCAATTTCAGTCCTTCAACTAGAAATTCTATTTGCAGTAATTTAAGTTTTGATTGATCAATAAGTGCTAATTTCACTGCTACCAAGGCATCTTGTTGTTTAATATTGGTATAGAGTGATTCTATATCAATAGTCACTAATAAAGTGTTTGAAGATATTGTAATACCCTGTAGGGATTGAATAAGAGCTCGGCTGTCTTTCAAATATGATCGCCCACAGGTGACCAAAGGCTGTAGGTAAATATCCAAGTACTCTCCTACACGGGAATATAGAGATCCTATCCCGCTCACTATGGGTCGGCCGGGAGGTTTTTCTTTACATTTGTGTATCTTGGGCAATATGTATAAAACTGGAATACGTGGGGCCCGGGGATTGAGATAATGGGCTTCCTTTTTGTTGAGGATGTGTGACTGTAGACCCTTGTTTACCCAACAAGAGAGCTGTGCTGTGAATTGTGGTGTAGGATCTGACAATAAGGGTTTATAGGTGGTGGTATCCTGTAATAATCTTTGGATCTCTAAATTATAATTCTCTTTGCTGAGGACTACTACTCCTCCCCCTTTATCCGCTGGTCGGACTACTATTTGTTTATTATCTTCTAATTTTTTAATACCTTCACGGATGGACTGATTAGTACTAGATTTTGGGACTTTGAGTGTTCTTACCTCCTCTTGAACCATGTTTTTAAACACTTCAATGTGGTGGTGAGTGCTTTTTTTAGGATTGAATACTGAATTATTCTTGAGTCCACTATGCAAATAAGTGGTCTCGATCCCTTTAGGGGGGGAAGAGATATTTTCTTGTGAAGAAAAATGTTTTTTAATATTTAGTTTCCTAATGAATTTCTCTATATCAACAAATACATCAAACTTGTCGATATTTTTGCTAGGTGCAAATTTTAACACTTGCGATAATACTAGTAATTCCTCCTCTGAAAGGTCTACTCCGGATAAATTAAAAATCCCTGTATTTAGCTGTCCCGTTTTCTTTTTCTTTCTCCTTCTCCCTCTACTGCCTCTTTTTCTGCAGGCTCTTTGGAATGTTGGGGTGTAGTGGGTGGAATTCTGTAGGGTCCTTTCCATTCCTTCCATTCCCCCCCTGGTTGGTGATAATTGTGGTGATTATAATAGGGTCGACCTCGATTGTTGCCCCTATAGTTGCCTCTAGGGGGTCTAGGTTGGTAATAGTTATATTCTGGATTATGATATTGATACTCAAATTCAGATGGTCTATTAGACAAAGGCGCAAACCTTTTGTGGGTAGGTACCGTATAAGGTGCTGGATAGGGGTAGTTGTTGTTATTCTGTGAGGGATAGTTTCTACCCCTCTGAGGAGGGTTGTTTTTAGGGTAGGGGACTGGTTTATTGGAGGTTCTCACTGGAGTATGGGGGGTTGCCCTCTTGTTGAAATCCTTGGCTAATTGGCTAACCGCATTGTGTATCTCCAGGTCTCGCTCAACTGGGGGTACATTGGGATTGGTTGGAATTGAATCAGTTTGCCATTTATATACCTGATTCTGTTCAAAGTCTTTAATATCGCTCTGGTATTTCTTAAGTTTTTTCTGCTGAATATCAGTATCATATTTGGACAAATGTGTATGCAACTGTTGGGCTTTGTCTGAAAACTCCTTGGTTTCTTGGAATGGCTCCATTTTTTCTTTAAGCTCAGAAATTTTGGCTTCAAGGATGCGTCCCTTGGCTTGGCGCCTCCTAACCATCATTTGCATGAGCTTCTGCTCGCAAGCATTGAAAAACTGGAACCATTCGTCTAAAAGTGTAGGGTCCTCAACTCCATCATTGGGATTTACATCCCACCGTAATCTCCTGGGGGTGAGATTTTTTTCAATATATAAATCAAAAGAGGCTATGTCCCACCACAGCCTAATCTGTTTCTCCATATCTGATTGTAATTGTTTGAAACCTATTTCAAGATCTAAATTAGGGCTGGGTGTTTTCTGAAAAATTTCCTCAATATTAATCTGGCGTCCTTTCATAAAGTTAAAGACGTCCATGGCTGCGTGAATAAAAAATCCCAAAAAGAAAAATAATTTTGGAACCAAAACAGTGAATAAATAGTGAATAATTCCGCGCCACAAAAATAAATATTAAATAGAGCAGCTACACCCTGAACAAAATTAATAAATTCATAAATGCATAAGTGTGTAAAAAAAGGGGGTTTGGGGAGCGCTAGATAAGTGTCAAAAAAATTAATGCACACAAAAACAGATCCCGTTGAAAGTGAGCTAAAAATACATTCAAATAATGAAAAACCAGCCTGCCTATATGCATAGAAATTGGATGAACAAAATCATAAACCTGAAGGCAAAAAATAATGGTGTACAATAATAATTGTGCAACCGTGACATATAGTGTCAAATAGATATTAAAAATATCAGACATATAATACAATATAAAAGTCCATCAAAGGAAAAAAAATTAATTGTGTGGAATCCTGATGTGAATCTTGGTATCAAAACGTGAACTGCAAAATCCCTTCACCATCACTGAAAGACACCAATGTGCTCATGGAAATGGATGTCCGCTTACCAGATGAAGTTGACCAATTTAATTAAAAAAAGGTCAGATAGGCTTTAGCAAGATAATGCTTGCTGCAATGGAGAAAAATGAACCAGACTCTTGTCCTCACATCACAGGGTCTCACGCATGGGATATAAAATAGATGGAGAGCAACCAAACATAGTGTAACACCATTTATTTAAAAATAGAATAAAAAACAAGGCATAGCCAAGTGGCTACTCACATATAAGGTGCCATCGCCCGGCACTGAGGCTAGAAAGCGTATCTTAAAAATAGGGGAATCCGCTCTGTAGGAGAAGTTCCCAGATGATCGCGGCAGCGGCGTGCGTTCCACCCTTGACAGACAGACAAACCACGGAAGCCGGATGTGATGTAATTGCGTGACCAAGTACCACCTCGACGTACGTTTTGTTAAACACGTCTTCAGGAAGCGTACTTGGTCACTAAGGAGATAGTTTAAATAGTGTTTAGAATTTGCATAAAAAGGAGGGGTTAAATGCTTCACAGCCTCAGTGCCGTTCACAGAACACCGTACAACCGTCTCCAATAGCAGTTATAATTACAGAGGTTAATTAAAACTTCCACAAAAAGTTTTTACAGATGTAAATGTTCTTAAATACTGCTAATGGTAGAAAATATGTTTAAAATTGAAACTGGGATTAGGATGGCACATACCGCCAGTAACTGGCTAAGGAAAATATGAAAAAAAAAAAATAAATATAAAAATAAAAAAATATGAAAAATATATAAATATAAAAATAAAAAGATATACACTATATTTATATATTAACTAAAAATGGTGACAATATCTCAATTAAGAACGAAACAACTTGAGTACCCAACAGTTGCATGAAATAAGGATAAATCAAAAAATACCCAAGAACAACATCCAAAAAAAGATGCCAATTAAATCAGTATTCAGAGAAAGAATCAATCTATGAGAATATCCAACACAAATCTAATCGTTAGTCAAAAAACAATTTAGATCCAGTTCGATATTTAAGCCCTGTGGCTGCATCGTTTGTAAACGGTACAGCCACTGGGTCTCATTCTGAGAAACAGCCTTTTTAAGGTCAGTGCCTCTCCAATTGGAGGCAATCTTGTCTATACCGTAAAAAGTAAGTAAACGGGGGTCTCTATTGTAGACCAGGCGAAAATGCCGTGATACGCTATGATTCAGAAAACCTTTAGAAATGTTAGCTACATGTTCATTGATATGAACCCTCAATTTGCGGGTAGTATGACCCACATATTGGACATTGCAGCATGCAAGTTAAGTATCTCAATAGTAAAACACAACAAGTACTTACTTTTTTTAAGCAGCTTCTTTATTCGCCAATATTGTTCTGGCTCCCGACTTTTGATGTCAGACCACCGCTTCCTCAATTGTTCTTTTGAACGTTTTGTGCCAAATTTTTCTTCTAGAGCGGTGACAACAGAGGACATTATTTTGTCCTTCCTCATATTCGGTCGTGTGTACGGTCCTTTTTTGCCATCGTAGTCCTCCCTTCTCAATATGGACACCATCTCCACCATCTCTTCAAAAGCCATGTTGGTGGCCTTATACCGGGATGTGGATGTTTGGGGCTCCGGGCTTTCCTCCGCGCTACTTCCACTGATTCTCTCTGCCATCTTTTGCTATCTACTCCCACTGCGCAACGAAGCTATTACGATGGCCTACGTATGTCCGTGCGGAAGTAGCGAGCGTCAGAAACGAAGGTAAGATTAAATTGTGTGTGTGTGTGTGTGTATGTATGTATGTATGTATGTGTCCCCTAGATTACAACCAAAACTAATCCCGTGATTTGTGACTGACATTAGTTTGGATCTTCTGTCTTGTCTTGCAGAAAAAATGAATCCCTTTAAAGAGGAAGAATTTTTGTGCCAATTTATTGAGCTCTATCAGGACAAGAAAAACCTGTGGGAGGTCAAACACCCCCTATATTATAATAGGGATGTTAGGAAGGCAACACTGGGCACACTTTTAGAGTTTGTGAAGACTCGATTCCCCCAGGCAGACCTCAAGTTTGTGGACAAGAAAATTGGTATCTTGCGAAACATGTACAAGCGGGAACACAATAAAATCCAGGAGTCGCTCAGATCCGGTGCAGCAGCTGACCAAGTATATGTACCCAAGTTGTGGTACTACAACAAAATGCGATTCCTGGATGACCAGACCGAAGCCAGGCAATCACTTTCCACCCTTCCCTGCACCCTTCCCTCCAGCCTTCCTTCCACTCTTCCCTCCAGCCTTCCATCCACCTCCACCCCAGCTGAGGAGTCCCAGGATGAACTGGGCCTTTTCAGCATTGATGAAGTTGATGTGCCCAGCTTCAGCCAGGTATTCTTTTTTTTAAATTTGTGATTGTGTAAATGTTATTAATGATGCTAACGATTTAATTTTGAAAGTTCTTCAT
This sequence comes from Lithobates septentrionalis, assembly GCA_037952835.1. Lineage (NCBI taxonomy): Eukaryota > Metazoa > Chordata > Amphibia > Anura > Ranidae > Lithobates > Lithobates septentrionalis. The sequence continues at coordinate 2,151,042 of JBBDGP010000111.1, read as the reverse complement.
AAAAAATTACATCTGCACAAAGATTAATATGTAGACATATCACTAGACAGTAGTGGCCAAAAATATACTTAACTTCAGATCTTGTTGATCATCTGAAATAATGGTGGTGTCAAATAGATAGCCTTTACTATTTTGTGTAATTATATTTGAAAGTCATGAGCTGAAAATTGTGTGTGATTGCCTAACACAAAATTACAACTATATGTCCCTTTTTTTTACACAGGATGACCTCAGCCAGGAGGAGGCCTTGCCCAGTGGGAGAGAGGAGGAGGCCTTGCCCAGTGGGAGAGAGGAGGAGGCTGTGGCTGGGCCAAGTCGAAGCCGCACAGAGTGTCAGGTGCCTCCCCTCCGCATTCTCCACAAAAGGCCCAGGAGAATGACACCAACTGAGCAGGAATCCCTAGCCCTCATACGGGAAGCAAGCCTCATCCTCAGCAAACCACCCAATGCAGAGGAGGCGTATGGCACCTATATAGCCAGCAGATTGCTGGAGTTGGAAAAGGGCCAACGCCTCCTCTGTGAGGGTCTGATTTTTGAGGCTTACCAGAAGGGCTTGAGAGGGGAGCTTACTGCTACCACATATCTGGCAGATGAAGCCACTCCTCCTCCTCCTCCTGCACCAAGTACACCACCACAGGCACAACCTCCAAGGAAGGCTGCAGAGAAGCGTGGAGGGAAGGATGCAGAGAAGCGTGGAGGGAAGGCTCCACGGAAGAGTCAAAAGTGATTGCCTGGCTTCTGTCTTGTCTGACTGTGCTCCCTGTGCTCCCTATAGTCGCAAGATACCAATTTTCTTGTCCTCAAACTTGATGTGTGTCCTGGAGGACGAAAGGCTTCCCAGATTCTAAAAGTGTCTCCAGTGTTGCCTTCCTAATTTTTGGTAGAAAAAAAAAAAAAACATTTTTGGTTACCTTACATTATTGCCTATGTGTTTTGATTAAAAAACGCCATTTTCTTTGGGAGTAGGCAGGTACAGGTCCAAAAGACTATGGGGTTGATTTGAGAAAAGCAAATAGTCTGTGCACTTTGCAGAGGGCAGTTGCCCTCTGCAAGTGCAATTGCTCCAGAGCATCATAAATTAGTTAAAAGCTTGACTTTGCAAAGAGTACCCAATCCTGTGCAAGGAAAATTTAAAAAAAAGCATTTTTGCTTGCACATGATTGGATGATGGAAGTCAGCAGAGCTTCTGCACATTTACTATAGCTTTGGAGCAACTGCTCTTGCAGAGGGCAACTGCACTTTACAAAGTGCACAGTCTTTTTCCCTTTAGTAAATCAACCCCTATGTGTGTTTTTGACAAAAGGCCACTTGTTGGAAGTGCAGTCGCTGTAAATCTGAGGGGAAGAGCTGAAATTAGGGGAAGCTCTGCTGATTTATTCATAAAATCATGTGAAATAAAAATTATTTTAATTTTTTGGGCTTCCTTGCATGTGCCCCTCGGATCCACAGCGAAGGCACTTCAAAATGCTCTTTCTGTGGAATTCAATGTAGAATTAGCAATTGTAGTGAAAAATGATTTTGCCTTTGTTAAATACACCCCCCTATGTCTAATGAACAAGGGACAACAACCTCATTATGGTTCATTAAAGCAACACAACCACATTTTTTGTGTGTATTTTCAAGTTACCACAATAACATTCATATTTTATCATTTAACACACATTGTAAAATAGATAAGTGTTGAAATAAAAAAAAAAAAAAATGAGTCCAAAATCGAATTTAATTTTTATAATTTATGGAGATCTGGCTTTTTCAAAATATTATATTAGTCATGGCAGGAGGATAAATCATGAAGAAAGTAGTTTGTGAGAACTCTGTGTGAATATAAAGCAGAAAAACAACTTCATTCCTCTCGCATTATCAATCCTAAAAAAAGGCTGTATTAAAAGACCACAGAAAAGGAATGTGCTAGCTTCAAGACGAAGGCCAGTTTTACCAGACCGAGCGCTCCCGTCCTGTAATTGCTTCAGAGCATGCGTCAGCTTGAGTTCGTCGGACTAGCACACAGACGATCGGTTTGTCCGCTAGAAAGAAGAGTCCATCGGATAAATTTAAAATATGTTTCAAATCTAAGTCCGTCCAACTTTTGAGCAAACAAAGTCCGCTGGAGCCCACACACAATCGAATTGTCCGACGAAATCCAGTACGCCGGACCAAGTCCACCGTAAAGTCCACTCGTGTGTACGCAGCATTATTTTTTTTAATAACATCATTGATGTTTTTCGTGATGTTTTCCAATGCAACATTACACCCCATGATCTCCCCAATCAGGATCTGGGCACTTTCAGAGGTGAAAGGATCTGGATCCACAACATCACGATCACCTAAAAAGATAGAAACCAAAAAAAAACATGTATTATAAATATGCCGGCATCCATCTCTTACCTGAGCCTGTGGTCGCAGACACTCACCTGTTGTGGTGACTAGTTCCACCACATCTTCCTCCTCCTGCTCTGCTTGGCTTTGGGGTATTTCCCCTTCTTCCAGAGGTGGGGGGTCTCTGGTCTCCTCGGATGAGGGGTGTCCTCCGAGTATTTTCTCCCCTATGTAAAAAAAAAATGGTATACTTAGCACACAGATATTTGATGGCAGAAATATACATATGAAACATTGCTTGGAAGTGGGGTACAATTGTCTATTTTGGCTGAGTTCCAAGATGTGGCATTTTCAGTGTCCTTTGTCAAGCTTCAATACTTTACCTGTTTGGTACAAGCTTCACAGATGGAGACACTCCTATAGTATACACTGGAGCACCTGTGTGGGCCCCCTACTAAAAACGGTGTTCTTGTGTCCCACACTAGTGCTCCAGCTTCCAGATGTGTAAACAGCTGCTGAGTGTCCTCTCCTTACACAGAATCTAGTTTGCATTTCATTCTAGTAACAAACCCATCTACACAACCAAATTAGTTTCAGACAAGTAGGCCCTCAAAAATGTGGCCAAATGCATATGGCCAAAACAATGGCGTTTTATAGGCCGAAAGAAAAATGTTGGATACGAACGAATAATGTGCCAATGAACATGAAAGTTGCCATTTTAAACTGTACAACAGTTCCTAAAAGCACATGGAGCAGCACGAACGTAATAAAGAGAAAAAGAATCGGAACACAGCACAACTACTTACTTTTTTGCAGCAATCTCCGGATGTTTCTGTACTGCTCATGCTCCCTTAATTTGAGGTCCGACCACCGCTTCCTGAGCTGATCTTTCGATCGTCGTACCCCGAAATTCCGGTGCAGACTCTTGACCACTTTCGCCATGATCTTGGCCTTTCTGACATTGGGGTTGGGGTAAGGTCTATACTTCCCATCATAGTCGGCCCTCTTCAGGATGTCCACCATCTCCAACATCTCCCCAAAGAACATATTTGAGGCCTTAAATCTTCTCCTTCTGGATCCAGACGTTTCCGGCTCCGGGCTTTCCTCCCCCTCCTCCTCGTTGCTATAATTAGCATGCACCTGCTGTGTCTCCGCCATGTGCTCTTCCCCCACTGCACCGAACGAAAAGGGGCAGGAAATAGACTAGAAAGAACGTCAGGGGCGGGCGGAGTTAAACGCATGCGCAGTGTGTATAAACCGTAACACGCGTGCGTAGTACGTACGATCTGTGAGCGGAGGAAGGAGTATCGGAGGCACCGATCGTGAGAACGAAGGTAAGATCTAAACTTGGGCCTATACTGCTTCTAGATTGAGGCCTATATTGTAACAAGATTAGGAGAGTTTTGCCTGACATTAGGGTTTGTCTTGTGTTGTGTCTTGCAGAGAAAATGGATGGCTTCAATGACCACAATTTCCTCCCCCTGTTCATAGACAAATACAGGGAGCTGCCCTGTCTGTGGCAGGTGAGACATCCTCATTATAATAATAAACAAAAGAGGCAGGCAGCGCTGGAGAAACTGCTGGAGTTGGTGAAGCCGGCGGTCCCCACAGCAACCATCCCCTATTTAAAAAACAAAATTGGTGGCCTGAGGAGCACTTATCTAAGGGAGCGCAAGAAGATCACAGATTCCCAGAGATCCGGAGCTGCAGCAGATGACATTTATGTCCCCAGGCTGTGGTACTATGAGAGACTGCGATTTCTGTCAGACCACACTGAAGTCAGGGAATCCCTCTCTACTCTTCCTTCCACTCTTCCTTCCACCCCAGCTGAGGCTTCCGATGTCCAACCTGGGCCTTCCAGCCAGGAAGAAGTGGAGGAGCCCAGCTGGAGTCAGGTATAGCATTGTTCTCCAGATTTCTGGTCAATAAATAAATGATGTTTACTAGATGTTATTATTGATCACTAATTGCTGATTTAATAAAGTGTTTTACACATCAATAGATATCAGTGTCCAAAAATAATTGGGACAAGAATGAAAAATGCTGGGCTCAGAAGGATAGTCTGTTATAGTTGTTAACATTCAATTTGCAACAGTCAGGAGGTTAAAATTGTGTGTGATTGATGATTAAAAAACTAAAACTATGTCCCTTTTTTATACACAGGAAGACCTCAGCCAGGAGGAGGCTGTGGAATGTGGTAGCCAGGAGGAGGCGGGGGTTAGTGGCAGCCAGGAGGAGGCAGGGACAAGTTGAAGCCTGACCGAATCGCAGGTTCCTCCCCTCCGCCTTCCATACAAAAAAGCGAGGAAGGCGACTAACATGCAGGATTCTGCACTCAGGCTGATTCAGGAGGCTTCTGTGTCCCTCAGAGCCTTACCCACTCCTGAAGAGGCCTTTGCCTGCATGGCTGCCACAAAACTGCAGGGCATGCAGGAGGGCCAACGCAAGCTGTGTGAGGACCTTCTGTATAAAGTCCTAAGTAAGGGGGTGAGTGGGGAACTAACACCCAATACCCACCTGAGTGAGTTGGCCCCTCCTCCTGCCACAACTCCACCACCAGAGCCACAGCGTGGAAGGAAGCATCGAAGGAAGACCAGAGAGTGATGGCCCTGGCTTCAGTCTGGTCTGACAAAAGATGCAGTCTCTTGTATGACCACAGCCTGGGGACACAGATGTCATCTGCTGCTTTTTGGATCTCTGGGACTTCTGGACCAGACTGCACTCCCTTATATATGGACTCCTCAGGCCACCAATTTTGCATGAAAATAGTTGATGTGTGCCCTGGGGGTCCAAGGCTTCACCCATTTCTGCTGTTTTTACAGCGTTGCCTCCCTCTTTGTTTAGTTGTGAGCCCTTAATAAAGGAATTTTTTGTTCAATTATACTCGTCTGTGTGTGTTTTCATTCAAAAAGGACAGTTTGTTTGTGAGGATTCAGGTACATTTCAAAAATACAATGTGAAATTAACAAGAGACACCAACACCAAACAATCTCCTACAGATTATATAATACAAGATATCAATGGTGTTGTGGTAACTTGACACACAAAACACACACAAAAATATTCTGGAGTAAAACACAACAAAAACAACAATAAAAACACAGCCTTGAAAAAAAAAAAAAAACCCAAAAATACAAAACCAGCCTGGAAGAAAACCAAAAAAATTGAAAAACAACCAAAAACAAATTTTGTCAGATGTGACAAATCTAAATATATTTAGGGAATCACAATAAATAATAAAGAAATAAGTTTGTGAGAAGTCTGTGTGAATATGAGCAGCAAAATGACTTCATTCAAAGAGTGCGCTGTATTAAACTATTTTTGACATTGCAGCATGACGAAAGTGCTGTATCCATTCCGAACGCTAATTTTCTAAGCTGTTCCGTCTCAGAATTTCTTCTGAGCATGCGTGGCACTTTGTGCGTCGGAACAGGCCACACACGGTCAGAATTGATGCGATCGAATTTTGTTGTCGGAAAATTTTATAGCCTGCTCTCAAACTTTGTGTGTCGGAAAATCCGATGGAAAATGTCCGATGGAGCACACACACGGTCAGAATGTCCGACAACACACTCCGATCGGACATTTTCCATCGGAAAATCCGACCGTGTGTATGGGGCATAAGAGATATAAATACCCACCTGCTCCAACTGGAGGCCAGAGAACCTATTAGACACGTGCAATTAGTTTCGGTCTGAATACAAATTCTGGCAAATGTTTGGTGATTCAGATGTATCCGAATCTCTGAATGAAATAGTAACGAATTTAATTGAAATTCGTTAAAATTTGTTTTATTTGTTTTCGAATTTCAAATTTTCGGAAACAATTCGAATTCGGATAAACCGATTTGAATTCTGTGTGAAGAATAGCTATTTGTTAAGCAGCAGGCCGGTGTATTATCTTTAATCACTTTGTAAACTTTTTTGGTGAAAGGGTAGTTGTACTATGTACCCCATACTCATTCACATGGGGGCAGAATTTGGGGGCCCCCTTATTAAAGGGGATTCCAGATTCTGATAAACCCCCACCCGCAGACCTCCACAATCACAGCCCAGGGTTGTGGGTAGAGGCCCTTGTCCCCATAAACATGGGGACAAGGTGCTTTGGGGTGGGGTGGCAGTGTTCCCTCTGCCCCAAAGCACCCCCCATGTTGAGGGCATGTGGTCTGGTATGGTTCAGGTAGGGGGGCGCTTGCTTGTCAGCTCCCTTTCCTGACCTGCCGGGCTCCATGCTTGGAATGGGGTCTATTATGGATCTTGGGGGCCCCACGCCAGGTTTTTTTTACATTTTTGTGTGGGATTCCCCTTAAATTCCATACCAGACCCGAAGGGCCTGGTATGGATTGGGAGGAGCACACAGTTTTTTTTCGGAATTTTCTATTGCCGGAGTTCTTTTGTTTACATTTCAGCTCTCAGCTGGGAATTTCACTGACAGCTGTGAAGTCATCGGTTGTTAAGGACACGGCAGCTGGCTTCCCAGCCCACTGCTTAACAACCAGCTATTCTTCACACAGAATTTGGATCAGTCGATCATTTTTTGACCAATCCAAATTCGAATAGTTCTAAAAATTTGGTCTTTGTTAGAAAATGAATAAACAAAACGAAATTTAACAGAAACTAGAAAATGCATTTCCTGGGGAAAATGCGTGGGAATGCTGAATAGCTAAATTGCTAAAATGGCCGCCATCAAAACTGCCCCATCATACTGCCATCAAAACTGCCCCATCAGAATTGCCCACATTAAAACTGCCCCATCATATTGCCACCATAAAAACTGCCCCATCAGAATTGCCCCATCAAAACTGCCCCATCATATTGCCACCATCAAAACTGCCCCCATCAAAACTGCCCCATCATATTGCCACCTTTAAAACTGCTCCATTAAAATTGTCCCCATCAAAACTGCCCCATCATATTGCCACCATCAAAACTGCCCCATCAGAATTGCCCCATCAAAACTGCCCTATCATATTGCCACCATGAAAACTGCCCCATAAGAATTGCCCTATCAAAACTGCCATCATATTGCCACCATCAAAACTGCCCCATCAGAATTGTCCCATCAAAACTGCCCCATCATATTGCCACCATCAAAACTGCCCCATCATAATTGCCCCATTAAAACTGCCCCATTAGAATTGCCCAATCAAAACTGCCCCATCATATTCCTCTATTATAAATCAGTACATGGTGTGTCTGTCCCCTCCCCCGGGCTCTGTAATCAGAGCTGAGATGCTCCAGCCACCTCCCCCCCTGTGTATAACAGAAGCTTTGGTAACCATGGCAACAAAACAAACACAGTACACTCTGATTAATGGATAAAATTTCCTGAAATGACCTCTAAACAAAAAGCTTTTTCTCAAAAACTGTAAAAGATATCAAACTGAAAAGATATAGCCAGATAGCTGAATATTTTGTGAACATTTTAAAGTTTGTTTGGCGTCTGTAGGTGAAAGTATGAAGGAGCTGAAACTTTTGGGAGCGGAAGAAGATTTTAAGGTTTTGAGGCATGCTCCTATTGACTTCAATGTTAAAAAAAGTGTTGAAAAGCTTAATATTTTAAAAAGTATAAATGGTAGAAAAAAGTTGAAAAAGAGCACACATGATCTAAAAGAGACGAACATTTTAATAGTTGAATGGTTTTAATAGCTGAAAGTATGCAGAAGTTACGCAGAGCCAAAAAACGTACGGAATAAAATTAAAATTAAAACTAGAAAATGCATTTCCTGGGGAAAATGTGTGGGAATGCTGAATTGCTAAAACGGCCCCCAGCAAAATTGCCCCCATCATATTGCCATCAAAACTGTCCCATCATATTGCCACCATCAAAACTGCCCCATCAGAATTGCCCCATCAAAACTGCACCATCATATTGCCACCATCAAAACTGCCCCATCAGAATTGCCCTATCAAAACAGCCCCATCATATTGCCACCATCAAAACTGCCCCATTATATTGCCACCATCAAAACTGCCCCATCAGAATTGCCCCATCAAAACTGCCCCATCATATTCCTCTATTATAAATCAGTACATGGTGTGTCTGTCCCCTCCCCCGGGCTCTGTAATCAAAGCTGAGATGCTCCAGCCACCTCCCCCCCTGTGTATAACAGAAGCTTTGGTAACCATGGCAACAAAACAAACACAGTACACTCTGATTAATGGCTAAAATTTCCTGAAATGACCTCTAAACAAAAAGCTTTTTCTCAAAAACTGTAAAAGATATCAAACTGAAAAGATATAGCCAGATAGCTGAATATTTTGTGAACATTTTAAAGTTTGTTTGGTGTCTGTAGGTGAAAGTATGAAGGAGCTGAAACTTTTGGGAGCGGAAGAAGAATTTAAGATTTCAAGCATGCTCCCATTGACTTCAATGTTAAAAAAAAGTGGTAAAAACCTTAATATTTTAAAAAGTATAAATGGTAGAAAAAAAGTTGAAAAAGAGCACACCTCAGCTAAAAGAGACGAACATTTTGATAGTTGAATGGTTTTAATAGCTGAAAGTATGCAGAAGTTACGCATTACCGAAAAACGTACGGAATAATAATAAGAAAAACTAGAAAATGCATTTCCTAGGGAAAATGCGTGGTAATGCTGAATAGCTGAATTTCTAAAATGGCCCCATCATACTGCCATCAAAACTGCCCCATCAGAATTGCCCTATCAAAACTGCCCCATCATATTCCTCTATTATAAATCAGTACATGGTGTGTCTGTCCCCTCCCCCGGGCTCTGTATTCAGAGCTGAGATGCTCCAGCCACCTCCCCCCCTGTGTATAACAGAAGCTTTGGTAACCATGGCAACAAAACAAACACAGTACACTCTGATTAATGGCTAAAATTTCCTGAAATGACCTCTAAACAAAAAGCTTTTTCTCAAAAACTGTAAAAGATATCAAACTGAAAAGATATAGCCAGATAGCTGAATATTTTGTGAACATTTTAAAGTTTGTTTGGTGTCTCTAGGTGAAAGTATGAAGGAGCTGAAACTTTTGGGAGCGGAAGAAGAATTTAGGGATTTCAAGCATGCTCCCATTGACTTCAATGTTAAAAAAAGTGATAAAAAGCTTAATATTTTAAAAAGTATAAATGGTAGAAAAAAAGTTGAAAAAGAGCACACATCAGCTAAAAGAGACGAACATTTTGATAGTTGAATGGTTTTAATAGCTGAAAGTATGCAGAAGTTACACAGAGCCAAAAAACGTACGGAATAAAATTAAAATTAAAATTAAGATTAAAAATAAATAAAATCGAATAACAATAGTGGGACTGCTAAAGCATTCCCACTAATAAATAAAAAAAACGAATAACAATAGTGGGACTGCTAAAGCATTCCCACTAATTAAAACTAGAAAATGCATTTCCTGGGGAAAATGCGTGGGAATGCTGAATAGCTAAATTGCTAAAATGGCTGCCATCAAAACTGCCCCATCAAAATTGTCCCCATTAAAACTGCCCCATCATATTGCCACCATCAAAACTGCCCCATCAGAATTGCTCCATCAAAATTGTCCCATCATATTGCCACCATCAGAATTGCCCCATCAAAACTGCTCCATCATATTGCCACCATCAAAACTGCCCCATCAGAATTTCCCCATCATATTACCACCATCAAAACTGCCCCATCATATTGCCACCATCAAAACTGCCCCCATCATATTGCCATCAAAACTGCCCCATTAGAATTGCCCCATCAAAATTGTCCCCATCAAAACTGCCCCATCATATTGCCACCATCAAAACTGCCCCATCAGAATTGCCCCATCAAAACTGCCCCATCATATTGCCACCATCAAAACTGCCCCCATCAAAACTGCCCCATCAGAATTGCCCCATCAAAACTGCCCCATCAGAATTGCCCTATCAAAACTGCCCCAGTAGAAATGCCCTATCAAAACTGCCCCATCATATTGCCACCATCAAAACTGCCCCATCAGAATTGCCCCATCAAAACTGCCCCATCAGAATTGCCCCATCAAAACTGCCCCGTCATATTGCCACCATCAAAACTGCCCCATCAGAATTGCCCCATCACAACTGCCCCCATCATATTGCCACCATCAAAACTGCCCCCATCCTATTGCCACCATCAAAACTGCCCCATCATATTGCCACCTTTAAAACTGCTCCATAAAAATTGTCCCCATCAAAACTGCCCCATCAGAATTGCCCCATCAAAACTGCCACATCATATTGCCACCATCAAAACTGCCCCATCAAAATTACCCCATCAAAACTGCCCCATCATATTCCTCTATTATAAATCAGTACATGGTGTGTCTGTCCCCTCCCCCAGGCTCTGTAATCAGAGCTGAGATGCTCCAGCCACCTCCCCCCCTGTGTATAACAGAAGCTTTGGTAGCCATGGCAACAAAACAAACACAGTACACTCTGATTAATGGCTAAAATTTCCTGAAATGACCTCTAAACAAAAAGCTTTTTCTCAAAAACTGTAAAAGATATCAAACTGAAAAGATATAGCCAGATAGCTGAATATTTTGTGAACATTTTAAAGTTTGTTTGGTGTCTCTAGGTGAAATTATGAAGGAGCTGAAACTTTTGGGAGCGGAAGAAGAATTTAAGATTTCAAGCATGCTCCCATTGACTTCAATGTTAAAAAAAAGTGTTAAAAAGCTTAATATTTTAAAAAGTATAAATGGTAGAAAAAAAGTTGAAAAAGAGCACACATCAGCTAAAAGAGACAAACATTTTAATAGTTGAATTGTTTTAATAGCTGAAAGTATGCAGAAGTTACGCAGAGCCAAAAACGTACGGAATAAAATTATTAAAATGATTAAAAATAAATAAAATCGAATAACAATAGTGGGACTGCTAAAGCTTTCCCACTAATAAAATCGAATAACAATAGTGAGACTGCTAAAGCATTCCCACTAATTAAAGGAAACCCGCAAACCGGAAAGAAACTCCTGGGAAAATGTCAGCCGTCTCAGCGGTGTGCCGGTGCTGCTGAGAGAGCTTTGTTCTAAGGTATTTCATAATCAGCTAGTATGTGATGCATACTAGCTCATTATGCCTTTGTCTTACAGGTTTGTTTTTTTTTTCTGAGTTTACAACCTCTTTAAAGTGGAGTTCCAATTAAAATAAAAAAGAAATAAAAGCCAGCAGCTACAAATACTGCAGCTGTTGACTTTTAATAATCAGACACTTACCTGTCCTAGGGTCCAGCGATGCGGGGGAATGTAACCCCGCTCATCTCCCCCTCCTCTCGGCGGTGCCAGCATTGTCACTGTGGGCACCAGGCTGTGGCTGCACTGCCAGGCACGCACTGCGCATGCGCATGCCACACTAAGCGATGTGACTGGCCGGGCAATCATCTGGGACCTGTGACGTTTCCCAGATGATTGCCAAGAGGGAAGGAGGGAGAGGTGATCTAACTTCTGGTGCCAGGGGTGCACCAGGAGGAAGTGGGTTTCCGCTCCTCCCCTGAAAAAAATGACATGCCAAATGTGGCATGTCAGGGGGTCACCTTCCCTTAAAGTGGAAGTTCCATTTTTGGGTGGAACTCCACTTTGATACCATTTATAGAGAAGTAACAAGTGTAGGCAGAATAGTAAGAATAATCTCCTCAGGAGCATAGAAAAAAACATTAATGCTCAAGAGGCACAGTGTTGGTCATAAACATATGAGTATGTGAATGACTCCAGGCAGGGTATGCAGAAGTGTGCAGTACAATCTAAGGACTGTATATATAATAACATTAGTAACAATGTTTGTTAAGGTCCACTAAGGAGAGTAGAGCGATAGTTAAATAGACAACAAGCTAGTCCTTTTAGTCCAAATTATAGAAAAAAAAAGAAAAAGAAAAAAGGGGTCAGCCCATATCAGAACAGTACAGGCACTTCTTGCATAGCTCTCAAGCTGTCATCTACAACATGACTAGGAGTAGAAGCTTGGGTCCAGGAGAGACATAGGTGTCCTGAAGCAAAACAGCAAACACCAAGGTAAAACACTGTGACCATCAGTTCCTGAAGTATACTCAGTCTGGGCTCAAAAATTATTTCACCTGGGAGGCTTAGGAGGAATCCAGGCTATAGGCAACACTGTTCTTTCATGAGCGGCGTGGACGGGGGATTAAGTCTACCACTGTGGTAAAGAAGTAGAAATTCTCTCAGGTACAGGCCTCTGGGACAGGCTATCATCGGGTGAGATAAGTTGCAGGGACTCCAAGCCTAGTTTGGCTTCATGAACAGTAAAAAACGAGTAAGCTTTGCTCTCACAGAGAAATTGGAGTCTAAAGGGAAACCCCCATTGGTACTAAATATAGTGCATTTGCAAGATCTGCACAGCAGGCTTAAATTCTCTGCATCTGGCAATGGTAGTTGGTGAAAGATCACAAAATAACTGGTATGTGTGGCCATGAAACTCCAAAGAGGAATGGTCTTCGGAAGCCTATAGAAGAAGTTCCAAGATGTGAAAAAAGTGCAATCGCACTATAACATCATGTAGGGGGTTGCCTGTGGGACAGGCCAAAAACTAGAGAAAGGAGGCTGTGTTAAGTTCTTTAACATGTATGATTCAGCTGCATGTTGAAGGAAGAGGAGGTGGAGGTGAAATGAGGGAAAGAGGAAGGGGTGGATTATAGAAAGGAACAGGTGAAGGTGAAGGTTGAAGAGGGGGAAGAGTAGGTCACATTAGCAATGTTTGGATTCCTCCATGTGGCAGCACCTTTCCTTTTAGGCTTGCCTAAAAGACATTTTTTGGAAGGATCTGACTTGGGGAAGGGTAGGCAGACTATGGCCAGAGAATTATACGCTTACTTTTGCTGCTAATTGCACTTTCCCTGGCCATACAATTTCTCCCATCTATTTCCTTTAGCCTGCCCTTACACCTACTGTACATTGTGGAAGGGCGGGTAGCCTATGGCTGTAGGTTTTCCCCCTTTGCAACTATGCCTCTAGTCCCCTGACTATAATTAAATACATTATTATAAAAATACAACTGGCTGCAGAATTTCTGGGAGGAGAAAGATTATGCTGGCAAAGCAGAAGAATTGAGAACATGCCTGGTTTTTGCTGTGTGCAGCCCAACCTCCACATCAATATAAAAAAAATATGAAAAAACAAAAATAAAAACTGCAGATGGGAATTTGCCACTCTGGGAAAGTCGAAGAAAAGACATTTCCACTAGATTATATAGAGGGGGAGTTACATCATAATGATATTAGAGAAAGCAGTTCTCAGACCCCAGACTTGGGGATTATAACTTTTTTTGCATCTCCAGATAGAAGCCAATTCCTGCTGCCATCTGGAGCTGCACTGTCCAGCCACTGTACAATATTTGTGGCTATGGTTGGCTATGGTTGGTCTCTAAAATAATACACTTTTTTTTAGAATTATAATATTTTTATATTCTGCCTTGTCTCTCCCTCTTATATTGCAGCCTAACCAAGTTGCTTAAATACCGTTCAGCCACTGAATAGCTTTTTCTGCATCTCCAGATAGCCACTGATCCTCGCTGCAAACAGGAGCTGCACTGATAAGCCACTGTACAATATTTGTGGCTATTTTCTCCTAGATAAACCACTCCAATGCTGGGTACACACAGACAAAATAGGCCAGTTACTTCCGAAATAAGTCAGTGTGTACAGCTCTCTGTCTGCAGAAGCTGGTCTAACAACTGGCTTTTGTCAAAGAGACATGTTGGAAAACCGACATCCAATCAGTGCTTGCAGTAAATGGCTGCGGGCACTGATTAGTGTGTTCTGGTGTCAGAATACAAAAGCACAGCGGGGTAGATCAGTCAGATCTGTCAGTTTTTTTTGTTCAGCCCACTGGAGCTTAATTTGTATTACACAATAAAACCTGCCTCATCTCTTTCAATTTGCTGCCCATTCCAATGCTTTTGTACTGTCCTGACATAAGCCAGGGCAGAATTTAGTATCAGTATTTTCTCCCACAGATTTCAGTGGGGTTTTCTGCTAAGTTCAGGCTTTGGGATATCAAGCAAGATTTGATGAACCCTCCATAAATCAAACTGGACAGAGTCACTCATCCCTATGCATGTTTTAGGCAATGGTGATGATGGGGATGAAGCTGTTTTTTAATTTATTTGTAATAATAATAATAATAATAATAGAAGTGTTACTCCTATTAAAAATGAGGAATAATTAACTTTCATTTCAAGCATTACTGAAAAGTAATCAGATTTTTGTGGACATGTTTAGAAGATTGAATACAGTTCAAGTTAAAGTTTAGTGCTTTCAATTTATTCCATCGCTCTTATGCGCTCAAGCTCATGATAGTGTTCTTAAACACACTTTTTTCATGTGTTGTAGCAGTTAATGAAAGTGTTTTATCAATAGAAGACAATAAACTACCACATTAATTTACATTTCAAAATGCATTTTCTTCCATTCTCCCTCCACGTTTTTTCTGGACTCTGAAACAGGTGCAATGTTGAAATAACGTCTGTAATTAATTATTTATAAAAACCTTTCAAATCCTGCTGAATTTGACTCCTAGTTCACCTTTTCTTTCAATTATATTTCATTTGAGTTATCCTTTCATATTTATTTCTACCCTGAGAACTTTTTTAAGAAAATGCTTATCCATAAATGTTGTTAGCATCAACAGTCTTACATGAAATAATTACCAAAAATGTTTGGAAGAAAGTTATATACAGATAGATTACAAAATACAAATTTTTCCTTTTGTAACTGCATGTTTTTATACATTATGTTTTGCCCTATATATAGTTCTTTTTAAATGTTAGATAAATAAAATCAAACATATTTCTGATAAATATTCCATAGGGACCTCTTAAAGCGGAATTCCACACAAAAATGGAACTTCCGCTTTAAGTGCAGGTGACCCCCTGACATGGCACATTTGGCATGTAATTTTTTTGGGGGAGGAGTGGGTACCCTGTTTTTACAGGCACCCAGCTCCCACTTCCTCCTCTGGCCCTGCGGCGCCTGAAGGAAGATCACCTTTCCCCCCTCCCTCCCTGCAATCTTCTGGGACACGTCACAGGTCCCAGAAGATTGCCCAGCCATTTACAGTGCACAGCACGGCACGGCACAGCTCGTGCATGCACAGTGCAATACTGGCTGTGAAGCCAAAGCTGGGCGCCCACGGTTAGAATGCCGGCGCCGCAGAGAGGAGGGTGACGCTTTCTGCACCCGCA
The DNA here is from genome assembly GCA_037952835.1 of Lithobates septentrionalis. Classification (NCBI taxonomy): domain Eukaryota; kingdom Metazoa; phylum Chordata; class Amphibia; order Anura; family Ranidae; genus Lithobates; species Lithobates septentrionalis. The sequence goes on along the minus strand of JBBDGP010000111.1, from coordinate 2,135,578 downwards.
TCGCTGGACCATGGGACAGGTGAGTGTCTGATTATGAAAAGTCAGCAGCTATACTTTTCGTAGCTGCTGACTTTTAAATGGGTGGGACTTTGCTTTAAGATCAAGGTAAAAGAAAAAAAATTCCAGTACAGCTTTTCACTTTTTCATTATGGACTGGTTTGAAAGGTCAAAGGTTTAAAAATGATTATGTTCTTCATAGTTGTGGGTTTCTGTTGTAAGAATGTCAGTCGTGCTGTATTGAACATAGTCTGACTTTTTAGTAATTGTAATTAATTTTTAAACTATAGCTTGCCATTTTAACAATAATGAGCATTTTCCTACATGCTTCAGTAGAATAATGAGTCAGACACAGTTGGGAAAGATATGCTTTATGCTTATATCATATTTGTCATTATGAATGCTAGTATGAATGCTAGAACACTAATGCTAACCAAGGACTGAAGATGCTATGTGAATATTCAAGGTATAAATATGCTAATTATGTTTTTCATTTTATATATTTACAATGTTGTTGTAAATTTCAAACACTATTTCTAAAATTGCTGTGCAATTTGCAAAATATAAGTCAAAGAAATCCAGATGTTTTTGTTTACATAAAATGATATGACCTAATTTTAACTATGACCCTTTAACAGCTTTGGGACGTATTTGAATAAAATACACTTTATAGTTGTTTCAGACATGTTTAGTGTATCATGATGTTAATAGTGTTACATTAAATGTAGCCAATATGCTATATCATCAAAATGTTAGCTGCACCATGATTATGACTTATCAAGCTTCTTTCATGGGACAGTACTTTGAGATTAAATTGGGAATAAATTTGCTAACTAAATGATATTCAAATGAGTAATTAAATGTAGTTTTTAATGGATGAAGCCTTTGCGTTGTATTATTATAATTATTTATTATTATTAACATCATCATAATTTTTATATTCTTTTAAATTAAGGATTTTATTAGGTTAATGTGGTAATTTGGAAAATCTGCACATTCAAAATCTGATTCAGTCTTACGCAGGTAATATCTATAACCACGTGTAAACATACAACCCATTTTTAATTATTAGTCTTCCTGCCTACCAACTTTGGTTACTGTCTACTGTTACTGTTCCTATACACATATTGTAGGTGTCTATTCAATAAGGTGAAGGTGCCATTCACCACATGTAGAGCTCTCTGAGGGGTGCATGTTTAATAATAGCTGTACTACTTTTTTTCTGACTGAAAAGAGAAGTGAATGATATATGTGGTAAGCTGCCATGATGTGTAGTGAAATTGAGGAGAAGAAAGATTTGTACCAGTGATCTCAAGATCACAGGCTGAAAGACTTCACATTAAAAATTAAAGCACATAGAAGGGAAGGTAAGATTTAAAAATAATAAGAAAAATGGGGGCGTGGCCGGATGTGAGCGAGGCAGCTAGGTTTTCTTCAGAGCTCCGTCCATCCTGATACTCATCCGCAATTTTGGAGCAGTCTGATCCTTTCTAAAACTTCACAGTCTACTGGGGGAAGGTGAGAGGATCACAAAGATGCCTTCCGCGGCCTCCAAAATGCAGCAGAAGGGTCACAATGACCAGCGCAAGACTCGCTCTGCTAAGGGGACGGACAGAGGCTCCGCCCCCGCCATCTTGTCTTCCCGGAAGCCAGCACAGGGCGCCATGCACTCTCCCTCCATGATGGCGCAGAAAGAAAGCACAGAGGAGCTGCTGGCTGACACAGAGGAATCGGAGGAGCATGCTGTGGCGGTGGATACGGAAGCGATCACCAGACCGATCCTGGATGCCATCAGCGCTAGTAAGTCTGAATTAATGGGGAGAATTGACCACCTATCCTCAGAATGCACATTAATTAGACATGATCTGGACAAAATCAGAGGTCGGCTGACCACAGTGGAGGACAGGGTTTCCGGGGTAGAAGACACATCTCACACCCAGAGCAACCAGCTAGCGGAACTCCGTGGCCTAGTAAACTCCCTGCAGCGCAGAGCAGACGACGCCGAAGACCGCCAAAGAAGGAACAACGTTAGGGTGGTCGGCCTGCCAGAGGGAGCCGAGGGGGACAGGCCTGCATTATTTGCAGAGGAGTTCTTTGCAAAACTCCTCTCACTGGACGATTTACCCCCTACCTATGTAGTGGAAAGAGCACATAGAGTCCCCACAGGAAAAAGACCACTGGGAGCCTTCCCCAGACCCTTTCTGGTGCGATTCTTAAACTACAGAGACAGGGATATGATCCTGACACAATCCAGAAAAGCTAAGGAGCTAAAATTTGAAAATGCCAAGATAATGCTATTCCCAGACTTTTCTGCAGCCACCCAGCAGCAGCGTCGCTCCTTCAATGATGTAAGAAAACGCTTAAGGGAGAAGGAAGTGCAATACAGTATGCTTTATCCTAGCAGGCTCAGAATTCAGTTTAAAGGCAATGTGAGGTTCTTTGATAACCCCGCTGAAGCATGCGAATGGATGGATAAGGAACTCTCCTAAACCAAGTGTTCTGAGGAAGGACAATGGAATAGGCTGATGCAGTTGAATTGTTGTTTAAAGACAGAACTGCTTGAAGGAATGGTTGTAAGTTGCCACATTCATTCCAGCGGTTGGAGTTTACAAAGTGCCATTTTTATTGTACACCAGTCCTGGCACCAGGAGGATGAATCCTACAGATGGAAAATGGTGACCTCAAGACTGCCCCTGAAATCAACATCACTATCGGAAGGAGATGACGGATCAATTTAGGGCCAAGAAGCTCGAGTATATCCTAAACCTGAGTCTCTGTGATTAATTGGAACACTAAACATAATTTGTCCGGAAGACCTCCGTCTCAATGGGAAAAATGCTTTATATTTCTATATAAATTTTTATTTTTTCATATTACAAGAAAACTTTTTTTTTTTTTTCTCTTTTCAAATTTCTCTATTTTTACATATTTTTATTTTTGCTATTCCCTATTTTTGGCTGTTTTCCTCTAAAAAAGGGGGGGGAATATTGCTAGGGCCCCCCTGTCATCTGAGTCCTCACAAGCCCCCTTACAATCTACGTGCTCCAAGAATCATCTTGCCCGGAGCACCTTGAAGAAGGATGAATATTACACCAGAAGAGCTGTCGGACTTTCGCCAGATGCGGCAGACGTCTAAGTTACTTTTTGATTTTTCGTTTTTTGGGATAAAGCTACATGCCAGACTTTTTTATGTTCGGTTGGGGTTGTTCACTGGTATAATAGCAGGGGGGGGAGGGTTTAGAAAACTTGTCACGGCTCAGATGGGCATAAGTAGTCTGGATTTCAAAATTTATCGATACAAAATGCATAAATGGGAAAGTGTTCCTGTAAAAGGAAGCAACAATTATTACTATCACGACAATGGCAGGAACGGATAATCTGCGCATAGTGTCTTGGAACGTCAGAGGCCTGAATAACCAATTTAAGAGGGCCTCGGTGTTCCAATACCTAAAGCAAGCAAAACCACACATAGTTCTCTTGCAAGAGACTCACTTGGACGGTGGCAAGGTGATGTCTCTCCGCAAACCGTGGATACAAAAAGCTTTCCACTCCACATACTCTACATTTGCTAGGGGGGTGTCTGTATTGGTTAGCAAATCAATTCCATGTAACATACACCAAATAATAACTGATCCTAATGGAAGATATGTGGCAATGGTAATAGATGTGTATTATAGTAGAATGTTACTGGTAAATGTCTATGTTCCTCCTCCATTCCAGATTCAAATGCTTTATGACATATTGACCCGATTGGCCCAGTTTCTGCATCTCCCTGTGCTCCTGATGGGAGATTTCAATGCGATACTTGATGCAGCATTGGACTCTTCCAATCCGGGCAGGGCGAGTTCGGCGGACCTGTGTGGATGGGCCACGATGGCGGGCTTAACAGAACTGTGGAGATGGAAACATCCAGCGGAAAGAGGGTATTCTCACCTGTCAACAACTCATAGGTCGGCAGCAAGGATTGACCTTGCATTTGGTAATAATCAAATATTACAATACGTGAATAAGGTGGTATATTTGGCAGGCGGCCTGTCGGATCATAATCCTCTCTCTCTTGCTCTGTCCCTTCCAACCGGAGCAGGGGGGAGAGGATGGAGACTCTCGACTGTTTGGTTACAGAATGAGCAGGTGGCGAACCAGGTAGAGAAAGTTATCAACTCATACTGGGCGGATAATTCAGATTCTGCCGAACCAAACATGGTGTGGGACGCTTTCAAGGCGGTGACCAGGGGGGAATGCATATCGGCTATAAAAACTGAAAGAGTAAATCAAAATGAGGAAATGGAAATTCTAAAACAGGGGGAGAGAGAGTGTGCAGAAGTTCATGCTGAATCCAATACGGGGTCCTCCTACGATGCTCTGCTGGAGGCAAGACGGTGATTATCTATACACATAAAGGGTTTAACTAGCTCTGACTCGACTAGGGCGGCACATAGGGTGTTTGCGGAGGGGGACAAGAATGGCAAGCTCCTGGCAATGTTAGTGGCTGACCAATCACCCATTGCTCATATACCGGTGATTAAAAACAAGCAGGGTTTTTTGGTCAATGAACCGACAGCCATAATGCAGGAGTTTGTTGATTTCTTCTCCTCCCTTTATTCACCAATACCCGACTATGATACTGAGGAGATGCACAGACTTCTGGAGGGACTACGTATCCCGAGACTGTCTGACAATGACTGTCAACTTTTAGAGGCAAATATATCTATTAAAGAAATACAGGCAGCAATTTTTGCTTTCCCGTCTAACAAGGCTCCAGGGCCGGATGGGTTCCCCATCGACTTTTACAAAGATAATATAGAACAGTTGGCGTCCAGATTTCAATGGCTAATAGAGCATTGTCACAAAACTTCAACACTCCCTAATTCTATGCTGGAGGCTTATATGATCTTATTATTAAAGCCAGGGAAGGACCCCACGGAATGCGCATCATACAGGCCAATAGCACTTTTAAACACAGACTTAAAGATTCTAACCAAAATTCTGGCAACGAGACCTGCGACGGTGATCCCGGCCATAGTAAACATTGACCAGACGGGTTTTATGCCAGGCAAGTCGACGGACACAAATTTGAGGAGACTATTTACACACCTACAACTGCCACCCACTGACTCTGAGACGAGGATAGTGGTATCCATAGACATAGAAAAGGCATTCGACTCAGTCGACTGGATCTTCATGTTTAGTGTGCTAGAGGCTATGGGTTTCGGACCAAATTTCAGGAAATGGATTCGTATGCTCTACAGGGATCCAAAGGTGGCTGTTAGACTGGGGTCTGCGGTATCTAATTTTTTTGAGGTGGGTAGGGGCACTAGACAAGGGTGTCCATTATCCCCTTTTCTATTTGCCCTGGTAATGGAACCTATGGCCATTGCTCTCAGATCCTCGAGTGAGGTGAGGGCGGTTAGAGTGGGTACGATTCATGAAACGTTGGCTTTATATGCAGACGACATGCTTCTGTTCTTGAATGACCCGGACACCTCATTGAAAGCGGTCCTAGAAATCCTAAATAAATTTGCCCACTTTTCAGGGCTCAGGGTAAACTGGAGTAAGTCGTCCATCTTGCCCATAGACATCAAGGCAAAAGACAGAGCAGACCCCAGTCTTCCACTACAATGGGTTGACTCACTCAAATACCTCGGGGTAAAAATAACAGCAAAAGTACAGGATTACTTCAAGCTAAATTTAATTCCTTTGCTGACTCTCATTAAACAAAAATGTCAGGCCTGGGCCAGATTGCCCCTTTCCCTGATAGGCAGAATATGCCTTATAAAAATGAAACTTTTACCGGTAATCCTGTACTTTCTCAGACATGCCCCGGTTTGGATACCCAAGACATACTTCAAGAGTATAGATAGTCTGATAGTCTCATTTTTGTGGACACCCAAGCTCCCTAGAGTGGGTCTCAGAGTCCTCCAGGAGCCTAGTGCACAGGGAGGGCTAGCGTTACCGGACTGGCATAAGTACTATCTGGCGGGACAAATGGTGTTTGCCCGCAGATGGCTACTGACAGATGATGGGGACGCAGCGACGGTTTTGGAGGCGGCCCATCTGGGGTCGTATGAAAGCCTGCGACTGGCCCTATTTAGGGGCACAAAGTCAGACCTACCACTTACAGAGACAATGACAGCCACAATAAGAGCGTGGGGACTGGCAGTAAAACTGGCATCTCCTAGCTTTCTGGGGTTCTCACCGTCATCACCATTATGGATGAATCCCCTGCTGCCGCAGTTTTACAGTCTCCCAGATCCAATGATATGGGCAGTGAGAGGTATTAAAACACTGAAGGATATCACATCTTTTGGTGAACTCTTGACTTTCCCGCAACTTAAGGCCAGACATGACCTACCGAACTCTTACCTCTTCCGTTTCTTTCAAATCAGGCACGCCTTCCAAGAACAATTCAGGGAGAGGAGGGTGGAATCCCTGCCCTCGTCTCTCGAATCTCTTTTAACAGACGAAGAACTGCCTAAAGTTCTCTCAGTGACATATAAGGAATTTTTTAAAACTACCCCTAAAGCAGTTCTTAAATGCAGAACAAATTGGGAAAACGAGGTTCCAGAGTTGCAAGGGGAGGATTGGGATGACCTATGGACACAACCTTTTCAATATTTAGTTGCAGCAAGAGACAGACTGATCCAATTTAAGTTTCTCCATAGAAGCTATTATACCCCGGCCAGACTTGCAAAAATGTATGGTGGAGCCACAGCTCAGTGCTGGAGATGCTCTTTCTCTCCAGCAAATGCGGAACACATATTTTGGTCATGCCCACATATTCAAACATATTGGAAGGAAATCACGCAGTGCATCTCAGACCTGATCTCAGTTCCTATCCCAGTGACAGTAAAGGTTTGCTTGTTGGGGCTGGTGGAGGACTTGGTTCCAACTAGGGCAATGAGAACGTTAATAACTATTCTCTTATTTTACGGGAAAAAAGCGATCCTCCTTAAATGGAAAAACAAGAATGCTCCAGAGGCCAGGTTTTGGAAACAGTTAGTTAACAATATGCTTCCGTACTACAAGACAACTTATAGAGCAAGGGGCTGTGAGAAAAAATTTGACAAAATATGGAAGGTTTGGTGGGAATCTAGCAATACGGTGGGATAAGTGATCTAATCCATGGTTTACATAGTTGGATCGAACGACACTAAAAAGATAACCTATTAAGAAACAGACTACTTTGTGCACTAGTGGGGAGGGGAGACAGAATCAAAGGAATTAGACAAGGAGGTGGTAGTAAAAGTGATAATACAATGGTAAAAAAGTAAAACTATGAAAAGCAAATTTAAGCAATTATTCTGCTAAGAAATGTCCCTGAGCTGTGACAAGTTGAGGGGGAGGAGGGAGGGGGGGAGGGAATGTGGAGGGTTGGGGTAGGCCTAGATTGTACTCTGGTAGGGTTTAGACCTGTTTAAGGCCCTGTGAGGCCAAGTTGTCACTGGGAAGGTGCCACATGACACACCCAGTTGTATATTACTGTGTTGGAAAAAAAACTCAATAAAAAGAAATTTTCAAAAAAAAAAATAATAAGAAAAATAAGGGGTTGCACTAATACTGATAAAACATAATGAATAATTTACAATGAAGAAAAATTCATATAATGATCATAAATGAAAATAAATCAATGTGCAAAACCTTGGTGATAATGAAAAAAAGTCCCATTAAATACAGGTGAAAGCCAGTAAATTAGAATATTTTGAAAAACTTGATTTATTTCAGTAATTGCATTCAAAAGGTGTAACTTGTACATTATATTTATTCATTGCACACAGACTGATGCATTCAAATGTTTATTTCATTTAATTTTGATGATTTGAAGTGGCAACAAATGAAAATCCAAAATTCCGTGTGTCACAAAATTAGAATATTGTGTAAGGGTTAAATTTTGAAGACACCTGGTGCCACAAACTAATCAGCTGATTAACTCAAAACACCTGCAAAGGGCTTTAAATGGTCTCTCAGTCCAGTTCTGAAGCCTACACAAACATGGGGAAGACTTCAGATTTGACAGCTGTCCAAAAGGCGACCATCGACACATTGCACAAGGAGGGAAAGACACAAAAGGTTATTGCTGAAGAGGCTGGCTGTTCTCAGAGCTCTGTGTCCAAACACATTAATAGAGAGGCAAAGGGAAGGAAAAACTGTGGTCAGAAAAAGTGTACAAGCGATAGGGATCACCGCGCCCTAGTCAAGATTGTGAAAAAAAAACCCTTCAAAAATGTGGGGGAGATTCACAAGGAGTGGACAGCTGCTGGAGTCAGTGCTTCAAGATCCACCACCAAGAGACGCTTGAAAGACATGGGTTTCAACTGCCGCATACCTCGTGTCAAGCCACTGTTGACCAAGAAACAGCGCGAAAAGCGTCTCACCTGGGCTAAGGAAAAAAAGAGCTGGACTGCTGCTGAGTGGTCCAAAGTCATGTTTTCTGACGAAAGCAAATTTTGCATTTCCTTTGGAAATCGAGGTCCCAGAGTCTGGAGGAAGACAGGAGAGGCACAGGATCCACGTTGCCTGAAGTCTAGTGTAAAGTTTCCACCATCAGTGATGGTTTGGGGTGCCATGTCATCTGCTGGTGTCGGTCCACTCTGTTTCCTGAGATCCAGGGTCAACGCAGCCGTCTACCAGCAAGTTTTAGAGCACTTCATGCTTCCTGCTGCTGACCTGCTCTATGGAGATGGAGATTTCAGGTTCCAACAGGACTTGGCGCCTGCACACAGCGCAAAATCTACCCGTGCCTGGTTTACGGACCATGGTATTTCTGTTCTAAATTGGCCAGCCAACTCCCCTGACCTTAGCCCCATAGAAAATCTGTGGGGTATTGTGAAAAGGAAGATGCAGAATGCCAGACCCAACAACGCAGAAGAGTTGAAGGCCACTATCAGAGCAACCTGGGCTCTCATAACACCTGAGCAGTGCCAGAAACTCATCGACTCCATGCCACGCCGCATTAATGCAGTAATTGAGGCAAAAGGAGCTCCAACCAAGTATTGAGTATTGTACATGCTCATATTTTTCATTTTCATACTTTTCAGTTGGCCAACATTTCTAAAAAATCCCTTTTTTGTATTAGCCTTAAGTAATATTCTAATTTTGTGACACACGGAATTTTGGATTTTCATTTGTTGCCACTTCAAATCATCAAAATTAAATGAAATAAACATTTGAATGCATCAGTCTGTGTGCAATGAATAAATATAATGTACAAGTTACACCTTTTGAATGCAATTACTGAAATAAATCAAGTTTTTCAAAATATTCTAATTTACTGGCTTTTACCTGTAAAACATCAATTAAGTGTCGTGAAAAATCCAAATCACCAACAATATACAAAAAAGTCCAAGTGATAATAATGAAGTTCTGTGACAGCAAGGAAGGGTCCACCACCAGAAATGGAAGGGGTTACTCCTTACCAGAAGGCCATGACCCCCCACCACAGAGGATCACAGCAAGCAGGAATCTTTAAAAGCCAAAAATGGGAACTGCCAGCGGTGTCCACCAGAGGTCATCTCATCATCAGCAACTCCAACGAACCCGGGACATAGATACCATAGAATATAGAAGGGGCTCACATAGTGTAAAACCGCTTTGATTTATTAAAAGTAGATAAAATACAAATGCACACTTACAGAGTGTAAATGGATAGAACAGCCTTAAGTCCGGCTCCGTGGCCACCGGAGCTCGGACAAACCCGTCCTGCTGGAATGCAACTCGCTTGGGGGTAACGTCAGCACGTTGTCTGGCTCCGCCCTACGCATTTTGTGACATCATCACGTCTTCCAGGGGCACAGGCGGCCCCACCTTAAGTAGTGCTAGACCGGACCAAGCCTCGCTATGGATCGCTGCACACAATGGACCGCCCGGACCACCGCGCACACTTCCGGTATCCGGATGCGCTCCACAGTGCGAGCGACCAGCAGAGACCACGTAGCCCAGTGCTGCCTGGGCTACGTGGTCTCTGCTGGTCGCTCGCACTGTGGAGCGCATCCGGATACCGGAAGTGTGCGCGGTGGTCCGGGCGGTCCATTGTGTGCAGTGATCCATAGCGAGGCTTGGTCCGGTCTAGCACTACTTAAGGTGGGTGACGCAGCGCGCCACCTGTGCCCCTGGAAGACGTGATGATGTCATGAAATGCGTAGGGCGGAGCCAGACGACGCACTGACGTCACCCCCAAGCGAGTTGCATTCCAGCAGGACGGGTTTGTCCGAGCTCCGGTGGCCACGGAGCCGGACTTAAGGCTGTTCTATCCATTTACACTCTGTAAGTGTGCATTTGTATTTTATCTACTTTTAATAAATCAAAGCGGTTTTACACTATGTGAGCCCCTTCTATATTCTATGGTATCTATGTCCCGGGTTCGTTGGAGTTGCTGATGATGAGACGACCTCTGGTGGACACCACTGGCAGTTCTCATTTTTGGCTTTTAAAGATTCCTGCTTGCTGTGATCCTCTGTGGTGGGGGGTCATGGCCTTCTGGTAAGGAGTAACCCCTTCCATTTCTGGTGGTGGACCCTTCCTTGCTGTCACAGAACTTCATTATTATCACTTGGACTTTTTTGTATATTGTTGGTGATTTGGATTTTTCACGACACTTAATTGATGTTTTATTTAATGGGACTTTTTTTCATTATCACCAAGGTTTTGCACATTGATTTATTTTCATTTATGATCATTATATGAATTTTTCTTCATTGTAAATTATTCATTATGTTTTATCAGTATTAGCGCAACCCCTTATTTTTCTTATGCTTTTCTACAATTGATGTTTTTGTGGGGATTGCTGCTTTTCACATTATTTGATTCGCACTTGGTGTTTAGTGCAGTTTTTTTCACCATTTTTAAGATTTAAAAATAAAATTAAAATAAAAGACATATTGGAGACAGCCATGCATTAGCAAACATATTTTTATTCATAACAAGACATTTCTGTGACACTTTAACTGTATTTATGGTTAACACAGAAATGTCTTGTTCCCTCTCCAATAGGTCTTAACTTTTAATTGTTATTTTTACTGCCTTCATATACAATAAAATATATGGGACGTACAAACCAAGTCACAGTGTGTGCTTAGTAACATGAAAACATTAGCTGAGAGATACACGTGTATCGTATCAGGTACCACATGTAAAATAACAGACACAATTATATTTTGAGTATACTTTGTTAAAACTCTACATACAAACAGAAATCAGCAGTCTACAACATGTCATAGCATGGGTACAATCATATAGATTTTGGCATGTATCTCCCCTATACCCTTTTCTTTAAATGGTTGTAAACAAACTGAATACTAATATTTATAGGTAAAGTTGATACAGGGAATATTTGATTGCCTCTTGGGAGATCAGGAAGGATTTTTTTTCCCCTGCTGGAGCAAATTGGATCATGCTTTTTTGGGGTAGGTTTTTTTTTTTTGCTTTCCTCTGGATCAACTGTGAGTATAGGTTTGTTTTAATAGGATTGTATAAATTTCTTTTCCCTTCTTTTGGTTGAACTGGATAGACTTGTGTCTTTTTTCAGCTAGACTAACTATGTAACTATGTATAACTTAAGACTACGGAAGATAACCAAACAGAATTGCCTCAACCGACGTGGGGTCCTACCAAAAATACCAGGGAAGACAAATAAAAAGGGCGTGGGGTGGGGGTTAGAATAGGAAGGAAGTGATGGGGGTAGAACTGGAAAAGGGGGAGTGGTGGATGGTAGGAGGTAAAGACAAAGGGAAAAGTACCGCACTTCCACTTTGCGCCCCATCTCCTCCTCCAGTAGCGAACTGGGCCCCGATTGTTGCAGGATGGATTTGTACTCATAGGAGAACATGAATTTGTGTCAATAAATCCACTTCTTCAAAAATGTGTCACGAGTACCTTGGTTTGTTAAAATGAGTTACTCCATTCTATTCACTTTATTCACCAGACCTTACCCAACCACATAGCAACAGTGGGGGGCCATGTCTGCTTCCAGAGGTCTGGGATGCAACTTTTAGCTGCACTAAAAAAGTGAGGTAATACCAAGCGCTTGTAATGCCGCATACACACGACCGGTTTTGCCGTCGGAAAAAACTCCGAAGGTTTCTCTGATGGAATTCCGTTCAAACGGTCTTGCATACACACGGTCACACCAAAGTCCGAACGAGGTGACGTACAACACGTACGACGGGGCTAGAAAAGGAAGTTCAATAGCCAGTAGCCAATAGCTTCCAACTCATACTTGCTTCAGAGCATGCGTAGTTTTTGGTCCATCGGAAAAGCATACAGACGAGCGGTTTTCCCGAAAGGAATTGGTTCCATCGGAAATATTTAGAACATGTTCCATTGCTAGGTCCGTCAAAATTTTCGAAAAAAAAAGTCAGATGAGGCATACACACGATCCGAATAGACAATGAAAAGCTTCCGTCAGACTTTTTCTGTCGGACATTCCGAACTTAAGTCTTCCACGGTATGGTATGATGGTGAAGAAGGAACCAAGCTGGGTACAAGGAGAAACCCAAGGATTGTCCCAAACAGAAGGGGACCAAAAGAAAACCGGGGCTCATAAGAGAGGCAATCTAAACTAGAAAAGGTACAATTTCTGGGGAAATTGTGAAAGTGTTCTTGCCTCTACAACTGGAGTGGGCGGAGTAACTGCGTGGGGTGGAGTGGCTTGAGTAACTGTGAAAAGTGTTAAAAAGCTTAATATTTTAAAAAGTATAAATAGTAGTAAAAAAGTTCCATCATTCGCTGAAAGAGCTGAACATTTTTTTCAAAAGTAATTTTTTTTTTCAAAAAATGAATTTTTTTTAATCAAAAATGATTTTTTTTTCTTCAAAAATGATTTTTTTTTTCAAAAGTAATTTTTTTTTTCAAAGGTAATTTTTTTTTTCAAAAATGAATTTTTTTATTTCAAAAATAATTTTTTTTTCGAAATTATTATTTTTTTTAAAGTAATTTTTTTTTCAAAAATAATTTTTTTTTTCAAAAATATTTTTTTTTTCAAATATATTTTTTTTTCAAAAATAATTTTTTTTTTAAAAAAAAAAATTTTTTCAAAAATATTTTTTTTTTTCAAAAATAATTTTTTTTTTTTCAAAAATATTTTTTTTTTCAAAAATGATTTTTTTTTTCAAAAATTATTTTTTTACTTTTTAAAAAATTTTTTTTTTTTTTCAAAAATATTTTTTTTTTTACTTGGGGCGGTCATAATGTTTTGGCTGATCATGGGGTGGTCATAATGTTTTGGCTGATCATGGGGTTGTCAGCTTTTGTCACTTCCCACTCTAGTTTTGAACATTTCGCCATTCATTCCTATGGGACCAATTTCGCCGTAAAAACGTCATTTCGTGGACCATTCGGCAAAACATTCCACAAGGTAATAACACACCAATCGGGAACAATCCGCTCGTTTCGGTATATTATTTGTCTCTGTAGTGTGAAAACTGTGGGAGGAGTCTACAAGCATTATCAAGTCTAGCAGATGAAGTCACATGCATTTGGAGTGTCTCAGCATCTTGTGTTTACAACCACTGTTTCCTAGCAACGCTCATGCCCTGTTTATGCTTCCCAAATACTACTTCATCAAAACTGCCCCATCAGAATTACCCCATCAAAACTGCCCCATCATATTCCTCTATTATAAATCAGTACATGGTGTGTCTGTCCCCTCCCCCGGGCTCTGTAATCAGCTGAGATGCTCCAGCCACCTTCCCCCCTGTGTATAACAGAAGCTTTGGTAACCATGGCAACAAAACAAACACTAACAGTGCACTCTGATTAATGGCTAAAATTTCCTGAAATGACCTCTAAACAAATGGCCGTATTTTAAAAACTATACATCCTACAGCGAAGATCTTTATATTGTGAGAATCACAAGACCCAGACCTAGATTTTGATGTATAGTATGTCTCTGAAATATTAAAAATGAAGGCACAGTCGCAGTTTAGAAATTGCCCTTCAAATTTGGAGGGGGCTAGAGTGTAGTTTCAATGAATGTCAATGGACGGCGTGAGTTGCAAACAAATGGTCATATTGTGAAAACTATCAGGACTATGGCTTAGCCGTGGACATGTTTAGTGGCAGCAGGGATAGCTGAACGTTTTGATATAAGATTTGTGTAGGTGGGCTTGAAAATGAGGGAGTGGCGGCAGTTTAGAAATCATGTTCTGATTTTCCAGCTTTTGTCATCTCCCACTCTAGTTTCCCCATTCATTCCTATGGGACCAATTTCGCCGCAAAAATGACGATATTTCGTGAACCATTTGGCGAAATGTTCCACAAAATAATAGCACACCATTCGGGAAAAATCCGCACGTTTCGGTATATTACTTGTCTATGTAGTGTAAAAACTGTGGGAGGAGTTAGGGGGGTAAATTTGGCTATAATAATAAGAATAAGAACTAGAAAAGGTACAATTTCTGGGGAAATTGTGAAAGTGTTCTTGCCTCTACAACTGGAGTGGGCGGAGTAACTGGGTGGGGTGGAGTGGCTTGAGTAACTGTGAAAAGTGTTAAAAAGCTTAATATTTTAAAAAGTATAAATAGTAGTAAAAAAGTTCCATCATTCGCTGAAAGAGCTGAACATTTTTTTCAAAAGTAATTTTTTTTTTCAAAAAATGAATTTTTTTTAATCAAAAATGATTTTTTTTTCTTCAAAAATGATTTTTTTTTTCAAAAGTAATTTTTTTTTTCAAAGGTAATTTTTTTTTTCAAAAATGAATTTTTTTATTTCAAAAATAATTTTTTTTTCGAAATTATTATTTTTTTTAAAGTAATTTTTTTTTCAAAAATAATTTTTTTTTTCAAAAATATTTTTTTTTCAAAAATATTTTTTTTTTCAAATATATTTTTTTTTCAAAAATAATTTTTTTTTTAAAAAAAAATTTTTTTTCAAAAATATTTTTTTTTTTCAAAAATAATTTTTTTTTTTTCAAAAATATTTTTTTTTTCAAAAATGATTTTTTTTTTCAAAAATTATTTTTTTACTTTTTAAAAAATTTTTTTTTTTTTTTCAAAAATATTTTTTTTTTTACTTGGGGCGGTCATAATGTTTTGGCTGATCATGGGGTGGTCATAATGTTTTGGCTGATCATGGGGTTGTCAGCTTTTGTCACTTCCCACTCTAGTTTTGAACATTTCGCCATTCATTCCTATGGGACCAATTTCGCCGTAAAAACGTCATTTCGTGGACCATTCGGCAAAACATTCCACAAGGTAATAACACACCAATCGGGAACAATCCGCTCGTTTCGGTATATTATTTGTCTCTGTAGTGTGAAAACTGTGGGAGGAGTCTACAAGCATTATCAAGTCTAGCAGATGAAGTCACATGCATTTGGGGTGTCTCAGCATCTTGTGTTTACAACCACTGTTTCCTAGCAACGCTCATGCCCTGTTTATGCTTCCCAAATACTACTTCATCAAAACTGCCCCATCAGAATTACCCCATCAAAACTGCCCCATCATATTCCTCTATTATAAATCAGTACATGGTGTGTCTGTCCCCTCCCCCAGGCTCTGTAATCAGCTGAGATGCTCCAGCCACCTCCCCCCTGTGTATAACAGAAGCTTTGGTAACCATGGCAACAAAACAAACACTAACAGTGCACTCTGATTAATGGCTAAAATTTCCTGAAATGACCTCTAAACAAATGGCCGTATTTTAAAAACTATACATCCTACAGCGAAGATCTTTATATTGTGAGAATCACAAGACCCAGACCTAGATTTTGATGTATAGTATGTCTCTGAAATATTAAAAATGAAGGCACAGTCGCAGTTTAGAAATTGCCCTTCAAATTTGGAGGGGGCTAGAGTGTAGTTTCAATGAATGTCAATGGACGGCGTGAGTTGCAAACAAATGGTCATATTGTGAAAACTATCAGGACTATGGCTTAGCCGTGGACATGTTTAGTGGCAGCAGGGATAGCTGAACGTTTTGATATAAGATTTGTGTAGGTGGGCTTGAAAATGAGGGAGTGGCGGCAGTTTAGAAATCATGTTCTGATTTTCCAGCTTTTGTCATCTCCCACTCTAGTTTCCCCATTCATTCCTATGGGACCAATTTCGCCGCAAAAATGACGATATTTCGTGAACCATTCGGCGAAATGTTCCACAAAATAATAGCACACCATTCGGGAAAAATCCGCACGTTTCGGTATATTACTTGTCTATGTAGTGTAAAAACTGTGGGAGGAGTTAGGGGGGTAAATTTGGCTATAATAATAAGAATAAGAACTAGAAAAGGTACAATTTCTGGGGAAATTGTGAAAGTGTTCTTGCCTCTACAACTGGAGTGGGCGGAGTAACTGGGTGGGGTGGAGTGGGCGGAGTAACTGTGAAAAGTGTTAAAAAGCTTAATATTTTAAAAAGTATAAATAGTAGTAAAAAAGTTCCATCATTCGCTGAAAGAGCTGAACATTTTTTTCAAAAGTAATTTTTTTTTCAAAAATATTTTTTTTTTTCAAAAATATTTTTTTTTTCAAAAATATATTTTTTTTTTTTCAAAAATTATTTTTTTACTTTTTTCAAAAATTATTTTTTTTTTCAAAAATATTTTTTTTTTTACATGGGGCGGTCATAATGTTTTGGCTGATCATGGGGTGGTCATAATGTTTTGGCTGATCATGGGGTTGTCAGCTTTTGTCACTTCCCACTCTAGTTTTGAACATTTCGCCATTCATTCCTATGGGACCAATTTCGCCGCAAAAACTACGATATTTCCTGAACCATTCGGTGAAACATTCCACAAAGTAATAGCACACCAATCGGGAACAATCGGCAGGTTTCGGTATATTACTTGTCTATGTAGTGTAAAAACTGTGGGAGGAGTCTACAAGCATTATCAAGTCTAGCAGATGAAGTCACATGCATTTGGAGTGTCTCAGCATCTTGTGTTTACAACCACTGTTTCCTAGCAACGCTCATGCCCTGTTTATGCTTCCCAAATACTGCTTCATCAAAACTGCCCCATCAGAATTACCCCATCAAAACTGCCCCATCATATTCCTCTATTATAAATCAGTACATGGTGTGTCTGTCCCCCTCCCCCGGGCTCTGTAATCAGCTGAGATGCTCCAGCCACCTCCCCCCTGTGTATAACAGAAGCTTTGGTAACCATGGCAACAAAACAAACACTAACAGTACACTCTGATTAATGGCTAAAATTTCCTGAAATGACCTCTAAACAAATGGCCGTATTTTAAAAACTATACATCCTACAGCGAAGATCTTTATATTGTGAGAATCACAAGACCCAGACCTAGATTTTGATGTATAGTATGTCTCTGAAATATTAAAAATGAAGGCACAGTCGCAGTTTAGAAATTGCCCTTCAAATTTGGAGGGGGCTAGAGTGTAGTTTCAATGAATGTCAATGGACGGCGTGAGTTGCAAACAAATGGTCATATTGTGAAAACTATCAGGACTATGGCTTAGCCGTGGACATGTTTAGTGGCAGCAGGGATAGCTGAACGTTTTGATATAAGATTTGTGTAGGTGGGCTTGAAAATGAGGGAGTGGCGGCAGTTTAGAAATCATGTTCTGATTTTCCAGCTTTTGTCATCTCCCACTCTAGTTTCCCCATTCATTCCTATGGGACCAATTTCGCCGCAAAAACGACGATATTTCGTGAACCATTCGGCGAAACGTTCCACAAAGTAATAGCACACCATTCAGGAACAATCCGCACGTTTCGGTATATTACTTGTCTATGTAGTGTAAAAACTGTGGGAGGAGTTAGGGTGGTAAATTTGGCTATAATAATAAGAATAATATATATGTGAGATAACAGTAAGTGGTCTTGCTATGCAAGAACACTTAATAATAATATATATGTGAGATAACAGTAAGTGGTCTTGCTATGCAAGAACACTTAACTAGAAAAGGTACAATTTCTGGGGAAATTGTGAAAGTGTTCTTGCCTCTACAACTGGAGTGGGCGGAGTAACTGGGTGGGGTGGAGTGGCTTGAGTAACTGTGAAAAGTGTTAAAAAGCTTAATATTTTAAAAAGTATAAATAGTAGTAAAAAAGTTCCATCATTCGCTGAAAGAGCTGAACATTTTTTTCAAAAGTATTTTTTTTTTTCAAAAATGAATTTTTTTTAATCAAAAATGATTTTTTTTTCTTCAAAAATGATTTTTTTTTCAAAAGTAATTTTTTTTTTCAAAGGTAATTTTTTTTTTCAAAAATGAATTTTTTTATTTCAAAAATAATTTTTTTGTCGAAATTATTATTTTTTTTAAAGTAATTTTTTTTTCAAAAATAATTTTTTTTTTCAAAAATATTTTTTTTTTCAAATATATTTTTTTTTCAAAAAGAATTTTTTTTTTAAAAGAAATTTTTTTTTCAAAAATATTTTTTTTTTTCAAAAATAATTTTTTTTTTTCAAAAATAATTTTTTTTCAAAAATATATATTTTTTTTTCAAAAATTATTTTTTTTTTTCAAAAATTATTTTTTTACTTTTTTCAAAAATATTTTTTTTTTTTTCAAAAATATTTTTTTTTTACATGGGGCGGTCATAATGTTTTGGCTGATCATGGGGTGGTCATAATGTTTTGGCTGATCATGGGGTTGTCAGCTTTTGTCACTTCCCACTCTAGTTTTGAACATTTCGCCATTCATTCCTATGGGACCAATTTCGCCGCAAAAACGTCATTTCGTGGACCATTCGGCAAAACATTCCACAAAGTAATAACACACCAATCGGGAACAATCCGCTCGTTTCGGTATATTATTTGTCTCTGTAGTGTGAAAACTGTGGGAGGAGTCTACAAGCATTATCAAGTCTAGCAGATGAAGTCACATGCATTTGGGGTGTCTCAGCATCTTGTGTTTACAACCACTGTTTCCTAGCAACGCTCATGCCCTGTTTATGTTTCCCAAATACTGCTTCATCAAAACTGCCCCATCAGAATTACCCCATCAAAACTGCCCCATCATATTCCTCTATTATAAATCAGTGCATGGTGTGTCTGTCCCCTCCCCCGGGCTCTGTAATCAGCTGAGATGCTCCAGCCACCTTCCCCCCTGTGTATAACAGAAGCTTTGGTAACCATGGCAACAAAACAAACACTAACAGTACACTCTGATTAATGGCTAAAATTTCCTGAAATGACCTCTAAACAAATGGCCGTATTTTAAAAACTATACATCCTACAGCGAAGATCTTTATATTGTGAGAATCACAAGACCCAGACCTAGATTTTGATACATAGTATGTCTCTGAAATATTAAAAATGAAGGCACAGTCGCAGTTTAGAAATTGCCCTTCAAATTTGGAGGGGGCTAGAGTGTAGTTTCAATGAATGTCAATGGACGGTGTGAGTTGCAAACAAATTGTCATATTGTGAAAACTATCAGGACTATGGCTTAGCCGTGGACATGTTTAGTGGCAGCAGGGATAGCTGAACGTTTTGATATAAGATTTGTGTAGGTGGGCTTGAAAATGAGGGAGTGGTGGCAGTTTAGAAATCATGTTCTGATTTTCCAGCTTTTGTCATCTCCCACTAGTTTCCCCATTCATTCCTATGGGACCAATTTCGCCGCAAAAATGACGATATTTTGTGAACCATTCGGCGAAACGTTCCACAAAATAATAGCACACCATTCGGGAACAATCCGCACGTTTCGGTATATTACTTGTCTATGTAGTGTAAAAACTGTGGGAGGAGTTAGGGTGGTAAATTTGGCTATAATAATAAGAATAAGAATAATAATATATATGTGAGATAACAGTAAGTGGTCTTGCTATGCAAGAACACTTAACTAGAAAAGGTACAATTTCTGGGGAAATTGTGAAAGTGTTCTTGCCTCTACAACTGGAGTGGGCGGAGTAACTGGGTGGGGTGGAGTGGCTTGAGTAACTGTGAAAAGTGTTAAAAAGCTTAATATTTTAAAAAGTATAAATAATAGTAAAAAAGTTCCATCATTAGCTGAGAGAGCTGAACATTTTTTTCAAAAGTAATTTTTTTTTTCAAAAAATGAATTTTTTTTAATCAAAAATGATTTTTTTTTCTTCAAAAATGATTTTTTTTTCAAAAGTAATTTTTTTTTTCAAAGGTAATTTTTTTTTTCAAAAATGAATTTTTTTTTCGAAATTATTATTTTTTTTAAAGTAATTTTTTTTTCAAAAATAATTTTTTTTTTTCAAAAAAATTTTTTTTTTCAAATATATTTTTTTTTTCAAAAATAATTTTTTTTTAAAAAAATTTTTTTTTCAAAAATATTTTTTTTTTTCAAAAATAATTTTTTTTTTTTCAAAAATATTTTTTTTTTCAAAAATGATTTTTTTTTTCAAAAATTATTTTTTTACTTTTTAAAAAATTTTTTTTTTTTTTTCAAAAATATTTTTTTTTTTACTTGGGGCGGTCATAATGTTTTGGCTGATCATGGGGTGGTCATAATGTTTTGGCTGATCATGGGTTTGTCAGCTTTTGTCACTTCCCACTCTAGTTTTGAACATTTCGCCATTCATTCCTATGGGACCAATTTCGCCGTAAAAACGTCATTTCGTGGACCATTCGGCAAAACATTCCACAAGGTAATAACACACCAATCGGGAACAATCCGCTCGTTTCGGTATATTATTTGTCTCTGTAGTGTGAAAACTGTGGGAGGAGTCTACAAGCATTATCAAGTCTAGCAGATGAAGTCACATGCATTTGGAGTGTCTCAGCATCTTGTGTTTACAACCACTGTTTCCTAGCAACGCTCATGCCCTGTTTATGCTTCCCAAATACTACTTCATCAAAACTGCCCCATCAGAATTACCCCATCAAAACTGCCCCATCATATTCCTCTATTATAAATCAGTACATGGTGTGTCTGTCCCCTCCCCCGGGCTCTGTAATCAGCTGAGATGCTCCAGCCACCTTCCCCCCTGTGTATAACAGAAGCTTTGGTAACCATGGCAACAAAACAAACACTAACAGTGCACTCTGATTAATGGCTAAAATTTCCTGAAATGACCTCTAAACAAATGGCCGTATTTTAAAAACTATACATCCTACAGCGAAGATCTTTATATTGTGAGAATCACAAGACCCAGACCTAGATTTTGATGTATAGTATGTCTCTGAAATATTAAAAATGAAGGCACAGTCGCAGTTTAGAAATTGCCCTTCAAATTTGGAGGGGGCTAGAGTGTAGTTTCAATGAATGTCAATGGACGGCGTGAGTTGCAAACAAATGGTCATATTGTGAAAACTATCAGGACTATGGCTTAGCCGTGGACATGTTTAGTGGCAGCAGGGATAGCTGAACGTTTTGATATAAGATTTGTGTAGGTGGGCTTGAAAATGAGGGAGTGGCGGCAGTTTAGAAATCATGTTCTGATTTTCCAGCTTTTGTCATCTCCCACTCTAGTTTCCCCATTCATTCCTATGGGACCAATTTCGCCGCAAAAATGACGATATTTCGTGAACCATTCGGCGAAATGTTCCACAAAATAATAGCACACCATTCGGGAAAAATCCGCACGTTTCGGTATATTACTTGTCTATGTAGTGTAAAAACTGTGGGAGGAGTTAGGGGGGTAAATTTGGCTATAATAATAAGAATAAGAACTAGAAAAGGTACAATTTCTGGGGAAATTGTGAAAGTGTTCTTGCCTCTACAACTGGAGTGGGCGGAGTAACTGGGTGGGGTGGAGTGGCTTGAGTAACTGTGAAAAGTGTTAAAAAGCTTAATATTTTAAAAAGTATAAATAGTAGTAAAAAAGTTCCATCATTCGCTGAAAGAGCTGAACATTTTTTTCAAAAGTAATTTTTTTTTTCAAAAAATGAATTTTTTTTAATCAAAAATGATTTTTTTTTCTTCAAAAATGATTTTTTTTTTCAAAAGTAATTTTTTTTTTCAAAGGTAATTTTTTTTTTCAAAAATGAATTTTTTTATTTCAAAAATAATTTTTTTTTCGAAATTATTATTTTTTTTAAAGTAATTTTTTTTTCAAAAATAATTTTTTTTTTCAAAAATATTTTTTTTTTCAAATATATTTTTTTTTCAAAAATAATTTTTTTTTTAAAAAAAAAATTTTTTTCAAAAATATTTTTTTTTTTCAAAAATAATTTTTTTTTTTTCAAAAATATTTTTTTTTTCAAAAATGATTTTTTTTTTCAAAAATTATTTTTTTACTTTTTAAAAAATTTTTTTTTTTTTTCAAAAATATTTTTTTTTTTACTTGGGGCGGTCATAATGTTTTGGCTGATCATGGGGTGGTCATAATGTTTTGGCTGATCATGGGGTTGTCAGCTTTTGTCACTTCCCACTCTAGTTTTGAACATTTCGCCATTCATTCCTATGGGACCAATTTCGCCGTAAAAACGTCATTTCGTGGACCATTCGGCAAAACATTCCACAAGGTAATAACACACCAATCGGGAACAATCCGCTCGTTTCGGTATATTATTTGTCTCTGTAGTGTGAAAACTGTGGGAGGAGTCTACAAGCATTATCAAGTCTAGCAGATGAAGTCACATGCATTTGGAGTGTCTCAGCATCTTGTGTTTACAACCACTGTTTCCTAGCAACGCTCATGCCCTGTTTATGCTTCCCAAATACTACTTCATCAAAACTGCCCCATCAGAATTACCCCATCAAAATTGCCCCATCATATTCCTCTATTATAAATCAGTGCATGGTGTGTCTGTCCCCTCCCCCGGGCTCTGTAATCAGCTGAGATGCTCCAGCCACCTTCCCCCCTGTGTATAACAGAAGCTTTGGTAACCATGGCAACAAAACAAACACTAACAGTGCACTCTGATTAATGGCTAAAATTTCCTGAAATGACCTCTAAACAAATGGCCGTATTTTAAAAACTATACATCCTACAGCGAAGATCTTTATATTGTGAGAATCACAAGACCCAGACCTAGATTTTGATGTATAGTATGTCTCTGAAATATTAAAAATGAAGGCACAGTCGCAGTTTAGAAATTGCCCTTCAAATTTGGAGGGGGCTAGAGTGTAGTTTCAATGAATGTCAATGGACGGCGTGAGTTGCAAACAAATGGTCATATTGTGAAAACTATCAGGACTATGGCTTAGCCGTGGACATGTTTAGTGGCAGCAGGGATAGCTGAACGTTTTGATATAAGATTTGTGTAGGTGGGCTTGAAAATGAGGGAGTGGCGGCAGTTTAGAAATCATGTTCTGATTTTCCAGCTTTTGTCATCTCCCACTCTAGTTTCCCCATTCATTCCTATGGGACCAATTTCGCCGCAAAAATGACGATATTTCGTGAACCATTTGGCGAAATGTTCCACAAAATAATAGCACACCATTCGGGAAAAATCCGCACGTTTCGGTATATTACTTGTCTATGTAGTGTAAAAACTGTGGGAGGAGTTAGGGTGGTAAATTTGGCTATAATAATAAGAATAAGAACTAGAAAAGGTACAATTTCTGGGGAAATTGTGAAAGTGTTCTTGCCTCTACAACTGGAGTGGGCGGAGTAACTGGGTGGGGTGGAGTGGCTTGAGTAACTGTGAAAAGTGTTAAAAAGCTTAATATTTTAAAAAGTATAAATAGTAGTAAAAAAGTTCCATCATTCGCTGAAAGAGCTGAACATTTTTTTCAAAAGTAATTTTTTTTTTCAAAAAATGAATTTTTTTTAATCAAAAATGATTTTTTTTTCTTCAAAAATGATTTTTTTTTTCAAAAGTAATTTTTTTTTTCAAAGGTAATTTTTTTTTTCAAAAATGAATTTTTTTATTTCAAAAATAATTTTTTTTTCGAAATTATTATTTTTTTTAAAGTAATTTTTTTTTCAAAAATAATTTTTTTTTTCAAAAATATTTTTTTTTTCAAAAATATTTTTTTTTTCAAATATATTTTTTTTTCAAAAATAATTTTTTTTTTAAAAAAAAATTTTTTTTCAAAAATATTTTTTTTTTTCAAAAATAATTTTTTTTTTTTCAAAAATATTTTTTTTTTCAAAAATGATTTTTTTTTTCAAAAATTATTTTTTTACTTTTTAAAAATTTTTTTTTTTTTTTTCAAAAATATTTTTTTTTTTACTTGGGGCGGTCATAATGTTTTGGCTGATCATGGGGTGGTCATAATGTTTTGGCTGATCATGGGGTTGTCAGCTTTTGTCACTTCCCACTCTAGTTTTGAACATTTCGCCATTCATTCCTATGGGACCAATTTCGCCGTAAAAACGTCATTTCGTGGACCATTCGGCAAAACATTCCACAAGGTAATAACACACCAATCGGGAACAATCCGCTCGTTTCGGTATATTATTTGTCTCTGTAGTGTGAAAACTGTGGGAGGAGTCTACAAGCATTATCAAGTCTAGCAGATGAAGTCACATGCATTTGGGGTGTCTCAGCATCTTGTGTTTACAACCACTGTTTCCTAGCAACGCTCATGCCCTGTTTATGCTTCCCAAATACTACTTCATCAAAACTGCCCCATCAGAATTACCCCATCAAAACTGCCCCATCATATTCCTCTATTATAAATCAGTACATGGTGTGTCTGTCCCCTCCCCCAGGCTCTGTAATCAGCTGAGATGCTCCAGCCACCTCCCCCCTGTGTATAACAGAAGCTTTGGTAACCATGGCAACAAAACAAACACTAACAGTGCACTCTGATTAATGGCTAAAATTTCCTGAAATGACCTCTAAACAAATGGCCGTATTTTAAAAACTATACATCCTACAGCGAAGATCTTTATATTGTGAGAATCACAAGACCCAGACCTAGATTTTGATGTATAGTATGTCTCTGAAATATTAAAAATGAAGGCACAGTCGCAGTTTAGAAATTGCCCTTCAAATTTGGAGGGGGCTAGAGTGTAGTTTCAATGAATGTCAATGGACGGCGTGAGTTGCAAACAAATGGTCATATTGTGAAAACTATCAGGACTATGGCTTAGCCGTGGACATGTTTAGTGGCAGCAGGGATAGCTGAACGTTTTGATATAAGATTTGTGTAGGTGGGCTTGAAAATGAGGGAGTGGCGGCAGTTTAGAAATCATGTTCTGATTTTCCAGCTTTTGTCATCTCCCACTCTAGTTTCCCCATTCATTCCTATGGGACCAATTTCGCCGCAAAAATGACGATATTTCGTGAACCATTCGGTGAAATGTTCCACAAAATAATAGCACACCATTCGGGAAAAATCCGCACGTTTCGGTATATTACTTGTCTATGTAGTGTAAAAACTGTGGGAGGAGTTAGGGGGGTAAATTTGGCTATAATAATAAGAATAAGAACTAGAAAAGGTACAATTTCTGGGGAAATTGTGAAAGTGTTCTTGCCTCTACAACTGGAGTGGGCGGAGTAACTGGGTGGGGTGGAGTGGGCGGAGTAACTGTGAAAAGTGTTAAAAAGCTTAATATTTTAAAAAGTATAAATAGTAGTAAAAAAGTTCCATCATTCGCTGAAAGAGCTGAACATTTTTTTCAAAAGTAATTTTTTTTTCAAAAATATTTTTTTTTTTCAAAAATATTTTTTTTTTCAAAAATATATTTTTTTTTTTTCAAAAATTATTTTTTTACTTTTTTCAAAAATTATTTTTTTTTTCAAAAATATTTTTTTTTTTACATGGGGCGGTCATAATGTTTTGGCTGATCATGGGGTGGTCATAATGTTTTGGCTGATCATGGGGTTGTCAGCTTTTGTCACTTCCCACTCTAGTTTTGAACATTTCGCCATTCATTCCTATGGGACCAATTTCGCCGCAAAAACTACGATATTTCCTGAACCATTCGGTGAAACATTCCACAAAGTAATAGCACACCAATCGGGAACAATCGGCAGGTTTCGGTATATTACTTGTCTATGTAGTGTAAAAACTGTGGGAGGAGTCTACAAGCATTATCAAGTCTAGCAGATGAAGTCACATGCATTTGGAGTGTCTCAGCATCTTGTGTTTACAACCACTGTTTCCTAGCAACGCTCATGCCCTGTTTATGCTTCCCAAATACTGCTTCATCAAAACTGCCCCATCAGAATTACCCCATCAAAACTGCCCCATCATATTCCTCTATTATAAATCAGTACATGGTGTGTCTGTCCCCCTCCCCCGGGCTCTGTAATCAGCTGAGATGCTCCAGCCACCTCCCCCCTGTGTATAACAGAAGCTTTGGTAACCATGGCAACAAAACAAACACTAACAGTACACTCTGATTAATGGCTAAAATTTCCTGAAATGACCTCTAAACAAATGGCCGTATTTTAAAAACTATACATCCTACAGCGAAGATCTTTATATTGTGAGAATCACAAGACCCAGACCTAGATTTTGATGTATAGTATGTCTCTGAAATATTAAAAATGAAGGCACAGTCGCAGTTTAGAAATTGCCCTTCAAATTTGGAGGGGGCTAGAGTGTAGTTTCAATGAATGTCAATGGACGGCGTGAGTTGCAAACAAATGGTCATATTGTGAAAACTATCAGGACTATGGCTTAGCCGTGGACATGTTTAGTGGCAGCAGGGATAGCTGAACGTTTTGATATAAGATTTGTGTAGGTGGGCTTGAAAATGAGGGAGTGGCGGCAGTTTAGAAATCATGTTCTGATTTTCCAGCTTTTGTCATCTCCCACTCTAGTTTCCCCATTCATTCCTATGGGACCAATTTCGCCGCAAAAACGACGATATTTCGTGAACCATTCGGCGAAACGTTCCACAAAGTAATAGCACACCATTCAGGAACAATCCGCACGTTTCGGTATATTACTTGTCTATGTAGTGTAAAAACTGTGGGAGGAGTTAGGGTGGTAAATTTGGCTATAATAATAAGAATAATATATATGTGAGATAACAGTAAGTGGTCTTGCTATGCAAGAACACTTAATAATAATATATATGTGAGATAACAGTAAGTGGTCTTGCTATGCAAGAACACTTAACTAGAAAAGGTACAATTTCTGGGGAAATTGTGAAAGTGTTCTTGCCTCTACAACTGGAGTGGGCGGAGTAACTGGGTGGGGTGGAGTGGCTTGAGTAACTGTGAAAAGTGTTAAAAAGCTTAATATTTTAAAAAGTATAAATAGTAGTAAAAAAGTTCCATCATTCGCTGAAAGAGCTGAACATTTTTTTCAAAAGTATTTTTTTTTTTCAAAAATGAATTTTTTTTAATCAAAAATGATTTTTTTTTCTTCAAAAATGATTTTTTTTTCAAAAGTAATTTTTTTTTTCAAAGGTAATTTTTTTTTTCAAAAATGAATTTTTTTATTTCAAAAATAATTTTTTTGTCGAAATTATTATTTTTTTTAAAGTAATTTTTTTTTCAAAAATAATTTTTTTTTTCAAAAATATTTTTTTTTTCAAATATATTTTTTTTTCAAAAAGAATTTTTTTTTTAAAAGAAATTTTTTTTTCAAAAATATTTTTTTTTTTCAAAAATAATTTTTTTTTTTCAAAAATAATTTTTTTTCAAAAATATATATTTTTTTTTCAAAAATTATTTTTTTTTTTCAAAAATTATTTTTTTACTTTTTTCAAAAATATTTTTTTTTTTTTCAAAAATATTTTTTTTTTACATGGGGCGGTCATAATGTTTTGGCTGATCATGGGGTGGTCATAATGTTTTGGCTGATCATGGGGTTGTCAGCTTTTGTCACTTCCCACTCTAGTTTTGAACATTTCGCCATTCATTCCTATGGGACCAATTTCGCCGCAAAAACGTCATTTCGTGGACCATTCGGCAAAACATTCCACAAAGTAATAACACACCAATCGGGAACAATCCGCTCGTTTCGGTATATTATTTGTCTCTGTAGTGTGAAAACTGTGGGAGGAGTCTACAAGCATTATCAAGTCTAGCAGATGAAGTCACATGCATTTGGGGTGTCTCAGCATCTTGTGTTTACAACCACTGTTTCCTAGCAACGCTCATGCCCTGTTTATGTTTCCCAAATACTGCTTCATCAAAACTGCCCCATCAGAATTACCCCATCAAAACTGCCCCATCATATTCCTCTATTATAAATCAGTGCATGGTGTGTCTGTCCCCTCCCCCGGGCTCTGTAATCAGCTGAGATGCTCCAGCCACCTTCCCCCCTGTGTATAACAGAAGCTTTGGTAACCATGGCAACAAAACAAACACTAACAGTACACTCTGATTAATGGCTAAAATTTCCTGAAATGACCTCTAAACAAATGGCCGTATTTTAAAAACTATACATCCTACAGCGAAGATCTTTATATTGTGAGAATCACAAGACCCAGACCTAGATTTTGATACATAGTATGTCTCTGAAATATTAAAAATGAAGGCACAGTCGCAGTTTAGAAATTGCCCTTCAAATTTGGAGGGGGCTAGAGTGTAGTTTCAATGAATGTCAATGGACGGTGTGAGTTGCAAACAAATTGTCATATTGTGAAAACTATCAGGACTATGGCTTAGCCGTGGACATGTTTAGTGGCAGCAGGGATAGCTGAACGTTTTGATATAAGATTTGTGTAGGTGGGCTTGAAAATGAGGGAGTGGTGGCAGTTTAGAAATCATGTTCTGATTTTCCAGCTTTTGTCATCTCCCACTAGTTTCCCCATTCATTCCTATGGGACCAATTTCGCCGCAAAAATGACGATATTTTGTGAACCATTCGGCGAAACGTTCCACAAAATAATAGCACACCATTCGGGAACAATCCGCACGTTTCGGTATATTACTTGTCTATGTAGTGTAAAAACTGTGGGAGGAGTTAGGGTGGTAAATTTGGCTATAATAATAAGAATAAGAATAATAATATATATGTGAGATAACAGTAAGTGGTCTTGCTATGCAAGAACACTTAACTAGAAAAGGTACAATTTCTGGGGAAATTGTGAAAGTGTTCTTGCCTCTACAACTGGAGTGGGCGGAGTAACTGGGTGGGGTGGAGTGGCTTGAGTAACTGTGAAAAGTGTTAAAAAGCTTAATATTTTAAAAAGTATAAATAATAGTAAAAAAGTTCCATCATTAGCTGAGAGAGCTGAACATTTTTTTCAAAAGTAATTTTTTTTTTCAAAAAATGAATTTTTTTTAATCAAAAATGATTTTTTTTTCTTCAAAAATGATTTTTTTTTCAAAAGTAATTTTTTTTTTCAAAGGTAATTTTTTTTTTCAAAAATGAATTTTTTTTTCGAAATTATTATTTTTTTTAAAGTAATTTTTTTTTCAAAAATAATTTTTTTTTTTCAAAAAAATTTTTTTTTTCAAATATATTTTTTTTTTCAAAAATAATTTTTTTTTAAAAAAATTTTTTTTTCAAAAATATTTTTTTTTTTCAAAAATAATTTTTTTTTTTTCAAAAATATTTTTTTTTTCAAAAATGATTTTTTTTTTCAAAAATTATTTTTTTACTTTTTAAAAAATTTTTTTTTTTTTTTCAAAAATATTTTTTTTTTTACTTGGGGCGGTCATAATGTTTTGGCTGATCATGGGGTGGTCATAATGTTTTGGCTGATCATGGGTTTGTCAGCTTTTGTCACTTCCCACTCTAGTTTTGAACATTTCGCCATTCATTCCTATGGGACCAATTTCGCCGTAAAAACGTCATTTCGTGGACCATTCGGCAAAACATTCCACAAGGTAATAACACACCAATCGGGAACAATCCGCTCGTTTCGGTATATTATTTGTCTCTGTAGTGTGAAAACTGTGGGAGGAGTCTACAAGCATTATCAAGTCTAGCAGATGAAGTCACATGCATTTGGAGTGTCTCAGCATCTTGTGTTTACAACCACTGTTTCCTAGCAACGCTCATGCCCTGTTTATGCTTCCCAAATACTACTTCATCAAAACTGCCCCATCAGAATTACCCCATCAAAACTGCCCCATCATATTCCTCTATTATAAATCAGTACATGGTGTGTCTGTCCCCTCCCCCGGGCTCTGTAATCAGCTGAGATGCTCCAGCCACCTTCCCCCCTGTGTATAACAGAAGCTTTGGTAACCATGGCAACAAAACAAACACTAACAGTGCACTCTGATTAATGGCTAAAATTTCCTGAAATGACCTCTAAACAAATGGCCGTATTTTAAAAACTATACATCCTACAGCGAAGATCTTTATATTGTGAGAATCACAAGACCCAGACCTAGATTTTGATGTATAGTATGTCTCTGAAATATTAAAAATGAAGGCACAGTCGCAGTTTAGAAATTGCCCTTCAAATTTGGAGGGGGCTAGAGTGTAGTTTCAATGAATGTCAATGGACGGCGTGAGTTGCAAACAAATGGTCATATTGTGAAAACTATCAGGACTATGGCTTAGCCGTGGACATGTTTAGTGGCAGCAGGGATAGCTGAACGTTTTGATATAAGATTTGTGTAGGTGGGCTTGAAAATGAGGGAGTGGCGGCAGTTTAGAAATCATGTTCTGATTTTCCAGCTTTTGTCATCTCCCACTCTAGTTTCCCCATTCATTCCTATGGGACCAATTTCGCCGCAAAAATGACGATATTTCGTGAACCATTCGGCGAAATGTTCCACAAAATAATAGCACACCATTCGGGAAAAATCCGCACGTTTCGGTATATTACATGTCTATGTAGTGTAAAAACTGTGGGAGGAGTTAGGGTGGTAAATTTGGCTATAATAATAAGAATAAGAACTAGAAAAGGTACAATTTCTGGGGAAATTGTGAAAGTGTTCTTGCCTCTACAACTGGAGTGGGCGGAGTAACTGGGTGGGGTGGAGTGGCTTGAGTAACTGTGAAAAGTGTTAAAAAGCTTAATATTTTAAAAAGTATAAATAGTAGTAAAAAAGTTCCATCATTCGCTGAAAGAGCTGAACATTTTTTTCAAAAGTAATTTTTTTTTTCAAAAAGGAATTTTTTTTAATCAAAAATGATTTTTTTTTCTTCAAAAATGATTTTTTTTTTTCAAAAGTAATTTTTTTTTTCAAAGGTAATTTTTTTTTTCAAAAATGAATTTTTTTATTTCAAAAATAATTTTTTTTTCGAAATTATTATTTTTTTTAAAGTAATTTTTTTTTCAAAAATAATTTTTTTTTTCAAAAATTTTTTTTTTTCAAATATATTTTTTTTTCAAAAATAATTTTTTTTTTAAAAGTAATTTTTTTTTCAAAAATATTTTTTTTTTTCAAAAATAATTTTTTTTTTCAAAAATATTTTTTTTTTCAAAAATATTTTTTTTTTTTTTCAAAAATGATTTTTTTTTTCAAAAATATTTTTTTTTTTACATGGGGCGGTCATAATGTTTTGGCTGATCATGGGGTGGTCATAATGTTTTGGCTGATCATGGGGTTGTCAGCTTTTGTCACTTCCCACTCTAGTTTTGAACATTTCGCCATTCATTCCTATGGGACCAATTTCGCCGCAAAAACGTCATTTCGTGGACCATTCGGCAAAACATTCCACAAAGTAATAACACACCAATCGGGAACAATCCGCTCGTTTCGGTATATTATTTGTCTCTGTAGTGTGAAAACTGTGGGAGGAGTCTACAAGCATTATCAAGTCTAGCAGATGAAGTCACATGCATTTGGAGTGTCTCAGCATCTTGTGTTTACAACCACTGTTTCCTAGCAACGCTCATGCCCTGTTTATGCTTCCCAAATACTACTTCATCAAAACTGCCCCATCAAAACTGCCCCATCATATTCCTCTATTATAAATCAGTACATGGTGTGTCTGTCCCCTCCCCCGGGCTCTGTAATCAGCTGAGATGCTCCAGCCACCTTCCCCCCTGTGTATAACAGAAGCTTTGGTAACCATGGCAACAAAACAAACACTAACAGTGCACTCTGATTAATGGCTAAAATTTCCTGAAATGACCTCTAAACAAATGGCTGTATTTTAAAAACTATACATCCTACAGCGAAGATCTTTATATTGTGAGAATCACAAGACCCAGACCTAGATTTTGATGTATAGTATGTCTCTGAAATATTAAAAATGAAGGCACAGTCGCAGTTTAGAAATTGCCCTTCAAATTTGGAGGGGGCTAGAGTGTAGTTTCAATGAATGTCAATGGACGGCGTGAGTTGCAAACAAATGGTCATATTGTGAAAACTATCAGGACTATGGCTTAGCCGTGGACATGTTTAGTGGCAGCAGGGATAGCTGAACGTTTTGATATAAGATTTGTGTAGGTGGGCTTGAAAATGAGGGAGTGGCGGCAGTTTAGAAATCATGTTCTGATTTTCCAGCTTTTGTCATCTCCCACTCTAGTTTCCCCATTCATTCCTATGGGACCAATTTCGCCGCAAAAATGACGATATTTCGTGAACCATTCGGCGAAATGTTCCACAAAATAATAGCACACCATTCGGGAACAATCCGCACGTTTCGGTATATTACTTGTCTATGTAGTGTAAAAACTGTGGGAGGAGTTAGGGTGGTAAATTTGGCTATAATAATAAGAATAAGAACTAGAAAAGGTACAATTTCTGGGGAAATTGTGAAAGTGTTCTTGCCTCTACAACTGGAGTGGGCGGAGTAACTGGGTGGGGTGGAGTGGCTTGAGTAACTGTGAAAAGTGTTAAAAAGCTTAATATTTTAAAAAGTATAAATAGTAGTAAAAAAGTTCCATCATTCGCTGAAAGAGCTGAACATTTTTTTCAAAAGTAATTTTTTTTTTCAAAAAGGAATTTTTTTTAATCAAAAATGATTTTTTTTTCTTCAAAAATGATTTTTTTTTCAAAAGTAATTTTTTTTTTTCAAAGGTAATTTTTTTTTTCAAAAATGAATTTTTTTATTTCAAAAATAATTTTTTTTTCGAAATTATTATTTTTTTTAAAGTAATTTTTTTTTCAAAAATAATTTTTTTTTTCAAAAATTTTTTTTTTTCAAATATATTTTTTTTTCAAAAATAATTTTTTTTTTAAAAGTAATTTTTTTTTCAAAAATATTTTTTTTTTTCAAAAATTTTTTTTTTCAAAAATATTTTTTTTTTCAAAAATATTTTTTTTTTTTTTCAAAAATGATTTTTTTTTTCAAAAATATTTTTTTTTTTACATGGGGCGGTCATAATGTTTTGGCTGATCATGGGGTGGTCATAATGTTTTGGCTGATCATGGGGTTGTCAGCTTTTGTCACTTCCCACTCTAGTTTTGAACATTTCGCCATTCATTCCTATGGGACCAATTTCGCCGCAAAAACGTCATTTCGTGGACCATTCGGCAAAACATTCCACAAAGTAATAACACACCAATCGGGAACAATCCGCTCGTTTCGGTATATTATTTGTCTCTGTAGTGTGAAAACTGTGGGAGGAGTCTACAAGCATTATCAAGTCTAGCAGATGAAGTCACATGCATTTGGAGTGTCTCAGCATCTTGTGTTTACAACCACTGTTTCCTAGCAACGCTCATGCCCTGTTTATGCTTCCCAAATACTACTTCATCAAAACTGCCCCATCAGAATTACCCCATCAAAACTGCCCCATCATATTCCTCTATTATAAATCAGTACATGGTGTGTCTGTCCCCTCCCCCGGGCTCTGTAATCAGCTGAGATGCTCCAGCCACCTTCCCCCCTGTGTATAACAGAAGCTTTGGTAACCATGGCAACAAAACAAACACTAACAGTGCACTCTGATTAATGGCTAAAATTTCCTGAAATGACCTCTAAACAAATGGCCGTATTTTAAAAACTATACATCCTACAGCGAAGATCTTTATATTGTGAGAATCACAAGACCCAGACCTAGATTTTGATGTATAGTATGTCTCTGAAATATTAAAAATGAAGGCACAGTCGCAGTTTAGAAATTGCCCTTCAAATTTGGAGGGGGCTAGAGTGTAGTTTCAATGAATGTCAATGGACAGCGTGAGTTGCAAACAAATGGTCATATTGTGAAAACTATCAGGACTATGGCTTAGCCGTGGACATGTTTAGTGGCAGCAGGGATAGCTGAACGTTTTGATATAAGATTTGTGTAGGTGGGCTTGAAAATGAGGGAGTGGCGGCAGTTTAGAAATCATGTTCTGATTTTCCAGCTTTTGTCATCTCCCACTCTAGTTTCCCCATTCATTCCTATGGGACCAATTTCGCCGCAAAAATGACGATATTTCGTGAACCATTCGGCGAAATGTTCCACAAAATAATAGCACACCATTCGGGAACAATCCGCACGTTTCGGTATATTACTTGTCTATGTAGTGTAAAAACTGTGGGAGGAGTTAGGGTGGTAAATTTGGCTATAATAATAAGAATAAGAACTAGAAAAGGTACAATTTCTGGGGAAATTGTGAAAGTGTTCTTGCCTCTACAACTGGAGTGGGCGGAGTAACTGGGTGGGATGGAGTGGCTTGAGTAAGTGTGAAAAGTGTTAAAAAGCTTAATATTTTAAAAAGTATAAATAGTAGTAAAAAAGTTCCATCATTCGCTGAAAGAGCTGAACATTTTTTTCAAAAGTAATTTTTTTTTTCAAAAATGAATTTTTTTTATTCAAAAATGAATTTTTTTTATTCAAAAATGATTTTTTTTTCTTCAAAAATGAATTTTTTTTTCTTCAAAAATGATTTTTTTTTTTCAAAAGTAATTTTTTTTTTCAAAGGTAATTTTTTTTTTCAAAAATGAATTTTTTTATTTCAAAAATAATTTTTTTTTCGAAATTATTTTTTTTTTAAGTAATTTTTTTTTCAAAAATAATTTTTTTTTTCAAAAATATTTTTTTTTTCAAATATATTTTTTTTTCAAAAATAATTTTTTTTTTAAAAGTAATTTTTTTTTCAAAAATATTTTTTTTTCAAAAATATATATTTTTTTTTTCAAAAATGATTTTTTTATTTTTTTCAAAAATTATTATTTTTATTAAAAAATATATTTTTTTTTACATGGGGCGGTCATAATGTTTTGGCTGATCATGGGGTGGTCATAATGTTTTGGCTGATCATGGGGTTGTCAGCTTTTGTCACCTCCCACTCTAGTTTTGAACATTTCGCCATTCATTCCTATGGGACCAATTTCGCCGCAAAAACGTCATTTCGTGGACCATTCGGCGAAACATTCCACAAAGTAATAACACACCAATCGGGAACAATCCGCTCGTTTCGGTATATTACTTGTCTCTGTAGTGTAAAAACTGTGGGAGGAGTCTACAAGCATTATCAAGTCTAGCAGATGAAGTCACATGCATTTGGGGTGTCTCAGCATCTTGTGTTTACAACCACTGTTTTCTAGCAACGCTCGTGCCCTGTTTATGCTTCCCAAATACTACTTCATCAAAACTGCCCCATCAGAATTACCCCATCAAAACTGCCCCATCATATTCCTCTATTATAAATCAGTACATGGTGTGTCTGTCCCCTCCCCCGGGCTCTGTAATCAGCTGAGATGCTCCAGCCACCTTCCCCCCTGTGTATAACAGAAGCTTTGGTAACCATGGCAACAAAACAACACTAACAGTGCACTCTGATTAATGGCTAAAATTTCCTGAAATGACCTCTAAACAAATGGCCGTATTTTAAAAACTATACATCCTACAGCGAAGATCTTTATATTGTGAGAATCACAAGACCCAGACCTAGATTTTGATACATAGTATGTCTCTGAAATATTAAAAATGAAGGCACAGTCGCAGTTTAGAAATTGCCCTTCAAATTTGGAGGGGGCTAGAGTGTAGTTTCAATGAATGTCAATGGACGGTGTGAGTTGCAAACAAATGGTCATATTGTGAAAACTATCAGGACTATGGCTTAGCCGTGGACATGTTTAGTGGCAGCAGGGATAGCTGAACGTTTTGATATAAGATTTGTGTAGGTGGGCTTGAAAATGAGGGAGTGGCAGCAGTTTAGAAATCATGTTCTGATTTTCCAGCTTTTGTCATCTCCCACTCTAGTTTCCCCATTCATTCCTATGGGACCAATTTCGCCGCAAAAATGACGATATTTTGTGAACCATTCGGCGAAACGTTCCACAAAATAATAGCACACCATTCGGGAACAATCCGCACGTTTCGGTATATTACTTGTCTATGTAGTGTAAAAACTGTGGGAGGAGTTAGGGTGGTAAATTTGGCTATAATAATAAGAATAAGAATAATAATATATATGTGAGATAACAGTAAGTGGTCTTGCTATGCAAGAACACTTAATAATAATATATATGTGAGATAACAGTAAGTGGTCTTGCTATGCAAGAACACTTAATAACTAGAAAAGGTACAATTTCTGGGGAAATTGTGAAAGTGTTCTTGCCTCTACAACTGGAGTGGGCGGAGTAACTGGGTGGGGTGGAGTGGCTTGAGTAACTGTGAAAAGTGTTAAAAAGCTTAATATTTTAAAAAGTATAAATAGTAGTAAAAAAGTTCCATCATTCGCTGAAAGAGCTGAACATTTTTTTCAAAAGTAATTTTTTTTTTCAAAAATGAATTTTTTTTAATCAAAAATGATTTTTTTTTCTTCAAAAATGATTTTTTTTTTCAAAAGTAATTTTTTTTTTCAAAAATGAATTTTTTTATTTCAAAAATAATTTTTTTTTCGAAATTATTATTTTTTTTAAAGTAATTTTTTTTTCAAAAATAATTTTTTTTTTCAAAAATTTTTTTTTTTCAAATATATTTTTTTTTCAAAAATAATTTTTTTTTTAAAAGTAATTTTTTTTTCAAAAATATTTTTTTTTTTCAAAAATAATTTTTTTTTTCAAAAATATTTTTTTTTTTACATGGGGCGGTCATAATGTTTTGGCTGATCATGGGGTGGTCATAATGTTTTGGCTGATCATGGGTTTGTCAGCTTTTGTCACTTCCCACTCTAGTTTTGAACATTTCGCCATTCATTCCTATGGGACCAATTTCGCCGTAAAAACGTCATTTCGTGGACCATTCGGCAAAACATTCCACAAGGTAATAACACACCAATCGGGAACAATCCGCTCGTTTCGGTATATTATTTGTCTCTGTAGTGTGAAAACTGTGGGAGGAGTCTACAAGCATTATCAAGTCTAGCAGATGAAGTCACATGCATTTGGAGTGTCTCAGCATCTTGTGTTTACAACCACTGTTTCCTAGCAACGCTCATGCCCTGTTTATGCTTCCCAAATACTACTTCATCAAAACTGCCCCATCAAAACTGCCCCATCATATTCCTCTATTATAAATCAGTGCATGGTGTGTCTGTCCCCTCCCCCGGGCTCTGTAATCAGCTGAGATGCTCCAGCCACCTTCCCCCCTGTGTATAACAGAAGCTTTGGTAACCATGGCAACAAAACAAACACTAACAGTGCACTCTGATTAATGGCTAAAATTTCCTGAAATGACCTCTAAACAAATGGCCGTATTTTAAAAACTATACATCCTACCGCGAAGATCTTTATATTGTGAGAATCACAAGACCCAGACCTAGATTTTGATGTATAGTATGTCTCTGAAATATTAAAAATGAAGGCACAGTCGCAGTTTAGAAATTGCCCTTCAAATTTGGAGGGGGCTAGAGTGTAGTTTCAATGAATGTCAATGGACGGCGTGAGTTGCAAACAAATGGTCATATTGTGAAAACTATCAGGACTATGGCTTAGCCGTGGACATGTTTAGTGGCAGCAGGGATAGCTGAACGTTTTGATATAAGATTTGTGTAGGTGGGCTTGAAAATGAGGGAGTGGCGGCAGTTTAGAAATCATGTTCTGATTTTCCAGCTTTTGTCATCTCCCACTCTAGTTTCCCCATTCATTCCTATGGGACCAATTTCGCCGCAAAAATGACGATATTTCGTGAACCTTTTGGCGAAATGTTCCACAAAATAATAGCACACCATTTGGGAAAAATCCGCACGTTTCGGTATATTACTTGTCTATGTAGTGTAAAAACTGTGGGAGGAGTTAGGGTGGTAAATTTGGCTATAATAATAAGAATAAGAACTAGAAAAGGTACAATTTCTGGGGAAATTGTGAAAGTGTTCTTGCCTCTACAACTGGAGTGGGCGGAGTAACTGGGTGGGGTGGAGTGGCTTGAGTAACTGTGAAAAGTGTTAAAAAGCTTAATATTTTAAAAAGTATAAATAGTAGTAAAAAAGTTCCATCATTCGCTGAAAGAGCTGAACATTTTTTTCAAAAGTAATTTTTTTTTTCAAAAAGGAATTTTTTTTAATCAAAAATGATTTTTTTTTCTTCAAAAATGATTTTTTTTTCAAAAGTAATTTTTTTTTTCAAAGGTAATTTTTTTTTTCAAAAATGAATTTTTTTATTTCAAAAATATTTTTTTTTTCGAAATTATTATTTTTTTTAAAGTAATTTTTTTTTCAAAAATAATTTTTTTTTTCAAAAATTTTTTTTTTTCAAATATATTTTTTTTTCAAAAATATTTTTTTTTTTAAAAGTAATTTTTTTTTCAAAAATATTTTTTTTTTTCAAAAATAATTTTTTTTTTCAAAAATATTTTTTTTTTCAAAAATATTTTTTTTTTTTTTCAAAAATGATTTTTTTTTTCAAAAATATTTTTTTTTTTACATGGGGCGGTCATAATGTTTTGGCTGATCATGGGGTGGTCATAATGTTTTGGCTGATCATGGGGTTGTCAGCTTTTGTCACTTCCCACTCTAGTTTTGAACATTTCGCCATTCATTCCTATGGGACCAATTTCGCCGCAAAAACGTCATTTCGTGGACCATTCGGCAAAACATTCCACAAAGTAATAACACACCAATCGGGAACAATCCGCTCGTTTCGGTATATTATTTGTCTCTGTAGTGTGAAAACTGTGGGAGGAGTCTACAAGCATTATCAAGTCTAGCAGATGAAGTCACATGCATTTGGAGTGTCTCAGCATCTTGTGTTTACAACCACTGTTTCCTAGCAACGCTCATGCCCTGTTTATGCTTCCCAAATACTACTTCATCAAAACTGCCCCATCAAAACTGCCCCATCATATTCCTCTATTATAAATCAGTACATGGTGTGTCTGTCCCCTCCCCCGGGCTCTGTAATCAGCTGAGATGCTCCAGTCACCTTCCCCCCTGTGTATAACAGAAGCTTTGGTAACCATGGCAACAAAACAAACACTAACAGTGCACTCTGATTAATGGCTAAAATTTCCTGAAATGACCTCTAAACAAATGGCCGTATTTTAAAAACTATACATCCTACAGCGAAGATCTTTATATTGTGAGAATCACAAGACCCAGACCTAGATTTTGATGTATAGTATGTCTCTGAAATATTAAAAATGAAGGCACAGTCGCAGTTTAGAAATTGCCCTTCAAATTTGGAGGGGGCTAGAGTGTAGTTTCAATGAATGTCAATGGACGGCGTGAGTTGCAAACAAATGGTCATATTGTGAAAACTATCAGGACTATGGCTTAGCCGTGGACATGTTTAGTGGCAGCAGGGATAGCTGAACGTTTTGATATAAGATTTGTGTAGGTGGGCTTGAAAATGAGGGAGTGGCGGCAGTTTAGAAATCATGTTCTGATTTTCCAGCTTTTGTCATCTCCCACTCTAGTTTCCCCATTCATTCCTATGGGACCAATTTCGCCGCAAAAATGACGATATTTCGTGAACCATTCGGCGAAATGTTCCACAAAATAATAGCACACCATTCGGGAACAATCCGCACGTTTCGGTATATTACTTGTCTATGTAGTGTAAAAACTGTGGGAGGAGTTAGGGTGGTAAATTTGGCTATAATAATAAGAATAAGAACTAGAAAAGGTACAATTTCTGGGGAAATTGTGAAAGTGTTCTTGCCTCTACAACTGGAGTGGGCGGAGTAACTGGGTGGGGTGGAGTGGCTTGAGTAACTGTGAAAAGTGTTAAAAAGCTTAATATTTTAAAAAGTATAAATAGTAGTAAAAAAGTTCCATCATTCGCTGAAAGAGCTGAACATTTTTTTCAAAAGTAATTTTTTTTTTCAAAAAGGAATTTTTTTTAATCAAAAATGATTTTTTTTTCTTCAAAAATGATTTTTTTTTCAAAAGTAATTTTTTTTTTCAAAGGTAATTTTTTTTTTCAAAAATGAATTTTTTTATTTCAAAAATATTTTTTTTTTCGAAATTATTATTTTTTTTAAAGTAATTTTTTTTTCAAAAATAATTTTTTTTTTCAAAAATTTTTTTTTTTCAAATATATTTTTTTTTCAAAAATATTTTTTTTTTTAAAAGTAATTTTTTTTTCAAAAATATTTTTTTTTTTCAAAAATAATTTTTTTTTTCAAAAATATTTTTTTTTTCAAAAATATTTTTTTTTTTTTTCAAAAATGATTTTTTTTTTCAAAAATATTTTTTTTTTTACATGGGGCGGTCATAATGTTTTGGCTGATCATGGGGTGGTCATAATGTTTTGGCTGATCATGGGGTTGTCAGCTTTTGTCACTTCCCACTCTAGTTTTGAACATTTCGCCATTCATTCCTATGGGACCAATTTCGCCGCAAAAACGTCATTTCGTGGACCATTCGGCAAAACATTCCACAAAGTAATAACACACCAATCGGGAACAATCCGCTCGTTTCGGTATATTATTTGTCTCTGTAGTGTGAAAACTGTGGGAGGAGTCTACAAGCATTATCAAGTCTAGCAGATGAAGTCA
Organism: Lithobates septentrionalis; assembly: GCA_037952835.1. Lineage (NCBI taxonomy): Eukaryota > Metazoa > Chordata > Amphibia > Anura > Ranidae > Lithobates > Lithobates septentrionalis. The sequence continues at coordinate 2,095,186 of JBBDGP010000111.1, read as the reverse complement.
CATGCATTTGGAGTGTCTCAGCATCTTGTGTTTACAACCACTGTTTCCTAGCAACGCTCATGCCCTGTTTATGCTTCCCAAATACTACTTCATCAAAACTGCCCCATCAAAACTGCCCCATCATATTCCTCTATTATAAATCAGTACATGGTGTGTCTGTCCCCTCCCCCGGGCTCTGTAATCAGCTGAGATGCTCCAGTCACCTTCCCCCCTGTGTATAACAGAAGCTTTGGTAACCATGGCAACAAAACAAACACTAACAGTGCACTCTGATTAATGGCTAAAATTTCCTGAAATGACCTCTAAACAAATGGCCGTATTTTAAAAACTATACATCCTACAGCGAAGATCTTTATATTGTGAGAATCACAAGACCCAGACCTAGATTTTGATGTATAGTATGTCTCTGAAATATTAAAAATGAAGGCACAGTCGCAGTTTAGAAATTGCCCTTCAAATTTGGAGGGGGCTAGAGTGTAGTTTCAATGAATGTCAATGGACGGCGTGAGTTGCAAACAAATGGTCATATTGTGAAAACTATCAGGACTATGGCTTAGCCGTGGACATGTTTAGTGGCAGCAGGGATAGCTGAACGTTTTGATATAAGATTTGTGTAGGTGGGCTTGAAAATGAGGGAGTGGCGGCAGTTTAGAAATCATGTTCTGATTTTCCAGCTTTTGTCATCTCCCACTCTAGTTTCCCCATTCATTCCTATGGGACCAATTTCGCCGCAAAAATGACGATATTTCGTGAACCATTCGGCGAAATGTTCCACAAAATAATAGCACACCATTCGGGAACAATCCGCACGTTTCGGTATATTACTTGTCTATGTAGTGTAAAAACTGTGGGAGGAGTTAGGGTGGTAAATTTGGCTATAATAATAAGAATAAGAACTAGAAAAGGTACAATTTCTGGGGAAATTGTGAAAGTGTTCTTGCCTCTACAACTGGAGTGGGCGGAGTAACTGGGTGGGGTGGAGTGGCTTGAGTAACTGTGAAAAGTGTTAAAAAGCTTAATATTTTAAAAAGTATAAATAGTAGTAAAAAAGTTCCATCATTCGCTGAAAGAGCTGAACATTTTTTTCAAAAGTAATTTTTTTTTTCAAAAAGGAATTTTTTTTAATCAAAAATGATTTTTTTTTCTTCAAAAATGATTTTTTTTTCAAAAGTAATTTTTTTTTTTCAAAGGTAATTTTTTTTTTCAAAAATGAATTTTTTTATTTCAAAAATAATTTTTTTTTCGAAATTATTATTTTTTTTAAAGTAATTTTTTTTTCAAAAATAATTTTTTTTTTCAAAAATTTTTTTTTTTCAAATATATTTTTTTTTCAAAAATAATTTTTTTTTTAAAAGTAATTTTTTTTTCAAAAATATTTTTTTTTTTCAAAAATTTTTTTTTTCAAAAATATTTTTTTTTTCAAAAATATTTTTTTTTTTTTTCAAAAATGATTTTTTTTTTCAAAAATATTTTTTTTTTTACATGGGGCGGTCATAATGTTTTGGCTGATCATGGGGTGGTCATAATGTTTTGGCTGATCATGGGGTTGTCAGCTTTTGTCACTTCCCACTCTAGTTTTGAACATTTCGCCATTCATTCCTATGGGACCAATTTCGCCGCAAAAACGTCATTTCGTGGACCATTCGGCAAAACATTCCACAAAGTAATAACACACCAATCGGGAACAATCCGCTCGTTTCGGTATATTATTTGTCTCTGTAGTGTGAAAACTGTGGGAGGAGTCTACAAGCATTATCAAGTCTAGCAGATGAAGTCACATGCATTTGGAGTGTCTCAGCATCTTGTGTTTACAACCACTGTTTCCTAGCAACGCTCATGCCCTGTTTATGCTTCCCAAATACTACTTCATCAAAACTGCCCCATCAGAATTACCCCATCAAAACTGCCCCATCATATTCCTCTATTATAAATCAGTACATGGTGTGTCTGTCCCCTCCCCCGGGCTCTGTAATCAGCTGAGATGCTCCAGCCACCTTCCCCCCTGTGTATAACAGAAGCTTTGGTAACCATGGCAACAAAACAAACACTAACAGTGCACTCTGATTAATGGCTAAAATTTCCTGAAATGACCTCTAAACAAATGGCCGTATTTTAAAAACTATACATCCTACAGCGAAGATCTTTATATTGTGAGAATCACAAGACCCAGACCTAGATTTTGATGTATAGTATGTCTCTGAAATATTAAAAATGAAGGCACAGTCGCAGTTTAGAAATTGCCCTTCAAATTTGGAGGGGGCTAGAGTGTAGTTTCAATGAATGTCAATGGACAGCGTGAGTTGCAAACAAATGGTCATATTGTGAAAACTATCAGGACTATGGCTTAGCCGTGGACATGTTTAGTGGCAGCAGGGATAGCTGAACGTTTTGATATAAGATTTGTGTAGGTGGGCTTGAAAATGAGGGAGTGGCGGCAGTTTAGAAATCATGTTCTGATTTTCCAGCTTTTGTCATCTCCCACTCTAGTTTCCCCATTCATTCCTATGGGACCAATTTCGCCGCAAAAATGACGATATTTCGTGAACCATTCGGCGAAATGTTCCACAAAATAATAGCACACCATTCGGGAACAATCCGCACGTTTCGGTATATTACTTGTCTATGTAGTGTAAAAACTGTGGGAGGAGTTAGGGTGGTAAATTTGGCTATAATAATAAGAATAAGAACTAGAAAAGGTACAATTTCTGGGGAAATTGTGAAAGTGTTCTTGCCTCTACAACTGGAGTGGGCGGAGTAACTGGGTGGGATGGAGTGGCTTGAGTAAGTGTGAAAAGTGTTAAAAAGCTTAATATTTTAAAAAGTATAAATAGTAGTAAAAAAGTTCCATCATTCGCTGAAAGAGCTGAACATTTTTTTCAAAAGTAATTTTTTTTTTCAAAAATGAATTTTTTTTATTCAAAAATGAATTTTTTTTATTCAAAAATGATTTTTTTTTCTTCAAAAATGAATTTTTTTTTCTTCAAAAATGATTTTTTTTTTTCAAAAGTAATTTTTTTTTTCAAAGGTAATTTTTTTTTTCAAAAATGAATTTTTTTATTTCAAAAATAATTTTTTTTTCGAAATTATTTTTTTTTTAAGTAATTTTTTTTTCAAAAATAATTTTTTTTTTCAAAAATATTTTTTTTTTCAAATATATTTTTTTTTCAAAAATAATTTTTTTTTTAAAAGTAATTTTTTTTTCAAAAATATTTTTTTTTCAAAAATATATATTTTTTTTTTCAAAAATGATTTTTTTATTTTTTTCAAAAATTATTATTTTTATTAAAAAATATATTTTTTTTTACATGGGGCGGTCATAATGTTTTGGCTGATCATGGGGTGGTCATAATGTTTTGGCTGATCATGGGGTTGTCAGCTTTTGTCACCTCCCACTCTAGTTTTGAACATTTCGCCATTCATTCCTATGGGACCAATTTCGCCGCAAAAACGTCATTTCGTGGACCATTCGGCGAAACATTCCACAAAGTAATAACACACCAATCGGGAACAATCCGCTCGTTTCGGTATATTACTTGTCTCTGTAGTGTAAAAACTGTGGGAGGAGTCTACAAGCATTATCAAGTCTAGCAGATGAAGTCACATGCATTTGGGGTGTCTCAGCATCTTGTGTTTACAACCACTGTTTTCTAGCAACGCTCGTGCCCTGTTTATGCTTCCCAAATACTACTTCATCAAAACTGCCCCATCAGAATTACCCCATCAAAACTGCCCCATCATATTCCTCTATTATAAATCAGTACATGGTGTGTCTGTCCCCTCCCCCGGGCTCTGTAATCAGCTGAGATGCTCCAGCCACCTTCCCCCCTGTGTATAACAGAAGCTTTGGTAACCATGGCAACAAAACAACACTAACAGTGCACTCTGATTAATGGCTAAAATTTCCTGAAATGACCTCTAAACAAATGGCCGTATTTTAAAAACTATACATCCTACAGCGAAGATCTTTATATTGTGAGAATCACAAGACCCAGACCTAGATTTTGATACATAGTATGTCTCTGAAATATTAAAAATGAAGGCACAGTCGCAGTTTAGAAATTGCCCTTCAAATTTGGAGGGGGCTAGAGTGTAGTTTCAATGAATGTCAATGGACGGTGTGAGTTGCAAACAAATGGTCATATTGTGAAAACTATCAGGACTATGGCTTAGCCGTGGACATGTTTAGTGGCAGCAGGGATAGCTGAACGTTTTGATATAAGATTTGTGTAGGTGGGCTTGAAAATGAGGGAGTGGCAGCAGTTTAGAAATCATGTTCTGATTTTCCAGCTTTTGTCATCTCCCACTCTAGTTTCCCCATTCATTCCTATGGGACCAATTTCGCCGCAAAAATGACGATATTTTGTGAACCATTCGGCGAAACGTTCCACAAAATAATAGCACACCATTCGGGAACAATCCGCACGTTTCGGTATATTACTTGTCTATGTAGTGTAAAAACTGTGGGAGGAGTTAGGGTGGTAAATTTGGCTATAATAATAAGAATAAGAATAATAATATATATGTGAGATAACAGTAAGTGGTCTTGCTATGCAAGAACACTTAATAATAATATATATGTGAGATAACAGTAAGTGGTCTTGCTATGCAAGAACACTTAATAACTAGAAAAGGTACAATTTCTGGGGAAATTGTGAAAGTGTTCTTGCCTCTACAACTGGAGTGGGCGGAGTAACTGGGTGGGGTGGAGTGGCTTGAGTAACTGTGAAAAGTGTTAAAAAGCTTAATATTTTAAAAAGTATAAATAGTAGTAAAAAAGTTCCATCATTCGCTGAAAGAGCTGAACATTTTTTTCAAAAGTAATTTTTTTTTTCAAAAATGAATTTTTTTTAATCAAAAATGATTTTTTTTTCTTCAAAAATGATTTTTTTTTTCAAAAGTAATTTTTTTTTTCAAAAATGAATTTTTTTATTTCAAAAATAATTTTTTTTTCGAAATTATTATTTTTTTTAAAGTAATTTTTTTTTCAAAAATAATTTTTTTTTTCAAAAATTTTTTTTTTTCAAATATATTTTTTTTTCAAAAATAATTTTTTTTTTAAAAGTAATTTTTTTTTCAAAAATATTTTTTTTTTTCAAAAATAATTTTTTTTTTCAAAAATATTTTTTTTTTTACATGGGGCGGTCATAATGTTTTGGCTGATCATGGGGTGGTCATAATGTTTTGGCTGATCATGGGTTTGTCAGCTTTTGTCACTTCCCACTCTAGTTTTGAACATTTCGCCATTCATTCCTATGGGACCAATTTCGCCGTAAAAACGTCATTTCGTGGACCATTCGGCAAAACATTCCACAAGGTAATAACACACCAATCGGGAACAATCCGCTCGTTTCGGTATATTATTTGTCTCTGTAGTGTGAAAACTGTGGGAGGAGTCTACAAGCATTATCAAGTCTAGCAGATGAAGTCACATGCATTTGGAGTGTCTCAGCATCTTGTGTTTACAACCACTGTTTCCTAGCAACGCTCATGCCCTGTTTATGCTTCCCAAATACTACTTCATCAAAACTGCCCCATCAAAACTGCCCCATCATATTCCTCTATTATAAATCAGTGCATGGTGTGTCTGTCCCCTCCCCCGGGCTCTGTAATCAGCTGAGATGCTCCAGCCACCTTCCCCCCTGTGTATAACAGAAGCTTTGGTAACCATGGCAACAAAACAAACACTAACAGTGCACTCTGATTAATGGCTAAAATTTCCTGAAATGACCTCTAAACAAATGGCCGTATTTTAAAAACTATACATCCTACCGCGAAGATCTTTATATTGTGAGAATCACAAGACCCAGACCTAGATTTTGATGTATAGTATGTCTCTGAAATATTAAAAATGAAGGCACAGTCGCAGTTTAGAAATTGCCCTTCAAATTTGGAGGGGGCTAGAGTGTAGTTTCAATGAATGTCAATGGACGGCGTGAGTTGCAAACAAATGGTCATATTGTGAAAACTATCAGGACTATGGCTTAGCCGTGGACATGTTTAGTGGCAGCAGGGATAGCTGAACGTTTTGATATAAGATTTGTGTAGGTGGGCTTGAAAATGAGGGAGTGGCGGCAGTTTAGAAATCATGTTCTGATTTTCCAGCTTTTGTCATCTCCCACTCTAGTTTCCCCATTCATTCCTATGGGACCAATTTCGCCGCAAAAATGACGATATTTCGTGAACCTTTTGGCGAAATGTTCCACAAAATAATAGCACACCATTTGGGAAAAATCCGCACGTTTCGGTATATTACTTGTCTATGTAGTGTAAAAACTGTGGGAGGAGTTAGGGTGGTAAATTTGGCTATAATAATAAGAATAAGAACTAGAAAAGGTACAATTTCTGGGGAAATTGTGAAAGTGTTCTTGCCTCTACAACTGGAGTGGGCGGAGTAACTGGGTGGGGTGGAGTGGCTTGAGTAACTGTGAAAAGTGTTAAAAAGCTTAATATTTTAAAAAGTATAAATAGTAGTAAAAAAGTTCCATCATTCGCTGAAAGAGCTGAACATTTTTTTCAAAAGTAATTTTTTTTTTCAAAAAGGAATTTTTTTTAATCAAAAATGATTTTTTTTTCTTCAAAAATGATTTTTTTTTCAAAAGTAATTTTTTTTTTCAAAGGTAATTTTTTTTTTCAAAAATGAATTTTTTTATTTCAAAAATATTTTTTTTTTCGAAATTATTATTTTTTTTAAAGTAATTTTTTTTTCAAAAATAATTTTTTTTTTCAAAAATTTTTTTTTTTCAAATATATTTTTTTTTCAAAAATATTTTTTTTTTTAAAAGTAATTTTTTTTTCAAAAATATTTTTTTTTTTCAAAAATAATTTTTTTTTTCAAAAATATTTTTTTTTTCAAAAATATTTTTTTTTTTTTTCAAAAATGATTTTTTTTTTCAAAAATATTTTTTTTTTTACATGGGGCGGTCATAATGTTTTGGCTGATCATGGGGTGGTCATAATGTTTTGGCTGATCATGGGGTTGTCAGCTTTTGTCACTTCCCACTCTAGTTTTGAACATTTCGCCATTCATTCCTATGGGACCAATTTCGCCGCAAAAACGTCATTTCGTGGACCATTCGGCAAAACATTCCACAAAGTAATAACACACCAATCGGGAACAATCCGCTCGTTTCGGTATATTATTTGTCTCTGTAGTGTGAAAACTGTGGGAGGAGTCTACAAGCATTATCAAGTCTAGCAGATGAAGTCACATGCATTTGGAGTGTCTCAGCATCTTGTGTTTACAACCACTGTTTCCTAGCAACGCTCATGCCCTGTTTATGCTTCCCAAATACTACTTCATCAAAACTGCCCCATCAAAACTGCCCCATCATATTCCTCTATTATAAATCAGTACATGGTGTGTCTGTCCCCTCCCCCGGGCTCTGTAATCAGCTGAGATGCTCCAGTCACCTTCCCCCCTGTGTATAACAGAAGCTTTGGTAACCATGGCAACAAAACAAACACTAACAGTGCACTCTGATTAATGGCTAAAATTTCCTGAAATGACCTCTAAACAAATGGCCGTATTTTAAAAACTATACATCCTACAGCGAAGATCTTTATATTGTGAGAATCACAAGACCCAGACCTAGATTTTGATGTATAGTATGTCTCTGAAATATTAAAAATGAAGGCACAGTCGCAGTTTAGAAATTGCCCTTCAAATTTGGAGGGGGCTAGAGTGTAGTTTCAATGAATGTCAATGGACGGCGTGAGTTGCAAACAAATGGTCATATTGTGAAAACTATCAGGACTATGGCTTAGCCGTGGACATGTTTAGTGGCAGCAGGGATAGCTGAACGTTTTGATATAAGATTTGTGTAGGTGGGCTTGAAAATGAGGGAGTGGCGGCAGTTTAGAAATCATGTTCTGATTTTCCAGCTTTTGTCATCTCCCACTCTAGTTTCCCCATTCATTCCTATGGGACCAATTTCGCCGCAAAAATGACGATATTTCGTGAACCATTCGGCGAAATGTTCCACAAAATAATAGCACACCATTCGGGAACAATCCGCACGTTTCGGTATATTACTTGTCTATGTAGTGTAAAAACTGTGGGAGGAGTTAGGGTGGTAAATTTGGCTATAATAATAAGAATAAGAACTAGAAAAGGTACAATTTCTGGGGAAATTGTGAAAGTGTTCTTGCCTCTACAACTGGAGTGGGCGGAGTAACTGGGTGGGGTGGAGTGGCTTGAGTAACTGTGAAAAGTGTTAAAAAGCTTAATATTTTAAAAAGTATAAATAGTAGTAAAAAAGTTCCATCATTCGCTGAAAGAGCTGAACATTTTTTTCAAAAGTAATTTTTTTTTTCAAAAAATGAATTTTTTTTAATCAAAAATGATTTTTTTTTCTTCAAAAATGATTTTTTTTTTCAAAAGTAATTTTTTTTTTCAAAGGTAATTTTTTTTTTCAAAAATGAATTTTTTTATTTCAAAAATAATTTTTTTTTCGAAATTATTATTTTTTTTAAAGTAATTTTTTTTTCAAAAATAATTTTTTTTTTCAAAAATATTTTTTTTTTCAAAAATATTTTTTTTTTTCAAATATATTTTTTTTTCAAAAATAATTTTTTTTTTTAAAAAAAAAATTTTTTCAAAAATATTTTTTTTTTTCAAAAATAATTTTTTTTTTTTTCAAAAATATTTTTTTTTTCAAAAATGATTTTTTTTTTCAAAAATTATTTTTTTACTTTTTTAAAAAAAATTTTTTTTTTTTTCAAAAATATTTTTTTTTTTACTTGGGGCGGTCATAATGTTTTGGCTGATCATGGGGTGGTCATAATGTTTTGGCTGATCATGGGGTTGTCAGCTTTTGTCACTTCCCACTCTAGTTTTGAACATTTCGCCATTCATTCCTATGGGACCAATTTCGCCGTAAAAACGTCATTTCGTGGACCATTCGGCAAAACATTCCACAAGGTAATAACACACCAATCGGGAACAATCGGCTCGTTTCGGTATATTATTTGTCTCTGTAGTGTGAAAACTGTGGGAGGAGTCTACAAGCATTATCAAGTCTAGCAGATGAAGTCACATGCATTTGGGGTGTCTCAGCATCTTGTGTTTACAACCACTGTTTCCTAGCAACGCTCATGCCCTGTTTATGCTTCCCAAATACTACTTCATCAAAACTGCCCCATCAGAATTACCCCATCAAAACTGCCCCATCATATTCCTCTATTATAAATCAGTACATGGTGTGTCTGTCCCCTCCCCCGGGCTCTGTAATCAGCTGAGATGCTCCAGCCACCTCCCCCCTGTGTATAACAGAAGCTTTGGTAACCATGGCAACAAAACAAACACTAACAGTGCACTCTGATTAATGGCTAAAATTTCCTGAAATGACCTCTAAACAAATGGCCGTATTTTAAAAACTATACATCCTACAGCGAAGATCTTTATATTGTGAGAATCACAAGACCCAGACCTAGATTTTGATGTATAGTATGTCTCTGAAATATTAAAAATGAAGGCACAGTCGCAGTTTAGAAATTGCCCTTCAAATTTGGAGGGGGCTAGAGTGTAGTTTCAATGAATGTCAATGGACGGCGTGAGTTGCAAACAAATGGTCATATTGTGAAAACTATCAGGACTATGGCTTAGCCGTGGACATGTTTAGTGGCAGCAGGGATAGCTGAACGTTTTGATATAAGATTTGTGTAGGTGGGCTTGAAAATGAGGGAGTGGCGGCAGTTTAGAAATCATGTTCTGATTTTCCAGCTTTTGTCATCTCCCACTCTAGTTTCCCCATTCATTCCTATGGGACCAATTTCGCCGCAAAAATGACGATATTTCGTGAACCATTCGGCGAAATGTTCCACAAAATAATAGCACACCATTCGGGAACAATCCGCACGTTTCGGTATATTACTTGTCTATGTAGTGTAAAAACTGTGGGAGGAGTTAGGGTGGTAAATTTGGCTATAATAATAAGAATAAGAATAATAATATATATGTGAGATAACAGTAAGTGGTCTTGCTATGCAAGAACACTTAACTAGAAAAGGTACAATTTCTGGGGAAATTGTGAAAGTGTTCTTGCCTCTACAACTGGAGTGGGCGGAGTAACTGGGTGGGGTGGAGTGGCTTGAGTAACTGTGAAAAGTGTTAAAAAGCTTAATATTTTAAAAAGTATAAATAGTAGTAAAAAAGTTCCATCATTCGCTGAAAGAGCTGAACATTTTTTTCAAAAGTAATTTTTTTTTTCAAAAAATGAATTTTTTTTAATCAAAAATGATTTTTTTTCTTCAAAAATGATTTTTTTTTTTCAAAAGTAATTTTTTTTTTCAAAGGTAATTTTTTTTTTCAAAAATGAATTTTTTTATTTCAAAAATAATTTTTTTTTCGAAATTATTATTTTTTTTAAAGTAATTTTTTTTTCAAAAATAATTTTTTTTTTCAAAAATATTTTTTTTTTCAAAAATATTTTTTTTTTCAAAAATATTTTTTTTTTCAAATATATTTTTTTTTCAAAAATATTTTTTTTTTTAAAAAAAAAAATTTTTTCAAAAATATTTTTTTTTTTCAAAAATATTTTTTTTTTTTTTCAAAAATATTTTTTTTTTCAAAAATGATTTTTTTTTTCAAAAATTATTTTTTTACTTTTTAAAAAAATTTTTTTTTTTTTTCAAAAATATTTTTTTTTTTACTTGGGGCGGTCATAATGTTTTGGCTGATCATGGGGTGGTCATAATGTTTTGGCTGATCATGGGGTTGTCAGCTTTTGTCACTTCCCACTCTAGTTTTGAACATTTCGCCATTCATTCCTATGGGACCAATTTCGCCGTAAAAACGTCATTTCGTGGACCATTCGGCAAAACATTCCACAAGGTAATAACACACCAATCGGGAACAATCCGCTCGTTTCGGTATATTATTTGTCTCTGTAGTGTGAAAACTGTGGGAGGAGTCTACAAGCATTATCAAGTCTAGCAGATGAAGTCACATGCATTTGGAGTGTCTCAGCATCTTGTGTTTACAACCACTGTTTCCTAGCAACGCTCATGCCCTGTTTATGCTTCCCAAATACTACTTCATCAAAACTGCCCCATCATATTCCTCTATTATAAATCAGTACATGGTGTGTCTGTCCCCTCCCCCGGGCTCTGTAATCAGCTGAGATGCTCCAGCCACCTCCCCCCTGTGTATAACAGAAGCTTTGGTAACCATGGCAACAAAACAAACACTAACAGTGCACTCTGATTAATGGCTAAAATTTCCTGAAATGACCTCTAAACAAATGGCCGTATTTTAAAAACTATACATCCTACAGCGAAGATCTTTATATTGTGAGAATCACAAGACCCAGACCTATATTTTGATGTATAGTATGTCTCTGAAATATTAAAAATGAAGGCACAGTCGCAGTTTAGAAATTGCCCTTCAAATTTGGAGGGGGCTAGAGTGTAGTTTCAATGAATGTCAATGGACGGCGTGAGTTGCAAACAAATGGTCATATTGTGAAAACTATCAGGACTATGGCTTAGCCGTGGACATGTTTAGTGGCAGCAGGGATAGCTGAACGTTTTGATATAAGATTTGTGTAGGTGGGCTTGAAAATGAGGGAGTGGCGGCAGTTTAGAAATCATGTTCTGATTTTCCAGCTTTTGTCATCTCCCACTCTAGTTTCCCCATTCATTCCTATGGGACCAATTTCGCCGCAAAAATGACGATATTTCGTGAACCATTCAGCGAAATGTTCCACAAAATAATAGCACACCATTCGGGAAAAATCCGCACGTTTCGGTATATTACTTGTCTATGTAGTGTAAAAACTGTGGGAGGAGTTAGGGTGGTAAATTTGGCTATAATAATAAGAATAAGAATAATAATATATATGTGAGATAACAGTAAGTGGTCTTGCTATGCAAGAACACTTAATAATAATATATATGTGAGATAACAGTAAGTGGTCTTGCTATGCAAGAACACTTAATAATATATATGTGAGATAACAGTAAGTGGTCTTGCTATGCAAGAACACTTAATAAGTATATTAATTAAGTGTTCTTGCATAGCAAGACCACTTACTGTTATCTCACATATATATTATTATTAAGTGTTCTTGCATAGCAAGACCACTTACTGTTATCTCACATATATATTATTATTATTCTTATTAAGTGTTCTTGCATAGCAAGACCACTTACTGTTATCTCACATATATATTATTATTATAGCCAAATTTACCACCCTAACTCCTCCCACAGTTTTTACACTACATAGACAAGTAATATACCGAAACGTGCGGATTGTTTCCGATTGGTGTGCTATTACTTTGTGGAAGGTTTCGCCGAATGGTTCACGAAATATCGTTGTTTTTGCGGCGAAATTGGTCCCATAGGAATGAATGGGGAAGCTAGAGTGGGAGGGGACAAAAGCTGAAAAATCAGAACATGATTTCTAAACTGCCACCACTCCCTCATTTTCAAGCCCACCTACACAAATCTTATATCAAAACGTTCAGCTATCCCTGCTGCCACTAAACATGTCCACGGCTAAGCCATAGTCCTGATAGTTTTCACAATATGACCATTTGTTTGCAACTCACGCCGTCCATTGACATTCATTGAAACTACACTCTAGCCCCTTCAAATTTGAAGGGCAATTTCTAAACTGCGACCGTGCCTTCAATTTTAATATTTCAGAGACATACTATGTATCAAAATCTAGGTCTGGGTCTTGTGATTCTCACAATATAAAGATCTTCGCTGTAGGATGTATAGTTTTTAAAATACGGCCATTTGTTTAGAGGTCATTTCAGGAAATTTTAGCCATTAATCAGCATGTACTGTGTTTGTTTTGTTGCCATGGTTACCAAAGCTTCTGTTATACACAGGGGGGAGGTGGCTGGAGCATCTCAGCTCTGATTACAGAGCCCGGGGGAGGGGACAGACACACCATGTACTGATTTATAATAGAGGAATATGATGGGGCAGTTTTGATGGGGTAATTCTGATGGGGCAGTTTTGATGAAGTAGTATTTGGGAAGCATAAACAGGGCATGAGCGTTGCTAGGAAACAGTGGTTGTAAACACAAGATGCTGAGACACCCCAAATGCATGTGACTTCATCTGCTAGACTTGATAATGCTTGTAGACTCCTCCCACAGTTTTTCCACTACAGAGACAAGTAATATACCGAAACGAGCGGATTGTTCCCGATTGGTGTGTTATTACTTTGTGGAATGTTTCGCCGAATGGTCCACGAAATGACGTTTTTGCGGCGAAATTGGTCCCATAGGAATGAATGGCGAAATGTTCAAAACTAGAGTGGGAAGTGACAAAAGCTGACAACCCCATGATCAGCCAAAACATTATGACCACCCCATGATTAGCCAAAACATTATGACCGCCCCATGTAAAAAAATATATATTTTTGAAAAAAAAATAATAATTTTTGAAAAAAAAAATAATTTTTGAAAAAAATAAAAATAAAATCATTTTTGAAAAAAAAATATTTTTGAAAAAAAAAAATATTTTTGAAAAAAAATGTATTTTTGAAAAAAAAATAATTTTTGAAAAAAAAAATAATTTTTAAAAAAAAAATCATAATTTTTGAAAAAAATGTTCAGCTCTTTCAGCTAATGATGAGACTTCAACTTTTTTTACTACTATTTATACTTTTTAAAATATTAAGCTTTTTAACACTTTTCACAGTTACTCCAGCCACTCCAACCACACAACAGTTACTCAAGCCACTCCACCCAGTTACTCCGCCCACTCCAGTTGTAGAGGCAAGAACACTTTTCACAATTTCCCCAGAAATTGTACCTTTTCTAGTTAAGTGTTCTTGAATAGCAAGACCACTTACTGTTATCTCACATATATATTATTAGTGGGAATGCTTTAGCAGTCCCACTATTGTTATTCGATTTTATTTATTATTTTTAATTTTATTCCGTACGTTTTTCGGTAATGCGTAACTTCTGCATACTTTCAGCTATTAAAACCATTCAACTATCAAAATGTTCGTCTCTTTTAGCTGAGGTGTGCTCTTTTTCAACTTTTTTTCTACCATTTATACTTTTTAAAATATTTAGCTTTTTATCACTTTTTTTTAACATTGAAGTCAATGGGAGCATGCTTGAGAAACTTAAAATCTTCATCCGCTCCCAAAAGTTTCAGCTCCTTCATACTTTCACCTAGAGACGCCAAACAAACTTTAAAATGTTCACAAAATATTCAGCTATCTGGCTATATCTTTTCAGTTTGATATCTTTTACAGTTTTTGAGAAAAAGCTTTTTGTTTAGAGGTCATTTCAGGAAATTTTAGCCATTAATCAGAGTGTACTGTGTATGTTTTGTTGCCATGGTTACCAAAGCTTCTGTTATACACAGGGGGGGAGGTGGCTGGAGCATCTCAGCTTTAATTACAGAGCCCGGGGGAGGGGACAGACACACCATGTACTGATTTATAATAGAGGAATATGATGGGGCAGTTTTGATGGTGGCAATTCTGATGGGGCAGTTTTGATGGCGGTCATTTTAGCAATTTAGCTATTCAGCAATTATTTTTGAAAAAAATATATATATATTTCTGAAAAAAAAAATTATTTTTGAAAAAAAAAAAATTATTTTTGAAAAAAAAAAAAAATTATTTTTGAAAAAAAAAAATCATTTTTGAAAAAAAAAAATATTTTTGAAAAAAAAAATTTTTGAAAAAAAAAAATTATTTTTGAAAAAAAAAAAATATTTTTGAAAAAATATATATATATTTTTGAAAAAAAAAAATCATTTTTGAAAAAAAAAATATTTTTGAAAAAAAAAAATTATTTTTGAAAAAAAAAAATATTTAATAAAAAAAAAAATATTTTTTAATGGGGCAGTTTTGATGGTGGCAATATGATGGGACAGTTTTGATGGAAATATCATGGGGGCAATTTTGCTGGGGGCCGTTTTAGCAATTCAGCATTCCCACGCATTTTCCCCAGGAAATGCATTTTCTAGTTAAGTGTTCTTGCATAGCAAGACCACTTATTGTTATCTCACATATATATTATTATTATTATTATAGCCAAATTTACCACCCTAACTCCTCCCACAGTTTTTACACTACATAGACAAGTAATATACCGAAACGTGCGGATTGTTCCCGAATGGTGTGCTATTACTTTGTGGAACGTTTCGCCGAATGGTTCACGAAATATCGTCATTTTTGCGGCGAAATTGGTCCCATAGGAATGAATGGGGAAGCTAGAGTGGGAGGTGACAAAAGCTGAAAAATCAGAACATGATTTCTAAACTGCCGCCACTCCCTCATTTTCAAGCCCACCTACACAAATCTTATATCAAAACGTTCAGCTATCCCTGCTGCCACTAAACATGTCCACGGCTAAGCCATAGTCCTGATAGTTTTCACAATATGACCATTTGTTTGCAACTCACGCCGTCCATTGACATTCATTGAAACTACACTCTAGCCCCTTCAAATTTGAAGGGCAATTTCTAAACTGCGACCGTGCCTTCAATTTTAATATTTCAGAGACATACTATGTATCAAAATCTAGGTCTGGGTCTTGTGATTCTCACAATATAAAGATCTTCGCTGTAGGATGTATAGTTTTTAAAATACGGCCATTTGTTTAGAGGTCATTTCAGGAAATTTTAGCCATTAATCAGAGTGTACTGTTAGTGTTTGTTTTGTTGCCATGGTTACCAAAGCTTCTGTTATACACAGGGGGGAAGGTGGCTGGAGCATCTCAGCTGATTACAGAGCCCGGGGGAGGGGACAGACACACCATGTACTGATTTATAATAGAGGAATATGATGGGGCAGTTTTGATGGGGTAATTCTGATGGGGCAGTTTTGATGAAGTAGTATTTGGGAAGCATAAACAGGGCATGAGCGTTGCTAGGAAACAGTGGTTGTAAACACAAGATGCTGAGACACCCCAAATGCATGTGACTTCATCTGCTAGACTTGATAATGCTTGTAGACTCCTCCCACAGTTTTTACACTACAGAGACAAGTAATAAACCGAAACGAGCGGATTGTTCCCGATTGGTGTGTTATTACTTTGTGGAAAGTTTTGCCGAATGGTCCACGAAATGACGTTTTTGCGGCGAAATTGGTCCCATAGGAATGAATGGCGAAATGTTCAAAACTAGAGTGGGAGGTGACAAAAGCTGACAACCCCATGATCAGCCAAAACATTATGACCACCCCATGATCAGCCAAAACATTATGACCGCCCCATGTAAAAAAAATATATATATTTTTTAAAAAAAAATAATTTTTGAAAAAAATAAAAAAATAATTTTTGAAAAAAAAAAAAAATCATTTTTGAAAAAAAAAAAAATATTTTTGAAAAAAAAATATATTTTTGAAAAAAAAAAAATTTTTTTTGAAAAAAAAAAAATTTCTTTTTAAAAAAAAATATTTTTGAAAAAAAAATATATTTGAAAAAAAAAATATTTTTGAAAAAAAAAATTATTTTTGAAAAAAAATTACTTTTAAAAAAATAATAATTTCGAAAAAAAAAATTATTTTTGAAATAAAAAAATTCATTTTTGAAAAAAAAAAATACCTTTGAAAAAAAAAATTACTTTTGAAAAAAAAATCATTTTTGAAGAAAAAAAATTCATTTTTGAAGAAAAAAAAATCATTTTTGAATAAAAAAAATTCATTTTTGAATAAAAAAAATTCATTTTTGAAAAAAAAAATTACTTTTGAAAAAAATGTTCAGCTCTTTCAGCGAATGATGGAACTTTTTTACTACTATTTATACTTTTTAAAATATTAAGCTTTTTAACACTTTTCACACTTACTCAAGCCACTCCATCCCACCCAGTTACTCCGCCCACTCCAGTTGTAGAGGCAAGAACACTTTCACAATTTCCCCAGAAATTGTACCTTTTCTAGTTAAGTGTTCTTGCATAGCAAGACCACTTACTGTTATCTCACATATATATTATTCTTATTATTATAGCCAAATTTACCACCCTAACTCCTCCCACAGTTTTTACACTACATAGACAAGTAATATACCGAAACGTGCGGATTGTTCCCGAATGGTGTGCTATTACTTTGTGGAACGTTTCGCCGAATGGTTCACGAAATATCGTCATTTTTGCGGCGAAATTGGTCCCATAGGAATGAATGGGGAAACTAGAGTGGGAGATGACAAAAGCTGGAAAATCAGAACATGATTTCTAAACTGCTGCCACTCCCTCATTTTCAAGCCCACCTACACAAATCTTATATCAAAACGTTCAGCTATCCCTGCTGCCACTAAACATGTCCACGGCTAAGCCATAGTCCTGATAGTTTTCACAATATGACCATTTGTTTGCAACTCACGCAGTCCATTGACATTCATTGAAACTACACTCTAGCCCCCTCCAAATTTGAAGGGCAATTTCTAAACTGCGACTGTGCCTTCATTTTTAATATTTCAGAGACATACTATGTATCAAAATCTAGGTCTGGGTCTTGTGATTCAGAGTGTACTGTTAGTGTTTGTTTTGTTGCCATGGTTACCAAAGCTTCTGTTATACACAGGGGGGAAGGTGGCTGGAGCATCTCAGCTCTGATTACAGAGCCCGGGGGAGGGGACAGACACACCATGCACTGATTTATAATAGAGGAATATGATGGGGCAGTTTTGATGGGGTAATTCTGATGGGGCAGTTTTGATGAAGTAGTATTTGGGAAGCATAAACAGGGCATGAGCGTTGCTAGGAAACAGTGGTTGTAAACACAAGATGCTGAGACACCCCAAATGCATGTGACTTCATCTGCTAGACTTGATAATGCTTGTAGACTCCTCCCACAGTTTTTACACTACAGAGACAAGTAATATACCGAAACGAGCGGATTGTTCCCGATTGGTGTGTTATTACTTTGTGGAATGTTTCACTGAATGGTTCACGAAATATCGTAGTTTTTGCGGCAAAATTGGTCCCATAGGAATGAATGGCGAAATGTTCAAAACTAGAGTGGAAGGTGACAAATGCTGACAACCCCATGATCAGCCAAAACATTATGACCACCCCATGATCAGCCAAAACATTATGACCGCCCCATGTAAAAAAATATATATTTTTGAAAAAAAAAATAATTTTTGAAAAAAAAAAAAATAATTTTTGAAAAAAAAAAAAATATTTTTTTGAAAAAAATAAAAATAAAATCATTTTTGAAAAAAAAAAATATTTTTAAAAAAAAAAAATATTTTTGAAAAAAAAAAATCATTTTTGAAAACAAAAATCATAATTTTTGAAAAAAAAAATCATAATTTTTGAAAAAAATGTTCAGCTCTTTCAGCTAATGATGAGACTTCAACTTTTTTACTACTATTTATACTTTTTAAAATATTAAGCTTTTTAACACAACAGTTACTCAAGCCACTCCACCCAGTTACTCCGCCCACTCCAGTTGTAGAGGCAAGAACACTTTTCACAATTTCCCCAGAAATTGTACCTTTTCTAGTTATTCTTATTCTTATTATTATTATAGCCAAATTTACCACCCTAACTCCTCCCACAGTTTTTATACTACATAGACAAGTAATATACCGAAACGTGCGGATTGTTCCCGAATGGTGTGCTATTACTTTGTGGAACGTTTCGCCAAATGGTTCACAAAATATCGTCATTTTTGCGGCGAAATTGGTCCCATAGGAATGAATGGGGAAACTAGAGTGGGAGGTGACAAAAGCTGGAAAATCAGAACATGATTTCTAAACTGCCGCCACTCCCTCATTTTCAAGCCCACCTACACAAATCTTATATCAAAACGTTCAGCTATCCCTGCTGCCACTAAACATGTCCACGGCTAAGCCATAGTCCTGATAGTTTTCACAATATGACCATTTGTTTGCAACTCACGCCGTCCATTGACATTCATTGAAGCTACACTCTAGCCCCTTCAAATTTGAAGGGCAATTTCTAAACTGTGACCGTGCCTTCAATTTTAATATTTTAGAGACATACTATACATCAAAATCTAGGTCTGGGTCTTGTGATTCTCACAATATAAAGATCTTCGCTGTAGGATGTATAGTTTTTAAAATACGGCCATTTGTTTAGAAGTCATTTCAGGAAATTTTAGCCATTAATCAGCGTGTACTGTGTTTGTTTTGTTGCCATGGTTACCAAAGCTTCTGTTATACACAGGGGGGAGGTGGCTGGAGCATCTCAGCTGATTACAGAGCCCGGGGGAAGGGGACAGACACACCATGTACTGATTTATAATAGAGGAATATGATGGGGCAGTTTTGATGGGGTAATTCTGATGGGGCAGTTTTGATGAAGCAGTATTTGGGAAGCATAAACAGGGCATGAGCGTTGCTAGGAAACAGTGGTTGTAAACACAAGATGCTGAGACACTCCAAATGCATGTGACTTCATCTGCTAGACTTGATAATGCTTGTAGACTCCTCCCACAGTTTTCACACTACAGAGACAAATAATATACCGAAACGAGCGGATTGTTCCCGATTGGTGTGTTATTACTTTGTGGAATGTTTTGCCGAATGGTCCACGAAATGACGTTTTTGCGGCGAAATTGGTCCCATAGGAATGAATGGCGAAATGTTCAAAACTAGAGTGGGAAGTGACAAAAGCTGACAACCCCATGATCAGCCAAAACATTATGACCACCCCATGATCAGCCAAAACATTATGACCGCCCCATGTAAAAAAAAAAATATTTTTGAAAAAAAAAAATCATTTTTGAAAAAAAAAAAAATCATTTTTGAAAAAAAAAAAATATTTTTGAAAAAAAAAATATTTTTGAAAAAAAAAAAATTATTTTTGAAAAAAAAAAATTACTTTTGAAAAAAATGTTCAGCTCTTTCAGCGAATGATGGAACTTTTTTACTACTATTTATACTTTTTAAAATATTAAGCTTTTTAACACTTTTCACAGTTACTCAAGCCACTCCACCCCACCCAGTTACTCCGCCCACTCCAGTTGTAGAGGCAAGAACACTTTCACAATTTCCCCAGAAATTGTACCTTTTCTAGTTAGTGTGAATGCTTTAGCAGTCCCACTATTGTTATTCGATTTTATTTATTTTTAATTTTATTCCGTACGTTTTTCGGTAATGCGTAACTTCTGCATACTTTCAGCTATTAAAACCATTCAACTATCAAAATGTTCGTCTCTTTTAGCTGAGGTGTGCTCTTTTTCAACTTTTTTTCTACCATTTATACTTTTTAAAATATTAAGCTTTTTATCACTTTTTTTTAACATTGAAGTCAAAGGGAGCATGCTTGAAATCCTTAAATTTTTCTTCCGCTCCCAAAAGTTTCAGCTCCTTCATACTTTCACCTAGAGACACCAAACTTTAAAATGTTCACAAAATATTCAGCTATCTGGCTATATCTTTTCAGTTTGATATCTTTTACAGTTTTTGAGAAAAAGCTTTTTGTTTAGAGGTCATTTCAGGAAATTTTAGCCATTAATCAGAGTGTACTGTGTGTGTTTTGTTGCCATGGTTACAAAAGCTTCTGTTATACACAGAGGGGGGGAGGTGGCTGGAGCATCTCAGCTTTAATTACAGAGCCCGGGGGGAGGGGACAGACACACCATGTACTGATTATAATAGAGGAATATGATGGGGCAGTTTTGATGGTGGCAATTCTGATGGGCCAGTTTTGATGGCGGTCATTTTAGCAATTTAGCTATTCAGCAATTATTTTTTTTAAAAAAAAAATATTTTTGAAAAAAAAAAAAATATTTTTGAAAAAAAAAAATTATTTTTTTAAAAAAATTATTTTTGAAAAAAAAAATTATTTTTGAAAAAAAAAATTATTTTTGAAAAAAAAAAAAATCATTTTTGAAAAAAAAAATATTTTTGAAAAAAAAATTATTTTTGAAAAAAAAAAATTATTTTTGAAAAAAAAAAAATATTTTTGAAAAAAAAAAATATTTTTGAAAAAAAAATATTTTTGAAAAAAAAAAATCATTTTTGAAAAAAAAAAATATTTTTGAAAAAAAAATTATTTTTGAAAAAAAAAAATTATTTTTGAAAAAAAAAAAATATTTTTGAAAAAAAAAATTATTTTTGAAAAAAAAAAATCATTTTTGAAAAAAAAAATATTTTTGAAAAAAAAAATAATTTTTGAAAAAAAAATTATTTTTGAAAAAAAAAAATATTTTTGAAAAAAAAAAATATTTTTGAAAAAAAAAATATTTTTTGATGGGGCAGTTTTGATGGTGGCAATATGATGGTGCAGTTTTGATGGGGCAATTCTGATGGGGCAGTTTTGATGGTGGCAATATGATGGGACAGTTTTGATGGCAATATGATGGGGCAATTTTGCTGGGGGCCTGTCACGGAACGTCCCACACTCCGCTTGAGTGCTTCCGTCATATACCGCTTCCTAAGTTCTGGAACACGAGTCCAATGGATCTGGCTATAGGAACCCCAAGAACTAGACAACACCAGTCTTGGAGTACATCAGAACTACTTTTATTTGAGATCTCACACACATTTATACACCAGGATGACTCAAAGCTAACCTAATTAACATGAGCTCCAATAGGAGTCGTCCCGTCTCCTACATTGTATGGAGGACAATGTCATTAGCTCATTCAATTAACATAAGCACCAGTTGACACCAGCATCTCCTC
The DNA here is from genome assembly GCA_037952835.1 of Lithobates septentrionalis. Taxonomy (NCBI): domain Eukaryota; kingdom Metazoa; phylum Chordata; class Amphibia; order Anura; family Ranidae; genus Lithobates; species Lithobates septentrionalis. The sequence continues at coordinate 2,073,606 of JBBDGP010000111.1, read as the reverse complement.
ACATGATGTGTCCCAACAGAATGAATCAGTCTTATCAGCAGGGGGCTGCTGGAGGAACCCCCCCTCCCTCTTCAGGGACACAGATCCACAGCAAGGAGTCCCCATACAATATATACATGACTGAGTCCGATTAATACAGTTCAGACTGGATTTCTCATTCACCTCAAATGCTAGGGCCCATAATCGGTGGGCAACAGGCCCGCACACAGTCCTCTCCAACAGCCTCTGCTCCGGCCAGGTCCGTGACATTTCTCCCCTTTCGGCAGGAGACTAACATAGGAGGAGACCCCAGACGGGTTGACTCCGAAGTTAGTCAGTAGTTCCAGTCCTCTACTGCCTGTACCCACACAGTACCCCAAACAAATTATTCCAAACAGTGTATTACTCACCCAGCCATCCTCTGCCTCTCTCAGAGAACATATCTGCCGCTGGGGAGAGGCCTGGACTGGCCCTTCTCCCTGGAATCCTTTCTGCCGCTGGAGAGAAGACAGGGGGACTGGGCTCACTCCATCCTGCTGTTGGGGATCTGGGCCGACTGCCCAGCATTCCTGGGGTATACAGGTGGGGACTGAAGCCCCATCAACCGACACCAGATCAAGCTGCAGTTGTGAGGTGATGACTGCATTCTCTCCTTGGATCCTGATCTGCAGCTCGCGATAGATTGCCACCTCCTCACCTTGGGCCTCCACAATTGCTGCAGGTGTGGGGCAGAGGTCTTGGACCCTCTGTCCGGTTGCCAGCACTTCTGCTGGGGGTTTGCCAGGTGGTTCCTCCTCTACAGAAATGTCTATTAAATCCCCAGTCTCTGGAAGTGGTAAAAGTGTGGGACAGAGGTCTTGGACCCTCTGTTCAGTTACCAGATCTTCAGCTGGAGAAGTTTGTTTTAACTCCATAGATGCTGCTGGCAGAAAATCACATGTCCCTGTCAGTGTTGTGGGAGAAAGGCCGACTACCTCTGCTCTCAAGAAGGCCGAAGCCACTGTTGGTGCTGGGCAGAACACAGTGAACTTTGGCCCTGATAGCAGCTCTTCTGCTGGAGGCTCATCAGGTTGTTCTTCCTCAGCAGAAAAGTCTATCAAGTCCCATGTCTCTGCAACTGATGTCTGGGGATATAGGTTCACCATCTCCTGTCCATGGAACCCAGAAGATGTTATCAGTGCTGGGCAGAGGTTAGCAGAGCTCTGCCCTGTTGTCAGCACTTCAGGTTTGGGGACGGCAATCTCCGGATTTTCCACTGCCGATTCTCTGGCATGCTGCTGAACTTGTTCTAGCAGTTTCCTGTATGCCCTTTCCAGATGCTGTTCCTCCCTTAGCAAATGGTCCAGATCAGGTTTGAGCTCTGAGACCCCTGCAAGACTGAGCATAGACTCTCTATAGTCTCTCATGTCCTCAAGGTCAGGTTCCCCCTCATCGCCAAACATAAAAAGATCTGTAAGGTTCTCCCACAGCAATCCAGGGCCACCAAAGTCATATCCCTCCGGAGAGCATTCTGTTGTCTCCCCTAAATATCCCTCCTCTGCGTGCCATTGCAGAGCCCGATACCGATTGTCCAGCTCTATCTCCTGCTGGACCAACCTGTCCAACTCAGTCACCCATTGCTCCTGGGGCTGCTCTCCCAGGAATGCCATCCGCAATGCCCGTTGGTCACTGGCCCGTTGCTCTTGGGTTGGAAAGCACTTGCCCTGTTTTATACCAGCGAGACGGAGGGCTGCAATCCAGAGCTCCACCCGAATCAGCTGCCTGAGCTCCAGGTATTCATCCTCAGACACAGTCCTGGTGTACGTTGAAAGGATGATCCGCAGCAGCCCCGGGAATTCTGATGCCAGGTCCATATCTCCGCTGGGGTGACTGAAGTCTGCTATGCTGATCTTGGATCCAGTTGGAGGTTTGGATGTCCCAGACTTCAGGAAGCTATCCCACTGCTTGCCACCAATGTCACGGAACGTCCCACACTCCGCTTGAGTGCTTCCGTCATATACCGCTTCCTAAGTTCTGGAACACGAGTCCAATGGATCTGGCTATAGGAACCCCAAGAACTAGACAACACCAGTCTTGGAGTACATCAGAACTACTTTTATTTGAGATCTCACACACATTTATACACTAGGATGACTCAAAGCTAACCTAATTAACATGAGCTCCAATAGGAGTCGTCCCGTCTCCTACATTGTATGGAGGACAATGTCATTAGCTCATTCAATTAACATAAGCACCAGTTGACACCAGCATCTCCTCACATGATGTGTCCCAACAGAATGAATCAGTCTTATCAGCAGGGGGCTGCTGGAGGAACCCCCCCTCCCTCTTCAGGGACACAGATCCACAGCAAGGAGTCCCCATACAATATATACATGACTGAGTCCGATTAATACAGTTCAGACTGGATTTCTCATTCACCTCAAATGCTAGGGCCCATAATCGGTGGGCAACAGGCCCGCACACAGTCCTCTACAACAGCCTCTGCTCCGGCCAGGTCCGTGACAGGGCCGTTTTAGCAATTCAGCATTCCCACGCATTTTCCCCAGGAAATGCATTTTCTAGTTATTAGTGGGAATGCTTTAGCAGTCCCACTATTGTTATTCGTTTTTTTATTATTTTTCTTATTCCGTACGTTTTTCGGTAATGCGTAACTTCTGCATACTTTCAGCTATTAAAACCATTCAACTATCAAAATGTTCGTCTCTTTTAGCTGAGGTGTGCTCTTTTTCAACTTTTTTTCTACCATTTATACTTTTTAAAATATTAAGCTTTTTATCACTTTTTTTTAACATTGAAGTCAATGGGAGCATGCTTGAAATCCTTAAATTTTTCTTCCGCTCCCAAAAGTTTCAGCTCCTTCATACTTTCACCTAGAGACACCAAACAAACTTTAAAATGTTCACAAAATATTCAGCTATCTGGCTATAGCTTTTCAGTTTGATATCTTTTACAGTTTTTGAGAAAAAGCTTTTTGTTTAGAGGTCATTTCAGGAAATTTTAGCCATTAATCAGAGTGTACTGTGTGTGTTTTGTTGCCATGGTTACCAAAGCTTCTGTTATACACAGAGGGGGGGGAGGTGGCTGGAGCATCTCAGCTTTGATTACAGAGCCCGGGGGAGGGGACAGACACACCATGTACTGATTTATAATAGAGGAATATGATGGGGCAGTTTTGATGGTGGCAATTCTGATGGGGCCGTTTTGATGGCGGTCATTTTAGCAATTTAGCTATTCAGCAATTATTTTTGAAAAAAAAAAATATTTTTGAAAAAAAAAAATATTTTTGAAAAAAAAAAATATTTTTGAAAAAAAAAAATTATTTAAAAAAAAAAAAATTATTTTTGAAAAAAAAAAATTATTTTTGAAAAAAAAAAAATTATTTTTGAAAAAAAAAATATATTTTTGAAAAAAAAATTATTTTTGAAAAAAAAAAATTTTTGAAAAAAAAAAATTTTTGAAAAAAAAATATTTTTGAAAAAAAAAATAATTTTTGAAAAAAAAATTATTTTTGAAAAAAAAAAATATTTTTGAAAAAAAAAAATATTTTTTGATGGGGCAGTTTTGATGGTGGCAATATGATGGTGCAGTTTTGATGAGGCAATTCTGATGGGGCAGTTTTGATGGTGGCAATATGATGGGACAGTTTTGATGGCAATATGATGGGGGCAATTTTGCTGGGGGCCGTTTTAGCAATTCAGCATTCCCACGCATTTTCCCCAGGAAATGCATTTTCTAGTTATTATTATTATAGCCAAATTTACCACCCTAACTCCTCCCACAGTTTTTACACTATATAGACAAGTAATATACCGAAACGTGCGGATTGTTCCCGAATGGTGTGCTATTACTTTGTGGAACGTTTTCGCCGAATGGTTCACAAAATATCGTCATTTTTGCGGCGAAATTGGTCCCATAGGAATGAATGGGGAAACTAGAGTGGGAGATGACAAAAGCTGGAAAATCAGAACATGATTTCTAAACTGCCTCCACTCCCTCATTTTCAAGCCCACCTACACAAATCTTATATCAAAACGTTCAGCTATCCCTGCTGCCACTAAACATGTCCACGGCTAAGCCATAGTCCTGATAGTTTTCACAATATGACCATTTGTTTGCAACTCACGCCGTCCATTGACATTCATTGAAACTACACTCTAGCCCCTTCAAATTTGAAGGGCAATTTCTAAACTGCGACCGCGCCTTCAATTTTAATATTTCAGAGACATACTATGTATCAAAATCTAGGTCTGGGTCTTGTGATTCTCACAATATAAAGATCTTCGCTGTAGGATGTATAGTTTTTAAAATACGGCCATTTGTTTAGAGGTCATTTCAGGAAATTTTAGCCATTAATCAGAGTGTACTGTGTTTGTTTTGTTGCCATGGTTACCAAAGCTTCTGTTATACACAGGGGGGAGACGGCTGGAGCATCTCAGCTCTGATTACAGAGCCCGGGGGAGGGGATAGACACACCATGTACTGATTTATAATAGAGGAATATGATGGGGCAGTTTTGATGGGGTAATTCTGATGGGGCAGTTTTGATGAAGCAGTATTTGGGAAGCATAAACAGGGCATGAGCGTTGCTAGGAAACAGTGGTTGTAAACACAAGATGCTGAGACACCCCAAATGCATGTGGCTTCATCTGCTAGACTTGATAATGCTTGTAGACTCCTCCCACAGTTTTTACACTACAGAGACAAGTAATATACTGAAACGAGCAGATTGTTCCCGATTGGTGTGCTATTACTTTGTGGAACGTTTTGCCGAATGGTCCACGAAATGTCGTTTTTGCGGCGAAATTGGTCCCATAGGAATGAATGGCGAAATGTTCAAAACTAGAGTGGGAGGTGACAAAAGCTGACAACCCCATGATCAGCCAAAACATTATGACCGCCCCATGTAAAAAAAAATATTTTTGAAAAAAAAAATCATTTTTGAAAAAAATAAGATTCATTTTTGAAAAAAAAAAATTTTGAAAAAAAAAATTATTTTTGAAAAAAAAAACATTTTTGAAAAAAAAATATATTTTTGAAAAAAATATATATTTTTGAAAAAAAAAATATATTTTTGAAAAAAAATCATTTTTGAAAAAAATGTTTGTGCTCTTTCAGCTAATGATGAGACTTCAACTTTTTTACTACTATTTATACTTTTTAAAATATTAAGCTTTTTAACACTTTTCACAGGAGCTCCAGCCACTCCAACCACACAACAGTTACTCAAGCCACTCCACCCAGTTATTCCGCCCACTCCAGTTGTAGAGGCAAGAACACTTTTCACAATTTCCCCAGAAATTGTAGCTTTTCTAGTTATTAAGTGTTCTTGCATAGCAAGACCACTTACTGTTATCTCACATATATATTATTATTCTTATTCTTATTATTATAGCCAAATTTACCACCCTAACTCCTCCCACAGTTTTTACACTACATAGACAAGTAATATACCGAAACGTGCGGATTGTTCCCGAATGGTGTGCTATTATTTTGTGGAACATTTCGCCGAATGGTTCACGAAATATCGTCATTTTTGCGGCGAAATTGGTCCCATAGGAATGAATGGGGAAACTAGAGTGGGAGATGACAAAAGCTGGAAAATCAGAACATGATTTCTAAACTGCCGCCACTCCCTCATTTTCAAGCCCACCTACACAAATCTTATATCAAAACGTTCAGCTATCCCTGCTGCCACTAAACATGTCCACGGCTAAGCCATAGTCCTGATAGTTTTCACAATATGACCATTTGTTTGCAACTCACGCCGTCCATTGACATTCATTGAAACTACACTCTAGCCCCCTCCAAATTTGAAGGGCAATTTCTAAACTGCGACTGTGCCTTCATTTTTAATATTTCAGAGACATACTATACATCAAAATCTAGGTCTGGGTCTTGTGATTCTCACAATATAAAGATCTTCGCTGTAGGATGTATAGTTTTTAAAATACGGCCATTTGTTTAGAGGTCATTTCAGGAAATTTTAGCCATTAATCAGAGTGTACTGTGTTTGTTTTGTTGCCATGGTTACCAAAGCTTCTGTTATACACAGGGGGGAGACGGCTGGAGCATCTCAGCTCTGATTACAGAGCCCGGGGGAGGGGATAGACACACCATGTACTGATTTATAATAGAGGAATATGATGGGGCAGTTTTGATGGGGTAATTCTGATGGGGCAGTTTTGATGAAGCAGTATTTGGGAAGCATAAACAGGGCATGAGCGTTGCTAGGAAACAGTGGTTGTAAACACAAGATGCTGAGACACCCCAAATGCATGTGACTTCATCTGCTAGACTTGATAATGCTTGTAGACTCCTCCCACAGTTTTTACACTACAGAGACAAGTAATATACTGAAACGAGCAGATTGTTCCCGATTGGTGTGCTATTACTTTGTGGAACGTTTTGCCGAATGGTCCACGAAATGTCGTTTTTGCGGCGAAATTGGTCCCATAGGAATGAATGGCGAAATGTTCAAAACTAGAGTGGGAGGTGACAAAAGCTGACAACCCCATGATCAGCCAAAACATTATGACCGCCCCATGTAAAAAAAAATATTTTTGAAAAAAAAAATCATTTTTGAAAAAAATAAGATTCATTTTTGAAAAAAAAAAATTTTGAAAAAAAAAATTATTTTTGAAAAAAAAAACATTTTTGAAAAAAAAATATATTTTTGAAAAAAATATATATTTTTGAAAAAAATATATATTTTTGAAAAAAAAAATATATTTTTGAAAAAAAATCATTTTTGAAAAAAATGTTTGTGCTCTTTCAGCTAATGATGAGACTTCAACTTTTTTACTACTATTTATACTTTTTAAAATATTAAGCTTTTTAACACTTTTCACAGGAGCTCCAGCCACTCCAACCACACAACAGTTACTCAAGCCACTCCACCCAGTTATTCCGCCCACTCCAGTTGTAGAGGCAAGAACACTTTTCACAATTTCCCCAGAAATTGTAGCTTTTCTAGTTATTAAGTGTTCTTGCATAGCAAGACCACTTACTGTTATCTCACATATATATTATTATTCTTATTCTTATTATTATAGCCAAATTTACCACCCTAACTCCTCCCACAGTTTTTACACTACATAGACAAGTAATATACCGAAACGTGCGGATTGTTCCCGAATGGTGTGCTATTATTTTGTGGAACATTTCGCCGAATGGTTCACGAAATATCGTCATTTTTGCGGCGAAATTGGTCCCATAGGAATGAATGGGGAAACTAGAGTGGGAGATGACAAAAGCTGGAAAATCAGAACATGATTTCTAAACTGCCGCCACTCCCTCATTTTCAAGCCCACCTACACAAATCTTATATCAAAACGTTCAGCTATCCCTGCTGCCACTAAACATGTCCACGGCTAAGCCATAGTCCTGATAGTTTTCACAATATGACCATTTGTTTGCAACTCACGCCGTCCATTGACATTCATTGAAACTACACTCTAGCCCCCTCCAAATTTGAAGGGCAATTTCTAAACTGCGACTGTGCCTTCATTTTTAATATTTCAGAGACATACTATACATCAAAATCTAGGTCTGGGTCTTGTGATTCTCACAATATAAAGATCTTCGCTGTAGGATGTATAGTTTTTAAAATACGGCCATTTGTTTAGAGGTCATTTCAGGAAATTTTAGCCATTAATCAGAGTGCACTGTTAGTGTTTGTTTTGTTGCCATGGTTACCAAAGCTTCTGTTATACACAGGGGGGAAGGTGGCTGGAGCATCTCAGCTCATTACAGAGCCCGGGGGAGGGGACAGACACACCATGCACTGATTTATAATAGAGGAATATGATGGGGCAGTTTTGATGGGGCAGTTTTGATGAAGTAGTATTTGGGAAGCATAAACAGGGCATGAGCGTTGCTAGGAAACAGTGGTTGTAAACACAAGATGCTGAGACACTCCAAATGCATGTGACTTCATCTGCTAGACTTGATAATGCTTGTAGACTCCTCCCACAGTTTTCACACTACAGAGACAAATAATATACCGAAACGAGCGGATTGTTCCCGATTGGTGTGTTATTACTTTGTGGAATGTTTTGCCGAATGGTCCACGAAATGACGTTTTTGCGGCGAAATTGGTCCCATAGGAATGAATGGCGAAATGTTCAAAACTAGAGTGGGAAGTGACAAAAGCTGACAACCCCATGATCAGCCAAAACATTATGACCACCCCATGATCAGCCAAAACATTATGACCGCCCCATGTAAAAAAAAAATATATTTTTGAAAAAAAAAATCATTTTTGAAAAAAAAAAAAATATTTTTGAAAAAAAAAATTATTTTTGAAAAAAAAAAATATTTTTGAAAAAAAAATTACTTTTAAAAAAAAAAATTATTTTTGAAAAAAAAATATATTTGAAAAAAAAAATTTTTTGAAAAAAAAATTATTTTTGAAAAAAAAATTACTTTAAAAAAAATAATAATTTCGAAAAAAAAATTATTTTTGAAATAAAAAAATTCATTTTTGAAAAAAAAAATTACCTTTGAAAAAAAAAATTACTTTTGAAAAAAAAATCATTTTTGAAGAAAAAAAAATCATTTTTGATTAAAAAAAATTCCTTTTTGAAAAAAAAAATTACTTTTGAAAAAAATGTTCAGCTCTTTCAGCGAATGATGGAACTTTTTTACTACTATTTATACTTTTTAAAATATTAAGCTTTTTAACACTTTTCACAGTTACTCAAGCCACTCCACCCCACCCAGTTACTCCGCCCACTCCAGTTGTAGAGGCAAGAACACTTTCACAATTTCCCCAGAAATTGTACCTTTTCTAGTTCTTATTCTTATTATTATAGCCAAATTTACCACCCTAACTCCTCCCACAGTTTTTACACTACATAGACAAGTAATATACCAAAACGTGCGGATTGTTCCCGAATGGTGTGCTATTATTTTGTGGAACATTTCGCCGAATGGTTCACGAAATATCGTCATTTTTGCGGCGAAATTGGTCCCATAGGAATGAATGGGGAAACTAGAGTGGGAGATGACAAAAGCTGGAAAATCAGAACATGATTTCTAAACTGCCGCCACTCCCTCATTTTCAAGCCCACCTACACAAATCTTATATCAAAACGTTCAGCTATCCCTGCTGCCACTAAACATGTCCACGGCTAAGCCATAGTCCTGATAGTTTTCACAATATGACCATTTGTTTGCAACTCACGCCGTCCATTGACATTCATTGAAACTACACTCTAGCCCCCTCCAAATTTGAAGGGCAATTTCTAAACTGCGACTGTGCCTTCATTTTTAATATTTCAGAGACATACTATACATCAAAATCTAGGTCTGGGTCTTGTGATTCTCACAATATAAAGATCTTCGCTGTAGGATGTATAGTTTTTAAAATACGGCCATTTGTTTAGAGGTCATTTCAGGAAATTTTAGCCATTAATCAGAGTGCACTGTTAGTGTTTGTTTTGTTGCCATGGTTACCAAAGCTTCTGTTATACACAGGGGGGAAGGTGGCTGGAGCATCTCAGCTGATTACAGAGCCCGGGGGAGGGGACAGACACACCATGCACTGATTTATAATAGAGGAATATGATGGGGCAGTTTTGATGGGGCAGTTTTGATGAAGTAGTATTTGGGAAGCATAAACAGGGCATGAGCGTTGCTAGGAAACAGTGGTTGTAAACACAAGATGCTGAGACACTCCAAATGCATGTGACTTCATCTGCTAGACTTGATAATGCTTGTAGACTCCTCCCACAGTTTTCACACTACAGAGACAAATAATATACCGAAACGAGCGGATTGTTCCCGATTGGTGTGTTATTACTTTGTGGAATGTTTTGCCGAATGGTCCACGAAATGACGTTTTTGCGGCGAAATTGGTCCCATAGGAATGAATGGCGAAATGTTCAAAACTAGAGTGGGAAGTGACAAAAGCTGACAACCCCATGATCAGCCAAAACATTATGACCACCCCATGATCAGCCAAAACATTATGACCGCCCCATGTAAAAAAAAAAATATTTTTGAAAAAAAAAATCATTTTTGAAAAAAAAAAAAAATATTTTTGAAAAAAAAAATATTTTTGAAAAAAAAAATTATTTTTGAAAAAAAAAAATATTTTTGAAAAAAAAATTACTTTTAAAAAAAAAATTATTTTTGAAAAAAAAATATATTTGAAAAAAAAATTATTTTTGAAAAAAAAATTACTTTAAAAAAAATAATAATTTCGAAAAAAAAATTATTTTTGAAATAAAAAAATTCATTTTTGAAAAAAAAAATTACCTTTGAAAAAAAAAATTACTTTTGAAAAAAAAATCATTTTTGAAGAAAAAAAAATCATTTTTGATTAAAAAAAATTCCTTTTTGAAAAAAAAAATTACTTTTGAAAAAAATGTTCAGCTCTTTCAGCGAATGATGGAACTTTTTTACTACTATTTATACTTTTTAAAATATTAAGCTTTTTAACACTTTTCACAGTTACTCAAGCCACTCCACCCCACCCAGTTACTCCGCCCACTCCAGTTGTAGAGGCAAGAACACTTTCACAATTTCCCCAGAAATTGTACCTTTTCTAGTTCTTATTATTATTATAGCCAAATTTACCACCCTAACTCCTCCCACAGTTTTTACACTACATAGACAAGTAATATACCAAAACATGCGGATTGTTCCCGATTGGTGTGCTATTACTTTGTGGAACGTTTCGCCAAATTTTTCACGAAATATCGTAGTTTTTGCGGCAAAATTAGTCCCATAGGAATGAATGGTGAAATGTTCAATGTCAATTAATTGGTGTGCTATTACTTTGTGAAAAGCTGAAAAATACCAGTGTGAATCCGGAATCAGTCATTTAATTGGTGTGCTATTACTTTGTGGAACGTTTCGCCGAATGGTTCATGAAATATCGTCGTTTTTGCGGCAAAATTGGTCCCATAGGAATGAATGGCGAAATGTTCAAAACTAGAGTGGGAGGTGACAAAAACTGACAACCCCATGATCAAACCACCCTAACTCCTCCCACAGCTTTTACACTACATAGTAATATACCGAAGGTGCGGATTGTTCCCGATTGGCGTGCTAATACTTTGTGGAACGTTTCGCCAAATTTTTCACGAAATCTCGTCGTTTTTGCGGAAAATTGGTCCCATAGGAATGAATGGCGAAATGTTCAATGTCATTTAATTGGTGTCCTATTACCTTGTGGAACTTTGTGAAAATCTGAAAAATACCAGTGTGAATCCGGCCTCAATGTCATTTAATTGGTGTGCTATTACTTTGTGGAACGTTTCGCCGAATGGTTCACGAAATATCGTCGTTTTTGCGGTGAAATTGGTCCCATAGGAATGAATGGTGAAATGTTCAAAACTAGAGTGGGAAGTGACAAAAGCTGACAACCCCATGATCAGCCAAAACATTATGACCGCCCCATGAAAAAAAAAAATATTTTTGAAAAAATCGTTTTTGAAAAAAAAATCATTTTTGAAAAAAAAAATACTTTTGAAAATAATGTTCATCTCTTTCAGCTAATGATGGAACTTTTTTACTACTATTTATACTTTTTAAAATATTAAGCTTTTTAACACTTTTCACAGTTACTCAAGCCACTCCACCCCACCCAGTTACTCCGCCCACTCCAGTTGTAGAGGCAAGAACACTTTCACAATTTCCCCAGAAATTGTAGCTTTTCTAGTTATTCTTATTAAGTGTTCTTGCATAGCAAGACCACTTACTCTTATCTCACATATATATTATTAAGTGTTCTTGCATAGCAAGACCACTTACTGTTATCTCACATATATATTATTCTTATTATTATAGCCAAATTTACCACCCTAGCTCCTCCCACAGTTTTTACACTACATAGACAAGTAATATACCGAAACGTGCGGATTGTTCCCGAATGGTGTGCCATTACTTTGTGGAACGTTTCACCGAATGGTTCACAAAATATCGTCGTTTTTGCGGCGAAATTGGTCCCATAGGAATGAATGGGGAAACTAGAGTGGGAGATGACAAAAGCTGGAAAATCAGAACATGATTTCTAAACTGCCGCCACTCCCTCATTTTCAAGCCCACCTACACAAATCTTATATCAAAACGTTCAGCTATCCCTGCTGCCACTAAACATGTCCACGGCTAAGCCATAGTCCTGATAGTTTTCACAATATGACCATTTGTTTGCAACTCACGCCGTCCATTGACATTCATTGAAACTACACTCTAGCCCCCTCCAAATTTGAAGGGCAATATCTAAACTGCGACTGTGCCTTCATTTTTAATATTTCAGAGACATACTATACATCAAAATCTAGGTCTGGGTCTTGTGATTCTCACAATATAAAGATCCTCGCTGTAGGATGTATAGTTTTTAAAATACGGCCATTTGTTTAGAGGTCATTTCAGGAAATTTTAGCCATTAATCAGAGTGTACTGTTAGTGTTTGTTTTGTTGCCATGGTTACCAAAGCTTCTGTTATACACAGGGGGGAAGGTGGCTGGAGCATCTCAGCTGATTACAGAGCCCGGGGGAGGGGACAGACACACCATGCACTGATTTATAATAGAGGAATATGATGGGGCAGTTTTGATGGGGTAATTCTGATGGGGCAGTTTTGATGAAGCAGTATTTGGGAAGCATAAACAGGGCATGAGCGTTGCTAGGAAACAGTGGTTGTAAACACAAGATGCTGAGACACTCCAAATGCATGTGACTTCATCTGCTAGACTTGATAATGCTTGTAGACTCCTCCCACAGTTTTCACACTACAGAGACAAATAATATACCGAAACGAGCGGATTGTTCCCGATTGGTGTGTTATTACTTTGTGGAATGTTTTGCCGAATGGTCCACGAAATGACGTTTTTGCGGCGAAATTGGTCCCATAGGAATGAATGGCGAAATGTTCAAAACTAGAGTGGGAAGTGACAAAAGCTGACAACCCCATGATCAGCCAAAACATTATGACCACCCCATGATCAGCCAAAACATTATGACCGCCCCATGTAAAAAAAAAATATTTTTGAAAAAAAAAAAATCATTTTTGAAAAAAAAAATATATTTTTGAAAAAAAAAATATTTTTGAAAAAAAAAATTATTTTTGAAAAAAAAAAATATTTTTGAAAAAAAAAAAAATATTTTTGAAAAAAAAAATATTTTTGAAAAAAAAATTTCTTTTAAAAAAAAATTATTTTTGAAAAAAAAATATATTTGAAAAAAAAAAATATTTTTGAAAAAAAAAAATTATTTTTGAAAAAAAAATTACTTTAAAAAAAATAATAATTTCGAAAAAAAAATTATTTTTGAAATAAAAAAATTCATTTTTGAAAAAAAAAATTACCTTTGAAAAAAAAAATTACTTTTGAAAAAAAAAATCATTTTTGAAGAAAAAAAAATCATTTTTGATTAAAAAAAATTCATTTTTGAAAAAAAAAATTACTTTGGAAAAAAATGTTCAGCTCTTTCAGCGAATGATGGAACTTTTTTACTACTATTTATACTTTTTAAAATATTAAGCTTTTTAACACTTTTCACAGTTACTCAAGCCACTCCACCCCACCCAGTTACTCCGCCCACTCCAGTTGTAGAGGCAAGAACACTTTCACAATTTCCCCAGAAATTGTACCTTTTCTAGTAATTATTATTATAGCCAAATTTACCACCCTAACTCCTCCCACAGTTTTTACACTACATAGACAAGTAATATACCAAAACGTGCGGATTGTTCCCGAATGGTGTGCTATCATTTTGTGGAACATTTCGCCGAATGGTTCACGAAATATCGTTGTTTTTGCGGCGAAATTGGTCCCATAGGAATGAATGGGGAAACTAGAGTGGGAGGTGACAAAAGCTCAAAAATCAGAACATGATTTCTAAACTGCCACCACTCCCTCATTTTCAAGCCCACCTACACAAATCTTATATCAAAACGTTCAGCTATCCCTGCTGCCACTAAACATGTCCACGGCTAAGCCATAGTCCTGATAGTTTTCACAATATGACCATTTGTTTGCAACTCACACCGTCCATTGACATTCATTGAAACTACACTCTAGCCCCTTCAAATTTGAAGGGCAATTTCTAAACTGCGACTGTGCCTTCAATTTTAATATTTCAGAGACATACTATGTATCAAAATCTAGGTCTGGGTCTTGTGATTCTCACAATATAAAGATCTTCGCTGTAGGATTTATAGTTTTTAAAATACGGCCATTTGAATTACTGCACAGTTGTTACATCTATCATGGTTACATCTATCATAAACAGGACATGAGCGTTGCTAGGAAACAGTGGTTGTAAACACAAGATGCTGAGACAACCCAAATGCATGTGGTCATACCTTCATCTGCTAGATGAAGGTATGACAAAAGCTGACCCCCATGATCAGCCAAAACATTATGACCCCCCCCCATGATCAGCCAAAACATTATGACCACAACATGATCAGCCAAAATATTATGACCCCCCCCATGATCAGCCAAAATATTATGTCCACTCCACGATCAGCCAAACCATTATAACCCCCCCCATGATCAGCCAAAACATTATAACCACCCCATTATCAGCCAAAAAACATTATGACCCCCCCCTCATGATCAGCCAAATCATTATGACCACAACATGATCAGCCAAAACATTATGACCACAACATGATCAGCCAAAACATTATGACCACAACATGATCAGCCAAAACATTATGACCACAACATGATCAGCCAAAACATTATGACCACAACATGATCAGCCAAAACATTATGACCGCCCCATGATCAGCCAAAACATTATGACCGCCCCATGATCAGCCAAAACATTATGACCGCCCCATGAAAAAAAAAATATTTTGTGGAACGTTTCACAGAATGGTTCACAAAATATCGTCGTTTTTGCGGCGAAATTGGTCCCATAGGAATGAATGGGGAAACTAGAGTGGGAGGTGACAAAAGCTGAAAAATCAGAACATGATTTCTAAACTGCCGCCACTCCCTCATTTTCAAGCCAACCTACACAAATCTTATATCAAAACGTTCAGCTATCCCTGCTGCCACTAAACATGTCCACGGCTAAGCCATAGTCCTAATAGTTTTCACAATATGACCATTTGTTTGCAACTCACGCCGTCCATTGACATTCATTGAAACTACACTCTAGCCCCTTCAAATTTGAAGGGCAATCTCTAAACTGCGACTGTGCCTCCATTTTTAATATTTCAGAGACATAATATACATCAAAATCTAGGTCTGGGTCTTGTGATTCTCACAATATAAAGATCTTCGCTGTAGGATTTATAGTTTTTGAGAAAAAGCTTTTTGTTTAGAGGTCATTTCAGGAAATTTTAGCCATTAATCAGAGTGTACTGTGTTTGTTTTGTTGCCATGGTTACCAAAGCTTCTGTTATACACAGGGGGGGAGGTGGCTGGAGCATCTCAGCACCGATTACAGAGCCCGGGGGAGGTGACAGACACACCATGTACTGATTTATAATAGAGGAATATGATGGGGCAGTTTTGATGGGGCAATTCTGATGGGGCAGTTTTGATGGGGCAATTCTGATGGGGCAGTTTTGATGGTGGCAATATGATGGGGCAGTTTTGGTGGGGCAATTATGATGGGGCAGTTTTGATGGTGGCAATATGATGGGGCAGTTTTGATAGGACAATTCTGATGGGGCAGTTTTGATGGCAGTTTTTGAAAAAAAATAATTCATTTTTGAAAAAAAAAAACTTTTGAAAAAAATGTTCAGCTCTTTCAGCTAATGATGGGACTTCAACTGTTTTACTACTATTTATACTTTTTAAAATATTAAGCTTTTTAACACTTTTCACAGTTACTCAAGCCACTCCACCCAGTTACTCCGCCCACTCCAGTTGTAGAGGCAAGAACACTTTTCACAATTTCCCCAGAAATTGTAGCTTTTCTAGTTAAGTGTTCTTGCATAGCAAGACCACTTACTGTTATCTCACATATATATTATTCTTCTTATTAAGTGTTCTTGCATAGCAAGACCACTTACTGTTATCTCACATATATATTATTATTATAGCCAAATTTACCACCCTAACTCCTCCCACAGTTTTTACACTACATAGACAAGTAATATACCGAAACGTGCGGATTGTTCCCGAATGGTGTGCTATTACTTTGTGGAACGTTTCGCCGAATGGTTCACGAAATATCGTCATTTTTGTGGCGAAATTGGTCCCATAGGAATGAATGGGGAAACTAGAGTGGGAGATGACAAAAGCTGGAAAATCAGAACATGATTTCTAAACTGCCGCCACTCCCTCATTTTCAAGCCCACCTACACAAATCTTATATCAAAACGTTCAGCTATCCCTGCTGCCACTAAACATGTCCACGGCTAAGCCATAGTCCTGATAGTTTTCACAATATGACCATTTGTTTGCAACTCACGCCGTCCATTGACATTCATTGAAACTACACTCTAGCCCCTTCAAATTTGAAGGGCAATTTCTAAACTGCGACCGTGCCTTCAATTTTAATATTTCAGAGACATACTATGTATCAAAATCTAGGTCTGGGTCTTGTGATTCTCACAATATAAAGATCTTCGCTGTAGGATGTATAGTTTTTAAAATACGGCCATTTGTTTAGAGGTCATTTCAGGAAATTTTAGCCATTAATCAGCGTGTACTGTGTTTGTTTTGTTGCCATGGTTACCAAAGCTTCTGTTATACACAGGGGGGAGGTGGCTGGAGCATCTCAGCTCTGATTACAGAGGCCGGGGGAGGGGACAGACACACCATGTACTGATTTATAATAGAGGAATATGATGGGGCAGTTTTGATAGGGCAATTCTGATGGGACAGTTTTAATGGGGCAATTATTATGAGGCAGTTTTGATGGTGGCAATATGATGGGGCAGTTTTGATAGGAATTGTATTGTGTAGAAATTACATTGTGTTGTGTATTGAGCAGTTCGTGTGAAGCATAAACAGTACATGAGTGTTGCTAGGAAACAGTGGTTGTAAACACAAGATGCTGAAACCCCCCAAATGCATGCGGCCATACCTTCATCTGAGAGGCTTGATAATGCTGATAATTTACCACCCTAACTCCTCCCACAGTTTTTACACATTCGCCGAATGGTTCATGGAATATCGTCTTTTTTGCGGCGAAATTGGTCCCATAGGAATGAATGGCGAAATGTTCAATGTCATTTAATTGGTGTCCTATTACCTTGTGGAACTTTGTGAAAATCTGAAAAATACCAGTGTGAATCCGGCCTCAATGTCATTTAACTGGTGTGCTTATTTGTGGAACGTTTTGCCGAATGGTTCATGAAATATCGTCGTTTTTGCAGTGAAATTGGTCCCATAGGAATGAATTGTGAAATGTTCAAAACTAGAGTGGGAGGTGACAAAAGCTGACAACCCCATGATCAGCAGAAACATTATGACCGCCCCATGATCAGCCGAAACATTAAAAAAAATGCCCCATGAAAAAAAAATATTTTTGAAAAAAAAAAATATTTTTGAAAAAAAAAAATATTTTTGAAAAAAAAAAATATTTTTGAAAAAAAAAATTATTTTTGAAAAAAAAAAATTATTTTTGAAAAAAAAAAATTATTTTTGAAAAAATATATATATATTTTTGAAAAAAAAAATATTTTTGAAAAAAAAAATTATTTTTGAAAAAAAAAATTTTTTTGAAAAAAAAAATATATATATTTTTGAAAAAAAAAATTATTTTTGAGAAAAAAAAAATATTTTTGAAAAAGAAAAATTATTTTTGAAAAAAAAAATATTTTTGAAAAAAAAAATTACTTTTGAAAAAAATGTTCAGCTCTTTCAGCTAATGGAACTTTTTTTACTACTATTTATACTTTTTAAAATATTAAGCTTTTTAACACTTCACAGTTACTCAAGCCACTCCACCCCACCCAGTTACTCCGCCCACTCCAGTTGTAGAGGCAAGAACACTTTCACAATTTCCCTACCAAAGCTTCTGTTATACACAGGGGGGGAGGTGGCTGGAGTATCTCAGCTCTGAATACAGAGCCTGGGGGAGGGGACAGACACACCATGTACTGATTTATAATAGAGGAATATGATGGGGCAGTTTTGATAGGGCAATTCTGATGGGGCAGTTTTGATGGGGCAATTATGATGGGGCAGTTTTATTGGTGGCAATTATGATGGGTCAGTTTTGATGGTGGCAATATGATGGGGCAGTTTTGATGGGACAATTCTGATGGGGCAGTTTTGATGGTGGCAATATGATGGGACAGTTTTGATGGGGCAATTCTGATGGGGCAGTTTTGATGGTGGCAATATGATGGGGCAGTTTTGATGGGGCAATTCTGATGGGGCAGTTTTGATGGTGGCAATATGATGGGGCAGTTTTGATGGGGACAATTTTTATGGAGCAGTTTTAAAGGTGGCAATATGATGGGGCAGTTTTGATGGGGGCAGTTTTGATTGTGGCAATATGATGGGGGCAGTTTTGATGGGGCAATTCTGATGGGGCAGTTTTGATGGTGGCAATATGACGGGGCAGTTTTGATGGGGCAATTCTGATGGGGCAGTTTTGATGGGGCAATTCTGATGGGGCAGTTTTGATGGTGGCAATATGATGGGGCAGTTTTGATAGGGCAATTCTGATGGGGCAGTTTTGATGGGGAAATTCTGATGGGGCAGTTTTGATGGGGCAATTCTGATGGGGCAGTTTTGATGGCAATATGATGGTGGCAGTTTTGATGGTGGCAATATGATGGGGCAGTTTTGATGGTGGTAATATGATGGGGCAATTCTGATGGGGCAGTTTTGATGGTGGCAATATGATGGGGCAGTTTTGATGGGGCAATTCTGATGGGGCAGTTTTGATGGTGGCAATATGATGGGGCAGTTTTGATGGGGAAATTTTTGATGGGGCAATTCTAATGGGGCAGTTTTGATGGGGCAGTTTTGATTATGGCAATATGATGGGGCAGTTTTGATGGGGCAATTCTGATGGGGCAGTTTTAATGGTGGCAATATGATGGGGCAGTTTTGATGGGGACAATTCTGATGGGGCAGTTTTGATGGCAATATGATGGTGGCAGTTTTGATGGTGGCAATATGATGGGGCAGTTTTGATGGTGGTAATTCTGATGGGGCAGTTTTGATGGTGGCAATATGATGGGGCAGTTTTGATGGGGCAATTCTGATGGTGGCAATATGATAGGACAATTTTGATGGAGCAATTCTGATGGGGCAGTTTTGATGGTGGCAATATGATGGGGCAGTTTTAATGGGGACAATTTTGATGGGGCAATTCTGATGGCAGTATGATGGGGCAGTTTTGATGGCGGCCATTTTAGCAATTTAGCTATTCAGCATTCCCACGCATTTTCCACAGGAAATGCATTTTCTAGTTAGTGGGAATGCTTTAGCAGTCCCACTATTGTTATTCGATTTTATTAGTGGGAATGCTTTAGCAGTCCCACTATTGTTATTCGATTTTATTTATTTTTAAACTTAATTTTAAACTTAATTTTAATCTTAATTTTATTCCGTACGTTTTTTGGTTCTGCGTAACTTCTGCATACTTTCAGCTATTAAAACCATTCAACTATCAAAATGTTCGTCTCTTTTAGCTGAGGTGTGCTCTTTTTCAACTTTTTTTCTACCATTTATACTTTTTAAAATATTAAGCTTTTTATCACTTTTTTTTAACATTGAAGTCAATGGGAGCATGCTTGAAATCCTTAAATTTTTCTTCCGCTCCCAAAAGTTTCAGCTCCTTCATACTTTCACCTAGAGACACCAAACAAACTTTAAAATGTTCACACAATATTCAGCTATCTGGCTATATCTTTTCAGTTTGATATCTTTTACAGTTTTTGAGAAAAAGCTTTTTGTTTAGAGGTCATTTCAGGAAATTTTAGCCATTAATCAGAGTGTGCTGTGTTTGTTTTGTTGCCATGGTTACCAAAGCTTCTGTTATACACAGGGGGAGGTGGCTGGAGCATTTCAGCTCTGATTACAGAGGCCAGGGGAGGGGACAGAAACACCATGTACTTATTTATAATACAGGAATATGATGGGGCAGTTTTGATGGGGCAATTATGATGGGGCAGTTTTATTGGTGGCAATTATGATGGGGCAGTTTTGATATGGACGATTTTTATGGAGCAGTTTTAAAGGTGGCAATATGATGGGGCAGTTTTGATGGTGGCAATATGATGGGGGCAGTTTTGATGGAGCAGTCTTGATGGTGGCAATATGACGGGGCAGTTTTGATGGGGCAATTCTGATGGGGCAGTTTTGATGGGTCAATTCTGATGGGGCAGTTTTGATGGTGGCAATATGATGGGGCAGTTTTGGTAGGGCAATTCTGATGGGGCAGTTTTGATGGGGCAATTCTGATGGGGCAGTTTTGATGGTGGCAATATGATGGGGCAGTTTTGATGGGGCAATTCTGATGGGGCAGTTTTGATGGTGGCAATATGATGGGGCAGTTTTGATGGTGGCAATATGATGGGGCAGTTTTGATGGGGACAATTTTGATGGGGCAATTCTAATGGGGCAGTTTTGATGGCAATATGATGGGGGCAGTTTTGATGGTGGCAATATGATGGGGCAGTTTTGATGGTGGTAATATGATGGGGCAATTCTGATGGGGCAGTTTTGATGGTGGCAATATGATGGGGCAGTTTTGATGGGGCAATTCTGATGGTGGCAATATGATGGGACAATTTTGATGGGGCAGTTTTAATGGGGACAATTTTGATGGGGCAATTATGATGGGGCAGTTTTGATGGCAGTATGATGGGGCAGTTTTGATGGCGGCCGTTTTAGCAATTTAGCTATTCAGCATTCCCACGCATTTTCCCCAGGAAATGCATTTTCTAGTTTATTTTTAAACTAAATTTTAATAATTTTATTCCGTACGTTTTTCGGTAATGCGTAACTTCTGCATACTTTCAGCTATTAAAACCATTCAACTATCAAAATGTTCGTCTCTTTTAGCTGAGGTGTGCTCTTTTTCAACTTTTTTTCTACCATTTATACTTTTTAAAATATTAAGCTTTTTATCACTTTTTTTTAACATTGAAGTCAATGGGAGCATGCTTGAAATCCTTAAATTTTTCTTCCGCTCCCAAAAGTTTCAGCTCCTTCATACTTTCACCTAGAGACACCAAACAAACTTTAAACTGTTCACAAAATATTCAGCTATCTGGCTATATCTTTTCAGTTTGATATCTTTTACAGTTTTTGAGAAAAAGCTTTTTGTTTAGAGGTCATTTCAAGAAATTTTAGCCATTAATCAGAGTGTACTGTGTGTGTTTTGTTGCCATGGTTACCAAAGCTTCTGTTATACACAGGGGGGGAGGTGGCTGGAGCATCTCAGCTCTGATTACAGAGCCCAGGGGGAGGGGACAAAAGCTGAAAAATCAGAACATGATTTCTAAACTGCCGCCACTCCCTCATTTTCAAGCCCACCTACACAAATCTTATATCAAAACGTTCAGCTATCCCTGCTGCCACTAAACATGTCCACAGCTAAGCCATAGTCCTGATAGTTTTCACAATATGACCATTTGTTTGCAACTCACACCGTCCATTGACATTCATTGAAACTACACTCTAGCCCCTTCAAATTTGAAGGGCAATTTCTAAACTGCGACCGTGCCTTCAATTTTAATATTTCAGAGACATACTATGTATCAAAATCTAGGTCTGGGTCTTGTGATTCTCACAATATAAAGATCTTCGCTGTAGGATGTATAGTTTTTAAAATACGGCCATTTGTTTAGAGGTCATTTCAGGAAATTTTTGCCATTAATCAGAGTGTACTGTGTTTGTTTTGTTGCCATGGTTACCAAAGCTTCTGTTATACACAGGGGGGGAGGTGGCTGGAGCATCTCAGCTTTGATTACAGAGCCCGGGGGAAGGGACAGACACACCATGTACTGATTTATAATAGAGGAATATGATGGGGCAGTTTTGATGGGGTAATTCTGATGGGGCAGTTTTGATGGTGGCAATATGATGGGGCAGTTTTGATGGTGGCAATATGATGGGGCTGTTTTGATAGGGCAATTCTGATGGGGCAGTTTTGATGGTGGCAATATGATGGGACAGTTTTGATGGCAATATGATGGGGGCAATTTTGCTGGGAGCCGTTTTAGCAATTCAGCATTCCCACGCATTTTCCCCAGGAAATGCATTTTCTAGTTAGTGGGACTGCTTTAGCAGTCCCACTATTGTTATTCGATTTTATTTATTTTTAATTTTAATTTTATTCCGTACGTTTTTTGGTTCTGCGTAACTTCTGCATACTTTCAGCTATTAAAACCATTCAACTATCAAAATGTTCGTCTCTTTTAGCTGAGGTGTGCTCTTTTTCAACTTTTTTTCTACCATTTATACTTTTTAAAATATTAAGCTTTTTATCACTTTTTTTTAACATTGAAGTCAATGGGAGCATGCTTGAAATCCTTAAATTTTTCTTCCGCTCCCAAAAGTTTCAGCTCCTTCATACTTTCACCTAGAGACACCAAACAAACTTTAAAATGTTCACACAATATTCAGCTATCTGGCTATATCTTTTCAGTTTGATATCTTTTACAGTTTTTGAGAAAAAGCTTTTTGTTTAGAGGTCATTTCAGGAAATTTTAGCCATTAATCAGAGTGTGCTGTGTTTGTTTTGTTGCCATGGTTACCAAAGCTTCTGTTATACACAGGGGGAGGTGGCTGGAGCATTTCAGCTCTGATTACAGAGGCCAGGGGAGGGGACAGAAACACCATGTACTTATTTATAATACAGGAATATGATGGGGCAGTTTTGATGGGGCAATTATGATGGGGCAGTTTTATTGGTGGCAATTATGATGGGGCAGTTTTGATATGGACGATTTTTATGGAGCAGTTTTAAAGGTGGCAATATGATGGGGCAGTTTTGATGGTGGCAATATGATGGGGGCAGTTTTGATGGAGCAGTCTTGATGGTGGCAATATGACGGGGCAGTTTTGATGGGGCAATTCTGATGGGGCAGTTTTGATGGGTCAATTCTGATGGGGCAGTTTTGATGGTGGCAATATGATGGGGCAGTTTTGGTAGGGCAATTCTGATGGGGCAGTTTTGATGGGGCAATTCTGATGGGGCAGTTTTGATGGTGGCAATATGATGGGGCAGTTTTGATGGGGCAATTCTGATGGGGCAGTTTTGATGGTGGCAATATGATGGGGCAGTTTTGATGGTGGCAATATGATGGGGCAGTTTTGATGGGGACAATTTTGATGGGGCAATTCTAATGGGGCAGTTTTGATGGCAATATGATGGGGGCAGTTTTGATGGTGGCAATATGATGGGGCAGTTTTGATGGTGGTAATATGATGGGGCAATTCTGATGGGGCAGTTTTGATGGTGGCAATATGATGGGGCAGTTTTGATGGGGCAATTCTGATGGTGGCAATATGATGGGACAATTTTGATGGGGCAGTTTTAATGGGGACAATTTTGATGGGGCAATTATGATGGGGCAGTTTTGATGGCAGTATGATGGGGCAGTTTTGATGGCGGCCGTTTTAGCAATTTAGCTATTCAGCATTCCCACGCATTTTCCCCAGGAAATGCATTTTCTAGTTTATTTTTAAACTAAATTTTAATAATTTTATTCCGTACGTTTTTCGGTAATGCGTAACTTCTGCATACTTTCAGCTATTAAAACCATTCAACTATCAAAATGTTCGTCTCTTTTAGCTGAGGTGTGCTCTTTTTCAACTTTTTTTCTACCATTTATACTTTTTAAAATATTAAGCTTTTTATCACTTTTTTTTAACATTGAAGTCAATGGGAGCATGCTTGAAATCCTTAAATTTTTCTTCCGCTCCCAAAAGTTTCAGCTCCTTCATACTTTCACCTAGAGACACCAAACAAACTTTAAACTGTTCACAAAATATTCAGCTATCTGGCTATATCTTTTCAGTTTGATATCTTTTACAGTTTTTGAGAAAAAGCTTTTTGTTTAGAGGTCATTTCAAGAAATTTTAGCCATTAATCAGAGTGTACTGTGTGTGTTTTGTTGCCATGGTTACCAAAGCTTCTGTTATACACAGGGGGGGAGGTGGCTGGAGCATCTCAGCTCTGATTACAGAGCCCAGGGGGAGGGGACAAAAGCTGAAAAATCAGAACATGATTTCTAAACTGCCGCCACTCCCTCATTTTCAAGCCCACCTACACAAATCTTATATCAAAACGTTCAGCTATCCCTGCTGCCACTAAACATGTCCACAGCTAAGCCATAGTCCTGATAGTTTTCACAATATGACCATTTGTTTGCAACTCACACCGTCCATTGACATTCATTGAAACTACACTCTAGCCCCTTCAAATTTGAAGGGCAATTTCTAAACTGCGACCGTGCCTTCAATTTTAATATTTCAGAGACATACTATGTATCAAAATCTAGGTCTGGGTCTTGTGATTCTCACAATATAAAGATCTTCGCTGTAGGATGTATAGTTTTTAAAATACGGCCATTTGTTTAGAGGTCATTTCAGGAAATTTTTGCCATTAATCAGAGTGTACTGTGTTTGTTTTGTTGCCATGGTTACCAAAGCTTCTGTTATACACAGGGGGGGAGGTGGCTGGAGCATCTCAGCTTTGATTACAGAGCCCGGGGGAAGGGACAGACACACCATGTACTGATTTATAATAGAGGAATATGATGGGGCAGTTTTGATGGGGTAATTCTGATGGGGCAGTTTTGATGGTGGCAATATGATGGGGCAGTTTTGATGGTGGCAATATGATGGGGCTGTTTTGATAGGGCAATTCTGATGGGGCAGTTTTGATGGTGGCAATATGATGGGACAGTTTTGATGGCAATATGATGGGGGCAATTTTGCTGGGAGCCGTTTTAGCAATTCAGCATTCCCACGCATTTTCCCCAGGAAATGCATTTTCTAGTTTTAATTTTAATTTTATTCCGTACGTTTTTTGGTTCTGCGTAACTTCTGCATACTTTCAGCTATTAAAACCATTCAACTATTAAAATGTTCGTCTCTTTTAGCTGAGGTGTGCTCTTTTTCAACTTTTTTTCTACCATTTATACTTTTTAAAATATTAAGCTTTTTAACACTTTTTTTTAACATTGAAGTCAATGGGAGCATGCTTGAAATCCTTAAATTCTTCTTCCGCTCCCAAAAGTTTCAGCTCCTTCATACTTTCACCTAGAGACACCAAACAAACTTTAAAATGTTCACAAAATATTCAGCTATCTGGCTATATCTTTTCAGTTTGATATCTTTTACAGTTTTTGAGAAAAAGCTTTTTGTTTAGAGGTCATTTCAGGAAATTTTAGCCATTAATCAGAGTGTACTGTGTTTGCTTTGTTGCCATGGTTACCAAAGCTTCTGTTATACACGGGGGGGAGGTGGCTGGAGCATCTCAGCTCTGATTACAGAGCCCGGGGGGAGGGGACAGACACACCATGTACTGATTTATAATAGAGGAATATGATGGGGCAGTTTTGATAGGGCAATTCTGATGGGGCAGTTTTGATGGGGCAGTTTTGATGGGGCAATTCTGATGGGGCAGTTTTGATGGTGGCAATATGATGGGGCAGTTTTGATGGGGACAATTTTTATGGAGCAGTTTTAAAGGTGGCAATATGATGGGGCAGTTTTGATGGGGGCAGTTTTGATGGTGGCAATATGATGGGGCAGTTTTAATGGGGACAATTTTGATGGGGCAGTTTTGATGGCAGTATGATGGGGCAGTTTTGATGGCGGTCGTTTTAGCAATTTAGCTATTCAGCAATTATTTTTGGAAAAAAAAAATATTTTTGAAAAAAAAAATATATTTTTGAAAAAAAATATATATTTTTGAAAAAAAAAATATATTTTTTTGAAAAAAAAAATATATTTTTGAAAAAAAAAAATTATTTTTGAAAAAAAAAAAATATTTTTGAAAAAAAAAATAAATATTTTTGAAAAAAAAATATTTTTGAAAAAAATAAATATTTTTGAAAAAAAAAATTATTTTTGAAAAAAAAAAATTATTTTTGAAAAAAAAAATATTTTTGAAAAAAAAATATATATATTTTTGAAAAAAAAAATCATTTTTGAAAAAAAAATTCATTTTTGAAAAAAAAAAATACTTTTGAAAAAAAAAATTACTTTTAGTTTTTATGGGGCAATTCTGATGGGGCAGTTTTGATGGGGACAATTTTGATGGGGCAATGCTAATGGGGCAGTTTTGATGGCAATATGATGGGGGCAGTTTTGATGGTGGCAATATGATGGGGCAGTTTTGATGGTGGTAATATGATGGGGCAATTCTGATGGGGCAGTTTTGATGGTGGCAATATGATGGGGCAGTTTTGATGGGGCAATTCTGATGGTGGCAATATGATGGGACAATTTTGATGGAGCAATTCTGATGGGGCAGTTTTGATGGTGGCAATATGATGGTGCAGTTTTAATGGGGACAATTTTGATGGGGCAATACTGATGGGGCAGTTTTGATGGCGGCCGTTTTAGCAATTTAGCTATTTAGCATTCCCACGCATTTTCCCCAGGAAATGCATTTTCTAGTTAAGTGTTCTTGCATAGCAAGACCACTTACTGTTATCTCACATATATATTATTATTATAGCCAAATTTACCACCCTAACTCCTCCCACAGTTTTTACACTACATAGACAAGTAATATACCAAAACGTGCGGATTGTTCCCGAATGGTGTGCTATTATTTTGTGGAACGTTTCGCCGAATGGTTCACGAAATATCGTCGTTTTTGCGGCAAAATTGGTCCCATAGGAATGAATGGGGAAGCTAGAGTGGGAGGTGACAAAAGCAGAAAAATCAGAACATGATTTCTAAACTGCCGCCACTCTCTCATTTTCAAGCCCACCTACACAAATCTTATATCAAAACGTTCAGCTATCTCTGCTGCCACTAAACATGTCCACGGCTAAGCCATAGTCCTGATAGTTTTCACAATATGACCATTTGTTTGCAACTCACGCCGTCCATTGACATTCATTGAAATGTCACTCTAGCCCCTTCAAATTTGAAGGGCAATTTCTAAACTGCGACCGTGCCTTCAATTTTAATATTTCAGAGACATACTATGTATCAAAATCTAGGTCTGGGTCTTGTGATTCTCACAATATAAAGATCTTCTGATGGGGCAGTTTTGATGAAGCAGTATTTGGGAAGCATAAACAGGGCATGAGCGTTGCTAGGAAACAGTGGTTGTAAACACAAGATGCTGAGACACCCCAAATGCATGTGACTTCATCTGCTAGACTTGATAATGCTTGTAGACTCCTCCCACAGTTTTTACACTACAGAGACAAGTAATATACCAAAACGAGCGGATTGTTCCCGATTGGTGTGTTATTACTTTGTGGAACGTTTCGCCGAATGGTCCACGAAATGTCGTTTTTGCGGCGAAATTGGTCCCATAGGAATGAATGGCGAAATGGTCAAAACTAGAGTGGGAGGTGACAAAAGCTGACAACCCCATGATCAGCCAAAACATTATGACCGCCCCATGTAAAAAAATATATATTTTTGAAAAAAAAATAATAATTTTTGAAAACAAAAAAAATTATTTTTGAAAGAAAAAAAATGATAATTTTTGAAAAAAAAAAATAATTTTTGAAAAAAAAATATTTTTGAAAAAAAAAAAAATATTTTTGAAATAAAAAATTATTTTTGAAAAAAAAAATCATTTTTGAAAAAAAAAAATATTTTTGAAATAAAAAATTATTTTTGAAAAAAAAATTATTTTTGAAAAAAAAAATTATTTTTGAAAAAAAAAAAATTATTTTTGAAAAAAAAATATATATTTTTGAAAAAAAAATTATTTTTGAAAAAAAAAATTATTTTTGAAAAAAAAAATTATTTTTGAAAAAAAAAAAATATTTTTGAAAAAAAAAAAAATATTTTTGAAAAACAAAAATTGTTTTTGAAAAAAAAATTACTTAAAAAAAAAAAATATTTTCGAAAAAAAAATTACTTTTGAAAAAAAAATCATTTTTGAAAAAAAAATTCATTTTTGAAAAAGAAATTCATTTTTGAAAAAAAAAAAATTTTTTGAAAAAAAAAATTACTTTTGAAAAAAATGTTCAGCTCTTTCAGCTAATGATGGAACTTTTTTACTACTATTTATACTTTTTAAAATATTAAGCTTTTTAACACTTTTCACACTTATTCAAGCCACTCCATCCAGTTACTCCGCCCACTCCAGTTGTAGAGGCAAGAACACTTTCACAATTTCCCCAGAAATTGTAGCTTTTCTAGTTAAGTGTTCTTGCATAGCAAGACCACTTACTGTTATCTCACATATATATTATTATTATAGCCAAATTTACCACCCTAACTCCTCCCACAGTTTTTACACTACATAGACAAGTAATATACCGAAACGTGCGGATTGTTCCCGAATGGTGTGCTATTACTTTGTGGAACGTTTCGCCAAATGGTTCACGAAATATCGTTGTTTTTGCGGCGAAATTGGTCCCATAGGAATGAATGGGGAAACTAGAGTGGGAGATGACAAAAGCTGAAAAATCAGAACATGATTTCTAAACTGCCGCCACTCCCTCATTTTCAAGCCCACCTACACAAATCTTATATCAAAACGTTCAGCTATCCCTGCTGCCACTAAACATGTCCACGGCTAAGCCATAGTCCTGATAGTTTTCACAATATGACCATTTGTTTGCAACTCACGCCGTCCATTGACATTCATTGAAACTACACTCTAGCCCCTTCAAATTTGAAGGGCAATTTCTAAACTGCGACCGTGCCTTCAATTTTAATATTTCAGAGACATGTATCAAAATCTAGGTCTGGGTCTTGTGATTCTCACAATATAAAGATCTTCGCTGTGGGATGTATAGTTTTTAAAATACGGCCATTTGTTTAGAGGTCATTTCAGGAAATTTTAGCCATTAATCAGCGTGTACTGTGTTTGTTTTGTTGCCATGGTTACCAAAGCTTCTGATATACACGGGGGGAGGTGGCTGGAGCATCTCAGCTCTGATTACAGAGCCCGGGGGAGGGGACAGACACACCATGTACTGATTTATAATAGAGGAATATGATGGGGCAGTTTTGATGGGGTAATTCTGATGGGGCAGTTTTGATGAAGTAGTATTTGGGAAGCATAAACAGGGCATGAGCATTGCTAGGAAACAGTGGTTGTAAACACAAGATGCTAAGACACCCCAAATGCATGTGACTTCATCTGCTAGACTTGATAATGCTTGTAGACTCCTCCCACAGTTTTTACACTACAGAGACAAGTAATATACCGAAATGAGCGGATTGTTCCCGATTGGTGTGTTATTACTTTGTGGAATGTTTCGCCGAATGGTCCACGAAATGACGTTTTTGCGGCGAAATTGGTCCCATAGGAATGAATGGCGAAATGTTCAAAACTAGAGTGGGAGGTGACAAAAGCTGACAACCCCATGATCAGCCAAAACATTATGACCACCCCATGATCAGCCAAAACTTTATGACTGCCCCATGTAAAAAAATATATATTTTTGAAAAAAAAAATAATTTTTGAAAAAAAAAAAAATAATTTTTGAAAAAAAAAATAATAATTTTTGAAAAAAAAAATAATAATTTTTGAAAAAAAAACAAAATTTGAAAAAAAAAAAAAAAAAAATTTTGAAAAAAATAAAAATAAAATCATTTTTGAAAAAAAAATATTTTTGAAAAAAAATATTTTTGAAAAAAAAATTATTTTTGAAAAAAAAAAATCATTTTTGAAAAAAAAAATCATAATTTTTGAAAAAAAAAATCATAATTTTTGAAAAAAAATGTTCAGCTCTTTCAGCTAATGATGAGACTTCAACTTTTTTACTACTATTTATACTTTTTAAAATATTAAGCTTTTTAACACTTTTCACAGTTACTCCAGCCACTCCAACCACACAACAGTTACTCAAGCCACGCCACCCAGTTACTCCACCCACTCCAGTTGTAGAGGCAAGAACACTTTTCACAATTTCCCCAGAAATTGTACCTTTTCTAGTTATTAGTGGGAATGCTTTAGCAGTCCCACTATTGTTATTCGATTTTATTAGTGGGAATGCTTTAGCAGTCCCACTATTGTTATTCGTTTTTTTATTATTTTTCTTCTTATTCCGTACGTTTTTCGGTAATGCGTAACTTCTGCATACTTTCAGCTATTAAAACCATTCAACTATCAAAATGTTCGTCTCTTTTAGCTGAGGTGTGCTCTTTTTCAACTTTTTTTCTACCATTTATACTTTTTAAAATATTAAGCTTTTTATCACTTTTTTTTAACATTGAAGTCAATGGGAGCATGCTTGAAATCCTTAAATTTTTCTTCCGCTCCCAAAAGTTTCAGCTCCTTCATACTTTCACCTAGAGACACCAAACAAACTTTAAAATGTTCACAAAATATTCAGCTATCTGGCTATAGCTTTTCAATTTGATATCTTTTACAGTTTTTGAGAAAAAGCTTTTTGTTTAGAGGTCATTTCAAGAAATTTTAGCCATTAATCAGAGTGTACTGTGTGTGTTTTGTTGCCATGGTTACCAAAGCTTCTGTTATACACAGGGGGGGAGGTGGCTGGAGCATCTCAGCTCTGATTAGAGCCCAGGGGAGGGGACAAAAGCTGAAAAATCAGAACATGATTTCTAAACTGCCGCCACTCCCTCATTTTCAAGCCCACCTACATAAATCTTATATCAAAACATTCAGCTATCCCTGCTGCCACTAAACATGTCCACGGCTAAGCCATAGTCCTGATAGTTTTCACAATATGACCATTTGTTTGCAACTCACGCCGTCCATTGACATTCATTGAAACTACACTCTAGCCCCTTCAAATTTGAAGGGCAATTTCTAAACTGCGACCGTGCCTTCAATTTTAATATTTCAGAGACATACTATGTATCAAAATCTAGGTCTGGGTCTTGTGATTCTCACAATATAAAGATCTTCGCTGTAGGATGTATAGTTTTTAAAATACGGCCATTTGTTTAGAGGTCATTTCAGGAAATTTTAGCCATTAATCAGAGTGTACTGTTTGTTTTGTTGCCATGGTTACCAAAGCTTCTGTTATACACAGGGGGGGAGGTGGCTGGAGCATCTCAGCTTTGATTACAGAGCCCGGGGGAGGGGACAGACACACCATGTACTGATTTATAATAGAGGAATATGATGGGGCAGTTTTGATAGGGCAATTCTGATGGGGCAGTTTTGATGGTGGCAATATGATGTTGCAGTTTTGATGGGGCAATTCTGATGGGGCAGTTTTGATGGTGGCAATATGATGGGACAGTTTTGATGGCCATATGATGGGGGCAATTTTGCTGGGGGCCGTTTTAGCAATTCAGCATTCCCACGCATTTTCCCCAGGAAATGCATTTTCTAGTTAGTGGGACTGCTTTAGCAGTCCCACTATTGTTATTCGATTTTATTTATTTTTAATTTTAATTTTATTCCGTACGTTTTTCGGTAATGCGTAACTTCTGCATACTTTCAGCTATTAAAACCATTCAACTATCAAAATGTTTGTCTCTTTTAGCTGAGGTGTGCTCTTTTTCAACTTTTTTTCTACCATTTATACTTTTTAAAATATTAAGCTTTTTATCACTTTTTTTTAACATTGAAGTCAATGGGAGCATGCTTGAAATCCTTAAATTTTTTTTCCGCTCCCAAAAGTTTCAGCTCCTTCATACTTTCACCTAGAGACACCAAACAAACTTTAAAATGTTCACAAAATATTCAGCTATGTGGCTATATCTTTTCAGTTTGATATCTTTTACAGTTTTTGAGAAAAAGCTTTTTGTTTAGAGGTCATTTCAGGAAATTTTAGCCATTAATCAGAGTGTACTGTGTGTGTTTTGTTGCCATGGTTACCAAAGCTTCTGTTATACACAGGGGGGGAGGTGGCTGGAGCATCTCAGCTCTGATTACAGAGCCCGGGGAGGGGACAAAAGCTGAAAAATCAGAACATGATTTCTAAACTATAAAAATAATAATAAATGTGCCTGCGCTGAAAAATGTGCTAAAATAACGTGCATATATAGTAAAATCCACTGTAAATGAACTGTAAAATCATATATGTATACTATAAAAGTGCAAAATTAAGCCTCAAAGTGCATATAACATTGTGCAAAAAACAATATAACCCATTGAAAGTGCACCATGCATAAATAAAACAACAACAGGTGCTCAAATATCCTGTGTGATACAAGTGTCCAGCTCAATCCACGGGTTAAAATCCAAATAAATGTATGTAAACAGTGTCCATAAGAAAAAAGTTCCTCCGAGATCTTCTAAAAAGGTGCTCAAACCACAGCAAACAATATGTGCTCTCCCGTGACACCCCACATGTGCTTGCGCTCACCTCTACTCGTGTGACCCAGTATTTAAACTGTGTCAAAACACGCAGTGGGGCCAATCCTGGGCTCCCTCAGGGTGGAGTAATAGGAGTACAATCCTCACAGGTGCAGTCAGTATCCACATGTATAGGAGAGAAGTAAGAACTCCATAGTGTAGTAAAGCAGGGATATTTTATTAAACCAAAAGAAAATCCTCCAGGAGGGTACTCACATTCAGTAGGTGCTTCAGTGCACCAAACTTAACAGGCATATAAAACAAGCTGCGATCCAGATGGCGTGCGGTGTGGTGTGTAATGTCTCCTCCACTGCTGACAGCTCCGTCCTACCCCTCCCCGACGCGTATTCGGCACAGGGATTGCGTGCCTTCCTCTGGGGGATATCATTGGACGGGTAATCAGTGTGGTTTTATATATGCTGACGGCGGCCATTTTGCCGAAGACCGCCGACAACCTTATTATAGAACCAATAGCACAGGACGGTCAGCGGCCATTTTGCGTGTGATCCTCAGTCTATGTTGTAAATAGGGATGGCTTGTGTATGCTAATTATACATCGCCCACCATCCAAAAGAGATGTGTCAGCGGCCATCTTGCCTAAGACAGCAGACAATTCTAGTGATGGGCTACAGCTGAGATCACTCAGTACATTATGTTGGTAAACGACAGCGCTATTATTAGGTCTTTAAACTACTCTCCTAGTTGGATAACCCAAATGTAAATGGCATAATAAGCCCTAAAAGTGCATAACCATAATACTACTGCTATATTGATAAGAACAAGGAAAGAGCTGTGCATATAGGAGCCACCACACCGCACCTCATATGATAACAATGATAATCATATGAATCTAAGTTAGCCATACAGAACATAAAATATTAATAATAAAACATCATACCCCTAACCTATATAAAAAAACTAAAATTGATAATGAAATGTGTGAGTACTCCTCGAATATAAAAAAACAACAAGCCCATAATATCTAAAAAGAAATCCGGGTCTCAGAGCCCTATTTTAAAATAAGATAATGAAATACAATAAAATCAGTACGCATCTCTAAACTATCCATCTATGTCAGAACTGTAAATTTACACTATATCATGTGATGCTAAAAAAATATATATTGATAAAATGGAATACTGTTGTCATAATTAAATACCCTTACAGGCTACCTCTATACCAGCAGTCGCAGAAAAAACATATGGGAAACTATATAGTAGATAAATTCAACCCCCAAAACTATATATGACTATCTAGGTGGTACAATAATAATGTAAGAATGAATAAAAATGTGTAAAAATATAAAATATTAAAAATATTAAAAAATCCCTTTATTCAATATTAAAATTAAAATTAAAAATTGCTGAGAAAACATGCTAGATCAAAATCCCTATTGAGCCCCCCAGGGAATAGAGAACCCAACTGGTGTATCCACCACGATTCCCGTTTGCTGATTTCTCTCGTAAAATTGGACCCCCTCCAATGGCGTTTAGGGGCATCTATCCCCCAGAATTTCATCCCCACCGTGCTCTTATTATGTACTTTCTCAAAGTGGATATATAAGTGGTGTTTGTCTGACCCTTTGTGGATATTTCGCACGTGCTCCTCTAATCTATCTTTCAGGGCTCTAGTGGTGCGCCCCACGTAAATTAAATTACATGGGCACTTTAAAGCGTATACCACCCCAATAGTGTCACACGAGATAAAATCCCTGATGGTATAAGACTGATGGGTACTGGGATTCATAAATTCCTTTAACCTCCTATCATTCCCCGGAACTCTCACACAACTGTAGCATCTCCCACATGCATAAAAGCCCTTAAGGTCCCAGAACATTTTAGGATTTGGGGGCGGTGGTTCCACTACATTGTGTACCAGTTTATCTCTTAAACTGGGCGCTTTTTTAAAAACAATTTTAGGTTTCTCTGGGAGCACACTTTTGAGATGACTGTCTTGCTTCAGGACATTCCAATATTTACGTATGATCCTTTGCACTTCATTGTTTTGTAAGGAATAATCAAGAACGATACTGATATTATCACTATTGGCACTTCCCGTGGTTTCAATCTTGTCCCTTAGTAAGCTATTTCTGTCGAGACATGCAACCTCCGATTTTTCTTTCTGTAAAAAATCCTTATGATATCCTTTATCAAGAAACATACTGCTTAGTTTGTCAGATTGCAGCTCATAATCCTCCATTTTCGTGCAATTTCTTCTCATCCTTGTATATTGGCCTCTGGGTATATTCTCCAACCAGGGTTTGTAATGACAGCTGGTGATGGGTATATAAGAGTTGCGATCTGTTGTTTTAAAATATGATCTAGTAATGATACCCTCATTAGTATTAAAAATTTCTAGATCTAAAAAATGGATGCTTTCTCTGTTAACATCCCAGGTTAGGGAAATATTGAGATCATTATGGTTCATGGACTCCAGTAAGTCTTTTAATCCCTCCATATTCCCTTTCCAGATAATCAACAGATCATCAATAAATCTCCTATATAATAAAATATCATCACACTTTCCATTTAAAACCCCCCCCTCTTCCCACTTGGCCATATATAAGTTCGCCACACTGGGGGCAAATTTGGCGCCCATGGCAACACCTTTTATCTGCAAATAAAACTTATTCCCATACCAGAAAAAATTGTGCCGTAAACAAAAATCCAGACACTCAAGGATAAACATAATAAATTCTTTATCGACGGGTTCCTCCTTTAAAAGAGCCCATTCCACTGCTTTCAGGGCCCCCTCGTGATCTATGTTGGTATAAAGTGAGGCCACATCTCCAGTGGCCATGATAATATTCTCCTTTACATTGCATTCACTTAATAACTGCAATGTGTTCTTAGTGTCCTTGAGGTAGGCTTTTGTTTTTTTGACCAGTGGTTGCAAGTGGATATCTATATATTCCCCCAAACGGGACGTCAAAGAATCAATGCCACTTACTATTGGCCTTCCCGGAGGGTTTCTGCTATCTTTATGTATCTTCGGTAAGAAGTATATTACTGGAGTCTTGCTGGCCGTAGGGACAAGATATTTTACTTCCTGTTTGCTCAGGAGTCCTGCTTCTTCGCCATTGTGGATGATAGTTTCTAATATTGTTTTAAAAGATTTGGATGGATTTCTCTCTAATAGTCGGTAGGTATCAGTATCGCTCAGTATCCTTTCCATTTCTGCCTTATACTGTTGCAGGGATAGTACAACTATCCCCCCTCCTTTATCCGCTGGCCTCACCACTATATCTGTCCTTTTATTTAGTTGGTTCAGGCCTTTAGTGAAATCCCTATGCTCAAAAAACTTCTTAACGGGTAATTGCTCTAATTCAGTAGTCACTAATTTCTTGAATAAATCGACATATTTGTTATTGGCTATGTGGGGGTTAAATGTCGAGTTATTCCTCAAGTTAGTGTACCTAGTGTTTCCAATAACCTTTTCAACAGGATTAAGGGCATAATATTTTTTTATATTCAGCTTCCTGACAAACTTCTGTATTCCAATATAGGTTTCAAACTTATTGAGTCCTTTCTTGGGGGCGAACTTAATACCTTTATCGAGTACCAGCAGTTCTTCCCTTGAAAGCGGAGCTCCACTGAGGTTAAAAATCCCATCCCCTAATCTTCTCGCCTTCTTTTTCTGCTGTATTCTCCTTCCTGCTCTTCCCCCTCTCTTCCTTGGTTTCTTCTCTCGTGGGGGGGTCCTCCCCTGGTCCCCCCTAAAAAAGACTCATCAGAGAAGAAATCTTCATTTTCCTCCAAAGATTGATACCTATTATATATTGGTATCCTGTATTGGTCTTGCGGGGGATTTTCGTACCTCACTCTTTGGGGTTTTGGTGAATAATATACAGCTCCCCTCTGTGTGTCCCCATAAGATTCCGAGGGGTATCCATTCTGTTGATGATGGTTCGATGGGGGACCCCTACGGGGTTGGTGATTTCCTCTATAAGGCGTTCCCTGTTGATACCCATAATTACCTTGGGACTTATACGGGGTACCCTGCTGGTATCCATACTGTTTATTGTAGCCATGGGAATTATATTGCCCACCCCGTCGTTGAGGGGGGGGATAGGATTGGTATCCCCTATCATAATAATTATGTTGGGCTCTATTTCCTTCCCCCTGATAGGGTGGTCTTCCATTACGCCAATTTCCCTGGTTACTCGGTGGACCATGGTTGGGGTATTGGGTGTAATTGCCTCCATAGCCTGTTCTATCTTGTTGGTCATAGTGTGGTCTCCTTACTGGTTGATGGCGAGGAGTTTGTGGTTGCCTGTCCTCTTGTTGATATGCGGGTAATCCTCTCCCTGGTTGTTTAGTATTTTGTTGTTGGTGAAGTTGCTGTCCTTGTGGTTGTGATATTCTCGTATCCCCGGAACCACTGTTAGCTGCCTGCGACTGTGCGCTAGCGCTGGCATTAGCTAATATAGTAGCTTGCCAACGAAAAACCTGCTTATTTTGATAGTCCTCATGATCCCTGAGATATTTCTTCCTCTTGGTGTTTTTATTCTCTAGATCTTTTTTCTGCATACTCTTGTGCAGGTCCCCCATAAGCCTTTCATACTCGGGTGTGTTAATGAAAGGAACTAATTTGTCCCTAATTTCTCGGATCTGGCCCTCTATTAGTGATAATTTGCGTTGTTTACGTTTAAGGAGAAATTCCATAACCTCCCTTCCCTTCTTAGAAAAGAAGGAATACCATTCCTCTATATCACCATCGCCTAGTAACCCGTCATTTATGGGAACGTCCCATCTCAATTTTCTGGGGACCATGCCATCCTTTAAATACTTATCCATGGTGGAACGATCCCACCATAAGTTACTTTTTTTGTCCATACAATGCCCCAGTTTCCTGAAAAGGTGTATTATATCATCCTCCTTATTGCTGTTAACTGAGAATAGACCTTCCAGGTCTATCTCCCTGTTTTCAAAAAAGGCAAAGGGATCCATAGGCTACTAGCAAGTGTATGAAAAGAGGTGCAAATAAGAAATGGGAATATCCTGCGAGCCACAAATGGATCAATGCCTCTAAGGGGTGATAATCCTTAATTAATTAGCAGCAAACACTCAACCACGTTTCATATCGTGTAATATAAAGCATAAAAATAATAATAAATGTGCCTGCGCTGAAAAATGTGCTAAAATAACGTGCATATATAGTAAAATCCACTGTAAATGAACTGTAAAATCATATATGTATACTATAAAAGTGCAAAATTAAGCCTCAAAGTGCATATAACATTGTGCAAAAAACAATATAACCCATTGAAAGTGCACCATGCATAAATAAAACAACAACAGGTGCTCAAATATCCTGTGTGATACAAGTGTCCAGCTCAATCCACGGGTTAAAATCCAAATAAATGTATGTAAACAGTGTCCATAAGAAAAAAGTTCCTCCGAGATCTTCTAAAAAGGTGCTCAAACCACAGCAAACAATATGTGCTCTCCCGTGACACCCCACATGTGCTTGCGCTCACCTCTACTCGTGTGACCCAGTATTTAAACTGTGTCAAAACACGCAGTGGGGCCAATCCTGGGCTCCCTCAGGGTGGAGTAATAGGAGTACAATCCTCACAGGTGCAGTCAGTATCCACATGTATAGGAGAGAAGTAAGAACTCCATAGTGTAGTAAAGCAGGGATATTTTATTAAACCAAAAGAAAATCCTCCAGGAGGGTACTCACATTCAGTAGGTGCTTCAGTGCACCAAACTTAACAGGCATATAAAACAAGCTGCGATCCAGATGGCGTGCGGTGTGGTGTGTAATGTCTCCTCCACTGCTGACAGCTCCGTCCTACCCCTCCCCGACGCGTATTCGGCACAGGGATTGCGTGCCTTCCTCTGGGGGATATCATTGGACGGGTAATCAGTGTGGTTTTATATATGCTGACGGCGGCCATTTTGCCGAAGACCGCCGACAACCTTATTATAGAACCAATAGCACAGGACGGTCAGCGGCCATTTTGCGTGTGATCCTCAGTCTATGTTGTAAATAGGGATGGCTTGTGTATGCTAATTATACATCGCCCACCATCCAAAAGAGATGTGTCAGCGGCCATCTTGCCTAAGACAGCAGACAATTCTAGTGATGGGCTACAGCTGAGATCACTCAGTACATTATGTTGGTAAACGACAGCGCTATTATTAGGTCTTTAAACAGTTTAAATACTGGGTCACACGAGTAGAGGTGAGCGCAAGCACATGTGGGGTGTCACGGGAGAGCACATATTGTTTGCTGTGGTTTGAGCACCTTTTTAGAAGATCTCGGAGGAACTTTTTTCTTATGGACACTGTTTACATACATTTATTTGGATTTTAACCCGTGGATTGAGCTGGACACTTGTATCACACAGGATATTTGAGCACCTGTTGTTGTTTTATTTATGCATGGTGCACTTTCAATGGGTTATATTGTTTTTTGCACAATGTTATATGCACTTTGAGGCTTAATTTTGCACTTTTATAGTATACATATATGATTTTACAGTTCATTTACAGTGGATTTTACTATATATGCACGTTATTTTAGCACATTTTTCAGCGCAGGCACATTTATTATTATTTTTATGCTTTATATTACACGATATGAAACGTGGTTGAGTGTTTGCTGCTAATTAATTAAGGATTATCACCCCTTAGAGGCATTGATCCATTTGTGGCTCGCAGGATATTCCCATTTCTTATTTGCACCTCTTTTCATACACTTGCTAGTAGCCTATGGATCCCTTTGCCTTTTTTGAAAACAGGGAGATAGACCTGGAAGGTCTATTCTCAGTTAACAGCAATAAGGAGGATGATATAATACACCTTTTCAGGAAACTGGGGCATTGTATGGACAAAAAAAGTAACTTATGGTGGGATCGTTCCACCATGGATAAGTATTTAAAGGATGGCATGGTCCCCAGAAAATTGAGATGGGACGTTCCCATAAATGACGGGTTACTAGGCGATGGTGATATAGAGGAATGGTATTCCTTCTTTTCTAAGAAGGGAAGGGAGGTTATGGAATTTCTCCTTAAACGTAAACAACGCAAATTATCACTAATAGAGGGCCAGATCCGAGAAATTAGGGACAAATTAGTTCCTTTCATTAACACACCCGAGTATGAAAGGCTTATGGGGGACCTGCACAAGAGTATGCAGAAAAAAGATCTAGAGAATAAAAACACCAAGAGGAAGAAATATCTCAGGGATCATGAGGACTATCAAAATAAGCAGGTTTTTCGTTGGCAAGCTACTATATTAGCTAATGCCAGCGCTAGCGCACAGTCGCAGGCAGCTAACAGTGGTTCCGGGGATACGAGAATATCACAACCACAAGGACAGCAACTTCACCAACAACAAAATACTAAACAACCAGGGAGAGGATTACCCGCATATCAACAAGAGGACAGGCAACCACAAACTCCTCGCCATCAACCAGTAAGGAGACCACACTATGACCAACAAGATAGAACAGGCTATGGAGGCAATTACACCCAATACCCCAACCATGGTCCACCGAGTAACCAGGGAAATTGGCGTAATGGAAGACCACCCTATCAGGGGGAAGGAAATAGAGCCCAACATAATTATTATGATAGGGGATACCAATCCTATCCCCCCCCTCAACGACGGGGTGGGCAATATAATTCCCATGGCTACAATAAACAGTATGGATACCAGCAGGGTACCCCGTATAAGTCCCAAGGTAATTATGGGTATCAACAGGGAACGCCTTATAGAGGAAATCACCAACCCCGTAGGGGTCCCCCATCGAACCATCATCAACAGAATGGATACCCCTCGGAATCTTATGGGGACACACAGAGGGGAGCTGTATATTATTCACCAAAACCCCAAAGAGTGAGGTACGAAAATCCCCCGCAAGACCAATACAGGATACCAATATATAATAGGTATCAATCTTTGGAGGAAAATGAAGATTTCTTCTCTGATGAGTCTTTTTTAGGGGGGACCAGGGGAGGACCCCCCCACGAGAGAAGAAACCAAGGAAGAGAGGGGGAAGAGCAGGAAGGAGAATACAGCAGAAAAAGAAGGCGAGAAGATTAGGGGATGGGATTTTTAACCTCAGTGGAGCTCCGCTTTCAAGGGAAGAACTGCTGGTACTCGATAAAGGTATTAAGTTCGCCCCCAAGAAAGGACTCAATAAGTTTGAAACCTATATTGGAATACAGAAGTTTGTCAGGAAGCTGAATATAAAAAAATATTATGCCCTTAATCCTGTTGAAAAGGTTATTGGAAACACTAGGTACACTAACTTGAGGAATAACTCGACATTTAACCCCCACATAGCCAATAACAAATATGTCGATTTATTCAAGAAATTAGTGACTACTGAATTAGAGCAATTACCCGTTAAGAAGTTTTTTGAGCATAGGGATTTCACTAAAGGCCTGAACCAACTAAATAAAAGGACAGATATAGTGGTGAGGCCAGCGGATAAAGGAGGGGGGATAGTTGTACTATCCCTGCAACAGTATAAGGCAGAAATGGAAAGGATACTGAGCGATACTGATACCTACCGACTATTAGAGAGAAATCCATCCAAATCTTTTAAAACAATATTAGAAACTATCATCCACAATGGCGAAGAAGCAGGACTCCTGAGCAAACAGGAAGTAAAATATCTTGTCCCTACGGCCAGCAAGACTCCAGTAATATACTTCTTACCGAAGATACATAAAGATAGCAGAAACCCTCCGGGAAGGCCAATAGTAAGTGGCATTGATTCTTTGACGTCCCGTTTGGGGGAATATATAGATATCCACTTGCAACCACTGGTCAAAAAAACAAAAGCCTACCTCAAGGACACTAAGAACACATTGCAGTTATTAAGTGAATGCAATGTAAAGGAGAATATTATCATGGCCACTGGAGATGTGGCCTCACTTTATACCAACATAGATCACGAGGGGGCCCTGAAAGCAGTGGAATGGGCTCTTTTAAAGGAGGAACCCGTCGATAAAGAATTTATTATGTTTATCCTTGAGTGTCTGGATTTTTGTTTACGGCACAATTTTTTCTGGTATGGGAATAAGTTTTATTTGCAGATAAAAGGTGTTGCCATGGGCGCCAAATTTGCCCCCAGTGTGGCGAACTTATATATGGCCAAGTGGGAAGAGGGGGGGGGTTTTAAATGGAAAGTGTGATGATATTTTATTATATAGGAGATTTATTGATGATCTGCTGATTATCTGGAAAGGGAATATGGAGGGATTAAAAGACTTACTGGAGTCCATGAACCATAATGATCTCAATATTTCCCTAACCTGGGATGTTAACAGAGAAAGCATCCATTTTTTAGATCTAGAAATTTTTAATACTAATGAGGGTATCATTACTAGATCATATTTTAAAACAACAGATCGCAACTCTTATATACCCATCACCAGCTGTCATTACAAACCCTGGTTGGAGAATATACCCAGAGGCCAATATACAAGGATGAGAAGAAATTGCACGAAAATGGAGGATTATGAGCTGCAATCTGACAAACTAAGCAGTATGTTTCTTGATAAAGGATATCATAAGGATTTTTTACAGAAAGAAAAATCGGAGGTTGCATGTCTCGACAGAAATAGCTTACTAAGGGACAAGATTGAAACCACGGGAAGTGCCAATAGTGATAATATCAGTATCGTTCTTGATTATTCCTTACAAAACAATGAAGTGCAAAGGATCATACGTAAATATTGGAATGTCCTGAAGCAAGACAGTCATCTCAAAAGTGTGCTCCCAGAGAAACCTAAAATTGTTTTTAAAAAAGCGCCCAGTTTAAGAGATAAACTGGTACACAATGTAGTGGAACCACCGCCCCCAAATCCTAAAATGTTCTGGGACCTTAAGGGCTTTTATGCATGTGGGAGATGCTACAGTTGTGTGAGAGTTCCGGGGAATGATAGGAGGTTAAAGGAATTTATGAATCCCAGTACCCATCAGTCTTATACCATCAGGGATTTTATCTCGTGTGACACTATTGGGGTGGTATACGCTTTAAAGTGCCCATGTAATTTAATTTACGTGGGGCGCACCACTAGAGCCCTGAAAGATAGATTAGAGGAGCACGTGCGAAATATCCACAAAGGGTCAGACAAACACCACTTATATATCCACTTTGAGAAAGTACATAATAAGAGCACGGTGGGGATGAAATTCTGGGGGATAGATGCCCCTAAACGCCATTGGAGGGGGTCCAATTTTACGAGAGAAATCAGCAAACGGGAATCGTGGTGGATACACCAGTTGGGTTCTCTATTCCCTGGGGGGCTCAATAGGGATTTTGATCTAGCATGTTTTCTCAGCAATTTTTAATTTTAATTTTAATATTGAATAAAGGGATTTTTTAATATTTTTAATATTTTATATTTTTACACATTTTTATTCATTCTTACATTATTATTGTACCACCTAGATAGTCATATATAGTTTTGGGGGTTGAATTTATCTACTATATAGTTTCCCATATGTTTTTTCTGCGACTGCTGGTATAGAGGTAGCCTGTAAGGGTATTTAATTATGACAACAGTATTCCATTTTATCAATATATATTTTTTTAGCATCACATGATATAGTGTAAATTTACAGTTCTGACATAGATGGATAGTTTAGAGATGCGTACTGATTTTATTGTATTTCATTATCTTATTTTAAAATAGGGCTCTGAGACCCGGATTTCTTTTTAGATATTATGGGCTTGTTGTTTTTTTATATTCGAGGAGTACTCACACATTTCATTATCAATTTTAGTTTTTTTATATAGGTTAGGGGTATGATGTTTTATTATTAATATTTTATGTTCTGTATGGCTAACTTAGATTCATATGATTATCATTGTTATCATATGAGGTGCGGTGTGGTGGCTCCTATA
Organism: Lithobates septentrionalis; assembly: GCA_037952835.1. Classification (NCBI taxonomy): domain Eukaryota; kingdom Metazoa; phylum Chordata; class Amphibia; order Anura; family Ranidae; genus Lithobates; species Lithobates septentrionalis. The sequence continues at coordinate 2,030,433 of JBBDGP010000111.1, read as the reverse complement.
TGCACAGCTCTTTCCTTGTTCTTATCAATATAGCAGTAGTATTATGGTTATGCACTTTTAGGGCTTATTATGCCATTTACATTTGGGTTATCCAACTAGGAGAGTAGTTTAAAGACCTAATAATAGCGCTGTCGTTTACCAACATAATGTACTGAGTGATCTCAGCTGTAGCCCATCACTAGAATTGTCTGCTGTCTTAGGCAAGATGGCCGCTGACACATCTCTTTTGGATGGTGGGCGATGTATAATTAGCATACACAAGCCATCCCTATTTACAACATAGACTGAGGATCACACGCAAAATGGCCGCTGACCGTCCTGTGCTATTGGTTCTATAATAAGGTTGTCGGCGGTCTTCGGCAAAATGGCCGCCGTCAGCATATATAAAACCACACTGATTACCCGTCCAATGATATCCCCCAGAGGAAGGCACGCAATCCCTGTGCCGAATACGCGTCGGGGAGGGGTAGGACGGAGCTGTCAGCAGTGGAGGAGACATTACACACCACACCGCACGCCATCTGGATCGCAGCTTGTTTTATATGCCTGTTAAGTTTGGTGCACTGAAGCACCTACTGAATGTGAGTACCCTCCTGGAGGATTTTCTTTTGGTTTAATAAAATATCCCTGCTTTACTACACTATGGAGTTCTTACTTCTCTCCTATACATGTGGATACTGACTGCACCTGTGAGGATTGTACTCCTATTACTCCACCCTGAGGGAGCCCAGGATTGGCCCCACTGCGTGTTTTGACACAGTTTAAATACTGGGTCACACGAGTAGAGGTGAGCGCAAGCACATGTGGGGTGTCACGGGAGAGCACATATTGTTTGCTGTGGTTTGAGCACCTTTTTAGAAGATCTCGGAGGAACTTTTTTCTTATGGACACTGTTTACATACATTTATTTGGATTTTAACCCGTGGATTGAGCTGGACACTTGTATCACACAGGATATTTGAGCACCTGTTGTTGTTTTATTTATGCATGGTGCACTTTCAATGGGTTATATTGTTTTTTGCACAATGTTATATGCACTTTGAGGCTTAATTTTGCACTTTTATAGTATACATATATGATTTTACAGTTCATTTACAGTGGATTTTACTATATATGCACGTTATTTTAGCACATTTTTCAGCGCAGGCACATTTATTATTATTTTTATGCTTTATATTACACGATATGAAACGTGGTTGAGTGTTTGCTGCTAATTAATTAAGGATTATCACCCCTTAGAGGCATTGATCCATTTGTGGCTCGCAGGATATTCCCATTTCTTATGATTTCTAAACTGCCGCCACTCCCTCATTTTCAAGCCCACCTACACAAATCTTATATCAAAACGTTCAGCTATCCCTGCTGCCACTAAACATGTCCACGGCTAAGCCATAGTCCTGATAGTTTTCACAATATGACCATTTGTTTGCAAATCACGCCGTCCATTGACATTCATTGAAACTACACTCTAGCCCCTTCAAATTTGAAGGGCAATTTCTAAACTGCGACCGTGCCTTCAATTTTAATATTTCAGAGACATACTATGTATCAAAATCTAGGTCTGGGTCTTGTGATTCTCACAATATAAAGATCTTCTGATGGGGCAGTTTTGATGAAGCAGTATTTGGGAAGCATAAACAGGGCATGAGCGTTGCTAGGAAACAGTGGTTGTAAACACAAGATGCTGAGACACCCCAAATGCATGTGACTTCATCTGCTAGACTTGATAATGCTTGTAGACTCCTCCCACAGTTTTTACACTACAGAGACAAGTAATATACGAAAACGAGCGGATTGTTCCCGATTGGTGTGTTATTACTTTGTGGAACGTTTCGCCGAATGGTCCACGAAATGTCGTTTTTGCGGCGAAATTGGTCCCATAGGAATGAATGGCGAAATGGTCAAAACTAGAGTGGGAGGTGACAAAAGCTGACAACCCCATGATCAGCCAAAACATTATGACCGCCCCATGTAAAAAAATATATATTTTTGAAAAAAAAATAATAATTTTTGAAAACAAAAAAAATAATTTTTGAAAGAAAAAAAATGATAATTTTTGAAAAAAAAAAATAATTTTTGAAAAAAAAATATTTTTGAAAAAAAAAAAAATATTTTTGAAATAAAAAATTATTTTTGAAAAAAAAAATCATTTTTGAAAAAAAAAAATATTTTTGAAATAAAAAATTATTTTTGAAAAAAAAATTATTTTTGAAAAAAAAAATTATTTTTGAAAAAAAAAAAAATTATTTTTGAAAAAAAAATATATATTTTTGAAAAAAAAAATTATTTTTGAAAAAAAAAAAATATTTTTGAAAAACAAAAATTGTTTTTGAAAAAAAAATTACTTAAAAAAAAAAAATATTTTCGAAAAAAAAAATTACTTTTGAAAAAAAAATCATTTTTGAAAAAAAAATTCATTTTTGAAAAAAAAATTCATTTTTGAAAAAAAAAAAAAATTTTTGAAAAAAAAAATTACTTTTGAAAAAAATGTTCAGCTCTTTCAGCTAATGATGGAACTTTTTTACTACTATTTATACTTTTTAAAATATTAAGCTTTTTAACACTTTTCACACTTATTCAAGCCACTCCATCCAGTTACTCCGCCCACTCCAGTTGTAGAGGCAAGAACACTTTCACAATTTCCCCAGAAATTGTAGCTTTTCTAGTTAAGTGTTCTTGCATAGCAAGACCACTTACTGTTATCTCACATATATATTATTATTATAGCCAAATTTACCACCCTAACTCCTCCCACAGTTTTTACACTACATAGACAAGTAATATACCGAAACGTGCGGATTGTTCCCGAATGGTGTGCTATTACTTTGTGGAACGTTTCGCCAAATGGTTCACGAAATATCGTTGTTTTTGCGGCGAAATTGGTCCCATAGGAATGAATGGGGAAACTAGAGTGGGAGATGACAAAAGCTGAAAAATCAGAACATGATTTCTAAACTGCCGCCACTCCCTCATTTTCAAGCCCACCTACACAAATCTTATATCAAAACGTTCAGCTATCCCTGCTGCCACTAAACATGTCCACGGCTAAGCCATAGTCCTGATAGTTTTCACAATATGACCATTTGTTTGCAACTCACGCCGTCCATTGACATTCATTGAAACTACACTCTAGCCCCTTCAAATTTGAAGGGCAATTTCTAAACTGCGACCGTGCCTTCAATTTTAATATTTCAGAGACATGTATCAAAATCTAGGTCTGGGTCTTGTGATTCTCACAATATAAAGATCTTCGCTGTGGGATGTATAGTTTTTAAAATACGGCCATTTGTTTAGAGGTCATTTCAGGAAATTTTAGCCATTAATCAGCGTGTACTGTGTTTGTTTTGTTGCCATGGTTACCAAAGCTTCTGATATACACGGGGGGGAGGTGGCTGGAGCATCTCAGCTCTGATTACAGAGCCCGGGGGAGGGGACAGACACACCATGTACTGATTTATAATAGAGGAATATGATGGGGCAGTTTTGATGGGGTAATTCTGATGGGGCAGTTTTGATGAAGTAGTATTTGGGAAGCATAAACAGGGCATGAGCATTGCTAGGAAACAGTGGTTGTAAACACAAGATGCTAAGACACCCCAAATGCATGTGACTTCATCTGCTAGACTTGATAATGCTTGTAGACTCCTCCCACAGTTTTTACACTACAGAGACAAGTAATATACCGAAATGAGCGGATTGTTCCCGATTGGTGTGTTATTACTTTGTGGAATGTTTCGCCGAATGGTCCACGAAATGACGTTTTTGCGGCGAAATTGGTCCCATAGGAATGAATGGCGAAATGTTCAAAACTAGAGTGGGAGGTGACAAAAGCTGACAACCCCATGATCAGCCAAAACATTATGACCACCCCATGATCAGCCAAAACTTTATGACTGCCCCATGTAAAAAAATATATATTTTTGAAAAAAAAAATAATTTTTGAAAAAAAAAAAAATAATTTTTGAAAAAAAAAATAATAATTTTTGAAAAAAAAAATAATAATTTTTGAAAAAAAAACAAAATTTGAAAAAAAAAAAAAAAAAAATTTTGAAAAAAATAAAAATAAAATCATTTTTGAAAAAAAAATATTTTTGAAAAAAAATATTTTTGAAAAAAAAATTATTTTTGAAAAAAAAAAATCATTTTTGAAAAAAAAAATCATAATTTTTGAAAAAAAAAATCATAATTTTTGAAAAAAAATGTTCAGCTCTTTCAGCTAATGATGAGACTTCAACTTTTTTACTACTATTTATACTTTTTAAAATATTAAGCTTTTTAACACTTTTCACAGTTACTCCAGCCACTCCAACCACACAACAGTTACTCAAGCCACGCCACCCAGTTACTCCACCCACTCCAGTTGTAGAGGCAAGAACACTTTTCACAATTTCCCCAGAAATTGTACCTTTTCTAGTTATTAGTGGGAATGCTTTAGCAGTCCCACTATTGTTATTCGATTTTATTAGTGGGAATGCTTTAGCAGTCCCACTATTGTTATTCGTTTTTTTATTATTTTTCTTCTTATTCCGTACGTTTTTCGGTAATGCGTAACTTCTGCATACTTTCAGCTATTAAAACCATTCAACTATCAAAATGTTCGTCTCTTTTAGCTGAGGTGTGCTCTTTTTCAACTTTTTTTCTACCATTTATACTTTTTAAAATATTAAGCTTTTTATCACTTTTTTTTAACATTGAAGTCAATGGGAGCATGCTTGAAATCCTTAAATTTTTCTTCCGCTCCCAAAAGTTTCAGCTCCTTCATACTTTCACCTAGAGACACCAAACAAACTTTAAAATGTTCACAAAATATTCAGCTATCTGGCTATAGCTTTTCAATTTGATATCTTTTACAGTTTTTGAGAAAAAGCTTTTTGTTTAGAGGTCATTTCAAGAAATTTTAGCCATTAATCAGAGTGTACTGTGTGTGTTTTGTTGCCATGGTTACCAAAGCTTCTGTTATACACAGGGGGGGAGGTGGCTGGAGCATCTCAGCTCTGATTAGAGCCCAGGGGAGGGGACAAAAGCTGAAAAATCAGAACATGATTTCTAAACTGCCGCCACTCCCTCATTTTCAAGCCCACCTACATAAATCTTATATCAAAACATTCAGCTATCCCTGCTGCCACTAAACATGTCCACGGCTAAGCCATAGTCCTGATAGTTTTCACAATATGACCATTTGTTTGCAACTCACGCCGTCCATTGACATTCATTGAAACTACACTCTAGCCCCTTCAAATTTGAAGGGCAATTTCTAAACTGCGACCGTGCCTTCAATTTTAATATTTCAGAGACATACTATGTATCAAAATCTAGGTCTGGGTCTTGTGATTCTCACAATATAAAGATCTTCGCTGTAGGATGTATAGTTTTTAAAATACGGCCATTTGTTTAGAGGTCATTTCAGGAAATTTTAGCCATTAATCAGAGTGTACTGTTTGTTTTGTTGCCATGGTTACCAAAGCTTCTGTTATACACAGGGGGGGAGGTGGCTGGAGCATCTCAGCTTTGATTACAGAGCCCGGGGGAGGGGACAGACACACCATGTACTGATTTATAATAGAGGAATATGATGGGGCAGTTTTGATAGGGCAATTCTGATGGGGCAGTTTTGATGGTGGCAATATGATGTTGCAGTTTTGATGGGGCAATTCTGATGGGGCAGTTTTGATGGTGGCAATATGATGGGACAGTTTTGATGGCCATATGATGGGGGCAATTTTGCTGGGGGCCGTTTTAGCAATTCAGCATTCCCACGCATTTTCCCCAGGAAATGCATTTTCTAGTTAGTGGGACTGCTTTAGCAGTCCCACTATTGTTATTCGATTTTATTTATTTTTAATTTTAATTTTATTCCGTACGTTTTTCGGTAATGCGTAACTTCTGCATACTTTCAGCTATTAAAACCATTCAACTATCAAAATGTTTGTCTCTTTTAGCTGAGGTGTGCTCTTTTTCAACTTTTTTTCTACCATTTATACTTTTTAAAATATTAAGCTTTTTATCACTTTTTTTTAACATTGAAGTCAATGGGAGCATGCTTGAAATCCTTAAATTTTTCTTCCGCTCCCAAAAGTTTCAGCTCCTTCATACTTTCACCTAGAGACACCAAACAAACTTTAAAATGTTCACAAAATATTCAGCTATGTGGCTATATCTTTTCAGTTTGATATCTTTTACAGTTTTTGAGAAAAAGCTTTTTGTTTAGAGGTCATTTCAGGAAATTTTAGCCATTAATCAGAGTGTACTGTGTGTGTTTTGTTGCCATGGTTACCAAAGCTTCTGTTATACACAGGGGGGGAGGTGGCTGGAGCATCTCAGCTCTGATTACAGAGCCCGGGGAGGGGACAAAAGCTGAAAAATCAGAACATGATTTCTAAACTGCCGCCACTCCCTCATTTCAAGCCCACCTACACAAATCTTATATCAAAACGTTCAGCTATCCCTGCTGCCACTAAACATGTCCACGGCTAAGCCATAGTCCTGATAGTTTTCACAATATGACCATTTGTTTGCAAATCACGCCGTCCATTGACATTCATTGAAACTACACTCTAGCCCCTTCAAATTTGAAGGGCAATTTCTAAACTGCGACCGTGCCTTCAATTTTAATATTTCAGAGACATACTATGTATCAAAATCTAGGTCTGGGTCTTGTGATTCTCACAATATAAAGATCTACGCTGTAGGATGTATAGTTTTTAAAATACGGCCATTTGTTTAGAGGTCATTTCGGGAAATTTTAGCCATTAATCAGAGTGTACTGTTAGTGTTTGTTTTGTTGCCATGGTTACCAAAGCTTCTGTTATACACAGGGGGGGAGGTGGCTGGAGCATCTCAGCTCTGATTACAGAGCCCGGGGGAGGGGGACAGACACACCATGTACTGATTTATAATAGAGGAATATGATGGGGCAGTTTTGATGAGGCAATTCTGATGGGGCAGTTTTGATGGTGGCAATATGATGGGACAGTTTTGATGGCAATATGATGGGGGCAATTTTGCTGGGGGCCGTTTTAGCAATACAGCATTCCCACGCATTTTCCCCAGGAAATGCATTTTCTAGTTTATTTTTCTTATTCTTCGTACGTTTTTCGGTAATGCGTAACTTCTGCATACTTTCAGCTATTAAAACCATTCAACTATCAAAATGTTCGTCTCTTTTAGCTGAGGTGTGCTCTTTTTCAACTTTTTTTCTACCATTTATACTTTTTAAAATATTAAGCTTTTTATCACTTTTTTTTAACATTGAAGTCAATGGGAGCATGCTTGAAATCCTTAAATTTTTCTTCCGCTCCCAAAAGTTTCAGCTCCTTCATACTTTCACCTAGAGACACCAAACAAACTTTAAAATGTTCACAAAATATTCAGCTATCTGGCTATATCTTTTCAGTTTGATATCTTTTACAGTTTTTGAGAAAAAGCTTTTTGTTTAGAGGTCATTTCAAGAAATTTTAGCCATTAATCAGAGTGTACTGTGTGTGTTTTGTTGCCACGGTTACCAAAGCTTCTGTTATACACAGGGGGGGAGGTGGCTGGAGCATCTCAGCTCTGATTACAGAGCCCGGGGGGAGGGGACAGACACACCATGTACTGATTTATAATAGAGGAATATGATGGGGCAGTTTTGATGGGGCAATTCTGATGGGGCAGTTTTGATGGTGGCAATATGATGGGGCAGTATTAATGGGGACAATTTTGATGGGGCAGTTTTGATGGCAGTATGATGGGGCAGTTTTGATGGCGGTCGTTTTAGCAATTTAGCTATTCAGCCATTATTTTTGAAAAAAAAAATATTTTTGAAAAAAAAAAAATATTTTTGAAAAAAAAAAAAAATTTGAAAAAAAAACAATATTTTTGAAAAAAAAAATATTTTTGAAAAAAAAAATTATTTTTGAAAAAAAATTTATTTTTGAAAAAAAAAATCATTTTTGAAAAAAAAAATATATTTTTGAAAAAAAAAATTTTTTGAAATAAAATATTTTTGAAAAAAAAATATTTTTGAAAAAAAAAAAATATTTTTGAAAAAAAAAATCATTTTTGAAAAAAAAAATATTTTTGAAAAAAAAAAAAGAAAAAAAAAATTTTGAAAAAAAAAAATATTTTTGAAAAAAAAAAAATTATTTTTGAAAAAAAAAAATATTTTTGAAAAAAAAAATTATTTTTGAAGAAAAAAATCATTTTTGAAAAAAAAAATATTTTTGAAAAAAAAAATTTATTTTTGAAAAAAAAAATATATATTTTTGAAAAAAAAAATACTTTTGAAAAAAAAAATTACTTTTGAAAAAAAAAATTACTTTTGAAAAAAAAATTACTTTTAGTTTTGATGGGGCAATTCTGATGGGGACAATTTTGATGGGGCAATTCTAATGGGGCAGTTTTGATGGCAATATGATGGGGGCAGTTTTGATGGTGGCAATATGATGGGGCAGTTTTGATGGTGGTAATATGATGGGGCAGTTTTGATGGAGGCAATATGATGGGGCAGTTTTGATGGGGCATTTCTGATGGTGGCAATATGATGGGACAGTTTTGATGGAGCAATTCTGATGGGGCAGTTTTGATGGTGGCAATATGATGGGGCAGTTTTAATGGGGACAGTTTTGATGGGGTAATTCTGATGGGGCAGTTTTGATGGCGGCCGTTTTAGCAATTTAGCTATTCAGCATTCCCACGCATTTTCCCCAGGAAATGCATTTTCTAGTTAGTGGGAATGCTTTAGCAGTCCCACTATTGTTATTCGATTTTATTTATTTTTAATTTTAATTTTATTCCGTACGTTTTTCGGTAATGCGTAACTTCTGCATACTTTCAGCTATTAAAACCATTCAACTATCAAAATGTTCGTCTCTTTTAGCTGAGGTGTGCTCTTTTTCAACTTTTTTTCTACCATTTATACTTTTTAAAATATTAAGCTTTTTATCACTTTTTTTTAACATTGAAGTCAATGGGAGCATGCTTGAAATCCTTAAATTTTTCTTCCGCTCCCAAAAGTTTCAGCTCCTTCATACTTTCACCTAGAGACACCAAACAAACTTTAAAATGTTCACAAAATATTCAGCTATCTGGCTATATCTTTTCAGTTTGATATCTTTTACAGTTTTTGAGAAAAAGCTTTTTGTTTAGAGGTCATTTCAGGAAATTTTAGCCATTAATCAGAGTGTACTGTGTGTGTTTTGTTGCCATGGTTACCAAAGTTTCTGTTATACACAGGGGGGGAGGTGGCTGGAGCATCTCAGCTCTGATTACAGAGCCCGGGGAGGGGACAAAAGCTGAAAAATCAGAACATGATTTCTAAACTGCCGCCACTCCCTCATTTTCAAGCCCACCTACACAAATCTTATATCAAAATGTTCAGCTATCCCTGCTGCCACTAAACATGTCCACGGCTAAGCCATAGTCCTGATAGTTTTCACAATATGACCATTTGTTTGCAAATCACGCCGTCCATTGACATTCATTGAAACTACACTCTAGCCCCTTCAAATTTGAAGGGCAATTTCTAAACTGCGACCGTGCCTTCAATTTTAATATTTCAGAGACATACTATGTATCGAAATCTAGGTCTGGGTCTTGTGATTCTCACAATATAAAGATCTTCACTGTAGGATGTATAGTTTTTAAAATACGGCCATTTGTTTAGAGGTCATTTCAGGAAATTTTAGCCATTAATCAGAGTGTATTGTTAGTGTTTGTTTTGTTGCCATGGTTACCAAAGCTTCTGTTATACACAGGGGGGAAGGTGGCTGGAGCATCTCAGCTGATTACAGAGCCCGGGGGAGGGGACAGACACACCATGTACTGATTTATAATAGAGGAATATGATGGGGCAGTTTTGATGGGGTAATTCTGATGGGGCAGTTTTGATGAAGCAGTATTTGGGAAGCATAAACAGGGCATGAGCGTTGCTAGGAAACAGTGGTTGTAAACACAAGATGCTGAGACACTCCAAATGCATGTGACTTCATCTGCTAGACTTGATAATGCTTGTAGACTCCTCCCACAGTTTTCACACTACAGAGACAAATAATATACCGAAACGAGCGGATTGTTCCCGATTGGTGTGTTATTACTTTGTGGAATGTTTTGCCGAATGGTCCACGAAATGACGTTTTTGCGGCGAAATTGGTCCCATAGGAATGAATGGCGAAATGTTCAAAACTAGAGTGGGAAGTGACAAAAGCTGACAACCCCATGATCAGCCAAAACATTATGACCACCCCATGATCAGCCAAAACATTATGACCGCCCCATGTAAAAAAAATATATTTTTGAAAAAAAAAAAAAAATTTTGAAAAAAGTAAAAAAATAATTTTTGAAAAAAAAAAATCATTTTTGAAAAAAAATATATATATTTTTGAAAAAAAAAATTATTTTTGAAAAAAAAAAATATTTTTGAAAAAAAAAATTATTTTTGAAATAAAAAAATTCATTTTTGAAAAAAAAAAATTACCTTTGAAAAAAAAAATTACTTTTGAAAAAAAAAATCATTTTTGAAGAAAAAAAAATCATTTTTGATTAAAAAAAATTCATTTTTGAAAAAAAAAATTACTTTTGAAAAAAATGTTCAGCTCTTTCAGCGAATGATGGAACTTTTTTACTACTATTTATACTTTTTAAAATATTAAGCTTTTTAACACTTTTCACAGTTACTCAAGCCACTCCACCCCACCCAGTTACTCCGCCCACTCCAGTTGTAGAGGCAAGAACACTTTCACAATTTCCCCAGAAATTGTACCTTTTCTAGTATTAAGTGTTCTTGCATAGCAAGACCACTTATTGTTATCTCACATATATATTATTAAGTGTTCTTGCATAGCAAGACCACTTACTGTTATCTCACATATATATTATTCTTATTATTATAGCCAAATTTACCACCCTAACTCCTCCCACAGTTTTTACACTACATAGACAAGTAATATACCGAAACGTGCGGATTGTTCCCGAATGGTGTGCTATTACTTTGTGGAACGTTTCGCCGAATGGTTCACGAAATATCGTCGTTTTTGCGGCGAAATTGGTCCCATAGGAATGAATGGGGAAACTAGAGTGGGAGATGACAAAAGCTGGAAAATCAGAACATGATTTCTAAACTGCCGCCACTCCCTCATTTTCAAGCCCACCTACACAAATCTTATATCAAAACGTTCAGCTATCCCTGCTGCCACTAAACATGTCCACGGCTAAGCCATAGTCCTGATAGTTTTCACAATATGACCATTTGTTTGCAACTCACGCCGTCCATTGACATTCATTGAAACTACACTCTAGCCCCTTCAAATTTGAAGGGCAATTTCTAAACTGCGACCGTGCCTTCAATTTTAATATTTCAGAGACATACTATGTATCGAAATCTAGGTCTGGGTCTTGTGATTCTCACAATATAAAGATCTTCGCTGTAGGATGTATAGTTTTTAAAATACGGCCATTTGTTTAGAGGTCATTTCAGGAAATTTTAGCCATTAATCAGAGTGTATTGTTAGTGTTTGTTTTGTTGCCATGGTTACCAAAGCTTCTGTTATACACAGGGGGGAAGGTGGCTGGAGCATCTCAGCTGATTACAGAGCCCGGGGGAGGGGACAGACACACCATGTACTGATTTATAATAGAGGAATATGATGGGGCAGTTTTGATGGGGTAATTCTGATGGGGCAGTTTTGATGAAGTAGTATTTGGGAAGCATAAACAGGGCATGAGCGTTGCTAGGAAACAGTGGTTGTAAACACAAGATGCTGACACCCCAAATGCATGTGACTTCATCTGCTAGACTTGATAATGCTTGTAGACTCCTCCCACAGTTTTCACACTACAGAGACAAATAATATACCGAAACGAGCGGATTGTTCCCGATTGGTGTGTTATTACTTTGTGGAATGTTTTGCCGAATGGTCCACGAAATGACGTTTTTGCGGCGAAATTGGTCCCATAGGAATGAATGGCGAAATGTTCAAAACTAGAGTGGGAAGTGACAAAAGCTGACAACCCCATGATCAGCCAAAACATTATGACCACCCCATGATCAGCCAAAACATTATGACCGCCCCATGTAAAAAAAAAAATATTTTTGAAAAAAAAAAATATTTTTGAAAAAAGTAAAAAAATAATTTTTGAAAAAAAAAAAAAAAAAATTTTTGAAAAAAATAAAAATAAAATCATTTTTGAAAAAAAAATTATTTTTGAAAAAAAAAAAAAAATTTTTGAAAAAAAAATCATAATTTTTGAAAAAAAAAATAATTTTTGAAAAAAAAAAATAATAATTTTTGAAAAAAATAAAAATTAAATTATTTTTGAAAAAAAAAAATAATAATTTTTGAAAAAAATAAAAATAAAATCATTTTTGAAAAAAAAAATATTTTTGAAAAAAAAAATATTTTTGAAAAAAAAAATATTTTTGAAAAAAAATTTATTTTTGAAAAAAAAAATCATAATTTTTGAAAAAAAATTTCATAATTTTTGAAAAAAATGTTCAGCTCTTTCAGCTAATGATGAGACTTCAACTTTTTTACTACTATTTTTTTTTTTAAATATTAAGCTTTTTAACGCTTTTCACAGGAGCTCCAGCCACTCCAACCACACAACAGTTACTCAAGCCACTCCATCCAGTTACTCCGCCCACTCCAGTTGTAGAGGCAAGAACACTTTCACAATTTCCCCAGAAATTGTAGCTTTTCTAGTTATTATTATTATTATAGCCAAATTTACCACCCTAACTCCTCCCACAGTTTTTACACTACATAGACAAGTAATATACAGAAACGTGCGGATTGTTCCCGAATGGTGTGCTATTACTTTGTGGAACGTTTCGCCAAATGGTTCACGAAATATCGTCATTTTTGCGGCGAAATTGGTCCCATAGGAATGAATGGGGAAACTAGAGTGGGAGATGACAAAAGCTGGAAAATCAGAACATGATTTCTAAACTGCCGCCACTCCCTCATTTTCAAGCCCACCTACACAAATCTTATATCAAAACGTTCAGCTATCCCTGCTGCCACTAAACATGTCCACGGCTAAGCCATAGTCCTGATAGTTTTCACAATATGACCATTTGTTTGCAACTCACGCCGTCCATTGATATTCATTGAAACTACACTCTAGCCCCTTCAAATTTGAAGGGCAATTTCTAAACTGCGACCGTGCCTTCAATTTTAATATTTCAGAGACATACTATGTATCAAAATCTAGGTCTGGGTCTTGTGATTCTCACAATATAAATATCTTCGCTGTAGGATGTATAGTTTTTAAAATACGGCCATTTGTTTAGAGGTCATTTCAGGAAATTTTAGCCATTAATCAGAGTGTACTGTTAGTGTTTGTTTTGTTGTCATGGTTACCAAAGCTTCTGTTATACACAGGGGGGAAGGTGGCTGGAGCATCTCAGCTAATTACAGAGCCCGGGGGAGGGGACAGACACACCATGTACTGATTTATAATAGAGGAATATGATGGGGCAGTTTTGATGGGGTAATTCTGATGGGGCAGTTTTGATGAAGTAGTATTTGGGAAGCATAAACAGGGCATGAGCGTTGCTAGGAAAAAGTGGTTGTAAACACAAGATGCTGAGACACCCCAAATGCATGTGACTTCATCTGCTAGACTTGATAATGCTTGTAGACTCCTCCCACAGTTTTTACACTACAGAGACAAGTAATATACCGAAACGAGCGGATTGTTCCCGATTGGTGTGTTATTACTTTGTGGAATGTTTCGCAGAATGGTCCACGAAATGACGTTTTTGCGGCGAAATTGGTCCCATAGGAATGAATGGCGAAATGTTCAAAACTAGAGTGGGAGGTGACAAAAGCTGACAACCCCATGATCAGCCAAAACATTATGACCACCCCATGATCAGCCAAAACATTATGACCGCCCCATGTAAAAAAAAAAAATAATTTTTGAAAAAAAAAAATCATTTTTGAAAAAAAAAAATATTTTTGAAAAAAAAAATATTTTTGAAAAAAAAAAAAATATTTTTGAAAAAAAAAAATTATTTTTGAAAAAAAAAAATATTTTTGAAAAAAAAATTACTTTTAAAAAAAAAATTATTTTTGAAAAAAAAATATATTTGAAAAAAAAAATATTTTTGAAAAAAAAAATTATTTTTGAAAAAAAAATTACTTTAAAAAGAATAATAATTTCGAAAAAAAAAATTATTTTTGAAATAAAAAAATTCATTTTTGAAAAAAAAAATTACCTTTGAAAAAAAAAATTACTTTTGAAAAAAAAATCATTTTTGAAGAAAAAAAAATTCATTTTTGAAGAAAAAAAAATCATTTTTGAATAAAAAAAAAATCATTTTTGAATAAAAAAAATTCATTTTTGAAAAAAAAAAATCATTTTTGAAAAAAAAAAATTCATTTTTGAATAAAAAAAATTCATTTTTGAATAAAAAAAATTCATTTTTGAAAAAAAAAATTACTTTTGAAAAAAATGTTCAGCTCTTTCAGCGAATGATGGAACTTTTTTACTACTATTTATACTTTTTAAAATATTAAGCTTTTTAACACTTTTCACACTTACTCAAGCCACTCCATCCCACCCAGTTACTCCGCCCACTCCAGTTGCAGAGGCAAGAACACTTTCACAATTTCCCCAGAAATTGTACCTTTTCTAGTTAAGTGTTCTTGCATAGCAAGACCACTTACTGTTATCTCACATATATATTATTCTTATTATTATAGCCAAATTTACCACCCTAACTCCTCCCACAGTTTTTACACTACATAGACAAGTAATATACCGAAACGTGCGGATTGTTCCCGAATGGTGTGCTATTACTTTGTGGAACGTTTCGCCGAATGGTTAACAAAATATCGTCATTTTTGCGGCGAAATTGGTCCCATAGGAATGAATGGGGAAACTAGAGTGGGAGATGACAAAAGCTGGAAAATCAGAACATGATTTCTAAACTGCCGCCACTCCCTCATTTTCAAGCCCACCTACACAAATCTTATATCAAAACGTTCAGCTATCCCTGCTGCCACTAAACATGTCCACGGCTAAGCCATAGTCCTGATAGTTTTCACAATATGACCATTTGTTTGCAACTCACGCCGTCCATTGACATTCATTGAAACTACACTCTAGCCCCCTCCAAATTTGAAGGGCAATTTCTAAACTGCGACTGTGCCTTCATTTTTAATATTTCAGAGACATACTATACATCAAAATCTAGGTCTGGTTCTTGTGATTCTCACAATATAAAGATCTTCGCTGTAGGATGTATAGTTTTTAAAATACGGCCATTTGTTTAGAGGTCATTTCAGGAAATTTTAGCCATTAATCAGAGTGTACTGTTATGCCGCGTACACACGAGCGGACATTACGGCGGACTTTGCCCAGCGGACTTTTCTACGTACTTTCCGACGGACTTTGTGAATGAACGGACTTGCCTACACACAATCCACCAAAGTCCGTCGAATTCGTACGTGATGACGTACGACCGGACTAAAACAAGGAAGTTCATAGCCAGTAGCCAATAGCTGCCCTAGCGTGGCTTTTTGTCCGTCGAACTAGCATACAGACGGCGGACTTTTCGACCGGACTCGATTTCAACGGATAAATTTAAAACTTTTGAGAAAACAAAGTCCGCTGGAGCCCACACACATCGAATTGTCCGACGAAATCCAGTCCGCCGGGCAAAGTCCGCCGTAATGTCCGCTCGTGTGTACGCGGCATAAGTGTTTGTTTTGTTGCCATGGTTACCAAAGATTCTGTTATACACAGGGGGGAAGGTGGCTGGAGCATCTCAGCTGATTACAGAGCCCGGGAGAGGGGACAGACACACCATGTACTGATTTATAATAGAGGAATATGATGGGGCAGTTTTGATGGGGTAATTCTGATGGGGCAGTTTTGATGAAGCAGTATTTGGGAAGCATAAACAGGGCATGAGCGTTGCTAGGAAACAGTGGTTGTAAACACAAGATGCTGAGACACTCCAAATGCATGTGACTTCATCTGCTAGACTTGATAATGCTTGTAGACTCCTCCCACAGTTTTCACACTACAGAGACAAATAATATACCGAAACGAGCGGATTGTTCCCGATTGGTGTGTTATTACTTTGTGGAATGTTTTGCCGAATGGTCCACGAAATGACGTTTTTGCGGCGAAATTGGTCCCATAGGAATGAATGGCGAAATGTTCAAAACTAGAGTGGGAAGTGACAAAAGCTGACAACCCCATGATCAGCCAAAACATTATGACCACCCCATGATCAGCCAAAACATTATGACCGCCCCATGTAAAAAAAAAAAATATTTTTGAAAAAAAAAAAATTTTTTGAAAAAAGTAAAAAAATAATTTTTGAAAAAAAAAAATCATTTTTGAAAAAAAAAAAAAATATTTTTGAAAAAAAAAATATTTTTGAAAAAAAAAAATTATTTTTGAAAAAAAAAAATATTTTTGAAAAAAAAATTTCTTTTAAAAAAAAAATTATTTTTGAAAAAAAAACATTTGAAAAAAAAAAATATTTTTGAAAAAAAAATTACTTTAAAAAAAATAATAATTTCGAAAAAAAAATTATTTTTGAAATAAAAAAATTCATTTTTGAAAAAAAAAAATTACCTTTGAAAAAAAAAATTACTTTTGAAAAAAAAAATCATTTTTGAAGAAAAAAAAATCATTTTTGATTAAAAAAAATTCATTTTTGAAAAAAAAAATTACTTTTGAAAAAAATGTTCAGCTCTTTCAGCGAATGATGGAACTTTTTTACTACTATTTATACTTTTTAAAATATTAAGCTTTTTAACACTTTTCACAGTTACTCAAGCCACTCCACCCCACCCAGTTACTCCGCCCACTCCAGTTGTAGAGGCAAGAACACTTTTCACAATTTCCCCAGAAATTGTACCTTTTCTAGTTAAGTGTTCTTGCATAGCAAGACCACTTACTGTTATCTCACATATATATTATTCTTATTATTATAGCCAAATTTACCACCCTAACTCCTCCCACAGTTTTTACACTACATAGACAAGTAATATACCGAAACGTGCGGATTGTTCCCGAATGGTGTGCTATTACTTTGTGGAACGTTTCGCCGAATGGTTCACGAAATATCGTCGTTTTTGCGGCGAAATTGGTCCCATAGGAATGAATGGGGAAACTAGAGTGGGAGATGACAAAAGCTGGAAAATCAGAACATGATTTCTAAACTGCCGCCACTCCCTCATTTTCAAGCCCACCTACACAAATCTTATATCAAAACGTTCAGCTATCCCTGCTGCCACTAAACATGTCCACGGCTAAGCCATAGTCCTGATAGTTTTCACAATATGACCATTTGTTTGCAACTCACGCCGTCCATTGACATTCATTGAAACTACACTCTAGCCCCCTCCAAATTTGAAGGGCAATTTCTAAACTGCGACTGTGCCTTCATTTTTAATATTTCAGAGACATACTATACATCAAAATCTAGGTCTGGGTCTTGTGATTCTCACAATATAAAGATCTTCGCTGTAGGATGTATAGTTTTTAAAATACGGCCATTTGTTTAGAGGTCATTTCAGGAAATTTTAGCCATTAATCAGAGTGTACTGTTAGTGTTTGTTTTGTTGCCATGGTTACCAAAGCTTCTGTTATACACAGGGGGGAAGGTGGCTGGAGCATCTCAGCTGATTACAGAGCCCGGGGGAGGGGACAGACACACCATGTACTGATTTATAATAGAGGAATATGATGGGGCAGTTTTGATGGGGTAATTCTGATGGGGCAGTTTTGATGAAGTAGTATTTGGGAAGCATAAACAGGGCATGAGCGTTGCTAGGAAACAGTGGTTGTAAACACAAGATGCTGACACCCCAAATGCATGTGACTTCATCTGCTAGACTTGATAATGCTTGTAGACTCCTCCCACAGTTTTCACACTACAGAGACAAATAATATACCGAAACGAGCGGATTGTTCCCGATTGGTGTGTTATTACTTTGTGGAATGTTTTGCCGAATGGTCCACGAAATGACGTTTTTGCGGCGAAATTGGTCCCATAGGAATGAATGGCGAAATGTTCAAAACTAGAGTGGGAAGTGACAAAAGCTGACAACCCCATGATCAGCCAAAACATTATGACCACCCCATGATCAGCCAAAACATTATGACCGCCCCATGTAAAAAAAAAAATATTTTTGAAAAAAAAAAATATTTTTGAAAAAAGTAAAAAAATAATTTTTGAAAAAAAAAATCATTTTTGAAAAAAAAAAAATATTTTTGAAAAAAAAAATATTTTTGAAAAAAAAAATTATTTTTGAAAAAAAAAAATATTTTTGAAAAAAAAATTACTTTTAAAAAAAAAATTATTTTTGAAAAATAAAATATTTGAAAAAAAAAAAAATTTTGAAAAAAAAAATTATTTTTGAAAAAAAAATTACTTTAAAAAAATAATAATTTCGAAAAAAAAATTATTTTTGAAATAAAAAAATTCATTTTTGAAAAAAAAATTACCTTTGAAAAAAAAAATTTCTTTTGAAAAAAAAAATCATTTTTGAAGAAAAAAAAATCATTTTTGATTAAAAAAAATTCATTTTTGAAAAAAAAAATTACTTTTGAAAAAAATGTTCAGCTCTTTCAGCGAATGATGGAACTTTTTTACTACTATTTATACTTTTTAAAATATTAAGCTTTTTAACACTTTTCACAGTTACTCAAGCCACTCCACCCCACCCAGTTACTCCGCCCACTCCAGTTGTAGAGGCAAGAACACTTTTCACAATTTCCCCAGAAATTGTACCTTTTCTAGTTCTTATTATTATAGCCAAATTTACCACCCTAACTCCTCCCACAGTTTTTACACTACATAGACAAGTAATATACCGAAACGTGCGGATTGTTCCCGAATGGTGTGCTATTACTTTGTGGAACGTTTCGCAGAATGGTTCACGAAATATCGTCGTTTTTGCGGCGAAATTGGTCCCATAGGAATGAATGGGGAAACTAGAGTGGGAGATGACAAAAGCTGGAAAATCAGAACATGATTTCTAAACTGCCGCCACTCCCTCATTTTCAAGCCCACCTACACAAATCTTATATCAAAACGTTCAGCTATCCCTGCTGCCACTAAACACGTCCACGGCTAAGCCATAGTCCTGATAGTTTTCACAATATGACCATTTGTTTGCAACTCACGCCGTCCATTGACATTCATTGAAACTACACTCTAGCCCCCTCCAAATTTGAAGGGCAATTTCTAAACTGCGACTGTGCCTTCATTTTTAATATTTCAGAGACATACTATACATCAAAATCTAGGTCTGGGTCTTGTGATTCTCACAATATAAAGATCTTCGCTGTAGGATGTATAGTTTTTAAAATACGGCCATTTGTTTAGAGGTCATTTCAGGAAATTTTAGCCATTAATCAGAGTGTACTGTTAGTGTTTGTTTTGTTGCCATGGTTACCAAAGCTTCTGTTATAAACAGGGGGGAAGGTGGCTGGAGCATCTCAGCTGATTACAGAGCCCGGGGGAGGGGACAGACACACCATGTACTGATTTATAATAGAGGAATATGATGGGGCAGTTTTGATGGGGTAATTCTGATGGGGCAGTTTTGATGAAGCAGTATTTGGGAAGCATAAACAGGGCATGAGCGTTGCTAGGAAACAGTGGTTGTAAACACAAGATGCTGAGACACTCCAAATGCATGTGACTTCATCTGCTAGACTTGATAATGCTTGTAGACTCCTCCCACAGTTTTCACACTACAGAGACAAATAATATACCGAAACGAGCGGATTGTTCCCGATTGGTGTGTTATTACTTTGTGGAATGTTTTGCCGAATGGTCCACGAAATGACATTTTTGCGGCGAAATTGGTCCCATAGGAATGAATGGCGAAATGTTCAAAACTAGAGTGGGAAGTGACAAAAGCTGACAACCCCATGATCAGCTAAAACATTATGACCACCCCATGATCAGCCAAAACATTATGACCGCCCCATGTAAAAAAAAATATATTTTTGAAAAAAAAAATAATTTTTGAAAAAAGTAAAAAA
This sequence comes from Lithobates septentrionalis, assembly GCA_037952835.1. Taxonomy (NCBI): domain Eukaryota; kingdom Metazoa; phylum Chordata; class Amphibia; order Anura; family Ranidae; genus Lithobates; species Lithobates septentrionalis. The sequence continues at coordinate 2,010,435 of JBBDGP010000111.1, read as the reverse complement.
ATAATTTTTGAAAAAAAAAATCATTTTTGAAAAAAAAAAATATTTTTGAAAAAAAAAAAATATTTTTGAAAAAAAAAAATATTTTTGAAAAAAAAATTACTTTTAAAAAAAAAATTATTTTTGAAAAAAAAATATATTTGAAAAAAAAAATATTTTTGAAAAAAAAAATTATTTTTGAAAAAAAAAAATTATTTTTGAAAAAAAAATTACTTTAAAAAAAATAATAATTTCGAAAAAAAAATTATTTTTGAAATAAAAAAATTCATTTTTGAAAAAAAAAATTACCTTTGAAAAAAAAAAATTACTTTTGAAAAAAAAAATCATTTTTGAAGAAAAAAAAATCATTTTTGATTAAAAAAAATTCATTTTTGAAAAAAAAAATTACTTTTGAAAAAAATGTTCAGCTCTTTCAGCGAATGATGGAACTTTTTTACTACTATTTATACTTTTTAAAATATTAAGCTTTTTAACACTTTTCACAGTTACTCAAGCCACTCCACCCCACCCAGTTACTCCGCCCACTCCAGTTGTAGAGGCAAGAACACTTTCACAATTTCCCCAGAAATTGTACCTTTTCTAGTTAAGTGTTCTTGCATAGCAAGACCACTTACTGTTATCTCACATATATATTATTCTTATTATTATAGCCAAATTTACCACCCTAACTCCTCCCACAGTTTTTACACTACATAGACAAGTAATATACCGAAACGTGCGGATTGTTCCCGAATGGTGTGCTATTACTTTGTGGAACGTTTCGCCGAATGTTTCACGAAATATCGTCGTTTTTGCGGCGAAATTGGTCCCATAGGAATGAATGGGGAAACTAGAGTGGGAGATGACAAAAGCTGGAAAATCAGAACATGATTTCTAAACTGCCGCCACTCCCTCATTTTCAAGCCCACCTACACAAATCTTATATCAAAACGTTCAGCTATCCCTGCTGCCACTAAACATGTCCACGGCTAAGCCATAGTCCTGATAGTTTTCACAATATGACCATTTGTTTGCAACTCACGCCGTCCATTGACATTCATTGAAACTACACTCTAGCCCCCTCCAAATTTGAAGGGCAATTTCTAAACTGCGACTGTGCCTTCATTTTTAATATTTCAGAGACATACTATACATCAAATTCTAGGTCTGGGTCTTGTGATTCTCACAATATAAAGATCTTCGCTGTAGGATGTATAGTTTTTAAAATACGGCCATTTGTTTAGAGGTCATTTCAGGAAATTTTAGCCATTAATCAGAGTGTACTGTTAGTGTTTGTTTTGTTGCCATGGTTACCAAAGCTTCTGTTATACACAGGGGGGAAGGTGGCTGGAGCATCTCAGCTGATTATAGAGCCCGGGGGAGGGGACAGACACACCATGTACTGATTTATAATAGAGGAATATGATGGGGCAGTTTTGATGGGGTAATTCTGATGGGGCAGTTTTGATGAAGCAGTATTTGGGAAGCATAAACAGGGCATGAGCGTTGCTAGGAAACAGTGGTTGTAAACACAAGATGCTGAGACACTCCAAATGCATGTGACTTCATCTGCTAGACTTGATAATGCTTGTAGACTCCTCCCACAGTTTTCACACTACAGAGACAAATAATATACCGAAACGAGCGGATTGTTCCCGATTGGTGTGTTATTACTTTGTGGAATGTTTTGCCGAATGGTCCACGAAATGACGTTTTTGCGGCGAAATTGGTCCCATAGGAATGAATGGCGAAATGTTCAAAACTAGAGTGGGAAGTGACAAAAGCTGACAACCCCATGATCAGCCAAAACATTATGACCACCCCATGATCAGCCAAAACATTATGACCGCCCCATGTAAAAAAAAAAATATTTTTGAAAAAAAAAAATAATTTTTGAAAAAAGTAAAAAAATAATTTTTGAAAAAAAAAAATCATTTTTGAAAAAAAAAAATATATTTTTGAAAAAAAAAAATTATTTTTGAAAAAAAAAAATATTTTTGAAAAAAAAATTACTTTTAAAAAAAAAAATATTTTTGAAAAACAAATATATTTGAAAAAAAAAAATATTTTTGAAAAAAAAAAAAATTATTTTTGAAAAAAAAATTACTTAAAAAAAAATAATAATTTCGAAAAAAAAATTATTTTTGAATTAAAAAAATTCATTTTTGAAAAAAAAAATTACCTTTGAAAAAAAAAATTACCGTATATACTCGAGTATAAGTCGTTCCGAGTATAAGTCGAGGCCCTAATTTACCACAAAAAAATGGGAAAAATGTATTGACCCGAGTATAAGACGAGGGTGAGAAATGCACAGCTACTGTAAGTGGAAAAGAGGGTCAACAATGCCAATTTGCAGCATCACTGTTCCCATTTGCAGCCTCACTGTGCCCATTTGCAGCCATAGGTCCCCTGAACTTCAAACTCGGTACTTAAGGGTTCCTAGATGCCCCCTAGCTGCAGCCAAAATTTGGGGTCTCTGAACCCAAAGGGTCCCAAAATGACATTGCTGCAGATGGACACAGTTGACAGAATTTGGGGCCCTGTATCTCGGGGCCACTTAGTGCTAAGAACCCCAAATTTGGTGTGCAAACCCAGTGGAACTAGCACCATAAAATTTCCAAAGTTGGGGTTTCTAGCACCAAGTGGCCCCGAGATACAGGGCCCCAAAAATCAGTTCAGAAAATGTCAAGCATTTTTTTGCAGCAGAGAATGACATTTTCCGAACCGGTTTTGGGGCCCTGTATCTCAGGGCCACTTGATGCTAAAAACTTCAGCTTTGGATATGTTATGGTACCAGTTCCACTGGGTTTGCACACCAAATTTGGGGTTCCTAGCACCAAGTGGCCCTGAGATATGGGGCCCCAAATTCGGTTCAGAAAATGTCCAGCACTTTTCTGCAGCAGAGAATGACATTTTCCGAACCGATTTTGCGGCCCCGTATCTCAGGGCCACTTGATGCTAGGAACTTCAGCTTTGGATATGTTGTGGCACCCGTTCCACTGGGTTTGCACACCGAATTTGGGGTTCCTAGCACTAAGTGGCCCTGAGATACGGGGCCCCAAACTCGGTTCGGAAAATGAAATTTTTTGCTGCATAAAAGTGCTTGACTCGAGTATAAGTCGAGGGGGGCACTTTCAGCACAAAAAAATGTGCTGAAAAATTCGACTTATACTCGAGTATATACGGTACTTTTGAAAAAAAAAATCATTTTTGAAGAAAAAAAAATCATTTTTGATTAAAAAAAATTCATTTTTGAAAAAAAAAATTACTTTTGAAAAAAATGTTCAGCTCTTTCAGCGAATGATGGAACTTTTTTACTACTATTTATGCTTTTTAAAATATTAAGCTTTTTAACACTTTTCACAGTTACTCAAGCCACTCCACCCCACCCAGTTACTCCGCCCACTCCAGTTGTAGAGGCAAGAACACTTTCACAATTTCCCCAGAAATTGTACCTTTTCTAGTTAAGTGTTCTTGCATAGCAAGACCACTTACTGTTATCTCACATATATATTATTCTTATTATTATAGCCAAATTTACCACCCTAACTCCTCCCACAGTTTTTACACTACATAGACAAGTAATATACCGAAACGTGTGGATTGTTCCCGAATGGTGTGCTATTACTTTGTGGAACGTTTCGCCAAATGGTTCACGAAATATCGTCATTTTTGCGGCGAAATTGGTCCCATAGGAATGAATGGGGAAACTAGAGTGGGAGATGACAAAAGCCGCCACTCCCTCATTTTCAAGCCCACCTACACAAATCTTATATCAAAACGTTCAGCTATCCCTGCTGCCACTAAACATGTCCACGGCTAAGCCATAGTCCTGATAGTTTTCACAATATGACCATTTGTTTGCAACTCACGCCGTCCATTGACATTCATTGAAACTACACTCTAGCCCCCTCCAAATTTGAAGGGCAATTTCTAAACTGCGACTGTGCCTTCATTTTTAATATTTCAGAGACATACTATACATCAAAATCTAGGTCTGGGTCTTGTGAGTCTCACAATATAAAGATCTTCGCTGTAGGATGTATAGTTTTTAAAATACGGCCATTTGTTTAGAGGTCATTTCAGGAAATTTTAGCCATTAATCAGAGTGTACTGTTAGTGTTTGTTTTGTTGCCATGGTTACCAAAGCTTCTGTTATACACAGGGGGGGAGGTGGCTAGAGCATCTCAGCTGATTACAGAGCCCGGGGGAGGGGACAGACACACCATGTACTGATTTATAATAGAGGAATATGATGGGGCAGTTTTGATGGGGTAATTCTGATGGGGCAGTTTTGATGAAGCAGTATTTGGGAAGCATAAACAGGGCATGAGCGTTGCTAGGAAACAGTGGTTGTAAACACAAGATGCTGAGACACTCCAAATGCATGTGACTTCATCTGCTAGACTTGATAATGCTTGTAGACTCCTCCCACAGTTTTCACACTACAGAGACAAATAATATACCGAAACGAGCGGATTGTTCCCGATTGGTGTGTTATTACTATGTGGAATGTTTTGCCGAATGGTCCACGAAATGACGTTTTTGCGGCGAAATTGGTCCCATAGGAATGAATGGCGAAATGTTCAAAACTAGAGTGGGAAGTGACAAAAGCTGACAACCCCATGATCAGCCAAAACATTATGACCACCCCATGATCAGCCAAAACATTATGACCGCCCCATGTAAAAAAAAAAATATTTTTGAAAAAAAAAAATAATTTTTGAAAAAAGTAAAAAAATAATTTTTGAAAAAAAAAAAATATATTTTTGAAAAAAAAAAATATTTTTGAAAAAAAAAAATATATATTTTTGAAAAAAAAAATATTTTTGAAAAAAAAAATTATTTTTGAAAAAAAAAAAAATATTTTTGAAAAAAAAATTACTTTTAAAAAAAAAAATATTTTTGAAAAAAAAATATATTTGAAAAAAAAAATTATTTTTGAAAAAAAAAAAATTATTTTTGAAAAAAAAAATTACTTTAAAAAAAATAATAATTTCGAAAAAAAAATTATTTTTGAAATAAAAAAATTCATTTTTGAAAAAAAAAATTACCTTTGAAAAAAAAAATTACTTTTGAAAAAAAAAATCATTTTTGAAGAAAAAAAAATCATTTTTGATTAAAAAAAATTCATTTTTGAAAAAAAAAATTACTTTTGAAAAAATTGTTCAGCTCTTTCAGCGAATGATGGAACTTTTTTACTACTATTTATACTTTTTAAAATATTAAGCTTTTTAACACTTTTCACAGTTACTCAAGCCACTCCACCCCACCCAGTTACTCCGCCCACTCCAGTTGTAGAGGCAAGAACACTTTCACAATTTCCCCAGAAATTGTACCTTTTCTAGTTATTATTATTATTATAGCCAAATTTACCACCCTAACTCCTCCCACAGTTTTTACACTACATAGACAAGTAATATACCGAAACGTGCGGATTGTTCCCGAATGGTGTGCTATTATTTTGTGGAACGTTTCGCCGAATGGTTCACGAAATATCGTTGTTTTTGCGGCGAAATTGGTCCCATAGGAATGAATGGGGAAGCTAGAGTGGGAGGTGACAAAAGCTGAAAAATCAGAACATGATTTCTAAACTGCCACCACTCCCTCATTTTCAAGCCCACCTACACAAATCTTATATCAAAACGTTCAGCTATCCCTGCTGCTACTAAACATGTCCACGGCTAAGCCATAGTCCTGATAGTTTTCACAATATGACGATTTCTTTGCAACTCACGCCGTCCATTGACATTCATTGAAACTACACTCTAGCCCCTTCAAATTTGAAGGGCAATTTCTAAACTGTGACCGTGCCTTCATTTTTAATATTTCAGAGACATACTATGTATCAAAATCTAGGTCTGGGTCTTGTGATTCTCACAATATAAAGATCTTCGCTGTAGGATGTATAGTTTTTAAAATACGGCCATTTGTTTAGAGGTCATTTCAGGAAATTTTAGCCATTAATCAGCGTGTACTGTGTTTGTTTTGTTGCCATGGTTACCAAAGCTTCTGTTATACACAGGGGGGAGGTGGCTGGAGCATCTCAGCTCTGATTACAGAGCTCGGGGGAGGGGACAGACACACCATGTACTGATTTATAATAGAGGAATATGATGGGGCAGTTTTGATGGGGTAATTCTGATGGGGCAGTTTTGATGAAGTAGTATTTGGGAAGCATAAACAGGGCATGAGCGTTGCTAGGAAACAGTGGTTGTAAACACAAGATGCTGAGACACCCCAAATGCATGTGACTTCATCTGCTAGACTTGATAATGCTTGTAGACTCCTCCCACAGTTTTTATACTACAGAGACAAGTAATATACCGAAACTAGTGGATTGTTCCCGATTGGTGTGTTATTACTTTGTGGAATGTTTCGCCGAATGGTCCACGAAATGACGTTTTTGCTGTGAAATTGGTCCCATAGGAATGAATGGCGAAATGTTCAAAACTAGAGTGGGAGGTGACAAAAGCTGACAACCCCATGATCAGCCAAAACATTATGACCACCCCATGATCAGCCAAAACATTATGACTGCCCTATGTAAAAAAAAATATATTTTTGAAAAAAAAAAATAATTTTTGAAAAAAAAAATAAATAATTTTTGAAAAAAAAAAAAATAATTTTTGAAAAAAAAAAATAATAATTTTTGAAAAAAATAAAATCATTTTTGAAAAAAAAAATATTTTTGAAAAAAAAAATATTTTTGAAAAAAAAATATTTTTGAAAAAAAAAATCATTTTTGAAAAAAAAAATCATAATTTTTGAAAAAAAAATCATAATTTTTGAAAAAAAAAAATCATAATTTTTGAAAAAAATGTTCAGCTCTTTCAGCTAATGATGAGACTTCAACTTTTTTACTACTATTTATACTTTTTAAAATATTAAGCTTTTTAATACTTTTCACAGTTACTCCAGTCACTCCAACCACACAACAGTTACTCACCACTCCACCCAGTTACTCCGCCCACTCCAGTTGTAGAGGCAAGAACACTTTTCACAATTTCCCCAGAAATTGTACCTTTTCTAGTTCTTATTATTATTATAGCCAAATTTACCACCCTAACTCCTCCCACAGTTTTTACACTACATAGACAAGTAATATACCGAAATGTGCGGATTGTTCCCGAATGGTGTGCTATTACTTTGTGGAACGTTTCGCCAAATGGTTCACGAAATATCGTCATTTTTTCGGCGAAATTGGTCCCATAGGAATGAATGGGGAAACTAGAGTGGGAGATGACAAAAGCTGGAAAATCAGAACATGATTTCTAAACTGCCACCACTCCCTCATTTTCAAGCCCACCTACACAAATCTTATATCAAAACGTTCAGCTATCCCTGCTGCCACTAAACATGTCCACGGCTAAGCCATAGTCCTGATAGTTTTCACAATATGACCATTTGTTTGCAACTTACACCGTCCATTGACATTCATTGAAACTACACTCTAGCCCCCTCCAAATTTGAAATGCAATTTCTAAACTGCGACTGTGCTTTCATTTTTAATATTTCAGAGACATACTATGTATCAAAATCTAGGTCTGGGTCTTGTGATTCTCACAATATAAAGTTTTTAAAATACGGCCATTTGTTTAGAGGTCATTTCAGGAAATTTTAGCCATTAATCAGCATGTACTGTGTTTGTTTTGTTGCCATGGTTACCAAAGCTTCTGTTATACACAGGGGGGAGGTGGCTGGAGCATCTCAGCTCTGATTACAGAGCCCGGGGGAGGGGACAGACACACCATGTACTGATTTATAATAGAGGAATATGATGGGGCAGTTTTGATGGGGTAATTCTGATGGGGCAGTTTTGATGAAGTAGCATTTGGGAAGCATAAACAGGGCATGAGCGTTGCTAGGAAACAGTGGTTGTAAACACAAGATGCTGAGACACCCCAAATGCATGTGACCCACGCACGCACCGTACACGCACCGTACACCTCCCTTAGTGGTATAGTATCTGAACGCATCAATATCTGATCCAATCAGATCTATACTAGCGTCCCCAGCAGTATAGGGTTCCCAAAAACGCAGTGTTAGCGGGATCAGCCAAGATACCTGCTAGCACCTGCGTTTTGCCCCTCCGCCCGGCCCAGCCCAGTCCAGCCCACCCAAGTGCAGTATCGATCGATCACTGTCACTTTTTTTTGTAGCGTTTTGGTGAACTGGCAAGCACCAGCGGCCTAGTACACCCCGGTCGTAGTCAAACCAGCACTGCAGTAACACTTGGTGACGTGGCGAGTCCCATAAGTGCAGTTCAAGCTGGTGAGGTGGCAAGCACAAGTAGTGTCCCGCTGCCACCAAAAAGACAAACACAGGCCCGTCGTGCCCATAGTGCCCTTCCTGCTGCATTCGCCAATCCTAATTGGGAACCCACCGCTTCTGCAGCGCCCGTACTTCCCCCATTCACATCCCCAACCAAATGCAGTCGGCTGCATGAGAGGCATTTATATATCCTCCCAAGTACCCCTACCCAACGAACCCCCCCAAAAAAGATGTTGTGTCTGCAGCAAGCGCGGATATAGACGTGACGCCCGCTATTATTGTCCCTCCTGTCCTGACAATCCTGGTCTTTGCATTGGTGAATGTTTTGAACGCTACCATTCACTAGTTGAGTATTAGCGTAGGGTACAGCATTGCACAGACTAGGCACACTTTCACAGGGTCTCCCAAGATGCCATCGCATTTTGAGAGACCCGAACCTGGAACCGGTTACAGTTATAAAAGTTACAGTTACAAAAAAAAAGTGTAAAAAAAAAAAAAAACACAAACAAAAATAAAAAAAAATAGTTGTCGTTTTATTGTTCTCTCTCTCTATTCTCTCTCTCTATTGTTCTGCTCTTTTTTACTGTATTCTATTCTGCAATGTTTTATTGTTATTATGTTTTATCATGTTTGCTTTTCAGGTATGCAATTTTTTTATACTTTACCGTTTACTGTGCTTTATTGTTAACCATTTTTTTGTCTTCAGGTACGTCATTCACGACTTTGAGTGGTTATACCAGAATGATGCCTGCAGGTTTAGGTATCATCTTGGTATCATTCTTTTTAGCCAGCGGTCGGCTTTCATGTAAAAGCAATCCTAGCGGCTAATTAGCCTCTAGACTGCTTTTACAAGCAGTGGGAGGGAATGCCCCCCCCCCCCACCGTCTTCCGTGTTTTTCTCTGGCTCTCCTGTCTCAACAGGGAACCTGAGAATGCAGCCGGTGATTCAGCCAGCTGACCATAGAGCTGATCAGAGACCAGAGTGGCTCCAAACATCTCTATGGCCTAAGAAACCGGAAGCTACGAGCATTTTATGACTTAGATTTCGCCGGATGTAAATAGCGCCATTGGGAAATTGGGGAAGCATTTTATCACACCGATCTTGGTGTGGTCAGATGCTTTGAGGGCAGAGGAGAGATCTAGGGTCTAATAGACCCCAATTTTTTCAAAAAAGAGTACCTGTCACTACCTATTGCTATCATAGGGGATATTTACATTCCCTGAGATAACAATAAAAATGATTTAAAAATAAAAAAAAATGAAAGGAACAGTTTAAAAATAAGATAAAAAAGCAAAAAAATAATAAAGAAAAAAAATAAATGAATAAAAAGCACCCCTGTCCCCCCTGCTCTCGCTTTTAATCTGTAGGGCATTTGCTTTAAAATAATATATAATGTTTGGGGGTTCAAAGTAATTTTCTTGCAAAAAAAAATAATTTTTTCATGTAATCAAAAAGTGTCAGAAAGGGCTTTGTCTTCAAGTGGTTAGAAGAGTGGGTGATGTGTGACATAAGCTTCTAAATGTTGTGCATAAAATGCCAGGACAGTTCAAACCCCCCCCCAAATGACCCCATTTTGGAAAGTAGACACCCCAAGCTATTTGCTGAGAGGCATGTCGAGTCCATGGAATATTTTATATTGTGACACAAGTAGCGGGAAAGAGACAAATTTTTTTTTTTTTTTTTTTTGCACAAAGTTGTCACTAAATGTTATATTGCTCAAACATGCCATGGGGATATGTGAAATTACACCCCAAAATAAATTCTGTTGCTTCTCCTGAGTACGGGGATACCACATGTGTGGGACTTTTTGGGAGCCTTGCCGCGCACAGGACCCCGAAAACCAAGCACCGCCTTCAGGCTTTCTAAGGCCGTAAATTTTTGATTTCACTCTTCACTGCCTATCACAGTTTCGGAGGCCATGGAATGCCCAGGTGGCACAACCCCCCCCCCCAAATTACCCCATTTTGGAAAGTAGACACCCCAAGCTATTTGCTGAGAGGTATAGTGAGTATTTTGCAGACCTCACTTTTTGTCACAAAGTTTTGAAAATTGAAAAAAGAAAAAAAAAATTTTTTTTTCTGGTCTTTCTTCATTTTCAAAAACAAATGAGAGCTGCAAAATACTCACCATGCCTCTCAGCAAATAGCTTGGGGTGTCTACTTTCCAAAATGGGGTCATTTGGGGGGGGTTTGTGCCATCTTGGCATTTTATGGCCTTCAAAACTGTGATAGGTAGTGAGGAGTAAAATCAAAAATGTATGCCCTTAGAAATCCTGAAGGTGGTGCTGGGTTTTCGGGGCCCCGTACGCGGCTAGGCTCCCAAAAAGTGCCACACATGTGGTATCCCCGTACTCAGGAGAAGCAGCTGAATGTATTTTGGGGTGCAATTCCACATATGCCCCTGGCCTGTGTGAGCAATATATCATTTAGTGACAACTTTTTGTAAATTTTTTTTTTTTTTTGGTCATTATTCAATCACTTGGGACAAAAAAAATAAATATTCAATGGGTTCAACATGCCTCTCAGCAATTTCCTTGGGGTGTCTACTTTCCAAAATGGGGTCATTTGGGGGGGTTTTGTACTGCCCTGCCATTTTAGCACCTCAAGAAATGACATAGGCAGTCATAAACTAAAAGCTGTGTAAATTCCAGAAAATGTACCCTAGTTTGTAGACGCTATAACTTTTGCGCAAACCAATAAATATACGCTTATTGACATTTTTTTTACCAAAGACATGTGGCCGAATACATTTTGGCCTAAATGTATGACTAAAATTTAGTTTATTGGATTTTTTTTATAACAAAAAGTAGAAAATATCATTTTTTTTCAAAATTTTCAGTCGTTTTCCAGTTTATAGCCCAAAAAATAAAAACGGCAGAGGTGATCAAATACCATCAAAAGAAAGCTCTATTTGTGGGAAGAAAAGGACGCAAATTTCGTTTGGGTAGAGCATTGCATGACCGCGCAATTAGCAGTTAAACCGACGCAGTGCCGAATTGTAAAAAGTGCTCTGGTCAGGAAGGGGGTAAATCCTTCCGGGGCTGAAGTGGTTAAGAGTGCCGCCTCATCAGTGCATCAGTGTGGCCTCATCAGTGGCCATCAGTGCAGCTTAAGAATGACACCTCATTAGTGGGTCTCAGTGCAGCGCTGCCTCATCAGTGCCCAGCCCAATGGTGCAGCTTATCAGTGGCCATCAGTGCAGCCTCATCAGGGCCACCACTGCAGCCTATCAGTGCCTATCAGTGTAGCATATTAGTGCTGACTTATCAGTGCAGCCTCATCAGTTTCATAATATCACAGCTTATTAGTGTATATGAATTATGTATTGATTATCGCATGGAGCACTTTGCAGTACATGAGTTTTCACTGAATGTGGACTATTTAAAGTGGAGTTCCACCCAAACATGGAAGCTCTGCTTATCTGCTTCCTCCCCCCTCCAGTGCCCCATTTGGCACCTTTCAGGGGGGAGGGGGGAACAGGTACCTGGATTTGACAGGTACCCTTCCCCACTTCCAGGAGACCGTGCCATCCCTTGGAAGTTTGGCCCTCCACCTCCTTCCTCCACCAGCAGGCCATTCAGAAAGTGCAGCTTGCTTTGCACATGTGCAGTAGGGAACCAACTGTGAAGTTTCACTGCTTTTCTTAACATGTACGGTGGCAGCAGCACATGAGAGCTGATCCAAAAATCAGCTGGGGTGCTGATATCACGGTCTCCCTGCACCAGTAAGTGTCCTAATATTAAAGGTCAGCAACTACAGTATTTGTAGCTGCTGACTTTTATTTTTTTCATGGGGAGGTACTGGACCTCCTATTTAGTGAGTTTGCATTGATTTCAGCATGCATGGAGAACTTTGCACGTGCTGAAATCAATGCAAACTCAGTTAACAGTCCTCATTCAGTGAAAGTTCATGTACTGCAAAGTTTGCATTGATTTCAGCATGTGCAAAGTGCTCCATGCATGCTATAATCAATGCAAACTTTGCAGTACATGAACTTTCACTGAATGAGGACTGTTTACTGAGTTTTCAATACCGATCACTTTATTGCAACAAGATCTGTATATTAATTTCCATATTTAGCACTTATATGTGATTGGCTGCTTGGCACACATTACAAAAGTTTTGCAGTCAGGAGCCGTGGGGAATTTGTCACCACAAGGAGTGAGAGGAATCAGAGAGCACTGAGTGTATGGGGAAGGGGCAATGTATGACTGCATAGAGGGGGAGGTAATGTATGACTGCATGGAGGGGGAGGTAATGTTTGACTGCATGGAGGGGGAAGGTAATGTATGACTGCATGGAGGGGAAGGTAATGTATGATTGCATGGGGGGGTAATGTATGACTGCATGGAAGGGGGGAGGTAATGTTTGACTGCATGGAGGGGGGGGTAATGTATGGCTGCATGTAGGGGGGAGGTAATGTATGACTGCATGGGGGTAATGTATGACTGCATGGAAGGGGGGAGGTAATGTATGACTGCATAGAGGGGGGTGGTAATGTATGACTGCATGGAGGGGGGTAATGTATGACTGCATAGAGGGGGAGGTATTGTATGACTGCATGGAGGGGGGAAGGTAATGTATGACTCCATGGAGGGGTGAAGGTAATGTATGACTGCATGGGGGGGGTAATGTATGACTGCATGGAGGGGGGAGGTAATGTATGACTGCATGGAGGGGGGAGGTAATGTATGACTGCGTGGGGGGGTAATGTATGACTGCATGGAGGGGGAGGTAATGTATGACTGCATGAAGGCGGGATAGTAATGTATGACCAAGCATGGCATACTTACTGCCCATAATATTATTTACACGTGCCCCGCTATAGCAAGCCGGCCACTGTATTTGTGCGGGACGCGGCTGCGGGAGCCGACTTGGAAAGACAGGTCTGGGGGGACTTTTCTCTTGCGGGAGGGGGGCAGATTTTGCACTACACTACACTATCTTACAAAAGTGAGTACACCCCTCACATTTTTGTAAATATTTTATTATATCTTTTCATGTGACAACACTGAAGAAATTAAACTTTGCTACAATGTAAAGTAGTGAGTACAGCTTGTATAACAGTGTAAATTTGCTGTCCCCTCAAAATAACTCAACACACAGCCATTATTGTCTAAACCACTGGCAACAAAAGTGAGTACACCCCTAAGTGAAAATGTCCAAATTGGGCCCAAAGTGTCAATATTTTGTGTGGCCACCATTATTTTCCAGCACTGACTTAACCCTCTTGGGCATGGAGTTCACCAGAGCTTCACAGGTTGCCACTGGAGTCCTCTTCCACTCCTCCATGACAAAATTACGGAGCAGGGGGGTGTTGCAGACCTTGTGCTCCTCCACCTTCCATTTGAGGATGCCCCACAGATGCTCAATAGGGTTTAGGTCTGGAGACATGCCTGGCCAGTTCATCACCTTTATCCTCAGCTTCCTTAGCTAGGCAGTGGTCATCATGTTGTGTTTGGGGTCGTTGTCATGTTGGAATACTGTCCTGCGGCCCAGTCTCCGAAGGGAGGGGATCATGCTCTGCTTCAGTATGTTACAGTACATGTTAGCATTCATGGTTTCCTCAATGAACTGTAGATCCCCAGTGCCACAGCATTCATACAGCCCCGGACCATGACACTCCCACCACCATGGGTAAAAAGGGTTGAAAAAAATAGTGGCCACACAAAATATTGACACTTTGGGCCCAATTTGGACATTTTCACTTGGGGGTGTACTCACTTTTGTTGCCAGCGGTTTAGACATTAATGGCTGTTGAGTTATTTTGAGGGGACAGCAAATTTACACTGTTATACAAGCTGTACACTCACTACTTTACATTGTAGCAAAGTGTTATTTCTACAGTGTTGTCACATGAAAAGATATAATAAAATATGTACAAAAATGTGAGGGGTGTACTCACTTTTGTGAGATACTGTATATATATATATATATATATATATATATATATATATATATATATATATATATATACAGTGGGGATGGAAAATATTCAGACCCCCTTAAATTTTACACTCTTTGTTATATTGCAGCCATTTGCTAAAATCATTTAAGTTTGTTTTTTCCTCATTAATGTACACACAGCACCCCATATTGACAGAAAAACACAGAATTGTTGACATTTTTGCAGATTTATTAAAAAAGAAAAACTGAAATATCACATGGTCCTAAGTATTCAGACCCTTTGCTGTGACACTCATATATTTAACTCAGGTGCTGTCCATTTCTTCTGATCATCCTTGAGATGGTTCTATACCTTCATTTGAGTCCAGCTGTGTTTGATTATACTGATTGGACTTGATTAGGAAAGCCACACACTCGTCTATATAGGACCTTACAGCTCACAGTGCATGTCAAAGCAAATGAGAATCATGAGGTCAAAGGAACTGCCTGAAGAGCACAGAGACAGAATTGTGGCAAGGCACAGATCTGGCCAAGGTTACAAAAAAATTCTGCTGCACTTAGGGTTCCTAAGAGCACGGTGGCCTCCATAATCCTTAAATGGAAGATGTTTGGGACGACCAGAACCCTTCCTAGAGCTGGCCATCTGGCCAAACTGAGCTATCGGGGGAGAAGAGCCTTGGTGAGAGAGGTAAAGAAGAACCCAAAGTCCACTGTGGCTGAGCTCCAGAGATGCAGTCGGGAGATGGGAGAAAGTTGTAGAAAGTCAACCATCACTGCAGCCCTCCACCAATCGGGGCTTTATGGCACAGTGGCCCGATGGAAGCCTCTCCTCAGTGCAAGACACACGAAAGCCCGCATGGAGTTTGATAAAAAACACCTGAAGGACTCCAAGATGGTGAGAAATAAGATTCTCTGGTCTGATGAGACCAAGATAGAACTTTTTGGCCTTAATTCTAAGTAGTATGTGTGGAGAAAACCAGGCACTGCTCATCACCTGTCCAATACAGTCCCAACAGTGAAGCATGGTGGTGGCAGCATCATGCTGTGGGGGTGTTTTTCAGCTGCAGGGACAGGGCGACTGGTTGCAATCGAGGGAAAGATGAATGCAGCCAAGTACAGGGGTATCCTGGACGAAAACCTTCTCCAGAGTGCTCAGGACCTCAGACTGGGCCGAAGGTTTACCTTCCAACAAGACAATGACCCTAAGCACACAGCTAAAATAACGAAGGAGTGGCTTCACAACAACTCTGTGACTGTTCTTGAATGGCCCAGCCAGAGCCCTGACTTAAACCCAATTGAGCATCTCTGGAGAGACCTAAAAATGGCTGTCCACCAACGTTTACCATCCAACATAACAGAACTGGAGAGGATCTGCAAGGAGGAATGGCAGAGGATCCCCAAATCCAGGTGTGAAAAACTTGTTGCATCTTTCCCAAAAAGACTCATGGTTCTATTAGATCAAAAGGGTGCTTCTACTAAATACTGAGCAAAGGGTCTAAATACTTAGGACCATGTGATATTTCAGTTTCTCTTTTTTAATAAATCTGCAAAAATGTCAACAATTCTGTGTTTTTCTGTCAATATGGGGTGCTGTGTGTACATTAATGAGGAAAAAAAATGAACTTCAATGATTTTAGCAAATGGCTGCAATATAACAAAGAGTGAAAAATTTAAGGGGGTCTGAATACTTTCAGTCCCCACTGTATGTATATACATAGATACTGTATGATTTCAACTAATCTTTTTCACAAACCAACAGCGGGCAATTCATTGTTACATCGTACCAGTGCACACCCTGAACACATAATTAAAGCTATACCAGTAGGTCAATACCTATGTAGCCTAAGAAACTGTTCCATTTATTCTGATTTCAAACAACAGGCACTGTCACTAAAAAGAGGTTTCTAAAAAAAGAACTTTAAAAGAGCTAAAGACAATCCAAGGTACCTGTTGTTATTCCAAGGTGATAAGAATGAGGGAGAGTTTGAGATCAAAATCATTGTTAGATACAATAGACAAAGTGATAAGACATATCCTAAAAAAACATTGGCACCTCCTGACAGAGAATCCTATCCTCAGGCAATTTGTGGATGATTGCCCTTGCCTGACTTTTCAACAAGGTTGTTCATTCAGGCATCTATTGGGATAAAGTATTTTTGTAAGAAATGGACCTAAAGATCCATGTGGGTCTCGACCAAGAGGCATCTATAAATGCAGTCATTGCTCTTTCTGGCATTTTATATGGGAATTGGAAAAATCTTGAACTACCATGATCGATAACATTTGTACCACAACTCTTTGAAAGGAAGTTTTATCTCATTGTGCATTTTGATTGTCTTTTGATTGTTTTTTAGACACAATTTTCAAGTGTAATTTCTAGTCAAGAATGTGAGCCGCATATATATATATATATATATATATATATATATATATATATATATATATATATATATATATATATATATATATATATATATATATATATATATATATATATATATATATATATATATATATGTATATATATATATATATATATATATATATATATGTATATGTATATATATATATATATATATATATATATATATATATAAATATATATATATAGTCAGGTCCATAAATATTGGGACATCAACACAATTGTACTCTTTTTGGCTCTATACACCACCACAATGGATTTGAAATGAAACAAACAAGATGTGCTTTAACTGCAGACTTTCAGCTTTAATTTGAGAGTATTTACATCCAAATCAGGTGTAGGAATTACAACAGTTTGTATATGTTCCTCCCACTTTTTAAGGGACCAAAAGTAATGGGACAATTGGCTGCTCAGCTGTTCCATGGCCAGGTGGGTGAGGTTATTTCCTCATTATCCCTTTTACAAGGAGCAGATAAAAGGTCCAGAGTTAATTTCAAGTGTGCTGTTTGCATTTGGAATCTGTTGCTGTCAATTCTCAATATGAGATCCAAAGAGCTGTCACTATCAGTGAAGCAAGCCATCATTAGGCTGAAAAACAAACCCATCAGAGAGATAGCAAAAACCTTAGGTGTGGCCAAATCAACTGTTTGGAACATCCTTAAAAAGAATGAACGCACAGGTGAGCTCAGCAACACCAAAAGACCCGGAAAACCACGGAAAACAACTGTGGTGGATGACCAAAGAATTCTTTCCCTGATGAAAAAAACACCCTTCACAGCAGTTGGCCAGATCAAGAACACTCTCCAGGAGGTAGGTGTATGTGTGTCAAAGTCAACAATTAAGAGAAGACTTCCTCAGAGTGAATACAGAGGGTTCATCACAAGATGTAAACGATTGGTGAGCCTCAAAAACAGGAAGGCCAGATTAGAGTTTGCCAAACAACATCTAAAAAAGCCTTCACAGTTTTGGAACAACATCCTATGGACAGATGAGACCAAGATCAACTTGTACCAGAGTGATGGGAAGAGAAGAGTATAGAGAAAGAAAGGAACTGCTCATGATCCAAAGCATACCACCTCATCAGTGAAGCATGGTGGTGGTAGTGTCATGGCGTGGGCATGTATGGCTGCCAATGGAACTGGTTCTCTTGTATTTATTGATGATGTGACTGCTGACAAAAGCAGCAGGATGAATTCTGAAGTGTTTTGGGCAATATTATCTGCTCATATTCAGCAAAATGCTTCAGAACTCATTGGACGGCGCTTCACAATGCAGATGGACAATGACCCAAAGCATACTGCCAAAGCAACCAAAGAGTTTTTTAAGGGAAAGAAGTGGAATGTTATGCAATGGCCAAGTTAATCACCTGACCCGAATCCGATTGAGCATGCATTTCACTTGCTAAAGACAAAACTGAAGAGAAAATGCACCAAGAACAAGCAGGAACTGAAGACAGTTGCAGTAAAGGCCTGGCAGAGCATCATCAGGAATGAAACCCAGCATCTGGTGATGTCTATGCGTTCCAAACTTCAGGCTGTAATTGGCTGCAAAGGATTTGCAACCAAGTATTAAAAAGTGAAAGTTTGATGGATGATTGTTAATCTGTCCCATTACTTTTGGTCCCTTAAAAAGTGGGAGGCACATAACAAACTGTTGTAATTCCTACACCGTTCACATGATTTGGATGTAAATACCCTCAAATTAAAGCTGAAAGTCTGCAGTTAAAGCACATCTTGTTTGTTTAATAAAGATTGTATAAAAGGTGTTTTATATATTTTTTTGTGTGTGTGTTTAAGTGATTTTTTAATTTTTTTATTTGTTTTCTGTTTATTTGATTGTCTGCTGTTGTATTGTTCTGGTTTGTTTGTGTCTTTTGTTTGCTCATTTAGTTTTTTTTGTTATTTATAAGTGTTTTGTTTTATTCTTTTTTGTGGTTCTTGTTGTTTTGTTTATTTGGTGGCTGCCAGTGTCTTCCCAGTCTGTGTTTCCACTGTACCCTTTTTCGTTTGGTCGTGTCTTGCCTGCCGCAATATATTGCTGGCATCCGTTGTCTGCTTCCTGGTGTGGGCACGCATGGGGGTCTGGCTGGGTGATGGAGATCCTGTTGTCTCCTGTTTGCCCTTCCCCCGTACAGTCCATGGTGGGATGTGTATGGCGGGCAGGTGATAGGTTTTGCATCACTTCCAGTTCAATATATCATATTTCATATGATATATTACTTTAGGGTTACTTTAGGATTACTTTACGTTTACTGTTCTGAAGAAGTGGATGGTCCGGGAAAAGCATTGGCAAAAACATGTGGATATTATGGGCAATATCTTTTTCATGAGATTTTAAAACTGGTATTTCCTTATAATGGTATGTTCTGTTACGTAATTTGGTGATTAGTTGGATGGGAGGATGAGGCTTGGAGATTAATCATTACACCCACCACAGAGCACTCTTTTTTTTTTTTCCATAAAAAAAGTTTTTGTTGAAAATTTCAAAGATTAAAGCGGAGTTCCACACAAAAATGGAACTTCCGCTTTTCGGAACCCTCCCCCCCTCCGGTGTCACATTTGGCACCTTTCATGGGGGGAGGGGGGTGCAGATACCTGTCTAAGACAGGTATTTGCACCCACTTCTGGCATAGATTCCCATGGGAGTCTATGCCTCTTTCCGTCCCTTAGCGCTGTCTCCTGGGAAACACACAGCTCCCAGGAGAGAGCGGGGACCACTTACGATGCGTAGCGCGACTCGTGCATGCGCAGTAGGGAACCGGGAAGTGAAGCCGCAACGCTTCACTTCCTGATACCCTTACCTAGGATGGCGGCGGAAGCTGCCGAGAACCGAGCGGGTTCTCGGCGTCGCCTGCCGACATCGCTGGACCCTGGGCCCTGGGACAGGTAAGTGGCCATGTATTAAAAGTCAGCAGCTGCAGTATTTGTAGCTGCTGGCTTTTAATATTTTTTTTTTTTTTGGCGGTGTGGGTGGACCCCCGCTTTAAGTACATACAAGGCAGGTCTACATCAAATGCAAAAGTGCAACCATGACCCCTTCGTACAAAAGAGAGACGCGGGTGAATTAGTGCCGCATGGGTCATGGTAAATAGAACAGTGCTATACATATTTAGTCATATATTGCCAAAACAGAGAAAAAAAAAAGCAAAAACAACAAATTGATTTTTTAAAGAAGAGACACCCGAGCTGGGTCAGGTAACGATGTAAATGGGTGCTATACCCGTGAGACCAATATCAACAGGTCTAACCTGGGTAGTTAAAAAGGTGAAACACAAAAAATAAAAATAAAAAAGCAGCTGCTAGAAGTGGGATACACACAAATAGTAAATAAAAAGAATGTAGCAGCGCTAAGAAGTGAATAAATAACACTTGTGCTAAATATTTGACATATAGTATAACTAAAAAATAAAAACCAAAAACAATTGAGCAAACCAAGTACTGAAAAAGGCTATAGTGAAAAAATATAAAAAATATATATAAAAAAATATATATATAAAAAATATAAATATATAATTATATATAGCAAAATCGTGTAGATAAGAAATCTTGGATCAGAAGGTATAGATTGAATTCTCCCACCGTGACAACAGTCTAAGTTCATAAACCAAGTGTTCCAAAAATGTATCGATTAATACTGATTTCGTGACAAATCCACCACCGCAACAAAATTGTGACCACCGTGTAAAATGCAAGCTTACCAAATAGCAAGCTAACCAAGCTTGTGACCTATAACCCGGTCGGGGCCTTTATCCCAAAGTAAATCAGGTGTCTCCAATCCGGGCTCGTATCCTGGAAACAGGCCAGGTGCCTCAGAGGGATCCACACTCTAACGTATGTTGACTGGCAACTTAATGGGCTCTCCTAATCCAGGAAGCTCCAATAGGTGGTCATAAGAAACCCAAAAAAGAAAGGCTCACCATAGCATAATTCCATCTGAACATGTTTAATAAAGGATTAAAATGATGCTTACAGTGTTGAGGATAAATAACATCAAATAGCCAGATGGCTGTGCATGGACGCCCGTCCACTGAGACACTGATACGCAGTAACGTCAGCACGTCAACTCCTCCCTTCTTTTTACTAACCTGGGTAGTGAAAGTGACATAAGTTCTGAGTACAATGACATTGTGATAATTTGAATGTTTTCATTGGGGCGTCTCTGGGAAATTTTTGGATGGTTGAATACTGTAGGGGAAGGTCAAGGCTGTGTTGGAGAGGTAGGATGGGGAAAGGGAGTGAGAGATGAGGGGGTGAGGATAGAAAAGGCAGAAATAGAGAGGGGGAGAAAGACAGGGGCCA
The DNA here is from genome assembly GCA_037952835.1 of Lithobates septentrionalis. Lineage (NCBI taxonomy): Eukaryota > Metazoa > Chordata > Amphibia > Anura > Ranidae > Lithobates > Lithobates septentrionalis. The sequence continues at coordinate 1,989,558 of JBBDGP010000111.1, read as the reverse complement.
GCCCCCCCCCCCCCCCCCACCGACACAGCTTCCTCTGGTGTAAGAACTAGGCATCCCTAGTCAGGGAAGGAAAAATTGGATTTTTTAAAACAGCTTACCTGTAAAATCCTTTTCTTTCGAAGGACATCACGGGACACAGAGCCACAGTAATTACTGATGGGTTATATAGGTATCACTGGTGATTGGACACTGGCACACCCTATCAGGAAGTTCAACCCCCTATATAATCCCTCCCCCTTGCAGGGATACCTCAGTTTTGTAGCCAAGCAATATAGTGTATTAGAAGAGGGGCGAGACCTCTGTGTCCCGTGATGTCCTTCGAAAGAAAAGGATTTTACAGGTAAGCTGTTTTAAAAAATCCTATTTTCTTTCTCGAACATCACGTGACACAGAGCCACAGTAATTACTGATGGGATGTCCCAGAGCAATGCTACCTGAGGGGGGGGAACCACGACCAAGTAGGGTGCAATCAGACCTGAGGACCCTGTACCGCTGCCTGCAGCACACTACGCCCAAAGGCAATATCCTCATGCCTTCTCACATCCACCTGATAGAATTTGGTGAATGTATGGACTGAAGACCAGGTTGCGGCCTTGCAGATTTGAGCCATAGAGGCCCGGTGATGCACTGCCCAAGAAGCACCAATAGCCCTTGTGGAATGTGCCTTGATCTGAAACGGAGGAATCTTCTGTTTCAAACCGTAAGCTTGAATGATCAATTGTCGAATCCATTTAGAAATGGTAGCTTTTGACACTGCCTGTCCTCTATTGGGACCCTCTGGCAGCACAAACAAAACATCCGTCTTGCGGATCTGAGCAGTTGCCCCTAGATAGGCCTTAACTGCTCTTACTACATCCAACGAATGTAGAGATCTCTCTTCTGGAGAACAGGGATCTGGAAAAAAGGAAGGTAGAACAATGTCTTGGTTTAAATGAAAATCAGAAACCACATTCGGTAAAAAACTAGGATGAGGACGTAGTACCACTCTATCCTTGTGTATAATCAAATAAGGCTCCTTACAGGAAAGAGCTGCTAATTATGATACTCCTCTAGCAGAAGAGATAGCCACCAGAAAAATTAACTTCCTTGTCAACAAGACCAAAGGAATCTGACTTATTGGTTCAAAAGGCTGTTTCTGTAACACAGCCAGGACCAAGTTCAAGTCCCAGGGGTTTAGGGGCGCTTTAACCGGAGGATTAAGACGCATCACCCCCTGCAAAAAGTTTCTGACCAAAGAATGCGAAGCAAGTGGCCGCTGAAATAATACTGATAAAGCAGAGACCTGGCCCTTGATGGTACTCAAGGCCAGCTTCATCTCTAATCTTAATTGTAGAAAATCAAGAATTCTACCTATGACATATTTCCTGGGATGCCAACCTCTGGATTCACACCAGGTTATATAAGCTTTCCAGACTCTATGATAAATCATCCTGGAAGATGGCTTCCTTGCATTATTTAAGGTAGATATGACAGGACCTGAGAGCCCACGACTCTTCAGAATGTGGGTCTCAATAGCCAAACCGTCAAATTTAGCGTTTGTAAGGCAGGATGGAACACTGGACCTTGAGATAACAGGTCTGGGCGTACCGGTAGGGTCCACGGGGAACCTACCGTCATCCTTACTATTTCTGCATACCAAGTCCTTCTGGGCCAAGCGGGGGCCACCAGAAGTACCGACTTCCTTTCCTGCCTGATCCTGCGAAGGAGTCGTGGTAATAGCAGAATAGGCGGGAATGCGTAAATCAGTGAGAACCGATGCCACGGAATCACCAACGCATCCGTCCCACATGCAAGAGGATCTTTTGTCCTTGCCACAAATCTGTCTATCTTTTTGTTGAATCGGGATGCAAAGAGATCTACATCTGGAACCCCCCATCTTTGGCATATGGCCCAAAAGACGTCGGGATGCAGAGACCATTCCCTTGGAAGTAACTGCTGGCAACTTAGATAGTCCGCCTGCCAATTCTCTATTCCCGGGATGAAAACTGCCGATATGCATGGCACATGCATCTCTGCCCAGACTAAGATCTGGTTCACCTCCTTTTGAGCAGCTCGGCTCCGGATGCCTCCCTGATGATTGACATAAGCCACTGCTGTGGCATTGTCGGACTGGATCCTGACCGGACAACCCTGTAGCCTGATAGTCCAGGCTTTTAGAGCTAGATGTATCGCCCGGATCTCCAGAATGTTGATGGATAAGATCCTCTCTGTCTTGGACCATACCCCTTGGACCGCAGCCTGTTCCAGAACTGCTCTCCAACCTGACAGACTGGCATCTGTTGTTACCACCGTCCAGGTAACCGGTAGAAAGGATTTCCCCTTCTGCAGGTTTTCGGGTATGAGCCACCAATTGAGGCTCTGACGCACCGCATGCGACAGGTGCATCGGAAAGTCTAATGCCTGAACTTTTGAGTTTCCAGGTCGACAGAATACTGTGTTGCAGCATTCTTGAGTGAAACTGAGCATAGGGAACTGCTTCGAATGAAGACACCATCTTCCCTAGTAGCCTCATACAAAGGCGGACTGAGGGACCCTTCTTGGTCCTTACTGCCAGAATCAGCTCTCTTAAAGCAGCGATCTTTGCCTGGGGTAGAAATATTTTCTCCTGGCTTGTATCTATAATCAGACCTAAATACTCCAGTCTTCTTACTGGTTTTAGGAAAGACTTTTCTAAGTTGAGGATCCAACCCAGGTGTTCTAGATACCTGACTGTGGTCCTCAAGTTTCCATTCAAAGAGGCTACCGACCGGTCTATCAAGAGCAGGTCATCTAGGTATGCTGTGACAGCTATACCCTGAGCCCTTAATCTGGCCAGAGGAGGAGCCAAGATCTTTGTGAACACTCGAGGAGCAGTGGCTATCCTGAAAGGCAGAGCCACAAACTGGAAATGGCGCCCTCCTACCTCGAAGCGCAGAAACTTCTGATGAGCAGGAAAAATGGGCACATGCAGATATGCATCTCTGATGTCTATTGATGCCAGAAATTCTCCTCCCTGCAGGGTGGGAACTACTGTTCAAATTGATTCCATGCGGAAGGATTGAATCCTTAGGAATCGGTTCAGATCCCTTAAATCCAGAATGGGCCTGACATCCCCATTTGGCTTTTGGACCGTAAAAAGGTTGGAATAGAAGCCCAATCCCTGGTCCTTTCCGGGAACTATCATAAAGACCTCCTGCGACAAAAGTCGCTCTAACGCTAGAAGGAGCGACTGCTTCTTCTCTGGGTCTCTGGGGACACTTGATGTGAGGAACCGAGGAGAGGGGAATTCCTGAAACTCCAGCTTGTACCCGAAGGTTACCGTGAAGATTACCCATCTGTCCTGGAAATCCTCCTGCCAGAGCTCTGAGAACTGTCGCAGTCTTCCCCCCACTCAAGTGAGTGGGGGCGCCCCCTCATGCAGAGGTCTCATTGTTTTGCCTAGTAGGCTTCTTCCCCCAGGACTTCTTTTGTCCCTGGGGTTGACTCTTGTCTCTGGACCCCGATGGAGGCGGCCGTCGAGACTGCCTGGAGGTTGAAGCCCCCAGCGCTGGGGAAAGAGTCCGTTTGAAAGAGGGACGCTTACTCTTCTTCTTGACAGGTAAGAGAGTGCTTTTCCCACAAGAGATTCTCTTGATATAGTTATCCAAGTCCTCTCCAAACAACCTTGCACCATGAAATGGAAACCCAGCCAGTAACTTCTTACATGCTGCTTCGGCTGACCAATTTTTCAACCATAGGATTCTACGTATATGCACCAACCCCAGTGAAAGACGGGAGGTTTGCACGATAGAATCTCTAATGGCGTCAACCACAAAGCATAAGGCCGCTGGAAGGTTAGCAAACCCCTGGGCCTGCTGTTCAGGTAATACTTTGATGACCTGCTTAACATGGTCTCTTAAGTATTGACAGACTCCAATCGCTGCTACTGAAGGTTGGGCCACTGATCCTGCTAAGGAGAAAACATCCTTCAATAGGGATTCCATCCTTTTATCTACAGGATCCCTGAGCATCTGAGCATTGTCTACAGGACAAGTCAGGCTATTATTTACGGAGGAATTGGCGGCATCAATAGCCGGTATTCCCCACATTTTGATAAACTTTTCTTCCATTGGATAAAGTGTAGAAAACTTTCTCGGCGGAAAAAAACGTTTGTCTGGGTGATCCCACTCAGAATAAATGAGCTTTTCAAGTAAAGTATGAACAGGAAAAGCATGTTCTGCTTGGAAAGGTTTCAGTGACCCCAAAGCAGAAGAGGATTCTTTAGCGGTTTCAGGTATGGGCAACTTAAATTTGGAGCGGACCAATCCAGTGAGGATCTGCACTAAGACTTTCTCCTCTTGGGAAGTCGCAGAGGGTCCCTCTCCACCTGATTCCTCCGAAGAGGAATCATCCGTCCCATCCCGATCCTCTGAAAGGGATTCATCTCCTTTATCTCAGAGCTCCTCTTCCTGAGGGTCTTGGGGAACAGAGGAAGGCCTAGTGTGTTTTCTTCCACTGAGTGAAGACTTAATCACGGCCATTAATCTTTCCTCTAGACCATTAATGGTTGAGGAAAAACCTCTTGTGTAATATATACAGGGGCTGAAGTGCCAGAAGCAGGTGTAGCCCCTGACCCCGATGGCTCTCCCTGGCTAGCCGTCCCTGGCCCATCTTTAGGGGGGGAGGATGCTGCCGACAGGGGGCCCTCAGAACCTGAACGAGATCCCCTAGTGTCTCTGGTTCCTGGGGTGCTTGAACCTCTTCTACCCATAGTGCAAAGCAACAAGGTGTGAGGTATACAAATGAACACTGCCTGCTGATCGATGTAGTCTGGCTAAAAGCCTTGCTACCCAATGCTCAGTCTGGTGTTACTTCAGTAAATGCTGCCTAGGAGAATGCCTGTGTCCCACCTTACATGCGACCGTCAGCTCTGTGTCTCTCCAAAGGCTGAGTGCACCTGTACAGAGTGCCTTTAATAGCCTGCAGCTGGCCTGAGTGGAAGTCTAAGCACCTGTGCTGACGTCCCGCCCCCCCCCTCTACCGCCCCCCCTCGAGTTTTGAAAAAAAGAAGCACTTCCCGCGCTGGCCGACTCTCCTGTCATGCTTCTGGAGGAAGGCTGGGGGCGGGGGAGGAGGGAGAGAGGCTGGTAGTAAGATCTGCCTGAACGGCTATAGTCAGAGATTGTGGCCTGAGGCCGCAGAGCCCGAGTGGTATAACCACTTTCTAGACCCCTGTGGCCCCTCTCTAGCCTGGGGGGGGGACATTCAAACATGAGAAATCCCCCCTTCCATCTTACCTTTGCAGCCGGCCTGAGACGCTGAAGACATGTGCAGCAATGAAAACACTGAGACAGACAGTCAGCATGTGAAGGTTTGTGCTCTTGGCAGCCCCCGGTGGTCACAATAGGCATAGCATGCATTTACCTTAAAGGAGAAAAGCCACTAGAACTCAAAAATTCTGTGGAATCTCGTCTTACCTTATCCAGCCGCAGGCTGCTGTTTACACAGACCCAATCTTCACCTCTCACGGTGGGCTCCGTTTGAAAAAACCGTCAGAGACTGGGGCCCCCTACGAATAGGGGGATCCAACAGTTCTGGGACCGTAAAGCACCCTGCCAGAAATTAGGAAGTTTAAAGCCATTTTCTGATCTGCGGGGTCCAGCTCTCTAAAAAGAGAAGCGTTACGGGTAAAACCTCGTTTCTTCGGACACGAGGCCCGGGTACCATTCAATTCGGCCATGAAAAGACACTTTGAATGGATCCGGTTCGCCTGGCTTGCCCCAGTATAGGATCTTAGGATATTCCCTTTGGAGCTCAGCACAGGACATCTTTACACGTCCATCACCTAAGACACTGGCGTAAAAACTGAGGTATCCCTGCAAGGGGGAGGGATTATATAGGGGGTTGAACTTCCTGATAGGGTGTGCCAGTGTCCAATCACCAGTGATACCTATATAACCCATCAGTAATTACTGTGGCTCTGTGTCCCGTGATGTTCGAGAAAGAAAAAGGCTTTATATTTTTTCGTAGTCTGGAAGTGTTTCCAGCAGGCCCAGGTGGACGAAAATTTCTGCAGACGTTCTTGGGAGGTATAGATTAGTTCTTCCATCTCCTCTATCTTAGCAACCCTAGTCAGCCATTCCCGGATGGAGGGGATATCTGTGGATCGCCAGTGTATAGGAATGCAGAATCTGGCCGCATTGACCATATGCATGGCCAGAGATTTGTAATAAGCCTGTTTAGAGAGGGTTGTATGATGAAGGAGATATTGCGCGGGGTCATAGTTTAAAGTATAGGTGGTGACCTGTGAGACGGTGGAATGACCTTCCTGCCAAAAAGGTTGTATTAAGGGGCACTCCCACCAAATATGGATCATGGAGTCTTCATCTTTTCTGCATCTCCAGCAGATATTTGGGATTGTGGGTGAGAATTTGTGTAGCCTGGCAGGGGTTCTGTACCACTTAGTTGCAATTTTATATCCATTTTCTTGGATTGCTACATTCATCGAGCCCTTGTGTGCGTAAGTATATATATCTTCCCAATGTCCTTTTTGTAAGGTTCACATGTAAGTTTTTTTCCCATGAGCTATGTGAAGGTGTAGTTTTTGTCTGGCAAGGTTACAGAGTGTAAATGTGAGATATTAAATGCCTTTGGGTCGCGTTATTCGAACATAAGGCTTCAAATGGGGAAAGTTGTCTACAGTTGCCTATAGGTCCAGAAAGGGAATTAGTTGGTCTGGGATAATGTAGCTAAGTCTTCATACGAACGTATTCGTCCCTTGTGAAAGAAATGGTGTGCTAGCACCTCTTCATGTGGTCATTCCCTTTTTAAGAATGAGGTGGATTCACCTGGTGGAAAGTCTGGGTTGTTGCGAAAGGGTGTCAAGGCCAGGGGCCTGGTCGAGAAGATATTTTGAAAAGGCGTATGGATTGGTTAAGGGCCATTAACGATGGGAGGATTAGGGGATGTGTTTTTAGGGTCTGGATCCAATGACTGGGTGTAAGCCAGGGCAAGGTATGAATCGGACTATTTGTGAAATGATTCTCTAGTGTAACCCATGCTTTCCCAGACTTGTGGACCTGCCAGTCCACAATCCTAGTTAAATGGCAAGCCAAGTGGTATTTGTGGAGATCAGGTAACCCAATTCCCCCTTTAGCTTTAGCGCAAGTAAGGCGGCAGTATTTGATGCGTGGGGCAGCTTTTTCCAAATAAAGGAAGAGCATGCTTTTTTGTAAGCTGCGAAGAAGGAAGGAGGGAGGTGAATTGGGATTGTCTGCATCAAATATAGGAGGCGGGGAGAACAGCCATTTTTATTAATGCCGCTCTACCGAACCATGAGACATTAAGATTGGCCCATTCTTTCAATTCTATTTGAATCTTAAGAGAGCAGGCAAAACGTTTTAATTGTACAGGTCTGCTATTTTCCTGGTAATTTGGATGCCAAGATAAGTAATGGTTTCTTTTTTCCATTGGAAGGGAAAGGATTCCTGACAGTGGTAACTTCCCGTGGTGGTAGTGAGACGTTTAGGGCGTGTGATTTGGAATAATTGACCTTTAGATTTGATAACTTCCCGCAATGTTTTATATCACTTAGTAAGTTAGGTAGGGACAATCGTGGGGTTTGTAAAGATAATAAGATATCGTTGGCAAAGGCCGCTACCTTGAATTCTCTATTCTCTATAAAGCATCCTTTTATATCGGGATTCGCTCTTAATCTGTTTAATAAGGGTTCTAGTGTCAGAACAAAAATCAGGGGAGACAAGGGGCAGCCCTGTCGGGTCCCATTGTTGATAGAGAAGGCATCCGACAGGAGGCCATTAACTTTTACCGTAGCCAAAGGATTAGTATACAAGGCACCAATATGTGTACACATGCGCGGTAGGGGCCCCACTCCTTTTAATACTGCCTGCATATAATCCCAAGCCACCCTGAACACCTTCTCAGCATCAAGGGACAAAAAGAATCCTTGGGACTGCTCAGAGTTGAGCCAGTGGTGTAGATTCAGTGTGCGTATAGTGTTATCCCTGGCTTCCCTACCTGGGATGAAACCCACTTGATCAGATGAGATGAGGTCAGGGATAAGAGGTAGCAGTCTGTTGTGGAGTATCTTTGCGTAAAGCTTAATATTTACATTGAGTAGGGAAATGGGCCTATAATTGAATACTTGTGTCATATCTTTGCCGTCTTTTAGGATGATTGTTACATGGGCTTCTAGTAATCTGCCTGTAAAGGTTTTGGGGTTTGCTAGGGAGTAGAATACCTAGAATACCTGTAATAGTGTTGGTGTTAGTTCTTCTATAAAGCTTTTGTAATACAATAGTGGAAGACCATCAGGTCCTGGGCTTTTACCCACTTTCATTTGTTTTATTACCAAGTTAAGTTCCTCTGAAGAGAGAGGGCATTCCATGGCTTCTGCTTGTTGAGGAGTAATTGGCTTGGGGCAGTACTAGGATAGAAAATCTTTTATTTTGGCAAGGTGACTGTCTGTATTTAGTGTTCCTACGCTGTCACATTTCAGGATATATAGTATGAAGTAGAATTTTTTGAATTGTTTGGCAATGTCCGTATTTTTAGAAAAGAGGTTACCATTGCTGTCACAAATCTGATGGATCGTGGACTGGGATTTGGCTTCCTGAATTGTGCGAGCTAACAGTCTCCCACTTTTGTTACCGTGTTCATAGAACACCTTCTGTCCCAGAACATATCATCATCTGGTGCATTTCCCCAGTTCATCCAATAGTGAAGAACGAGCTTGCATGAGGTCTTGAAGTGTTGTTAGGGAAGTGTAATGTTTATGTGTTCTTTCGAGTCTTTGAATTGTTTCATTAAGGGATTTAATCTGTTCTTGGTGTTTCTTTTTGTTGGCGGTTGCTAAGGAGATTAGTTTCCCTCTAATGACGCACTTGTGAGCTTCCCAAAGTGTAATGGGTGAGATGTCAGGGGATAGGTTTTCTTTAAAATATAGTTGGATTAGAGAACGTATTTGTTGCAGTATCTCTGGGTCTTTTAAAAAGGGAGGGATTCAGCCTCCATGTTTTTGTTTTTTTGATTGATTCCACAAAGGTGAGAGTCATCGTGATGGGATGGCTCAATTGATGCTTGGGAGAGGGAAGCCAGGTCGGTTTGGGATAGGAAGAAGTAGTCTAATCTAGAATACGTTTGGTGTGGTGGGGAGAAAAAGGTGTAGTCTTATCAGTCGGAAATAAGGTGCGCCAGGTGTCATGCAGTGTCAGGTTTTGCAGTTGTATTTTAATTTGGTGGAGGGCACAGTATGGAAGGGAGAATGTACCTGTGGAGGTATCTAGGAGAGGATTTATTGGGACATTAAAGTCTCCCCCCAGTACTACTATACCTTCTTGGAAGGTAGATAGTAAATCGCAGACTTTCCTGAAGAAAGATAGTTGGTGCTCATTGGAACAATATACATTAGCCAGTGTGATTGGTTTAGACGCATATGTGCCCTAAATAAATAGATACCTCCCCTCAGGGTCTATTCTGGAATCAGCTTGTTTGGAGATGAGAATCGAGACCCCTTTAGTTTTAGCTTCTGAATTGGTGGAATGTAGCGCCTTAGTATAGATGTGGTTCACCAGCTTGGGTATAGCATCAGTACGAAGGTGTGTTTCCTGCAAAAGTAGGAAGTGGGCCCTGTGTTTAGTCAAGGTTTATAACACCTGTGATCTCTTCTCCGGAAGGTTTAAGCCTTTAACATTTAGTGATAGGCATTTTAGGGTTAATTGCTGTTGCATTTTTGAAGTGGGTTGCGTTTCTTAAGTAGGGGGGAAAAGACCCAAGGTTATTAGTTGTTGAGGTAGTAACGTCTGGTACACTCAGTTCTAGTCTGGGTAGTGGTGTACGAGAGGGGAACACGGTCGGTGGGCAGGTGGAGGGGAGGGGGACGGCCCCCACTCAAAAAAGAGAGATAGAGAAAGAGAAAAGGAAAACAGTATAGAGGAAAAAGAAAAGGGGTGGACGTAGAGGGAAAAAGAGGAGGGGGGAGGGTGGGGGGTAGTCACTAATGGATTGTGTGGTTTTTATATCTGTAGGGCACTCAAGGAGTCTGTGTGTGCGAATACCAGAGGTGGAAGTGGAGACTAGGGATGAGCTTCGAATTCGAGTCGAACTCATGTTCGACTCGAACATCGGCTGTTCGCCAGTTCGCCGGACAGCGAACAATTTGGGGTGTTCGCGGCAAATTCGAATGCTGCGGAACACCCTTTAAAAGTCTATAGGAGAAATCAAAAGTGCTAATTTTAAAGGCTTATATTCATGGTATTGTCAAAAAAGTGTTTGGGGACCTGGGTCCTGCCCCAGGGGACATGGATCAATGCAAAAAAAGTTTTAAAAACGGCCGTTTTTTCGGGAGCAGTGATTTTAATAATGCTTAAAGTGAAACAATAAAAGTGTAATATTCCCTTAAATTTCGTACCTGGGGGGTGTCTATAATATGCCTGTAAAGGGGCGCATGTTTCCCGTGTTGACAGCAAAATGACATTTTTAAAAAAAAAGTCATTTAAAACTACTTGCGGCTATTAATGAATTGCCAGTCCGACAATACACATAAAAGTTAATTGATAAAAACGGCATGGGAATTCCCCACAGGGGAACCCTGAACCAAAATTTTAAAAAAAATTATGTGGGGGTCCCCCTAAATGCCATACCAGGCCCTTCAGCTCTGGTATGGATATGTCACAATTCTTTAGGGGTACCCCCGTACTGAAAATTTTTGGTTCCAGCGTAAGGGGCAAACGAGCCTCAGGTAGTGACTTTTAACAGCGTCACAAAGTAAGTAAATAAAGAATAAAGTTATTCTGTGATACACAAATACCAAACAGTTAACTGTATTTTTAACAACAACATAAGACAGCAATGGATCCAAGTTTGTGAAAGCTCTAAAGGGGTATAGTAGGTTGTTTAGACAGATCCTATTGGCTGGAATTACTATGTCACCTGTTGACACTAGCATACTCATTCCCTAAGAGGAAAGCTGTTGTAGCCATGTTTCTACAGCTAGTCTTGAACTAAAAGGGTCCCCATGGTACTCGTGCCTACAGCTTATTCACACCCTTCCCCCCATTTTTTCCTGCTCTAAGGTACAGTGCGAGGAGCTTCTGTAGCATGTTAGATAACATGTAGCCAAACATGTTATTAATGTGGAAGTCCCCCTCTCCCCAAATCCAGGTGTGAAAAACTTGTTGCATCTTTCCCAAAAAAGACTCATGGCTGTATTAGATCAAAAGGGTGCTTCTACTAAATACTGAGCAAAGGGTCTGAATACTTAGGACCATGTGATATTTCAGTTTTTCTTTTTTAATAAATCTGCAAAAATGTCAACAATTCTGTGTTTTTCTGTCAATATGGGGTGCTGTGTGTACATTAATGAGGAAAAAATGAACTTAAATGATTTTAGCAAATGGCTGTAATATAACAAAGAGTGAAAAATTTAAGGGGGTCTGAATACTTTCCGTCCCCACTGTATGTATATACATAGATACTGTATGATTTCAACTAATCTTTTTCACAAACCAACAGCGGGTAATTCATTGTTACATCGTACCAGTGCACACCCTGAACACATAATTAAAGCTATACCAGTAGGTCAATACCTATGTAGCCTAAGAAACTGTTCCATTTATTCTGATTTCAAACAACAAGCACTGTCACTAAAAAGAGGTTTCTGAAAAAGAACTTTAAAAGAGCTAAAGACAATCCAAGGTACCTGCTGTTATTCCAAGGTGATAAGAATGAGGGAGAGTTTGAGATCAAAATCATTGTTAGATACAATAGACAAAGTGATAAGACAAAAACAATGGCACCTCCTGACAGAGAATCCTATCCTCAGGCAATTTGTGGATGATTGCCCTTGCCTGACTTTTCAACAAGGTTGTTCATTCAAGCATCTATTGGGATATAGTATTTTTGTAAGAAATAGACCTAAAGATCCATGTGGGTCTCGACCAAGAGGCATCTATAAATGCAGTCATTGCTCTTTCTGGCATTTTATATGGGAATTGGAAAAATCTTGAACTACCATGATCGATAACATTTGTACCACAACTCTTTGAAAGGAAGTTTTATCTTATTGTGCATTTTGATTGTCTTTTGTCTTTTGATTGTTGAATTTAAGGGGGTCTGAATACTTTCTGTCCCCACTTTATATGGTGAACTCGTCTTTAATCCCCTAAGGGGGTGTGACAGACCTAGCCGGGAGAGAGGTTTTTGGAGGGGAATGAATTCTAGCCTCTTACTGACTGATTATGGGCCATGGCATTTGGCGGAATGGTGCTCTTTGTGAGCTGTATGCCTGGGGACCCTTGAGGTGTTACTTGAGGCGTTACTTTAGATTTGCGTCCATATCCCCCCAAGAGACACAGACTCTGGGGACCCTGGATTTGCCATATTAGAAATAGTGGCTGATTCATAATGCTGGGAAAAATACTGTTAGGAGATGCTGATGTCAATTCCAGCCACCTGTCTGTCTGTTGTCTGCTATAATGTGTTTATTGTAAATAAGTCTAGTATGGGATCTAAGAGTCATTAGATCCCCATTGTTGTTTGTGTTAATTAACTCTGCTATTGTGTGAAGAAGAGTTCTGTGTTGATTTGTGATAATGTTGATTGTGTTTTCTGAGCTACAAGATGGCCAGTCTGGCCTAAAGGTCATGTCTGAGTCATCTAGGCTGTCTAAAGGGATTAGTTAATTAGCTCATGTTAATTAGGTTTCTGGTCACAGGTGTATGTTCAGAGTAATATGAGCAGGAGGTATGCACCTCCTCTTTAACTGTATAAAAGAGCCTGTATTCCTTTCAATGAAATTCATTCCTGTTTAAATCTCAATACAGAGCCTCGTCTCATATTTGGGGGAGAATTATTTGCATGGGTTTCTTGTTTGGCTGATCGGAGTGTTCGTTAGCTGCCTTGGTGTTCGGGAAGGGAACGTCCTAAACTACTTTAACCCCTTTCATACTCGGGTGTCGTTACAGGGGGTTTTCCATTGTCCTCAGGAGATAGGGACGTAACTCAGTCCTCTCCAGCTAGAGGGGAGGTTGGTGTAAAGTAAGATACCACATAAGATCCGCGCTAACCCAGGTTATAAGTAAGCAAGTTGCGTGGGAGAAGACTTGGCCCAAGCTGGGAGGGTCACTAAATTTGTCACCTCAGAGTGGTGAACTGGGACAGTTCATCCTTAATTCATGACCTTACAGGGTACTAAATGCAGGTCAGGGATTGTGCTAGTATTAAGACAACCTCTGGTCGGCTCGAGCTCCATCCTCCCCCACTTTAAATCTCGCAGTGTGCATATACAACATTTATACAGCATAGGCATATATATATTTAAAAAAAGGGGGGGGAAGGGGGATGTGGAAATCAGGTTTGGCATCAAGGTACCATTTACTCATGGATTGCCATGTACCAATGGGATCTGGGAAGGGAGAACAGAGTGAATGTAAGGGGTCTTGGTGCATCCCATTCAGCTAATGATATGTCAAGAAATAGTCTCTCATGGGACAGTTGCGAGTTCAGGTGGAAGCAAATGGAAACTGTGTAAGAAATACCTGAAGTTCTGTTTCTGTTGATCCTGGAGTATCTAGCGGAGTGTCCAGTGGAGTACGAGATCTTTAGGGGTCCACTGCATTGGAGTAAACTGAAAGAAAGGAGTTAAACTAGGTGTAAACAAATTTTAGTGCGGTCTGTTTATGCGCAGATTAGCCTGTTCAACAGTTGTATTACGCCACTGGCTGGTTCCGACGCGGGGTATCTGCTGGTCCTGGACTGCGCATAGCTAGGTCTCGGCGAGAGGGTCTTTCTCCTGGTGACGTGGGATCCAGCCTACGGTGTCTGGAACACTATTGTTGGGCTTTTGGTGAGGAGTTATGAGAAACTGGCTTCCATGACTCCGTAGGAAAGTAAACGGAGTACCACTCGGGGAGTTCCACCGGAGGAATATCCAGTTATTAACAAAAACTGGGAAATCATACGGGGTCCGGAGGAGTGCGGTGCGACCCATGGCAGAAGCAGAAAGACAGAAAGGGAATTTCCATCTCTCCTGGATGTTGCGTGTACAAAGAACCTCCAGCAGGGGGCGCAGGGTGCATCTGTTCTGCAATGTGATCTGAGAGAGGTCTTGGAATAGTTTAATCTCAGCACCATTAAACAGTATGCGGCCTCTGTCTCTTGCTTTACTTAGGATTTCCTCCTTGAGGGGAAAGTTAACGATGCAACAGGCAATGTCTCTGGGTGGTTCGGAGTCACGGGGAGGAGGTCTCAAAGCCCGGTGTAACCATTCCATCCCAATGGGGGAGTCAGCTGGGCGGTCAAGCAGATCATTAAAGATAGAGCACACTGCTTGTGGTAAAGTGGCCTGATCTATTCCCTCTGGCACCCCCCTCACCCGAACTATATGCCTGCGTCCTCTATTGTCCAAGTCCTCCAATGGTCTATGAAGCTCAAACATGTGGGGTAGGTGGAGGTCATAAGTCTTTTGCACTTGCCTGATTGCCGTCTTTTGTACCCGGGAGTTCTCTTCCACATCAGAGATTCGGTGGTTCATCGCATGGATGTCTATCTTCAGGTCAGAGATTGCTGCTGTCAGGGTGTGCTTAATATCCAGGGCTACCTTTTGTAGGTCCTTTTGAAGGTCCAGGAGGTTCAGGTGCGGAGCTCTGAAGCCATCGCTGTCCATCAGCGAATCCGCGGAGCTTCTAGGTGAGCCCGGGGATGAGGCCTGTAAAGCTTGTGAGGCCTGTGAGGCCTGTGTCCCCTCATGTTGCACCTCTTGACAGGTTCAAAATAGCTCTGGACTGTTCCCGTTCAGCGGGGTCCCAGAATCTTTCTGTGTGCGGGGTGTTGTGGTACTTCTATTGGGTTTCCCCATAGTGTGAAAGTTCCACTAAATCCCCAAAGAGAGCTTTTTCCGTCCTCTATGTGATGGAGCTGGCTTCTCACGCAGCCATCTCAGGTCCCGTCCAAGCCACGCCCCACAGAGCCCTCTTTTATAGTTTTTTTTTTTTCAATAAAAAATGCCACACACACACTTCACCCAAAGTACTGGAAAATAGCCCTAATCACTTTAAGACTGGATACATCAATTAAACCATTTATGTGAAATGGAGCAAATTGCACAACACGTGGCTCTCCTGGCTAGCGGCTATTTAAAAAAGAAATACAATACAGGCAACAATTTTTTACTATGTTAAGGACTGGCTGAGGGGCAAATGAGCTAGTGGATCTTCTAATCTCTATTTTGTCTCTCTACTGAAATCTTTCGTACTTACCTATGTTGTTTTTTATTTCAGGCTCTTAAAATATGAGAACAATTTAACAAATGTGTACCCACTTTCATACTAATATTTTAGTGCACAAGGACAATCCCACTTTGGCAGAGTAGGTGAGACTGGATGTGGATTGAACAGCAGATGTGGCATCCCCATCCAGCATCTTATCATCAGTCACCAAAAATATTCAAATGTCTACTTTTCTTTATACTAGATCACTGTAATACGTGTTGTTACAGTTTTCCTTTTGATAAACATTATCATGTCATTCTTACTGTCCATTACAATATGTTGCAAAGAACTGTATTTAATTGTAATGACTGCACTTACTCTGATTGCTGTACATTGTAATATACAACTATGCAGTTAAATAAAGAGTATAATAAAGCTCCAAAACATATGTCTGCTTTATGCAGGCTGAAAAGGATATTTCCCAAAAACACATAAAACTCACAAACCTATGTCCTCCACAGTGTACATTAAATAACCATGCTCTCAAGTCGCATTGTGTCAGAGATGTGAGAGAATAACAGCACTCTCATTTTCAGAGCAGCATGAAGATGGTGGTGTACATCTGTGACTTTGACTCACAAGCATGGTAAACTTTCCAACGGTTGCCAAGAGACATCACAGGTGCATGCTTTGTGGTTACATTTTAATTCAAATGTGCTACTTTTGCCATCAGCAGCAAAAGTAGATAAACATGAAATAATCCTTGTCTTCTTTGTCTCTATCACTTTCAATTTCACTCACTAAGCTGACCATAAGTAACTAACAGAGCCTAAAATTAACCCTGCACGGCAAAGCTGCCTGTGTGTGTAGACTTGGCCAAGTCACCAACTTTGATACACTATGAAAAATGAAGAGAAGTGAAGAGAATATATTACAGCTAGCACAGACATATTCTTATTTGGCAGTCAGTATCATTGTAGCAAAATGGGAGGTCTGCTCTTTCGAAAGCCTCCTGCTCAATATGTCAAAATAAGGTTTTGCTAAAAAAAAAAATATATATATTTATCTTGACCTGGCTTTTGATACTTCTGGTTGTGGGTGAAATTACTGTGTCTCACAGATGCCTTCTGGGATTGCTAGGTACTCAGAATACACCTTTGTGATGGTCTAGAGTGCATTATTTTGCTCACAGCTATCCCAGAAGTCAATGGTGGGCAATGCGAGTGACATTAATCACACCTCCCAGAAGCATTGGAAGTTGGGGCCAAGGAAAGGGCTCATGCACACAGGACATGTTTAAAGGTGCTGTTTGGGGCGTCTGACTTTTTTTAACTGCTTCTAAACACCATGTTAGCCTATGTGTCCATGAACACAAACTGTCAGAGGTGTTTGGAGGCACAAGCGCATAGGGAGCAGAGGCTGTTGAGCTAATAAAACGTCTGACGCCGCTAAATGCTGCTAAACACAGCTTAACCCTGTTAAGCCATGTCAAACTTTTTTTTTTTACATGTCAAAATCAATGGTTCCCTATGAGAGCCCATTTATTTGAATAGAAGTCGCACCAGAAGTCAGATCATGATGATCCGACTTGCATGCCGACTTGTGCGTTGTAGATTTTAAGGGGAACCCCCACACCAAAAAAAAATGATGTGGGGGTCCCCCCAAAATACATACCAGACCCTTATCCGAGCATGCAGCCTGGCAATTCAGGAAAGGGTGGGGCGAGCGAGTGCCCCTCCCCTCCTGGACCATACCAGGCCACATGCCCTCAACATGGGGGTGGGTGCTTTTGGGCAGGGGGGCTTACGCCCCCACGCCAAAGCACCTTCCCCATGTTGATGGAGACAAAGGCCTCTTCCTGACAACCCTGGCTGTTGGTTGTCCGGATCTGTGGGTGGGGTGCTTATGGGAATCTGGAAGCCCCCTTTAACAAGTAGGACCCCAGATCCCGCCCCCCTATGTGAATGAGTATGGGGTACATCTTACCCCTACCCATTTACCCCCAAAAATCTAAAAACAGTACACAGGTTTTTGACAAAGTAATTTATTAAAGCAGCTCCAGGGTCTCTTCTTCCAATTTCTTCTCTCTTTGGGGATGTCTTCATACTCCGGTTCTTCTCCTCTCATCGCTGATGACTTCTTCCGCTGCTGGTTTTTCTCTCTCCACTGTCTTCTCCCACTGTTCTTCCTCCGATGTTCTCTCGACGCTCTCTTCTGGTGTAATGCTAGGGCCGCCGTGTGTCAATACATATATAGCCATGGGGTGGGGCCAAACGGAGGCTCCACCCCCTTGTAACTATCATGCCCCGAGAAACCTTGTTAAAGGGGGCTTCCAGATTCCGATAAGCCCCCCGCCTACAGACGCTGACAGCCAACGGCCAGGGTTGTCGGGAAGAGGTGAAATGTCCCCTTCCTCCTCACCACCAGCACCCTGACCCCTCATATTCTTCATTTGCCTCCTGCTGCCTCATTGCATTCTATATGCTGGTGGAAGACAGTGATGATCTTCTGGACACAATAATGGTGGCTGGGTACCTACCACTAATGGGTAACACAGGCCATTAGCTCTTGTAAAAGGATGATATCATGGGCTGGAATGGTAGCAGCTGCAAAGCTGGTTTTGCAAATTTTTGCCAAGCTGGTTTTAAGATGTTGGACATGGGGGGTGATTTAAGGACATTTTATTTATTTTTTGCTCCAGTAGCAGATACATTAAAAAAGGCCCACACTTAAGGGCCCTGGAGATAGCAGTGGCCTGTAATGCTGATTGATGGACTGTGGTGGGATAAGCAGAACTTGAGGAGGAAATGGAAATATAAGCAGCATATGCAGACAAATGGCTGCTTTGCATCTGGGAGGAGTAAGAAGAGAAAGACTTTGTCAGCTACTTTGATACCTCCTATACAATGAACCACTGGCTGTGGAAAAAAAAAGCTCCCCACAACCTATCCTTACGCCATATTAACATTGGCAGTGGAAGGGGTGAAGGAGAGAGGGGAGGAAAAGTACAGGGAGGAAGAGGTGGAGCTGGAGTAGGGGAAGGGAGAGAGAGAGCTGAATGAGGATTAGGAAGAGGAGCAGAGGGAGAAGGAGGAGGTGGAGAAGGGGAAGGAACAGGTAGAGGTCACATCAAGGCTCACCACTAGGGATGAGCTTTGAGTTCGAGTCGAACACATGTTGGACTCGAACATTGCATGTTCGACCGTTCGTCGAATTTTGAACGTTATGGGCCATTCGCACCAAATTCGAGTGGCACGTCACGGCCCATAATTCACTACGGTATCGCAGTGCAATGCTGGCTGAAGACTGGCCAAGCATGCACTATGACCTGCATGCTTGGCCAATCACAGCGCCGTATGTACAGAGAGCCATAATTGGCCAAAGCCAGGAAGGCTTTGGCCAATTATGGCTCAGAGGGTTTAGTACACGCCCCACACTATATAAGGCTGCCTGCGTGGTGGCCTCGTGTAGTGTGTTGTGGCAGCCACGGAGAGATAGACGGAGAGACAGTGTCATTTGATTTAAGTTAGATAGAGTAGGCAGGCGAGTCAGCTGCACTTACAGTGTATTGAGTATATATATGCATCCTAGGTGTTGTATATATATATATATATATATATATATATATATATATACATACACTGTATTCAGTTTAGCTAGAGCCGTTCCTGTTATTCTCTTTCTACTGACAGGCAGTATTTACAGCTACCTGAAGAAAATTACTGGTGTTCTTCTGATCCTATTAGACCTATTAGCTACAGTATTTACCATTAGTGTAGTGCGTCCTCTGCACAGTGTGCACCTAAAGCTACCTGAAGAAAATTGGTGGTGTTCTTCTGATCCTATTAGTACCACAGGCAGCTGCAGTATTTACAGTGAGTGTAGTGCGTCCTCTGCACAGTGTGCACTTAGAGCTACCTGCAGAAAATTGGTGGTGTCCTTCTGATCCTATTAGTACCGCAGGCAGCTGCAGTATTTACAGTCAGTGTAGTGCGTCCTCTGCACAGTGTGCACCTAAAGCTACCTGAAGAAAATTGGTGGTGTTCTTCTGATCCTATTAGTACCACAGGCAGCTGCAGTATTTACATTTAGTGTAGTGCATCCTCTGCACAGTGTGCACCTAAAGCTACCTCAAGAACATTGCTGTTGTTCTGATCCTATTAGTACCACAGGCAGGCAGCTGCAGTATTTACAGTTAGTGTAGTGCGTCCTCTGCAGTGGGCACTCAAACCTACCTGAAGACAATTGCTGTTGTTCTGATCCTATTATTACCACAGGCAGGCAGCTACTGTATTTACAGTTAGTGTACAGCATCCTCTGCACAGTGTGCACCTAAAGCTACCTGAAAAAAATTGGTGGTGTTCTTCTGATCATATTAGTACCACAGGCAGGCAGCTACAGTATTTACAGTTAGTGTACTGTGTCCTCTGCACAGTGTGCACCTAAAGCTACCTGAAGACAATTGGTGGTGTTCTTCTGATCCTATTAGTACCACAGGCAGGCAGCTACAGTATTTACAGTTAGTGTAGTGCGTCCTCTGTACAGTGTGCACCTAAACCTACCTGAAGAAAATTACTGTTGTTCTGATCCTATTAATACCACAGAAAGGCAGCTACAGAATTTACAGTTAGTGTACTGTGTCCTCTGCACAGTGTGCACCTAAAGCTACCTGAAGAAAATTACTGTTGTTCTGATCGAACCTAATACCCCAGGCAGGCAGCTACAGTATTTACAGTTAGTGTACTGTGTCCCCTGCACAGTGTGCACCTAAAGTTACCTGAAGAAAAATGATGGTGTTCTTCTGATCCTATTAGTACCACAGGAAGACAGCTGCAGTATTTACAGTTAGTGTACTGTGTCCTCTGCACAGTGTGCACCTAAAGCTACCTGAAGAAAATTGGTGGTGTTCTTCTGATCCTATTAGTACCACAGGCAGCTGCAGTATTTACAATTAGTGTAGTGCGTACTCTCCACAGTGTGCACCTAAACCTGCCTGAAGAAAATAACTGTTGTTCTGATCCTATTAATACCACAGACAGGCAGCTATAGTATTTACAGTTAGTGTACTGCGTCCTCTGCACAGTGTGCACCTAAAGCAACCTGAGGACAATTGCTGTTGTTCTGATCCTATTAATACCACAGGCAGGCTGCTGCAGTATTTACAGTTAGTGTACTGTGTCCTCTGCACAGTGTGCACCTAAAGCTACCTGAAGAAAATTGGTGGTGTTCTTATGATCCTATTAGTACCACAGGCAGGCAGCTGCTGTATTTACAGTTAGTGTAGTGTGTCCTCTGCACAGTGTGCACCGAAAGCTAACTGTAGAAAATTGGTGGTGTTATTCTGATCCTATTAGTACCTCAGGCAGCTGCAGTATTTACAGTTAGTGTAGTGCATCCTCTGCACAGTGTGCACCTAAGGCTACCTGAAAAAAATTGCTATTGTTCTGATCCTATTAGTACCACAGGCAGGCAGCTGCAGTATTTACAGTTAGTGTAGTGCGTCCTCTGCACAGTGTGCACCTAAAGCTACCTGAAGACAATTGCTGTTGTTCTGATCCTATTAATACCACAGGCAGGCAGCTGCAGTATTTACAGTTAGTGTACTGCCTCCTCGGTACAGTGTGCACCTAAAGCTACCTGAAGACAATTGCTGTTGTTCTGATCCTATTAATACCACAGGCAGGCAGCTACAGTATTTACAGTTAGTGTACTGTGTCCTCTGCACAGTGTGCACCTAAAGCTACCTGAAGAGAATTGGTGGTGTTGTTCTGATCCTGTTAGTGCCACAGGCAGGCAGCTTTAGTATTTACAGTTTGTGTATTGCATCCTCTGCACAGTGTGCACCTAAATCTAGCTGAAGACAATTGCTGTTGTTCTGATCCTAATAATACCACAGGCAGGCAGCTACAGAATTTACAGTTAGTGTAGTGCATCCTCTGCACAGTGTGCACCCAAAGCTACCTGAAAAAAAATGGTGGTGTTCTTCTGATCCTATTAGTACATCAGGCAGCTGTAGTATTTACAGTTAGTGTAGTGTGTCCTCTGCACAGTGTGCACCTAAAGCTACCTGAAGACAAATGCTGTTGTTCTGATCCTATTAATACCACAGGCAGGCAGCTGCAGTATTTACAGTTAGTGTACTGTGTCCTCTGCACAGTGTGCACCTAAAGCTACCTGAAGAA
Organism: Lithobates septentrionalis; assembly: GCA_037952835.1. Classification (NCBI taxonomy): domain Eukaryota; kingdom Metazoa; phylum Chordata; class Amphibia; order Anura; family Ranidae; genus Lithobates; species Lithobates septentrionalis. The sequence goes on along the minus strand of JBBDGP010000111.1, from coordinate 1,968,191 downwards.
AATTGGTGGTGTTCTTATGATCCTATTAGTACCACAGGCAGGCAGCTGCTGTATTTACAGTTAGTGTAGTGTGTCCTCTGCACAGTGTGCACCGAAAGCTAACTGTAGAAAATTGGTGGTGTTATTCTGATCCTATTAGTACCTCAGGCAGCTGCAGTATTTACAGTTAGTGTAGTACATCCTCTGCACAGTGTGCACCTAAGGCTACCTGAAAAAAATTGCTATTGTTCTGATCCTATTAGTACCACAGGCAGGCAGCTGCAGTATTTACAGTTAGTGTAGTGCGTCCTCTGCACAGTGTGCACCTAAAGCTACCTGAAGACAATTGCTGTTGTTCTGATCCTATTAATACCACAGGCAGGCAGCTGCAGTATTTACAGTTAGTGTACTGTGTCCTCTGCACAGTGTGCACCTAAAGCTACCTGAATTAAATTGGTTGCGTTCTTCTGATGCTATTAGTACCACAGGCAGACAGTTGCAGTATTTGCAGTTAGTGTAGTGCGTCCTCTGCACAGTGTGCACCTAAAGCCAGCTGAGGACAATTGCTGTTGTTCTGATCCTATTAATACCACAGGCAGGCAGCTACAGTATTTACAGTTAGTGTACTGTGTCTTCTGCACAGTGTGCACCTAAAGCTACCTGTAGAAAATTGGTGGTGTTATTCTGATCCTATTAGTACCTCAGGCAGCTGCAGTATTTACAGTTAGTGTAGTGCATCCTCTGCACAGTGTGCACCTAAGGCTACCTGAAGAAAATTGCTGTTGTTCTGATCCTATTAGTACCACAGGCAGGCAGCTGCAGTATTTACAGTTAGTGTAGTGCGTCCTCTGCACAGTGTGCACCTAAAGCTACCTGAAGACAATTGCTGTTGTTCTGATCCTATTAATACCACAGGCAGGCAGCTGCAGTATTTACAGTTAGTGTACTGTGTCCTCTGCACAGTGTGCACCTAAAGCTACCTGAAGAAAATTGGTGGTGTTCATCTGATCCTATTAGTACCACAGGCAGGCAGCTACAGTATTTACAGTTAGTGTACTGCGTCCTCTGAACAGTGTGCACCCAAAGCTACCTGAAGACAATTGGTGGTGTTCTTCTGATCCTATTAGTACCTCAGGCAGGCAGCTACAGTATTTACAGTTAGTGTACTGTGTCCTCTGCACAGTGTGCACCTAAAGCTACCTGTAGAAAATTGGTGGTGTTATTCTGATCCTATTAGTACCTCAGGCAGCTGCAGTATTTACAGTTAGTGTAGTGCATCCTCTGCACAGTGTGCACCTAAGGCTACCTGAAGAAAATTGCTGTTGTTCTGATCCTATTAATACTGCAGGCAGGCAGCTACAGTATTTACAGTTAGTGTACTGCCTCCTCTGTACAGTGTGCACCTAAAGCTACCTGAAGACAATTGCTGTTGTTCTGATCCTATTAATACCACAGGCAGGCAGCTACAGTATTTACAGTTAGTGTACTGTGTCCTCTGCACAGTGTGCACCTAAAGCTACCTGAAGAAAATTGGTGGTGTTGTTCTGATCCTGTTAGTGCCACAGGCAGGCAGCTTTAGTATTTACAGTTTGTGTATTGCATCCTCTGCACAGTGTGCACCTAAATCTAGCTGAAGACAATTGCTGTTGTTCTGATACTAATAATACCACAGGCAGGCAGCGACAGAATTTACAGTTAGTGTAGTGCATCCTCTGCACAGTGTGCACCCAAAGCTACCTGAAAAAAAATGGTGGTGTTCTTCTGATCCTATTAGTACATCAGGCAGCTGTAGTATTTACAGTTAGTGTAGTGTGTCCTCTGCACAGTGTGCACCTAAAGCTACTTGAAGAAAATTGGTGGTGTTATTCTGATCCTATTAGTACCTCAGGCAGCTGCAGTATTTACAGTTAGTGTAGTGCGTCCTCTGCACAGTGTGTACCTAAAGCTACCTGAAGAAAATTGCTGTTGTTATGATCCTATTAGTACCACAGGCAGGCAGCTGCAGTAATTACAGTTAGTGTAGTGCGTCCTCTGCACAGTGTGCACCTAAAGCTACCTGAAGACAATTGCTGTTGTTTTGATCCTATTAATACCACAGGCAGGCAGCTGCAGTATTTACAGTTAGTGTAATGTGTCCTCTGCACAGTGTGCACCTAAAGCTACCTGAAGAAAATTGGTGGTGTTCATCTGATCCTATTATTACCACAGGCAGGCAGCTACAGTATTTACAGTTAGTGTACTGCGTCCACTGAACAGTGTACACCTAAAGCTACCTGAAGACAATTGGTGGTGTTCTTCTGATCCTATTAGTACCACAGGCAGCTGCAGTATTTACAGTTAGTGTACTGTGTCCTCTGCACAGTTTGTACCTAAAGCTACCTGAAGAAAATTGGTGGTGTTCTTCTGATCCTATTAGTACCACAGGCAGCTGCAGTATTTACAATTAGTGTAGCGCGCCCTCTGCACAGTGTTTACCTAAAGCTACCTGAAGAAAATTGCTGTTGTTCTGATCCTATTAATACCACAGGCAGGCAGCTGCAGTATTTACAGTTAGTGTACTGTGTCCTCTGCACAGTGTGCACCTAAAGCTACCTGAAGACAATTGCTGTTGTTCTGATCCTACTAATACCACAGGCAGGCAACTACAGTATTTACAGTTAGTGTACTGTGTCCCCTGCACAGTGTGCAGCTAAAGCTACCTGAAGAAAATTGGTGTTGTTGTTCTGATCCTGTTAGTGCCACAGGCAGGCAGCTGCAGTATTTACAGTTAGTGTACTGCGTCCTCTGCACAGTGTGCACCTAAAGCTACCTGAAGACAATTGCTGTTGTTCTGATCCTATTAATACCACAGGCAGCTACAGTATTTACAGTTAGTGTACTGTGTCCTCTGCACAGTGTGCACCTAAAGCTACATGAAGAAAATTGGTGGTGCTCTTCTGATCCTGTTAGTGCCACAGGCAGGCAGCTGCAGTATTTACAGTTAGTGTACTGCGTCCTCTGAACAGTGTGCACCTAAAGCTACCTGAAGACAATTGCTGTTGTTCTGATCCTATTAATACCACAGGCAGGTAGCTGCAGTATTTACTGTTAAGGGGCTAACGATCTTCTTCTAGGAGCAAGTGAACCTCTTCTTAGAATATCTGCCTAGAGTGTTCTTTCAAACCCAAATCAGGCCCGGAGACCATTCCAGTAAGAAAAATAATGACACAACAGTCAAATGCCTGGAATGTTCTGCTTTTTACTTCTGTAGACAATCACTTATATAATCAAAACGACATCACAAAAAAAGTTAAACCCTTTCATTAATATACAGACATTACGTATACATCAGATGTTTAAAAAACACCTAAAAATAAGACATGATTTCTTCATATAGAAACTATCAACAAAGGAAAAACTTTGTACGTCATTTCGGGGAAATCATGTTATTTACAAGGATTTGAAACTAACTTTTGATAGACGTCACATATACATATTATTCTAAGATGGATACATATTCTTATAGCTAAATCAAAGGACAGCAAGCTAAAATATCCCTACAATCCCCTCTTTGATCACACATGTATATATATATATATATATATATATATATATATATATATATATATATATATATACATATATATATATATATATATATATATATATATATATATGTATGATCTCACTTTCTTATCATGGCGGTATTCTCAGCTTGCTTCTGATGATACATACTGAGATAGGTTTTATTGGGAGATGAGGGATCTGAAATGCGAGTGGCTCTATTAATAAGGCACATAATAAGCTTGTACACAAGATAAAGGAAAAAGAACACGACAATGATTAAAGTTATGGCAATAACCCTTATCCAAGAGAATATCCCTCCAAATCCAAAATCAACATTTCCAAAAGGACTCCAGGTCTGGGCTATGTTGCGAGCCTCTTGTTGCAGCTTGGCCACCTCTTTTCTATGCTGAGCTATCACATCATAATAATCTGGTACCTCTATACTGGTATTGTGTACCCAAGTACAACATTCATAATCCTCAGTCATTTCACATAATCCTGTAAGGGCTGAACTCATGCTTTCGATGGCTAAGTCATGCAATACTAATTGTTTTCTAATAGCCCTAGTTTCAACATTAAGTTTAGAAATGTCATCAGAATTCTTTTCCATCATCTCATCAATAATTCCTGAATAATTATTTAACCTTTTCATCAAATCTATTCCCCATCCTGTCCAGGAAGGGAACCATGCCCAGGCCATATCCTTCTCAAGGAATAACTCTCTCTTGTTACGATGTTTTAATGGATACCTTGGGTGTATGCTAGCTTCAAGTAAATGACACCCATCACTATCACCTACCACCCCCATTATGGGCACCAGTGAGGCCAGGTAACACCAGCCTTGGACCTCTTGTGGAATCCAGGGATAACAAGTCTTTCCACAACAAACATAAGTGTGGTTACCAAACGAGAAGGGCGTATTCACAGCAGTCTCTTGATCTACTGCTGTAACTGCTGCTAAAACCTGAAACAAATGCTGTACAGATTTACTACTTTCATCTTCAGAGGCAAGAATCTTTTCAAAATCAGCCCGTACTCTGACCTCATCGTGGTGTGTTTAATATAAAGAACAAGACTTCCCACTAGGGGCATAGCAATTAGAAATGTTCAAAACCAATTGACTACAGATATGAGCATTTCTAGTAGAATTCCCTAAATTGAAACACCAGGTAGGATTATGACTTCTATTGATGATGTGAAAGGAAATGGTGTCATTAGTTTTTCTACTGACATTCAGAAGGTCAAGGAGAATCTCTTCTCTCAACAGGGGAGCAATATTCAAAGGTATAGCCATTAAGGGTATCCAAACAGTGCTAGGGTGCAGTTTACTACAGATCCAACATTTTTGAAATCCTGATTTCCGAGCATAAGCATATTTAAATTTTAACAAAAGCATTTTATCAGCAAAATTATCTTCAACGTCTCTCTTATTTCTAACTTGTATCACTGTAATGTTCTTCTGTGTATATGTGTTACCACAAATACTTTTAATCACACCCAAATCTTCAGGGTGGTAGATACAGTTAGTGATGATCCGAATGGGCGGGAACACCATCAGGGTGATCAGGAACAGGAGGCAGAATGCCTTGCCAGAAGTCTGTGGTGGAATAAGCAAGGTCATCTTCTCTGGCCGGACCTGCTTTTCCAGGAACTTCTCCTTCATCTGCTTGGACTTCTGCTTGAGGGCCTCCTGTATTTAAGATCTCCTTCCTGCTCTTGGGGCTTTGGGCAACCTTTTTCACTCGGCTGGCATGCATCCAGGATTGGCAATTCTCCACCAGGATAGCCGTTCTGGTCACTGCAATCACCGTAGTAGGAGGTCCAAAAGGATATTCCCGTTTCTTGCTTCTATTCAACTGTTGGACCACCACCATGTCTCCTACTTTAAAAGGGTGGGGAGGTTCCTGTGAAGAAAAAGGAGAGGTGCGAGCAATATTTCTCTCAACTGTATCCAAAGTTTTAATTAGTTTCCTCACATACTCTGACTGTACTAGATCCAAATCCCCCTGCTCTATCATAAGAGGTGCTCTGGCCAGGGGAGTAGGAAAGGGACGACCCATCAACACTTCAAAAGGAGAGTAGCCTGTAGTTTTGAAGGAAGTACTTCTTATCTCAGCCAAAACCGCTGGGAGAACCCTCTTCCAATGGACAAAGGTTCCTCCTGTGGCCTTCCTTATTTTATCTTTCACGGTCCTATTTACCCTTTCTACTAGCTCTGAACTTTGGGGATGATATGGAATGTGAAATTTCCATTCTATTTGGAGTGAGTGTACCAAGTCCTGACATACTTTTGAGGTGAATGCAGGACCTCTGTCTGAGTTTATCTGAAGTGGGCATCCCCATCGAGGAATAATTTCCTGTGTGAGAATTTTCACTACTGTTTGTGCGTCTTCCTTTGTAGTTACAAAAATTTCGACCCATCTCGAAAACATGTCCACGACCACCAAAAAATATTCCTGTCTTTTCCCTAACTTGGGCATGTGTGTGAAATCAACTTGTAGGTGGGTGAAAGGTGTACTGGGATATATCAAATGTTCGTGTTTCGCTTTGTTTGAGTTACTTGGGTTGTTCCTAATGCAAGTAATGCACCTGGACACGTAATCCCTTGTCAACAAGGGGAGATCTGAAATGTAAAAATCCTTGCCTAGTAACTCACAAGTTGCCTTCCAGCCTCTGTGACCTATTCCATGATACTGGGCAATAAAAAGTGATGCACTTGCCATTGGAATACATACCTTCCCCTCTTTGCACAAAAATCCTGTTTTTGGATCTATTTGTGCACCTACTTTTTCCCAATCTCTTATGTCGGCCTCTGAGGCATAATCTTGTAGGTCAGACAGTACATGATCAATACAAGATAATTCAGGCTGTAACATTGGCATTTGGTGTTGAGCTGGTTGAGAGATAGCTGCTTGTCTGGCTGCTGAATCAGCTAGAGCATTTCCTTGAGCTACTTCTGTTTGTTGGCCTGTATGTGCTCTGCAATGTATTATGGCAAGAGTTCTGGGCAACTGAATAGCTTTTAACAATGACACTACCAGAGAGGAATGAGAGATGCTTTTTCCATCAGCTGCAATAAAGCCACGCCTACTCCATATGACGCCAAAATCATACACCAAACCATACCCATATTTGGAGTCAGTGTAAATGTTTACATCTTGACCCTCAAACATTTGGCATGCCCTGGTGAAAGCAATCAATTCCGCAGCTTGTGCTGACTGATATGGGATAGGTTTGGCCTCAAGTATAACATCTGGAAGTTGCACAACCGCATATCCTGCATGATATGTGTGATCATTTGGCCTAGAACAAGATCCATCCACATACACATTTTGCACATTTGGCAAAGCAGTAGGGGACAAGTCAGGTCTGGGAGATGTGTCTTGGTGGATGAGGTTGGTGCAGTCATGTTGTGGCACCACTTAATCCTGCTCTCCTTTTAATCCTAGCAGTGCATTTAAAATTGGAGCTGGGCCTGCATTAGGGGAAGCATATTTAATATGCAGTTTTGGATTTGACAACAGTATCACCTCATAGCCGCTCAACCTGTGGGCGGACATATGTTGCGTATGTATATTTCTCAGTAATGTGGACACATTATGAGTAGTATACAAAGTAGTATCATGGCCCAAAGTGAAAGTTGCAGCCATTTCAACCAACATAGCACAAGACGCTAAAGCTCTGAAACATGCGGGCATGCCCTGAACTGGTACTGGTACTACCTTTGAAAAAAAAGCAACAGGGCGAAGCTTGCCTCCATGCTCCTGAGTGAGGACACCTGCCATCGTTGTACAATTTTCCCTGGCATACAAATTAAACATCACATTATATTTAGGAAGGCTGAGTCCTGGAGCTGTTACCATAGCATTTTTCAAATACACAAAAGCATTACACATTTCATCTGTCCATTTAACACAGTCTGGCATATCTGAACCTGTGGCCTGTCTCAGGAGATTGCCATAGTAAGAGCAGTCAGGTATCCATTGGCGGCAGTAACCAATCATACCTAGGAAGGTGAGCATGTCCTTCCTGTTGAGTGGGCGGGGCAGACCCATCAGAGCCGTAACTCTTTTATGACTGACTCTTCTTTCTCCTTTTGTGAGAACAAACCCTAGATATTCAACTGTTTTCTGACACCATTGCAACTTTTTCTTTGACACTTTATGACCACTTTCAAAAAGACATTTCAAAAGATTTCTCCCATCCTCCAGGGCGGCCTCCCTTGTCAAGCTGCAGAGTAGCAGATCATCCGCATACTGCAGCAAGACTGAACCATGTTCAGGTGTCCCAGCTCTAAGAGTGGTTTGGAGGACAATAGAATAGACAACAGGTGAGTCTATATAGCCATGGGGCAATCTGCACCAGGTCAGCGTCCGATTTTTAAATCGGAAGGCAAGGAGTGGCTGTGTTTCCTCATCCACAGGAATTGAAAAAAACGCGTTTGAGAGGTCAATTACAGAAAAATACTCAGCATCGGATGTTATGGAGGTGAGCAATGATGGCACATCAGGCACTATTGGGGCAATTGATACCACTAAGTTGTTTATGGCTCTAAGGTCCTGTACAAACCTGTAACTGCCATCCGGCTTTTTAACAGGATTGATAGGAGTGTTATAAGGAGAAATGATTTCTCTCAAAATACCTTTCTTCAAGAAATCTTCCACAATGGGCTCTATACCCTCTTCTTTTTCTCTGGATATGGGGTACTGTTTATGATACACAGGTAAAGCTCCTGGTTTCAAAGTGGCTTTATAGGGCGTACAGGAAATGAACCCTACATTAAGAGGATTCACTGCCCATACTCCCTCCTCACTCAATTTGACATCTTCCTCTTCTGGGTGTGAGAGCGATGTAAAAAGGTGAACCCTGTCAGATTTTACATATAATCCTCCTTTTGCAGTAATTTTCATTGTAATGCCCAATTTTTCCAGCAAGTCCCTACCCAAGAGACTCACGGGACAACCAGGAATAATTCTAAAACAATGTTGCAGATTTCAATCAGCACCAGTACGGGTGCTTAGTGAAAGCGGGGGTGTTTTAAAAGTTTTGGTGAGTATCCCATTTATTCCCATAGAAGGCTCAGCATCCACAATCTCTCCCCTATAAAAATCCTTGCTAATGGTACTGCATGTCGCTCCTGAATCAGGCACAAATGGTACCTCATGTCCGTCTACAAGCAATGAAATTATAGGCTGTTCATGATAAGAATGAGAGACAAGTGGAAATGCTGGGATACTACCTTCCAGGCAGCTTCATTGTGACTGCTGTTGTTTCCAAGAAATGGGGTACTTAACACCATGCTGCTGCTGTACTGGGGGTGGTGCCTGAGGGGGAGTAGGTGCAGCCGGTGGCCCTGAATTTGTACACTCTCGGTCATACCAGGGGCATTGAGCTTTCCAATGTCCGGGGTCCCCACAATTAAAACACCCTGCCTTAGGTTGTCTCTGCTGGAAATCCCCTCTTTGTGGCTGTCCTCTTCCCCTATATCCACCTCTATAACCCCCTCTATCCTGTCCCCTTTTCTTATAAAAGTTTCCCCTTTGATTTCCTGGGAAATTATCCTGGTAATGTATCGGTGCTGGTGTTTGCTTGGGAATATCAAAACACCCCGCTGCGTCTTTTTCAGTCAATTTTTTTTTTGAAAGTCAGTCATACTCCTTGTCGCCCAATCTGAAATCTGCTGTCTCACAACGAGGGCATATTTAGGGGCCAGGTTGCTAAGATAAGTCTGTATTAAAAGACTGTGCATTCCATCCTGAGTATTGAGTCCGGCATCTTGTGTCCAGACCTCCTGAAATCTTTTCCAAAATTCCAACACTGACTCTGATGATTTCTGTTTGCAAGCTACTGCAGTAGGGAGTGACGACTTGTTAATGAAAACTCTCTTCATTTCCTTCTCTAACTCTTCCCACATAAGGTTCCTTCCTTCAACAGTGTTTAGTGAATAAGCCTCTGCCTTGGTAGTGGGTGCCTCTAGGACATCTATGGTGGGCACTTTAGTCCAATCCCAAGTGGAGGTAGTTCCCACCAAACTATCTATAATAATCGTTATATCTTCCTGTGTATAATTTCTACCCTTACAAGGTTTCTTTAAATAAGCTATTGCCCCCAAAGCTGATGTGGAAGGTTTGGGGCAATGTTTGACAATACGATTGATATCTTCAATATCGATACATTTTATCACCATTACATCACCCACAGTCAGAAAAGGGAAGCTTTGCATTGCTAGCTGCGTAGCTACTTCCTCTTTTTTCCTGTCAGCTGTTTGTTTTGAAACTGCGTGTTGTGCAATCTCACCCTCTGCAGCTTGTTTTAATTTCTGAGTTGTACTCCTGGTCTGAGCCGCATCCTCCCTAAAAGGTCCACGGGGCATCTTTATTTTATGTTCCCCCGCAAATGTCTTTTCAGCTAACTCCTCATCCATTGTGGAGGAGGCAGCACCCATCGGCTGTTGCATTTGTGAAACTACAGGCAGTGGCTGATCTGATAGGACAGCAACCTGTGACTCTGGTAAGACCACAGGCAGTGCCTGACCCACCACTGCACCTTGCTGTGGAATGGATACAGAGGAAGCAGATGCCTCTGCAGGTGACACTCTATCCTCAAATGGACGAACTGCTGCAATTGCAGCCAAAAACTCAATGTCCTCTTTTGAGAACGAGGGGTATATTTGTTTTGGTGCTCCCTTATTTGGCTGCGGTATATAAGGTGGAGGTGACGGAACAACTGGGGGATCAACTGGGGGAGCTACTGGGAGAGCTGATGCAAATGGAACTAAGGACGGGAAACCTAATTTAAGTCTCTTCTCACAAGCATGTAACCCCGGAGCTTCCTTGTCCCTTGGATTTGGACTTCTCTTTCTTATTTTCTTATCCGCTCTCTCATACCAGTAGGGGGCATACAATAACCAATTTTCCCCACCTTTCCTCATATATTCCTTATCCCATAGGGGGTCTCCCGTATAATATGGGAAAGCTTCCCTATCTCCTAAACAAAGTCCCTTGACCTTGTCCATATGAAAAATGTCATTCTGACCCTGTCGGGGAAACGAGTCACTACTCCTCATGCCTTCAGTCCATCCCGCCAGATTATCGACCCAAAGGTTAATATACACATAATCAGTTCCACATATTCTGGCTACATAACATTTACATGTCTCTCCTACATCTGGAAGGGGAATCTTCTTCCCTGATGATTGACCCATAACAATACAGTGGTGAACGCCACCTCACCTTGCAGCGTCAGACAAAATCCACACAATACACGTACAGATTATCTTATCTTATTTTATATATATATAAAATCTAAACGATTAGCGATAGATAAGGTAAGCAAAGAGGTTTGGGTTTTTCCGGGACACCCTATCAGATATCTTTATAAAACTTCTTACAGTACTGTATTATATTACTTTGGGTTTCGCAGAACCCCTTGGACTAACTCAGAGCCCTTTGGACTAACTCAGAGCCCTTTGGACTAACTCAGAGCCCTTTGGACTACTCGGAGCCCTTTGATCTGTCACCCGAACTGACTTCTACTGAGGTTCATACATTTACATAAATGTTTTTAACACTACACCTTCTGTTAACCCCATATAAGGAAACAGTCTTTTAAACTAAAGTCACGGTGAAAGAAATAATAATAATTAAATCAGACTCACCGGAATTTAGAAACTTGGATGATGATCTTGGATGATGATCATCTCATGAACAATGACCGCCCCACCGCTGCCACCAAAACTCTGTTAGGGGGCTAACGATCTTCTTCTAGGAGCAAGTGAACCTCTTCTTAGAATATCTGCCTAGAGTGTTCTTTCAAACCCAAATCAGGCCCGGAGACCATTCCAGTAAGAAAAATAATGACACAACAGTCAAATGCCTGGAATGTTCTGCTTTTTACTTCTGTAGACAATCACTTATATAATCAAAACGACATCACAAAAAAAGTTAAACCCTTTCATTAATATACAGACATTACGTATACATCAGATTTTTAAAAAACACCTAAAAATAAGACATGATTTCTTCATACAGAAACTATCAACAAAGGAAAAACTTTGTACGTCATTTTGGGGAAATCATGTTATTTACAAGGATTTGAAACTAACTTTTGATAGACGTCACATATACATATTATTCTAAGATGGATACATATTCTTATAGCTAAAATAAAGGACAGCAAGCTAAAATATCCCTACATTTACAGTTAGTGTACTGTGTCCTCTGCGCAGTGTGCACCTAAAGCTACCTGAAGACAATTGTTGGTGTTCTCATACTAATAATACTACAGGCAGGCAGTTGATTCTGCAAGCTTCAGTATCAGTATGTATATACATCCCAGCTTTGTGCAGCTACATCTCACTGCAGGTCATTTGTATGTCTGGAAGGCCAACAAGGAGAGGCAGACAGTCACAAGCCAATAAAAGAGGGCAAGCAGGCTCTGTGTCTAGAGGCAACAGTGCTGGTCGTGGAGACGGTGCATCCTCATCAGCACGTGGCCGTGGGACACGCTTGTCCTTGTTTTCGGCAGCTGGCCGTGTTGAGCCGCAACATGCGGAAGACTTGGTCGAGTGGATGACCAAGCTGTCCTCATCCTCCTAATCCTCTCTCACCCAGGCTCAGGTTACTTTGTCTGGCAAAGCAGCTGCCAACGCAGCCTCTTCCCCTGGCTTAATGGCATCAGTCACTCCTTCCCTAGCCCCACCATGTCCTCCTAAGGAGTCCCCCGAACTGTTTGACCACAGTGTTGGGTACATGCTCCAGGAGGATGCCCAGCATTTTGAAGGCTCCGATGATGGTACCCAGCTAGAGGAAGGCAGTAACATAAGCCCAGAGAAAGGGGGTGCCCAAGAAGGACAGCAATCTGGCAGTCATGTTCCCCCAGCTGCAGCATACTTCCAGCTTTGCTTCAGTAATGAGGAGGGAGGGGATGATGAGGTCACTGACTCCACGTGGGTGACTGATAGGAGAGAGGAAGAGGAGGAGGCACATCTCCAATGAGGCAGGATGCCCTCCAGGGGCCAGTTAAGGGCAGCACACAGACTGCATCACACCTCAGAGCGCTGCTATCTCTGCACGTTATTCCAAAAGTTCTTTGGTGTGGGCCTTTTTTGAGACAAGTGCATCAGATCCCACCGCTGCTTTTTGCAACATATGTCTCAAGCTTATCTTGCGTGGCCAAAACATCACCCGCTTGGGCACCACATGCTTGACCCGACATATGTCGACCTGTCATGCAGTTCGTTGGCAAGCGTACCTAAAAGACCCACACCAAAGAACAAAGTGGACCTCTCCTTGCTCCTCATCAGCTAGGATCTGTGTGCATTTACGCTGGTCATATAATGCCAGTGCTCGGCTGGCTGACCTCCAAAAGAAATTTAACCTGTCTAAGAACCGCCTAATCTGTGACATGCCCACCAGGTGGAACTCAACGTTAGCCATGCTGCAGAGGCTGCACATGCAGCAGGGGGCCATCAATGAGTACCTATGTGACTATGGCACCAGAACAGGGTCAGGGGACCTTGTTTTTTTTCCCCACACCAGTGGGCTATGATCAGGGATGCATGCACTGTCCTGTCACCATTTGAGGAGGCCACGAGGATGGTGAGCAGTGACAGTGCATGTATTAGTGACACTGTCCCCCTTGTTCACCTGTTGGAGCAAACGCTGCTTGGAATAATGGACAGGGCATTTGAGGCAGAACAGAGGCAGGAAGAGGAGGACTTCCTTAGCTCTCAAGGCCCCTCCCCTCCCATACTATATCTCGTTCACCGATTTTATACTAAAATAACCTCTGGGCTATTTGCTCTAATATACAAAACCACTATAGGAATGTCTATATGAGGTGATAGCAACAAAATCCTTCCTTCCTTCCCCCCCCCCCCTTTCCCCTCCCCTCTCTCTCTTTTTAGAATAGACAGGCAAGGTACACAGTCCGTTGTACTTATACACGGATTCTATTTTTAACAAAAAATTCCTTTTTAAAAAAAGATTTGTCTTTTTTAATAATCACCGTATGCACATATATGGATATGCGATGGATGTGTATAAGGCTTTTACTTTCTATATATATGTGTATACATATATTTATAACTTTTTATAGAAGGTGTATTATATGTATTTTATTACCATTTATTTTAAATACAATGTAAGTGGGTCTCCTGCTGGCTTCCAAATACACATGTTTTGAGCATTGCTATTTTTAACTATTGTTCTAGACCAGATTCCACCACTCCCCTCCCTTGGTCCCCCTTGAATTTCCCTGCTATCATTGCACACTATTGCTCACTACTATTTATTGTTGTTATTTATCTAGTTACACATTTTAAACATTTCCACTCCTTTTAGTTGAAGTCAGACGCTATCAGTCTGACTTTGACCTCTATCTGTGTCTACAGCAAGATGGAGGCCACTGTTTACTCTATTGTGTCACATCCCAGGCGCCGCACGGCGCACGGGATGTGACATCACGACCGCACTTCCGCCCTGTGGACCGCAACCCGGAAGTTAAACGGCGGCGTGCGTTCCACCCAGTTCCATGGGGCACAGGAGCGAACGTGTCAGCAATGGCAGCCCACACAGACACAGCTCCTGCAGAAGACAAACGCACTCGAGCAGAGGAGATGGCATTAGATCTACAGATGACAAGGTACACCCCCCTTTCTCATACTCCTAACCCTCTGATCACTGCACATTACTCTGTATCATCTATGTGATATAAGAATGCGAGGGTAGAAGAGCAGATTGTGTATGGGTAACTACTGGTACGACCCTATCAGCTCACCCATTATGGGTTTGACTAATTTTAATAGCGATAACAATAATGGATATGGAAGCACACCAATTAATTATCAAATGAAATCAATAAATCAATATGGTATGGCCCTTCAACAATGTTTACCTAGCCAAGATCCATAACACACCCCCCCCTCCCCTCCCCCCAGAGGACCGCCCACCAATTAAGGGAGGAGTCCCGATACCAACCTGATCAGTTTGCTTCAGCCTAACATGTGTATATAAAAAGTCGGCAGGAGACTGCCACCACTAAGGCTCTGAAGAAGAAGGTCAAACCTTTGAAACGCGTAAGCCAGCGGCGGTCCGTGTGCCTCCCTCCTGGGACCTGGACAGCTGCCTACCACTGGAACTATTGCCTTTGTGCGTTCGATATGCAATTTTACCTGCGACTTTTGTGAGTAGCTTTTTACCTTGTTTTTAATTTAATAAACTTGCCAAGGATAATGCGCTAGGCTGGTGCGCTCTCTTGTTTCTTTCTTTGTTTTTCACTATTAGGATAATCCCATCCTTCGGGAGCAGCAAAGCCGAAGTCCATAGTCCTTCTTGAACTTTTTTAGCTAACACACCAGTGCGCAAGAGTACTTTTTTTCGTTTTTCTATACAATTTCTGGGAGCTCTAGCAGCAAGGTGTGCAAGCTTCAACGACCCCATTGGTCAAGGCTACATACAATTCACAAATGGCGAAGGTCAAATCAATAGAGGAAAGACAATTAAGAAGATCCTCTCTAGCAAAAGGTTTTTCAACCAGTATAAACACCTTTGAATTAGAAACGACTATGAATGAAGAAATCACAGAGGAAGCCACTGGGAAACAGACTCCAGCCAGGGAAGATGTAATGATATCATTGTTTCACAGACTTAAAGATCTACTAGAAAGAGAGATGCTGCAGTGGTGGGATATACTACTTCTGCAGAAATACCTAGAATTTAAAAGAATACCCAGAGGTTTAAGAATCACTAAAATATGTACATTTTTAGACCTAGACCTCAGAGAAAAGTGGATTCTAAGTCTGCGCGAGTACAATCAGAAATGGTTACAATTTATTATCATCCAAAGAGAACGCAATCTCTCTGCGATTCGGGCAGACTTACACACTCTTCAAGAGGAATTATCCACTTTCTCTGACGTCAGTTCCTTCGAAAGTTGGGACCAAAAAGTGAACAAACAGATAACAGATTATGAGACCAATCTCATAAGTAAAAAATCGGGCAAGTTTGAACGAGATAGATTGGACTATTTAAATGATCGAGAATTTAATTGGAAAAGGCCTAACAATAGGGAAAGCGATAGTAGGAATAGAAACGACAATAGAAGTAAAAATAGAAAGGGTATGACAAACGAACAATTGTCAGGACACAACACATATGGTACACAGTTTCAGGGAAAACATCAAAAAGAAACACCAAGAAACCACAATATCAAAGCAAAATCAAATAGGAACAGAACAAGCAATAAAACTAAAACTGATCACAAAAAAGATCCCCCTGCGAATCAGACTACTTCAGGGGAAGGCCATTCACACAATAGACCCCATCATCAACAACACTCTATTATTAAAAACCAACAAAACTCCAACCTCACTATACCTAATCGAGTAGCTACAACTACTACGAATAGATCATTTGTATGTAACAATAAAAAGATTAATATTATGGATACTAAGGCCAATCCACTTGAAGAACCACTAACAGAGAATCCTCCAATGACAAGAGACCCCATAAATACAACCACCGCTAATGTCAGTGAAAACCCACAATTAGAGAGAGGAACATCCATCATACCATCAGCCAATGGGAGGAATATTTTACCTTTACTCGCTAATTGCACCTTAGGCGGTTTACCTGAGAATGTTGATGTTGTCTCCGATATTGACAGTCAATTGCTAAAGGACATTCCCACGTATAATCCCTTTTCCACTCTTGGCGATTTAGAAGCCAATAGTACAAGCATTTCAGACATCACACCCCCTTTGGTTTTTTTAGAGCAAGCAGTTGCAACCCTGGGGGGGTCTGCAACAAACCTTTTACCGGATCCTCTATCACATATACTGTCCACGGGGAAGAAAATAAGGAAAAGAGAAGAAGAACACGAAGAGGAAAAAGGGGAGGAGAGAGATACAAAAAGAGGCAGACTATAGATACCGCTCACTCTACTATTAAGATCTATAATCTCTCTAGCTCCGTTTTTTCTGAAACCGAGCTAGACCTCCTTAGGAAGGGCCTTAACTTCGCCCCACCTAGTGTACCAAACTTGTTTGAACTATTTATAGATCTAAATAAATATATTCGTAAGCTCACTATACAAAGATACTACACATTAAAAGAAGCTAAGAATGTGAATAGCACGGATAATGTGAGAGTAGAGTTGGAAGAGCCATTACCGTCTGATACTAGTATGGAAGAGGACTCCATACTTAATATTCTCGAAGAGCTCTACCAAGAAGCACACTTCGAGGGTCAAACATTTTTCGAACCCAAATTTGCCCCCCCATGTGAAAGTGCTATGGTCCATACCTCTTTCAGACCAAAATCCTCCTTCTTTCCCCATTGGGCCAAAGGGAGATTCATCTCCACTTTTTATGATACGGTTTTTAACACGTTTAAAGTAAAGTTCGATAAACCTATGAAGACCAATATGAATATAGACAAAAATGCTGTACCTATAGATGCCCTCAAACAAAATAAGGATATAATTATCCGAAAGGCTGATAAAGGTGGGAGTCTAGTCATTCAAAATAGAGACGAATATCTATCTGAGGCAAGAAGACTCCTGGGTGACACTCAAACATATGCTGTATTAAAAAGAGATCCCACTCTGGAATACACTAAGGAGCTTAAAATACTTCTAGATGATGCTTTATCCAAAGAGGTCCTCACCAAAAATGAGTACCTTTTTTTGTATAATAGACATGCTGCCACCCCGCATTTCTATCACATACCGAAGGTACACAAAAGCCTCCTCAATCCTCCAGGTAGACCTATAATATCTGGGATTGACAGCCTCTCTAGTAACTTGGGGTGCTATATTGACCACTTCCTGCAGGATATAGTGTTCGAGTTGCCATCCTTTGTCAAAGACTCTGGCCATGTGCTGGAGATACTGTCAAACTACAAATGGCTACCTGGTTACAGATGGCTCTCTTTGGATGTAGCTTCATTATATACATCAATAAACCATACATTTGGCCTAAGAGCCATTAACCATTTCTTACTAAAGGATGACAGGATGAATCCTCGGCAGGCTAAGTTCCTATTGGATTGTGTGGAATTCTCTCTCACGCACAATTATTTTTCCTTCTTAGGCGACCATTATTTGCAAATAAAAGGTACAGCTATGGGAGCCAGGTTTGCCCCCAGTTATGCGAATATTTTTATGGGATTTTGGGAAGAACATTTCATATGGAAGAACAATCCCTTTGGGGCAAACCTGGTTCTATATGCGAGATACATTGATGACATCTTGATCATCTGGGATGGGTCAGATCAAAGTCTCCAGAGCTTTCTGGAACATTGCAGAAACAACCCATTTGGAATAGAATTCACTCATGTCCTAGATGAGAAATGTCTAGTCTTCCTGGATTTAGAACTACAGAGTGACCAAGATGGTAACATCTTTTCCAAAACTCATTTTAAACCCAGTGGGGGCAATTCATACTTACATGCTAAAAGCAACCACCACCCCAGGTGGATACAGAATGTCCCCTTCGGCCAATTTTGCCGCCTCAGAAGAACGTGTACCAAGAAAGAGGATTATTTAGAACAGAGCAAACTTCTTATGCAGAAATTTAGTGAGAAGGGCTATGAAGCCAACCACATAGAATCAGCCTTTTCTAAATATCTGGCTCTCTACGACGAACAATCTAGTAAAGATTTGAACAACACAGAACCCCGACACCAGACCACCCCAGCTATCCATCAGGCCTGCTTCTCTACCCAATATACAAGCAAAGCGTTCGAAATTCAGAATATTATCAAAAAGAATTGGAATATTCTGAAGCACGACCCTGTTTTGGGTAAGACACTCCCCGATCACCCTAATATAGTTTTTCGGAAACCCCAAGATCTTAGGAGCCTGATAGCCCCAAGCAGGGTAAAAACATGTACTAGCAAACCAACCAATAGCTGGGCAACAATTTTCGATCAAAAAGGTTGCTATAGATGTGGCGTCAGGAACTGTGGCACATGCATGTACATGTGGCATAGGAAAAAAACGGTGGTTGGGAGAGACGGGAAAATCCACCCAATTAAGCAATTTATCAACTGCGGAACAGAATATGTGGTATACGGTATAGTATGTCCTTGTGGGCGACTATACGTAGGCCGCACACAACGCCCAATGCGAGTGAGAATTGGTGAACACAAATGCGGTATAATAAACTTAAGAGACAAATACCCAGTCCCTAGACACTTTGTAGAAGTCCATCAGGGGGACCCTGCAGGTATGAAAGTATTTGGGATTGAGTCGATTGGAAGGGAGCTGGATATAGGAAGAAGGTACCAGAGGCTTTGCAAAAGAGAAGCCTTCTGGATCTTTACCCTCGGTAGTCTCACTCCAGGAGGCCTAAATGAGGATCCAGAAGTACATAAAATAGTATAATAATATTGGCAATAAGTGTTGTTGATTGTCCCTCCCCCCCCCCCTCCCTCCCATACTATATCTCGTTCACCGATTTTATACTAAAATAACCTCTGGGCTATTTGCTCTAATATACAAAACCACTATAGGAATGTCTATATGAGGTGATAGCAACAAAATCCTTCCTTCCCCCCCCCCCCCTTTCCCCTCCCCTCTCTCTCTTTTTAGAATAGACAGGCAAGGTACACAGTCCGTTGTACTTATACACGGATTCTATTTTTAACAAAAAATTCCTTTTTAAAAAAAGATTTGTCTTTTTTAATAATCACCGTATGCACATATATGGATATGCGATGGATGTGTATAAGGCTTTTACTTTCTATATATATGTGTATACATATATTTATAACTTTTTATAGAAGGTGTATTATATGTATTTTATTACCATTTATTTTAAATACAATGTAAGTGGGTCTCCTGCTGGCTTCCAAATACACATGTTTTGAGCATTGCTATTTTTAACTATTGTTCTAGACCAGATTCCACCACTCCCCTCCCTTGGTCCCCCTTGAATTTCCCTGCTATCATTGCACACTATTGCTCACTACTATTTATTGTTGTTATTTATCTAGTTACACATTTTAAACATTTCCACTCCTTTTAGTTGAAGTCAGACGCTATCAGTCTGACTTTGACCTCTATCTGTGTCTACAGCAAGATGGAGGCCACTGTTTACTCTATTGTGTCACATCCCAGGCGCCGCACGGCGCACGGGATGTGACATCACGACCGCACTTCCGCCCTGTGGACCGCAACCCGGAAGTTAAACGGCGGCGTGCGTTCCACCCAGTTCCATGGGGCACAGGAGCGAACGTGTCAGCAATGGCAGCCCACACAGACACAGCTCCTGCAGAAGACAAACGCACTCGAGCAGAGGAGATGGCATTAGATCTACAGATGACAAGGTACACCCCCCTTTCTCATACTCCTAACCCTCTGATCACTGCACATTACTCTGTATCATCTATGTGATATAAGAATGCGAGGGTAGAAGTGCAGATTGTGTATGGGTAACTACTGGTACGACCCTATCAGCTCACCCATTATGGGTTTGACTAATTTTAATAGCGATAACAATAATGGATATGGAAGCACACCAATTAATTATCAAATGAAATCAATAAATCAATATGGTATGGCCCTTCAACAATGTTTACCTAGCCAAGATCCATAACACACCCCCCCCTCCCCTCCCCCCAGAGGACCGCCCACCAATTAAGGGAGGAGTCCCGATACCAACCTGATCAGTTTGCTTCAGCCTAACATGTGTATATAAAAAGTCGGCAGGAGACTGCCACCACTAAGGCTCTGAAGAAGAAGGTCAAACCTTTGAAACGCGTAAGCCAGCGGCGGTCCGTGTGCCTCCCTCCTGGGACCTGGACAGCTGCCTACCACTGGAACTATTGCCTTTGTGCGTTCGATATGCAATTTTACCTGCGACTTTTGTGAGTAGCTTTTTACCTTGTTTTTAATTTAATAAACTTGCCAAGGATAATGCGCTAGGCTGGTGCGCTCTCTTGTTTCTTTCTTTGTTTTTCACTATTAGGATAATCCCATCCTTCGGGAGCAGCAAAGCCGAAGTCCATAGTCCTTCTTGAACTTTTTTAGCTAACACACCAGTGCGCAAGAGTACTTTTTTTCGTTTTTCTGCCAGTGCTCGGCTGGCTGACCTCCAAAAGAAATTTAACCTGTCTAAGAACCGCCTAATCTGTGACATGCCCACCAGGTGGAACTCAACGTTAGCCATGCTGCAGAGGCTGCACATGCAGCAGGGGGCCATCAATGAGTACCTATGTGACTATGGCACCAGAACAGGGTCAGGGGACCTTGTTTTTTTTCCCCACACCAGTGGGCTATGATCAGGGATGCATGCACTGTCCTGTCACCATTTGAGGAGGCCACGAGGATGGTGAGCAGTGACAGTGCATGTATTAGTGACACTGTCCCCCTTGTTCACCTGTTGGAGCACACGCTGCTTGGAATAATGGACAGGGCATTTGAGGCAGAACAGAGGCAGGAAGAGGAGGACTTCCTTAGCTCTCAAGGCCCCCTTTATCCGGACAGTGTTCCTGCGTGCCCGTCAATCACACAGGAAGTAGAGGGGGGAGGAGGAGGATTGTGTCAGCATGGAGGTGGAGCCCGGCACTCAGCATCAGCAGCAGTCTTCAAGGGATCATTTACAGTCCGAAGAAAACCATGGACTTGTACGTGGCTGGGAGGAGGTGGCTGCGGATCGTGTCATCCTTAGTGACTCAGAGGACTCTGGCTTGAATGCCTCTGCAAACCTACGCTGCCTGGCCTCCCTGATCCTGCAAAGCCTGCGGAAGGATCCTTGTATTCGTGGTATCAAGGGGAGGGATGATTACTGGCTGGCAACCCTCCTTGATCTAAATTACAAGGGTAAGGTTGCAGACCTTATCTTGCCCTTGCAGAGGGAAAAGAGGATGAAACATCTCTCGGAGGCCTAGCAGAAAGGTTTGTGCAACGCATTTCCAGAGCCTGGGAGGTTACTGTAAATTACTGGTCCTCCTGGACAACATGTTGCTGAGGCTTCGGTCAGTCACAGAAGGAGCGGTGGAGAAGGTGGCCGTCTGACCGATGCATTCAGACAATTTTTTAGTCTGCAGCTCCAACGTCTGATCGGTTCCAGCAACCATCGCCAGCGTCTGATTCACATGGTGCAGTAGGGATGAGCCGAACACCCCCCGGTTCGGTTTGCACCAGAACCTGCGAACGGACCGAAAGTTCGCACGAACGTTAGAACCCCATTGACGTCTATGGGACTCGAACGTTCGAAATCAAAAGTGCTCATTTTAAAGGCTAATTTGCATGGTATTGTCCTAAAAAGGGTTTGGGGACCTGGGTCCTACCCTAGGGGACATGTATCAATGCAAAAAAAACTTTTAAAAACTTTTTTTTCGGGAGCAGTGATTTTAATGATGTTTAAAGTAAAAAAAAAAAAAGTGAAATATTCCTTTAAATATCGTACCTGGGGGGTGTCTATAGTATGCCTGTAAAGTGACGCGTGTTTCCCGTGTTTAGAACAGTTCCTACACCAAATGTCATTTTTAAAGGAAAAAATCTCATTTAAAACTGCTTGCGGGTTTAATGTAATGTCGGGTCCTGGCAATATGGATGAAAATCAGTGAGACAAACGGCATGGGTACCCCCCAATCCATTACCAGGCCCTTTGGATCTTGTATGGATATTAAGGAAATTAAAATAAGGAAAGGTGTGGGGCCACCAGGCCCTAAATACTCTGAACAGCAGTATACAGGCGGTGCAAACAAGAAAGGGACTGTAGGTTTGTTGTTAAGTAGAATCTGTTTGTAATTTTGAACGGGTACATTTTTAACGTGTTTAGCTCCAGCCAAAAAATCTTTAAGCTTTTTGGAAAACATAGGGAAGGGTTATCACCCCTGTGACATTTGTTTTGCTGTCTTTCCTCCTCTTCAGAAGATTTCACCTCACTTTTTGTCCCAATGAAAAATGTTTTTTGAAAATTTGGGGTTTTTTGTGGAACAAGGATTGGAAAGCATCAGTGGAAAGGAGAAATGTTTTTCCCATATTAACTCTTACAGGAGAGAATTTCCCTTCCTAGGGGTAGATTTCATCTCACTTCCTGTTGTCTCCTTCCGTTTGCAAGTAGGAGTCATTTGTAAGTTAGATGTTTGAAAGTAGGGTCCTGCCCTATATACTCAGCAGAAATTTGGGCCTTAGGTGTTGTGGCCACAACACTGTAAGCCCTCACAGGGCCCTGCTGTGAAATATTAGATCAAGAATTGTAATTACATGCCCCTGTTGAACAGGAGCTGAAAAATTAGGCCTTAGGCACTGGTGCTGGTGCCACAACACTGCAACCCCTCACAGACACTCTAGTTGGAACGCAGGAACGAGCCCTGCTGCAAAGTATTGCATCAAAAATTGTAATTACACGCCCCTGTTAAACAAGGGCTGAAAAATTGGGCCTTAGGCACTGGTGCTGGTGCCACAACACTGCAACCCCTCACAGACACTCTAGTTGGAACGCAGGAACGAGCCCTGCTGCAAAGTATTGCATCAAAAATTGTAATTACACGTCCCTGTTAAACAAGGGCTGAAAAATTGGGCCTTAGGCACTGGTGCTGGTGCCACAACACTGCAACCCCTCACAGACACTCTAGTTGGAACGCAGGAACGAGCCCTGCTGCAAAGTATTGCATCAAAAATTGTAATTACACGCCCCTGTTTAACAGGGGCAGAAAAATTGGGCCTTAGGCACTGGTGCTGGTGCCACAACACTGCAACCCCTCACAGACACTCTAGTTGGAACGCAGGAACGAGCCCTGCTGCAAAGTATTGCATCAAAAATTAAAATTACACGCCCCTGTTAAACAGGGGCAGAAAAAATGGGCCTTAGGCACTGGTGCTGGTGCCACAACACTGCAACCCCTCACAGACACTCTAGTTGGAACGCAGGAACGAGCCCTGCTGCAAAGTATTGCATCAAAAATTGTAATTACACGCCCCTGTTAAACAGGGGCTGAAAAATTGTGCCTTAGGCACTGGTAGTGGCGCCCAGAACCAAAAATGTTCTTACAAGCTATCAGCGTGATGATTGAGGAGGAAGAGGATAATTACTCAGGGATAGTCACTCAGCATCAGCATAGGCAGTCTTTGAAGGGATCTGAGATTTCAAAAAAAAATTATTCGGTTACATCAGCATCAGGTGCTTGGTAGCTGGTGGTGATCCAAGACTGATTCATTTTTATGAAGGTCAGTCAATCGACCGAGTCGGTGGAGAGACGCACCCTGTGATCGGTTACCATGCCTCCAGCAGCACTGAATGTGCGTTCCGAAAGAACGCTGGATGCAGGACAGGCCAGTAGCTCAATTGCATACTGTGCAAGCTCTGGCCAGTGATCCATCCTCATGACCCAGTAACCCAGAGGATTTTCGGTGGGAAAGGTGTCCAAGTCTGATCTTGCCCCTAGGTATTCCTGCACCATGTAAAACAGACGCTGGTGATGGTTGCTGGAACCGATCATACCTTGGGGCTGCGGACCAAAAAATTGTCTGAACGCATCGGTCAGACGGCCACCTTCTCCACCGCTCCTTCTTTGATTGACCGAAGCCTCAGCAGCACGTTGTCCAGAAACAGGAGTTTGTAACCTCCCAGTCTCTGGGAACGCGTTGCACAGACCTTTCTGCAAGGCCTCCCGAAGATGTTACATCCTCTGCTCCCTCTGCGATGGCGAGATAAGGTCCGCAACCTTACCCTTGTAACATGGATCAAGGAGGGTTGCCAGCCAGTATTGGTCCTTCTCCTTGATACCACGAATACGAGGATCCTTACGCAGGCTTTGCAGGATCAGGGAGGCCATGCAGCGTAGGTTTGCTGAGGCATTCAGTCCGGAGTCCTCTGGGTCACTAAGGACGACATGGTCCGCAGCCACCTCCTCCCAGCCACGTACAAGTCCATGTGTTTCTTGGGACTGATCCCTTAAAGACTACTGCTGATGCTGAGTGCCAGGCTCCACCTCCATACTGACACAATCTTCCTCCTCCTCCTCCTCCTCCTCCTCCTCCTCCTCCTCCTCGTCCTCTTCCTGTGTGATCGGCGGGCACGCAGGAACACTGTCTGGATAAAGGGGGCCTTGAGAGCTAAGGAAATCCTCCTCTTCCTGCCTCTGTTCTGCCTCAAGTGCCCTGTCCATTATTCCACGCAGCGTGTGCTCCAACAGGTGGACAAGGGGGACAGTGTCACTGATGCATGCACTGTCACTGCTCACCATCCTCGTGGCATCCTCAAATGGTGACAGGACAGTGCATGCATCCCTGACCATGGCCCACTGGCGTGGGGAAAAAAAACCAAGCTCCCCTGACCCTGTCCTGGTGCCATAGTCGCATAGGTACTCATTGATGGCCCTCTGCTGCGTGTGCAGCCGCTGCAGCATGGCCAACGTTGAGTTCCACCTGGTGGGCATGTCACAGATTAGGCGGTTCTTGGGCAGGTTAAACTCCTTTTGGAGGTCCATCAGCCGAGCACTGGCATTATATGACCGGCGGAAATGCACACAGACTTTCCTGGCCTGCCTCAGGACATCCTGTAAGCCCGGGTACCTGCCCAAGAACTGCTGCACCACCAAGTTAAGGACGTGAGCCAAACAGGGCACATGGGTCATTTGTCCCTGTCGGAGGGCAGAGAGGAGGTTGGTGCCATTGTCGCAAACCACCATTCCTGCCTTAAGTTGGCGTGGCGTCAACCACCTCTGAAACTGCCCCTGCAGAGCTGACAGAACCTCTGCCCCAGCGTGGCTCCTGTCCCCCAAGCACACCAGCTCAAGCACCGCATGGCATCTTTTGGCCTGCGTACTTGCGTAGCCCCTTGAACGGCTACGGAGCACCGCTGGTTCCGAGGACAAAGCAAAGGAAGAGGCCATGGAGGAAGAAGAAGAGGAGGGGTGGAGGAGAGAGGTGTGTCAAAATCATTAGCATTTTGGAGGCGTGGTGGCAGAACAACCTCCAACACTACTGCACCTTGTCCTGCATCCTTCCCAGCTGCCAGCAGTCACCCAATGCGCCGTGAAATTTAGGTAACGTCCCTGTCCATGCCTGCTGGACCATGAGTTAGCGGTAATATGCACCTTACCGCTGACCGCCCTGTCCAGCGAGGCATGGACATTGCCTTCCACATGCCGGTAGAGAGCCGGAATCGCCTTCCGTGAGAAAAAGTGGCATTTGGGTACCTGCCACTGAGGAACCGCACATTCCACAAACTCACGGAAGGGGGCAGAGTCTACCAACTGAAAAGGCAGCAGTTGAAGTGCTAGCAATTTTGCCAAGCTAGCATTCAACCGCTGGGCATGTGGATGGCTGGGAGCAAACTTCTTTCGGCGGTGCAGCAGCTGGGGCAGGGAAATTTGCCTGGTACAATCTGACGTCGGTGTACCAAAAGCAGATTGCCCACAAGTACTTGGCTGTGACACACCTAATTCTACACCTTCATTCCTCTCAGTGCAGGTCTCAGAGAGGACTGAAGGTCTAGTGGGGTTGGAAATCTCAGCTGATGAGGAGCAAGGAGAGGTCCTCTTTGTTCTTTGGTGTGGGTCTTTTAGATACGCTTGCCAACGAACTGCATGGCAGGTCAACATATGTCTGGTCAAGCATGTGGTACCCAAGCGGGAGATGTTTTGGCCACGCGAGATACGCTTGAGACATACACTACCGTTCAAAAGTTTGGGGTCACCCAAACAATTTTGTGTTTTCCATGAAAAGTCACACTTATTCACCACCATACGTTGTGAAATTAATAGAAAATAGAGTCAAGACATTGACAAGGTTAGAAATAATGATTTGTATTTGAAATAACATTGTTTTTACATCAAACTTTGCTTTCATCAAAGAATCCTCCTTTTGCAGCAATTACAGCATTGCACACCTTTGGCATTCTAGCTGTTAATTTATTGAGGTAAGCTGGAGAAATTGCACCCCACGCTTCTAGAAGCAGCTCCCACAAGTTGGATTGGTTGGATGGGCACTTCTGGCGTACCATACGGTCAAGCTGCTCCCACAACAGCTCAATGGGGTTCAGATCTGGTGACTGTGCTGGCCACTCCATTACCGATAGAATACCAGCTGCCTGCTTCTGCTGTAAATAGTTCTTGCACAATTTGGAGGTGTGTTTAGGGTCATTGTCCTGTTGTAGGATGAAATTGGCTCCAATCAAGCGCTGTCCACTGGGTATGGCATGGCGTTGCAAAATGGAGTGATAGCCTTCCTTATTCAGAATCCCTTTTACCCTGTACAAAGCTCCCACCTTACCAGCACCAAAGCAACCCCAGACCATCACATTACCTCCACCATGCTTAACAGATGGCGTCAGGCATTCTTCCAGCATCTTTTCATTTGTTCTGCGTCTCACAAACGTTCTTCTTTGTGATCCAAACACCTCAAACTTGGATTCATCCGTCCACAACACTTTTTTCCAGTCTTCCTCTGTCCAATGTCTGTGTTCTTTTGCCCATCTTAATCTTTTTCTTTTATTGGCCAGTCTCAGATATGGCTTTTTCTTTGCCACTCTGCCCTGAAGCCCAAAATCCCGCAGCTGCCTCTTCACTGTAGATGTTGACACTGGTGTTTTGCGGGTACTATTTAATGAAGATGCCAGTTGGGGACCTGTGAGGCGTCTGTTTCTCAAACTAGAGACTCTAATGTGCTTATCTTCTTGCTTAGTTGTGCAACGCGGCCTCCCACTTCTTTTTCTACTCTGGTTAGAGCCTGTTTGTGCTGTCCTCTGAAGGGAGTAGTACACACCGTTGTAGGAAATCTTCAATTTCTTTGCAATTTCTCGCATGGAATAGCCTTCATTTCTAAGAAGAAGAATAGACTGTCGAGTTTCAGATGAAAGTTCTCTTTTTCTGGCCATTTTGAGCATTTAATTGACCCCACAAATGTGATGCTCCAGAAACTCAATCTGC
This sequence comes from Lithobates septentrionalis, assembly GCA_037952835.1. NCBI lineage: Eukaryota > Metazoa > Chordata > Amphibia > Anura > Ranidae > Lithobates > Lithobates septentrionalis. The sequence continues at coordinate 1,940,781 of JBBDGP010000111.1, read as the reverse complement.
TCACAGGAAGGTCAGTTTTGTAGCTTCTGGAAGGAGCTAGACTGTTTTTAGATGTGTGAACATGATTGCACAAGGGTTTGCTAATCATCAATTAGCCTTCTGAGCCAATGAGCAAACACATTGTACCATTAGAACACTGGAGTGATAGTTGCTGGAAATGGGCCTCTATACACCTATGTAGATATTGCACCAAAAACTAGACATTTGCAGTTAGAATAGTCATTTACCACATTAGCAATGTATAGAGTATATTTGTTTAAAGTTAGGACTAGTTTAAAGTTAGTTTCATTTAAAAGTACAGTGCTTTTCCTTCAAAAATAAGGACATTTCAATGTGACCCCAAACTTTTGAACGGTAGTGTATGTTGCAAATAGCAGCGTTGCGATCTGATGCACTCGTCTCAAAAAAGGCCCACACCAAAGAACTTTTTGAATAACGCGCAGAGACTGCAGCGCCCTGCACATGTGGAGCTTTGGGGTGTGATGCAGTCAATGTGCTGCCCTTAGGCTGGCCCCTGGAGGGCATCCTGCCTCGTTGGTGATGTGCCGCCTCCTCCTCCTCCTCCTCCTCTCTCCTATCAGGCACCCACGTTGAGTCAGTGACCTCATCATCCCCTCCCTCCTCATCACTGGAGCAAACCTGTGTGCTGCAGCAGGGGGAGCATGACTGCCAGATTGCTGTCCTTCTTGGTCACCCCCTCTGTCCGTGCTCATGTTACTGCCTTCATCGAGCTCAGTATCATCATCAGAGCCTTCCAAACGCTGGGCATCCTCCTGGAGCATGTACCCAACACTGTGGTCAAACAGTTTGAGGGACTCCTCAGGAGGACATGGTGGGGCTAGGGAAGGAGTCACTGATGACATTGAGCCGAGGGAAGAGGCCGCTGCTTTGCCAGACAAAGTACCCTGGGCATGGGTGAGAGAGGATGAGGAGGATGAGGACGGCTTGGTCATCCACTCGACCAAGTCTTCCGCATGTTGCGGCTCAACACGGCCAGCTGCCGAAAAAAAGGCCAAGCGTGTCCCATGGCCACGTGCTGATGAGGATGCACCGTCTCCACGACCAGCACTAGACACAGAGCCTGCTTGCCCTCTCTTATTGGCTTGCGACTGTCTGCCTCTCCTTCTTGGCCTTCCAGACATACTAATGGCCTGTAGCTGCACTAAGCTGGGATATATATATATATATATATATATATATATATATACATAGCAAAATCAACTGCCTGCCAGTAGTATGAGAACACCACCAACCTTCTACAGGTAGCTTTAGCTGAACACTGTGAGGTGGACGCACCCCACTAACTTGTAGGTTTAGCTGAACACTGTGAGCAGGACGCACTGCACTAACTGTAAATAGTCTAGCTGCCTGACTGTGGTACTAATAGGATCAAAAGAACACCAGCAATTTTCTTCAGGTAGCTGTATTTACTGTAACAAGACAAGCCTGCCTGTCAGTAAGAAGATAACAGGAACGGATCTAGCTGAACACTGTGAGCAGGACGCACCCCACTAGCTTGTAGGTTTAGCTGAACACTGTGAGGTGGACGCACCCCACTAACTTGTAGGTTTAGCTGAACACTGTGAGCAGGATGCACCCCACTAACTTGTAGGTTTAGCAGAACACTGTGAGCAGGATGCACTGCACTAACTGTAAATAGTCTAGCTGCCTGACTGTGGTACTAATAGGATCAAAAGAACACCAGTAATTTTCTTTTTTTTTTTTTTTATTCAAGTTTTAAAAAGACATACAAACATATACAAATTGGTTGCTTAAATTGTACAGGTATAACAACAAATACATCAGATAGTCAAAAATGAGTTACCGCCATGGCACATAGGCAGGATACAAATATCGCTTTCCTCCTGCCGGGAGGTAGACTTCGGTCAGAGTGGTAAACAAAAGGGGGGCCTACAGAAACAGATAATGCTTAACCAGGAGCTATATTTATTCCTCAGTCCTATGATATAATAACTAGAACTAATCAGTAATCACTAGGCGATATTCAATTCCTCCATCCACTTACTCCAGACTTTATCAAATTTCAGCTGGCAACCTCTATTAGCATAGGTATCTTTATATAGTGGGAGACTCTGATTATCCAGACGTTTCCACTGAGCGATTGAAGGGGGATAAGGTTTTTTCCATTGCAGTGCTATGATTTTCCTAGCATAAAATAATAACAACCCAATCATCGTGCGTTTAGCTATTGTGGGAACCAGGTTTTTTATTAGGCCCAACATGCAGATCTCCATTGACAGTGGTAAATTAGTCGATGCAACCTTATTGGTTAGAGCAAGCACCTCCCCCCAAAATTGTTGTATCTTTGGGCAATGCCAGAAAATGTGAGAAAAATCTCCTGGGGTGGAGCCACATCTCCAACACTCAGGAGAGTGGGCAGAGTTCATCAAATGAAGTCTGTGTGGGGTGAAGTACGCCCGGTGTACTATTTTGAATTGCACTAGTCTGTCGCGTATAGAAACTAGCGACCTAAAGGGAAAGTCCCAAACATCATCCCAGTCGTCGCCGTCCAAAGCGGGAATATCGCGCTGCCAACGGGACCAGAGGCCGTCCAGCGGTGGCAAAGACACATAAACCAGATGTGCATATAAGCGCGATGTAGGTTTCTCAGTACAACCGGATCTAAGTGTCTTCTCCAACCTGGACTGAGTTAGAATACAGGAGGAACGTGGGAATTGAGCCTCAAATGCGTGCAAAAGTTGGAAATAGTGGAACTGATAGTGTTGCGGTAGGTTATACTGAGAAGAGAGCTGGGGGAAGGAAAGCAATGAAGCCTGTGACACCACCTGTGAGATTAATTTTATACCGTATCTGGTCCATGCCTGAGGGTCTGTAAGTTTATGGAAATGTGGTAAGTTGGGGTTTAACCACAAGGGGGTATTGGGGGAAGTTTCAGTCTGAGTGTATTTTTCGATGACTAGACCCATTCTCCAGGCCCGCAGGGTGGTAAGCATGGAAGGAGTTAGTAAATATGGGGCACGTGGGCCTCTATAGATTAAATATCGAAGGGATTCCCAAGAGCCCACCACCGTGGCCTCCAGAGCGGAAGCCGCGTTGGTTTTATCGGGGTTTAACCACCACACCACCGTTACAAGCTGTGTCGCCAAGAAGTACTTTTGGCAGTCCGGGAAAGCCATGCCACCCTGTGACAGTGGCCTCATCAATGTCGACAGCTTGTATCTGGGTGGGGAGGGGCCCCAGAGAAACTCTGAAAATCGTTGGTTTAGTTTAGTGAAGAAGGATTTAGGGATCCACTGCGGGGAATGGTGGAATAGATAAGTGAATTTGGGAATATCCTTCATTTTGAGGAGATTAACCCTTCCCCAAACAGACAGGGGCAAGTTACTCCATGCTATAAGTTTTGCTTTCATGTCCCCCACTACCGGCTCTAAATTTAGTTTAAGGAAATCTGAGGCTTGAGCGGAGACATGGACCCCCAGGTATTTGAAAGTGTCAACCCATTTCAACGGGGTGTCTGGGGAGGATGTGGCTCTTGCTGCCTGATCTATTGGAAATAAAGTAGATTTTGACCAATTAACCCGAAGGCCCGTTACTGTGGAGAATGTATTGAGGACTGACAATGCACCCTGGAGTGATGGACCCGCATCCCCGAGAAACAGGACCATATCATCAGCATACAGGGCTACCCTCTCCTCCAGCATGCCAATACGAAGCCCCTTAATATGAGGTGACGTACGAAGGGCCTCTGCAACCGGCTCTATAGCTAAAGCAAATAAAGCCGGGGAGAGAGGGCAACCCTGTCTAGTTCCCCGAAAAAGTCGAAATGGAGTCGAAAGTCTAGAACCCAGGCGTATCGATGAAGTAGGACACCTGTAGATCACCTGCAGCCAGGATATAAACCGTAGTGGAAAACCCATTCTACGTAGGGTCTCCCACAAAAAGGGCCACTCTACTGTATCAAACGCCTTTTCTATATCTAATAGGGCTATGGCCCTTGTACCAGAGTTGTGATGTTGGGCATGGATATTGGTGAAAAGTCTCCTAAGGTTGACATCAGTGGACCTTTTGGGCATAAATCCTGTATGGTCAGGGTCAATAACCGTGGGTAGCAGTGGGTATAAACGGGTGGCCAACAGTTTGGTTAAAATTTTGAAATCATTGTTTAATAAAGCAATTGGTCTATATGAGGCACATAACTCTGGGTCCTTGTGGTCCTTATGGATCAGGGTAAGGTAGGCCTGGTGCATTGAAGGGGGCAAATCACCTTTGGACAGACAGACAGTATACAGTTGAGCTAATATGGGTGCTAATAGTACTGCATGTGCTCTATAGAAAACTATTGGTAGGCCATCAGGCCCTGGTGCCTTTCCTGTGGGGAAGGACCGTATGACATTTAAAATCTCTGATGCCGTGAATGGACGCACCAACGACTCCCGCTCCTCGTCCGACAACCAGCCAAGTGCCAACGGATCTAAGAGATTTTGCAACGACTCAGGCTGGAAGTCGGGGGGGAGGGCAGAGGTATAGAGCGTTTCATAAAAGGCATTAAACAATTGTAGAATTTCTGACTGAGAGGTCACCGTGTCCCCAGCTGGAGACCGCAGACTAGAAACCACTGTAAATGGATGTTCATGCTGCACCAGCATGGCCAGGAAACGACCATTTTTGTCTCCCTGCTCAAAAAAACGCTGCCTTCCTTTATGCATATCCAGTCGCGTAACCTCCGTCAAATGTAAATTTAGTGAGCTCTGAGCGGCGCTTAGTGAATCGAAGTGAGCTATTGTGGGGTCTGCGCTATAGGTTACTGTTTGATCCACTACTATCTGTTGTAGCCTATGGGTTTCCTGGCCTTGCTGCCTCTTGACAGTCGCAATAATTGAAATGTATTGCCCTCTAGTGTAGGCCTTGAATGTATCCCAGACCACCTGTGGAGATGAGGAGCCTTCATTAAGATCCCAAAACTCCGCTAATCTAGGTGGAATAATGTCAGCCACCTCAGGGTGAGAGATCCACTGTGCCCCCAGCCTCCACAAGGCCGCATCACGACATGCGGGAGAACGAAACTCGATTGCCAATGGGCTATGATCGGACAGCCCACTAGGTAAGTACTTGGCTTCTATTACGTCTGTCAGCAAAGCCGGGTTAGAGAAAGCCAAATCAATTTGTGAGGCAGTCTTGTGGGAGGCCAAGAAGCATGAATATGCTCTAATGGCCGGATGTTTCCATCTCCATATCTCCTCTAGCCCCATTGCCTGGGCCCAAGTAGATAATTCAGAACCATGGTTCTTAGGTGGAACAGGTCTATCCAAGTCTGGGGAGATGATAGAGTTAAAGTCACCTATCACTAATAATTTCCCTGGACAAAAGGGAGCAGCTTTTTCCAAGACCTTATATAACTAATCATGTGTACAAACTAAAGCAAAAACAAACAAAATAAAACATAAAATACCCAAGCACTGAGTGCTTATCCTACTAAGTCCCATCTCCTCTCCAAAAAAAAAAAAAGAAAAACAGAGAGGAGAGTTGGGAATAGTTTTACCCAAAAAAAGAAGAAAAAACAAAAAACCACAAACTACAGACTGTAGATATGCTCCTGAGAGGGGATGTCACGCTACAATGTGTCCAAGCACCTTGCGACTGGGTGGGTGTGGGTATTGTCCTTGAACCCATCCACCACTAGGATAAAAGAAAAATTGAAAAAGAGAAAAAAAAAAAGAGGGGGGGGGGGATAGGTCAAAGTGAAGGATTTGAGTTTGGGTTGTGGCTTGACTCTCGGTGTGAAGAGGCAATCCGTATCCGAGAGGCTGAGCAGTCCGACTCCAGGTAAAGTGCATTCATTAAATCCAAAAAAAAAAAAAAAAAAGTAGGAAAGGGACTGATATGTGGGTAATAACGAAGAACCAACAATGGATTTGTGTGCAAGGCGTCGGTTTACTAGTCCACCCTTCGGATGCTAGTAAATAGCACAGCAAGCTGTAAACCTCCCAGCTGGAAGGCGTAAATCATGGGCATTGCATATAATAAAACGTGAAAATAACAGTAAAAAAAAACAAAAACCTCCAAAAAGCCAAAAAAAAAAAAAAAAGGGGGCCCAAAAATGGGCCTATACAGAGGAACTGTAATGGTAAAAATATTACCCGCATTGCATGTATCACCCGCGGCCATCTAACCAGGATATGGCGGCCTCCGGATCAACAAAGAAGTGTGCACGGTCACCATCCACGACTCGGAGCTTGCTGGGGTATAATAAACTGAACTTGAGGCCCTTGTCCCTTAGGCGTCTTCTGACCTCCGTGAAGGCCCGGCGTCGCTGCTGAACCTCAGGAGAATAATCAGGAAACAACATAATTTTTGCGTTATTGAACCGCAGTTCTTGTTTATCTCTAGCTGCTGCCAGGATCCTGTCTCTGTCCCTGTAATTCAAAAGCCTTAGTAGAAACGGCCTGGGAGGGTTGCCAGGGATTGGAGGGGTTGGCGGGATTCTGTGTGCCCTTTCTACCACAAAGGTAGGAGGCATGGCAGGTAAATCCAACAATGAAATGAGGAAGGATTCCGCAAATTCAGCAGGTTTATTACCTTCTGTTTTTTCAGGGAGACCTATAATCCTTAAGTTGTTTCTCCTCAGGCGATTTTCTGTGTCCACCGACTTCTCCTGCAGAGCCTTTACCTGCAATTGCAGTGCACGGAGGTCCCTGGAATCTGCTCTGGTGTCATCCTCCAGCTGTGAGATCCGGCCCTCCGCCTCTGCAAAGCGGGATCTAAATTTGTCCATGTCATGCCGGATTAAGCTGATGTCGGTAGCCAAGTGATCTATTTTGACCATTACTTGGTCGTTCCCTGCCTTAATTGCTGCTAGCAGCTCAGCATGAGAGGCTGCAGATGAAGAGGCAGGGTCAGAGAGCGTCTGTGTGCCGACCGACATATTCCCTGCAGAGAGCCTCGTGGGCAAGATGGCGGCGGCGGCGGCGGACTTAGCGGTGCTGGAAGCAGAGGAGGACCGGAGCTTACCCGGAGATATGGTGGGACCCCGCGATGTACCGAGAGCCTTTTTGGACCCCAGGGTGCCTAGGTAAAGCCGAGTTTCAGGAGAATCGGTGCTGAAAAAGTGTTCAGGATGGATGTTGGAGCGGAGCTCAGCCTGCACACGTCCTCTCTCTCTTACATCCCGGAAGTGTCTCCCACCAGTAATTTTCTTCAGGTAGCTGTAAATACTGTAACAAGATAAGCCTGCCTGTCAGTAGGAAGATAACAGGAACGGATCTAGCTGAACACTGTGAGCAGGACGCACTGCACTAACTGTAAATAGTCTAGCTGCCTGACTGTGGTACTAATAGGATCAAAAGAACACCAGTAATTTTCTTCAGGTAGCTGTAAATACTGTAACAAGACAAGCCTGCCTGTCAGTAAGAAGATAACAGGAACGGATCTAGCTGAACACTGTGAGCAGGATGCACTGCACTAACTGTAAATAGTCTAGCTGCCTGACTGTGGTACTAATAGGATCAAAAGAACACCAGCAATTTTCTTCAGGTAGCTGTAAATACTGTAACAAGACAAGCCTGCCTGTCAGTAGGAAGATAACAGGAACGGATCTAGCTAAACTGAATACAGTGTATATATATATATATATATATGCAACACCTGGGATGCATATATATATACACAATACACTGTAAGTGTAGCTAACTGACTGACTGTCCTGCCTAATCTAGCTAACTCAAATGAAATGACACTGTCTCTCTCTCTCAGCACACCGGAACACACTGCACAGGGCCGTCGTGCAGGCGGCCTTATATAGTGTGGGGCGTGTACTAAATCCCCTGAGCCATAATTGGCCAAAGCCTCCTTGGCTTTGGCCAATTACGGCTCTCTGTTCAGGCGGCGCTGTGATTGGCCAAGCATGCGGGTCATAGTGCATGCTTGGCCAATCATCAGCCAGCAATGCACTGCGATGCCGCAGTGAATTATGGGCCGTGACTCGCCACACGAATTTGGTGCGAACGGCCCATATCGTTCGACCGAATAGCCGATGTTCGAGTCGAACATGGGTTCGACTCGAACACGAAGCTCATCCCTATGGTGCAGGATTACCTAGGGGCAAGATCTGACTTGGACACCTTTCCCACTAAAAATCCTCTGGGTTACTGGGTCTTGAGGATGGATCACTGGCCAGAGCTTGCACAGTATGCAATTGAGCTACTGGCCTGTCCTTCATCCAGCGTTCTTTCGGAATGCAAATTTAGTGCTGCTGGAGGCTTTGTAACCGATCACAGGGTGCGACCCTGCCCCCGAATCGGTCGATCAGCTGACCTTCATAAAAATGAATCAGTCTTGGATCACCAACTACCAAGCACCTGATGCTGATGTAACAGATTGATTTTTTTTTTAATGTGAGATCCCTTCAAAGCTGCCTATGCTGATGCTGAGTGACTATCCCGTTATGCTGAGTCACAAATCTCTTCCTCCTCAATTTTCATGCTGATAGCTTGTAAGAACATTTTTCTGGGAACCACCACCAGTGGTCAGGGCCCAATTTTTTTGTCCCTGTTTAACAGGGGCATGTAATTACAATTTTTGATGCAATACTTTGCAGCAGGGCTCATTCCTGCACTCCAACTATAGCATCTGTGAGGGGTTGCAGTATTGTGGCACCAGTGCCTAAGGCCCAATTTTTCTGCCCCTGTTCAACAGGGACATGTAATTACAATTCTTGATCTAATATTTCACAGCAGGGCCCATTCCTGCACCCACCAAGTGTAACTGTGAGGGATTACAGTGTTGTGGCACCACCACCACCACCACCACCAAAGGCCCAATTTTTCTGCCCCTGTTCAACAGGTGCATGTAATTACAATTCTTGATCTAATATTTCACAGCAGGACCCGTTCCAGCACCCACCAAGAGTAACTGTGAGGACTTACAGTGTTGTGGCACCAGTACCACCACCACCACCACCACCACCACCAAAGGCCCAATTTTTCTACCACTGTTCAACAATGGCATGTAATTACAATTCTTGATCTAACATTTCACAGCATGGCCCGTTCCTGCGCCCACCAAGAGTAACTGTGAGGGCTTACAGTGTTGTGGCAACAACAACACCTAAGGCCCCAATTTCTGCAGAGTATATAGGGCAGGCCCCTACTTTCAAACATCCAACTTACAAACGACTCCTACTTGCAAACGGAAGGAGACAACAGGAAGTGAGATGAAATCTACCCCTAGAAAGGGAAATTCTCTCCTGTAAGAGTTAATATGGGAAAAATCTGTCTCCTCTTCACTGATGCTTTATCACCAATCCTTGTTTCACTATAAAAACCCCAAATTTTCAAAAAACATTTGTCATTGGGACAGAAAGTGAGGTGAAATGTTCTGAAGAGGTGCACAGACAGCAAAACAAATGTTATGGGGTGATAACCCTTCCCTATGTTTTCCAAAAAGCTTAAAAATAGATTTTTTTTGGCTGGAACTACACTTTAAAAATGTACCAGTTCAAAATTACAAACAGATTCTACTTAACAACAAACCTACAGTCCCTGTCTTGTTTGTACCTCCTGTATACTGCTGTTCAGAGTATATAGGGCCTGGGGGCTCCACGCCTTTCCTTTTTTTAATTTGGAGCAGGGTTCCCCTTAATATCCATACAAGACCCAAAGGGCCTGGTAATGGACTGGGGGGGTGGGGGGTGCTCATGCTGTTTGTCTCACTGATTTTCATCCATATTGCCAGGACCCGACATTACATTAAAGCCGCAAGCAGTTTTAAATGACTTTTTTTCCTTTAAAAATTTCGTGCAGGGACTGTTCTAAGCACGGGAAACACGTGCCACTTTTCAGGCATACTATAGACACCCCCAGGTACGATATTTAAAGGAATATTTCACTTTTTTTTCACTTTAAGCATCTTTAAAATCAGTGCTCCCGAAAAAACAGCAGTTTTCAAAACTTTTTTGCATTGATAAATGTCCCCTGGGGCAGGACCCGGGTCCCCAAACCCTTTTTAGGACAATAACTTGCATATTAGCCTTTAAAATTAGCACTTTTGATTTCCAACATTCGAGTCCCATGGACTTTAATGGGGTTCTAAAGTTCGCGTGAACTTTGGGTCCGTTCGCAGGTTCTGGTGCGAACCAAACCGGGGGTGTTCGGCTCATCCCTACTCACCACCTACTACATCCAGGGCCGCCATCAGGGGGGTACAGCCCACACTCATGTAAGGGGCCCTGGCCCCCCAAGGGGCCGGATAGCCCAAGCGACTCGGGCCCCCAAGGTATTTCCATCCGCTGCCTGAAGGCTGGATGATTGACAGCCACTTTCGGCCACTCCGCCACACTTCCTGGTTGCCGGGGCAATGCCAAGGTCACTCCTCACAGCACCGCCAATTAGATGCCTCGGGATGCACTTCTGCTGGGATTGGTGGAGGGGGAGGTGGGTGTAAAAGTTTCCACCCACCTGCTGGTCTCATCTGATTTTCTCCTCCTGCAGCTCCCCCCAGTGCCTGATCTCCTTCACATCACAAGTGGTAGAGCTGCAGACATTGGGGAGATCGAACAGCAAGAGGAGAAGACAGAGATTGCTTACATGCCATGGAGCTCATCCATGCAGCAGATGGAGGAGATGGGGAGCGGAGGGCTGGAGAGGGATCAGAGGTGATTGGCAGGAAAAGCTCTCCCTGACATGCCCCTCCAGTCATCAGCATGCACTGACAGAGCTCCTTTCTACCCCTTTTCTGCATCAATGTCCTGGCTCCTTCCCCCCTGCAGAAGTTGGTGAGTAAGGATGAGCTCCGGCATGTTCGCACAGCCCACGTGCAGAGCCCGCCAGGAAGTTGGAATGGCGCTGCGCTAATCACAGGCAGTGAGACATTTTCCAGATGCATAGCTGCAGAGATCGGGAAATGTCTTACTGCCTGTGATTAGCACAGCGCAGTGAGACTTCCTGGTGGGCTCTGCACGTGGGCTGTGCAAACACGCCCGAGCTCATCCTTACTGGTGAGTAGCTGTGTCTGAACACACATGTAGTAAGTGGAATGTTATGTTACAGGTTGTGTCTGAATTACTGTACTTTGATATCTCACAATTTATGTATCGACCCCCCCGGTAACTTTTCATGTGGGTCTGCTTATTATAGTATCTGTCCTGTTTGGCCACTTTCACACTGAGGCTTTTTACAGGCGTTATTGCCTTATAAAAAGCACCTGAAAAGTGCCTTTAAACTGCCTCTTCTGCAGCCCCAATGTGAAAGCTTGAGTGCTTTCACACTGTAGTGGTGCGCTTGCAGGACAGAAAAAAATCCTGCAAGCAGCATCTTTGGGGCAGTACAGGAGCCATTGAAAACAATGGCCAGCGCTCCCAAAGCTGTGAGCATGAAGACCATAGACAGAGACAGAAAGCAATAAAGCCACTTTCACTCTGAGGTACTGGCTGTGTTGACGGTTAATCGCCGCTAGTTTTAGCTGCGCTTTATTCTTATTTTGGCAGCGCTTTTTGGCCCCTGGCGGGGCACTTTAAACCCCCCGCTTGCAGCTGAAAAATGGTTAAAAGTGCCCACTAGCGGCTGAAAAGTGCCACTAAAATTAAGGTAAAGCAACGCTAAAACTAGCGGCGCTTTACTGTCAATGCGGCCAGCTCCTCAGTGTGAAAGTGGCTTTATTGCTTTCTGTCTATGGTCTTCATTAGGGATGAGCTGAACACCCCCCGGTTCGGTTCACACCAGAACTTGCAAACGGACCAAAACTTTGCACGAACATTAGAACCCCATTGAAGTCTATGGGACTCGAATGTTCAAAATCAAAAGTGCTCATTTAAATAAAGTCTAATTTGCATGGTAATGTCCTAAAAAGGGTTTGGGGATCTGTGTCCTGCCCCAGGAGACATGTATCAAGGCAAAAAAAGTTTTAAAAACTGATGTTTTTTAGGGAGCAGTGATGATTCTTAAAGTAAAAAAAAAGGTGAAATATTCCCTTAAATATCATACCTGGGGGTTGTCTATAGTATGCCTGTAAAGTGTTGCGTGTTTCCCGTGCATAGAACAGTCCCTGCACAAAATTACATTTTTAAAGGAATAAAAATCATTTAAAACTGCTTACGGCTTTAATGTAATGTCGGGTCCCGGTAATATGGATGAAAATCAGTGAGACAAATGGCATGGGGTACCCCCCCAGTCCATTACCAGGCCATTTGGGTCTTGTATGGATATTAAGGGGAACCCCGCACCAAAATTAAAAAAAGAAAAGGTGTGGGGCCCCAGGCCCTCTGAACAGCACTATACAGGCGGCGCAAACAAGACAGGGACTGTAGGTTTGTTGTTAAGTAGAATCTGTTTGTAATTTTGAACTGGTACATTTTTAAAGTGTTTAGCTCCAGCCAAAAAAATCTATTTTAAGCTTTTTGGAAAACATAGGGAAGGGTTTTCACCCCTGTGACATTTGTTTTGCTGTCTGTGCTCCTCTTCAGAAGATTGCACCTCACTTTCTGTCCCAATGACAAATGTTTTTTGAAAATTTGGGGGTTTTAGTAAAATAAGGATTGGTGATAAAGCATCAGTAGAAAGGAGAAACATTTTTCCCATATTAACTCTTACAGGAAAGAATTTCCCTTCCTAGGGGTAGATTTAATCTCACTTCCTGTTGTCTCCTTCCGTTTGAAAGTAGGAGTCATTTGTAAGTTGGATGTTTGAAAGTAGGGGCCTGCCCTATATACTCTGCAGAAATTGGGGCCTTAGGTGTTGGTGTTGCCACAACACTGTAAGCCCTCACAGGGCCCTGCTGTAAAATATTAGATCAAGAATTGTAATTACATGCCCCTGTTGAACAGGGTCAAAAAAATTGGGCCTTTGGTGATGGTGGTGGTGGTGCTGGTGCCACAACACTGTAAGTCCTCACAGGTACTCTTGGTGGGTGCTGGAACGGGTCCTGCTGTGAAATATTAGATCAAGAATTGTAATCACATGTCCCTGTTGAACAGGGGGAGAAAAATTGGGCCTTTGGTGGTGGTGTTGGTGGTGCTGGTGCCACAACACTGTAAGTCCTCACAGTTACACTTGTTGGGTGCAGAAATGGGCCCTGCTGTGAAATATTAGATCAAGAATTGTAATTACATGTCCCTGTTGAACAGGGGCAGAAAAATTGAGCCTTAGGCACTGGTGCCACAACACTGCAACCCCTCACAGATACTCTAGTTGGAGTGCAGGAACGAGCCCTGCTGCAAAGTATTGCATCAAAAATTGTAATTACACGCCCCTGTTAAACAGGGGCTGAAAAATTGGGCCTTAGGCACTGGTGCTGGTGCCACAACACTGCAACCCCTCACAAATACTCTAGTTGAGCGCAGCAATGAACCCTCCTTGCAAAATATTGCATCAAAAATTGTAATTACATGCCCCTGTTAAACAGGGGCTGAAAAATTGGGCCTTTGCCACTGGTGGCAGTGCCCAGAACCAACAATGTTCTTACAAGCTATCAGCATGATCATTGAGGAGGAAGAGGATAGTCACTCAGCATAATGGGATAGTCACATAGCATCAGCATAGGGAGTCTTGAAGGAATCTGACATTTCAAAAAAAATATTCGGTTACATCAGCATCAGGTGCTTGTTATCTGGTGGTGATCCAAGACTGATTCATTTTTATGAAGGTCAGCCGATCGACTGAGTCAATGGACAGGCACAAACTGTGATCGGTTACAAAGCCTCCAGCAGCACTGAATGTGCGTTCCGAAAGAACGCTGGATGAAGGACAGGCCAGTAGCTCAATTGCATACTGTGCAATAGGGATGAGCTTCGAGTTTGAGTCAAACTCATGTTCGACTCGAACATTGGCTGTTCGCAAGTTCGCCGAACAGCGAACAATTTGGGGTGTTAAAAGTCTATAGGAGAAATCAAAAGTGCTAATTTTAAAGGCTTATATGCAAGTTATTGTCTAAAAAAGTGTTTGGGGACCTGGGTCCTGCCCCAGGGGACATGGATCAATGCAAAAAAAAGTTTTAAAAACGGCCGTTTTTTCAGGAGCAGTGATTTTAATAATGCTTAAAGTCAAACAATAAAAGTGTAATATCCCTTTAAATTTCATACCTGGGGGGTGTCTATAGTATGCCTGTAAAGGGGCGCATGTTTCCTGTGTTTAGAACAGTCTGACAGCAAAAAAGCCATTTAAAACTACCCACGGCTATTGCATTGCCGACAATACACATAGAAGTTCATTGATAAAAACGGCATGGGAATTCCCCACAGGGCAACCCCGAACCAAAATTAAAAAAAAAAAATGACATGGGAGACCCCCTAAATTCCATACCAGGCCCTTCAGGTCTGGTATAGATATTAAGGGGAACCCCGGCCAAAATGTAAAAAAAAATGATGTGGGGTCCCTCCAAAAATCCATACCAGACCCTTATCCGAGCACACAAACTGGCAGGCCGCAGGAAAAGAGGGGGGACGAGAGTGCGCCCCCCCTCCTGAACCGTACCAGGCCACATGCCCTCAACATTGGGAGGGTGCTTTGGGGTAGCCACCCAAAACACCTTGTCCCCATGTTGATGAGGACAAGGGCCTCATCCCCAAAACCCTGGCCGGTGGTTGTGGGGGTCTGCGGGCGGGGGGCTTATCGGAATCTGGAAGCCCCCTTTAACAAGGGGACCCCCAGATCCCGGCCCCCCCCTGTGTAAAATGGTAAGGGGGTACTTACCAGAAGAAGAAGATGAAGAAGAAGATGAAGAGAAGAGCGGGAGCCTCCCCTCATGCCATGGGTGCGGAGCGGCCCGAGAAGAAGAAGATAGAAGACGCCACGGAGGAGATGCTGGACGAGAACGCCGGAGGAAGAACCAGAAGAGCCAGAAGAACCAGAAGAAGATGAAGGAAGAAAGAAGAAGCATTTAAATAAAGGAATTGTCAAAAACTGTCTCTTGTCGTTTTTAACATTTTTGACAGTTTTTTAGTGAAATGGTAGGGGTAAGTACCCCCTTACCATTTCACACAGGGGGGGGGGCGGGATCTGGGGGTCCCCTTGTTAAAGGGGGCTTCCAGATTCCGATAAGCCCCCCGCCCGCAGACCCCCACAACCACCGGCCAGGGTTGTGGGGATGAGGCCCTTGTCCTCATCAACATGGGGACAAGGTGTTTTGGGGGGCTACCCCAAAGCACCCTCCCAATGTTGAGGGCATGTGGCCTGGTACGGTTCAGGAGGGGGGGCGCACTCTCGTCCCCCCCTCTTTTCCTGCGGCCTGCCAGGTTGCGTGCTCGGATAAGGGTCTGGTATGGATTCTTGGGGGGACCCCACGCCGTTTGTTTTTTTTTTGGCGCGGGGTTCCCCTTAAAATCCATACCAGACCTGAAGGGTCTGGTATGAAATTTAGGGGGAACCCACGTCATTTTTTTAAAAAAAATTTGGCCGGGGTTCCCCTTAATATCCATACCAGACCTAAAGGGCCTTGTATGGAATTTAGGGGGACTCCCACATCATTTTTTTTTTTAATTTTGGTTCGAGGTTTCCCTGTGGGGAATTCCCATGCCGTTTTTATCAATGAACTTCTATGTGTATTGTCGGCAATGCAATAGCCGCGGCCCGCGGGTAGTTTTAAATGTTTTTTCCTTCGAAATGTCATTTTGCTGTCAGATTGTTCTAAACACAGGAAACATGCGCCCCTTTACAGGCATACTATAGACACCCCCAGGTACAAAATTTAAAGGGATATTACACTTTTATTGTTTGACTTTAAGCATTATTAAAATCACTGCTCCTGAAAAAACGGACGTTTTTAAAACTTTTTTTGCATTGATCCATGTCCCCTGGGGCAGGACCCGGGTCCCCAAACACTTTTATGACAATACCATGCATATTAGCCTTTAAAATTAGCACTTTTGATTATTCATGTTCGTGTCCCATAGACTTTAACGGAGTTCGCGTGTTCGAGCAAACTTTTTTCCTGTTCGCATGTTCTGGTGCGAACCGAACAGAGGGGTGTTCGGCTCATCCCTACTGTGCAAGCTCTGGCCAGTGATCCATCCTCAAGACCCAGTAACACAGAGGATTTTCGGTGGGAAAGGTGTTCAAGTTAAATCTTGCCCCTAGGTATTCCTGCACCATGTAAAACAGACGCTGGCGATGGTTGCTGGAACCGATCATACCTTGGGGCTGCGGACTAAAAAATTGTCTGAACGCATCGGTCAGATGGCCACCTTCTCCACCGCTCCTTCTTTGACTGACCGAAGCCTCAGCAACATGTTGTCCAGGAACAGGAGTTTGTAACTTCCCAGTCTCGGGGAACGCGTTGCACAGACCTTTCTGCAAGGCCTCCCAAAGATGTTTCATCCTCTGCTCCCTCTGCGACTGCAAGATAAGGTCCGCAACCTTACCCTTGTAACGTGGATCAGGGAGGGTTGCCAGCCAGTAACGATCCCTCTCCTTGATACCACGAATACGAGGATCCTTCCTTAGGCTTTGCAGGATCAGGGAGGCCATGCAGCATAGGTTTGCTGAGGCATTCGGTCCAGAGTCCTCTGAGTCACTAAGGATGACATGACCTGCAGCCACCTCCTCCCAGCCACATACAAGTCCATGGGTTTCTTGGGACTGTAAATGATCTCTTAAAGACTGCTGCTGATGCTGAGTGCCAGGCTCCACCTCCATGCTGACACAATACTCCTCCTCCTCCTCTTCCTGTGTCATCAGCAGGAACACTGTCTGGATAAAGGGGGCCTTGAGAGCTAAGGAAGTCCTCCTCTTCCTGCCTCTGTTCTGCCTCAAGTGCCCTGTCCAATATTCCACGCAGTGTGTGCTCCAACAGGTGGACAAGGGGGACAGTGTCATTGATGCATGCACTGTCACTGCTCACCATCCTCGTGGCCTCCTCAAATGGTGACAGGACAGTGCATGCATCCTTGATCATAGCCCACTGGCGTGGAGAAAAAAAACAAGCTCCCCTGACCCTGTCCTGGTGCCATAGTCGCACAGGTACTCATTGATGGCCCTCTGCTGCGTGTGCAGCTGCTGCAGCATGGCCAACGTTGAGTTCCACCTGGTGGGCATGTCACAGATTAGGCGGTTCTTGGGCAGGTTAAATTACTTTTGGAGGTCAGCCAGCCGAGCACTGGCATTATACGACCGGCGGAAATGCACACAGACTTTCCTGGCCTGCCTCAAGACATCCTGTAAGCCCGGGTACCTGCCCAAGAACCGCTGCACCACCAAGTTAAGGACGTGAGCCAAACAGGGCACATGGGTCAGTTGTCCCTGTCAGAGGGCGGAGAGGAGGTTGGTATGATTGTCGCAAACCACCATTACTGGCTTAAGCTGGTGTGGCATCAACCACCTCTGAACCTGCCCCTGCAGAGCTGACAGAATCTCTGCCCCATGTGGCTCCTGTCCCCCAAGCACACCAGCTCAAGAACCGCATGGCATCTTTTGGCCTGCGTACTTGCATAGCCCCTTCAACGCCTACGGAGCACCGGTGGTTCTGAGGACAAATCAGCACAGGAAGAGGCCATGGAGGAAGAAGAAGAGGAGGGGGCGGAGGAGAGAGGTATGTCAGAATCACCAGTAGTAGCATTTTGGAGGCGTGGTGGCAGAACAACCTCCAACACTACTGCACCTTGTCCTGCATCCTTCCCAGCTGCCAGCAGAGTCACCCAATGCGCCGTGAAACTTCGGTAACGTCCCCGTCCATGCCTGCTGGACCATGAGTCAGCGGTAATATGCACCTTACCACTGACCACCTTGTCCAGCAAGGCCAAGACATTGCCTTCCACATGCCGGTAGAGAGCCGGAATTGCCTTCCATGAGAAAAAGTGGCGTTTGGGAACCTGCCCCTGAGGAACCGCACATTCCACAAACTCACGGAAGGGGGCAGAGTCTACCAACTGAAAAGGTAGCAGTTGAAGTGCTAGCAATTTTGCCAAGCTAGCATTCAACTGCTGGACATGTGGATGGCTGGGAGCGAACTTCTTTCTGCGGTGCAACAGCTGGGGCAGGGAAATTTGCCTGGTACAATCTGATGTCGGTGTACCGATAGCAGATTGCCTGCAAGTACTTGGCTGTGACACACCTAATTCTACATCTTCATTCCTCTCAGTGCAGGTCTCAGAGAGGACTGAAGGTATAGTGGGGTTGGAGATCCCAGTTGATGAGGAGCAAGGAGAGGCCCTTTTTGTTCTTTGGTGTGGGTCTTTTAGGTACGCTTGCCAATGAACTGCATGGCAGGTCAACATATGTCTGGTTAAGCATGTGGTGCCCAAGTGGGAGATGTTTTGGTCACGCAAGATACGCTTGAAACATATGTTTCAAATAGCAGCAGTGCGATCTGATGCACTCGTCTCAAAAAAGGCCCACACCAAAAAACTTTTGGAATAACGCGCAGAGACAGCAGCGCCCTGCACATGCGGAGCTCTGCGGTGTGATGCAGTCAGTGTGCTGCCCTTAAGCTGGCCCCTGCAGGGCATCCTGCCTCATTGGTGTTGTGCCTTCTCCTCCTCCTCTCTCCTATCAGGCACCCACGTGGAGTCAGTTACCTCATCATCCCCTCCCTCCTCATCACTAGAGCAAACCTGGCAGTATGCTGCAGCAGGGGGAACATGACTTCCAGATTGCTGTCCTTCTTGGGCACCCCTTCTGTCTGGGCTCACGTTACTGCCTTCATCTAGCAGAGTACCATCATCAGAGCCTTCAAAACTCTGGGCATCCTCCTGGAGCATGTACCCAACACTGTGGTCAAACAGTTCGGGGGACTCCTCAGGAGGACATGGTGGGGCTAGAGAAGGAGTGACTGATGCCATTGAGCCGAGGGAAGAAGCCGCGTTGGCAGCTGCTTTGCCAGACAATGTACCCTGAGCCTGGGTGAGAGAGGATGAGGAAGATGAGGACGGCTTGGTCATCCACTCGACTAAGTCTTCCGCATGTTGCGGTTCAACACGGCCAGCTGTCAAAAAAAAGGCCAAGCGTGTCCCACGGCCAGTGCTGATGAGGATGCACCGTCACCACAACCAGCACTGTTGCCTCTAGACAAAGAGCCTGCGTGCCCTCTTTTATTGGCTTGGGACTGTCTGCCTCTCCTTGTTGGCCTTAAAAGACATACTATTGGCCTGCAGTGAGATGTAGCTGCACAAAATTGGGATGTATATATATACCAATTATACTGCAGATAGCAGAATCAACTGCCTGCCTGTAGTATTATTAGTATGAGAACACCTGCACTTATCTTCAGGTAGCTATACTGTAGGTGCAACTGTGTAGGGTTACACAGTACACTAACTGGAAATACTTCAAGAGCCTGCCTGTGCTATTAATATTATCAGAAGAAGCACACAAGCACCTGGCTTCAGGTAGCTATACTCTAGGTGCAACTGTGCAGGGTACACAGTACACTAACTGGAAATACTTTAAGAGCCTGCCTGTGCTATTAATAGTATCAGAATAAGCACACAAGCACCTGGCTTCAGGTAGCTATACTGTAGGTGCAACTGTGCAGGGTTACACAGTACACTAACTGGAAATACTTCAAGAGCCTGCCTATGCTGTTAATAGTATCAGAAGAAGCACACAAGCACCTGTCTTCAGGTAGTTATACTCTAGGTGCAACTGTGCAGGGTACACAGTACACTAACTGGAAATACTTCAAGAGCCTGTCTGTGCTATTAATAGTATCAGAAGAAGCACACAAGCACCTGGCTTCAGGTAGCTATACTGTAGGTGCAACTGTGCAGGGTTACACAGTACACTAACTGGAAATACTTCAAGAACCTGCCTGTGCTATTAATAGTATCACAAGAAGCACACAAGCACCTGGATTCAGGTAGCTATACTGTAGGTGCAACCGTGCAGGGTTACACAGTACACTAACTGGAAATACTTCAAGAGCCTGTCTGTGCTATTAATGGTATCAGAAGAAGCTCAAAAGCACCTGGCTTCAGGTAGCTATACTGTAGGTGCAACTGTGCTGGGTACACAGTACACTAACTGGAAATACTTCAAGAGCCTGCCTGTGCTATTAACAGTATCTGAAGAAGCACACAAGCACTTGGCTTCAGGTAGCTATACTGTAGGTGCAACTGTGCAGGGTTACACAGTACACTAACTGGAAATACTTCAAGAGCCTGCCTGTGCTGTTAATAGTATCAGAAGGAGCACACAAGCACCTGGCTTCAGGTAGCTATACTGTAGGTGCAACTGTGCAGGGTACACAGTACACTAACTGGAAATACTTCAAGAGCCTGTCTGTGCTATTAATAGTATCAGAAGAAGCACACAAGCACCTGGCTTCAGGTAGCTATACTGTAGGTGCAACTATGCAGGGTTACACAGTACACTAACTGGAAATACGTCAAGAACCTGCCTGTGCTATTAATAGTATCACAAGAAGCACACAAGCACCTGGATTCAGGTAGCTATACTGTAGGTGCAACTGTGCAGGTTTACACAGTACACTAACTGGAAATACTTCAAGAGCCTGCCTGTGCTATTAATATTATCAGAAGAAGCACACAAGCACCTGGCTTCAGGTAGCTATACTCTAGGTGCAACTGTGCAGGGTACACAGTACACTAACTGGAAATACTTCAAGAGCCTGTCTGTGCTATTAATAGTATCAGAAGAAGCACACAAGCACCTGGCTTCAGGTAGCTATACTGTAGGTGCAACTATGCAGGGTTACACAGTACACTAACTGGAAATACGTCAAGAACCTGCCTGTGCTATTAATAGTATCACAAGAAGCACACAAGCACCTGGATTCAGGTAGCTATACTGTAGGTGCAACTGTGCAGGGTTACACAGTACACTAACTGGAAATACTTCAAGAGCCTGCCTGTGCAATTAATAGTATCAGAAGGAGCACACAAGCACCTGGCTTCAGGTAGCTATACTCTAGGTGCAACTGTGCAAGGTACACAGTACACTAACTGGAAATACTTCAAGAGCCTACCTGTGCTAATAATAGTATCAGAATAAGCACACAAGCACCTGGCTTCAGGTAGCTATACTGTAGGTGCAACTGTGCAGGGTTACACAGTACACTAACTGGAAATACTGCAAGAGCCTGCCTATGCTGTTAATAGTATCAGAAGAAGCACACAAGCACCTAGCTTCAGGTAGTTATACTCTAGGTGCAACTGTGCAGGGTACACAGTACACTAACTGGAAATACTTCAAGAGCCTGTCTGTGCTATTAATAGTATCAGAAGAAGCACACAAGAACCTGGCTTCAGGTAGCTATACTGTAGGTGCAACTGTGCAGGGTTACACAGTACACTAACTGGAAATACTTCAAGAGCCTGTCTGTGCTATTAATGGTATCAGAAGAAGCCCACAAGCACCTGGCTTCAGGTAGCTATACTGTAGGTGCAACTGTGCAGGGTTACACAGTACACTAACTGGAAATACTTCAAGAGCCTGCCTGTGCTGTTAATAGTATCAGAAGAAGCGCACAAGCACCTGGCTTCAGGTAGCTATACTGTAGGTGCAACTGTGCTGGGTACACAGTACACTAACTGGAAATACTTCAAGAGCCTGCCTGTGCTATTAATAGTATCAGAAGAAGCACAGAAGCACCTGGCTTCAGGTAGCTATACTGTAGGTGCAACTGTGCAGGGTTACACAGTACACTAACTGGAAATACTTCAAAAGCCTGCCTGTGCTATTAATAGTATCAGAAGAAGCACACAAGCACCTGGCTTGGGGTAGCTATACTGTAGGTGCAACTGTGCAGGGTACACAGTACACTAACTGGAAATACTTCAAGAGCCTGCCTATGCTGTTAATAGTATCAGAAGAAGCACACAAGCACCTGGCTTCAGGTACAGTGGCTTGCGAAAGTATTCGGCCCCCTTGAACTTTTCAACCTTTTGCCACATTTCAGGCTTCAAACATAAAGATATGACATTTTTATTTTTTGTGAAGAATCACCAACAAGTGGGGCACAATTGTGAAGTGGAACAAAATCTTTTGGATTTTTGAAACTTTTTTAACTAATAAAAAAATGAAAAGTGGGGCGTGCAAAATTATTCGGCCCCTTTGCGTTAATACTTTGTAGAGCCACCTTTTGCTGCGATTACAGTTGCAAGTCGCTTGGGGTATGTCTCTATCAGTTTTTTACATCGAGAGACTGAAATTCTTGCCCATTCTTCCTTGCAAAACAGCTCGAGCTCAGTGAGGTTGGATGGAGAGCGTTTGTGAACAGCAGTTTTCAGCTCTTTCCACAGATTCTCGATTGGATTCAGGTCTGGACTTTGACTTGGCCATTCTAACACCTGGATACGTTTATTTGTGAACCATTCCTTTGTAGATTTTGCTGTATGTTTGGGATCATTGTCTTGTTGGAAGATAAATCTCTGTCCCAGTTTCAGGTCTTTTGCAGACTCCAACAGGTTTTCATCCAGAATGGTCCTGTATTTGGCTGCATCCATCTTCCCCTCAATTTTAACCATCTTCCCTGTCCCTGCTGAAGAAAAGCAGGCCCAAACCATGATGCTGCCACCACCATGTTTGACAGTGGGGATGGTGTGTTGAGTGTGATGAGCTGTGTTGCTTTTACGCCAAACATATCGATTTTCATTGTGGCCAAAAAGTTCGATTTTGGTTTCATCGGACCAGAGCACCTTCTTCCACATGTTTGGTGTGTCTCCCAGGTGGCTTGTGGCAAACTTTAGACGAGACTTTTTATGGATATCTTTGAGAAATGGCTTTCTTCTTGCCGCTCTTCCATAAAGGGCAGATTTGTGCAGTGTACGACTGATTGTTGTCCTATGGACAGACTCTCCCACCTCAGCTGTAGTTCTCTGCAGTTCATCCAGAGTGATCATGGGCCTCTTGGCTGCATCTCTGATCAGTCTTCTCCTTGTCTGAGCTGAAAGTTTAGAGGGACAGCCAGGTCTTGGTAGATTTGCAGTGGTCTGATACTCCTTCCATTTCAAAATGATCGCTTGCACAGTGCTCCTTGGGATGTTTAAAGCTTGGGAAATCTTTTTGTATCCAAATCCGGCTTTAAACTTCTCCACAACAGTATTACGGACCTGCCTGGTGTGTTCTTTGGTCTTCATGATGCTCTCTGCGCTTTCAACAGAACCCTGAGACTATCACAGAGCAGGTGCATTTATACAGAGACTTGATTACACACAGGTGGATTCTATTTATCACCATCAGTCATTTAGGACAACATTGGATCATTCAGAGATCCTCGCTGAACTTCTGGAGTGAGTTTTCTGCACTGAAAGTAAAGGGGCCGAATAATTTTGCACGCACCACTTTTCAGTTTTTTAATTGCTAAAAAAGTTTAAAATATCCAATAGATTTCGTTCCACTTCACAATTGTGTCCCACTTGTTGGTGATTCTTCACAACAAATTACAATTTTATATCTTTATGTTTGAAGCCTGAAATGTGGCAAAAGGTTGAAAAGTTCAAGGGGGCCGAATACTTTCGCAAGCCACTGTAGTTATACTCTAGGTGCAACTGTGCAGGGTACACAGTACACTAACTGGAAATACTTCAAGAGCCTGTCTGTGCTATTTATAGTATCAAAAGAAGCACACAAGCACCTGGATTCAGGTAGCTATACTGTAGGTGCAACTGTGCAGGGTTACACAGTACACTAACTGGAAATACTTCAAGAGCCTGTCTGTGCTATTAATGGTATCATAAGAAGCTCACAAGCACCTTGCTTCAGGTAGCTATACTGTAGGTGCAACTGTGCAGGGTTACACAGTAACTGGAAATACTTCAAGAGCCTGGCTGTGCTGTTAATAGTATCAGAAGAAGCACACAAGCACCTGGCTTCAGGTAGCTATACTCTAGGTGCAACTGTGCTGGGTACACAGTACACTAACTGGAAATACTTCAAGAGCCTGCCTATGCTGTTAATAGTATCAGAAGAAGCACACAAGCACCTGGCTTCAGGTAGTTATACTCTAGATGCAACTGTGCAGGGTACACAGTACACTAACTGGAAATAGTTCAAGAGCCTGTCTGTGCTATTAATAGTATCAAAAGAAGCACACAAGCACCTGGATTCAGGTAGCTATACTGTAGGTGCAACTGTGCAGGGTTACACAGTACACTAACTGGAAATACTTCAAGAGCCTGTCTGTGCTATTAATGGTATCAGAAGAAGCTCACAAGCACCTTGCTTCAGGTAGCTATACTGTAGGTGCAACTGTGCAGGGTTACACAGTAACTGGAAATACTTCAAGAGCCTGCCTGTGCTGTTAATAGTATCAGAAGAAGCACACAAGCACCTGGCTTCAGGTAGCTATACTCTAGGTGCAACTGTGCTGGGTACACAGTACACTAACTGGAAATACTTCAAGAGCCTGCCTGTGCTATTAATAGTATCTGAAGAAGCACACAAGCACCTGGCTTCAGGTAGCTATACTGTAGGTGCAACTGTGCAAGGTACACAGTACACTAACTGGAAATACTTCAAGAGCCTGCCTGTGCTGTTAATAGTATCAGAAGGAGCACCCAAGCACCTGGCTTCAGGTAGCTATACTGTAGGTGCAACTGTGCAGGGTACACAGTACACTAACTGGAAATACTGTAAAAACACCTGCCTGCCGTCAGTATCTTAGGAAGAGAATAACAGGAACGGATCTAGCTAAACTGAATACAGTGTATATATATATATATATATATATATATATATATATATATATATATATATATACACACAACACCTGGGATGCATATATGCATATATATACACAATACACTGCAAGTTCAGCTAACTGACTCGATCTGCCTACTCTATCTAACTTAAATCAAATGACACTGTCTCTCTGTCTATCTCTCCGCCGCCCCTGCAACATACTACACAAGGCCTCCATGCAGGCGGGCTTATATAGTGTGGGGCGTGTACTAAACCCCCTGAGCCATAATTGGCCAACGCCTCCATGGCTTTGGCTAATAACGGCTCTCTGTACACACGGCGCTGTGATTGGCCAAGCATGCGGGTCATAGTGCATGCTTTGCCAATCATCAGCCAGCAATGCACTGCAATGCCGCAGTAAATTATTGGCTGTGACGCGCCACTCGAATTTGGCGCACACGTCCCATAACGTTCGTAATTCGGCGAACGACCGAACACACAATGTTCGAGTCGAACATGCGTTCGACTCGAACACGACGCTCATCCCTAGTCTTCATGCTCACATCTAATCTCTCTTCACTATACTTGCTGCTATGTTTATAATCTATGTGGGCCTGGTTCAGTATTGTGATCACCACAGTGTGCTGCCCAAATAGTCCAGCAAGGATACAGAATCCGTAATATTAAGTCTGGATGAGATCATTGTGATTGCCTAATGCCTAGTGGAGGGACTGTGGCCCTTATAGATTGCTGCATTTTACAAATTTTCCATGTTGGATATCAGCTTTTGCTACTATTACTTTCTGCCGATTTATCACTTTCTTTCTGCTGCCAGGGCTCTAAAAAACAATAATAAAAATGACTGACACAGTTAACTGCCCTACTGACATGGGAAGGAGGGGGGAAACATTGGATGGAGGAGGAGGACATGGGATGGAGGAGGAGGAGACATGGGATGGAGGAGGAGGAGATGACATGGGATTATTGAGGAGGAGGAGGAGACATGGGATGGAGGAGGAGACATGGGATGGAGGAGGAGACATGGGATGGAGGAGGAGACATGGGATGGAGGAGGAGGAGGAGACATGTAATGGAGGAAGAGACATGGGATGAAGGAGGAGGAGACATGGGATGGAGAAGGAGGACATGGGATGAAGGAGGAGGAGACATGGGATGGAGGAGATGACATGGGATGGAGAAGGACATGGGATGAGGGAGATGAGATTGTAAGAGGGGGACATGATATGGGGAGATGGGACTGAAGGAGGAGGAGGAAGAGGACATGGGAAGGAGGCGGAGTGTGACTTGGTATGGGATGTCAGTGAGCAGATTCTATGGTATGGCCAGTGGGTAGGCCCTAGGAAATGGTGGTCAGGCCCGGGGGGGGGGGGGGCAGGCCTAAAGCTGTGTAAGGGGCCCCAAAATTTCTAATGGCTGCCCTGACTACATCCATGTGGCAATCCATGTGTTGGGGGAACCTAAAGCCATAGGCAGATTACCCTTCCACAAGGTTTAGGTTTTCCCTCTTATATTCTGGAATAACCCTGCTATAATTTGAGCTAAAGCCAATTTCTACCAAACACAAACCTGGTGTATAAACTTTGAATATTTTGGAATAATTTGGTAAAGGGGATCAGAGGATGTTGAGTTGTGGTTAAATGTTTTTGTTCAATCCCTTTTCACATTGTATTAAACTTTTAAGATGCAATGTAGGTATGTGAAAAGAGAAACTCACAATATATGCAATTTTGCTGCTGACCAATTTGAAGTTGAGGACTTTACTTTCATCTTTTTAAGAGTCAATGTTCTTATAGATATTTGATCTGCTGTGGCTGCTACTACCATCATTCGCCACATACACTATATTGAAAAAAGTATTGGGACACCCGCCTTTACACGCGCATGAACTTTAATGGCATCCAAGTCTTAGTCCATAGGATTCAATATTGAATTGGCCCACCCTTTGCAGCCATACCAGCTTCAACTCTTCTGGGAAGGCTGTCCACAAGGTTTAGGAGTGTGTCTAGGGGATTGTTTAACCATTCTTCGGAAAGCGCATTTGTGAGGTCAGGCACTGATGTTGGATGAGAAGAACTGGCTCGCAGTCCACTCTAATTCATCCCAAAGGTATTCAACCAGGTTGGGGTCAGGACTCTGTGCAGGCCAGTCAAGTTCCTCCATCCCAAACTCGCTCATCCATGTCTTTATGGACGTTGTTTGTGCACTGGTGCACAATCATGTTGGAACAAGAAGGGGCCATCCCCAAACTGTTCTTACAAAGTTGGGAGCATGAAATTGTCCAAAATGTCTTGATATGCTGATGTCTTAAGAGTTCCCTACACTGGAACTAAGGGGCCAAGCCCAACCCCTGAAAAACAACCCCACACCATAATCCCCCCTCCATAAAATGGTTTGGACCAGTGCACAAAGGAAGGTCCATAAAGACATGTATGAGCGAGTTTGGTGGAGGAACTTGACTGCCCTGCAACCCAATAGAACACCTTTGGGATGAATTAGAGCGGAGACTTCTGGAAGAATGGTCAAACATTCCCATAGGCACTACTAAACCTTGTGGACAGCCTTCCCAGAAGATTTGAAGCTGCAAAGATGAAATTAGATGGAATTAAAGTCCATGTGTGTGATAAGGCTGGTGTCCCAATACTTTTGGCAATATAGTGTATACTTAATAGGGTTTCCTGCTAAATTTAAGTTTTGTAAATCTTATTCAAGATTTGACAAACCCCTTATGTTAAACTTGGGCAGATTCGCGCATCCCTGCCAGTAATGTTTTCAGCTTAATTCACTAACATGGAAAACCTCTCCAGTTCTATGGCACTGAAGTAGGGTTGCCCTGATACCGATACTAGTATCGGTATAGGTGCCAATACCGAGTATTTGCAGGAGTACTTTTACTCGTGCAAATGCTCCCGATGCCTAGTCCGATACCTGGACACTCAGGGATGATCGGTGCGGCAGCAGGGGAAGGTATATTCACTGATCTCCCTGTGTGGCTTTCAATAAAGCAGCTGACAGCCGCTTCTCCTCCTCTCCCCTCCACGGCTTTCAGCTGCTTTATTGAACGCCACACAGGGGGATCGGTGAATATAACTTCCCCTGCTGCCACACTGATCACCCCTGACTTTCCCCTGTATCCTCCTCTGGCTCCCCTCTGTGCTCCTCCGTGGGCTCCTCCAGTCGAAGTCTCATCAGTGCCCATCAGTGCCACCTATCAGTGCCCATTAGTGCTGCATATTAGTGCCACTGTCACATGACAATAAAAAAAAAATTGGTAATCGGTATCGGCGAGTACTTGGAAAAAAGTATCAGTACTTGTACTCGGTCTTAAAAAAGTGGTATCAGTGCAACCCTAGTATTAAGCAACAGTTTGCAAAGACTGCTGTAACTCTTTGTAGACTGTTGATACATAGAAAATGGCTGCCATACACTACACAGTCAGGTGGATTTACTGAAGACAAATAGACTGTGCACTCTGCAGTTGCTCCAAAGCTTAGCAAATGAGGGGAAGCTCTGCAGACTTCCATCATCCAATCATGTGCAAGCAAAAATGCTGTTTATTATTTTTCTTGCATATGATTGGGTATTCTTTGCAAAGTGAAGCTTCATCTCACTTACTAAGCTCTGGATCAACTGCACTTGCAAAGGTATGTCATCCATACATCTTGCTAATCAGCTAGACAGGTTACTAATAGCTGATCAGTATATATATATACCCTCACAGAATATGTGTTTATGTGTTTCTTAAGTGATGGGGTTGAATTTCTAGAGGCCAATTTTGGCCATTTTGCAAGTGCATTTGCTCCAGAGCTTTGTAAATTAGGTAAAGCTTCACTTTATAAAGAATACTCAATCACCTGCAAGGAAAATAAACTGAAAAAATAACATTTTGCTTGCACATGATTGGATGATGGAGGTTTGCAGAGCCCCCCCTCATTCACTAAGATCTGGAGCAACTGCACTTTCAAAGTGCACAGTCTAATTTGCCTTCATTAAATCAACCAATGTCTTTCACTCATGAACCTGAGTCTTCGCTATTATTTCAAATAATTATGGTCAAATGAAAACACATATAGAACACAAAAATAAATTATGCCTGCATGTTGTTAGCATTGGGTTGAGTATGGTTAAAGCATCTAGCATACACTTTATATTATTTAATTGTAAATGGTAATTAGCATAAGCAGTATATTTTTTTGTAGTAGCTTTGTTTAACTAAAAAGGGTTTAAAAGACTGCACACTTTCTTCTCGTTTTACTAGTCTTTTCAGTTATAAGTTTTATCCATTAAAAATTTGTTTTTGATTTTGCTGCAAAAATAAAACCCTACTCATACAAAATGATGTGGCTTAAAGTGGTTGTAAACCCCCCCTAATGACTTTTAACTATAGGTAAGCCTAGAATAAGGCTTACCTATAGGCAGTGGAAATATCTCCTAAACGTGCTGGACCTCCGTGCTGTTTCTTCCTCCAGCATGTGCCGTTACTGATGGCTCCCGCGCACATGCGTGGGAGTGACGTCACGCGGCTTCGGCCAGTCACAGAACCGGAGTCCGCCGCCCCCCCGAAGGAAGAGGGTGAAGATGGATGCAGCCTGCACAGAGGACAGCGATGGATTCATTTGCAGGTAAGTGTCACATAATGGGCTAGTATGCAATGCATACAAGCCCATTATGCTTTTAATTTGCAGGCTTTGCAGAGAGCAAAAGAGGAAGTAAAACCCATCAGGAAATTTTAAAAAATTTGTATCACCACAGAGTGGTGCTGTGGATACGACACACTGGTAGTTAATGCCACGTCCCGATAATTTGAATCATTGGAAAAAGTTTGGAATAATGGACTTTATAGGCATAACACAGAAAAGTTTTTTTAAAAAAAAGAGCTTCAGTATTTATTACAAAAAATATTAAAAACTAGAGAACACATACATAGACTTACATATATTCACAGATATTACCCATGAGCATGTTAAATACACCATCTACATAATTAATAAATATTGAACAAAATTCGGATAACCGAGCAGTTCACTATTTCCAGTAGTAACAGATTTCGGAGAAACAGTGTAACGTATGTCCCCATGTACCTCTATAAGATAACAGAGGGTTGGGCTTTGGCCTAGGGACATGATTCCAACCACCAATATCACAGGGGCGGCAATATTACACTGCATATAATAAAATGTATGTTATTATGTAGAATACAACAAACTTATACTCATTTTTCTGTTCATAGAATATGCCAAAAGCTCCAGAGGAAGCGTTATTGAACACGTAACATGTAGAGCAAGCTGAACTGAGTTATATATGTTACACTGTCTCTCCGAAATCTGTTACTACTGGAAATAGTGAACTGGTCGGTTATCCGAAGTTTGTTCGATATTTATAAATTATGTAGATGGTGTATTTAACATGCTCATGGGTAATATCTTTGTATATATGTAAGTCTATGTACGTGTTCTCTAGTTTTTAATATTTTTTTGTAATAAATACTGAAGCTCTTTTTAAAAAAAACTTTTCTGTGTTATGCCTATAAAGTCCATTATTCCAAACTTTTTCCAATGATTAAAACCCATCAGGGTTCACTTCTTCTTTAATAAGGTGCAAATTCTGTTTGGACTCCTACCAATAAAATTCTTAAATGCAGGATTTGCTAGAGAACTGTAAGTGGTTTATTCCTTGTTACTGTATGTACATTAGAGCATCACACTACGGTAACTAAAGTCACAAAGTACCATTCCGGAATCACATAAGAGCAAGTTTTAATTCTACAAACCTACTGTAGAGAGCTCTATAAATTTTGTTTAAAAGTAGCTTACAGATGGTTAATCGTTACTGCTGTCCAAGCCTCAAAATAAAAGCACAACAATTGGCACTGATTAAAAATAGTGCTTAGGAACATAGAGACTGAAATTAGATGTAATTTTGGAAGAGTTTATAATTGCAAATGTATGCAGTGTAACTTATGTTCTAACTGATGAACGAATAACATTTTTTACTGATGTACTGTATATAAATGCCAATTTCCTTTTAAAACCTGCAATCATTTATATAATGCAAAAGGCCATCATATTTACTGAAATTTATATTTTTTTTCTATTTGCATGGATAATTAGCACATCAGAACATCCAGAATAAAAAAAAATTGTCCTAGTTTTTTTTCTCCTGAAATCATTCCAACCCAAGTAAATCCTTGTATACAAAAAATAATTTTCCAAAAAGAAAGACCCCTTGGGGACCACAGTATTTTCTTGGAAAAAAACATGCTTAAGGCAATATCCTTTATGCACACTACCATATTTCTATATAATCTTAATTTAGATGTGTCACGTATACCCCCAACGCAGGTGGTCAGACACTATAGCTGGCTACTGTGTGCTTCAGCTATAGCAGCCCCCTTTCCCATAAGGTAAACAGGCCTAAAGTTACTCGGTTGCCCTCAGGACTTATGCACAATGCTATAGTGCCTGGCCACCACACCAGGGCAGATGCGAAATGAGAAAAGCAAATAGATACTTGCGGTTAGCAGACAGATAGCGTGGTTCTATGACAGTCCAGGTAAAAGGCAGGCTGAGTTCAGGGAATAGTCCAATAATCCGGTCCAAAGTCATACACAGGGAAATCCAATCTAGCAAAGCAGGGCAGACAGACAGGGAGCTAGATCAGGAACAACACACGTATCAATCTCTATCACAAGCACCCAAATGGGGTTTGAGCTGGCTTATAACAGGCTTGGTTTCCACCCAGAGACTGATCACCTTAATCAGCTTGCAGGTGGACAGACAGACAAGGACAGTGACATAGCCAAAACCATGAATGCTGGAATGAAGAACAGGAGCACCAAGTGATCCTGACAAGACGATTATATATGGTAATTTATCCTAGAATGAAGTATGAATTATGTTAAGGGTAAAAGAAATGGTCAAATGTGCTTTATGGTAAGTACTAACACACATAAAATAATGTGAATTTTAGTTTGGGGTTTTTCATTTTTTTTTTTTTTTTTACTCTCTTGAAAATACTTAACAGAAAATGTTCCTGTAGAGATGACAAGGAAAGGCACAACATATTAGATGAAGTTATAATATTTGTTTCAAAACTGGACAATACAGTGCTAATTTGTTCACCATGATTACCTATGAAACACAATGCTAAGATGAAGGCTGTGGACAAAAAGGTATATAACTAGAAAAGGTCTCATAGTGGGTCCAAAGGTGCTTCAAACATGTAACAAGAATAACTGTAAAGGAAAGTTGGACCCCTTTCACATTAAAGGCGCTTTTTAGGCATTTTAGAGCTAAACATAGTGCCTGTAAAGCGCCTCTCATGCCTCCCCAGTGTGAAAGCCTGAGTGCTGCCACGGTGCACTTGCGGGTCATGAAAAAAAGTCCTGCAAGCAGCATCTTTGGGGCGGTTTGGGATCGGTGTATACATCGTTCCCAAAATGCCCTGCCCATTGAAATGAATAGGCAGCGCTGCCGAAGCGCCTGCAAAGCGATTCATCAGCACTGCAAAACGGGAGCTTTTAACCCTTTGTTCGGCCACTAGTGGGGGTTAAAACTGCTCTGCTAGCGGCCAAAAAGGCAGCTAAAATGACGGTAAAGCGCCTCTAAAACTAGCAGCGCTTTACCGCTACATAGTGCAGCCCCAGTGTGGCAGAGGTCTTAAAGAACTTAAATGATATATAAGAGAGCAGAATAAAATGTACCAGCTGAAGTTTTAGGACATTGTTTCATAGATAAAGACATCATGTATTACAGTACAATTCTGATTGCTGGGCAAAGGTGGGATTAGCAGAACTTCAAGAGGAAATGGGAGTATATAAGCAGCACATGCAGACAACTGGCAGACAACAATGCCTTCTATACAATGAATCGTTGGCTGTAGGGAAAAATAACAGCTCCCTCACAGCCTATCCTCATGCCATATTCACATTGGTAGCTTAAGGGGTGAATAGGAAAGGGGAGAAAATGTACAGGGAGAAAGAGGTGATGTTGGAGTAGGAGGAGGAAGGAGAGGTGAAGGAGGAACAGGAAGAGGAGCAAAGGGAGAAAGAGGAATTAGAGAAGGGGAAGAAACAGGTAGAGATTACATCAAGGGTTACCACCTACTACCTCCACGTGAGAGAAACTCTACCCCTCTTTTTAGGTTTGCCTGTAATGTTGTTTGTTCTTATTCTTCTAGTAGTAGGATTCTATGGCACAGCTTTATTATGTTAAGGGTAATTGGTACATCAAGGTATAGCAAATAAGGTATAGCAAATAAGAATGGTTATGCCAGGCAAAAAAATGGATGCTTGATATATACAATGTATTCTAATACATAAACCTTTGAGCTTTGGAGCAAACTGTTCAATTATGTTTTATGGCTCTAAATACTAAAACAGAACATGATCTTGCATTTTAGATTTTTTTTGCTTTTTTCTGCTTTCTTGAACATACATAAAAGAAAATGTTTCTGTAGAGGTGACAAGGAATGGCACAACATATTTGATGAGGCTTGAGTATTTGCTTCAAAACTTTTTTGAAAAGTACAAACATCTGTGGACAAAAGGGAAAGGGGGCTTGTGGAGGAGCATTCTCATTGTTCAATGTTCAGCAGGACCTCTCTCCATTTCTCCCCCTCTAATGTATTTCTCAAAAATATTTGATAATTGTTTTTTTAAATCAGATAGTTTTGAAAAAAGAAAATACATTTTTTTTCAACATACAAAACAAATAGTCAATATGACACAGACATATCAGTGGGTGTATCAAGCAGGCATTATGATAATTGCAATTAGGGATGAGCCTGATGTTCAAGTCAAACGTAAGTTCGACTTGAACATCGGCTGTTCGCTGAACAGTGAACATTATGCGTTTTTCGCTGCAAATTCGAAAGCCGCGGAACACCATTAAAGTCTATGGGACACGAACATGAAAAATCAAAAGTGGTCATTTTAAAGGCTTATATGCAAGTTATTGTCATAAAAAGTGTTTGGAGACCCAGGTCCTACCCCAGGGGACATGTATCAATGCATAAAAAAGTTTTAAAAACAACCGTTTTTTTCGGGAGCAGTGATTTTAATAATGCAATAATAAAAATGAAATATTCCTTTAAATATCGTGCTTGGGGGGTGTCCTAAGTATGCCTGTAAAGTAGCGCATTTTTCCCATGTTTAGAACAATACCACAGCAAAATGACATTTTAGATTTTTCTTGTTTGTGACCCATAGACTTTAACGGTGTTCGCTTGTTCGTACAAATTTTTTGCCTGTTCGCATGTTCTGGTGCAAACCAAACCAGGGGGGGGGGTGTTCGGCTCATCCCTAATTGCAATATTAAAGCATGTAATAAAGTAGTGCATGTGCTACAAGATAAAATATTGTAAGATAACCTTGACAAGCCATCCTGAGTATATTTTACAACATACATTGTGTCCTCCGCTCATCCCCTACCTTATCCAGAGAGCAGGTTAAGGGAGGCTCCCACCCCTGGAAATGGGGTGTGATCCACAATAGACAAACATGTACCTAGAAACAGGTAAATAAGAACACAAATAAAAAAATAAAAACAAGAACAGAACAATTATGCCATCATATGTGGTTTAAGACCTACATGTGCACACGTTGCGAACATAAAATCCCATGCTACCCTGTCGAAAGCCTTCTTTGCGTCGGTTGACAGGAAAAGGCTTTCGATATGCAGGGAGTGTGATGCCTGTGTGAGAAGGAGAGCCTTTATAATATTGTCCTTAGCTTCTCTTCTGGGCATGAAGCCTACTTGTTTGGGGCCTATTATTTTAGCTAGTAGTGGTCTATTTGCCAGGATTTTGGCTCATAACTTTAGGTCAATATTCAATAAAGAAATGGGCCTGTAGCTGGAGCAGTTTGCTGTGTCCTTGTTGGGCTTGGGTATAATGCAATGAATGTTCTTTCTGTTTGACTGCATGGATGGAATTGAATACTGGAAAGGGATACCAGCGGATCACCAAAAGAAACAGTAAGCTAACTTTGGGTGGAATCGCAACATATTTTGAACTTAACCTAATAAGGGAAATAATCATCTTGCCAGAGATTTCTTTGCTTTGTTTGTGTTCCACACCAGCTTCTCATGTCTATAATGCAGTATGTGGACTCGATATCTATATCCAGGCCCGGATTGGCCATAGGGCAAACCGGGCACTTGCCCGGTGGGCAGCCGCCGCTGGGGCCGCCAGGCTGCAAGTCCTCGCATGGCCCAAGGCTTGAGCTTGTGCCGCCCATCCAGCCTCTCTGCGGCCGCCCGGCTGCCAGTTAAGCTCAGCCATCGGTGCCGGGGGGAGGAGCTAAATGAGACGCCTTCGGCCTCACAACGGCTGCACGACCGCACGTATAGGTCAGCCGTCGGTGCCGGGGGGAGTAGCCAGAGCAGACACCTTGGAGCCGGTGTTATGTCGAGAGGTGCCGGAACAGAAAACGTGAGCTCAGCCTCCCCTGTGAACTGGATAGGACGAACGGTGGGGGCGGCTGCATATAGAACAATTATTTTCTCCATCTTCCTCCTGCAGTATCGGAATGCCTGTGAGAGGTAGAGGAGAGGCAGGCATTCCGAGACTGCAGGAGGAAGATCGAGAAAATGATTCTTCTATATGCAGCCGCCCCCACCGATCCTTCTATCCTGCTTCTCTCTGCTGCTCCCGCTGGGCTCTCCACCACACCCATACTCTCTGCCAACCCCGTGCTCTCCACATCACCCCCATGCTCTCCGCTGCCCCCATGCTCTCTGCCACCCCCCATACTTCCCCCTCCCCCCATGCTCTCTGCCACCCCCTCATACTTTCCACCCCCCATGCTCTCTGCCACCCCCCCATACTCTCCACCTCCCCCCATGCTCTCTGCCACCCCCCATACTCTCTGCCACCCCCATGCTCTCTGCCACCCCTCATGCTCTCCACCTCCCCCCATGCTCTCTGCCACCCCCCCATACTCTCCACCTCCCCCCATGCTCTCTGCCACCCCCCATGCTCTCTGCCACCCCCCATACTCTCCACCTCCCCCCATGCTCTCTGCCACCCCCCATGCTCTCTGCCACCCCCATGCTCTCTGCCACCCCCCATGCTCTCCACCTCCCCCCATGCTCTCCGCCACCCCCTCATACTCTCCACCTCCCCCCATGCTCTCTGCCACCCCCCCATACTCTCCGCCTCCCCCCCATACTCTCCACCTCCCCCCATGCTCTCTGCCACCCCCCATGCTCTCTGCCACCCCTCATGCTCTCCACCTCCCCCCATGCTCTCTGCCACCCCCCCATACTCTCCACCTCCCCCCATGCTCTCTGCCACCCCCTATGCTCTCCACCTCCCCCCATGCTCTCTGCCACCCTCCATGCTCTCCACCCCCCATGCTCTCCACCTCCCTCCATGCTCTCTGCCACCCCCCATGCTCTCCACCTCCCCCATGCTCTCCACCTCCCTCCATGCTCTCCCCCTCCCCCCCCATACTCTCCCCCTCCCCCATACTCTCTGCCACCCCCCATGCTCTCCACCTCCCCCCATGCTCTCTGCCACCCCCATGCTCTCCACCTCCCCCCCCATGCTCTCCACCTCCCTCCATGCTCTCTGCCACCCCCCATGCTCTTCACCTCCCCCCATGCTCTCCACCTCCCTCCATGCTCTCCCCCTCCCCCCCATACTCTCCCCCTCCCCCCCATACTCTCCACCTCCCCCCCATGCTCTCCACCTCCCCCCCATGCTCTCCACCTCCCCAATGCTCTATGCCACCCCGCCATGCTCTCTGCCACCCCCCCGGTGCTCTCCACCTCCCCCCATGCTCTCCACCTCCCCAATGCTCTCTGCCACCCCCCCATGCTCTCTGCCACCCCCGAGGTGCTCTCCACATTACCCCTACGCTCTCCGCTTCCCCCCTGTGCTCTTCACATCCCCCATGCTCTCCGTTGCCCCCCCATGCTCTCCACCTCCCCCATGCTCTCCACCTCCCCCCATGCTCTCTGCCACTCCCCCCTGTGCTCTTCACATCACCCCATGCTCTCCGCCAGCCCTCCTGTGCTGTCCACATCCCCCATGCTCTCTGCCGCCCTCCCTGTGCTCTCCACCTCCCTCCATGCTCTCCGCCGCCCTCCCTGGGCTTTCCACCTCCCCACATGCTCTCCACTGCCCGCCTGTGCTCTCCACCTCCCCCCATGCTCTCCGCTGCCCCCCTGTGCTCTCCTCTTCCTCCCTGTGTTCTCTGCCTCTCTCCTGTGCTCTCGCCCCACCCCATGTTTTCAAGATTCTTCCCTGTGCTCTCCAACCCCCATGCTCTTTCCTGGTCACACCCCCCCCCCACACCTCTGCTGGGTTCCCTCCTCCCCTCTCTCAGGGGATCTGTCAGGGTGGAGAGTGGGGAAGGGGCCAGTTAACATGTCATGGGCTGCTCAATCCAAAATGCCCGGGCCTATTTTTTGTCCCAGTCCGGGCCTGTCTATATCCATTTAGGACTACTACATGAATGTTTATGTGGATTATTATCTGCCCTAAATAAGTTTAAGCAATAAGTTTTTTTTTTTAAAGGGTAAATTTATTGAAGTTCACAAGATTATTTTACAGTACTGTAGCACAATTCTTTATCATCTTACAACAGCTTGTATTGTGAAGCAGTGTATACTGGTAACAATCATTTAGATCTAACATTTATGATCCTAAAAATAAAAATAAAGCTCTGTCTGTATACAGAATAACCAACTTATTTGTTTCTTATCTAACTGTTTCCATATGTTATTCCCAATATTCCCTTTGGCTTATATACTCTATCATTATTTCCAACATTAAGTTCACGTCCTACCTCGCGTCCAACACACCTGCACATATACATTGTTATATAAGCTGATAATAGTTATATATCAATCTCTCCGGATACCTTTGTGATCCATTTCCCCCAGACTTTATCAAATTTTTTGTTTCTACCTCTAGCCTGATATGTGAGTTTATACATCGGTAAGGCTTTATTAACCAATCTTAACCAGTCCCCAAGAGAGGGAGGGCTCTGTTCCCTCCACTTGAGGGCCAAGGCCTTCTTAGCATAACAAAATAGTATCCGTAGAAGGGTTTTCCTTGATGTGGGCAGGTCCTCCTCTTCCAAGTCTCCAAGCAGGCACCTGGCCGGAGAACATATATTTGGAAGCTCTAGCTTTTCCTCCATAAATGCGAGGATTTCCCTCCAGTATGACATCACCTGGGGGCATTGCCACACCATGTGGAAGAAATCTCCTACCTCCGCTTTGCAACGGGTACACTCCGGGGAGTCCCTCCCTCCCATTTTATGCAGTCTTTTCGGGGTGTAGTACATTCTATGTAAGTAGTTAAATTGAAGCATTTATCTCTGGCCGAGATCATTGATGACATCGTGGTGTCTAACACTTCCTGCCACGTTTCCTCTGTAAGAGATGGAATATCTGTTTTCCATTGCATGGCCACCCTGTCTAGCCCCGGGGAAGAGGGAGCCAACAGAACTGAGTAGTATCTAGAGATCAGTTTTGAGTGGTCTTCCTCAGCAATAAGTTTTTCCATTGCAGATGTGGAGAGATTGACCACCCCCCCTCCATATTGAGCCTTGGCGGCATGCCTCAACTGGAGGTATCTAAAGAAGGAAGTATTGGGTATGATATATTCAGTTTTCAGATCTATAAAGGCTCTGAAAATTCCATTCCTAAACAGTTGATGTGCGTATTTAATCCCATAAACAGCCCAGTGGGCTCCGTCCGGAACCTTGGCTAGTTTAAGGGAGTTGAGAGTTATGCCACAGCGGAGCATTAGGGGAAACTGCCAGACTAGATCCCCCTATTAATCTATTACATATATGAAATATTTTATATGAGAGCTTTAAAATATTAGACCCCTTAGTTGGATACGGACCATTTCTAAACAGGACATTGATCAGTGCTTCGTATGAATGAACCTGGGCAGCTTGAGTGGCCACCGAAGCTATGTTCATCTGCGGGAAGCACCACCAATGTATATGCGTTAATTGGGCAGCTAGATAATAGTATCTTAGATTTGGTAGAGCTAGTCCACCTGACCTTATGGGTAAATGGAGTGTTTCCATAGATATTCTAGCGGGTTTGGGTCCCCATAGAAACGTACCAAGTGTCTTGTTTATGTCAACAAACCATTTCTTTGGAATGTATACCGGGGCATGCCAGAGTAGGTACAAGAACCTGGGCAAATAAATCATTTTAAATATATTAATTCGCCCAAAAAGGCCAAGGGGGAGTTTAGCCCAGGTCTGTGTACTCTCCCTTAGACGTTTCCAGACCGGTAGCAGGTTAATCGACACATACGAGCCCAGTGGCAGCTGTATCTCGACCCCAAGGTATCTAAACCTTGATACCAAAGTTAGTGATATCTCCTGAGAGAGTTTCGGGACATATGCGGGGTCAAAAGGGAATATTACGGATTTACTCCAGTTCACTTTGAACCCGGAGTACCTCCCAAAGTCAGATATTCTGTCCAAAGCTATGGGCAACGACCCCTCCGCCTCCTCCAGATATAAAAGCATATCGTCGGCGTATAAAGATGTTTTTTCCTCTCTGTCATTAATCCTACATCCCTTGATCCGTTCGTCCGCCCTCAACATCGCCGCCAATGGTTCTATTGCCAGGGCAAACAGCAGGGGCGACAAAGGGCACCCCTGCCGTGTGCCCCTAGCTATATTGAAGAGCCCGGTAATGGAGTTATTGACACGCAATCTAGCCCGAGGCTCCGCATATAGTAATCTAACCCACCCTATGAATCTTGGGCCGAAACCCAGCCGCTCAAGGACCGCTATAAGATATGGACATTCTATATAGTCAAACGCCTTATGAGTGTCTAGTGACACCACCACCCGAGTGTCGGGAACAGGGCCCTTCGATTGTAATATAGTAAATAGATGTCTCAGATTTATGGCAGTCGATCTCTCAGGAATAAATCCTGTCTGATCAGGATGGATAATAGATGCTATCACTCCATTGAGACGTTTCGCCAAAATTTTAGCTAGGATTTTTGCGTCTACATTAATGAGGGATATAGGCCTATATGATTCACATAAATCATGGTCCTTGCGCGGCTTGGGGATCAGTACTATCAGAGCTTCCCTCATAGATTCAGGTAAAATACCCTTGTCAAAGGCATCTTCATACATCTCAAGCAACCTAGGGGTTAGGGTGTCCGCATATGCTTTGTACCATTCGACTGGAAATCCATCCAATCCGGGGGTTTTATTAGGCTTAAGGGACTTTATAGCTGATAATACTTCTTCAGTTGTAAACTGGGCATCTAGTTCCTCCACTCCCTCCGCCGTAAGCCCAGTCAGGGATATTGGGGCAAGGTACGTCCGCACCTCCTCCAACTCATAATCCACCCTTGACCTATACAAATCTTTATAGAACGCCAAAAAAGCATCTGCAACATCATCGTGTGATGTGCAGATTTTCCCATTTGTATCGTATATTCTTGGAATAGAAGTGGGGGTCTGCTGGGAATGTGCCAGGTATGCCAGTAGTCTACTATTTTTGTCCCCAAACTCGAAGATCCTTTGTGACTGATAAAGTAATTTTTTCTGAGTTTTTTCTATCAGCACTAGATCTAGTTTTCTTATATTATCTCTCCATACTCTATGGGTATCTGAGTTAGGGTTTTTAATATATTCTACTTCGGACTCCGTGGCCGTTTGTTCCGCATCTCTAACCTTCCACCCATTATCAGACTGCAGTTGTTTAACTAAACCTGAGATGGATCCCCGGAGTGTAGCTTTAAATGCATCCCATGTGACCCCAATCGGGACCTCTTTCTTGTTTACTAGCCAGAAATTATTAATGGATGTTGCGGTGGCCCTCTCGAAACACTCCTCCTCAAGCCATAGGGGAGCCAACCTCCATACAACATATCCCCTCGGTTTCTCCATGTCAATGGAGAGAAGCATGGGAGAGTGATCCAAGATGGCCCTCGGCAAATATTGAACATCTACTACCCTTGGGAGCAGGTCTCTAGACATAAAACATAGATCTATCCTAGAGAGTGTATTAAAAGTGGCAGAGAAACAGGAATATTCCTTAGCGTCAGGGTGTTTCCACCGCCAGGCCTCCACTAAATCATAAGGTTTCACACATGCCTCCAGGGGTGAACCTCCTACCGCAGCCATTTTAAACCTATCCTTATCTGGTGATAAGACAGCATTCAGATCCCCGGCCAAAATGATCGGACCCTCCGCCATTTGCAATACCTCGGCCATCATTTCCTCCCATACCTTGATTGCAAACGGGGGAGGTATATACACTGCTACTAAGGTAAAAGTTTGATTATTAATAGTTACTGCGAGGGCCACATATCTACCCGTAGGATCAAGTTTGACCGTTTTAATAGTGTATAGAAGCGATTTGGCAAACAATATG
This sequence comes from Lithobates septentrionalis, assembly GCA_037952835.1. Classification (NCBI taxonomy): domain Eukaryota; kingdom Metazoa; phylum Chordata; class Amphibia; order Anura; family Ranidae; genus Lithobates; species Lithobates septentrionalis. The sequence continues at coordinate 1,899,842 of JBBDGP010000111.1, read as the reverse complement.
GACACACCCCTGGCATAGCTGGAGTAAGTAGAGTGAAATGCTCTACCCACAGAAGCCCTATGAAGGGCTAACGTTTTGGATCCCACTAGATGCGTTTCCTGAAGGAATATGATATGTGGCCTTCGTTTCAGTATGTATTTAAACACTAGGGCTCTCTTTATTTTTGAATTGAGACCTCTCACATTCCATGAGAGAATATCAAGGGACTGCACCATGGTGAAAATAAAATATAATGGCAACAGCAGCGTATATGTCTCGGGGGTATAACAGCACTTCCAATCCACCCACAAAGGGGCGTTCCATGTATTCTCTTTCTAAATCTAAAGCTTGCCCTCTGGAGTAACATGCGGGGATATACTTCCTATCTGTAGGTATATCTAGCTTGTACCATACTCTTAAATATACACATGAACTTTTTTCCTGGTACCAGTTTACCCACATCTTAAGCAGTGTTAGACCTTTAGGGTACCCTTCCGTTGCGTGATACAACGTCAAAAACAAAAGGAAAAAGAAAAAAAAAGAACAAAAAACACAGAAACCAACATTGTGATCACTGTAAGTGATCTGAACTCCCTGTCCCCCCACCCTGCCTGTAGCCCCGAACAACCCACAGACTTTCACCCCTAACATTGAAACCAAGAAAACGCTTCCTAAAGGGGGGGTATTCTTCCTGTGCCAGCCGGCCTGGAAGCTTTAGGAAAAAGTATATGTGAGTTTACAGAGTTCTACCGACACCGCGTTGCTTGAAGATCATTTACTAGTGTTCCCGTCAGGTTAACTGATAGCAGAATCTTGTAAACCGGCATCCAACAAGCTCAAAAGACATCTTTGATACCCTGCAGGGTATTACACACTGGGATTATGTTAATCATTTTTCTCTTCATTACCGGAAGCCTCCCGGGTGATCGCTGCCAATACTGCTAGCTGTTCGGGATATCGCATCTTTATCCTTGACCAAGAGATTCCAGCCATCTATTCGCCTCCTTGGGTGATGAAAAGAATTGCGTTTGTCCTTTGTGGACCACTCGAAGTTTGGCTGGGTAAAGCATGCTGTATGGCAAGCTGCGGTCCCGCAAGCGCTGTTTTACACTTTGAAATGCTGCCCTTTGTTTCTGTGTCGCAGCAGAGAAGTCAGGGAAAATGGAGACTCTGTTGTTGTTAAACATTAGCTCAGGTAAATTGCGGGCCTTTCTTAGAATCGTTTCCTTGTCTCTGAAGCAGAGAAAGCGCGCTATCATGGGTCTGGGATATCTCCCAGGAACAGGAGCTCTCAGTGGGATCCTATGCGCGTGCTCTATGGCGAATAAGTGAGAGAAGCTATCAGTACCAAATACCTGTTTAAGCCAGGACAACAGGAATTCCTCCGGGTTTTTCCCCTCTGTACCTTCTGGGAAACCCAAGAACCAAAGGTTGTTCCTCCTCAGCCTGTCTTCTATGTCTCCTAGTTTGGCCTCCTGGGCTTTGTTGTCCGCCGACAGATCTCTGACATGTAGCATCAGGGGGTTAAGATCATCCTCCACTGCACTGATTCTGTGTTCCGTTTGGGTGACTCTCTGCCTCACCTTCTGCACATCATCTTTAAGCAGAGCAAAGTCCACTCTAATGGTTTCTATTTGCGTGGATAAGGCCGCATGGCAGCTTTTAATAGTGTCCATAATTTGTAAAAGCGTCGGTTCACCTCCTTGCGTACCGGAGCCGCTCTCCTCAGGTTCTGAACCCGGAGATGGCAGGGGACGAGCCAGCGGGTCAGTCGGATCCAGCCAGTCTCTATCCCCCTCGGTCCACTCACTGTTAGGCGGAGCTGCCGTTGCAGGCCTCGCTCTCCCCAGCCGGGCGCCATCTTGGGTGTCCTCGTGCGCATATTTCGCCAGCTTCTCTGCGGGTGTAGGATCCACACTCGGGCCATATTTCACCATCTTCAGGTGCCCGGGATGTTCCGCTATCCGGTCTGATAGTTTTGGGGCGAAAGGGTTCAACCTGCAGGTCCACAGGATTCGTCAGGATTTAGCCGCGGTCGGAGCTCTGAAGAAAAGCTTCCTCACATACCGGAAGTTGGACACGCCCCCCTTAAGCAATAAGTTTAAGCAATTTTTTTAAGTATTATTTCTAGCACATAAGCAGCAGCGTATTTAGCGTATCTTATTTCACATATAAAAATCTACATGTGCCGAGTTGGGGAAGTAGACATTCGCGAGAGTGATGGGGGAACCTGCATATGTGCCTTTCAGAAAGACATATCTTCCTTCTGGGTCTACTAATTTGCCTGTCAAATTGAACGGGGCGTCCTTACTTATCAGGATTGATACCCCTTTAGATTTGACTCAATCAGTCATTAGTAGCATGTATCGCTTCTATAAAGTATGGGCTAGTAATTTTTGGTGTGTGGTTTGTTTGAAAATGGGTCTCTTGCAGAAGGGCAAAGTGTGGCCTACCTTTCTTAAGTTCTCTCAACAGCATGGACCTTTTTTCTGGCATGTTCAGCCCCTTTACATTGTGTGATATGACAGTAGGACCTCGGCCCAGTGAAGAGTATGCCATCTGGAGAACCCACGAGCATGTTTACCTTGTTATATCTGCAATGAAAACTTAGCACTGGTTAAAATTCAGTGCAATATGATACAGCCTTAGAGAGGTGAGGGGTGGGGGGGGGTGAGGTAGAAGTGGGAGGGGTACAGAAGGTGGTAGAAGAAAGAAAGACAAGAGTGAGAGTTATCTGAACACTTCAGAACGTATTTATCATTCTGATATACCGTATTTATTGGCGTATAACACGCACTTTTTTCCCCTTAAAATCAGGGGAAAGTCGCAGGTGCCCTGCGATCCCGAGCTGTCATAACTTCAAAATCGCCGACCGCGATTTGAAAATGGCGCCGCCGGCGCCGAAATACACAGAGCCGGTCCTCGGCTCTTTCCGGCGGCTCTCGTTCACTTTCGGCTCCACTCGTAGTCCCGAGCGGAGCTATCCGAACCTACTCAGCTAGGTTCGGATAGCTCCGCTTGGGACTACGAGTGGAGCCGAAAGTGAACAAGAGCCGCCGGAAAGAGCCGAGGACCGGCTCTGTGTATTTCGGCGCCGGCGGCACCATTTTCAAATCGCGGTCGGTGATTTTGAAGCCCAGGATGGCAGGGAAAGGGAATCGAAGGCTGCACTGGGGCAAGGCTGCACTGGGGAAGGCTGCACTGGGGAAGGCTGCACTGACAAGGCTGCACTGGGGAAGGCTGCACTGACAAGGCTGCACTGACAAGGCTGCACTGACATGGCTGCACTGAGAAGGCTGCACTAACATGGCTGCACTGACAAGGCTGCACTGACATGGCTGCACTGACAAGGCTGCACTGACATGGCTGCACTGACAAAGCTGCACTGGGGAAGGCTGCACTGACAAGGCTGCACTGACATGTCTGCACTGGGGCAAGGCTGCACTGAGAAGGCTGCAATGATGGGCATTTAAATGTAAGTTTTTTTCCCTTCAACTTCCCTCCTAAAAGTTTTTTTTTCCTTAAAATTTCCTCCTAAATTGGGGTGCGTGTTATACGCCGGTGCGTGTTATACGCCGATAAATACGGTAGTTATTTTGTGGGTCTGGAAACAAAATCTTTTCACCACTTTGAGGTAATGCGGTGAGGCTGCTATGCAGCAACAGAGATTGTAACTCAAATATTATTCCTGGTCAGTATATACTACGGATATGACAAAATAAATGTAACAACCAAAATTCACGTAATATAGAGCACAGCCAGAAAGTGAAGAACAAAACCTGGCCTATGTATATCTGAAAATTCCCAACTGTCGCACACGATATGTGCAGCCTTTGGGGTGTAAACACACAAAAAAAGGAAAGATAACCTTGCAGTAAAACTTTGAACTGTAACTGTAGCATTAGTAGTTACCAGAGTGACCTCTGGGTAGATGGAGGCCCTTTGTATACATAAAGAGTGTCTTTTTAGGGCGGCGACCCCCAGTCCCCACCAACTAGCATTGCTCTATTTCAGGAGGGTCTGCTAGACTTCCAAAGTCCACATTGCTTAATTTGGTCTGTGGAAACAGTTCCTTGACATCTGTATCCATCTCCTGTAATGTGGGCTGTTTCACACCTGGTCAGCCGTTCGTAGCTGGATAGATAATTGAGGATAGTTACTATGTCAGCCATCTTGCAAAAACTGGGGGGGGGGGGTAAAAGATGATTTTCAGGTTAGAAGAATTTTAACATGGTTAATGTATGAATGTCATTTCTGCATGGTTGCAATTCCTGCGTGCCAGAGGAATGCAGGAAAAATGGTGAACTACTGTTTACCAAGCGTGAGTGTCGCCTTGGTCCTCTTCTGGAGCTTTAGAGGCAGCCTGTCTGGGGTTGGGAGTGCTGCCATGAGAGCCAGGTCCCCGGTTATGTTTCACCTTTTTAGGAAGTCTTTGTCGGGTGATGAGAGTGGGGATCTGTGTGGGCCTCCCTTGGCTCTTGGGAGGATAAATTCCTGGTACCATTCTGGGAGTGCCACAGGCTCCATATGTAAGGCCTCAAAGAAGTCAGGCAGATCAGTGGGAGTAGTAGTACATGCTGTTGGCCTGCCTGTGTTACAGTAAGGGCAAAGGGAAAACGCCACATGTATCTCAGATCATTCGCCCTCAGCTTATCAAGTATGGGCCACAGAGCTCTGCAGTTCCGTAGTGTTATTTGTGATAAGTCATGAAACAGCATGATGGTCTCTCCATTGAATACTATGCTGTCATTTCTCCTGGCCTTATTCATGATGGTTTCTTTTAGGGGTAAGCTCTGTAGGCAGCAGATTATGTCCTGAGGCAGAGCTTTGTCAGGGCCTTTGAGTCTGAGAGCTCTATGAGCCTGCACAAAGTCAATGGCAGTGTCTTCTTGTCTTCCTAGGAGGCTATTAAAGACTCTCCACAGGGCTGGGACTATTTGTGCTGTGTCCACTGACTCCGGGATACCTCTCACCCTAATATTGTACCTTCTGCCCCTATTGTTTAGGTCCTCAAGGTGTCTGTTCATCTCTATTAGGTGAGAGGAGTGAGAAGCTGCCACGTTTTCCAGCCTATTCAGCCGCTTGTCTCTGTGCTTCCCAGTGGTTTCTACAGCTGCTTACTTTTCTGTTAATACTAATAGGTTGGATTTTAGGTCGGTAATTGCAGCGGAGAACGTGGATTTCATGTCTGCTGCAAAGCCCGACATATCAGCGTAGGTCAGGGGTTGGTTTGTCTGGGAGTAGCCCCTACCTGAGTCTCCTGCTGTGGATAATGAGTCCTTGCTGGGGTCTTCCTCCTCTCGCTGCGTCCGTGCCATTTTGTTTCCCGCCATGCTGCCGCCGGGATATCGCCTGGTTTTTAAAGAGATCAGTGATATTCCTGGCTGAAGTGGCGGAGGTGCTGCATTTGGGGCGAGTCTGAAGGGTCTGGTACAGCTTTCTGCCCATAGCTGGGTCACTGGAAGCAAGGTTTATAGCTGCAGGCTGGGTTCCTTCACTGAGCTCTGCTAGTGTGCGTCCGTCGCCATCAAGCGCCAAGCCACGCCCCTTAATTATTTTTATTATATTCCGCATAAATTATTATTAAATACCTGCAGATGGTACGTGATATCACATGGATGTGTAGTGGGGTTTGTTGTGAAGAGCACACTCACCACAACTACAAAAAATAATAAAATTACATTTTTAATTTTAAATTATTTAAGCAAATATTTTTGTGTTTTTAAATATTTTATTTTATTATAACAGAATGTCTGCTTACTACTAACACACAATCCATGACAGAAAATTTTAAGAGGAATGTATATAGTTAGAAGAGAAACATATGTGATCCTTAATGCAGGGGGGTATATGAGCAAAATACAGATAGGCTGCATTGTGTCTATTAAGTATACAGAACCTAATACAATTAAGCATAAGTAATCAAGATGCAGATTATCTATGAGGCAGAGAGCCAAAGTTCTTACCTGTTTGATTTTTGAACGTTCGCCCCAGCATAAAGCAATGAACTGACATGGATGCTGGAGAGAGCGGCCATGGGAGTATATATGTCACTCCCATCCCAATCAGCCAGAATCAGAACAGCTGATCCAGCCAGAGAGGGCGGGGAGGAAGGACAGGGTATATTCCTAAAGGCCCCCCGAGCTATGCGCACGGAGCCACGTCCACAGCGCATGCCCGATGCCGTTGTGTGCCAGAACGAGGCCGCGCCCACAGCACCCACCGACACGCAGAGCTTCGCTGGCGGACTGCGCATGTCTACAGGAGGAGCAAGATGGAGGCCAGACGCTGATGTTATAGCGCCCCAGGCCTCACATAGTGCCACCACAGGTTGGCTAACCTGGGCAGCTCTGCATGCTGGGCGGCCCCCGACATGCCCACACCCGGGAAGGAGGAAGGGGAAAGCGGAACAGCACAGTCACCCTCATGGAAGGCCGATATCAAAGTCAATTAGATGGAAATCTTGGAATTCTGTACAATAAGAAAAAAGGGAGAAGTCATATAATAAGGAATTGTTCAACATTAACAGTACATGTTAGGGAAAAAGGGGAATGCAGCACGTACACAATGATATATAGTATAAGCAGTGTGAAAAGTCCATACAGTATAATACAAAAAAGATGGTCTATATACATAATAATATATTGGATAATAATCGCAGGTATAATAGTGATGGAAAATTAAACCTGCAATACACTTCATAAAAGGCATACATATACAAATAAACATTGTGTTAAAATGGACAAATGCGTGCATGCACTCCCATGAATTTGGGTGAACAAAGGGTGGAGAAATATAACTATTGATATTAATGTGTGTAATTATTAACTACAATAATTTTAAAACAATTGATTTAAGGAGTTTTTCAAAAAATATTAGTAATTATTTCTCCATTCCCCCTGAGGAAAAGCCCTCAAGGAATGGCTTGAAGCAGATGGCTTCGTTTAGGCCTGGTGATTGTGTCGCTTTAAATTTATAGATCCACCGCAACTCCAGCTGGAGGAGAACTTTGTTCCAGTCTCCTCCCCTGGGGTTGGGGTGTACATGGTCCAGAATAGGAAACTTGATTCTGGGAAACTTGCCATTTTGTAAAATTTTGGTATGTTGCCCAAACAGGAGATATGGATCGCATGCCTGCATGCTACGCACATGCCTGTAGGCTCTTCTCAAGAACTCGAGGTTGGTTTTGCCAATGTAAAAGCAACTACAGTCACATATTAGCATATACTGTATTTATTACACTCACTTTTTCACCATGAAAATCGGGTGCAAATAGCATGTGCGTGTTATACGCCAATATTTACATTTTAGCTGCCTCAGAGGGGACAGGGAGGGGGGCGGGACGAGCGCCGTCAGATTACATACAGTGAGAATCTCCTGTTTACTTGGCGGCCTCTATAATAGGAAGTCCCGTCTCCTGGGCCACCATTTGATCACTATTCTGTCTATCAAAGGAGATTCTCACTGTATGTAATCTGTCGGCGCTTGTCCCACCCCCCTCACTGTCCCCTCTAGGCTGCAGATGGGCATCAATCAGACTGCACTGATGGCAATGGTGAGGCTGCTGCACTGATGACAATGGTGAGGCTGCTGCATTGAAGGCAGTGGTGAGGCTGCTGCAATGAAGGCAGTGGTGAGGCTGCTGCAATGAAGGCAGTGGTGAGGCTGCTGCATTGATGGCAATGGCGAGGCTGCTGCATTGAAGGCAATGGTCAGGCTGCATTGATGTGGACTGATGAGGCTGCATTGATGGCACTTGTGAGACTGCAGATGGCCATTGATGAGGCTGCATTGATGGCAATGGTGAGGCTGCAGGTGGGCACTGATCCTTATTTTGCTTCCAAGTTCCTTATTTAAAATGTAAGTTTTTTTCCTGAAACTTCCCTCTTAAAATGAATGTGCGTGTTATACGCCTGTGCGTGTTATACGCCGATAAATACGGTACATTATTCCAAAAGTTCTACAATTTGCGAAGTGTTTTGTATAGAATGTCTGAACGTTTGGTAACGTTGGGTTCCTTTGACTAAGCATAAATTTGCAATAATTGCATGTTCCGCATATAAAGGTTCCTTTGAATTTACAATGGCCTTTCCTGTTTTCCCCTCTAAATTCGCTACTGACAATTCTATCTTTCACAAAAGTTGCTCTCCTAAACATAAACAGGGGCTTTTCAGGGACAAATGGTCCTAATGCTGAGTCTTATGCCGCGTACACACGAGCGGACTTTACGGCGGACTTTGCCCGGCGGATTTTTCGACGTACTTTCCGACGGACTTTCTGAATGAACGGACTTGCCTACACACAATCCACCAAAGTCCGTCGAATTCGTACGTGATGACGTACGACCGGACTAAAACAAGGAAGTTCATAGCCAGTAGCCAATAGCTGCCCTAGCGTGGCTTTTTAGTCCGTCGAACTAGCATACAGACGGCAGACTTTTCGACCGGACTCGATTTCAACGGATAAATTTTAAACAAGTTTCAAATCTAATTCCGTCCAACTTTTGAGAAAACAAAGTCCGCTGGAGCCCACACACATCGAATTGTCCGACGAAATCCAGTCCGCCGGGCAAAGTCCGCCGTAAAGTCCGCTCGTGTGTACGCGGCATAATAAAAGCATGTGCCAATATTTCTCCACAATATTTGTAACTTTATGCTGTTGATTTGTAAATCTTGTAATTATTCTTACAGAGTTGACAATGCTTTTAGTTTTTTTTTAATGTAACAGACTATGTCTCGATTGTTTAGATGCCTGTTGGTAGGATCTCTTCAAGGAGGCATGAGAAAAACCTCTCAAAAGTAAGCGATTGCGTAAATGTTCAGACTCTATTTTAAAAATGGCATTGTCTGTACAGTTTCGTCTGACCCTGAGATTTTGACCGTACAGTATCGAATATATGAGAGCTTTAGGATGAAAACGTGTAGTATTTTGTTTCTGTCTGTGGGTTTTCTATAGAGTTTGCTGAGAAGGACTCCTCCCTCACCTCTATAGACCTCCACGTCCAGGAATGCAACACATTGTTTGTTGTGGGACATAGTAAAGCTAAGGTTGAAGTCGTTTTTATTCATTCTAGAAAGGCATTGTTGGAGCATCTCCTGTGACCCGTCCCAGATAATGAAGACATCGTCAATGTAGCGGTACCACCCCGAGATGTGGTCCGTGTACATTGACATCTCCTCGTCTGCTAGGAACATTTTATCAAACTCCCCCAGGTACAGGTTGGCGTACAATGGGGCACAACATGTCCCCATCGCAACCCCCTGCACCTGGAGGTAGTGGGAGCCATTGAACACAAATACATTGTGCTCAAGGATGAATTCTAATAGTGAGATGATAAATTTGCTGTACGCTGGATTTGTGTTTCTATCCCTTTGCAAAACGTGCTTTATGGCTGCTATACCTTTGCCATGTGGGATAGAACTGTAGAGTGCTTCACAGTCCACTATGACCAATGTTATATCTTTGGGAACACGTAAATTGTCTATAATGTGTAATAAATGTGATGTACACTTTACAAAGGAAGGTAGCGCCATCACAAAAGGTTTCAAACAGTCGTCAATTAGCTTACTGGCATTCTCACTGATTGCCCCTACCCCAGATATAATGGGTCTACCGGAGAGTTTTTTTCATCCTTGTGAACTTTTGGAAGTGCGTAATATGTGGGCACTCGAGGAAAGTCATTTCTAATATAGTTCCAAAGTTGTTTAGTTATCATGTTGTTGGAGAAGGCAGTATCGACCAAACCATAAAAATCCCTGTTAAACTTCTCAACAATACTGCCCGGCATCCGGCGGTACCAATTTGGATTTTTTAATACTTGATTACACATATCGATGTATTTTTCGTTGTCTAACACAACAACATTACCGCCCTTATCTGAGGCTTGGATGGTAATTGAGTTATTATCATATAGTTGTTTTAACATTTAATTTTATCTTAAATTTGTAGGATTCTTTGTACATATCTTGAGTTTCTCTAATTCCCTATTAACTAGGTTGAGAAACGCAGCTGCGTTAGAATAGGTGCTGGGTGCCGGGCAGAAATCAGATTTTTTCTTTAAGGTAGATTTACCTATTATAGGGTTTTCACTTTGTTTTTCTCATCTGCCTGCCCTATCTAACTCAAATGAAAAGACACTGTCTCTCTCTCTATCTCTCAGCACGCCGGAACACACTACACAAGACCGACTTCCAGGCAGCCTTATATAGTGTGGGGCTAGTACTAAATCCCCTGCGGTATAATTAGCCAAAGCCACTCTGCCTTTGGCCAATTATGGCCCTCCGTTCTTACTCCGCTGTGATTGGCCAAAGCATGCGGGTCATAGTGCATGCTTGGCCAATCATCAGCCAGCAATGCACTGCGATGCCACAGTGAATTATGGGCCGTGACGCGCGACTCAAATTTTGCGCGAACGGCCCATAATGTTTGTAATTCAATGAACGGTTAAACGGCTGATGTTCGAGTCGAACTTACGTTCGACTCGAACTCGAAGCTCATCCCTAGTGTTGATTGAGAGAGTTTAGTTCTAATTTAAATACCAGAAAAGAAATAAAAAAGTTGTACCTTACAATAGGAGCTATCCTGGCAAATAATTCACAGAAAATTTGAACTTTGACCACCACTGTGGAATACATATACAGAGGAGTCACTTACAAACAAATAATATACTCTTGCAATTCTGTTTATATACTGTATGCTTGGCAGAGTGGGTATCCCCTTGATACATAATAGCTATCACTAGCTGGGGAATCAAATTTGGCTTATTGGGGCACCGAAAATGTACTAGCCCCCTCCCTATAAAAGTCAGCTATCCCATCAGTCTTTTGTTAGTGTGTGCTGTATATGGAAAAGTGAAGGACAGCTGACAGCTCTGTGAAGAAGAGATAGGTGTTAGTGCTTCTGTACAGTGCTAGTGTACCATCTATAATGCACTACAGTGCTATAATAGTTCTATGTATTACTACTTCTACACTACATTGAATTGCAGTGTAGTGGGCTACAGAGAGCGCAGTGTAACCCCCTGTAAACACTGTGTTCAAAGTCCCATCACTGTGAATTATATTGCATTGTGTAACTGTGTACCACCCATTGTATTCAACCTTAATAGACCAAACAATCCTTTTCAACACTACATTTTTGCCTGTGTCAGCAACAACTTATATAGTTGTTATGTATATGTGTAATCTCTCATCTAGAGTCCTAGAAAAAGGTAAGGGAATAGGAGGTGTGTGTATATATATATATGTGTATATATATATATATATATATATATGTGTGTGTATATATATATATATATATATATATATATATATATATGTGTGTGTGTATATATATATATATATATATATATATATATATATATATATATATATATACAGTATATACACTATATTACCAAAAGTATTGATACGCCTGCCTTTACACACACATGAACTTTAATGGCATGCCAGTCTTAGTCCAAAGGGTTCAATATTGAGTTGGCCTACCCTTTGCAGCTATAACAGCTTCAACTCTTCTGGGAAGGCTGTCCACAAGGTTGAGGAGTGTATCTTTGGGAATGTTTGACCATTCTATCAGAAGCACATTTGTGAGGTCAGGCACTGATTTTGGATGAGAAGGCCTGGCTCGCAGTCTCTGCTCTAATTCATCCCAAAGGTGTACTGTCAGGTTGAGGTCAGGGCTCTGTACAGGCCAGTCAAGTTCCTCCACCACAAACTCGCTCATTCATGTCTTTATGTACCTTGCTTTGTGTGTGTGTGTGTGTAATATAATAATATATATATATATATAATACCATGTTGCATTACCATATCCTACCACTGCTTCTGACCTGCCACCATTACCATCTCCTGCCACTGGTTCAGGTCTGTCACAATTACCATTTCCTGCCCCCACTGCAGGCTTGTCATTACAACTTCTGCCAGTGCTTCTAGCCTGCCATCATTTCCCATTTCCTGCAATTATCACAGGCCTGTCACCATTATAATCTCCTGCCACTATTACTATCTAAACGGGTGAAGGGGAATGAAGCCTTAACTTATGCAAGGATCTGGTCCGAAAGTTTAACATTGAGGGCTTCCAATTTGGATGGGATAATTCGAAGTCCTGATATCATACCAAATTCCTGAAAGAGTTGTAAAAGATTAGGAAGAGTTGTGATAGCGAAGGTCATAAATAATAGAAGATAATCTGCAAAAGGTGTGCATTTGTGTTGCATGTCTGCACTCTGTACTCCTTGTATATTGGGATTCTGTCAAAATTGTAATGACACATAAACTGGGCACAGAGGGCAATCCTGTCTGGTGTCCGTTTGTATTTTTATAAAGTCAGATTTATAATCGTTAACGTTTATGTTAGCAGTTGGATTTAAGAATAGAGTGCGTAATTCCAGTGCTGTAGTACCGCAAAAAGATGAGGTCAAAACAGGGAATCAAAGGCTTTGTGTAAGTCTAGGTATAATAGCATACCCTGTCTGGGCTAAATTCAACCGTAGCAACAAGACGATATTTAGTACCCTTCTAATTTGGTTTCCAGCTTGATGCTTTGTCACAAACCCTACTTGGTTTGTGTGGATACAGAATTCTAGAAAATGATTAATTCTGTTAGCATAGATTTTTGTTAGCAGTTTTAAGTCATTATTTATTAAGGAGATGGGTCTGTAATTCGTCATATTGCTATGGTCCTTATCAGGTTTGAGCAGCATGCATATCGTAGCTTTGTTAAATTCCATGTTGAGTGGTGAACCTTATCGCAAGGCATTATAGAATTTTTGTAAATGTAGAATCAGTAGTGGAATAAATTAGTAAAGTATAGAAAAGAAATTTGGGCAAGGTGCTTTAGATGGCTGGGCCTGTTGGATGGCTTGCAAGATTTCCTCTCCAGTGACTTCCTTTTCGAGGAGTTCTCTGTGGCAAACAGATAGAGAGGGTCACGGAAGACTGTCCAGAAAAGTTGCCAGTCTGCTTTTTGGGATGTGTCTGGAATGGTATTAAGTTTCACATAGTAATTGTGGAACAATTGTAAGACCGTCTGAGGGTTTTGGGTAAAAGAACCATCTAACTTCCTCGGTTTTGGCATAACCGTGTAGCGTGGGTGTGGGATGAGCTTCCTGGCTAATAATGGGACAGTCTGCCTCAGTGTAACATTTCTTTTGTGACTAGAGAAGACTTCTCTTCCTACATGCTTTGGCAAGCATTAAGTTAACAGAACTGTTTTCAAGGTTCATCTCCCATTTACTTCAATGGGGTTCACATTACAGTTCATAATTCACATATTTACGATGAGTTCACTGAACATTCCTACAAATCAAACCTAGGCAGATTCACTCATCACTATTGAAAACTCATAAATTAAATACATTAACCACTTGCTTACTGGGCACCTAAACCCCCTCCTGCCCAGAGCAATTTTCAGCTTTTAGCGCTGTCACTCTTTGAATGACAGTTGCGCGGTCATACAACACTGAAATTTTTATCCTTTTTTTTCCCACAAATAATGCTTTCTTTTGGTGGTATTTGATCACCTCTGGGTTTTTTATTTTTTGTTAAAAAAATTAAAAAATACCGATTAAAAAAAAAAATACAAAACTGTTTTATATTTTGTTAATACATTTTGTAAACAGGTAATTTTTCTCCATTGATGTATGCTGATGAGGCTGCACTAATGGGCACTGATAGGCTGCACTGATGGGCACCAATAGGCTGCATTGATGGGCACTGATAAGGCGGCACTGTTGGGCACTGATGAGGTGGCACTGGTGGGCACTAAGAAGTGGCACTGATGGGCAGCACTGAAGGGCATTGATAGGTGGCACTGATAGCTGGCATTGATGGGCACTGATGGGTGGCAGTGATGGGCACTGATGGGTGACATTGATGGGCACTAATCAGCACTAGTAAGTGACACTGATAGGCAGCACTGCTAGGTGGCACTGATTGGCACCACTGGTGGGCACTGGGCATTGATAGGTGGCACTTGTGGGCACTGATAGGTGGCACTGATTGCTGGCACTTATGTACTGTGGGCACTGATTTGTGGCACTGTGGTCACTGATTTGTGGCACTGGCAGGCAGTACTGGTGGGCACATAACAGGATCTTCCTCTTCAGGACCAATGTCCCTTCAAACAAAAGCCGATGATCGGCTTTCTTTCTCCTCTCCTCCTTTCTTCTGCTTTCTCCTCATACTGTCAGTGTGAGAAGTAAAAAAAAAGATTAGCAATCTTCTGTTTACATCATGTGATCAGCTGTCATTGGCTTACAGCTGATCACGTGGTAAGGGGCCAGGATCGGCCCCTTACTCAGATCTGTGATCACAGCGTGCCCTTCAGGGGGGCGTGGCGAGCCTGCAAATGGGAGGACGTCAATAGACATCCTCCTGGCAAAGCAGATCCGCGCTGTAGCCGTCATTCGGCTATAGCGTGGATCTGAAGCAGTTAATATATGTTTGACATTTTACTGCAACCTATAGGCAAATCATTTTTATTTATGTACCTATCTGCTTCTGCATTCCATAAATAAAAATGACTTTAAGTATTACATTTGGCCCTTGTTGGTGAAATAGAAAAAAAATATTTTTTTACTTTCATAGATTTTTCGATAATATGTATGAAGTCCAAGTCATTATTCTGCTGGAAAGCATGGTAATATAAATTTGTTCAGCAGCATAAGAATTTGCTTCTAGTTGGAACACACTCATTCTGAAAGAAAGCACCAGAGTGTTGAAACTCTATAATTATTTTAAAGAAAGTATATGAAATGCCTAATAAATTGAATCTGTGAAAGCGTTTTCAGATCTCAATAAACTTTTGTTGAGGACTGAAGCATATGACTGAGGCTAAATTCAGTTTTCATGTAACAGATCTACCACTTCGTTTTTAATTTCCTTGAGAAACCTTACCTTCATAAGAATCCCATGTTATAAATAATGCATGTGTGCATCCTTTCTATTGTACTAGCAAATCTTTACATTTTCCCATTAAAACCATCATTCACAGTGAATTCAAGCTAACATTTTACCTGTTACTAAGACTCTTTTAGGGAAGCACATTTTGGATAGGAAGTCACCCATTTTATTTTTTATAAAAGTCACCTTTTTCATTAAAACAAAGAAATTATATTTTTGAGTTAAAAAAAAAGCTTGTATATTATACAACTATCCATTGTTCTAATACATACGGGCCTCTTTGTTTAGCTATGCACAATATAGTTCTTTAGTGTTATGAATGAGAAATCATTAAATAACTGCCAGTTTTTGTGAGTTTCCTGAACACGGCCTTGGAACACAGTGCAGGGCGCTGCAGATGTAATGGATGTAATTAAGGTGTTACCAGGTAAAAATGTTAAAATGCCTATTAAAAATGTAATATTGTGTCAGAAAGCTTAGCTTGTTAAATTCTCAACTCCAATGCCGCGTACACACGAGCGGACTTTACGGCAGACTTTGGCCGGCGGACTTTTCGACGGACTTTATGACGGACTTTCCGAATGAACGGACTTGCCTACACACAATCCACCAAAGTCCGTCGAATTTGTACGTGATGACGTACAACTGGACTAAAACAAGGAAGTTCATAGCCAGTAGCCAATAGCTTGATAAGGGGTAGATATAATAATATCAGACTTTTGTTCTGCATCCAAAACACTGACTCCCCGCTGACTTTTAAAAGTTCCTTGGTGTGGGTCTTTTTTGACAGGTGTGCAGCAGATCACACCATTGCTGTTTGCAACCTATGTCTGAAGTGGATCAAGCGTGACCAGAACAGAAGTTGCTTGGGCACCACATACTTAACCAGACATATGATGACCTGCCATGCAGTCCTTTGGTACAGCACCTAAAAGACCCACATAATAGAAAAAGGCAGACTTCTCCTTGCTCCTCATCTGGGATCTCCAACCCTACAGGGTCCTCCAGTCCTCTCAAAAACAGCGGGAGGAAGAGGAGGATATCCTTGCCTCTCAAGGCCCCTTTATCCAAATAGAATTCCTGCGGGGTGGCCAAACACACAGGAAGAGGAGCAGCAGGAGGATTGTGTCAGCATGGATGTAGAGGATAACATGCAGCAGTCTTCAAGGGATGGTTTTCAGCCCTCAGAAACCCAAGGACTTGTACGTGACTGGGAGGAGGTAGTTACGGATAATGTTATCCTTAGTGACCCAGAGGACTCTGGGTCGAATGCCTCTGCAAACTTACACTGTATGGCCTCCATGATTCTGCAAAGCCTGCAAAAGGACCCTTGGATTTGTGGTATCAAGGAGAGGGATCATTACTGGCTGGCAACCCCTCTTGATCCATGTTACAAGGGTAAAGTTGAAGAACCCATCCTGCCTTCGCAGAGGGAGCAGAGGATGAAAAATCTTCAGGAGGCCTTAAAGAAAAGTTTGTGTAATACATTTCCTGACCCTGGGAGGTTACCATTTCCTGGTGCTGGACAACGTGTTTCTGAGGCTTCGTTCGGTCAGAGGAAGAGCGGTATAGAAGGTGGCCACCTGACCGATGCCTTACCTGACCGATGCCTTTAAACAATTTTTCAGATCTCAGCGCCAAGGTCTGATAGGTTCAAGCAACCAACGCACTATATGGTGCAGGAATATCTAGGGGCAAGAGCAGACTTGGAGACCTTTCCAACAGAGCATCCACTGGGTTACTGGGTCTTGAGGTTGGACCACTGACCAGAACTTGCCCAATATGGAATTAGTTACTGGCCTGTCCTGCATTCAGCATGCTTTCTGAATGCACATTTAGTGCTGCTGGAGCGTTTGTAACGGATCAAAGAGTGTGCCTGTCCACAGACTCTGTTGGTAGGCTCACATTTTTTAAAAATGAATCAGTCATGGATCAGCAGCTATCAAGCATCTGATGCTGATGTAACTGAATGAATTTGCTATGGATCTGGGATCCCTTGAAGACTGCCTATGCTGCCTATCCTATTTCTCCTCAATCATGATGATGCTAGCTTCCAACAATATTTTTGGTTTAGGGCACCACCACCACCCAAGGCCCAATTTTTCTGCCCCTGTTTAACAGGGCCATGTAAATACAATTTTTGATAAAATATTTAACAGCAGGGTCTGTTCCTGCGCCCAACAAGAGTAACTGTAAGGGGTTACAGTGTTGTGGCACCATCAAAACCAAAAGCCCAATTTTTCTGCCCCTGTTTAACAGAGGTATGTTATTACAATTTTTGAAATAATATTTAACAGCAGAGCCTGTTCCTGCGCCCAACAAGTGTAACTGTTTCCGTGTTCTGGCACCACCAACACCTAAGGCCCAATTTTTCTGCAGAGTATATAGTGCAGTCTGTATAGTATATATACTGCAGTTCAGAGTATATAAAAATAGCAAGTACTTGTAAGTTGTTAGGCCCCGTTCACACTGCCCTGACTTCCGTGTGACTTTGAAGCCGACATCCCAGCACTACTTTCGGCGAGACCTGCATATGACTTCTTTAACAGAAGTCAATGCAAGTCATGCCAAAGTTGGACCAAAAGTAGTGCAGGAACCTTTTTATAAGTTGGAGCGTCTTATTAGAACGGTTCCATTGCACTGAAAGGGGCGCAATTTGTAATGCAACATATGCTCTCAAAGTCGTGTGTGATCTCCAGTGTGTTCCTGCCTTAGAAATAAACTGAAACTGATTTGAACTGCTTTTAGTCAGACTTTGTGCCTCTCTTGAAATATTTCAGGGTTAATTACAGCATAGTACATGCAGCAGCAGAGGGCAATAGGAGCTTAATTTAAAGCTTTTTTATGGCTTGTTAAGAATATGAAATAACTTGATGTGCATAGTCTTGGCACAGGTGCACTTTTACAGTATGTGTCCCTTTTACAAATCTATCCTATAAGGTTACAGGTTTCAAAAGTGTCAAATGTAAAAAAAATATATATATATATATATATATATATATATATATATATATATTTCATGATTGGAAGCTGAAGAGTGTGAGCTTTAAGTGGAGAGTGAAAAACAGTTTTGCTTTTGACTGCTGGTGATTACTGTGTTTGCATTTTTAGGTTCTTTTTGGGGTCTTTGCTTGCAGCTTTTTACCACCTTTTTCTGTCACTTTTTAAACAGCCTTTTTTTTTTAATTTCCTTCCTTCAGACTACTAATTAAGGGGAGTGGTTAATTGGCCACAGGTGCTTGAGGTCCTATATAACTTTCTGTAGAACTCTTTTTTAAGCCTGTTCATCCTTGAGATTGCCATCTTTTTGCTTGCTGGAACTTAGACCAAGTGGAACTGGTCTAAGTTGGACTGGACTGGACTAAGTGGTGAGTTAAAAACCAGAGTTGAAAACAGGAGATTATAAGAGGAGTCATCAAACCTGTAAGTAACATCGGACATTTCCTGTTAGTAACATTATTATTGTAACTGGGAAAATGGGCGTTAGCAGGATTGAAGATTTTGTGCAGTGCACAGTGTGCCACATGTATACAACAATGGAGCAACAGCTCCAGGATGGATACCACTGCAACAGATGTGAGCAGGTTGCCCTTCTGGAAGCTCACATTAGAGATCTGGAGGAGCAAATTGCAACACTGGGTAGAACTGACAACCTTGAAAGGGGTCCTCTGCTCGCTGCGCAGGTGGTCAGTGGGGTTAATGGAGAGGATAGAGGGGTAAGTCAGGATTATCAGGTAGGAAAATGGGTTAATACAGTTAGAGGGAGTGGCAGGGGCTCACAGTAAAGTAAGGCCAGCCCTAGGTTTGAGCACCCTAACAGATTTGCCAAGTTGGGTGAAGATGTGGGGGTATCAAGCTCAGAGGTGGCAGCCCTAGATGTCACTGCTCCCCCTAACAGCTTGGAGAGCAGCCCATCTAGTATGGGTGGCGAGGGGAGTGCAGGTAGGCCTAGAAAGTTGGTGGTAATAGGGGATTCTATTATCAGAAGGACTGATAGAATAATTTGTTGCCAGGATCGGCTCAAATGAATGGTTTGCTGTCTCCCTGGTGCCAGGGTTCGGTGGTGGACCGGGTTGATAAATTACTGGGAGGGGCTGGGCATGACCCAGCTGTGTTAGTCCACGTTGGAACCAATGACAGAATATATGGAAGGTGGAGGCTTCTTAAGAACCAATTTAAATAACTAGGCTGCAAGTTGAAGGGAAGGACCCTCAAGGTGATATTCTCTGAAATATTGCCTGAGTCATGCGCAACACAGGAAAATCAGGGGGTGATTACAGAGCTGAATGCATGGCTTAAGACCTGGTGTAAGGAGGAGAGATTTGAGTTTTTAGAGCACTGGGCTGACTTTTCATTGGGGTGCAACCTATATTCTAAAGATGGTTTCAACCTAAATGGAAGGGGGTCTACTGTGTTGGGGGAGAGGTTTATGGGAAGGCTGGAGGAGTATTTAAACTAGGATTGTAGGGGGAGGGTGAATTAGATTATAATGCTCTCTTTTGGAAAGACAGGGTAAATTGGAGGGTTAGTTGTGTCTGTCTCTATGTGAGAAGTGATCTCAAAGTGAGTGTGAAAGAGGACCTAGTTGATGGAGAGTGTGATGAGTCTGAAGCATTATGGGTGGAACTGTGTGTTTACTACAATGGTTGTCATTGGAGTTTGTTATAGACCTCCCAGTGTTAGTGAGAAGGTGCAGACTTTACTCCTTGTACAGATGGAAAGGGCTGCAAGGGCTGGGACAGTGATAATAATGGGGGGTTTTAACTACCCAAAAATTAACTGGAGTAATGGCAACGCTGGGACAGTTAAAGGGCAAGAATTTATAAACCTATTACAAGACAATTTTATAGTCCAGTTTATTGAGGCCCTGACTAGGAATGATGCTCTGCTGGACCTGGTAATCTCAAACCATGCAAAGCTTATTACCAATATTCATATAAAAGAACATCTGGGTAGCAGTGACCACAACATGATTTCATTTAATGTTGGCAGTAAACAACAAACACATACGGGTAAGATAAAAACACCGAACTTTAAGAGAGCAAATTTTCCAAGGAAGAGGGCTGCTCTCCAGGATTTAGACTGGGAAGGAATATTGGCATCAATAGGCACAGAACAGAGATGGGAATTTTTCAAAAAGACTGTATGCAAACTCACTGAAAAGTATATTCCCATGAGCAATAAGTTTAAAAGGCTAAAAATAAAACCTATGTGGCTCACGGCCAAAGTTAAAATGGCTATAAATAATTAAAAAAATCTTTTAAAAAATATAAAAGTGATGGAACGATATCATAGTTTACAAAGAATATAACAGAATATGTAAAAAGGAAATCATGGAAGCAAAAATTCAAAACGAACAATAGATTGCAAAAGATAGTAGGACAAATCCCCAAAAATTGTTCAAATATACTAATAGTAAAAAGGTCAGGTCTGAACATGTAGGCCCTTTACAAAATAATCTAGAGTGAGTGACTGGGGACATAGAGAAGGCAAATTGAATAAATACATTCTTCAGCTCTGTGTATACAAAGGAGCATGCGGGAGCTCATGTCCATAATGGGGGTGGTAGTGACACAGCCCCAAATGATCCACAATGGCTCAAAAGTGATATGGTCATAAATATTTAGACAGAATAAAGGTGGATAAAGCACCTGGACCAGATGGCATCCACTCACGGATCCTAAAAGAATTGAGCTCTGTCATTTCAAAGCCATTGTTTCTAATATTTAGGGACTCATTAATGACTGGAATAGTACCACTGGATTGGCAAAGGGCCAATGTGGTGCCCATATTTAAAAAGGGATCAAAGTCTTTGCCAAGTAACTATAGACCTGTTAGTTTAACTTCTATATTTAGGGAGATACTGGAGAGTTTAATAAAAGAACACATAGACGAGTTTTTGCTGGAAAAAAAAATATTTTAAGCAACAGACAGCATGGATTCATGAAAGACAAAAGTTGTCAAACAAACCTGATTTCTGTTTATGAGGAGGTAAGTAAAACTTTGGACAGAGGGGTGGCTGTGGACGTGGTATACTTGGATTTTGCAAAAGCATTTGACACAGTTCTCCACACACGGCTCATGTGTAAGGTAAAGTCTACAGGCTTGGAAAGATCCATTTGTAAATGGATAGAAAACTGGCTAAAAGACAGGATTCAGAGAGTAGTGGTTATTGACTCTTACTCTGAATGGTCTAAGGTTATCATTGCTGTAGCCCAAGGTTCAGTGTTGGGACCCTTACTTTTTAATAGCTTTATAAATTATATAGGGTCTGGGATTAAAAGTACCATTTCTGTCTTTGCAGATGACACTAAGCTATGCAGTGGAATAGCGTCCTTACAGGATGTCTCCAATTTACAAGCCAACCTCAATGCACTGTCTAATTGGGCAACTAAGTGGCAAATGAGGTTTAATGTTGATAAATGTAAAGTTAGGCACATGTGGGCTAAGAATATGCATGCATCATACATGCTAGGGGGAGTACAACTGGGGGAAACAATGGTGGAGAAGGACCTGGGGGTTTTGGTAGATCATAAGCGCAATAATAGCATGCAATGCAAAGCTGCAATTTCCAAAGTGAGCAAAGTCCTTTCTTTTATTAAGAGAGGTATGGACTCCAGAGAGAGATATCATTTTGCCCCTGTTCAAATCATTAGTAAGACCTCACCTGAAATATGCAGTTCAGTTTTGCGCATCAGTTCTCAAAAAGGATATCTGGAGAAAGTGCAGAGAAAGGGAACCAAGAGGCATGGAGGAGCTCAGCTATGAGGAAACGTTAGAGGAACTGAATTTATTCTCTTTTAAGAAGAGGAGATTAAGGGGGGATATGATCAACATGTACAATTACATAAGTGGTCCATATAGTGAACTTGGTGTTGAGTTATTCACTTTAAGCTCATCACAGAGGACAAGGGGCGCTCTTTAGGTCTCGAGCAAAAAAGATTTCATCTGCAAATACGGAAAGGTTTCTTCACAGTAAGAGCTGTGAAAATGTGGAATAGACTCCCTCCAGAGGTGGTTCTGGCAAGCTCAGTAGATTGCTTTAAAAAAAGGCCCGAATTCTTTCCTAAATGTACATAATATAACTGGGTACTAACATTTATAGGTAAAGTTGATCCAAGGAAAATCCGATTGCCTCTCAGGGATCAGGAAGGAATTTTTTCCCCTGCTGTGGCAAATTGGATCATGCTTTGCTGGGGTTTTTCGCCTTCCTCTGGATCAACTGTGAGTATAGGATTGTCCAGCTTCCCTGTCCCTGCTGAAGAAAAGCATCCCCACAACATGATGCTGCCACCACCATGTTTCACGGTGGGGATGGTGTGTTCAGGGTGATGTGCAGTGTTAGCAGCCACACATACTGTTTTGCTGTTAGGCCAAAAAGCTAAATTTTGGTCTCATCTGACCAGATCACCTTCTTCCACACGTTCCACTTCTTATTACTTTCTTTTACCAATGGCTTTCTTCTTGCCACTCTCCATAAAGGCCAGATTTTTGGAGTGCACAACTAATAGTTGTCTTGTGGACAGATTCTCCCACCTGAGCTGTGGATCTCTACATCTCCCCCCCCCCCCCCTATTATGGGCCTCTTGGCTGCTTCTCTGATTAATGCTTTCCTTGCCCGGCCTGTCAGTTTAGGTGAACGGCCGTGTCTTGGTGGGTTTTCATTTGTGCCGTACTCTTTCCATTTTCAGATGATGGATTGAACAGTGCTCCGTGAGATGTTCAAAGCTTGGGATATTTTTTTATAACCTAACCCTGCTTTAAACTTCTCCACAACTTTATCCCTGACCTGTCTAGTGTGTTCCTTGGCCTTCCTGATGCTGTTTGTTCACTAAGGTTCTCTAACAAACCTCTGAGGGTTAACAGAACAGCTGTATTTATACTGAGATTAAATTACACGCAGGTGGACTCTATTTACTAATTAGGTGACTTCTGAAGGCAATTGGTTCTACTAGATTTTAGTTATGGGTATCAGAGTAAAGGGGGCTGAATACAAATGCCAGCCACACTTTTCACATATTTATTTGTAAAAAAAATTGAAAACCATTTATCATTTTTCTTCCACTTCACAATTATGTTCCACTTTGTGTTGATCTATCACATAAAATCCAAATAAAATACATTTACGTTTTTAGTTGTAAGATGACAAAATGTGTAAAATTTCAACGGAAATGAATACTTTTTCAAGACACTGTATATTTTTTACTTTATTGCTCTTTGTTTTTGCTCTAATCTACTTACTTCCCGAGAATCAATTATTTAAAATTCTTTATATTTTTGTAGCCTAGCTGATAGAGCACAGAAAATGCAAGAGCATAAGTTTATTTCATATCTTCCCACAAAAAAGATTGCAAACAGGGTTCATTGTTGGCTAACATACTGTATCCATATAAACACCCTTTTAAATGTGTATCACTAGCACCTAGTTTAACTTTAGTTTAGTCTTATCTGAAATAATTTTGCTTTCAGGTTTAATGATGCAAATTGAAACTTATCTTCAATAATTTTTATTAATTTTTCGTAAGTGTTACAAGTATAAAATAATAATCATATTCCAAGTTGATTTAAACTTCAAAACAAGTACAAGTGGTTCAGTTCAAAGTAATACTTATTAAATTTCCAAAAGCAGTTTTCAGGAGTATCTATAACCCATTTTACCAGGTTGGACCTGTAATTGTAAGGCTTCATAGGAATGCCGCTACTCTGGACCAATGAGACCAAGGGAGCCATTCTGATCTGGCTTTAGTAAGCATGCCCTTGCTGGAGGTTAGCACCAATTCATAATTCTAATGTAGGTTAACCAGCTCTAGAGTGTTTTCTATGGAAGGCGCCTGGTTAGATTTCCAAAGTCTGGCTATGCTTAGTCTAGCTGCTAGAAGGATGCGAGTAGTCACTTTTCTGAAGCAGGAGGGGGTTTTCTATCGTCAGATTTAATAGTCCCAGAGCTGGTGAAGGGGGTGGTATTATATGCTGTGTGATATCTAACAGTATATGGAATATGGACTTCCAAAAGTTGTGAAAGGACGGACATGTCCACAGTTTATGGAGAAGGTCTCCTTTCAACTTGTTGCATCTCCATCATGTGTCTGAAGTATTCATATTAAAGGATGCTATTCTTGTAGGTGTTAGGTACCAGCGTAGGGATATTTTTTGGGTAGGTTCCCAAAGTGCAGAGTATTGGGTGGCTTTATAGATATAATGAAGTTGTCTGCCATTGAGCGTCGGAGAAATTATGTGCCAGGTCTGATTCCCAGTGTAGGTATGAGTTTGATTTGGTGAATACCTTTTTTTGGTAAAAGGTGTTATAGAAAAGGGAGATACCTTTCATTTTCACATCAGGATTGGTTAGATATGACCATATCTTGGGAGTTAATGTGTATGCTGGAGTAGGTAAATGGGAGATGCAGTGTCTTACTCGCAGGTAATTGAAGAATTCAGTTGGAGGGAGATTGAATGTTTTTTGTAGTTGAGGGAACGTTAATAGATTGGGTCCCTGAAATAAGTTTTGTATCTGTGTAATGCCTTTTCTTGCCCAGTGATCCAGAGATAGGTCTGGTGAGAATTGATGAAGTATGTTTATTGAAAGAGGTGAGAAGAAAGTATTGTGTTGGAGTGTTTCTAGGTTACTTAGTCTTTTCCAGGCTAAAGCAGAGGCTTTCATTGTAGGAGATATTGCATTTGGGATGGGGGATTCAAGTGGGGTACCTAATATCCAATTTTGTAGGGTTGTATGTTTGAAGGTTGCTGCTTCTATTTGGCCCCATAAAGTTTTATCTTGTGGTTGGAACCTGTCAGAGAGCATACCTCGGCGGGCAGGGTGCTCGCGGCGGTGTGCGTTGGGGCACGTCGGCGCGCGTTGGCGCGCGCGTTCCTGTGGACTCCGCTGTGCGCGTTCCTCGTGGTGCTGGCGTGTGTGTCTGGGGTCGGCCTGTTGTGCACGCCGGTGTGCGGGGGCGCGCGCGCGGGCGTTGGCGGGTGCGCGCGCCTGTGTGTGCCGGTGCGTGCGCGTGCACGTCGTTTGGCGCCAAACGGCCCATTTAAGCCGGCGTCCCTCTGTGATCAGTGCTGCCTGATCAACAGCTTGCTGTCCTAGTGCCTGACCCTTGTATCTGAACTGTTCCTGATTACCTGACGACCCGGCCTTGTCTCCTGGACCTCCCTTGAACTCTGCCTGTACCTGACCTCTGCCTGTTTGACCATCCGTTTGCCTGCTCCACTGTACCTCTGCTGCCTGTCTGTTACCGAACCCGGCCTGCCTCCTGACCATCCGTTTGCCTGCTCCACTGTACCTCTGCTGCCAGTCTGTTGCCGAACCCAGCCTGTCTCCTGACAATCCTGCTCAGTCTTGTTGCCTGTGTTCCAGCCAGTTCCAGCCATCTCACCAGTTCTTTCTGCAGTATCTGGACTGTTGCATACAGGCTCTCATACTACTCCGTACTCCTGTGCCTCCTGTTTGCTTTACCAGGGGCCGCGAGTCGGACGCGTAAGGGAGTCTACCCTCTGCCCAAGCGGACTCACCGGTCTGGTAAGTAGGAGCTTGACAGTATCAGGCAGCCATGACCGAGTCCGGGCAGGGGGCTTCCCCTATGGATGAGCTCTGCAGACATCTGGCGGGATTGACCCAAGCGGTGAAAAGCTTACAAGAGGGATATTCAAGTCTGGAAGAGCGTGTACAGGCCCTATCTGCACCCTCCGGTCCACAAGGGACCGCAGCCGCAACCTCAGCACCCTCCGTAGTCATGCTACCTCCAGAGCCAAAAGTACCAGTACCAGAAAGATTTTTTGGAGACCGAAGTAGGTATCGTGCTTTCCGGAATGCATGTAATCTCTATTTCGCCCTTCAGCCACGCACCTTCTCTCTAGAGGTTACTAAGGTGGGCTTCGTTATCTCCTTGTTATCTGGTGAACCTCAAACTTGGGCCCACCGACTTTTGGAGCAAAAATCTGACGTCTTGGAAAGTTTGGATGCCTTCTTTGGGGCAATGTCTCAACTTTATGAAGACCCCCAGCTAACTGCCACTGCAGAAGCCACCCTACACTCCCTTCGTCAAGGCCGTCGAGCGGTAGTGGATACGGCGTGGAACGACGCAGCCCTGCGTCATCAGTTTAGGATGGGCTTGTCAGATCCTCTCAAGGATGAGCTAGCACGGGTTGGGGTGCCTCAGACTCTGGAAGAATTAATCAACCTGTCCATTCAAATTGATCGTAGGTTGAGAGAACGACGCACTGAAAGATCCACCAGTACCTATCGTCCCACCTGGATGCTCCCACAAGTTCCCAATCCTCCCAGTAGGCCTCCCGCTCCACCACCAGTTTCGGCTAGTGATGCACCAGAACCCATGCAGCTAGGTCTGCTTCGTCCTTCTTTGACTCCTGAAGAGAAGCTACGCAGGCGGACTCATAACCTTTGTCTCTACTGTGGAGAACCTGGGCACTACGCCAGCCTTTGCCCTAACAAGACGCGTAAGTGTCGTTCCGTTGTTCGTACCTGTGCCACTATTTTGCCAACACCTGGTACTCATCTAACTATCTCTGTCACTTTACAGCTTCCCGGAAAGGCTATCCAAGTCCCAGTCATCATTGACTCCGGAGCCTGCAGTTGTTTTATCGACCTGACCTTTGCTACTCAACATGACATGCCTTTTCAACCCAAGACTCAAAGCCTTGCTGTTCATCTTGCTGACGGTTCTGCCCTCCGTTCCGGCCCGGTCACTCAGGAAACCGTTCCCTTAGAAGCTATTATGGGCCCTCAGCACCGGGAATATCTCTGTTTGGATGCTATCTCCTCACCTCTCTTCCCAGACATTCTTGGAATGCCATGGCTGCAGGTTCACAACCCCCAAATCAACTGGGCTGCTGGAAGTATTGAGTTTCTCTCTGAGTACTGTCAACAACATTGTCTGCAAGGAGCCGACCTTGAGGTTTCCCAACTTCTCTGTTTACATCCTGATACCAACCTGCTCCAGGCTATTCCAGAGCCCTACTGAGACTTCTCGGATGTATTCAGCAAGAAAGGTGCAGAGATACTACCTCCACACAGGCCCTACGATTGTCCTATAGAGTTGCTACCTGGAACCAAGGTACCCTTCGGCCGGATCTTTCCGTTGATTGAGCAGGAACTGGGCACCCTGAAGCAATACTTAGACGAAAATTTGAAGAAGAAGTTTATCCGCCCGTCCACTTCCCCGACCGGTGCTGGCTTATTCTTTGTAGAGAAGAAGGATCATTCTCTTCGACCATGCATCGATTATCGAGAATTAAACAAGATAACGATTAAGAATCGCTACCCGCTACCCCTAGTGCCTGAGTTATTCCAAAGGCTGGGAACTGCCAGAATTTTTCACGAAATTGGATCTTCGCGGAGCCTATAACCTAATCCGCATCCGAGAGGGAGACGAGTGGAAGACCGCTTTTCGCACTCGTTTTGGGCATTTCGAGTATCTCGTTATGCCCTTCGGTCTTTGTAATGCCCCAGCCACCTTCCAACACTTTGTGAACGACATTTTTAGGGAATTTTTGGACCTCTACGTCATCGTTTACCCGGATGACATTCTTATCTTTTCCTCTTCCTTGGCTGATCATCGCAGGCACGTCCGGAATGTCCTTGCTCGGCTCAGGCAACACGGTTTATACGCTAAACTTGACAAATGTGAGTTCGAACTCCAATGTATCCAATTTCTGGGACTCATTATTTCTGTTGAAGGAATTAAGATGGACCCACAGAAGGTGTCCGCCATCCTGGATTGGCCTGCACCTACAGACAGGAAAGGGGTCCAACGCTTTGTAGGATTTTCCAATTTTTATAGGAAATTCATTAAAGACTTTTCTAAAATCATTGCCCCCATTACGGAACTTACAAGACAGGGAACCCGATTCTGTTGGATGTCCAGGGCACAATCGGCCTTCGAAAAATTAAAGGGTCTGTTCACATCGGCTTCTATCCTCAAGCACCCTAACCCTGCCCTACCGTTTGTGCTGAAAGTTGATGCTTCGGAGATCGCAGTAGGGGCAGTACTCTCTCAGCGCCAGGGTCCCAAGGCTCTTCTGTTCCCAATAGCATTCTTTTCTCGCAAACTCTCTATGTCTGTAAGGAATTATGATGTGGGAGATCGGGAGCTCTTGGCCATCAAGACGGCTCTGGAGGAGTGGCGCTATCTTCTGGAGGGTGCTGTACATCCTATTCTCATCTATACTGATCACAAAAACTTGGAATACTTAAGATCTGCCAAGAGACTTAAACCACGACAGGCTAGATGGGCGCTCTTCTTCTCCCGCTTCTTATTTCACATCACTTACAGACCTGGCTCTAAAAATGTGAAACCAGACGCATTGTCACGAATGTTTCATGATTCCAAAGAAACCGCTCCTCCAGACACTATCCTGCCGGCGGGAAATTTTTTACTTCTTCAGGGAGATTTAATTTCCAGAATTAGGCAAGCCTCCTCAGAAATTCCCCAGCCTACTGGGACCAGCTTAAGCGACGGGTTGCTTTGGCACGAAGGCAAGATCATGGTTCCTGAGAAACTTAGAGTGCCGGTACTGGAATTGTGCCACGACCACAAGCTGGCAGGTCATTTCGGGGCCCGGAAGACAACTGAACTGGTGCAACGCACCTTTTGGTGGCCACAATTGATTGAGGATTGTAAGAATTATGTCAGTTCTTGCCACACTTGTGCCCGGAACAAGAGTAATCGCACAAGGGCCTGGGGTTTGTTGAAACCCTTACCAATTCCTGACAGGCCCTGGAGAATGATTTTGATGGATTCCATCGTAGAACTACCCCCATCTGAAGGTTTCTCGACTATCTTTGTTGTGATTGATAGACTGTCCAAGATGGCACACTTTCTCCCCATGAAGGGTACACCCACGGCCATTGAAACGGCGAAGATCTTTGTCAAAGAAATAGTGAGACTACATGGGGTACCCGCTAATATTGTATCAGATCGTGGTGTCCAGTTCACCTCCCGGTTCTGGAAGGCACTGTGTGGTGCTCTTGAAATTGAGCTGGCATTCTCTTCAGCCTATCACCCCCAGACAAACGGCCAGACGGAGAGAACTAACCAGACGCTGGAGCAATACCTCCGTTGCTTTTCTGCATTTTCGCAAGATGACTGGGTGTCTCTGTTACCAGTCGCTGAATTTTCATACAATAACTCTCTGCATTCAGCCATCAACCAAACGCCATTCTTTGCCAATTATGGATTCAATCCCTCCTTCCTTCCCAGCTCTATCCCGGAATGTGCCCTTCCAGCAGTGACTGAAACAATGGAGTTCTTCTCTACTAATTGTAAGATTCTGCAGGAGACCATGGCCCAGTCCCAGGCATCTTTTAAGAGGATGTTTGATAAGAAAAGACGTGGGGAACTTATCCTTGAGCCCGGTAACCAAGTGTGGCTATCCACAAGTAATTTAAAGATGGCTTGCCCTTCCAGAAAATTGGGACCTAAGTTTATGGGTCCCTTCCAGGTAAAAAGAAGAGTTAATGATGTTGCGTATGAACTCAACCTGCCGGATTCTTTTAGAATACACCCGGTTTTTCATGTATCACTTCTGAAACCAGTTGTTCCTGACTCCTTCTCTGACCATAATGCCAAGCCACCTGAGCCTATTATGATCAATAATGAGGAGGAATTTGAAATTGAGGCAATCCTGGACTGTAGAAAAAGACAGAATCAGATCCAGTATCTCATCAAGTGGAGGGGGTATGGACCCGAGGACAACTCTTGGGAGCCTGAAAGTAATCTCCATGCTGAAGAATTGCTACAAGCCTTCAAAGACTCTCACGCAACCAGGTTGGCCCAGCTGGGCATCCGGAGGCTGCCCTTGAGAGGGGGGCACTGTCAGAGAGCGTACCTCGGCGGGCAGGGTGCTCGCGGCGGTGTGCGTCGGGGCACGTCGGCGCGCGTTGGCGCGCGCGTTCCTGTGGACTCCGCTGTGCGCGTTCCTCGTGGTGCTGGCGTGTGTGTCCGGGGTCGGCCTGTTGTGCACGCCGGTGTGCAGGGGCGCGCGCGGGCATTGGCGGGTGCGCGCGCCTGTGTGTGCCGGTGCGCGCGCGTGCACGTCGTTTGGCGCCAAACGGCCCATTTAAGCCGGCGTCCCTCTGTGATCAGTGCTGCCTGATCAACAGCTTGCCGTCCTAGTGCCTGACCCTTGTATCTGAACTGTTCCTGATTACCTGACGACCCGGACTTGTCTCCTGGACCTCCCTTGAACTCTGCCTGTACCTGACCTCTGCCTGTTTGACCATCCGTTTGCCTGCTCCACTGTACCTCTGCTGCCTGTCTGTTACCGAACCCGGCCTGCCTCCTGACCATCCGTTTGCCTGCTCCACTGTACCTCTGCTGCCAGTCTGTTGCCGAACCCAGCCTGTCTCCTGACAATCCTGCTCAGTCTTGTTGCCTGTGTTCCAGCCAGTTCCAGCCATCTCACCAGTTCTTTCTGCAGTATCTGGACTGTTGCATACAGGCTCTCATACCACTCCGTACTCCTGTGCCTCCTGTTTGCTTCACCAGGGGCCGCGAGTCGGACGCGTAAGGGAGTCTACCCTCTGCCCAAGCGGACTCACCGGTCTGGTAAGTAGGAGCTTGACAGAACCGATCTTGTAGTTGGGTCAGGATAGATGCCCAATGGTAATCTTCAAAGTAAAAAGATCCCACCTCTCCTGCAAGACTGTGTTTAAAGAATTTAGAGTGTGCGCATCTAGGTTTTTTCCCTTGCCAGAGGAATTGGTTAAGCGTAGTCTGGAGATCTTTAAAGTATGACATTGGTATCGGGATGGGGATGGTTCTAAAAAGATATAGTGGTTGAGGTAGGTGTAGCATCTTGAAAGCAGCCAATCTACCTGACCATGATAGTTCATGTTTTGCTAGGTGTTGCATTTCTTTCTGGAATTTGGTAAGGAAGGGTTTAAAATTATAAGTGAAGAGTTTTTTTGTTGATTTTGTTATTTGTACTCCTAGGTAGGTTATGCCATTTTCGGCCCATGTGTATGTATAACTTGTTTGGAGCAAATTTCTGGTTGTAGCGTCCATACCAAGATCTAGGACATACGATTTTGTTGCACTGACTTTGTAGTAGGATACTTTGCTGAACTGTTGTAGGACTTTGTGTACTTCCGGTAATGAGGAAGTTGGGTTGGTAAGCATGCGGATGACGTCGTCTGCAAACAAGCTAATTTTATGGGATGTCTTACCTATCTCAAATCCAGATATTTTAGGGTTTTGTCTGATGTGTTCCGCCAGGGGTTCTATTAGTAAGTTGAAAATAAGTGGGGATAATGGGCATCCCTGCCTCGTACAATTGGATATGTGTAATGTTTGGGATAGCATTTTGGCTGAGAATACCTGGGCTGAAGGATGGAGTATAATGCTAATATGACGTTTCATATATGTCCTTAAAATACATATTTTTGGAGGGCTGTTTGTAGGTATATCCAGTGTATCCTGACAAACGCCTTCTCTGCATCCAGTGAGAGGAGCAAAGAAGGTGTCCCACTTGTCTCCTCTTAATGTATAATATCTATCATTCTCCTGGTTGCATCTGATGCTTGTCGTCCGGTAGTGAAGCCAGATTGGTCTTTATGGATCAGTTTGGGCATGATATTAGGTAAATCTGTGGCTATTGTTTTCGCATATATTTTTAGATCTAAATCTAGGAGAGAGATCGGGCGAAAGTTTTGGGGTGTCACTGGTTCCTTCTCTGGTTTTGGTAGAGTCACAATTATTGCTTTCAATGATTCGCTGGGAAATTTTACAGAGGAGGCCGAATTGTTAAACATGGTGGTTAGATGGGGTACTAGATGTTGGGCGAATTGCTTAAAGTATGCTCCTGAGAGTCCATCAGGACCTGGTGCTTTATCTGGAGTGAGAGATTTCATAGTGGTTAAGATTTCTTGTTCCGAGAAAGGGTAATTTAGCCGGGTTAGTTGGTCTGTTGTTAGTGTCGGGAGTTTGATTTGGTTTAGGAATTCATTGATAACATCAAGTGTGGGTTGATGTGATGTGTATCTGGGTCATGTTTGAGGTTATACAGGTCACTATAGTACATGCTAAAGGCATCTGCTATTGCCTGGGGGTTCTTACTTTGACCCAAGCCCAGTCCATGAACGGGGTGGGGAGGAGTTCAGGGACGAAGAATTGGTTGCTCCAGCGTGACCAATTCTCTCATATGCCTTTGTTGTGGGAGATCCGTGAGAATAATCCTGATGATTTCAGGAATTATCATCGGATGACGGACCCCGTTTTTCACCGTTTGTTGGCTTTGCTGTCCCCTTATATTACGAAGCAGGACACCTGCATGCGACAAGCCATCACCCCTGAACAGAGCCTAGTTGCGGGACTTGGCGATGGGGAAAAGTCTGCAGGACATCAAGTTCTCGACAGGCATCTTCCCCCAGGCTCTGTGGATCATTATTCCAGAGACCTGTTCTGCCATAATTCAGGTCCTGCAGAAGGACTATATTAACCACTTCAGCCCTGGAAGAATTTACCCCCTTCCTGACCAGAGCACTTTTTGCGTTTTGGCACTGTGTCACTTTAACTGACAATTGCCCGGTTGTGCGACGTGGCTCCCAAACAAAATTGACGTCCTTTTTTTCCCCACAAATTCGAACTTTCTTTTGATGGTATTTGATCACCTTTTTACTGTTTGCTATAATAAATATCCCAAAAAATATTTAAAAAAACATTTTTTTTCCTCAGTTTAGGCCGATACGTATTCTTCTACATATTTTTGGTAAAAAAATTCACAATAAGCGTTTTATTGGTTTGCGCAAAAGTTATAGCATCTAAAAAATAGGGGATAGTTTTATGGCATTTTTGTTGATAATTTTTTTTTTACTAGTAATGGCGGAGATCAGTGATTTTTATCGTGACTGTGACATTATGGCGGACACATCAGACAATTTTGAAACATTTTTGGGACCATTGGCATTATTAAAGCAATCAGTGCTAAAAAATTGCATTGATTACTGATTGATTATTGATTGATTATCGATTACTGTAAAAATGTCACTGGCAGTGAAGGGGTTAACCACTGGCGCTGTAGGGGTTAAGTGTGTCCAAAGGAGTGTTTCTAACTATGGGGGGAGGGGCTGTGGAACAGAGATCAGTGACAGTGTCACTAGGCAGAACGGGGAGATGCTTGTTCTACATTAGCATTTCCCCATTCTTTCTCACCGTGAGATGATCGCGGGTATCCCCGCGGACATTGGGTCCGTGGGACCCGTGGCCATGGAGCTCCCTGTGGTTGTGTTCATATTTATAGACAAATTCACTAATGCAGTGAAAGGGCCTGCCTGGATACTTTCAAATGGTACTGTTTCAAGTTTTGTTCTCCTATTATCTTGATAGGTGATTGCAGAATGTAAAATGTGCTTCCATTTGTACAGTGTGTATTTTTGTATTATGACACTTCTTACCTGTCCAGTGGGCTGCCAATAGTGTAATTAAGGAGGGGCTGGCCAAAGTAACACACATTATGTATGCCTTCAGCTCTTAATGAAGTGGAGAGGGTTACCTGTCCAAAATATCTCCGCCCCCTAAAATTTTTAAAATGGGCCATCAGAGGGGGTGAGAATTCTGAGAAGCGTACCTTATATTTTTGTCTTTAAATACTCCTTAAAATCAATGTTATACGTATGTTGGCCAAGAATGTTTGTGTCTAATCTGCTTGCAATGTTATGTGCAAAAGTTTTTCTTGTTTTTACTCCACAGTTTCCTTCAATGCCACAGGAATGACAGACTGTGGCTTCCCATGTTGGCGGTGGTGTCGGCGACATACGAGTTTTTGTTTCAAAATATTTATTGTTTTTTTCAACAAACAAGTTGTACAATCAACGAATCATGTAGGCAGAGTAGTCATAACGAGTTTTTGTATATGGACATGAGGAAGAATGGCCGGATGTCGGATGGTGGAGTGATCGCCCAGACCGAGTTCTAGAGACAGCTCCAGAGAGGTGGCTTGGGATTGCCACCTCCGTAAGACAACGTGGCTGGTCTACCATTCGTCTTTGTCGCTGATGAAGTGTTTGGGCTTGGTGAACACCTAATGTGGCCATTCCCCATGAGGACCCTCACCCCGGACCAGCACACGCGAGGTCCGTCAAAAATATATGGAATACTTTGCGGGTAGGGGGCCATTGATATGCCAGCAAATGTTTGGGAAACAGTTTTAAAATAAATTTTCATTTTAAACTGAAAAAATATTTCATTTGATTTACTGCTTATGTTTCTTTTCGCTGTCTCCTAGGTTCTTCAATGGGCTTTTATTTTTGCCCATTTTCTTCAATAGTGCATACGTAATTTATTTGATACATGAGGTGACAATCTCTTCTTCAGCTAACTATTATGTTGTGGGTCTGCTACACACATGCCTTGTTTTTTTTTTGTTAATGTATGTAATGCATTAATGATAAAAAAACATCCTTTACAGCACCATGAATTAATTGTTTTGAGTCCCGAAAATGGCCTAATTGGGGCAAATTTTAGAGCACTGTGGGGTTATTTACTAAAGGAAAATCCACTTTGCACTACAAGTGCACTGCAAGTGCACTTGAAAGTGCACTGAAACTGCACTGTAGTGCGAAGTGGATTTGCCTTTATTAAATAACCCCCATTGTCACTGTATACACCAACTTACTCCAAAAACTGGTATTGAGCATTGAAAGAAGAAGCCACACATTGTTGAGTAGAAAACATGTTACTCTGTGCGCATTCACATGTGCGTTAGAAAAGAGTTTTTGAACAAAACCAACATATTTGTTGTATAACATTTTTAGGTTTGACAGTATATAGCCTTTTTTGGGTTAAACAGGCATGTTTAAAACCATAAAACATATACAACTCAGTAACTTACAAAGTTCAACTTTGACAAAGTGAAGGCAATATTAACCACTTGCCAACCGCCTAACGCAGATATACTGCGGCAGAATGGCACGGGCAGGCAGAATCACGTACCCATACGTGATCTGCCTCCCGCGGGCGGGGGGTCCGATAGGACCCCCCCCACCCGGTGCCAGCGGCGGTCGGCATTTCACTGGGAGCCTTTGGGAGGCGAGGGGGAGACCATCCAATCGTGGCCCCCCTCGCGATCGCTCCCAGCCAATCGGAATCCTCCCCTGCCTGTGTGTAGTTTCACACAGGCAGAGGATGTGATGTCATCTCTCCTCGGCTTGGCAGTTTCCATTCCAGCGCCGAGGAGAGAAGACATGTAAGTGCACAAAACACAAACACACACAGTAGAACATGCCAGGCATACTTTACACCCCCGACCCCCCCCTATCGCCCCCCGATCCCCCCCAATCACCCCCCCCCCTGTCACAAACTGACACCAAGCAGTATTTTTTTTTTGTGATTACTGATTGGTGTCAGTTTGTGACAGTTACAGTGTTAGGACAGGTACTGTTAGCCCCCTGTAGGTCTAGGGTACCCCCCTAACCCCCCTAATAAAGTTTTAACCCCTTGATCACCCCCTGCCACCAGTGTCACTAAGCGATCATTTTACTGATCGCTGTATTAGTGTCGCTGGTGACGCTAGTTAGGGAGGTAAATATTTAGGTTTGCCGTCAGCGTTTTATAGCGTCAGGGACCCCCATATACTATCTAATAAATGTTTTAACCCCTTGATTGCCCCCTAGTTAACCCTTTCACCACTGATCACCGTATAACCGTTACGGGTGACGCTGGTTAGTTTGTTTATTTTTTATAGTGTCAGGGCACCCGCCGTTTATTACCGAATAAAGGTTTAGCCCCCTGATCGCCCGGCGGTGATATGCGTCGCCCCAGGCAGCGTCAGATTAGCGCCAGTACCGCTAACACCCACGCACGCAGCATACGCCTCCCTTAGTGGTATAGTATCTGTACGGATCAATATCTGATCTGATCAGATCTATACTAGCGTCCCCAGCAGTTTAGGGTTCCCAAAAACGCAGTGTTAGCGGGATCAGCCCAGATACCTGCTAGCACCTGCGTTTTTCCCCTCCGCCCGGCCCAGCCCACCCAAGTGCAGTATCGATCGATCACTGTCACTTACAAAACACTAAACGCATAACTGCAGCGTTCGCAGAGTCAGGCCTGATCCCTGCGATCGCTAACAGTTTTCTTGGTAGCGTTTTGGTGAACTGGCAAGCACCAGCCCCAGGCAGCGTCAGGTTAGCGCCAGTACCGCTAACACCCACACACGCACCGTACACCTCCCTTAGTGGTATAGTATCTGAACGGATCAATATCTGATCCGATCAGATCTATACTAGCGTCCCCAGCAGTTTAGGGTTCCCAAACACGCAGTGTTAGCGGGATCAGCCCAGATACCTGTTAGCACCTGCGTTTTGCCCCTCCGCCCGGCCCAGCCCACCCAAGTGCAGTATCAATCGATCACTGTCACTTACAAAACACTAAACGCATAACTGCAGCGTTCGCAGAGTCAGGCCTGATCCCTGCGATCGCTAACAGTTTTTTTGGTAGCGTTTTGGTGAACTGGCAAGCACCAGCCCCAGGCAGCGTCAGGTTAGCGCCAGTACCGCTAACACCCACGCACACACCGTACACCTCCCTTAGTGGTATAGTATCTGATCGGATCAATATCTGATCTGATCAGATCTATACTAGCGTCCCCAGCAGTTTAGGGTTCCCACAAACACAGTGTTAGCGGGATCAGCCCAGATACCTGCTAGCAACTGCATTTTGCCCCTCCGCCCGGCCCAGCCCAGCCCACCCAAGTGCAGTATCGATCGATCACTGACACTTACAAAACACTACACGCATAACTGCAGCATTCACAGAGTCAGGCCTGATCCCTCCGATTGCTAACAGTTTTTTTTTGTAGCGTTTTGGTGAACTGGCAAGCACCAGCGGCCTAGTACACCCCGGTCATAGTCAAATCAGCACTGCAGTAACACTTGGTGACGTGGCGAGTCCCATAAGTGCAGTTCAAGCTGGTGAGGTGGCAAGCACAAGTAGTGTCCCGCTGCCACCAAAAAGACAAACACAGGCCCGTCGTGCCCATAGTGCCCTTCCTGCTGCATTCGCCAATCCTAATTGGGAACCCACCGCTTCTGCAGTGCCCATACTTCCCCCATTCACATCCCCAACCAAATGCAGTCGGCTGCAAGAGAGGCATTTTCTTTATGTCCTCCCGAGTACCCCTACCCAGCGAACCCCCCCAAAAAAGATGTCGTGTCTGCAGCAAGCGCGGATATAGGCGTGACACCCGCTATTATTGTCCCTCCTGTCCTGACAATCCTGGTCTTTGCATTGGTGAATGTTTTGAACGCTACCATGCACTAGTTGGGTATTAGCGTAGGGTACAGCATTGCACAGACTAGGCACACTTTCACAGGGTCTCCCAAGATGCCATCGCATTTTGAGAGACCCGAACCTGAAACCGGTTACAGTTATAAAAGTTAGTTACAAAAAAAAGTGTAAAAAAAAAAAAAAACACATACAAAAATATAAAATAAAAAAAATTGTTGTCGTTTTATTGTTCTCTCTCTCTCTATTCTCTCTATTGTTCTGCTCTTTTTTACTGTATTCTATTCTGCAATGTTTTATTGTTATTATGTTTTATCATGTTTGCTTTTCAGGTATGCAATTTTTTATACTTTACCGTTTACTGTGCTTTATTGTTAACCATTTTTTTGTCTTCAGGTACGCCATTCACGACTTTGAGTGGTTATACCAGAATGATGCCTGCAGGTTTAGGTATCATCTTGGTATCATTCTTTTCAGCCAGCGGTCGGCTTTCATGTAAAAGCAATCCTAGCGGCTAATTAGCCTCTAGACTGCTTTTACAAGCAGTGGGAGGGAATGCCCCCCCCACCGTCTTCCGTGTTTTTCTCTGGCTCTCCTGTCTCAACAGGGAACCTGAGAAAGCAGCCGGTGATTCAGCCAGCTGACCATAGAGCTGATCAGAGACCAGAGTGGCTCCAAACATCTCTATGGCCTAAGAAACCGGAAGCTACGAGCATTTTATGACTTAGATTTCGCCGGATGTAAACAGCGCCATTGGGAAATTGGGGAAGCATTTTATCACACTGATCTTGGTGTGGTCAGATGCTATCACAGTTTTGGAGGCCATGGAATGCCCAGGTGGCAAAACCCCCCCCCCCAAATGACCCCATTTTGGAAAGTAGACACCCCAAGCTATTTGATGAGAGGTATAGTGAGTATTTTGCAGACCTCACTTTTTGTCACAAAGTTTTGAAAATTGAAAAAAGAAAAAAAAAAATTTTTTCTCGTCTTTCTTTATTTTCAAAAACAAATGAGAGCTGCAAAATACTTACCATGCCTCTCAGAAAATAGCTTGGGGTATCAACTTTCCAAAATGGGGTCATTTGGGGGGGTTGTGCCACCTGGGCATTCCATGGCCTCCGAAACTGTGATAGGCAGTGAAGAGTGAAATCAAAAATGTACACCCTTAGAAATCCTGAAGGCGGTGATTGGTTTTCGGGGCCCCGTACGCAGCTAGGCTCCTAAAAAGTCCCACACATGTGGTATCCCCATACTCAGGAGAAGCAGCTAAATGTATTTTGGGGTGCAATTCCACATATGCCCATGGCCTGTGTGAGCAATATATCATTTAGTGACAACTTTGTGCAAAAAAAAAAAATTGTCACTTTCCCGCAACTTGTGTCAAAATATAAAATATTCCATGGACTCAACATGCCTCTCAGCAAATAGCTTGGGGTGTCTACTTTCCAAAATGGGGTCATTTGGGGGGGTTTTGTGCCATCTGGGCATTTTATGGCCTTCAAAACTGTGATAGGTAGTGAGGAGTAAAATCAAAAATGTACGCCCTTAGAAATCCTGAAGGCATTGATTGGTTTTCGGGGCCCCGTACGCGGCTAGGCTCCCAAAAAGTCCCACACATGTGGTATCCCCATACTCAGGAGAAGCAGCTAAATGTATTTTGGGGTGCAATTCCACATATGCCCATGGCCTGTGTGAGCAATATATCATTTAGTGACAACTTTTTGTAATTTTTTTTTTTTTGTCATTATTCAATCACTTGGGACAAAAAAAATGAATATTCAATGGGCTCAACATGCCTCTCAGCAATTTCCTTGGGGTGTCTACTTTCCAAAATGGGGTCATTTGTGGGGGTTTTGTACTGCCCTGCCATTTTAGCACCTCAAGAAACGACATAGGCAGTCATAAATTAAAGGCTGTGTAAATTCCAGAAAATGTACCCTAGTTTGTAGGCGCTATAACTTTTGCGCAAACCAATAAATATATACTTATTGACATTTTTTTTACCAAAGACATGTGGCCGAATACATTTTGGCCTAAATGTATGACTAAAATTGAGTTTATTGGATTTTTTTTAAAACAAAAATTAGAAAATATCATTTTTTTTTCAAAATTTTCGGTCTTTTTCCGTGTATAGCGCAAAAAATAAAAATGGCAGAGGTGATCAAATACCATCAAAAGAAAGCTCTATTTGTGGGAAGAAAAGGACGCAAATTTCGCTTGGGTACAGCATTGCATGACCGCGCAATTAGCAGTTAAAGCGACGCAGTGCCGAATTGTAAAAAGTGCTCTGGTCAGGAAGGGGGTAAAACCTTCCGGGGCTGAAGTGGTTAAACATTAGTATGTCCAAACTGCATTGATCTTGCCTTCATCAGATGGGGTGATGTCACTCCTGTGAAAGACAAATTTTGAAGATGCACACAAATTGGGAGTCAAAATGGGGATTTCACTCCTGATCCCATGCCTAATGTCAACATGTTCTAGCTCCCATCATGGAGGATCAATGGACGTGTTTTGGGGGTGCAACCCCTTCCTCTCATCTACTTTAGTTGCGAGGAAGGGGTTGCAGCCACAAAACGTACATTTATATCCCGTGATGGCAGATAGCACATGTTGACACACTGTGTGCATCTTCAAAATTTGGCTTTCAAATTACTTTAAAATTGTTTGAAAAATAAGAAATATAGCAACAAACTTGAATAATTTTGGTGTGTTTTAGATTCTGCCTAAAACATCAATGATGTTTTTGAGTCTTTTTTCAACATCATTGATGTCTTCCTTGATCTTCTGTAATTCACAATTGCACACCATTATCTCCCCAATGAGGACTTGTGCACTTGCACTTGTGAAATGAGATTATTCTTCCACAACACCCCCATCACCTAAAATAAAAAAAACACACCATGTATTATAAATATGCAGGCATCCATCTATTATCTGAAGCTGTGGCCTCAGACACTGACCTGTTGTGGTCACCATTTTGCCCACTTCATAAACCTCTCCTTCCTCCACATCCTCAGATTGTGGTGTGCTGAGTTCCCCTTCTTTAGAAGGTGTGGTGTTCCTGGTGTCCTCTGATGTCCCAAGTCTTTTCTCCCCTATGTGAATTAAGAAAAGGTATACTTAGCACACAGATATTTGAGGCCAGAAATAGGAATATGA
Source organism: Lithobates septentrionalis (assembly GCA_037952835.1). Classification (NCBI taxonomy): domain Eukaryota; kingdom Metazoa; phylum Chordata; class Amphibia; order Anura; family Ranidae; genus Lithobates; species Lithobates septentrionalis. The sequence continues at coordinate 1,859,554 of JBBDGP010000111.1, read as the reverse complement.
AGCATTGCTTGGAAGTGTCGTACAATTGTCTGTTTTGGCAGAGTTCCAAGCTGAAAACATTATTTTTTTCCCTTTCTAAAGCAGGCATACTTACCTGTTTTGTGCAAGTTTCACACATGGAGACACCCCTAGTATCCACTGGAGCACCTGTGTGGGACACCCTTAAAAGTTTGTTCAGGTGTCCCACACTAGTGCTCCTGCATCCAGATGTGTAAACAGATGCTGAGTGTCCTCTCCTTACACTGAATCAAGTTTGCATTTTATTCTAGTTACAAACCCATCTAGACAACAAACCTCTTTTAATACAAATAGGCATGAACAAATGTAGTTAACCTGCATCTGCCAGAAACATCGTATTAGTGGGCGAACGAACGATGTTTACTATGAATGATTACTGTGCCCACAAACCTGAAACTTTCCATTTTAAACTGTACAACAGTAAAGAAAAGCACATGTACCAGCACAAAAGTAACAATAATAATAGGAACACACAACAAATACTTTTTTGCAGCACTCTCTTGATCCTCCTGTACTGATCCTGCTCCCTCAATTTCAGGTCTGACCAACGTTCCCTCAATTGATCCTTGGATCATCGTACCCCAAAACTTTAGTCATGATCTTGGCCTTTCTCACATTTGAGTTTGGGTACGGTCCATACTTCCCATCATAGTCAGCCCTCTTCAAGATGTCCATCATCTCCACCATCTCTACAAAAGCCATATTTGAGGCCTTAAATCTCCTCCTGGATCGAGATGTTTGTGGCTCCGGGCTTTCGTCGTTGCTGCTGCTGTCTGCATGCACTTGCTCTTTCTCTGCCATGTGCTCTCCCACTGTGCCAAAAGAGAAGGGGCGGGGAATATACTAGAAAGAAGGTCAGGGGGTGGAGTTTTACACATGCGCAGTGTATGTAAAACGTAACACATGTGTTGTACGTACGATCTGTGAGCGGAGGGCGGAGTAACATAAGCGCCAATTGTGCTAACGAAGGTACAATTTTAACTTGGGGCATCAGTGGCCTATACTACTTATAGATTGAGGCCTATATTGGGACCCTATATAGGGAGGACCCTTCCTGCCTGTTCCGAGCTTTCTTCTCCTTTTTTTTTCCCTCCTTTTCCTCCTCTTCTTCTTTTTTCTTTTTTCCTCTTTCCCTTATACTTTTAATTAAAAAAAATTTTTTTCCTTCAAATTTTTAGATTATCACTATGGTTCCTTGCTCCTGATGATAGGTCAAATACCTTGAAACGCGTAGAGCCAATAACAACCTAGTGTACATTTTGATGCATCTTACCAGGCCGTTCCATAATAACTCGTTTTTTGCCCCCTATGATTTGAAACCCTCTCCTTTATCTTTGTTCTTCAATTTTTCCATTTAATGATGTAACCTTGCTCTAAATGTTTTTACATTATGTATTATGTATTGACTCCTTGTTGGAACATGTATGTATTTATATCTCTTTTGGTTTCAATGAATTGTAATAGTTGTACGAATGATTTTATATATAGCATCATGCATTGAATTATTCGAATACAGAAACTCTATAACCATTTGATTCCAATAAAAGCTATTTATTTTTATTCCCGCTCCCGAGTGTCTATATAAAAAGTCCCGCTACCTCTCTATATATCTCTCTATATATTTTTTTAATTTTTTCCTTCATTTAACCGGGATGGAGGGGGGGACCTGAACGGCACCCCTATACCTCATATAAAGTCCCACTAATTCCCCCAATTTTCTTCCCCATTATTATTAACCAATTAGGGATGATAGGCACCTGGCGGCGTTAACCATTAATTTACATTGAAACATTACTCTGACTCCCACTTCTATCTGCCAGAGGCCTCATTGCTTCTACAATCAATTACATCATTTTTCAATCCAATACCAATCTTTATTTGCTTTGACAATTTTAGTTTTGTTCTTCTTTATTTTTCTTTTTCGTTTCCTATTTTTAACCTTATCTCCAATTTTCAGTATTTACTTTTACCCTGTTTTTTCTTACATGCACGCAGTGGTGCATGCGTCTGTTGGTGTGCCGGGCCTGCCTCTCTGTCTTGTTCGGGAGCTGCGACGCGCACTGCGGACCCCCCTCCACCCTGTTGTGACGGAGGGTGGGCGGGGCTGTGCTCACTGCGCGTCGACGTCACACATCCCGGCCGGACACGCTGGCGCCATATAGCGCGGCGTGCCGTCCGAGTGATCACTATCTCCTGGCCCATTGGGGGGTGGTTTGGTCGCCGCCGCCGCCGTTGGGACCATCAGTCGCTTGGGTCCTGGGCTGTCGGCGTTCTTCCCTTCCCTCCCCATCTGTGGGCCAGCGTCTGACGTTGGGGACATGGCTGCGGGGGCTTGACGGTTATGGACCCCATCCCCGCATGGATTCTGCACTTTGCTTGACATACATTTTGTTTTCACTTATCACCCATGCATCAATGCATCCTTGGCTGGACACACTGTCTATCAGGTACACATTTTTTCTCTCATCATTCTTGATTTTCAAACCGTATTCCACTTTCCCCTCATCACTTTCCTGGCCTTGTAAATTTCCCCTTCCTCCTTTTCACTCCTGCCCTCTCTTTCTCTCGCCCTTCCTCCTCTATTCAGTTCCTCACTCCTTGCCCCTTTTGCACCACCCCGCTTATTCTACCCCCTCCTTTTCCCCTTTTCTCTCTCCCATTCTATCCACCCTTCTCATGTCCTCACACCCTTTTTCCATTCACACTAATCCTTTTTCAACCCCTTCCATTCCTTCCCTTGCTCTACATCTCTCTCTCTCCACCCATTTCCCTCACCCTTGCCCCACATTCACTTCACAACCACATAATTATTTTTCCCTTACAGATTTGGTCCCTCGTTTCACCACTATCTACAATGACACTCCTGCGGGACGTCGTCCGTTCCTGTTTTTTGCCCGCTGCGACATGTCCCCTCAGCTCCCGTGCATGGCATGGTTGGTTTGGCCTGTGCTTTCCGTGGCCGCACCGCCACTGTGTGGACCATACATGTAAGTGTACAGACAGTTCGGGTCCATTAGGGAGGACCCTTCCTGCCTGTTCCGAGCTTTTCTTCTCCTTTTTTTTTCCCTCCTTTTCCTCCTCTTCTTCTTTTTTCTTTTTTCCTCTTTCCCTTATACTTTTAATTAAAAAAAAAATTTTTTCCTTCAAATTTTTAGATTATCACTATGGTTCCTTGCTCCTGATGATAGGTCAAATACCTTGAAACGCGTAGAGCCAATAACAACCTAGTGTACATTTTGATGCATCTTACCAGGCCGTTCCATAATAACTCGTTTTTTGCCCCCTATGATTTGAAACCCTCTCCTTTATCTTTGTTCTTCAATTTTTCCATTTAATGATGTAACCTTGCTCTAAATGTTTTTACATTATGTATTATGTATTGACTCCTTGTTGGAACATGTATGTATTTATATCTCTTTTGGTTTCAATGAATTGTAATAGTTGTACGAATGATTTTATATATAGCATCATGCATTGAATTATTCGAATACAGAAACTCTATAACCATTTGATTCCAATAAAAGCTATTTATTTTTATTCCCGCTCCCGAGTGTCTATATAAAAAGTCCCGCTACCTCTCTATATATTTTTTTAATTTTTTCCTTCATTTAACCGGGATGGAGGGGGGGACCTGAACGGCACCCCTATACCTCATATAAAGTCCCACTAATTCCCCCAATTTTCTTCCCCATTATTATTAACCAATTAGGGATGATAGGCACCTGGCGGCGTTAACCATTAATTTACATTGAAACATTACTCTGACTCCCACTTCTATCTGCCAGAGGCCTCATTGCTTCTACAATCAATTACATCATTTTTCAATCCAATACCAATCTTTATTTGCTTTGACAATTTTAGTTTTGTTCTTCTTTATTTTTCTTTTTCGTTTCCTATTTTTAACCTTATCTCCAATTTTCAGTATTTACTTTTACCCTGTTTTTTCTTACATGCACGCAGTGGTGCGTGCGTCTGTTGGTGTGCCGGGCCTGCCTCTCTGTCTTGTTCGGGAGCTGCGACGCGCACTGCGGACCCCCCCTCCACCCTGTTGTGACGGAGGGTGGGCGGGGCTGTGCTCACTGCGCGTCGACGTCACACATCCCGGCCGGACACGCTGGCGCCATATAGCGCGGCGTGCCGTCCGAGTGATCACTATCTCCTGGCCCATTGGGGGGTGGTTTGGTCGCCGCCGCCGCCGTTGGGACCATCAGTCGCTTGGGTCCTGGGCTGTCGGCGTTCTTCCCTTCCCTCCCCATCTGTGGGCCAGCGTCTGACGTTGGGGACATGGCTGCGGGGGCTTGACGGTTATGGACCCCATCCCCGCATGGATTCTGCACTTTGCTTGACATACATTTTGTTTTCACTTATCACCCATGCATCAATGCATCCTTGGCTGGACACACTGTCTATCAGGTACACATTTTTTCTCTCATCATTCTTGATTTTCAAACCGTATTCCACTTTCCCCTCATCACTTTCCTGGCCTTGTAAATTTCCCCTTCCTCCTTTTCACTCCTGCCCTCTCTTTCTCTCGCCCTTCCTCCTCTATTCAGTTCCTCACTCCTTGCCCCTTTTGCACCACCCCGCTTATTCTACCCCCTCCTTTTCCCCTTTTCTCTCTCCCATTCTATCCACCCTTCTCATGTCCTCACACCCTTTTTCCATTCACACTAATCCTTTTTCAACCCCTTCCATTCCTTCCCTTGCTCTACATCTCTCTCTCTCCACCCATTTCCCTCACCCTTGCCCCACATTCACTTCACAACCACATAATTATTTTTCCCTTACAGATTTGGTCCCTCGTTTCACCACTATCTACAATGACACTCCTGCGGGACGTCGTCCGTTCCTGTTTTTTGCCCGCTGCGACATGTCCCCTCAGCTCCCGTGCATGGCATGGTTGGTTTGGCCTGTGCTTTCCGTGGCCGCACCGCCACTGTGTGGACCATACATGTAAGTGTACAGACAGTTCGGGTCCATTAGGGAGGACCCTTCCTGCCTGTTCCGAGCTTTTCTTCTCCTTTTTTTTTCCCTCCTTTTCCTCCTCTTCTTCTTTTTTCTTTTTTCCTCTTTCCCTTATACTTTTAATTAAAAAAAATTTTTTTCCTTCAAATTTTTAGATTATCACTATGGTTCCTTGCTCCTGATGATAGGTCAAATACCTTGAAACGCGTAGAGCCAATAACAACCTAGTGTACATTTTGATGCATCTTACCAGGCCGTTCCATAATAACTCGTTTTTTGCCCCCTATGATTTGAAACCCTCTCCTTTATCTTTGTTCTTCAATTTTTTCCATTTAATGATGTAACCTTGCTCTAAATGTTTTTACATTATGTATTATGTATTGACTCCTTGTTGGAACATGTATGTATTTATATCTCTTTTGGTTTCAATGAATTGTAATAGTTGTACGAATGATTTTATATATAGCATCATGCATTGAATTATTCGAATACAGAAACTCTATAACCATTTGATTCCAATAAAAGCTATTTATTTTTATTCCCGCTCCGAGTGTCTATATAAAAAGTCCCGCTACCTCTCTATATATTTTTTTAATTTTTTCCTTCATATTGGGACAAGATTATGAGAGTTTAGCCTGACATTAGGGTTTGTCTTGTGTTGTGTCTTGCAGATAAAATGGACAATCACGACTTCCTCCCCTAATTCATTGATAGGTACAGAAAGCTGCCCTGTCTGTGGCAGGTGAAACACCCCTTTTATAATAATAAAATAAAGAGGCAGGCAGCGCTGGATCAATTGATGGAATTGGTGAAGCCGCAGATACCCACGGCAACCATCCCCTATTTGAAGGCCAAGATTGGTGGCCTGAGGAGCACATATAATAGGGAGCGCAAGAAGATGCAGGATTCCCAGAGATCAGGAGCAGCAGCAGATGACATTTATGTCCCCAGGCTGTGGTACTATGACAGACTGTGTTTTCTGTCAGACCAGACTGAAATCAGGCCATCACTCTCAACTCTTCCTTCCATGCTTCTTTCCACCCCAGCTGAGGCTTCCGACGTCCAACCTGCCCCTTCCACCTAGGAAGAAGTGGAGGAGCCCAGCTTGAGCCAGGTATAGTATTGTTCAACATATTTCTGGTCAAAAATGAATGATGTTAACTAGATGCTATTATTGATCACTAATTTCTGATTTAAAAAGTGTTTTACATATCAATAGACAGTAGTAGCCGAAAATGATTGGGACAAGAATGAAAAATGCTGGGGTCAGAAGGATAGTCTTTTCTATTTGTTAACATTCAATTTGCAACAGTCATTAGCTCAAAATTGTGTGTGATTGATGACCAAAAAACTAAAACTATGTCCCATTTTCATACACAGGAAAGCCTCAGCCAGGAGGAGGCTGTGGAAAGTCTCAGTCAGGAGGAGGCCATGGAAAGTCTCAGCCAGAAGGAGGCGGGGGTAAGTGGCAGCCAGGAAGTGACCAGGCCCAGTAGCCTGACCGAATCCCATGTTCCTCCCCTTCGCCTTCCAACAAAAAGGACCAGAAAGGAGAGGAACGTGCAGGAGTCAGCGTTTTCTTTGATTCGAGAGGCTACTGCAGCCCTCAGAACCACCCCCAATATTCAAGAGGACTATGCCTGCATGGCTGCAGCAAAATGCAGGAAATGGAGGTGGGCCAACGCCTCGTTTGTGAGGAAGTGATCTATCAGGCTCTAAATAAGGGGTTGAGGGGCGAACTCACAAGCAAAACACACCTGTGTGAGTTGGACCATCCTCCTCCTCCACCTCCTCCACCTTCTGCCACAACTCCAACACCAGAGCCACAGCACGGAAGTAAGCGTGGAAGCAAGCGTGGAAGCAAGCGGGGAAGAAAGACAAGAGTGTGATGGCCAGGGTTCAGTGTGGTCTGACAAAAGACGCAGGCTGTTGTATGACCACAGTCTCGGGACATATATGTCATCTGCTGCTTCTCCCAATCTCTCGGAGTCCTGGACCGGATTGTGCTCCCTATTAAATGGACTCCTCAGGCTACCAATTTTGCCTGTCAAATAATTGATGTCTGTCCTGGGGTACAAAGGCTTCGTCATTTCACCAGTTTATCCAGCGTTGCCTTCCTCTTTATTTTGTTTGGCCCCCTAATAAATGTCTATTTTTCTATCACAAATACTTGGCTATGTGTTTTAGTTCAAAAAGAACAGTTTGTTTGTGAGTAGGCAGGTACATTTCAAAAATACAATGTCAAATTAACAAGGAACATCAACACCAACCAATCTCCTTGAGGTTATAAAATACAAGATAATAATGGTGTTGTGGTGAATCAATAAAGTGATTTCACGCACAGCAAAAAAAGTGAAAATCCAAATAGTAATAAAACGAAAAAATTGGGGAAGGTGGGACTTTATATGAAGCACTTGGTAGCACATAGATGATAAAGTTGAACAAAGGAATTTTATTTAATAAACATTGTTAACAGTCATAGATATCAATAATAATATCAGGTAATAGATAGGCACTAAGGCAAGGATAAATGACCATAAACTAACAGCACATATATCTCAATTGCAATCATTGGTACAAAATTGGACAATGTTATATAATATAATAATAAAATAGGCTGGAAGGTACATGTAATAATATACAACCATAAGTAGATCCATAATAAAACTCCACAGTTCAACCAAGATTGGGTTAAATGCATACGTAATTACGGGGTAATGCCTGCTGGACCTGAGGCCTCACTTGGACCTGTAGAGGTACAAATTTCATAAAACTTGATGATCAGGGTATAAATGAATAAGGAACACGGCATCAAATAGCTCTACGCGTTTCGTGGCTTACTCGCCACTCGTCAGGAGCATGCGTGCAATAATCTATAATGAAAATGATAAGGAGGTTAATCCGTCAGTAATGATGGGGTAGGATAAGACCCCAATCAACAACAAGGTGCATACCTATCGATTGAGGCACTGCGGTTGCCAGTGTAGTGGCAGGGCACCAGGGACGTCAGGTGCCTTGGGTGTTCCACACTCGTTTGCAGCGGAGGTGATTGGTTGCCGGTTGGTCGGAGGTCACTTCCGGTTGTCGGCGCCCCTCCCCCGCAATGTGCAATACGGCATGATGGTGGTGGGTGGCCATGTGGTGGTGCTTATAGGGACGTCCTTCCGGGCGTTCACGGCACACGAGGCTCTCCATACACCAGCATTCACCTCATTGGCAATTCTCCTCTCTCGGGGTTCCTTGGACTTACAGGTACCAGTGTTACTCTGTCACTCTGCACTTCTCACTCCCTTCTGCACTAGCCATCACGTCCTGTCCATCACCAACTTCTGGCGGTGGTCACCCCACCATCCCCAGTTTCACATGCACGGGTTCTTGTTTGCCCCTTCATCTTTCCCCACTCTCTCTGTCCTTATCCACCCCTTCATTCCTCACCTTTTCTTTCTTCCCAGAGATGCCTTGGGGTCCCGTGCCCGCCCTGATGGCCGCCCGCTTGTTCGCCCCCGCTGGGCTGTCCACCACGGCCCCCGGTTGGGAGTCTTATCCTACCCCATCATTACTGACGGATTAACCTTCTTATCATTTTCATTATAGATTATTACACGCATGCTCCTGACGAGTGGCGAGTAAGCCACGAAACGCGTAGAGCTATTTGATGCCGTGTTCCTTATTCATTTATACCCTGATCATCAAGTTTTATGAAATTTGTACCTCTACAGGTCCAAGTGAGGCCTCAGGTCCAGCAGTCATAATTACGTATGCATTTAACCCAATCTTGGTTGAACTGTGGAGTTTTATTATGGATCTACTTATGGTTGTATATCATTACATGTACCTTCCAGCCTATTTTATTATTATATTATATAACATTGTCCAATTTTGTACCAATGATTGCAATTGAGATATATGTGCTGTTAGTTTATGGTCATTTATCCTTGCCTTAGTGCCTATCTATTACCTGATATTATTATTGATATCTATGACTGTTAACAATGTTTATTAAATAAAATTCCTTTGTTCAACTTTATCATCTATGTGCTACCAAGTGCTTCATATAAAGTCCCACCTTCCCCAATTTTTTCGTTTTGACTCGTCAGGGATGGAAATACATGACCTTACCAGGTCATGATTTCATTCAAAGTCCCGCAGGGATGGAAATACGCGACCTTACCAGGTCCTGGCTTCCTTAAAGTCCCTAGAATTCCTTCCCCCCCCCTTTTGTCAAATAGTAATAAAAATGAAATTTAAGTGCCAAAAAATCATTAAATGAAGTGAGGTGAAAAATTATGAAAATCAAAAACAATATAAAAAATAATAATAATCGGTGTAATGGATCAACCGATACTACATAAAGTCAAACAATAAATAAGTCCAATCGCACTGGGACTGGATATACATGAATCTTCTCCAGAATTAAGGTAGATAATGTGCTCACAGAGCCCTTACCTCTATAGGCATAGGTAAATGCCTTAGTGCTCCAAATGGTGGTCGGTGATGGGGACCGATGAATCCTTGGGTCAATGGATGTCAATCGTAGAGCGGGGTCAGGCTCGTCTCCAGGTCCAGATGTATAATGCAAAGAAAAGGAAAAAAGGACAACCTCCAATGGTGTAGTAAAATAAATCCCGTTTTAATGATAAAACCGCTGTACAGGACATAAAGGGCAAACAGTACAGCGCACAGCGGCGTTCCGCCACCACCTAATACAAAACTTCTGGTCTGCAATGTCAACAACCGGGTCAGAGTAACAACTTCCGGTTGCGTAAGCTAGCGTGGGTCCTACGCGTTGCATCACCACCCCTCGTGACTTCCTCAGGGAATCTGATTGGCTAAGCAATCAGTCCATTTTATAATTATTGAACAGGAAGTGGTGCGGATGCCATTTTAATGGAGTCCGAGGGATATTCACTATAGAATGTAACAGCGGCTACAAAAAACAGTGTGGCAATTGAAAAAATACAAAAAATATATAGAAAAAAGATAAAAAATTAAGACACTTAATAAAATGGCTAAAAACAATATAGAGCATGTGGCGTGCTCAGGGAAAATAGGAAATCCTTCAAGAGCACTGATGTCATTATGAACAGCTAAAGAAAGATGCTCACTATTGACATCTTGTGGAAATATATCTAACTGCATATAATCTAATGGTCATACAAAACCAATAACCAGTAGCTCATGGGAATAATTTGAATAATTAAAAGATGAATAGTATATTAAACTAAACATCGTCTAAAAAATTAAATCAAGGTCATTGGAAAAAACAGACCGATCCAGATCAAGATGGAAGGTGAAAATAAAATTACATGAAATTAAAATTACATGAAACAGCGTTCCGGAAATTGAATAAAAGGCCATAACAATTCAAATCAAATCAATACTCACTAATAAAACAATTCAGGGCGAAGTCTATATTTAGCCCATTAGGTGTAAGTGTATTCATTTTCTGGATCCATTGGGACTCTTTTTGACTAATACTCCTAATTTTGTGCTCTCCCCTCCAAGATTTATGATATCTATCCATACCCCAAAAGGTCATTTCTGCTGGATTACTGTTATGTGCTAAATGCTAAATGCCTTGATACATTATGTTTTGGGAATGCTTTCATAATATTCTGAACGTGCTCTTTGATTCTAACTTTCAATGCTCTTTTTGTTCTTCCTCCTACATACTGTAGTTTGTAAGAGCATTGCAAGACATACACCACCCCCTCTGTATGACAGCTAATAAAATCTTTAATTGGGTGTGTGTGTCCAGTGCTAGTTGCCAGAAATTCGGTCTTTTTTCCTTGAAATTTTTTAGAATGCTGACATGCAAAACAATATTTGCATGGAAAAAATCCTTTTCCATTAAAGAAAGAAAAAGTGTTGTTGGAGGTGGGGTCCACTACGTTTTTCACAATTAGATCTCGTAGAGTGATCGCACGTTTATATATGATCACTGGTTTGTCTGATAGAATTCTTTAAAGGTGTTTATCACCTTTTAAGATATGCCAATATTTCTTGATTATTCTTTCTATGTCCTTGGTGCTTCAGATGTTGGTTGTGATCTTTTATCCCCGTGAATCATTAGAGACCTGTCAAGGTCTCTAGCACATAACAGTAATCCAGCGGAAATTACCTTTTGGGGTATAGATAGATATTATAAATCTTGGAGGGGAGACCACAAAATTAGGAGTTTTCGTCAAAAAGAGTCCCAATGGATCCAGAAAATGAATACACTTACACCTAATGGGCTAAATATAGACTTCGACCTGAATTGTTTTATTAGTGATTATTGATTTGATTTGAATTGTTATGGCCTAGTGTGAACCTTTTATTCAATTTCCAGAATGCTGTTTCATGTAATTTTTAATTTCATTGTAATTTTATTTTCACCTTCCATCTTGATCTGGATCGGTCTGTTTTTTCCGATGACCTTGATTTCATTTTTTAGGCAATGTTTAGTTTAATATACTATTCATCTTTTAATTATTCAAATTATTCCCATGAGCTACTGGTTATTGGTTTTGTATGACCATTAGATTATATGCAGTTAGATATATTTCCACAAGATTTCAATAGTGAGCATCTTTCTTTAGCTGTTCATAATGACATCAGTGCTCTTGAAGGATTTCCTATTTTCCCTGAGCACGCCACATGCTCTATATTGTTTTTAACCATTTTATTAAAAGTGTCTTAATTTTTTATCTTTTTTCTATATATTTTTTGCATTTTTTCAATTGCCACACTGTTTTTTTGTAGCCGCTGTTACATTCTATAGTGAATATCCCTCGGACTCCATTAAAATGGCATCCACACCACTTCCTGTTCAATCATTATAAAATGGACTGATTGCTTAGCCAATCAGATTCCCTGAGGAAGTCACGAGGGGTCGTGACGTAATGCGTAGGACCCACGCTAGCTTACGCAACTGGAAGTTCTTACTTTGATCCGGTTGTTGACATTACGGACCAGAAGTTTTGTATTAGGTGGCGGCGGAATGCCGCTGTGCGCTGTACTGTTTGCCCTTCATGTCCTGTACAGCGGTTTTATTATTAAAACAGGATTTATTTTACTACACCATTGGAGGCTGTCCTTTTTTCCTTTTCTTTGCATTATACATCTGGACCCAGAGATGAGCCTGACCCCGCTCTACGATTGACATCCATTGACCCGAGGATTCATCGGTCCCCATCGCCGACCACCATTTGGAGCACTAAGGCATTTACCTATGCCTATAGAGGTAAGGGCTCTGTGAGCACATTATCACACAGATGTCACCTACTGCTGTCTACATTATCTACCTTAATTCTGGAGAAGATTCATGTATATCCAGTCCCAGTGCGATTGGACTTATTTATTGTTTGACTTTATGTAGTATCGGTTGATCCACTACACCGATTATTATTATTTTTGATATTATTTTTGATTTTCATCATTTTTCACCTCACTTCATTTAATGATTTTTTGGCACTTAAATATCATTTTTCCTTGTCAAAAGAAGTTTATTGAGTATACAATATTATAAAGATACATAAAGTAAGTTTACAAGGATCTATAAAGTAAGCTCATTGTTTTACAGTAGGGTTTATATAGGTAAATATCATGAAATTTCAAATATTAAACATTGGGTTCACGTAAACCTAAATTAAAGATATATATAATTTCCTTAGTTAATTTTGTAGGTATTTAAATGATTTATACCTACTATACATATTGTTTACAAGTAGAGTGTATATAGGTCAAATAAATTCTGATAATGAGCTTTAATCGTAAGGTGGAGAAAAGGAAAGAGAAAGAAGAAAAAGGGTTGAAAGGTAGAGGTATGGTCCACAAGGTTGTCCCGTTCGTCAGTTTATTATTCTTTTTAGTTCTCTTTGAAGCCTTAGAATGGGTGTCTCTGTAAGTCATTTAATCTGTTACCATGGCAACAGGACAGAGTCATTGAAGTTTGACAGGAACTGTTGTTTTATCCAAGGGTGCCAAAGTTTTTCAAATTTTGGCATTTGATTTTGATCGATGGCTACCATCTTAGCATGGGACATTGTATTATTCATTCTGTGAATTGTTTCTGCTAGTACCAATGTAGGAGATTTCCATGCCTTGGCCACTGTTTGTTTTGCAGCCGTTATTAGTTGGATCATAAGTTTGAATTGAGAGAGTGTTAACCATTCCGGTTTTAGATTAAGTAAAGTTAAATATGGATCTGGTTGTATTATTTTTTTAAATATTTTAGATGCAATCACGAAGACTTCCTTCCAGAAGGTTTGGATTACTGGGCACGTCCACCATATGTGTAAATATGTGCCTATTTCTGGGCATCCTCGAAAACAAAGAGCTGAGGTATTAGGTGAATATTTTGCCACTCTAGCGGGTACAAGGTACCAGCGAGTTAGGACTTTATAATTTGTCTCCAGTGCTAAGATGTTGGGTGAAGATGACTTAGATGTGAGCCATATGTTAGACCAGTCCGTGTCTTCTAAAGTTCGTCCCAGGTCCTCCTCCCACCTGTGAACGTAAGAGGGTCTATTAAGATTTGCTACTCCATATAATTGATTATAAAGTGATGAAATTGTACCTTTAGCAAATGGATCTTTTGTACAGATTGATTCAAAAATGGATAATTGGGATAATGGTGTATCCCCCTTTAGGAATGGTGTATAGAAATTTTTGATTTGGAGATATCTAAATATCTCAGAGTTTGGTAGATCATATTTTTCTCTAAGCGATGGGAATGAAAGGAATGATTTAGATGCTATGAAGTCATTTAGTGTCTAAATGCCTGATGTTGTCCAAGCTTTAAAAGAATTTGGGTAGATCCATGCCGGATAAAAGGCCGGATTTCTGATAAAAGAAAGGAGAGGATTGTGTGGAGATTGTAACTGATATTTGGTTTTTAGTTTATCCCAGAGAGATAAGAAGTGTTTAGTTATGGGATTATGAATTTTAAAGCGGTCTTTAGGATCAAGCCATAATAAATTTGATATTAATAGAGGGTCATTTCCTGAAGCCTCTATAAATACCCATAATGGGATTTCCTGTTTTGCATGGTATTTGGACAGACTGGCCAAATGTGCTGCTCTGTAGTAGTTAGTAAAATTAGGGTATCCCAGGCCTCCTTTATTTTTGGGAAGATGTAGTGTGTGTATAGGTATACGTGGTTTAGAAGAGCCCCATATAAACGAAGTTGCTCTTTTTTGTACTATTCTCAAAAAATAGGAAGGAATTGGAATAGGGAGGACTCTGAATAGATAAAGCAATTTGGGTAGAATAGTCATTTTGATTGCATTAATCTTCCCTATCCAGGATAAAGGAAGTTGCGACCATTGTTTTATTAGATTTGTGATCTGTCTTAATACAGGAGGATAATTGGTTGAGAATAAGTCAGAATGAGATGCTGTTAAATGAATTCCAAGATATGGGATTGATTTTTCTGCCCATGTGAATGGGAGTGCAGCCCTAGCCGGGATCAATTCCATGTTTGTGAGTGAAATATTAAGCACTAGGCATTTCTTAGGATTAATCATAAGGCCGGATAGGGCTGCAAATCCATCAAGAGCTGGTATTAAGTTAGGACCAGAGACCTGTGGTGATGATAGAAAAAGTAATATAATAATTTGTGTGTAATACCTCCTACTTCAATGCCAGTTATAGTTTGGTTTGTTCTGATGTATTGGGCCATGGGTTCGAGTATAAGGGCAAATAATAAGGGAGATAATGGGCAACCCTGTCGGGTACCTCTTTCGATATTAAAGGCATCAGATTTGTATCCAGCATATTTTATATAGGCTTTGGGTTTATTATATAATGCTTTGATCCATGTTAAAAAGTGGGGTCCAAAACCCCATTTTTGTAATGAATATTGCATATATTGCTAGGATACTGTGTCAAATGACCTCTTAATATCGAGAGATAGAAAACATAAAGGGATTTTCCGTTTTTTAGCAATATGTGCCAATAACACTGCCCTGCGTATATTATCGCCTGCCTGTCTATTTGGCATGAAGCCTACTTGATCTCTATGTATTAATTTTCCTATAATGCTATTGAGGCGTTTTGCTATTATTTTTGCTAATAATTTAATATCGAGGTTTAACAGAGAAATAGGCCGATAATTCACACAGGAAGTATCATCAGAAAGGGGTTTTGGGATCATACAAACAATTGCCATTAGTGTTTCTTGCCGAAAAGAATGTCCATCTAGAAGTTTGTTAAAAGTTTCAGTGAGAATGGGAGAGAGTATTTCTGAGAATGTTTTATAGTATAAAGCCGAGTAGCCGTCTGGGCCTGGTCTTTTGTTAAGTTTTAGGTCTTTTATGGCGTTAGCAACTTCATCTATAGTTATAGGCTCATCCAAACTGTTTTTTTGATTCTGAGATAACTCAGGTAAGGTTATTTTTGAGAAGAAGGATTCAGCCTCTGTAGGATTAAATTCATTGTTTGTCTTGTATAAAGTTGCAAGATGTGAGTGAAATTTATGGACTATTTTAACTGGATTACAAGTGTAAACATTTTTTGATAATTTCAAACGTATTGGTTTGAAAGATTTGTTAGTTGAATTTAATGCCCGAGCCAAATATGTACCTGGTTTGTTTGTATTCATGTAGAAATTGTGTTTGGAGCGTTTGAGGGATTTATCAACTGACTCAGTGAGAAATAGATCGTATTCCAATCTAGATTTTTCCAGATGAGATTTTGTACTCTGAGATGGATTATCTTGAAATGATATGTAGGCTGCATTAAAATTGAGTTCTAGTTTTTTTGCTCGATTTTTGCGTTCCCGTTTAAATAGTGCCATTTGTCTTTGTATTGTACCACGCAAGACAGGCTTATGAGCTTCCCACAGTGTTATTGGGGAAATGTCTGTTGTATTATTAATTGATATGTATTCCTTTAAAGCTTGTTCAATGGCCATCTGATGTAGTGGGTGTTTGAGCATTATGTCCGGTAAGTACCACGTTGGGTCATGCGCTTTTGGTATGGCTGAGGCTATAGTAGTGTATACTGCATTATGGTCAGACCACGGAATCGGAATTATATCTGATGCAATAATTTCTGGTATCATTTCTATTGTTAGAAAAATATGATCTATTCTGGTGAAGGTTTGATGAGGGTGCGAGAAATAAGTGAATTTCTTTTTCATTGGGTTACTTTCTCTCCACGAATCTACCAGATTGTATTTGGAAAGAAGTTGAGGAAAAGGTAATCTAGAGGTTATTTTGGATGGTGTAAAAGGTGATTTATCTAGAAATGGGAGGAGGACCTGGTTCGAATCCCCACACATTATCACTGTTCCTATTTTGTGTGTATTAATCACTTGTAATATATGTGAGAGGAATGGTGTAGGTTGTTTCATAGGAGCATAGTAGGAAATCACCGTGATTGCTGTATCCATTATATAACCCATGAGTATCAGGTATCTACCTTCTGAACATTCAGGGAAAGTATATTCAGTGGTGCCATGGCAACAGATCAAATAGTTTTGACTTACTTTTTGTTATGCAGAGCTGACTGCGCAGATCAACCTGTGTGGACTGAAGAGATGAATAAATAGAAAAGAAACCAGTGAATTCTGGAGTAAAGGGTAAACAAAAAACATATGAGATTAGTTGATACATTGTATAAATTATTTTTTGCAAGTAATCACAATTTACCCGTGAAAGAGAGTAAATATCTCTCTCAGGGGAATAAGTGCCTTCGTCACACTCCCACATAATATGGTTGGGAGAATGAGGAGGGCTAATGGGGGTACACGGATCTTCCGCTTACAGGAGAGAAGTGCTATGTCAAAAGACATCAAAATGATGTTTCATTAATTGGAGTGCAGAATATAGTTTTTGTTGAAATTATTTATTCCAGGGTGGTTGTATATGGTTAGTCTTGCCCTAGGCTAAATAATTCAGTTAGAAAGGTACTGTTAATAACTTTGGTATTGATGAAGATAGTTTGAATTATTTTGGGATTTTAACCCTTTTAGAGTAAACAATTACATATTTTATTCATATGTAACTGTTTAGATATGTTAACTCATAAAATTGAGGTTGTATTGCTTCAGATTAGAATAAACAAAAACATAATTCTAGGAACTAGTTAGGTAATAATATATTTGTTTTAAGAAAAGAAAGAAAAAGCTTCCATTACTTCTGGATTATTGAACATATTTGTCCTAAAAAGTAATAAATCTATTGTTATTACCTGATAATATATAACTGAACAAGAACTTCCTTATTTCACTTATATATTCTAAGGCTATATGAATCAGAAGTAATAAGAGATATAACTGGAATGTAACATGATCCCACACAGTGTGTGACTATCAGAATGCAGTTACATTCAGTTATAAATACAGGTTTTTTTATAGAGAACCATCTCTTAGTATAATAAATGAAGAGATATCAGGAATTAGGATGTCAGTCCATTGAATCTTCTTGGTCCATGGATAATGTGGCATAACGGCCTCTTTTGTGAGAATGATGATTCCCATTTTGTTCTGAAATTTTGTGCTGCCTGAAGGTGAAGATGATGTCATTCTTCTGCGTGTGGGAGAGTTGCTGCTTGTGGGTTCTGTCAGATTTAATTTTAAAATGGTTTGTTGTAGTTCATCTGCTGATCTGCTTCTGTAAATTGTACCTTGGTAGTTAAATCTGACTGAAAAGGGGAAGCCCCATTGATACATAATGTTGTGGCGTTGCAGTTCCATTAGTTGGGGTTTCATGGATCGTCTTTTAGTAATAGTAAGTTGGGATAGGTCAGCAAAAATTTGATAATTGTGTCCTTGAAAATTAAGTTCCTTTTTTTCTCTTGCAGCAATTAGTATTTGTTCTTTCGTTCTGTAATAATGAAATTTTGTGATTATATCACGTGGGGGTCCATCTTTCTTTTTGGCTGTGAGGGCTCTGTGTACTCTGTCCAGTTCTAAACGTTCAATAGGGATATCTGGCTTTAGTTCTTGTAATAGAGCAGTAATAGTAGATTGTAGGTCTGTCACAGTTTCAGGTATTCCCCTTATCCGCAAGTTTGAACATCTGGCTCTATTTTCGTAATCTTCAAGCTTAGTTTGAAGTATTAAATTCTCTTCTTTTAATTGTTCCAATTCTGTTATATTTACTTGGGTTGTAATTTCAATTTCATCCATTTTTATTTCTAAGGCTGCGGTGCGGTTTCCCAGCTCTCTTATTTCTTTGGTTAGGCTGTTTGTTATTTGGTCTGAGGTTTGTTTTAAAGCCTTATGAAGCATCTTTTCAAATTGTAATAATATTACTGAGGATGCTGAGGAGGCTTGTGGAGAAGTTTGTGAGAGGATTTGTTCTGTATCTGACTCAAATGGAGAGTCTTGCTTTGACATTTTCTGTCTGTGAGAGCGCCCTGATGCTGTATATTGTGAGGTGACTGGAGCTGCTTTAGTTGCAGTGAGTGCCTGTGAGCTCTTTGTGAGGTGATTTTTATTTCTGCCACGGTTTCCTCCCAGTACCATATTTCCTGCCCAAACTTTCACAGTTTGTTCCCTGGGGCAAAAAGGTTCAAATGGATACCTTTTGAGCCTGCAGGCTCCGCTTTGTCCTTCTCTTCTCTCCTCAGCGGTGCAGAGCTCTAACAATGCATGTCTGCTCTGCTAGGCTCCGCCCATCTCCTCACCTTAAATATCATTTTTATTACTATTTGGATTTTCACTTTTTTGCTGTGCGCGAAATCACTTTATTGATTCTCTGTCTGATTGATTTGTGTATACCTTAGATTTTGCAGCACTCCACACAGTACACATTTTTAGTACACATTTTCAGTACACATTTTTAGTAGCGCAGAGGTTCACCCATTTTGTTATTGGTAAACCAAAAAATAGGTCCCAAACAGATGGGGACCAAAAGAACAGCGGGGCTTATTGGAAAGGCAATGAAAAGGATGTATATATCAAAAGAATTAATTTATTGTGGGTACACAGTAGAAAAACATGAAGAAATGTACAGCAGCTTAACCATGGAGTGGCCTTGCCCTAGTAAAATATGACCAAAATCTAAATTGGTCAGAAACGAAAAACACACAGACATGGGGAACATGTAACAAGACATACAAAAAACAACAGTCCGGACGTCAAAGCTTATTGATGTCTGCGCAAACCAACAATGAGAAGTATGCAGCAATTGCTGAATGAGGTTTTGCTGAAGCAGACATCAATACCCCCGGGGGAGGGGTGGCTCAATTAGTGGGGTGGGGAGGGTTTGGGGGAGGGGGGGGGGGAGGGGAGGGGAGGTGGAATGGGAGAGGAAGGGACAAGGGGTGTGGGGGAGAGAGAGGTTGGTGACCGTGGGCAGGGATGCCGGGATGAGTCCTGGGACATCAATTGATGTAAATGACGAAAATGTGCCGGCCTTCCATATGAAATAGATAGGTTGTAGTGTCCAGGATACAAAGTAGTGTACGGCTAATTGCTGTCATGTACAGTACTTTCCGGAATGTTATGGGTACTCCTACATATAGCCTCCCTGTGGTGGGAACAGACAATACTGTGCATAAACTGCACTACATATACAGATGGCTGTGTACGTTACCACTCCCGGGTCCCAGCTGGGAATCCTTATGTGATGCCGGATAGCGGTAGCCTCTGTGTATTTTAGCTGCTCCACTGGTCGCTATAAATGGTACCAGACACTGTCCCGGTATGGTTGTTCATACACCCTGGATCAGAAGGTATAGTTCGTGAGGGTAAATGGATGGCCGTGCAGCTGCATCTATTTCCTTCCCCACGGTTCGTTCACAGCATGGAGCGGAACGTCCTCTCGATCGATGAGCCGGCTAGCCCCAACGGGGGATGACAGCGGGCATGACGTCCGGACGAGATGACGTCAACGCGTTTCACAACATAAACTTGTGTAGCTTCGTTTGGACGTACAGGTGGTGTGTGAGGGCTCCTTCTTATAATACTCCCTCCCTCTAACACGCCCACCAAGCTGGAATCAATGAAGGAGATATATATCAAGTCTGTGTATGTCCAAGCTGTCATTCAATACCACCAGGGCAAACTGTCTGGCATGCAGGTAAAAGGAATTTATGCCCTGAATCTCTCCCCCAGAAGAGGGGATTTTGACCAAATCCTACAACAAAAGGAAAAAAGATGGATCTTTCGCCTGTCCTCTTTGTCTCCCCTGGGCTTGAATACTGAACTGAACCTCCAGCCTTTCCTTGCAGTATGAACATCTGCATGGATGGGCCTAGCATACAAAACGCCAACATTTGATCCACCTAGACTACTCCCCAAAAATGGGTAACCTTCTCAATAGAGCAATGGCCTGATCTTTGAATCTATCCTCTCGACTCAGGTACTTCCTTATTCTGGGACCTAAAGGGTTCGTTTTTCCTTCCCTTTCCTCTTCCCCCCCTTTCCTGCCCCTTTCTTCCCTTCCCTGTACCCTTTTCCCCCCCTTTTTGTCCCTTGTATCTCACCGATCCACCTCTCTTTGTGTTATAATTTTAATTTAATTAACTTCTATGTCTTGGAGTGTCCGCCTTTTGGGTATATATCTGTTTCCTGTACTGTGTATCGTGTGCTGCATAGACTAACAATAGCCTTTTCAATATGTTACCTCTATACACACTATCTGTAATAGGTATATGTTTGGCAGATAGGGATACTTTGTATACGAAGACGGGCTGTATTTTTCAGAATTTGGGCAGGTAAAATGTATACCCATCTGTAAATAAGGACACTCGATCATAAAATAAACCACAAGCAACAACAAACATGCAATGAATGACAGCTTGGACATACACAGACTTGATATATATCTCCTTCATTGATTCCAGCTTGGTGGGCGTGTTAGAGGGAGGGAGTATTATAAGAAGGAGCCCTCACACACCACCTGTACGTCCAGACGAAGCTACACAAGTTTATGTTGTGAAACGCGTTGACGTCATCTCGTCCGGACGTCATGCCCGCTGTCATCCCCCGTTGGGGCTAGCCGGCTCATCGATCGAGAGGACGTTCCGCTCCATGCTGTGAACGAACCGTGGGGAAGGAAATAGATGCAGCTGCACGGCCATCCATTTACCCTCACGAACTACACCTTCTGATCCAGGGTGTATGAACAACCATACCGGGACAGTGTCTGGTACCATTTATAGCGACCAGTGGAGCAGCTAAAATACACAGAGGCTACCGCTATCCGGCATCACATAAGGATTCCCAGCTGGGACCCGGGAGTGGTAACGTACACAGCCATCTGTATATGTAGTGCAGTTTATGCACAGTATTGTCTGTTCCCACCACAGGGAGGCTATATGTAGGAGTACCCATAACATTCCGGAAAGTACTGTACATGACAGCAATTAGCCGTACACTACTTTGTATCCTGGACACTACAACCTATCTATTTCATATGGAAGGCCGGCACATTTTCGTCATTTACATCAATTGATGTCCCAGGACTCATCCCGGCATCCCTGCCCACGGTCACCAACCTCTCTCTCCCCCACACCCCTTGTCCCTTCCTCTCCCATTCCACCTCCCCTCCCCTCCCCCCCCCTCCCCCAAACCCTCCCCACCAGGGCCGGTACAAGGCAGGGGCGGAGAGGGCACGTGCCCTGGGCGGTACCATTTGGTATAGGGGGGGGGCGCAGCTGTGCGCTCCTGCATGATCCTCCCTTCCCTTCCCTCAGCACACAACTACACTGTTTACTCCCCTACGGAGGAGTCCCGTAGTCTCTGCCAGCGCCGTGACGTCACTCACGGCCGGAGGCGAGGTGGGAGGACGCAGAGAGGAGCGCGGGAGCTGTGAGCTGAGAGCTGAGAGCTGAGAGCTGACCTGAGCTGAGCTGTGTCGTGTCGGCACGCTGTCTGTTATCTCAAGCGGAGCCGAGCTGAGGAGCTGCTGGCTGGCTGGCTCAGGCTGGTTTCGATCTGGAAGGTAGAAGAGCGCAGTGCCAGTGTTCTGACTCAGATAATCAGCAGTGGTGGTCACTGGTCATTAACCTCGCCTCAGCCTCCTCCCCTCCCCCCAATCCAGACATTTATTAATCTGTTTTTTTAGTGTTTACTTACACAAGTTCAGACTCATAACTTCTGAGTCTGAACTTGTGTAAGTAAACACTAAAAAACAGATTAATAAATGGCTTGATTGGGGGAGGGGAGGAGGCTGAGGCGAGGTTAATGACCAGTGACCACCACTGCTGAATACCCCACAATACTCTGCAATACCCCACAATACTGTGCAATGCTCTGCAATACCCCGAAATACTCTGCAATACCCCACAATACTGTGCAATGCTCTGCAATACCCCGAAATACTCTGCAATACCCCACAATACTGTGCAATACTCTGCAATACCCCACAACACTGTGCAATGCTCTGCAATACCCCGAAATACTCTGCAATACCCCGCAACACTGTGCAATACTCTGCAATACCCCGAAATACTCTGCAATACCCCGCAACACTGTGCAATACTCTGCAATACCCCGAAATACTCTGCAATACCCCGCAACACTGTGCAATACTCTGCAATACTCTGCAATACCCCACAATACTGTGCAATACTCTGCAATACCCCAGAATACTGTGCAATGCTCTGCAATACCCCACAATACTCTGCAATACCCCGCAATACTGTGCAATACTCTGCAATAGCCCCCAATACTCTGCAATACCCCACAATACTGTGCAATGCTCTGCAATACCCCACAATACTCTGCAATACCCCACAATACTGTGCAATACTCTGCAATACCCCACAACACTGTGCAATGCTCTGCAATACCCCAAAATACTCTGCAATACCCCGCAACACTGTGCAATACTCTGCAATACCCCGCAACACTGTGCAATACTCTGCAATACCCCGCAATACTCTGCAATACCCCACAATACTGTGCAATACTCTGCAATACCCCACAATACTGTGCAATGCTCTGCAATACCCCACAATACTCTGCAATACTGTGCAATACTCTGCAATAGCCCCCAATACTCTGCAATACCCCACAATACTGTGCAATACTCTGCAATACCCCACAATACTGTTCAATACTCTGCAATATCCCGCAACACTGTACAATACTCTGCAATACCCCACAATACTGTGCAATACTCTGCAATACCCCACAATACTCTGCAATACCCCACAATACTGTGCAATACTCTGCAATACCCCACAATACTGTGCAATAGCCTGCAATACCCCGCAATACCCTGCAATACCCCATAATACTTTGCAATAATCTGCAATAGCCCCCAATACTCTGCAATACCCCAATATTTGGTATAAAAATAAAAATACATATTAAAATGTGTGAGTGAACTCTGTTTCTATCGCATTAAACATAATTGAACTTGTATTGTTTTAAGTATATTCTTGTTTTGAAACGACATTGATTCTTTATTAAAACCGGGGGGGGGGGGGCGCAGTTTGCCATCTTCGCCCTGGGCACCAAATGGCCTTGTCCCAGCACTGCTCCCCACCCCACTAATTGAGCCACCCCTCCCCCGGGGGTATTGATGTCTGCTTCAGCAAAACCTCATTCAGCAATTGCTGCATACTTCTCATTGTTGGTTTGCGCAGACATCAATAAGCTTTGACGTCCGGACTGTTGTTTTTTGTATGTCTTGTTACATGTTCCCCATGTCTGTGTGTTTTTCGTTTCTGACCAATTTAGATTTTGGTCATATTTTACTAGGGCAAGGCCACTCCATGGTTAAGCTGCTGTACATTTCTTCATGTTTTTCTACTGTGTACCCACAATAAATTAATTCTTTTGATATATACATCCTTTTCATTGCCTTTCCAATAAGCCCCGCTGTTCTTTTGGTCCCCATCTGTTTGGGACCTATTTTTTGGTTTATTGACTATAGGGGTTGGGAGGCAACTACAAGGTTTAGGTCACAGTACTATATACATGTTTAGAGACAAGCCTCTAAATTTATTCATTGTTACACGTGTGATTTTGGGATTACTGGTGATCCATTCTTGAGGCATCATTTTGAGATCTACAGCAGCACCTATATTTGCCCCATTTGTTCCACGCTGTCCATAGTCTGCATGTTTGCTGTTGCCACAGTCAAAGAAGTATGGCATTTGTGATCGGTGAAGATATAGATCTAGAAATTAGCCAGGCTTTTAGGACAGACACGGTAACCACTCCCTCTCAAGAAGAAGAGGTAAAAACTCGGTTCAAAGAGCACAAAAAATTACTTATTAAACATCTGAATAGAAAGTGGGACGTGTCTTTCCTAGAAACCTATATTAATAACAGGATAGTTCCCAGGGGCCTTAGAGATAAGGTGATACCCGCTGAGCACCTCCACAGCCCAAGATTCTTGGAGAAGTGGAAGGAACTCTGCATAGATCACGGAGTATCCGTTATGAAATTAATTGTCGAAGAGGAGAAAATTCAACTAGCAGAATTAGTTCAAGCAATTGCAGAAAGCTCCCAAGGACTAGAACCCTTCAAAGAACTGGAGGAGTTCCAGAAACTTAATGAGGCCCTGAGGAAAGAGGTAGAAAGAACCCAGTCTACATTAAAAACAACTAAACAATCCAAATTTAGACGGGACCTGAGCGACTGGGAAAAGGGAGACATCTTTGATTTAACCCCACGCCGGAGTCGTAGTAGTTCCAGGAGAAGAAATAATAGATCATCCTCCAGGGGTAAAAAACCTGTAAGTGATACGGAGGAAGACAACCTGACTAAGACGGTGACTTTTTTAGAGGGAGAGGGGGCGGCGGGCGAAAACAAGGACAATCACCCAGACGTGAATTCAAACCAGCACAAACAACGAGCCCCCGAACCCCAGAGACAGATAGCCAGAGGAGGAACACGAACTCGGAGCCAGCGAAAATAAATAGGTCATCCACCGATAAGGTGGCTGAGGAGGATATGAAAGTTATCAATCTGTCAAAATTTGAATTAAGCAAAAGACACTTTGACCTCTTACAAAGAGGGATGTCTTTTTCACCCACTAGTCAAATGGATGAATTCACGGTATTCAAAGATGTTACCCTGTTTATACGGAAGGTATTTTTACGCTTCATCCATACAAACAACTCAGGGCCCATAACTGCCAAAGACACTACTATAAGCCAGGATGAAGAAATGCTGGCCATCCTCAGCTCCCTCTTGGAGGAAAATGAGCGAGAGGAAGCTGAGCATGACCCATATAGAAGACAGGCTGAATTAAACATTAAATCTACCAAGATGCCCCCACTCAATAAAAACAGGTGGCTAAGTCTCTTCCTGGATATGATACAAACAGATCTATCCAAGGTGAACTGGAAATTTAAAAATAACAATGAGGACAATTTGTCCCTGGCGGAACGTAAAGCGATTCGTGAACTGTCAGAAGCCCCACAGTTGGTTATTAAGAGGAGTGACAAAGGGGGGAATGTGGTACTCCTAGAGGAAAAAAACTATGAAAAGGAGGTTTTCCGCCTGCTTGGCGATGTCAAAACATATAAAAAACTGTCTAGTGATCCCTTCCCGAACCTAGTCGCTAACCTTAATGACAAACTGAAATTGGCGGCAGAAGCAGGACTATTGAGCAAACGAGAACTAAACTACCTCACTGTCCAGGAATACAATGTACCAATATTCTATATCATTCCCAAGGTACACAAATCGCTTGAAAACCCTCCAGGGAGACCAATTGTCTCAGCAATAAGAGGTCCCCTTGAGAGAATGGGAAAATATCTAGATAGCTTACTAAAGGAGATGGTTACAGATCTGAGATCTTATGTGAAGGATACAGGCGATGTTCTGAGACATATCTCACAGATCAATGTACAGGGAGAGGTACTCCTAGTGGGGATCGACGTCGAATCTTTGTACACGTCGATTCCCCATGAATGGGGAATCAAAGCAGTTAACACCTTTTTGGACAGACACTTTCCTAGTCACGGCCCACAAAACGAGTTTTTGGTGGACCTTCTGTCTTTTGCACTCAAAAACAATTTTTTCCAATTCCTGTCCAACTTCTATCAACAAACTAATGGCACCTCTATGGGTGCACCATGGGCCCCAGCTTATGCCTGTCTACATTTGGGACTATGGGAGGAGGAGGTCGTATACGTCTCGCCGATGTACCTGGGCCATGTACACACGTGGCTCAGGTACATCGACGACGTGTTTGTCATTTGGAGGGGCAACCATGACACTTTGGTACAGTTCATTGATTTTCTCAATATCAATGAACGCAATATCAAACTAACATACTCATGGGACCATGATAAAATTTCCTTCCTAGATCTGTTTATCAGCAGGAGGGGCTCCTTGTTGGAGACACAGACTTACCGCAAGGAGACCTCTGCAAACACACTCCTCAGAGCAGATAGTCACCACCCAAAATGGCTTAAGGACAGTATCCCCGTGGGCCAATTCCTCCGTATCAAGCGAAACTGTTCCAACAAAGAAAACTATAGGAGGGAAAGTGACGAGCTCTATAAACGTTTTCGGGAGCGTGGATACTCACATAAACAGCTTAGGAGGGCAAAACTCAAGGCAGCAAGTAGAGAACGCCCCTCCCTCCTGGATGGCAGACAATCAAAAAACCTACGACCCACCCTTCCCTTACCCCCGACCCAAGAACCGGTGAGAATTATCACAGATTTTGGATCCCAATGGGACACAGTCAAAACCATCTTAGAGAAACACTGGGGTATACTTACCAACACCCCAGGTATAGCTCAGATAGTGGGACCTAATCCCAAAATGGTTGCTAGGAGAGCCAGAAATTTAGGTGACTCCTTAATCCACTCGGAACATACGAGAACGGTAAATGATTCGTGGCTCTCTCGATTTCCCAGAAGCAAGGGGATGTTCCCCTGTGGACACTGTCAGGTGTGTCCTTATGTGCACAGGACAAGTACCTTCAGTGATTCTTTAAATAATAACAATTTCGAGATAAAAAGTCTCATTAATTGTGCCACCACCAGGGTCATATACATGTTGACATGCCCCTGTAGGAAAATCTATATTGGCAAGACAAAACGGCAGTTCAGGATTCGCCTAGGGGAGCATATGAGGGAGATCTTGGAGAAAAATCCGGAAAAACCTATAGCCAGACATTTTGCCCAATACCACCAGGGCAAACTGTCTGGCATGCAGGTAAAAGGAATTTATGCCCTGAATCTCTCCCCCAGAAGAGGGGATTTTGACCAAATCCTACAACAAAAGGAAAAAAGATGGATCTTTCGCCTGTCCTCTTTGTCTCCCCTGGGCTTGAATACTGAACTGAACCTCCAGCCTTTCCTTGCAGTATGAACATCTGCATGGATGGGCCTAGCATACAAAACGCCAACATTTGATCCACCTAGACTACTCCCCAAAAATGGGTAACCTTCTCAATAGAGCAATGGCCTGATCTTTGAATCTATCCTCTCGACTCAGGTACTTCCTTATTCTGGGACCTAAAGGGTTCGTTTTTCCTTCCCTTTCCTCTTCCCCCCCTTTCCTGCCCCTTTCTTCCCTTCCCTGTACCCTTTTCCCCCCCTTTTTGTCCCTTGTATCTCACCGATCCACCTCTCTTTGTGTTATAATTTTAATTTAATTAACTTCTATGTCTTGGAGTGTCCGCCTTTTGGGTATATATCTGTTTCCTGTACTGTGTATCGTGTGCTGCATAGACTAACAATAGCCTTTTCAATATGTTACCTCTATACACACTATCTGTAATAGGTATATGTTTGGCAGATAGGGATACTTTGTATACGAAGACGGGCTGTATTTTTCAGAATTTGGGCAGGTAAAATGTATACCCATCTGTAAATAAGGACACTCGATCATAAAATAAACCACAAGCAACAACAAACATGCAATGAATGACAGCTTGGACATACACAGACTTGATATATATCTCCTTCATTGATTCCAGCTTGGTGGGCGTGTTAGAGGGAGGGAGTATTATAAGAAGGAGCCCTCACACACCACCTGTACGTCCAGACGAAGCTACACAAGTTTATGTTGTGAAACGCGTTGACGTCATCTCGTCCGGACGTCATGCCCGCTGTCATCCCCCGTTGGGGCTAGCCGGCTCATCGATCGAGAGGACGTTCCGCTCCATGCTGTGAACGAACCGTGGGGAAGGAAATAGATGCAGCTGCACGGCCATCCATTTACCCTCACGAACTACACCTTCTGATCCAGGGTGTATGAACAACCATACCGGGACAGTGTCTGGTACCATTTATAGCGACCAGTGGAGCAGCTAAAATACACAGAGGCTACCGCTATCCGGCATCACATAAGGATTCCCAGCTGGGACCCGGGAGTGGTAACGTACACAGCCATCTGTATATGTAGTGCAGTTTATGCACAGTATTGTCTGTTCCCACCACAGGGAGGCTATATGTAGGAGTACCCATAACATTCCGGAAAGTACTGTACATGACAGCAATTAGCCGTACACTACTTTGTATCCTGGACACTACAACCTATCTATTTCATATGGAAGGCCGGCACATTTTCGTCATTTACATCAATTGATGTCCCAGGACTCATCCCGGCATCCCTGCCCACGGTCACCAACCTCTCTCTCCCCCACACCCCTTGTCCCTTCCTCTCCCATTCCACCTCCCCTCCCCTCCCCCCCCCCCTCCCCCAAACCCTCCCCACCCCACTAATTGAGCCACCCCTCCCCCGGGGGTATTGATGTCTGCTTCAGCAAAACCTCATTCAGCAATTGCTGCATACTTCTCATTGTTGGTTTGCGCAGACATCAATAAGCTTTGACGTCCGGACTGTTGTTTTTTGTATGTCTTGTTACATGTTCCCCATGTCTGTGTGTTTTTCGTTTCTGACCAATTTAGATTTTGGTCATATTTTACTAGGGCAAGGCCACTCCATGGTTAAGCTGCTGTACATTTCTTCATGTTTTTCTACTGTGTACCCACAATAAATTAATTCTTTTGATATATACATCCTTTTCATTGCCTTTCCAATAAGCCCCGCTGTTCTTTTGGTCCCCATCTGTTTGGGACCTATTTTTTGGTTTATTGACTATAGGGGTTGGGAGGCAACTACAAGGTTTAGGTCACAGTACTATATACATGTTTAGAGACAAGCCTCTAAATTTATTCATTGTTACATTTTGTTATTGGTGTTGTGGTAACTTGACACACAAAACGAAAAAAAATATTATGGAGATCACTAAAAAAAAAATCAGGAGATCTTGATAAAAAAAAAAAGTAGATCATTAGAAAAAAAATATAAACATTATTCTGGAGAGCTGGCAAAAAAAATAATAAAGATTATTCAGGAGATCATGAGAAATAATAAAGAAGTCAGTTTGTCGGAACTCTGTGTGAATATACAAACTTCTTCATTATTCTAGCATTATAAAGAAGACGAAAATGTGCTGCATTAATAGATTAAAAAATTTGCAACGTGACGAATGTGCTATCTCCATTATGAATGCTAGTTTTACCAGACTGAGCGCTTCCATCTCATACTTGATTCAGAGCATGCAGTGCTGTATTTTGGGATAGGCTGACAAGGCCCAGGCCTAGGGTAGCACTTTGCGGGGGGGGGGGGGGGGTACAGTCAGCCCCCCTTCGGCAAAGCGGTCATCAGCTCGGCAGTGGCTCTGTGACAGGGAGAGGAGAGCTGCACAGTGTCTGTGTATCTCCCCCACATGCCCCACTCCTTTCTCCTGTCAGCTGAACAGGAGAAGAGAGAGAGCGACTCTAATCGGATTCTCCTAAGCGCCGCCCGCCTTCCTGCCTGCCCTGATTCCCTCCCCATTGGCCACAGCAGAGGGCCAACCCAATCGGAACACACTAAGGGAGTGGGGCATCATGGGAAATGTAGTCTTGGAAGATTGGCGGTGTTTCTGCGGCCCCAGTGTATCCACAGACAGCAGGCAGGCTACAGTCCCCCAGCATGCATGCACTCTGGGGGGGAGAGATAACCTGAAACCCGACAAAAAGCAAAGTGCTACAGAAGAGAAAAGGAGAGGACTGTGCAGGGGGAGGTCAGAGAGGGAGCCACATTGTACCTGCACCAACAGAGGGAGCCATGTTGTACCCGCACCACCAGAGAGGGAGCCATGTTGTACCCGCACCACCAGAGTGGAAGCCACGTTGTACCCGCACCACCAGAGAGGGAGCCACGTTGTACCCGCACCACCAGAGAGGGAGCCACATTGTACCCGCACCACCAGAGAGGGAGCCACGTTGTACCCGCACCACCAGAGAGGGAGCCACATTGTACCCGCACCACCAGAGAGGGAACCAAGCTGTAACCGCACCACCAGAGAGGGAGCCACGCTGTAATCGCACCACCAGAGAGGGAGCCACATTGTAACCACACCACCAGAAAGAGAGCCATGCTGTAACCGCACCACCAGAGAGGGAGCCACGCTGTAACCGCACCACCAGAGAGGGAGCCACGCTGTAACTGCACCACCAGAAAGGGAGCCACGCTGTAACCGCACCACTAAAGAGGGAGCACGTTGTAACCGCACCACCAGAGAGGGAGCCACACTGTAACCGCACCACCAGAGAGGGAGCCATGTTGTAACTGCACCACCAGAAAGGGAGCCACGTTTTACCTGCACCACCAGAGAGGGAGAAAGACTGAGCCACTGCCAGAGTACAGACATGCTACACTACTGACTAGTCACCCCAGGCAACCCAGAGTGAGTGAACGTCCAACCAGAGGGATCACTGTTGCGGTTTTGCTGGGTCTAGTAAGAGGGCCTGTTGGCCATTATCTATTACTGTTCCTAGGGACTGAGCCATTAGGAAGTGCCTAACCTGCTAGCCTCTAGGTCTTATTGACCGCCACAACGTCCCTCTCTGTCCTCATTCCGCGGCGTCCCTCTGTCCTCTTCCCACAGCGTCCCTCTGTCCTCCTACCCCGGCGTCCCTCTGTCCTCTTCCCACGGCATCCCTCTTCCCATGGTGTCCCTCTGTCCCTCTTCCCATGGCGTCCCTCTGTCCCTCTTCCCATGGCGTCCCTCTGTCCCTCTTCCCATGGCGTCCCTCTGTCCCTCTTCCCATGGCGTCCCTCTGTCCCTCTTCCCATGGCGCCCCTCTGTCCCTCTTCCCATGGCGTCCCTCTGTCCCTCTTCCCACAACATCACTCTGTCCTCTTCCCACGGTGTCCCTCTGTCCTCTATCCATGACGTCCCTCTGTCCTCTTCCCACGGCATCCCTCTGTCCTCTTCCCACAGTGTCCCTCTGTCCTCTTCCCATGGCGTCCCTCTGTCCTCTTCCCACGGCGTCCCTCTGTCCTCTTCCCACGGCATTCTTCTGTCCTCTTCCTACGGTGTCCCTCTGTCCTTCTCCCATGGCGTCCCTCTGTCTTCCTCCCATGAAGATGACAGGGCAGGTCTTAAAAAGCAAGGGGTGTGGCCTTGTCAGGAAGGGGTGGGTCATATTTAAATTAGGGAGTGCGCGAGTTTAGTCAGGCCTAGGGCAGCACAAAACCTAAATACACCACTGAGAGCATGCGTGGAATTTTGTGCATCGGAATTGTCTACTTGGAATTTATGACAACGGATTTTGTTTTTGGAAAATTTGGAATCCAGCTCTCAAATTTTTGTTGTCAGAAATTCCAACAACAAATGTCTGATGGAGCCTACACACGGTCGGAATTTCCAACAACAAGCTCACATCGAACATTTGTTGTTGGAAATTCCGACCGTGAGTACGCGGCATAATGCCCCGTACACACGGTCGGACATTGATCGGACATTCCGACAACAAAATCCATGGATTTTTTCCGACGGATGTTGGCTCAATCTTGCATACACACGGTTGCACAAAGTTGTCGGAATTTCCGCTCGCCAAGAACGCAGTGACGTACACCACATACGACGAGACTAGAAAAGGCCAGTTCAGAACCAAGTGTGGCACCCTTTGGGCTCCTTTTGCTAATCTTGTGTTAGTAAAAGTTTGGTGAGAGACAATTCGCGCTTTTTCAGACTCGTGTTTTTCAGATTGTTTTCTGCTGTTCAGTAGGGATGAGCTTCCTGTCCGAGTCGAACCCATGTTCCACTCGAACATCGGCTGTTCGATCGTTCGCCGAATTGCGAACGATATGGGCCGTTCGCGCCAAATTCGTGTGGCGCGTCACGGCCCATAATTCACTGCGGCATCGCAGTGCATTGCTGGCTGATGGTTGGCCAAGCATGCACTATGACCCGCATGCTTGGCCAATCAAAGCACCGTCGGTAGAGAGAACTGAAATTGGCCAAAGCCAGGGTGGCTTTGGCCAATTATGGCTCAGGGGGTTTAGAACACGCCCCACACTATATAAGGCCGCCTGCACGGCGGCCCTGTGTAGTGTGTTTCGGCGTGCTGAGAGATAGTGTCATTTCATTTGAGTTAGCTAGATTAGGCAGGACAGTCAATGAGTTAGCTGCACTTACAGTGTATTGTGTATATATACATGCATCCCAGGTGTTGCATATATATATATATATATATATATATATATATATATATATATATATATATATATATATATATATATATATATATATATATATATATATGTATATATGTATATATATATATATATATATATATATATGTATATATGTATATATATATATATATATATATATATGTATATATATATATATATATATATATATACAGTGCCTTGCGAAAGTATTCGGCCCTTGAACTTTTCAACCTTTTGCCACATTTCAGACTTCAAACATAAAGATATAAAACTTTTATTTTTTGTGAAGAATCACCAACAAGTGGGACACAATTGTGAAGTGGAACGAAATCTATTGGATTGTTGAAACTTTTTTAACTAATAAAAAAATGAAAAGTGGGGCGTGCAAAATTATTCGGCCCCCTTGCGTTAATACTGTGTAGAGCCACCTTTTGCTGCGATTACAGCTGCAATTCGCTTGGGGTATGTCTCTATCAGTTTTGCACATCGAGAGACTGAAATTCTTGCCCATTCTTCCTTGCAAAACAGCTCGAGCTCAGTGAGGTTGGATGGAGAGCGTTTGTGAACAGCAGTTTTCAGCTCTTTCCACAGATTCTCGATTGGATTCAGGTCTGGACTTTGACTTGGCCATTCTAACACCTGGATACGTTTATTTGTGAACCATTCCTTTGTAGATTTTGCTGTATGTTTGGGATCATTGTCTTGTTGGAAGATAAATCTCCGTCCCAGTTTCAGGTCTTTTGCAGACTCCAACAGGTTTTCATCCAGAATGGTCCTGTATTTGGCTGCACCCATCTTCCCCTCAATTTTAACCATCTTCCCTGTCCCTGCTGAAGAAAAGCAGGCCCAAACCATGATGCTGCCACCACCATGTTTGACAGTGGGGATGGTGTGTTGAGTGTGATGAGCTGTGTTGCTTTTACGCTGAACATATCGTTTTGCATTGTGGCCAAAAAGTTCGATTTTGGTTTCATCTGACCAGAGCACCTTCTTCCACATGTTTGGTGTGTCTCCCAGGTGGCTTGTGGCAAACTTTAGACAAGACTTTTTATGGATATCTTTGAGAAATGGCTTTCTTCTTGCCACTCTTCCATAAAGGCCAGATTTGTGCAGTGTACGACTGATTGTTGTCCTATGGACAGACTCTCCCACCTCAGCTGTAGTTCTCTGCAGTTCATCCAGAGTGATCATGGGCCTCTTGGCTGCATCTCTGATCAGTCTTCTCCTTGTCTGAGCTGAAAGTTTAGAGGGACAGCCAGGTCTTGGTAGATTTGCAGTGGTCTGATACTCCTTCCATTTCAAAATGATCGCTTGCACAGTGCTCCTTGGGATGTTTAAAGCTTGGGAAATCTTTTTGTATCCAAATCCAGCTTTAAACTTCTCCACAACAGTATTACGGACCTGCCTGGTGTGTTCCTTGGTGTTCATGATGCTCTCTGCGCTTTCAACAGAACCCTGAGACTATCACAGAGCAGGTGCATTTATACAGAGACTTGATTACACACAGGTGGATTCTATTTATCACCATCAGTCATTTAGGACAACATTGGATCATTCAGAGATCCTCGCTGAACTTCTGGAGTGAGTTTGCTGCACTGAAAGTAAAGGGGCCGAATAATTTTGCACGTACCACTTTTCAGTTTTTTATTTGCTAAAAAAGTTTAAAATATCCAATAGATTTCGTTCCACTTCACAATTGTGTCCCACTTGTTGGTGATTCTTCACAAAAAATAAAAATTTTACATCTTTATGTTTGAAGCCTGAAATGTGGCAAAAGGTTGAAAAGTTCAAGGGGGCCGAATACTTTTGCAAGGCACTGTATATACACTGTATTCAGTTTAGCTAGATCCGTTCCTGTTATCTTCCTACTGACTTGTCTTGGTACAGTATTTACAGCTACCTGAAGAAAATTTCTGGTGTTATTTGATCCTATTAGTACCACAGTCAGGCAGCTAGACTATTTACAGTTAGTGTAGTGCGTCCTGCTCACAGTGTTCAGCTAAAACTACAAGTTAGTGTAGTGAGACCTCTGCACAGTGTTCAGCTAAAGCTACAAGTTAGTGTAGTGCCTCCTGATCACAGTGTTCAGCTAAAACTACAAGTTAGTGTAGTGAGACCTCTGCACAGTGTTCATCTAAAGCTACAAGTTAGTGTAGTGCGTCCTGCTCACAGTGTTCAACTAAAACTACAAGTTAGTGCAGTGAGACCTCTGCACAGTGTTTATCTAAAGCTACAAGTTAGTGTAGTGCGTCCTGCTCACAGTGTTCAGCTAAAACTACAAGTTAGTGTAGTGAGACCTCTGCACAGTGTTCATCTAAAGCTACAAGTTAGTGTAGTGTGTCCTGCTCACAGTGTTCAGCTAAAATTACAAGTTAGTGTAGTGAGACCTCTGCACAGTGTTCATCTAAAGCTACAAGTTAGTGTAGTGCGTCCTGCTCACAGTGTTCAGCTAAAACTACAAGTTAGTGTAGTGAGACCTCTACACAGTGTTCAGCTAAAGCTACAAGTTAGTGTAGTACGTCCTGCTCACAGTGTTCCGCTAAAACTACAAGTTAGTGTAGTGAGACCTCTGCACAGTGTTCAGCTAAAGCTACAAGTTAGTGTAGTGCGTCCTGCTCACAGTGTTCAGCTAAAACTACAAGTTAGTGCAGTAAGACCTCTGCACAGTGTTTAGCTAAAGCTACAAGTTAGTGTAGTGCGTCCTGCTCACAGTGTTCAGCTAAAACTACAAGTTTGTGTAGTGAGACCTCTGCACAGTGTTCATCTAAAGCTACAAGTTAGTGTAGTGCGTCCTGCTCACAGTGTTCAGCTAAAACTACAAGTTAGTGTAGTGAGACCTCTGCACAGTGTTCAGCTAAAGCTACAAGTTAGTGTAGTGCGTCCTGCTCACAGTGTTCAGCTAAAACTACAAGTTAGTGTAGTGAGATCTCTGCACAGTGTTCAGCTAAAGCTACAAGTTAGTGTAGTGCGTCCTGCTCACGGTGTTCAGCTAAAACTACAAGTTAGTGTAGTGCGTCCTCCTCACAGTGTTCAGCTAAACCTACAAGTTATTTTTTTGCGAGATCTGCACAGTGTTCACCTAAAGCTACCTGTAGAAGGTTGGTGGTGTTTTCCTGATCCTATCACTACCGCAGGCAGCTAAATAAGCTACAAGTTAGTTTTTTGCGAGCTCTGCACAGTGTTCAGCTAAAGCTACCTTTAGAAGGTTGGTGGTGTTCTCATACTACAGGCAGGCAGTTGATTTTGCTAGCTGCAGTATCAGTATATATATATATATATATATATATATATATATATATATATATATATATATATATATATATATATATCCCAGCTTAGTACAGCTACAGGTCATTAGTATGTCTGGAAGGCCAAAAAGGAGAGGCAGACAGTCACAAGCCAATAAAAGAGGGCAAGCAGGCTCTGTGTCTAGTGCTGGTCGTGGAAACGGTGCATCCTCATCAGCACGGGGCCGTGAGACACGCTTGGCCTTTTTTTCGGCAGCTGGCCGTGTTGAGCCGCAACATGCGGAAGACTTGGTCGAGTGGATGACCAAGCCGTCCTCCTACTCCTCATACTCTCTCACCCATGCTCAGGGTACTTAGTCTGGCAAAGCAGAGGCCTCTTCCCTCGGCTCAATGTCATCAGTGACTCCTTCCCTAGCCCCACCATGTCCTCCTGAGGAGTCCCTCGAACTGTTTGACTACAGTGTTGGGTACATGCTCCAGGAGGATGCCCAGCGTTTGGAAGGCTCTGATGATGATACTGAGCTAGATGAAGGCAATAACATGAGCACGGACAGAGGGGGTGCCCAAGAAAGACAGCAATCTGGCAGTCACGCTCCCCCTGCTGCAGCATACTGCCAGGTTTGCTCCAGTGATGATGAGGGAAGGGATGATGAGGTCACTGACTCAATGTGGGTGCCTGATAGGAGAGAGGAGGAGGAGGCGGCACATCACCAACAAGGCAGGATGCCCTCCAGGGGCCAGCCTAAGGGCAGCACACTGACTGCATCACACCCCAAAGCTCCGCATGTGCAGGGCACTGCAGTCTCTGCGCGTTATTCAAAAAGTTCTTTGGTGTGGTCCTTTTTTGAGATGAGTGCATCAGATCGCACCGCTGCTATTTGCAACATATGTCTCAAGCGTATCTCGCGTGGCCAAAACATCTCCCGCTTGGGTACCACATGCTTGACCAGACATATGTTGACCTGCCATGCAGTTCGTTGGCAAGCGTATCTAAAAGACCCACACCAAAGAACAAAGATGACCTCTCCTTGCTCCTCATCAGCTGAGATCTCCAACCCCACTATACCTTCAGTCCCCTCTGAGACCTGCACTGAGAGGAATGAAGGTGTAGAATTAGCTGTGTCACAGCCAAGTACTTGTGGGCAATCTGCTTTCGGTACACCGACATCAGATTGTACCAGGCAAATTTCCCTGCCCCAGCTGCTGCACCGCCGAAAGAAGTTTGCTCCCAGCCATCTACATGCCCAGCGGTTGAATGCTAGCTTGGCAAAATTGCTAGCACTTCAACTGCTGCCTTTTCAGTTGGTAGACTCTGCCGCATTCTGTGAGTTTCTGGAATGTGCGGTTCCTCAGTGACAGGTACCCAAACCCCACTTTTTCTCACGGAAGGCGATTCCGGCTCTCTACCGGCATGTGGAAGGCAATGTCCATGCCTCGCTGGACAGGGCAGTCAGCGGTAAGGTGCATATTACCACTGACTCATGGTCCAGCAGGCATGGACAGGGACGTTACCTAAGTTTCACAGTGCATTGGGTGACTCTGCTGGCAGCTGGGAAGGATGCAGGACAAGGTGCAGTAGTGTTGGAGGTTGTTCCGCCACCACGCCTACAAAATGCCACTACTAATGATTGTGACACACCTCTCTCCTCCACCCCCTCCTCTTCTTCTTCCTCCATGGCCTCTTCCTGTGCTTTGTCCTCAGAACCAGCGGTGCTCCGTAGGCGTTCAAGGGGCTACGCATGTGCGCAGGCCAAAAGATGCCATGCGGTGCTTGAGCTGGTGTGCTTGGGGGACAGGAGCCACACTGGGGCAGAGGTTCTGTCAGCTCTGCAGGGGCAGGTTCAGGGGGTGGTTGACGCCACGCCAACTTAAGGCAGGAATGGTGGTTTGCGCCAATGGCACCAACCTCCTCTCTGCCCTCCGACAGGGACAAATGACCCATGCGCCCTGTTTGGCTCACGTCCTTAACTTGGTGGTGCAGCGGTTCTTTGGCAGGTACCCGGGCTTACAGGATGTCCTGAGGCAGGCCAGGAAAGTCTGTGTGCATTTCCGCCGGTCATATAATGCCAGTGCTCGGCTGGCGAACCTCCAAAAGGAGTTTAACCTGCCCAAGAACCGCCTAATCTGTGACATGCCCACCAGGTGGAACTCAACGTTGGCCATGCTGCAGCAGCTGCACACGCATCAGAGGGCCATCAATGAGTACCTGTGCGACTATGGCACCAGGACAGGGTCAGGGGAGCTTGTTTTTTTTCCCACGCCAGTGGGCCATGATCAGGGATGCATGCACTGTCCTGTCACCATTTGAGGAGACCACGAGGATGGTGAGCAGTGACAGTGCATGCATCAGTGACACTGTCCCCCTTGTCCACCTGTTGGAGCACACGCTGCGTGGAATAATGGACAGGGCACTTGAGGCAGAACAGAGGCAGGAAGAGGAGGACTTCCTTAGCTCTCAAGGCCCCCTTTATCCAGACAGTGTTCTTGCGTGCCCGCCGATCACACAGGAAGAGGACAAGGAGGAGGAGGATTGTGTCAGTATGGAGGTGGAGCCTGGCACTCAGCATCAGCAGCAGTCTTGAAGGGATCAGTCCCAAGAAACACATGGACTTGTACGTGGCTGGGAGAAGGTGGCTGCGGACCATGTCATCCTTAGTGACCCAGAGGACTCCGGATCGAATGCCTCAGCAAACCTACGCTGCATGGCCTCCCTGATCCTGCAAAGCCTGCGTAAGGATCCTCGTATTCATGGTATCAAGGAGAAGGACCAATACTGGCTGGCAACCCTCCTTGATCCACGTTACAAGGGTAAGGTTGCGGACCTTATCTTGCCATCGCAGAGGGAGCAGAGGATGAAACATCTTCGGGAGGCCTTGCAGAAAGGTTTGTGCAACGCGTTCCCAGAGACTGGGAGGTTACAAACTCCTGTTTCTGGGCGACGTGTTGCTGAGGCTTCGGTCAGTCAAAGAAGGAGCAGTGGAGAAGGTGGCCGTCTAACCGATGCGTTCAGACAATTTTTTAGTCCGCAGCCCCAAGGTATGATCGGTTCCAGCAACCATCGCCAGCGTCTGTTTTACATGGTGCAGGAATACCTAGGGGCAAGATCTGACTTGGACACCTTTCCCACTGAAAATCCTCTGGGTTACTGGGTCTTGAGGATGGATCACTGGCCAGAGCTTGCACAGTATGCAATTGAGCTACTGGCCTGTCCTGCATCCAGCATTCTTTCGGAACGCACATTCAGTGCTGCTGGAGGCTTTGTAACCGATCACAGGGTGCGTCTGTCCACCCTCGGACGTTCGACTGACCTTCGTAAAAATGAATCAGTCTTGCATCACCACCAGCTACCAAGCACCTGTTGCTGATGTAACCGAATAATTTTTTTTGAAATCTCAGATCCCTTCAAAGACTGCCTATGCTGATGCTGAGTGACTATACTGAGTAATTATCCTCTTCCTCCTCAATGATCACGCTGATAGCTTGTAAGAACATTTTTGGTTCTGGGCGCCATCCCCAGTGCCTAAGGCCCAATTTTTCAGCCCCTGTTTAACAGGGGCGT
The DNA here is from genome assembly GCA_037952835.1 of Lithobates septentrionalis. Classification (NCBI taxonomy): domain Eukaryota; kingdom Metazoa; phylum Chordata; class Amphibia; order Anura; family Ranidae; genus Lithobates; species Lithobates septentrionalis. The sequence goes on along the minus strand of JBBDGP010000111.1, from coordinate 1,820,391 downwards.
ATAATTACAATTTTTGATGCAATACTTTGCAGCAGGGCTCGTTCCTGCATTCCAACTAGAGTATCTGTGAGGGGTTGCAGTGTTGTGGCACCAGCACCAGTGCCTAAGGCCCAATTTTTCTGCCCCTGTTCAACAGGGGCATGTAATTACAATTCTTGATCTAATATTTCACAGCAGGGCCCTGTGAGGGCTTACAGTGTTGTGGCCACAACAACACCTAAGGCCCACATTTCTGCTGAGTATATAGGGCAGGCCCCTACTTTCAAACATCCAGCTTACAAATAACTCCTAATTCCAAACGGAAGGAGACAACAGGAAGTGAGATGAAATCTCGCCCTAGGAAGGGAAATTCTCTCCTGTAATGCCCCGTACACACGGTCGGACATTGATCGGACTTTCCGACAACAAAATCCATAGATTTTTTCAGACGAATGTTGGCTCAAACTTGTCTTGCATACACATGGTCACACAAAGTTGTCGGAAAATCCGATCATTCTGAATGCAGTGACGTAAAACACGTACATTGGGACTATAAACGGGGCAGTAGCCAATAGCTTTCATCTCTTTATTTATTCTGAGCATGCGTGGCACTTTGTGCGTCGGATTTGTGTACACACGATCGGAAATTCCGACAACGAATTTTGTTGTTGGAAAATTTTATAGCCTGCTCTCAAACTTTGTGTGTCGGAAAATCCGATGGAAAATGTGTGATGGAGCCCACACACGGTCGGAATATAGTACAATTTCTGACAACAAGGCCCTATCACACATTTTCCGTCGGAAAATCCGACCGTGTGTACGGGGCATCAGAGTTATTATGGGAAAAACATTTCTCCTTTACACTGATTCTTTATCACCAATCCTTGTTTCACAAAAAACCCCAAATTTTCAAAAGACATTTGTCATTGGGACAAGAAGTGAGGTGAAATCTTCTGAAGAGGAACACAGACAGCAAAACAAATGTCACAGGGGTGATAACCCTTCCCTATGTTTTCCAAAAAGCTTAAAAAAGATTTTTTGGCTGGAGCTAAACACGTTAAAAATGTACCCGTTCAAAATTACAAAGAGATTCTACTTAACAACAAACCTTCAGTCCCTGTCTTGTTTGCACCGCCTGTATACTGCTGTTCAGAGTATATAGGGCCTGGTGGCCCCACACCTTTCCTTTTTTTAATTTGGGTGCGGGGTTCCCCTTAATATCCATACAAGATCCAAAGGGCCTGGTAATGGACTGGGGGGTACCCATGCCGTTTGTCTCACTGATTTTCATCCATATTGCCAGGACCCAACATTACATTAAACCCGCAAGCAGTTTTAACCACTTCAGCCCCGGAAGATTTTACCCCCTTCCTGACCAGAGCACTTTTTACAATTCGGCACTGCATCGTTTTAACTGCTAATTGCGCGGTCATGCAATGCTGTACCCAAACGAAATTTGTGTCCTTTTCTTCCCACAAATAGAGCTTTCTTTTGATGGTATTTGATCACCTCTGTCGTTTTTATTTTTTGCGCTATAAACGGAAAAAGACCGAAATTTTTGAAAAAAAATGATATTTTCTACTTTTTGTTATAAAAAAAATCCAATAAACTAAATTTTAGTCATACATTTAGGCCAAAATGTATTCGGCCACATGTCTTTGGTAAAAAAAATGTCAATAAGCGTATATTTATTGGTTTGCGCAAAAGTTATAGCGTCTACAAACTAGGGTACATTTTCTGTAATTTACACAGCTTTTAGTTTATGACTGCCTATGTCATTTCTTGAGGTGCTAAAATGGCAGGGCAGTACAAAACCCCCCCAAAATGACCCCATTTTGGAAAGTAGACACCCCAAGGAAATTGCTGAGAGGCATGTTGAACCCATTGAATATTTTTTTTTTTGTCCCAAGTGATTGAATAATGACAAAAAAAAAAAATTACAAAAAGTTGTCACTAAATGATATATTGCTCACACAGGCCATGGGCATATGTGGAATTGCACCCCAAAATACATTCAGCTGCTTCTCCTGAGTACGGGGATACCACATGTGTGGGACTTTTTGGGAGCCTAGCCGCGTACGGGGCCCCGAAAACCAAGCACTGCCTTCAGGATTTCTAAGGGCATAAATTTTTGATTTCACGCCTCACTACCTATCACAGTTTTGAAGGCCATAAAATGCCAAGATGGCACAAAACCCTCCCAAATGACCCCATTTTGGAAAGTAGACACCCCAAGCTATTTGCTGAGAGGCATGGTGAGTATTTTGCAGCTCTCATTTGTTTTTGAAAATGAAGAAGGCCAGAAAAAATTTTTTTTTTTTCAAAACTTTGTGACAAAAAGTGAGGTCTGTAAAATACTCACTATACCTCTCAGCAAATAGCTTGGGGTGTCTACTTTCCAAAATGGGGTCATTTGGGAGGGGGTTTTGTGCCACCTGGGCATTCCATGGCCTCCGAAACTGTGATAGGCAGTGAAGAGTGAAATCAAAAATTTACGCCCTTAGAAAGCCTGAAGGCGGTGCTTGGTTTTCGGGGTCCCGTGCGCTGCTAGGCTCCCAAAAAGTCCCACACATGTGGTATCCCCGTACTTAGGAGAAGCAGCAGAATGTATTTTGGGGTGTAATTTCACATATCCCCATGGCATGTTTGAGCAATATATCATTTAGTGACAACTTTGTGCAAAAAAATAAATTTGTCTCTTTCCCGCAACTTGTGTCACAATATAAAATATTCCATGGACTCGACATGACTCTCAGCAAATAGCTTGGGGTGTCTACTTTCCAAAATGGGGTCATTTGGGGGGGTTTTGAACAATCCTGGCATTTTATGCACAGCATTTAGAAGCTTATGTCACACATCACCCACTCTTCTAACCACTTGAAGACAAAACCCTTTCTGACACTTTTTGATTACGTGAAAAAATTATTTTTTTTTGCAAGAAAATTACTTTGAACCCCCAAACATTATATATATTTTTTTAAAGCAAATGCCCTACAGATTAAAATGGTGGGTGTTTCATTTTTTTTTTTCACACGGTATTTGCGCAGCGATTTTTCAAACGCATTTTTTGTGGAAAAAACACACTTTTAAATTTTAATGCACTAAAACACACTATATTGCCCAAATGTTTGATGGAATAAAAAAGATGATCTTAAGCCGAGTACATGGATACCAAACATGACATGCTTTAAAATTGCGCACAAACGTGCAGTGGCAACAAAATTAGTACATTTTTAAAAGCCTTTAAAAGCCTTTACAGGTTACCACTTTAGATTTACAGAGGAGGTCTACTGCTAAAAATACTGCCCTCGATCTGACCTTCGCGGTGATACCTCACATGCATGGTGCAATTGCTGTTTACATTTGACGCCAGACCGACGCTTGCGTTCGCCTTAGCGCGAGAGCAGGGGGGACAGGGGTGCTTTTTTTTTTTTTTTTCTTTATTATTTTTTTGCTTTTTTATCTTATTTTTAAACTGTTCCTTTCATTTTTTTTTTTTTAAATAATTTTTATTGTTATCTCAGGGAATGTAAATATCCCCTATGATAGCAATAGGTAGTGACAGGTACTCTTTTTTGAAAAAAATTGGGGTCTATTAGACCCTAGATCTCTCCTCTGCCCTCAAAGCATCTGACCACACCAAGATCAGTGTGATAAAATGCTTCCCCAATTTCCCAATGGCGCTGTTTACATCCGGCGAAATCTAAGTCATAAAATGCTCGTAGCTTCCGGTTTCTTAGGCCATAGAGATGTTTGGAGCCACTCTGGTCTCTGATCAGCTCTATGGTCAGCTGGCTGAATCACCGGCTGCTTTCTCAGGTTCCCTGTTGAGACAGGAGAGCCAGAGAAAAACACGGAAGACGGTGGGGGGGGCATTCCCTCCCACTGATTGTAAAAGCAGTCTAGAGGCTAATTAGCCGCTAGGATTGCTTTTACATGAAAGCCGACCGCTGGCTGAAAAGAATGATACCAAGATGATACCTAAACCTGCAGGCATCATTCTGGTATAACCACTCAAAGTCGTGAATGGCGTACCTGAAGACAAAAAATGTTTAACAATAAAGCACAGTAAACAGTAAAGTATAAAAAAATTGCATGCCTGAAAAGCAAACATGATAAAACATAATAACAATAAAACATTGCAGAATAGAACACAGTAAAAAAGAGCAGAACACCAGAGAGAGAATAGAGAGAGAGAGAACAATAAAACGACAACTATTTTTTTTTATTTTTGTTTGTGTTTTTTTTGCAAACTTGTAACTTTTATAACTGTAACCGGTTCCAGGTTCGGGTCTCTCAAAATGCGATGGCATCTTGGCAGACCCTGTGAAAGTGTGTCCTTGTCTGTGGAATGCTGTACCCTACGCTAATACTCAACTAGTGAATGGTAGCGTTCAAAACATTCACCAATGCAAAGACCAGGATTGTCAGGACAGGAGGGACAATAATAGCGGGTGTCACGCCTATATCTGCGCTTGCTGCAGACACGACATCTATTTTGGGGGGGTTTGTTGGGTAGGGGTACTCGGGAGGACATAAAAATGCCTCTCTTGCAGCCGACTGCATTTGGTTGGGGATGGGGGAAGTACGGGCGCTGCAGAAGCGGTGGGTTCCCAATTAGGATTGGCGAATGCAGCAGGAAGGGCATTATGGGCACGACGGGCCTGTGTTTGTCTTTTTGGTGGCAGCGGGACACTACTTGTGCTTACCACCTCACCAGCTTGAACTGCACTTATGGGACTCGCCACGTCACCAAGTGTTACTGCAGTGCTGGTTTGACTACGACCGGGGTGTACTAGGCCGCTGGCGCTTGCCAGTTCACCAAAACGCTACAAAAAAAACTGTTAGCGATCGCAGGGATCAGGCCTGACTCTGCGAACGCTGCAGTTATGCGTTTAGTGTTTTGTAAGTGACAGTGATCGATCGATACTGCACTTGGGTGGGCTGGGCTGGGCCGGGCAGAGGGGCAAAACGCAGGTGCTAGCAGGTATCTGGGCTGATCCCGCTAACACAGCATTTTTGGGAACCCTAAATTGCTGGCGACGCTAGTATAAATCTGATTGGATCAGATATTGATCCGATCAGATACTATACCACTAAGGGAGGTGTACGGTGCGTGCGTGGGTGTTAGCGGTACTGGCGCTAACCTGACGCTGCCTGGGGCTGGTGCTTGCCAGTTCACCAAAACGCTACCAAAAAAACTGTTAGCGATCGCAGGGATCAGGCCTGACTCTGCGAACGCTGCAGTTATGCGTTTAGTGTTTTGTAAGTGACAGTGATCGATTGATACTGCACATGGGTGGGCTGGGCTGGGCTGGGCGGAGGGGCAAAACGCAGGTGCTAGCAGGTATCTGGGCTGATCCCGCTAACACTGCGTTTTTGGGAACCCTAAACTGCTGGGGACGCCAGTATAGATCTGATCGGATCAGATATTGATGCGTTCAGATACTATACCACTAAGGGAGGCGTATGCTGCGTGCGTGGGTGTTAGCGGTACTGGCGCTAATCTGACGCTGCCTGGGGTGACGCATATCACCGCCGGGCGATCAGGGGGCTAAACCTTTATTCGGTAAGGAACGGTGGGTGCCCTGACACTATAAAAAATAAACGAACTAACCAACGTCACCCGTAACACTTATACGGTGATCAGTGGTGAAAGGGTTAACTAGGGGGCAATCAAGGGGTTAAAACATGTATTAGGTAGTATAATGTGGGTCCCTGACGCTATAAAACGCTGACGGCGAACCTAAATATTTACCTCTCTAACTAGCGTCACCAGCGACACTAATACAGCGATCAGAAAAATGATCGCTTAGCGACACTGGTGACGGGGGGTGATCAAGGGGTTAAAACTTTATTAGGGGGGTTAGGGGGGTACCCTAGACTTACAGGGGGCTAATACTCACTGCCCTACCACTTCTAACTGTCACAAACTGACACTATGCAGTAATGAGAAAAAAAAAAAAACCTGCTTGGTGTCAGTTTGTGACGGGGGGGGGGTGATTGGGGGGGGGGATCGGGGGGGATCGGGGGTGTTTTATGTGCCTGGCATGTTCTACTGTGTTGTGTAGTGTTGTGCACTCACTCACATGTCTTCTCTCCTCGGCGCTGGAACGGAACTCCCGAGCCAAGGAGAGATGACATCACATCCTCTGCCTCTGTGTACTATACAGAGGCAGGGGATGTTTCTCATTGGCTGGGAGCGATCACGAGGGGGGGGCATGATCGGATGGCCTCCCCCTCGTCTCTCAAATCTCCCAGCCAAATGCCGACCGCCGCTGGCACCGGGGGGGGTCCGATCGGACCCCCCGCCCGCGGGAAGGCAATCACGTACCAGGTACGTGATTTTGCCTGCCCGTGCCATTCTGCTCACGTATATAGGCGTGAGGCGGTCGGCAAGTGGTTAAATGAAATTTTTTCCTTTAAAAATGACATTTTGTGCAGGGACTGTTCTAAGCATGGGAAACATGCGCCACTTTACAGGCATACTATAGACACCCCCCAGGTACGATATTTAAAGGAATATTTCACTTTTTGTTTTTTACTTTAAGCATCATTAAAATCACTGCTCCCAAAAAAACGGCCGTTTTTAAAAGGTTTTTTTGCATTGATACATGTCCCCTGGGGCAGGACCCGGGTCCCCAAACCCTTTTTAGGACAATACCATGCAAATTACCCTTTAAATTGAGCACTTTTGATTTCGAACGTTCGAGTCCCATAGATGTCAATGGGGTTCTAACGTTCGTGCGGATTTTCGGTCCGTTTGCAGGTTCTGGTGCGAACTGAACCGGGGGGTGTTCGGCTCATCCCTACTGTTCAGTTTGTGCTTGTGGGTTTGTATCTGCTCTTCAGTGCATGCAGCGAGTACCATTGATTTATCATTGTGTTCTTGTTCGTTTGTTACTGTTTTTCAGGTCGCTCTTCACAGGCCTTGCTGTTCTTCAGTGCGTTCTGTTACTTCGTTTTGAGCAGCCGACCGTTTTCAGTTCAGTCCAAGAACAGGATGGGGAGGAGTTCATGGACCAAGAATTGGTTGCTCCAGCGTGACCAGTTCTGTCATATGCCTTTGCTCCGTGAGATCCGTGAGAATAATCCTGATGTTTTCAGGAACTTTCTCCAGATGACGGACCCGTATTTCACCGTTTGTTGGCTTTGCTGACCCCCTATATCAGCAGGCAGGATACCTGCATGAGGCAAGCCATCACTCCGGAGCAGAGGCTCGTCGCCACCCTGCGGTACTTGGCGACGGGGAGAAGCCTGCAGGACCTCAAGTTCTCGACAGGCATCTCCCCCCAGGCTCTGGGGATCATTATCCCAGAGACCTGTTCTGCCATCATCCAGGTCCTGCAGAAGGAGTATATTAAGGTAAGTTTTTTATCCTTTAATATCACATTTTATTGTATTTAATGTTTGATCATATATTGTATTTCTTTCCTCATTCCCTAATTACCATGATTGCAATATGCTGTGAATATCCCCTTTGTCCTCATGCATGCTGGATTTTTATCTAATGTTTTTTTGTCCTTCATACATATTTGCCTTCACTTACCTCCCCAGCATGGTCTCCTGGCCCTATATGCACCTCATGTAGTCACTTAACAATGTATTTTGTCAGCTCCATAGTAGTGCTTTACCCCAAACATCCCCTAAAATGTTTTTAAATGTGATTTGTGCTTTAAATTCAGGCAGAGTGCCAGAGGCTTTTTTGGGTGTCCCCAAATCATTTGGAACCCTCCCTCCCCCCAACTGCTAAGTCAGCTGATACCAATTCTCTATCTAGCCTCAATCATCTATCTGCTGACTTTGCCAAACCCATACACACTATACCCATCTCTTTTGTGGTCAGATGTATGGATGAATTCCCCAAAGCATGTAGTGCAAGGGCCTGCCTGTATACTTTCAAATGGTACTGTTTAAAGTTTTGGGATCCTATTATTATCTTGATAGGTAATAGCAGAATGTCCAAATGTGCTAAAATGTGTACAATGTGTATTTATACCTTTGTATTATGACACTTCTTACCTGTCCAGTGGGCTGCCAATAGTGTAACTAAGGATGGGGCTGGCCAAAATAATACACATTATTTAGGCATTTATCTCTCAATGAAGTGGAGAGGGTTACCTGTCCAAGAGTCCCCCCCCTTATAATGTTAGAAATGGCCAATGAGAGGGGGAATCTGATAGGTGTACCTTATACTTTGGTCTTTAAAAACTCCCTCAAATAAATGTTATCTTGATATTGGCCAAGAATGTTTGTGTCTAATCTGCTTTCCCTGTTTATGTGCAAAATGACAAATTTTTTTTTTCTTGTTTGACTCCACAGTTTCCTTCCAACCCACAGGAATGGCAGACTGTGGCCTCCCACTTTGCCCAGCGGTGGGACTTTCCTAACTGCGGAGGGGCAATTGATGGGAAACACGTCCACATCGTCCCACCACCCAACTCGGGGTCATACTATTTCAACTATAAGGGGTTCAATAGGCTACTTACGAGTTCCTGTATGTGGACGTGGGGAAGAATGGCCGGATGTCAGATGGTGGAGTCATCGCCCAGACGGAGTTCTACAGGCATCTCCAGAATGGCAGCTTGGACTTGCCACCTCCAGAAAACAATGTGGAAGGACTTCCATTCGTCTTCATTGCAGATGAAGCGTTTGCACTGGGGGACCATCTTATGCGGCCATTCCCGATGAGGACCCTCACCCGGGACCAGAGGGTTTTTAATTATCAGCTGGCCGGAGCCAGAAGAGTGGTGGAGAACACGTTAGGAATCATGGCCAGCCGGTTCCGCCTATTTCTTACACCCATACACATGGCGGAGTACAAACTGAATCATATCATCCTGGCGTGCTATGTTCTACACAACTTTTTACGCCAACATTCTGCCAACTATGCTGGCTCAGTTGGGCCTGAGGCTGGAATTCAAAATGAACCAACCCTGACGGCGCTTGAAAGTGGCCGTCCTGGCTTGCCCCCTCTGAGTGCCCTTGATGTCCGTCTAAGATACCTTGAATACTTTGCGGGTAGGGGGGCTATCAATATGCCAGACAATATCTGAAACCTTTTTCAAATAAAAAAAATAATTTAACTACTAAAATCTTTTGTGACATTTACTGCTTGTGTTTCTTTTATCTGACCCTGACAGAAATGAGGTGAGTCCTGAAAATGTCGTGATTGTGTAACATTACAAAGCATTGTTGGGTGTTATTTACTAAAGGCAAAGACACTTTGCACTACAAGTGCACTTGAAACTGCACTTGTAGTGCAAATTGGATTTTCCCTTAGGAAATAACCCCCATTGTCACAGAAAACACCAATTAGAGCACAACAAAAGTTTTGGAGCGTTGAAACAATAATCCACACATTCTTGATTAACAATCTTTTTAATACCAGCCCAATCACATGTGCATTTACAAAACGTTTTTAAAACAAACCAACATGTTTGTTGTATATAAATTTTTGGGGTCACATTAGAAAAAGTAGAAAAGTCCATTTAAGATAAAACAGGCATGTTTAATACAAACAAGAAAGACACAAATCTTGAACTTACAAAGTTCACATTTGGTAGAACTTGAAGGCAATATCAGACATGAGTATTTACAAACTGTGTTTGATATTGCGTTCAGATGGGGTGAAGTCACCCCTAGAAAAGCGAAATATTGAAGATGCACATCAATTGCCGAATGTCAACATGTGCTAGCTGCCATCACGGGGGATCAAGGGACGTGTTTTGTGGGTGCAACCCCTTCCTCACAGCTACTTTATTATTGAGGAAGGGGTTGCACCCCAAAACGCATCCATTGATCTCCTGTGGTGGCAGATAGCACATGTTGACACACTGTGTGCCTCTTCAAAATTTGGCTTTTCACAAATATGTCAAAAAATGGTAAAAAATTTTAGCTCACAAAAAGCACAAAAAAATAGGTATTTTGAGGGGTTTTAAACTCTCCCTAAAACATCAATGTTCTTCATTTTTTTTGAACATCATTGATGCTTTTCTGGATGTTTTCCAAGTCCCTATTACACCCCATGATCTCCCCGATCAGGATCTGTGCACTTTCAGAGGCGAAATGCCCTGGATCCACAACATCACGATCACCTAAAAAGATAGAAACAAAAACACACCATGTATTATAAATATGCCGGCATCCATCTCTTGACTGAGCCTGTGGTCGCAGACACTCACCTGTTGTGGTGCCAATTTCCACCACGTCTTCCTCCTCCTGCTCTGCTTGGCTTGGGTGGATTTTCCCTTCTTCCAGAGGTGGGGGGTCTGTGGTCTCCTCGGATGAGGGGGGTCCTCTGAGTCTTTTATCCCCTATGTAAAGAAAAATAGGTATACTTAGCACACAGATATTTGATGGCAGAAATAGGAATATGAAACATTGCTTGGAAGTGGGGTACAATTGTCCATTTTGGCAGAGTTCCAAGATGTAGAATTTTTAGTGTCCTTTGTCAAGCTTCAATACTTTACCTGTTTTGTACAAGCTTCACAGATGGAGACACTCCTATAGTATACACTGGAGCATCTGTGTGGGCCCCCTAATAAAAAGGGTGTTCTTGTGTCCCACACTAGAGCTCCAGCGTCCGCTGTCAGCTACTGAGTGTCCTCTCCTTAAACAGAATCTAGTTTGCATTTCATTCTAGTTACAAACCCATCTACACAAGCAAATTATTTGCAGACAAGTAGGCCATAAAAAATGTGGGCAAATGCATATGGCCAAAACAATGGTGTTTTCTAGGCCGAACGAACAATGTTTTATACGAACGAATAATGTGCCCAAGAACATGAAAGTTGCCATTTTAAACTGGATAACAGTTAAGAAAATGGAGCAGCACAAACGTAATAAACATAAAGAATAGGAACATAGCACAACTACTTACTTTTTTGCAGCACTCTCCGGATCCTTCTGTACTGCTCGTGCTCTCTTAATTATTTATTTTTTATTTCAAATATTTTTATTGTTTTTTTTTTTATAAAGTACAATATATGAGCATGTATATATAGACAAAGAAAGGGGAAAAAAAAGACAAAACCTATGTGGGAGCATGGGTTATACTTGGGGACCTCCCCCTCCTCCCTAAATCCCGGGAGGAACTAACCAGGGTGTCCCGCACACCCCTCCCCATTGGGAACTTTCTGTAGGTGTGTGCGGAGACCCCCCTGAGTCCATTTCCCAGACCCTGGTGACTGTCGCTGGAGAAATATTGGAGGGCAAAACAGGTGGAGCCCTCCTAATTGCAGATCCATCCTAAGGGTGGGAGATAACTTTTAGCTGTGGGAGGAGTAATGGGTCCCCAGCTGATACGTATGGTTTACCAGAGATTTCCCCTAAGGGAGAATTGTAAAACCCTGTATGTTACCGAAAAGTTAGGGACAAGAGAGTCCCAAAGAAGGAAGAAAGTAAACGTAGTAAAGGAAGAAAGGATGAGGGGAAGGAGGGGGAGGTAGTGGAGTCAGGTTGGGTCAGGAGGGGAGGGTGTAAATATTTCCTCCCACTGTCATTCCCTGCAAGAGGTTAATGTTCTGAAAAGATGCCCATGGTTCCCAGGTGGACATTAATCTCCCCACTTTATCATTGAGTTTAGATACTAAATGCTCCTGAGACATAATCCACAAAATTTTCCTAATACAACTCTTGAGGGGCACCGTGGGTTTTTTCCAAAATTTAGCAATGGTGATCTTAGCTCCTAACAAAATAAAAAAGGAGAGAACTTGAGCCTGTTTATGCAAACTCGGTATATTCTGATTGAGGAGAGCAAAATGTATGTTGGGGTACACAGGCGTTTTAAATAAGGTACTGATTATTCAGAAAATGTTCTGCCAAAAGGTTCTAATACGAGGGCATGTCCACCAAATGTGAATCATTGAACCCTCAAGTTCACAATCCCTGAAGCATAGGGGGGATGATCCAGGGAACATCACAGCCAACCTGGCTGGGACATAATACCACCTTGAGATAACCTTTATGCTGGCTTCTATAAGAGAGATATTGCAGATACCTTTAAATGAGCGAATCCAATATCTGTACCATTCTGTTGAGGTCCACGTCCGGCCGGTATCCTCCTGCCAGGACTCAGTGTAAACTGGTTTGTCCGATTTTGTCATAAGTGCCGAGTAGATCAGGGAAATGCCCGGTTTTTGGTCCTGGATATTCGAGCACCAGTGTTCGTAGGGAGTTATGGAGGGAGAATTTGAGTTGTTGCGCCAAATGGAGTGTACAAAATGTGAAAAATGTGAGTCCGGCATGTCGAGAGTCTTCCGACAGTAAGACAAGGCTATTGGACCTGTTGGAGTGAGGAAGTGTCCTATGCGTTAGAGGCCTTTATCAGTCCACCATTTAAATGTTTTTATATTTACTCCTGCGGGGAATTCGGAATTATGGAATATATTTGAAAGAGGTTTCATAGGGGAGGTCAGGGTAGTTTGCCTGAATATTTTGGTACTGAGTGATATGGAGTGCGAAAGAGTAGGAGCCACAATGGCTGGTCTGATTTTGGGGTCACACCACAAAAGATAGTCAAGGGTGTGGTGAGGGGAGGGAGGAGCCGGATGTGGGCGTCTAGCTGATCCCGTCGCTGGTCCAGGTTGCCGGACTTCTCGCCCCGCGAGTCTAGCTGCGGAAGCAGACTGGATGTGAATCGCCTACCTCTGGGGCTCTTTGCGGGCTCCGACCCCCCCCTGGTCTAGCATTACCAACCCCCCACCCCGCGTGTACTCGCGGTGAATGCACAGCATCTGTGGAGCTAACGAGGAGAACAAGGAGAGCGTTCCCCTGAACACAGCCAGGTGAAGCGAGCACTGGATTACACAGCGCTCCCCCCCGCTCGGGGCTGACGGAGGGAGCGGTGATTGCAGGCTTGGGACGGGAGTGTGGAGGCCGCGATCCTGCCATCCCGCCACCAGGCACACAAGGGACGGAGACACTCGGGAGAGGAACAGGACATCAACCCACAGATGAGTGTAAGGTTGTAAAAACGAGTGCGGCTGGAGGGGTAAGTGCCTTATACTAAGTGCTTATACGGGGACTCTGCTTATATAGCACATATAGCACAGGTAATCCCCGCTCAAATGTGGTTGACCTCCCTATCCACCTAAACCAATCTAAAGGAAACCTGGGTCTCGAACTTGAACTGTTATATAAAATGTAGCTTCAAGAACCAAGACAACCGTGGTTTGAGTGTGGGCTGGCCTGGAGCCGGATATCCATATGGCGGGACTATAAGATTCTGGCACATGAATACATGCATTTTAAGTGCTTACATCGGCATATAATCGCCCCCAGTCCACCCTGGTATTACGCTAATAGTGGCTACGTGACTTTCTCCCTCGCTGGATACCCCCATCTGTATTCTTTTGGTTAAGGGGTTAAAGCCTACCAATATTTTATATGCAAACTGAAATTTGATGTGTATGTCATACATAGCCACCAGAGCTGACTTTTAGCGGCTTTTTTTTTTTTTTTTCCTCATGGTTATGGGTTTATAGTTCATCTAAATTACAGGTTCAAATGGAAGCCCGACATATATACTATACACAGGCACAGGATTGGATTTGAGAGGTTCTTCAGTAATGCTCAGATAAATCAGGGTAGCTGGCGGACGGAGGTGGTGGTGAAGCTCCAGAACCAGGACAGCAGCTAGAGTCACAGGGGGAACAGCAGTGTTGGACTTCTGAAGCGATTTGGTTAGTGAACTGAGTATTTTTGGGGCAACACCTCTCCTTGCAGGGCCAGTGCCTGATAGTAATAAAAGTATATAGAAGGGGGACCTAACTGGGACTCTGTAGGGTCACTGTATATAACGCACCAAGGATCTTTCAAACATACAATAACTGGCACAGTCAAGGTTACCAGTGTAGCCGGCAAAGAGCTTAATAACCCTGACATTTTTATCCTGTCGGGGGACCCCTCTGGCGTAGGGGACCCACATTACATACCCATCACTTATATCATTCTGGGTAGCTCATTTAGAACAGTACTATATAAAAGGGGGAAAGAAAGGAGAGAATGAGCGGAAAGTCAGGGAAGGGGGCCACAGCAAACACTACTAGAACAAGTGCTAGTCCAGGCACTATCAGGAAATACATGGTCCATGAAAACACTAATGAAAGCCCGGGAAAGGCTACGGGTTCCAAAAGTAAAACTCCTGATTGCCCACCCAAAGACAGCTGGCGGAAATGGAAACCCACACTATAAAACCTGTGATAATAGAAGAAGTTCCAATGGATTGTCAGCAGGATAGACAACTACCAACAAAGGAAGAGATGGCTGAAATGTTTGCTAGACTGGAAACATCGATCAAAGGCGAAATTGAAATAGTACGGGATGATATGAGCCACATCCTAAGAAGAGTAGAAGAGGCTGAAACAACGATAGAAAGGCAAGGAATAGAGATAAGGAACCTTAAGGCTCAGATGGAGGAGATGCAGCGAGAACAGAGGAATCTGCGGTACAGACTGGAAGACCAGGAGAACCGTAACAGGAGGAAAAATCTTTGGATTAGAGGACTCCCAGAGGCACAGGGTGAAAAAGAGAACCTACAGGAAAAAGTTGATCAAATTTTTGGAGGCCTGTTGGATCCAGCCGAGAACAGTCATAAAAATAAACTGGATAGAGCTCATAGGATAAGGAAACCGGCTGAGATTAGTGAGGAAGCTCCACGGGATGTAATTGTGAGATTCCACAACCATTAAGATAAGGAGACGATCAAGGCGAGTCTGAAAAAGAATCAGCCAGTGAAATATGGAGAGACTTGTCTGCAAATCTACCCAGACCTAGCCGCTGAGACACTGTCCAGGAGATGAGTTCTTAAACCATTATTGGCACAACTCAAAGCCCATGATGTCCAATATTCTTGGGGTTTCCCAGCCTGCCTAATTGGGCGTAAAGATGGTCGCTCAGTAACACTGAGATTTCCAGAGGAGACTCAGAAATTCTGTCAGCGCTTAGATGTTCCACTTCTGGAAATCCCAGGATGGTGGGAAAAAATAGTAAATCAGGACACTGCAGAGGAACCACAAAATTGGAAACCAGTCTTTAAAATGAGGGGCACGTAAAGAAAAGTTAAAATAATTAGAGTGGGACTCATAGTAAACACAGACTCGGGGCTCTGAATCCTCATGATTTAAGGGGTGGGGGGAGGCAGGATTCTGGATCGGGTGGGGGTGTCCAGGAGTCCAGGGGGTGGGGGGTGGGTGAGCGGGAGGGGGGGAGGGCCTAGCTAAAATCCTGGGGTAGCTATTGGATCTAGGGATTGCTCCACTAAGCTCAACCTCCAAGGGGTCAACCGTAGGGCCGGGTGGAGTTAGTGGGGCCACGGTTAACTGGGCCAAGGGGTGGTCCGATACCCCCAAATGGGGGGGTGGGAGATTGGGGAGGGTGGAGTAAGGGAAGGACGAGACCGGTTCATATCTCAATGTCTCCCATTATTTAGTTCTGAAAGGCTAGGCAAAGGTCTAAGGGTGGCAAAGACAACAACAAGATGGCCGGGATAAATCTAGTTACATATAATGTGAGGGGCCTCAATTCGCCCATAAAGTGTGCGAACATAATGGGTGAATTGAGATCCCTTAAAGCAGAGGTGGTCTTCCTTCAGGAGACGCATTTGTATCTTGGTAGGAGCCAGAGAATAATCTCTAGGGATTTCCCGTTCTGGATTTATGGTGACTCCCCGATAAGGGGAGCAAAAGGAGTTGTGATTGGTTTTGCAAAGGATGTTAGGTTTCAGATAGAGGAGAGAATAACTGACCCCGAGGGTCGTGTCTTGTTCCTGAAAGGTAAACTGAATGGGATGGAATGTTCATTAGCCAACGTATATTGCCCAAATATCAACCCAGGAAGGTATTTACTGGGAGTTCTCTCAAAGTTTGAAGGCTTTAAGAAGGGGAGGGCTATTGTAGCAGGAGATTTCAGTATATGCCTTGAGCCAGGTAAAGATAGTACGTCGCGTGCCCGGGGGACTGGAGGTGTATGGATGAACAAACTCAAGAAAAAGTTGCATCAATATCAGCTGGTGGACGTTTGGAGGATGCAACATCAGAATGTAAGAGATTATACCTTCTACTCCCCCGAGCATGCGACGTACTCTAGGCTTGATCTCTTTTTCGTGGAGCACTGGTATATGGAAGAGGTGGAGAGCACAAACATAGGAACCATGACATTTTCTGACCACGCCCGCATGAGTCTACGAATAAAACAAAGCAAATACAAATCCATGCGTAATAATTGGAGACTAAACGAGGATCTCCCTCATGATAGAAAAATAGATAAGCTTATTAAAGAAGAACTAGAATTTTATTTTAAAACGAACACCTCAGAGGAGACATCAGAAGCAAAAGTTTGGGAGGCCCATAAAGTGTATATCAGAGGGATTATAATAAAGGCGGGTGTGGAGAAAAAGAGAAGGCAGGCAAAGAATTTTCGTGTGCTACAAGAGGAAATTATAAAACTAGAACAACAGCATAAGATATCGGGGGATGGAGAGATATTGGAAAAATTATATAGGTGTAGGGAGGCTATGCGGCAACTAATTGAACAAGAAAATCAAAAGAAGTATAACCTAGTTAAAAAAGAAAGATACATAGGTGGTAACAGACCTGGTAGACTCCTGGCAAAGGTATTAAGTAAAAAGAAAAATGACAAATATATCGACAAGATAAAGACCAGAACAAATGAGATCAGTTATAAAGATACAGATATTGCAAAGACGTTTCAAGAATTTTACGGGGAGTTATACTCCATAAATAAAAATGACACGACTAAAGAGAAGGAACAAAAACAAGTGAAAATTAGGAACTATTTAAAAGAGGTTGGAATGGCCAAAATAACCGAAAGGGAGCGAACCTCCTTGGAGGCCCCTATTACGGAGACCGAAGTGAGAAAGGCGATCAGGGAGACACAAGTAGGTAAGAGCCCAGGCCCGGACAGGCTGACAGTGCTCTATTATAAAAAATATCAAAACTACCTAACACCAAAATTGTGCTCTTACATGAATGATATAGGGGATAAAGGGGAAATGAGTAGAGAAGCATTGGCAGCTAATATAGCGATTATTCATAAAGAAGGTAAAGACGCCACATTATGCTCTAGCTACAGGCCTATCTACCAAAATGTGGTTACAAAACTTTTTGCAAAAGTGATTGCGGAAAGAGTGAAGCAAACAATAAAAAGGATCATTCATCCGGATCAGGTCGGGTTTATATCGGGCAGGCAGGGACGAGATAAAAGTATCAAAACCCTCCTGATAGCCCAGGTAATTAAAAAGAGCGGAGTCCCAGGTCTACTTCTCTCAATAGACGCAGAAAAAGCGTTCGATAGAGTAGACTGGGACTTCATGATGAGCACGCTCGAAGAAGTTGGCTATGGGGAGAGGATCCGTAAATGGATAAGGGCTTCATATTCAAGGCCCTCAGCGAGAGTTAGGATAAACGGGACCCTATCTGAGCCTTTCGATATGTATAATGGCACAAGACAGGGGTGCCCAATCTCCCCTATGCTTTTCTTACTGTCATTGGAACCCCTTCTCTCGAAGATTAGGCAGAACATGGATATCAGTGGGGTAGTGATAGGTAATGCTGAATGCAAACTTGCTGCCTTTGCAGACGACATCTTGCTGTATATAACACGCCCAAGGATCTCCCTTCCGAATGTCATGGCCACCCTAACAGAATATGGGCAACTATCTAACTTTAAAGTAAATCCAACTAAATTGGAAGTGTTAGATATAAACTTCAGTAAGGCTAGGGACCACTCATATCAAAAACACTTCCCCTTTGTGTGGGGAAAAAAAGAATTGAATTATTTAGGAGTCAAAATCACAACATCTATGGAAAAGTTATACCAAGCGAACTTCATACCACTCTTGAACGAGGTAAAGTCAGAATTAAATAGAATACATCTGGGACAACTATCTTGGGCGGGAAGAATAAATATCTATAAAATGGTTTTACTGCCAAAAACAACATATAAAATGCAAATGCTCCCAATAACGTTGCCACTTACATACCTTAGAAGACTACACTCAATGTTATTAAGATTTATTTGGAGTGGGAAAACACCTTGACTAAAATTCACTCAACTGATAATCACTAAAAGTAAAGGGGGATGGGGAGCACCAGACGTACGGAAATATTATAAAGCTATTGCACTAGCGAGAGTTGTAGACTTGGTTAAAAATAAAGAAAAACACTGGGTAGAAATAGAAAATAAAATTAGTGATACAAAATTGTATAAAATAATATGGATCTCACCTAAATTGAGAAAATATAGTACTGAAACTCACGATATCACCAGACATGCACTTAAGATATGGGACACTTTGCACAAAAGGGAACATTGGGAGTTCAATTCACCTGACTAGAATGTATCTGACCCCAGATCGGGCACATAAACTCCAAATGGAAAAGCCGCAGTATTGTGGGAGGGGCTGTACAGAACTAGGGACAATGGCCCACATTTGGTGGCTTTGTCCAGAAATAAGAAGGTTCTGGAGCGAAGTAAGAAAATATATTAAAGAGATCACAAGTTTTGACTTACCCAACGACCCTTGGATATTCTTATTTCATTTGAGTGATATGCCCACTAAAACATATCTTAGAACACTCTTGCCTCATCTTATGGATGCGGCCAAAAGCCTAATCCCTAAGCATTGGCAAAAGAAAGAAAGACCCATTATGAGGGAATGGTTTAATAAAATAAACGAGATACAGGGTCTAGAGTTCTTAAGGTTTAATGAAGGGATAAAAATGGGGGCCTATGAAATAAAGTGGGGAGAATGGGAAAAATTCAAAGAATCATCAAAAGCAGTCGAGATGTGGACCACTTAGATCAGAGTGGGGATCTCGCCCCAGTGCAAGATACGGATGTAAACCTAAAGTAGGGGTAGACAGGATGCGATAATGGGAAGCTGGAGGAGAAGAGTGATGGGAGATGGATGGGGTACGGTCTCGGGGGGGGGGGGAGAGTTTTTCAGGAGGGAAGTAACTGCAATTTGTTGAGTAAATACCTTTTGTAATATGATGATTTAGTCTATTAAACAGATCTAAAGCCACTATGATGTGACGATAAGATGGGAAAATTTTGAATTTCATTTATTTGAAAAATTTATTCCCGGGGAAAACTTTTTCGCTGACGTGGCAAAAAAAAAAAAAAAAAGGGTGTGGTGAGGCGTAGCTCTTCTTTCCATGGCGAGCCAGTCGGGTTTTGAGCCCTTAGAAAAGATCATTGATAATTGGGCTAGCTGCGCTGCTTGGTAATAGCCCCAAAGATCGGGTAGTCCTACTCCGCCCTGGGATTTTAGGCGCAACAGGATGTTGGACGGGCATCTATATCCCCTCTTTCCCCAAACAAAGCGTATAATATCCGACTGTAGTTTGCAGAGGAAACTTTTCTTGATTGGAATAGGGAGAGAGTGGAATAAATACAGGAGGCGCGGGAGAAGTGTCATTTTGACAGCGTGAACCCTTCCTAGCCAGGATAGACCACACCAAGCCCATTTATCCAGCTCCCCCCTGCATTTATATAACATGGGTGGATAATTTGCTTTGAAGAGGTTACTGATGTTCGCTGTGAGATTAACGCCAAGGTATCGAATGGACTTCTGGGCCCAAGGGAAGTCAAAATTGCTAGCGAGTTGGGAGAGAAGGCCAGCAGGTACCGTGATGTTTAGCGCGGTAGATTTACCCATATTGACCTTCAAACCTGAAACTGCACTAAATGCGGTGAGGACTTTGTATATTCCCAGAATGGAGATAAGTGGGGAAGTAATATATAGTATAAGGTCACCTGCATAGAGAGCCCATTTGTGCTCCTGGCCTCCGCACTGTACCCCCTTAATGTCTGGGTTTGATCTAATAGCTATGGCTAGGGTTTCTATAGCTATCGCAAATAGGAGGGGGGATAGTGGACACCCTTGTCTAGTGCCCCTGTCTATAGGGAACGAAGTGGAGTACCTGCCCATCGGCGTACCTGCGCCGTCGGATTAGAGTACAGGGAACTAATCAGATTTAGGCAGTAAGGCCCAAACCCCCATTTTTGTAGGATATCAAACAAGTATGTCCAATCTATAGAATCAAAAGTCTTATGCAGGTCAATTGATAAGAGAAATCCGTTTTGAGAGGGGCCTCCATCCCATTGAGACTGTAAAAGGGAAATAATGTCAATGGTCCTTCTAATCTGATCTGTACCTTGCCATCCAGGGATAAACCCCACCTGTTCTCTTTGAATATATGATGAAATAAAGCGTGATACCCTGTTTGCCAGTATTTTTGTTAGGATCTTAATATCATTATTTTTTTTTAACGATATTGGCCGATAATTTCCCACCTCACTGGGGTCTTTCTCTGGTTTAGGGATCATGGAGATATAGGCTGCATTTAGGTCTGAACCCAAAGGAGAACCCTCTCTCAGGGCATTAAAAAACGTGGAAAGGTGTGGGGCTAGCGTTGGAGTGAACTTTTTATAGTATCCCGTGGAAAATCCATCCGGACCTGGAGCTGAACCTAATTTTAAAGATTTGATCATATCTAGAACTTCTGTCTCGGGGAAAGAGCTCTCCAGCAGATCGCTGTGATCCTTAGAGGGTAATACAATGGAATTCAGGAATTCCTGTTGTGGTTTCGCTAAGTGGGGTGGTCGTGGTTTGTATAGTTCCGCATAGTATTGGAGGAAAGCTTCCATTATTTTAGCTGGGTTCTGAGACAGTTCCCCGGTTTGTAGCTTCACTTTTGGAAAGACTAGGGATCTGGGTTTAGGGCTAAGCTTAACTGTGAGTTTCGAACCAATTTTGTCCTCTTGGGAGTAAAATTTAGCCCTCGACCATCTAAGTTGTTTCTCAGCTGTTGTAGTGAGATTCAGGTTCAGCTGAGCCCGTGCCTTATCCAGTTTGTCTAGTAATTCAGGTGAAGGGTTTAGTTTGTGGGCTCTTGAGAGGGATTTAAAGTCTGCTGTAAGTTTCAACCTGTCTGCTCTATGTTCTAACCAAAGCTGGGCTGTAATTTGAATTATTTTACCACGTATTACGGATTTGTGAGCTGCCCAAACCGTCTCGGGGGAAACCTCGTTCATGGCATTTATTTCAAAGTATTCCTTAATGGCTCCTTCCATGATGGCACACTGTATGGGGTCACTTAAGATGGATTCCTGTAGACACACGGTCGGAATTTCTGATGGAAAATGTCCGATCAGAGCGTGTTGTCGGAAATTCCGACCGTGTGTGGGCTCCATCGGACATTTTCCATCGGATTTTCCGACACACAAAGTTGGAGAGCAGGAGATGACATTTTCCGACAACAAAATCCGATCGTGTCAATTCCGACCGTGTGTGGCCTGTTCCGACGCACAAAGTGCCACGCATGCTCAGAAGAAATTCCGACACGGAACAGCTCGGTCAGGTAAAATTAGCGTTCGCAATGGATACAGCACTTTCATCACGCTGCAATGTTAAAAATGGTTTATTACAGCGCACTCTCTTCTTCTTCTTCTTTATAATGTGACAAGAATTAAGTAGTTTTGCTGCTCATATTCACACAGACTTCTCACAAACTTATTTCTTTACTATTTATCGGGATTCCCTCAATATATTTTGATCTATTTTGATTTGTCACATCTGACATCATAATTTTTTTTTTTTTTTTTTGGTTTTTAAGGCCGATTAATTTTTTTAGGGTTTGAATTTTTTTCAAGGCGTATTTTTTGTTTTTGGGATTTTTATTTGTACTCGTGATAATTTTTGTGTGTGTTTTTTGTGTCAAGTTACCACAACACCATTGATATGTTGTTCTATTTAATCTGTAGGAGATTGTTTGGTGTTGTTGTCCCTTGTTAATTTCACATTTTATGTTATAAATGTACCTGAATCATCACCAACAAACTGTCCTTTTTGGATGAAAACACACAGGAGAGTATAATTTCCCAAAAAAAACCTTTTATTAAGGGCTCACAACTAAACAAAGAGGGAGGCAACGCTGGAGAAACAGCAGAAGTGGGTGAAGCCTTGGACCCCCAGGGCAGACATCAATAATTTTTTCTTTTCCAATATTTTTATTCAAAATTTTTTCAAAAGATATAAGATTAAATTTTTACATGTTTTGTTTAAGGTGTAAGAACCGATACCAAGTTATTTATACAAAATAATCAAAGAAAAAAAAAGAAACAAAAAGAAAGAGATAGGAAAGTTACACAACAGATAATTCCATATTGTTATTAATTCCTTATTGTGTTTCATGCATAGCTTGAGGAGTCTCAAGAGGAAAATTCTCACTCCCCAGCTCCTTGACTTGGTGTAACCTTCTAATGATACTCCAATAACAGCCCTAGGGCTTCGATCAACCCTATACTCTTCGGGGCTTATTATATATAGTAAGGTAAAAAGAAAGAGAGATATAGGAAAGTGAAAAGTAGAGGGTAGAAAAAGGAAGGAGAGGTGCACTCCTGTCTTAAAGCGAGGGATTCCTAGGTATCCCATCGCATTATGTATTCGAGATATATTTTATCCAAGGGTCCCATATTCTTTCAAACAAATCCATTTTATCATTTAAGATAGCAGAGAGACGTTCATTAACCATAATCCATGACAGTTTAGATTTTATGAGATAAAAGGGGATCGTTGGAGACTTCCATGATTTAGCTATCGCTATCCTCGCTGCTACAAATATAAAAGTTATGAGTTTTCGCATGTGTTTCGATGCTCCGTCCACTGGATGTCTCAACAGTGCCTGCAAGGGTGACTTGATTAGGTTCACTTGGGTTAATGAATATATAAAGTTGTATGTACGGATCCAAAATCTACGCACTTTTGGGCAGAACCACCATGTGTGTATCATGGTGCCTTCACTGTTGCATCCCCTAAAGCACTGTGGGGAGGCACCCGGAACAAAAGCTGCCACTTTCACTGGGACCATATACCATCTCACCAGAACTTTATAGTTTGCTTCTATCAAAGAGGTATTAATATATGATTTGGATGCCTGGAGAGACAGTTTGTGCCAGTCTTCAGCTGTTAGGCTGATACCTGTATCTTGCTCCCATTTTTGCATATAAAACAATTTCTGAGAGGTTGATGATAAAATACCATATATCAATGAAATGTGGCCCGAGTGTTTGTCAATGGTTCTGCAAAAATTTTCCATTTGGGTGGATTTAGTTAAATCTGAACTACGGTTCAGTGTAGTTAAGAAGTGCGCTATCTGGGAATAGCGGTATATTTCTGAATTTGGTAATTGGTACTTTTCCTGCAGAACCTGTTTCGACATAACCCCTCTGTGGTCGCATAGATCGGCTATCCGTAACAATCCCTTGTTGGTCCATCATTTAAATTTGTGGGGACGGAGACCCGGGGCGAATATAGGATTATTTAGTAATGAGGCCAATGGAGTATGAGGAGATTTAAACTTATAGGTAGTAGCCAGTCTATCCCACAGATCTAATGAAAAGGACATAGTCGGACACATTATTGTCGGTCTATCCTTCGGTTTCATCCACATTAGGTGGCTGATCTCCTTATTGGGAAATAACGCTGTTTCCATTATCATCCAAAGTGGGTTTGATTGTCGGGTATGGAATCGTGCTAACTGAGATAATTGTGCTGCATGATAATATTTTATCAGGTCTGGTACTCCCAGTCCACCTTGTAATTTGGGGGTGTATAATGTTCGTCTATTCACCCTGGGCCTCTTGTTCCCCCAGATAAATTCCAGAAGTTTATTCTGGAACCTCGCTAGGTCTGCTCTATCTATTGCTATGGGAAGAGTCCTGAACAAGTATAATACCTTCGGTAGAATAGTCATTTTAACTGAGTACAGTCGACCGAACCAAGATGGAGGGTTGTTTGACCATTCGATCCTCGAATAATTTTTTGAACAGGGGGGGTAATTATATTTGTATAGTGTGGCTAGTGATGGGGTGAGGAAAATACCTAAATAAGGAAGAGCTGTGTCTTGCCACTTAAATGTGTATGAATTTCGTAAGGCACGGATTATATGCGTTGGTAATAGCACATTAAGGGCTTGGGATTTCGAGTGGTTCACTTTTAGGCCTGAGATTAACGTAAATTGTGTTAGTAGCATGTGCAAGGTGGGTAGTGTGGTGATCGGGGAGGAGAGGAGCAGCAACAGATCATCCGCAAACAACGCGCACTTATGTTTCCTGTCGCCACACTTCACTCCCTGTATATCTGGGTGGGCTCGTATCTTTATAGCTAATGGTTCTAATGCTAGAATGAACAACAAGGGGGATAATGGACATCCCTGCCTGGTTCCTCTGTGTATGTCTATAGGCTGAGACCGAAAACCCTTGACAACTAGGTGTGCTGTGGGAGTATTATAGATATTTTCTAGTGTCCTCAGGAAATTCGGGCCAAACCCATAGTATTTCATTATGAAAAATAGATAGTCCCATGACAGGGAGTCAAAGGCCTTGTGTAAGTCCAGGGAGATCAAAAGCACTCCCCTCCGGCCCCCCCCATCCCATCCTGAGTTCAGGGCAGATATTATGTTGATAATTCTTCTGGTTTGGTCTGGGGCCTGTCGATTGGGGACGAATCCCACCTGGTCTGGGTGAATATATTTGGATATAAACGAATTCATTCGAGTGGCCAAAATTTTTGTCATTATCTTTAAGTCTAAATTAATTAGTGATATTGGGCGGTAATTTGCGCAATCTCTATGATCTTTATTTGGTTTAGGTATTATATGAATATAAGCATTATTTTCATGTGTTGGAAGTGGGTTTCCTTTTCTTAATTCATTAAAAAAAGAGCATAAATGGGGAACTAGTATTTCAGTGTATTTTCTGTAGTAATGTCCAGAGAAACCATCAGGACCCGGTGCTTTGGAAGGATTTATGTGTTTAATAGCTGCGGCCACTTCCCCTGCTGTGAACTCCGCCTCCATTAGCTCTGTGTGGTCCCGTTCCAATGTGGGCAATGACATCAATAATTTTTAATCAAATTTGGTGGCCTGAGGAGTCCATATCTAAGGGAGTGAAGTCTGGTCCATCAGTCCCAGAGATCCGGAAAGCAGCAGATGACATCTGTGTCCCCAGGCTGTGGTCATACGAGAGACTGCAGCTTTTGTCAGACCAGACTGAACCCAGGGCAATCACTCTATGGTCTTCCTTCCACGCTTCCTTCCACACTGTGGCTCTGGTGGTGGAGTTGTGGCAGCAGGAGGAGGAGGAGGAGGAGGAGGAGGATGGTCCAACTCAATTACGTCTGTCTTGGGTGTTAGTTCCCCACTCACCCCCTTACTTAGGACTTCATAAAGCAGGTCCTCACACAGCTTGCGTTGACCCTCCTGCATGGCCTGCAGTTTTGTGGCAGCCATGCAGGCAAAGGCCTCTTCAGGAGTGGGTAAGGCTCGGAGGGACACAGAAGCCTCCTGAATGAGCCTGAGCGCTGAATCCTGCATGGGAATCGTCTTCTTCGCTCTTTTATATGGAAGGCAGAGGGGAGGAACCTGCGATTCAGTCAGGCTGAGACTTGTCCCAGGCTTCTCTTGGCTGGCTGACACTTAGCCCCGCCTCCTCCTGGATGCCACTAATCCCCGCCTCCTCCTGACTGCCACATTCCACAGCCTCCTCCTGGCTGAGGACTTCCTGTGTATGAAAAAGTGACATAGTTTGAGTATTTTATTCATCAATCACACACACTTTTCACCTCCTGACTGTTGCAAATTGAATGTTAACAAATATAACAGACTAGCATTCTGAGCCCAGCATTTTTCAATCTTGTCCCAATTATTTTTGCCCACTACTGTCTATTGCAGGGGTCTCAAACTGGCGGCCCTCCAGCTGTTGCGAAACTACAAGTCCCATGAGGCATTGCAAGGCTGATAGTTACAAGCATGACTCCTGCAGGCAAAGGCATGATGGGACTTGTAGTTTCGCAACAGCTGGAGGGCCGCCAGTTTGAGACCCCTGGTCTATTGATATGTAAAACACTTTTTTCAATCAGCAATTAGTGATCAATAATAACATCTAGTAAACATAATTTATTTATTGACCAGAAATCTGTAGAAGAATGCTATACCTGGCTCAAGCTGGGCTCCTCCACTTCTTCCTGGCTGGAAGGCCCAGGTTGGACAACGGAAGCCTCAGCTGGGGTGGAAGGAAGAGTGGAAGGAAGAGTAGAGAGGGATTCGCTGACTTCAGTGTGGTCTGACAGAAATCGCAGTCTCTCATAGTACCACAGCCTGGGGACATAAACGTCATCTGCTGCAGCTCCAGGCCTCTGGGAATCTGTGACCTTCTTGCGCTCCCTTAGATAAGTGCTCCTCAGGCCACCAATTTTGGTTTTTAAATAGGGGATGGTTGCTGTGGGGACCACCGGCTTCACCAACTCCAGCAGTTTCTCCAGCGCTGCCTGCCTCTTTTGTTTATTGTTGTAATGCGGGTGTCTCACCTGCCACAGACAGGGCAGCTCCCTGTATTTGTCTATGAACAGGGGAAGGAAGTTGTCTTCATTGAAGCCATCCATTTTCTCTGCAAGACACAACACAAGACAAACCCTAATGTCAGGCAAAACTCCCCTAATCTTGTTACAATATAGGCTTCAATTTCGAAGCAGTATAGGCCCAAGTTTAGATCTTACCTTCGTTATCACGATCGGCGATTTCGATGCTCCTTCCTCCGCTCACAGATCCTACGTAATATGCACGCGTGTTACGCTTTATACACACTGCGCATGCGTGTAACTCCGCCCGCCCCTGACGTTCTTTCTAGTCTATTCCCCGCCCCTTTTCGTTCTGCGCAGTGGGGGAAGAGCACATGGCGGATACACAGCAGGATCGTGCTAATTATAGCAACGAGGAGGAGGAGGAGGAAAGCCCGGAGCCGGAAACGTCCCGATCCAGAAGGAGATTTAAGGCATCAAATATGTCCTTTGGGGAGATGTTGGAGATGGTGGACATCCTGAAGAAGGCCAACTATGGTGGAAAGTATGGACCTTACCCCAACCCCAATGTCAGAAAGGCCAAAATAATTGCGAAAGTGGTTAAAAGTCTGCAGTGGAAATTCGGGGTACGACAACTATCGAAAGATCAGCTCAGGAAGCAGTGGTCGGACCTCAAATTAAAAGAACATGAGCAGTACAGAAAGATCCGGAGAGTGCTGCAAAAAAGTAAGTAGTTGTCCTGTGTTCCTATTCTTTATGTTTCTTACGTTAGTGCTTCTCCATGTGCTTTTCTTACAAGTGTACATTTTTAAATGGCAACTTTCATGTTCATGGGCACATTATTCGTTCGTATCAAACATTTTTCTTTCGGCCATATGCATTTGGCCACAATTTTTACGCCCTACTTGTCAGAAACTATTTTGGTTGTGTAGATGGCTTTGTTACTAGAATGAAATGCAAACTAGATTCTGTGTAAGGAGAGGACACTCAGCAGCTGTTTTCACATCTGGACACTGGAGCACTAGTGTGAGACACACGAACACCATTTTTATTAGGGGGCCACACAGGTGCACCAGTGTATACTATAGGGGGGGCTACATCTGTGAAGATTGTACCAAACATGTAAAGTATTGAAGCTTGACAAAGGACACTGAAAATGCGACATTTTGGAAATCAGCCAAAATAGACAATTGTACCCCACTTCCAAGCAATGTTTCCTATTTATAGTTCTGCCATCAAATCACTGTGTGCTAAGAATAGCATTTTTGTTTTACATAGGGGAGAAAAGACTCGGAGGACACCCCTCATCCGAGGAGACCAGAGACCCCCCACCTCTGGAAGAAGGGGAAATACCACCAACCCAAGCAGAGCAGGAGGAGGAAGACGTGGTGGAACTAGTCACCACAACAGGTGAGTGTCTGTGACCACAGGCTCAGGTAAGAGATGGATGCCGGCATATTTTTGATACATTTTTTTTTGGGTTTCTCTCTTTTTAGGTGATCGTGATGTTGTGGATCCAGATCCTTTCACACCAGAAAGTGCCCAGATCCTGATCGGGGAGATCATGGGGTGTAATTTACATTTGGAAAACCTCAAGAAAAACATCAATGATGTTATTCTAAAAAAGAAAAACATCATTGATGTTTTGGGGCGAGTTTAAAACCCCTCCCAATCCCTTGGTTTTTTGGTGTGCCCCAATGTTCAAAATGTTTGAACGATTTGTAGAAAAGCCTAATTTGTAGGATGCACACAGTGTGCCAACATGTGCTATATGCCATCACAGGAGATCAATGGACGCGTTTTGGGGATGCAACCCCTTCCTCAATAATAAAGTAGCTGAGAGTGGGGTTTCTCACCCAAAACACGTCCCTTGATCCCCCGTGATGGCAGGTTGCACATGTTGACATTGGTAAATTGGTGTGCATCTTCCAAATTTGCCTTTTCCTGGGGTGACTTCACCCCATCTGAACGCAATATCAAACACAGTTCCTAAATACTCATGTCTGATATTGCATTCAAGTTCTACCAAATGTGAACTTTGTAAGTTCTAGATTTGTGTCTTTCTTGTTGGTTTTACACATGCCTGTTTTATCGTAAATGGACATTTATATCTGTTTTATAATGCTACCCCAAAAATGGTTATACAACAAACATGTTGGTTTGTTAGAAAAACCTTTTCTAAATGCACATGTGATTGTCTAGGTATTAAAGAGATTGTTAAGCAAGAATGTGTGGATTATTGTGTCAACGCTAAAACACTTTGTTGGTGATGTAATTGGTGTTTTCTGTGAAAATGGGGGTTATTTCCTAAGGGCAAATCCACTTTGCACTACAAGTGCTGTTTCAGTGCAGTTGCAAGCACACTTGTAGTGCAAAGTGTCTTTGCCTTTAGTAAATAACACCCAACAGTGCTTTGTATAAGGTTACACAATCACGCCATTTTCTGGACTCAACACATTTCTGTCAGGGTCAGCTAAAACAAACACAAGCAGTAAATGTCCACAAAGAATTTCTTTTTTTTCCTTTTTTATTTGATAAAGGCTTCATAAATTTGCTGGCATATTGATGGCCCCCTTACCCGCAAAGAACTCCAGGTATCGTAACCGGACATCACAGGCACTCAGGGAGGGCAAGCCAGGATGGCCACTTTCAAGTGCCGTCAGTGTTGTTTCATGTATCATTCTGGCCTCAGGCCCAACTGAGCCAGCATAGTTGGCCGAATGTTTGCGTAAAAAGTTATGGAGAATACAGCACGCCATGATTATATGATTAAGTTTATACTCCGCCATATGGATGGGTGTCAGAAATAGGCGGAACCGGCTGTCCAGGATTCCAAATGTGTTCTCCACCACTCTTCTGGCCAGCTGGTAATTAAAAACCCTCTGTTCCGGGGTGAGGGTCCTCATAGGGAATGGCCGCATAAGATAGTCCCCCAGCGCAAACGCTTCATCAGCAACGAACACGAAGGGGAGTCCTTCCACATTGTCCTCTGGAGCTGGCAAGTCCAAGCTGCCATTCTGAAAACGCCTGTAGAACTCCGTCTGGGCAATGACTCCACCATCGGACATCCGGCCATTCTTCCCCACGTCCACATACAAGAAGTCGTAATTTGCCGACACCACTGCCAACATCACAATACTATTGAACCCCTTATAGTTGAAATAGTACGACCCCGAGTTGGGTGGTGGGACGATGTGGACGTGTTTCCCATCAATTGCCCCTCCGCAGTTAGGAAAGTCCCACCGCTGGGCAAAGTGGGACGCCACAGTCTGCCATTCCTGTGGCGTGGAAGGAAACTGTTGAGGAAAACAAAAAGAAATTAATATTTTTGCACATAAACATGGCAAGCAGATTAGGCACAAACATTCTGGGCCAAACTCCAGATAGCATTTATTAAGGGGAATTTAACAACACTAAAGTATAAGGTACACCTATCATATTCCCCCTCCCCCCCTCTCATGGGCCATTTCTAACATTATAGGGGGGTGTAATCTTGGACAGGTAACCCTCTCCACTTCATTGAGAGATGAATGCCTAAATACAGGGTATTACTTGGAACAGCCCCTCCATAGTTACACTATTGGCAGACCACTGGACAGGTAAGAGGTGTCATAATACAAAGATATAAATACACACTGTACACATTTGAGGCCATTTGAACATTCTGCTATTACCTGTCTCAAGATAATAATAGGATCTAAAAAGTTTAAACAGTACCATTTAAAAGTATACAGGCAGGCCCTTGCACTACATGCTTTGGGTAATTCATCCATAAATCAGAGCACAAAAGAGATGGGTATAGTGTGTATGGGTTTGGCAAAGTCAGCAGATAGATGATTGAGGATAGATAGAGAATTAGGATCAGCTGACTTAGCAGTTGGGGGGAGGGAGGGTTAATAAAAATGATTTGGGGACACCACAAAAAAAGTCCCTGGCACTCTGCCTGAATTTAAAGCACAAATTACATTTCAAAACATTTTAGGGGGTGTTTGGGGTAAAGCACTACTATGGAGCTGATAAAATACATTGTTAAGTGACTACATGAGGTGAATATAGGGCAGGAGAACATGCTGGGGAGGTAAGTGAAGGCAAATATGTATGAAGGACTAAAAAATTAATAACATACAAATCCAGCATGCATGAGAACAAAGGGGACATTCACAGCATATTACAATCATGGTAATTAGGGAATGAGGAAAGAAATACAATATATTATCAATCATTAAATACAAAAAAATGTGAGATTAAAGGATAAAAATCTTACCTTTATATACTCCTTCTGCAGGACCTGTATGATGGCAAAACAGGTCTCTGGGATAATGATCCCCAGAGCCTGGGGGGAGATGCCTGTCGAGAACTTCAAGTCCTGCAGACTTCTCCCTGTCGCCAAGTACCGCAGGGTAGCGATGAGCCTCTGCTCCAGAGTGATGGCTTGCCTCATGCAGGTATCCTGCCTAATAATATAAGGGGTCAGCGAAGCCAGCAGACGGTGAAACACGGAGTCCGTCATCCTGAGAAAGTTCCTGAAATCATCAGGATTATTCTCACGGATCTCACGGAGCAAAGGCATATGAGAAATGGTCACGCTGAAGCAACCAATTCTTGGTCCATGAACTACTCCCCACCCTGTTCATGGACTGGACTTGTGTCAAGGTCAGGACCCCAACACCAAGCCCCCGCACAGCATGAACTCTACGAGGAGTAGGAATATGCAACATGGCTAGAAAATGGTCGGCTGCTCAGAACGAAGTAACAGAACGCACTGAAGAACAGCAAGGCCTGTGAAGAGCGACCTGAAAAACAGTAACGAATGAACAAGAGCACAATGACTACTTAAAGTCACGCGGAGCTTGCTTGCACGCACTGAAGAGCAGATACAAACCCGCAAGCACAAACTGAACAGCAGAAAACGATCTGAAAGCCACGAGTCTGAAAAAGCGCGAATCGTCTCTCACCAAACTTTTACTAACACGAGATTAGCAAAAGGAGCCCAAAGGGTGCCGCGCTTGGTTCTGAACTGGCCTTTTCTAGTCTCTTTGTACGTGCTTGACGTCACCGCGTTGTTGACGATCGGAAATTCCGACAACTTTGTGCAACCATGTGTACGCAAAACAAGTTTGAGCCAACATCCGTCAGAAAAAATCCTAGGATTTTGTTGTTGGAATGTCCGAACAAAGTCCGACCATGTGTACGGAGCATTAGAGCGTTCCGAGGCGCTTTGAGTGACTAGTGTGACCATCGAATGGTCGGAAAGGGGGGTGTCCACTATCTTGGAATTCAAAACCAGCGGGATCGTGTGGGGTTTGGTAAAAATGTGGTCTATCCTGGCATAGGAGCAATAGGGGGCTGAGTAATGGGTGTAGTCTTTGGAATGTGGATTAATTTTCCTCCAAATATCTATTAATCCCATGTTGTGAAGGAGTTTCGCAATTTTAGCACTTTGCTTGGAAGGGCGTTTGGGCTTAGGGATACCGGTGCCCGTCTTGTCTAATGCAAAATCAAAAGCTGTGTTGGAGTCCCCACCAATAAAAATTGTGCCTTTAAGATGTGGTTGGAGCTTATGCAACAGGGAGTCAAAAAAAACATTCTGGCCCTTGTTAGGAGCGTAATAAGAGACGAAGGTGTATAACTCCCTATCAATGGTCCCTGAGACTAAAATGTAACGTCCCATGGGATCCAACACAGCTTCCGAGTCAGCTCTGTAAATGTGTTTAGAGAAGCAAATAGCGACACCCTTTGTTTTGTTATTTGCAGATGCAAGGAAAACTGTGGGAACTGATGATGGAGGAACGTGGGTTGGTAAGAAGTGGGGAAGTGAGTCTCTTGCAGGAAGAGGACATCTGTGTGCATGGACTTGTAGAGCTGAAAAAGTTTTCTACGTTTGATGGGGGAGTTGAGGCCCTGAGTGTTGTGAGAAATGATCTTAAGCGTATGCTTCCCCTTGGGAGGATTAGCCATCAGATAAGGATGTTGAGGTCAGGATTACGTTAACGATCTTACCGAGCCGGCGGGTGTCCAGAGCGCCCATGCGATCAAGCGTGAGTAAGGAAATCTTGTCAAGACCTGGGAGGAGAGATCGAGCCCGGACCCGGAACCTGTGAGCATGTGAGATCCAGAGGGGGGGAAGGGGGTTAAAAGAAATGAAAGAGAGCAGGAGAGAAAACACCAGTGTTATATCAACCTTCATTATAACACAGATTTGTGAACACAAGTAACAATGCATAGAAATTGGGGAGCTCCTAGGCTCCCCCCATATCCCAGGGTAGGATGGGGAAATCCTTCTTACCCCCATAACCTGAGAGGACCGGTGTCTAATGCCTGGGTCTACCGGTAAAAGAACCAATGGCAAAAACTGCGCACTTGGTTCCTAGTGGAGGTGCACTGATGCCACCTCTACCCTGCCACCATTATAACATAACTGTAAGAAAGGAGGATGTCAAAAGGGAATCCCCCTTGCTGTAACTGTTAGAGCGAACCAAAAAAACTATGTAACCTAATAGCGAGAGAGAGAAAAAAAAGCTCTACATAAAAATTTGCACTCTTATCTGTCCCCCCCCCCAGCCCGCCCCCTCCCCCCGAACCCCGGAGAGGGACGACATTTCAAGTAGGTGGGCGCCCCGACCCCCAGTGCGGCAGGGATTCAAAGCTCCCCATCACCCTGCGGCCCGGAGCAGGCGCCTCTACACATTTAATTGAAACCGAGGGGAGATTAGACCACATAGTGTAAACTAGATAGTTCCATTTCCCCCCCCTCCCTGTCGGCAGTCCCCCCAAGAGTGCACACTCATGGAAGTATAAAACTGTACAAAAATCCCCAGAAGGTTTCTTGAGCAGCTCCTGAGGATCAGTGTCCTGCTGGGGTCCCGGAATCCTTGACCTTTCCGCCGGTCCGAAAGTCAGGCTGTAGAGGCCGTTCTCCAGGGGTGTTTCCTCAGGGGGGAAGAGAACCATCTGAGATCCTGTTGTGGAGTGGACCCAAAGTCCCAGGGCCCACGAGAGGAAGAAGTTATGAGTAGAGTCTTGAGATTAATTCAGAGTCGTGGTAGCCAAAAGAGAAGATCCGGATCAGGTCCCTGATCCTGAGGGGGCCGGAGCATCAAGTAGGGAAGTTTTCTTTGGTGCGTTTAGAACTTTGCTTCAGCCAGGAAGGTTGCAGTGGGCTCGCTGGTGATGGACGTTTCATGGAGGCGGGAGTATTCCTGCCCTGCTGTGGATATGACCGGTCTTGTAAAATCAGACCTAAATGTAATAACAGGAGTTCGCCTTCAACAAGGGTTGAGAAGCCATAGCTTTTATTTTTATAGGAAAATTTAGGCACAGGGGGAAAGACCAGCGATAGGATATTTCCTTTTCAATCAAGTGTTGAATCAGCGGTTTGAGAGAGCGCCTTTTCTGTACCGTGTACGGTGACAAGTCAGCGAAAATTTGAATCCTGTGGCCGAGCAGCTTGAGGTCAGCAGAACCCCTAGACCTTCTCATCACCTCTTCTTTGACCGAATAAAAGTGAGGTTTCACGATTATATCACGGGGGAGTCTGTCTGAACGTGGGGGCTGCAGAGCTCTGTGTGCTCTGTCGATCTCCAGACGATGTTCTGAAATGTCAGGGATAAGGCCTCTTAGCAGGCTTTTAACTGCAGCATGGGTGTCCTTTTGGGTCTCCGGGAGACCTCTGATACGAAAATTGTACCGTCTCAATCTATTTTCGAGATTGTCGATTTTAGAAAAGGCAGTTTCAAGTTGATCCTGCAGTTCCTATATTCTGGCTGAGTTTTTGTTGATACGCGAAGCTGCTTGATCAGCTTTCTGCTCAATGGAGTCTATCCTCTGCCCCAATTGCTGCAGATCAGCATGGATGGAGGAAGTTATTTGTGCCGCATTCAGGGCCAGGCTTTTAGACAGTAAGTGGGTGAAAGCTTCTATCATGGAGGGAAAGTCAGTGGGTGCAGGGATGCTTGCTGAAGATTCACTGCTAACAGCAATCCTGTATGTGGATCCATCATGGGGGTAGAGGGATAGCCAGCTCCCATCCGTCCCAACAGGGACTCAGTGGATGAGGGCGATGCTACCTGAGGCAGGGGGGGAAGTCTGTACCTTATGAAGAGGGGCTCTGAATGTCCTGATCCGCAATGGATTCCTTCGTTCCTCCTGTGGTGAGGGAGCCTCGTTGGGGCCGCCGCCATCTTGGCATAGCTGGCCGGAGTGGCCGCCGCGGTCATCTGGCGGGTGAGGTTCCTGTGAAGGTGCGCCGATGTAATGGTTTTAATCCTGGGGGTCTACCCCGCCCGAATATCCCTTTGATGTGCTCGGGAGCCCTCTCTAACTGCTATGGTGGCGATCCGAGGGTAGCGGTGGAGCGGAGCTCTAGAAGCCGGTGGCCATCTTAGCCGCTGCTGCGCATGCGCCTCTGTGCTCTCTTAATTTGAGGTCCAACCACCGCTTCCTGAGCTGAACTTTTGATCGTCGTACCCCGAAATTCTGGTGCAGACGCTTGACCACTTTCGCCATGATCTTGGCCTTTCTGACGTTGGGGTTGAGGTAAGGTCCATACTTCCCATCATAGTCGGCCCTCTTCAGGATGTCCACCATCTCCACCATCTCCACAAAGGACATATTTGAGGCCTTAAATCGTCTCCTTCTGGATCGGGATGTTTCTGCCTCCGGGCTTTCCTCCTCCTCCTCCTCCTCCTCGTTGGTGTAATTTCAGACACCTGCTCTGACTCCGCTATGTGCTCTTCCCCCACTGCGCTGAACAAGAAGGGGCGGGGAATAGACTAGAAAGAACGTCAGGGGCGGGCGGAGTTTCACGCATGCGCAGTGTCTATAAAGCGTAACACGCGTGCGTAGTACTATGATCTGTGAGTGGAGGAAGGAGTAACAGAGGCGCCGATCATGATTGCGAAGGTAAGATTTAACATTGGGCCTATACTGCTTCTAGATTGAGGCCTGTATTTGCACAAGTTTAGAAGATTTTAGGCTGACATTAGGGTTTGTGTTGTGTTGTGCCTTGCAGTGAAAATGGATATCTTGAAAGATAAGGACTTTATGCCAATCGTCATTGATATGTTCAGGGAGATGCCCTGTCTATGGCAGATAAACCACCCGGAATATAAGAACCAAACAAAGAGGAAGGCAGCGCTGGATAATTTGTTGGAATTTGTGAAGACGGTGATCCCCATAGCAGACATCACCTATTTGAAGATCCTAATTGGTGGCCTGAGGAGCACTTATCTAAGGAAGCACAAGAAGGTCCAGGATTCCCAGAGATCAGGAGCTGCAGATGACGTTTATGTCCCCAGGCTGTGGTACTATGACAGGCTGCATTTTCTGGCAGGTCAGACTGAACCCAGGCCAGCACTCTCCACTCTTCCTTCCATGCTTCCTTCCCCCCCAGCTGAGGCTTCTGACGCCCAACCTGGGCCTTCCAGGCAGCAACATGTGGGGGAGCCCAGCTTGAGCCAGGTATAGCATTCTTCTAAATATTTCTGGTTGTCCAATCAACGATGTTAAATAGATGTTAGTTTGGATTGCTAATTTATGATTGTGATTGATGATGCAAAAACCAAAACCGTGTCCCTTTTTCATACACAGGGAAGTCTCAGCCAGGAGGTGGCCGGGCCAAGCAGGCTGCCTGATACCCAGGTCCCTACCCTCCACCTTCAAAGACAACGTGGCAGGAAGAGGAGTAACCTGGAGGAGGCTGCCATAGGCCTCTTTTGGAAGGCTACAGAGGCCCTGAGAACCCCCCACAGTGTGGAGGAGGACTTTACTGGCATAACTGCCTGCAAAATGATGCAGATGGAGGAGGGCCAATGAGTCCTGTGTGAGTTCTTAATTTTGGAAGCTCTCAATAAGGGGTTGAGGAGCCAAATAACATATGCTACCCACATTTGTGACCTCACACATAGTCCTCCTCCTCCTCCTCCTCCTCCAGGTCCTACTCCTCCTCCTCCTCCTCCAGGTCCTACTCCTCCTCCTGCCACATCTTCAACACCAGAGCCACAGCCGGGAAGGAAGCGTGGAAGGAAGACCAGAGAGTGATGACCCTGGGTTCAGTCTGGTCTGGCAAAAGATGCAGCCTCTTGTAGTACAACAGCCTGGGGACACAGATGTCATCTGCTGCTTTCCGGATCTCTGGGACTTCTGGACCAGACTGCACTCCCTTAGATAAGGACTCCTCAGGCCACCAATTTTGCTGGAAAAGAATTGATGTGTGCCCTTGGGGTCCAAGGCTTTGCCAATTTATTATGTTTATCCAGCGTTGCCTCCCTCTTTGGTTCTGAGCCCTTAATAAAGGAATTTTTGGTTCAATTATACTCGCCTATGTGTGTTTTCCTTCAAAAAGGACAGTTTATTTGTGAGGAGGCAGGTACATTTCAAAACTACAATGTGAAATTAACAAGGGACACCAACACCAAGCAACCTCCTTGAGATTAAATAATACAAGATACCAATGGTGTTGTGGTAACTTGACACACAAAACACACACAAAAATATTATGGAGTAAAACCAATTAAAAAAAAAAAAACATCAGCCTTGAAAAAAATACAAAACAAAAATAAAACAACAAAAAACAAATTTGGTCAGATGTCACAAATCAAAATATACTGAGGGAATCACAATAAATAATAAAGAAAGAAGTTAGTGAGAACTCTGTGTGAATATGAGCAGCAAAACTATTTCATTCTTCTCACATTATAAAGAAGAAGAGAGTGCGCTGTATTAAACAATTTTTTACATTGCAGCGTGACGAAAGTGCTCTATCCATTCCGAACACTAATTTTACCAGACCGAGCTGTTCCGTCTCGGAATTTCTTCTGAGCATGCGTGGCACTTTGTGCGTCAGAATTTTCCACTTACGGTCGGAGTTGACGTGATCGGATTTTGTTGTCGGAAAATTTTATAGCCGGAAAATCCGATGGAAAATGTCCGATGGAGCCCACACACGGTCGGAATTTCCGACAACACGCTCCGATCGCACATTTTCCGTCAGAAAATCCGACCGTGTGTATGGGACATAAGACTCCAATAGAGGTTGTAAAAGGGTTAAAAAGGGTTTTATGAAATGTGTAGAAAAAAAATGTATGTGTATATTTCGAAGAGCTGGTTAGTTATGGTTTAAAATTATCAAATGTGTGAAACCAAATGTTAGTTTAGTTATGATTTAGCATTCTTTTTTTGTTACCCTGTTTCCCCTAAAATAAGACCTAGCATGACTGTCGGTGAAGGCTGCAATATAAGCCCTACCCCCCAAATAAGCCCTAGTTAAAGTCCTTGTAGGTCTTATTTTCAGGGTTGGGCTTATTTTCGGAGAAACAGGGTAGGGCTTATTTGGGGGGTAGGGCTTATATTGCAGCCATCACTGACAATCACGCTAGGTCTTATTTTTGGGGAAACAGGGTATCTATCACTTAGAAATGCACTTTAGGGTATTTAGAAAACTGTTTAAATAATTTACTTAGACAACAACGTGACAAATATACATTTCTCTCCAGGTTATGAAATTGCTTCATGCCTCCTGAACATTATGTCAATAAGAAGAAACAATATTTATTGAGTTGTTAGTTAAAAATGATGGCACTGTATTAACATTTTAATAATTGCAATGCTTTTTTTAAATAGATTTTTTAGCTAAATTTAAAAGGACTTGCACTTTTGAAGTGGTTGTAAAGGCTAAAGGTTTTTCTTTAATACCTTTATGTATTCTTTGCATTAAGATAAAAACCTTTCGTGTTTTGCACCCCCCCAGCTCCCCCTATATACTTACCTGAGCCCAATCTTGACCCATCGCTGTGCCTGAGAGCAGCAGAGCTGCTGTCTTTCTCCTCACTGGCTCAGGGTCAGCAGCGGTAGCCATTGGCACTGCTGCTGCAAATCACAGCCTGTGAGGAGATAGTGGGGGGGGGGGGGGGCGGCTGAACCGCACTGTCTGTGTCTATAGAAACAGGCAGCCAGGCTTAGGAATGAGCCTGCAGGTGTGCCACAATAGGAAGCAGCTCCCTATAGTGTGTGGGGGACCCCAGAAGAAGGGGATCGGGGATGCTCTGTGCAAAACTATTGCACACAATGGGTATGTATAAACCTGTTTGTTATTTTTAAAAAAATGCTTTTAAATCCTTTAGCCACTTCAAAACCAGACACTTCCACCCCTTCCTGCTCAGGCCAATTTTCAGATTTCAGCACTGTAATGCTCCGTACACACGGTCGCATTTTCCAACGGAAAATGTGCGATCGGAGTGTGTTGTCGGAAATTCCGACCGTGTGTGGGCTCCATCGGACATTTTCCATCAGATTTTCTGACACACAAAGTTTGAGAGCAGGCTATAAAATTTTCCGACAACAAAATCCGATCGCGTCAATTCCAACCGTGTGTGGACAATTCCGACGCACAAAGTGCCACGCATGCTCAGAAGAAATTCCGAGACGGAACAGCTCGGTCTGGTAAAATTAGTGTTCAGAATAGATATAGCACTTTCATCAGGCTGCAATGATTAAAATTGTTTAATGCAGCGCACTCTCTCCTGCCCCGTACACATGGTCGGATTTTCCGATGGAAAATGTCCGATTGGAGCGTGTTGTCGGACATTCCGACCGTGTGTGGGCTCCATTGGACATTTTCCATCGGATTTTCCGACACACAAAGTTTGAGAGCAGGCTATAAAATTTTCCGACAACAAAATCCGATCGCGTCAATTCCGACCGTGTGTGGACATTTCCGACGCACAAAGTGCCACGCATGCTCAGAAGAAATTCCGAGACGGAATAGCTCGGTCTGGTAAAATTAGGGTTTGGAATGGATACAGCACTTTCGTCACGCTGCAATGTCAAAAATAGTTGAATGCAGCGCACTCTCTTCTTCTTTATAATGTGAGAAGAATGAAGTAGTTTTGCTGCTCATATTCACACAGACTTCTCACAAACTTATTTCTTTATTATTTATTGGGATTCCTTCAATATATTTAGATTTCTCACATCTGACCAAATATTTTTTGGGTTGTTTTTAAATATTTTTTCTTTTTTTCAAGGCTGTTTTTGTATTTGTTTGGTGGTTTGTATTTTTTTCAAGGCTGTTTTTTTTATTTTTTGTGGTTTGTATTTTTAAAAAGTCTAATGTTTTTTTATTTATTTTTTTGTGTGTTTTACTCCATAATATTTTTGTGTGTTTTGTGTGTCAAGTTACCACAACACCATTGATATCTTGTATTATTGAATCTCAAGGAGATTGTTTGGTGTTGGTGTCTCTTGTTAATTTCACATTGTATATTTGAAATGTACCTGCCTCCTCACAAACAAACTGTCCTTTTAAAAGGAAAACACACATAGGCAAGTATAATTGTAAAAAAAAAATCCTTTATTAAGGGCTCACAACTAAACAAAGAGGGAGGCAACTCTGGAGAAACAGCTGAAATGGGTGAAGCCTTTGACCCCCAGGGCACACATCTACTATTTTCTTGCAAAATTGGTGGCCTGAGGAGTTCTTATCTAAGGGAGTGCAGTCTGGTCCAGAAGTCCCAGAGATCCGGAAAGCAGCCGATGACATCTGTGTCCCCAGGCTGTGGTCATACAAGAGCCTGCATCTTTGGCCAGACCAGACTGAACCCAGGGTCATCACTCTCTGGTCTTCCTTCCACGCTTCCTTCCACGCTGTGGCTGTGGTGGTGGAGTTGTGGCAGCAGGAGGAGGAGGAGAGGCCAACTCACTCAGGTGGGTATTGGGTGTTAGTTCCCCACTCACCCCCTTACTTAGGACTTTATACA
The DNA here is from genome assembly GCA_037952835.1 of Lithobates septentrionalis. Classification (NCBI taxonomy): domain Eukaryota; kingdom Metazoa; phylum Chordata; class Amphibia; order Anura; family Ranidae; genus Lithobates; species Lithobates septentrionalis. The sequence continues at coordinate 1,780,272 of JBBDGP010000111.1, read as the reverse complement.
GAAGGTCCTCACATAGCTTGCGTTGACCCTCCTGCATGCCCTTCAGTTTGGTGGCAGCCATGCAGGAAAAGGCCTCTTCAGGAGTGGGTAAGGCTCTGAGGGACGTAGAAGCCTCCTGAATGAGCCTGAGCGCAGAATCCTGCATGTGAGTCGCCTTCCTGTGTCTTTTGTATGGAAGGCGGAGGGGAGGAACCTGCGATTCGGTCAGGCTGCGACTGGTCCCAGGCTTCTCCTGGCTGCCACTTAGCCCCGCCTCCTCCTGGCTGCCACTAACCCCCGCCTCCTCCTGGCTGCCACTAACCCCCGCCTCCTCCTGGCTGCCACATTCCACAGCCTCCTTCTGGCTGCCACATTCCACAACCTCCTCCTGGCTGAGGTCTTCCTGTGTATGAAAAAGGGACATCGTTTTAGTTTTTTATTCATCAATCACACACAATTTTCACCTCCTGACTGTTGCAAATTGAATGTTAACAAATATAACAGACTATCCTTCTGAGCCCACCATTTTTCAGTCTTGTCCAAAATATTTTTGCCCACTACTCTCTATTGATATGTAAAACACTTTTTTCAATCAGCAATTAGTGATCAATAATAACATCTAGTAAACATCATTAATTTATTGACCAGAAATCTGTAGAAGAATGCTATACCTGACTCCATCTGGGCTCCTCCACTTCTTCCTGGCTGGAAGTCCCAGGTTGGACATCAGAAGCCTCAGCTGGGGTGGAAGATAGGGTGGAAGGAAGAGTGAAGGAAGAGTAGAGAGGTATTCCCTGACTTCAGTGTGGTCTGACAGAAATCGCAGTCTCTCATAGTACCACAGCCTGGGGACATAAATGTCATCTGCTGCAGCTCCGGACCTCTGGGAATCTGTGACCTTCTTGCGCTCCCTAAGATAAGTGCTCCTCAGGCCACCAATTTTGGTTTTTAAATAGGGGAAGGTTGCTGTGGGGACCGCCGGCTTCACCAACTCCAGCAGTTTCTCCAGCGCTTTCTGCCACTTTTGTTTATTATTGTAATGTGGATGTCTCACCTGCCACAGACAGGGCAGCTCCCTGTATTTGTCTATGAACAGGGGGAGGAAGTTGTGGTCATTGAAGCCATCCATTTTATCTGCAAGACACAACACAAGACAAACCCTAATGTCAGCCTAAAGTCTACTAAACTTGTGCAAATACAGGTCTCAATCTAGAAGCAGTATAGGCCCAATGTAAAAATCTTACCTTCGCTATCACAATCGGCGCCTCCGTTACTCCTTCCTCCGCTCACAGATCGTACGTACTACGCACGCGTGTTACGCTTTATAGACACTGGGCATGCGTGAAACTCCGCCCGCCCCTGACGTTCTTTCTAGTCTCTTCCCCGCCCCTTCTCGTTCGGCACAGGGAGGAAGAGCACATGGCGGAGACACAGCAGGTGTCAGATAATTACACCAACGAGGAGGAGGAAAGCCCGGAGCCTGAAACGTCCCGATCCAGAAAGAGACGATATAAGGCATCAAATATGTCCTTTGGGGAGATGTTGGAGATGGTGGACATCCTGAAGAAGGCCGACTATGATGGGAAGTATGGACCTTACCCCAACCCCAACGTCAGAAAGGCCAAGATCATGGCGAAAGTGGTCAAGCGTCTGCACCAGAATTTCGGGTTACGACGATCAAAAGATCAGCTCAGGAAGCGGTGGTCGGACCTCAAATTAAGAGAACACGAGCAGTACAGAAAGATCCGGAGAGTGCTGCAAAAAAGTAAGTAGTTGTGCTGTGTTCCTTTTCTTTATGTTTATTACGTTCGTGCTGCTCCATGTGCTTTTCTTAACTGTTATCCAGTTTCAAATGGCAACTTTCATGTTCATGGGCACATTATTCGTTCGTATCAAACATAGTTCGTTTGGCCATATGCAATTGCCATCATTTTTTGGGGCCTACTTGTGTGAAAAGAATTGAGTTGTGTAGATGTGTTTGTTACTAGAATGAAATGCAAACTAGATTCTGTGTAAGGAGAGGACACAGCAGCTGTTTAGACATCTGGCACTGGAGCACTAGTGTGGGACACAAGAACACCCTTTTTATTAGGGGGTCCCACACAGGTGCTCCAGTGTATACTTCAGGGGTGTCTCCATCTGTGAAGCTTGTACAAGACAGGTAAAGTATTGAAGCTTGACAAAGGACAATAAAAATGCTACATCTTGGAACTCTGCCAAAACAGACAATTGTACCCCACTTCCAAGCAATGTTTCATATTCATATTTCTGCTATCAAATATCTGTGTGCTAAGTATACCTATTTTTTTGTACATAGGGGATAAAAGACTCAGAGGACACCCCTCATCCGAGGAGACCACAGACCCCCCCACCTCTGGAAGAAGGTGAAATCCCCCAAAGCCAAGCAGAGCAGGAGGAGGAAGACGTGGTGGAACAACAGGTGAGTGTCTGAGACCACAGGCTCAGGTAAGAGATGGATGCCGGCAGATTTATAATACATCCTTTCACCTCTGAAAGTGCCCAGATCCTGACTGGGGAGATCATGGGGTGTAATGTTGCATTGGAAAACATCAAGAAAAACATCAATGATGTTCTTCAAAAAAATAAGAACATCATTGATGTTTTAGGGCAAGTTTAAAAGCCCTCGTAATCCCTTTGTTTTTTGGTGTGCTACCATTTTTGAACATTTTTTTTCAAATATTAGAAAAGCCAAATTTTGAAGAGGCACACAGTGTGTCAACATGTGCTATCTGCCATCACGGGAGATCAATGGACGCGTTTTGGGGGTGCAACCCCTTCCTCAATAATAAAGTAGCTGTGAGGAAGGGGTTGCACCCCCAAAACTCGTCCCTTGATCCCCCATGATGGCAGGTAGCACATGTTGACATTCTTAAATTTGTGCGCATCTTCAAAATTTGGCTTTTCCTGGGGTGACTTCACCCAATCTGCTGAACGCAATATCAAACTCAGTTTGTAAATACTCATGTTTGATATTGCCTTCAAGTTCTACCAAATGTGAACTTTGTAAGTTCAAGATTTGTGTCTTTCTTGTTGGTTTTAAACATGCCTGTTTGATCTAAAATGGACACTTAAATTTTTTCTAATGTGACCCCAAAAATTGTTATACAACAAACATGTTGGTTTGTTTTAAAAACCTTTTCTAAATGCACATGTGATTGTGCTGGTATTAAAAAGATTGTTACTCAAGATTGTGTGGATTATTGTCTCAACACTCCAAAACTTTTGTTGTGCTGTAATGGGTGTTTTCTGTGACAATGGGGGTTATTTCCACTTTGCATTACAAGTGCAGTTTCAGTGCAGTTTCAAGTGCACTTGTAGTGCAAAGTGTCTTTGTCTTTAGGAAATAACACCCAACAGTGCTTTGTAAGGTTACACAATCACGCCAATTTCAGGACTCACCACATTTCTCTCAGGGTCAGCTAAAACAAACACAAGCAGGAAATGTCACCAAAGCTTGTTTTTTTGTTTTTTTTTATTTAAAAAATGTTTTGCACATTGTCTGGCATATTGATAGCCCCCCTACCCGCAAAGAATTCAAGGTATCTTAGCCGGACATCACGGGCACTCAGGGGGGGCAAGCCAGGACGGCCACTTTCAAGCGCCGTCAGGGTTGGTTCATTAAAAATTCTGGCCTCAGGCCCAACTGAGCCAGCATAGTTGGCAGAATGTTTCCATAAAAAGTTGTGTAGAACACAGCACGCCAGGATAATGTGATTTAGTTTGAACTCCGCCATATGTATGGGTGTAAGAAATAGGCGGAACCGGCTGGCCATGATTCCAAATGTGTTCTCCACCACTCTTCTGGCTCTGGCCAGCCGGTAATTAAAAACCCTCTGGTCCGGGGTGAGGGTCCTCATCGGGAATGGCCACATAGGATGGTCCCCCAGCCCAAACGCTTCATCCGCAATGAAGACGAATGGGAGTCCTTCCACATTGTCTTCTGGAGGGGGCAAGTCCAAGCTGCCATTCTGGAGATGCCTGTAAAACTCTGTCTGGGCGATGACTCCACCATCCGACATCCGGCCATTCTTCCCCACGTCCACATACAGGAACTCGTAAGTAGCCGACACCACCGCCAACATCACAATACTATTGAACCCCTTGTAGTTGTAATAGTAGGACCCAGAGTTGGGTGGTGGGACAATGTGGACGTGTTTCCCATCAATTGCCCCTCCACAGTTAGGAAAGTCCCACCGCTGGGCAAAGTGGGAGGCCACAGTCTGCCATTCCTGTGGCGTGGAAGGAAAGTGTGGAGTCAAAACAAAATCAAAAAGTTGTTATTTTGCACATAGACAGGGAAAGCAGATTCGACACAAACATTCTTGGCCAACATCACTGGATAGGTAAGAAGTGTCATAATACAAAGATATAAATACACATTGTACACATTTGAGAACATTTGGACATTCTGCTATTACCTATCAAGATAATAATAGAATACAAAAACTTTAAACAGTACCATTTGAAAGTATACAGGCAGGCCCTTGCACTACAAGCTTTAGGGAATTCATCCATAAATCTGACCACTAAAGAGATGGGTATAGTGTGTATGGGTTTGGCAAAGTCAGCAGATAGATGATTGAGGATAGATACAGAAATGGTATCAGCTGACTTAGCAGTTGGGGGGAGGGAGGGTTCAAAATGATTTGGGGACACCCAAAAAAAGCCTCTGGCACTCTGCCTGAATTTAAAACACAAATCACATTTCTAAACATTTTAGGGGGTGTTTGGGGTAAAGCACTACTATGGAGCTGCTAAAATACATTGTTAAGTGACTACATGAGGTGAATATAGGGCCAGGAGACCATGCTGGGGAGGTAAGTGAAGGCAAATATGCATGAAGGACAAAAAAAATAATTACATAAAAATCCAGCATGCATGAGGGCAAAGGGGACATTCACAGCATATTACAATCATGGTAATTAGGGAAAAAGGAAAGAAATACAATATATTATCAAACATTATATACAATAAAATGTGATATTATAGGATAAAAATCTTACCTTAATATACTCCTTCTGCAGTACCTGTATGATGGCAGAACAGGTCTCTGGGATAATGATCCTGGGGGGAGATGCCTGTCAAGAACTTCAAGTCCTGCAGGCTTCTCCCCGTCGCCAAGTACCGCAGGGTGGCGACGAGCCTCTGAGTGATGGCTTGCCTCATGCAGGTATCTTGCCTGCTGATATAGGGGGCCAGCAAAGCCAACAAACGGTTAAATACGGGGTCCGTCATCTGGAGAAAGTTCCTGAAATCATCAGGATTATTCTCACGGATCTCACGGAGCAAAGGCATGTGACAGAACAGGTCACGCTGGAGCAACCAATTCTTGGTTCATGAACTCCTCCCCACCCTGTTCATGGACTAGACTTGTGTCAAGATAAGGACCCCAACACCAAGCCCAGGCACAGCACGAACTCTATGATGAGTATGTATACGCAACATGGCTAGAAAACGGTCGGCTGCTCAGAACGAAGTAACAGAACGCACTGAAGAACAGCAAGACCTGTGAAGAGCGACCTTAAAAACAGTAACGAACGAACAAGAACACAATGAAAAAGTCACGCGTAACTCACTGCACGCACTGAAGACCAGATACAAACCCACAAGCACAAACTGAACAGCAGAAAACTATCTGAAAACTATCTGAAACTATCTGAAACTATCTGCGTGAATCGTCTCTCACCAAACTTTTACAAACACAAGATAAGCAAAAGGAGCCCAAAGGGTGCCGCGGTTGGTTCTGAACTGCCCTTTTATAGTCTCGTCGTACGTGGTGTACGTGACCGCGTTCTTGGCGATTGGAAATTCTGACAACTTTGTGCGACCGTGTGTATGCAAAACAAGTTTGAGCCAACATCCGTCGGAAAAAATCCATGGATTTTGTTGTCGGAATGTCCGATCAATGTCTGACCGTTTGTATGGGGCATAACACTTTGAATGACAGCAACTTGCAACACTGTACCCAAATTACATTTTTATCATTTGTTTGAGACAGAGCTTTCTTTGGGTGGTATTTGATTACCACTGGATTTTTTTATTTTTGGTATAAATTAAAAAATACCAATACTTTTGAAAAAACAAGTTTTTCTCAGTTTTTGTTATAACATTTTGCAGATGAGTAATATTTTTTAATGAACTTAGGCCAAAGTTTAAAGTGGTAGTAACGTTGCAAATGTAAAAAAAAAAAAATCCACCTGCAAAGTAATATCATAATGTGCTAGTATGCATCACATGCTAGCACAATATGAAATACTTACCTTAAAATTAAGCCCTCCAGTGGTACGCAGACTCCAGCTGTCTGACTGGCCGAGCAGCGATGACGTCACTCCCGCTCACGTGCGGGGGGGAGTTGCATTTTCCGGCACAGAGCTCTGAAGGAAAGGCACGGGTATGCCATTCCTTCAGAGCACATGCACTGGTGACATCACCAGCAGCTGTTCACTGGAATATCTCATAAATGGTGCACATTTAAGAGATATTCTTTTTACCTACAGGTAGGGATGAGCCGAACACCCCCCTGTTCGGTTCGCACCAGAACATGCGAACAGGAAAAAAGTTCGCTCGAACACGCGAACACCGTTAAAGTCTATGGGACACGAACATGAATAATCAAAAGTGCTAATTTTAAAGGCTTATATGCAAGTTATTGTCATAAAAAGTGTTTGGGGACCTGGGTCCTGCCCCGGGGGACATGGATCAATGCAAAAAAAAGTTTTAAAAACAGCCGTTTTTTCAGGAGCAGTGATTTTAATAATGCTTAAAATCAAACAATAAAAGTGTAATATCCCTTTAAATTTTGTACCTGGGGGGTGTCTATAGTATGCCTGTAAAGGGGCGCATGTTTCCCGTGTTTAGAACAGCCTGACAGCAAAATGACATTTGGAAGGAAAAAACTCATTTAAAACTACCCGCGGCTATTGCATTGCCGTCAATACACATAGAAGTTCATTGATAAAAACGGCATGGGAATTCCCCACAGGGAAACCCCGAACCAAAATAAAAAAATAAAAAAATGAAGTGGGAGTCCCCCTAAATTCCATACCAGGCCCTTCAGGTTTGGTATGGATATTAAGGGGAACCCCGGCCAAAATTTAAAAAAAAAATGACGTGGGGTTCCCCCTAAATTCCATACCAGACCCTTCAGGTCTGGTATGGATTTTAAGGGGAACCCCGCGCCAAAAAAAAAAAAAAAAAACGGCGTGGGGTTCCCCCAAAAATCCATACCAGACCCTTATCCGAGCACACAACCTGGCAGGCCGCAGGAAAAGAGGGGGGGACGAGAGTGCGCCCCCCCCCCTCCTGAACCGTACCAGGCCACATGCCCTCAACATTGGGAGGGTGCTTTGGGGTAGCCCCCCAAAACACCTTGTCCCCATGTTGATGAGGACAAGGGCCTCATCCCCACAACCGTGGCCGGTGGTTGTGGGGGTCTGCGGGCGGGGGGCTTATCGGAATCTGGAAGCCCCCTTTAACAAGGGGACCCCCAGATCCCGGCCCCCCCCTGTGTGAAATGGTAAGGGGGAACTTACCCCTACCATTTCACTAAAAAAGTGTCAAAATAGTTAAAAATGACAAGAGACAGTTTTTGACAATTCCTTTATTTAAATGCTTCTTCTTTCTTCCTTCATCTTCTTCTGGTTCTTCTGGCTCTTCTGGTTCTTCCTCCGGCGTTCTCGTCCAGCATCTCCTCCGCGGCATCTTCTATCTTCTTCTCCTCGGGCCGCTCCGCACCCATGGCATTGGGGGGGAGGCTCCCGCTCTTCTCTTCATCCTCTTCTCTTCTTCCTTCTTCTCTTCTTCCTTCTTCTCTTCTTCTCTTCTTCTGCGGGCCGCTCCGCATCCATGCATGGAGGGAGGCTCCCGCTGTGTGACGGCGTCTCCTCATCTGACGGTTCTTAAATAACGGGGGGCGGGGCCACCCGGTGACCCCGCCCCCTCTGACGCACGGGACATGACGGGACTTCCCTGTGGCATTCCCCGTGACGTCACAGGGAAGTCCCGTCAAGTCACCGTGCGTCAGAGGGGGGCGGGGTCACCGGGTGGCCCCGCCCCCCGTTATTTAAGAACCGTCAGATGAGGAGACGCCGTCACACAGCGGGAGCCTCCCTCCATGCATGGATGCGGAGCGGCCCGCAGAAGAAGAGAAGAAGAGAAGAAGGAAGAAGAGAAGAAGGAAGAAGAGAAGAGGATGAAGAGAAGAGCGGGAGCCTCCCCCCCAATGCCATGGGTGCGGAGCGGATGCTGGACGAGAACGCCGGAGGAAGAACCAGAAGAGCCAGAAGAACCAGAAGAAGATGAAGGAAGAAAGAAGAAGCATTTAAATAAAGGAATTGTCAAAAACTGTCTCTTGTCATTTTTAACTATTTTGACACTTTTTTAGTGAAATGGTAGGGGTAAGTACCCCCTTACCATTTCACACAGGGGGGGGGCCGGGATCTGGGGGTCCCCTTGTTAAAGGGGGCTTCCAGATTTCGATAAGCCCCCCGCCCGCAGACCCCCACAACCACCGGCCACGGTTGTGGGGATGAGGCCCTTGTCCTCATCAACATGGGGACAAGGTGTTTTGGGGGGCTATCCCAAAGCACCCTCCCAATGTTGAGGGCATGTGGCCTGGTACAGTTCAGGAGGGGGGGGGGCGCACTCTCGTCCCCCCCTCTTTTCCTGCGGCCTGCCAGGTTGCGTGCTCGGATAAGGGTCTGGTATGGATTTTTGGGGGAACCCCACGCCGTTTTTTTTTTTTTTTTTTGGCGCGGGGTTCCCCTTAAAATCCATACCAGACCTGAAGGGTCTGGTATGGAATTTAGGGGGAACCCCACGTCATTTTTTTTTTTTAACTTTGGCCGGGGTTCCCCTTAATATCCATACCAGACCTGAAGGGCCTGGTATGGAATTTAGGGGGACTCCCACTTCATTTTTTTTTTTTAATTTTGGTTCGGGGTTTCCCTGTGGGGAATTCCCATGCCGTTTTTATCAATGAACTTCTATGTGTATTGACTGCAATGCAATAGCCGCGGGTATTTTTAAATGAGTTTTTTCCTTCCAAATGTAATTTTGCTGTCAGGCTGTTCTAAACACGGGAAACATGCGCCCCTTTACAGGCATACTATAGACACCCCCCAGGTACGAAATTTAAAGGGATATTACACTTTTATTGTTTGATTTTAAGCATTATTAAAATCACTGCTCCTGAAAAAACGGCCGTTTTTAAAACTTTTTTTTGCATTGATCCATGTCCCCTGGGGCAGGACCCAGGTCCCCAAACACTTTTTATGACAATAACTTGCATATAAGCCTTTAAAATTAGCATTTAGCACTTTTGATTTCTCCCATAGACTTTTAAAGGGTGTTCCGCGGCATTCGAATTTGCCGCGAACACCCCAAATTGTTCGGTGTTCGGCGAACTTGCGAACAGCCAATGTTCGAGTCGAACATGAGTTCGACTCGAACTCGAAGCTCATCCCTACCTACAGGTAAGCTTTATTATAAGCTTACCTGTAGGGAGTAATACCATAAAAGTCTTTACTACCACTTTAATCTGCTACATTTCTTTGGTAAAAGTAACCCAAATAGGTATTTAGTAAGAGGCATGGTGAACGTTTTAAAGTTGCAATTGTTTCCTACTGTTCTTCAGAAAATTAAGAAATGTAATAATTTGTTTTCACAAAATTGTCATTTTAATAAGTTGTTTCTAACACACATCATAGGCATGCTTGCAATTACACCCCACATTCTGCTACCACTCCAGAATAAGAGGATACCACATGTGTGAGACTTTTTCACAGCCTAGATGCATAGAGGGGTCCAAAATCCAAAAAGCACCTTTGGGCTTTCAAGGAAAATGCCTACATGCACACATCTAATTTCCTGACTACCTATCACATTTTTTAAATGCCTACTTGCTTGCGTAAAATGGGCTTTCAAGGAGCATAAATTACACATAAATTATGGATTTAATTTCCTGATCACATTTTATATCTTTGAAGGCACCAGGACAATGGAAACACCCACAAAATGGCATTTTATATGAGGCGTAATGAGTCTTTTGAACATGTATTTTTTTGCCACAAATTTTTGAAAAATGTGGAAATAAAAATTTTTGGATTCTTTTTTACAAAGTTGTCAATTTATAAGATATTTTAAGCACACTGCATGGGCATACTAAGAATTGCACCCCAAAACTCATTCTGCTACTCCTCTTGAGTATGGCGATACCACATGTGTAAGACTTTTTCACAGCCTAGCCACACAGAGGGGCCAAAAATCCAAAAAGCACCTTTGGGCTTTCAAGGAGTATAAATGCCCACATCTAATTTCCTGACTACCTATCACATTTTTTAAATGCCTTCTTGCTTGTGTAAAATGTGTATAGTGCATACTAAAACCTTGTAAATTTAATTCAAATTCTTAAACAAAGACAAACTCTGACTTGGCAACTGGCAGTGTTTTCCGTGCAACAAAATCACTGTTATTCCTTTCTCATAATGACAATTTAGTGTTGGAAATATAAACTTTTTTTCAAATTTATGAAGTGGTGAGTACTAGATTTGATATTATGATCCTTAGGGGTTTTTTTTCAGCGAATAGGTACAGGAACTCATTCCCCCCACCACCACCAGTAAGGTGAAGTAGAGGGTTGCGATGAGGCACATTGTGTGCACATATCATAAGGTGGGTTTGGCCAAATTGCACAGTGGGTGTTATAAAGAGCCATTTTTAACCACTTTACCTCTGGAAGGTTTTACTCCTTTCACGATCAGGGCATTTTTTGTTATTCAGCAATTGTGCTACTGGCTAGTCATGCAACACTGTGCCCAAAATAAATGTATATATTTTTTTCTCACAAATATACCTTTTTTGATGGTATTTGATCACCAATTTTTTTTTTGTTTTGTTTTGTTATATAATTGAAAAAGGACCAAAAATGTGGGGAAAAAATATATTCTTATATAATAATACTGTACACTATACTAATCACACTTCCTGGGAAGGGGTTAACATCAAGGGGCACTCAGAGTTAATTTCAGGGAAAAGAAACAGCTAGAAGAATTCTGTTCTATGCTAGGCCACAGTCGATCAGCAGGTATAGAGCCAAAATCATTAGCTGAAACCAGTTGACAAACTTGTGCTGTGTCCAATCACAGCACAGGGCAGCAGGGGACATGTGCATGTGCTCCTGAATACCTGGAAACAGGCAATGGCATATGGGTATGTTGTCTAGCCTGTAGCTGCTGCCTACCGACAGTAAATGTTAAATAAAAGTAAGAGTGAATGACACCCAAATGGTTCAGGACGCATAAAGTGCAGAGTTCAGGAGTGCGCTAAGCACAGAATGCAGGGTTTGGGAGTGTGTTACACACAAAGTGCAGATTTCAGGAGGGCACTACACACATTGTGCAGGGCTCTAAAGTTTGCTTTTCACAGAGTGCAGGGTTCAGGAATGCATATCTCACAGGCCTGTTTACAACCAAAAATTATCTCCAAAAATTATCTCCTTCAAAACTTTCCCAAACCCTCCCCCTCAATACAGAGCTCTCCCCCCAAATTTTCCTGCCACAAAATCCTAACTGCTGCATTAAATACTCTTGACCACTAAACTCTGTATGCTGTGCTGTCCCTCCCCACCAAGGAAAAATCTTCCCCAGTGAAAACCCCCCCCCCCTCTAAATAAGCAGCACCCATCATTTACTTCTGCAACTCTCATCCACAGCTGGTCTCCACAATCCTTGTTCATAGTTCACCTCTGCACCTCCCACCCACAGCTCACTTCTGCATCTTTTGTCCACACCTCATTGCAACTCATCATTTCCCCTCATCCAAAGCTCACTTCTGCACTTTTCATCCACAGTTCACATCTACAACCCACTGTCCACAACTCACTGAACCCCCATCAAAAGCTTACCTCGTACCCTTATTCAAAGCTGTGTCCAAGGCACACCACTACACCTCCCATTCACAACTCACCTTTAAACCCACATCTTAAATCTCTCCCTCTCGTCTGGCATCTTCCCCAACTCTTTAAAACATGCACTTGTCAGCCCCATACTTAAAAAGCCCACACTGGACCCATCCAATCTTAACAACCTATGCCCCATCTCCTTGCTCCCCTTTTTATCCATACTCCTTGAACTTCTAGTCTACAACCGACTGAGCATCCACCTTGCTGATAATAGCCTTCTTGATCCCCTTCAGTCTGGATTTTGTCATTCCACAGAAACTGCTCTCCTAAAACTAACAAACGATCTACTAACAGCCAAAACTAAGGGACACTATTCTGTACTCCTACTCCTGGACCTCTCTGCTGCCTTTGATACGGTTGACCACCCCCTCCTCAAAAAACTCCATGCCTTTGGTCTCTGTGACTGTACTCTTCGCTGGTTCTCTACCTACTTCTTTAACCGGGCCTTTAGCGTTGCCTACAATTCTACTTCCTCCTCTTCTCTTCCTTTCTCTGTTGGGGTCCCCCAAGGTTCTGTTCTTGCACCTCTTATATTTTCAATCTACACCTCCTCCCTGGGTCAGCTGATAGCATCCCATGGCTTCCAATACCATCTCTACACTCACGACACTCAAATATATTTCTCTACCCCTCAACCCACTCCTTCAGTCTCCTCACGTATCACTATTTTACTATCAGATATATCAGTCTGGATGTCGTACCACTTCCTCAAACTTAATCTTTCCAAAACCGAACTTATCATTTTTTCTCCCCCACGTGCCACTTCCCCTGATCTCTCTGTCAAAACAGATGGCACAACTATCAGCCCATCCCCACATGCCAAGGTCCTAGGAGCCCCATGTCCAATCACTGTACAAATCTTGCCGCCTCAACCTCCGGAACATCTCCAAAATATGCCTCTAAGAATGACACAACAAAGCTCCTAATTCACTCCCTGGTTATCTCTCGCCTTGATTACTGCAACTTCCTCCTCATTGGCCTACCTCTGCATACTCTTTTCCCCTTCAGTCCATCATGAATGCTGCTGCCAGACTCCCCCTTACCAACCGCTCTGTCTCTGCTACTCCTCTCTGTCAATCTCTCCACTGACTTCCACTCATACAACAAATTAAATTCAAAATACTAACAACTACCTACAAAGCAATCCACAACTCTGGCCCCAGCTACATCACTGACCTAGTCTCAAAATACCAACCTAATCGTTCTCTTCATTCTTCTCAAGACTTCCTGCTCTCTAGCTCACTCATCACCTCCTCCCGTGCTCATCTCCAGGACTTTTCCAGAGCCTCTCCAAGCCTATGGACCTCCTTACCCCAATCTGTCCCTATATCTCCTACTATTAGCTTTTAGACGATCCCTGAAAACCCTCCTCTTCAGAGAACCCTATCCTACCCACACCTAACACTGTATTTTCATTTTGTCCATCTGATCATCCCCCACAGCTACTACCCTTTGTTCTACTTGACCCTCCCTTCTAGATTGTGAGCTCTAATGAGCAGGGCCCTCTGATCCCTCCTGTATTGAATTGTATTGTAACTGTACTGTCTTCCCCGATGTTGTAAAGCGATGCGCAAACTGTTGGCGCTATATAAATCCTGTATAATAATAATAAACCCTTGTCCACAACTGTCTGCAGCTCACCTCTGCTCCTCTCCGTCCTCATCCACAACTCACCCCTGCACCCCCTGTCAACAACTCACCTCTGCACCCCCCCATCTGCAACCCACCTCTGCATCCCCTAAATCCAAAAAACACCGCCATACAGGGACACCTCCCATCCACACATACGTCTTGCCCCCTAGATCGATACATTTAAAGTGTGCATGCATGGATAATAACAGAATAGAGTGCTCACATTAGTTATACTACTATAAACAAATCAAATAACAAATCCATATATTCAGAAGAGCATAGATATCCCAACCACATACAAACAAATGGTATAGTTGAATAGTAAACCAGGCACTAACCTCCTCAGCAGACAAAGGGGGTCCAAAATTGCTACCAATAAATCCTGGATTTATTTCCCAATTGATGTTTTTAATTTTGTCGTTTTTTAACCATGTAATAAACAGATTGTGATTTTTATATGTGTAATGCCCCGTACACACGGTCAGATTTTCCAACGGAAAATGTTCGATCGGAGCGTGTTGTCGGAAATTCCGACCGTGTGTGGGCTCCATCGGACTTTTTCCATTGGATTTTCTGACACACAAAGTTTGAGAGCAGGCTATAAAATTTTCCGACAACAAAATCTGATCGCTTCAATTACGACCGTGTGTGGACAATTCCGACGCACAAAGTGCTACGCATGCTCAGAAGATATTCCGAGACGAAAGAGCTTGGTCTGGTAAAATTAGCATTCGGAATGGATAGAGCACTTTCGTCAGGCTGCAATGTTTAAAATTGTTTAGTACAGCGCACTCTCTTCTTCTTTAGAATGCAGGAAGAATGAAGTAGTTTTGCTGCTGATATTCACACAGAGTTCTCACAAACTTATTTCTTTATTATTTATCGTGATTCCCTCAATATATTTTGATTTGTCACATCTGACCAAAAATCCATATCATTTTTTTTGTGCTTTTTATTTTTTTCGAGCCTGATGTGTTTTTTTTTTCTTTTTTTGGGTTTGTATTTTTTTCAAGGCTGATCTGGTTGTTATTTATTTTTTTATTTATTTAACATCCTGAATATTTTTGGGTGTGTTTTGTGTGTCCAGTTACCACAACACCATTATTATCTTGTATTATTTAATTTCATGGAGATTGTTTGGTGTTGGTGTCCCTTGTTAATTTCACATTGGATTTTTGAAATGTACCTGCCTACTTACAAACAAACTGTCCTTTTTGAAGGAAAACACACATAGGCGAGTATAATTGAAACAAAAAAACCTTTATAAGGGCTCACAACCAAACAAAGAGGGAGGCAACGCTGGAGAAACAGCAGAAATTGGTGAAGCCTTTGGCCCCCAGGGCACACATCAAATATTTTACTGCAAAATTGGTGGCCTGAGGAGTTAATACAGTGCCTTGCGAAAGTATTCGGCCCCCTTGAACTTTTCAACCTTTTGCCACATTTCAGGCTTCAAACATAAAGATATAACATTTATTTTTTTTGTCAAGAATCACCAACAAGTGGGACACAATTGTGAAGTGGAACGAAATCTATTGGATTGTTGAAACTTTTTTAACTAATAAAAAAATGAAAAGTGGGGCGTGCAAAATTATTCGGCCCCCTTGCGTTAATACTTTGTAGAGCCACCTTTTGCTGCGATTACAGCTGCAAGTCGCTTGGGGTATGTCTCTATCAGTTTTGTACATCGAGAGACTGAAATTCTTGCCCATTCTTCCTTGCAAAACAGCTCGAGCTCAGTGAGGTTGGATGGAGAGCGTTTGTGAACAGCAGTTTTCAGCTCTTTCCACAGATTCTCGATTGGATTCAGGTCTGGACTTTGACTTGGCCATTCTAACACCTGGATACGTTTATTTGTGAACCATTCCTTTGTAGATTTTGCTGTATGTTTGGGATCATTGTCTTGTTGGAAGATAAATCTCCGTCCCAGTTTCAGGTCTTTTGCAGACTCCAACAGGTTTTCATCCAGAATGGTCCAGTATTTGGCTGCATCCATCTTCCCCTCAATTTTAACCATCTTCCCTGTCCCTGCTGAAGAAAAGCAGGCCCAAACCATGATGCTGCCACCACCATGTTTGACAGTGGGGATGGTGTGTTGAGGGTGATGAGCTGTGTTGCTTTTAAGCCAAACATATCGTTTTGCATTGTGGCCAAAAAGTTTGATTTTGGTTTCATTGGACCAGAGCACCTTCTTCCACATGTTTGGTGTGTCTCCCAGGTGGCTTGTGGCAAACTTTAGACGAGACTTTTTATGGATATCTTTGAGAAATGGCTTTCTTCTTGCCACTCTTCCATAAAGGCCAGATTTGTGCAGTGTACGACTGAATGTTGTCCTATGGACAGACTCTCCCACCTCAGCTGTAGTTCTCTGCAGTTCATCCAGAGTGATCATGGGCCTCTTGGCTACATCTCTGATCAGTCTTCTCCTTGTCTGAGCTGAAAGTTTAGAGGGACAGCCAGGTCTTGGTAGATTTGCAGTTGTCTGATACTCCTTCCATTTCAAAATGATCGCTTGCACAGTGCTCCTTGGGATGTTTAAAGCTTGGGAAATCTTTTTGTATCCAAATCCAGCTTTAAACTTCTCCACAACAGTATTACGGACCTGCCTGGTGTGTTTCTTGGTCTTCATGATGCTCTCTGCGCTTTCAACAGAACCCTGAGACTATCACAGAGCAGGTGCATTTATACAGAGACTTGATTACACACAGGTGGATTCTATTTATCACCATCAGTCATTTAGGACAACATTGGATCATTCAGAGATCCTCGCTGAACTTCTGGAGTAAGTTTGCTGCACTGAAAGTAAAGGGGCCGAATAATTTTGCACGCATCACTTTTCAGTTTTTTATTTGCTAAAAAAGTTTAAAATATCCAATAGATTTCGTTCCACTTCACAATTGTGTCCCACTTGTTGGTGATTCTTCACAAAAAATTAAAATTTTATATCTTTATGTTTGAAGCCTGAAATGTGGCAAAAGGTTGAAAAGTTCAGGGGGGCCGAATACTTTTGCAAGGCACTGTATATAAGGGAGTGCAGTCTGGTCCAGAAGTCCCAGAGATCATGAAAGCAGCAGATGACATCTATGTCCCCAGGCTGTGGTCATACAAGAGACTGCATCTTTGGCCAGACCAGACTGAACCCAGGTCATCACTCACTGGTCTTCCTTCCATACTTGCTTCCACGCTGTGGCTGTGGTGGTGGAGTTGTGGCAGGAGGAGGAGGATGGTCCAACTCACTCAGGTGGGTATTGGGTGTGATTTCGCCACTCACCCCCTTAGTTAAGACTTTATAAAGAAGGTCCTCACACAGGAGGCGTTGGCCCTCCTGCATGCCCTGCAGTTTGGTGGTAGCCATGCAGGCAAAGGCCTCTTCAGGAGTGGGGGTGGCTCTGAGGGACGCAGAAGCCTCCTGAATCAGCCTGAGTGCTGAATCCTGCACGTGACTCCCCTTCCTGGGTCTTTTGGTTGGAAGGCGGAGGGGAGGAACCTGAGATTCTGTCAGGTTCCTACTGGGCCCAGGCTTCTCCTGGCTGCCACTTAGCCCTGCCTCCTCCTGGCTGCCACTAACCCCTGCCTCCTCCTGGCTGCCACATTCCACAGCCTCCTCCTGTATGGCACATTCCACAGCCTTGTCCTGGCTAAGGTCTTCTTGTGTATGAAAAAGGGACATCGTTTGAGTTTTTTCTTCATCAATCACACACAATTTTCACCTCATGACTGTTGCTAATTGAATGTTAACAAATATAACTGATGATCATTCTGAGCCCAGCACTTTTCATTCTTGTCCCAATTATTTTTTCCCACTACTGTCTATTGATATGTCAAACACTTTATTAAATCAGCAATTAGTAATCAATAATAACAATCTAGTAAACATCATTAATTTATTGACCAGAAATCTGTAGAATAATTCTTCGTTTCAATATTTTTATTTTCAAAAGTGAAGGGAAAAGGGACGTAGGGAAAACATTACATGTCATTGCTATATTTTGAGACAGCAAAATACAGATGACCATCATGGTCGCATTATGTACAACTTAATGAGGCTTTGGTGTACAGAACATTGTAGTATAAAATGAACAAAGTCAGTCATGAACTTTGAGCAAGGTGAACATAGGTGAACTATAAATCAGATTTAGAGTAGTTTATATGCGATATTGGGAGGGAGAGGTCCGCCACCACAATTGGGTACACACTGTGGCGGGACTCCTCCACCCCCAACATCCTTCCAACTAGAGAATGTAAAGTGTCAAATATCTAGGAGGAAGGGCGGTGAGATTGACCAAGGCTATCAAATCCATGTTCACCGCAGTATATGATTGAACTGTTTCGGTGTCTACTGATTTTTAATTAGTAACTTCATAAACTGTTTAACATTAGCATCTGAGTAAGTAAATATAGAAACAAATGAAATAGAAAACCGGGGATCAGGGTGCCTATAAGGCTGTTCTGGTTTGGGCCAGGAACGGGGACCGACTCAGGAGGATTCCCGTCCGAGGCCCAGGTTATGATCATTCGATCACAGGCCAAAGCCCAATGCCATCAAAAAGAGGAAAAGTAAGGTGAGAAAGGGAGGAGAAAAGTAGAAAGAAAAGAAAAGGGGGGTTGTAGGGAGAAGGAGTAGAGGAGATGAGGGTTGAGAGAGATGCGTAGGAGTCGACTGGGGGGGGAAGAGACATGTCAATGTGTAATAGCTCTGGGGAAGAGTCAAAGCGTGACCCCAATGTAAGTTGCCCAGGGTTCCCAAATTTGTTGGAATTTGGCTGAGCGATCCAGGATCACACTTGCCATTTTTTCTTGGTTCATAATCCAGGAAATCTTTCTTTTGGCTAGGAGTGTGGAGACTGTTGTTTTTTTCCAGGCTTTAGCTAGGGTGAGCTTGGCTCCTAGAATGATAAAGAAGATGAGGCGTTGTGTGATCCTGGAAACTTCTCTTACTGGGAAATTGAGGAGTGCCACTAGAGGGGACATTTGAATAGGCCTTTCGGCTATCCTACTAATCCAAGTGAAAAACTTGTGCCAGAATTGTCTGATTCTGGGGCAGGTCCACCATGTAGGTTAACCAAAGCACAAAACACAAGGTGAGTATAGTAGCAAGTCCTAGTTGCAATCTTGAAACACCCAATACGAGGACAATATGCGACCGGTCTAAACTATGTGGCATGTTCACTAATGCCAGGAGCATGGCGGACAAGATGGGCGAACTAGAGATACTGTTGTACAAGGAGGATTTCGATTTTGTGGGAATTTCAGAGACCTGGTTCAACAGCTCTCATGATTGGCTGGCAAATATTCAAGGGTATACCCTATACCGCAAGGATAGAGAGGGTAAAAAAGGGGGAGGGGTATGCCTATATATCAAGAATAATGTACAAGTGAATGTGAGAGATGACATCACTGAGGGAGCTAGGGAGGAGGTGGAATCTTTATGGGTATAGCTCCAAAGGGATGAAGCTAAGGGGAAAATAATACTGGGAGTATGCTATAGGCCCCCTAACCTGAGGGAGGAAGTGGAGACGGATCTCCTATCACAAACTGGATTAGCAGCAAGGATGGGAAGTGTTATCATAATGGGGGATTTTAATTATCCAGACATAGACTGGGCGGAGGGAACCGCGCATTCATTTAAGGCTCGCCAGTTCCTTAATGTCTTGCAGGACAATTTTATGGGTCAGATGGTAGACACACCAACTAGAAATAAAACATTACTGGATCTACTGATTACCAACAATACACACCTGATCACAGATGTGGAAATACAGGGCAATTTAGGTAACAGCGATTACAGGTCAATTAGTTTCAGTATAAATCACACAAATAGGAAACATGAAGGGAACACAAAGACACTGAATTTCAAAAGAGCCAACTTCCCTAAACTACAAACCTTGCTAAAAGGCATAAATTGGGATAAAATATTAGGAACAAAGAATACGGAGGAGAGATGGGTTTGCTTTAAGAGCATATTAAATAAGGGCATTAGCCAATGTATCCCATTGGGTAATAAATTTAAAAGAGCGAACAAAAATCCTGGATGGCTTAACTCCAATGTAAAAATGCATATAAAAGCAAAGGAGAAGGCCTTCAAAAAATACAAGGTTGAGGGATCATCCTCAGCATTCAGACTTTATAAAGAATGCAATAAGAAATGTAAGGGTGCAATTAGGATGGCTAAGATAGAACATGAAAGACACATAGCGGAGGAGAGCAAAAAAAATCCCAAGAAATTCTTTAAGTATGTAAACAGTAAAAAAGGGAGGACAGACCATATTGGCCCCATAAAGAATGAGGAAGGACATCTGGTTACAAAGGATGGGGAGATGGCAAAGGTATTGAATTTATTCTTCTCCTCAGTCTTCACAAGTGAATCGGGGGGCTTCAGTAACCAAAACTGCAGTGTTTATCCTCATGACACAACACAGGAAGCACCTACATGGTTAACAGAGGACGGAATTAAAATTAGACTTGAGAAACTTAACATTAATAAATCACCGGGACCAGATGGCTTGCATCCGAGGGTACTTAGGGAACTCAGTCAGGTGATTGCCAGAGCGTTGTTCCTAATTTTTACAGACAGTCTATTGACTGGAATGGTACCAGCTGATTGGAGAAAAGCCAATGTAGCACCAATATTTAAAAAGGGCCCAAAAAACATCCCTGGGAATTACACACCAGTTAGCCTAACATCAATAGTATGTAAACTCTTGGAGGGGATGATAAGGGACTATATACAAGATTTTAGTAATAAGAATGATATCATTAGCAGTAATCAGCATGGATTCATGAAGAATTGTTCTTGCCAAACCAATCTATTAACCTTCTATGAGGAGGTGAGTTGCCATCTAGATAAAGGAAGGCCCGTAGACGTGGTGTATCTGGATTTTGCAAAAGCATTTGACACAGTTCCCCATCAACGTTTACTGTACAAAATAAGGTGCGTTGGCATGGACCATAGGGTGAGTACATGGATTGAAAACTGGCTACAAGGGCGTGTTCAGAGGGTGGTGATAAATGGGGAGTACTCAGAATGGTCAGGGGTGGGTAGTGGGGTTCCCCAGGGTTCTGTGCTGGGACCAATCCTATTTAATTTGTTCATAAACGACCTGGAGGATGGGATAAACAGTTCAATCTCTGTATTTGCAGACGATACTAAGCTAAGCAGGGCAATAACTTCTCCGCAGGATATGGAAATCTTGCAAAAAGACCTGAACAAATTAATGGGGTGGGCGACTACATGGCAAATGAGGTTCAATGTAGAAAAATGTAAAACAATGCATTTGGGTGGCAAAAATATGAATGCAATCTATACACTGGGGGGAGAACCTCTGGGGGAATCTAGGATGGAAAAGGACCTGGGGGTCCTAGTAGATGATAGGCTCAGCAATGGCATGCAATGCCAAGCTGCTGCTAATAAAGCAAACAGAATATTGGCATGCATTAAAAGGGGGATCAACTCCAGAGATAAAACGATAATTCTCCCGCTCTACAAGACTCTGGTCCGGCCGCACCTGGAGTATGCTGTCCAGTTCTGGGCACCAGTCCTCAGGACGGATGTACTGGAAATGGAGCGAGTACAAAGAAGGGCAACAAAGCTAATAAAGGGTCTGGAGGATCTTAGTTATGAGGAAAGGTTGCGAGCACTGAACTTATTCTCTCTGGAGAAGAGACGCTTGAGAGGGGATATGATTTCAATTTACAAATACTGTACTGGTGACCCCACAATAGGGATAAAACTTTTTCGCAGAAGAGAGTTTAATAAGACTCATGGCCACTCATTACAATTAGAAGAAAAGAGGTTTAACCTTAAACTACGTAGAGGGTTCTTTACTGTAAGAGCGGCAAGGATGTGGAATTCCCTTCCATAGGCGGTGGTCTCAGCGGGGAGCATTGATAGCTTCAAGAAACTATTAGATAATCACCTGAATGACTGCAACATACAGGGATATGTAATGTAATACTGACACATAATCACACACATAGGTTGGACGTGATGGACTTGTGTCTTTTTTCAACCTCACCTACTATGTAACTATGTATGGAACATATTGCCCTTAAGGCCACATCCCCGAAAACAGAGGGGGGACGCTGAAGGGTAAAAGTGAGCTTTTTTGGAGGGAACCAAGTACCATCTGGTTAGCACTTTCAGGCTATCTTCCACGAGCCCAGAGTTTAGAATGCCTTTGTAAGATTGGGAAAAGTTCCTATGCCAGGTTTCCAGTTGCCAGCTTTGAGATAGATCCTCCTCCCAGGCTAGCATGTAAGGTGCCTTGGATTGCGCAAAGGATAAGGCCCTGTAAATCACCGAAATGCCCCCCTCTGCTCGCAGGCCTGGCCACACTATAGTTCATAAGAAGTCATTTGGGTTCCATTCGGGAGTGATCTACACTTATTGTGTAAGTAGCTTGATATTTGGGAGAATCTAAAGAGTTCAGACTGTGGCATATCTAGATTGCTGACACAAAAAGCTTTAGAGAGTGGGCCTAATGGTCTAAGGAAGTGTCCTATTCTGTACATCCCTTTGTCGAGCCACCATTTAAAGTCAGAAATGTTGAGACCTGGGGGGAATTCGGGATTGTTAAATAAGTGTTGTAATGGTGCCATGGGAGATGTTAATCTTTTTTTGCTTTTCAATCTGTCCCATAATGCAAAGGAATGTGACAACGTTGGGGAAAGAATGGAGGGTCTGAGTTTTCTTGGACTCCAGAGGAGGAAGTCTAGGGTGTGGAGGGGGACCGCTTGTCTCTCTATGTGGACCCAGTCAGGTTGTTCCCATCGAGAGTAGACTGTGGATAGCTGGGCTAATTGTGCTGCTTGTAAGTACCAGATTAGGTTCGGTAGTCCCATGCCGCCTTCTGACCTAGGTCTAAACAGGATCGCTTTGGAGAATCTGTGACCCCCTTTACCCCATATGTATTTAACAATGTTGGCTTGGAAGCGTTTTAGGTGGTTATTATTGATCGATATTGGAAGAGCTCTAAAATAGTATAGGATGCGGGGGAGTAGGGTCATCTTGATCGTGTTGATTCTGCCTAGCCAGGTCAGGGACAGCTTGGACCAACGTGAGAGGTCCTCCTCCAGTTTTTTGTAGAGAGGAGGAAAATTAGCTTGATACAGGAGTTCGGTTTTAGGAGTTAGCTGTATCCCTAAGTAAGGGATGGATGAGTCACTCCATGAGAACCGGAAGCTGTCCCTGAGTCTGGCCAGGAGAGGTTCTGGAATATTAATATTTAGCGCCTGGGATTTGTCGTAATTGACCCTGAGGCCCGAGATCTGTCCAAAGTCATCTAGGAGACGGCATATATTAGGAAGCGAAGTTAGCGGGGATGATACAAATAGTAAGATGTCATCCGCAAATAATGCGCATTTATGGCATCGGGAACCACTTTGAATACCTTGAATGTTCGGATTGTTTCTGATGGCTATCGCCAGGGACTCGATCGCTATGGCGAAGATCAACGGGGAGAGTGGGCACCCCTGTCTTGTACCTCTAGATATGGGGAAGGATTCCGAGTAAAACCCTTGCAGACGTACCTGAGCTGAGGGAGTTGAGTACAGTGCGTGAATGATATTGAGAAAGGAGTCCCCAAATCCCCATTTTTGAAGCAAATGGAATATGTAGGGCCATTGGACAGCGTCAAACGCTTTTTGTAGGTCCAGCGAGAGTAAACAACCCTGTCTGGATGGGTCCCCATCCCAGTTGGAATTAATAATGGACACTATATCAATTGCTCTTCGAATTTGATCGGGACCCTGCCTCCCTGGTATGAAGCCCACTTGGTCTTTATTAATGTATAAGCTAATGAAGGAGGCTAGGCGGTCTGCAAGGATCTTAGTCAGGATCTTCAAATCATTGTTAATGAGAGATATTGGTCTGTAGTTGCTGACCGAGCTTGTGTCTTTATCTGGCTTGGGGAGGACCGTAATGTAGGCCGTGTTTAGTGAGGTGTCGAGTGTATCCCCCTTCATAAGAGCATTGAATAATCTAGCCATATAAGGGGCGAGCAAAGTAGAGAATGACTTGTAATATGGTATGGAGAAACCATCAGGGCCAGGGGCCAATTGTGATTTCAGGTTTTTAATGACCGCGCAAATTTCCTCAGCTGAAATAGGGGATTCTAGTTTCTGGCGGTGTCTTGTTTCTAATTTAGGGATCTGTAAGTTATTTAGGAAGAAGTCCATTGCCTCTGGAGAAGGGCTGTTTCCACTACTGTATAAGGTTTTATAAAAGGTTTGGAATTCCCCCATGATCCGTTGAGGGTTTTGGGACAGAGTGCCACCATGAATCCTGATCTTTGGTAAGGCCGGAAATCTGAATTTCGGGGATAATTTGCCTGCAAGCATAGGACCTATTCGATCGCCGTTACTATAGAATCTGTTTCTGTTCCACCGAAGCCATTTTTCAGCCTTGGTAGTTAAGGCGAGGTTTAAGGCTGTGCGTGCTGTGTCTAACTGAGTGATAGGAACAGCATTTCGATCTTCTTTGTGTCGTTTAATTAAGGCTGTGTACTCCCTATCCAGCTTTTCTATGTCAGTTTTGTTTTCCTTAATAATTTGAGAGGCTAGTTGGATCAGGTAACCTCTTATTACTGCCTTGTGGGCCGCCCAGAGGCAAGAGGGACTAGTGCCTGGTGTATCATTATTGAGAAAATAGTTACGTATGTTAGTTTCGATTTCTTTTGTTCTGATCGGATCACTCAGGATGGACTCGTTAAGCCTCCATCGCCCGGACACTTTTATGTCCCCTCGGGCGCTGAAGTACAAGGACCACCAACGAGTGATCCGACCAGACTACATCTTTGATATGTGCCCTGTTCGTTAGTGGAACGGATGCAGAGGTTATAAGGATGTGGTCGATTCTCGCAAAAGACCTATGGGGGTTAGAGAAATGCGTGAAGTCTCGCAGCGTAGGATTCACTTCCCTCCATATGTCAATGAGGCCCTGCTGGAAGATAAGTTTAGCTATGCGTAGGCTCTGTTTCGTCGGTCTAGTGAGGCATTTGCCTGGGGGTCGAGACTTGTCCAAACCCTGGTCAAAGGCCGAGTTAGAATCGCCTCCATAAATCACTGTGCCCTCCAATAGTGGCGTTAGTGTTGTGAACATAGTGTGGAAGAAAGCATACTGGCCTCTGTTGGGGGCATAATACGAGATTAGAGAGTATAGTTGGTCGTCTAAGTCCCCCACTAAGAGGATGAAGCGCCCGTCAGGGTCCCTGAACTCAGATTTGGGTGTAAATTTGCATTTTTTAGAAATGAAAATACCCACCCCCATTGTTTTGTTCTCAGCATTGGCAAGTTTGAAGAATGGGAATTTGGAGTGGATGAAAGAGGGGTTGAAACTTCTGGGAAAGTGAGTTTCCTGCATAAGGATCACGTCTGCTTTTTGGGAATGTAAGTATTGGAAGACTTTGCACCTTTTGGACGGGGAGTTCAGACCTTGAGCATTATGGGACACTATTTTAAGGGGTGTATTAACTGGTGTGTCATTAGCCATCGAGCAGAGGTAGGAGCAGAGCTGGGCAATTCACAGCACTCACCAACTGGTATCCACAGGGTCCAAGGCATCTCAAACGACAGGCCGAGCGTGGTGAGGGCATCAGATGATGTTCGAGGTGGACTCCCCAGTCGACTCCTGTGGTAAAAAGCATGTTAGAGTAAGTGTGGAAAAGGGGAAAGAAAATACAAAGAGGAAAGACGGGGAGCAAGGGAGATCCCCGGAGAATGAAGGGGACAGGGTCCTCCAGCAGAAGGTGTGAGTCACAAAAGAATCCCTCCAAGGGGTAGGGATTTACCCTGTCCAGTGGCATTTGGGGTACCACATCCACTAGACAGAAAGGGGGGCATGAACACCACCCCAGAAGAGGGACCGCCTAATATGGTAGTTAAAATATCAATCTCGAAGTAGGCACTTGAACCTACAGATACACTTTAACCCCCAGAAAAGTATGCTTTCACATGAAGAAAAGCCCTGGGGAGAAAGTGTACTGACCAGCAAACTATAAATATAACTAATAAACAAATATTAAAATTGTGTGGATGAACCTGAAGTAACAAGAGATATCGGGGATTACGCCCATCCAGCCGGGGAGAAGCACTACTGGGGGAGCCCCCAGATTCAGCATAGCTTATATAGGGAAGTTCCCAGGTGCAATCTGGATAGATGGTTGCCTGCCCTCCCTCCTCCCCACCTGAACCGACAAAAAGCTATGGTGAAGTAGTTCAGAGTCCGTGTATCAAGAGAAACGGGATTTAACAGCGTCTCCGAGAGTTGTGTCCCCTGAGATCGCCTCAAAAGAGGTGTGAGGGTGTCCCAACATGACACTCATCTCAGGGGTCACAAATGTGGAGGTTCCCACCCCTCAGCCAGCATCTGAAGGGGGAAAAGGAGGGAGACAAAAAAAAGTAAAAAAAAAAAGTCAGTGGACGTCAAAGGAATAATATGCCGTGGCCAAATAGAGGACTGAGAGTCATGGAGGGTTAGTTTCCTTGGGCTTCTTGGTTCTTGCCTTCTCCCAAACCAGATTCAGAGGACTCGTGGGCAGATGTCTCTTTGCTGAGTTGGGTTGAGATCCTGTTTGGCGTGCAGTCAGGTCCTGGTTGATGAAGCCTAATTGTAGGAAAAGCTTTTCTCCTTCCTGTAGGGATCCGAAGGTATACGCCTTGCCTTTGTGGAGCAGTTTAAGTTGAAATGGGAATAGCCACCAGTATTTGATTTCTCAATCCATCATGATTTGAAGTATTGGTTTTAGGGTTCTCCTTTTTTGTATAGTTGAGGGTGATAGGTCAGCAAATACTTGCAGATGGTGCCCCTAAAACACTATTTCAGACATGGATCTTGATTTCCTCATCACCTCTTCTTTGATAGAGAAAAAGTGTGGTTTTACCACAACGTCACGGGGGAGACCGTCTGCTCTGGGGGGCCTGAGGGCTCTGTGGGCTCGATCCAGTTCAAGTCTCTGCTGTGGAGTATCTGGGAGTAATCCCTGAATGAATGATTTTATAGTTTCAGGGATGTCCTTGTAGGATTCAGGGAGCCCCCTGACCCTAAAGTTGTACCGTCGATTACGGTTTTCAAGGTCATCAATTCTAGCATTGGCAGTTTCTAGTTGTTCCTGCAAGGTCTGGATACAGGTAGTATTTTGGTTTGTTCTGGAAATAGTGGAATCCAGATAAGATTCAATGATTTCCATGCGATTGCCAATGTTCTGGAGATCTGCTTTAATGTCACTTGTTATTGTGTGTGCGGTATTATGAAGGCCTCTGTCTAGTAGTTCTGCAAACTTTGTGTATAAGTCCGCCACTGAGACCGGCTGGAGCAGGCCTGGATCCCCCTGCTGTATTAGCTGGTGAGACTGGGGAGGGCCTGCATCCATCGGGGAGAGCCCCAGACCTGCTAGATTGTGGTCTAGGAGGGATGCAGTGGATGCTGGAGAGGCTGGGTTCGAGGGAATATTGCCCGCAAGAGATTCTGGCTGAAGCAGGGAGGGGGATGCCTCGCATGAGGAATATGGCTTATAGGCAGCAGAGGAGCTGTGAGGAGCGGTCGCCATCTTGGCTGTCTCGGCCTGCGGTAAAACGGCTTCAAAAGCCGGCTTCAGGTTCCTTCTTACCGCTCCTGAGTACATCAGGGAAGTCCCCGGGGATTCAGGTGACTGTGTGGGGTTAGTCCAGGGTTCGATCGCCGGTCCAAGTGCCCCTATTTCGGTCCGGTCTGCTGAGGCGGGACGGAGCTCCCGGACTAGGCGTCCATCTTAGGTGCCTCCGCGCATGCGCCCTGCTGTAGAATAATTCTATACCTGGCTCCAGCTGGGCTCCTCCACTTCTTCCTGGCTAGAAGTCCCAGGTTGGACGTCGGAAGCCTCAGCTGGGGTGGAAGATAGGGTGGAAGGAAGAGTGGAGAGGGATTCCCTGACTTCAGTCTGGTCTGACAGAAATCGCAGTCTCTCATAGTACCACAGCCTGGGGACATAAACGTCATCTGCTGCAGCTCCTCATCTCTGGGAATCCGTGACCTTCTTGCGCTCCCTTAGATAAGTGCTCCTCAGGCCACCAATTTTTGCTTTTAAATAGGGGATGGTTGCTGTGGGGACCACTGGCTTCACCAACTCCAGCAGTTTCTCCAGCGCTGTCTGCCTCTTTTGTTTATTATTGTATTGGGGGTGTTTGACCTGCCACAGACAGGGCAGCTCCCTGTATTTGTCTTTGAACAGGGGGAGGAAGTTGTGGTCATTGAAGCCATCCATTTTCTCTGCAAGACACAACACAAGACAAACCCTAATGTCAGGCAAAACTCTCCTAATCTTGTTACAATATAGGCCTCAATTTAGAAGCAGTATAGGACCAAGTATAGATCTTACCTTTGTTATCACGATCGGCGCCTATGATACTCCTTCCTCCGCTCACAGATCGTAGTACTATGCACGCATGTTACGCTTTATAGACACTGCGCATGCGTGAAACTCTGCCCGCCTCTGACATTCTTTCTAGTCTATTTCCCGGCCCCTTCTCGCTCGTTGCAGTGGGGGAAAAGCACATGGCGGAGACACAGCAGGTGTCTGATAATTACAACAAAGAGGAGGAGCTGGAGGAAAGCCCGGAGCCTGAAACGTCCCGATCCAGAAGGAGACGATTTAAGGCATCAAATATGTCCTTTGGGGAGATGTTGGAGATGGTGGATATCCTGAAGAAGGCCAACTATGACGGGAAGTATGGACCTTACCCCAACCCCAATGTCCGAAAGGCCAAGATCATGGCGAAAGTGGTCAAAAGTCTGCACCGGAAGTTCGGGGTACGGCGATCGAAAGGTCAGCTCAGGAAGCGGTGGTCGGACCTGAAATTAAGGGAGCACGAGCAGTACAGAAGGATCCAGAGAGTGCTGCAAAAAAGTAAGTAGTTGTCCTGTGTTCCTATTGTTTATGTTTATTACGTTCGTGCTGCTCTATGTGCTTTTCTTTACTGTTGTACAGTTTAAAATGGCAACTTTCATGTTCATGGGCACATTATTCGTTCTTATGAAACATCGTTCAGTTTAGAAAACACCATTGTTTTGGCCATATGCATTTGAATACATTTTTTATGGCCTACTTGTCTTAAAATAATTTGGTTGTGTAGATGGGTTTGTAACTAGAATGTAATGCAAACTAGATTCTGTGTGCTCCAGTGTATACTATAGGGGTGTCTCCATCTGTGAAGCTTGTACAAAACAGGTAAGTATTCAAGGTTGACAAAGGACAAAAATATTTCTTCATCTTGGAACTCTGTCAAAAGAGACAATTGTACCCAACTTCCAAGCAATGTTTCATATTTCTATTTCTGCCATGAAATATCTGTGTGCTAAGTATACCTATTTTTTTTTAACATAGGGGATAAAAGACTCGGAGGACACCCCTCATCCGAGGAGACCACAGACCCCCCACCTCTGGAAGAAGGGGAAATCCCACAAAGACAACAGGAGGAGGAGGAGGAAGGAGACGTGGTGGAACTAGTCACCACAACAGGTGAGTGTCTGCGACCACAGGCTCAGGTAAGAGATGGATGCCGGCATATTTATAATACATGGTGTGTTTTTGTTTCTATCTTTTTAGGTGATCGTGATGTTGTGGATCGAGATCATTTCACCTCTGAAAGTGCACAGATCCTGATCGGGGAGATCATGGGGTGTAATAGGGACTTGGAAAACATCCAGAAAAACATCAATGATGTTCAAAAAAAATGAAGAACATCATTGATGTTTTAGGGAGAGTTTAAAACCCCTCAAAATCCCTTTGTTTTTTTGTGCGTTTTGTGATCTAAAATATTCTAACATTTTTTGACATATTTTTGAAAAGCCAAATTTTGAAGATGCACAGTGTGTCAACATGTGCTATCTGCCATCACGGGAGATCAATGTAGGCGTTTTGGGGGTGCAACCCCTTCCTCAATAATAAAGTAGCTGTGAGGAAGTGGTTGCCCCCACAAAACACGTCCCTTGATCCCCCGTGATGGCAGCTAGCACATGTTGACATTCGGCAATTTGTGTGCATCTTCGAAATTTGGCTTTTCCTGGGGCGACTTCACCCCATCTGAACGCAAATATCAAACACAGTTTGTAAATACTCATGTCTGATATTGCCTTCAAGTTCTACCAAGTGTGAACTTTGTAAGTTCAAGATTTGCGTCTTTCTTGTTGGTTTTAAACATGCCTGTTTTATCTTACATGGACATTTCTACTTTTTCTAATGTGACCCCAAAAAGTGTTATACAACAAACATGTTGGTTTGTTTTAAAAACCTTTTACAAATGCACATGTGATTGTGCTGATATTAAAAAGATTGATAATCAAGAATGTGTGGATTATTGTTTCAACGCTCCAAAACTTTGGTTGTGCTCTAATTGGTGTTTTCAGTGACAATGGGGGTTATTTCCTAAGGGAAAAGCCACTTTGCACTACAAGTGCAGTTTCAAGTGCACTTGTAGTGCAAAGTGTCTTTGCCTTTAGTAAATAACACCCAACAATGCTTTGTAATGTTACACAATCATGCCATTTTCAGGATTTACCACATTTCTGTCAGGGTCAGCTAAAGGAAACACAAGCAGTAAATGTCACCAAAGATTTTAGTAGTTAAAATGTTTTGTTTATTTGAAAAAGGTTTCAGACATTGTCTGGAATATTGATGTCCCCCCTACCCGCAAAGTATTCAAGGTATCTTAGGCGGACTTCACGGGCACTCGGGGGGGCAAGCCAGGACGGCCACTTTCAAGCACCGTCAGGGTTGGTTCATTTGGAATTCTGGCCTCAGGCCCAACTGAGCCAGCATAGTTGGCAGAATGTTTCCGTAAAAAGTTGTGTAGAACACAGCATGCCAGGATAATATGATTCAGTTTATACTCCGTCATGTGTATGGGTGTAAGAAATAGGCAGAACCGGCTGGCCATGATTCCAAACGTGTTCTCCACCACTCTTTTGGCTCTGGCCAGCCGGTAATTAAAAACCCTCTGGTCCGGGGGGCGTGGCTACCGCGCTAAGAGAACAGACGCATGACCTGTTAGCTCTGCACTGACGGCAGGATTTAAAACAATTCGAGGCGATCAAGACCGCTCCTTCTGGCACCAGCACCTACCTAAAGACCCACAGCACCCTCCGAGATGACAAGGAAGAGACAGAACTCCTCACAGCCGAAGAAATTAAACGATTTCTTCCCCCCTAAGAACCACAGCGGGACCCAAGATGGCGCCGCCGGCTGCTCTCCGGTTACATCAATCGAATCTCACTCGGCCACACCAAGCCCGAGCTCCGGACGAAACCCACACTCCTGCTCCCCAGGTGCCTCCACTCCGCTCTCAGGCAGCCCTGCCAAATCGAAACCCCGCATGTCGAATGATTCGACCAACCACAAGGTCAGTACGGGACATAACTCTCTAGAAGACACGAGAGAGATGGCTGATTCCATTAACTCTTTCCCCACTGTAAACCAGCCCCTCTCAGACACAACCCTTAGAGACATGTTAGTCTCATTACGCAGCTCACTGCACGCGGACATGATGGAATGCATGCGGAACTTTAAAACAGAGGTGAAGGAACTGGGGGGCAGAGTGGACCACGTGGAGAAAAAAATGGGGGATTATGCTGCATCATACAATACCCTGGTAGATGCTCATAATGACCAATCAGATGAGGTAACGTGGCTTAAAGAAAAAGTCGCAGACCTCGAGGACAGATCACGCAGAAATAATCTGAAAATGCGCGGGGTCCCAGAAAGTGTTCTACCATCACAACTCCACCAATATGTCCAGGAATTCATGTCAGCATACCTACCATCTACCCCTTCTTCAGAGTTAATCATTGACAGAATCCACAGACTTCCCAAACCTGCACACCTATCAGATAACATTCCTAGAGACGTTCTGATGCGGGTGCACTTTTTCCATGTTAAGGAGCAGTTCATGCTAGCCTTAGTTCATGCTAGCCTTTAGGAAAAATCCACAACCTCCCGAGCAATACTCAAACATTCAAATGTTCGCAGACCTCTCGCAGTTCACGATGCAAAAACGTAAATCACTGCTAACTGTGACTAAGGCACTGCGCAATCACAACATCACCTACAGATGGGGTTTCCCGACAAAACTCATCGTCACCCATGATGACAAGACCTCGGTGATCACCAATCTGGAAGACGGCCTATCAATGTTGCGCACTTGGGACATCCTACCAGAACAATCCTCTCCAGGGCCTTCTCCCTCCTCAAAACTAGATGACCAGACCGAATGGAAGGTTGTGTCATACAAAAAGCAACAGAAAAGTCGCAACAAATATTCGCCTCGAATGTCATAAGCTACCCACAACTACGAATCTCCTGCCACCTAATGGAGCTAACACTCCACGTAGTTTCCCCTCCTAAAAATGCGCAGTACAGCTGCCATCAGATTCTGGAAAGAATCTCACCTTTTTTACACACCAATTTTGTTTTTGTTTGTTGTTTTTCTCTGTTTTACCTCTTCCTTCTCTCCCCCCTTAACCCCTCAAATCGGTGACGGACTGAAAGCTCATATCACTGGAGGAACTCTTCTCATCCAGAAAGAAGACAAACCGCAACTAAGACCACCAGCAAATACCCAGGAATGCATAAGGTACCAATACACCATCATCTTACACATTACATATGGCGGTTAGAGTAACCTCTTTCAATGTCCACGGACTGAACCATCCCGCTAAACGAGCCTCAGTGTGGAAAGAAGCCCTCAAACTAAAATCTGACATTCTGTGCATTCAGGAGACGCACTGGGTAACCTCAGCAATCCCCAAATTCTCTCACCATAAATTTCCACACATTTTTCAGGCATCAGCTTCTAAAAAACAAAAGGGTGTACTCATCGCCATCAGAGACTCTGTTTCTCTCTCAATCCAAGAGACCCATGTAGACCCTGAGGGTCAGTACCTAATCCTAATTGGAGAATTTAACAACCATTTATACACGCTGGTTAATCTTTATGCGCCTAACACGCGCCAACTAGGTTTTTTGAAAAAGATGTTTCGCAAGATCAACTCAATCAAAAAAGGAGCAGTCATAATGTGTGGAGATTATAATGTCACAGTGGATTACAAAATGGACACCACCTCCAAATCAAGTCGCCCTCTTCCCTCAATCCAAAACATACTACATAAAGAAGAGATGTACGACGCTTGGAGGTGTGAACACTCTAATGAACGGGACTACTCCTTTCACTCCTCTAGACATAACTCGTATTCACGCATAGACCTAATCCTGGTGGACAGAACTCTACTTCAGAAGGTGTCCTCCTCTGCCGTGCATGACATTACGTGGTCTGACCACGCCCCTGTGTCCCTCATGATAGAGGAGAGATACTCATCAGCACCATCCTACATTTGGAGGGCCAACCCCCAAATCTTCCAACAACCATCCCAGGTTGCTCTTGTAAACAAACATCTAAAAGATTATTTTGAAATCAATGCTAAATCGGTTAACAGTCCATTTACTATGTGGTGTGCCCATAAGGCATATATTAGAGGCATATTGCTACAGATCAGCTCGAGGATGAAGAGGCAGAGGACATTGAAATTAGATTCCCTTCTCAAAGACATACAACTTCTGGAGGCCCAGAATAAAATCGTACCTGACCCAAGCATAGCAAACAAACTAAACCAACTGCGATCGGATCTCAGACTCATGTTACTAGAGCAATATGACAAACATATTAGGTACCTAAAACTTAATCACTACTCTTCAGGTAACAGAGCTGGCAAACATTTGGCCCAGAGACTGAGAGACCGTAGGACGCAAATGAGGATCCCTCACCTAATTCGTAGCTCAGATAACAGTAAAATCTTCAACCCTACTGACATAGCAAATAATTTTGCTGAATATTACTCCTCTCTTTATAACTTAAAAGACGATACAAATACACAACAGCCCTCAGATGAAGCCATCCAATCATTTTTGGCAGATCTCACACTACCCTCCCTTTCAGCATCACAATTAGAACAACTTAATCTACCCATAACGGAGACTGAGATCCGTAAAGCAGTTAAATCGCTACCCACTGGTAAATCTCCAGGACCAGATGGACTACCAAACAGTTATTACAAAGTGTTTTGTGAAATTTTGTCCCCCTCACTCAAAGAAATTTACTTGGAAGCAATGTCCTCTGCCTCATTCCCTGCCGAAATGCTCAAAGCGTATGTTGTCACCATTCCAAAACCTGGGAAAGACCCTATTACACCTGCTAACTTTAGACCTATTTCCCTACTAAATACAGATGTTAAACTGCACGCCAAGATCCTAGCACATAGACTTATAAATCTCCTACCACTTCTGATCAACCCAGATCAAACGGGCTTTACCAAAGGTAGACAAGCGTCTGACGCCACAAGGAGGATTATTGATTTGGTCCAACGAGCTGGGTCCTGTCGGGTGCCTTCTCTGCTGCTCTCTTTGGATGCGGAGAAGGCATTCGACAGGGTCCATTGGGGATATATGGCACAGACACTTAAGAAGTTTGGGTTCGCAGGCCCCATCCTCTCGGCTATCTTGGCCCTGTACTCTTCACCATGTGCGCAGGTCTACACTTCAGGTACCCTTTCCCTTCCCTTCCCAATTACCAATGGCACTAGACAGGGATGCCCCCTGTGCCCTTCTATATTCAATCTCCTTATAGAACCACTAGCCGAAAAAATTAGAATACACCCAGATGCACCCGGATTCTCCCTGTTAGGTAAATCACACAATATTAACTTATTCGCAGATGACGTCATCCTTCTTTTGACCTCACCCACCAAGTCCCTAAAATGTGCCCATGACATTTTGACGAATTTTAGCCAAGTGTCATATTACAAAGTGAATTTCTCAAAATCTCTAATCTTAGGTCTAAATATCCCTCCATCCCTCCAAGTAGATCTACAAAAACGATTCCCTTATACATGGAACTCATCCAGCATCCCTTATCTAGGACTACAAATAACAGCTGACCCCTCCAAACTAGCAGACGCCAATTATGACCCGCTGATTGACAAAATAGCGAAAGAAATAAAAAGACTCAAAAAAGTAGAATTATCATGGTCAGGAAGATTAGCATCCTTCAAAATGCTACTACTCCCCCAAATTCTATATATCTTCCGTACTCTACCAATTCAACTCAAGAACACCCATCTCCAATCACTAAACTATCTTCTCAGAAACTACATATGGGGACCCAAAAGACCCAGATGCTCTAGAAATGTTCTAATTAAACATAGGCTGGCGGGAGGCATGGGCCTGATAGACATCAAGGACTATCATCGAGCATCCTTGCTTACCCAACTCAGACAATGGTTGTCACCATCCCCAGATGTCCTCTGGCACAACATAGAACAAGCCCTCAGCCCAACCCAAGATCTCCGTCTACTATTACTACTTGACATATGGAAACCATATCCCTTAAGATCATTACCACTAACTATTCAGGCCTCTCTACTTGCGTGGAGAGAACTACACAAGTTTTCCCCACCCTCAACCAAAAGTATAAACATCCCAATTCCAATCACCATCTTGAACCACTCCATACCATACTCCAATTTTACAAATTGGTCTACAAGAGGTATATATCTAATTGCCGATCTATATAATAACAACACACTTAAACCATTCAATACACTAGTGGAGGAATACTCACTACCCTTAGCAGACCACTTTAAATATAGACAACTGACTCACTTTCTAAAATCTTTAAAATCAACCCACATACCTATACATGAACCAATATGGCAATTCTACACAAATACCCTTACTACACCTAAAGGTATTTCTTTATTTTATAATTTCCTCCAAAATAAATCTTCCTTTACAAAACTTCCACCATTCTTAAAGTGGGAGTTGGAACTAGGAGAATCCTACACTAACAATCAATGGGAAAACGCACTCAAAACCACATATAAAGCAACTAGATATGTAAACCATTGGGAACTTTCCTTAAAAATAGCTCAAAGATGGTACCTTACGCCCTATAGATTGTCCAAATTCTCCTTCTCCAACTCACCATTGTGCTGGAGAACATGTGGAGAAGTGGGTAACATTTTGCATGTATTCTGGTCATGTAAACACCTCACCAGCTTTTGGAACAATATATTTAAGTATATATCTCGTATCACAGGAATACTAAAAACACCAAACCCAGGTTTGGCACTGTTAAACCTAGGCATTGAAAGCTTCCCTCCTTGCTTTCGTACAGTGGTCACACATATACTCCTAGCTAGATCACTAATTACTAAAAATTGGAAAACAAATATTGTACCCAATGCTTCAGAAGCCCTTGTTATAACACGAGCCAATTACATCTTTGAATCACTAATAGCAGCAAGAACCGAACAAAAACCTGTCTTTGACAAACATTGGAAAATATGGTCGGATTGGTTCAAAGTAAACTAGTGGTTTCTGAATTGGTATATATATACAACCCTTGATACTTCTTAGTTAAGCTTGCATAGTTAATGAAAAATATACATACCTACAACATTCCGTCACCTCTCCCTCTCCCTCTCCCTTCCCTTTACCCCTCCAACCCCCTTCCCCACCCTTTCTTCATTCCTCCTCCTCCCTCCCCCCCTTCCCATCCCCCCCCCTTTTTGTATCCTTTGCTACACTTTCATTTTATTGTCTCATGAAAATACATTATGTTAAATAAACTAGTACTACATTATACATAATGAATAAGATAATAACATTGTAAAAATTACTTACCCTATACAATGTAAACTCTGAACCTATCTTTGATTAATGTATGTTTTCATGATGTGTTCGTCAATGAATAAGAAAAGGAAAATCTGTACTATGTTTTGTACTTGAAAATCTTTAATAAAAAATAATTTGAAAAAAAAACAAAAAAAAAAAAAACCCTCTGGTCCGAGGTGAGGGTCCTCATCGGGAATGGCCGCATAAGATGGTCCCCCAGCGCAAACGCTTCATCCGCAACGAAGACGAATGGGAGTCCTTCCACATTGTCTTCTGGAGGTGGCAAGTCCAAGCTGTCATTCTGGAGACGCCTGTAGAACTCCGTCTGGGTGATGACTCCACCATCGGACATCCGGCCATTCTTCCCCACGTCCAAATACAGGAACTCGTAAGTAGCCGACACCACCACCAACATCACAATACTATTGAACCCCTTATAGTTGAAATAGTATGACCCCGAGTTGGGTGGTGGGACGATGTGGATGTGTTTCCCATCAATTGCCCCTCCGCAGTTAGGAAAGTACCACCGCTGGGCAAAGTGGGAGGCCACAGTCTGCCAGTCCTGTGGGTTGGAAGGAAACTGTGGAGTCAAACAAGGGAAAAAAATAGTCATTTTGCACATAAACAGGGAAAGCAGATTAGACACAAACATTCTTGGCCAACATCAAGATAATATTTATTTGAGGGAGTTTTTAAAGACCAAAGTATAAGGTATACCTATGAGATTCATTGACAGCCCACTGGACAGGTAAGAAGTGTCATAATACAAAGAGATAAATGCACACTGTACACATTTGAGCACATTTGGAAATTCTGCTATTACCTATTAAGATAATAATAGGATACAAAAACTTGAAACAGTACCATTTGAAAGTATACAGGCAGGCCCTTGCACTACATGCTTTGGGGAATTCATCCATAAATCTGACCACAAAAGAGGTGGGTATAGTGTGTATGGGTTTGGCAAAGTCAGCAGATAGATGATTGAGGATAGATAGAGAATTGGTATCAGCTGACTTTGCAGTTGGAGGAGGGAGGGTTCCAAATGATTTGGGGACCCCCCAAAAAAAGCCTCTGGCACTCTGCATGAAGTTTAAGCACCAATCACATTTTCAAACATTTTTGTGGGTATTTAGGGTATAGCACTACTATGGAGCTGATAAAATACATTGTTAAGTGACTACATGAGGTGAATATAGGGCCAGGAGACCATGCTGGGGAGGTAAGTGAAGGCAAATATGTATGAAGGACAAACAAAATTAGATAAAAATCCAGCATGCATGAGGACAAAGGGGACATTCACAGCATATTACAATCATGGTCATTAGGGAATGAGGAAATAAATACAATATATTAACAAACATTATATACTATAAAATGTGATGTTAAAGGATAAATCTTACCTTAATATACTCCTTCTGCAGGACCTGGATGATGGCAGAACAGGTCTCTGGGATAATGATCCCCAGAGCCTGGGGGGAGATGCCTGTCGAGAACTTGAGGTCCTGCAGGCTTCTCCCCATCGCCAAGTACCACAGGGTGGCGACTAGCCTCTGCTCCGGAGTGATGGCTTGCCTCATGCAGGTATCCTGCCTGCTAATATAAGGGGTCAGCAAAGCCAACAAACGGTGAAATACGGGGTCCGTCATCCAGAGAAAGTTCCTGAAATCATCAGGATTATTCTCACGGATCTCACGGAGCAAAGGCATGTGACAGAACTGGTCACGCTGGAGCAACCAATTCTTGGTCCATGAACTCCTCCCCACCCTGTTCATGGACTGGGCTTGTGTCAAGGTAAGGACCCCAACACCAAGCCCCCGCACAGCACAAACTCTACGAGGAGTACGTATACGCAACATGGCTAGAAAACGGTCGGCTGCTCAGAACGAAGTAACAGAACGCACTGAAGAACAGCAAGGCCTGTGAAGAGTGAACTGAAAAACAGTAACGAACGAACAAGAACACAATGACAGAGTCACACGTAACTCGCTGCACACACTGAAGACCAGATACAAACTCACAAGCACAAACTGAACAGCAGAAAACGATCTGAAAACCACAAGTCTGAAAAAGCGCGAATCGTCTTACACCAAACTTTTACTAACACGAGATTAGCAAAAGGAGCCCAAAGGGTGCTGCGCTTGGTTCGGACCTGCCTTTTTCTAGTCTTGTCGTACGTGGTGTACGTGACCGCGTTCTTGGCAATCGGAAATTCCGACAACTTTGTGCGACCGTGTGTATGCAAAACAAGTTTGAGCCAACATCCGTCGGAAAAAATCCATGAATTTTGTTGTCGGAATGTCCGATCAATGTCTGATCATGTGTACGGGGCATAAGTCGTCCATGGTACCAGTAAAGTCCACAATTTCCTTTTGGCTTCTTTTTGACATATATGGTTAGGAAGTGGTACAAATAATGTCAGCTATATCTAATATATGTAAACATTGATAATAGCCAAAACAATCAATATGCCCAGCTTTACAATTGAAGTCGAAACAATGTGACAAAATGTGGATATGACTAGATAATTGAAAAAACCTAGGGCATCCTTGCATACAGCAGGAAAATAAGTTCTGTGGTGTGCATAGCGCGCTGTGGTGAAAAGCAGCTTGGTCAGATTTTGCCTAGCAGTGGGGGAAGAAAAAACGGAATCTGTGATTAATTGCTGTATACATATGGTATACAACAGTCCATGTCCTCAAAAAATGCCCCTACTTACTATGTCACAAGTGACAGTCTCACAGATACACATACAGTACACCTCAGAAAAAATATATATATTAAATATTCAATTACATATGTTTTTCTGAACACACAAAAAGATCTTACTTTATCTGTCTGAAGCTACCTTAAAGAATATTTTCATTAAAACCAGCAACAGTTAGAACAATTACCGCTTTGGTAAGGACTATGTAATGTACAACATAAAGCATTGAGTTTCAATAATAATCAGTGCACAGTGGTTTTTAAGCGCTGGTTTATGAGAC
The DNA here is from genome assembly GCA_037952835.1 of Lithobates septentrionalis. Taxonomy (NCBI): domain Eukaryota; kingdom Metazoa; phylum Chordata; class Amphibia; order Anura; family Ranidae; genus Lithobates; species Lithobates septentrionalis. The sequence goes on along the minus strand of JBBDGP010000111.1, from coordinate 1,741,000 downwards.
ACAAGATGTATTGAGTGCAAGGGTAAACAGTAAGTAACATACAAAAACAACATATAGAATGCAGTAGTCAGGACAAGCCCTTGTTAACATCTAGATTCCCCTCTTACATCAGGAGTCCCCATCAGAGTCCCCCTTTATGTGCAGAGTTACCACCTCACATTCATAGTCCCCATCCAATCCCCCTAAATTTCAGGAGTCCCCAGAGTCTGCCCTATAAATCAGTTTCCAGAGTCCTCCCCCTTACATCAGGGTCTCGAGAGTTCCCCCATTACATCAGGGTTCCCAGAGTTCCCCTTTACATCAGGGTCCTTAGGGTTCTCCATACCTCAGGGTCCCCAGAATGATCCCCCTTACATCAAGGTCCCCAGAGTCACCCTCTTACATAAGGGTCTCAGAGCCCCCCACTGCACCAGAGTCCCTAGTATTCACTCCTTATATCACTGTCCCTGGAGTCACCCAGAGTTTCCCCTCCTCTTACTTTGGGGTCCCTACAGTTCTCCCACTTCTCTACATAAGAGTCCCAATAGTCCCCTCCTTACATTAGGGTCCTCAGTGTCCTCCCTTACATAAGAGTCTCGTCCTTTCATTAGGGTCCCCAAAGTTCCCTCCTCTTACATTAGGGTCCCCAGAGTCCCCCCTCCTCCTTACATCAAGATCCCAAGAGTCTCTCCTATGCTTTAGAGTTCTCAAAATCCTCCCCCTTACATAAGGGTCCTGAGAGTCCCTCCTCACATCAAGGTCCCCAGAGTCCCCTCTTACATCAGGGTTCCCAGAGTCTCACCTTACATCAGTGTCCCCAGAGTTCCCCCCCTTAAATCAGTGTCCCCAGAACTCCCTTTCTACATTAGTGTTCCCAGATGTCCCCCCTTAAGTCAGGGTCCCAAGAGTTCCACCCCCTTACATTAGTGTCCCCTGGATCACCTTCCTTTACATCAGAGTCCCCAGAGCCCCCCACAATTATCAGAGTCCCCAGAGTTCCCCACTATATTAGGGTCCCTAGAGACCCCCACACTTACATCAGGGTCCCCAGAGTCCCTCCTATATTTCAGGGTCCACAGAGTTCCATCCCCCTTACAACAGGGTCCATTCCTTCTCAGTACAGCAGGTAGCTACAGGACAAGTGGAAACTGGGAGGTGGGGCACTGGGACAGAGCAGACCTGGAGAAGTCAGTTTCATCCTCTTCCTACTGTCAATGCTGGGCCTAGGGATGGGGCAAGCATGTGATGGTTTGCTAGGATGTTGTGTGGTCCCTGCAACCAAACACTTGAGGTGACGGAGGTGGGCAACAGTGGTGGGTGGAACCTATGTTACAGAGTGAAAACACCCAATACACAGTCAGCCAGTATATTTTCATGGTTGGCAACCCTGGCTATCAATTGCTAACACAGAAGCTGGGCTTCAAGTGACAGCAGATAGCCATGAGCTCAGGCCAGTGTCAAAGGTAGAGGAACCCTGTTCCATCACATTCCGGCTCAAAAAAAGCTCCACCGATGCTGGAGATGATCATATGCTCTAGATCTGTGTTGTATTGTACAGTTTAGTTAAAGGGGGAAGGGTGATTGGCCATATGTGTAAATGTGACTGAGGACATCTCAGGGCATCCAGTTTTGCTTACTAATAATCAAAATATATGGAGTGGAGCTAAATCTATTATTATGTGAAGCAAAAGGTTATTTCTCATAAAAAGAAATAATTATATCATGTACTCAATAACATAAATATATAAACAGATGGTGAGTAACAATTAAAGTAACCACAATAAATGGTGTAGCCAAAGTCCAGTGCAAAAATGTGAGTATCACAGTAATACAGTTCTTAGTGAAGTGCTTTAGAATTCAGCTGTGATATAGCAATCATACAGTCCAGTGCTCAATCCAAGGAAAAAGCAAACACACTCCACCACTAAGTGCAATGGGCGCTCACCTTAGATAAAAAAATAACAGGCATCGAATGAATCACTGGTCTCCATGGGGTTTCTTTCACTCAGTAGTCGATCATGCTCAATTGGCTTGCACATGGAATAATAATGATAATCCTCATGGTGTAGTAATAACAACTAGAATTATTTAAAAAATTTAGAGACTTACAGTTAAAATCACTGCTGGGCATCCAGCAAAACTGGGACCAAATAAACCTAGTTGAAGCCACGTGTGTTGGTGGCGTAACAAGTAGAGGTTGAGCCTGGCGGCGGGAGTTTTTACTGGATTACGTGTGAAGCTGGATTTTATTATATGCTTATTTTTTACCTAATAAATGTGAGTGCATTTTATGAAGTGGGTTCTGTGTGGTGTGTTGAGCTTAACCACTTCAGCCCCATAAGGATTTACCCACTTACGAGGCCATTTTTTTGGGATACGGCACTGCGTTGCTTTAACTGACAATTGCACGGGCGTGCAATGCTGTATCCAAACAAAATTGATGTCATTTTTTTCCCACAAATAGAGCTTTATTTTAGTGGTATTTGATCACCTCTGCGGTTTTTATTTGCTGCTCTATAAACAAAAAAAGACTGTCAATTTTGAAAAAAAAAAAAACAATATTTTTTATTTTCTGCTATAAAATACATCCAATAAAATTTAAAAAAAATCAAATTTCTTCATCAATTTAGGCCAATTTTTATTATGCTACATAATTTTGGTAAAAAAAAACACAAAACAATAAGCGTATATTGATTGGTTGGCGCAAAATTTACAGCGTCTAGGGGATAGATTTATGGCATTTTTATATATTTTTTTCTTTTTCACTAGTAATGGCGGTGATCTGCAATTTTATGCGGGACTGCGACATTGCAGCAGACAGATCTGACATCTAACTGACATTTTTGACACTTTTTTGAGAACCAGTGACATTATTACAGTAATCAGTGCTAAAAATATGCAATGACATTGTACTAATGGCACTGGCAAAGAACGGGTTAACAAGGGGTTAAATGTGTTCCCTGCGTGTGTTTACTAACGGTATGGGGGATGGGCTGCCTGGGACAAAATCGCAGATCCGTCTTCCTGCATTACAGAAAAGCAGGATATCTGTGTGATCCCCTGACAGAACAGAGATCTGCCTTGTTTACTATGGCAGATCACCGTTCTGTCACTAAGGGGGCCGATTGCGGGCGACCTGCTGATTGGCTCCCCCCATTGGCCAATGGGTGTGTGCACGCGTGCCCACAGATTGCCATATACAAGCCCGACATACACCTACAAGGATTTGTGCAAGCCGAACCAACCTGTGGCGGCTGGTCAGCAAGTGGTTATTAATCCAGGTACTGCACTATTGGAGGCTGTTTTTTCTGTTTGTTGCCTATGACTAGGGATAGGCCGAACACCCCCCTGGTTTGGTTCGCACCAGAATATGCGAGCAGGCAAAAAATTTGTGTGAACCCTATTAAAGTCTATGGGATACGATCATAACAAATCAAAAGTGCTAATTTTAAAGGCTTATATGCAAGTTATTGCCATAAAAAATGGACCCGGGTACTGCCCCAGGGAACATGTATCAATGCAAAAAAAAGTTTTTAAAACAATCGTTTTTTCAGGAGCAGTGATTTTAAGAATGCTTAAAGTGAAACAATAAAATGAAATATTCCTTTAAATATCGTGCTTGGGGATCCGCTTAGTCTGCCTGTAAGGTGACGCGTCTGTCTGTGTTTTACAGCCCCGCAGCAAAATGACATTTCTAAAGGAAAAAATTTAACTTAAACTTGCTTGCGGCTGTAATTTATTGCTGACTCCTGGTAATATAGCTAAAAATCAAGAAAAAAAATGGTGTGGGTCCCCCCCAGTCCATACCAGGCCCTTGGGGCTAGTATGGATATCAAGAGGAACGCCACCAAAAAATTAAAAAACACAGTGGAGCCACCCCAAAAATCCATACCAGGCCTTTAACCTTTGCAGACTGGAGGACAGAATGGGGGAGCGAGCGAGCTCCCCCCCCTCCTAAACCATACCAGGCCACATGCTCTCAACATGGGGAGAGTGCCATGTTGATGGGGACAAGGGCCTCATCCCCACAACCCTGGCCATTGGCTGTGGGGGTCTGTGGGCAGGGGGAATTTACATTGTATCCCTACGATTCACCAAAAAAAGTGTCAAAAAGTAAAAACACAAAAGACAGTTTTTGACAATTCCTTTATTAAACATTGTGTACATCCATCGTCTATCACGCCGCCCGACAGACCCAAAAAAATACAAAAAAAAAACTCCACCTCCATGGGAGACCTCGCGGTGACTGCTGTCTTTCATGCTGCCCATCAATCATGCCACCCGACAGACCCGAAAAAAAAAATCCGCCTCCATGGGAGGCCTTACAGTAACTGCTGTCTTTTGGTTTTGATAGCTGTTATAAAGGCAAGGGCGGGGCCACCCGCTGACATAACCGGATGACCCTGCCCCCCTCTGATGGCACATGACCTCAGAAGGGGTGAGGTCACTCGGTTACGCCACTGGGTGGCCCCCGCCCTTGCCTATATAACAGTTGTCACAGCGAAAAGGCAGGCCTCCCATCGAGGCAGAGCTACTCTTTTTTTTTTTTTTCTGGGCCATCGGGTGGCATTATGGAAGATGGATGGACATCGCGGGAGACTTTTTTTTTCTTTTTTAACCACTTCAGCCCCTGGAAGATTTGGCTGCTCAATGACCAGGGCATTTTTTGCGATAGTGAAATGCATCGCTTTAACTGACAATTGCACGGTCGTGTGGCGCTGTACCCAAACAAAATTGACGTCCTTTTGTTCCCACAAAGAGCTTTCTTTTGGTGGTATTTGATCACCTCTGCAGTTTTTATTTTTTTGCGCTATAAACAAAAAAAGACCGACAATTTTGAAAAAAACACAACATCTTTTACTTGTTGCTATAATAAATATCCGACATTTTTTTTCAAAAAAAATAATTTTTTCCTTAGTTTAGGCCGATATGTATTCTCCTACATATTTTTGGTAAAAAATCGCAACAAGCCTATATTGATTGGTTTGCGCAAAAGTTATAGCATCTACAAAATAGGGGATAGATTTATGGCATTATTATTATTATTATTATTATTATTATTATTATTATTACAATATACCCCATACCCATTCACATAGGGGTTGTTATCATGTTGTAATACTGCCCTGCGGCCCAGTCTCCGAAGGGAGGGGGTCATGCGCTGCCTCAGTATGTCAGAGTACATGTTAGCATTCATGGTTCCCTCAATGATCTGTAGCTCCCCAGTGCCGGTAGCACTCGTGCAGCCCCAGACCATGACACTTCCACCACCATGCTTGACTGTAGGCAACACACACTTGTCTTTGTACTCCTCACCTGGTTGCCGCCACACACGCTTGACCCCATCTGAACCAAATATATTTATCTTGGTCTCATCAGACCACAGGACATGGTTTCAGGAATCCATGTATTTAGTTTGCTTGTTCTCAGCAAACTGCGGGCTTTCTTGTGCATCATCTTTAGAAAAGGCTTCCTTCTGAGACGACAGGCATGCAGACTAATTTAATGCAGTCTGCAGAATATGGTCAGGGCACTGACAGGCTGACCCCCCCCACCCCTTTAACCTATGCAGCAATGCTGGCAGCACTCATACGTCTATTTCCCAACGACAACCTCTGGATATGACGCTGAGCACGTGCACTCAACTTCTTTGGTCGACCATGGTGAAGCCTGTTCTGAGTGGAACCTGTCCTGTTAAACCACTGTATGGTCTTTGCCACTGTGCTGCAGCCCAGTTTCAGGGTCTTAGCAATCTTGTTATAGTCTAGGCCATCTTTATGTAGAGAAACAATTTTTTTTTCAGATCCTCAGAGAGTTCTTTGCCATGAGGTGCCATGTTGAACTTCCAGTGACCAGAATGTGAGAGTGAGAGCGATAACACCAAATTTAACACACCTGCTCCCCATTCACACCTGAGACCTTGTAACACTAACAAGTCACATGACACCGGGGAGGGAAAATGGCTAATTGGGCCCAATTTGGGCATTTTCACTTAGGGGTGTACTCACTTTCATTGCCAGTGGTTTAAAAATAAATGCTGTGCACTCACTACTTTACATTGTAGCAAAGTGTATTTTCTTCAGTGTTGTCACATGAAAAGATATAATAAAACATTTACAAAAATGTGAGGGGTGTACTCACTTCTGTGAGATACTTGTATGTATGTATGTGTGTGTGTGTGTGTGTGTATATATATATATATATATATATATATATATATATATAGTGGGGACGGAAAGTATTCAGACCCCCTTAACCACTTGACGACCGCCTCACGCCGATGTACGTCGGCAAGGCGACACGGGCAGGCAAAATCACGTACATGGTACGTGATTTGCCTTCCGCGGGTGGGGGGTCCGATCGGACTCCCCCCCCGCCGCCCGAGGCGGTCCCGTTTTGTCCCCCGGCGATCGGAGACGAGGGGGAGGCCATCCGTTCGTGGCCCCCCCCTCGCGATCGCCGCCGGCCAATGGGAACACTCCTTTGCTGCTGTATGCTAAACAGCAGCAAAGGAAATGATGTCATCTCCCCTCGGGTCGGTAGTTTCCGTTCCGGCCCGAGGAGAGACGACATGTAAGTGACTGCACCAACACACACACACACAGTAGAACATGCCAGGCACACATTACACCCCGATCCCCCCCCGATCGCCCCCCGATCCCCCCCGATCACCCCCCCCCCCCCGTCACAAACTGACACCAGCAGTTTTTTTTTTTTTTTTTCTGATTACTGCTAGGTGTCAGTTTGTGACAGTTACTGTGTTAGCACAGTTACTGTTACCCCCCTGTAGGTCTAGGGTACCCCCCTAACCCCCCCTAATAAAGTTTTAACCCCTTGATCACCCCCCGTCACCAGTGTCACTAAGCGATCATTTTTCTGATCGCTGTATTAGTGTCGCTGGTGACGCTAGTTAGTGAGGTAAATATTTAGGTTCGCCGTCAGCGTTTTATAGCGTCAGGGACCCCCATATACTACCTAATAAATGTTTTAACCCCTTGATTGCCCCCTAGTTAACCCTTTCACCACTGATCACCGTATAACCGTTACGGTTGACGCTGGTTAGTTTGTTTATTTTTTATAGTGTCAGGGCACCCGCCGTTTATTACCGAATAAAGGTTTAGCCCCCTAATCGCCCAGCGGTGATATGCGTCGCCCCAGGCAGCGTCAGATTAGCGCCAGTACCGCTAACACCCACGCACGCAGCATGCGCCTCCCTTAGTGGTATAGTATCTGATCGGATCAATATCTGATCCGATCAGATCTATACTAGCGTCCCCAGCAGTTTAGGGTTCCCAAAAACGCAGTGTTAGCGGGATCAGCCCAGATACCTGCTAGCACCTGCGTTTTGCGCCTCCGCCCGGCCCAGCCCACCCAAGTGCAGTATCGATCGATCACTGTCACTTACAAAACACTAAACGCATAACTGCAGCGTTCGCAGAGTCAGGCCTGATCCCTGCGATCGCTAACAGTTTTTTTGGTAGCATTTTGGTGAACTGGCAAGCACCAGCCCCAGGCAGCGTCAGGTTAGCGCCAGTACCGCTAACACCCACGCACACACCGTACACCTCCCTTAGTGGTATAGTATCTGAACGGATCAATATCTGATCCGATCAGATCTATACTAGCGTCCCCAGCAGTTTAGGGTTCCCAAAAACGCAGTGTTAGCGGGATCAGCTCAGATACCTGCTAGCACCTGCGTTTTGCCCCTCCGCCCGGCCCAGCCCAGACCACCCAAGTGCAGTATCGATCGATCACTGTCACTTACAGAACACTAAACGCATAACTGCAGCGTTCACAGAGTCAGGCCTGATCCCTGCGATCGCTAACAGTTTTTTTGGTAGCGTTTTGGTGAACTGGCAAGCACCAGCTCCAGGCAGCGTCAGGTTAGCGCCAGTACCGCTAACACCCACGCACGCACCGTACACCTCCCTTAGTGGTATAGTATCTGATCGGATCAATATCTGATCCGATCAGATCTATACTAGCGTCACCAGCAGTTTAGGGTTCCCACAAACGCAGTGTTAGCGGGATCAGCCCAGATACCTGCTAGCACCTGCGTTTTGCCCCTCCGCCCGGCCCGGCCCAGCCCACCCAAGTGCAGTATCGATCGATCACTGTCACTTACAAAACTCTAAACGCATAACTGCAGCGTTCGCAGAGTCAGGCCTGATCCCTGCGATCGCTAACAGTTTTTTTGGTAGCGTTTTGGGGAACTGGCAAGCGCCAGCGGCGTAGTACACCCCGGTCGTAGCCAAACCAGCACTGCAGTAACACTTGGTGACGTGGCGAGTCCCATAAGTGCAGTTCAAGCTGGTGAGGTGGCAAGCACAAGTAGTGTCCCGCTGACACCAAAAAGACAAACACAGGCCCGTCGTGCCCATAATGCCCTTCCTGCTGCATTCGCCAATCCTAATTGGGAACCCACCGCTTCTGCAGCGCCCGTACTTCCCCCATTCACATCCCCAACCAAATGCAGTCGGCTGCAAGAGAGGCATTTTTATGTCCTCCCGAGTACCCCTACCCAGCGAACCCCCCAAAAAAGATGTTGTGTCTGCAGCAAGCGCGGATATAGGCGTGACACCCGCTATTATTGTCCCTCCTGTCCTGACAATCATGGTCTTTGCATTGGTGAATGTTTTGAACGCTACCATTCACTAGTTGAGTATTAGCGTAGGGTACAGCATTGCAGACTAGGACACACTTTCACAGGGTCTCCCAAGATGCCATCGCATTTTGAGAGACCCGAACCTGGAACCGGTTACAGTTATAAAAGTTAGTTACAAAAAAAGTGTAAAAAAAAAAAAATATATAAAATAAAAAAAAATAGTTGTCGTTTTATTGTTCTCTCTCTCTCTATTCTCTCTCTCTATTGTTCTGCTCTTTTTTTACTGTATTCTATTCTGCAATGTTTTATTGTTATTGTTATTGTTATTATGTTTTATCATGTTTGTTTTTCAGGTATGTAATTATTTATACTTTACTGTTTACTGTGCTTTATTGTTAACCATTGTTAACCATTTTTTTGTCTTCAGGTACGCCATTCACGACTTTGAGTGGTTATACCAGAATGATGCCTGCAGGTTTAGGTATCATCTTGGTATCATTCTTTTCAGCCAGCGGTCGGCTTTCATGTAAAAGCAATCCTAGTGGCTAATTAGCCTCTAGACTGCTTTTACAAGCCGTGGGAGGGAATGCCCCCCCCACCGTCTTTCGTGTTTTTCTCTGGCTCTCCTGTCTCAACAGGGAACCTGAGAATGCAGCCGGTGATTCAGCCAGCTGACCATAGAGCTGATCAGAGACCAGAGTGGCTCCAAACATCTCTATGGCCTAAGAAACCGGAAGCTACGAGCATTTCATGACTTAGATTTCGCCGGATGTAAATAGCGCCATTGGGAAATTGGGGAAGCATTTTATCACACCGATCTTGGTGTGGTCAGATGCTTTGAGGGCAGAGGAGAGATCTAGGGTCTAATAGACCCCAATTTTTTCAAAAAAGAGTACCTGTCACTACCTATTGCTATCATAGGGGATATTTACATTCCCCGAGATAACAATAAAAATGATTAAAAAAAAAAAATATGAAAGGAACAGTTTAAAAGTAAGATTAAAAAAGCAAAAAAATAATAAAGAAAAAAAAAAAAAAAAGCACCCCTGTCGCCCCCTGCTCTCGCGCTAAGGCGAACGCAAGCGGCGGTCTGTCGTCAAACGTAAACAGCAATTGCACCATGCATGTGAGGTATCACCGCGAAGGCCAGATCGAGTGCAGTAATTTTTCCAGTAGACCTCCTCTGTAAATCTAAAGTGGTAACCTGTAAAGGCTTTTAAAGGCTTTTAAACATGTATTTATTTTGTTGCCACTGCACGTTTGTGCGCAATTTTAAAGCATGTCATGTTTGGTATCCATGTACTCCGCCTAAGATCATCTTTTTTATTTCATCAAACATTTGGGCAATATAGTGTGTTTTAGTGCATTAAAATTTAAAAAAGTGTGTTTTTTCCCCAAAAAATGCGTTTGAAAAATCGCTGCACAATTACTGTGTGAAAAAAAAAAATGAAACACCCACCATTTTAATCTGTAGGGCATTTGCTTTAAAAAAATATATAATGTTTGGGGGTTCAAAGTAATTTTTTTGCAAAAAAAAATAACTTTTTCATGTAAACAATAAGTGTCAGAAAGGGCTTTGTCTTCAAGTGGTTAGAAGAGTGGTTGATGTGTGACATAAGCTTCTAAATGTTGTGCATAAAATGCCAGGACAGTTCAAAACCCCCCCAAATGACCCCATTTTGGAAAGTAGACACCCCAAGCTATTTGCTGAGAGTCATGTCGAGTCCATGGAATATTTTATATTGCGACACAAGTTGCGGGAAAGAGACAAATTTTTTTTTGCACAAAGTTGTCACTAAATGATATATTGCTCAAACATGCCATGGAAATATGTGAAATGACACCCCAAAATACATTCTGCTGCTTCTCCTGAGTACGGGGATACCACATGTGTGAGACTTTTTGGGAGCCTAGCCGCGTACGGGACCCCGAAAACCAAGCACCGCCTTCAGGCTTTCTAAGGGCGTGAATTTTTGATTTCACTCTTCACTGCCTATCACAGTTTCGGAGGCCATGGAATGCCCAGGTGGCACAAAACCCCCCCAAATGACCCCATTTTGGAAAGTAGACACCCCAAGCTATTTGCTGAGAGGTATAGTGAGTATTTTGCAGACCTCACTTTTTGTCACAAAGTTTTGAAAATTGAAAAAAGAAAAAAAAAATGTTTTTTCTTGTCTTTCTTCATTTTCAAAAACAAATGAGAGCTGCAAAATACTCACCATGCCTCTCAGCAAATAGCTTGGGGTGTCTACTTTCCAAAATGGGGTCATTTGGGGGGGTTTGTGCCACCTGGGCATTCCATGGCCTCCGAACCTGTGATAGGCAGTAAAGAGTGAAATCAAAAATTTTCACCCTTAGAAATCCTGAAGGCAGTGATTGGTTTTCGGGGTCCCGTACGCGGCTAGGCTCCCAAAAAGTCCCACACATGTGGTATCCCCATACTCAGGAGAAGCAGCTAAATGTATTTTGGGGTGCAATTCCACATATGCCCATGGCCTGTGTGAGCAATATATCATTTAGTGACAACTTTATGAAAAAAAAAAAAAAAAAAAAAAAAAAAGTGTCACTTTCCCGCAACTTGTGTCAAAATATAAAATATTCCATGGACTCAATATGCCTCTCAGCAAATAGCTTGGGGTGTCTACTTTCCAAAATGGGGTCATTTTGGGGGGTTTTGTGCCACCTGGGCATTCCATGGCCTCCGAAACTGTGATAGGCAGTGAAGAGTGAAATCAAAAATTTACACTCTTAGAAATCCTGAAGGCGGTGATTGGTTTTGGGGCCCCGTACGCGGCTAGGCTCCCAAAAAGTCCCACACATGTGGTATCCCCATGCTCAGGAGAAGCAGCTGAATGTATTTTGGGGTGCAATTCCACATAGGCCCATGGCCTGTGTGAGCAATATATCATTTAGTGACAACTTTTTGTAAATATTTTTTTTTTTTTGTCATTTTTCAATCACTTGGGACAAAAAAAATAAATATTCAATGGGTTCAACATGCCTCTCAGCAATTTCCTTGGGGTGTCTACTTTCCAAAATGGGGTCATTTGGGGGGGGTTTGTACTGCCCTGCCATTTTAGCACCTCAAGAAATGACATAGGCAGTCATAAACTAAAAGCTGTGTAAATTACAGAAAATGTACCCTAGTTTGTAGACGCTATAACTTTTGCGCAAACCAATAAATATACGCTTATTGACATTTTTTTTACCAAAGACATGTGGCCGAATACATTTTGGCCTAAATGTATGACTAAAATTTAGTTTATTGGATTTTTTTTATAACAAAAAGTAGAAAATATCATTTTTTTTCAAAATTTTCGGTCTTTTTCCGTTTATAGCGCAAAAAATAAAAACCGCAGAGGTGATCAAATACCATCAAAAGAAAGCTCTATTTGTGGGAAGAAAAGGACGCAAATTTCGTTTGGGTACAGCATTGCATGACCGCGCAATTAGCAGTTAAAGCGATGCAGTGCCAAATTGGAAAAAGACCTCTGGTCCTTAGGCAGCATAATGGTCCGGGGCTCAAGTGGTTAAATTTTTCATTTTTTGTTATATTGCAGCCATTTGCTAAAATCATTTAAGTTCATTTTTTTCTCATTAATGTACACACAGCACCCCATATTGACAGAAAAACACAGAATTGTTGACATTTTTGCAGATTTCTTTCTTAAAAAATTAAAACTGAAACAGCAAATGGTCCTAAGTATTCAGACCCGTTGTTGTAATGCTCACATATTTAACTCAGGTGCTGTCCATTTCTTCTGATCATCCTTGAGATGGTTCTGCACCTTCATTTTAGTCCAGCTGTGTTTGATTATACTGATTGGACTTGATTAGGAAAGCCACAAACCTGTCTATAAAAGACCTTACAGCTCACAGTGCATGTCAGAGCAAATGAGAATCATGAGGTCAAATGAACTGCCTGAAGATCTCAGAGACAGAATTGTAGCAAGGCACAGATCTGGCCAAGGTTACAAAAAATGTCTGCTGCACTTAAGGTTCCTAAGAGCACAGTGGACTCCATAATCCATAAATGGAAGACGTTTGGGATGACCAGAACCCTTCCTAGAGCTGGCCGTACGGCCAAAATGAGCTATCGGGGGAGAAGAGCCTTGGTGAGAGAGGTAAAGAAGAACCCAAAGATCACCGTGGCTGAGCTCCAGAGATGCAGTCGGGAGATGGGAGAAAGTTGTAGAAAGTCAACCATAACTGCAGCCCTCCACCAGTCGGGGCTTTATGGCAGAGTGGCCCGACGAAAGCCTCTCCTCAGTGCAAGACACACTGCATGGAGTTTGCTAAAAAAAACACCTTGAGAACTCAAACATGGTGAGAAATAAGATTCTCTGGTCTGATGAGACCAAGATAGAACTTTTTGGCCTTAATTCTAAGTGGTATGTGTGGAGAAAACCAGGCACTGCTCATCACCTGTCCAACACAGTCCCAACAGTGAAGCATGGTGGTGGCAGCATCATGCTGTGGGGGTGTTTTTCAGCTGCAGGAACAGGAGGACTGGTTGCAATCAAGGGAAAGATGAATGTGGCCAAGTACAGGGATATTCTGGATAAAAACCTTCTCCAGAGTGCTCAGGACCTCAGACTGGGCCAAAGGTTTACCTTCCAACAAGACAATGACCCTAAGCACACAGCTAAAATAACAAAGGAGTGGCTTCACTACAGCTCCGTGACTGTTCTTGAATGAGAGCCCTGACTTAAACCCAATTGAGCATCTCTGGAGAGACCTAAAAATGGCTGTCCACCAACGTTTACCATCCAACCTGACAGAACTGGAGAGGATCTGCAAGGAGGAATGTCAGAGGATCCCCAAATCCAGGTGTGAAAAACTTTTTGCATCTTTTCCAAAAGACTCATTGCTGTATTAGATCAAAAGGGTGCTTCTACTAAATACTGGGCAAAGGGTATGAATACTTAGGACCATGTGATATTTTGGTTTTTCTTTTTTTAATAAATGTGCAAAAATGTCAACAATTCAGAGTTTTTCTGTCAATATGGGGTGCTGTGTGTGCATTAATGAGAAAAAATGAACTTAAATGATTTTAGCAAATGGCTGCAATATAACAAATATAACAAAGAGTGAAAAATTTAAGGGGGTCTGAATACTTTCCGTCCCCACTGTATATATGTATATATATATATATATATATATATATATATATATATATATATATATATATATATGTATATATATATATATATATATATATATGTATATATATATATATATATATATATATGTATATATATATATATATATATATGTATATATATATACACAGTGGGGAGAACATTTGATACACTGCCAATTTTGAGGTGTATCATAGGTACTCATCAACTGTGGGAGACAGAATTTAAAACAAAAATCCAGAAAATCACATTGTATGATTTTTTAAGTAATTAATTTGCATTTTATTCTATGACATAAGTATTTTATACATCACAAAAGCAGAACTTAATATTTGGTACAGAAACCTTTGTTTGCAATTACAGAGATCATACATTTCCTTTAGTTTTTGACCAGGTTTGCACACACTGCAGCAGGGACTTTGGCCCACTCCATACAGACCTTCTCCAGATCCTTCAGGTTTCTGGGTTGTCGCTGGGCAATATGGACTTTCAGCTCCCTCCAAAGATTTTCTATTGGGTTCAGGTCTGCAGACTGGCTAGGCAACTCCAGGAGCTTGAGACGCTTCTTACAGAGCCACTCCTTAGTTGCCCTGGCTGTGTGTTTTGGGTCATTGTCATGCTGGAAGACCCAGCCATGGCCCATCTTCAATGCTCTTACTGAGGGAAGGAGGTTGTTGGCCAAGATCTTGCGATACGTGGCCCCATCCATCCTCCCCTCAATACGGTGCAGTCATCCTGTCCCCTTTGCAGAAAAGCAGCCCCAAAGAATGATGTTTTTACCTCCGTGCTTCACGTTTGGGATGGTGTTCTTGGGGTTGTACTCATCCTCCTTCTTCCTCCAAACACGGCAAGTGGAGTTTAGATGAAAAAGCTCTATTTTTGTCTCATCAGACCACATGACCTTCTCCCATTTCTCCTCTGGATCATCCAGATGGTCATTGGCAAACTTCAGATGGGCCTGAACATGCACTGGCTTGTCAGGGGGACCTTGAGTGCGCTGCAGGATTTTTAATCCATGACGGCGTAGTATGTTACTAACGGTTTTCTTTGAGACTGTGGTCCCAACTCTCTTCAGGTCATTGACCAGGTCCTGCCATGTAGTTCTGATCCCTCGCCTTCCCCATGACCATTGATGTCCCACGAGGTGAGATCTTGGATGGAGCCCCAGACCGAGGGAGATTGACCGTCATCTTGAACTTCTTCCATTTTCTAATAATTGCGCCAACAGTTGTTGCCTTCTCACCAAGCTGCTTGCCTATTGTCCTGTAGCCCATCCCAGCCTTGTGCAGGTCTACAATTTTATTTCTAATGTCCTTACACAGCTCTCTAGTCTTGGCCATTGTGGAGAGGTTGGAGTCTGTTTGAGTGTGTGGACAGGTGTCTTTCAAACAGGTAATGAGTTCAAACAGGTGCAGTTAATACAGGTAATGTGTGGAAAACAGGAGGGCTTCTTAAAGGAAAAATAACAGGTCTGTGAGAGCCAGAATTTTTACTGGTTGGTAGATGATCAAATACTTATGTCATGCAATAAAATGCAAATTAATTATTTAAAAATCCAAAAATGTGATTTTCTGAATTTTTGTTTTAGATTCCGTCTCTCACAGTTGAAGATTACCTATGATAAAAATTACAGACCTCTACATGCTTTGTAAGTAGGAAAACCTGCAAAATCAGCAGTGTATCAAATACTTGTTCTCCCCACTGTGTGTGTGTGTGTATATATATATATATATATATATATATATATATATATATGCAGTATCTCACAAAAGTGAGTACACCCCCACATTTTTGTAAATCTGTAATTTCTTCAGTGCTGTCACATGAAAAGATATAATAAAACTTTGCTACAATGTAAAGTAGTGAGTGTACAGCTTGTATAACAGTGTACATTTTCTGCCCCATCAAAATAACTCAACACACAGCCAGTAATGTCTAAACCACTGGCAACAAAAGTGAGTACACCCCTAAGTGAAAATGTACAAATTGGGCCCAAAGTGTCAATATTTTATGTGGCCACCATTATTTTGCAGCACTGCCTAAACCCTCTTGGACATGGAGTTCACCAGAGCTTCACAGGTTGCCACTGGAGTCCTCTTCCACTCCTCCATGATGACATCACGGAGCTAGTAGATGTTAGAGACCTTGCACTCCTCCATCTTCCGTTTGATGATGACCCACAGATCCTCAATAGGGTTTAGGTTTGGAGACATGCTTGGCCAGTCTATCAACTTTACCCTCAGCTTCTTTAGCAAGGCAGTGGTTGTCTTGGAGGTGTGTTTGGGGTTGTTATCATGTTGGAATACTGCCCTGCGGCCCAGTCTCCAAAGGGAGGGGATCATGCTTTGCTTCAGTATGTCACAGTACATGTTGGCATTGATGGCTCCCTCAATGAACTGTAGCTCCCCAGTGCCGGCGGAACTCATGCAGCCCCAGACCATGGCACTCCCACCACCATGCTTGGCTGTAGGCAAGACACACTTGTCTTTGTACTTCTCACCTGGTTGCCGCCATACACACTTGACACCATCTGAACCAAATAAGTTTATCTTGGTCTCCAGTAATCCATGTTCTTAGTCTGCTTGTCTATTTGCGGGCTTTCTTGTGCATCATCTTTAGAAGAGGCTTCCTTCTGGGATTACAGCCATGCAGACCAATTTGATGCAGTGTGCGGCGTATGGTCTGAGCACTGACAGGCTGACCCACACCCCTTCAACCTCTGCAGCAATGCTGGCAGCACTCATATGTCTATTTCCCAAAGACAACCTCTGGATATGACGCTGAGCATGTGCACTCAACTTCTTTGGTCGACCATGGCGAGGCCTGTTCTGAGTGGAACCTGTCCTGATTAGGGATGAGCTTCGAGTTTGAGTCGAACTCATGTTCGACTCCAACATTGGCTGTTCGCCAGTTCGCCGAACAGCAAACAATTTGGAGTGTTCGAGCAAATTTGAAAGCCGCGGAACACCCTTTAATAGTCTATGGGAGAAATCAAAAGTGCTAATTTTAAAGGTTTATATGCATGGTATTGTCATAAAAAGTGTTTGGGGACCTGGGTCCTGCCCCAGGGGACATGGATCAATGCAAAAAAAAGTTTTAAAAAGGCCATTTTTTCGGGAGCAGTGATTTTAATAATGCTTAAAGTGAAACAATAAAAGTGTAATATTCCTTTAAATTTCATACCTGGGGGTGTCTATAGTATGCCTGTAAAGGGGCACATGTTTCCCATGTTTAGAACAGTCTGACAACAAAATGACATTTCAAAGGAAAAAAGTAAATGAAAACTACTCGCGGCTATTAATGAATTGTCGGTCCAACAATACACATACAAGTTCATTGATAAAAACGGCATGGCATTTCCCCACAGGGGAACCCCGAATCAAAATGTAAAAAAAAAACGGCGTGTGGCGGTCCCCCTAAACTCCATACCAGGCCCTTCAGGTCTGGTATGGATATTAAGGGGAACCCCGGCCAAAATTTAAAAAAAGAATGGCGTGGGGGTCCCCCTCAAAATCTATACCAGACCCTTCAGGTCTGGTATGGATTTTGAGGGGAACCCCGCCCCAAAATTTAAAAAAAATGGCGTGGGGTCCCCCCAAAAATCCATACCATACCCTTATCCGAGCACTTAACATGGCAGGCCACAGGAAAAGAGGGGGGGACGAGAGAGCGCCCCCCCCTGAACCGTACCAGGCCACATGCCCTCAACATTGGGAGGGTGCTTTGGGGTAGCCCCCCAAAGCACCTTGTCCCCATGTTGATGGGGACAAGGGCCTCATCCCCACAACCCTTGCCCTTTGGTTGTGGGGGTCTGCGGGCGGGGGGCTTATCGGAATCTGGAAGCCCCCTTTAACAAGGGGACCCCCAGATCCCAGCCCCCCCGTGTGAAATGGTAAGGTACCCCTACCATTTCACAAAAAAACTGTCAAAAATGTTAAAAATGACAAGAGACAGTTTTTGACAATTCCTTTATTTAAAGTCTTCTTTTTTCCATCTTCTTTCTTCTATCTTCTTTCTTCTATCCTCCATCGGTTTCTTCCTCCATCTTCCTCTTCTTCAGGTTCTTCTGGTTCTTCCTCCGGTGTTCACGTACTGCATCTTCCTCCGGGGCGTCTTCTTCCCTTCTTCTTCTTGGGCCGCTCCGCATCCATGATGGGAGGCTCCCGCTGTGGGGAATTTCCATGCCGTTTTTATCAATGAACTTTTATGTGTATTGTATTGTATTATGTGTATTGTCGGACCGACAATTCATTAATAGCCGTGAGTAGTTTTAAATTACTTTTTTTCCTTTGAAATGTCATTTTGCTGTCAGACTGTTCTAAACACGGGAAACATGTGCCCCTTTACAGGCATACTATAGACACCCCCCAGGTACGAAATTTAAAGGAATATTACACTTTTATTGTTTCACTTTAAGCATTATTAAAATCACTACTCCCGAAAAAAATGCAGTTTTTAAAACTTTTTTTGCATTGATCCATGTCCCCTGGGGCAGGACCCAGGTCCCCAAACACTTTTTATGACAATAATTTGCATATAAGCCTTTAAAATTAGCACTTTTGATTATTCATGTTTGAGTCCCATTGACTTTAACGGTGTTCGCACAAATGTTTTGCCTGTTCGCATGTTCTGGTGCGAACCGAACAGGGGGGTGTTCAGCTCATCCCTAGTCCTGATAAACTGCTGTATGGTCTTGGCCACTGTGCTGCAGCTCAGTTTCAGTGTCTTGGCAATCTTCTTATAGCCTAGGCCATCTTTATGTAGAGCAACAATTGACCAGAATGAGAGAATTAGAGGGATAACACCAAATTTAACACACCTGTTCCCCATTCACACCTGAGACCTTGTAACACTAACGAGTCACATGACACCGGGGAGGGAAAATGGCTAATTGGGCCCAATTTGGACATTTTCACTTAGGGGTGTACTCACTTTTGTTGCCAGCGGTTTAGACATTAATGGCTGTGTGTTGAGTTATTTTGAGGGGACAGCAAATTTACACTGTTATACAAGCTGTACACTCACTACTTTACATTGCAGCAAAGTGTAATTTCTTCAGTGTTGTCACATGAAAAGATAAAATAAAATATTTACAAAAATGTGAGGGGTGTATTCACTTTTGTGAGATACTGTATATATAGATATATATATATATATATCTATATATACGGTATTTCACAAAAGTGAGTAAAGTGAGTATATCGATATATATATACTAAACTGCCTGCATGCCACTAACCAACCTGTCTCTAGCTAACGTTCTCTCAAGCATTACATTAATACGGCCTCTGTGTAAGCAGCTTTATATAGTGTGGGGCGTGGACTTAGCCCCCTGAGCCATGATTGGCTAAAGGCACCCTGCATGCTTTGACCAATCATCAGACATCAATCTCGCAGTGCATTATGGGACATTCCACGGCATGCAAATGTGCCGCAAATGCCCCATAATGTTTGGAATTCGGCCAATGGGAGAACACCCGATGTTTCAGTCGAACTTACGTTTGACTCGAACAGCGAGACCATCCCTACCTATGACCTATGTGCATGCTGTGTGGAGCCATTTTGGAGAGGGAATTCCATCGTTCTTAAAGGAACCTGAACACCAAAGTTTGGTCCATAGGATTGATCTGCGTTTATGCTTTGTTGACCCCTGGGGGTCTATAATAGAGGTGAGCTTGCACTTCACCCGGTGAAAGGAGCACTAGTGGAAAATTATGGTTACACTGTGGGGTCATCTCTATGAAGCATCTTATCAAATAGAGACTTGCACAATTTATAACAAGCTTTATTATTTATTGCATTGGCATTTTGTGCATTATATGACTGTTTATGAATTTAATTTGCACTGCCACTTTATATATATATATGAAACACTTACCTATTTAGTCATTTTTTTGTCATTTTCTAGTTATTATTTTTACCTTGATTTAGAGGCAGCAAGATCACCCATTTTAGTATTGATCTATAAAATCAAAACATCATAATTTTCCAAGCTACTTTATCTATTTCAAGTCTTACCCATTCTGGCTCCCTCTCATATTTTACACTGTTTTCAAACTCATATTCTAAAATTCATCTTTTGCCCTGACAGGCTCAGAATTAATAGACTTACTCCATACAAATTTCAAATCAAAATTGAGTGGAGGCCTGGGTGTGCCCACTGTTATACAGCTGCTCAAATTACATCTTCGGTTCAATTATATTCTACATGTTGCAATATGAAATAGTGCAGTGCCTTATTAATACACCTATTCGTTAAAGAATCTTGCTATAATCATCACCACACATACATTTCAAAAGTGCTCTGAGTACAACAAATATGTGCAAAATATTAATCTGCATTAAAGGGGTTGTAAAGGTAATTTTTTTTTCTTTAAAAATAACAAACATGTTATACTTACCTTCACTGTGCAGCTCATTCTGCACAGAGTGGCCCCTAACCTGCTTTTCTGGAGTCCCTCGGCGGCTGTCTCAGCTCCTCCCCGCAATAACTAACCACCTTAATGCGAGCTCCCTCACATGGTGGTTAGTTATTGCGGGTGCGCTCCCGTGATACAGCCGGCGGCTATAGCCGCTCGCTGTTTCACTCGGACCTGCCCCCCGGCGCGCCGCGTCATTGGATGTGATTGACAGCAGCGCGAGCCAATGGCTGCGCTGCTTTCAATCCATCCACTATAGCCAATCAGCGACCAGGCTGATCGGCTGAATGGAGGTCGGGAACGAGCAGGCAAGTTTTTGAGGTGTCAGGTAAGTAAAACGGGGGGCTGGGGGCGGCGGTATTATCAAAAGTTTTTTCACCTTAATGCATAGAATGCATTAAGGTATAAAAATTTATACCTTTACAACCCCTTTAAAATAAATTATCACCTATCCCAAATGTACAATACACACAATCAATATTAAAAAAAACCTCTAAAGCGAATGAATACAAACTACTGTAAAAATGTTATATATATATAGATATATATCTATATATCTATATATATAGATATGCACATAGATACATTTCTGCCCAAATAAAATGACTAGCGCATGTGATATGCAAGTTCCAATTCAACTTCTGAAAGAATGAATAACAAGTCCACTTATGCCCAAATAAATGCTACATGCAATCCATACAGTGCTCCCCTCTTTTCCACGTCATTCACCAGAGCAATTTGACCCCTTATTTAACATAAGTAGGTCTATAGCACTCTAAATAGATAATCTCCTCCACACTAATGTTCAGTGTTCTTCCTTCAAAGTCGCTGCTTCCTTTGCATCCCTCCATATGCATGCATGTAAGGGGAGAGAAAGAGACCCAGAGGCAGCCTCTAATTTTATTAAATGTTAAAAACAATTAAAAACCCACTTACAATATGGAATAGCTTGTTTGAACACAAGCTACAGCATACATGTCATTTCCTGCATCATCTCTATTCCATCTACCGGAAATTGTGAGAGCAGAAGTGATTCAATAAGTCCTACCCAATGTGTTTCATCGCACTGATGTCACCTAGGCTGTTAATCATCTATTAACTCATTCCGCTCCAGTGTCTGTTAATCCTTATGGTATATACACACTACCCTATTGCACTGCACTAATAAATCTTTGCTGTTATACAATGTTGCGGTATTAAAGGTATCCCATGATCCTAAAGGGGAACTCCTCAATCTTATACCTATTGTAGTATTGATTTTGACTTTGTATTAACATGAAAGCCCCTTGCTGGGTGCCCTCTCCCCTTAAAATTAAGGGGCTCCTACCTTTACCTTAGTGGATAGCCATCCATGATGAATTAATTAAAAACATATAAGAGCTCTATAATAAAGGGTAACTCCTAATATTAATATATAATAATATTTACATATAAAATGTACTACATACTAATTTGTAAGGTGAACCCTGGCAAAAAATGATAAATAAAATGTATGCCTAAAATCCATAAAAATTATAAAATTATTTTAAATGCTATAAAGCTATGTTGAGGAACCTATTGGGTGTTAAACATGAATTGAAAATCATAAGTAAAAGAATTATGATCTACAGTATATCCACATTAAGGCAGCCAGGTACTAATGTTTCTAACTCGTATATCCATCCAATAGGGATGAGTTGGTGGTAGAAAAGCCTAAACAGAGGATGTTGGAAGGATTTGACTTAGCATTTTGTACCGGGTTTAATAGACAATATAAAGATATTGAAAAGATCGTAAAAAGACACTGGCCTATACTAAAAAGAGATAAAAAGTTGGCAAAGATACTTCCCAATAAACCCAAATGTATTTATTGTAAGGCAACGATTCTTAGGAACTGATTAGTCCATAATGTAGGGAATCCCTCGGGTTAAGAATAAAAATAGTGAGCAAACCCTGCGAGCCACTTACGGATGAATGCCTACAAAATGGTGAGTAATTAATCTTAGGTGGAGACCAGCTGCAAACACTCAGTCACGTTTCATAATCGTGCAAAGTGGTAAAAATAAAACAATGTGTCTGCGCTAGAAAAAATTACATCAATCAAAAGTGCAGCAATAATAAACATAAACAACATAGGTATTAACAAATAATACACTTGAGTGAAAATACCCCTAAGTGCTAAAGTATAAAGTGCACAGTGCTATATAAAACACACAATGTGAGTGATCAATCAAAGAACATATCACATAGATATTGGATCAAATGAAATATAAAGGGATATAACTACTGGTGAATGAAATAAAGTCCAAAACAGTATATATCCAGAAATATAAGAGTGCCCAGAAAAACATAGTCCGAAGATTTAGTGAAATTCGCATATCCTTCCTTCCAAAAGTGTGTCACCAAGAAGCATGCTGTAGTGTCTTCCAGCCACCCCCACAGGTATATATGCTCACCTTCCTGTGTGTGACACAGTGATTAAACTATGTCAAACAAAGCCTTGGAGCCACTCCTGTGCTCTTTTGGAACCAGCTGTGCAGACCTCCAATGCTCTCAAATGAAGATAATATATGCAAAAGAAAAAAACTCCATAGCGCAATATTGCAAGGTGTAATAAAAGGATTTTAATAAAAAGTTCTCTCCCCTTGCTGGGGTACTCACATACTGTGGGTGCGTGAGTGCACCATCCTTAACAAACAAGGAACGGACAATCTCGCGGTGTGGCGTGCGATGCGGTGTGTGTATCGAAACTCTCCTTCTCCCTCGTAGGGGAGGGGCCTGGACGGAGCTGTCAGCAGAGAGGGAGAAGGAGAGTTTCGATACACACACCGCATCGCACGCCACACCGCGAGATTGTCCGTTCCTTGTTTGTTAAGGATGGTGCACTCACGCACCCACAGTATGTGAGTACCCCAGCAAGGGGAGAGAACTTTTTATTAAAATCCTTTTATTACACCTTGCAATATTGCGCTATGGAGTTTTTTTCTTTTGCATATATTATCTTCATTTGAGAGCATTGGAGGTCTGCACAGCTGGTTCCAAAAGAGCACAGGAGTGGCTCCAAGGCTTTGTTTGACATAGTTTAATCACTGTGTCACACACAGGAAGGTGAGCATATATACCTGTGGGGGTGGCTGGAAGACACTACAGCATGCTTCTTGGTGACACACTTTTGGAAGGAAGGATGTGCGAATTTCACTAAATCTTCGGACTATGTTTTTCTGGGCACTCTTATATTTCTGGATATATACTGTTTTGGACTTTATTTCATTCACCAGTAGTTATATCCCTTTATATTTCATTTGATCCAATATCTATGTGATATGTTCTTTGATTGATCACTCACATTGTGTGTTTTATATAGCACTGTGCACTTTATACTTTAGCACTTAGGGGTATTTTCACTCAAGTGTATTATTTGTTAATACCTATGTTGTTTATGTTTATTATTGCTGCACTTTTGATTGATGTAATTTTTTCTAGCGCAGACACATTGTTTTATTTTTACCTCGGGTTAAGAATGTCACCTTCCTGGATCAGAATGGATTTTTCAGGTGTAAGAGATGTAAGGAGAGTAAAATTAGCCACGATAAGAAAAGGAAAAAAAACCCGAATTAGATCCTCTGTTACCAACAGGGAGTATAACATCAAGGAATTTATTACTTGTGATAGTGCTTATGTTACCTATGTTATAGAGTGTCCATTTAAATTACAATATCTGAGGAGAACCACTGGCGTCTCTCCGTGAGGATAGGTGAACATATAGATAACATAAAAAAGTCTTTAAAGGATACAGCCTATCAAGACACTTTAGGGATTACGATGGTAGACATCCTAGAGGCATAACCTTTTATGGTATAGACAAAATCAGTAATCATTGGAGGGGGTAGGAATATGAAGAAAGGGGTAGCTAAAAATGAATCTAGATGGATATACGAGTTAGAAACATTAGTACCTGGTGGCCTTAATGTGGATATAGAGCTTTATTGTTTTATTACGGATTTTTGATTAATTCTTAACACCCAATCGGTTTCTCTACATAGCTTTATATCATTTGAAAATATTTTATAATTCTTATGGATTTTTAGGCGTAAATTTGCTGGGGTTCCCCTTAAAAATTTGTATGTAGTACATATTATACATAAGTATTATGGGAAGAGTTCCTCTTTATTATAGAGTTTTTATATGTTTTTACTATTCAATTTATCTTTATTGAATAAGAAGATATAACAAGAACATAAAAGGGTAACCAATTATAGAAACTGGCATTCAAGGTACACTGTAAGAACCATAAATAAATCCAAAATAAAGAAAACAAACAAACAGCAACTATAAGCAACTTTACAGACATGAGACATTGAGTATAGTAAGCAAGCATTATACGTCCTGTTTTACGATAATCGTTCCAGATATGAACTCTGCAAGTCAAAATAACACGTGTCCTAAAACGGAGGCAATAACAAATTGTACAATCCAATAAATGAAACATTTCAAACTCCAGATATCAAGAAAGATCAATATTACAGTAGGATTGTGTTAACCAGAGATCTCATTTTAGGTAAGTAAGTATTTTTGATTGAGATTTTTTTTCTGATTGCAAAAATGTGTTCAAAATCACAAAATTGATAAGGCTCATAGACCAAGTCAGTAAGTGAAGGAGACAGGGTAGAATTCCACTTTTTTCATTATATTAAATTTAGCGCATTATATTAAAATATGTAAGACTACTGTATGAAACAGTTTAGGAATCTCATCTTAATTTAAGTGTAGTAGTGCCATTTCAGCTGTTGGTGCAAAATGCGAATTCATAAATTCTGATATAATTTTAAATATGGAATTCCAAAAGGAGGGAATAGAGATACAATACCACAAAATGTGGATAATGTAACCAATATCTCCATAGTTACACCAGCATTGGGGTGAAGTAGCAGGATAGTATTTAGATAATCTATAAGGGGTGAGATACCACCTATGAGTTATTTTTAACACCAATTCTCTATGATCAGCAGATAGTGTGGATGAATGCAAAGGTTGAAAAGATCAAAGCCATTTTTAAGGAAATTCTTCCCCAAATCGTGTTCCCATTTTAAGCAGAGCTGGAAATTTTGTAAATAATGATGGAGTACTATGCATACCATTGTAAAAATATAAAATGCCTTTCAATTTGGTCATCACAGATTCAAAGAAATAATAAAATGACTTATTTAATTTGTAAGGTAGTAGTATTGAAATGCGTAGGATCAGCATTCTGAAAGAAGCTATTCTCCCTATCGTGGACAATTCTAATTTAGATAGATTAAGAAGCTCACTGGGAAAGTCTATAAGAAGTTGTTTAAAGTTTATGGGATGTAGGGTCCCAGAGATAGGGATATTGAGAGGTTAAGGTTGACTGAAGATTACAAGAGATATGCACACTTATGAATTGTGATTTGGTCTCATTCAATTTATAGTAAGAGAGCTTCCCAAAGAGTGCAAGTATGTCTTGAATAGCTGAGAAGAAAAGTAAGTGGATTAGTTATGACTAGAATGACGTAATCTGCAAAAAGTCCAATTTTTTTATGGATTTGCCCTATGTGGATACCAGTAATGCGGGTAGACGTTCTGATTGAGTGTGCCAAGGGTTCCATCATCAACACAAATATAATTGGCAATAGGAGACTGTCAGGACTGAGTTCACCTGCTGATGGCACTGTAGGGCTCTGGCCCAATGACTGCAGTTCCAGTGTCCACCAACAGGTGCTTCCAGGAACGCTGCGCTAAGGTGAAAATGTCAATCTGGAGATCATTAATGCATATGAGGTATACTGAAAATATTGCATAAGCGGCTTATCCAGCCACAGCAAGGCACAAAGGATATATGTATTAAAAGAAAAAAAATTTAAAAGTGATTATAAGGTGCAATGTGTAAATAATATACTAGATGTATACCATTAGAATAAGAGTAGTGATGATTAAACTACTAACTGTATATATAATGAATGAAAAATTATTTATATAATCTGAAATTTACCGTGTAAAAAATATATAAATAATATCACAGTGATAAGTGCAAAAAACACAACAAACTGCCAAGTGCCACACAATGAGTGTGAATATCAAATCCAAGATGTGATACGTGATTATTAAAGTCCAATTTATGAAATAAATGCACATAAAGTCCATAAAAACAGTGCATAAAAAATCCAACGTGCGTGCATTAATCTTAGTGCTTAGTGCTCAGAATTCCATGCTCAAGTGCCATCCAGTGACCCCCCCGGGGACAGCCGCTCACCTCAGAGCGTGCGACTCAGCTGTGAGACTGAATCTAAACACGCTTATGAGCCATCCCATGGCTCAGTGATGGAATCCAGATACACAGTTTTCAGCAGCAGCTCCACAGTTAGGAATAAAGGAATAGAAAAACTGGATAGTGTGATATCGTTTATAAATGTTTATTGGAATAAAAGCTCCCCACATTAGGGTACTCACATTTGCAAGGCGCCTGAGTGCACCAATCTGATAACAGTCTACAAAGTTTGCCTCAAAGTTTGCCTGTCAGGAGGGATAAGCTGTGCATCTCATCTCAGTGGAGTGAAAGGCTCCGTGCTCGGTCCTGGCCCCTCCCCTACGCATGTTCGACACAGGGTCACGTGTCTTCATCAGTGGGAAGTGACTTTGGAGACTTGACGGGACATCCCTGTGGAATTCCCTATGAAGTCAGAAGGGGCAGGGTTACGTAATGGGTGACGTCACGGGGAATACCACAGGGAAGTCCCGTCAAGTACCCGTGCGTCAGAGAGGGGCGGGGTCACCAGGTGGCCCCGCCCCCCATTATTTAAGAACCGTCAGAAGAGGAGAAACATCACACAGTGGGAGCCTCCCTCCATGCCATCATGGATGCAGAGCAGCCCGAAAAGAAGATGAAGAGAAGAAGATGAAGAGAAGAAGATGAAGGTAAAAAGATGAAAAGAAAAAGATGAAGAGAGAAGCGTCACACGTCTCATGGATGCGGAGCGGTCCAAAGAGAAGAAGGGAAGAAGACGCCGACGCTGCGGAGCAAGATGTCAGACGAGAACACCGAAGGAAGAACCAGAAGAACCAGAAGAAGAAGAAGATGGAGGAAGAAACCGAAGGAAGATAGAAGAAAGAAGAAGCATTTAAATAAAGGAATTGTCAAAAACTGTCTCTTGTCATTTTTAACATTTTGACAGTTTTTTTGTGAAATTTCACACAGGGGGAGGGCCGGGATCTTGGAGTCCCCTTGTTAAAGGGGGCTTCCAGATTCCGATAAGCCCCCACCCGCAGACCCCCACAACCACCGGCCAAGGGTTGTGGGGATACGGCCCTTGTCCTCATCAACATGGGGACAAGGTGTTTTGGGGGGCTACCCCAAAGCACCCTCCCAATATTGAGGGTATGTGGCCTGGTACGGTTCAGGAGGGGGGTGCTCTCTCATCTCCCCCCTTTTCCTGCGGCCTGCCAGGTTGCGTTCTCGGATAAGGGTCTGGTATGGATTTTTGGGGGGCCCCACGCCATTTTAAAAAAAAATTTTGGCGCGGGGTTCCCATTAGAATCCATACCAGACCTGAAAGGTCTGGTATAGATTTTGAGGGGGACCCCACGCCATTTTTAAAAAAAAATTTGGCCGGGGTTCCCCTTAATATCTATACCAGACCTGAAGGGCCTGGTATGGAATTTAGGGGGACCCCCACGTCATTTTTTTTTTAAATTTTGGTTCGGGGTTCCCCTGTGGGGAATTCCCATGCCGTTTTTATCAATGAACTTTTATGTGTATTGTCAGACCGGCAATTTGTTAATAGCCACGAGTAGTTTTAAATGATTTTTTTCCTTTGAAATGTAATTTTGCTATCAGACTGTTCTAAAAACGGGAAACATGCGCCCCTTTACAGGCATACTATAGCCACCCCCCCAGGTATGAAATTTAAAGGGATATTACACTTTTATTGTTTCACTTTAACCACTTCAGCCCCGGAAGGATTTACCCCCTTCCTGACCAGAGCACTTTTTACAATTTGGCACTGCGTCGCTTTAACTGCTAATTGCGCGGTCATGCAATGGTGTACCCAAACGAAATTTGCGTCCTTTTCTTCCCACAAATAGAGCTTTCTTTTGATGGTATTTGATCACCTCTGCCATTTTTATTTTTTGCGCTATAAACGGAAAAAGACCGAAAATTTTGAAAAAAAATGATATTTTCTACTTTTTGTTCTAAAAAAAATCCAATAAACTCAATTTTAGTCATACATTTAGGCCAAAATGTATTCGGCCACATGTCTTTGGTAAAAAAAAAGTCAATAAGCGTATATTTATTGGTTTGCGCAAAAGTTATAGCGCCTACAAACTAGGGTACATTTTCTGGAATTTACACAGCTTTTAGTTTATGACTGCCTATGTCATTTCATGAGGTGCTAAAATGGCAGGGCAGTACAAAACCCCCCCAAATGACCCCATTTTGGAAAGTAGGCACCCCAAGGAAATTGCTGAGAGGCATGTTGAACCCATTGAATATTTATTTTTTTTGTCCCAGGTGATTGAATAATGACAAAAAAAAAAAAAAAAAAAAATTTTACAAAAAGTTGCCACTAAATGATATATTGCTCACACAGGCCATGGGCATATGTGGAATTGCACCCCAAAATACATTCAGCTGCTTCTCCTGAGTATGGGGATACCACATGTGTGGGACTTTTTGGGAGCCTAGCCGCGTATGGGGCCCCGAAAAGCAAGCACCGCCTTCAGGATTTCTAAGGGCATAGATTTTTGATTATACTCCTCACTACCTATCACAGTTTTGAAGGCCATAAAATGCCAAGATGGCACAAAACACCCCCAAATGACCCCATTTTGGAAAGTAGACACCCCAAGCTATTTGCTGAGAGGTATGTTGAGTCCATGGAATATTTTATTTTTTGACACAAGTTGTGGGAATGTGACAATTTTTTTTTTTTTTGCACAAAGTTGTCACTAAATGATATATTGCTCACACAGGCCAGGGGCATATGTGGAATTGCACCCCAAAATACATTCTGCTGATTCTCCTGAGTATGGGGATACCACATGTGTGGGACTTTTTGGGAGCCTAGCCGCGTACGGGGCCCCGAAAACCAATCACCGCCTTTAGGATTTCTAAGGGCATAAATTTTTTATTTCACTCCTCACTACCTATCAGAGTTTTGAAGGCCATAAAATGCCAAGATGGCACAAAACCCCCCCAAATGACCCCATTTTGGAAAGTAGACACCCCAAGCTATTTGCTGAGAGGCATGTTGAGTCCATGGAATATTTTATATTTTGACACAAGTTGCTGGAAAGTGACAATTTTTTTTTTTTTTTTTTGCACAAAGTTGTCACTAAATGATATATTGCTCAAACATGCCATGGGCATATGTGGAATTGCACCCCAAAATATATTCTGCTGCTTCTCCTGAGTACGGGGATACCACATGTGTGGGACTTTTTGGGAGCCTAGCTGCGTACGGGGCCCCGAAAACCAAGCACCGCCTTCAGGATTTCTAAGGGCATAAATTTTTGATTTCACTTCTCACTACCTATCACAGTTTTGAAGGCCATAAAATGCCAAGATGGCACAAAACCCCCCCAAATGACCCCATTTTGGAAAGTAGACACCCCAAGCTATTTGCTGAGAGGCATGTTGAGTCCATGGAATATTTTATTTTTTGACACAAGTTGCGGGAATGTGAGAATTTTTTTTTTTTTGCACAAAGTTGTCACTAAATGATATATTGCTCACACAGGCCATGGGCATATGTGGAATTACACCCCAAAATATATTCTGCTGCTTCTCCTGAGTACGGGGATACCACATGTGTGGGACTTTTTGGGAGCCTAGCTGCGTACGGGGCCCCGAAAACCCAGCACCGCCTTCAGGATTTCTAAGGGCGTAAAGTTGTAATTTCACTCCCCACTACCTATCACATTTTTGAAGGCCATAAAATGCCAAGATGGCACAACCCCCCCCCAATTGACCCCATTTTGGAAAGTAGACACCCCAAGCTATTTGCTGAGAGGCATGTTGAGTCCATGGAATATTTTATATTTTGACACAAGTTGCGGGAAAGTGACAATTTTTTATTTATTTTTTTTTTTTTTGCACAAAGTTGTCACTAAATGATATATTGTTCAAACATGCCATGGGCATATGTGGAATTACACCCCAAAATATATTCTGCTGCTTCTCCTGAGTACGGGGATACCACATGTGTGGGACTTTTTGGGAGCCTAGCCGCGCACGGGGCCCCGAAAACCAAGCACCGCCTTCAGGATTTCTAAGGACATACATTTTTGATTTTACTCCTCACTACCTATCACACTTTTGAAGGCCATAAAATGCCAAGATGGCACAAAACCCCCCCAAATGACCCCATTTTGGAAAGTAGACACCCCAAGCTATTTGCTGAGAGGCATGGTGAGTATTTTGCAGCTCTCATTTGTTTTTGAAAATGAAGAAAGGCAAGAAAAACGTATTTTTTTTTTCTTTTTTCAATTTTCAAAACTTTGTGACAAAAAGTGAGGTCTGCAAAATACTCACTATACCGCTCAGCAAATAGCTTTGGGTGTCTATTTTCCAAAATGGGGTCATTTGGGGGGGGGTTGTGCCATCTGGGCATTCCATGGCCTCCGAAACTGTGATAGGCAGTGAAGAGTGAAATCAAAAATTTACGCCCTTAGAAAGCCTGAAGGCGGGGCTTGGTTTTCGGGGTCCCGTACGCGGCTAGGCTCCCAAAAAGTCTCACACATGTGGTATCCGCGTACTCAGGAGAAGCAACAGAATGTATTTTGGGGTGTAATTTCACATATTCCCATGGCATGTTTGAGCAATATATCATTTAGTGACAACTTTGTGCAAAAAAAAAAAAATAAAAAAAAAATTTGTCTTTTTCCCGCAACTTGTGTCACAATATAAAATATTCCATGGACTCGACATGCCTCTCAGCAAATAGCTTGGGGTGTCTACTTTCCAAAATGGGGTCATTTGGGGGGGTTTTGAACTGTCCTGGCATTTTATGCACAACATTTAGAAGCTTATGTCACACATCATCCACTCTTCTAACCACTTGAAGACAAAGCCCTTTCTGACACTTATTGTTTACATGAAAAAATTATTTTTTTTTGCAAAAAAATTACTTTGAACCCCCAAACATTATATATTTTTTTAAAGCAAATGCCCTACAGATTAAAATGGTGGGTGTTTATTTTTTTTTTTTCACACAGTATTTGCGCAGCGATTTTTCAAACGCATTTTTTGGGGAAAAAACACACTTTTTTAAATTTTAATACACTAAAACACACTATTTTGTCAAAATGTTTGATGAAATAGAAAAGATGATCTTAGGCCGAGTACATGGATACCAAACATGACATGCTTTAAAATTGCGCACAAACGTGCAATGGCGACAAACTAAATACATTTTTAAAAGCCTTTAAAAGCCTTTACAGGTTACCACTTTAGATTTACAGAGGAGGTCTACTGCTAAAATTACTGCACTCGGTCTGACCTTCGCGGTGATACCTCACATGCATGGTGCAATTGCTGTTTACATTTGACGCCAGACCGACGCTTGCGTTCGCCTTTGTGCGAGAGCAGGGGGGGGGGCAGGGGTGCTTTTTTTTTTATTTTTTTTTTATTATTTTTTTTGCTTTTTTATCTTATTTTTAAACTGTTCCTTTCATTTTTTTATTTTTTTTATCATTTTTATTGTTATCTCAGGGAATGTAAATATCCCCCATGATAGCAATAGGTAGTGACAGGTACTCTTTTTAGAAAAAATTGGGGTCTATTAGACCCTAGATCTCTCCTCTGCCCTCAAAGCATCTGACCACACCAAGATCGGTGTGATAAAATGCTTTCCCAATTTCCCAATGGCGCTGTTTACATCCGGCGAAATCTAAGTCATGAAATGCTTGTAGCTTCCAGTTTCTTAGGCCATAGAGATGTTTGGAGCCATTCTGGTCTCTGATCAGCTCTATGGTCAGCTGGCTGAATCACCGGCTGCATTCTCAAGTTCCCTGTTGGGACAGGAGAGCCAGAGAAAAACATGGACGACGGTGTGGGGGGGGGGGGGCATTCCCTCCCACTGCTTGTAAAAGCAGTCTAGAGGCTAATTAGCCGCTAGGATTGCTTTTACAAGAAAGCCGACCACTGGCTGAAAAGAATGATACCAAGATGATACCTAAACCTGCAGGCATCATTCTGGTATAACCACTCAAAGTCCAGCAACATACCAGTACGTTGCTGGTCCTTGTTGGGCATACATTGTAAACTTTTTTTCATGCAGCCTGTGGGCTGAACGAAAAAAAGATATTGATCGGTGGGTATGCCCACCATTAGAATACCTCCCTTCATCCACCCACTTCTAATGATGGGCATACATGCACCGTATATATATGCCGAAGCATGGGGGCATCCTCCCGCAAAAGGCAGGAGCAAATCGCTCCTCCACCCACTGCTGCCCCCACGCTTCGGCATATATGCTGAAGTATGTAACTGTGGTGGTGAAATCACCTCCGACAGCGCTGGAGTCACGGCTTTATGTATCGTGGGAGCAAACGCTGTTGCTGTCAAGATAAATAAATCCGTGCTGCAACTGAATGGCGTACCTGCTAAGCAAATGATGGTTAACAAAAAACAAAGTAACATTACAGTATAACAGTATTACTTACCATACCTGCAAAGCAAAATACAAAAAAAACATAGTAAAAAATAAAACATTTAACGCAACCTGTGCCTACCTAAAAATATATATATGCCGAAGCATGGGGGCATCCTCCCGCAAAAGGCAGGAGCAAATCGCTCCTCCACCCACTGCTGCCCCCACGCTTCGGCATATATGCTGAAGTATGTAACTGTGGTGGTGAAATCACCTCCGACAGCGCTGGAGTCACGGCTTTATGTATCGTGGGAGCAAACGCTGTTGCTGTCAAGATAAATAAATCCGTGCTGCAACTGAATGGCGTACCTGCGAAGCAAATGATGGTTAACAAAAAAACAAAGTAACATTACAGTATAACAGTAATACTTACCATACCTGCAAAGCAAAATACAAAAAAAAATAGTAAAAAATAAAACATTTAACGCAACCTGTGCCTACCTAAAAAATATATATGCCGAAGCATGGGGGCATCCTCCCGCAAAAGGCAGGAGCAAATCGCTCCTCCACCCACTGCTGCCCCCACGCTTCGGCATATATGCTGAAGTATGTAACTGTGGTGGTGAAATCACCTCCGACAGTGCTGGAGTCGCGGCTTTATGTATCGTGGGAGCAAACGCTGTTGCTGTCAAGATAAATAAATCCGCTCTGCAGCTGAATGGCGTACCTGAAAACACAAAGGTGGTTAACAATAAAAAAAACAAAGTATAAAAAAATTGCATACCTATAAAGCAAACATGATAAAAACATAACAATAAAACATTGCAGTATAGAATGCAGAACAATAGAGAGAGAACAATAAAACAACAACTATTTTTGTTTTTTTTATTTTATATTTTTTTTGTGTTTTTTTCTTTTTTTTACTTTTTTTTGTTTTTTTTACACTTTTTTTTGTAACTTTAACTTTTTTAACTGGTACCAGGTTTGGGTCTCTCAAAATGCGACAGCATCTTGGGAGACCCTGTGGAAGTGTGCCTAGTCTGTGCAGTGCTGTACCCTACGCTAATACTCCACTAGTGTGTGGTAGCGTTCAAAACATTCACCAATGCAAAGACCAGGAATGCCAGGACAGAGGGGACAACAATACCGGGTGTCACGCCTAAAACCGCGCTTGCTGCAGACACGACATCTTTTTTGGGGGGTTCGTTGGGTAGGGGTACTCGGGAGGGCATAAAGAAAATGCCTCTCATGCAGCCGGCTTACTGCATTCGGTTGGGGATGGTGAGGTGGAGCACCGTCTGGATACAGAAGGGCTCTGACGATCTCTTCCTGGAATGTAAGGAAGGATCCAGTCCGTCCTGAAGCTCTGTATAGCACATGAGCGTTCAGCAAAGCCAATTGAAATAAATAAACAGACACTTTTTTGTACCAGCGTCTGGCCTTACGGGCAACTAGGTACGGCGCCAACAACTGGTCGTTGAGGTCCACCCCTCCCATATTAAGGTTGTATTCGTGGACACAGAGGGGTTTCTCCACAACACCAGTCGCCGTAGGAATTTGGACCGTCGTGTCTGCATGAAGGGAGGTGAGAACGAAAACATTCTTCTTATGCCTCCACTTCATAGCGAGCAAATTATTATACTTCAAGCAGGCTCTCTCCCCCAGCCTAAGACGGGAATCTACAAGCCGCTGGGGAAAGCCCCGGCGATTAGGTCGCACGGTGCCACATGCTCCAATCTGATGATCAAAAAGGTGGCTAAAAAGTGGCACGCTCGTATAATAATTGTCCACGTACAAGTGGTACCCCTTTCCGAATAAGGGTGACACCAAGTCCCACACTATCTTGCCAGCGCTTCCTATGTAGTCAGGGCAGTTTGTCGGCTCTACGTGACTATCTTTTCCCTCGTAAACCATAAATCTACATGTATAGCCTGTGGCCCTGTCACAGAGCTTATACATCTTGACCCCGTATCTGGCACGCTTGCTGGGAAGGTACTGTTTGAATGACAAGCGGCCAGAAAATTTAACCAGGGACTCATCAACGCAGACAACTTGAGGGGGGCAAGTCTGCAAAACGTTGGTTGAAGTGGTTTACGAGGGGCCGAATTTTGTAGAGCCGATCGTATCCAGGGTCTCCACGAGGACGACAGAGTTCATTGTCGTTGAAGTGCATGAACCGCAAAATCTGCTCGTATCGTGCCCTGGCCATGGAAGCAGAGAACAAGGGTGAATGGTAAATTGGGTCAGTGGACCAATATGACCGCAACTCACTCTTTTTATTCAACCCCATGAGGAGGGAAAGGCCCAGAAAGATCTTAAATTCGGAGACCGTAATTGGTCTCCAATCTCTGGCAAGGGTGGACTGGGGCATAGTGGCGATGTGTTGACCAGCGTATAAATTGCTTTGGTCCACAATAGATCTATAGAGATCTTCGGTGAAAAACAGCGAATAAAAATCCAGTGGCATAAAGTCAACTGTTTCCACCTGAATTCCGGGTTGGCCAGTGAAAGGGGGAAGTACGGGTGCTGCAGAAGTGGTGGGTACCCAATTCGGATTGGCCAATGCAGCAGGAAGGGCACTATGGGCACGACGGGCCTGTGTTCGTCTTCTTGGTGGCAGCGGGACACTACTAGTGCTTGCCACCTCGCCAGCTTGAACTGCACTTATGGGACTCGCCACGTCACCACGTGATACTGCAGTGCTGGATGTACGACCAGGGTGTACTAGGCCGCTGGTGCTTGCCAGTTCACCAGAAGGAGTAGCGGCGCTAGTACTTCTCTGCTCCATACGAGAGCCCTGCGGTTCTTGCACTTCAAGGACAGCATAAGTTCGGGGTCTGGTACGCCTGACCTTAGCAGGGACCACAACTGCGTCGTCAGAGCTATCTGTCATGGAGCCGCTGTCCTCTACAGGATCGTATTCTGAGCCTGAATCTGACAGATGAGTGACTTCCTCTTCACTATCTGTCATGCTCAGAATCCTGTAGGCCTCTTCACTAGTGTACCTTCGATTTGCCATTTTGGCCTCTAAATTTAGGGGTACACTAGTGAGACTCACAGGCAAAAAAGCTCCCGACTGTCAGCGACTGATTCAAAACGCTACCAAAAAACTGTTAGCGATCGCAGGGATCAGGCCTGACTCTGCGACCGCTGCAGTTATGTGTGCTTAGTGTTTTGTAAGTGTCAGTAATCGATCGATACTGCACTTGGGTGGGCTGGGCTGGGCTGGGCCGAGGAGCAAAACGCAGGTGCTAGCAGGTATCTGGGCTGATCCCGCTAACACTGCGTTTCAGGGAACCCTAAACTGCTGGGGAGTATAGATCTGATCGGATCAGATATCGATCCGTTCAGATACTATAGCACTAAGGGAGGTGTATGCCTTATCTGATCCTAAAAACTTAACTTCTATCACCGCCGGGCAATTAGGGGGTTAAACCTTTATAAGGTAATAAACGGCGGGTGCCCTAAAACTATAATAAACTGTAATAAACTATAATAAACTACAAAAAACAAACTATCTAACCAGCGTCACCCGTAACACTTATACGGTGATCGCTGGTGAAAGGGTTAACTAGGGGGCAATCAGGGGGTTAAAACCTTTAGCAGGTAGTATATGGGGGTCCCTGTCGCTATAAAACACTGACAGCGAACCTATATACTTACCTCCCTAACTAGCGTCACCTGTGTCACTAATACAGCGATCAGAAAAACGATCGCTTAGTGACACTGGTGACGGGGGGTAATCAAGGGGTTAACTTTTATTAGGGGGGGTTAGGGGGTACCCTGGACCTAAGGGGGGGTACCCTAGACCTAAAGGGGGCTAACCTAACTGCCCTAACACTTATAACTGACAAACTGACACCAATGCAAAAAAAAACAAAACACTGCTATTGGTGTCAGAGTGACAGTGGGTACAGGGGGGTGATCGGGGGGTGATCGGGGGGTGACAGGGGGGGTGAAAAGTGTGCCTGGCGTGTTCTACTGAGCGTGTGGTGTTGGTGCACTTACTTGGATGTCTTCTCTCCTCGGCGTCGGATCAAAAAGACCGGCTCCAGGAGAGATGACATCACTTCCTCTCCCTCTGTTTACATTACAGAGGGAGAGGAAGCATTTGATTCGTGGGAGCGATCGGGAGGGGGTGGCAATCAATGGATGGCCTCCCCCTGACCCCCAATCGCCCGCGAACAAGACCCGACCACCCAGGGCACCGGGGGGGGGTCCGATCGGACCCCCCGCCCGCGGGAAGGCATCACGTTTCAGGTACGTGATTTTGCCTGCCCGTGCCGACCTGCTCACGTATATAGGCGTGAGGCGGTCGGCAAGTGGTTAAGCATTATTAAAATCACTGCTCCCGAAAAAACGGCCGTTTTTAAAACTTTTTTTTGCATTGATCCATGTCCCCTGGGGCAGGACCCAGGTCCCCAAACACTTTTTAGGACAATAACTTGCATATAAGCCTTTAAAATTAGCACTTTTGATTATTCATGTTCGTGTCCCATAGACTTTAACGGTGTTCGCATGTTCGAACACATTTTTTGCCTGTTCGCAAGTTCTGGTGCGAACCGAACAGGGGGGTGTTCGGCTCATCCCTACCCTCTGCTAAAAGCTTGGTCAGAGATCATATCCTCAGTGCTAGATGAGTCACAAACCATCAGATCTGCTGCTAAAAATCAATAATCTCTTCCTCTGTTACCCTTAGCAACCACAGCTGCTACTGAGTGTTTGTTACCTCCTGTAGATCAGTACCCTGCCACCAGTAACCACACTTCCTTTATATGCAATCCATTGAAAGCTCCCCCTGCAGTACTGTTACCCATAGCAATGTCTCAGACCTCTTCCTGTGCTTCTGCTACTCTTCCCCCTATTCTCCC
Source organism: Lithobates septentrionalis (assembly GCA_037952835.1). Classification (NCBI taxonomy): domain Eukaryota; kingdom Metazoa; phylum Chordata; class Amphibia; order Anura; family Ranidae; genus Lithobates; species Lithobates septentrionalis. The sequence continues at coordinate 1,703,398 of JBBDGP010000111.1, read as the reverse complement.
CAGTACTGTTACTACCTTTCAATCAGCAGTAGACTCTGCTCAGCAGAATGCAACTACATGCAGGACTCCAGTGTCCAAGCCCAAAAAGAAACAAAACTTTTTTCCTGCTCTTACAACACTGCCACTATCCATGTTGCCTGCTGATGGTGTCCAGGCCTCCTCCATGCTGCTGCCTGCTGATGGTGTCCATGCCTCCTCCATGCTGCCTGCTGATGATGTCCATGCCTCCTCCATGCTGCTGCCTGCTGATGGTGTCCATGCATCCTACATGCTGCCACCTGCTGATGGTGTCCATGCTGCCACGTGCTGATGGTGTCCATGCCTCCTCCATGTTGCTGCCTGCTGATGGTGTCCATTCCTCCTCCATGCTGCCGCCTGCCAATGGGTTCCATGCCTCCTCCATGCTGCTGCCTGCCAATGGTGTCCATTCCTCCTCCATGCTGCCGCCTGCGGACGGGGTCCATTCCTTAACCATGCTGCTGCCTGCTGTGGGTGACCTACCATCTGTTGACAAGCCTGTCGCCCAGCTGGACTATGCCGATACCTGTGCCGCTGCCCGGCCTGATGTGCCCTTGCCTGCTGATCTGGTGCCTGCTTCCCAGTCTGGCTCTGGGTGTCCTGTGCCCAACAACCTGCCTGCCTCTGAGGGTCTGCTGTCTGATGACAAGTCTACCATTGATGATCTTAGATGTCTTCTCCCTACCACCCCGTCGGGTTCTATTGACTCTATGCCAGCTGCTCAGTTGGATTGTCATACAAAGGCTGAGTGTCCATCTGATAATGGATCATCTGCTGGGCCTGAGATTTATTTGACAGATGCCTTGATTGAGTCCCTCTGGCATTGTGTTGCTCCTATGGTGCCAAAGCCTGGAGGTCCGGACATACCCTCGGTAACTGGTAGCTGCATCTGCCTTCATAGCCCTGGTCATGGTAAGCTCCCAGGAAATGGCAGAGTACAATCTGTGCCTTGCTATGATCCAGATGCGATTGCCACAGCTCTGGGTGTACAAGGGGACCCGGGTCGGGTAACCAGTGCCCCAGAGAGACCTAAGTGGCTTTTGATGTGCAGAGCAAGTCCAGGAAACCAGGCAAGCTACAAGGTTATGATGAGACACTTCGGTGTCTGGGTTCTGGTATTGTCATATGACCCCAGGGCTAAGTCTGCAGATAACCAGTGAACCCCAGCATTGGGGTACCTGCTGTCTTGAGGAACTCAAAGTACTGAATACTGTACACCTCAGAGGATCTGACCAGCAGAAAACCCAGCCATTTTTGGGACCCCGGCGGCAGGGTTATCACCAAGCCTTCGGTCATTGCCAGTAGGGTACTCAGTCATCTTGCAGACCCCGGTGGTAGGGCCCTATGGAGTGTCCAGAGGCCGCTCCAAAAGGGGGGATCTGTCAGGATTGAGTTCACCTGCTGGTGGCACTGAGGTGCTCTGGCCTGATGGCTGCAGTTCCAGTGTCCACCAGCAGGTATCTCCCAGAAGCTAGCTGGTTCTGATCAGCCACACCTGGCTACATCTGCCAGTTAGATATTTAAGGCTGCTCCTCCCTTCCCCCAGCGCATCACTGTCCTGTTGATTGCCCCCTTGCTACCAAATCCTTGTGCTTCCTGTATCCTGATCCTTCCTACACCCCTCTGCCTTGCTCCCTGTTCTTCTACCCAATCGTGATTCCCTTCCTTGCATCCCTGTTACCTTTGTTCCTTATATTGTACATATATTGTATATAGTTAGTAGTTAGTAGGGATGAGCCGAACACCCCCCTGTTCGGTTCGCACCAGAACATGCGAACAGGAAAAAAGTTTGTTCCAACACGCGAACACCGTTTAAGTCTATGGGACACGAACATGAATAATCAAAAAGTGCTAATTTTAAAGGCTTATATGCAAGTTATTGTCATAAAAAGTGTTTGGGGACCTGGGTCCTGCCCCAGGGGACATGGATCAATGCAAAAAAAAGTTTTAAAAACGGCCGTTTTTTCAGGAGCAGTGATTTTAATAATGCTTAAAGTCAAACAATAAAAGTGTAATATCCCTTTAAATTTTGTAGCTGGGGGATGTCTATAGTATGCCTGTAAAGGGGCGCATGTTTCCTGTGTTTAGAACAGTCTGACAGCAAAATGACATTTCGAAGGAAAAAACCCATTTAAAACTACTCGCGGCTATTGCATTGCCGCTCCGACAATATACACATAGAAGTTCATTGATACGTGGCCCTTCAGGTCTGGTATGGATATTAAGGGGAACCCCGGCCAAAGTTAAAAAAAAAATGACGTGGGGGTCCCCCTAAATTCCATACCAGACCCTTCAGGTCTGGTACGGATTTGAAGGGGAACCCCACGCCAAAAAAAAAAAAAAAACGGCGTGGGGTCCCCCCAAAAATCCATACCAGACCCTTATCCGAGCACGCAACCTGGCAGGCCACAGGAAAAGAGGGGGGGATGAGAGAGTGCCCCCCCTCTCCTGAACCGTACCAGGCCACATGCCCTCAACATTGGGAGGGTGCTTTGGGGTAGCCCCCCAAAACACCTTGTCCCATGTTGATGAGGACAAGGGCCTCATCCCCACAACCCTGGCCGGTGGTTGTGGGGGTCTGCGGGCGGGGGGCTTATCGGAATCTGGAAGCCCCCTTTAACAAGGGGACCCCCAGATCCCGGCCCTCCCCCCTGTGTGAAATGGTAAGGGGGTACTTACCCCTACCATTTCACAAAAAACTGTCAAAAATGTTAAAAATGACAAGAGACAGTTTTTGACAATTGTTTATTTAAATGCTTCTTCTTTCTTCTATCTTCCTTCATCTTCTTCTTCTGGTTCTTCTGGCTCTTCTGGTTCTTCCTCGCGTTCTCGTCCAGCATCTCCTCCGCTGCTTCTTCTATCTTGTTCTTCTCGGGCCGCTCCGCACCCATGGCATGGGGGGAGGCTCCCGCTCTTCTCTTCATCTTCTTCATCTTCTTTTCTTCTCTTCTTCTCTTCTTCATTTTTTTCTCCGGGCCGCTCCACATCCATGCTGGCATGGAGGGAGTCTCCCGCTGTGTGACGGCGTCTCCTCGTCTGACGGTTCTTAAATCTCTGGGCCGCTCCAGCATGGATGCGGAGCGGCCCAGAGAAGAAAATGAAGAAGAGAAGAAAAGAAGATGAAGAAGATGAAGAGAAGAGTGGGAGCCTCCCCCCATGCCATGGGTGCGGAGCGGCCCGAGGAGAAGAGGATAGAAGACGCCACAGAGGAGATGCTGGACGAGAACGCCGGAGGAAGAACCAGAAGAGCCAGAAAAACCAGAAGAAGAAGATGAAGGAAGATAGAAGAAAGAAGAAGCATTTAAATAAAGGAATTGTCAAAAACTGTCTCTTGTCATTTTTAACATTTTTGACAGTTTTTTTAGTGAAATGGTAGGGGTAAGTACCCCCTTACCATTTCACACAGGGGTGGGCCGGGATCTGGGGGTCCCCTTGTTAAAGGGGGCTTCCAGATTCCGATAAGCCCCCCCGCCCGCAGACCCCCACAACCACTGGCCAGGGTTGTGGGGATGAGGCCCATGTCCTCATCAACATGGGGACAAGGTGTTTTGGGGGGCTACCCCAAAGCAACCTCCCAATGTTGAGGGCATGTGGCCTGGTATGGTTCAGGAGGGGGGGCGCACTCTCGTCCCCCCCTCTTTTCCTGCGGCCTGCCAGGTTGCGTGCTCGGATAAGGGTCTGATATGGATTTTTGGGGGGACCCCACGTCGTTTTTTTTTGGCGCGGGGTTCCCCTTAAAATCCATACCAGACCTGAAGGGTCTGGTATGGAATTTAGGGGGACCCCCACGTCACTTTTTTTTAAAATTTTGGCCGGGTTTCCCCTTAATATCCATACCAGACCTGAAGGGCCTGGTATGAAATTTAGGGGGACCCCCACGTCATTTTTTTTTTTAATTTTGGTTCGGGGTTCCCCTGTGGGGAATTCCCATGCCGTTTTTATCAATGAACTTCTATGTGTATTGTCGGACTGGCAATGCAATAGACGCAAGTAGTTTTAAATGGGTTTTTTCCTTCGAAATGTCATTTTGCTGTCAGACTGTTCTAAACACATGAAACATGCGCCTCTTTTACAGGCATACTATAGACACCCCCCAGCTAAGAAATTTAAAGGGATATTACACTTTTATTGTTTGACTTTAAGCATTATTAAAATCACTGCTCCTGAAAAAACGGCCGTTTTTAAAACTTTTTTTTGCATTGATCTATGTCCCCTGGGGCAGGAAACACTTTTTATGACAATAACTTGCATATAAGCCTTTAAAATTAGCACTTTTGATTTCTCCCATAGACTTTTAAAGGGTGTTCCGCGGCATTCGAATTTGCCGTGAACACCCCAAATTGTTCGCTGTTCGGCGAACTTGCGAACAGCCAATGTTCGAGTCGAACATGAGTTTGACTCGAACTCGAAGCTCATCCCTAGTAGTTAGGTTTATTTGTTATTTTTGTTCTTGTTTGCTGGAGTGGTTTATGTTTTCACTGGTTGCTGTGTATGTGTATTGGTGTGTGTTCACTAATAATAAATATTACTTTAAGGATATATATGTTGTTTGTTTGGTCTCAGTTTCTGGGTGTAGCTATGTGTCTGGTCTCCTTGCCACTGATTCCTGATAGGGACATCCCTCTCGAGTTCCATTGGTAATTTGAAATTCTCCGGATAACATCCCAGAATTAAATCGGACCAGCTAGTCCAAATTTGCACAGAGCCGCTTTCAAGATGCCAGAGCTCTCGATCAAAGGTCTTTTCTGCATAAAGTGCTAAATATAATGTAGGAAATGTATGGATTTCAGCATATGGATGTTCAGCATGCATCTAGTGGCATCAGGGGCCTGACACTTTTACAAATCCTATTTGATCCAAATGGATGAAAGTGGGTAAGATATCAAGTAGTTACAAGGCATTCACCTTAGCATTTATTGTCCGAATTGAGAAGAAAAAATGGTCTGTGGTTGCTGGATAGTTAATATATGTTTTTAATTTATTATAGATGGCTATCCACTCAGGTAAGGTTAGGAGTTCCCTTATTTTTATATACCATCTAATGAAGGTGGAATTTATGAAAAGGGGGGAGAGCACCCAGCAAGGGGCTTTCATGCTAATGCAAAGTAAAAATCAATACTATAATAGGGATAAGATTGAGGCTCTGAAAAAATAAAGGTAATTATAGAATGAAGCGGGAGTTCCCCTTTACATATTTTTGTGTAAACCAGCTAGAAACAGTATTTACATGAAATTAAGGATAATTAGATAAATTATGTGGACTACTTAACCAGATAGGTAAACTATGGCTGGAAATATAGTGAGCTGCAGTTCCACTTTAGGATCAGGGGATACTTTTAACACCACAACATTGTATAGCAGCAAGGATTTATTAGTGCAGTGCGGGGCTTGTTGCATCACTTCCACTTTTGCAATTTTCGGTAGATGGAACGCAGATGGCGCAGGAAATGACATGTGCGCTGTAGCTGGTGTTCAAACAAGCTATTCCATATTGTACGTGAATTTGTAATTGTTTTTAACAGTTAATAAAACAAAGTTACACTATTAGTGGCTGCCTCTGGGTCTCTTTCTCCCCCCCTTACATGCTTATGGAGGGACGCAAAGAAAGTGGTGACTTTGAAGGAAGAACACTGAACATCAGTGTGGAGGAGATTATCCATTTAAAGCGCTATAGACCTACTTATGATAAATAAGGAATCAAATTGCTCTGGTAAGTGAGATGGAAAAAAGGGGAGCACTGTGTGGATTGCACATATTTTCTGTTAGATGAAAAAGGAATTTTTCAAGCACTGAACACTTATTTGGGCATAAGTCAACTTGTTATTCGTTTTTACACAAGGATAGCTGAATTGGAACTTGTATATCACATGCCCTTACTCTCTAAGCCTCTCAGTCCTGTCTTTTTTTTTTTTTTTAGTCAATAATTTTTATTAATTTTCACAGAGTATACATTGTACAATTTAACATTGTACGTCGTGCATCGACGTAAGAGTGGACAATGCATTGAAAATAGCTCCATATTGGGTAGAGTATAACTTTGTCCATACACAATAAACTAGTGCATTGAGTACATAATAACCAGTATCACTAACATCTGTAATATTTGTAGTCGTTACTGGTCCACCTCACTAGTGTGACACCCCATGTGGGATCACTCAGTCCTGTCTTAACACACATCTTCTCTATCTGGAACTCAATTAAATATTCCCTCATCTCCCACTGCCCTATCTCATCAACCCTATATTCTCACTTGCGATGGACAATCCTTGCCATTTTTGCTGGTGGAAGACACATGGCTTTAACACAGTCTATTCCTTGTTGACTATTCATCGGGTTCACGATTTTCACAACTTCAGGAATCCCATCATGATCCCAATAGGGAAATCTTTTGGTATATACAGCTACAGCATTTTTTTGATTCTTTACCCAATAATTAATACTCACCTTTGTCCCTTAAAGTGTAACTAAAAGCAAAACTTGTTTTTTTTAACATTTTTGGTATAGAGTAAGGAAGGGTTATAACCCCTGTCAGTTTTTTTTTTTTGCTATCTGTGCCCCATAGGTGAAATTTCCCTTCACTTCCTCTCCCATAACAAAAATGGGAAGAGAGAGGAAATCCCCACAAAGTGAGGGAATCTGGGGATGTCACCAGGATCACCAGAACTAGCGTCCCCATTGGAAATTTTCAAATCTATTAATGTTCTGGTGTCAGCCCAATTCTGGGGATTTTCTTCAGCTTTGACTTTGAATTATACATGATATGATACACATGATAATAGTAAACAGGACAAATAGAGAGGGTGTATCTCCCTAATGGGGCCATAGACAGATATAAAATTTGACAGGAGCTCTAATTCCTCTCCACTCTATCCAAAACTAAAAAAAAAAAGTTTTGCCTTTAGTTACACTTTAAGGCATCTGAATCCATCTTCAGATCTAACCTTAGAGATGTCTCTGATAAAGTCCCCCATCTTAAAATGACTCTTCTAGTGACCTTCTTATTGTCTTCATTGGGAAAATAAACTCAACAAAATCTTCTCTCCTGAGAAAAGGGGAAAGATTTGCCTCACTTCCTACAAGTGCCTTCAAAATGTACAAGCACTAGAAAACTCCTAAGGTAATGTCTCATTGGAATTTTACGCTGGCAAGAATTGCCAAGTAAATTCAATCATATCCCACTTCTTGTTTTAGAGGGTGCCAGGAGAAAAGTGACATGACACACAAATGGTGGAACTGTCAGAAGATTTATCATTAATGGATAAGGCTTACACTTACGGGTTTATTTACTAAAGGTGATAAGACTGTGCACTTTGCAAGTGCAGTTGCACCAATTTTCCCCAGAATTTAGTGAATGTGTTGAAGCTTCACTTTGTAAACAATACCCAATCACGTGAAAAAAGAACGCTTTTCTTGCTCATAATTGGATGATGATGAAAGTCAGCAGATTTCTGCCACATTCACTAATCTCTGGGGGAAATTGGTGCAACTGCACTGAACTCAATCTTGCTGATCAATCACCGAAAGGATTCTTGGGGGGGTTCTTCTCCCTAAACCAGGGGTGTCCAAACTTTTTTAAAGAGGGCCAGATTTGATGAAGTCAACATGCGTGAGGGACGACCATTTTGCCTGACATTCTTTGAACCATTAAAATCAAATGCAAGTTAACTAATACACTGCCCAAGAAGAATTATCTTGCCCTTGTGGCTGTGTGTAGTGAAGAGTTTAATCCTGCGTACACACGGTCGGAATTTCCAACAACAAATGTTCGATGTGAGCTAGTTGTCAGAATTTACGACAACAAAAATTTGGGAACTGGTTCTCAAATTTTCCGACAACAAAATCCGTTGTCAGAAATTCCGATTGTGTGTACACAATTCCAACGCACAAAATTCCACGCATGCTCCAAATCAAGCAGAAGAGCTGCACTGGCTATTGAACTTAATTTTTCTCAGCTCGTTATACGTCACCGCGTTCTTGACGTTCGGAATTTCCAACAACATTTGTGCAACCGTGTATATGCAAGACAAGTTTGAGCCAACATCCCTTGGAAATAAATCTAGGATTTTGTTGTCGGAATGTCTGATCATGTGTACGCGGCATAAGGATGAGCTTGGGTGTGTTATTTGGATATATATATCTTTTGTGGCCCCCAACAAATCCCCCAGTGCTGCTCAGGACTAGGGATGAGCTTGGGCATCTTATTGAATATACCATATTTATCGGCATATAACACGCACAGGCGTATAGCACGCACCTTCACTTTAAGAAGGAAGTCTCTTCAGGAAAAAACTTACATTTTAAATAAAGAACTGTGAAGCAAAATAATGGTCAGTGCCCATCAATGCAGCCTAATCAGTGCCAATCTGCAGCCTCACCATTGCCATGAATGCATATGGGATATGGATGCCATGATATCCCATTTGGATATCTTCACTGTTTGTTTATTTGCATTAGCGCTGCACTATACTATCTTAATTGCCATGAATGAAGCCCCTCAATGCAGCCTCACATTGCCATGAATGCAGCCTCACCATTGCCATGAATGCAGCCTCACCAATGCCATGAAAGCAGCCTCTGAATGCAGCCTTACCATTGCCATGAATGCAGCCTCACCATTGCCATGAATGCAGCCTCTGAACGCAGCCTCACCATTGCCATGAATGCAGCCTCACCATTGACATGAATGCAGCCTCACAAGTGCCATGAATGCAGCCTCACCAATGCCATCAGTGCAGCCTGATCCATGCCTATCTGCAGCCTCGGAGGGGACAGGGAGGGTGGTGGGATGAGTGCCAACAGATTACATACAGGAGAATCTCCTGTTTACTCGGCGGCCTCTTTAATGCAAAGTCCCGCCTCCTATCATAGACAGAACAGTCGTCCAATGCCAGCCCAGGAGACAGGACTTCCTATTACATAAAGGGATTCATTGGGGGCCATAAAAGATATATATATATATATCCAAATTATCAGTGGGGCCATATGAAACCAGAACACTGGCCACAATTGGCCCGCGGGCCAACAATGTCCTTTGGCATAGATATAGACTCATATATATCATACATACAAACCATCACCCAAGCGTCTCCATTCCCTAATTTCCTGAAAGTCAAGAGTCACATACAGTAAATGGTACATTCATTATATAACCTTTTGCCAACTGCCTCACGTACGTGTACGTACGGGGCAGCGGCTCCTGTGTACAGAATCACGTACAGATACGTGATTCTGCAGTTCTGGGTCTTCGGCACACTCGCGGGCCGGCAGAGACCCACTCCCACTGTGATTGGAGACAACGATAGCCAATCAGAGGTTCTGGTGGACCAGATGTCCACCGGGACCCGTCAATTGTTCCCGACAGAGGCAGAATGGTGGTCTGCCTATGTAAACAAGGCAGATCGCCGTTCTATTATTAATACTTCTATAAGTAAGAGATCTTGTGGTTCTGCTAAGCAGGAACACGGACCTCTGTCTTCCCACAGTTAAAGCACATCCCCCACAATTAGCAAGCACCTCCTAGTGACACATTTACCGTATATACTCGAGTATAAGCCGACCCGAATATAAGCCGAGGCACCTAATTTTACCACAAAAAACTGGGAAAACATATTGTCTCGAGTATTAGCCTACGGTGAGAAATGCACAGCTACTGTAAGTGGAAAAAAGGGTCAGCAATGCCCATTTGCAGCCTCACTGTGCCCATTTGCATGTCTCACTGTGCCCATTTGCAGCCATAGGTCCCCTGAACTTCAAACTTGGTAGTTAAGGATTCCTAGATGCCCCCTAGCTGCAGCCAAAATTTGGGGTCTCTACACCCAAATGGTCCTGAAATGACACTGCTGCAGATGGACACAGTTGACCGACTTTGGGGCCCCGTATCTCGGGGCCACTTGGTGCTAGGAACCCCACATTTGGTGTGCAAACCCAGTGGAACTAGCACTACAACATATCCAAAGCCCAACATATCCGGGGCCCTAAAGTCAGTTCAGAAAATGTCAAGTACTTTTCTGCAGCAGAGAATGACATTTTCCAAACCGATTTTGGGGCCCCGTATCTCTGGGCCACTTGGTGCTAGGAACCCCAGCTTTGGATATGTTGTAGTGCTACTTCCACTGGGTTTGCACACCAAATTTGGGGTACCAAGTGGCCCCAAGATATGGGGGCCCCAAAGTCAGTTTAGAAAATGTCATTCTCTGCTGCAGAAAAGTGATTGACTCGAGTATAAGCCGAGGGGGGCATTTTCAGCACAAAAAAATGTGCTGAAAAACTCGGCTTATACTCAAGTATATACGGTAACCCTTTGATCACCCCTGATGTTAACCCCTTCCCTGCCAGTGTCATTAGTACAGTGACTGTGCAATTTTTTTTTAGCACTGATCATTGTATTAGTGTCACTGGTCCCCAAAAAGGTATCAAAAGTGTCACTTAGTGTCCGATTTGCCCGCCACAATGTTGCAGTCCCCCTATAAGTCACTAATCACCACCACTAGTAGTAAAAATAATTATATTAAAAATTCCTTAAAAATACCTCATAGGTTGTATACGTTATAAACCAATCAATATATACGTTTTGGAAACTGGAGATAACCAGGTGCAAATTACGCCACCCCTGACCTATATTACCACCTCCGCACTATGTTAATAAATGTGAAAACCCTACCAAAGCTGCCACTTAACAATGAAATATATATAAACCGAATTCACCAAAAGAAAATTATAGATGAAATAGTGGTGCTAATCCCCAGGTGGGGAGATGCCAGACACTCTTATCCAGCCAGTGAGCTGAATACAGACGTGACTAGAGAAAAAGTGAAAAAGCATATATTGCTAAATATCCAAAAAAGTAAAAATTAATATTAAATAAAATTCAATATGAGCTAATATAAATTATAACACTCAGTGAAAGTGATATACAAATATATAAATCCAAGAAAAAATATATAATGAAAATTGAGCACAGTAAATATCTATAAAGTCCAGAAACCAATCAATCGTGAAAAATAATCGTGAAAATATTTGAAGAAAGTCCAAAAAAAGAGTGAGGGTGATTCCAAAACTGCTCAGCTGTTTTTTCAAACATCCACCACACCTCTGTGACGTGAATCCACTCCCTGCTGGAATTCGAACTCACCGGCTGTTAAGGCCTCTCACTCTCGTGTTTGGCCTGACAGAGCCTCTAACCCACTTATATGGGGGTTAACATGCGAGCATACACCTCCACTGCTCCATAGGAACACCGCTTTTCTCAGGTTGGTAGTATGACATAAAAATAAAAAAAGCTCCAATAGTGTAATCTCGTTTAAAAGATTTAATCACACATAAAACAACTTGTATTGAACTCACATTTAAAATAAAATAACAGGCAAGTCACTTCACGGCAAATGGAGAACTCCCACAGCACAGCAAGCAATGGCAACCAAACTAACAACAGGCAGGCCACGGCGGACCCAGGAGGTGTGTGTGCTCACGTTCGTCTCACCCGTCCGCAGCACTCGTCCCTTCACTGGAGCTCCGCTCTGTCCCCCTTCACTCCCTCCTCTAGCACTCGTGTGAGATCGCCGTGTAGCTACGCCCCGACATGTTTCATCATAAAGATTTAATCATGGGGTTCATATATATACGTTTATTGAGATTTTTTTTTTTAACAAAAACATGTAGCAGAATACATATTGGCCTAAATTGATAAAGAAATTACATTTCTTATATTTTTTATTGGGTGTGTTTAGTAAAAAAGTAAACGTAAAAAATATATATAAATTTTTTCAAAATTGTCGGTCACCACGGAGGTGATCAAATACCACCAAAAGAAAGCTCTATTTGTGGGAAAAAAATTACATCAATTTTATTTGGGTAGAGCATCGCATGACCACTCAATTGCCAGTTAAAGTAATGCAGTGCCGTATCGCGAAAATGGTCTGGTCATGAAGGGGGGTAAACCTTCAGGAGCTGAAGTGGGTAAAATGTATCCATCATACTGCAAGACACTCTCTCAAACTGGCAGCAATGGTTCAGTTATTCCCTCCCTTTACAGTAGGCTTCATGCCTTCTATACCTTACAGGTCTTGAACCAGGCTCTTCACCTTGAACTAATCCCTTCTCTTTTCTATTCATATCCCTTCCCTACACTCTCCCCTTTTCTTCTTTTTAATTTCTTCTTCTTCCTACTTCTGTGAACTTCTCCACTGTACTTTGTTTTGTTTGCAAAGCTTGAAGCTTTTCATATACAGCCCATTCTCTTTCAAACTAGTTCCCTGGTAGTTGGCATGTATTTATGAAATATTTCTTGATCTTAACAGTAGGTCTTCGCCATTACTAAAATGATACCACCTCATCTTTTGTGTCTTCTGTTGTGGTCATTGATCATTGTACATTTCTATTTTGACATTCAGTATATTACTATAGGCTTGCATGTATTCTGATTCAATTCAGTATGACCATACATAGATCTTTTGAGCTCATCTGTATGCCTTTGTTTACATATTAATAACATTTTTTGGTATTAGATATATATTCAAACTTTATCTGTCATTGTTTAATCCAGAAAACAATGTAGAATGAAACAACATTTACAGAAAAAAAGATACAAATCAAAGTCAAAATTTAACTCGCACTTCCATCTTTTTTTTTTCTTAGCATTGGGACTTCTGATCTCCTTCAGTCTCTTATGCAGCCGTCTGTTCATGTGCATCTTCTGCAACATCAGCTGCTTTGGTCTAGTTACCTTATAGTGACAATGGTGGACTATGGCTATGCAATTGCAATGTTCATCAGCATGGCAGCTTGTAGTCTCCTCCAGGAAAGCATGCAACAGGGTGGTAATACAGCAGAGTAAGTGGAAGACAGTTGTCACCCTATTGTCACGGTACTACTGGTGTGAGCCCACAGGCGAGCAGGTGACAGGGCATGGAATCTAAGGGCCAGTTGGTATTCTGCCAGGGACCCCCTCACAAGGGTTTGGGCTTAGCTGCGTGCTGACCCCAGGTCACGACCCCCAGGTTCACCCCGCTCGCAAGGAGAGTACCAGAAGACACAGTCAGACACGGATGGATGGATGAAGAGAAGGAGAGCCGGATAGCAAGCCAAGGTCAGGGCCAACAGCAGACAACGTAATCAGGAGAACTAGCCAAGTTGGTACACAAGAGATCGGTTCACGAGAGGTCAGGTAAGCAGGTTACACGAAAGGCGCTCAGGAACATGTGTTGCTCAAGCAACCAGAAACTGGTCTGAGTGGAATTTAAATAGAGAAGCACATGGGAGGCTGTACAGGAAGTAGCAGGAAGGAAGTATATTAAAGGCAACAGGTGAAGCCGGAGACACCCATAACTGCAGAGTGCAGCAAGAGCTGAACACAGGCTTGTGGAACCACAGGAACCAGCCGACCTAAAACAGTAAAAGGTAAGACACAGATCAGCACAGCAGCTAATCTTTGACAGTACCACTCCGCTTACGAGGCCCCCCTACATGTCTGGGGGCTGGCTTGGAGGGAAATTTCTGATAAGAATCTGGTCACCAAGCGTGGGGCTGAGACATCTGTAGCAGGAACCCAAGACTTCTCCTCCGGGCCGTAGCCCTTCCAATCAATCATATAGAGTAGCTTCCCTCTGGAGTATTTGGAGTCCAATCTTTCTTTTATTCTCATACTGATCCATGGTATCAGCCACAGGAGCAGGGTGAGAAGAAGGGCGAGAGAAGCGATTGAGGACCAGTGGCCTGAGCAGGGAGACGTGGAAGGCGTTGCGGATCCTGAGATGAGAGGGCAGACAAAGCTTGAAAGCAACCGGATTTATCTGACGGAGGATGGGAAAGGGACCAATGAAGTGAGGGGCAAATTTCATTGAGGGCACTCGGAGTTGGATGTGCTTGGTAGAGAGCCAAACTCTATCAACAGGTAGGAACTTAGGAGCCGGACGACGATGATGATCTGCTGCCATTTTATGCCTGGAAGCAGCCAGATGAAGATTCTTAGAGACTTCTTCCCAGATTGAGTTGAAGGTCCTCTGGGTTTCAGCTGCTGCTGGTACAAGAGGAGAAATGGGAACAGAAAAGGGAACAGAAGGATGCTGCCCGTAAACAGTGAAGAAGGGAGATTTTCCAGAACTGGCGTTGGTGTTGGTGTTGGGAGTGTTGGTTTAAGGCAAACTCTGCCCAGGGCAAAAGGTCCACAAAGTCATCTTGGTCGGCTGAGATGAAGGTAAAGAAAACTCTCTATATTTTGATTGGCATGTTTCATTTGCCCATTGGACTGGGGATGAAAGGCAGATGAAAAATCCAATTTAATCCCAAAGGAGCTGGCCAAAGCTCTTCAAAACCGGGCAGTAAATTGAACTCCTCTGTCAGAGACTATATGTGAAGGCATTCCATGAAGATGAAAGATCTCCTTAATGAAAGTTGTGGGAAGACTGGGAGCAGAAGGTAAGCCTGGGAGAGGAATCAAGTGACACATTTTGGAGAACCGATCCACCACTACCCAGATGACTGTAGAACCTGTTGAGGGGGGCAGAGCCGAGATTAAATCCATGGAAATACAACGCCAAGGTATATCGGGAGCTGGTAAGGGCAGAAGCAAGCCAGCTGGGGGGGACGTGGGAGACTTGGATAGTACACAAATCATACAAGCTTGAACGTACTCTTTGACATCCTTACGAAGAGAAGACCACCAGTAGTGATGCTGAAGAAGGTCACAAGTACGAGGTATGCCAGGATGTAAAGAGAACTTGGAGTCATGTACCCATGCAAAGAGTTTGGATGGAAGTGCGGGAACTACAAAAGTTTTACCTGGAGGAGGCTGCATAGACCAGAGCTGAGTAGTGGCTAGAATACGATGTGGAGGGATGATGGGACCAGGATCAAGGTGATTTCCAGAATCGTGGACATCAAATGACCTGGACAAGGCATCGACACAAAGGTTTTTGGCACCAGGACGAAAGGTAATGTTGAAGTTGAAGCGGTCGAAGAAGAGAGCACAGCGAGCTTGGCGTGGATTCAAGCATTTCACGGATTGTAAATACTGCAGATTTTATGATGATATAGATGGTAATACAATGGGGAGAACCCTCTAGTAGATGTCGCCATTCTTGAAGAGCTAGTTCAATAGCCAGTAGCTCACGATCCCCAATGGTATAGTTCTTCTCTGTATTTGAAAACTTCTTGGAAAAGAATCCACAAGGCTGAAAAATGCCCTTCTGAGCTTGGAGAAGGACGGCATCGACTCCTACTGAAGAGGCATCAACCTCCATAGAAAAGGGTTTCGTAATGTCTGGACGTAAGAGAATTGGGGCGCAGAGGAAGGCTGCCTTGAGTTTGTGGAAAGCATCAATGGCTTCACGGGACCAGAGCCGGGCATTGACACCCTTGCGGGTGAAAGATGTAATAGGAGCTACCAAGGTGGAGTAGTTACAAATGAATTGGCGATAGTAATTGGTGAAGCCCAAAAAGCATTGGGTGGCTTTAAGACCAGAGGGCTGGGGCCACTCAGAGATAGATCGAAGTTTGGCTGGGACCATGAGGAGGCCCTGATACGAGATTATGTAGCCCAGGAATGGAACTTGTGTTTGTTCAAATAGGCACTTCTCCAATTTATCATATAGACAATTGTCCCGTAGTCGCTGTAGCACCGCTTTCACATGGGTGAGTAAGTCTGGTGAGAAAATAAGAATATCATCCAGATATACAATAACACAGACATACAAAAGGTCGCGAAAGAACATTAACCAAGTTTTGGAAGACAGCTGGGGCATTGCATAAGCCAAAGCGCATCACAAGATATTCATAATGTCCGTCCCTGGCGTTAAAGGAGCTCTTCCACTCGTCTCCTTCGTGGATTCTTATTAAATTGTAGGCCCCTCTAAGATCCAATTTGGTAAAACCGCAAGAAACCCACAGTCTGTCAAAGAGTTCGGAAATTAAAGGAAGAGGGTATCGGTTCTTCATGGTGATGGCGTTAAGGCCCCTGTAGTCGATGCATGGACGGAGTGAACCATCTTTCTTCCCTACAAAGAAAAACCTGGCTCCAGCAGGTGAGTTGGATTTCCTGATGAAACCCTTTTGCAGATTTTCCTGAATGTATTCAGACATGGCTTGTGTCTCTGGGATAGATAGAGGGTAGACTCGGCCTCGGGGAGGAGAGGTCCCAGGTAAGAGATCAATGGAGCAGTCATAGTCTCTGTGAGGAGGAAGGCGATCAGTGGCCTTTTGCACAAAACATCTCGGAAGGACTGATATTGGGAAGACAACATGGGAGTAGTGGAGGTTTCAGCCAGAGGAATGGAAGGAGGTGGTAGTACCTTGGAAATACATCATTGCTGACACTGAGGACCCCAAACCAATACTAGTCCAGAGTTCCAATCAAGATGCGGGGAGTGTTTCTGCAACCATGGAAAGCCCATAATGATGGGGCTGGAGGATTTCGGCAGAATTAGGAAACAGATTTCCTCACTATGCAAAACCCCAATGCGTAACGCAATAGGAGGGGTTTTAAACTGGATAGGGCTCATAGGCAAGAAGGAGCCATCTACTGCGGTCTCGGAGAGGGGTACAGCCAGGGCAATAAAGGAAATGCCCAACTCGGAAGCCAAAGATTGTTCAATGAAATTCCCGGCAGCACCAGACTCCACGTATGCAGAGAGTTGATAGGCATTTTGAGCTCAGTGGATAAACACGGGTAGAGTGAAACGAGAGACGCTGACAGAATTAAAGGATCAGTCTAGATCACCTCCCTCCGAGTGACCTAGACCCTGGAATTTCCCAGACGAACTGGACAGGAGTTCAAAAGATGTCCTTTATTGGCACAATAAAGGCACAGGCCCAAACCCATGCGCTGGGCACGTTCCTCTGGAGTGAGGCGAGTTTTTCCAAGCTGCATAGATTCTTCCAACATTTGAAAGTTTGGAGACGGAGAGGATTCCACAAGTCTTTGGACTACTTGTGCTGGACGGCCAGCAGGGGGGGTGACTGGGTCTGGATCTCTCCAGGGCCCGCTCCTGAAAGCGAATGTCTATTTGAATGCTCAATGTGATTAAATCATCCAACGTGGTAGGAATGGGGCGTCCAGCGAGTTCATCCTTTACACACTCAGATAGGCCTTGCCAGAAGGTAGCGGTAAGAGCCTCATTGTTCCATTTGAGTTCAGCCGCCAGCGTACGGAATTGAACTGCGTATTGACCGACTGTTATTCCTTGCTGACGAAGACGAAGGAGGGCCCCAGCAGCAGAAGTCACTCTGCCGGGCTTATCAAAAGTTTTCTGGAATGCATCCAAAAAGGCCAGGAGGTCAGAGGTGATAGAATCGTGTGATTCCCAGAGTGGGTAGGCCCAATCTAGAGCATCACCAGAAAGTAGAGACAGGATATATGCGTCTTTGGTGCGATCGGTAGGAAAATGGTGGCTGGAAAATTCAAAGTGGATGGAACACTGATTAATGAAGCCACGAAAAGCCTTATGCCCCGTACACATGAACGGAAATGCCGCCAGCAAAACTCTGCTGAGAGCTTTTGGTCGGAAAATGCGACTGTGTGTATGCTCCATCTGACTTTTGCTGGCGGAATTCCAGCCAGCAAAAGATTGAGAGCAGGTTCTTAATTTTTTGGTTGGAAAAAGTTCCTAGCCGAAAATGCGATTGTCTGTATGCAATTCCGACGCCCTGTAGGTTGGCAAAACATGTCGACGTATTTCCGGTGGCACTGACGTCATTTCCTGCTCCTTGGAACGCACTTCTTGGTTTCTGGAATGCACGCCGTGAGCAGCGTCCGGATCCATCTCTAATCCCTTTACATGCCTATTTTCATCAACTATTTTGTAAGTACCCATTTGTATATGGAATAAATTCCTTTTCAAATGGTACTTTTCACTATTAGTTCCAATTTTTTATCCTTTCTTGGTGCCTGGTGATTCTGCTGAGAAATTCCAACAAGAAATCCTTTGATCTGATGTGCACAACACCACTCCTGAGCTTCTCTGGATACCATCGCATAAGCCTGAAGTAACCCCCAGACTGCAAAGCTGGGGGCCATCACCATTTGGTGAGTGGGGACATATGTGGGGGTGGCATTTCTGCACCTGAAAAGTCCTGGAGCATCTGTGGTCCATTGCACTTCAAAAGTTTTTTCCCATTGTGGATCAGAACATTCAGCACATTTATTTGGACTTTATTTACATGTTTTTTGCTTTGTATATTCACACCTGCACTCATCTACACTTGGTTACACAATTTTAATAACATTTGCGAGCACCACATTTTCATAATTTTACATTTGAATGCAATTCCGATGCGCCAAAAATCGTGCATGCTCAGAATCAAGTACAAGACGGAAGCGCTCGGTCTGGTAAAACTAGCGTTTGTAAGGGAGCTAGCACATTCATCACGCTGTAAATTTTTGGATCTTTTAATGCAGCGCATTCTTTTGTTCTTTATAATGCCAGAAGAATGAAGTTGTTTTGCTGCTGATATTCACACAGAGCTCTCACAAACATTTCTTTATTATTTCTCATTATCTCCTGAATAATATTTTTTTGTTTTTAAAGCCAGATCTCCATAATAATGTTTAGAATTATTTTTTATAGTCATCTTTTTTTTATTTTTAATCAAGATCTTCTGTTTTTTGGATTATTTTTAAATTAGTTTCTAGTGATCTCCATAATTTTTTTTTGCTGTGTCAAGTTTCCACAACAACATTATTATCTTGTATTTTTATAAAGCTCAAAGAGGTTGGTTGTTGTACCTTGTTAATTAGATATTGTATTTTGGAAATGTACCTGCGTATTCACAAACAAACTGTCCTATTTGAAGAAAAAAATATAGGCAAGTATTTTCATATAAAAAAAAAACATTTATTCTGGCTCATTATAACAAAATAAAGAGGAAGGCAACGCTGGAGAAATTGCTTGAATTTGCGAAGCCTTTGGCCCCAGGGCAGACATCAACTCTTTGTAAATTAAAATTGGTAGCCTGAGAAGTCCATATAATAGGGAGCACAATTTGGTGTCCAGTACTCCCCTGAGATCATGAACATCAGCAGATGACATATCTGTAGTACCACAGGCTGTGGTACTACAACAGGCTGCGGCTTCTGTCAGACCAGACTGAACCCAGGCCATCACTTTATTGTCTTCCTTGCAGCCTTCCCTCCACGCTTCCCTGCAGCCTTCCCTGCAGTCTTCCTTGGAGGCTGCGGCTCTGGAGGTGGACTTGTGGCAGGATGAGGAGGAGGAGGATGAGTGAGCGCAACTAAGTGTTATCACTAATTTTGCCACTTAACTCCTTATGAATGGCCTCAAAAATAACTTACTCACACCTGATGTGTTGTCCCTCCTCCATTTGCTGCAATTTTGCAGCTACATAGCAGCCATAGGCCTCTTTAGTGTTGGGGGGGCTTTTCAGGGCTGCATTAGCCTCCTTAATGAGGCCCAGTGCTGCCTCCTCCACGTTACTCCCCTTCCTGGCCCTTTTTGTTGAAAGGCGGAGATGAGGCACCTGGGATTGGGTGAGGCTCCTACTGGGCCCGGCCACCTCCTGGCTGATACTTACCCTTGCCTCCTCCAGTGTGCCACATTCCAGAGCCTCTTCCTGGCTGAGGTTTTCCTGTGTATGAAAAACACACAATTTTCAGCTCATGACTGTTGCAAATTGAATGTTAATAAATAGTAAAGACTATCATTCTGAGCCCAGCATTTTTCATTCTTGTCCCAATCATTTTTGATCCCTACTGTCTACTGATATATAAAACGCTTTTTGTTAAATCATTCATTTGTTATCAATAATAACATCTAGTTAACAACAATAATTTTTGGACAATAAATATTTAAAAAAATACTATACCTGGCTCCAGCTGGGCTCCTCCACTTCTTCTAGGATGGAAGGCCCAGGTTGGTCCTTGGAAGCCTCAGCTGGGGTTGAGGGAAGGGTTGAGGTAAGGCTGGATGGAAATGTAGAAAGTGATTCCCTGACTTCCATCTGGTCTTCCAGAAACCACATCCTGTTGTAGTACCACAGACTGGGTGCATACACATCCTCTGCTTGTGCTCGTGATTAGGGATGAGCCAAACACCCCCCAGTTCAGTTTGCATCCAGAACATGCGAACAGGCAAAAAATTCATTAGAACACGCGAACACTGTTAAAGTCTATGGGACACGAACATGAATAATCAAAAGTGCTAATTTTAAAGGCTTATATGCAAATTATTGTCATAAAAAGTGTTTGGGGACCTGGGTCCTGCCCCAAGGGACATCTATCAATGCACAAAGAAGTTTTAAAAACTGACATTTTTTAGGGAGCAGTGATTTTAATAATGCTTAAAGTGAAACAATAAAAGTGTAATATTCCTTTAAATTTCGTACCTGGGGGTGTCTATAGTATGCCTGTAAAAGGACGCATGTTTCCAGTGTTTAGAACAGTCTGACAGCAAAATGACACTTCTAAAGGAAAAAAAGACATGTAAAACTAATATCGCTAGCGCCGGCTATAATGAATTGTCGGTCCGGCAATACACATAAAAGTTCATTGATAAAAACAGCATGCTACTTTAAAACAAATATATCAGAAAATTGAACATCAAAAAGTACTTCTTAGGTTGCAATCCTCCTCCTGTTACCACTATTGCACATAAATCTAATGAAGTGATCAATAGTGGTTTGAAAAATAGGTCTCTGTTCAATCCTCTAAACAATCCAAATCATCAAGTGGAGGTCTTCAAAGGACTGATCCTATGAGATTTGGAACATCTTAAACCGAAGAAAGAAATAAACATGAGACATATCAGCGAAGGAATTTCCAGTTTGGAAAAAAGGAAAGAAATTATTATAAGGCCAGCTGACAAGGGAGGAGGAGTGGTGATACTCCCGAAGGAGTTGTATCATGGTCAAATTATTGAGATGTTGTCTGATCAAGTGACATACAAGCCCTTGGAGAAAGATCCAACTAAAGCTTATAAAGATCAATTAAAAACCCTTGTGGAGATGGGATCGAAAAGTGGGGTTTTGAACGATAAAGAGAGGCGATATCTGATACCTTCAAGCAATCGTATACCCACATTATACACTTTGCCCAAGATCCATAAAGACCCTGGTAATCCCCCTGCAAGACCTATAGTAAATAGTATAGAATCAGTCTCTGCAAGAATGGGTCAGTATCTGGATTGTTTCCTGCAAAAAAGTGTAGTGAACACCCGGTCGTATTTGAGAGATACAAAAAGTTTCTTGAATTATTTGCAGGGTGTTGATCTAGTGGACAAACCACAAGTTTTATTGGTAACAGCCGATGTAGCGTCGTTGTATTCTATTATACAACATGACGATGCTTTATTGGCACTGAATTGGGCCCTCTGCCAAAGAGATGATTTACCTTTTAATCAAAAAGTTTTTTTTAAGGAATGCTCTCGACTTTTGCCTCGGCCATAACTATTTTTGGTATGACAATAAATTTTATACACAACAGAGAGGCGTAGCAATGGGCGCAAAATTTGCACCGAGTATTGCAAATCTCTTTATGGCAGAGTGGGAAGATAAGACCATTTTTAAAGATCAACGTCCGGAACTAATCTTTTACAAGCGTTTTATAGATGACCTGTTTTTTATCTGGGCTGGATCAACAGAGTCACTTGAACAGTTTTTACAAGTGTTAAATTGCAATGATAATAATATTAAATTGACTTCTAACTGGCACAAGGAAACGATCAATTTTTTAGACGTCACTATATATAGAAAGAATGACAAATTGGAAACTAAGGTATTTTTCAAAAAACCGATAGGAATAGCTACCTACCTATCACCAGTGGCCACCACCCTCTATGGCTTAAAAATATTCCGAAAGGACAGCTCATGAGGGTGAGAAGAAACTGTTCCGAAGACACGGAATTCCATTTGCAATCAAAAACTTTAGTAGAAAGGTTTGAAGCCAGAGGATATAGACCAGAGGCGCTACAGAAAGTGGTAGAAGAAGTGGCAGCGTTACCTAGAACAGAGTGTCTACAAGAACTAAGCCAGGAGAGGCCCTCTAAGAAAGGAAATGAACGAAACAACGAATGGGGATTTATCTCACAATTCCATTCCCAGTATAAAGAAGTCGAAGAAATCTTTAGAGCACACTGGCACATCCTTTTAATGGACAAAAAATTGACCAATGTCCTTCCATCTGTACCTCAGTTCATCTACAGAAAATCTATGAATTTTGGAGATAAAATAGTTAAAAAAGTTTTAGACCCCCCCCCAAAACCACAGACGTTCTGGGACCGCAACGGGTTCTTTGCGTGCAGAAAGTGCAAAGCATGCAGAGAGGTCACCAGACCTCTGAGGGGTATTAATAATTTTATATCTCCAGTCAATAATCATTTTTTTGATATAAAGCAATTTATCACGTGCAATAGCACTTATGTAGTGTACGCTCTAAGGTGTCCCTGCGGCCTGATGTACATAGGCCGCACCAAAAGACTGTTACGGATTAGAATTGCAGAGCACATTAACAATATTAAAAATGGTTATAAAGACCATAATGTGTCCCTGCATTTCAGGTTGAAACATAACAGAGATCCCAAGGGGTTGGAATTTTGGGGTGTCGAGCACCTCCAAACCCACTGGAGAGGCACTAACCGTATTCGCGAACTATCGAAACACGAAACCCGGTGGATATATTCCGTAGATGTTCTTTCCCCCCGATGCCTAAATATAGAGCTTGATATAAATTGCTTTATTAGTGGCACATAATACATATTCCGTTATCTTTCAGTGTAAACACATACAGTCCCTGTGAATATATTTAATGATTTACTAATTTTTTAAATTTTAAATTTTATATTTTAAATTTTAATTTTAAACATCATATCTACAATGAATTTAGAAATCACAACATCTTTTAGAACCTATGTCATTCCCATTATTTTGCATATTTGGACATCTATTATTACATAATTACTTCTATAAGGTTATTAGAATATATTATTCTGAATAGTAGGTGTAATGATTGAAATCTAATTCTCACAAATGAATGTGAAGCCATTTTGACGCATCCTCCATGTATAATATAATTTTATTCAACGTATTTTAATATTAGATTAATTCATTAATGCAGTAGATTTATTGAGGAATTTATTTATTTATTTATTTAAATAAATCACCCATATCCATTCATATCCTGGTGGAGGGCTCGCACCCTTGATTGAGGACAGCATATTGTAATGGTACTGGGCAAATACAAGGGAGGATGCTATTTTTATTAGTGTATTTTATCATATTTTATTCTCACCATTAAGAATATACATATGTCTGGTATACTTATTTTTTAATTATTAATTATTTTATATATTTCTTATCATACCTCATTCATGTGTAGATAATGTATAGAAGTGCTGCATATGACATAAGTATGTAAAGTTAAAAGCTTATGAGAGATATCCTTAAGTAAGACATATGAGTCACAATCTTCCCAGTAATGTCGGCAGGATTGGTTTTAAAACAGTGTCAGCGCAATATAAGCTAAAGTCTTCCTTTGCTGACAGCTCTGGGAGCATGGATAATTAAGTGGGAGGGGCTGGCAGATCCGCCTCCCTCATTCGCTGTTTAAACCCATCATTGTTATTTAAAGCCGGCCTCACGATTGGTAGATCACACCCTCAGATGACGTCCGGAAGTGACGAAACGCGTCAGGGTCGTAATCTACCGGAAGTGACGTGTGCGCTCCACGGAAGGTAACCAGGAAGCGAAAAAGACTAGCTGTATACAGCGCGCAATCCGGAACACCTCCCGGGGAATGAACAACACAGGCACAGTGCACTTTTCAATGCTTTATTAACCTATGTTATCTGGTACGCATATTTTAAAAGGGGGGAGTTGGTTTGTGCATGATTCAATAAACATCCTTTAGCAATATTACGCTATATGGCATTTTATTTTCTCCCCATGTTATGCTTACCGAGAGGGTCTTGCACCACCTGGTGGTTGAACTAAGGAGACGGAAAGTTTTAAAGACCATTATTCAAAGGCTTATGATTACTGATATTGTGGTGAGTGCAATCTCATGGGGGGTGACCCCCACACGCGGTGATCAATTGGTGGAAGGATTTCTACGCACACCTTCATATCCACAGACCACATCTTTATTTTGAACTTTCCTGTCTCTTCAGCATCTGTTTTATATAAAGTGTTTTATAATATCGGACACTCAGCGCTGCTTCAATAAGTACAACAAATCAGAGACTTGGTACATGGATTTATGATTTGAGTCTTATTGTTCGATCACATCTGGAAGATATGTAGCAGCCCTGGCTCTTGGGGGACGTTGCACTCCAGTGCTGGTAGTTGGAGTTCCTGTGCTGGCATTTGGGCGTGATGCTGTGGAAGTGCTGGTACTGGGCATTTCTTGTGGCCGTTCACTGGCGGAAGCTCTGGTACTGGGCCTTTGGTTTTGGGGTTTATCGCTGGCAGCAGCGCTGGTACTGGGCCTGGGAATTTGATCCTGGGGTATATTGCTGGTGGCTGCCTGGTTTCCAGAGCGCAATGCTCTTTTAGGAGGGATCCATTCTTCCTCTGATTCGTTTGCCGATCCACTACTATCGATCAGTTCAAATGCTGAATTTGATTCACAATCGGAATTGACATTTGAATCTGATGAGAACTTCCCGCTGCTCTCATCAGTCATGGAGAGGATCTGGAACGCCTCCTCACTTGTATAGAATCTTTTTGGAATTTTTTCTAATGGGCTGTGCGACGGGTGACAAATGACGGTTACCGGTGGGTGACAGGTGATGGGTGACAGGTGACGGTCATTGATGGGTGACAGGTGATCTGTGACAGTCACTGATGGGTTTCAGTTGACGTGTGACGGTCATTGGTGGGTAGCAAGTAGGGATGAGCTTCGTGTTCGAGTCGAACCCATGTTCGACTCGAACATCGTCTGTTTGCCCGATCACCGAATTGCGAACGATATGGGCCGTTCGCGCCAAATTCGTGTGGCGCGTCACGGCCCATAATTCACTGCGGCATCGCAGTGCATTGCTGGCTGATGATTGGCCAAGCATGCACTATGACCCACATGCTTCCCCAATCACAGCGCCGTCTGAACAGAGAGCCGTAATTGGCGAAAGCCAAGGAGGCTTTGGCCAATTATGGCTCAGGGGATTTAGTACACGCCCCACACTATATAAGGCCGCCTACACGGCGGCCCTGTGTAGTGTGTGTTTCGGCGTTAATAGATAGAGAGAGAGAGAGACAGACAGTGTCATTTGATTTAAGTTAGATAGATTAGGCAGAGCAGTCAGTCAGTTAGCTGCACTTACAGTGTATTGTGTATATATATGCATCCCAGGTGTTGCATATATATATACATATATATATATATATATATATATATATATATATATATATATATATATATATATATATATATACACTGTATTCAGTTTAGCTAGATCCATTCCTGTTATCATCTTACTGACAGGCAGGCTTGTCTTGTTACAGTATTTACAGCTACCTGAAGAAAATTGCAAAAACTACAAGTTAGTGGGGTGCGTCCTGCTCACAGTGTTCAGCTAAAACTACAAGTTAGTGCGGTGCGTCCTGCTCACAGTGTTCAGCTAAAACTACAAGTTAGTGGGGTGCGTCCTGCTCACAGTGTTCAGCTAAAACTACAAGTTAGTGCGGTGTGTCCTGCTCACAGTGTTCAGCTAAAACTACAAGTTAGTGGGGTGCGTCCTGCTCACAGTGTTCAGCTAAAACTACAAGTTAGTGCGGTGCGTTCACCTCACAGTGTTCAGCTAAACCTACAAGTTAGTGTAGTGAGACCTCTGCACAGTGTTCATCTAAAGCTACAAGTTATTGCAGTGCGTCCTGCTCACAGTGTTCAGCTAAAACTACAAGTTAGTGCGGTGCGTCCTGCTCACAGTATTCAGCAAAAACTACAAGTTAGTGGGGTGCGTCCTGCTCACAGTGTTCAGCTAAAACTACAAGTTAGTGTGGTGCGTCCTGCTCACAGTGTTCAGCTAAAACTACAAGTTAGTGGGGTGCGTCCTGCTCACAGTGTTCAGCTAAAACTACAAGTTAGTGCGGTGCGTCCTGCTCACAGTGTTCAGCTAAAACTACAAGTTAGTGCTGTGCGTCCTGCTCACAGTGTTCAGCTAAAACTACAAGTTAGTGTGGTGCGTTCACCTCACAGTGTTCAGCTAAACCTACAAGTTAGTGTAGTGAGACCTCTGCACAGTGTTCATCTAAAGCTACAAGTTATTGCAGTGCGTCCTGCTCACAGTGTTCAGCTAAAACTACAAGTTAGTGTGGTGCGTCCACCTCACAGTGTTCAGCTAAACCTACAAGTTAGTGTAGTGAGACCTCTGCACAGTGTTCATCTAAAGCTACAAGTTAGTGCAGTGCGTCCTGCTCACAGTGTTCAGCTAAAACTACAAGTTAGTGCGGTGCGTCCTGCTCACAATGTCCAGCTAAAACTACAAGTTAGTGCGGTGCATTCTGCTCACAGTGTTCAGCTAAAACTACAAGTTATTGGGGTGTGTCCTGCTCACAGTGTTCAGCTAAAACTACAAGTTAGTGTGGTGCGTCCTGCTCACAGTGTTCAGCTAAAACTACAAGTTAGTGCTGTGCGTCCTGCTCACAGTGTTCAGCTAAAACTACAAGTTAGTGTGGTGCATCCACCTCACAGTGTTCAGCTAAACCTACAAGTTAGTGTAGTGAGACCTCTGCACAGTGTTCATCTAAAGCTACAAGTTAGTGCAGTGCGTCCTGCTCACAGTGTTCAGCTAAAACTACAAGTTAGTGCTGTGCGTCCTGCTCACAGTATTCAGCTAAAACTACAAGTTAGTGTGGTGCGTCCACCTCACAGTGTTCAGCTAAACCTACAAGTTAGTGTAGTGAGACCTCTGCACAGTGTTCATCTAAAGCTACAAGTTAGTGCAGTGCGTCCTGCTCACAGTGTT
The DNA here is from genome assembly GCA_037952835.1 of Lithobates septentrionalis. Taxonomy (NCBI): domain Eukaryota; kingdom Metazoa; phylum Chordata; class Amphibia; order Anura; family Ranidae; genus Lithobates; species Lithobates septentrionalis. Next base: position 1,676,477 of record JBBDGP010000111.1, on the reverse strand, counting down.
CAGCTAAAACTACAAGTTAGTGGGGTGCGTCCTGCTCACAGTGTTCAGCTAAAACTACAAGTTAGTGGGGTGCGTCCTGCTCACAGTGTTCAGCTAAAACTACAATCTAGTGCTGTGCGTCCTGCTCACAGTGTTCAGCTAAAACTACAAGTTAGTGTGGTGCGTCCACCTCACAGTGTTCAGCTAAACCTACAAGTTAGTGTGCTGAGACCTCTGCACAGTGTTCATCTAAAGCTACAAGTTAGTGCAGTGCGTCCTGCTCACAGTGTTCAGCTAAAACTACAAGTTAGTGGGGTGCGTCCTGCTCACAGTGTTCAGCTAAAACTACAAGTTAGTGTGGTGCGTCCACCTCACAGTGTTCAGCTAAACCTACAGGTTACTGTAGTGAGACCTCTACACAGTGTTCATCTAAAGCTACAAGTTAGTGCAGTGCGTCCTGCTCACAGTGTTCAGCTAAAACTACATGTTAGTGCGGTGCGTCCTGCTCACAGTGTTCAGCTAAAACTACAAGTTAGTGCTGTGCATCCTGCTCACAGTGTTCAGCTAAAACTACAAGTTAGTGTGGTGCGTCCACCTCACAGTGTTCAGCTAAATCTACAGGTTACTGTAGTGAGACCTCTGCACAGTGTTCATCTAAAGCTACAAGTTAGTGCGGTGCGTCCTGCTCACAGTGTTCAGCTAAAACTACATGTTAGTGCGGTGTGTCCTGCTCACAGTGTTCAGCTAAAAGTACAAGTTAGTGCTGTGCGTCCTGCTCACAGTGTTCAGCTAAAACTACAAGTTAGTGTGGTGCATCCACCTCACAGTGTTCAGCTAAACCTACAAGTTAGTGTTGTGAGACCTCTGCACAGTGTTCATCTAAAGCTACAAGTTAGTGCAGTGCGTCCTGCTCACAGTGTTCAGCTAAAACTACAAGTTAGTGGGGTGCGTCCTGCTCACAGTGTTCAGCTAAAACTACAAGTTAGTGGGGTGCGTCCTGCTCACAGTGTTCAGCTAAAACTACAATCTAGTGCTGTGCGTCCTGCTCACAGTGTTCAGCTAAAACTACAAGTTAGTTTGGTGTGTCCACCTCATAGTGTTCAGCTAAACCTACAAGTTAGTGTGCTGAGACCTCTGCACAGTGTTCATCTAAAGCTACAAGTTAGTGCAGTGCATCCTGCTCACAGTGTTCAGCTAAAACTACAAGTTAGTGGGGTGCGTCCTGCTCACAGTGTTCAGCTAAAACTACAAGTTAGTGTGGTGCGTCCACCTCACAGTGTTCAGCTAAACCTACAAGTTACTGTAGTGAGACCTCTGCACAGTGTTCATCTAAAGCTACAAGTTAGTGCAGTGCGTCCTGCTCACAGTGTTCAGCTAAAACTACAAGTTAGTGCGGTGCGTCCTGCTCACAGTGTTCAGCTAAAACTACATGTTAGTGCGGTGTGTCCTGCTCACAGTGTTCAGCTAAAACTACAAGTTAGTGCGGTCTCCATCTCCATCCGTGTCACCAGCCCCTGACATTCTTTCTAGAATATTCCCCATCCCTTTTTATTCGCTGCAGTGGGAGATGAACATGGCGGAGACACAGCAGGTGCGTAATAGCAGTAACGAGGACGAGGAAAACCCAGAGCCCGAAAGGTCACGATCCCGGAGGAGAAGATTCAAGGCCTCAAATACGGCCTTTGTAGATCATGAATAAAGTTGTGAAGAGTCTGCACAGGAATTTTGGGGTACGAAGACCCAAGGAGCAATTGAGGAAACACTGGTCAGACCTTAAATTGAGGGAGCAGGATCAGTACAGTAGGATCAAGAAAGTGCTTCTAAAAAGTAAGTTGTCGTGTGTTCCGATTATTATTATTACTTGCATGCTGCGCCATGTGCTTTTCTTTACTGTTGTAACTTTCAGGCTCGTGGGCTAAGTAATCGTTCGTAGTAAACATTGTTCGTTCAACAACTAAATACAATGTTTTAGCCAGATACAGGGTTACCTACATTTGGTCATGCTAATTTGTATTAAAAGAAGTTTAGGACATTGTTGTCTAGATGTGTTTGTAACTCTAATGAATAGCAAACTTGATTCAGTTTAATGTAAGGAGAGGATACTCAGCAGTTGTTTACACATCTGGATTCAGGAGTACTAGTGTGGGACTCAAGAACAAACTTTTTAGAGTGTCCCACACAGGTACTCCAGTGGATACTTGGAGTGTCTCCATGTGTGAAACTTGTCCGAAAAAGGTAAGTATTGCAGCTTTGTTAAGGGAATAAATGTCTTCAACTTGGAACTCTGCCCAAACAGACAATTGTACCCCACTTCCAAAAAATGTTTCACATTCAAATTTTTGGCCACGAATATCTGTGTGCTAAGTATACCTTTGGTTTCATTCTCATAGGGAAGAAAAGACTCGGGACATCGGAGCACAACAGGAACCCCCCACCTCCTGAAGAAGGGGAACAGAGGACACAACCTCAGTATGTGGAGGAAGGAGAGGTGGTGGAAATTGTCACCACAGCAGGTGAGTGTCTGACACCACAGATTCAGGTAATAGATGTATGCCTGCATATTTATAATACATGGTGTGCATTTTTTTCTTTTAGGTGATGTGCAGGTTGTGGAAGAACAATCTACTCATTTCACAAATAACAGTGCACAAAGGTTAATCCAGGAGATAATGTAGTCAGGATTTAGACCTCATCAAGGAAAAAACCAAGGAGATTGAACAAAGAATGAAGAACATGATTGATGTACTAGGGAGAATCTAAATAAAAAAATAACAGCTTTTTAATTTTTTTTAATTGAAATAACCTTTTTATACATTTTAAAAGCCAAATTTGGAAGATGCACATGGTGTATCAATATGTGCTATCTGCCATCAGGGGATTTCAATGTACGTGTTTTGTGGGTGCAACCCCTTCCTCGCAACTCTAGTAAGTGAGAGGAAGGGGTTGCACTCCCAAAACACGTCCATTGATCCCCCATAGCACATGTTGACATTAGGCATGGGATCAGGAGGGAAATCCCCATTTTTACTCCCAATTTGTGTGCATTTTCTAAATTTGGCTTTTACAGGGGTGACATCACCCCATCTGATGAAGGCAAGATCAAGACATTTTTGACACTATAATGTCTGATATTGCCTTCAGTTTTTCAATGTTGAACTTTGTAATTTCCTGACTTGTGTATGTTATGTTTTGAAACATGCCTGTTTATGTACTAAAAAATATTTTCAAGGTAAAACTTAAAAAAAAATAATGTTTTAAAAAAATAAATAAAAATTTTACAACGCACATGTGAATGTGCACGGAGTAAAAGGTTTTATACTCAACAATGTGTGGCTTCTTCTTTCAATGCTCAATACCATTTTTTGTATTAAGTTGGTGTTTACAGTGACAATGGGTGTTATTTAATAATGGAAAAACCACTTAGCACTACAAGTGCACTAGGAAAAACTAGGAGACAGATAAAAGAAACCCAAGCAGTAAATCAAATTCAAGATTTTATCATATAATTTTTTTTAATTTTGTAAATATTTAAGAATGTGCTGGCATAGCAATGGCCCCCATACCCGTAAAATATTTCACATATTTTTGACGCACTTCACGGGCACTTTGGGGGGGGGCAAGCCAGGACGGCCAGCTTCCAGGGCCATCATTGTTGGTTCATGAAGTCCAGCCTCAGGCCCAACTGAGGCTATATAATTAGTAGCATTTCTCTTTAAAAAGTTGTGCAAGATGCAGCATGCTAACATGATGTGGTTAAGTTTGTAGTCCGCCATATTTATAGCCGTTATAAATAGGCGGAACCAGCTGGCCATTATCCAAAGGTATTCTCCACGACTCTTCTGGCTCTGGCCAGCCAGAAATTAAAAACCCTCTTCTCCGGGGTGAGGATTCTCTGTGGGAATGGCCTCATCATGTGATCACCCAGACCAAACGCTTCATCGGCAATAAAAACAAACAGTAGTCCTTCCACATTCTCTTCCGCAGGTGGCAATCTCAAGCCACCACTCTTAAGATGTGTGTAAAACTCCGTCTGGGGAAAGATTCCACCATCCGACACCTGGCCATCTGGCCATTCTTCCCCACATCCATATAGAGGAACCCATATGTCGCTGACACCACCGCCATCAAGACGATACTATTGAAACCCTTATATTTAAAATAGTATGACCCCGAATGGGGTGGTGGGATGATGTGGACGTGCTTCCCATCAATTGCCCCTCCACAGTTGGGAAAGTCCCAAAAGTCTGTAAAGTGGGATGCCACAGTCTGTCATTCCTGTGGCATTGAAGGAAACTGTGGAGTCAAAACATAAAAAAAATTAGTACTTTTGCACATTAACATTGCAAGCAGATTAGACACAAACATTATTGGCAACCGTCAGTATAACATTTAGTTTAAGGAGTATTTAAAGACAAAAATATAAGGTCCACTTATCAGATTCCTCCGCTTTAAGGAACATAACATTTGGACACATTTTAGGGGGTGTTTAGGGTAAAGCAGTACTATGGAGCTGACAAAATGCATTGTTAAAGTGACTAAGCTAGGTGTATATGGGCCCAGGATAGCATGCTGGGGAGGTTAGTGAAGGCAAATATGCATGAAGGACAAAAAAGGGGCATTAAAAACTTCCAGAATGCATGAGGATAAAGAGGACATTCACAGCATATTACAATCATGGTAATTAGTGAATGATGAAAGAAATACAATACATTAGGAAACATTAAATACATAGAATGTTATGTTAAAGGAGAAAACTTACCTTAATAGTGTCCTTCTGCAGGACCTGAATGATGGCAGAACAGGTCTTTCGGATAATGATCCCCAGAGGCTGGGGGGAGATGCCTGTCGAGAACTTGAGGTCCTGTAGACTTCTCCCTGTCACTAAGTACAGCAATGTGGCGACTAGCCTCTGCTCCGGAGTGATGGCTTGCCACATGCAGGTGTCCTGCTTCGCAATATAAGGGGACAGCAAAGTCAACAGATGGTGAAAAACGGGGTCCGTCACCCAGAGAAAATTCCTGAAATCATCAGGGTTATTCTCCTGGATCTCCCGCAGCAAAGGCATATGAGAGAATTGGTCACGCTGGAGCAACCAATTCTTGGTCCATGAACTCCTCCCCACCCTGTTCATGGACTAGACTTGGGTCAAAGTAATAACCCCAACACCAAGCACCTGCATAGCACGAACTCTACGATGAGCATGTACCCGCAACATGGCTTCAAAACGGTCAGCTGGTCAGAACGAACTAACAGAACGCACTGAAAAACAGCAAGGCCTGTGAAGAGCGAGCTGAAAATCAGAAACCAGCGGAAAGAATGCACTGAAAAACAGATACGAACTGACTACACACACTTAAAACCAGATACAAACCCACAAGCACAAACTGAAGAGCAGTAACGGACTGAAAAGCACAAAAGCTGAAAAGCGTGAATCGTCTCTCACCAAACTTCTACTGACACAAGATAAACAAGAGATTAGCAGGAGCCCAAAGGGTGGTGCAGTGGCTATTGAACTTCCTTTTTCTAGTGCCGTCATATGTGTTGTACGTCACCGCGTTCTTGACGGTCGGAATTTGGTGTGACCGTGTGTATGCAAGACAAGCTTGAGGGGAATCCTGTCAGAAAAGCCATCATACCTTTTTCCGACCAAAATCCCGATCTTGTGTACGCAGCATTAGGGTCGCCAGAAAAACGAGGTGGTGGCAGCAGATGCAAGCAGGGATTGCCAGGTGTAGCAGGTAACACGGGAGCAGATGAGGCAGAAGCAGGAGCCAAAGGTGATGAAGTTGCTGCGACTTGCAGACGATCCAGACAGGAGGCAAGATCCTGTAGAAACAGCATTATTTGCTCTTGATTTGCTTGTTGGGAGTTAAGTCTCTGAACTAGATGTTGCATTTGATCCTCGGTCAGTGGCCAACTCTCTGAGGAGCTCATGGCTTGAGCAAACTGTAACGGTACTACTGATGTGAGCCCACAGGCGAGCAGGTGACATGGGATCCCCCAGGGCGTGGAATCTAAGGGCCAGCTGGTATTCAGCCAGGGACCCCCTCACGAGGGTTTGGGCTTAGCTGCGTGCTGACCCCCCGGGTTCACCCCGCTGGCAAGGAGAGTACCAGAAGACACAGTCAGACACGGATGAATGGATGAAGTGAAGGAGAGCCGAATGGCGAATCAAGGTCAGGGCCGGCAGCAGACAACGTAATCAGGAGAACTAGCCGAGTTGGTACACAAGAGATCGGTTCACGAGTGCTCAGGTAAGCAGGTTACCTCAGGCGCTCAGGAACAAGCATTGCTCAAGCAATCAGAAACTGGTCTGAGTGGAATTTAAATTAAGAAGCACGTGGGAGGCTGGACAGGAAGTAGCAGGAAGGAAGTATATAAAAGGCAACAGGTGAAGCCGGCGACACCCATAACTGTAGATTGCAGCAAGAGCTGAACACAGGCTAGTGGTACCACAGGAACCAGCCGACTTACAGCAGTAAAAGGTAAGACACAGATCAGCACAGCAGCTGATCTGTGACGCCTATAACAAGAAGTTCCTGAAAAAGAAAATTCATGTCAGGATTACAATGTATTATTTCATTGAAAGTTCCATTTTTAAAAACACTGAAATCAACTTTTGAAATAAACATTTTAAATGTTATATGAGAGTTTATTGATGGGTTTTACAAAAACCATTAAGTTACAAATGTAGAAAATCTGCTTTTTTAGATGGCAAATAAAACATTAACCACTTGCCTACAGGGCACTTTCACCCCCTTCCTGCCCAGACCAATTTTCAGCTTTCAGCACTCTCACACTTTGAATGACAATTACTCAGTCATGCAACACTGTACCCAAATAAAATTTTCGTCCTTTTTTTCACACAAATAGAGCTTTCTTTTGGTGGTATTTAATCACTAGTGGGTTTTTTATTTTTGTGCTATAAATACAAAAAGACTGAAAATTTGGTGAAAAAAAATGCCTTTTTCTTCGTTTCTGTCATAACATTTTGCAAATTAGTAGTATTTCTTCATAAATTTTGCCCAAAATTTATATGACTACATATCTTTGGTAAAAATAACCCTAATTAGTGTATATTATTTGTTTTTTTGTGAAAGTTATAGAGTCTACAAGCTATGGTGCAAATCATTGAAAATTGATCACACCTGATCACACCTGATGTACCGAAGACTCATCTCATCTCACTCTATCTCATTTCTTGAGACACGAACAAGCCAGGAAAGTACAAATACCCACAAAATGACCCCATGTTGGAAAGCAGACACCCCAATGTATAATCTATGAGGCATAAGGAGTCTTTTGAACAGTTAATTTTTTTACAGAAGTTTTTGGAATATGTGGAAAAAAAAATGAAAACGCATTTTTTTCCCACAAAGTTGTCCATTTTTAAGATATTTCCAACACATAGCATGTACGTAGCAAAAATGACACCCCAAAATACATTCTGCTACTCCTCCTGAGTATGGCGATACCACATGTGTGAGACTTTTACACAGCCTGGCCACATACAGTGGCCCGCCAGTGAAGTAGCACCTTCAGGCATTCTATAAGCATAAATTACACATCTCATTTCTCAACCACCTATTACAGTTTTGAAGGCCCTGGAGCCCCAGGACAATGGAAACGCCGACAAAATGACACCATTTTGGAAAGCAGACACCACAACGTATAATCTATGAGGCATAATGAGTCTTTTGAACTGTTCATTTTTATCCAGAAGTTTTTGGAAAATGTGGAAAAAAAATGAAAACACATTTTTTTCCACAAAGTTGTCCATTTTTAAGATATTTTCAACACATAGCATGTACATAGTAAAAATGGCACCCCAGAATACATTCTGCTACTCCTCTTGAGTATGGCAATACCACATGTGTGAGACTTTTATACAGCCTGGCCACATACAGAGGCCCACCAGTGAAGTAGCACCTTCAGGTGTTCTACAAGCATAAATTACACATCTCATTTCTCAACCACCTATTGATCCTCGGTCAGTGGCCAACTCTCTGAGGAGCTCATGGCTTGAGCAAACTGTAACGGTACTACTGATGTGAGCCCACAGGCGAGCAGGTGACATGGGATCCCCCAGGGCGTGGAATCTAAGGGCCAGCTGGTATTCAGCCAGGGACCCCCTCACGAGGGTTTGGGCTTAGCTGCGTGCTGACCCCCCGGGTTCACCCCGCTGGCAAGGAGAGTACCAGAAGACACAGTCAGACACGGATGAATGGATGAAGTGAAGGAGAGCCGAATGGCGAGTCAAGGTCAGGGCCGGCAGCAGACAACGTAATCAGGAGAACTAGCCGAGTTGGTACACAAGAGATCGGTTCACGAGTGCTCAGGTAAGCAGGTTACACGAAGGGCGCTCAGGAACAAGCATTGCTCAAGCAATCAGAAACTGGTCTGAGTGGAATTTAAATTAAGAAGCACGTGGGAGGCTGGACAGGAAGTAGCAGGAAGGAAGTATATAAAAGGCAACAGGTGAAGCCGGCGACACCCATAACTGTAGATTGCAGCAAGAGCTGAACACAGGCTAGTGGTACCACAGGAACCAGCCGACTTACAGCAGTAAAAGGTAAGACACAGATCAGCACAGCAGCTGATCTGTGACGCCTATAACAAGAAGTTCCTGAAAAAGAAAATTCATGTCAGGATTACAATGTATTATTTCATTGAAAGTTCCATTTTTAAAAACACTGAAATCAACTTTTGAAATAAACATTTTAAATGTTATATGAGAGTTTATTGATGGGTTTTACAAAAACCATTAAGTTACAAATGTAGAAAATCTGCTTTTTTAGATGGATGCCCAAAATTTATATGACTACATATCTTTGGTAAAAATAACCCTAATTAGTGTATATTATTTGTTTTTTTGTGAAAGTTATAGAGTCTACAAGCTATGGTGCAAATCATTGAAAATTGATCACACCTGATCACACCTGATGTACCGAAGACTCATCTCATCTCACTCTATCTCATTTCTTGAGACACGAACAAGCCAGGAAAGTACAAATACCCACAAAATGACCCCATGTTGGAAAGCAGACACCCCAATGTATAATCTATGAGGCATAAGGAGTCTTTTGAACAGTTAATTTTTTTACAGAAGTTTTTGGAATATGTGGAAAAAAAAATGAAAACGCATTTTTTTCCCACAAAGTTGTCCATTTTTAAGATATTTCCAACACATAGCATGTACGTAGCAAAAATGACACCCCAAAATACATTCTGCTACTCCTCCTGAGTATGGCGATACCACATGTGTGAGACTTTTACACAGCCTGGCCACATACAGTGGCCCGCCAGTGAAGTAGCACCTTCAGGCATTCTATAAGCATAAATTACACATCTCATTTCTCAACCACCTATTACAGTTTTGAAGGCCCTGGAGCCCCAGGACAATGGAAACGCCGACAAAATGACACCATTTTGGAAAGCAGACACCACAACGTATAATCTATGAGGCATAATGAGTCTTTTGAACTGTTCATTTTTATCCAGAAGTTTTTGGAAAATGTGGAAAAAAAATGAAAACACATTTTTTTCCACAAAGTTGTCCATTTTTAAGATATTTTCAACACATAGCATGTACATAGTAAAAATGGCACCCCAGAATACATTCTGCTACTCCTCTTGAGTATGGCAATACCACATGTGTGAGACTTTTATACAGCCTGGCCACATACAGAGGCCCACCAGTGAAGTAGCACCTTCAGGTGTTCTACAAGCATAAATTACACATCTCATTTCTCAACCACCTATTACAATTTTGAAGGCCCTGGAGCACCAGGACAATGGAAACGCCCTCAAAATGACCCCATTTTGGAAATCAGACACCCCAATGTATAATCTATGAGGCATGAGTCTTTTGAACGGTTCATTTTTTTCCAGAAGTTTTTGGAAAATGTGGGAAAAAAATGAAAACGCATTTTTTTCCCACAAAGTTGTCCATTTTTAAGATATTTTCAGCACACAGCATGTACATAGCAAAAATGACACCCCAAAATACATTCTGCTACACCTCCTGAGTATGGCGATACCACATGTGTCAGACTTTTACACAGCCTGGCCACATACAGAGGCCCACCATTGAAGTAGCACCTTCAGGCGTTCTACAAGCATAAATGACACTAATTTCCTGACAACCTATTATTTTTAAAAGCCCTTATATTTGTAACACATAGCATTTACATACCAAAAATTACACTCCAAAATAAATTCTATTGAGGAAAGGGTAAAAAAAAGTATTACCTGTGGTTTTAGTAGTGTCCCCAGAGGAGAGAATTGGTGCAGGCAGCAGGCAGCAGGCAGGGATGTGCTTAGAAACAATAGTAATTATCCAGGCAGCAGGCAGGAATATTGTCTATAGTCAGTACAAGGATATCGTCAGCACAGCCAAAGCATTTGTCCATAGAAATTGTCCAGGCAGAGACAGCCAACACAGCCATAATATTGGTCCTGGTACACCGTTACCTCCCTTCACTCATTATTGTACTGCTCTCCAGCCCTTCATAAACATACTGCCTCTTGCTACAGCTAATTATTTCCATAGTCCATGTAGCAGGCAGAGCTGTGGTCAGTTTATGCTGCAGGCAGGGGGATGGCGGCAGTAAGTCAGCAGCAGGCTGAGGGCCGCAATCAGGCAATCATCGACTCACCCAAATCTCTATGAAGCCACCCTAATCCGGAAATTATGAAACCCTGAGACAACAAAAAAAAATTGTTTTCTCCATCCGGAAAAACATTTCTGTAACCCCTCACATGTGGGACCCCTGTGTCCTACAGTAGCAGGGCAACAGATCAGTCCAAGTGGTAGGCAAAAGCATAGTCCATAAAACAGGCCAGGGTCAGATGACGTGCAAGCGGTCCAAGTGGTGGGCAGAAGCGTAGTTTGTAAAACAGGCCATGGTAAGTTCACATGTAAGCAGTCCAAACAGTAGGCAGAAGCGTAGTTGGTAAAACAAGCCAGGGTCAGTTCACATGTAAGCAGTCCAAACGTTTGGCAGAGGCATAGTCAAAAAACAGGCCAGGGTCAGTTCACGTAGAAGGCAGTGGCATGGTTATTTGAGAAAGCATGGGAAATGGTCAGCACAGATGATGAAAATGGGGAAATGGTTAAGAATATGGGCTAATATTTTAGGGATGTGTGATATAGTCTGAAGCATTCACCAATGCAAAGGGAGGGACACTGGGGACAATGGTTATTGCTGCATACGCAACATCTTTTTTGGCGTCTTCGGCCTGCTTCAGATGGTGGAATGTTGTCCGGGAAGTGGCGTTCATGAAGTCAGCATCAGAGCGAAGGTTTTCTGGGGGGGGGGGGTCTTTGATGGTAGATAAGGGATGTGACAACTTCTATGAATTTCAGGAAGTGGGCAGGGCTTTTGGTGGATTTGGTGTAAATTATGTAGGCATTATAAATGGCTAAATGAATTATTAATAATTAATTAATGAAGTGCTACTTTCTTGTACCAGAAACGGGACCTCCTTATTGCTAAATAGGGCTGAAGCATTTGGTCATTGAAATCCACCCCCCCATGTACAGATTGTAATCTTGTACACATTTTCGCTTTACAATGGGACCTCGTCTTCTCTGAACTTCAACTGTAGTGTTGTCATGGATGGTGGACATCATGTACACATTTCTGGTATCCTTCCACCTCAAGGCCAACACTTTGTTGCATCTCAAAGTTGCTCTTTCTCCTCTTCACAATTTCTTATTTACTATGGCTTGTGGGAAGCCCTTCCTATTTTTTCTGTAGGTTCCACAGGCCAGGGTTTGTGTGAGGTATAGGTGTTTGAAAAGGGGCAGGCTTGTGTAGAAGTTATCCAGGTATATGTGGTAACCTTTCTTCAGCAGTGGGTATGCCAGGTCCCATACAATTTTACCAGTTGTGCCCATGAAGGCCGGGCACTCAGGGGGCTGGAGCTGGGAATCTCTTGCTTCGTATATGCGGAATGCATACAGATATCCCATGACTCTCTCACAAAGCTTATAAAATTTCATTCCGTATTTGGTCCTTTTGCTAAGAATGTATTGTTTTATTCCTAGCCGGCCTGAAAAGGGTACCAGGGACTCATCTACATATATATGCTTATCGGGGACATAGAGTTCTGCAAATCGTTGGGAAAAGAAATTAATGAGTGGGCGAATTTTATATAATTTATCATAATTTGGATGATTGCGGGGAGGTCACTGGGTGTTGTCACTGAAATTAAGAAAACATTATCATCTCTTATCGGGACCTGGGCATTACAGAAGAATAAATGGGCATGTGGTGAATGGGTTGGGTGGACCAATAGGCATGTCCTTCATTTTATTTTGTAAGCCCCATGTTTATAGTGAGGCCCATAAACATTTTGAACTCCTCCAGAGTCAAATACTTCCACTCAAATGGACGGGCGTATGAAGATTGGGGGTTGTTGGTAATATGCTGCTGGGCATATAAATTGGTCTGGTCCAGAGTTGCAGCAAAGTGTTGGGCAAAAATAAATGAAAACAATCAATTTCAGAAAAATGTGGGGTATTGGCCTGCACATCTGGCTGTGCGGTGAAAGGGGGAATTCTTGCTGATCCTGAGTCGGAAGGCAGCCATGTTGGATTGGCAAGACCATCTGGAAGATATGTAGCAGCCCTGGCTCTTGGGGGACGTTGCACTCCAGTGCTGGTAGTTGGAGTTCCTGTGCTGGCATTTGGGCATGATGCTGTGGAAGTGCTGGTACTGGGCATTTCTTGTGGCCTTTCACTGGCGGCAGCTCTGGTACTGGGCCTTTGGTTTTGGGGTCTATCGCTGGCAGCAGCGCTGGTACTGGGCCTAGAACTTTGATCCTGGGGTATATTGCTGGTGGCTGCCTGGTTTCCAGAGCGCCATGCTCTTTTAGGAGGGATCCATTCTTCCTCTGATTTGTTTTGCCGATCCACTACTATCGATCAGTTCAAATGCTGAATTTGATTCACAATCGGAATTGACATTTGAATCTGATGAGAACTCCCCGCTGCTCTCATCAGTCATGGAGAGGATCTGGAATGCCTCCTCACTTGTATAGAATCTTTTTGGCATTTTTTCTAATGGGCTGTGCGACGGGTGACAAATGACGGTTACCGGTGGGCGACAGGTCATGGGTGACAGGTGACGGTCATTGATGGGTGACAGGTGATCTGTGACAGTCACTGATGGGTTTCAGTTGACGTGTGACGGTCATTGGTGGGTAGCAAGTAGGGATGAGCTTCGTGTTCGAGTCGAACCCTTGTAAAACTACAAGTTAGTGCGGTGCATCCTGCTCACAGTGTTCAGCTAAAACTACAAGTTAGTGCTGTGCGTCCTGCTCACAGTGTTCAGCTAAAACTACAAGTTAGTGTGGTGCGTCCAACTCACAGTGTTCAGCTAAACCTACAAGTTAATGTAGTGAGTAGGGATGAGCCGAACACCCCCCGGTTCGGTTCGCACCAGAACTTGCGAACGGACCGAAAGTTCGCACGAACGCTAGAACCCCATTGACGTCTAGGGGACTCGAACGTTCAAAATCAAAAGTGCTCATTTTAAAGGCTAATTTGCATGGTATTGTTCTAAAAAGGGTTTGGGGACCCGGGTCCTACCCTAGGGGACATGTATCGATGCAAAAAAAACTTTTAAAAACGACCGTTTTTTTGGGAGCTGTGATTTTAATGATGCTTAAAGTAAAAAAAAAAAAAGTGAAATATTCCTTTAAATATCGTACCTGGGGGGTGTCTATAGTATGCCTGTAAAGTGACGCGTGTTTCCCGTGTTTAGAACAGTCCCTGCACCAAATGTCATTTTTAAAGGAAAAAATCTCATTTAAAACTGCTTGCGGGTTTAATGTAATGTTGGGTCCTGGCAATATGGATGAAAATCAGTGAGACAAACGGCATGGGTACCCCCCAGTCCATTACCAGGCCCTTTGGGTCTTGTATGGATATTAAGGGGAACCCCGCACCCAAATTAAAGTAAGGAAAGGTGTGGGGCCACCAGGCCCTATATACTCTGAACAGCAGTATACAGGCGGTGCAAACAAGACAGGGACTGTAGGTTTGTTGTTAAGTAGAATCTGTTTGCAATTTTGAACGGGTACATTTTTAACGTGTTTAGCTCCAGCCAAAAAATCTTTTTTAAGCTTTTTGGAAAACATAGGGAAGGGTTATCACCCCTGTGACATTTGTTTTGCTGTCTTTCCTCCTCTTCAGAAGATTTCACCTCACTTTTTGTCCCAATGAAAAATGTTTTTTGAAAATTTGGGGTTTTTTGTGGAACAAGGATTGGAAAGCATCAGTGGAAAGGAGAAATGTTTTTCCCATATTAACTCTTACAGGAGAGAATTTCCCTTCCTAGGGGTAGATTTCATCTCACTTCCTGTTGTCTCCTTCCGTTTGCAAGTAGGAGTCGTTTGTAAGTTAGATGTTTGAAAGTAGGGTCCTGCCCTATATACTCAGCAGAAATTTGGGCCTTAGGTGTTGTTGTGGCCACAACACTGTAAGCCCTCACAGGGCCCTGCTGTGAAACATTAGATCAAGAATTGTAATTACATGCCCCTGTTGAACAGGAGCTGAAAAATTAGGCCTTAGGCACTGGTGCTGGTGCCACAACACTGCAACCCCTCACAGACACTCTAGTTGGAACGCAGGAACGAGCCCTGCTGCAAAGTATTGCATCAAAAATTGTAATTACACGCCCCTGTTAAACAAGGGCTGAAAAATTGGGCCTTAGGCACTGGTGCTGGTGCCACAACACTGCAACCCCTCACAGACACTCTAGTTGGAACGCAGGAACGAGCCCTGCTGCAAAGTATTGCATCAAAAATTGTAATTACACGCCCCTGTTAAACAAGGGCTGAAAAATTGGGCCTTAGGCACTGGTGCTGGTGCCACAACACTGCAACCCCTCACAGACACTCTAGTTGGAACGCAGGAACGAGCCCTGCTGCAAAGTATTGCATCAAAAATTGTAATTACACGCCCCTGTTAAACAGGGGCAGAAAAATTGGGCCTTAGGCACTGGTGCTGGTGCCACAACACTGCAACCCCTCACAGACACTCTAGTTGGAACGCAGCCCTGCTGCAAAGTATTGCATCAAAAATTGTAATTACACACCCCTGTTAAACAGGGACTGAAAAATTGTGCCTTAGGCACTGGTGGTGGCGCCCAGAACCAAAAATGTTCTTACAAGCTATCAGCGTGATCATTGAGGAGGAAGAGGATAATTACTCAGGGATACTCACTCAGCATCAGCATAGGCAGTCTTTGAAGGGATCTGAGATTTCAAAAAAAATTATTCGGTTACATCAGCATCAAGTGCTTGGTAGCTGGTGGTGATCCAAGACTGATTGATTTTTATGAAGGTCAGTCGATCGACCGAGTCGGAGGACAGACGCACCCTGTGATCGGTTACTACGCCTCCAGCAGCACTGAATGTGTGTTCCGAAAGAATGCTGGATGCAGGACAGGCCAGTAGCTCAATTGCATACTGTGCAAGCTCTGGCCAGTCATCCATCCTCAAGACCCAGTAACCCAGAGGATTTTCGGTGTGAAAGGTGTCCAAGTCTGATCTTGCCCCTAGGTATTCCTGCACCATGTAAAACAGACGCTGGCGATGGTTGCTGGAACCGATCATACCTTGGAGCTGCGGACCAAAAAATTGTCTGAACGCATCGGTCAGACGGCCACCTTCTCCACCGCTCCTTCTTTGACTGACCGAAGCCTCAGCAACACGTTGTAAAGAAACAGGAGTTTGTAACCTCCCAGTCTCTGGGAACGCGTTGCATAGACCCTTCTGCAAGGCCTCCCGAAGATGTTTCATCCTCTGCTCCCTCTGCGATGGCAAGATAAGGTCCGCAACCTTACCCTTGTAACGTGGATCAAGGAGGGTTGCCAGCCAGTATTGGTCCTTCTCCTTGATACCACGAATACGAGGATCCTAACGCAGGCTTTGCAGGATCAGGGAGGCCATGCAGCGTAGGTTTGCTGAGGCATTCGGTCCGGAGTCCTCTGGGTCACTAAGGGCGACATGGTCCACAGCCACCTCCTCCCAGCCACGTACAAGTCCATGTGTTTCTTGGGACTGATCCCTTAAAGACTGCTGCTGATGCTGAGTGCCAGGCTCCACCTCCATACTGACACAATCTTCCTCCTCATCTTCCTCCTCCTCCTCGTCCTCTTCCTGTGTGATCGGCGGGCACGCAGGAACACTGTCTGGATAAAGGGGGCCTTGAGAGCTAAGGAAGTCCTCCTCTTCCTGCCTCTGTTCTCCCTCAAGTGCCCTGTCCATTATTCCATGCAGCGTGTGCTCCAACAGGTGGACAAGGGGGACAGTGTCACTGAGGCATGCACTGTCACTGCTCACCATCCTCGTGGGCTCCTCAAATGGTGACAGGACAGTGCATGCATCCCTGATCATGGCCCACTGGCGTGGGGAAAAAAAACCAAGCTCCGCTGACCCTGTCCTGGTGCCATAGTCGCACAGGTACTCATTGATGGCCCTCTGCTGCGTGTGCAGCCGCTGCAGCATGGCCAACGTTGAGTTCCACCTGGTGGGCATGTCACAGATTAGGCGGTTCTTGGGCAGGTTAAACTCCTTTTGGAGGTCCATCAGCCGAGCACTGGCATTATATGACGGCGGAAATGCACACAGACTTTCCTGGCCTGCCTCAGGACATCCTGTAAGCCCGGGTACCTGCCCAAGAACCGCTGCACCACCAAGTTAAGGACGTGAGCCAAACAGGGCACATGGGTCATTTGTCCCTGTCGGGGGGCAGAGAGGAGGTTGGTGCCATTGTCGCAAACCACCATTCCTGCCTTAAGTTGGCGTGGCGTCAACCACCTCTGAACCTGCCCCTGCAGAGCTTACAGAACCTCTGCCCCAGTGTGGCTCCTGTCCCCCAAGCACACCAGCTCAAGCACTGCATGGCATCTTTTGGCCTGCGTACTTGCGTAGCCCCTTGAACGGCTACGGAGCACCGCTGGTTCCGAGGACAAAGCACAGGAAGAGGCCATGGTGGAAGAAGAAGAGGAGGGGGTGGAGGAGAGAGGTGTGTCACAATCATTAGCATTTTGGAGGCGTGGTGGCGGAACAACCTCCAACACTACTGCACCTTGTCCTGCATCCTTCCCAGCTGCCAGCAGAGTCACCCAATGCGCCGTGAAACTTAGGTAACGTCCCTGTCCATGCCTGCTGGACCATGAGTCAGTGGTAATATGCACCTTACCGCTGACTGCCCTGTCCAGCGAGGCATGGACATTGCCTTCCACATGCCGGTAGAGAGCCGGAATCGCCTTCCGTGAGAAAAAGTGGCGTTTGGGTACCTGCCACTGAGGAACCGCACATTCCACAAACTCACGGAAGGGGGCAGAGTCTACCAACTGAAAAGGCAGCAGTTGAAGTGCTAGCAATTTTGCCAAGCTAGCATTCAACCGCTTTGCATGTGGATGGCTGGGAGCAAACTTCTTTCGGCGGTGCAGCAGCTGGGGCAGGGAAATTTGCCTGGTACAATCTGACGTCGGTGTACCAAAAGCAGATTGCCCATAAGTACTTGGCTGTGACACACCTAATTCTACACCTTCATTCCTCTCAGTGCAGGTCTCAGAGAGGACTGAAGGTCTAGTGGGGTTGGAAATCTCAGCTGATGAGGAGCAAGGAGAGGTCCTCTTTGTTCTTTGGTGTGGGTCTTTTAGATACGCTTGCCAACTAACTGCATGGCAGGTCAACATATGTCTGGTCAAGCATGTGGTACCCAAGCGGGAGATGTTTTGGCCACGCGAGATACGCTTGAGACATATGTTGCAAATAGCAGCGGTGCGATCTGATGCACTCGTCTCAAAAAAGGCCCACACCAAAGAACTTTTTGAATAATGCGCAGAGACTGCAGCGCCCTGCACATGTGGAGCTTTGGGGTGTGATGCAGTCAATGTGCTGCCCTTAATTTTGTCAGCGGATCCGCGCTACAGGGTGTATTTGCAACTGCAGCCCCCCTATGTAAAAAAGGGACACTAACGTGTACCCTAAAACAGATAAATATAGCAAAGTAGGGAATGGCGCTGTGCAAAAAAGGGGGTATATTGGTATATGATATATCTAGTAGTGGTGGTAGGTGCACCAATGTGACATGCTGCAGGGGACATCAATAAGTGGTACCCTCAAAATGCAACACTGTTATTTAATAAATATGGTCAAGTGCTAATTAATAGATAATAAGTCAGTGAGTAACAATAAATATGAAAGATTACAACTGTGATCTCATGTGTAAATTGATAAGGTGACCACTGATAATGTGAAAAAGTGTCAAGTGCAATACAATATTCCAGCCCCCGCTGGATAGTAAAAATAAACTGCAAATATTAAATTAGAATAAAGAGTAACCACAGTCCTCTATAGTGAGAAACAAAAAATGCCAAACAGTATGTGTAAAAAATATATATACGTCATACACAAACAGGAAGTCTGTACACAACCATATGTATAAAAAATGTGTAAGGTAGAAGGTATCCACAGTCCTCTGTAGTAAAGTGCTAGAAATACAAAACAATGTATAAAAAATGGATACGTGGAAAAAGTAAAATAAAGAATGTGCAGATATTAAGACCCAAAATGGTAAATAGTGGATATATATATATAAAGGTATGTCTCTAATACCCTGAGGGTAAACCAATATAGAGTCTCATATGAAGGTGGCAAAAAAGTTCATGTGATGTCTTCCACAGAATTTCCTCCAAATATTTAAACAAACTCCCCCCGATGTGATCCCACTCACCGGAACGCTATACCCCTGCAGGGGTATAAGCATAGGAAGTATGTACGCCAGATGCCGATCAAATCCAGGTGTCAATCAGATCTTTGTATGTTGGTATCCTCTCAACCCGGATCAGCCACTCGTGGAGGAGATGGGGGAAGATGACAATCCCCTGTAGTAATCCTATTTCCGGCCGGACATCCACTCCAGAGTATTATATGAAAAAAAGGGGATGCTCCACATAGCGTAACTCCATAAAGTAATTTTTATTTGTAGATACTTAAACAATCCAAAAGGAGCATATTAAATCCAAGGAGATAAAACAAATTAAAAAAGAGAGGAGGGAGCATACAAGCTCTCTAACTCCCCTAGCCGTTCCGGGACGCAGCGTAGTACACAGCTGCCGCTTGCGTTCCACCGGTCCGCTATCGAAAACCACAGTGACAGGAAGTGACGTTGTGCGTGCCAAGATAGTCCCGCCTTACGCGTTTCGTCACACGGACGTCATCGGAGGCGCTGCCATCTTGGTCCTCTCAACGTCTTATATCTGGGTGCAGTACATGCCGCGGCCAATCCCGCACTAGATGCTAAGTGACAGGCATCTTGTAAGTCCAATCGAAAAATTCGCTCAATTATGGAAACAAAATCCAGAGACTCTACACGCTCAGTATCATGAGACCAAAGAAAATACTGAATAGAGTCTCCTTGAGCGCCATCTAGTGGAAGGTTTATAATACTTGTAATTTATATGGAATAGCGGCCGTGGGGGAATGTAATTTGCAAACCAGATACTATCTGGTAAAG
Organism: Lithobates septentrionalis; assembly: GCA_037952835.1. Lineage (NCBI taxonomy): Eukaryota > Metazoa > Chordata > Amphibia > Anura > Ranidae > Lithobates > Lithobates septentrionalis. Next base: position 1,656,955 of record JBBDGP010000111.1, on the reverse strand, counting down.
ATATACATATAACATAACAGTCAAATAACTAAAAACCAAAAGCCAACAGTGAAAAGGTATAAAATATAATTACCTCAAGAGGTATTTAGGCAGAAAGAGAGTTTTTTTTAAAAAAAAAAAAAATCTTTTATGCATTAAAAATATATATCTAAAAATATATAAAAAAATTTTTAAAAATATATGTATATATGAAATATTAATACTGTACACATAAAAAAGGACGATGTATTAAAAAATCTTTGTAAAAACATGTACGAAGAGGAGTACGTTATATAATCGATGCTGGTATGAGCCAGAGGCAGAAGAGAATATGTTAGTATGTCAATAAATATGTTAGTTTGCAAACCAAGAGAAAGAAAAAAGTATCTTAATTTATCGATAAATATGTAAGACTATACTAGAAGTAGTGGTGAATCATATATATACCATCTAAAAGTATTGGAATCTTCGGGAAATCAGGGGATAGGATAGGGGCACGTATACATTCCACCTATTTAATTGAGTAAGGAACAATTCAGAACTGATTATGGAAGTGGGTTAGGGGCATATCTAAAATCTACAATTTTTAAAAATTAGATAAAAAACAATTCAGATCAATGTCCACATTTAACCCTCTGGGAACAAGGCTCCCTAGGCGGTATATCCACTTAGTTTCATTCTGGGACACTTTTATTCTTTTATTACCGCCTCTCCAGTGGTCTTTGATCAGATCTATGCCATAAAAGATTAATCCTGTGGGGTTTCTATTGTGGACCTCGTCAAAATGCCTAGAGAGGTTGTGCTTTGGGAAGCCTTTTTTAATGTTGTTAATATGCTCTCTAATCCTAACGCAGAGGGGCCTAGTGGTTCTTCCCACGTACTGAAGCCGGCAGGGACATTCGATCACATATGTGACGTGAGTACTTTCACAGATGATCAATTCCCTGATTTGATACTCTTTCCCTGTTCTTGACTTAAAGAGTAATTTTTTCTTTGGTTGTCTCTTACTTACACGGCAGGGTAAACACTTTTGGCACCTGAAAAAACCTTTTAATTCGGGGAATAACTTAACCGGTTTAGGTGGGTCGATCACGTTATGCACCAACTGGTTCCTCAGATTGGGGGCCTTCTTGTAAATAAATCTTGGTTTTTTGGGGAGTATCTTCACCAAAGTTCTGTCGGATTTTAAAATGGGCCAGTATTTCCTAAAGATGTGTTCAATTGACCGATATTGATTATTAAAACCAGTAATAAAAGCCATATCCATCTTGCAGTGGTTATCAGTTTTCTCCTTCTTTCTCAGTAGGAGATCACGATCTAAGCTCCCTATTTCCATCTTATATCTCATTAGGGGTTCTTTGTGGTATCCTTTATCAATGAATTTTTTAATCAGAGTGTCGGCTTGACTGTAATAATCATCTATCCTATAGCAATTTCTTCGCAACCTCATTAGTTGGCCTTTCGGAATGTTCTGCTTCCACTTCGGATGATGGCAACTAGATGTTGGAATGTAGCCATTACGATCCGTGGCCTTGAAAAAAGTTCTAGTGTGTAATTCGTTGTTCTCTTTGAAAATCTGTACATCTAGGTAATCAATTTCTTGAGGATCGCATGTCCCACTGAAAGTGATGCCGTATTTATTTTGATTCATTGCTCCTAGGAAATCGTGAAATGACTCTGCCGTGCCCCTCCACACTATAATCACGTGTGGCTTTGGCCAATTACGGCTCTCTGTTCAGGCGGCGCTGTGATTGGCCAAGCATGCGGGTCATAGTGCATGCTTGGCCAATCATCAGCCAGCAATGCACTGCGATGCCGCAGTGAATTATGGGCCGTGACGCGGCACACGAATTTGGCGCGATCGGCCCATATCGTTTGCAATTCGGCGAACGACCGATCAGCCGATGTTCAAGTCGAACATGGGTTCGACTCGAACACGAAGCTCATCCCTAGTAGTGAGACCTCTGCACAGTGTTCATCTAAAGCTACAAGTTAGTGCAGTGCGTCCTGCTCACAGTGTTCAGCTAAAGCTGCAAGTTAGTGGGGTGCGTCCTGCTCACAGTGTTCAGCTAAAACTACAAGTTAGAGGGGTGCAAGGTGCGCATGCGTGGGACTCCCGAGGAGACGCTCTAATCGAGAGCTCCGCACCGCTCCGGCCCTTCTCATCCCCCAGAGCTCTCAGATCGAGCGGAACCGGCACCAGCTTTTCCCCGGGGCTCACCGAACCCGGCTCACTAATACATGACGAGCGGAACGGAAAAGAGCGAGGTGAGCCTTCAATTGCTCTTTAATCAGGCAGCCCCTGACCCGTCCAAGATGGCGACCGCAACTTCGCAGATGGATATCACAGACCACACTTCCCTCACCCAGCAGAGCGCTGACATGCTGGCGGCAACTGTAAGTCTCAGCACCGCTCAAGGGACCCCCCCGGCTAACACAGACTCCCTCCACAACAAGTCCCGGGGGGACATTATACTCCCTCCCAGGCTCCAGGCTCCTCTAGGCCTAACAGGGCCCGCCCATCTCCCAGCCTCACAGCAGCCCCAGCCCCAGGACATGCAGCTCTTGCTACAGAGCTTTTCAGACATGCTGGCAGCAGGATTAGCTCAGAATGCCACCCAGATCACAGCTACTATTAAAGCTGACCTACAAAACTTGGGCTCCCGGATAGATGCAATTGAGCAGGTGGTGGATAACACTGCTGCACGCACAAACCAGAACACGGCCTGTATTCAAGACCAGCTAGATACTGCCCTATCCAAATTAGACGATTTGGAGAACAGAAATAGACGTTACAATTTCCATATTCGTGGGATACCCGAAACGATAACAGATGTACCGAAAACCGTCCAATTATTCATCAAAGACCTCATACCAGACATCCAACACCACAGACTCGAACTGGACAGAGCACACAGAGCCCTCCAGCTTCCCCGCCAAGATGGCCTCCCAAGGGACATCGTGGTCAAGCCACATTTTTATGGCGTGAAGGAGGAAGTTATGAGAAGATCTCGCAACATAGAGAACCTGTCATTTCAAGGGCATAAGATTCAAATCTTTGCTGACATTTCGCCATCTACGGTACAAAAGAGAAGAGCGCTCAAGCCATTGCAGGTAATACTTGCCCAAAATTCCATCAAATATCGCTGGTTGTTCCCCTTTCGCCTTCAATTCCATTACAAAGATGTTCCCTACCACTTCTCCAACTTCCAAGACGGGGAGCATTTGCTCCTGCAACTAGGCCTGATCTCGCAATCTCTGGCTCCCCTGCACGAAACACCCACCCCGGGGTCTTCCAAGAGACCCCCCCGGGCAGCCCCCTTACTCCACTATGGAACAAGCAGCTACCAAAGCGGCAACGGGACTCTCGCTCCACAAGATGAACATTCTTCCTCAAGCCGGAGTTGGACTCTCTTCTCCCAAACTACCTTCTGGACTGAGGACCACGTGATTTCTTCAGAATAGGGGCATCCCTACGTCAAACGAACCGCTGTATTCCTTTCATGACAGCTAATGCCCACAGCTAGGCCCCCCCTAGCCCTAATAATGGCTACTGGGGTTCCCTTCCCGGGCTACAACGTTTCCTCTTGACGAGGAGATCTACATAAAGGCATTGCCAAGTAGACAATATAATGGCTACCCTCGTAAAAACGAAAAAAGAAAAGATCATGCTGTCTTTTTCTTTTAGATTTTTCCCCTTTTTCCTTTTTTCTCCCCTCCCCATCCCCCTGCATTTACTACCCCTCCCCCCCCATTGTTATTGCACTATTAATCTCGGTCTCCTTTTTTGTTCCTAAGGCCCTATAGCCAACATGCAATTTAAATTGCATTCCCCCCTGGTGACCGATCCCATATTTTTTATTTTTTTTTTATTGCCTTGCATTGGGGGATCCAGACGGCCGGAGCGGCCCTGCATACCACCCTCTCTGTTGTGACTCGAGGGGACTCAGTACCCCTCTGGTGACAGGTAGACAACCCATTTTGAGGTTGCCCTCTCACCTTTTTCTCCGGACTCCCCCGTTTAGGGGAATCCGGACCAGGACTAGTAACACTAGTCCGAGTTTTCATTATTTCCTTTATACACTTGATCCTAGTTTTATCTCATTTATTGTTGATTTTGCACTTAATGTCTGCAGTATTATTATGCCTAATTAATCTACTTGTCCTACATTCCTCTCTCTCCTTCCTTCTCTCTCCTTCTCCCTTCCACTCCTCTCCTTTGTCTTCCCCCCACTCCCCCCCTCTTTTTCACACTCCCTCCAGGAATTCTCGCGGAACATACCTACATACCCAGCCTTCAGGAAGAATGTTGAATCTATTCCTCTTCGAGTCGATTTCCATTTCCGGGCGGTCCTGGTAAGCTCCAGTTGCCTCATATCGCTCCGCACTCCCTACACCCATGGCTGACCCTAATACCCAGGCACACTCGTTAAAAATAGCTTCGCATAATGTCCAGGGACTCAACTCCCCCTCTAAACGCCGCAAGGCATTTCAGAGCTACCACGCTAGGGGCCTCAATGTTGTCCTACTTCAGGAAACCCATTTCCCTGCCAGTTATAACCCCCCCTTCCTGCACCGTACATTCCCGACATTTTTCCTGGCGAATGCTGACACCAAAAAAAGGGGTGTCGCCATTCTCCTGTCTAAGAATACTCCCTTTACACTCACGCACACGATCAAAGACCCAGAGGGCAGGTATATTTTAATAAAAGGAACCATAGGGGGTATTCTATACTCCATTATCTCCTATTACGCCCCTAATCAATGACAGGCACCCTTCTTCACTTCTATGCTTTCGATTCTAGCCCCTCACTTGGAAGGCAGGGTGATCATGGGCGGTGACTCCAACACCGCTTTTGATCAACTGCTGGACAAGTCTTCTCAGGGGAGAGCTCGTCTTAAAAATCCACCCACTCAAAGCCTCAAAATAGCCCACCTTCTACACGATATGGGCCTGATAGACGTCTGGAGGGAATTAAACCCCACGGCAAACGACTACACCCATTTCTCGTCTCCACATAATACCTACGCCAGAATTGATCATATATTCCTCCTAAATTCAGATATACACACAGCATCCAATGCCTCCATACAGGAAGTCCCATGGTCAGACCACTCCTTAGTGACACTTAAAATCTCATGCTCTCTTTCTCCCTCTGGGCCCCCACAATGGCGCATAAGTAAATCTCTACTAGCTAACCCCGTCCACTGCATAATTCTAGAAAAAGATATCAGGGAATTCTTTCGTATTAATGATACAGGTGACATCTCTCCTAGTGTGCTCTGGGGTGCTCACAAGGCAGTCCTCAGAGGGAAAATGATCCAAATGGCGTCTAAACTCAAAAAGGAAAGGAAAGTGGATATTCTGCAAATGGAAAGGGAATTCCAATCCCTCAGTAAATCCCATAAAGCTGACCCTTCTTCCTCAACCCTGTTCAAGCTAGAAGCCGCCCGAGTAGCACTTAATCTGGCCCTTACATCTAATGCAGCTAAGCATCTTGAATGGCTAAGCGGCAGATTTTATATCCAGGTAAATAAAATAGGTCCCCAGTTGGCTGCTAAATTATCCCCCAAAATTAAAACCTTCTCACTTCCCAAGATCAGATCCCATTCGGGAACTCTCACCCAAAATCCCCAAACAATCTTGGAAACCTTCCAGGATTTTTATTCTAAGCTATACTCAGCCCCCGACCCTAACAACTCACACAACTCAGACTGTATTGAATCCTTCCTGAATAACATCGATATTCCCACACTTTCGGACTCCCATAGGTCCATTATGGAATCCCCCTTCAGGGTGGAGGAAATACAGGAAGTCATAAAGAACCTCAAAACAGAATCAGCCCCAGGCCCTGACGGCTTCTCTGCACATTACTACAAAGCTTTTTCGGTGGTCCTCTCTCCTTATCTGGCCCGTCTATTTAATTCCCTCCGTGCGGGGTCCCCCTTGGAACCGTCAGCCAACTTGGCATACGTATTGGTAATCCCCAAACCGGGTAAAGACCCCAGTGATGTAAGCAATTACAGACCAATCTCGTTGATAAACAATGATTTAAAAATTATGACGAAAATTCTGGCTAATAGACTGGCTTCCTTCATTGCTAACTATATCCACAAGGACCAGGTGGGGTTTATCCCTGGAAGACAGGGGCCGGACCAGATTAGGAGAGCGGTAGACTTAATTTCCCTCATGCAATCGTCATGGGATGGGGGGCCCTCTCACCCAGGATATGTCCTATCGATAGATCTCCAGAAGGCCTTCGACACGGTTACCTGGCCATACCTCTTTACTGTATTGCGGAAATGGGGTTTTGGTCCGGACTTTATTACTACCATATCCTCCCTCTACTCCTCCCCTAAAGCACGTATTAAAATACAAGGCCACCTTTCCGAAGAATTCTCTATACTAAAAGGGACTAGACAAGGCTGCCCTCTTTCGCCGATTCTATTCGCAATAGCGATAGAAACCTTGGCTCTGGCCATAAGACAAACCCTAACATCCACGGAGTGCAATGTGGCCAAAAAACTCATAAATGCGCCCTCTTCGCTGATGACGTTCTCCTGTTTGTCACATCCCCCCTCATTTCCACCCCCAACATTCTCCAACTACTTAACTCGTTTGGCTGCATATCGGGACTTCAGGTTAACATGGCCAAGTCAATGGCTCTGAATATCTCCACCCCCCATGAGCTGGTGGAGAGGCTCAAGACCCATTTCCCCTTCACTTGGTGTGACTCATCCCTACCATACTTAGGTGTTTCCTTATCAGCGAAAATAGATCGGCTCTACCACCACAATTACCCCCCAATGATTAAGAAACTTTCAGAAGATCTCACGCATTGGGCCCACTATAAAATGTCCTGGTTAGGTAGAATTAATTCAGTCAAAATGACATTACTCCCTAAAATCCTGTATCTCTTCCGCTCCCTACCTATTCCCATTCAAAAACACACACTAGACAAACTCCAGGCTTCAATTACCAGATTTATCTGGGGGGGAAGGGTCACCGTTTTTCCAAGCAGGTGCTATACCGACCTAAAAAGAAAGGGGGCCTAGGCCTACCTAATTTATGGTGGTATTATCAGGCGGCACAATCTGCCAATTCTCATCTATATATTCTAAAGGCCCTAGGCCTGATTGGGTTGATATTGAACGCCAGGCCACTCCTAACCACACTCTGGACTTCCTGGCTTGGAGACCACAAAAGGATAGACCCCCGATTCTTTCCCCATCCTTGTCTCATTCAATGGCCCTGTGTGATACACTTTATAAGAAACATTACCTCACTCCCGAATGGTCGCCCCTGGCACACATTTTTCACAATCCTCAATTCCAACCGGGCATGAACATCGAGGCCTTTAGGTGGTGGCTCGACAAGGGCCTTTACAGAATAGGACAATTTTTCATCAACTCCGGTCCCATTTCGCTTAAATACTGCATCTCTAAATTGGAGATGCCAGCATCAGAGACCTTCCATTACTATCAACTTTCACATTTCTTACGTGGGATTTGGAAAAGCCCCACTATCGGTTACTCCATACGAATTCTGGTGCTCCTCAGCCATGGGTGTATGGGGTGGAATATCCCTCATATACTCCGCACTAGCGGAGCCCCGGGAGAAAGCGAATTATATGCTGCAATGGGAGCGGGACCTGCAACTCGAATGGGATATGGATACCTGGCATACTTGTGTTTCCCGTTCCTTTAAGGGCATGCTTAGCTCCTCTCTGATGGAGGCGGATCTCAAAGTCATAACCAGGTGGTACCTGGTACCCACCCGAATTACCAAATTTTATCCAAATTTTTCGCCCCTCTGTTTCAGGGGTTGTGGCCATATAGGTTCCCTACTTCACACATTTTGGGAATGTCCCAAAATTAGAGGGTTTTGGAATGGAATATTTCATCTCATTCGCAAAACCACAGGATTTGCAGTCCAACAAAGCCCCACAATAGCTCTACTAAATTACAACATCCCGAAAGTACCTAGATTGTCATGATCTCTGATTCACTTCATTCTGCTTGGGGCCAAGATTACGCTAGCTCATGCCTGGAAAAAACCTTCGGTTTCCCTTCGCTAGGCCAAACAAAAAATTTCCTGGATTATGACACAGGAAAAGGTCTCGAGCAGAATTTTAGACACCTCTGATAAATTCAGACTGATTTGGGAGCCCTGGGCTTGTTTCCTGGGACTACCACCTCTAACCTGAATCGGTACAAGGTCTAGGTACCCCCCAGGCTCCGGTCGGATCCAGGGCTGCCCCTTTCTCCACGAGGATTCCTGTCCCTAACCTTCTCACACCCTTTCTCTTCTCTCCCCTCTTTATCCCCCTGTTCTTCTTTCTTCTTTCCCTTTAATCCCAATAGCTTCTGTCTAAAATCCTTCTAAGTATGATGAGCAAAGTTTGAGAATAGAGTACCTGGCAGAAACCCCCTTAACTGTATATTTTTCCTTCAAAGACATATTAAGGCTATATAATTTGAAAAGGGAAAAACTCACAATATAGTGAATCAGCAGGTACCTTCTCTAAGTTTTGGGGTTAGTACCCTGTATAAGTGATACTTTCTATTTTGTTACAGTTAGGCTCATAGTCTGTTTTTACTCCCTTCTTTAAATCGACAGAGCTCTCATTTGATCAACAATGGGCGGTCCGTGAGCTCAGGACAGGTTCAGAGAAGGCTATTATGATCTCCCAGGGTCCCTCTAGGCGGGTCCGCGTACAGCAGGTTCCCAATTGGGGTGCGTGGCCGACCCTGGAGGAACTCTGGTACCTGCGAACTAAAGGTTCCCTATCCTGACCTCTGGCAGCCATACTCTAGGAGATAGAGTTCTGATTGATGATATTGAGTCTTCACATGTTTCCACTTTTATCTTGTATTTGAATCAAGGGGAGGTACATGTACATCTTGACACTAATGTAACTTACATAGCTATGTTACTCCTGGTGGTCTCTGCCAGTTTGATAATTTTGTACTGTTATTTATTTTTCAATAAACAGTATTTAAACCAAAAAAAAAAAAAGTTAGTGGGGTGCGTCCTGCTCACAGTGTTCAGCTAAAACTACAAGTTAGTGCTGTGCGTCCTGCTCACAGTGTTCAGCTAAAACTACAAGTTAGTGCTGTGCGTCCTGCTCACAGTGTTCAGCTAAAACTACAAGTTAGTGTGGTGCGTCCACCTCACAGTGTTCAGCTAAACCTACAAGTTAGTGTAGTGAGACCTCTGCACAGTGTTCATCTAAAGCTACAAGTTAGTGCAGTGCGTCCTGCTCACAGTGTTCAGATAAAACTACAAGTTAGTGGGGTCCGTCCTGCTCACAGTGTTCAGCTAAAACTACAAGTTAGTGTGGTGCGTCCTCCTCACAGTGTTCAGCTAAACCTACAAATTATTTTTTTGCGAGCTCTGCACAGTGTTCAGCTAAAGCTACCTGTAGAAGGTTGGTGGTGTTTTCCTGATCCTATCACTACCGCAGGCAGCTAAAAAAGCTACAAGTTAGTTTTTTGCGAGCTCTGCACAGTGTTCAGCTAAAGTTACCTGTAGAAGGTTGGTGGTGTTCTCATACTACAGGCAGGCAGTTGATTTTGCTAGCTGCAGTATCAGTACATATATATATATATATTTATATCCCAGCTTAGTGCAGCTACAGGCCATTAGTATGTCTGGAAGGCCAAGAAGGAGAGGCAGACAGTCACAAGCCAATAAGAGAGGGCAAGCAGGCTCTGTGTCTAGTGTTGGTCGTGGAGACTGTGCATCCTCATCAGCACGTGGCCGTGGGACACGCTTGGCCTTTTTTTCGGCAGCTGGCCATGTTGAGCCGCAACATGCGGAAGACTTGGTCGAGTGGATGACCAAGCCATCCTCATCCTCCTCATCCTCTCTCACCCATGCCCAGGGTACTTTGTCTGGCAAAGCAGCGGCCTCTTCCCTCGGCTCAATGTCATCAGTGACTCCTTCCCTAGCCCCACCATGTCCTCCTGAGGAGTCCCTTGAACTGTTTGACCACAGTGTTGGGTACATGCTCCAGGAGGATGCCCAGCGTTTGGAAGGCTCTGATGATGATACTGAGCTCGATGAAGGACGTAACATGAGCACGGACAGAGGGGGTGCCCATGAAGGACAGCAATCTGGCAGTCATGCTCCCCCTGCTGCAGCATACTGCCAGGTTTGCTCCAGTGATGAGGAGGGAGGGGATGATGAGGTCACTGACTCAACGTGGGTGCCTGATAGGAGAGAGGAGGAGGAGGCGGCACATCACCAATGAGGCAGGATGCCCTCCAGGGGCCAGCCTAAGGGCAGCACATTGACTGCATCACACCCCAAAGCTCCACATGTGCAGGGCGCTGCAGTCTCTGCGCGTTATTCAAAAAGTTCTTTGGTGGGCGTGGCTTGGCGCGCGATGAGGATGGCAGCAGACTAGAAGAGCTCCGCTAAACCCTCGGGTCCTTCAGCGAAACGGCCCCGACGCTATCAGCAAGGATGAGCAGACTCACACGCCATAACTCGGGCAATCACCCCCGCCGATCAGCACCCCTTTCTGGCTCGCGGAACATCCCGGACATTTTTAAAACTCAGCCCCGGAGGCTCAAGGCCCAGTCTAAGATGGCGCAGCCTCGTGGAGACGAGGAATTCAGCGAGGACTCGCAGTACGCAGAAGAAGATGAGGTGAGGGACACCCCAACCCCAGACTTGCCCCTTACACTCACGGCCATGAAGAAAATAGCGGCCGATATCAAGGGCACCCTCTTCTCAGCTATAACTGAACTTAAAGCTGATGTGCTGTCCCTATCTGGGAAAATGGAGGGGGTAGAGATGACGGGCCTGAGAAGAGACAAAGCCATTGCGCGCCTTGATACAATCACTAACACCCACTCAGCACGACTCATTGAGATGAATCGTCAGCTGGAAGACCTCTATAACAGGGGGAGAAGGCACAACATACGGGTGAGGGGTGTACCCGAATCGGTAGAGCCCGACAACATTACTTCTGCATTACAATATGTGTTTAATGAATTGCTAGAACGCCAAACAGACACGCCGATTGACTTTGACAGAGCGCATAGAGCCCTAAGAGCAAGACCGGCAGATACGGCTCCCCCGCGGGACATAATTTGCTGCATTCCCAACTTTAAACTAAAGGAGGACATCATGGCAAAAGCAAGGCGCAATGAACACATCACATTTATACTGAAATCTCCATCTACCAAGACCTTTCGCCTATCACTTTGAACAACAGGAGAGCCCTGCGCCCCCTGCTGGAGGCTTTACGCAGACAAGGCATCCCATATAGATGGAAATTTCCTTTTGCCCTTAACGCAACCTTCCAGGGAAAACAATTTTTCCTACGCACACCCACGGACCTACCTGCCTTCTGTCGAGACTTGCAGATACCACTGATGGACCTTCCGGATTGGTATGAGGAGTTTCGGGTCCCCCCAGCGATAATGGAAGCGCAGGCATCACCTCATGCGACCCCTACTAAACCACCTTATAAGAAAGGGAAATACCAGAAACAAAATGCACCCGGTCCCACCTCCAGTAAGAAACGACCTAACTCTTCAAGAGCTTTACTTCCTGACTCTGACCCGGAATGAAGGGGAGACCATGAGAGGATGTCTCATGCTGAGGCCTACTGGACGGAGTAGGCACACACCTCTATTTGCCCACTTGGGATACCGAGCAATTGGAATACAGTTTTGAGGTTGCTCTTATTTTACAAGAACCCTTTCTTTTTTGTTTTTTTTCACTTTGTTCGTTCTCTCATTTTTGTTTTTTTCACCATCTGCACTCTACATGCAGAGCACTTCTGCAGAGGTAGTTCACACAGCTACAAGCGGCCCTGCAGGCGGACGAAGGAGCGGATTGTACGTACACAAGCTGAGTTGGGTAAGATATGCCATTACAGTCGGCTACAGACAAGAGGTAAACTAACACTGGCAAATAAATATTGACTGATCCATGTTAGTCGATATCCACACACCCGCCGGGGTCTTTATACCAACTGCTCAGTCATAGGAGAGAGGTCTGCAGAAGTCGCCTGCAACATAGGAGACACTTCACAATATGCAGGACATCAGAAAACAAGTGCACTCGCCTGAGTCTAATCTATTTGACCTTACTGCTGCCCTGCAAGTTGTTTAATCTTTACATAAATGTCAGTTGCCGTTTATATATGTTATTGTTTAATCTTTTACAAAATTTAAGGAGTTGGAGGGTGGGAGGAGTATTCTACACTTAGTGACACATTTGTACAAAGTGTTCAGTTCTACTGAGAAGTAACTGTGGCCATAGCTCTGGTCGCACCCCCCACCTCCCCCACAGTGGGTGCTGAACAACGGGTGCATTGGTGACACCCTACCCTGGTGGGGATCTCATTGGTGTACTTGTTCAAGGCCCCAAATTATATAATCTCCTCTAGGGGCTTACACTTAGAGGTTGTTTACCACACAGACAGTTCTCACTCTCGTGGTGTCGGGAGTGGGACCATACCTCTTTTCTACTATAATTCCTTTTATTTCCTCCTTCTATCCTATCTTTCTGATTCTATATTTTTCTTTACCTTTTCCCTTTTTTTTTTGTATTATTTATTGTGGTGTTGGGAGAGTCGGCTTCAGTTATCATGGTATACTCTTCATTGGGCAAAAGCCCTACAGTGATATCACATAATGTCAGAGGACTGAATATACCCCAAAAGCGCACGCAATTGTTGCGTCACCTGGGGAAGAGGAAGCCGGCCTTTGTGTTCTTTCAGGAAACCCATTTCAAAGCTAACTCTATCCCCAAATTAACTGACAAATACTTCACTAAGGCATATCATGCCGCCAACACAGAATCTAAAACAAAAGGCGTTTCAATCCTGATTGGGAAAGACTCAGGTTTTGAGCTCACCCAACAATTAGCAGACCCGGGAGGCCGGTTTCTTTTTCTCAAGGGGACAATTGGGAAACGTCCAGTTACGCTTGCAAATGTGTATTTGCCGAATACAGCTCATGTGCTCTTTTGCCAATGACTGGTTGATGTGCTCACAGAATTTGCCTCTGGGCGTATAATCCTTGGAGGGGACTTCAATATTCCATTGGACCCCCTTCAGGATACATCAAACGGCAAATCTTCTATAACGTACCGAGTACTTAAGAAGATTAGAGTATTACTTAACAAATTAACTCTTAAAGACACATGGCGAATAGCCCACCCACAAGGGAGGGATTATACATACTTTTCCATGGTACACAACAAGTACTCTCGCATAGACTTTGTGTTCATAACACAAAGAGACCTGAACATCTTGAAAGAAGCACACATAGGAACAAGGACAATCTCTGACCACGCCTCGACTTCCCTAACGCTTCAACTACAAAACACACCTAAAAGACAGGGCTGCTGGAGACTAAATTCAACCTTGTTGACAGATCCTGTGACCCTAGAACCTGTGACAGAGGCCATAAAAACTTATTTTAGAGAAAACTCTACAGAAGATGTACCACCTATTATGATCTGGGAAGCCCATAAATGTGTACTAAGAGGCAAACTTATTAGCCTAGCTTCTCTAAAAAAGAAAAACTCAGAGAGAGATTTAAAAGCCACCCTGGATAAAGTGCAGGCTCTAGAACACAACATAAAAGATTGATGGCTGTGAACACAGCCGAAGAGCTTTTACTAGCACGTAAAACATTACAAGAAAAATTAGACCTACAGGCAAAACGAATACTATTTTTTCGCAAAGGTTTTTTCTATGAACACGGGAATAAGAGTGGCAAATTCTTGGCTAGGGTCTTGAGAGATATACGCCTAACAAACACAATCACAAGTATCAAAAATCGAGAAGACAAATTGATACATACCACAGACCGGATCGCGGCAGAATTCCATGAGTTCTACACGAAATTGTACAATCTCCCTACCCCACATAAGCTTGAGGCAATGGAGGGTTCGAGAAAGCAGATTATAACACAATATTTAACACAAAGTGGATTGCCTAGCATCACGGAGGAGGATGCACAGGAAATTGATAGACCAATAGAGCTCATAGAACTCATGCAAGCGATCAAGTCCTTAAAAGCAGGGAAAAGCCCAGGTCCAGATGGCTATACAGCCATATACTATAAGACATTTGCGCACCTTTTAGCAAAACCCTTATTACAGGCTTTAAACTCTCTCACGGCCCCTCAAAATCCCCCATGCTCTTTTAACACGGCACATATAACGGTGGTTCCCAAACCCGGCAGGGACCCCAACCTTTGCTCAAGCTATAGGCCAATATCCTTACTTAATTTAGACATGAAACTCTTGTCTAAAATTATCGCAACAAGAATCAGTAGATTTCTGGCGGATGTTATTGGCCCTGATCAAGTGGGGTTCATGCCGGGAAGGGAAGCAAGGGATAATGTGATTACAGCACTAAATCTCATTAACGCCCTTAAGGGGAACTCGACCGGAGGACGCGGAGAAGGCCTTCGATAGGGTGGCATGGGATTATATGCTGGAAGTTTGCAGGCATGTCGGTCTTCGGACCAATATGCTGACATGGATCTCGACGCTGTATCAGAACCCGAGGGCTAGTATAAAAATTAATGGGTCCCTTTCAGATCCAGTACAAATTCATAATGGTACGAGACAAGGCTGCCCCTTGTCCCCAATCCTATTTATTTTAAAGTTGGGACCTTGTATACGCACAATAAATAGGAACGCATCTATAAAAGGTCTACTCCTGGGTCAGACATGTCATAAAATAGCGGCATATGCCGACGACTTGCTGTTTGTGGTTACACAACCACACACATCAATTCCCAATCTTGTAAAAGAATTGCACTTATTTGGATACATCTCCAATTTTAAAATTAACTACGAAAAATCTGAAGCACTCAATATCTCTCTAAATCCGAAACAGCTTCTAGACACTAAGTCAAACTGCCCCTTTAAATGGGTTGAATCCAAGCTTAAATACCTGGGGACCTGGCTTACTTCTGATTTAAATGACATCTACACACAAAACTTTCTCCCATTCATACACAGCCTGCAACAAGATCTTCGACAATGGAATCTTAAGCCGCTGTCTTGGTTTGGGAGAGCAGCGGCAATAAAAATGACGGTTTTACCCAGGGCTCTATACTTGTTCCACACTTTACCCATTAGATTACCTAAAAAATTCTTTGCCTCGCTACATGCAATAATAAGAGACTTTATTTGGGTGGGGAAGAAACCGCGTATCAGCCTGAAAACACTGATGACCACGAAAGCAGAGGAAGGTATCAATTTACCACATTTTAAACACTACTATTATGCAGCGCACCTGAATCGCATTCTGGACTGGAACTGTCACGCCTCCTCTAAAGCATGGGTTAATCTAGAAAGCTTACAAACAGAGATACCCATACGATTTCTGCCACGGGTTAATAAAGGAGTTCATACCCCTGACTTAGACCGACACCCTACAATTGGCCCGATGTTGAAGGTATTTCAGACAGTGTCACACCTTTACAATCTTGCATCCGCCCCAGGTCCTTTATCCCCACTAATTAATAATGAGTTTGCACTAGGCCATACCACAGCGACCTTCCCACATAAAGATGGTAAAACCCCAATCACAGTAGCTCACTGTTTAGAAAATGGCAGCCTGAAAACCTTTACCCTGACTTAGACCGACACCCTACAATTGGCCCGATGTTGAAGGTATTTCAGACAGTGTCACACCTTTACAATCTCGCATCCGCCCCAGGTCCTTTATCCCCACTAATTAATAATAAGGAGTTTGCACTAGGCCATACCACAGCGACCTTCCCACATAAAGATGGTAAAACCCCAATCACAGTAGCTCACTGTTTAGAAAATGGCAGCCTGAAAACCTTTACCCAACTACAGACGGAATTACAGGCCAAACACTTCACCCACTGGCAATATAGACAGCTACATGACTACATTTTTTGCACTGCTAACAGAGAACATTTCATGAGAGAACAAACAAACTTTGAACAGGTATGCATCCCTGGAAAGCAAGTGCGTAAAGCAACCTCTCTAATATATAGCTGGCTACAGACTAACCCAAACAGACAACCAAGCAGACATAAAAAAGAGTGGGAAACTGCGCTCAAAAAATCTTTTACAAACGTTCAATTGGACAATGCATGTATCCTGGCACACAAGTGCTCCATTAGCACGAGTAACCAGGAAACCTCATACAAGGTACTGACAAATTGGTACCTCACCCCGGTCAGACTACACGCATGGTATCCAGAGATCTCAGAGGTCTGTTGGAGATGTGGCTCCGAAAAGGGAGATATGCTACA
The DNA here is from genome assembly GCA_037952835.1 of Lithobates septentrionalis. Taxonomy (NCBI): domain Eukaryota; kingdom Metazoa; phylum Chordata; class Amphibia; order Anura; family Ranidae; genus Lithobates; species Lithobates septentrionalis. Next base: position 1,640,701 of record JBBDGP010000111.1, on the reverse strand, counting down.
CATCTGGTGGAACTGTCCGCAAATAGGTACCTTCTGGGACGGGGTGTGTGCCAGAATACATGACATAACAGAAACTGAACTGGACCTTTCCCCAGAATGTTGCCTGTTACACATTTCTAATTACTCACTTAGAAGATACAAAAAATCAGTGGTTCGCCACATGTTAAATGCTGCAAAAACCGTCATACCAAGATACTGGAAAACAACACACACACCTACCCTAGAAGAATGGCTCTCTGAGGTCGACTCCCTAAACAGAATGGAGGAAACAGTAGCAATGACAACAGAAAAAACAGACAAATTCCATAAACTATGGAGAGCATGGTTCATTTTCAAATACTCAGATGATTTTGCCAAAATGCAGAATGGCTAACTATTGCCTAACGTAATACACACATATCCTTAATACTTGTCGAGGATTGCATTTATATGGTCCTTAGTGGACGGTGAGCCTTGTGACATATGCTGGTCCAACAGGCATGGACCTAAGACGTTATCATCTCCTGCCTTTTCTTCCTTATTTCTTCTCCTTCTCTTCCTTCTTCTTTAATTTTACTGTATTTTATCTTATTTTGTTTAATATTAGTTATTATTCTATTACAATATTCTACTATTGAGGTCAAATTAGACACTTATAGAATTATTTTTGTAAATTGTAACATATAAACCATTTCATATGTTTAATTATGCTTATAACTGGTATATTGAAATTATTTCTAAGGTTGGATACATGATACAATCTGATTATCACTGTAATGAGACTTTATATGGAGGCCTTGTAAGATTATCTCACTTACATTTTCTGTTTTGTTACAATAATCTTATCTGCTAAATAAAAACTTTTATTGGAAAAAAAAAAGTTCTTTGGTGTGGGCCTTTTTTGAGACGAGTGCATCAGATCGCAATTTGCAACATATGTCTCAAGCGTATCTCGCGTGGCCAAAACATCTCCCGCTTGGGTACCACATGCTTGACCAGACATATGTTGACCTGCCATGCAGTTCGTTGGCAAGCGTATCTAAAAGACCCACACCAAAGAACAAAGAGGACCTCTCCTTGCTCCTCATCAGCTGAGATCTCCAACCCCACTATACCTTCAGTCCTCTCTGAGACCTGCACTGAGAGGAATGAAGGTGTAGAATTAGGTGTGTCACAGCCAAGTACTTGTGGGCAATCTGATTTTGGAACACCGACGTCAGATTGTACCAGGCAAATTTCCCTGCCCCAGCTGCTGCACCACCGAAAGAAGTTTGCTCCCAGCCATCCACATGCCCAGCGGTTGAATGCTAGCTTGGCAAAATTGCTAGCACTTCAACTGCTGCCTTTTCAGTTAGTAGACTCTGCCCCCTTCCGTGAGTTTGTGGAATGTGCGGTTCCTCAGTGGCAGGTACCCAAACGCCACTTTTTCTCACGGAAGGCGATTCCAGCTCTCTACTGGCATGTGGAAGGCAATGTCCATGCCTCGCTGGACAGGGCGGTCAGCGGTAAGGTGCATGTTACCGCTGACTCATGGTCCAGCAGGCATGGACAGGGATGTTACCTAAGTTTCACGGCGCATTGGGTGACTCTGCTGGCAGCTGGGAAGGATGCAGGACAAGATGCAGTAGTGTTGGAGGTTTTTCCGCCACCACGCCTCCAAAATGCTAATGATTGTGACACACCTCTCTCCTCCACCCCTCCTCTTCTTTTTCTTCCATGGCCTCTTCCTGTGCTTTGTCCTCGGAACCAGTGGTGCTCTGTAGCCGTTCAAGGGGCTACGCAAGTACGCAGGCCAAAAGATGCCATGCGGTGCTTGAGCTGGTGTGCTTGGGGGACAGGAGCCACACTGGGGTAGAGGCTCTGTCAGCTCTGCAGGGGCAGGTTCAGAGGTGGTTGACGCCACGCCAACTTAAGGCAGGAATGGTGGTTTGCGACAATGGCACCAACCTCCTCTCTGCCTTCCGACAGGGACAAAAAACCCATGTGCCCTGTTTGGCTCACATCCTTAACTTGGTGGTGCAGGCTTACAGGATGTCTTGAGGCAGGCCAGGAAAGTCTGTGTGCATTTCCGCTGGTCATATAATGCCAGTGCTTGGCTGGCGGACCTCCAAAAGGAGTTTAACCTGCCCAAGAACCACCTAATCTGTGACATGCCCACCAGGTGGAACTCAACGTCGGCCATGCTGCAGCAGCTGCACATGCAGCAGAGGGCCATCAATGAGTACCTGTGCGACTATGGCACCAGGACAGGGTCAGGGGAGCTTGGTTTTTTTTCCCCATGCCAGTGGGCCATGATCAGGGATGCATGCACTGTCCTGTCACCATTTGAGGAGGCCACGAGGATGGTGAGCAGTGACAGTGCATGCATCAGTGACACTGTCCCCCTTGTCCACCTGTTGGAGCACACGCTGCATGGAATAATGGACAGGGCACTTGAGGCAGAACAGAGGCAGGAAGAGGAGGACTTCCTTAGCTCTCAAGGCCCCCTTTATCCAGACAGTGTTCCTGCGTGCCCGCCGATCACACAGGAAGAGGAGGAGGAGGAGGAGGAAGATTGTGTCAGTATGGAGGTGGAGCCTGGCACTCAGCATCAGCAGCAGTCTTTAAGGGCTCAGTCCCAAGAAACACATGGACTTGTACTTGGCTGGGAGGAGGTGGCTGCGGACCATGTCGTCCTTAGTGACCCAGAGGACTCCGGACCGAATGCCTCAGCAAACCTACGCTGCATGGCCTCCCTGATCCTGCAAAGCCTGCGTAAGGATCCTCGTATTCGTGGTATCAAGGAGAAGGACCAATACTGACTGGCAACCCTCATTGATCAACATTACAAGGGTAAGGTTGCGGACCTTATCTTGCCATCGCAGAGGGAGCAGAGGATGAAACATCTTCGGGAGGCCTTGCAGAAAGGTCTGTGCAACGCGTTCCCAGAGACTGGGAGGTTACAAACTCCTGTTTCTGGACAACGTGTTGCTGAGGCTTCGGTCAGTCAAAGAAGGAGCGGTGGAGAAGGTGGCCGTCTGACCGATGTGTTCAGACAATTTTTTGGTCCGCAGCCCCAAGGTATGATCGGTTCCAGCAACCATCGCCAGCGTCTGTTTTACATGGTGCAGGAATACCTAGGGGCAAGATCTGACTTGGACACCTTTCCCACCGAAAATCCTCTGGGTTACTGGGTCTTGAGGATGGATCACTGGCCAGAGCTTGCACAGTATGCAATTGAGCTACTGGCCTGTCCTGCATCCAGCGTTCTTTCGGAATGCACATTCAGTGCTGCTGGAGGCTTTGTAACCGATCACAGGGTGCGTCTGTCCACCGACTCGGTCGATCGACTGACCTTCATAAAAATCAATCAGTCTTGGATCACCACCAGCTACCAAGCACCTGATGCTGATGTAACCGAATAATTTTTTTTGAAATCTCAGATCCCTTCAAAGACTGCCTATGCTGATGCTGATTGACTATCCCTGAGTAATTATCCTCTTCCTCCTCAATGATATCTTGTAAGAACATTTTTGCTTCTGGGCGCCACCACCAGTGCCTAAGGCCCAATTTTTCAGCCCTTGTTTAACAGGGGCGTGTAATTACAATTTCTGATGCAATACTTTGCAGCAGGGCTCATTTCTGCGTTCCAACTAGAGTATCTGTGAGGGGTTGCAGTGTTGTGGCACCAGCACCAGTGCCTAAGGCCCAATTTTTCAGCCCCTGTTTAACAGGGGCGTGTAATTACAATTTTTGATGCAATACTTTGCAGCAGGGCTAGTTTCTGCGTTACAACTAGAGTATCTGTGAGGGGTTGTAGTGTTGTGGCACCAGCACCAGTGCCTAAGGCCCAATTTTTCAGCCCCTGTTTAACAGGGGCGTGTAATTACAATTTTTGATGCAATACTTTGCAGCAGGGCTCGTTCCTGCGTTCCAACTAGAGTGTCTGTGAGGGGTTGCAGTGTTGTGGCACCAGCACCAGTGCCTAAGGCCTAATTTTTCAGCCCCTGTTCAACAGGGGCATGTAATTACAATTCTTGATCTAATATTTCACAGCAGGGCCCATTTCTGCGCCCACCAAGAGCGAGTGAGGACTTATGCCCCGTACACATGGTCGGATTTTCCGATGGAAAATGTCCGATCGGAGCGTGTTGTCGGAAATTCCGACCGTGTGTGGGCTCCATCGGACATTTTCCCTCGGATTTTCCGACACACAAAGTTGGAGAGCAGGAGATAAAATTTTCCGACAACAAAATCCGATCGCGTCAATTCCGACCGTGTGTGGCCTGTTCCAACGCACAAAGTGCCACGCATGCTCAGAAGAAATTCCGGCACGGAACAGCTCGTTCTGGTAAACTTAGCGCTCGCAATGGATACAGCACTTTCGTCACGCTGCAATGTCAAAAATGGTTTAATACAGCGCACTCTCTTCTTCTTTATAATGTGCGAAGAATTAAGTAGTTTTGCTGCTCATATTCACACACACTTCTCCCAAAATTTTTTTTTGTTTTTTTATTGGGATTCCCTGAATATATTGTTATTAGTTGTCACATCTGACAGAATGTTTTTTTGTTTTGTTTTTTTGGGTGTTTTAAGCCTTTTTTTTTTTTTAGATTTAATGTTTGTATTTTTTCCAAGGCTGATCTTTGTTCAATGTTAATTTTATTTTTACTCCAGAATATTTTTGTGTGTGTTTTGTGTGTCAAGTTACCCCAACACCATTGATATCTTTTATTATTTAATCTCAAGGAGATTGTTTGTTGTTGGTGTCCCTTGTTCATTTCACATTGTATATTTGAAATGTACCTGAATCCTCACAAACAAATTGTCCTTTTTGAAGTAAAACACACATAGGCAAGTATAATTCAAACCAAAAATCCTTTATTAAGGGATCAGAACCAAACAAAGAGGAAGGCAACACTGGATCAACAGGAGAAATTAGCGAAGCCTGGGACCCCCACGGCAGACATCAATTCTTGAACATAAAAATTGGTGGCCTGAGGAGTCCATATGTAAGGGAGGGCAGTCTGGTCCAGAATTTGCAGAGATCTGGAAAGCAGCAGATGACATGTGTGTCCCCAGGCTGTCGTACCACAAGAGGCTGCATCTTTTGGCCGACCAGACTGGATCCAGGGTCCTCACTTTCTGGTCTTCCTTCCACGCTTCCTTCCCGGCTGTGGCTGTGCAGTTGGAGATGTGGCAGGAGGAGGAGTAGGACCTGGAGGAGGAGGAGGACCTGGAGGACAAGGAGGACTGGGAGGACCTGGAGGAGAAGGAGGAGGAGGACCTGCAGGAGGAGGAGGAGGACCATCGCAAAGGTGTGTCTGAGCTGTAATTTGGCCCCTCATACCTTTCTTAAGAGCCTCCAATATGAGCGACTCGCACATGACTTGTTGTCCCTCCTCCATCCTCTGCATTTTATAGGCAATGATGGCAGCAATGTCCTCCTCTACGGTGTGTCGTGCTCCCAGGACCTCTGTAGCCCTGCAAAAGAGTCCTCTGCCAGCCTCCTCTAGGGCACTCCTCCTCCTGCCACTTTCTCTTTCCAGGGGGGGTGGAGGGACCTGCAGATCAGCCAGCCAGCTCGGCCCGGCCACCTCCTGGCTGAGACTTCCCTGTGTATGAAAAAGGGAAATGGTTTTAGTTTTTGCTTCATCAATCACAATCCTAAATTAGTACTCCAAACTAACATCTAGTTAACATCATTGATTGGACAAGCAGAAATTTTTAGAGGAATGCTATACCTGGCTCAATCTGGGCTCCTCCACATGTTGCCTGGAAGGCCCAGGTTGGGCGTCAGAAGCCTCAGCCGGGGGGGAAGGAAGCGTGGAAGGAAGACTGGAGAGTGCTGGCCTGGGTTCAGTCTGGCCTGCCAGAAAATGCAGCCTGTCGTAGTACCACATCCTGGGGACATAGATGTCATCTGCTGCTCTGGATCTCTGTGAATCCAGGACTTTCTTGCGCTCCCTCACATATGTGCTCCTCAGGCCACCAATTAAGATCTTTAAATAGGTGATGTCTGCCGTGGGGATCACCTGCTTCACAATTTCACACAATTGCTCCAGTGCTGCCTTCCTCTTTGCTTGGTTTTTGTAATGTGGGTGGTTAATCTCCCACAGACATGGCAGCTCCCTTAACATATCTATGAATAGTGACATGAAGTCATTGTCTTTCACTAGCATATCCATGTTCACTGCAAGACACAACACAAGACAAAGCCTAATGTCAGACAAAACTCTCCTAATCTTGTTACAATATAGGCCTCAATGTAGAAGCAGTATAGGCACAAGTTTGTCTCTTACCTTCGTTCTTACGATCGGCACGTCCAATGCTCCTTCCTCCGCTCACAGATCGTACGTAATACGCACGTGTGTTACGCTTTATATACACTGCGCATGCGTGTAACTCCGCCCGCCCCTGATGTTCTTTCTTTTTTATTCCCCGCCCCTTTTTGTTCGGCACAGTGGGGGAAGAGCACATGGCGGAGTCACAGCAGGTGCGTGATAATTACAGGAATGAGGAGGAGGAAAGCCCGGATCCGGACACGTCCCGATCCAGAAGGAGACGTTTTAAGGCCACAAATATGTCCTTTGGGGAGATGTTGGAGATGGTGGATATCCTGAAGAAGGCCGACTATGACGGGAAGTACCTTAAGTGCCTTACCCCAACCCCAATATCAGAAAGGCCAAGATCATTGCGAAAGTGGTCAAAAGTCTTCACAGGAATTTCGGGGTACGACGATCGAAAGATCAGCTCTGGAAGCGGTGGTCGGACCTGAAATTAAGAGAGCCAGAGCAGTACAGAAAGATCTGGAGAGTGCTGCAAAAAAGTAAGTAGTTGTGCTGTGTTCCTATTCTTTTTGTCTTTATTACGTTCGTGCTGCTCCATATGCTTTTCTTAATTGTACAGTTTAAAAGGGCAACTTTAATGTTCATGGGCCCATTATTCGTTCGTATCAAACATTTTTCTTTCGGCCTCTAAAACACCATTGTTTAGGCCATATGCATTTTCCCACATTTTTTAGGGCCTACTTGGATGCCAAATATTTGTTTGTGTAGATGGGTTTGTTACTAGAATGAAATGCAAACTAGATTCTGTGTAAGGAGAGGACACTGAGCAGCTGTTTTCACATCTGGACACTGGAGCACTAGTGTGGTACACAAGAACACCATTTTTATTAGGGGGGCCACACAGGTGCTCCAGTGTATACTATAGGGGGGTCTCCATCTGTGAAGCTTGTATTAACCAGGTAAAGTATTGCAGCTTGACAAAGGGCAATAAAAAAAAGACATCTTGGAACTCGGCTAAAATAGACAATTGTACCCCACTTCCAAGCAATGTTTCCTATTTCTAGTTCTGCCATCAAATATCTGTGTGCTAATTATCCCATTTTTGTTTTACATAGGGGAGAAAAGACTCGGAGGACACCCCTCATCCGAGGAGACCACAGACCCCCCACCTATAGAAGAAGGTGAAATACCCCCAACGCAAGAAGAGCAGGAGGAGGAAGAAAATGTGGTGGAAATTGGCACCACAACAGGTGAGTGTCTGCGACCACAGGCTCAGGTAAGAGATGGATGTCCGCAGATTTTTGATACCTGTTTTTGTTTGGTTTCTCTCTTTTTAGGGGATCGTGATGTTAGGGATCGAGATCCTTTCACATCTGAAAGTGCCCAGATCCTGATTGGGGAGATCATGGGGTGTAATGTAGAATTGCAAAACATCCAGAAAAAAATAAATGATGTGATTCAAAAAAATAATAACATCATTGATGTTTTGAGGCGAATTTAAAACCCCACAAAATCACTTTTTTGATTGTGGTCCAATGCCGAATTTGGAGGATGCACACAGTGTGCCAACATGTGCTATCTGCCATCACAGGAGATCAATGGACGCGTTTTGGGGGTGCAACCCCTTCCTCAATTATAAAGTAGCGGTGAGGAAGGGCTTGCTCCCCCAAAACACGTCCCTTGATCCCCCGTGATGGCAGCTAGCACATGTTGACATTCGTAAATTGGTGTGCATCTTCCAAATTTGGCTTTTCCAGGGGTGATTTCCCCCCATCTGAACGCAATATCAAACCCAGTTCCTAAATACTGATGTCTGATATCGCCTTCAAGTTTTACCATATGTGAACTTTGTAAGTTCAAGTTTTTTGTCTTTCTTGTTGGTTTTACACAGGCATGTTTTATCGTAAAAGGACATTTCTATTTTTGATAATGCCACCCCAAAAATTGTTATACAACAAACATGTTGGTTTGTTTTAAAAACCTTTGGTAAATGCACATGTGATTGCGCAGGTATAAAAAAGTTGGTTAATCAAGAATGTGTGGATTATTGTCTCAACACTACAATACTTTTGGGGTGATGTAATTGCTGTTTTCAGTGAAAATGGGGGTTATTTCCTAAGGGCAAATCCACTTTGCACTACAAATGCAGGTTCAGTGCAGTTGCAATTGCACTTGTAGTGAAATGTGTTTTTGCATTTAGTAAATAACAGCCAACAGTGCTTTGTATAATAAGGTTACACAATCACGCCATTTTCTGCACTCAACACATTTCTGTCAGGGTCAGCTAAAACAAACACAAGCAGTAAATGTCCACAAAGAATTTCTTTTTTTTTTATTATTATAAAAAGGCTTCACATATTTGCTGGCATATTGATGGCCCCCCTACCTGCAAAGAACTCCAGGTAGCGTAACCGGACATCACGGGCACTCAGGGAGGGCAAGCCAGGACGGCCGATTTCAAGCGCCATCAGTGTGGTTTCATGTATCATTCCGGCCTCAGGCCCAACTGAGCCAGCATAGTTGGCCGAATGTTTCCTTAAAAAGTTATGGAGAATACAGCCCGCAAGTATAATATGGTTCAGTTTATACTCCGCCATATGGATGGGTGTCAGAAATAGGCGGAACCGGCTGGCCAGAATTCCAAATGTGTTCTCCACCACTCTTTGGACTCTGGCCAGCCGGTAATTAAAAACCCTCTGTTCAGGGGTGAGGGTCCTCATCAGGTGGACCCCCAGTGCAAACGCTTCATCAGCAACGAACATGAATGGGAGTCCTTCCACATTGTCCTCTGGAGCTGGCAAGTCCAAGCTGCCATTCTGGAGACGCCTGTAGAACTCCGTCTGGGCGATGACTCCACCATCGGACATCCGGCCATTCTTCCCCACGTCCACATACAGGAAGTCGTAATTAGCCGACACCACCGCCAACATCACAATACTATTGAACCCCTTATAGTTGAAATAGTACGACCCCGAGTTGGGTGGTGGGACGATGTGGACGTGTTTCCCATCAATTGCCCCTCCGCAGTTAGGAAAGTCCCACCGCTGGGCAAAGTGGGAGGCCACAGTCTGCCATTCCGGTGGCGTGGAAGGAAACTGTTGAGGAAAAAACAATAAACATTACTATTTTTGATCAGAAACATGGCAAGCAGATTAGACACAAACATTATGGGTCAACCTCCAGATAGCATTTATTAAGGGGAATTTAACAACGCCAAAGTATAAGGTACACCATTTCATATCCCCCCCCCTCTCATGGGCCATTTCTAACATTATGGGGTGTGTGGAAATCTTGGACAGGTAACCCTCTTCACTTCATTGAGAGATGAATGCCTAAATAATGGGTATTACTTGGAACAGCCCCTCCTTAGTTACACTATTGGCAGCCCACTGGACAGGTAAGAAGTGTCATAATACAAAGATAGAAATACACACTGTACACATTTGAGGACATTTGGACATTCTGCTATTACCTATCAAGATAATAATAGGATACAAAAACTTTAAACAGTACCATTTGAAAGTATACAGGCAGGCCCTTGCACTACATGCTTTGGGGAATTCATCCATAAATCTGAGCAGAAAAGAGATGGGTATAGTGTGTATGGGTTTGGAAAAGTCAGCAGATAGATGATTGGGGATAGAGAATTGGGATCAGCTGACTTAGCAGTTGGGGGAGGGAGAGTTACTAAAAATTATTTGGGGACACCACCAAAAAAAAGCCTCTGGCACTCTGCCTGAATTTAAAGCAAAAATAACATTTCAAAACATTTTAGGGGGTGTTTGGGGTAAAGCACTAAAATACATTGTTAAGTGACTACATGAGGTGAATATAGGGCCAGGAGACACCATGCTGGGGAGGTTATTGAAGGGCAAATATGTATGAAGGACCTAAAATAATAATTACATAAAAATCCAGCATGCATGAGGAATAAGGGGACATTCACAGCATATTACAATCATGGTAATTAGGGAATGAGGAAAGAAATACAATATATTAGCAAACATTCAATACAATAAAATGTGATATTAAAGGATAAAAATCTTACCTTCATATACTCCTTCTGCAGGACCTGTATGATGGCAGAACAGGTCTCTGGGATAATGATCCCCAGAGCCTGGGGGGAGATGCCTGTCGAGAACTTCAAGTCCTGCAGACTTCTCCCTGTCGCCAAATACCGCAGGGTAGCGACCAACCTCTGCTCCGGAGTGATGGCTTGCCTCATGCAGGTATCCTGCCTGCTAATATAAGGAGTCAGCAAAGCCAAAAGACGGTGAAATACGGGGTCCGTCATCCTGAGAAAGTTCCTGAAATCATCAGGATTATTCTCACGGATCACACGGAGCAAAGGCATATGAGAGAACTGGTCACGCTGGAGCAACCAATTCTTGGTCCATGAACTCCTCCCCACCCTGTTCATGGACTGGATTTGTGTCAAGGTCAGGACCTCAACACCAAGCCCCCGCACAGCACGAACTCTACGAGGAGTACGCATACGCAACATGGCTAGAAAACGGTCGGCTGCTCAGAACGAAGTAACAGAACGCAATGAAGAACAGCAAGGCCTGTGAAGAGCGACCTGAAAAACAGTAACGAACGAACAAGAATACAATGACTAATTAAAGTCACGCGGAACTTGCTGCACGCACTGAAGAGCAGATACAAACCCACAAGCACAAACTGAATGGCAGAAAACGATCTGAAAGCCACGAGTCTGAAAAAGCGTGAATCGTCTCTCACCAAACTTTTACTAACACGAGATTAGCAAAAGGAGCCCAAAGGGTGCCGCGCTTGGTTCTGAACTGGCCTTTTCTAGTCTCGTCGTACGATGTGTACATGACCGCGTGGTTGGCGATCGGAAATTCCGACAACTTTGTGCGACCGTGTGTACGTAAAACAAGTTTGAGCCAACATCCGTCGGAAAAAATCCTAGAATTTTGTTGTCGGAATGTCCGAACAAAGTCCGACCGTGTGTACGGGGCATTACAGTGTTGTGGCACCAGCACCACCACCACCACCAAAGGCCCAATTTTTCTGCCCTTGTTCAGCAGGGGCATGTAATTACAATTCTTGATCTAATATTTCACAGCAGGGCCCTGTGAGGGCTTACAGTGTTGTGGCCACAACAACACCTAAGGCCCAAATTTCTGCTGTGTATATAGGGCAGGCCCCTACTTTCAAACATCTAACTTACAAACGACTCCTACTTGCAAACGGAAGGAGACAACAGGAAGTGTGATGAAATCTACCCCTAGGAAGGGAAATTCTCTCCTGTAAGAGTTAATATGAGAAAAAATTTCTCCTTTCCACTGATGCTTTCCAATCCTTGTTCCACAAAAAACCCCAAATTTTCAAAAACCAAAAAACATTTGTCATTGGGACAAAAAGTGAGGTGAAATCTTCTGAAGAGGAGGACAGACAGCAAAACAAATGTCACAGGGGTGATAACCCTTCCCTATGTTTTCCAAAAAGCTTAAAAAAGATTTTTTGGCTGGAGCTAAACACGTTAAAAATGGACCAGCTCAAAATTACAAACAGATTCTACTTAACAACAGACCTACAGTCCCTGCCTTGTTTGCACCGCCTGTATACTGCTGTTCAGAGTATATAGGGCCTGGTGGCCCCACACCTTTCCTTATTTTAATTTGGGTGCGGGGTTCCCCTTAATATCCCAAAGGGCCTGGTAATGGACTGGTGGGTACCCATGCCGTTTGTCTCACTGATTTTTATCCATATTGCCAGGACCCGACATTACATTAAACCCGCAAGCAGTTTTAAATGAGATTTTTTCCTTTAAAAATGACATTTTGTGCAGGGACTGTTCTAAACACGGGAAACACGCGCAACTTTACAGGCATACTATAGACACACCCCAGGTACAATATTTAAAGAAATAGACGGGGGTTTGGTCGGCTAATTATCTGCAGATTGTGCCACATCCTAGATTAAGAATTTAAACAGAGAAAATTCCCCTAGTGGACTTTAAAGGCACATATAAAAGGATATGTAGGAGAGTATATTAAGTAAACAACAATTTATTAATTACAAAGAATTCTCATAAAGACATCAAACAAATGACATAGATAAAAAAAGGAATGCGGTTGCACATATTTTTATAGCTATTAATACCAATACGCTTGCACCCGACGCGTTTTGGAGTTGTTTTAGCCTCCTTCTTCAGGGGTGGTTGTAAGCTTTAAATAGAAGTTTCTGTATAGGGAATGGTATATACAACATAGACATAATAAATACATGTGTATATCAAGCCATAAAACATATAGGTGCAATATTATATTCACATTGGTATAATATATATTATATTACATTGGTATAAATAAATGTTGGCTGCGCATTCCAGAGAGATTTAAAAACAACGGTATTGACACATACTGCCCATCAAGCGCGTCTTCCAATCATGGTGTATAGAACTTTGTTTAGTATATCCAAGGTATTCATATGGCCTCTATCGAGGTGGAAATAAGTGGGTAAGGATATATGAAGTGGTTTTACTTCCTTATGGTAGGAAGAAAGGCCCATTAATCGAGGGCCTGCAAATATTTGGATCTGGAATCACACTGGGGCCAAATGTGGGTCCTGTAAGTTGTGAAAATGTATAAATGAGTGTATAGTGACCAAAAATATGAGTAGATTCAGTGATAGGTAGGAAGTCTTGAGATGTATCCTACCTGATAGGCCTACGGTACAGAGTTCGAAAGGGGTCACCAGCTGATGATAGGTGTAGACCAGGTGGGAGTCCCCAAATCAAATCAGACAAACTCAGAAGGCTAAAGGATCGACATGAAGGAGAAGGAACATGTAAAAGTCTCATTTTTGTACTTCTGTTATTTGTCTTGACAGTTTAAGGTATATTTAAAAGGATATGTGTTTGGAGATTTTATATAAAATAAAGTAGGGATTCAACAACTTTGTCCCTGGTTGGCAGTGTTCAGTTTGATCAAGGGGGGGAAAGAAGGAGAACTCTGTCGGTGTGAGCTGCTGCCACAGATTGTAAGTAACCTCAATACCATATTGAACCTATGCACACTCATAGATCTAGACTGTATTACTGAAACTAGAAGCCACAAATATCACAATTGTGCCCTTTATGTTTCCTACCTCTTCCCTTTTCTTCCCCCCCTTTTCCTTTCCCCCCCCTTTTCCCCTCCTCCCCCTTCCCCCCTCCCCTTCCCCCCCCCCATCTCAAGACTTCCTACCTATCACTGAATCTACTCATATTTTTGGTCACTATACACTCATTTATACATTTTCACAACTTACAGGACCCACATTTGGCCCCAGTGTGATTCCAGATCCAAATATTTGCAGGCCCTCGATTAATGGGCCTTTCTTCCTACCATAAGGAAGTAAAACCACTTCATATATCCTTACCCACTTATTTCCACCTCGATAGAGGCCATATGAATACCTTGGATATACTAAACAAAGTTCTATACACCATGATTGGAAGACGCGCTTGATGGGCAGTATGTGTCAATACCGTTGTTTTTAAATCTCTCTGGAATGCGCAGCCAACATTTATTTATACCAATGTAAGTGTAAACGAAAATGAATATAATATTGCACCTATATGTTTTATGGCTTGATATACACATGTATTTATTATGTCTATGTTGTATATACCATTCCCTATACAGAAATTTCTATTTAAAGCTCACAACCACCCCTGAAGAAGGAGGCTAAAACAACTCCGAAACGCATCGGGTGCAAGCGTATTGGTATTAATAGCTATAAAAATATGTGCAACCGCATTCCTTTTTTTATCTATATCATTTGTTTGATGTCTTTATGAGAATTCTTTGTAATTAATAAATTGTTGTTTACTTAATATACTCTCCTACATATCCTTTTATATGTGCCTTTAAAGTCCACTAGGGGAATTTTCTCTGTTTAAAATATTTAAAGGAATATTTCACTTTTTTTTTTTTACTTTAAGCATCATTAAAATCACTGCTCCCGTAAAAACGGCTGTTTTAAAAAGGTTTTTTTGCATTGATACATGTCCCCTGGGGCAGGACCCGGGTCCCCAAACCCTTTTTAGGACAATACCATGCAAATTAGCCTTTAAAATGAGCAATTTTGATTTTGAAAGTTCGAGTCCCATAGACGTCAATGGGGTTCTAACGTTCGTGCAAATTTTCGGTCCGTTCGCAGGTTCTGGTGCGAACCAAACCGGGGGGGGGGGGTGTTCGGCTCATCCCTAGTAGCAAGTGACGTGCGACGGTCACTGATGGGTGACAGGTGACGTGTGATGGTCACTGGTGGGTGACAGGTGATGGGTGACAGTCACTGATGGCAGTCTCTGATGGTGACTGGTGCACTTTATGGGATAGGTGACAGATGAGGGTCACTGATGGCGGTCACTGGCGATGGTCACTGATAGGTGACAGGTGCACTTCTGACGGCAGTCTCTGACGGTGACAGGTGCACTTTGTGGGCACTGATGGGTGACAGGTGCACTTTTTGGGCACTGATCGGTGACAGGTGCACTTTGTGGGCAACGATGGGTTACAGGTGCACTTTGTGGGCACTGATAGTTGACATGCACGGTCTAAAGCGGGGAATACCCCTTTGTGATCGGCCGTGACATAATCGCGGTCGATCACATGGTGAACAGCTATGCCCAATGGCTGTTCACCCCTGTTGGTAACGCGCTGTGTCCCGAGGACACGGCGACAATGACAGAGCAGGGCTATGCGTTAATGCCCTGTGTGAATCAGCCGCCATCATATGATGGCAGACCAGAACAAGAGTCGCACCACTCCGCCATCATATGATGGTGGGCGGGCGGCAACGGGATGATATTTCACTTTGCTCTATTTGGAATAAAGTGATATCATTTCTATAGCTACCAGAAACTAAAAATGAATTGTCCTGAGATTTCTGCCTATCCTTTGTCTTAGCAACCAGAGTCAATCTGTCACTCCATATCTTTCAGGGTCATAAGACTGTATAGTGATCATTCTGAATGAGATTTCACAGTCTTCATATGTTGTATTTGTGTATCATTAAGTTGGCCAGGCTAAAAACTTAATTTTCAATATAATTTTATTTTTGCTAGAAAACAACTTTAACCAAGGCAAAAGGGGAAGCTGTCCTGTGCCCCATTGTTGTTGTGGGGCCCAAAGCAGCTGCCTCATACTTGCCAACTATCAGAGTTTAAATTCCCTTGTTCCTTGAAATTTTAGTCCCATGCTGTGTCCCGATATCTCCTTGTTGAATGTATTTATTGAGTTTTCAGAAAGAAAAAAAAATAAAAGAATATAATACATGGATACATAGCACATATTCAAGATGCTTTACAGTATAATAATATATATAGAACCGTCTTACAACTGTTATTATGGTATACACATTGTTGAGTAAGGCACAGAAATAAAAATAAACATGAAATGGTCAGACTGGATATAGTTGTCTAGTTGTAAGATGAGCAATAAAAGAGAGTATGATAAAGAATAAGTATCTCTTATATACATACAGCATATATCATAGAAAATAGTAAAAAGGGGGGGAAAAGAGAAAAAAGAGAGAAGGAAAGGGGTACCCGGGGTGGCGTCCTGACTCACGGCAGACATACACTTTTATTTAGTGAATATATTATATAACCTAGCGTGGTAATAACAAAGATTGGACAAAGTCGGCGGGGAAATAGTGTTTAACCCATGGTTGCCAGATCTTACTAAATTTATTGATTTTATTATCTTTAATAGCTGTCATCTCTGCTTGTATGAGTGCTTTATTCATTCTGTGTTTAGCTTCGTTCACAATTAGAGTTTGAGACTTCCATGCCTTGGTGATGGTTTGTTTGGCTGCAGTACTTAGTTGGATAAACATATGAAATTGAGTGTGTGTGAGCATGGCAGGTTTTAGGTTTAGAATAGCCATAGTGGGATCTGGAGGAATTGTGGTTTCCAAGGCTTTAGAGGCCATAAGAAATATGTTCTTCCAGAATACTTTGACAACTGGACATTGCCGCCATATGTGGTAATGTGTACCTGGCATGTCACATCCTCTGAAACAATTTGGTGAATATGTGGGAGCAAATTTAGCTATTCTAGCTGGTACCATGTACCATTGTGTCAAAACCTTATAATTAGTTTCTGCAGCAAAACAGTTAGGAGAGGAAGTTTTGGTGGCTAACCATATATTAGACCAATCCTTATCATCTAGTTTTTAAATAATATCCTGTGCCCATTTAATAGCATATGAGGGTAGAGTTTCTCTGGAAGTCACATTGAGTTGATGATATAATAGTGAGATAAGTCGTCTAATGTGTGGATCGCTTATACAAATACGCTCAAATTGAGTCATTTGATTAAGAGTAGAACCTGTATTAAGTAATGGTTCATAAAAACTTTTAATCTGTAAATAGCGAAATATTTATTTTTTAGGTAAACCAGTAAGTTTAACATAATACAGGAAAGGTGTGAATATTGGATGAAGAGGATAAATTATATAAGCGAGTAAGATTTACAGTGGACCATATAGAGAATGATCTTGGAAATTTCCAAGCAGGATAAAAGGCTGGATTATTAAGGATTGAAAGCAGAGGATTATGTGGGATTTAAGATTATGCAGACATTTGAATTTATCTCAAATAGTCAAAGTATGTTTTGTTATTGGGTTAGAAAGATAGACCCTATCAACAGGGTTAAGCCATAATATATTTGCCACTGAGATAGGATCACTGTCTACCGATTCAACAGCTACCCAAAGGGGAGTTTCAACCGTAGCGTGATATTTGGGAAGAAGTACAATCTGTGCAGTGTTGTAATAAGAAGAAAAGTTGGGTATCCCCAAACCACCTTTCAGTTTATTCAAATATAGTGTAGATTTAGATATGCGAGGCTTGGTGATACCCCAAATAAAGGACATAACTCTACGTTGAGTAAGTCTTAGAAAATAAGATGGTAGTGGTATTGGAAGTACCCTAAATAAGTATAAAAATGTTGGTAATATTGACATCTTAATAGCGTTAATCCTTCCCAACCAGGACAACGAAAGAGAAGCCCATTGTTTCATGAGAGCAGTAATTTGTTTCAGAAGAGGTAAGTAATTAACTGCAAAAAGATCCTCAAGGGAAGTTGTGATTTGTATTCCCAAGTACGGGAGTAGTTTCGGAACCCAGTTGAAAGGTAAGGAAGTTTGGGCTTGTTGAAGTTCAGATTGTGATAAGGAAATATTTAATGCATTAGATTTTGTAGGGTTGATGTATAGACCTGAGATTTGAGCAAGGTTTTCAAGTGTGAGTAATAAATTATGGGTAGATATATGGGGATGTGACAAAAATACAAGAATATCATCTGTGAAAAGGCATATTTTATGGTTATGACCACCTAATTTGATACCTTTAATATCGGGGTGTATTCCTAATTTGTTGTGTTAAAGGTTCAATTAATAGGGCAAAAAGTAATGGGGAAAGGGGGCAACCTTGTCTAGTTCCTCTTTTGATGTCGAACATTGTTGACTTGTAACCAGAGTATTTAATATATGCTCTAGGATTATTGTATAAAGAGGAGACCCAGGTTAGAAAGTGATTACCAAAACCCCATTTTTGAAGAATATATTCCATATATGGCCATGTGACAGAGTCAAATGCTTTCCTTATGTCTAAAGATACAAAGCAAGCTGGGATCTGTCTAGTTTTAGCCGCGTGGATAAGTAAGAGTGTACGTCTAATATTATCACCTGCCTGACGTTTTGGCATAAAGCCTGTTTGATCTTTATGAATTAGATGACCTATGATAGTATTCAATCTGGTGGCCATGATTTTAGCCAATAGTTTTATATCTAGATTGAGAAGGGATATAGGACGATAATTAGTCCAGGAAGTAGAGTCAGAGTGTGGTTTGGGAATCATTGTTATAATAGAAGTAAGCGTCTCTGTTCTAAATGAATGCCCTTCAAGGATCGAGTTGAAGGCTTTGGTTAAGACTGGTGTTAAGATGTGTGCATACTGTCTATAGTAGGCTGCTGAAAAGCCATCTGGGCCCGGTCTCTTACGTAATTTTAAGGATTTCATTGCATTTAATACTTCATTATCAGCGATCTTGTTTTCAAGGTGAGCTCTCTGCAGCTGGTCAAGGTTAGGAAGTGTAATATTAGAAAATAAAGCATCTGCTTTGGACTTATCAAAATTCGGAAAATATCTCTAGAATCTTTACTGGATTACTAGTATACGCTTCTCTGGATATTTTTAGCTTGATAGGTGTTTGATTGTGTTGTGAATTCTTCAGGATTCTAGTCATAAGCGTATCGGGTTTATTTGCCTTAAGGTATTGTACATGCTGGCATTTGCGTATGAGTTTGTCTGCTGAATCAGTCAAAAAAAGATCTAAATCCAGGCAGGCTTTTTCAAGTTTAGTGTGATTGTTAGCATTCGGAGAGGATTGAAAAGTCTGGTAACAGTCATTAAAGGTGGATTCAAGTTTTGCAAACAGAAGTTTACGTTCTCTTTTGATTATAGTCGCTTGTTGTATAAATCTACCTCTGATAACCACTTTATGAGCTTCCCATAATGTAAGAGCTGAGATATCACCTGTGTCATTAGACATTAGATAATCTGATAGTGCTTTCTCAATTTCAACACGGTGAGAGGGGTGTTAGCGTTCTTTATTGCAAAGGAGCGTAATGCTTTTGTTTGTTTATGCGGAATATTAAACCCTTGTACATTAATGACATTTATAGGGGCCATGAACCAAGTAGAATAAGCATTATATCATTATAGGTAAAGTACTTACCAAGAGCCAGAACAACCAGCCGGAGAGTCAAGGGGGAATAGAAAAAGGTAGAAAGAAAAGAGATTAGAGAACACAAAAAAATAACCCCATATTTAGACTAAGTATCATTAGACAAAAGCTAGACAATAGGGTGTGGGAGCATCTTAGGTGAGTATATAATACTCCCTGAGAGGATCCGGGACCACCCGCAGAGTCCCCCATAAAAATTAGAGGGGCTCTTTAGGTGGTATAAAGGGCAGCAAAGAATTCCTATGGGATTAACAACACCAGAGGACCACAGGAGCTATTAGAGTACTATCATAATAATAATTAACTGATAGTTTTTAAAAAAAAGGGAGAATAAAGAGGAAAAAAAAGGAAAAAATTCAATAAAAAATAAAAAATCTTTTTACTCTTTCTCTTTTCCTCTTCTTCCCTCATACTATAATCATAACTAAACCATATAGCCGAAGCTCATTTTATTCATGAACTTGACACTTAAAGGAACTTAACCACAATGAGAAGCTGGAAACCTGAAGCAAGTAAGAGGAATTAGTTTGAGCTGGAAAGTCAGTCCATTGAGTCCACAATGGTGGGAGGTGAATGTTCGTAACGACCATGCTTATTGAGATTTTGATATGACGAGGTTGCAGAACTGGGTCCTGTAACTTTATTTTGCTGTGAAGATCGAGAGGTGGAACGTCTGCGGTGCTGGCCTTTGGTCGAGGTTTCTTCGGCTAAACCTATTTCAATTAGGATTGATTGTAGATCTTCTGAAGAGCGACAGACATATTTTGTTTCCAGGTGTGTGAATCGAAGACAGAAAGGAAATCCCCAATGGTAGACAATTTGATTGCGCTGGAGTATCTGTAATTAAAGTTTGAGTGCACGTCTCTTAGCCACCGTAAGTGGGGAAAGGTCAGTGAAGAGCTGATAGCTATGGCCCTGAAAGCTGAGGAGTTCTTTGCCTCTGGCGGCTGTTAAAAGCTGTTCTTTGGTTCTGTAATAGTGCAATTTAGTAATGATATCTCTAGGTGGGCCATTGGATTTGCGTGGAGCTAAGGCTCTATGTACTCTGTCCAATTCAAGCCTGTTAATGGGAATACCAGGTACTAATTCTTGAAACAGCGCCGTGACTGTTGCCTGCAGGTCCAAAAAAGATTCAGGGATCCCCCTAATACGCAAATTCGATCGACAATCTCTATTTTCCTGGTCTTCCAAACGTGACTAAAGTGTGGAGTTTTCTTCTTTTAGGGCCATAAGTTCAGTCAAAGAATTATGAGTGCGTGTGTCAATTTCATCAACTCTCAATTCTAGGTCTGCAGTTCTCTGACCCAGCTCTCTGATTTCTCTAGTTAACATTTCTGTTATATGGTCAGAGGTCTGCTTAAAGGCTTTCTGGAGCATATATTCAAATTGTTTAAATATATCAGGCTGTGTAGTATTTTGTGTGTCTTTGTGGTCACAAACTGACTCACCCATAGAAGCCTGTGAATTCTGGCTGTGAGGCAGAGACTGCTTTCTGTGTGGGCTGCTGTGCTGTGAGGGAGAGGATGATGCCGCCATATCAGCCGTCAGTCTGTGGAGCTTTTCCTTTGAAATACAAGCTTTACATTTAGTTTTTGTACCTCTTAGGACCATTGTTTTGGTAGCTGGCTGTGTTGGGGTGAGCAGTGTCCCATTTTTAGTAGTTTATACCGGCGCTGGGACCTGTAGTCCTCCGGCTTGTCATCCCAAGGTGCGGAGCTCTAAGGGGACATTACCGCCGCCTCAGGCTACCACCCATGCGCCCGTGTCCCGATATCTCAGTGTAAAGTTCTGTTACTAATGCTGCCCAGCTCTGCCCTATTGCCATGTACAGATGACTCACCCGCAGACCCTGTGTTTACATGGAAATAACGGGCATTGATATGCAAATAGCAGCGGCATTAATATGTAAATAGACAAGGACCAGCGGCATTGATATGTAAATATAGGCAGAATTCATATGTATATTATGCTCTCTTAAGTTCGTATCCACCATCACTTCTGCTGAATGCTGCTCACTGTGGAGGTAACGGGGCATGCTGGAAAGTCCCGCTTACAACTGTGGTCATTAATTCTAACATCAGCCTGTTCTGCAAAGGTAAGCAAATTGGAGGTGGAACCCTTTTTCACAATAGCATGGTGCCACAGCACCGTGAATTTTGGTGCATGTGAAGATGCACATATCAGCAGATGCGTGAGGGTGTCATTAACAATTAATGCCACTGCTGTGTATCTGCCAAAGGGCAACACGTTTCCGTGGTGTCTGGAAAGCGATTTTGCATGTGGTCCCAACACAAAGAAATTTGAACGTAGGCTAAATGTCTCAGTTACATTGGTGGTCAGTGTAAATCTTTTCATTACATTGGTGCTTGGTTTACAATCCTTTCATTCACACTAGTGGCCAGTGTGAAGGCATCCTTTACATTGGTTGTCAGTGTAAATTCTTCAATACATTGGTGATCAGTGTACATTTCCCTTTACATTGGTGGTAAGTGCAGAATTGCCCTTACACTGGTGGTCAGTGTAAATCCCCCTTTACATTGGTGGTCAGTGTAAAATTGGTGCTCAGTACAAATCTCCTTGACAATGGTTGTCAGTGTAAATTCCCCCTTACATGGAGGTCATACTATATAATCCCCCTTACACTGGTGGTTGGTGTAAATTCTCCTATTACATTGGTGTCAGTGTAAAAGTCCCTCTTTATATTGGTGGGTGGCATAAAATCCCCTGTTACATGAAGGTCAGTGCAAATCCCCCCTCACATTGGTGGTCAGTGTAAATTCCCCATTACATTGGTGGTCAGTGTAGAATCCCCCACTATATACATGCCAAAGATTTCCAGCTTTCCTCTACATGATTCAGAATTTGCCACAGTGTACTGCCTCCTAACCTTTAGCAACCAATCAGTGAGCAGTAATAATGTGTAGTAACATCTAGCAACCAATTAATGAGTGTTAAGAATGTCCAGTAACCTCTAGCAACCAGTGAGCAGTATTGATGTACAGTAATCTCTACCAACCAATCAAGAAGCAGAAGTCATGTGCTGTAACCTCTAGCAAATAATCAGTGAGCCTTAATGTGTGCTGTAACCTCTAGCAGCCAGTCAGTGAGCAGTAATGATACACTATAACCTCTGGCAAGCAATCACACTTGCTGCCTAATCTGATTCAGTAAACTGATTTTGGGTCTAGCTGCTATTTATTGTATGTCTCAGAGCAGGTGGAGAGCGAAATTACATGGAAGGGGGGGCATAAGAAAATGTTTGCCCAGGGACCAATCAATATTAACTACTTGCCGCTGGCGCTATAGCCGAAAGATGGCTACAGCGTGGGCCTTAATTGTCGGGAAGGCATCCATGGACGTCCTCCCGTGCAAGCGCTGTCTGTGTATCCCTGCGGGGCGCGCTCTGTGATCAGTGGTTCTATGAGACTCTGAAAAATATAAAGCAAATAGACCGCGCTGTCTGCAACCAATGTAAAAAAGCAGCTAGCACAGCAATAGATCAATTGCAAAAAAATGAAAACATGTGAACAGTAAGTGCAGCGCTCAGAATAGATCTCAGAATAAACTGAAAAATAATATATTCAGTATCTCACAAAAGTGAGTACACCCCTCACATTTTTGTAAATATTTTATTATATCTTTTCATGTGACAACACTGAAGAAATGACACTTTGCTACAAAGTAAAGTAGTGAGTGTACAGCATGTATAACAGTGTAAATTTGCTGTCCCCTCAAAATAACTCAACACACAGCCATTAATGTCTTAACCTCTGGCAACAAAAGTGAGTACACCCCTAAGTGAAAATGTCCAAATTGGGCCCAAAGTGTTATATATATATAAATATTGTGTGGCCACCATTGTTTTCCAGCACTGCCTTAACCCTCTTGGGCTTGGAGTTCACCAGAGCTTCGCAGGTTGCCACTGGAGTCCTCTTCCACTCCTCCATGATGACATCATAGAGCTGGTGGATATTAGAGACTTTGCGCTCCTCCTCCTTCGGTTTGAGGATGCCCCACAGATGCTCAATAGGGTTTAGGTCTGGAGACATGCTTGGCCAGTCCATTACCTTTACCCTCATCTTCTTTAGCAAGTCAGTGGTTGTCTTGGAGGTGTGTTTGGGGTTGTGATCATGTTGGAATACTACCCTGCGTCCCAGTCTCCAAAGGGAGGGGATCATGCTCTGCTTCAATATGTCACAGTACATGCTGGCATTCATGGTTCCCTCAATGAACTGTAGCTCCCCAGTGTCGGCAGCACTCATGCAGCCCCAGACCATGACACTCCCACCACCATGCTTGACTGTAGGCAACACACTTGTCTTTGTGCTCCTCACCTGGTTGCTGCCAAACACGCTTGACACCATCTGAACTAAATAAGTTTATCTTGGTCTCATTGGACCACAGGACATGGTTCCACTAATCCATGTCCTTAGTCTGCTTGTCTTTAGCAAACTGTTTGCAGGTTTTCTTGTGCATCACCTTTAGATGAAGCTTCCTTCTGGGACAACAGCCATGCAGACCAATTTGATGCAGTGTGCAGCGTATGGTCTGAGCACTGACAGGCTGACCCCCCACCCCTTTAACCTCTGCAGCAATGCTGGCAGCACTCATACAGCTATTTCCCAAAGACAACCTCTGGATATGACTCTGAGCACGTGCACTTAACTTCTTTGGTCGACCATGATAGGGCCTGTTCTGAGTGGAACATGTCCTGTTAAACTGTATGGTCTTGGCCACTGTGCTGCAGCTCAGTTTCAGGGTCTTGGCTAGGGGTGAGCTTCGAGTTCGAGTCAAACTTATGTTTGACTCAAACATCGGCTGTTCACAAGTTCGCCGAACAGCGAACAATTTGGGGTGTTCGTGGCAAATTCGAATGCCGTGGAACACCCTTTAAAAGTCTATGGGAGAAATCAAAAGTGCTCATTTTAAAGGCTTATATTCATGGTATTGTCATAAAAAGTGTTTGGGGACCTGGGTCCTGCCCCAGGGGACATGGTCAATGCAAAAAAAAAGTTTTAAAACGGCTGTTTTTTCGGGAGCAGTGATTTTAATAATGCTTAAAGTGAAACAATAAAAGTGTAATATCACTTTAAATTTCGTACCTGGTGGGTGTCTATAGTATGCCTGTAAAGGGGCGCATATTTCCCATGTTTAGAACAGTCTGACAGCAAAATGACATTTTAAAGGAAAAAAAGTAATTTAAACTACTCGCGGCTATTAATGAATTGCCGGTCCGACAATACACATAAAAGTTCATTGATAAAAACGGCATGGGAATTCCCCACAAGGGAACCCCGAACCAAAATGTAAAAAAAAAAAATGACGTGGGGTTCCCCCTAAATTCCATACCAGGCCCTTCAGGTCTGGTATGGATATTAAGGGGAACCCCGGCCAAATTTTTTTTTAAAAAATGGCGTGGGGTCCCACTCAAAATCTATACCAGACCCTTAAGGTCTGGTATGGATTTTAAGGGGAACCCCGTGCCAAAATTAAAAAAAAAACATTGTGGGGTCCCTCCAAAAATCCATACCAGACCCTTATCTGAGCACGCAACCTGGCAGGCTGCAGGAAAAGAGGGGGGACGAGAGAGCGCCGCCCCCTCCTGAACTGTACCAGGCCACATGCCCTCAACATTGGGAGGGTGCTTTGGGGTAGCCCCCCAAAACACCTTGTCCCCATGTTGATGAGAACAAGGGCCTCATCCCCACAACCCTGGCCGGTGGTTGTGGGGGTCTACGGGTGGGGGGCTTATCGAAATCTGGAAGCCCCGTTTAACAAGGGGACCCCCAGATCCCGGCCCTCCCCCCTGTGTGAAATGGTAAGGGGGTACTTACCCCTACCATTTCACTAAAAAACTGTCAAAAATGTTAAAAATGACAAGAGACAGTTTTTGACAATTCATTTATTTAAATGCTACTTCTTTCTTCTATCTTTCTTCGGTTTCTTCCTCCATCTTCTGGTTCTTCTGGTTCTTCTGGTTCTTCGTCCGGTGTTCTCGCCTGGCTTCTTCCTCTGAGGCGTCGGCGTCTTCTTCCCTTCTTCCCCGCTCCACATCCATGATAGCATGGAGGGAGGCTCCCGCTGTGTGACGCTTCTCTCTTCATCTTCTTCTCTTCATCTTCTTCTCTTCATCTTCTTTTCGGGCCGCTCCGCATCCATGGTGGCATGGAGGGGGGCTCCCGCTGTGTGACGCTTCTCCTCTTCTGACGGTTCTTAAATAACGGGGGGCGGGGTCACTGATGCACGGGGACTTGACAGGACGTCCATGTGGCATTCCCCGTGATGCCACAGGGAAGTCCCGTCAAGTCACCATGCGTCAGATGGGGGCGGGGTCACCGGGTGCCCCCCCCGTTATTTAACCACTTAAGGACTAGCCTCGTTTTGGATTTTAGGTGTTTACATGTTTAAAACAGGTTTTTCTGCTAGAAAACCCCCAAACATTATATATGGTTTTTCTTCTAACACCCTAAAGAATAAAATGGCGGTTGTTGCAATACTTTTTTTTGCACCGTATTTGCGCAGCGGTCTTAAAAGCGCACTTTTTTTGGAAAAAATTCACTTTTTTGAATAAAAAAATAAGACAACAGTAAAGTTAGCCCAATTTTTTTTTATATTGTGAAATATAATTTTACGCCAAGTAAATTGATACCCAACATGTCACACTTGAAAATTGCACACGCTCGTGGAATGGCGTCAAACTTTTACCCTCAAAAATCTCCATAGGCGACGTTTAAAAAATTCTACAGGTTGCATATTTTGCAGTACAGAGGAGGGGTAGAATTATTGCTCTCGCTCTACCGGTCGCTGCGATACCTCACATGTGTGGTTTGACCACCATTTTCATATGCGTGCGCTACTCGCGTATGCGTTTGCTTCTGCGCGCGAGCTCGTCGGGACAGGGGGGTTTAAAATTTTTATTTTTTATTTTTATTAGTTATTTTTCAATATTTTATTTATTTTTACACGGTTTAAAAAAAAAATGGTGTCACTTTTATTCCTATTACAAGGAATGTAAACATCCCTTGTAATAGAAAAAAGCATGGCAGGACCTCTTAAATATGAGATCTGGGGTCAAAAAGACCTCAGATCTCACATTTACACTAAAATGCAATAAAAAAAAAAAAAAGTAATTTAGAAAAATTACATTTGAAAAAATGTGCCTTTAAGAGGCGTGGGCGGAAGTGACGTTTTGACGTCGCTTCCGCCCAGCAGTGTCATGGAGACGAGTGGGCGCCATCTTAGCCTCACTCGTCTCCAGACACACCACAGGGAAGGACGCGATCGCCTCCGCCGCTACCGACGGCTCCGGTAAGCGGCGGAGGGCACCGGATCACGGCGGGAGGGGGGGCCCCTCTCCCACCACCGATAAAAGTGATCTCACGGCGAATCCGCCGCAGGGACCACTTTTATCTGAAAGCCGACCGCCGCACGAAAACGGGGATACCGTGGTTATGGCAGCTAGCTGCTGCCATAACAACGATATCCCCGTTCAAAGTTTGGACATACATAGGCGTGCGGCGGTCCTTAAGTGGTTAAGAACCGTCAGAAGAGGAGAAGCGTCACACAGCGGGAGCCTCCCTCCATGCCATCATCAGCCTTTAAAATTAGCACTTTTGATTATTCATGTTCGTGTCCCATAGACTTTAACGGCGTTCGCGTGTTCAAACAAATTTTTTGCCTGTTCGCAAGTTCTGGTGCGAACCGAACAGGGGGGTGTTCGGCTCATCCCTAGTCTTGGCAATCTTCTTATAGTCTAAGCCATCTTTATGTAGAGCAACAATTCTTTTTTTTTTTAGATCCTCAGAGAGTTCTTTGCCATGAGGTGCCATGTTGAACTTCCAGTGACCAGTATGAGAAAGTGAGAGTGATAACACCAATTTTAACACACCTGTTCCCCATTCACACTTGAGAAATTGTCACACTAATGAGTCACATGACACCAGGGAGGGAAAATGGCTAACTGGTCCCAATTTGGACATTTTCACTTAGGGGAGTACTCCCTTTTGTTGCCAGCGGTTTAGACATTAATGGCTGTGTGTTGAGTTATTTTGAGGGGACAGCACATTTACACTGTTATACAAGCTGTGCACTCACTACTTTACATTGTATCTAAGTATAATGTCTTCAGTGTTGTCACATGAAAAGATAGAATAACATATTTACAAAAATGTGAGGGGTGTACTCACTTTTGTGAGATACTGTATATACATATAGTGCACATAAATGATCTAAGAAGAAACGCAAACAACATATATATGCGAAAAATGTGTATAACCACTAAAATATATGTGTATGATAGACCAAAAAATGAATGTACTATGTGACAATCAAAATATGAGTGAATGATGTCCAATAATGTGAAGGAAAACATTATTTTAAAAATAAATTATAGCCCTTAGTGTTTGGACAGGTGAACCAAACAATAAATTGTAGATATCCAAAACATGGTTCAAAATAACTGACACTTGAACTGGATAACGATGTGACAAAGGAAAATGTGCTCAAACCTGATGATAAGTGATCCACCACCAGAGAGTCAAAAGGCTTACCGGAGTAATTGAACCCAAATGAGTGTACACCCAATAGGTCAATCAGGCTTATAGGGCCACACACCCATTGGGACGCTCTGCTGAAGTCACTGTTTTATTCGTAAGTGCTTTTTTATCTACTAAAGTGTGAGTGTATTTCCTCCCTTTTATTGAATAAATTACTTCCAATTTAAATGGGATTACACTATGTGCCTACTTCTTCTTCCTTTTCATAAATTTGAAAATTTATTAAAGGGGGCTCCTGGATTCCGATAAGTCCTCCGCCCGCAGACCCTGACAACCATTGGCCAGGGTTGTCGGGAAGAGGCCCTTGTCCTCATCAACATGGGGACAAGGTGCCTTGGGGTGGAGGGGGCCATTCCAAAAAATCCATACCAGACCTAAGGGCCTGGTATGCCCCTGGGGGGGAACCCATGCCGGTTTTTTATTTAAAATTTGGCACAGCGTTCCCCCTCATGATTCATACCAGACAGCTGTCAGCACGGCCTGTCGCTCATCGCGAAAGGAAAGAACAGTTTTCCTTTCGCGATGAGCGAGCCAGCGCGAGATGCACAGTTCCCTGTCGCCGTGAACCAGCGCGATGGGATCGTGCTGGAAACACATTCTTGCGATCAGGTACTGTAATCTTGATGAAATCAAGAATTGACCTTGCTGTAAAAAATTGCAATGATATGCACCTGTCAAACAGGTGCAGAAAATTGGTCTTTGGGTGTCAGTGGCGCCTTCCCACCGTAACCCTATAGAGGTAATCCTGATGAAAACAAGAATTAGCCTTGCTGTAAAACATTGCAATGATATGCTCCTGTCAAACAGGTGCAGAAAAATTGGTCTTTGGGTGTTGGTGGTGTCCTCCCACTGTAACCTTATAGAGGTACTCTTGATGAAAGCAAGTATTAGCCTTGGTTCAAAAAAATTGCAATCATATGCACCTGTCAA
The DNA here is from genome assembly GCA_037952835.1 of Lithobates septentrionalis. NCBI lineage: Eukaryota > Metazoa > Chordata > Amphibia > Anura > Ranidae > Lithobates > Lithobates septentrionalis. Next base: position 1,612,201 of record JBBDGP010000111.1, on the reverse strand, counting down.
ACAGGTGCTGAAAAATTGGTCTTTGGGTGTTAATTGTGCCCATGAATTCTATACCAAAAACATTCTTCCAGATGAAATGATTGAACTTTCTCAAAGCTAGGCAGCCTCGAAGTCCTGCAGAGATTCCACATCTTAAAAAGACTTAATCAGTGACATCGGCATCAGGGGCTTCATAGCTGGTAATTTAGGACAGATTCATTTTTCTAAAAGTCAAACGGTCCACGAAAGCTCCTGCGGCACTGAATGCCCGTTCTGAAAGCACGCTGGATGCAGGGCAGCCCAACAACTCAATAGCATACTGGGCAAGTTCTGGCCAGTGGCCTATTCTCATGACCCAGTAAATGGATTGTCAGCTGGAAAGCTCTCCATCTCCATTTTGGCCCTGAGGTAATCGTCCACCATGTGATGTAGATGCTGCTGATGGGATGTGGAAGCTGACAGCCCTGGGCGTAAGGACTAAAAGAATTCAGAAATGCATCACTTAGGTGGACACCTTCTCCAACGCTCCTCACTTGACCAACAGAAGACTCAAAACGACTTTTTCCATGACACTGTAACCTACTGGAGTCAGGAAAAATGTTCAATAAAATCCTCTTTAACGTAAATATATTAAAAAAAGCCGCGCTTAAAAAATGATCAGTCAAATAAATTGTGAAATAGTCTTTGTGATAAAATGTCCGACACCAAAATAATAAATAAATTGAATGGTGAAAATTGTTGTTTTCAATAATCAATAGCTGATGTTAAAAGTTCAGGTATCACACTTCCTGTTAGATGAAATGCTTACCAGATAGCAAGCCAAATAAGACAGGTGGCTATAAACCCAGCCTGGGCCTTTGGGGAACCTTTCCGGATATGTCCTGGACAGAATTCACTCACAGATCGGATCAGATCCACGAAGGTTGTACCCAAAATTTTTTTTTAGATAACATAGCGTAATACTGACATAAATAGGTATTATTTATTTTTTAAAAATAAATATGACACTCCACCAGTGATAAATCATATATTTCATACAATATCTAGTGCCATAGGCCCAAAAGGAATAATGAGGTGAGTGACATCAACCATGCAAAATAGTGAAAAAATCTCGTGTATGAAGAGCTAGTGCAAAAATCATCCAAAAAAGCCACTTACCAGAGATGAAACCAAAGAGGCATGTGATAGACCACCAGATGATAGATGGAAAGAAAGGAAGGGATTTGAGGCCGCTTAACAGATTTAATTTAGATTGGAGCATATAACTAGTCAGCAGAAAAGATGAAGGAATACCAAGGTGCAAATCTGAGGCCGCTTACCAGATTCAATATAAATTGGAGCATATAATTATTTAGCAAAACAGATGAAAGGAATACCAAGGTGCTGCAAACCGCATAAAAAACCTGCTTACCAGACAGCAGGCTCTTTAATGGCAGATTGATTTATTCACAGAACCGGCTTCCTGGCATGGGGCTGCGGGGATCCATTAAGCATCCATAACTCAGGCTCCGCAATGCATATATATGAAAAATGATGGCAATAGTGTAATACGTACAAACTATTTATTACAATGAAGAAATAACACTTACAGTGTAACAAGATAAAAAATCACAACGCCGGCTGGCATACAAACAAACTCCCGTCCTCTGTGAGGCAGCGTGGTGACGTCAGCACGTCCCTCCCAAATGCGTTTCGTCATAGGCTGACGTTCTCAATGTGTCCTCAGGAGATTATTATCTTCTGCACTCTCTGTGGGGATGGTATGAGTTCTGAAACCTTCCCCTTATAACGGTGGTCAGGGAGGGTTGCCAACCAGTAATCATCCTTCTCCTTTATGCCACAAATTCTTGGGTCCTTTCGCAGGCTTTAAAGCATGAGGTTGCCCATTTGCCTCAAATTTGCAGAGGCTTGAGAAGCAGACTTCTCGGGTCACTCAGGATGACAGCATCTGGAACTTCCTTCTCCCATTCACGTACTACTCCCAAGGGACCTGGGGTTGGAAAGCCATCGCTTACAGATTGACGCATGTCTTCCTCTTCTTCAAAGCCTATGAAAGTGTCAGAATCCTCCTCCTCACCCTCCACCCCTCTCTCCTCCTGTGTGTTCTGTGACATAGGAATGATGGTGTCTGGATAAAGTGGGCCTTGAGAGGAAAGGAAGTCCTCCTCTTCCTCCTGCTGCTCTGCCTCCAGTGCCCTATCCATAATGTCACGCAGAGTCTGCTCCAGCAGGAACACAACAGGGATTGTGTCACTGATGCATGCACTGTCACGGCTCACCATTAAGGCAGAGCCCCATGTTCGAGTAGAACGTAAGTTTGACTCAAAAACGGGTGTTTGTCTGTTCACCGAATAGCGAACAATTTGGGGTATTCGCGGCAAACTCGAAGGCCGCGGAACACCCTTTAAAAGTCTATGGGAGAAATCAAAAGTGCTAATTTTAGAGGCTTATATGCATGGTATTGTCATAAAAAGTGTTTGGGGACCTAGGTCCTGCCCCAGGGGACATGTATCAATACAAAAAAAAGTTTTAAAAATGTCCATTTTTTCGGGAGCAGTGATTTTAATAATGCTTAACCTCCCTGGCGGTATGATTCTTTCTGATTTTAGGTGCTGAAAGCGGTACAATTATTTTGCATGGAAATTTGGCGTTTTATATTGTAGGTCTGTAATTATTACCAATAACACACTTAAATCTGTCCAAACAAGAGTCTAGTAGATATCCCGGGTATGATAAAGTTTGAAACACAAAAACATAAATTATAATATAATAAAAAAAAAATAATAATTAAAAAAAATAAAAATAAATAGTAATAAAATACATTTCCACACGATTCACTATCGCTAAATTCTGCAAGTGTTCTAATTTACTATCGCTGTTTTCTAGCTGGTCTAAAGCCATTTTTGACGTAAAGGGAAACTTTTTGGTTGCTATGGACAATCTCCAGTTTCCAGGCAGAAAGAACAGTATATGCAATATAAAACTGCATGCAGGGCATGGGCCAGAGCACTGGGAACAAATGAGATGTGAAATGATTTCATACAGTACTGTAATCTGTAAGATTACAGTACTGTATGTGTTATGCTTTTTACATTTTTTTGAATTTGCCGCCAGGCTCCGCCCCCGTGCATCGCGACGCTCGCAGGGAACGGAGCCTGGCACAGAGAGGCTTCGGAACAGGACACAGCCCGCAGACACTGCGGGGGACATCGCAGGATCCCGGGGACAAGGTAAGTAAGGAGGCACCAGGAACCTGCGATGTAATCCCGAGTGTGGCTCGGGGTTACCGCTAATGGTGCTGAATTTTAACCCCGAGCCACACTCGGGAAAACCGCCAGGGAGGCTAGAGTGAAACAATAAAATTGAAATATTTCTTTAAATTTTGTAACAGGGGGGTGTCCATAGTATGCCTGTTAAGTGGCGCATTTTTCCCATGTTTAGAACAGTACCTGCACAAAATGATATTTCTAAAAGAAAAAAAGTCATTTAAAAGTACATGCAGCTATAATTGTCTATGGGAGAAATTAAAAGTGCTAATTTTAAAGGCTTATATGCATGATATTGTCATAAAAAGTGTTTTTAGACCTGGGTCCTGCCCCAGGGGACATGTATCAATGCAAAAAAAATGACATTTCTAAAGGAAAAAAGTAATTTAAAAGTACTGGCGGCTATAATGAATTGTCGGGTCCGGCAATACAGATAAAAGTAATTGAAAAAAACGGCATGGGATCCCCCAATCCATCACCAGGCCCTTTGGATCTGGTATAAATATTAAGGGGAACCCCAAACCAAAATGTAAAATTAATTGCATGGGGGTCCCCCCAAATTCCCTTCAGGTCTGGTATGGATATTAAGGGGAACCCTGCGCCAATTTTTTTTAAACAAATGGCGTGGGGTCCCCCTCAAAATCCATACCAGACCTGAAGGATTTTAAGGGGAACCCCATGCCGAAATAAAAAAAAACATGGCGTGGGAGTCCCCCCAAAAATCCATACCAGACCCTTATCTTAGCACGCAACCTGGCAGGCCGCAGGAAAAGAGGGGGGACAAGAGAGCACCTCCCCTCCTGAACTGTACCAGGCCACATGCCCTCAACATGGGGAGGGTGCTTTGGGGTAGCCCCCCAAAACACCTTGTCCCCATGTCGATGGGGACAAGGGCCTCATCCCCACAACCCTTGCCCGGTGGTTGTGGGGGTCTGCGGGCGGGGGGCTTATCGGAATCTGGAAGCCCCCTTTAACAAGGGGACCCCCAGATCCCACCCCCCCATTTGAAATGGTAACGGGTACATTGTACCTGTACCAATTCACAAAAAATATCAAAATGTTAAAAAACACATAGAATAAAAATAAAAAAAATAAATAAAATAAAAAAATAAAAATGTCCCACAAAGTCCACTCATCTTCTTCTTTTCTCACTCTGCTGACAGACTTAAAAAAAAAAAAAAAGATCCGCCTCCATGGGAGGCACCCACCTTATGACGCTTTAGCGCAATGGCAGTTCTATTATAACTGAGGGCGGGGCCACACGGTGATGTACCCGGGTGACCCGCCCCCCTCTGACGCACAGGGACTTCCCAATGGCTTCCCCGTGGTGTCAGAGGGGGCGGTGCCACCCAGGAACGTAAGAGCATGTGGCCTGGTAGGGTTCAGGAGGGGGGGCGCGCTCTCGTCCCCCCTATTTTCCTGCGGCCTGCCAGGTTGCATGCTCGGATAAGGGTCTGGTATAGATTTTTGGGGGGACCCCACGCCTTTTTTTTATTTTGGCACGGGGTTCCCCTTAAAATCCATACCAGACCTGAAGGGCCTGGTATAGAATTTGGGGGGACCCCCATAATTTTTTTTTTTAATTTTGGTTTGGGGTTCCCCTTAATATTCATACCAGACCCAAAGGGCCTGGTAATGGACTGGGGGATCCCATGCCATTTTTTTCAATTACTTTTTTCTGTATTGCCGAGACCTGACAATTCTTTATAGCCGCTAGTATTTTTAAATGACTTTTTTTCCTTTAGAAATGTAAGTTTGTGTAGGGACTGTTCTAAACATGGGAAAAATGCGCCACTTTACAGGCATACTATAGACTCTCGCCGGGTATGAAATTTAAAGGAATATTTCACTTTTATTGTTTCACTTTAAGCATTATTAAAATCACTGCTCCCGAAAAAACGTTTGTTTTTAAAACTTTTTTTGCATTGATACATGTCCCCTGGGGCAGGACCCAGGTCTTCAAACACTTTTTATGGAATTAATTTGCATATTAACCCTTACAATTAGCACTTTCGATTTTTCACATTCGTATTCCATAGACTTTAACGGTGTTCGTGTGTTCAAACAAATTTTTGCCTGTTCGCATGTTCTGCTGCGAACCGAACCGGGGGGGGGGGGTTTCGGCTCATCCCTACTCACCATCCTTGTGGCCTCCTCAAATGAAGACAATACAGTGCATGCATCCTTACTGATCAGCCATTGGTGTGGGGAAAAAAAGCCAAGGCGCCCTGAGCCTGTCATCGTGCACTATTCAGACAGGTAATCATTGACAGCCCTCTGCTGCATGTATAGCCACTGCAGCATTGACAAAGTCGAGTTCCACCTGGAGGGCATGTCACAAATCAGGCGGTTTATGGGCAGGTGGATTTCCCACTGAATTTCAGTCAACTGAGCACTGGCTCTTTATGACTGCCTGAAATGGCGACAGACTCTTCCGGCCAGCTTTAGCACATCTTGCAATCCTGGGTACGTATTTAGGAAACGCTGCACCACCAAATTGAGGACATGTGTCAACTTTCCCTGTCTAAGGGCGGACAGGGGGTTTGCGCCATTATCGCACACCACCATTCCTGGTTCCAGCTGGCGTGGAACCACCTCTGGGCATGTCCCTGCAGAGCTGCAAGAATCTCTGCTCCGGTGTGGTTTCTGTCCCCTAAACACACCAGCTGAAGCACTGCATGGCACCTTTTAGCCTGACTCTGGGAATAGCCTTTGAATGCATAGGGGTACCTGATGTTCATAGGACAATTCTGCAGAGGAGGGCATGGAGGTGGCATAGGAGGAGGAGGGGGTAGAGCTCACAGGTCTGGCATCATCACCACTAGCTGTATGGAGACATAGGGGAACAACAAGCTGCAGCACCGAGCCCTGTCCTGCATCCTTTCGAGTTGCAAGCAGTGTTACCCAGTGTGCTGTGAACAAAATATATCGTTCCTGTCCATGCTTGCTGGACCACATGTCAGCAGTAAGGTGGGATTTACGGCTGACTGCCTTGCCCAACAATGCCAGAACATTCCCTTCGTGAAAAATAGTAGTGACTGGGAACCTGCCATTGTGGTACAGCACATTCACGGAAGGGGCAGAATCCACCAGGCTGAAAGGCAGAAGTTGGAAACCAACAGCTTTGACAAGCTTGCATTTAGACACTGGGCATGTGGGTGGAAGGGACTGTATTTTTTTCCGCTGCAGCAGATGGGGCAGAGAAATGTGCCAGCTACAGTCTACAGCTGGTGGTGTGCTGCTGGCAGATGTGCTGCTAGGACCTGGGACACCCTGTGTTATATACCATCATCCCTGTCAGTGGAGGCTGCTGAGAGATAATGACTCGGTATAGCAGGGGCAGACTGAAGTGGCTAAGGAGGAGGAGGGACAGATTTCTGTCCCCTTTATGTGGCTTTTAGGTGCTCTTGCCAAAGAGCTGAGTGGTTGGATGTTAAATGTCTTGCATGTGGTACCCAAATGGTTGGCGTTTTTGCCACGTTTGATGTGCCTGAGACACAGTTTGCAGATCGCAATAGTGCGATCTGCTGCAGATGTGCTAAAAAAGGCCCGGACAGCTGAGCTTTGGGGAGTGGGCCAGGAGATAACAGCTGCAGAAAGTGATGGAATAGGGTCGCTGCTCTCTACTCTCTTGATGTCGGCCTCCTTGGGGTTGTGCCACCTCACCTTCAGTTTCCTTCTCTGCTCTATCTGGCACCCAGGTCGCATCAGTGACCTCATCATCATCATCTCCTCCATCTTCATCATTACCACTGGAGACAACTTGGCAATGCGCTGTGGCTTTTAGAACATGAATGCCAATTTGTCTACCATTGTTCTTCCCTCTCTCTAGGCTCATGTTCCTGTCATCTTCAACCTCAGAACCAACATTTGAATCCAGTAATGGCTGGGCATCATCAAAGGGCAATTGGCTGACGCTGTGGTCAAATAATTCAGCTGACTCCTCAATGGCTGATGTTGGGGCTATGGCAGGAATAGATGTGGACAAGGAGGCAGGTTTATCCACTCTGGCAACTGCATGAGACTACACACCTATCTCTGCTTGCGTGACAGAAGATGAGGAAGATGAGAAAGGTTTAGTAAGCCAGTCCACCACCTCCTCTGTATGCTGTGGCTGGATAGCATGGGAAAACTCACTAAACAAAGGAAATGATGCCCTGCCTGAGGAATGACCACCATGTCCACCTTTGCCTGTGGACACATTTGTTGCTGGCCCCCTTACAGTGCCAAGGGAACATCTGCCTCTCCTTGTTGTCCTCCCAGACATTATTGGGAGGGAGAGGGCAGTACTTATAAGCAAATGTAAAGAAGGAGTTGAAATCTCTACGTAGATACACTTTAATCAATGTAAAGAGGTGTTTGGTGCACTTTAATTTGAGTACACTACACAGACACACTCCACGGATACACTATACTACTACTGGCAGTAACGCACACAAAATTATATGGTGTTAAACTGGCAGTAACGCACACAGAACTATATGGTGTTAAACTGGCAGTAACACACACAAAACTATATGGTGTTGAACTGGCAGTAACGCACACAAAACTATATGGCGTTGAACTGGCAGTAACGCACATTGAACTATATGGCGTTGATCTGGCAGTAACGCACACATATCTATATGGCATTAAACTGGCAGTAACGCAATCAAATAGACGGTGTTCAACCGTCACTACACTGACGCTATCTGAACTGTCCCTACTCTAGCTATACACTAATGTAAAGATTACTGACATTACTAGTCTCACTACACTACAATGAAATTGTATGAGCTGTCCCTACTCTACACTAATGTATGTATAAATGACAGTTGTCCCTACTCTAGCTGCACACTATGCAAAGCTGAATGATGGTCCTACTCACTACACTCACACTATCCTCAGGCTGACACTAAACTAATATTCTGCACTGACAATCATAGGTGTGCACAGCCTATTGCATTAGGGTGTGCACTCCAAAGCTCAAACACATTTGCGTGTATGTGCATGTGTATTTATACTGATGGTGTCAGCAAAGCAATGGATGGTGTCAGTAGGGCAGTGGACGTGTCAGTAGTTTTTATTTTTATTATTTTATTTTGTATTATGTTTTACAATTTAACTTTTGAAATAATTTTTGTACAATTTTTCTTAGGAGCCCTGTTAGGGTGGTATATCAGGGGTGCAAACAGGGAATCTGCACCACACGGGGTGATTAGGGTGTGCCCAGGCACACCTGGCACACCCTGTGCGCATGCCTAAGCTGACAATTGAAGCAAAATAGCACAGTATAGCACACTAATTAATTAAATATAGTAAGGGTTGGCAATCAGTGCAACAACATCTATTCAGTCCAATCAATGCATTGTACAAGAAAAAAGACCTAGTGCACAAGGCAGAGTATAACCACTCAGGATTTTAATTGACAGACCAAATGTGGAGTAGTAAATATTTATTATACACATTAAGAATGGATACAATAACATACAAGTATCAAAATAAATCAAGAATTGTTAAAATACATAATAGACAAAAGACTTAGCTGCCCTGGAAGCAAATAATGGGCTAGCACAGGAAAGTGCTATATATTATTATTATTATTATTATTATACTCGATTTACAGTATATAGCGCCAACAGTTTACGCAGCACTTTACAATATAAAAGGGAGACAATACAGTTATAATACAATAAGATACAGGAGGATTAAGAGGGCAGATGAGCTTACAATCTAATAAGGTGGGGCAGGTGGTACAAAAGGTTGTAACTGTGGGGAATGAGCTGGTGGAAGTGGTAAAAGATTAGTTAGAGACGTTATAGGCTTTCCTGAAGAGATGAGTTTTCAGGGATCGCTTGAAGGTAGCAAGAGTAGGGGATAGCCGGACAGGTGGAGGTAGCGAGTTCCAGAGGATGGGAGAGGCTCTGAAGAAATCCTGGAGAGGAGCATGAGAGGAGGAGACAATAGAGCTTGAGAGTAGGAGGTCTTGAGAAGAGCGGAGAGGACAATTTGGGTGATATTTGGAGACAAGATTGGTGATGTAGCTCAGGGCAGAGTTGTGAATGGCTTTGTATGTTGTGGTTAGTATTTTGAATTTAATTCGCTGGGTGATTGGGTATCCAGTGTAGGGATTGGAGGAGAGGGTTGGCAGACACTGAGCGGTTGGTAAGGTGGATAAGTCTGGCAGCAGCATTCATGATAGATTGAAGAGGGGATAGCCTATGGAGAGGCAGGCCAATGAGAAGGGAGTTGCAATAGTCAAGGCGAGACATAACAAGGGAGTGAATGAGGAGCTTCCTTCAGTGGCTTAATGTCACATACATGGATATGTAGTTTTTCTATAATATAGATAAAGCAAACATTAGTATATGAGATAATATAGGATATGAAACTGTTACTTGCTAAAAAATAACAACATGTGAGGCCATAGAATATTGACACTAGGCCATCATTTGTAAAATCAGAGTAATATACCAAATGGACTTACAAAAGCGGCTCAATCAACGGTACTAAATTAGTGGGGACATTTAAATGTGGCTCCTGCAATTATTGTCAATATATGAACATTGATAAAAACATATACTTACCCAATGGACAACAATTTAAACCCAAATATTTCATCAATTGCCACACTGCAGGGATAGTTTATTTGCTGCAGTGCGAGTGTAATTGTTATTATGTCAGGAAAACTAAATTAGAATTCTGGCGAAGATACATAGATACAGACATGTTTTTAGCATCAAAAAGAAGGATCCTAGTCTCCTTCTAGGTAGACATCGTCTTACTGCACATCCAAATCACATCCCCAAAGTCTGATTTCTGGCCCTTGATCATATCCCAAACAACCCTGGGGGGGGGGGATTCTAACAAAATACTATTACAGAGCGAATCTAGGTGGATATTTCGCCTTGATGCCACTGTATTCCCAGTTCTCAATGAAATATTCAGTCTCAAACCGTATCTTGAAGGCTTTCAGTCAGGCAAATGCGAACTTGATATCTAGCACAACTTCATTTTATTTTTTTACTATTCCTTATTATCTCCATTTGATTAATTGGTTTCCTACTGTTTTTGATAGCTTGTAACCATTCGCGGCCCTTCCGACTTTGGCCACAAGAGGTCGCCACCACCACCTAGCCTGTGTTTACCAGCGGGGACTTTTCCATCATGGGCTCACCATTGATGTTACCGGCCTTGTCATGGTTGGCTTATCTGTTGCCCGGCACGCGGAAGGTGCGTGCCGGGCAACAGACGTGATCTAGCTCTGATCACGTCTGGGGTACCTCAGCCCCCACTTACCATGGTTGGCTGATTCCCTTCCCATCTGCGCCTCATTGTGAGGTGCAGACGCTCGGGACTCTCGCACGCCTGTGACATCATGACGTGGGACGCAGCCCCGCCCTCCTGGACAGGCCGGTGTTTTGCCGAGAAAGTTCCCCCGGTGGATAAGGACCCCCCTGTACTGCGCTTGCGCAGTACGAACGACTACGGAGCCGACGAAAGTCTCTGAAGTTGAACAGCTGATCATCAGCTCTGCACGGCGTCTGCACACTGAGTCCAGGTTCAAGCCCCACCATCCAAGTGGACATAGAGTTAGAATAAAACTATGCCGAGTGAAGGGAGGCCGTGCCCGAAGCATGGCGAGCGAAGCGAGACCGCGAGGGGTCCTGTTACAGGCGCTGTGTACAGCTGACTCACAGGTGTTCAGCTTTGGCTATTTTCGGCGGCTTATACAGTGCAAGTGCTGCGCCTGCTCAGTACAGGGGAGTCCTTATACGCCGGGGGGGAACTTTCTCGGCAGAACACCAGCGCCGTGCGCCACTTCGTCTGGGAGCACCCAATCACGCAGCCGCACACACAGTACAATGCGACTGGCGTGTTCAGGCTTTAGCTAATCTTGATCACTTAATCTGCAGTATCTGGCCATTCAGATGGCCAGGTTGCTGCAGCAACATCTCCGTTACCACCATACTGTACCTCAGGTATTACCCTTATTACTCTGTTTTTTATTTACTCTCCTTGGTTACATTGGTTCCATACCTGTATACCTTGTGCCTTATATCTTTAACAAACTTTTGTGCTTTTTATGGTACTTATACTTTATGTGGTATGTCTTGTGCTCTCTCCATAGTTGCACATCGGTACCAGTACATGATAATTTCATGCCACTGACTGTGGAGCTCTTTATTCTATCATTTTTAGGTATGATTCTTACATACATATTGTGATCAGTATATGTATTTATTACCTGCTGATAGGTCGATCGCAGGTTAATATATATCGGTCGATCTGACCTATCTTTATACATTTACCACCACTTGTTGTCTTTATTGGAGTTATTTATTATTCATTAGGGATGAGCTTCATGTTCGAGTCGAACCCATGTTCGACTCGAACATCGTCTGTTCGCCCGTTCGCCGAATTGCGAACGATATGGGCCGTTCGCGCCAAATTCGTGTGGCGTGTCACGGCCCATAATTCCTTGCGGCATCGCAGTGCATTGCTGGCTGATGATTGGCCAAGCATGCACTATGACCTGCATGCTTGGCCAATCACAGCACCGTCTGAACAGAGAGCTGTAATTGGCCAAAGCCAAGGAGGCTTTGGCCAATTATGGCTCAGGGGATTTAGTACACGCCCCACACTATATAAGGCCACCTGCACGGCTGCCCTGTGTAGTGTGTGTTCCGGCGTTGAGATAGATAGATAGACAGAGAGACAGTGTCATTCGATTTAAGTTAGTTAGATTAGGCAGGACCGTCAGTGAGTTAGCTGCACTTACAGCGTATTGTGTATATATATGCATCCCAGGTGTTGCATATATATATATACACTGTATTCAGTTTAGCTAGATCCATTCCTGTTATCTTCCTACTGACAGGCAGGCTTGTCTTGTTACAGTATTTACAGCTACCTGAAGAAAATTGCTGGTGTTCTTTTGATCCTATTAGTACCACAGTCAGCCAGCTAGACTATTTAAAGTCAGTGTAGTGCGTCCTCCTCACAGTGTTCAGTTAAAGCTACAAGTTAGTTTAGTGTGACCTCTGCACAGTGTTCAGCTAAAACTACAAGTTAGTGTAGTGCGTCCTCCTCACAGTGTTCAGCTAAAGCTACAAGTTAGTTTAGTGTGACCTCTGCACAGTGTTCAGCTAAAGTTACAAGTTAGGGTAGTGCGTCCTCCTCACAGTGTTCAGCTAAAGCTACAAGTTAGTGTAGTGCGTCCTCCTCACAGTGTTCAGCTAAAACTACAAGTTAGTGTAGTAAAACAAAAGGATTCGCCCTGGGACTTTGAATGAAGTGGGTACCGTTTCCGCCAGTAAATATAACAGTAGTAAATACAGTATATGATTTATTCAAGTAAAATTGTTTACATGCATAGATAACACCAACAGTTGCCAAAAAAGGATATATATATATATATAAATATATATATATATAAAACAAGAAATATTGGTACATGGATGTGATAGCAATCATAGTACACGGGCATCATACTACCCGACTAGTTTCGCAAGATCCAGCTTGCTCTTCAGGGGTGGATGTGTGTAACATTGTACCTAAGATAAAAAAGTATATAGTTGGCTAAATGGCACAGTATTGGTTTAAGGGCACAGGGTAGGAGGGGTTATGGGTCCCCATACTCACCACTGAGCTTGACCATGGCTACAGGTGTGCGACTCCAAGATAGCGGCAGCAGGTGCCTCACCAGGGAGAACAACTTCTAAACTTTGATGCTATACTAGCTACTCATCCTCCAACATATATTTTTTATCCCAGTATTGTTTTTTACCCTGGCTCCTTGTGCGATTCTTTGGTTGGCGTTGGCATATCTGTCTCGCATTGGGGGCTGCGATGTGTACAAAGGGAGGCTTCATGTCTCCTGCTGTCCCCATCTGCTCTCGGGCGGATGGGGACACCTACACATCGGCACCATGTCCAGGCTCCGGAAGTGTGGCGTCTGCGATTTTGCGGACGTCAGCACAGCTGGACGCACTATATCATCTGATGGCTGGGGGATGTGTCCGCATTTGCGTGCCTCCCTATGACAGTGGGCGCCTCCTGTGCTCACATGTCAGCCATCCACACATGGTGTTGGGGGCGGAGCCTCCTGGGCTCTCCCGGGGTTAAATTGGAGGTCAGGCATGGCTTGCATTTTATTTTCACTCTTCATTGAGGATACACACAGCTGTGGAGGTTGCCTGCTGTGTCTCATTACTTTTACATTCAAGAAATTCACCACACTCAGGTATTTACCATCTTCACCTTTTGATACTTGTTACCTTTAGGCATACTTGCATACCTCATACATAGCTTTATTTATTTTATTTATTTTTATTTATTTATTATCACACACCTCACTACAATATCACTATCCACCCCTCTCTCCTCTGGCTTTTTCATCCTGTTACTTGTTAGTATCCCTCTGCTATCCTATGCTTTCCACCATCTACATGTCCCTACCATCCGTGGCCCAGGCCTTTTACTTATATATACATATCTGTATGCAAATACTTATTGATTTTACTACTTTAGATGCCTGATAAACATACTCATGTTTATAGCCTATAATCTTTATGGACTAATGAGGTTTTTAGGGATACATCACTACCCTAATATTACACAATCACCGTCCACCTCTTTCACTTCCTTTTTCTTTTTTATCTTTGCACCTGTTAGTATCCCTCTGTTATCCTATGTTTACTACCATCTTCATGTTCCCTACTATCTTTGGGTCCAGGCCTCTCATTTCATGCATATACATCTCCATGCTAGTACTTATTGATTCTACTTTATTACTTTAGATGCCTGACAAACATACTTATGTTTACAGCCTACACTCTTTATGAACTAACAAGGTCTCTTGGGTTACATCACTACACCTATGCCATGCCTGCTCGCCATTTGGCCCCTGGTGGGGTCCCATCTGACTTCGCCCCCTCAGCTCCCTGGTGAGGCACCTGCTGCCGCTATCTTGGAGTCGCACACCTGTAGCCATGGTCAAGCTCAGTGGTGAGTATGGGGACCCATAACCCCTCCTACCCTGTGCCCTTAAACCAATACTGTGCCATTTTGCCAACTATATACTTTTTTTATCTTAGGTACAATGTTACACACATCCACCCCTGAAGAGCAAGCTGGATCTTGCTGGATTGCTATCACATCCATGTACCAATATTTCTTGTTTTATATATATATATATATCCTTTTTTGGCAACTGTTGGTGTTATCTATGCATGTAAACAATTTTACTTGAATAAATCATATACTGTATTTACTACTGTTATATTTACTGGCGGAAACGGTACCCACTTCATTCAAAGTCCCAGGGCGAATCCTTTTGTTTTACTATATGTTATGGGGATGGAAGTGTGTCACTGGGGAAACCAGACCTTTCTCTTTTTTCCTCAAGTTAGTGTAGTGTGACCTCTGCACAGTGTTCAGCTAAAGCTACAAGTTAGTGTAGTGTGTCCTCCTCACAGTGTTCAGCTAAAACTACAAGTTAGTGTAGTGCGACCTCTGCACAGTGTTTAGCTAAAGCTACAAGTTAGTGTAGTGCGTCCTCTGAACAGTGTTCAGCTAAAGCTACAAGTTAGTGTAGTGCATCCTCCTCACAGTGTTCAGCTAAAACTACAAGTTAATGTAGTGCGAGCTCTGCACAGTGTTCAGCTAAAGCTACCTGTAGAAGGTTGGTGGTGTTTTCCTGATCCTATCACTACCGCAGGCAGCTAAATAAGCTATAAGTTATTTTTTTGAGAGCTCTGCACAGTGTTCACCTAAAGCTACCTGTAGAAGGTTGGTGGTGTTTTCCTGATCCTATCACTACCGCAGGCAGCTAAATAAGCTACAAGTTAGTGTAGTGCGTCCTCCTCACAGTGTTCAGCTAAAACTACAAGTTAGTGTAGTACACAGTGTTCAGCTAAATCTACAATTTAGGGTAGTGCATGCTCCTCACAGTGTTCAGCTAAAGCTACAAGTTAGTGTAGTGCGTTCTCTGAACAGTGTTCAGCTAAAACTACAAGTTAGTGTAGTGCCACCTCTGCACAGTGTTCAGCTAAAGCTACAAGTTAGTGTAGTGCCACCTCTGCACAGTGTTCAGCTAAAACTACAAGTTAGTGTAGTGCGACCTCTGCACAGTGTTCAGCTAAAGCTACAAGTTAGTGTAGTGTGTCCTCCTCACAGTGTTCAGCTAAAGCTACAAGTTAGTGTAGTGCGTCCTCCTCACAGTGTTCAGCTAAAGCTACCTGTAGAAGGTTGGTGGTGTTTTCCTGATCCTATCACTACCGCAGGCAGCTACATAAGCTACAAGTTAGTTTTTTGCAAGCTCTGCACAGTGTTCACCTAAAGCTACATGTAGAAGGTTGGTGGTGTTTTTCCTGATCCTATCACTACCACAGGCAGCTAAATAAGCTACAAGTTAGTTTTTTGCGAGCTCTGCACAGTGTTCAGCTAAAACTATAAGTTAGTGTAGTGTGAGCTTTGCACAGTGTTCAGCTAAAGCTACCTGTAGAAGGTTGGTGGGTGTTTTCCTGATCCTATCACTACCGCAGGCAGCTAAATAAGCTACAAGTTATTTTTTTGCAAGCTCTGCACAGTGTTCACCTAAAGCTACTTGTAGAAGGTTGGTGGTGTTTTCCTGACCCTATCACTATCGCAGGCAGCTAAATAAGCTACAAGTTATTTTTTTTGTGAGCTCTGCACAGTGTTCACCTAAAGCTACCTGTAGAAGGTTGGTGGTGTTTTCCTGATCCTATCACTACCGCAGGCAGCTAAATAAGCTACTAGTTAGTTTTTTGCGAGCTCTGCACAGTGTTGAGCTAAAGCTACCTGTAGAAGGTTGGTGGTGTGGTGTTCTCATACTACAGGCAGGCAGTTGATTTTGCTAGCTGCAGTATCAGTATATATGTATATATCCCAGCTTAGTGCAGCTACAGGCCATTGGTATGTCTGAAAGGCCAACAAGGAGAGGCAGACAGTCACAAGCCAATAAAAGAGGGCAAGCAGGCTCTGTGTCTAGAGGCAACAGTGCTGGTCGTGGAGACGGTGCATCCTCATCATTACGTGGCCGTGGGACACGCTTGGCCTTTTTTTCGGCAGCTGGCCGTGTTGAGCCGCAACATGCGGAAGACTTGGTCGAGTGGATGACCAAGCCGTCCTCATCCTCCTCATCCTCTCTCACCCATGCTCAGGGTACTTTGTCTGACAAAGCAGCTGCCAACGCAGCCTCTTCCCTCGGCTCAATGGCATCAGTGACTCGTTCCCTAGCCCCACCATGTCCTACCTCGAACTGTTTGACCACAGTGTTGGGTACATGCTCCAGGAGGATGCCCAGCGTTTGGAAGGCTCTGATGATGATACTGAGCTAGATGAAAGCAGTAACGTGAGCACGGACAGAAGGGGTACCCAAGAAGGACAGCAATCTGGCAGTCATGCTCCACCTGCTGCAGCATACTGCCAGGTTTGCTCCAGTGATGAGGAGGGAGGGGATGATGAGGTCACTGACTCAACGTGGGTGCCTGATAGGAGAGAGGAGGAAGATGAGGAGGAGGAGGCACATCACCAACGAGGCAGGATGCCCTCCAGGGGCAAGCCTAAGGGCAGCACACTGACTGCATCACACCCCAAAGGTCCGCATGTGCAGGGCGCTGCTGTCTCTGCGCGTTATTCCAAAAGTTCTTTGGTGTGGGCCTTTTTTGAGACAAGTGCATCAGATCGCACCACTGCTATTTGCAACATATGTCTCCAGCGTACCTCGCGTGGCCAAAACATCTCCCGCTTGGGCACCACATGCTTGACCAGACATATGTTGACCTGCCATGCAGTTCGTTGGCAAGCGTATCTAAAAGACCCACACCAAAGAACAAAGAGGACCTCTCCTTGCTCCTCATCAGCTGAGATCTCCAACCCCACTATACCTTCAGTCCTCTCTGAGACCTGCACTGAGAGGAATGAAGGTGTAGAATTAGGTGTGTCACAGCCAAGTACTTGTGGGCAATCTGCTTTTGGTACACCGACGTCAGATTGTACCAGGCAAATTTCCCTGCCCCAGCTGCTGCAGCGCCGAAAGAAGTTCGCTCCCAGCCATCCACATGCCCAGCGGTTGAATGCTAGCTTGGCAAAATTGCTAGCACTTCAACTGCTGCCTTTTCAGTTGGTAGACTCTGCCCCCTTCCGTGAGTTTGTGGAATGTGCAGTTCCTCAGTGTCGGGTACCCAAACACCACTTTTTTCTCACGGAAGGTGATTCCGGCTCTCTACCGGCATGTGGAAGGCAATGTCCATGCCTCGCTGGACATGGCAGTCAGCGGTAAGGGGCATATTACCGCTGACACATGGTCCAGCAGACAGGGACGTTACCTAAGTCTCACCGCGCATTGGGTGACTCTGCTGGCAGCTGGGAAGGATGCAGGACAAGGTGCAGTAGTGTTGGAGGTTGTTCAGCCACCACGCCTCCAAAATGCCACTACTAATGATTGTGACACAACTCTCTCCTCCACCCCCTCCTCTTCTTCTTCCTTCATGGCCTCTTCCTGTGCTTGGTCCTCGGAACCAGCGGTGCTCCGTAGCCGTTCAAGGGGCTACGCAAGTATGCAGGCCAAAAGATGCCATGCGGTGCTTGAGCTGGTGTGCTTGGGGGACAGGAGCCACACTGGGGCAGAGGTTCTGTCAGCTCTGCAGGGGCAGGTTCAGAGGTGGTTGACGCCATGCCAACTTAAGGCAGGAATGGTGGTTTGCGACAATGGCACCAACCTCCTCTCCACCCTCCGAAAGGGACAAATGACCCATGTGTCCTGTTTGGCTCACGTCCTTAACTTGGTGGTGCAGCAGTTCTTGGGCAGGTACCTGGGCTTACAGGATGCCCTGAGGCATTCCAGGAAAGTCTGTGTGCATTTCCGCCGGTCATATAATGCCAGTGTTGGCAGACCTCCAAAAGGAGTTTAACCTGCCCAAGAACCGCCTAATCTGTGACATGCCCACCAGGTGGAACTCAACGTTGGCCATGCTGCAGCAGCTGCACACGCAGCAGAGGGCCATCAATGAGTACCTGTGCGACTATAGCACCAGAACAGGGTCAGGGGAGCTTGTTTTTTTTTCCCCACGCCAGTGGGCCATGATCAGGGATGCATGCACTGTCCTGTCACCATTTGAGGAGGCCACGAGGATGGTGAACAGTTACAGTGCATGCATCAGTGACACTGTCCCCCTTGTCCACCTGTTGGAGCACACGCTGCGTGGAATAATGAACAGGGCACTTGAGGCAGAACAGAGGCAGGAAGAGGAGGACTTCCTTAGCTCTCAAGGCCCCCTTTATCCAGACAGTGTTCCTGCGTGCCTGCCAATCACACAGGAAGAGGAGGAGGAGCATTGTGTCAGTATGGAGGTGGAGCCTGGCACTCAGCATCAGCAGCAGTCTTTAACTGCTTGCTGACCGCCGGCCGTCAATTGACGGCCAGGCGGCGCAGCTCTAGTGGCGGGCGGGCGTCATATGACGGCCTCGCATTCCCAGCCCACCAGGGGGCGCGCGCACACCGCCGCCAGCGATCGCGCGCACCCGCCATGTCACTGGGCACCCGGTGCGCGTGCCCGGTGGCCGCGATGTCCGCCGGGCACCCGCGATTACCGGTAACACAGCAGGACCGTGGATCTGGGTGTGTAAACGCCCAGATCCACGATCCTGTCAGAGGAGAGGAGACCGATGGTGTGTTCCCAGTACAGAGGGACACCGATCGGTCTCCTCCCCTAGTGGGTCCCCACCCCCTACAGTTAGAATCACTCTCTAGCAACACAGTTAACCCTCGATCACCACCTAGTGTTAACCCCTTCCCTGCCTGTCACATTTATACAGTAATCAATGCATTTTTATAGCACGGATCGCTGTATAAATGTGAATGGTCCCAAATATGTGTCAAAAGTGTCCGATATGTCCGCCGCAATATCGCAGTCACAATAAAAATCGCAGATCGCCGCCATTACTAGTAAAAAAAATATAAAAAAATAAAAATGTTATAAATCTATCCCCTATTTTGTAGACGCTATAACTTTTGCGCAAACCAATCTATATACGCTTTTTGCGATTTTTTTTTTTACCAAAAATATGTACAAGAATACGTATCGGCCTAAACTGAGAAAAAATTTGTTTTAAATTAAAAAAAATTGGATATTTATTATCGCAAAAGGTAAAAATTATTGTGGTTTTTTTTTAAACTTGTCACAGTTTTTTTGTTTATAGCGCAAAAAATAAAAACCGCAGAGGTGATCAAATACCACTAAAAGAAAGCTCTATTTGTGGGTAAAAAATGATAACAATTTTATTTGGGCACAGTGTTGTATGACCGCGCAATTGTCATTCAAAATGTGACAGTGCTGAAAGCTGAAAAATGGCTTGGGCGGGAAGGGGGCAAAAATGCACTGAGGTGGTTAAGGGATCAGTCCCAAAAAACACATGGACTTGTTTGTGGCTGGGAGGAGGTGGCTGCAGACCATGTCGTCCTTAGTGACCCAGAGGACTCCGGACCGAATGCCTCAGCAAACCTACACTGCATGGCCTCCCTGATCCTGCAAAGCCTGCGTAAGGATCCTCGTATTCGTGGTATCAAGGAGAAGGACCAATACTGACTGGCAACCCTCCTTGATCCACGTTACAAGGGTAAGGTTGCGGACCTTATCTTGCCGTCGCAGAGGGAGCAGAGGATGAAACATCTTCGGGAGGCCTTGCAGAAAGGTCTGTGCAATGCGTTCTAGGAGACTGGGAGTTTAACTCCTGTTTCTGGACAACGTGTTGCTGAGGCTTCGGTCAGTCAAAGAAAGAGCGGTGGAGAAGGTGGCCGTCTGACCGATGCGTTCAGACAATTTTTTAGTCCGCAGCCCCAAGGTATGATCGGTTCCAGCAACCATCGCCAGCGTCTGTTTTACATGGTGCAGGAATACCTAGGGGCAAGATCTGATTTGGACACCTTTCCCACCGAAAATCCTCTGGGTTACTGGGTCTTGAGGATGGATTACTGGCCAGAGCTTGCACAGTATGCAATTGAGCTACTGGCCTGTCCTGCATCCAGCGTTCTTTCGGAATGCACATTCAGTGCTGCTGGAGGCTTTGTAACTGATCACAGGGTGCGTCTGTCCACCGACTCGGTCGATCGACTGACCTTCATAAAAATGAATCAGTCTTGGATCACCACCAGCTACCAAGCACCTAATGCTGATGTAACCAAATAATTTTTTTTGAAATCTCAGATCCCTTCAAAGACTGCCTATGCTGATGCTGAGTGACTATCCTGAGTAGGGATGAGCTTCGTGTTCGAGTCGAACCCATGTTCGACTCGAACATCGGCTGTTCGGTCGTTCGCCGAATTGCGAACGATATGGGCCGTTCGCGCCAAATTCGTGTGGCGCGTCACGGCCCATAATTCACTGCGGCATCGCAGTGCATTGCTGGCTGATGATTGGCCAAGCATGCACTATGACCCGCATGCTTGGCCAATCACAGCGCCGTCAGTAGAGAGAGCTGTAATTGGCCAAAGCCAGGGTGGCTTTGGCCAATTATGGCTCAGGGGATTTAGTACACGCCCCACACTATATAAGGCCGCCTGCACGGCGGCCCTGTGTAGTGTGTGTTCCGGTGTGCTGAGAGATAGAGAGAGAGAGAGACAGTGTCATTTGATTTGAGTTAGATAGATTAGGCAGAACAGTCAGTCAGTTAGCTGCACTTACAGTGTATTGTGTATATATATGCATCCCAGGTGTTGCATATATATATATACACTGTATTCAGTTTAGCTAGATCCGTTCCTGTTATCTTCTATCTAGACTATTTACATTTGGTGCAGTGCGTCCTGCTCACAGTGTTCAGCTAGATCCGTTCCTGCTATTTACATTTAGTGCAGTGCGTCCTGCTCACAGTGTTCAGCTAGATCCATTCCTGCTATTTACATTTAGTGCAGTGCGTCCTGCTCACAGTGTTCAGCTAGATCCGTTCCTGCTATTTACATTTAGTGCAGTGCGTCCTGCTCACAGTGTTCAGCTAGATCTGTTCCTGCTATTTACATTTAGTGCAGTGCGTCCTGCTCACAGTGTTCAGCTAGATCCGTTCCTGCTATTTACATTTAGTGCAGTGCGTCCTGCTCACAGTGTTCAGCTAGATCCGTTCCTGTTATTTACATTTAGTGCAGTGCGTCCTGCTCACAGTGTTCAGCTAGATCTGTTCCTGCTATTTACATTTAGTGCAGTGCGTCCTGCTCACAGTGTTCAGCTAGATCCGTTCCTGTTATTTACATTTAGTGCAGTGCGTCCTGCTCACAGTGTTCAGCTAGATCCGTTCCTGCTATTTACATTTAGTGCAGTGCGTCCTGCTCACAGTGTTCAGCTAGATCCGTTCCTGCTATTTACATTTAGTGCAGTGCGTCCTGCTCACAGTGTTCAGCTAGATCCGTTCCTGCTATTTACATTTAGTGCAGTGCGTCCTGCTCACAGTGTTCAGCTAGATCCGTTCCTGCTATTTACATTTAGTGCAGTGCGTCCTGCTCACAGTGTTCAGCTAGATCCGTTCCTGCTATTTACATTTAGTGCAGTGCATCCTGCTCACAGTGTTCAGCTAGATCCGTTCCTGCTATTTACATTTAGTGCAGTGCGTCCTGCTCACAGTGTTCAGCTAGATCCGTTCCTGCTATTTACATTTAGTGCAGTGCGTCCTGCTCACAGTGTTCAGCTAGATCCGTTCCTGCTATTTACATTTAGTGCAGTGCGTCCTGCTCACAGTGTTCAGCTAGATCCGTTCCTGCTATTTACATTTAGTGCAGTGCGTCCTGCTCACAGTGTTCAGCTAGATCCGTTCCTGTTATTTACATTTAGTGCAGTGCGTCCTGCTCACAGTGTTCAGCTAGATCCGTTCCTGCTATTTACATTTAGTGCAGTGCGTCCTGCTCACAGTGTTCAGCTAGATCCGTTCCTGCTATTTACATTTAGTGCAGTGCGTCCTGCTCACAGTGTTCAGCTAGATCCGTTCCTGTTATTTACATTTAGTGCAGTGCGTCCTGCTCACAGTGTTCAGCTAGATCTGTTCCTGCTATTTACATTTAGTGCAGTGCGTCCTGCTCACAGTGTTCAGCTAGATCCGTTCCTGCTATTTACATTTAGTGCAGTGCGTCCTGCTCACAGTGTTCAGCTAGATCCGTTCCTGCTATTTACATTTAGTGCAGTGCGTCCTGCTCACAGTGTTCAGCTAGATCCGTTCCTGCTATTTACATTTAGTGCAGTGCGTCCTGCTCACAGTGTTCAGCTAGATCTGTTCCTGATATTTACATTTAGTGCAGTGCGTCCTGCTCACAGTGTTCAGCTAGATCTGTTCCTGCTATTTACATTTAGTGCAGTGCGTCCTGCTCACAGTGTTCAGCTAGATCCGTTCCAGCTATTTACATTTAGTGCAGTCAGTGCGTCCTGCTCACAGTGTTCAGCTAGATCCGTTCCAGCTATTTACATTTAGTGCAGTCAGTGCGTCCTGCTCACAGTGTTCAGCTAGATCCGTTCCTGCTATTTGCATTTAGTGCAGTGCGTCCTGCTCACAGTGTTCAGCTAGATCCGTTCCTGCTATTTACATTTAGTGCAGTGCGTCCTGCTCACAGTGTTCAGCTAGATCTGTTCCTGCTATTTACATTTAGTGCAGTGCGTCCTGCTCACAGTGTTCAGCTAGATCCGTTCCAGCTATTTACATTTAGTGCAGTCAGTGCGTCCTGCTCACAGTGTTCAGCTAGATCCGTTCCTGCTATTTACATTTAGTGCAGTGCGTCCTGCTCACAGTGTTCAGCTAGATCCGTTCCTGCTATTTACATTTAGTGCAGTGCGTCCTGCTCACAGTGTTCAGCTAGATCCGTTCCTGCTATTTACATTTAGTGCAGTCAGTGCGTCCTGCTCACAGTGTTCAGCTAGATCTGTTCCTGCTATTTACATTTAGTGCAGCGCGTCCTGCTCACAGTGTTCAGCTAGATCTGTTCCTGCTATTTACATTTAGTGCAGTGCGTCCTGCTCACAGTGTTCAGCTAGATCCGTTCCAGCTATTTACATTTAGTGCAGTCAGTGCGTCCTGCTCACAGTGTTCAGCTAGATCCGTTCCTGCTATTTACATTTAGTGCAGTTCGTCCTGCTCACAGTGTTCAGCTAGATCCGTTCCTGCTATTTACATTTAGTGCAGTGCGTCCTGCTCACAGTGTTCAGCTAGATCCGTTCCTGTTATCTTCCTACTGACAGGCAGGCTTGTCTGGTTACAGTATATAAAGCTACCTGAAGAAAATTACAGGTGTTCTATCCCAGCTTAGTGCAGCTACAGGCCATTAGTATGTCTGGAAGGCCAAGAAGGAGAGGCAGACAGTCACAAGCCAATAAGAGAGGGCAAGCAGGCTCTGTGTCTAGTGCTGGTCGTGGAGACGGTGCATCCTCATCAGCACGTGGCCATGGGACATGCTTGGCCTTTTTTTCGGCAGCTGGCCGTGTTGAGCCGCAACATGCGGAAGACTTGGTCGAGTGGATGACCAAGCCGTCCTCATCCTCCGTATCCTCTCTCACCCATGCCCAGGGTGCTTTGTCTGGCAAAGCAGCGGCCTCTTCCCTCAGCTCAATGTCATCAGTGACTCCTTCCCTAGCTCCACCATGTCCTCCTGAGGATTCCCTCGAACTGTTTGACCACAGTGTTGGGTACATGCTCCAGGAGGATGCCCAGCGTTTGGAAGGCTCTGATGATGATACTGAGCTCGATGAAGGCAGTAACATGAGCACGGACAGAGGGGGTGCCCAAGAAGGACAGCAATCTGGCAGTCATGCTCCCCCTGCTGCAGCATACTGCCAGGTTTGCTCCAGTGATGAGGAGGGAGGGGATGATGAGGTCACTGACTCAACGTGGGTGCCTGATAGGAGAGAGGAGAAGGAGGAGGAGGAGGAGGAGGAGGAGGCGGCACATCACCAACGAGGCAGGATGCCCTCCAGGGGCCAGCCTAAGGGCAGCACATTGACTGCATCACACCCCAAAGCTCCACATGTGCAGGGCGCTGCAGTCTCTGCGCGTTATTCAAAAAGTTCTTTGGTGTGGGCCTTTTTTGAGACGAGTGCATCAGATCACACCGCTGCTATTTGCAACATATGTCTCAAGCGTATCTCGCGTGGCCAAAACATCTCCCGCTTGGGTACCACATGCTTGACCAGACATATGTTGACCTGCCATGCAGTTCGTTGGCAAGCGTATCTAAAAGACCCACACCAAAGAACAAAGAGGATCTCTCCTTGCTCCTCATCAGCTGAGATTTCCAACCCCACTAGACCTTCAGTCCTCTCTGAGACCTGCAGTGAGAGGAATGAAGGTGTAGAATTAGGTGTGTCACAGCCAAGTACTTGTGGGCAATCTGCTTTTGGTACACCGACGTCAGATTGTACCAGGCAAATTTCCCTGCCCCAGCTGCTGCACCGCCGAAAGAAGTTTGCTCCCAGCCATCCAAATGCCCAGCGGTTGAATGCTAGCTTGGCAAAATTGGTAGCACTTCAACTGCTGCCTTTTCAGTTGGTAGACTCTGCCCCCTTCCGTGAGTTTGTGGAATGTGCGGTTCCTCAGTGGCAGGTACCCAAACGCCACTTTTTCTCACGGAAGGCGATTCCGGCTCTCTACCGGCATGTGGAAGGCAATGTCCATGCCTCGCTGGACAGGGCGGTCAGCGGTAAGGTGCATATTACCGCTGACTCATGGTCCAGCAGGCATGGACAGGGACGTTACCTAAGTTTCACGGCGCATTGGGTGACTCTGCTGGCAGCTGGGAAGATGCAGGACAAGGTGCAGTAGTGTTGGAGGTTGTTCCGCCACCACGCCTCCAAAATGCTGATTGTGACACACCTCTCTCCTCCACCCCCTCCTCTTCTTCTTCCTCCATGGCCTCTTCCTCGGAACCAGCGGTGCTCCGTAGGCGTTCAAGGGGCTACGCAAGTACGCAGGCCAAAAGATGCCATGCGGTGCTTGAGCTGGTGTGCTTGGGGGACAGGAGCCACACTGGGGCAGAGGTTCTGTCAGCTCTGCAGGGGCAGGTTCAGAGGTGGTTGACGCCACGCCAACTTAAGACAGGAATGGTGGTTTGCGACAATGGCACCAACCTCCTCTCTGCCCTCCGACAGGGACAACTGACCCATGTGCCCTGTTTGGCTCACGTCCTTAACTTGGTGGTGCAGCGGTTCTTGGGCGGGTACCCGGGCTTACAGGATGTCCTGAGGCAGGCCAGGAAAGTCTGTGTGCATTTCCGCCGGTCATATAATGCCAGTGCTCGGCTGACGGACCTCCAAAAGGAGTTTAACCTGCCCAAGAACCGCCTAATCTGTGACATGCCCACCAGGTGGAACTCAACGTTGGCCATGCTGCAGCGGCTGCACACGCAGCAGAGGGCCATCAATGAGTACCTGTGCGACTATGGCACCAGGACAGGATCAGGGGAGCTTGGTTTTTTTTCCCCACGCCAGTGGGCCATGATCAGGGATGCATGCACTGTCCTGTCACCATTCGAGGAGGCCACGAGGATGGTGAGCAGTGACAGTGCATGCATCAGTGACACTGTCCCCCTTGTCCACCTGTTGGAGCACACGCTGCGTGGAATAATGGACAGGGCACTTGAGGCAGAACAGAGGCAGGAAGAGGAGGACTTCCTCAGCTCTCAAGGCCCCCTTTATCCAGACAGTGTTCCTGCGTGCCCGCCGATCACACAGGAAGAGGACGAAGAGGAGGAGGAGGAGGAGAAAGATTGTGTCAGTATGGAGGTGGAGCCTGGCACTCAGCATCAGCAGCAGTCTTTAAGGGATCAGTCCCAAGGAACACATGGACTTGTACGTGGCTGGGAGGAGGTGGCTGCGGACGTTGTTGTCCTTAGTGACCCAGAGGACTCCGGACCGAATGCCTCAGCAAACCTACGCTGCATGGCCTCCCTGATCCTGCAAAGCCTGCGTAAGGATCCTCGTATTCGTGGTATCAAGGAGAAGGACCAATACTGGCTGGCAACCCTCCTTGATCCACGTTACAAGGGTAAGGTTGCGGACCTTATCTTGCCATCGCAGAGGGAGCAGAGGATGAAACATCTTCGAGAGGCCTTGCAGAAAGGTCTGTGCAACGCGTTCCCAGAGACTGGGAGGTTACAAACTCCTGTTTCTGGACAACGTGTTGCTGAGGCTTCGGTCAGTCAAAGAAGGAGCGGTGGAGAAGGTGGCCATCTGACCGATGCGTTCAGACAATTTTTTGGTCCGCAGCCCCAAGGTATGATCGGTTCCAGCAACCATCGCCAGCGTCTGTTTTACATGGTGCAGGAATACCTAGGGGCAAGATCAGACTTGGACACCTTTCCCACCGAAAATCCTCTGGGTTACTGGGTCTTGAGGATGGATCACTGGCCAGAGCTTGCACAGTATGCAATTGAGCTACTGGCCTGTCCTGCATCCAGCGTTCTTTCGGAACGCACATTCAGTGCTGCTGGAGGCGTGGTAACCGATCACAGGGTGCGTCTGTCCACCGACTCGGTCGATCGGCTGACCTTCATAAAAATGAATCAGTCTTGGATCACCACCAGCTACCAAGCACCTGATGCTGATGTAACCGAATAATTTTTTTTTGAAATCTCAGATCCCTTCAAAGACTGCCTATGCTGATGCTGAGTGACTATCCCTGAGTAATTATCCTCTTCCTCCTCAATCATCACGCTGATAGCTTGTAAGAACATTTTTGGTTCTGGGCGCCACCACCAGTGCCTAAGGCACAATTTTTCAGCCCCTGTTTAACAGGGGCGTGTAATTACAATTTTTGATGTAATACTTTGCAGCAGGGCTCGTTCCTGCATTCCAACTAGAGTGTCTGTGAGGGGTTGCAGTGTTGTGGCACCAGCACCAGTGCCTAAGGCCCAATTTTTCTGCCCCTGTCTAACAGGGGCGTGTAATTACAATTTTTGATGCAATACTTTGCAGCAGGGCTCGTTCCTGTGTTCCAACTAGAGTGTCTGTGAGGGGTTGCAGTGTTGTGGCACCAGCACCAGTGCCTAAGGCCCAATTTTTCTGCCCCTGTCTAACAGGGGCGTGTAATTACAATTTTTGATGCAATACTTTGCAGCAGGGCTCGTTCCTGCGTTCCAACTAGAGTGTCTGTGAGGGGTTGCAGTGTTGTGGCACCAGCACCAGTGCCTAAGGCCCAATTTTTCTGCCCCTGTCTAACAGGGGCGTGTAATTACAATTTTTGATGCAATACTTTGCAGCAGGGCTCGTTCCTGCGTTCCAACTAGAGTGTCTGTGAGGGGTTGCAGTGTTGTGGCACCAGCACCAGTGCCTAAGGCCCAATTTTTCTGCCCCTGTCTAACAGGGGCGTGTAATTACAATTTTTGAAGCAATACTTTGCAGCAGGGCTCGTTCCTGCGTTCCAACTAGAGTGTCTGTGAGGGGTTGCAGTGTTGTGGCACCAGCACCAGTGCCTAAGGCCTAATTTTTCAGCTCCTGTTCAACAGGGGCATGTAATTACAATTCTTGATCTAATATTTCACAGCAGGGCCCTGTGAGGGCTTACAGTGTTGTGGCCACAGCAACACCTAAGGCCCAAATTTCTGCTGAGTATATAGGGCAGGACCCTACTTTCAAACATCTAACTTACAAACGACTCCTACTTGCAAACGGAAGGAGACAACAGGAAGTGAGATGAAATCTACCCCTAGGAAGGGAAATTCTCTCCTGTAAGAGTTAATATGGGAAAACAATTTCTCCTTTCCACTGATGCTTTCCAATCCTTGTTCCACAAAAAAAACCAAATTTTCAAAAAACATTTTTCATTGGGACAAAAAAGTGAGGTGAAATCTTCTGAAGAGGAGGAAAGACAGCAAAACAAATGTCACAGGGGTGATAACCCTTCCCTATGTTTTCCAAAAAGCTTAGAAAAGATTTTTTGGCTGGAGCTAAACACGTTAAAAATGTACCCGTTCAAAATTACAAAGAGATTCTACTTAACAACAAACCTACAGTCCCTGTCTTGTTTGCACCGCCTGTATACTGCTGTTCAGAGTATATAGGGCCTTTCCTTATTTTAATTTGGGTGCGGGGTTCCCCTTAATATCCATACAGGACCCAAAGGGCCTGGTAATGGACTGGGGGGTACCCATGCCGTTTGTCTCACTGATTTTCATCCATATTGCCATGACCCGACATGACATTAAACCCGCAAGCAGTTTTAAATGAGATTTTTTCCTTTAAAAATGACATTTGGTGCAGGGACTGTTCTAAACATGGGAAACACGCGTCACTTTACAGGCATACTATAGACACCCCCCAGGTACGATATTTAAAGGAATATTTCACTTTTTTTTTTTTACTTTAAGCATCATTAAAATCACTGCTCCCGAAAAAACGGCCGTTTTTAAAAGTTTTTTTTGCATTGATACCTTTCCCCTGGGGTAGGACCCGGGTCCCCAAACCCTTTTTAGGACAATACCATGCAAATTAGCCTTTAAAATGAGCACTTTTGATTTCGAACGTTCGAGTCCCATAGACGTCAATGGGGTTCTAACGTTCGTGCGAACTTTCGGTCCGTTCGCGGGTTCTGGTGCGAACCGAACCGGGGGGTGTTCGGCTCATCCCTAATCCTGAGTAATTATCCTCTTCCTCCTCAATGATCATGCTGATAGCTTGTAAAAACATTTTTGGTTCTGGGCGCCGCCACCAGTGCCTAAGGCCCAATTTTTCAGCCCCTGTTCAACAGGGGCATCTAATTACAATTTTTGATGCAATATTTTGCAGCAGGGCTCGTTCCTGCGTTCCAACTAGAGTATCTGTGAGGGGTTGCAGTGTTGTGGCCACAACTACACCTAAAGCCTAAATTTCTGCTGAGTATATAGGGCAGGCCCCTACTTTCAAACATCCAACTTACAAACAACTCCTACTTGCAAATGGAAGGAGACAACAGGAAGTGAGATGAAATCTACCCCTAGGAAGGGAAATTCTCTCCTGTAAGAGTTAATATGGGAAAAACATTTCTCCTTTCCACTGATGCTTTATCACCAATCCTTGCTTCACAAAAAAACCCAAATTTTCAAAAAACATTTGTCATTGGGACAAAAAGTGAGGTGAAATTTTCTGAAGAGGAGCACAGACAGCAAAAGAAATGTCACAGGGGTGATAACCCTTCCCTATGTTTTCCAAAAAGCTTAAAATAGATTTTTTGGCTGGAGCTAAACACATAAAAATGTACCAGTTCAAAATTACAAACAGATTCTACTTAACAACAAACCTACAGTCCCTGTCTTGTTTGTACCGCCTGTATACTGCAGTTCAGAGTACAGAGCCTGTATACTGCTGTTTCCTTTTTTAATTTGGATGCGGGGTTCCCCTTAATAGCCATACAAGACCCAAATGGCCTGGTAATGGACTGGGGAGTACCCATGCCGTCTGTCTCACTGATTTTCATCCATATTGCCAGGACTCGACATTACATTAAAGCCGCAAGCAGTTTTAAATGACTTTTTTTCCTTTAAAAATGACATTTTGTGCAGAGACTGTTCTAAGCACGGGAAACACGCGCCACTTTACAGGCATACTATAGACTCCCCCCAGGTACGATATTTAAAGGAATATTTCACTTTTTTTTTTTTTTACTTTAAGCATCATTAAAATCACTGCTCCTGAAAAAACAGCCGTTTTTAAAACTTTTTTTTGCATTGATACATGTCCCTTGGGGCAGGACCCAGGTCCCCAAACCCTTTTTAGGACAATACCATGCAAATTAGCCTTTAAAATGAGCACTTTTGATTTCGAACGTTCGAGTCCCATAGACGTCAATGGGGTTCTAATGTTCATGCGAATTTTCAGTCCGTTCGCAGGTTCTGGTGCGAACCGAACCGGGGGGTGTTCGGCTCATCCCTATTATTCATGTTTATATCCACAGATTTATATATGTGCAACTGTGCATTACAAGTTGACATGGCCTATTAGCCACTGCAGATCAAATTTTAGAGGTGACTGGATGCTCCTGCAGCATATATTTTGCCTTCCTGCATTAGCCAGTCCATCATATCTAGTGGCCATTGTTCCATCCTCACTTTGGCCCCCTTTTGGAACCCACCCCGCTGGATACAATACACACCCTTGATCTCTCTGTTGTATCTATCGGGCAGCTAAGTCTTTTGTCTAATATGTATTTTAACAATTCTTGATCTATTTTGATACTTGTATGTTATATCCATTATTAGAAACAAATAGTTCCGCGCTTAGGCAAAAATGGAACTGCAGCCCCCCCAGCACAGAATAACACCTAGGTGAAATCCTAAATAATATAAAATACAAATTTGGGGCGGTTGGCGCTGTTCTACTAAATCCACTCTGATGTACAAAAACCATATATGAGTGTAAAAAAAAATATATATAAAATATTTGTTATATAGGAATGATAAGATATCAAGCGTGTGGGAAAAACATTATTAGTGTATGTGTAAAAAATATATATCCACAATAAAGTGCAATGTGTGTTATCACATAAATAATAAAAATTAGAGTGATCCAAACTAAATTATCCCAAGACAAGGTGAATAAATGTACATAAAAAACAATGATAAAAATACCAAAAAATACTTAAAAAATCCTTAGTGATAAAATCCTGTGCTAATGTGTGCATCAATGGTAATAAAACATATTAGTAGAAATGTTAATAAAAACATCGGATTCACGCGATGGAGCTCTTTTTTGTTTTGTAAATATATGGAGGTTCATGCCGGGAGTGACTGGAGGTGATCTGGATACCAGGAGAGGAGAGTAGGACGGAGGACTGTCACCACAGACCACTGTTGCGGGATACGGTTTACAGGCTCAATACCCCTGCAGGGGTGAATTCTTCCGGTGAGTGAGGGCACAAAAAGGGGGGTTCTTTGGAAGGCTGGGAGTACCTACTCCATCAAGAGAGAGACTCAATATTGCATTTTAAGAAGAATCTCCTATGGATTTTTTCTTTTGGGGACACTTAATATTTTTTCCTTTGGGGACACTCGTTTTCATGGACTGATTATTTATTGGTTTAAACACTATTATATACACATGAATATATGTTTTTATTAACATTTCTACTAATATGTTTTATTACCATTGATGCACACATTAGCACAGGATTTTATCACTAAGGATTTTTTAAGTATTTTTTGGTATTTTTATCATTGTTTTTTATGTACATTTATTCACCTTGTCTTGGGATAATTTAGTTTGGATCACTCTAATTTTTATTATTTATGTGATAACACACATTGCACTTTATTGTGGATATATATTTTTTACACATACACTAATAATGTTTTTCCCGCACGCTTGATATCTTATCATTCCTATATAACAAATATTTTATATATATATTTTTTTACACTCATATATGGTTTTTGTACATCAGAGTGGATTTAGTAGAACAGCGCCAACCGCCCCAAATTTGTATTTTATATCCATTATTACTGTGTATAATAAATATTTACTTTTCTACTCCACATTTGGTCTGGCAATTAAAATCCTAGGGGGTTATACCATGCCTTGTGCACTAGGTCTTTTTTTCTTGTACACAAATTACGGTAATTAATAGCACTGAACAGAGCCCTTTTCTATCTCTCTCCACGCCAAAATCACACTGAAAATGGCTGCCATTGAAAGAATACTTTTATACTCTGGGGCGGGAATGAGCCATGATTGGATAAAGTCATAATGACAGTGTCCAATCATGACTCTAATCAGTGCTCTGTGCCCTGATTGGCTGAAGCTGTCACTGCTTCTGCCAATCAGGGCTTGCAATGCACTGTTCAGCGCCACAATGCATTGTGGTTGGTTCGGGGGGGGGCGAACAAACGGTCAAATAACCCATTTGTTTGGCTGTTCACCGAATGTCTG
This sequence comes from Lithobates septentrionalis, assembly GCA_037952835.1. Taxonomy (NCBI): domain Eukaryota; kingdom Metazoa; phylum Chordata; class Amphibia; order Anura; family Ranidae; genus Lithobates; species Lithobates septentrionalis. The sequence continues at coordinate 1,580,091 of JBBDGP010000111.1, read as the reverse complement.
AACAGCAAAAGTTCGGCCTGAACTTATGCTTGGGCCAAACCGTTCACCAATCCCTAATCAGTGCCCACAGTGCCTTCCATCAATGCCCACCAGTGCTGCCAATCAGTGCCCATCAGTGTCTCATAATTAGTGTCACAGATAAGTGCTGCCTATCAGTGTCACCTAGCAGTGCTTATCAGAGCCCATTAGTGCCACCTTATCAGTGCCTATCGGTGCCCATCAGCGCAGCCTATCAGTGCCCATCAGTGCAGCCTCATCAGTGCACATCAGTGAAGGAGAAAAATTACCTGTTTTCAAAATTTTATAACAAACTATGAAACAGTTTTGTTTCTTTTCAAAATTTTCGGTCCTTTTTCTTTTTGTTTAGCAAAAAATGAAAAACCCAGCAGCAATTAATTACCACCAAAAGAAAGCTCCATTTGTGTGAAAAAAATAAATTTGGGTACAATGTAGCATGACAATTGTCATTCAAAGAGTGACAGCGCTGAAAGCTAAAAATTGGTCTGGGCAGGAAAGGGGTTTAAGTGCCCAGTAAGCAAATGGTTAACCACTTCCCGACCGCCCACCGTGGATATACGTCAGTACTTTGATGTTAAATACCATATGGCAGAGAGCTGCCATAACCCTGGTATTTTTCTCCACAGCGAGCGGTCTGCTTTAAGATAAAAGTGGTCTCCGGGGCGGGTTTGCTGCGACATCACTTTTATGAGTGATGAAAAAGGTACCCCCCTCTGCGTCCTGGGCGTCTTCGCCGCTTACCTGAGCCATTGAAAGCAACGGAGATGATCCGGTCCTGTGGCCTGATGGGCAGGAAGTCGAGTGAGGACATGATGGCCTCCACTCTACTCTATGCCCTTGGAGGACCAGAGCGACGTCAAATGTCACTTCCGCCCAATGGCCTTGAAGGGACATTTTTTTTTATTGAAAAAAAAAAAAACATTTTTTTTTTCATTGCTTTTAAGTGTACATGTGAACTCTGAGGTCTTTTCACCCCAGATCTCACATTAAGAGGCCCTTCCAAGCTTTTTTTTTCTAGTACAAGGGATGTTTACATTCCTTGTAATAGGAATAAAAGTGATCCAAACATTTTTTTTTAAAGGGACAGTGTAAAAATAAAAAACAATAAGTAAAACAAATAAGAAAAAAAAATGAAAGCGCCCCGTCCCTCCGTGCTCGCATGCAGAAGCGAATGCATACGTAAGGTGCACCTGCATATGTAAACAGTGTTCAAACCACACATGTGAGGTATCACTACGATCTTTAGAGTGAGAGCAATAATTCTAGCAAAAGACTTCCTCTGTAACTCAAAAGTGGTAACCTGTAGAAATTTTTAAACTTCGCCTATGGAGATTTTTAAAGCTCAAAGTTTGTCGCCATTCCACAAGCTGGCATAATTTTGAAGTATGACATGTTGGGTATCAATTTACTCGGCATAACATTATCTTTCACAATATAGAAAACAATTGGGCTAACTTTACTGTTTTTTTATTTTTTAATTAAAAAAAATGTATTTTTCCCCCAAAAATTGTGTTTGTAAGACCACTGGGCAAATACGGTGTGACATAAAGTATTTCAACGACCGCCATTTTATTCTCTATGGTGTCTGAAAAAATATATATAATGTTTGGGGGTTTTAAGTAATTTTCTAGCAAAAAAATGATTTTAGCTTGTAAACAACAAGTGTAAAAGACGGCCCTGACTTTAACTAGTAGTGGACATTTGATATGCTATATATGCAAAAAAAAAATCAAAATACAGAGGATGTTTGTAGCTAATCCTGTGCTTCTCCCTCCCGCTGCCACCTGATTCATTGCATTAGCCTGCAATCTGTCAGCTGAAAGTTGCTGTGTGACACAGCAGATACTACAGCTGCTGCTGTGAAAATGGATAAAAACAGACCTTCAGTGTTTATAAACACTGTTCAGAAGCATGGTTCGGAGATACAAATTAACATTATCATTACACTGTATTTACTGTTTTATTCATCTGCGGGGTGACTGTTGCATCAGTAATCACAATCTTGCAAGTATATAGTTTACCCTAATAAGCCCTAATAAACCCATTCTTTCCTTTCTCCCCTTAGCAATTTTTACTGATAATTTTTCCCTTTTTTTATTCTGTTTAACCATTAGTGTGTATTTTTTAAGTATTGAATTAAAACATTCTAACATTGAAAAAGAAAATGCATTCATTCACTTGTAAATAAATTTGCATTACAAATAGATATAAATGCAGCGCTAAGTGATACAGAAAACGGGGTGACAACATATCACCCTAAACGTATTGTGAACTTACTGATGGTTGTAATTATATACCAAAAGAAGTAAAGTGAAAAAACAATCTCCAATGACTAGAAAAGGTGTCCATAATGAAGTAAAAGTTCATCAATAAATGGAACTCAATATTTTTCATAGGAAAAAAAGGGATGCATGCGGATGGTGCCTTTTACCAATAGGTAAACGGAACAGTGGTCTTCATGTATTCAGGGTCCACACACAGATTGTAATGGCAGAAGAAATTAATACGCTTACCAGAAAGGGTGGACACACTCACCATACGGCGGTATGTCGATCAGGCTTTTGGATCAATCAATCCTGAGGGTGCTTGAAAGAAGGCAATGGTGGTGTGAATATGCGTTCCAATGGCCTCATCTGGGGCAACCATAGATGGATGGTGATGCTCGGATCCCCAGCGCATAGATGGGTTCACATTCACGAAGAGCAGACAGCTGGAGCATGCAGACTCCACCACACAGGATATCAGATCATATGGAGAAAGGAAAAGATCTCCACATACTGCATGAATCCAGTATAAAAGGTTTATTTAAAAAAACGTTAGGGAAAAAAGGATATATAAACACCTGGTCTGGTGAGTAATAGCAGTGATCACAAATAGGTATATAAAATTGCGTGGTGACAGGGCACAAACGGCTCAGCAACCCGACATGTTTCGGACAATGGTCCTTCAACTGGGGCATACAGCCTTGTGTTTGGCACCACGCTACATAAGAACACATTAAAATTAGACAAAAACAACAATCAGCTGAGTGTACTGACGCTGGGCAGACACAACAGCCAGTCAGGGACAGTCAGTATGCTCACACACGGCATCGTTGGGGCATGTGATAACATCACCCAATCAAAACACCTAGAACAAGATCACATGCTAGCGTTGTTATGGATGAAGTCATCATGCACCGGCATATGCGCTCCAAGCCTTATTTCCATTACAGGAAGGAGCCAGTATGTTTATATGGCCAGGGGTGAGATAACCCCACCCACCCACCATAAATAGGCGTCATTGCACGCCGGTGTCCTGTCAAATACTGTCCCCTATCCAAAAGTGTCCGCCCTGTACTGCGCAGGCGCAGTACAGAGGACAAACGAGAGCCGAAAGTCTCCGAAGTTCAACAGCTCATCGTCAACTGTACACTGCGCCTGCGCTTTTATTCTTACCCTGTGTTCAGGTTCATTCCCTACTATCCAAGTGGACATAGAGTAAGAATAAATAGATGCCGAGCGCAGCGAGGCCGTGCCCGAAGCGTGGCGAGCGAAGCGAGCCCGCGAGGGCCCCTCTCACACAGCCATCACTAACAAGTGCCCGAGCGCCGTGTACAGCTGATGGTCAGCTGATCAACTACGGACACTTTCGGCATCTCCTTCTCCTCTGTACTGCGCAGGCGGGGCAGACACTATATGATAGGAGGACAGTTCTCGTCAGAACACCGGGACGAAGCGCTCGTATCCTAGCAACATCCCGTGTCTACGGAAGTGCCTATACAATGGATTTACCATGACACATCAAATATCAAAGTATTGGGATTTTAACGGTGCAAAGACACAACAACAAGAACAACATAAAGAATTACAAATGTCCGATATGATCATACACTACATAGAGAGATGCAAATGGATTGAACCCCTACATGTTTTGCCATACCGATGGCTTCTTCAGGAGAATTATTATCAGGCATTGTACATATGATCACTAAAGGTCAAGAAATAGAAAAGATTTTTTTAGAGACAAAAAAATATTACATTAATCACGTATATTAAACATATAAATACACCTTTTTATTTAATTTCCTACATTGGCAAAGAGATTGAGCAACCTGGGTCAATGAATTACCTTTTAAATGTATTAATTGAACATACAAGGGCTCCAGAGCCATAGGGATGAATCAATTTGGATCATTTGGTGAAACCATAGAGAGAGATATAGATAGATGCCCCTAATGGTCTGCCTATGGGGAAGATAACAGATAGTCAATATCAAGATAGAGATCAATCAATTCCAAAAATATGGCAGAAAAAGCCTACCTGAGTCTAGCAATATTAATAACAAGTTCCAAGTATCGTACAGTCCCCAGTATCCAAGCTCAAGTTTCCTTCTCAGGTGAGTGGAAAAACCAAAGGGGGGGTTTCAGTAAGGCTCCAATTCCTCAGGAGCCGCCTTTAAGACCCTAAGACAAATAGCCAAATCAGAACAAAAAATCTCCCAACAGCCAAAAGATTAGACTAAATAAATGTTGCCTCCAAGATAGCTAGATTACCTGCTGTGGAAAGAACACCAAAGTTCCTCTCCCCCTCCTATGCTGGACCATTGCAACTAATGTGTTGCTGACATCCTTATGTAGCACTGACCCCCGAAGGAGCTGCTGTATTTTAATTGGGCCTGTACTCTGCTTCGTTACCCCCTTGATTTCTCTCAGTCCCCTTGACACAGCTGTGGTGTAATATAGTGTGCAGTAAAAAACCTAAAGACAATTTCACAATATACAATGTAATATACCTTTTTGTCTTTACCTTTAGTCTCCAGTCTTCACCTTGACAATAATAAGAAGGAAAACAACACTGACACAAAATTACTTAAACAAGAACTTTGTTTACTGTATTTGTTTTAAAGTAGAACACTACAACAGTTGTACTGTCAGACCAACATAGTGTGACAGTCAACGAATTTCAACTTACAAAGGTATTACACAGATATAAAGTGTTTGAATTAACCTGCTAGTGATGTGTCAAGAAAAATGGGATAAATGGCAGAGTGAACTGATTTCACTCTGAGCACTGTCCCATCCTTTTCACGCTTTGTAACCATGAGGAAATTGAATGTTAATTTAATAAAGTGTAGTACAATCTTTAGGGAGCTCCCATTACTTGATATTACAGTAACTTTAATATGGCAATGAAACACAAAGCCTTGTGTTTTATTAGACAGTCCTTCTTTTCTTCTTTCTTCTGCTAGCTATGAATAAAGTGAATTTGTAATCCAATGGTTAACGACTCCCGATCAAAGCAAGCTGAATATTGAATCAAAGTTATGGTACAGCAGTACTGCAACTATCTCTGATGCCAATGACACAGTACCAGATCCTCAATGAGATACAGGCCCAGGCCCTAGTTTTGGCTCAGTCTAATCCTTTGACTTTGTTTGTGGGACTATGGATCCCAGCAACTCTGTATTATACAGATTAATGTGTAGAAGTGCATCAAGGAAACTTTTGGGCAACAGCCCTCTCACCCAACCAGGTCAGTGTTGTCAGAAAGTTCCGCTCCGATGTATAGGGTCCTGTTCCCGGCTGGCCGGCACTGCTCCGCTCCACACAATGAGACGTTCTGGGACTCCCAGATGGATCCTTTCCAGTCTTGCCTCGCTGTCAGCCCAGCTCACTGGTGTGTCACAGTATTGCTGCTCAGATCGCTCTTCTGTGGAGGTAGGCCGTGCTTCACTGGAGACCTCACGCAGATCCTCCCAGGCTGGCCATGCGTTTCCAAGAGAGCTAAGATGGCCACGCCGAGTTCTTTTATAGCCTTCCCACAATGCAGTTTTGTTCTCTTGGTGTTCATGGGAGGTCATATGCATTTTGGGTAGGTCAAGTTAATGTGGAAATGTAAACAAAATAGTCACTTCCTATCATCTTCTCACATTAACTAGAAATAAAAAAATAAAATCAAGTCCATACACAATTTTGGTCGCTAGATGGCGCCAGATACTAAGCTATAACATAGCATAACATTAATTTATATAGCAAAAATGTGACGGCTACACTTATATACCCCCCTCCACCTCCAGTGGTGACAATTAGAGCCATATGGAGGCGCGGACGCTGTTTGAAACCAGTGCGCATGCTCAGGCTGTGCAGGATGTGATGTCAGATGTCCTGCGTAATGACGCGGATGTCGGCGCCATGATGACAACAATGTCCAAAGAGAGGCACGGTTAAAATTATAACCCTATGCCTACCAGAAACCTCGCCAGAGATGGTAAAGGCGACCGATTTCTCAATGGGGATCAAGGCATATACAGCTGACAAATGGCGCCACCTAGTGGAGTTCAAGGGAAACAGACAGCACCAAAATAACGACCTGGGCATCTGGTCACCTGATCCAAATCCAATCCCCAATGGTTCAATCTGACAACTAAACACCTATAAGTAGAGATATCTTGAAAATGAGAAACACCATACAAAACTTCCAACAAAAACAACTCACGAGCCAAAATCAACCTTATTAGAGACCATATCTAGAATAGAAAAATATGAACCATGCAGGCGTGGTGCTCAATCAAAAAATGTTGCCAATCCAGGTTACACATCAATTACAAACAAATTTATAAATTTAAAGAAATATATACAAACATTGTTAACGAGAAATTAATCTCATAGATAGTGGCCAAGTTCTTTCTGTTCTTTTAACCATAATGCCCTGTACACACGGTTGGACTTTGTTCGGACATTCCGACAACAAAATCCTAGGATTTTTTCCAATGGATGTTGGCTCAAACTTGTCTTGCATACACACGGTCACACAAAGTTGGCGGAAAATCCGATCGTTCTGAACGCGGTGACGTAAAACACATACGTCAGGACAATAAACGGGGCAGTGGCCAACAGCTTTCATCTCTTTATTTATTCTGAGCATGGGCACTTTGTCCGTCGGATTTGTGTACACACGATCGGAATTTCCGACAACGAATTTTGTTGTCGGAAAATTTTATATCCTGCTCTCAAACTTTGTGTGTCGGAAAATCCGATGGAAAATGTGTGATGGAGCCTACACACGGTCGGAATTTCCGACAACAGGGTCCTATCACACATTTTCCGTCGGAAAATCTGACTGTGTGTACGGGGCATTAGTGTTTATTTTTTAAGTATTGAATTAAAACATCCTACCATTGAATAAGAATATGCATTAATTCACTTGTAAATAAATTAGCATTGTTCTGTATCATTTACTGTCATTATTAATGGGAAAAATTATAGAATAAAATGTATACTTTTTATTTTCAGTAACACTAATATACAGTATGTATTTTGTTTTATGCAATGACAAAGTTATTGCCAAATAAACAGGCCCATAGCAGAAATATAAAAATTGCTTAAGTCCATAGGCGGTATATAGGATGGAGAGGTAAAGTGGTGAAAATGAGCAGTAAGAAGAGCAAAAAATATAAATACTGATTATCTGCACATGATTTACTTTACAGACACTTTACTAAAAAGTAAAAAAAAAAAGTTAGAATTTCCATAAAAATCACATTTTGCAACATAAAAACAGATGCCTATTAAAAATTTGGTAAATCAGAGTAAAAAAAAATAAATACACCTAAACACAGATTTACCATGCTTTTTAGGTACATTTCAGTCGGCACTCTTTTTATGTAGGTAAGGAAACTGCTTTGCATGTCCATTAAGCAAAGTAGTAAAATAGATTTCTTCTACTTTAACTGTTACTGAACTTAGCTTATTGTCACTGATAAAGAAAAGTTCTGTGCTATATGCTGGTAAAAGCTTTTAAAGTACACTAAGGCCTTTAATTCAATCATGCAGAAAAAGCAAGGCCTATAAAAGCACAATGCCTGCAGCAGAAATGGAGGGGAGGTAGAGATTGCCATAAAAAAGAACTGCTGCTTTAAAATGTTGACTTCCTCTTGGTTACAGCTATACTGAACACTACTTTTGCCTCTCAGAATTAGTAGAATTATACTGTTTAACAAATAGTGGCCTCCAGTCAAATAGTAGTGACTTCTCATAAAACGTAGCATTGTGGTTTTAAACCATTATTTACATATACAGTATATCTAACACTGCATATAATGAAAAGTTAAAAATTGTAAAAGCTTCCATCCTGTAGGAAAGCATATACAATCTGAGTTTATTCTTATAAACATATGAAACATACATTAATAAAAAATAAATATTCCCTGCCAAATTTCTTCTTTTATCAAAAATATTGATAGCTTTCAGGAATTTATTCAAAATTAAACATTAGATAATGTGCACTTGGCATAACAAATACAACTTTATTTGTATTAATTTATCCATCACCTACTGTCCCTTGGTACAGAGATAAAGCTGGCCATACACGAGTCATATTGTTTTGTTCAACCCACTGGCTGAACAAAAGAAAATGACTCGATTCTACCATCCACACATCTGATGTGGATAGGGGAATCCCTCCGACTGAGCATTTGTATTTTGACAGTAGGGAGATTCCCTGACGTCAGAATACATTCATCAACACTGCTTCCTATAGCCAGAGGCGCTGATCGAGAGAACATTTTCCAACAGGTTGGTTGTATACTATACTATCTAGATTAACTTGTGTACAACCAGCTTGCCCATTCATGGATGTAAACTCGGTCGGTCCCTGCTGAACCAACCAAATTCCAATCCATGTATGGCCTTAAGCGTACCCCATTAAATCAACTCAGTTAGAGAAACAATAATGCCGCGTACACACGGTCGGACTTTTCACCTGCAAAAGTCCGACGGACGCCGCCGGACCAAGTCCGGCGGAAAATCCGACCGTGTGTGGTCTCCATCGGACTTCCGACGGACCGTTTCGGGCGGAAATCCGACGTACTTTAGATTTGAAGCCTGCTTCAAATCTTTACGTCGTACCACCGCCGGACTCAGTTCCTGACGGAAAGCCCGTTCGTCTGTATGCTGGTCCGAAGGACCAGATACGACGGAGGAGCAGGTTACTGCATCTCGCGCTCGCTGCAATAGGAAAAACAAATTTTCCCATTGCGGCGAGCGCGGGGGGCATCCCAGGCCCTTAGGTCTGGTATGGAACTTTAAGGAGAACCCCCCTACGCCGAAAAACCGGCGTGGGGGTCCCCCCAAAATCCATACCAGACCCCGATCCGAGCACGCAGCCCGGTCGGTCAGGAAAGGGGGTGGGGACGAGCGAGCGCCCCCCCCCCCTCCTGAACCGTACCAGGCCACATGCCCTCAACATGGGGGGGTGCTTTGGGGGAGGGGGCGCCTTACGGTGCCCCCCCACCACAAAGCACCTTGTCCCCATGTTGATGAGGACAAGGGCCTCTTCCCGACAACCCTGGCCGTTGGTTGTCGGGGTCTGCGGGCGGGGGGCTTATCGGAATCCGGGAGCCCCCTATAATAAGAGGGCCCCCAGATCCCGGCCCCCCCACCCTATGTGAATGAATATGGGGTACATGGTACCCCTACCCATTCACCTAGGTAAAAAGTGTTAATAATAAAACACAACACAGGTTTTTAAAATAATTTATTAAACTGCTCCGGGGGGGGTCTTCTTCCGTCTTCGGGGGTCCCTCCGCTTCATCTTCTCCCGGCGTCCGGTTGGTTCTTCTCCGCTCTCTTCACCCGGTGTTCCAGTTCTTCGGCCGGCTCCTCTGCTGTGTTCAGGTAGCTCTCTTGCCAGCAGAGGTCCGGACTTCTGAGCTGCTGGGCTTCTTGTCTTCTCTTCTCTTCCCCCAGATGTTGACACGATGCTCTCTCCGGCTGGACTGGTCTCCGAGGGCTGCGTTGTGACTTATATAGGCGGAGACCCCGCCCCCTTTTGATGTCACAGTCCCTGGGCATGCTGGGACTGTGACGTTTTAGGGGGCGTGGTCGACCACGCCCCCTAAAACGTCACAGTCCCAGCATGCCCAGGGCCTGTGACATCATATGGGGGCGGGGTCTCCGCCTATATAAGTCACAACGCAGCCCTCAGAGACCAGTCCAGCCGGAGAGAGCGTCGTGTCAACATCTGGGGGAAGAGAAGAGAAGAGAAGAGAAGAAGCCCAGCAGCTCAGAAGTCGGACCTCTGCTGGCAAGAGAGCTACCTGAACACAGCAGAGGAGCCGGCCGAAGAACTGGAACACCGGGAGAAGAGAGCGGAGAAGAACCAACCGGACCCCGGGAGAAGATGAAGCGGAGGGACCCCCGAAGACGGAAGAAGACCCCCCCGGAGCAGTTTAATAAATTATTTTAAAAACCTGTGTTGTGTTTTATTATTAACACTTTTTACCTAGGTGAATGGGTAGGGGTACCATGTACCCCATATTCATTCACATAGGGTGGGGGGGCCGGGATCTGGGGGCCCTCTTATTATAGGGGGCTCCCGGATTCCGATAAGCCCCCCGCCCGCAGACCCCGACAACCAACGGCCAGGGTTGTCGGGAAGAGGCCCTTGTCCTCATCAACATGGGGACAAGGTGCTTTGTGGTGGGGGGGGCACCGTAAGGCGCCCCCTCCCCCAAAGCACCCCCCCATGTTGAGGGCATGCGGCCTGGTACGGTTCAGGAGGGGGGGGGGGCGCTCGCTCGTCCCCACCCCCTTTCCTGACCGGCCGGGCTGCGTGCTCGGATCGGGGTCTGGTATGGATTTTGGGGGGGACCCCCACGCCGGTTTTTCGGCGTAGGGGGTTCCCCTTAAAGTTCCATACCAGACCTAAGGGCCTGCGACGGGGCTCGCAAGGTTTCAATCTCGCCAAAAAAAGCGGCGAGATTGAATTCCTTTTCTAGTCCCGTCGTACCCAAGTCACGTTCAAAATGAACGGACTTGTCCGTGTGTGGGAAAGTCCGTTCATTCTGGAAGTCCGTCGGGAAGACCGGATTCCGGAAAGTCCGGCCGTGTGTAGGCAAGTCCGGCCGTTCAGAAAGTCCGGCGGTAGTCCGCCGGAAGTCTGGCGGCAAGTACGTCGGACCTAGCTTTCTAGAAAGTCCGACCGTGTGTACGCGGCATAAGAGTTAGTTAAATAAAAACAAACTAGCTTGATCACAGCCATTGCGGCCAAAGAGGGAAAAGGTTTGGGTTCAGAGTGATGTTTAACTCAAAGTAAAAAGAGAAGGCCACACCGACCTAGTGCTTTACCTCAATAAAATGTATTTTAGGATAAAAACAGCAGGGAAAATACTCACAAATTAAAACAGTGTAAACACATCTTATAGAAAGTGAATTCAACTGCCTGGAGGTCTAATTGAGTCCATCAGTACTACTGGAATACAAGGAGGCGTCCAAAGTGGCTGACGCATTTCAAGGGGCGAACTGTCTTCATCAGAGCTAGAGTAGTGAATGACCCACTGACATCTGCAATGTTCATATATATACACAACCAGCTACAATGTCCCCACCCCCCAGATAATTGGAAGGTGGGATCTAGCTACTGCTCATACAATAGATGCAGATGGTACGCTCAAGAAAATGTATAATGGATGGCAAATCAGCTAAACAATCCCATACACATAATAAAAACTGGATAAAATGCAGCACATTGTACTGAGGGACAGATGCCAGCATAGATACCATACCTAAGGTTATTTCCTATAAGGAGATATAAGACATATAGAAGTGCTCCCTTTGCTAAGATGGCCACTCAAAAGTAAATAACATAAACTTTATGATATATGAATGCCTCAGAGCCTCTACGATTCTCCACATTTTTGTATTGTGGTTTAAAGGCAGCGGGCTCCTTTTCTCACCACCAGGGTCACTCCTGCAGTAAGGATGGCGCCTGGTGTTAACCTTCAATATGAAGCTTTTAAACCACCTAATAGAGCGTAACAGGACTAAGCAGCATTGCTACTGATCCCAGGAGTCGAGGGATCCCTAGGAGTTTTCTGTGTATTGATGGGTCCTCTCACCTTCCCAGTTCATGTTGTTCAAGCAGTGAGGAGATGATATGCTGTAACCTTTAACAACCAATCAGTGAGCAGTAGGATGCTCAGCAGGAACCAAAAAAAATATTCCATAATGACGCATTTTGGACTGTGGTCAGATGTAATACTGTGGCCAATAATAATGTGTCATGAATAATGTGCCAGCCCCCTCACAATAAAAGTTAGCTCTCCCAGCACCCCTTTGTCAACAAATGTTGGAGTTATAGTGAGGGACAGCTGACAGTGTGTCTCCATGGTTGGAGGCCGAGCTGACTAGAGGGCTTCTCTTGTGGCTCTGGCCTGAGCACCCCTGATTGTGGTGACAGAAGTACAAGGCTCAAAGAAGCACATGTTTCAGTAGTTTGGTAGCAGGTAATTGCCATGGACAGAAACGTAGTCAAGGTGAGCCAGGGTCATACATGGTGAGGCAGAAGTGTGTACAGAAAGCAGACAGTGCAAGGTCAGTACAAGGCAAGCAGGCACAGCAAGGTCCAGTAGCTGGCCGAGGTCAGTACCAGGATAGCAGTCAGAGAATAGTCAGAGGCAAGCCGAGGTCAGTATCCAGAATCCACAAAGCAAGGTCAGGAATGAGCCGCCACAGCAAAAGTAGGAACACAGGTCACAGGGAAGCTGAAGAACCTCCAGCGATTAGCACACACCAGGATCTTCTTTAAATAGGCAGCTTGGCGCCAATGTGCGTTTACATGCGTGCCGATATGTGGTGGTGCACACAAATGCACCTACGTGTCAGTGCAAGCTGGATACTAGCCCAAGCTCATCTGTATGAGCATAAGCTATATTAGTTTCCTGACACAGTAATTGAAGTGAAGGATAGTCAGTTATAGTACTTTGCAAGTGTTCTACCACAGAGCGATACAATATAAAGTGCTGTATATTGCCACTGAAAAAATACAGTTAATAGACAACGTGTAATGTATTTCCATATCAGTTTTTTGTTGTTGTTGTTTATAGAACCAGCAGCATTTTAATTTTACCACTACACACCCCAAATCAGACAAACATAGCACCAATGCACTTTGTTATTTCCATAGCGCGAGGCTCTTTCACATTTATATTATCAAATTCAACATTTCAGGTACCCCTTAAGATGCATATAGTTCCAAAACTCTCTCAAGGTCCAAAAAAAAGGAGGGAGCCCCACCCTCCCCTTTTATAACCCTCAAAACCCAAAATATCCAATATTGTGAACATTCTTAATTTTAAGGGGTAAAACCTGAGATACCTGCGAACCACTGTCTCACCGGTTTCATCCAATTCCTGTGTTTCATTACCTTATATTGTCTCAATTGCACTACTCTTAAAAAAAATTAATTTAAAAGGGAAGAAAAGAGTGAAAAAAGTTACATTTATTTTGTAAGAAGGGGGTTCTAGAGAGCCCTACCGTTGAGAACTCCCCAATCTCACCTATCAAAAGTACCCATCCCCCCCAATCTCCAACTAACAAATCAGTGCAAAACTGTGAATTTTATATTTGAATATCTATTAAAAAATGGATCCCGGGACGCTGTCTCCCCAGTTCCACCCAATTCCCGTGTTTACCAACACAGAGCTCTCTCCTGTCTTTCGCTCCACCGATTAGTGGGTCCCAGCCATAAATTATTGTCCGGGACCCGCTAATCGGCATGTGCTGGAGTGAATGGCAGCATAGCCTGGGCGGCGGACGCACACCCCATAACTGGAAGAGCCGGATCACGTACATGATCTGGCACAGATAGGTCGACTTGCTGCAGTTTATATACATGCAGCGGTCGGCAAGTGGTTAAACTGAAGGTGAGGGTTTACATATACTTTACATATTATTTCCCAGAGACACAACCTCACACAGATGGCACGTTTTGTCAGCGCCTTCTCCTGGTAGAGGGAACAGATGAACTGTACCCTCTGTGTGAGGGTGTAACTCTGGGAAACAGCCACTTGATGTTTTTTTCCTGAACGCTTGTATCCTAAAATTGTACGTTTCCTTTCACTGCAGAGACTTTTATGCACATAGAAAGAGATTTTCCAAAAAAAAAAAAATCTCTCTCAAGAGTATGTGATTATATACTGTTTGTAGTAGCCAGTGATTATTTCCTTATCTTGCACCTCCTCCCTGTGTCCCCTGTTATATCAGTTGCCATATTCATGCTCACTGCACAGTTATTAAAATGAATAGCACTGTATAAATCAAATCTTGCATACCTGCTGTCTTCATTATTATGAATAAGGTCTGGTACTGCCACAGGTGGACATAAGTGCTCAGTATGGAAGAGGCCAATTACTGATCACAGTTACTGCAGCCTATAGGACTTTTCCTGTACACTTATGATGCTGGTTTTGATAACTCAAGTGCAGTAGTACATCATTGTTGGATTGTGAATATTTTGAGAGGATCTAATAGCAATTATTTACTATATTTATTATGTCCAGGGCCGAAACTAGGGGGGGCAGGGGAGCACACTGCCCAGGTGATGCATCCAGGGGGGCGCCACCAGGGGTTCTGTCACCCCCACCTGCTTTAAGGGTGTCACTGTCGCCCGCTGTATAGTTTGGCAAATACCGGAGAACCAAATAAGAGGGAGATTGCACAGGCGCACTAATGCTGAATCACTCTGCTTCTCCCTCCCCACCATCAGGAGGCATTTCAGTGCAATGCTTCAGCAATGGAGAGCCTTTGTGGAACTGGAAGGCATTTATTAAGACAAGCAAAGGGGTTTGTGTGCAGAAGGTCCTGGACTAGGAAGTTAAGGTTGGTATGGCAAAGGATTGGGGGGCCTGGGGGGGGAGAAGCAAAGGCCCTGAACTTAGGGAGAGAGGAGGCCCTGGACTGGGGGAGTGCGGAGGAAGCCCTGGACTGGGGGGGTGCGGAGGAAGCCCTGGACTGGGGGGGTTCAGAGGAGGTCATGGACTGGTGGGTGCAGTGGAGGCCCTGGGCTGAGAGGAGGGGTGTGGGGGAGGCCCTGGACTGGGGGGTTCAGAGAAGGCCATGGACTGGGGGGTGAAGTGGGGGCCTTGGGCTGATAGGGGTGCAGAGGTGACACTGGGTTGGGGGGTGGTGCAGAGGAGGCTCTGGGCTGGGGGCAGGTGCAAAGGAGGACCTGGACTGGAGGGGTGCAGTGGAGGCCCTGGACTTGGGGGGAGAGAAGACCCTGCATTGGGGGGGGGTGCAGAGGAGGCCTTGGGCTGGAGTGGTGGTGCAGAGGAGGCCCTGCATGGAGGGGGGTGCAGTGGATGCCCTGGAGTGGGGAAGTGCAGAGGAGGCGCTGGAGTGGGGGGATGCAGAGGAGGCCCTGGACTAGAAAAGGGTTGGTGTGGCAAAGACCCTGAACTAGGAGGGGTGTACACAAGAAGCCCTGGACTGGGAGGTGCAGAGGAGGCCCTGGACTAGCAGGGGAGTGCAGAGGAAGCCATGGACTGGGGGGGGTGCAAAGGACTAGGAAATGGTGGTTGTTGTGGCAAAGGCCCCTGGATAGGGGGGTACAAGGGAGATACTGACCCAGGTGAGGGGGTGCCTGAAGGTCCCTGATTAGGAGAGAGGGTGTCTGGAGGTCCTTGACTATGACAGCAGGTGTCTGGAGGCCCTGGACTATGAGAGGGGGATAATGGAAGCACTCTGGACTAGGAAAGAGGGTGCCTGAAGGACCTGCCAGCTTCAGGGAGAAAGAGCCTGAATCTAAAGCCTGCGCTGAGGAACTGCCTGCCAGGGCCCTGGAGGGTGAGTTCACAACATAAATAGGGACATTTATCAATTGTCACAAGTAATGCCGAACAGTATCAGAGAAACAGGTTGTGTGGTAGATTTATTGCTTGTTTGGCTGTACTTCTCCTGTGGATCACAGCAGTGCAGATTGTTTTTGCGTCATGTGACCCGTTTTCAGCTGACATCACAGAGCCGGTCCAAGCTGGGGAAAGATCACAACCTTATGATTGGGATCCGCTCACATGCCTGGACCGGCAACCTGAGCTGGCTGCTCCCGCCCCCTCCACAGCTCAGTGTTTTAGTAAATGCGGGGGGGAACTGGGGAAGAGCAGAGAGCCAGAGACTGACAGTCCCCAGCTCTCTGCTCAGTAGGGATGAGCTTCAAGTTTGAGTCGAACTCATGTTCGACTCGAACATTGGCTGTTCGCAAGTTCGCCGAACAGCGAACAATTTGGGGTGTTCGCGGCAAATTCGAATGCCGCAGAACACCCTTTAAAAGTCTATGGGAGAAATCAAAAGTGCTAATTTTAAAGGTTTATATGCAAGTTATTGTCATAAAAAATGTTTGGGGACCCGGGTCCTGCCCCAGGGGACATGGATCAATGCAAAAAAAAGTTTTAAAAACAGCCGTTTTTTCAGGAGCAGTGATTTTAATAATGCTTAAAGTCAAACAATAAAAGTGTAATATCCCTTTAAATTTCGTACCTGGGGGGTGTCTATAGTATGCCTGTAAATGGGCCCATGTTTCCCGTGTTTAGAACAGTCTGACAGCAAAATGACATTTCAAAGGAAAAATTCCATTCAAAACTACCCGCGGCTATTGCATTGCCGACAATACACATAGAAGTTCATTGATAAAAACGGCATGGGAATTCAACACAGGGAAACCCCGAACCAAAATTTAAAAAAAAAAAAGATGTGGGGGTCCCCCTAAATTCCATACCAGGCCCTTCAGGTCTGGTATGGATATTAAGGGGAACCCCAGCCAAAATTTAAAAAAAAAATGACGTGGGGTTCCCCCTAAATTCCATACCAGACCCTTCAGGTCTGGTATGGATTTTAAGGGGAACCCCGCGCCAAAAAAAAAAAAATGGCGTGGGGTCCCCCCAAAAATCCATACCAGACCCTTATCCGAGCACGCAACCTGGCAGGCCGCAGGAAAAGAGGGGGGATGAGAGTGCGCCCCCCCTCCTGAACCGTACCAGGCCACATGCCCTCAACATTGGGAGGGTACTTTGGGGTAGCCCCCCAAAACACCTTGTCCCCATGTTGATGAGGACAAGGGCCTCATCCCCACAACCCTGGCCGGTGGTTGTGGGGGTCTGCGGGCGGGGGGCTTATCGAAATCTGGAAGCCCCCTTTAACTAGGGAACCCCCAGATCCCAGCCCCCCTGTGTGAAATGGTAAGGGGGTACTTACCCCTACCATTTCACTAAAAAACTGTCAAAAACTTTAAAAATGACAAGAGACAATTCCTTTATTTAAATGCTTCTTCTTTCTTCTATCTTCCTTCATCTTCTTCTGGTTCTTTTGGTTCTTTCTCCGGCGTTCTCGTCCAGCATCTCCTCCGCGGCATCTTCTATCTTCTTCTCCTCAGGCCGCTCCGCACCCATGGCATGGGGGGAGGCTCCCGCTCTTCTCTTCATCTTCTTCTTCATCCTCTTCTCTTCTTCCTTCTTCTCTTCTTCATTTTCTTCTCCGGGCCGTTCCGCACCCATGCTGGCATGGAGGGAGGCTCCCGCTGTGTGACGGCGTCTCCTCGGCTGATGGTTCTTAAATAACGGGGGGCGGGGCCACCCGGTGACCCCGCCCCCTCTGACGCACGGGACATGACGGGACTTCCCTGTGGCATTCCCCGTGACGTCACAGGGAAGTCCCGTCAAGTCACCGTGCATCAGAGGGGGGCGGGGTCACCGGGTGGCCCCGCCCCCCGTAATTTAAGAACCGTCAGACGAGGAGACTCCGTCACACAGCGGGAGCCTCCCTCCATGCCAGCATGGGTGCGGAGAGGCCGGGAGAAGAAAATGAAGAAGAGAAGAAGGAAGAAGAGAAGAGGATGAAGAAGAAGATGAAGAGAAGAGCGGGAGCCTGGGTTGTCTACTGTGAGGACCTGCCTGGAGGCCCCTGGAGATCCATGCAGATTCTAGCCTAGAGGATTCGAGCGACAAGACGTTTCTTTCAATGCCTTGTGTGGCACACTGTTGATGCGATTCCCAGTCGCTGACATGGGAATCCACAAGATCTGGAAAGAGTTTCTACACACCATTCTTTCCATGATTGTTCCATCTCGTTGATATGTTGAGTCGTGGCGAAGTTTAACTTCTGACAACCATTTGAACACCATCACCCTTTGGAACATATCCACCTTCCTTGTGTAGCGGGACATTATATTCCTTACACTTTTATTTATCCAGTGACTTTAAGTTTAGCACTTGACATTTGGCTGTCGTATCACCAATGTCTTTCCAAACACTACTTTAAAATTGTTTTTGGTTTTGATCTCATACACGTCCACTATGTGCTGCATTTTTTTACCCCATATGCAATAGAACAGTTTTATTAGTATACTGACGTTTGTACGGTCTGTTACACATTCGCTTGTGGCACAGTCACTAAAGCATATAGCCATTTAAGCCCCTCCCACTGTTGATGCAATCTGACCACACCCACAGTTTTGGCGTGGCACTGCTATATTACCACATGCCATTTTTCTTGGGGGGTGTAAAAAAAACTACCAGCCCCGGGTGCCAGATGTGCTAGCTACGCCACTGATTATGTCTATGAGCAGCTAAAATATACAGCACTTAATGATTCCTCAGTTCTCCTTTTCTTCATTTCTTTTTGTCATTTCCTACCTTAGATTTATAGGCATGTTTACAAAGGATTACTTAATGCTTCACTATTTTGAGTATATTGTACAGGTGAAATTACAGTATTCATTTCCAGTAAAAGGTCAGAATAACTTTATTTGTTATATAATGGCTGGGAATGCTGGTATATTGAATCATATATTTCATAAACAAAATACTGGCATTTCTGAAGATGAATGTGTTATTATAGTAAAGAGGTCTTTTGAACCCTAACCATGTTACAATATGTACACAGTTATGTACCGTATATACATTTATCTTAGATTTATCTTAGGTTATGAGTAATTGGTGTGTTTGATGTAACTATCTGGTTAGCTATCTGTCTCTGTGATTGTTTCTGGGAATTAATAAATATAATTAACTAAACGTGACAAATGGCAGGGTATATTCTGTTTGTTCCTGATGACATGCTAAATAAAAGAAAACAGTGAAAATTCCTACAGCCAGGTGGGTTCCAGATTTCGTTTATTTAAACAGTGGAAGCAAACTCTCTTTTTACCCCAAATACCAGATTCTTAGCCTTACCTTGTTTAGATAAACAATAAGGGTAGCCAACATTTACTGGTGCATAAAACTTTGTATGGAAGGGGGTGAGGTAGCAACGAATATTTGAAAGTATCCAGTCCTCAGAGGACTACTCTATTTAGAATAGTGAAAGCTGCCCACGAATCAGTGCCACTGAATGAATGAATCAATAAAAGCTTGCTCTATATTAACCTGTCCCAGCCAGCCTAGCCAAAAGACAGTCACAGAACGGGCCTCCAGTTTTGGATGTCCTCCCACGTGCGCACCTCCTTCATGCCATCAGGGACGTACTTTATTACCATTGTGTGCTTTGTAAAAAACTGATCACAGATTGTGGTAAAAGGACAATCACAGCAGCCCTTTACCGTGTGATCAGCTGTGTCCAATCACAGCTGGTCACATGTAAACAGACTTGGTTATTGGCATCCCTTTCCTCACACACTGTCTCTGTGTGAGAAAAGAAGGGCAAATATCCATCAAGTCTAACAGGGCACAGTGAGTACATTAACCACTTGCCGACCAGCCACCGCAGTTGTACTGCGGCAGAATGGCACGGCTGGGCGAAACAACGTTATGTAACGTCACTTCGCCCTGTGCGCATTAGGGGCGCACGCTCCCCCCGCTCGCCCCCTGAGCTGATGCGAGTGCCCGGCGGTCACGATCACCGCCTGGCACCCACTATCGCCGCTGACACACAGAGAACCAGGATCTGTGTGTGTAAACACACAGTTTCCGGTTCTCTGAGGGGAGAACAGACAAATCGTCTGTTTATACAGAGTATGAACAGCAATCTGTCATCTCCCCTGCACAGTTCCCTCCCCCTTTCGGTTAGAACACAAACTAGGGAACACATTAACCCCTTGATCGCCCCCTAGTGTTAACCCCTTCCCTGCCAGTGACATTTTTACAGTAATCAATGCATTTTCTATAGCATTGATCGCTACAGTAATCAATGCTTTTTTTATAGCATTGATCGCTGTATTAATGCCAATGGTCCCAACCATTACTATTAAAAAAAATAATAATAAAAATGCCATAAACTATCCCCTATTTTGTAGACGCTATAACATTTGCGCAAACCAGTCAATATACGCTTATTGCGATTTTTTTTACTAAAAATATGTAGAACAATACATATCGGCCTAAACCAAGGAAAAAAAAAGTTTTTTATATATTTTTATATATTTTTGGGGGATATTTATTATAGCAAAAAGTAAAAAAATAATGCATTTTTATCAAAATTGTCGCTATTTTTTTGTTTATAGCGCAAAAAATAAAAACTGCAGAGGTGATCAAATATTACCAAAAGAAAGCTCTATTTGTGGGAAAAAAGGATGCCAATTTTGTTTGGGTGAAAAGTCGCATGACCGCGCAATTGTCAGTTAAAACGACGCAGTGCTGAATTGCAAAAAGCGCTCTGGTCAGGAAGGGGGAAAAATCTTCCGGGGCTGAAGTGGTTAAGTGATAGAAGAGTGAAATGTACTTCACGCCTATTTATAAACACTAAAAGAACTATAAAAACCAAGGCTGCTCCCCTAAATGGGTATAAAAATACTCCAAAATGTGATTGTGCAGTATACAGAGGGCGCTCAAAGATAATTAATAATAGTAAGTGAATCTATATAACAATACCATAAATAAATAAACATAAACTGGTTAAAGTTTATACATGTGATAGATACATTAATTGACTTGATTGATCCAATGGCATAGTGGCCAACCGTGATTGATATATGAAAGAGTGAATAGTCCCAAACAACAATTCATAATAATCTGTAACAAATTCTTCTGTGTAGATAATTTTCCAAAGAAGTAGTGAGTAGTCCTTCACCAAACACTATGGCAACACCCAACGTGTTCTAGATAAATGATCTGCTTACCAGAATGATTTGACCAGGCTTTCTTATGGCTTTCGTTCAACAATTACTTTCTTCTTGCCACTTTTCCATAAAGGCCAGATTTGTAGAGTGCACAACTAATAGTAGTCCTGTGAACAGATTCCTCCACCTGAGCTGTGGATCTCTGCAGCTCCTCCAGAGTTACCAGGGGCCTCTTGGCTGCTTCTCTAATTAATGCGCTCCTTGCTCGGCCTGTCAGTTTAGTTGGACGGCCATGTCTTAGAAGGTTTGCAGTTGTGCCATTGCCATACACTTTCCATTTTTGGATGATGGATTAAACAGTGCTCTGTGAGATGTTCAAAGCTTGGGATTTTTTTTATAACATAACCCTGCTTTAAACTTCTCCTCAATCCTTGACCTGTCGGGTGTGTTCCTTGGCCTTCATGATGCGGATTGTTCACTAAGGTTCTCTAACAAACCTCTCAGGACTTCACAGAACAGCTGTATTTATACTGAGATTAAATTACACACAGGTTGACTCTATTTACTAATTAAGTGACTTCTGAAGGCAATTGGTTCACTAGATTTTAGTTAGGGGTATCAGAGTAAAGGAGGCTGAATACAAATGCACGCCACACTTTTCGCATATTTGTAAAAAAAATTGAAAACCATTTATCATTTTCCTTCCACTTCACAATTATGTGTCACTTTGTGATGGTCTATCACATAAAATCCCAATAAAATACATTTATGTTTTTGGTTGTAACATGACAAAATGTGGGACATTGAATACTTTTTCGAGGCACTGTATAGTCAGGATCAGAGGGGTGAATAGGCTATTGTCATACCCTTCAGTAAACTTAGTTTACTGAATTCCACTTTATTTAAAGCGGTTGTATACCCGCTGTCATTTTTTTTTTTTTTTTACACCTGCAAGGGAAAAGGCATAATGAGCTAGTATGCACCGCATACTAGCTCATTATGAGATACTTACCTTAGAACGAGGCGCCGGCATCTCACCTGGTCCACGCCGAGGGAGCCGACATCTCCCCTCGGCGTGTCTTCCGGGTATTGCGGCTCCGGCGCTGTGAGTGGCCGGAGCCGCGATGTCGTCACTCCCGCGCATGCGCGCGGGAGACTTCTGCCCGGCAAGCTCCGGAGTTTGCCGGGCTGTCAGCCGAGAGTCCCCTGTGCGCATGCGCCGCTGCAGTTAGCGGCTCATTGCGAGGGGAATATCTCCTAAACCTTACAGGTTTAGGAGATATTTTTTTTACCTACAGGTAAGCCTTATTATAGGCTTACCTGTAGGTAAAAGTTACAAATATGGGTATACAACCGCTTTAAGTCCACTTTATTGGTCAGCAAACAGAAAATAACAGGCTTTGTCTTCAGATACAAGTTAGACAGGTATAGCTT
Organism: Lithobates septentrionalis; assembly: GCA_037952835.1. NCBI lineage: Eukaryota > Metazoa > Chordata > Amphibia > Anura > Ranidae > Lithobates > Lithobates septentrionalis. Next base: position 1,557,835 of record JBBDGP010000111.1, on the reverse strand, counting down.
CCCATCAGTACAATACACAGCACATTATGTCATGTCAAGTCCCAGCATGTTAATCTATAGCACACACATTATTCATAGTCGCACTAACAAGCAGTCTCTTTCCTCTCTGTAGATACCAGCTTTCCTCTCTGTAGATAGCGAAACTGACAGCAACCACCCTCTCTGGTTATTTTACTGTATACCAATACATTTCTGTTGTTGTGTTAAAGCTTATACTCAAGTGTCTGAAGCTTATTTATCAAGTGTATCAATATGTGTAAATGTGGAGGCTTAGTACACAGGTGTGTAAGGTCATTATATGCTCAAGCCTGAGGATAGCTCAAGGCTCCCAGAGCAGGTGGGCAGGTTGGGGTGGGATTGGTAATGTACAAAATAGATTAAGGATTTGTGGTAATAGAACATTTTTAAATGATGCAAGATGCCCAGACCATGATAAGTCTTGTCTAGTTATACAAAGTGATTCCTTAGTAAGCTTGTCTATAAATATCTTATAATGTTTATTAGCTAACCGCGCAGTGTCTGAGGTTAATATTATGGCAAGGTTTGGTATACTTGAGTCACTTCAAGTATAAGGATACGCTTCCTGGAGATTAGCCCTAATGAGGAGGTCAAGTCCTAGATTTAGGTCTAAGATCTTGGGAAAATTGACTTTATATTATGATATCTGGCTAAAGTGGTTAAGGATACAGTGTGCTGCTGAAAGGGAAGTGGTAGGATTGGTCAGGAGTAATACAGGTTTAGGTATGGTCACAATATAATTTTTTTGAATTTCAGAGGGAAATGAAGCAGAGGACATGTCTGCAAAGAATACAAGAAGAAGAGCTGGACTTAAGATTGTGTGGAACGGCTTATTATATTCATTAGAAAGACCACCTGAGCCTGGTGATTTGCCACTCGGTAGAGTGTGGATTGCTTTAGCTATTTTCAGGGCGGTGCTAGGAGCATTTAGGGATTCTAATTGAGATGGAGTGATAGTAGGTAAGTGTAAAGATGCCAGAATTGCAGCAGTAGAGTTTTAGGGGGTATCAGAGTCATCCTTTAAATTGTACAAGGAACTATAATAATCTGCATATCGGTTACCAATATCCTGGGGGTTAATTACTTTTATGATTGCTCCCTAGATGGAAAAGATGGGATATTCTAGTTTTAGCCTTATGATTTTAAAGCCTGTGGGCTAAAAATGTGTCAGATTCTTGTCCGATTGTTCAATAAGTAAGAGTCACAGTTCATTTAGAAGTTTAAAGAGCATAGAGAACATAGGAAGTAGGAGAAACTCTAAAGCATCTAGATAATTAAAAAGGGTATATTTTGAGTGTCCTCTGCTTCCTTAGCCCCATACAATTTAACAATACCTCCTATATACACTTTATGAGTGTTCCACACTTTAAAAGTGGTCATTAATATGGAAATATGAGGACAGGTTGGGTAGTTTTCAAATGGAAATGCATCTCCTAAATGCATAAGTCATCACTGTCCAATTTTAGAGCTTCTTTCCACATTGCATCTCACTTGGTGGGGTGATTATGACCATTTGCATTAAGTGATACAAATTTGATCATCATGACAGGGCATAGTGAAAAGATAAGCGAACCTGACCTTGATCTTTAGGTGGAGAAGAGCCTCCAAGTAGGACTGTGGAGTGCTGGTGGAAGATAGTAGGAAGAGGCTTGGCCTTGGTCTTAGTGGATATAGGATGCTTTCATGTACTTCATACAGCATTCCCGATGAAAAAAAGAAGGTAGAGAAAAACAACAAGAACGGAAAACTTTGAACAGTATTTTGAAGTAAAAAGAGGGATCTAGTAGGGATCTGAACACAAATTAACTGTACATAACATCGGGAGGGTCATATGTGGTATATCGGCTCCGACATGCCAGAGCAACAAGTTGCATGAAGTTAGTAAGTATTGTTGAGGTGCCTATGAAGAGGATTTCTTGTTTTTTTGCTTATGCGTAACCACTTGCCATTCACCTGAAGTATCCAGTTTAGTAGACATGGAAACAAAAGAGAACTGTGTCCACAAACCTATGAATGTATTTTCTTACATGTTATGCAATTATTATTTAGCAATAAACATTGTGTTTTATATTGACTGCATTTCTGTTGCCGCACATACCTCATAAAGTCCCACCCCAGTTTTATTTTGTTTCTATTGAATCAGGGATGGAGACGTACAGTATTTACATAAGTTTCATATAAAGTTCCCTTCCCCCCTCCTTTTTTCATATAGTAGACATGGAAGGTGAACACGCGTTTTGGTCCGGGATAATAACCCATTCGTGCAGGAGTTTGAGGCCTGCATCCAATGTGGTGGCTGTATAGGTTAAACCCTGTTTGGTAATGGTTAATTTGGAGGGGCAGCTGCAGCCATAGGGAAGATTATAATTGCTTAAGGCTTTAGTAATGGGACTCAAAGACTTTCTTTTTTGCAACATGTATTGCGATAAATTAGAGTAAAACTGACGTGCAGAATATTTTTCTGGTACTTCTGCAGAGGCATGCAGAGCTGCAAGAAGCTTTTTTTCACATGGAAAAAATGGATGCGCAGGCTAACGTCTCTGGGGACATTATCAGGCAGGTGCAGTGGCTTGGGTAATCTGTGGATCCTGTCAGTGACTGATTCCAATTCATAAATGGACAGCAGTATTATGCGGATAAGGTCACAGATGTACTGGTACAACTGTGTCAATTGAACAAATTCAGACATACCATGGATTTTGATGTTGTTCTGCCATGGCCTGTCTTCCAAGTCGGCCATGCTTGCTTTCAACAGTTCTGTCATCCTCCCTTTAATTGTGTGAATCTACCAGTGAGTTATAAGATGTAGCAAATTCACCCATTTCCTGTTCTAAGTGGTCCAATCTGCCACAAGCTCTTGGACTCTAAAGGTTTGGACACAGGACATCATGTCTATCTGAAGGGAGCTGCACAGAAACACAAGCATACTCTTAACCTCCCTAGCGGTAATCCTGCAAGTGTCTTGGGGTTAAATTTCAGTACCATTAGCAGTAACCCCTGAGACATTCTCAGGACTGCATCGCAGCATCACAGTAGGTTACTTACCTTGTCCCCAGGATCCTACCATGTCTCCCCGCTGTGTCCTCCGCCCGATGTACTGCGTTCCCAGCTGTGGTGCCTGCGATAGTCGCGATGCATGAGGACGGAGCCAGCGGGAATTTCAAAAAAAGTGAAAAAAACAGAACACATACAGTACACTGTAATCTTACATATTACATTACTGTATCAAATCATTTCACCTCCCTTTTGTCCTTAATGCTTTGTCCAGTGCCCTGCCTGCAGTTTTATATTTTATATATATATATATATATATATATATATATATATATATATATATATATATATATATATATATATATATATATATATACTGTTCTTGCTGCCTGGAAACTTGAGAATGTCCATGGCAACCAAAGAGCGTCCCTTTACGTCAAAAGCGGTTTTAGACCAGCTAGAAAACAGTGATAATAAATTAGAATCACTTGCAGAATTGAGCAATAGTGATTTGTGGGGAAATTTGTCAACAGACACTGAAAGTGACGACAGCGACTATTCTGAGACTGAGCAAATTTCTGTGTATTTGATTTGATTGCATTTTTGAATAAAATTCATTATTATATTATTAGTTTTTATAATTATTTATAGTTATTTATTATTTTAGAATTTATGATTTCATGTTTCAAACTGTATCATATCCGGGATGTCTACTGGACACATTTGGACAGACGTGCGGTGTCCAGAATGGGCTGGTTTTTGGTAAAGAAAGAGCTAATGGGATCAGAGAGTCATCCATAGAAGAGTTATGTGTGCTTACCTCAGCACAGCTTGAGCCGATGGCGATTCAGGGTTTAGATTTTGCAGAGCATCTAGAGATCAGTGTGGAAGCACCTGGGGATGCAGGCTGGATTCCGGTCTGAGTGCCAACAGAATGCGGGCTGTGAAACATGGAGGGAGAGCTGCTTGTGGAGGCAGGGGATTGGCGGCCGGTGCCATCTTGGCCATGTTTCCAGGCTGCCGCGGGGAAGAAATGGGAAGTTTCTTCTGCTGTGGTGCCTCCTTTCTTTTGCAGGTCATGCCTGCTGCTGTACCGGCCAATTAGGAGCAGTTTGCGGCGGCAGGTGTGAGGCCCCTCTATAAGGAGGATTGCTAGATGCTGGAGTGGAGCTGCAAGATCAGACATCCATGCGCTGGCGCCATAATCGCGCCCCCAGGCCTGGTCCATTTCCAAGCAACAATGTGCTCAAGTGCAATTCTACACCTCTCTCAGCTCTCCCCCTTGCAGATCCCTGCTGCCCTATCCCATGTCCTGGCCTCTGGGCAGGGGACCTCCTGTTTTCTAGGTGTCTCCCCGAACTACTGTTAGGTTCCTGATTAAAAGGGCTGTGCATACCCATAAAACACAGTCTGCTTGCTTCCAGTAAAACCTGGACAAAGGGATTAGAGGCTTCACCCTCCCAAGACTCTTTGAAGTCTCAAGACTCAAGAACCCAATCTGGGAGTAACCAAACCCAGAGATACCAAAATGTTATACATACACACACACACACACACATATATATATATATATATATATATATATATATATATATATATATATATACATACACACACATACATACATACATTGTATATACATACATACATATACACATACACACACATATACAATGGGTATAGAAAAGAATCGCCCTCTAAAATAATCACATTTTGGAGCTTTGTAGCCTAAGATAAGGACAGACACAGTTTTTGTTTTATTCAGCTGTATTTACTCAGTGCAACTTGTAACATCCAAGTGAAAGATATAACATCAACATGTCAGAAAAAAATTACACAAGGCCCATTTTCACTGCTGTTCACCCAAACCAAGCTGTGCAGGCCTGCTCCTTAGCACACCTCTTGCGATTGTGACACAATCGTATGAGATGTGCTAAGGAGCAGACCTGCAAATACCTGCACAGCTTGATTTGGGTGAACAGCAGTGAAAAATGGGCCTTGTGTAATTTTTACAAGTCCCTTTTCCATGGTATGGGAATCTTTATGACTCTTGCATGAATTCTCCCCTGCTCACAAGCAAGTGGAAGTTCATATGGGCAGTCATCATGAGAAGTGGTAACATTTTTTGGATAAATTGAAAGGCATCTAATCATCTCTGAGGGAGAGATTAATTGGATGCATGATGCCCAAGCAAACTATCTGCTGAACATCAAATCCTCCAAAGAGATATGTAACATTGCCAAAGTATCAACTGCATACTGATGTGTACAATGGATCTTGACCTAAATACAGTAGGTGACCACAATATTGTGTCAATCTCAGTATAGAAGAAAATAATCACCGCTCCAGGAGCCTTTAAACAGACAAAAATGAGTAAGCACTAACGTAACGTTAGTGCGAAACGTCAGCTCTTCTCCTGTCTGTTGTTATTTTGAAGTTGATGTGTATTTTCTAAATAAACAAGGCAAATCTACGAGTGCGGCTGTCCAGAATTCATTGCTATTGTGTCAATCTCGCCGCTGTTATCGGTGAGATTGACACCTGCGAGCCCCGTCGCGGGAGCCAGCGCCGAGCTGGCTTGCTCATCGGGAAAGGAATAATGTGTTTTTTCCTTTCCCAGTGTGCAACAAGCATTGCTGACATGTATTTGGTGTGAATCATGAGGGGGAACTCCACGCCAAATTTTAAATAAAAAACCAGCATAGGTTCCCCTCCAAGAGCATACCAGGCCCTTAGGTCTGGTATGGATTTTAAGGGGAACCCCCTACACCGAAAAAATGGCATGGGGGTCCCCCAAAATCCATACCAGACCCTTATCCGAGCACGCAGCCCAGCCAGTCAGGAAAGGGGGTGGGGACGAGCGAGCGCCCCCCCCCTCCTGAACATACCAGGCTGCATGCCCTCAACATGGGGGGGTGGGTGCTTTGGGGAAGGGGGGTGTCCTATGGCCCCCCACCCCAAAGCACCTTGTCCCCATGTTGATGAGGACAAGGGCCTCTTCCCGACAACCCTGGCCATTGATTGTCGGGGTCTGCGGGCGGGGGGGTTATCAGAATCCAGGAGCCCCCTTTAATAAGGGGGCGCCCAGATCCCGGCCCCCCACCCTATGTGAATGAATATGGGGTACATCGTACCCCTACACATTCACCTGGGGGAAAAAAGTGTCAATAAAAAAACACACTAGACAGGTTTTTAAAGTAATTTATTAGGCAGCTCTGGGTGTCTCTTCCGACTCCTCCGCTCTCTCCGGCCTTATCTCCCGCTCTCCGGCCTCTTCTCCTGATCTCTGGTTCATCTCCCGCTCTCTGGTTCTTCTGCCGTGCTCCTCCATTATCTTCTGCTCTTTTGCCCACTCTTTTGCTAGCGTTGGCCCGGTCTTCTCCGTCGTCTTCTTCCCTCTTCTCTTCCTCTGATGTTGACACAACGCTCTCTCCCGCTGTAATTCCATGTGAGCGGTGCAAAACGACTTATATAGGCATGGGGTGTGGTCACCGGGTGATGTCACCCGGTGACCCCGCCCCTTAAGATGTCACAGTCCCATCATGCCCCGGGACTGTGACATCATAAGGGGCGGGATCACCAGTGGACATCACCCGGTGACCACGCCCCATGCCTATATAAGTCGTTGCACACCGCACACATGGCATTACAGCGGGAGAGAACATTGTGTAAACATCGGAGGAAGAGAATAGGGAAGAAGACGCCAGAGAAGACCGGGCCAACGCTAGCAAAAGAGCGGCAAAAGAGCAGAAGATAGTGGAGGAGCACAGCAGAAGAACCAGAGAGCGGGAGAAGAGGCTGGAGAGTGGGAGAAGAGGCCAGAGAGAGCGGAGGAGTCGGGAAGAGACCCCCGAAGTCGGAAGCGACCCATGGAGCTGCCTAATAAATTACTTTAAAAAACGGTCTAGTGTGTTTTTTTTATTGACACTTTTTTCCCCCCAGGTGAATAGGTAGGGGTACGATGTACCCCATACTCATTCACATAGGGTGGGGGGCCGGGATCTGGGGGCCCCCTTATTAAAGGGGGCTCCCGGATTCCGATAAGCCCCTCACCCGCAGACCCCTACAACCAACGGCCAGGGTTGTCGGGAAGAGGCCCTTGTCCTCATCAACATAGGTACAAGGTGCTTTGGGGTGGGGGGGCCGTAGGGCGCCCCCCTTCGCCAAAGCACCCACCCCCCATGTTGAGGGCATGCGGCCTAGTATGGTTCAGGAGGGGGGCGCTCGCTCATCCCCACCCCCCTTCCTGACCGGCCGGGCTGCGTGCTCGGATAAGGGTCTGGTATGGATTTTGGAGGGACCCCCACACCATTTTTTCAGCGTAGGGGGTTCCCCTTAAAATCCATACCAGACCTATGGGCCTGGTATGCTCTTGGAGGGGAATTCTTTCTCGCGCTTGCTGCAATAGGAAAATGTGTTTTTCCTATTGCAGCCAGCGCAAGATGCACAGTATCCCCCATCGCGCTGGAAACACATTCTCGCGGGCAGGTACTGTATGGCCACGTGTGTTTTTACCATGGCTATGTCTTTTTAGAGTTTTGTAATAAAAAGTGGTTTTATATAAAAATAGTTATGCATTTTTCTTTTTCGGTTGCCTTCAAAATCCCATAAGAGGGTATTTTTCCCATTTCTCATACAGAAATAGGGATGTGGCACCCACTTACCAGAACAGAATAAACATACATTAGAAATCGTTCAATTTCAGTCTCATCTGACCATAACACCTTTTTCCATGTGGCCTCAGAATCTTTAAGGTGCGTTTTGGCAAATATCGGTCATGATTGCATGTGGCCTTTTTTAGAAATGTTTTTTATTTTCTTGCAACCCTTCCATACAAGCCACATTTGTGGAGAATTTGTGATATTGTTGTCACATGCACACAATGTCCACTCTGTGAAAAAGTGCTGCAACTGCTTCAGAGTTGCTTTAGGCCTCTTTGTAGCCTCTGACCAGTTTCCTCCCGGCGCTTTCATCCAGTTTGGAGTGACGTCCTGATCCAAGGAGGATCTGTGTTATACCAGATACCTTCCACATCACTGTGGTTCTAGGCATTGATAAAGCCTTTGAATTTTTTTTCTATTCATCTCCTGACTTGTGCCTGTCTACAACATTTCCCAGAGATCTTTTGACAGTGCCTTGCCACCCATAGTTAATTTTTGATTTAGTTGCACTACCAACTGAAATGCTCCAGGAAAGCTCTTTTCATACTGAGCTATTCAAAATTAACACAGTTGATAAAAGTTGAAAGTCCAATAGCTTTGTGTGCCTTGAGAATCACCTGATTGGGTTTACAAGTCATTTTTAGGAGGGGGTGATCCTTTTTCCAACTCAGCGTTTCTGTTTTTGATTTCTTTTTTCTGAGAAGATCATGCTACAGTATATCTTTGCACTGAGTAAATACAACTGGATAAAACAAACTGTCTGTTTTCATTGCAGGCTGATGCAGCAACAAAATGTAATTTTTTTAAAGGGGGGGGGGGGATTATTTTCTATACCCACTGTATAATGTGTATACAATGTTTTTGTGAAAAGCCTTTACTTGTTTTTTCTCTTTATTTTTTTTTTTTTTCAGTAAAGCACAGAAACATATTTATAAAGTCCAATTTTGTTTTTGTTTTTTATAAAATTTTTGTTTTAGTTTATTTAGAGTTTTATTTTCTTTTTTCTATGCATTGTTGATACTCCAGTGTAGAAAAGTGTATTTATGGTCAGTGGAACAGAGAGGGATTAAATAATAACCATTATAAGTTATAAGTAAGTAACATCTTAAACTTCCCTTAAGTAATTGTATTGTAACTGGGAAATGAGTGCTAGCAGGGTTGAAGGTTTTGCTCAGTGCACAGTGTGCCACATGTAGGCAAAATTGGTGCAACAGCTCCAGGATGGATACCGCTGTGACAGATGTGAGCAGGTTGCCCTTCTGGAAGCTCGCATTAGAGATCTGGAGGAGCAAGTTGCAACACTGGGCAGAAAGGACAACCTTGAAGGGGGTCCTCTGCTCGCTGAGCAGGTGGTCAGTAGGGTTGATGTGGAGGGTGGAGGGGCAAGTCAGGATTATCAGATAGGAAGATGGGTTAATGTAGTTAGAGGGAGTGGAAGGGGCTCGCAGAATAGGAAGGCCAGTCCTGTGTTTGTGCATCAAAACAAACTTGCCAAGTTGGGTGAAGATGTGGAGGTGGCAAACACAGAGGTGGCAGCCCTAGATGTCACTGCTACCCCTAACAGCCGGGAGAGCAGCCCATCTAGTAGAGGTGGTGAGGAGAGTGCAGGTAGGCCTAGACAGTTGGTGGTTATAGGGGATTCTATAATCAGAAGGACTGATAGAATAATTTGTCGCCAGGATCGCCTCAACCGAATGGTTTGCTGCCTCCCTGGTGCTAGGGTTCGGCATGTGGTGGACCGGGTGGATAAATTACTGGGAGGGGCTGGGCATGACCCAGCTGTCTTGGTCCACGTTGGAACCAATGACAGTATACATGGAAGGTGGAGGCTCCTTAAGAATCAATTTAAAGAACTAGGCTGCAAGTTGAAGGGAAGGACCTCCAAGGTGATATTCTCTGAAATATTGCCTGTGCCATGCGCAACACAGGAAAGGCAGTGGGTGATTAGAGAGCTGAATGCATGGCTCAAGACCTGGTGTAGGGAGGAGGGATTTTGGTTTCTAGAGCACTGGGCTGACTTTTCATTGGGGTGCAACCTATATGCTAAAGACGGTTTGCACTTGAATGGAAGGGGGTCTGCTGTGCTGGGGGAGAGGTTTATAGGAAGGCTGGAGGAGTATTTAAACTAGGATTGAGGGGGGAGGGTGAACTAGAATTACATCAAGAAGACAGGTCAGTTAGGGGTCAGACATTAATGGGGGGTGGAATGGGGACAGATGGGGGGAGGGTTATGGCAGGTGTCAAGAAATTTCCCATGTTGCAAACAGCCATTGGAAACTGTAGTGCCATTTGTACTACTAAAAAATATATGAAAAACACCAGACCAAAATGTAATAATGCATTAAAGTGTTTGTTCACCAATGCCAGAAGTCTGCCAAGCAAAATAGGTGAGTTGGAAGCTCTGGTGCATGAAGAGAGCTATGATGTAATCGGTATTGCTGAAACTTGGCTTCAGTCCTCACATGACTGGGCTATTAATATTCCTGGCTATGCAATCTTTCGGAGAGACAGGGTAAAAAGGAAAGGTGGCGGGGTCTGTCTCTATGTGAGAAGTGATCTAAAAGCAAGTGTGAAAGAGGACCTGATTGATGGAGAGTGTGATGAGTCTGAAGCATTATGGGTGGAACTGCATATAGATGGGCGAAGTTCAAAGTTAATCATTGGAGTTTGTTATAGACCACCCAATATTAACGAGGAGGTGGAGACTCAGCTCCTTGCACAGATGGAAAGGGCTGCAAGGGCTGGGACAGTGATAATAATGGGAGATTTTAACTACCCAGAAATTGACTGGAGTAATGGCACTGCTGGGACAGTTAAAGGGCAAAAATTTATAAACCTAGTACAGGACAATTTTATGGTCCAGTTTATTGAGGCCCCAACTAGGAATGAAGCTCTGTTGGACCTGGTAATCTCAAACCATGCAGAGCTTATTACTAATGTGCAGATAAAGGAACACCTGGGTAGCAGTGACCATAACATGATTTCATTTGATGTTAGCTGTAAACAAGAAATACATAAGGGAAAGATAAAAACACTTAACTTCAAGAGAGCAAATTTTCCAAGGATGAGGGCTGCTCTCGAGGACTTAGACTGGGAGGGAATATTGGCAGCGATAAACACAGAACAGAAATGGGAATTCTTCAAAAAGACTGTTTGGGACCTCACTGCTAAGTATATTCCCATAGGCAATAAGTTTAAAAGGCTAAAAAGAAAACCTATGTGGCTCACGGTCAAAGTTAGAAACGCTATAAACAATAAGAAAAGAGCTTTTAAAAAATATAAAAATGAAGGAACACTAGTGTCATTTAAATGCTACAAAGAATTTAACAGAATATGTAAAAAGGAAATCAAGGGTGCAAAAATTCAAAATGAACGACAGATCGCAAAAAATAGTAGGACAAACCCCAAAAAATTCTTCAAATATATTAATAGTAAAAAGGTCAGGTCTGAGCATGTAGGCCCTTTACAAAATAATCTAGAGTGGGTGACTGGGGACAAGGAGAAGGCTAATTTATTAAATACTTTCTTCAGCTCTGTGTATACAAAAGAGCATGGGGAAGTTCATGTCCATAATGGGGGTGGTATTGACACAGCCCCCAATGATCCACAATGGCTCAAAAGGGATATGGTCCAGAAATATTTAGACAGAATAAAGGTGGATAAAGCACCTGGACCTGATGGCATCCACCCACGGATCCTAAAAGAATTGAGCTCTGTAATTTCAAAGCCATTGTATCTAATTTTTAGGGACTCATTAATGACGGGAATAGTACCGCTGGATTGGCGCAGGGCGAACGTGGTGCCTATATTTAAAAAGGGATCAAAGTCTTTACCAAGTAACTATAGACCTGTTAGTTTAACTTCTATAGTCGGGAAGATACTGGAGCGTTTAATAAAAGACCACATAGACGAGTTCTTGCTGGAAAAAAACATTTTAAGCAACAGACAGCATGGGTTCATGAAAGACAGAAGTTGTCAGACAAACCTGATTTCTTTTTATGAAGAGGTAAGTAAAACCTTGGACAGAGGGGTGGCTGTGGACGTGGTTTATTTGGATTTTGCAAAAGCGTTTGATACAGTTCCGCACACGCGGCTCATGTGTAAGTTAAAGTCTACAGGCTTGGAAATATCAGTTTGTAAATGGATAGAAAACTGGCTAAAAGACAGAATTCAGAGAGTAGTGGTTAATGATTCTTACTCTGAATGGTCTAAGGTTATCAGTGGTGTACCCCAAGGTTCAGTGCTGGGGCCCTTACTCTTTAATATCTTTATAAATGATATTGGGTCTGGGATCAAAAGTAACATTTCTGTCTTTGCAGATGACACCAAGCTATGCAGTGGAATAACGTCCTTACAGGATGTCTCCAATTTACAAGCCGACCTCAATGCACTGTCTAATTGGGCGACTATGTGGCAGATGAGGTTTAATGTTGAGAAATGTAAAGTTATGCACTTGGGGGCTAAGAATATGCATGCATCATACATGCTAGGGGGAGTACAACTGGGGGAATCTGTAGTGGAGAAGGATCTGGGGGTTTTGGTAGATCATAAGCTCAATAATAACATGCAATGCCAAGCTGCGGTTTCCAAAGCGAGCAAAGTTCTTTCTAGTATTAAGAGAGGTATGGACTCCAGAGAGAGAGATATCATTTTGCCCCTGTTCAAATCATTAGTAAGACCTCAACTGGAATATGCAGTTCAGTTTTGGACACCAGTTCTCAAAAAGGATATCGGGGAACTGGAGAAAGTGCAGAGAAGGGCAACCAAACTGATAAGAGGCATGGGGGAGCTCAGCTATGAGGAAAGATTAGAGGAACTGAATTTGTTCACTCTTGAGAAGAGGAGAATAAGGGGGGATATGATCAACATGTTTAAATATATAAGGGGTCCATATAGTGAACTTGGTGTTGAGTTGTTCACTTTACGGTCAACACAGAGGACAAGGGGGCACTCTTTACGACTGGAGGAAAAGAGATTTCATCTCCAAATACGGAAAGGTTTCTTCACAGTAAGAGCTGTGAAAATGTGGAATAGACTCCCTCCAGAGGTGGTTCTGGCCAGCTCAGTAGATTGCTTTAAGAAAGGCCTGGATACTTTCCTAAATGTACATAATATAACTGGGTACTGACATTTATAGGTAAAGTTGATCCAGGGAAAATCCGATTGCCTCTCTGGGATCAGGAAGGAATTTTTTCCCCTGCTGTAGCAAATTGGAGCATGCTCTGCTGGGGTTTTTTGCCTTCCTCTGGATCAACTGTGGGTATAGTATTGGGTATATTGGATTGTACGTTTTTTATTTATTTATTTTTTTTTTATTTATTTTTTTTTTTTTTTTTATGGTTGGACTGGATGGACTTGTGTCTTTTTTCAACCTGACTAACTATGTAACTATGTAACTATAAATTGCTAGTGTATTTGATGTCTGCTACACTGCCTACATTGCCTTATGTGTAATGCCACATACACACGGTCAGAATTTCCGACAACAAATGCTCGATGTAAGCCTGTTGTCGGAAAATCTGACCGTGTGTATGTTCCATCGGACATTTGCTGTCGGAATTTCCGACAACAATGGTTTGAGAGCTGGTTCTCAAATTCTCTGACAACAAAACTTGTTGTCCGAAATTCCGAGCGTGTGTACACAATTCTGACGCAGATAATTCCACGCACTGGCTATTGAGCCGCACTGGCTATTGAACTTCAATTTTCTCGGCTTGTCGTACGTGTTGTACATCACCGCGTTCTTGACGTTCGGAATTTCCAACAACATTTGTTTGACCGTGTGTATGCAAGACAAGTTTGAGCCAACATCCGTCTGAAAAAAATTGTTTTGTTGTCGGAATGTCCGATCGTGTGTACGTGGCATTAGGCCTCATGTACACTGCTGCTGGTAAATGGATGTTTAGGAGCAATTGGGCATTTTTTTCAGCTGCCCCTGAACTCTCCTCTATGTTATCTTATCAGTACATGTACACAGGATTGTTTAGTTGTTTCTAGGTAGTTAACTTTAGAAGCTTTTTTTGGAACGCAAAAAAAATGAGTTCAGAGGCATTTGAAACGCCAAATGCCTGTAACAGCTTGTAAACACTGCTAAATGTGGTAACTCGCGTTTAGCAGCGTTTCGTTTACAGATGTTTTTCATTTTAACCGAAAAAAAAATTAAAAATGATTTATTTTTTTTAATTTTTTTTTACAAACGCTTCTAGACACAAACGCGGCATGTAAACGTGGCTTAATGGCACTTTTTCTCTTTTCAAATAATTTATTGAGAATACTACAATACAATTTTACAGTACTGGTTTTAAATTTATGTAAGGTTACAAAATATGAGGAAAAGGAACTTCTCAATAATAACTTAGAATAATAATACTTAAGTTATCTTGTAGAAATCAGTAAGAAAATCTATTATCCAGTGTACATATCTGAATTATATGGTTATAACAATTAATAGAGCTTTTGTAATTGGAAAAATAAATAAATAAGTAAGTAGATAAATATATATATATATAAAAAAATACAATATGTCACAATAGTGAGACATAAAATGCAACTAAATTAGATAAATTGGGTATTAATGAGATGACCTAGAGAGAGGTCCGGCTATTTGGCCCGGCATATCCCGGGTGAATGGGTGTCCCTCCAAAGCATCCCCATCAAAGGTATAGTTAGTTTGCATCCGAAAAAGACATAGTTTGCCTAACCAAATAATAATTTAATAGAAATAGATAAAGACATATTTTTTTATTATACATCACTAAAAATAAAATTTAATAAGTGGGAATATGTGGTGGGATCTGAAATGGTTATGGAGGGAATTTGGGGTCTCCAGAGAGAAGCGAGTGTTAAATATTTATGGGAACATGTAATAATATAGACCGTGAAGGTGGTAGATCTCATTAGGGTAAAAGAAGTGAATAGTTCAAATCCGGTGGTAGTATGTGTGTTATCCATGGAAGCCAAAGAGATTCAAATTTGTCCAGTTATCAAGTATGATTGCCTCCATTTTAGCATGGATCATAGCTTGAGTTACACGTTGTTTTACAGATATGTCACAAAGCTTATTGGTTTTCCAGGCTTTTGCTATCGATTGTTTTGCAGCTGTTGTGACATATAGTAAAAGTTTAAATTGACGTTGAGTCATGTTTCGTGGCTTATTATTTAGGAGGGCTACCAATGGATTCGGTTGTAATGTGGTTTCAAACATTGTAGAGAGAATTTGAAATATTTTTGACCAATATGTTTGGACTATTGGACAAGTCCACCAAATATGCAGATGTGTACCAATGTCGCTGCATCTGCGAAAACAGTGAGGGGGGTATTGGGGAAGGTATTTTGATATACGTGCTGGCACTAAATACCACCTGGTAAGAACTTTATAATTTGTTTCTAGGGCAACTATGTTGGGTGTGGCTGATTTTGTAGATTGCCAGATTTGTGACCAATCCAGTGAGTCTGGAGGAAGGTTTAAATCAGCTTCCCATTTGGTAGTATAAGACGGGGAGAGGAATTTGTTTGTGAAAGTAGTTTAGCATATATGTCAGAGATAAGTCCTCGTCTGTGTGGATCTGACATACATGATCGTTCAAATGAAGTATATTCTGGAGTTGTCAAGTTTGTGGGGATGTTTTGGGATAAAAAGTTTTTAATTTGTAAGAATCTAAATGTTTCATAACTGGGTATGTTGTGTGTCTTGCTTATTGTAGGAAATGAAATAAGTTTATCAGAGTCGTAGAAGTGATGAACTCATGTAAGACCCACATTTATCCAAGCTTTAAAGGAGGAAGGTAAAGTCCAAGCTGGGTAAAAGGAGGGGTTGTTTAGAAAGGAGATGAGAGGGTTTAGTGGAGATTGGAGACCAAAACGGAATTTAAGTCTATCCCATATTGAGAGGCTATGTTTTGTGATTAGATTTGTTATTGAACGTCGTTGGGGTAGTGAAAGCCATAACAGATTTGATATAGAAAGTGGATCACATTCCACCGATTCTATAGTTACCCAAAGAGGGATTTCTTTAGTGGCATGGTATTTAATAATTTGTGCTAATTGAGAAGCATAATAGTATTTTGAGAAATTTGGAACACCCAAACCTCCACAGGTTCGGGCCATGTGTAGGTATTTTGTGGTAATCGTGGTTTAAGTTTGCCCCAAATAAATTGGGCTGATTTGCGTTGTAGTATTCGGAAAAAATAAGCCGGAACGTTTATAGGAAGTACACGGAACAGGTATAGGATTTTAGGCAATATGGACATTTTTACTACTGCAATTCTACCCATCCATGCTAACGGTAAAGAAGACCATTTTCTCAGTAAGGTTGATAATTGAGTTAGCATGGGAGGATAATTTGCAGAGTATAGGTCAGCTGGATTAGCCGTTAGTGAGATCCCTAAATATGGTAAATGTGTTGTTGACCATGTAAATGGAAGGGAGTCTTGTAACTGTTTCTGTAAATCAGGTGATAACGATATATTTAGGGCTTTTGATTTTTGCTGATTTATCTTAAGACCAGATATTTTACCGAATTTTGTAAGAATTTCAATGAGGTTTGGAGCTGATAGTAGGTGCGAAGTAAGAAATACTAAGACGTCATCAACAAAAAAAATAACTTATGTTGGTGACCACCTGATTCAAGTCCTTTTATATTTATATTGGATCTAATAAGTTGAGCTAGGGGCTCAATAGCCAAGGAGAATAGAAGAGGGGATAATGGACATCCCTGCCTGGTTCCTCTTTCAATATTAAAGGGGTCTGAGCGGTAACCTGAATAGGTTATATACGCTTTGGATTATGAAAAAGAGAGGAAATCCATCCCTGGAACCGCTCACCAAATCCCCATTTATGAAGAATGGCTTTAAGATAAGACCATGACAGAGTGTCAAATGCCTTTTGTATATCGATAGAGAGGAAACAGGCAGGGATTTTGCAAGACCTGGCTATATGAGCCAGTAGGGTAGCACGCCGTATGTTATCACCTGCTTGTCTGAAAGGTATGAAACCCGTTTGGTCTTTATGAATTAATGTGCCAATAATTGGATTAAGTCTATTAGATAGAATCTTTGCTAATATTTTTATGTCTATATTAAGGATTGAGATTGGTCTGTAATTGGACCATGACGTGTCATCTGCATGCGGTTTTGGAATCATGGATATTGAAGCTAGTAGGGTCTCTGCGTTAAAGGCACAGCCTTCTAATAGAGAATTAAATGCGTTTGTCATAAGTGGGGCTAGTAGTGTAGTAAAGTGTTTATAAAATGTGGCTGAGTATCCATCAGGGCCTGGGCGTTTATGCAAGTTTAGGGATTTTATTGCTGATATGACTTCCATATTAGTGATCTGCTTATCTAAAGTTTCTTGTTGGGTAACAGAAAGGGTTGGGAGAAGAATAGAAGATAACAGTGCGTCTAATTTTGTTGAGTCCAATGTTTGTGTATTTTGGTATAAATCTTTGAGTTTCCTACGGAACTCATTGATAATTTTCTGTGGATTACTAGAAAAATTGTTTTTGGTGATTTGTAGCCGAATTGGTTTCGGAATGTGGTCTGCTCTGCGTAGAGTTAATGCCAAGAATGTGGTTGGCTTATTAGCTTTCATATATATTGTATGTTTAGTTTTGCGAAGAATCTGTATAGCTGAGTCTGTTAAAAAAAGATCAAGCTCCAACTTTGCTTTATCATAGTCTAGCTTTGTAGTTTGAGAGGGCAAATTTTGGAAAATTTCAGAGGCTTTATAATAAGCTTCCTCTAATTTGTTTTGCATTTGCTGTTTCAATTTACCTCGGTAAGACGACTGGCTGATACAGACACCTCTAATGGAAGGTTTAAGAGCTTCCCATAGATTCAGTGGATTAGTATCTGTTGGTAAATTATTAGCGATGTAATCTTGTATGGCTGTTTCTATTTTTAGACGGTATGTTGGGTCAACTAATAAATTATCATTTATAGTCCAGGATCTATGGCTAGGCCTCGGGATCAAGGATGAGAAGGACGTCATGACCGCATTGTGGTCTGACCATGCGCATGGGATGATTAAGGAATTATGTATTTGTGGTAACGTGCCAATGTGGACGAATTTGTGGTCTATACGAGAAAATGTTTTGTGGGGATGGGAATAGTAAGTGTATTGTTTTCTTCTAGGGTTTTGTTCACGCCAAGAGTCAATAAGAGAATGTTGTTCAAGGAGTTGTCTGAAATTAAGGCGTTGAGGTTGTAGTGGTGTAGGGGATTTGTCTAAAATTGGGTATAAAACTTGATTTGAGTCTCCACACATCATGAGGGTACCTTTTTTATGAGATTCAACTACTGAGAACAAGTGTGAGAGGAACGAAAGAGGATTTCTGTTGGGAGCATAGTAAGAAACTATAGTTATTTCATTATCTAACAGGAGACCTGTAAGGATTATATAGCGACCCTCAGGATCTTTTATTTCTCTATGCAAAGTGAAGGGGGTTGTGTTATGAAATGCAATCAGCACTCATCTTTGTTTTGTAGTGGCCGAGGCCATATAGACTTGTGGGTATTGGCGACTTATAAATTTAGGGGAAGACTGTGTAGAGAAGAGTGTTTCCTGCAGACATATTACATGTGCAGAAAGTGAAGAAAAGGAATGAAAGGCTTTTGTTCGTTTTGGTGGGGAGTTGAGACCCTGGACATTAAGTGTTAGTACATTTAAAGACATTTTTGAATAAAGGTATTAGGGATTATAATAAATTCTTAATGTGATAATATCCAAGAAGGTTATACTCTGAAGGGGCGAGAAAAAACAAAAAAACAAAACACAATTAAAAAAAAAAAGCAGGGGGGGGCAGGAAAGGATGGGTAAAAAGAATAAAAGGGGATGAATAGGAGAAGTAGAATAAGTAAAATTCCTGTTTTAGAGCAGTAGATGAGAAGTTGTTTTTAAATAAAGAGGAAAATAGCTCCTATATGGAGCTAGTATCCAAGGGGTGGTGAAATATCACCAACCGGTGGGTACAAATGGTCCAAAGAGAGTCCGGTCAGTAAGTCCGGCTACTCGAGGAACTATTGAGAGGCGCAGTGGATTGTCTCCGGGACAAAGGCAGCTTCCTCAAAGGCTATACAAACAATAATAAAATAATACAAGTCACTAATAATATAATAGCTATTATTAGGATAATGTAATAGAGATATGTTTCTATAATTTTGCATTACATCATGCACTTATAAAAAAGGGCATTGCATTTACTAAACTAAACCTAAAGAATGATATTGGAGTTATAAAGTTTGGTAACAATTATTATTTTACGAAAGATTGATTAACTTCTGCTTAAATGAAATTATAAGGATAAAGGTAAAGACAGAGGAAGGATTATTCGATCCCTACTCTGAATCTACCTGAAATTGGTTACTGTTATAATAGTAACACTAGGTAAAAGGTTTCAATGAAATAAAAGAATTGTAGTGGCTTTCAGTCCATTTGATCTTCGGAATTAGGAGGTGGTGATGCAAAACGACTGGTACTGGAGTGAGCTAGTTGAGTTGGGTTGTCTTGCTGAGCCTTGGGTGAGTTTGATGATGCTCTGTGTTTGGAGCCTTCAGTCGAATTATCTGGAATTGACAAACGAAGCTCCTGGATCGCAGTCAGTAGGTCGTCCAATTTCTTGCAGGTATATGCTGTACCTTTATAGGTGAATCGCAGGGCAAATGGAAAACTCCAACGATAGGGGATGTGGTGTTATTGGAGTATTTGTAGGTGAGGTTTCATCTCTTTTCTTCTGTAGAGAGTTTGCTGCGAGAGATCTTGGAATACTTGGTAGCGATGGCCTTGAAAGGTTAATGTATCTTTATTACGTGCCGCTTCCTTCAGTTGTTCCTTTGTTCTAAAATAGTGTAATTTTATTACAATGTCCCTGGGGGGACCATCTTCTTTTTTAGGGGCCAAAGTTCTATGAATTCTGTCCATCTCCAATCGTTCAATGGGGATTGATGGGGCTAACTCCTGAAAAAGCGCTGTAATGGTTGATTGAAGATCTATTATAGTTTCAGGTATACCACGGAGTCGCAGGTTGGATCTCCTGGCTCTGTTTTCGAAATCTTCCAGACGTGTGTGTAGAGTAAAATTTTCTTCTTTCAAGGCTTCTAGCTTGTCAGTATGAGTATTAGTGATATCATTTATATCCTCCATTTTGTGTTCTAAGATAGATGTGCGGCGCCCTACCTCACGAATTTCCCTTGTCAGTTTTTCTGTTATTGTGTCTGAGGTATTTTGGAGGGCTTTTTGTAAAACACGTTCAAACTGACTAAGAATATCCGAGTTATTAGAAATATTCTGTAGAGATATTGGTGTTAATCCATAATCAAGGTCAGAGTCAGCAAGTTGTGAGGAAGAATATGTAGAGTTCCCCCTTTGTGACTGTCTCTGAGGTAATGCAGAGCGGGAAGATTGTGCTGCTGTCATATTAGGAGCGTTTCTTGTCAGCTTTTCTTTGCCTGGTGGCTGTTTAAGTTTTGTCTAAATGCTAAACATTATATGTAGTTGTGCCCCGTAGTCTCACTAATAAGTGGGTTACCGTATTAATGCGGTATTTGACCGTGACTTGTCGATAGAAGGCTGTTTTCGTCCCGGTGACAGCGGAGCGCTAAGCATTCATGACTGCTCAGGAGCTTCGCACCTGTGCTCTCCCTAATGGCAGTTTTTAAACTCCTGTTTCTAGCTATGAAGTTAAATCATTTAGGAGAGGTTGAACAACATCCAGTGTACATGAAGCCTTATTGAAATCCAGTGCCATGCCCACTGTTTCTAATGTTTGTGTAGATGTTCATCTCCACAATTGTTTGTTGATAGAGATGGGCCAAATGACCCCCTGTTCGGTTCGCGGCAGAAATTTCGAACATTGCAAATGTTCAAAACCGAATAATAATCCCCATTCAAGTCTATGAGACCCAAACTGGAAAAAACAAAAGTGCCCCTTTTGAAGGCTTATATGTATGTAATTGGGCATACAATGGTTATGGGGGTCCGGGTACTGCCCTGGGGGACATGTATCAATGAAAACATTAAAAAAAAAAAACATCATTTTTAAATGGGCAGTGATTTACTGATGCTTAAAGTGTAAAAAAAAGGGACACTTGTACCACCCGGTACAGTGGGACTTTATAAGCGAACAAAGAGAAGTTTATAAAAGCATATTATTTATTTGAAATTTGCTTAACCACTTCAATACAGTGCATTTTCACCCCCTTCCTGCCCAAGCCATTTTTCAGCTTTCAGCGCTGTCACATTTTGAATGACAATTGCGCGGTCATACAACACTGTACCCAGATGAAATTGTTATCATTTTTTCCCCACAAATAGAGCTTTCTTTTGGTGGTATTTGATCACCCCTGCAGTTTTTATTTTTTGCGCTATAAACAAAAGAAGTGACAAGTTTGAAATAAAACATAATATTTTTTACTTTTTGCGATAATAAATATCCAATTTTTTTTTCTTTAAAACACATTTTTTCCTCAGTTTAGGCCGATATGTATTCTTCTACATATTTTTGGTAAAAAAAATGGCAATAAACGTATATTGATTGGTTTGCGCAAAAGTTATAGAGTCTACAAAATAGGGGATAGATTTATAACATTTTTATTTATTTATTTATTTTTTTACTAGTAATGGCGACGATCTGTGATTTTTATCATGACTGCGATATTGCGGCGGACACATCAGACACTTTTGACACATTTTTGGGACCATTCACATTTATACAGCGATCCTTGCTATAAAAATGCACTGATTACTGTATAAATGTGACTGGCAGGGTAGGGGTTAACACTAGGTAGTGATCGAGGGGTTAACTGTGTTTGCTAGGGAGTGTTTCTAACTGTAGGGGGAGGGTATTCACTAGGGGAGGAGACCGATCGGTGTTCCTCTGTACTGGGAACATACCATCGGTCTCCTCTCCTCTGACAGGACCATGGATCTGTGTGTTTACATACACAGATCCACGGTCCTGCTGTGTTACCGGCAATCGCGGGTGCCCGGCGGACACCACAGCCGCAGGGAATGCACACCGGGTGCCCAGTGACACGGCAGGCGTGCGCGATCGCCGACGGTGGCACGCGCGCGCCCCCTGGT
The DNA here is from genome assembly GCA_037952835.1 of Lithobates septentrionalis. Classification (NCBI taxonomy): domain Eukaryota; kingdom Metazoa; phylum Chordata; class Amphibia; order Anura; family Ranidae; genus Lithobates; species Lithobates septentrionalis. Next base: position 1,536,086 of record JBBDGP010000111.1, on the reverse strand, counting down.
GGGCCGGGAAAGCGAGGCCGTTATATGACGCCTGCCCGCAATGAGAGCTGCACCGCCTGGCCGTCAATTGACAGCCGGTGGTCAGCAAGCAGTTAAAAAAGCATAAAAACATGATAGAAATGTATACAAAGGAATAGTCTATACAAAATATTGTGCAGTGTATAGAAGTTTTTTTATACAAGGTGTATTTTTTACAACTCCAAATATGAACACATATTTCTCTATGAGCCTGACATGTTTCAGGACGATGTCCCTTCTTCAGAGGCGTTTTTAGGAGAGAAACATGGATGCATTCTGAAAAACAGGTAAGATAACCTTAACATAAACATGTTAAGGGCAAAATCAACACTATGGTATCTGGAAATGTCCAATATAGATACCAATATTTCGTTTTATAGGGAAATTTGTATAAAAAATGTACAGAAAATAATTTTCTTGGAAGATAAAATAGACTTCCACCGCCAGCTGTCCATCAAGGGGATGATGGGCTTCGACCGGGCTCAAAAAAGCCCACACAAAGGCCCCAAGAAAAAGGACGACCCCCACCACATCCACAGCAGAGCCCTGAGGGATAATTTAAACAATTTTGTTTGTTACATTTAATTAAATGATTTGAAAAAATACATGTCAAAAAACCTTATAAGGAAAGGCTACCTCTCCTATATCTTATCCATCAGAGCTGACTGCTTTTAATCTCCGTCTATATGTTTACATGTCAAAAAACCTTATAAGGGGGGGCGTGGCTAGCCGGCGCTAAAGATGGCTGCTTGATCTCACAGCTCCACAGCGAGGGAGAACACCGGATCGAATAACGCCCAACAGACCAGAGCGATTTGCCCCAAAATCGCCTCACAGCTGCCCGCAGTGCCGACCGACAATGGCCCGCAAACGGATGGGAGAACGAGGCCTCAGAAAACTCACCACGTTCCTGTTTCCCCAGGACAAGGTCAGTGCTTTCCAAGATGGCGCCGGCGGCCTGACAGACACAAGAGAGGCTTACACAGACCTCCCTGATGACATCCTTAATGAAATGGGCACAGCTCCTCTGCCTATATCCCCTACTCATGACCCTGGATCTGATCCCCTAACTTCCAGCCCTGCTAAGGCGCGGATGCGGATGGATACACCGCAACCGCATTCTCCTCATGTCAGCACTGCAGCCCAGGCCCAAGCCTTCAACCCCTTTCAGTCTAACCAGGCCCTGCACAATTCCATGGCATCTTTCCCCACCTCAGGCCAGCCAGTAATAGACACAACCCTAAAAGAGATGCTGATGTCCCTGCAAACCTCTCTGATGACAGATTTATCATCCCTATTCAGTAAAATCTCCACAGAGATGCACTCTATGGACAATAGAATCTCTAATATGGAAAGGGGAATGACAGAATGCTCAGCCACAGTGAATGACATTATAGATACGGTAGATGACATTAAAGATGAGCAACACTGGGTCCGGGCCAAGCTGGCCGATTTGGAAGATCGCTCCCGACGTAACAACGTCAAACTGCGAGGGGTCCCTGAGTCCATACCCCCGAATGATCTTCTTAAATATGCCAAAGACCTCATACACACTATTCTACCCGACGCGGCCCCCAGAGAAATCGTTATCGATAGAATTCATAGGATTGCCAAACCGTCTCATCTAGCGGCATCAGTACCAAGAGACGTCCTCATGCAAATCCATTTTTTCCACATAAAAGAAAAAATGATGACCGAAGCCAGAGCCAAAGCTCCCCTGCCCAGACCCTACGAGGCAATACAGATCTTTCCAGATCTTTCCAAGTTCACTCTACAAATGAGGAGGAAGCTGAACCCCATCACAAAAGGCCTCTCCAACCATAAAATCCTGTACAAATGGAGATACCCGGCGACCATCCTTATCACAAAAAATGGCACCACCCACGCTATCAATGACCTAATGAAGGGGCTGCGGCTTCTGCATGAATGGGGCATCATTTTAGAACCCCCAACAGAAGGGATCCCCCCTCTGCCACAACGAAATTCTTCAGAACCCCAAGATCCACCATACCCATCCGAATACCTGAATAAGTTGGGCCACAACCTCTACAGCTCATTTCTCCCTCGCTGCCTTGAGCAATGCTCCTAGTTGTTCTATTTTTCTCTTTTTGAACACTAACTGTTTTCCCCCACCTGCGGCATAGCTTCCTATAAGCTCTCTGATATTTACGCCGCCACGTTTCTTATACAGCGAGATTGCAGTAGAAAGATAAATCTATTATCAGTTCTTGTTCTTACTGTTGGCTCTTCCAGCCTTTTAACTTGTTGCTTCCCTTCAGCTCCCTCCTGCGGCTTCCGATCCAGATCTCCAACAACACGCAACTGACCGACCGTCCAGCAACATCATCACCGACACCACCACCAGCATACCGCACGCTACAAGCAACTAACTGTAAGTGACACTTCTACACTCAACACACTTCACCCACTATCCTCTGATCATGCCCTGCAAAATTGTGTCCCTCAATGCCAAGGGCCTCAACCACCCGGCAAAACGCCACTCTCTCTGGCACACTGCCGTAAAATTGGACTGTGAAATCCTCTGTGTCCAGGAAACTCACCTGCTCCCCGCGGCAACAACCCTGTGCCGCAACCGGCAGTACCCCCAAATATACCATGCCACCTATAGTTCCAAGAAAAGAGGAGTTCTCATAGCTTTCAAACAAGGGCTGGACTTCCAACTACTACAACAAATCCCTGACTCCAACGGTAGATATCTCATTCTATCCTTCACCCTCAACAAAGTTAATTATACCTTAATGAATATCTATGCCCCCAACACTCGCCAGATCAGTTTCCTGAAGAAAGCCTTCACTAAGACTCGAGCAGCCTGCAAGGGTCATTTGATAATTTGCGGGGACTTCAATATGGTTCCTGATATCCACATGGACTCTACTTCTCCCGCGAAAAGGAGAGAGTCACCCCTGAGGCAGCTCCTCACGTCACATGAAATTTTTGACGTGTGGAGATGCCATCATGGGTCCGAAAAAGACTTTACCTATTTCTCACCCCGCCACAATTCTTATTCCAGAATTGATTTGTTCCTTACAGACAAATGGTTACTACAAAACATCAGCGCATCTGTAATCCACACCGTGACGTGGTCAGACCACGCCCCAAACTCTATTTCCATTAACGACACGCCACCCCAGCGGAATACGTTCCTCTGGCGAGCGAACAATTATATCTTGCAACACCCCACATACTCCCTAGATATAGAAAAACATATAAGCGATTATTTTGATTTAAATAAAGGGTCAGTGGGGGATCCCGTGACGGTGTGGAACGCGCGCAAAGCGGTTATTAGAGGCATTATCATGAAATTGAGCTCCGTATGTAAAAAGAAGAGGACGCAGCAAATAGACACCCTTACTTCCCAAATTGCGACTCTCGAATCCCAACATAAGACTAACCCAGACCCGAACACCCAAGCCCAACTATTGACCTTAAGACGAGACCTGTGCTCACTTCTTCTCCATTCCTATGAACTGATCCAGCGCAAACTCAAAGCTACCACATACTCCACATCCAACAAAGCAGCTAAAAGACTAGTGCAAAGCCCTAAGGGACAAAGGATCACTCTGACTAACCCCCAGGACATAGCGAACGCCTTCAGCGACTACTATAGTAAACTCTACAACATCAAACATGACCATACTACTTTACCAACCATCGCATGAAGATATCAACAATTTTCTTCAACAAATTAAACTACCAAAGCTGACAGACTCTCAACTGACCTCCCTCAACGAACCATTTTCAGACAGGGAAATTCTCGACACGATATCCTCCTTACCAACGGGCAAAGCCCCAGGACCGGATGGTCTCACGGGGGAATACTATAAAAGGTTCTCCAGACACTTACTTCCCCAGCTGACAGAATTCTTCAACATTGCTACCTCCTCTTCAACATTTCCTGATGAATCACTAAACGCTCTTATCATTACTATTCCGAAACCAGGCAAAGCTCCTACCTCCCACCAAAACTTCCGCCCTATCTCCCTATTAAATCTTGACGTAAAAATTTACGCCAAAACGATTGCCAGACGCCTTATGGTTGTTATGCCTGATCTCATACACACAGACCAATCAGGGTTCATTAGAGGCAGACAAGCCCCTGATGCCACGAGAAGGATGGTAAACATAATACACCATATTGAATCTAGCGGAACGCCTTCTCTGCTCCTCTCTCTGGACGCAGAGAAGGCGTTCGATAGGGTACACTGGTCCTACCTCAGAGCAGTACTAACTAAGCTTGGATTCAAAGACCTCATATACAACACTATCTTGGCTCTATATACTGTCCCATCTGCGAAGGTGTACTCTGCAGATATGCTTTCACAAACATTTTACATCACGAATGGCACTCGCCAGGGCTGTCCACTGTCCCCGCTGATTTTCAACATGCTCATAGAACCACTCGCGGAACATGTTCGCTCAAGCCCCTACTCACAGGACTGACGATAGGAAAAGTATCACATAAAATCAGTCTCTTTGCTGATGATGTCATACTAGTACTCACCAATCCAAATTCCTCCCTTCCTGAAGCCCAAAAATTACTAGACTGGTTCGGTCGCGTATCGTATTACAAACTCAACGTAACTAAATCCCATATATTAGACCTTAAACTGGACGCTACTTCTCGAAACCTGCTACAAACACAATTCCCCTTTGCTTGGGCTGACCAAAGCATCCCATACTTAGGAGTCCACCTTACAAAATCAGTTAAACTCCTATTTGCAGCCAATTTCAAACCTCTCCTCGCCAATTTAAAGATAGAAGCACAAGCCATAACCAAACACAACCTTTCTCGGTCAGGTAGACTGGCAGCATTCAAAATGCTACACCTACCCCAAATCCTATATCTATTCAGAACTCTTCCCGTACCCCTGCCTAAATACTATTTTAAATCACTGCAATCCATGCTTAACAAAACCATATGGAATGAAACCAAACCTAGATGCGCACACTCGACACTCAGAAATCACAGATCGGCGGGGGGCTCAGGGACAATAGACTTCGAAGACTATCACACAGCAGCGATACTGGACCAGCTTAATGAGTGGTTCCGCACAAATCCTAATAAGCCTTGGAGCTCAATAGAACATTCACAAATGCTTCGCCCAAACCTACAAACTTGGTTAATGAGCTCACCCTGGGGTCCAAAACTATCGGCGGCAACACCTCCCACCATGGTGGCGTCAATCTCAGCATGGAAAAAACTAATACACAACAGCAACGGCACATCCGACACTCCTCCCATTCCTATCCCTATTGAATCTCTTCACCACCTCTCTCCAGACTTGAATTTAAACCAATGGGCCAAGAAAGGCATCCGAACCATCCAAAATATTCTACTCCTAGACAAACCCAAATTTTCCACCCTCCTGAACCAAGAGTATAACTTACCTCAAACGGAACTCTTCACCTACATGCGAGTCACGCACTGCCTTAGAGACTCCCACCTTCAGATGTACACTATACATCCTAAAGCTTGGGAATATCTAACGTTCTCAATCCCCAAAAGCAAGGGAATATCCCTATTCTATAATATCTTACACCACAAACTGCAGTTTACCAAGAAACCCCCCCATATTCACTGGGAACATGACTTAGGTCAGACATACACGGAACACCAATGGCAAAAAGCGATCCAGTCAATCTATAAATCCACAAAATGCGCCACGCTTTGGGAAAACACCCAAAAACTGCATCTCTGGCGGTACCTAACCCCATCCAGAATTGCTAAATATAATCCTTCTACAAGTGATCAATGCTGGCGCGGTTGTTCAATCAGGGGTGACCTACTCCACATCTTTTGGACGTGCCCACGACTGCGTAACTACTGGAACACGATCTTCCAAATACTCTCAGACGTCACACACCAAACTTTACACCCAACACCTGATCTAGCTGTTCTGAACCTCACTATTGAAACAGTACCAACACCATACAGATACATAGTGACCCATATTTTATTGGCTGCAAGATTATGTATCGCAAGACTATGGAAAACGGATACTACCCCCTCCGTTGAACATACTCTAGATACGGTGAACCTTCACTACAGTTTTGAAATGATGATGGCCTCTACTACAGGCCTCATACACACTGTGAAATATAAGTGGAAGCCGTGGGAGTTGTGGTCTGGAGCTGCATCATTCCTTTCATAACCGAACACCTGACGATCTAGAAACCCTTTCTTATTTTCTTGACAAGCAACATATCGTTAACGTTCTTTCTTGATAAGTTTTTTTCTTTTGAATACTGCTACTGCTTTAGTCTACAGGCTCTATTTTACTTCTGATCTCTTTAAGTCAGAGACTGTCCACATAGAGTGCCGCCACCCCCCCAGGTGAAAAAGCGTTCCCATTAGGGTACCTGGGGTGGTGCTACTCATGCAACAATTAACTTCCGATATCGAAATTGATAATATGACAGTTCTCGGATATATGTTATAGCGCTAACCAGCTAACCTGTTTGTATACACCTAAACGATTGTACTGTATCAACTTTACAATGTGCACATTGTATTGATATATGTTCTTTGTAAAAATCAATAAAAATCTATGTTGAAAAAACCTTATAAGGAAAGACTACCTCTCCTATATCTTATGCATCAGAGCTGACTGCTTTTAATCTCCGTTTAAATGTTTAGAGGAAAATATTTAAGGAAAAAACTGCCTCTCTCATATCCCATATAACAGAGCTGACTGCTTTTTATCTCCATTTAAAAGTTTAGGAGGCAACACTTATGGATAAAGACTTTTCCATGCAGTTATGGAAGAACTGCAAGGAAGCCAATAAAGTTAACTTAAAGATAGAGGAAAGGAATGGGAAAGAAAATTCTTCTTCCTTTCATAGAAGCAGTGAAGCATGGAAATAAAAAGAGATCTGATGATCTTTTGACTTATTTTTGAGTATGGATACAGTTTACTCGTGGCTAGGGCGTTGTTACTTGTTGGCAGGTGTAGTTTGCACTGGGCAGGATGCCATGTGCAGGCTTTAAAGGCCGACGGCGCCTGCGCAATGCTACTCGCTATGATGGTGTCAGCAAAGTAAGGTTTTTAGAGGGGCCGCGTCATTGCGTATAAGGTGATGACGTCCTCGCGCTGCGACGTTAAGAAGAAAAACAGAATGCGACGCTCTAAACCAAGGAAGGGGAGCCGAAAAGAAGGGGAAGAGAAGACACATCTAATAACGTGATAGGCTGCCTAGAGAGGAATGAAAAATCTCTATGGCAACCACCAAACACAAAAACAAAATATTACAGACCATGTAAGAAATGAATACTGAAAAGCATTCCGGGAGGGCCTGCAGGGACATGGATGGAGAATGTTCAAAGGGGGGCCTCCAGGGCTGAAACTGAATGGTGCCCCCCCACTACCAAAATAGTGGAGGAGCGTCATGCAGATAAAGCCCACCGGCGCGATACAATTGCGATTGCACAAACAACCAAAGCCGATCGCGCATGCAATGTAAATTGGAGGCCCGACCTTCCATTAGAGGATGGGAAGAAAGGGCCCCCGTGTGCCGGGCAGGGATAGACCAAAACCCGAACGGAATGATAGGCGGCAATAAAGGAGGGTGTACCTATAAAGATCTTCAACTAAATAGTGGATAGTCAAATAGTCCAAATATACACCGATCATTTGTATTAATAAGCACATGGACACAACCAGATACACATAATGGAATTTTGTTGGACAGCAATGAGTACAAAAATAATAAAAGGGCAGACATGATTTTAATTGTATGGAAAACATCAAGTTATATAATACAATTGTCTCATCAGTTATATCATCAATCACATCATATCAATTTTTTATCGTAAGGCACATTTTTAGATGATAATCATTCTTTTTCACATCCCCTGACACAAAACCATCCAAGAATGGACGGAAACGAATTTGAGTGTTGAGTCCAGGGAACAGAGTTGCATTGAGATCGGCAATCCAACGGACCTCCCTCTGGAGCAAGATCTTGTTCCAGTCACCACCTCTACTATCCGGGTGAACACGGTCAAGAATGGTGAAGTGAACAAGGGGAAACTTGCCCGCGTGATGGTCTCGCACATGTCGCCCCAGAGGGAGGTCCGGGTTTGCCTGTCTCATACTGGTGATATGTCGTACTGCTCTCTTGTAGAACTTTAATTTCGTTTTGCCAACGTAAAAGCATTTACATTGGCATGTTAAAAGGTAAATAACACTGGGCGTTTTGCAATTGGCATAGTGTCTAGGCCTGTACATCTTGCCATTGGGTAATACGAATTTTACCTGTGTATTCATGTACCGGCAGCAAGTGCATCCACCACAGGTAAAAGTACCAAATCTTTTACACGCATCGGAGCGAAAGGTGCTAGTCGCAAATACATGTGATTTTAAATTAGGATCGTTTTGTAACAGGCGCCAATGCTTTTGTAAGATATTTATAATGATTTTATGTTGTTTTTTGTAAGTGGTTATTAATCTGGTGATTGATTTGGAATGGACAGATGTTTTTTTAGGAAAAAGTATGTTATGTCTCAGTTGTCCTTTTGCACGTTTAAAGGCCTTTTTCAGACATGTAGATGAGTAGCCTCGGTCTAAAAGTCTTTTCCTTGGTAAGTTTGCCTCACGGACAAATTCCGTGTCTGTGGATCAATTACGTCTAAGCCTCAAATATTGCTCATATGGAATGGACAGCACCAAGGACTTCGGATGCAAACTAGAAGCATGTAAGATGGTATTTCCAGCGGTCTCTTTGCGATAGAGAACGCTGGATAAAAAAAATCTGTTGATTTGATGATGTTTAGATCAAGAAATGTAATAGAAGTGTCATTGAAGGTCATAGTAAAATATAGATTAAATGTATTTTTGCTCATGATATGTATGAAAGCTTGTAAATCCTCTGGTGTACCACTCCATATCATCAGTATGTCGTCTATATACCTGAACCATGCTACCACATGGGTGGTGTAAGACGGCAAACTGTCATCAGTAGGGATGAGCTTCGAGTTCGAGTCGGACTGATGTTCGACTCGAACATCGGCTGTTCGCAAGTTCGCTGAACAGCGAACAATTTGGGGTGTTTGTGGCAAATTCGAATGCCGCGGAACACCCTTTAAAAGTCTATGGGAGAAATCAAAAGTGCTAATTTTAAAGGTTTATATTCATGGTATTGTCATAAAAAGTGTTTGGGGACCTGGGTCCTGCCCCAGGGGACATGGATCAATGCAAAAAAAGTTTTAAAAACGGCCGTTTTTTCGGGAGCACTGAATTTAATAATGCTTAAAGTGAAACAATAAAAGTGTAATATCCCTTTAAATTTCGTACCTGGGGGGTGTCTAGAGTATGCCTGTAAAGAGGCGCATGTTTCCCGTGTCTAGAACAGTCTGACAGCAAAATGACATTTCAAAGGAAAAAAAGTCATTTAAACTACTCGCGGCTATTAATGCATTGCCGGTCCGACAATACACATAGAAGTTCATTGATAAAAACGGCATGGGAAATCCCCACAGGGGAACCCCGAACCAAAATTTAAAAAAAAAAAAGACGTGGGGGTCCCCCTAAATTCCACACCAGGCCCTTCAGGTCTGGTATGGATATTAAGGAGAACCCCGGCCAAAATTAAAAAAAAAAAAATGGCGTGGGGTCCCCATCAAAATCTATAAATACCATCTTACATGCTTCTAGTTTGCATCCCAAGTCCTTGGTGCTGTCCATTCCATATGGGCAATATTTGAGGCTTAGACGTAATTGCTCCATGGACACGGAATTTGTCCGTGAGGCAAACTTACTAAGGAAAAGACTTTTAGACCAAGGCTACTCATCTACATGTCTGAAAAAGGCCTTTAAACGTGGACAAGGACAACTGAGACATAACATACTTTTTCCTAAAAAAAATCTGTCCATTCCAAATCAATCACCAGATTAATAACCACCTACAATAAACAACATAAAATCATTAAAAATATCTTACAAAAACATTGGCACCTGTTACAAATCGATCTTAATTTAAAATCACATGTATCTGCGACACCCACCATTACTTTCAGACGAGCACGCTCACTAAAAGACCATTTGGTTAAAAGTGAGTACACTGGCACCTTTCGCTCTGATGCGTGTAAAAGATTTGGTACTTTTACCTGTAGTGGATGCACTTGCTGCCAGTACATGAATACACAGGTAAAATTAGTTTTACCAAATGGCAAGATGTACAGGCCTAGACACTATGCCAATTGCAAAACGCCCGGTGTTATTTACCTTTTAACATGCCAATGTAAATGCTTTTACGTTGGCAAAATGAAATTAGAGTTCTACAAGAGAGCAGTACGACATATCACCAGCATGAGACAGGCGAACCCGGACCTCCCTCTGGGGCAACATGTGTGAGACCATCACGCGAGCAAGTTTCCCCTTGTTCACTTCATCATTCTCGACCAGGTTCACCCATATAGTAGAAGTGGTGACTGGAACAAGATCTTCCTCCAGAGGGAGGTCCGTTGGATTGCCAATCTCAATGCAACTCTGTTCCCTGGACTCAACACTCAAATTAGTTTCCTTTCTTGGACGGTTTTGTGTCGGGGGGATGTGAAAAAGAATGATTATCATCTAAAAATGTGCCATACTTTCAGTTAAAATGTCAAAAACATTTGATCAAGAAATTGTATAATTGCAAGATATACGGTATTCATTATTTTCATATTATTGTAATATTTTACAATAAAAAATTGATATGATGTGATTGATGATATAACTGATGAGACAATTGTATTATATAACTTGATGTTTTCCATACAATTAAAATCATGTCTGCCCTTTTATTGTTTTTGTACCCATTGCTGTCCAACAAAATTCCATTATGTGTATCTGGTTGTGTCCATGTGTTCATTAATACAAATGATCGATGTATATTTGGACTATTTGACTATCCACTATTTATCTGAAGATTTTTATAGGTATACCCTCCTTTTTTTGCCGCCTATCATTCCGTTCGGGTATTGGTCTATCCCTGCCCGGTGCATGGGGGCCCTTTCTTCCCATCCTCTGATGGAAGGTCGGGCCTCCAATTTACATTGCATGTGCGATCGGCTTTGGTTGTTTGTGCAATCGCAATTGTATTGTGCTGGTGGGCTTTATCTGCATGACGCTCCTCCACTATTTTGGTAGTGGGCGAGCGCCGTGCAGTTTCAGCCCTGGAGGCCCCCCTTTGGATGTTCTCCATCCGCGTCCCTGCAGGCCCTTCCGGAATGCTTTTCAGTATTCATTTCTTACATGGTCTCTAATATTTTGTTTTTGTGTTTGGTGGTTGCCATAGAGATTTTTCATTCCTCTCTAGGCAGCCTATCACGTTATTAGATGGGTCTTTCTCTTCCCCTTCTTTTCCGCTCCCCTTCCTAGGTTTAGAGCGTCACATTCTGTTTTGTTTTTCTTCTTAATGTCGCAGTGCAATGACGTCATCGTGTTATACACAATGACACGGCCCCTCTAAGCTCTAAAAACGTTACTTTGCTGACACCATCATAGCGAGTAGCACTGCGCAGGTGCCGGCGGCTTTTAAAGCCTGCACACGGCGTCCTGCCCAGTGCAAACCACACCTGCCAACAAGTAACAACGCCCTAACCATGAGTAAACTGCATCCATACTCAAAAGTAAGTCAAAAGGTCATCAGATCTCTTTTTATTTCCATGCTTCACTGTTTCTATGAAAGGAAGAAGAATTTTCTTTCCCATTCCTTTCCTCTATCTTTAAGTTATCTCTATTGGCTTCCTTGCAGTTCTTCCATAACTGCATAGAAAAGTCTTTATCCATAAGTGTTTCCTCCTAAACTTTTAAATGGAGATTAAAAGCAGTCAGCTCTGTTATATGGGATATGAGAGAGGCAGTTTTTTCCTTAAATATTTTCCTCTAAACATTTAAACGAAGATTAAAAGCAGTCAGCTCTGATGCATAAGATATAGGAAAGGTAGTCTTTCCTCTAAGTGCCGGTTCACACAGTGGTAGGCAGTACTTGCAGGTCGACTCACCGAAGCGACCTGCACACGACTTCAGCGGCGACTTGCAAAACGACTTCTGTTCTGGGGGTCGTCCTTTTTCTTGGGGCCTTTGTGTGGGCTTTTCTGAGCCCGGTCGGAGCCCATCATCCCCTTGATGGACAGTTGGCAGTGGAAGTCCATTTCATCATCCAAGAAAATAGTTTTTTGTACATTTTTTATACAATTTTCCCTATAAAACTCAATATTGGTATGTATATTGGACATTTCCAGATGCCATAGTGTTGATTTTGGCCTGAACAATATGTTTATGTTAAGGTTATCTTACCTGTTTTTCAGAATGCATCCATGTTTCTGTCCTAAAAACGCCTCTAAAGAAGGGACATCGTCCTAAACATTTCAGGCTCATGGAGAAATATGTGTTCATATTTGGAGTTGTAAAAAATACACCATGCATAAAAAAACTTCTATACTCCGCACAATATTTTGTATAGACTATTCCTTTGTCTAAATTTCTATCATGTTTTTTTATGCTTTTTTTAAGCAACTTTCAAATAAATAATATGCTTTTATAAACGTCTCTTTGTTCGCTTATAAAGCCCCACTGTACCGGAGGGTACAAGTGTCCCTTTTTTAGGGTCCCTTTTTCTACAATATATTTTGGGATGTTGGCAACGCTTTATTAAGAATTAAAAATTCTTTCTGTGGTTCACCACTATATATATGATGCTTAAAGTGAAACCATTAAAATGATAACAATAAAAATAAGAAATTCCTCTAACCACTTACAGACCGCCCGCCGTCGTTATACGTTGGCTGTTTGAAGAGGAATATCATCGTTATGGCAGCAGCTACCTGCCTTAACCCCGGTATCCTCTTCTTCAGCAGGCGGTCCGCTTTCAGATAAAAGTGGTCTCTGTGGCAGATTCGCTGCAATATCACTTTTATCGGTGCCCTCCCACCGCGCTCCGGTGCCCTCCACCGCGGCGGAGGCAATCGGATCCTGTGTCCTCTGTGGTATGGAGCTGAGTGAGGGAGAAGATGGCCCCCACCCGGCTCCATACCAATGCAGGACAGAAGCGAGTTAAAACGTCACTTCCGCCTATAGCTCTTAAAGCAACATTTTTTTCTTTTTTCAAACGACATTTATTTTTAATTGAATTTTAGTGTATTTAAGAGGTCCTGTCATGCTTTCTTTCTATTACAAGGGATGTATACATTCCTTGTAATAGGAATAAAAGTGTCATTTTTTTTAAAGAACAGTGTAAAAATAAGAAAAAAATGTATTTTTTTTTTAAACGTGCCCCATTCCGCCAAGTTCGCGTGCAGAAGCAAACACATACGTGAGCTGCGCCTGCATATGAAAACGGTGTTCAAACCACACATGTGTAAGGTATCACCGCGATCATTAGAGCGAGAGCAATAATTCTACCTCTAGACCTCCTCTGTAACTCAAAACATGCAACCTGTAGAATTTTTACTGATTGCCATTCTTTAATGCTCTTTTGGCCTCTCCATTGTTATATTTTTCCTTGCTTTTCACATTACCTGTGATGGTGAGGGCAATACTTCTCAATATGGGAATCTTGGTCTGCAGGCCTTCACCCACATACCCAGCACACCCAGGGCCCTTTATCTACATATTTGGGGCTGTAATTTCTCTTCTGAATCTTTGGACTGAGTGTTTTCTGCACCCTCTGTGAGATTGAGGAGACTCTGTGTCGGCAGTTTTAGTTTCCAATATGGCCACTGTCCTCATCCCCAGATGTGTATATCCTGATGGCAATAGGATATGATGCAGCCACCCATGATGTCATTTATTTGTGCCATACATAATGTGTTTGCGCCACGTGTTGTCACCATCTCACACTGTTCATGCCACTCCTGATGCGTGTGTCATCATCGCGTCACATTGCGTGTGACGTCATGACTTTTGGCACACATGGGGCATAAAAGGAGACTCCGGGGACCACATTAGCACCATTCCTTCCTTCACTGAATCCATGGAGATGTTTATGCAGAGGAGCAAACCCTTTCTTACGGGGTGTATTAGAACAACCTGCCTGAATCAACTTGGATAAAGCCTGCTTTTGACCCTATTTTTTGTACCTCGGCTAAACATATAGGAGGCTCTGCTCAGTAAGTATCTGTTTTTTATCCTTTCATAGAATGATCGCTATCTGTACGGCAATCCTCTGTGAGGTATATATACAATACATTTTTGAACTGATTATAATAATTTCTTCTTGATATATATTTTTCAACTTTTGCAGTTCAAAATCCTTGCCTTCATCCCTTCATATTTTGGGTGCCCTTATGGGATTTCATTCAGTTGTCCTTTTATTTGTTAAAAGGCTTGTTCTGCAGACATTAATGACCGCCATTTTTGTTGAATGAGTACCTTCTCCAATAATATAGCAAGATATGTAAGTTTCACAATTTATATTTTTCTAAAATGTTATGTATGATATTCATTAATCTGGATTCTAAATTGCATTTATATTCTATACTTTCATAAGTGGTATTAGTCCCTGAAGAAGAATATAGTTTATACATATTATGCATTGGTTGTTCCGATCACCATCTGTAACATGTATGAATGGTATACTCGCAAGTAGTTGGGAAATACCACTTCAGGATGATTATTTGTGCAATATTATAATACATTAATATGTCTCTTTGTATTGTTTCCCATGTGGGAATTTTTTAATCATGTTGAAATTATATATAAATAAACTTTTTTAATGAATATATAGTTTTTTTCTTCTCAAATTGCCTTAAAAATCCCATTTAGAGGCAATTACATTTTTTCACCTGTAGAATTTTTTAAATGTCGCATATGGAGATTTTTAAGGGTAAAATTTTGTCGCTATTCCATGAGCAGTTGCAATTTTGAAGCTTGACATGTTGGGTATCAATTTACTCGGTGTAACATCATCTTTCACAATATAAAGGAAATTTGTGCTAACTTTACTGTTGTCTTATTTTTTAATTCAAAAAAGTGTATTTTCTCCAAAAAAGTGTGCATGTAAGTACACTGCGCATATACGGTGTGACAGAAAGTATTTCAACTACATTTTATTCTCTAGGGTGTTAGAAAAAAAAAAAAATATATATATATATATATATATATATATATATATATATATATATATATATATATGAATATATATGTCTGGGGTTCTAAGTAATTTTCTAGCAAAAAAAAATGATTTTAACTTGTAAACAACAAGTTTGAAAAATAGGCCTGGTCCTAAAGTGGTTAAATATAGTGCCTGGGTCCCCTTAGTCTGCCGGTAATGTGGCACATCTGTACTGTGTATAGAACCTGCTGCAGCAATAATGACATTTATAAAACCAAAAAAATGTCATTTCCATTGAAGCTTTCTTTATTTTATAAACAACGGCTTTGAGAGCCAGTCTGTATTAGGAGGCCACAATTATGTGCACTCGGAACAAGATTAGAGATTTTTTGGATAAATTCTGGTGTCTCTTTTGCAGACTTTGGATAGAAGTAACAGGTGCAGAAAAATTGGGCTTTGGGTGTCGGTGGTTACTTCAAACCAGAACCCTATAGAGGTACTCTTGATGAAAGCAAGAATTGGCCTTGCTGTCAAACATTTAAATGATATGCACCTGTCAAACAGGTGCACAAAAATTGGGCCTTGGGTGTTAATTGTGCCCATGAAACCTACACAAAAAAATTCCTTCCAGATGAAATTAACACCCACAAAACTAGGCAGCCTAGACAGTCTTTCGGAGATTCAAGATCCAAAAAAGCACTTAATCAGGGACATCGGCATCAGGGGCTTGATAGCTGCTGCTAATCCAGGACTGATTCATTTTGATAAATGTCAGCTGGTCCACAAAGTCTCTGGCCACATGCACTCTCTTATCTGTCACAAAACCTCCCGCAGCACTGAATGCCCATTTGGAAAGCACGCTGGATGTAGGGCAGCCCAGCAGCTCAATTGCATACAAGTTCTGGCCAGTGGTCTATTCTCATGACCCAGTAACCCAGTGGATCGTCAACTAGAAAGATCTCCTTCTCTATTTTTGCGATAGATAATCTCCCACCATATGATGCAGATGCTGCTGATGGGATGTATAAGCTGACAGCCCTGAGTGTAGACAACATAAACAATTTGAGAAAATAATAAAAGAACATTGGCCTTTGTTACTCAAAGATAGAGACCTATGTAGTATTCCGGCCGCAATTTATCTATACCAAACCTCCAACTCTTAGGATGAAATTGGCACATAATGTGATCAATCCCCCTAGAAAATGTTCACGTTTTTAGATCAAACAGTTTTTTTTAGTTGTGGTAAATGTATGCTCTGTCGAACATCTAAACATAGAAGGAAGAAAACCACACATTTTACTTCTTTTGCTCAGGGTAGATCCCATGAGATCAAAAAATTCATCACGTGTGGAACCACCAATGTTACTTACCTTTTTGTCCTGCCCTTGTGGCCTCCAATACATAGGTAGAACTACCAGAAGATTGGGCATTAGGTTAAGAGAACACGTGAATAGAATCAGAAAGGGTTTCAAACGTCATAGTTTGTCTAATCATTTTAGACTGTTTCATAATAGGGACCCTAGGGGTCTCAAGTTCTGTGGAATTGACAGGGTTGAGGCACATTGGAGGGGCTCAACCTCAAGAAATCCATTTCACAGAACGAAACCCAGTGGATACACACAGGTTGGGCACTTTGAGTCCGTATGGTTTAAACATTGAATTTGATTTAAATTGTTTTTTGTCCAATTGGTAAGGGTCAGCTTGTTTATTTTTTACTTTTTATTTTAATTTCATATTTATTTTTATTTTTATTTTATTTTTATCTTATTTTCATTTTTATTTATTTTTATTTAATTTTATTTTTATTTAATTTTATTCATTTATTTTATTTTATTCATTTATTTCATGAGTTATTTTTGCTGACAATCCTTTTTGGTAATTATTGATCTTGTTTATCATATGAACTTCCATTTACTAATTCATTTTATAGTTTGTCATTATCAAACTTTTTAAAAAACTGTTTAAAATGTTTTTTCACAATATCGTTTGTCAATAAAGTTTTGTTATATTTATGGCTACTAACAGGAAGTGATGTGAACGAAAGAAAGTGGGTGTTTAATTACGTCAGATGGTTTTCGCACATGATTGGCCATTTAGCTTGGAGATGCCCGCTCCCTTGCATATAAATTTTGCTTTACTAGAACCGGAAAGGATGTCCTTGATGATGCCCTGGAGGAGGGGTGAAACGCATCAACGCATTTCCGCTTTTACATATCAGTGATGCAACTTCCGGTATCCGTTGAACGCACGCTGCAGATGCTAACCCGAAACACAGTGATGCCTGTTTTTTCAAGCTGTCCCTTGAATACACAGTAATTCAGTGCCAGTAGTTCTTCACTATGTTACTTTTTTCTCTTTTTCAAATATATATTATCCTCCTCGGTCCGCATGAAAATCGTCTGGGGAAGCCTCTTTGATTTTGGATCTATATACCACAACCCCACTAAGCATTTCTGACCCCTGGACTGCAAAGCTGAGGGTCCATAAGTTCGGGTGAGTGGGTTCACAATAGTGGAGTGTGTTTTCCTTTTTGAGTATGTTCTCTGAGACTCCTTTTTAACTGGCTGCGTTAATTGCCGTTGGAAGCACTTGGCACTTCATTTATTGTATCACACATCATTCAGTATTACATTATTGCACTTGCACTTTATTTGTGATTATATTTTTTTATTATATTCCATTAGCACTGTTAAAAATCTGTACATTTATTCTTTAAGGTTTTAGCACCTGTGTAACAGCTGCTTTGCTTTTCATATTTTTTTGCTCTACTTTATTCATTATTTCACTTAATTATTACTATTAGCGCGAGTTTTAGTTTGTATTGTAAAAAAAAATTAAATGCATCACCGAGGCGGCCCCCTTCTCCACCGCTCCTCTCTTGAACAACAGAAGCCTCAAAACTATGTTTTCCACCAGACTGTAACCTACCAGAGTTGGGAAAGGCATTACATAAACTCCTCTTTTCTGCTCCCTCTGTGGGGATGGGCTGAGTTCTAAGGCTTTCCGCTTCTAACTGTGATCAAGGAGGTTTGCCAACCAATAGTGATCCTTCTCCTTGATGCCACGTATTTTCGAGTCCTTTTGCAGGCTTTAAAGAATGAGGGAGCCCATGCACTGCAAGTTTGAAGAGGCATGAGAAGCAGACACCTTGGGGTCACTGAGGATTACAATATTTGGAACTGCCTTTTCCCCAGCCATGTACTACTCCCAAGGGTTCTGGAGATGGGAAACCATCTGTTAAGGGTTGACACATGTCTTGCTCTGCTTCAATTCCTCCAAAACTGCCAGAATCCTTCTCCTCCCTCTCCTCTTGTGTGTTCTGTGGCGTGGGAAGAATGGTGTCTGCATAAACAGGCCTTGAGAGGAAAGGAAGTCCTCCTCTTCCTCCTACTGCTCTGCCTCAAATGCCCTGTCCATAATGCCACGCAGAGTCTGATCCAGCAGAAACACAACAGGGATTGTGTCACTGATGCATGGATTGTCAGGGCTCACCATCCTTGTGGCCCCCTCAAATGGCCACAGTACAGTGCATGCATCCTTTATCGGGAGCCATTGGCATGGGGAAAAAAGCTGAGCCGGCTTGAGCCTGTCGGTATGCCATACTCACACAGGTACTCGTTGACGGCCCTTTGCTGCAAGTTCATCTGCTGCAGCATTGCCAAATTCCGGCTCCACTTGGTGGGCATGTCCCAAATCAGGCAGTGTACAGGCATGTGGAATTGCCACTGAATTTCAGCCAACTGAAGGAGGTTTGTGCCATTATCGCAAACCACCATTCCTGTCTCTAGCTGGCATGGCATAAACCACCTCTGGGCCTGCCCGTGCAGAACTGCAAGAATCTTTGCCCCCGGTGTGGCTCCTGTCCCCTAGACAGACCAGCTGAAGCACTGCATAGCACCTTTTAGCTTGACTCATTGAATAGCTCCTTGAAAGCTTAAGGGGTACTTATGGTTCATAGGACAATTCAGAAGAGGAGGGCATGGAGGAGGAGGAGGAGGGGGTAGAGCTGACAAATATTGCATCATCACCACTAGCTGTATGGAGATGTGGCGGCACAACAAGCTGCAGCACTGAGCCCTGTCCTGCATACTTCCAAGTTGCAAGCAGATTTACCCAGTGTGCTGTGAACAAAATATATCATCCCTGAGCATGCTTGCTGGACCCTGTGTCAGCAGTAACATGGACCTTGCCGCTGACTGCCTTTCCCAACGATGCCATAACATTGCCTTGCACATGATGGTAGAGAGCTGGAATGGCCTTAAGTTAAAAGAAACAGTGACTGGGAACCTGCCATTGTGGTTACATTCTGCAAATTTACGGAAGGGGTCAGAATCCAGACGGAAAGGCAGGAGTTGTAAAGCCAACAGCTTTGACAAGCTTGAATTTAGATGCTGGGCATCCATATCCTCCATCTGCGTAAAATCCCAGTTTTACTCTTTGGATATTTACAAAGCATTCGATTCACTTTCTTGGCACTACCTCCAATATATTCTGACTCTGTGGAGATTTAGGGCATACTTCTTATCATGGATTCAATCCCTATATTTATCGCCGCCAATAAAATATGCAGGCTTTTCCTCCGACTTGTTTCCCATATTTGAGGGTACCCAGCGGGGTTGCCCCCTGTCCCCAGAGCTTTTTACCTTGGCACTGAAGCCATTGGCGGTGATCAGCGCCAACGTTGACATTTCAGGAGTGTCTTATGCTGGAGCCCAGTAAAGCCAATAAATAAGTAAATAAATAAAGCCAATTTTTTCACAGATGATGCTCTTCTGATTTTGACAAACTCACTTATCTCTATTCCAAACTTGCAACTTGTATTAGACCAATTTTCAGCCTTCTCCAGCCTTCAAATCAACCCCTCTAAAACCACAGCACTGAATGTCTACCTCCCTGCTGATGTAGTAGAGCATATCCAGGAGCATTTTCCATACCGTTGGGCATCTCAATCGATTGAATACTTAGGCATCAAACTGACGCCTTCCTACTTATCTTTGTTCTCCGCCAACTACTACCCCTTGCTGCGTGCCTTGACCTCCCTCATGTATTCCTGGCAATTTCCCACCCTTTCATGGATAGGAAGGATCTCTGCAGTCAAAATGATGGTCCTACCTAAAGTTCTCTATTACTTTCGCACACTGCCAATTAGAGTACCCTCTTTCTTTCTTTGACTTTTGCAAAATCAAATTCTCCAATTTATCTTGGCACAAAAATGTCCTAGAGTCCCTAGATCTACTCTTTATACCCATAGGCTGCAAGGATGTCTGGGGGGTCCCCAATGTCTCTAAGTACTATACAGCGGCACAGATCTCCCCATTGACTATGCTTCACTAAGCTACGGATGTCTCTCTTTGGGTAATGCTTGAATTGCCCAACTGTGATTCGTCCTCACTACAAGCTCTGCTATGGCTCCCTCATAATTTGTACTCCCTCGAGCTCCGTACTATTGCATGGCCTGCAGATATGGGATTCAGTTCTCTATTCTGGTAATTTGATGTCCTCCTTTTTACCACTACTCCCCATCACTCACAATCCTCTTTTCCCTTCAGGCCTTGAGGGAGCCTCGGGCATTCTCTTGGTGTCTCTCTCGCAGAGAAAAGCCTCCCCTCCGGAGAGGACATGTAGATTTTTGGGACATGGTATTTTCTGCAGTGTTTATTTTTTAATACCATCCCCTATTTTCACTTTGGTTAAGTATAATTATGATCATTATTGTTCATTGGTAATGTTTACCCATTAACAGGCTTGCTTATGAATCTCTTGTTTATTTCCAAAAACCAAATAAACATATTGAAACAGAATTTAGATGCTGGGCATGTGGATGGCAGTGACTGTATTTTTTGGGGGGGCGGAGAAATTTGCCTGCTATAGTCTACAGCTGGTTGTGTGCTACTGGCAGATGTGCTGCAAGGACCTGGGACACCCTGCACTATACCATCATCCCTGTCAGTCAAGGCTGCTGAGAGGTCATGGGGTAGACCGGAAAGGTGAGGAGTAAGGAGTAGCAGAATTGTGTCCCTTTTGTGTGGCTTTCAGGTGTTCTTGCCAATGGCGGAGGTAAATGCCTTGTCAAGCATGTGGTGCCCAAATGGCTGGTGTTTTTGCCATGCCTAATGTGCTTGAGGCAAAGTTTGCAAGTTGCAACAGTACAATCAGCTGCACATGTGCTAAAAAAGGCCCAAACAGCTGAGCTATGTGAAGTGGGCCGGGAAATCACAGCTCAACAATCTGGTGGAATAGGGTGGCTGCTCTCTACTCTTCCATGGTGGCTGCCTCTTTGGGGTTGTGCCTCATCCTCACTTTCCTCATCTGCTCTATCTGGCACCCAAGTCATGCCAATGATATCATCATCGTCTCCTCCATCCTCATCACTGGAGACAACTTGGCAATACACTGTGGCTGGGGGAACTTGACTGCCAATTTGTTGTTTACCAGTGTTCTCCCCTCACTGTAGGCTCATGTTCCTACCTTCCTCAACCTCAGAACCAAGATCTGAATCAAGTAATGGCTGTGCATCATCAAGGAGCAAGTGGCTGATGCTGTGTTCAAATAACTCAGCTGACTCCTCCATGCCTGATGCTGGAGCTATGACCGGAGTAGCTGTGGACAAGGAGGCAGAATAAGCAGCTGCAGTGGACTGCGCACTAGTCTCCGCATGGGTGATGGAGGATGAGGAGGGTTTAGTAAGCCAGCCCACCACCTCCTCTGCATTCTGTGGCTGGATAGCACGGGCAAAATCACTAAACAGAAGAAATGATGTCCTGCCTGAGGTGGACCACATCCACCTGCCTGTGGACACATACGCTACTGGCCCCCTCACAGTGCAATAGGAACATCTGCCTCTCCCTGTTGGCCTCCCAGACATGATGGGGGGTGCTTATTAACAAAATGTAATAAAGATGCAGTAAGCGGGGCGTGAACAGCTGGCACGGAAGATGGATGCTTAGAATCAGAGCTCCACAGTGAGGGAGAATACCGGTACAACCAGGACCCACCTGAGACACTATTTTCTCCTTAAAATCGCACAGTAGCCTCCGGACACCTGGGCCAACAATGTCCCGCAAGCGGACGGGCGATCACAAACCCAAAAAACTTACCATGCTGTTGTTTCCTCCTGAGGAACAGGTCAGTCATATTCAAGATGGCGGCGGTCTAGCCGCGTAGCGGGAGGCATACACCGATCTCCCTGATGATCATCAGGGAGAAATGAACGCTGAAGAAATACCCACGTCCCCTACGCTAGACTCCAGTGCAGACCCCATTATGAAAAGCCCCGCCAAAGCACAGATGCAGATGGATGCGCCGTCATCACAGCCATCGCAGCCATCCCAGCCTGTAATTGAGGCCCAGGCCTTCAACCCCCTGCAATCAAATCAGGCCTTACACTCATCAATGGCATCCTTCCCCACATCAGGGAAGCCAGTCATGGATACCACACTGAAAGACATGCTAATGTCACTGCAGTCTTGCCTGATGACAGACTTATCAACCCTGTTTAATAAGCTTAATGCTGATATGAGCTCATTAGACAGCAGGGTCTCTATTATTGAGAAGGGCATGTCAGAATGTTCATCCACAGTGAATGATCTCATAGACTCCTATGATGAAGTGAAAGAGGAACAGGAATGGGTCCGCACCAAGCTGGCCGATTTAGAAGACCATTCCAGGTGCAATGATGTCAAGCTGAAGGGGGTCCCCAAAACTATTGCTCCGCCAGAGCTACCCAAATACTCCAAGGACCTAATTCGCACCATGTTACCGGACACTGCGCCTCGTGACATTGTTATTGACAGGATCCACAGAGATGTGCCAAGAGATGTGCTTATGAGGATCCATTTCTTTCATATTAAAGAAAAAATGATGTCTAAAGCCAGAACCAAAGGCCCTCTACCTCGTCCGTTTGAAGGAGTACAAATATTTCTTGACCTCTCTAAATACACACTACAATTTAGGAGAGACCTGAACCCAATCACTAAAGGCCTTCACAATCATAAAATACTGTACAAATGGCGATATCCAGCGACTCTGCTCGTCACCAAGAATGCAGCGACACATATCATCGGTAATCTCCAAAAAGGCATTCGTCTCCTGCATGAATGGAGGATCATTCTGGAACTCCCTAAGGAAGCTGTCCCACCTCTACCGCAGTGGAATCCTCCCTCATACCATCGCAATCAGGGATCCAGGAGCCACCAGCCACAGCAAGTCTCCGGTTCTTAAAGGGTCCAAAACCCACTTCTTATGCCGCGTACACATAACCGGTCTTTCCGTCGGACTGAACTCCGAAGGACTCTTTGACGGAGTTCCGCCGAAACGGACTTGCCTACACATGATCACACCAAAGTCCAACCATGTAGAACGCGGTGATGTACACCAGGTCTGGTGGGACTATAAAACGGAAGTTCAATTAGCTAGTGCGCCATCCTTTGGGCCCCTTCTGCTAATTTTGTGTTTATCTCGTGTTAGTAGAAGTTTGGTGAAAGACGATTCGCACTTTTCAGACTCATGTTTTTCAGATCGTTTAACTGTTGTTCAGTTTGTGCTTGTGGGGTTTGTATCTGCTTTTCAGTGCGTGTAGTGAGTTTGCATTTGTTAATTCAGTGTGTTCTTGTCCGCTCGTTGCTAATTTTCAGCTCGCTCTTCACAGGCCTTGTTGTTCTTCAGTGCATTCTGTTAAGTTTGTTCTGACCAGCCGATCGCTTTGAAGCCATGTTGCATGTACGTACTCGTTGTAGAGTTCATGCTTTGCTTGGGCTTGGTGCTGTAGTTAATTCTTTGACCCAGGCCCAGTCCATGAACAGGGTGGGGAGGAGTTCATGGACCAAGAATTGGTTACTCCAGCGTGACCAATTCTCTCACATGCCTTTGCTTTGTAAGATCCAGGAGAAAAATCCTGATGATTTCAGGAACTTTCTCAGGATGACGGACCACGTTTTTCACCGTCTGTTGGCTTTGCTGACCCCTTATATCAGCAGGCAGGATACCTGCATGAGGCAAGCCATCACTCTGGAGCAGAGGCTAGTCGCCACATTGCGGTACTTGGCGACTGGGAGAAGCCTACAGGACCTCAAGTTCTCGACAGGCATCTCCCCCCAGGGATCATTATCCCAGAGACCCGTTCTGCTATAATTCAGGTCTTGCAGAAGGACTATATTAAGGTAAGATTCATCCTTTAACATCACATTTTATTGTATTTAATATTTGCTAATGTATTGTATTCCTTTCCTCAATCCCTAATTACCATGATTGCAATATGCTGTGAATGTCCCCTTTGTCCTCATGCATGCTGTAATCTTTTAATTCTCCTTTTTTGTCCTTCATGCATATTTGCCTTCACTAACCTCCCCAGCATGCTATGCTGGGCCCATATCCACCTAGTCTAGTCACTTAAAAATGTATTTTGTCAGCTCCATTGTAGTCCTTTACCCTAAACACCCCCTTAAAATGTTTCCAAGTGGTCTGTGTGTCCTTAAATTAATTTATAAGCCCCCCTTAAAATGTTTACAAATGGATGCTGACAATTTAGTTATCAAATCAGCAGACAAGGGTGGGGGAATTGTCGTACAAGATAAGAGTGACTATATGGAAGAGGCAAGAAGATTGCTATCTGATGCCACTACATACCAGCCAATCAAGAAAGACCCAACTTCTGAATTTGCCAAAGAGGTACATACCTTAGTGTCCACAGCCTTCCATAACAATATTCTCAATAAATTAGAGAAGTCTTTTCTCCTTCCAGACTTATACCAAATCCCCTACTTCTACCATCTCCCCAAAGTTCATAAAAGTTTAGACCACCTTTCCGGTAGACCAGTTGTAGCGGCTATGGACAGTGTCACCACAGGCTTGCTTTTATACATTGATCATTTTCTACAGCCCATTGTCCAACAGCTACAGTCTTACGTTAGGGATGGTACACATCTCCTTGAACTTCTGTCTGCCTACAAGTGGGAGCAGACTTATGTCTGGCTCTCACTTGATGTCAATTCATTGTACACATCCATCCCTCATTCTTTTGGCCTATTAGCATTAGAGTTTTTTCTAGCCAAAGATCCCCTTATCAACCCGCGCCAGGCAGCATTCATTCTGGATGCTACTTCCTTCTGTCTAACACACAACTATTTTCAGTTTGATGGGGATTTTTTTGTACAAATACAGGGTACGGCTATGGGGGCAAATTTTGCGCCCTCCTATGCCAACCTTGCTATGGGCTACTAGGAGAACCTTTATATCCTCCACAATAACCCATATGCACGCAATATTGTTTTCTTTGGCCGTTACATCGATGACATCATCATCATCTGGGACGGTCCTACTGATGTGATAGACAATTTTGTTGATCACTGCAATGACAACCAATATGGTTTATTCTTTACCTATGTTACTAACCCTGATACGTTATCTTTCCTTGATCTTGAGTTGGGCTTTGATCCAGCTACCCTCACCATCATCTCTGAGAATTATGTCAAACCCACTGCGGGAAACTCTTTTTTGCATTACAACAGTTGCCATCTCCCGCAATCGATCAACAATATCCTTAAGGGTCAGTTCTGTCGACTCAGACAGAACTGCACAAGAGAATGTGATTATGTCGATCAAAGTACTCTACTCACTAAAATATTCAGGGATAAGGACTATACCCCAGCTCTCATCGACCAAGCATTTCAATATTATTTAAAAGGGAAACCTCTGAAACAATTGCGTAAACCACCCAACCACACTGTTCGGTTCACTACCACCTTTCATCATCAATTCAGGAAAATGGAGAAAATCTTGGCTGACCATTGGACCATACTATTACAGGACCCATTCCTAAAACCTTTCATTCCAGATAGACCATGAGTAACATATCGGAGAGCGCCTAATTTAAAAACGAAAATAGCTCCCAGCAAAATCCGATCCAGATGCGTTGTCTTGGACAAGCCCATACTCATTCCACTAATTGGGATGTTCCAGTGCCGCAAACCCTTATGCAAAATGTGTCAAAACCTACAACATGGTAAAAAGTCATTCACCACTAAGGGTGTCACCCATACACTGAAGGACTTCTACAACTGCTCCTCAGACTTTTTAGTTTATGGACTTACCTGCCCTTGCGGCCTACGTGGGCCGCACTATACAAGCTCTCAGGACCAGGTTTGGGGAGCATAGGAGGTCAATCGAAAGTGGCATTGACCCATTAAAGGTGGCCCACAGTGTGCCTAAACACTTTACCCAAGCCCACCAACAATCCACGAAAGGGCTTCAGGTTTGGGTGATTTAACAAATCCCCAATTCTCTTCCAGCTGCAGAGCGATTCAAAAAACTCTGCGCTAGAGAAACTTACTGGATTTATCATTTAGATGTCCTTTCACCTGGTGGAATGAATGAAGGTATAGAAATTTCCGCCATCATATAAACCCACCTTTCATCTTTGTTAGTATACTTCCGCCTATCTTTATTTCCTTTTTTTTTTTTCAATTATATCTCTTATATATACATGTTTTTATGGTACTAATTTCCATATTAATACATTTGGTATGTGTGTGCGTTTGTATGCATTTTATATGTGTGTAAACGCATATACATATGTGTTTTATTATGAACAAGGAAAAGGGGCGCCTCTGAGTATATATCAATAATCATTTATTTCAACAAACAATATCCACTCACATGGAAGACTGTAATGTTGCGTTCCGGTACGTCTCTGAGTAGAGGAAAAGATGGAGGACCACAAGTCTCAGCAAGTCCGTGCAGTGCTGATCCCACATCAGATCCTGGCGAGGATGGGTAGTGGTAGCTGGACACAGCAGGGGCTCCCTCAGGTCTCCAGATGGCACTTCCGGGTTAAAATGGGTTAAAAATGACACAGACCATCTGTCTGCGGGTTCCAAGGATGGGGCTGTGAGGACGCCAAAGCCGATCACCGGGCGTGCTGCAGTGTCTGGTAAGGCTCGTACGGCTCCGTGGATGGAATAGTTGCGGCCGTGTAGGGAGCCAAAACGAGGCCTGGAGGGCAAGCACAGCGCGGCGCTGGGCCGTGACGTCACAGCTATGCGATGCGTTTCTGAGTCTGCGCGCTATTGGTGGCAAGAATAGCGGCACTCCTTTCTCAAGCACACTATGGCAGTCATTTTTGTAGTCTTGGAGGGGGCGGGGCCAAGGATAATGAGCAATACACTACAACTAGAGGCAATACTAGACACAATACATATGGGAGTGGAGCACAAATTAAAAAATCAACTGAAAATTAATGATGGAAATTTTAACTATCTATATTTGTGGGGGTGGCGGGTCCATATGTCAGTAAGTATATCCTATCCCATTCCCCGCCCCTCCACCCGCTTTCTTTCCCAACCCCCCCCCCTCTCTCCTGTCTCTTCTTCCTTCTTTCCCTTTCTCCTCCTCTCCCCCCCTCTTTTTTCCTTCCCCCCCCCATTTTTTGTCCCCCCCCTCCCCCCTTTTGCCCTTTCCAACCCCCCCCCCCTTTCCCTTCCCATCCCCCCTCCCCTCCCATTATTTCCCCTGTGGATTTTGTTCACCGTTAATCATATTAATGATGTCCACGTATATAATATCCACGTTCTCATAATCACCAATTTTAAATTTGTTCCTTATCTTATTTTTTATCATATTTTTTATCTTGTTTTTGCATATTGTTTTTAAAGTAACATCTTGTTCTTGAATAGATACATATATATGTTTTTATTCATGTTTTACATTAGACGCTCATGTACCAGGTTTTATCTTGCCCGTAGATATGTATTTGTGTTTATTTCTGTGTTTATTTCTATATTTATTCCTATATATATCTGTATATATACATGTTTTTCACCGTACCCTATAAGGGCGTATATATGCATATATGTATACTTCATGCTATTGTCCTTTTAAAATTTCCATCATTAATTTTCAGTTGATTTTTTAATTTGTGCTCCACTCCCATATGTATTGTGTCTAGTATTGCCTCTAGTTGTAGTGTATTGCTCATTATCCTTGGCCCCGCCCCCTCCAAGACTACAAAAATGACTGCCATAGTGTCCGCCCCTCATGCTTGAGAAAGGAGTGCCGCTATTCTTGCCACCAATAGCGCGCAGACTCAGAAACGCGTCGCATAGCTGTGACGTCACGGCCCAGCGCCGCGCTGTGCTTGCCCTCCAGGCCTCGTTTTGGCTCCCTACACGGCCGCAACTATTCCATCCACGGAGCCGTACGAGCCTTACCAGACACTGCAGCACGCCCGGTGATCGGCTTTGGCGTCCTCACAGCCCCATCCTTGGAACCCGCAGACAGATGGTCTGTGTCATTTTTAACCCATTTTAACCTGGAAGTGCCATCTGGAGACCTGAGGGAGCCCCTGCTGTGTCCAGCTACCACTACCCATCCTCGCCAGGATCCGATGCGGGATCAGCACTGCACGGACTTGCTGAGACTTGTGGTCCTCCATCTTTTCCTCTACTCAGAGACGTACCGGAACGCAACATTACAGTCTTCCATGTGAGTGGATATTGTTTGTTGAAATAAATGATTATTGATATATACTCAGAGGCGCCCCTTTTCCTTGTTCACCTCTTTTAGCCTATTGGACCTCGCTTCTGGTCTTTTCTTGGTGGCAGCCCTGACTGACTTCTTGTATATATATATATATATATATACCCATCCTGCCATTGCTCTATTTAGGAACAGTTATTTGAGGTATACCTGCATTGCGCCTTTTTTTACTTGTCATATGTGTTTTATTACCACATTTTATCCCAGCATGTTTTTATGGTATTGATTTCCATATTAATACATTTGGTATGTGTGTGCGTTTGTATGCATTTTATATGCATGTAAATGCATATACATATGCGTTTTATTACCACATTTTATCCCAGCATGTTTTTATAGTATTGATTTCCATATTAATACATTTGGTTTGTGTGTGCATTTGTATGCATTTTATATGCGTGTAAACGCATATACATATGCGTTTTATTACCACATTTTATCCCAGCATATTGCGAGCTATTATATTATCCCACTTAATTATTTATATCATATATGTTTTGTATGTAGACCCATTCTGTCTTATATATTTATCATTTTCAGCATGCGTACCGCCTGTCAATTTATGTACGTCTATGTTTAATAATGTTATTGTTTTATTCATATATCCCTACATATGTTATATAATTTTCATTGTATTTATGGATACTTCCCATGGCGCACGTGGGTTTAGCTTGTCCTCCTCTTTACATTTTTCATATATATTCATATATGTATGTATATATATATATATATATATATTCAGCATATATAATAACAGTTTTTATTTTTCTACTTTATATATGTCCATTAGTTTATTTAGACTATATATACATATTTTTCTCCCCTACCAGTATTATATATACTCAGTCTGGACCAGCATACTATATCCATAGTTTTTATTTGCATATTATAGTATTATAGTATTTACATCTTAATTTGGTTAGTCTACTAATTTCATTATCACTTCCAACCTCCCTCTCATTGCCTCATCCAACTCCTCCGTGTCTTTTCCTTATTTTATCCCTCTCTCTTTGGTATTCAGACTTTGTCTGCTGAGGAAGGAGTGCGACTTGCAGAGCATCCAAGTGCGCACGCTCATGAAACGCGTCCATTTTTGATGACGTCATCCCCCTGCTGCCAGCCATCCACCGTGTTCCAAGCCTCGTTCTGAGGCCGCTCTTCCGGAGTCGGCGTTTACATCATTCGGAAGATCCCCGGTCATCATACACAGCACGGATCTTGTCACAGGATGTGGGAACGTCATCTCGACTTTCTGATACCATGCTTTTCATTTTTATGCTACATGTGAGTTGATCTTACGTTGTCTATTGAACTGATTTTTAAAAAACGACTGCACCCAGAGGCGCCTCTCCACTTGTAATTTTTTTTTTACTATTTTGGAACATAAGTGGCCTATACTGCTTAAAGATTGAGGCCTATATTGGGATAAGATTATGAGAGTTTTGGAGGCACATGCGAGGAGCCATCCAATATAGCCGCCTGAGACCAGAGCTCCGCACTGCCCTGGCCACACATCTCACATAGCGGCAGAACCGGCCCAGCAAGCCACCCACAAACGGCCGTATTGCACGGCGGAGACCCCCGAGCACCGGCACATGTCAGGGGGGACAGCCAGGAGAAACCTGGGGCCGCAGTTTGAGAGCGGGGAGCAGCGAGGGAACTCCAAGATGTTGGCCGCGTCTCAGCCATGAGACAGCACCATGGGCGAACAGAGGGAAAACAGGCAAGTGCTGGCTCCTGAAACCCTCTCCTATCCACCCCCGGCTTCTAGCTACTTCTAGCTCCTTCCCCTGCAGCCAAACTCCATCCCCAGCATCCACTGTCTCACTGCTGGAAAGGTCCCTGGGACCCTATGGACTTTCTCCTATGGCAATAACCCCAGAACAGACAGGCATCCCCACAGTCTCTGGAGGCTCTGCTCAGGACATGCCACTAACTGTTGCTTTTTATCAAGTTTTCAGAGCTGCTCGACAGAGGTCTGACACAGACTGCAGATAAGATTACTGGGGACATTCGATCGGATTTTCAGAACTTGGGGACAAGAATAGAAACGATCGAGCACAAATTAGATGTTACCATCTCAAGAGCCAATCAGAACACTGACCACATTCACTTCCCGCAGGAACAACTTGACACGGCACAGGCGAGGATCGACAATCTTGAAAATAGATCGAGAAGGAAGAATTTTAGAATAAGGGGTCTCCCAGAATCCATCGCGGATATCCCTACCACAGTCCAGGAAATCATAAAGTACCTTATCCCAGCCGTACCAGAGCACAAGCTGGAATTGGGCAGGGCACATAGATCCCTGGGCCCACCCCGGAAAGATGGATCGCCTAGGGACATTTCTCCCTTTACAATTCAAAAAAGACGGTCCCTGAAGCCCCTTCTTCTAGCTCTTACCAAGAAGGACATCAAGTACAGTTGGACCGTCCCCTTCGCTCTGAAGTTCACTTTCAGAGACAAGCCATACTCCTTCTCCAGTTTCGCAGAAGGCGAGAGAATGCTACTATACCTTAGAATCATCACTCAAGACTACTGAATGGACACTTCCAACCCACAACAAGGATCCGTCAAGCGCCCCACGCCGACAAGCCCAACATCACCCCTATGGGATAAGACCAAGACCAAGAAAGCAAAGGACGATCTACCCCCCTGAGGTTAAATAAAATAACGGGGACTTTGAATTCAATGGTTCTGACCTAACCATAAGGTCAGCTCTGGGTCTCCACTCAGCGAGACAGAACTTCAACATTTTTTCTGCACATTTTTCCTTTTTTTTTTTTAAGGAGGTGTTCATGCGAACTTTGCTGCTTCAGGACATTTGCATATAACCTCCCCTACTTTCACCCCAGCGACATTCTGGCACACTGGGTTGTTTAGTGCTCATGAAGCCTCACAAGGCCCAAGCTGGTACTGTTCACTGTTGAAAATATGTTAATCAGTTCTTTAAAGGTTCTCGGTGGAGTTGTTTGGGGCCGGGGCAGTTGCCTAGCGCCTCCCCCTATCATTTGGATATGGTTTTTCCATGCCCGGGTGACGGGATATTAGCCCCCATAATAGCCCCACTAAAGGGCTATAGTAAACTGTTTGTATTGAATGTAGGAGGGGAGCCCTCCCCCTCCTTCCATTCATGGCCATTCCATGGCCATTATTCTACAATGGTAATATATCTGTTTATCTCTTTTTCTATTCTTTTCTCCTTTCTAGCCAACCTAGAGAAGGTACCAAACGGCGGCAATGGCGATGTCACCATAAAGTACCCTACACTACACTTCATCTCCCAGTTTCTAATCAGGATAAGGTAGGTGACGTTGGGTGGATTGGCAGTTTCACTTCTCTGTTCCATGGCTTCTGGTAAAGTAGTTTCACCTCCGCTGCGCATAATTTCCCACAATGCACAAGGGTTAAATTCTTCCATGAAAAGGAGGAAGGCATTCCAAGCATATAGATCTCATCATGCTGATGTGGTCCTCTTGCAGGAAACTCAATTCCCGGGGCAGTACACTCCCTCGTTCCTTCACGCCCACTTCCCACAATTTTACCTAGAAAGTGCGGAAGACAAGACTAGGGGGATGGCAATCTTGTTTTCCAAACATTGCAAATTCACAACCCAGCTGGAGCACAGCTCCCGGGAAGGTTTCTTCTTGTCAAGGGTTTTCTGGACGAACACAAATATACCTTTATCTCCTACTATGCCCCAAACAGAGGACGGGTACAATTCTGTCAACGGATGTTCCAAGTCCTGGAACCCCTGATTGAGAGAACCACAGTCATGGGCAGAGACTCTAACATGACCTTTGATATAGGCCTTGATAAATCTAACCCTCTTAAATTGAAACCAATTAGACCCCTCAAAGGCAGCGTCAAGATAGCAAAACTGATTTTCCAGCAAGGGTTGGCAGACATATGGAGGGAACTGAACCCCTCCAGATGAGATTTTACCCACTACTCCTCCCCTCACCAAACATATGCAAGGATAGACCATATCCTCCTCTCTACTCAACATATCCCATTAACCACCAAATCATCTATTATAGATGCAGCCTGGTCTGACCATTCTCTGGTGTCTCTGTCACTCCGCAGGGACTCATAATCAAAATAAGTCAAATTGGAGACTTAATGAATCCATCCTTAGTGATCCCATCAGAGTGACAGAACTATTACAGACCCTACAAGAATACTTCAAGCTTAACGATACTGTAGAGATTACGTCAGAAACGCTATGGGCCGCACATAAAGCCACTATTAGGGGCAAATAAATGCAAATCGCTTCACAACTAAAAAAGGAAAGACAGGGGACCTAGCAAGGCTGAAACAGGACTATGAGGACCTCTGCAAAAAACACAAAACAGACCTCACGAGTGTCCCTACATCATCTCTTGACAAGGCGAGACTAGCCCTAAACTTAGCTCCCACCCACCTAATATGTTTGTCGGTTCTCGCTGTCAGAAGGACAAAATAGGCACAATGCTAGCTACTAAACTTACGCCAAAATATAAGTCATACTCACTTCCGAAGATTAGACAAGCAGACGGCACCTTTACGCTAAACCCACAACGTATTCTAAAATCCTTTCAGGAATACTATACTGACCTATATAAAACATCTGGAGATGCAAACATATCACAGATGCATTCATTCCTGGATGGCATTACCCTTCCAACCTTGACGAATGAACATATAACGGAAATGGAATCACCCATAACAACTGAGGAGGTCAGGGAGGTAATCAAAAATCTGAAAGTGGGCTCTGCTCCAGGCCCAGATGGTTTCTCAGTGCCTTACTATAAAACTTTTGCAGAAACCCTAACACCGTACATGACCAGGTTCTTTAATGCAAAGAGGGACGGGAAGCCGCTCGGTAATAATCTTAATTCCTGCATATATCACTGTAATTCCTAAACCTGACAAGGACGCAGGGGTAGTGGGGAACTATAGACCGATTTCATTGATCAACAACGATTTAAAAATCTTGACCAAAATCATGGCAAACCGCTTAGCATTATTCATGAATCAATATATTCACAAAGACCAGGTGGGATTCATACCGAGACGAAAAGGCCCTGACCAGGTGCGGAGAGCAGTAGACATAATCTCTATATTACAATCGGGATGGGAGGGGGGTCCGAAACAGGAAGGAATGCTCTTCTCTTTAGACCTACAGAATGCCTTCGATTTGGTCTCCTGGCCATACCTATTCTTTGTGCTCCAAAGATGGGGCTTCGGGAAAAACTTCTTGGGAATAATGAAGGCACTCTATTCCTCTCCGGAAGCAACAGTGAGACTACAGGGATATTACGCAGACCCAATTTCAATAGCCAAAGGAATTAGACTGGGGTGCCCACTCTCTCCCCTGATATTTGCCCTGGTAATTGAAACTCTAGCGATAGCAATACGCTCAAACCCGGATATCAGGGGAGAGGATTGTGGTTCTTCCTCCCACAAATGCGCCTTATTCGCCGATGACCTATTACTTTTCCTAACTTCCCCTGACTCATCTTTACCCTATTTATGTTCTTTACTAGACACCTTTGCCTCAGTGTCAGGCCTTCAGGTCAATATGACAGATTCACAAGCACTCAACGTTTTCTTACCGCCTGATAGAGTTACATACTTGAAAAGTTCAGATGGGGGGAATCTTCCATAAGATACCTAGGACTCAACCTCACACCCAAAATAGAACAATTATACCAGGCCAATTTCCCCCCCCACTTTCCGCAAATTAGAGTCTGACAATATGAACTGGTCCCAACACAAATTATCCTGGGTGGGCAGAGTAAACTCGGTGAAGATGACCCTCTTGCCGAGGTTGCTCTACCTTTTCAGTGCGCTACCAATCGCGATCAAAAGAGATCATCTTAAATCATTTCAGGGCAAAATTACTAGGTTCATCTGGGATAAGAAAGGACTTCGATTTGCACAATGGACCTTATATAATTTGACTACACAAGGAGGTCTAGGCCTCCCAAACTTACTATAGTATTACGAAGCGACAAGGCTGGCCCAACTATCTACCATTTACCTCAGGGTTGAAAAACCAGATTGGGTAACCATAGAGAGACATGCAATCCCAAACCACACGCTAGAATTTCTACTTTGGTGTCCCCCAAAAAATAGACCCCCGATCCTTTCCCCCACTCTCTCTTTCTTTTAACCACTTCAGCCCTGGACCATTATGCTGCCTAAGGACCAGAGGACTTTTTCCAATTTGGCACTGCGTCGCTTTAACTACTAATTGCGCGGTCATGCAATGCTGTACCCAAACAAAATTTGCGTCCTTTTCTTCCCATAAATAGAGCTTTCTTTTGATGGTATTTGATCACCTCTGCCGTTTTTATTTTTTGCGCTATAAACGGAAAAAGACCGAAAATTTTGAAAAAAAATGATTATTTCTACTTTTTGTTATGAAAAAAATCCAATAAACTCAATTTTAGTCATACATTTAGGCCAAAATGTATTCTGCCACATGTCTTTGGTAAAAAAAATGTCAATAAGTGTATATTTATTGGTTTGCGCAATAGCGTCTACAAGCTAGGGTACATTTTCTGGAATTTACACAGCTTTTAGTTTATGACTGCCTATTTCATTTCTTGAGGTGCTAAAATGGCAGGGCAGTACAAAACCCCCCCAAATGACCCCATTTTGGAAAGTAGACACCCCAAGGAAATTGCTGAGAGGCATGTTGAGCTCATTGAATATAAATTTTTTTTGTCCTAAGTGATTGAATAATGACAAAAAAAAATTACAAAAAGTTGTCACTAAATGATATATTGGCCATAAAATGCCCAGATGGCACAAACCCCCCCCCCCAAATGACCCCATTTTGGAAAGTAGACACCCCAAGCTATTTGCTGAGAGGCATGTTGAGTCCATGGAATATTTTATATTTTGACACAAGTTGCGGGAAAGTGACAATTATTTTTTTTTGCACAAAGTTGTCACTAAATGATATATTGTGATATATTGCTCACACAGGCCATGGGCATATGTAGAATTGCACCCCAAAATACATTTAGCTGCTTCTCCTGAGTATGGGGATACCACATGTGTGGAACTTTTTGGGAGCCTAGCCGCGTACGGGACCCCGAAAACCAATCTCTGCCTTCAGGATTTCTAAGGGTGTAAATTTTTGATTTCACTCTTCACTGCCTATCACAGTTTCGGAGGCCATGGAATGCCCAGGTGACACAACCCCCCCCCCCCCAAATGACCCCATTTGGGAAAGTAGACACCCCAAGCTATTTGCTGAGAAGCATGGTGAGTATTTTGCAGCTTTCATTTGTTTTTGAAAATTAAGAAAGACAAGAAAAAACTTTTTTTTTTTCTTTTTTCAATTTTCAAAACTTTGTGACAAAAAGTGAGGTTTGCAAAATACTCACTATACCTCTCAGCAAATAGCTTGGGGTGTCTACTTTCCAAAATAGGGTCATTTGGGGGGGGGGGTTGTGCCACCTGGGCATTCCATGGCCTCCGAAACTGTGATAGGCAGTGAAGAGTGAAATCAAAAATTTACGCCCTTAGAAAGCCTGAAGGCGGTGCTTGGTTTTCGGGGTCCCGTACGTGGCTAGGCTCCCAAAAAGTCTCACACATGTGGTATGCCCGTACTCAGGAGAAGCAACAGAATGTATTTTGGGGTGTAATTTCACATATTCCCATGGCATGTTTGAGCAATATATCATTTAGTGACAACTTTGTGCAAAAAATGAAAAAATTTGTCTCTTTCCCGCAACTTGTGTCACAATATAAAATATTCCATGGACTCAACATGCCTCTCAGCAAATAGCTTTGGGTGTCTACTTTCCAAAATGGGGTCATTTGGGGGGGTTTTGTACTGTCCTGGCATTTTATGCACAACATTTAGAAGCTTATGTCACACATCACCCACTCTTCTAACCACTTGAAGACAAAGCCCTTTCTGACACTTTTTGTTTACATGAAAAAAAATTTTTGTTTTGCAAGAAAATTACTTTGAACTCCCAAACATTATATATATATTTTAAAGCAAATGCCCTACAGATTAAAATGGTGGGTGTTTCATTTTTTTTTTTCACACAGTATTTGCGCAGCGATTTTTCAAATGCATTTTTTGGGGAAAAAACACACTTTTTTAAATTTGACTGCACTAAAACACACTATATTGCCCAAATGTTTGATGAAATAAAAAAGATGATCTTAGGCCGAGTACATGGATACCAAACATGACATGCTTTAAAATTGCGCACAAACGTGCAGTGGATACAAAATAAATACATTTTTAAAAGCCTTTAAAAGCCTTTACAGGTTACCATTTTAGATTTACAGAGGAGGTCTACTGCTAAAATTACTGCCCTCGATCTGACCTTCGTGGTGATACCTCACATAGAGAAAGAATAGAGAGAGAGAGAACAATAAAACGACAACTATTTTTTTTTTTACACTTTTTTTGTAACTAACTTTTATAACTGTAACCGGTTCCAGGTTCGGGTCTCTCAAAATGCGATGGCATCTTGGGAGACCCTGTGAAAGTGTGCCTAGTCTGTGCAATGCTGTACGCTATGCTAATACTCAACTAGTGTATGGTAGCGTTCAAAACATTCACCAATGCAAAGACCAGGATTGTCAGGACAGGAGGGACAATAATAGCGGGTGTCACGCCTATATCCGCGCTTGCTGCAGACACAACATCATTTTTGGGGGCTTCTTTGGGTAGGGGTACTCTGGAGGACATAAAGAAAATGCCTCTCATGCAGCCGACTGCATTTGGTTGGGGATGTGAATGGGGGAAGTACGGGCGCTGCAGAAGTGGTGGGTTCCCAATTAGGTTTGGTGAATGCAGCAGGAAGGGCATTATGGGCACGACAGGCCTGTGTTTGTCTTCTTCTTGGTGGCAGCGGAACACTACTTGTGCTTGCCACCTCACCAGCTTGAACTGCACTTATGGTACTCGCCACGTCACCAAGTGTTACTGCAGTGCTGGTTTGACTACGACCGGGGTGTACTAGGACGCTGATGCTTGCCAGTTCACCAAAACGCTGCCAAAAAAACTGTTAGCGATCGCAGGGATCAGGCCTGACTCTGCGAACGCTGCAGTTATGCGTTTAGAGTTTTGTAAGTGACAGTGATCGATCGATACTGCACTTGGGTGGGCTCGGCTGGGCCGGGCGGAGGGGCAAAACGCAGGTGCTAGCTTGTATCTGGGCTGATTCCGCTAACACTGCGTTTTTGGGAACCCTAAACTGCTGGGGATGCTAGTATAGATCTGATCGGATCAGATATTGATCCGTTCAGATACTACACCACTAAGGGAGGTGTACGGTGCGTGCCTGGGTGTTAGCGCTACTGGCACTAACCTGACGCTGCCTGGGGCTGGTGCTTGTCAGTTCACCAAAACGCTACCAAAAAAACTGTTAGCGATCGCAGGGATCAGGCCTGACTCCGCGAACGCTGCAGTTATGCGTTTAGTGTTTTGTAAGTGACAGTGATCGATCGATACTGCACTTGGGTGGGCTGGGCTGGGCCGGGCGGAGGGGCAAAACGCAGGTGCTAGCAGGTATCTGGGCTGATCCAGCTAACACTGCGTTTTTGGGTACCCTAAACTGCTGGGGACGCTAGTATAGATCTGATCGGATCAGATATTGATCCCTTCAGATACTACACCACTAAGGGAGGTGTACGGTGCGTGCGTGGGTGTTAGCGGTACTGGCGCTAATCTGACGCTGCCTGGAGCTGGTGCTTGCCAGTTCACCAAAACGCTACCAAAAAAACTGTTAGCGATCGCAGGGATCAGGCCTGACTCTGCGAATGCTGCAGTTATGAATTTAGTGTTTTGTAAGTGACAGTGATCGATCGATACTGCACTTGGGTGGGCTGGGCTGGGCCGGGCGGAGGGGCAAAAAGCAGGTGCTAACAGGTATCTGGGCTGATCCCGCTAACACTGCATTTTTGGGAACCCTAAACTGCTAGGGACGCTAGTACAGATCTGATCGGATCAGATATTGATCCGTACAGATACTATACCACTAAGGGAGGCGTATGCTGCGTGCGTGGGTGTTAGCGGTACTGGTGCTAATCTGACGCTACCTGTGGCGACGCATATCACCGCCGGGCGATCAGGGGGCTAAACCTTTATTCGGTAATAAACGACGGGTGCCCTGACACTATAAAAAATTAACGAACTAACCAGCGTCACCCGTAACAGTTATACGGTGATCAGTGGTGAAGGGGTTAACTAGGGGGCAATCAAGGGGTTAAAACATTTATTAGGTAGTATATGGGGGGTCCCTGTCGCTATAAAACGCTGACGGCGAACCTAAATATTTACCTCCCTAACTAGCGTCACCAGTGACACTAATACAGCAGAAAAATGATCGCTTAGCGACACTGGCGACGGGGGGGGGGGTGATCAAGGGGTTAAAACTTTATTGGGGGGGTTAGGGGGGTATCCTAGACCTAAGGGGGGCTACCAGTAACTGTCCCACCACACTAACTGTCACAAACTGACACCATGCAGTAATCAGAAAAAAAAAAAAAATGCCTAGTGTCAGTGTGACGGGGGGGGGGGGGTGATCGGGGGGGATCGGGGGTGTAATGTATGCCTGGCGTGTTCTACTGTATGTGTGTGTTTGTGTAACTCACATTCCAGTCTTCTCTCCTCGGCGCCGGAACAGAAAATGCCAAGCCGAGGAGAGATGACATAATTTCCTCTGCCTCTGTGTACAATACAGAGGCAGGGAAATGATCCCATTGGCCAGGAGCGATCGCAAGGGGGGGCACAAATGGATGGCCTCCCCATCACCACCGATCGCCGGGGAGGATTTGTCGACCGCCGCAGGCACCGGGGGGGTCCGATCGGACCCCCCACCCGCGGGAAGGCAGCGACGTACATGTACGCCCTTTTGCCTGCCCGTGCCGCTCTGCCGATGTATATCGTCGTGCGGCGGTCGTCAAGTGGTTAAGTTATGGGATAGCATGAGGGGGCTTCCCTCCCTGTTCTCTGAGCTCCAACCGCTAGCACATGTCTTCCATAATCCTCATTTCCGACCAGGGATGAATATTTCTGCATTTAAATGGTGTCTGGATAAGGGAGTGTACCGCATAGGGCATTTTTACTCTACAACTGGACCCCTACCTCTGAAGCACTTTGAAGATAAACTGGATCTCCCTACTTCGGAGAGGTTCAGGTTTTATCAAATCTTCCATTTCCCCAATGCTATTTGTAAAAACAAGCCAAATCCCCCAAATTTTACAGAGTACGAAAAATGGTGCGGACAAGCCAGGGAGCAGAGGGGAGGAATATCGGTAATCTACATGTCACTAGCCAAAAACACAGACAAACTACCGTATATGACAGCATGGGACAGGGACCTTCAGGAGGAACGAGACCTAGAGGATTGGCATGAGTCGTTTTCTAGATCTCTTAAAGGTATTTACAACACCTCACTCTAATTCCCCGTACACCCGATCGTATTTTTGGGCTCCATCGGACATTTTCCATCGGATTTTCCGACACACAAAGTTTGAGAGCAGGCTATAAAATTTTCCAACAACAAAATCCAATTGCGTCAATTCCAACCGTGTGTGGCCAGTTCCGACGCACAAAGTGCCACGCATGCTCAGAAGAAATTCCGAGACGGAACAGCTCGGTCTGGTAAAATTAGCGTTCGCAATGGATACAGCACTTTAGTCACGGTGCTATGTAAAAAATGGTTTAATACAGCGCACTCTCTTCTTCTTTATAATGTGAGAAGAATAGACTTCTCACAAACTTCTTTCTTTATTATTTATTGTTATTCCCTCAATATATTTTGATTTGTCACATCTGACCAATTTGTTTTTGGTTTCTTTTTAATTGTAAAACATTTTTTTTTCAAGGCTGTTTTTTTTTTTAAATTTTGTTTGCTTTTTAATCAAGAATTTTTTTGGGTGTGTTTTGTGTGTCAAGTTACCACAACACCCTTATTATCTTGTATTATTTAATCTCAAGGAGATTGCTTGGTGTTGGTGTCCCTTGTTAATTTCACATTGTATTTTGAAATGTACCTGCCTCCTCACAAACAAACAGTTTTTTTTTGAAGGAAAACACACTTAGGCGAGTATAATTGAAACAAAAAAATCCTTTATTAAGGGCTCACAACCAAACAAAGAGGGAGGCTACGCTGGAGAAACAGCTGAAATTGGTGAAGCCTTGGACCCCCAGGGCACACATCAATTATTTAACATCAAAATTGGTGGCCTGAGGAGTCCATATATAAGGGAGTGCAGTCTGGTCCAGAAGTCCCAGAGATCCGGAAAGCAGCAGAGGACATCTGGGTCCCCAGGCTGTGGTCATACAAGAGACTGCATCTTTTGTCAGACCAGACTGAACCCAGGGCCATCACTCTCTGGTCTTCCTTCCACGCTTCCTTGAACGCTGTGGCTCTGGTGGTGGAGTTGTGGCAGGAGGAGGAGGAGGGGCCAACTTACTCAGGTGGGTATTGGGTGTTAGTTCACCACTCACCCCCTTACTTAGGACTTTATAAAGCAGGTCCTCAGATAGCTTGTGTTGACCCTCCTGCATGCCCTTCAGTTTGGTGGCAGCCATGCCGGCAAAGGCCTCTTCAGGAGTGGATAAGGCTCTGAGGGACGCAGAAGTCTCCTGAATGAGCCTAAGCGCATAATCCTGCATGTGAGTCGCCTTCCTCGCTCTTTGTATGGAAGGCGGAGGGGAGGAACCTGCGATTCAGTCAGGCTGCGACTGGTCCCAGGCTTCTCCTGGCTGCCACTTACCCCGCCTCCTCCTGGCTGCAACTTAGCCCCGCCTCCTCCTGGCTGCCACATTCCACAGCCTCCTCCTGGCTGAGGTCTTCCTGTGTATGAAAAAGGGACATAGTTTTAGCTTTTTAGTCATCAATCACACACAATTGTCACCTCATGACTGTTGCAAATTGAATGTTAACAAATATAAATGATGATCCTTCTGAGCCCAGCATTTTTCATTCTTGTCCCAATTTTGGCCACTACTGTCTATTGATATGTAAAAAAACTTTATTAAATCAGCAATTAGTGATCAATAATGACATCTAGTAAAGGTAAATTTATTTATTGACCAGAAATCTGTAGAAGAATGCTATACCTGACTCCATCTGGGCTCCTCCACTTCTTCCTGGCTGGAAGTCCCAGGTTGGATATCGGAAGCGAAGGAAGAGTGGAAGGAAGAGTGGAAGGAAGGGTGGAGAGGGATTCCCTGACTTCAGTCTGGTTTGACAGAAATCGCAGTCTCTCATAGTACCACACCCTGGGGACATAAATGTCATCTGCTCCAGCTCCTGACCTCTGGGAATCCGTGACCTTCTTGCGCTCCCTAAGATAAGTGCTCCTCAGGCCACCAATTTTGTTTTTTAAATAGCGGATGGTTGCTGTGGGGACCACCGGCTTCACCAACTCCAGCAGTTTCTCCAGCGCTGCCTGCCTCTTCTGTTTATGATTATAATGTGGGTGTTTCACCTGCCACAGACAGGGCAGCTCCCTATACTTGTCTATGAACAGGGGGAGGAAGTTGTGGTCATTGAAGCCATCCATTTTATCTGCAAGACACAACACAAGACAAACCCTAATGTCAGGCAAAACTCTCCTAATCTGGTTACAATATAGGCCTCAATCAGGAAGCAGTATAGGCCCAAGTTTAGATCTTACCTTCGTTATCACAATCGGTGCCTCCTATACTCCTTCCTCCGCTCACAGATCGTACGTACTACGCACGCGTGTTACGCTTTATACACATTGCGCATGCGTGTAAATCCGCCCGCCCCTGATGTTCT
The DNA here is from genome assembly GCA_037952835.1 of Lithobates septentrionalis. Classification (NCBI taxonomy): domain Eukaryota; kingdom Metazoa; phylum Chordata; class Amphibia; order Anura; family Ranidae; genus Lithobates; species Lithobates septentrionalis. The sequence continues at coordinate 1,493,703 of JBBDGP010000111.1, read as the reverse complement.
TTCTAGTCTATTCCCCGCCCCTTTTCATTCGGCGCAGTGGGCGAAGAGCAAATGGCGGAGACACAGCAGGTGCGTGCTAATTATAGCAACGAGGAGGAGGGGGAGGAAAGCCCGGAGCCGGAAACGTCTGGATCCAGAAGGAGACGATTTAAGGCATCAAATATGTCCTTTGGGGAGATGTTGGAGATGGTCGACATCCTGAAGAAGGCCAACTATGATGGAAAGTATGGACCTTACCCCAACTCCAATGTCAGAAAGGCCAAGATAATGGCGAAAGTAGTCAAAACTCTGCACCGGAATTTCGGTGTACGACGATCGAAAGATCAGCTCAGGAAGCGGTGGTCGGACCTGAAATTAAGAGAACACGAGCAGTACAGAAGGATCAGGAGAGTGCTGCAAAAAAGTAAGTAGTTGTGCTGTGTTCCTATTCTTTTTGTGTTTATTACGTTCGTGCTGCTCCATGTGCTTTTCTTAAAACTGTTGTACAGTTTAAAATGTCAACTTTCATGTTCATGGGCACATTATTCGTTCGTATCAAACATTTTTCTTTCGGCCTAGAAAGCGCCATTGTTTTGGCCATATGCATGTGCCCACATTTTTTAGGGCCTACTTGTCTCAAAATAATTTGTTTGTGTAGATGAGTTTGTTACTAGAATGAAATACAAACTAGATTCTGTGTTAGGAGAGGACACTCAGCGGCAGTTTTCACATCTGGATGCTGGAGCACTAGTGTGGGACCCCAGAACACCCTTTTTATTAGGGGGCCCACACAGGTGCTACATCTTGGAACTCTGCCAAAATAGACAATTGTACCCCACATCCAAGCAATGTTTCATATTTATTGTTCTGCCATCAAATATCTGTGTGCGAAGTATACCATTTTTATTTTTACATAGGGGAGAAAAGACTCGGAGGACACTCCTCATCCGAGGAGACCAGAGACCCCCCACCTCCGGAAGAAGGGGAAATACCCCAAAAGACAAGAAGAGCAGGAGGAGGAAGACGTGGTGGAACTAGTCACCACAACAGGTGAGTGTCTGCGACCACAGGCTCAGGTAAGAGATGGATGCCGGCATATTTATAATACATGGTTTTTTTTGGTTTCTATCTTTTTAGGTGATCGTGATGTTGTGGATCCAGGGCATTTCACCTTGGAAAGTGCACAGATCCTGATCAGGGAGATCATGGGGTGTAATGTTGCATTGGAAAACATCAAGAAAAACATCAATGATGTTATTCAAAAAAATAATAACATCATTGATGTTTTGGGGAGAGTTTAAAACCCCTCCAAAGCCCTTTCTTTTATGGTTTGCTCCAATTTTTAAATTTTTTGTCGAATTGTAGAAAAGCCAAATTTTGAAGATGCACACAGTGTGTCAACATGTGCTATATGCCATCATGGGAGATCAATGGACGCGTTTTGGGGGTGCAACCCTTTCCTCAATAATAAAGTAGCTGAGAGGAAGGGGTTGCTCCCCCAAAACACACCCCTTGATCCCCCGTGATGGCAGGTAGCACATGTTGACATTCGTAAATTGGTGTGCATGTTCAAAATTTGGCTTTTCCTGGGGTGACTTCACCCCATCTGAATGCAATATCAAACACAGTTCCTAAATACTCATGTCTGATATTGCCTTCAAGTTCTACCAAATGTAAACTTTGTAAGTTCAAGATTTGTGTCTTTCTTGTTGGTTTGAAATATGCCTGTTTTATCTTAAATGGACATTTCTACTTTTTCTAATGCCACCCCAAAAATTGTTATACAAAAAAACATGTTGGTTTGTTTTACAAACCTTTTCTAAATGCACATGTGATTGTGCTGTTATTAAAAAGATTGTTAATCAAGAATGTGTGGATAATTGTCTCAACGCTACAACACTTTTGTGGTGGTCAAATTGCTGCTTTCTGTGACAATGGGTGTTATTTAATAAGGGCAAATCCACTTTGCACTACAAGTGCACTTGTAGTGCAAAGTGTCTTTGCCTTTAGTAAATAAAACCCAACAGTGCTTTGTATAAGGTTACACAATCACGCCATTTCCAGGACTCACCACATTTCTGTCAGGGTCAGCTAAAACAAACACAAGCAGTAAATGTCACCAAAGATTTGCTTAATTTTTTTTTTATTTGATAAAGGTTTCACACATTGTCTGGCATATTGATAGCCCCCCTACCCACAAAGAATTCAAGGTATCTTAGCCGGACATCACGGGCACTCAGGGAGGGCAAGCCAGGACGGCCACTTTCAAGCGCTGTCAGGGTTGTTTCATTTATAATTCTGGCCTCAGGCCCAACTGAGCCAGCATAGTTGGCAGAATGTTGCTGTAAAAAGTTATGTAGAACACAGCACGCCAGGATAATGTGATTCAGTTTGTACTCCGCCATATGTATGGGTGTAAGAAATAGGCGGAAGCGGCTGGCCATGATTTCAAATGTGTTCTCCACCACTCTTCTGGCTCTGGCCAGCTGGTAATTAAAAACCCTCTGGTCCGGGGTGAGGGTCCTCATCGGGAATGGCCACATAAGATGGTCCCCCAGCGCAAAAGCTTCATCCGCAATGAAGACGAATGGGAGTCCTTCCACATTGTCTTCTGGAGGTGGCAAGTCCAAGCTGCCATTCTGGAGACGCCTGTAAAACTCCGTCTGGGCGATGACTCCACCATCGGACATCCGGCCATTCTTCCCCGCGTCCACATACAGGAACTCATAATTAGCCGACACCACCGCCAACATCACAATACTATTGAACCCCTTATAATTATAATAGTATGACCCAGAGTTGGGTGGTGGGACGATGTGGACGTGTTTCCCATCAATTGCCCCTCCGCAGTTAGGAAAGTCCCACCACTGGGCAAAGTGGGTGGCCACAGTCTGCCATTCCTGTGGCGTGGAAGGAAACTGTTCAGGAAAACAAAAAACAATTAGTCTTTTTGCACATTAAAACATGGAAAGCAGATTAGACACAAACATTCTTGGCCAACATCAAGATAACATTTATTAATGGGAATTTTTTAAGACCAAAGTATAAGGTACACCTATCATATCCCCCCCCCCCCTCTCATGGGCCATTTCTAACATTATAGGGGGGGGGGGGCTCTTGGACAGGTAACCCTCTCCACTTCATTGAGAGATGAATGCCTAAATAATGTGTATTACTTGGAACAGTCCCTCCTTAGTTACACTATTGGCAGCCCACTGGACAGGTAAGAAGTGTCATAATACAAAGATACAAATACACATTGTACACATTTGAGCACATTTGGACATTCTGCTATTACCTATCAAGATAATAATAGTATACAAAAACTTAAAACAGTACCATTTGAAAATAAAAGATTGAAACAGGAAAGACCAAAATATAGAACACCACATCCCATATATAGAGATATAGAAAGAAAGGGCTGTAGGCATTAAGCCTAGGGACTTTAAAGGTGTTGATATCAGAGAATTTTTATAAACACTGGTTCAAAACCATGTTAAGGTAAAAGAAAAATTTTTATTATTACAAATAATTTAAAAAAGGCCTATCAATGGGCCAATGCATAGTACAACAATTTCCAGAAAATTCATAAAGTGCTACTACAGTTTATGATGCAGATACCAATTTCTTCCCGACATGTTTCGCTCTGTGGAGCTTCCTCAGGGGATTGTGTGGTATCAATTATAAGACTGAAAATTACATAGAGAAGGGAAAACCATCAATACAAAAATATATTTGAATTTAGACAGATTACATAGTAAAGATAATTTAACAAATACCAAAATATCAAATTAGTAATATAGAATGAAATTAATATACATCATTATTAATTTTAACTGAAATTATTAAACTTATATTTAATTGAAACAAAAAACAAACAAAGATGAATGAAAAAAAAAAAAAATGATGCCATAAAATGAAGTTGCATTGTGCAAAGAACATAAATTGTACTGATTATGTATTTTGGTAAACTTCATTGTATGTTTTTTTAATTGTCAGGTTCAGACTGTTTAGTCAGAATAATTCATCTCCAGATTCCCTCCTGATGAAGCGGATTGTGTCCGCGAAACTAGTCGAGGAATATGATATCTGAGATCTTGTGCTGTACTGTATACTATTGAATCCACTGGTGATATACCTGTACTTTTATTAAGTGTTATTACATTACCATGTTTTGTCCTTTGCATCAATAAAATGAATTATAACTTTTATTACTTCCGTTATATGCTCTATATGGTTACACTTAATTACTGTACTGGAATAGTCCAATATGCCCCCATTCTTTGGTCGCCTGACTGGGGATCAGGCTTCCAACCCTCTTTTGAACATAAAAATGCAGCATGAATGAGGTCAAAGGGGACATTCACAGCATATTACAATCATGGTAATTTGGGAATGAGGAAAGAAATACAATATATTAGCAAACATTAAATACAATAAAATGTGAGATTAAAGGATTCAAATCTTACCTTAATATACTCCTTCTGCAGGACCTGGATGATGGCAGAACAGGTCTCCGGGATAATGATCCCCAGAGCCTGGGGGGAGATGCCTGTCGAGAACTTCAAGTCCTGCAGGCTTCTCTCCGTCGCCAAATACCGCAGGGTGGTGACGAGCCTCTGCACCGGAGTGATGGCTTGCCTCATGCAGGTATCCTGCCTGCTGATATAGGGGGTCAGCAAAGCCAACAAACGGTTAAAAACGGGGTCCGTCATCCTGAGAAAGTTCCTGAAATCATCAGGATTATTCTCATGGATCTCACGGAGCAAAGGCATATGACAGAACTGGTCACGCTGAAGCAACCAATTCTTGGTCCACGAACTCCTCCCCACCCTGTTCATGGACTGGACTTGTGTCAAGGTCAGGACCCCAACACCAAGCCCCTGCACAGCACAAACTCTATGAGGAGTACGTATACGCAACATGGCTAGAAAACGGTCGGCTGCTCAAAACGAAGTAACAGAACGCACTGAAGAACAGCAAGGCCTGTAAAAAGCGACCTGAAAAACAGTAACGAACGAACAAGAACACAATGACTAATCAAAGTCACGCGTAGCTTGCTTGCACGCAGTGAAGAGCAGATACAAACCCACAAGCACAAACTGAACGGCAGAAAACGATCTGAAAACCACGAGTCGAAAAAAGCGCGAATCGTCTCTCACCAAACTTTTACTAACACGAGATTAGCAAAAGGAGCCCAAGGGGTGCCGCGCTTGGTTCTGAACTGGCCTTTTCTAGTCTCGTCGTACGTGGTTGACGTCACCGCGTTCTTGGCGATCGGAAATTCCGACAACTTTGTGCGACCGTGTGTACGCAAAACAAATTTGAGCCAACATCCGTCGGAAAAAATCCTAGGATTTTGTTGTCGGAATGTCCGATCAATGTCCGACCGTGTGTACGGGGCATTAGAAGCCAAAATAAAACTTTTCACAAGATGGTACCTAGTGCCCTCCAGACTAGCTTCCATATTTCCAGCCACCTCACCGCTATGCTTCAGAGGATGTCACAGCTTGGGGACGATGATACATACATGGTGGGAATGCCCAAAAATCATAGGATATTGGAATAACATCTTCCACATCATACGTAAAGTCACAAAATGTCCGGTGACCCAAAACCCATCCATAGCCCTTCTGAACGGCTACGTACCAAACATCCCCAAACTGTCACGCACATTGATCCGCTTTATCCTGACAGGAGCGAAAATTTCAATTGCTAAAGCATGGAAACAACCGAAAGTATCTATTAATGCCACTAAAAAGAAAATTTCTTGGATAATGGCCCAAGAAAGGCTAATCAGTGTGCTTCTTGATAAGTCCAAACAGTTTGAGGCAATCTAGGAACCGTGGGCTCAATATGTGGAATTTCCTTGATACCCGGCATCGACAATCACTTATAGAATAACTTTAACTTCTCTATGGTTGGCAACACTTTACTTTCTCCTTCTTCTCCCCCTCTATTCTTCTAACTACTCTCTACACTATAATCTTCCTTCCTGGATCACACCTTGTAGCCTAGTAAGCTAGTGCAAACTGATAACCTGGCTCGATTCCGGCCCTCATGGAGGGAATGGAAGTTCTGTTATACAGAGCACTCATGAGAGATCTACATTCTCCTTATTGGTTAGATAGAGGCCTCTGGTGCACAAGCTACCACAATGAGGATGGAGTGTCCTCCCTTCTCTCAACACAGCTAGAACCCAATGAGGGTGATGGGAGATGAGGGTTCACTTAGTTCCCCTTATACATAGCACTCGGCCGGTTACTGTCTAAGTTGAATGTATTGTTCTTGTGTATCAGACTTATGCCGCGTACACACGGTCGTACTTTTCGTCTACAAAAGTCCAACAGACGCTGATGGACTAAAGCTGGCTGGTAATCCGATCGTGTGTGGGCTTCTCCGGACTTTCAACCGACTTTTTTAGCCTCAAATACGACGTACTTTAGATTTGAAACATGCTTCAAAACTTTTACTTCGTACCTACGACGGACCCCGAAATCCGCTCGTCTGTGTGCTAGTCCGACGGACAAAAAGCCACGCTAGGGCACCTATTGGCTACTGGCTATGAACTTCCTTATTTTAGTCCGGTGTACGTCATCACGTACGAATCCGACCGACTTTTGTGTGGTCGTGTGTAGGCAAGTCCGGTCGTTAGAAAGTAGGCCGCAAGTCCGCGGCAAGTCCACCGAAAGTCTGCCGGAAGTCTGTCCGACAGGCTGTCCGACTTTTGTAGACGAAAAGTACGACCGTGTGTACGCGGCATTAGTGATGCATTAGCGGATATTCAAGTTTTACTGTGTTTTTCTGTCTGAAAACCAATAAAATACTTTGAATAGGAAAATTATGAGAGTTTAGGCTAACATTAGTGTTTTTGTCTTGTGTATTGTCTTACAGAAAAAATGAATAATAAGTTTAAGGAGCCTGGATTTATGTGCAAATTTATTGACAAGTACAGGGAGCTGAGAAATCTGTGGGAGGTCAAACACAGTTTATATTACAATAAACAAGCAAGAAAGGCAACGCTGGAGACACTTCTGGAATTTGTGCAGACTTTGATCCCAGAAGCAACCATGAAGATTTTGAAAAGTAAAATTTGGATCTTGAGGAACATGTATAGGAGGGAGCATAGGAAGATCCAGGCTTCCCTGAGATCAGGAGCATCAGCAGATGATGTGTATGTACCCAGGCTGTGGTACTTCAAAAAAACTATGTTTTCTTGACGATCAGACTGAAGCCAGGGAATCTCTTTCGACCCTTCCCACCACCCTTCCCTGCAGCCTTCCCTCCACCCTTCCCTCCACCCCAGCAGAGGCTGACGAGGAACAACCTGGGCCTTCTATCCTGGAAGAAGCGGATGTGCCTAGCTTGAGCCAGATATATTATTATTTTTTTTTTTTCCATAAAGATTTTAATCAAAATTTGCAAGATAAACAACTGTATCATGTTTAAGTTTACAAGTATTCGTAAGACAGAAATAAGTACAAACAAATAGGAAGCATCACCTAAAAAGGGGGAAACATCGGGGTACACATATCAAAATATGAGGGAATCAAAAATGAAATTGCTTATAGGCCTCCTCCAGGGCTGTCAGAGCGCTCTTTCCATTTATTAACGCATAAAAAGCGTCTGAGGGCAGAGGGTCGTACTCTCAATTTTCACCTCCCCCCTCTTCCTCGCCCTGCGCAATACAGGGGGCAGGAGAGCCTATTAAGCCCGAGCTTGTAATCCAGCATTACCGAGCAGGAACCCAATCAGCCCGCTCGGGTCCTGGAGGGTATATGTAGTACCGTGCTCCCTCATTAAACTAAGTATCTGTTTGCAAAGGGAAACCAATGCTTTACCAACGTTTCAGAACAGTCAGGGGGTAGAGAAAGATATAAATTAAAAGACAGAGGATTAGCACTAGAAGAAAAGAAAAAAAAGTGGAGGGGAAAGGGACAGGTATGGGGAAGATTTTAGGAAATCTCCGCTCCTGGCCCACCCGCCAGGGGCCGCCCAAGGTTCGGCGTATTCGTCCCCCAATACTTTTATTGGGTGTATTGACGGTACCTGTCTGTAGTAGTGAAGTGAGACCAGCAAGCCCATATAATTGAAAATTTGTGCATTCTGTCTTGAGATATGTGGATCAGTTCCTTCATATCCCTGATCATAGATATTCTTGAGAACCATTCTCTGATTGTCGGTATGCTCGTGGAGCGCCAGTGTTTAGGGATACATAATCTTGCTGCGTTTACCATATTCATGGCTAGGGACTTGTAATATGTTTTCCTGGAAAGTGAAGTGTGGTGCAGGAGAAATTGAGCTGGAGTATAATCAAGGGAAAATGTGGTGACATGAGAAATGAGGTCGTGGACCTGTTTCCAGAACGGTTGAATTTTTTCACATGTCCACCATACGTGGAGCATAGTACCCACCTCCCGTTCACAACACCAGCAGGTATCAGGAATGTCGGCCGAAAACTTGTGGAGCCGGGAGGGGGTCCTATACCACCTAGTGACAATCTTGTAGCCATTTTCCTGGATGGCCACATTCAATGAGCTCTTGTGAGCGTATTCATGGATTGTGGTCCAGTCCTCATTTGTCAAGTGTGCTTGTAATTCATTGTTCCAAGATGTTTGAGACGGGGCTGGGGAATGATCAGGGTCCTCCGAGAGGAATGAGTAGATGAGTGAGATCAGGTGTCGCTGCTGGGTTTTGAGTTAGCAAAGGGTCTCAAACGGTGTTAGGCAGATATATTATTTTTATACATATTTAGTGTCCTAATATTAATGATGTTAACTAGATGTTATAATTTATTACTTATTAAGGATTTTAAAATGATGTATACATATCAATTGACAGTAGTGGCCAAAAATGTTTGTCATCAGTTTGAAAAAATTATGGGGTCAGAATGATACTCTTTTATATGTATTAACATTGAATTTGCAAGTCATGAACTGAAAATTGTGTGTGATTGATGAACCAAAAAATAAAACTATTACTAAAAATATGTCCCTTTTTTATACACAGGATGAGCTCAGCCAGGAGGAAGTTCTGGAAAGTGGCAGGCAGGACGCGGTCGGGCCCAGTGACAGCCAGGAGGTGGGTGGGCCCAGTGTCAGCCAGGAGGTGGCCAGGCCCAGTAGGAGCCTCACCCAATCACAGGTGCCTCCCCTCCGCCTTCATACAAAAAGGCCCAGGAAGGGGACGGTGACAGAGGAGGCATCCCTGCGCATTAGGGAAGCTACGAATGCCCTGACGAGCCCCTCGATGCTGAAGAGGCCTATGGCTGCTATATAACCACCAGGTTGCTAGAATTGGAGAAGGGCCAAGGCCTCCTGTGTGAGGGAATTGTTGCTGAGGTCCTTCAGAAGGGGCTGAGGTGCCAGCTAACTGAGAGCAGCCACATATATAAGCAAGCCCATCCTCCTCCTCCTCCTGCCACAAGTCCACCACCAGAGCCACAGCCTCCAAGGAAGGCTGCAGGGAGGGGTGCAGGGAAGGCTGCAGGGCAGCGTGGAGGGAAGGCTGCAGCGAAGAGAAGAAAGTGATGACCTGGGTTCAGTCTGGTCTGACAGAAGACGCAGGCTGGTGTAGTACCACAGCCTGTGGACATATATGTCATCTGCTGCTGGTCTTGATGTCTGGATTTCCTGGACCAGATTGTGCTCCCTATTATATGGACTCCTCAAGATCCCAATTTTCTTTTTCACAGACTTGATGTGTGCCCTGGGGTCAAAAGGCTTCACAAATTCCTAAAGTTTTTCTCCAGCGTTGCCTTCATCTTTATTTTGTTAACCAGAATAAATGGATATTTTATTTTCTGAAAATACTTGCCTATTTTTTTTTTTTCAAATACATTTCTAAAAGACAATGTCAAATTAACAAGGGACACCAACCTCCTTGAGGTTAAAGAAAAAAAATATTATAATGTTATTGTGGTAACTTGACACACAAAAAAAAAAAAATATGGAGATCACTAGAATATAATTTTAAAATAATCCTAAAAGATATCTTGATGTAATCAAAAATAATAAAAGATGACGCTAAAAAAAATTGTAAACATTATTATGGAGATTGGGCTTTAACCACTTCAATACCAGGCACTTATGCACCTTCCCGCCCAGACCAATTTCAGCTTTCAGTGCTCTCACGCTTTGAATGACAATTACTCAGTCATTCTACACTGTATCCAAACAAAATGTTTATCATTTTCTTCTCACAAATAGAGCTTTCTTTTGGTGGTATTTAATCACCACTGGGTTTTTCATTTTTTGCGATATAAGCAAAAAAACAGCAAAAATTTTGAAAAAAACGTACTTTTTTTAGTTTCTATTGTAAGATTTTGCAAACAAGTCACTTTTCTTCATAAATATGTGTCAAAATTTATACTGCTACATATCTTTGGTAAAAATAACCCAAATTAATGTATATTATTTGGTCTTTGTGAAAGTTATAGAGTCTAAAAACAATGGTGCCAATCACTGAAAATTGATCACACCTGATGTACTATCTCACCTGAAGGCCTATCTCATTTCTTGAGACACTAACAAGCCAGGAAAGTACAAATACCCCCCAAATGAACCCTTTTTGGAAAGTAGACAGTCCAATGTATTTACTAAGAGGCATGGTGAGTTTTTTGAAGCTGTACTGTAATTTTTTCCCACAATTCTGGGGAAAATTAAGATTTTTTTTTTTAACACAAACTGGTCATATTAACAGGTTATTTCTCTCACACAGCATATGCATAATTGCAACTACACCCCAAAATACATTCTGCTACTCCTCCTGAGTATAGCGATACCACATGTGTGAGACTTTTACACAGCCTGGCCACTTACAAAGGGCCAACACTGAAGTAGCACTTTCAGGCGTTCTACAAGCATAAATTGCACATATCCTTTCTCAATCATCTATTACACTTTTGAAGGCGCTGGAGCACCAGGGCAATTGAATTGTCCACAAAATGACCCCATTTTGGAAAGCACACACCCCAATGTATAATCTATGAGGCATAATGAGTCTTTTGAATGGTTCATTTTTTTCCAGAAGTTTTTGGAAAATGTGGAAAAAAATGAAAATGCATTTTTTTACACAAAGTTGTCCATTTATAGAATATTTCTAACACATAGCATGTACATAGCAAAAATGACACCCCAAAATGCATTCCTCTACTCCTCCTGTGTATGGCGATACCACATGTGTGAGACTTTTACACAGCCTGGCCACATACAAAGGCCCAACATTGAAGTAGCACTTTCATGCGTTTTACAAGCATAAATTGCACATATCCTTTCTCAACCACCTATTACAGTTTTGAAGGCCCTGGAGCAGCAGAACAATGGAATTATCCACAAAACAAACCTATTTTGAAAAGCACACACCCCAACGTATAATCTGTGAGACAAATTGAGTCCTTTGAACGGTTCATTTTTTTCCAGAAGGTTTTGGAAAATGTGGAAAAAAAATGAAAATGCATTTTTTTTACACAAAGTTGTCCATTTATAAGATATTTCTAACACATAGCATGTACGTAGCAAAAATGACAACCCAAAATGCATTCCTCTACTCCTCCTGAGTATGGCAATACCACAAGTGTGAAGGTTTTACACAGCCTGGCCACATACAAAGGCCCAACATTGAAGTAGCACTTTCATGCATTTTACAAGCATAAATTGCACATATCCTTTCTCAACCACCTATTACAATTTGAAGGCACTGGAGCACCAGGACAATGGAATTATTCACAAAATGACCCCATTTTGGAAAGCACACACCCCAACGTATAATCTATGAGGCATAATGAGTCTTTTGAACGGTTCATTTTTTTCCAGAAGGTTTTGGAAAATGTGGAAAAAAAATGAAAATGCATTTTGTTTACACAAAGTTGTCCATTTATAAGATATTTCTAACACATAGCATGTACATACCAAAAATAACACCCCAAAATGCATTGCAATACTCCTCCTGATTATGACGATACCACATGTGTGAGACTTTTACACTGCCTGGCCACATACAAAGGCCCAACATTGAAGTTGCACTTTCAGGCGTTCTACAAGCATAAATTGCACATCTCATTTCTCAACCACCTATTACATTTTTGAAGGCCCTGGAGCACCAGGACAATGGAATTGTCCACAAAATGACCCAATTTTGGAAAGAAAACACCCCAACATATAATCTATGAGGCATAATGAGTCTTTTGAATGGTTCATTTTTTTCCAGAAGTTTTTGGAAAATGTGGAAAAAAATGAAAATGCATTTTTTTTTACACAAAGTTGTCCCTTTATAAGATATTTATAACGCATAGCATGTACATAGCAAAAATAACACCCCAAAATACATTCTGCTACTCCTCCTGAGTATGGCAATACCACATCTTTGAGACTTTTACACAGCCTGGCCACATACAGAGGCCCAAAATCCAAGTAGCACCTCCAGGCATTCTAGCAGCATTAATTACACATATCATTTTCTGACTACCGGTTACATTTTTGAAGGCCCTTCATATTTCTAACACATAGCAGGTACATACTAAATAACAAAAGATTACCTGTGGTTTTAAAAGTGCAGTTGTCCACAGAGCAACAGAGCAGAGCATCGGTCCAGGCAGCAGGCAGGAATGAGGCAGGAATGAGGTCAGCGACAGCAAAAGCAATCATCCAGGCAGCAGGCAGGAATACTGTCCATAGTTCGTACAGGCAAAGATACTGTCAGCACAGCCAGAGCACAGCCAAAGCACAGCCAGAGCACAGCCAAAGCACAGGTCCAGGTAGCAGGCAGAGGTGTCCCGCCAGAAATACTGTCCAAAGTCAGTAGAGGCAGCAGGCAGATATATGGTCAACACAGCCAAAGTATTGGTCCAAACAGCAGGAAGAAACATGGTCCATAATGCCATGGGTCTTTACAGGCAGCAATATGGTCAGCACAGCCAAAGTATTGGTCCAGGCAGCAGGAAGGACCATCAAGCTTAGGGCCAGGGGGACAGGGGTAGAGGCTTCTCCCACCCAAATCGCTTTGAAGCCTCCAGGCAACCAGACCCTGTTCTGGGAGCACAGAAAACGAAAAACTGGTTTTCTCTACTCAGAACGTTATTCTGAAGCCCCTCACATATGTGAGACCCCTGTGTACTAAAGTAGATGGCCAAAAGATCAGTCCAAGTGGCAGGCAAAAACATGGTCGATTAACAGGCCAAGGTCGGTACACGTGGAGGTCAGAAACTTTGTTTAAATCGGCAGGCAGAGGCATCGTCGGTAAACAGGCTGAGGTTGGTGCACGTGGTTGGTAAACGTGGTTTAAATCGGCAAGCAAAGACATTGTAGGTAAACAGGCCAGGGATAGTGAATTAACATGGTAGCAGGCAAATGGGGAAATGGCAGTCTGGTAATAATACAGGGAACTAATATTGGATGGATGTATGATAATTTTTGAAGCAATCTCCGATGCACAGGCCAGGTTGGGAGGGACATTGGGGACAATAATAGCTGGAATCTCTTCTTACTCCTCCTCTGCTGAATACACGGCATTTCAATTGGCGTCTTCTTCCAGATTCTGTGGGGGGAATGCTATAGGGAAAGTGTTGCTCGTGAAGTCGACTAACATTATCCGAGCAAATGCTTCCTGGGACGGGACCTTGTTGGTAAATGAGGGCAGTGATGATATATTCAATATACTTGAGGTAGATGACTTGTTGGTTTTGAGTTGCTTTTTGGTAGCAGACAAACAAATTAAAAAGGGCCATGTGAAACAGGTGAAAGGCAACTTTCTTGTACCAGTAACGGGACTTTCTGTTTGATAAAAAGGGCTGTAGCATCTGATCGTTTAAATCCACCCCCCCATATACATATTGTAGTCGTGGACACATTCGGGCTTTACAATGGAGCCACATCTTCTTTGGATCTCCACCACGGTGTCATTGTGGATGGTAGAGAGGATGTGGACATCTTTCTTGTGCCTCCACTTCATGGCCAACACCTCCTCGTTCCTCATGAATGCCGATTATCCCTTTTGTAATTTTTTTGCCAACAGATTTTGTGGGAATCCCTTTTTTGAAGGTACCACAGGCCGGGGTTTTTTTACTATAAAGGTGACGAAAAAGGGGCAGGCTGGTATAATAAGAAAAAAACAAAATTGCGCTTGGATAAAACAAAAATTATAGTCTCTGGTAATACCAGTGTAGAAATGAATAGAAGTGAGAGGACACCTTATGCAGGTATCATAACAAAATTCAAAAAGCTGCGGTTATAAGTGGGGCCCACCAACAAAATATATAAACAGATAAACCGCGCTAAAGTGAGTCCAATAAAAGTCTGTGATAATAAACAATAAAGTCCAAAATCCTTCTGTGTGATGAAGTGAAGAAAATAAAAGTGACTGTGTGGTGAACTGCTTACCAGAATGTAAGCCAAACCAGGCAGATGGCTTAAAACCCAGCCCGTATAATAGTTGTCGACATATAAATGGTATCCTTTGTCGAATAGGGGGTATGCCAGCCCCCAGACAATTTTCCCACTGGTTCCAATATATGTGGGGCAATCATGGGGCTGGAGCTGGGAGTCTTTGTGTTTCGTAGATCCGGAATGTGAAGACATATCCAGTGACTCGATCGCATAATTTATTTAACTTCAGCCCATACCTGGCTCTCTTGCTTGGTATATACTGCTTGAAGTGCAGTCGGCCAGTGAAATGTATGAGGGACTCGTCCACACAAATTTTTTAGTCTGGGATGAAAACTTCTCTAAATCGCTGGAAAAAGGAATTGATTAGGGGGCGTATCTTGTACAATTTGTCATGGTTGGGATGATCTCGGGGAGGGCACTGTGAATTGTCATTGAAGTGGAGAAAACGCATAATCATGTCGTATCTTGTCCTGGACATGACAGCGGAATATATGGGCATGTGTTGGATGGGGTGGGTGGACCAATATGCATGGACTTCGTTCTTTTTTGTAAGCCCCATATTGAATGTTAGGCCCAAAAACAATTTAAATTCATCCAGTGTGACACATCGCCACTGGAACATGCGGGCGTAGGAAAAACAATCGAATTTAGAAAAATTTGTAGTGTCGGGCTGCACACCTGGCTGTGCGGAGAAAGGGGGGATGATAGCGGATCCTGAGTTGGCAGGCAACCATAAGTGGTTTGCCAGGGCATCAGGAAGGTAGGACAGGGGCTGGGTTCTTCGGGTTGGGCGGGTAATTCCAGTGCTTGTACTGGGCTCCTCTTCCTGGGGTCTGGCGCTGCCGGTGGTGGGCAGATCTCGTGATCTTGGTCCTGATCTTGGTCCTGATCTCATTCTTTTGGGAGGTACGGTTTCCTCTGCGGATTCGGACTCTGATCCACTATCCTCCACTGGCTCGTATTCCGAACCAGATGATGTGAGCTCCCCGCTGCTCTCATCATCCGACATGGCAAGAATCTCATATGCCTCCTCAGGTGTGTAAACCCTTTGGGACATTATGGCAATGCTTATTGGCGGGCCTGTGTAATGGCACCGATGGCGGTACGGGTGGTGGTGGTACCGATGGTGGTACAGGTGGTGGTGGCGGTACAGGTGGTGATTGCGGTACCGGTGGCGGTACAGGTGGTGGTGGTACCGATGGCGGTACAGGTGGTGGTGGCGGTACAGGTGGTGGTGGCGGTACAGGTGGTGATTGCGGTAACGGTGGGGGTACTGGTGGTGGTGGTACCGATGGCGGTACAGGTGGTGGTACCAATGGCGGTACGGGTGGTGGTGGCGGGACAGGTGGTGATGGCGGTACAGGTGGCGGTATGGGTGGTACCGATGTCGGTACTGACGGTGGTACGGGTGGTGGTGGTACCGATGGCGGCACTAGTGGTGATACTGGTAGCGGCCTGTGTTGCAGTATAGATGGTGGGCGTTACTGGTGGTGGTACCGATGGTGGTACTGGTAGCCTGTGTGGCGGTACCGATGGTGGTGGGCCTGTGACAGATGGACTGATTGACAGATGGGCTGGTTGACAGATGGGCTGATTGACAGATGGGCTGATTGAGAGATGGGCTGTGTGACAGGTCCTCTTTATTGGGGGGGGGCGTGTTGTGCACAGTACAATACAATAATGTCAGACAGACACTGATTCCACTCACTGATCCCTGCTCTCTCTTCTCGATCGGTGTGTGAGGAGAGAGCAGGGATCAGATAGTAACAGCTACTCATTGTTTACATTTGTGACCGGCTGTGATTGGACACAGCCGGTCACATGGTAAACAGCTCATTTCATTGGCTGTTTACCCTGATCGGGGAAGTGCTGTGTCCAAGGGACACTCGCCTTCCTCGATCCCTGCTCTGGATGCCTTCGGCGGCGCGCACGGTGCGCGCCACTGAGTTTGTTGTGACAGGTGATCGGCTGTGACTTTGACACAGCCAATCACGGGGTAAACAGCCAATAAAATTGGCTGTTTACCTAGATCGAGGAAGCGCTGTGTCCGAGGGAACGCGCCGCCCCCGATCGCCGCGCTGCGTGCCCCCGCGGCCGCGCGCCACCATGTTATCCTGCTGGACGTCATATGACGCCCAGTCAGGATAACGCAACCACTTCCCGGACGTCAATATGCTATTGACCGGGCGGGAAGTGGTTAAAAAAATACAATATTATTTATGAGATCAGGAGAAATAATCCAGAAATCAGTTTGTGAGAACTCTGTGTGAATATGAGCAGCAAAACAAATTTGTTCTTCTAGCATTATAAAGAAGACAATAATGCGCTGCATTAAACATTAAGCATGAGGAATGTGCTAGCCCCAATATGAACACTAGTTCACCAGACCGAGCGCTTCCGTCTCGTACTTGCTTCAGAGCATGCGTCGTTTTTGGTCTGTCGGAACAGCATACACATGAGTGGATTTCTCGATAGAAACTGGTTCTGGCGGAGTTCTGGCGGTAAGATTTGAAACATGTTCTATTTCTAAAGTCCGTCAAATTTTTCCCACACACGATCGAATTGTCCGACGTATTCCTTCTGTCGACCTTTGCTGTTGAAAAGTCCGGTCATGTGTACGCAGCATTAATCACTCCCTCATGGAAATATGTTCTGTCTTCCGTTCTACTGGTTAATAACTGTATCCCTCTACAGCGGCAGAGCTGATTTAGGCTTTTTCCTGTGTGATACACAAGCCGCCGCATACCGTCTAATAGTATAGATACTCAGTTTACGACTTGTTGCTTTCTACATTAACTTTTCTATTTCAGGAACAACACCAATGTACCTACATCCAGACGCTCGCTAGCCTGATACATCACAGACTAAAGATTTGATCGCTCGCCTCACGAACCACCTATCACCTGCTAACTGTAATGCCGCGTACACACAAGCGGACTTTCCGGCATACTTGGTCTGGCGGACCAGAGTCCTCCGAACAATCCGACCGTGTGTAGGCTCCGGCAGACTTTTCCGGCGGACTTTTTCCCAAAAGCCCGCCGGACCTAGATTTGAAACATGTTTTAAATCTTTCCGTCGGACTCAGTTTCTTGCGGAAAGTCCGCTCATCTGTGTGCTGGTCCGACGGAAAGCCCGCTCGTCTGTATGCTGGTCCAATGGACCAGATACGACGCAAGGGCAGGGTATTGCATTTCGCGCTCGCTGCAATAGGAAAAACAAATTTTCCTATTGCAGCGAGCGTGAATCATACCAGGCCCTTAGGTCTGATATGGATTATAAAGGGAAGCCCCTACGCCAAAAAAACGGCATGGGGTCCCCCCTAAAATCCATACCAGACCCCGATCCGAGCACGCAGCCTGGCCGGTCAGAAAAGGGGGTGGGGACGAGCGAGCGCCCCCCCTCCTGAACCGTACCAGGCCGCATGCCCTCAACATGGGGGGTGGGTGCTTTGGGGGGGGCCCTGTGGGGCCCCCCCCAAAGCACCTTGTCCCCATGTTGATGAGGACAAGGGCCTCTTCCCGACAACCCTGGCCGTTGGTTGTCGGGGTCTGTGGGCGGGGGGCTTATCGGAATCCGGGAGCCCCCTATAATAAGAGGACCCCCAGATCCCGGCCCCCCACCCTATGTGAATGAGTATGGGGTACATGGTACCCCTACCCATTCACCTAGGGAAAAAGTGTCAATAATAAAACACACTACACAGGTTTTTAAAATAATTTATTAAACAGCTCCGGGGGGGTCTTCCTCCGGCTTCAGGGGTCTTCTTCCGGCTTGGAGGGTCCCTCCGGTTCCTCTTCTCCCGCCTTTCGGTTGGTTTTTCTCCACTCTCTCTGGCCTCTTCTCCCGGTTTTCCAGTTCTTCGGCCGGCTCCTCCGCTGTCTTCAGGCCGCTCTCTTGCCAGCGGAGGTCCGGACTTCTGGGCTTCTTGTCTTCTTCCCTCTTCTCTTCTCCAGATGTTGACACAACGCTCTCTCCGGCTGGACTGCTCTCTGAGGGCTCCGTTGTGACTTATATAGGCAGAGACACCGCCCCCTTATGATGTCACAGTCCCTTTGCATGCTGGGACTGTGACGTTTTAGGGGGCGTGGTCAACATCACCTGGTGACCCCCTAAAACGTCACAGTCCCAGCATGCAAAGGGACTGTGACATCATAAGGGGGCGGTGTCTCTGCCTATATAAGTCACAATGGAGCCCTCAGAGGGCAGTCCAGCCGGAGAGAGCGTCGTGTCAACATCTGGAGAAGAGAAGAGGGAAGAAGACAAAAGACAAGAAGCCCAGAAGTCCGGACCTCCGCTGGCAAGAGAGTGGCCTGAAGACAGCGGAGGAGCCGGCCGAAGTACTGGAACACCGGGAGAAAAGGAACCGGAGGGACCCCCGAAGCCGGAAGAAGACCCCCGAAGCCGGAGGAAGACCCTCCCCCGGAACTGTTTAATAAATTATTCTAAAAACCTGTGTAGTGTGTTTTTATTATTGACACTTTTTCCCTAGGTGAATGGGTAGGGGTACCATGTACCCCATGCTCATTCACATAGGGTGGGGGGCCGGGATCTGGGGGCCCTCTTATTATAGGGGGCTCCTGGATTCCGATAAGCCCCCCGCCCGCAGACCCCGACAACCAACGGCCAGGGTTGTTGGGAAGAGGCCCTTGTCCTCATCAATATGGGGACAAGGGGGCCCCCCCACCCCCAAAGCACCCACCCCCCATGTTGAGGGCATGCGGCCTGGTACGGTTTAAGAGGGGGGGCGCTCGCTCATCCCCACCCCCTTTTCTGACCGGCCGGGCTGCGTGCTCGAATCGGGGTCTGGTATGGATTTTAGGGGGGACCCCATGCCGTTTTTTCAGCGTAGGGGCTTCCCTTTATAATCCCTACTAGACCTAAGGGCCTGGTATGATCCGCGATGGGGCTCGCAAGGTGTCAATCTCGCCGATAAAAGCGGCAAGAATGACTTCCTTTTCTAGTCCCGTTGCACCTGAGTCACGTTCAAAATGAACGAACTTGTCCATGTGTGGGCAAGTCCGTTCATTCTGAAAGTCCGCCGTAAGTCTGTCGGAAAGACGGGTGGACTTGGCCCGCCGGAAAGTCCGGTCGTGTGTGGGCAAGTCCGTCCGTTTTAAAGTCCGGCGCACCTGGCGGACAAAGTCTGTCGGAAAGTGTGCCGGATCAAGTATGCCAGAAAGTCCGATCGTGTGTACACGGCATAAGTGTTTGTGTTTTTATCAAACCACCCTTTGGACACACAATCAACTATGCCATTCACAGTTGTATCTCTAAATGCCAAGGGGCTTAACCACATGGCAAAGAGACACTCTCTCTGGCATACAGCTGAGAAACATGGAAGTGACATTCTTTGTGTCCAAGAGACACACCTGACACCAGCGTTAGCAAACCTGTGCTACAGCAGCAAATTCCCTCATATATACCGCTCCAATTATACCTCTAAAAAGAGAGGAGTCTTCATAGCAATTAAAAGAGATACTGATTTCCATCCAATACAAGAAATCTATGATCCCCATGGTCGCTTCCCTAATCCTGATCTGCACAATTCATGGGACCAAATACACAATACTGAATCCATATGCCCCCAACTCACGTCAAACAAATTTCATCAAGAAAACTATCACCAAGGTGATTTCTATACGTCAAGGACACCTCCTTGTATGCGGTGACTTCAACCTAGTGGCAGATGTACATATGGACACCACCTCAGCTGCAAAAAGGAGATCCTCTCCCCTGGGACAGCTCCTGACTTTGTTCGATTTGTACGAAGTCTGGAGATGTCACCATGGATCAGAGAAGGACTACACCTATTTATCCCCACATCACAAGTCCTATTCCAGAATCAATATGTTTCTTGCTGACAAATGGTTGTTACAAAATGTAGGCGCATCTGCTATCCACACCATGACATGGTCAGACCACAACCCAATTTCGATATCCATTAATGACACCTCTCCTCAGAGGAATACGTTCCTCTGGCGTGCTAGCTAACAACTACATACTTCAACATCCCTCATACTCTAAAGAAATTGCTGACCACCTAAAAGAATACTTTGAAATAAACAATGATTCGGTGGGGGACCGAATTAGAGGTATTATTATGAAATTAAGTTCAATCTGTAAAAAGAAGAGAACGCAGCAAATTGACTCCCTCACCTCCCAAATTGCCAAACTTGAGACGGAGCACAAGACCAACCCAAACCCCACTCTATTGGCTCAACTATTGACGCTTAGACAGGAACTTAGATCGCTTCTTCTGCATACACATGAGCATATGCAACGCAAATTCAAAGCCACCTCCTAGTCTAGCTCCAATAAGGCCGGTAAGAAATTAGCACAACGTATTAAAGGTGCAAAAATCAAATCTAAAATCCCTCATTCATTCCACCCACACTCAAACGATAAATTATCCAACCCCCAAGACATAGCAAACGCATTTAGCGACTATTATAGCGACCTGTACAATCTAAATGAAGACACATCAACACATCAACCATCCCCTGTGGAAATTGATGAGATTCTCAACCAAATCAACCTACCTACACTGACAGAATCTCAACTGACCTCCTTAAATGCACCATTCTCTGCACCAGAAATTCTCGCAACCATTGCGTCATTACCCCTCGGCACGGCCCCAGGGCCTGACGGCCTCACAGGGGAATATTTTAAACAATTCTCTACATACCTGCTTCCCCATTTGACAAAACTCTTCAATAATGCTGCCTCCTCTTCAATGTTCCCTAAAGAATCGCTGGCTGCTCTCATTATCACGCTCCTGAAACCTGGTAAAGAACCGAACTCCCCCCAAAACTTTTGACCGATCTCCCTACTTAATCTTGACTTAAAGATATATGCCAAAACCATCACTAGACACTTAATGACAATTATGCCAGACCTGATACACAAAGATCAGTCCAGCTTCATCAAAGGGAGGCAAGCACCAGACGCAACAAGATGCATGATAGACCTGATACACCATACGGAATCCAGCGGAACGCCTTCTCTGCTTCTCTCTTTAGATGCAGAGAAGGCGTTCGATAGGGTCCACTGGGCATATTTACAGAAGGTGATGTTTAAATTCGGGTTTAAAGATCATATCTACAAAGCTATCATGGCGCTCTACACTAACCCATCAGCGCAGGTGTTCTCAGCCAATATGTTATCCTAACCATTCCATATCACAAATGGTACCCGACAGGGATGCTCCCTGTCATCATTGATTTTCAACCTTGTGATGGAGCCTTTGGCTGAACACATATGCACAAATTCTAGGATATCGGGGATAAATATAGGGACCACTGCACATAAGATCAGTCTCTTTGCAGACGATGGGATACTGATCCTCACAAATCCTACCTCATCTCTAGCTGAAGCATACAAAACATTGTAATGGTTTGGGCAGGTATCCTTCTACAAACTAAGCACCACCAAATCACACATCCTCCATCTAAAACTAGACGCCACTACAAAACACCTGTTGCAAGCCCAGTACCCTTTCGCCTGGCCAGATAACAGCATCTCTTATCTAGGAATACAACTCACGAGATCTACCAAACATCTTTTTTTGACCAATTTTAAACTCCTTCTGAACAAGATACGCCTTGGCTCTCAAAGTATCACTAGATTAGAACTATCGTGTTCTGGTAGATTGGTAGCGTTCGAAATGATGCAGTTACTCCAAATTTTATATTTATTCAGAACCTTCCCCATTCCCATTTCTAAATATTACTTTGCATCATTACAAACTTTACTCAACCAATTTATTTGGCACGGAACCAAGCCTAGGAGCGAATACTCCAAACTTAGGAAACATAAATTGGCAGGAGGATCAGGATCGATTGATTTTGAAGATTATCACACAGCAGCACTATTAGATCAAACCAATGAATGGTTCTAACAACCTTTGGGGAACTGTGGGGTGCGATTGAACACTCAATACTACTATGCCCCAATTTGAAGGGGTGGTTAATGAGCACTCCATTAGGACCCAAACTGCCCAAAGCACTTCCCCCCACCATGGTGGCTGCGGACAAAGCATGGCAAAACCTAACCCATGACATACATCATGGCCCAAACACTCCGCAAATACCGATTCCAATTGAATCTTTACACCATCTTTCACCTGACCTATCACTGATATATTGGTCTAGGAAAGGTATCACTTCCATTCAACAGCTGTTCCAGGACTCCCACCCAAAACCCTTCTCTATCCTCCAAAACGAATTTAATCTGTCTCACGCGGACCTCTTTACTTATATCCGCGTGAAACACTGCCTCGACAACATCAGACCTCCTTTCTACACGATCCCAGCAGCAGCATGGAAATATCTGAACTCTCCCTCCCCTAAAACAAAGGGACTATCCCTCATCTATAACATCTTGCACCTAAAACGACAATTCACAAAATCAGTATCTCATACACACTGGGAGAATGACTTATGCCGCGTACACACGAGCGGACTTTACGGCAGACTTTGCTCGGCGGACTTTTCGCCGGACTTTGTCGGCTCCTTGCGCCGGACTTAAAAACGGACGGACTTGGCCACACACGATCACTGCAAAAGCCCGCTGGTTTGGAATGCGGTGACGTATAGCACGTACGACGGGACTATAAAAAGGAAGTTCAAGCCCCACTACGGCACCCTTTGGGCTCCTTCTGCTAATCTCGTGTTTATCTCGTGTTAGTACAAGTTTGGTTAGAGACGATTCACGCTTTTCACACTTCAGCTTATTTCGATCGCTTTCTGCGGTTCAGTTTTTGCTTGTGAGGTTTGTATCTGCTTTTCAGTGCGTGTTGGTCAGTTCGTACCCTGCCTTGCAGGCCGTTCTGGTCCGCTCGTTCCTGATTTTCAGGTCATTCTTCATAGGCCTTGCTGTTCTTCAGTGCGTTTGTTATAAGTTTGTTTGTTTGACCAGCCAACCGTTTTGAAGCCATGTCGCGTGGACGTTCTCGTTCTCGAGTTCGTGCTGCATGGGGACTTGGTGTTGGGGTTAATACTTTGACCCGAGTCCAGTCCATGAACAGGGCGAGGAGGAGTTCATGGATGAAGAATTGGTTGCGCCAGCGTGACCAATTCTCTCATATGCCTTTGCTCCGTGAGCTCCGTGAGAATAATCCTGAGGATTTCAGGAATTATCTCCGGATGACGGACCCCGTCTTTGAGCGTCTGCTGGCTATGCTGACCCCCTATATCAGCAGGCAGGATACCTGCATGAGGCAAGCCATCAGTGCGGAGCAGAGGCTAGTTGCCACGTTACATTACTTGGCGACAGGGAGAAGTCTTCAGGACTTGAAGTTCTCGACAGGCATCTCCCCCCAGGCTCTGGGGATCATAATCCCAGAGACCTGTTCTGCTATTATTCAGGTCCTGCAGAAGGACTCTATGAAGGTAAGTTTTATCCTTTAACATTACATGATATGTATTGAATGTTTTTTAATGTATTGTATAAATGTCCTCCTTACCTAATTGCCATGCTTTCAATATGCTGTGAATGTCCCCTTTATCTTCATGCATGACTGTTTTTGGACATTAATCATTTATTGCCCTACATGCATATTTTCCTTCATTAACTTCCCCACCATGCAATCCTGGGTCCATTTATATCTCTAGCCTATAGTCCCTTGAACAATGTATATTGTCTGCTCCATTGTCTTGTTTGACCCTCCCCCACCCCACAAATGTTTGAACCAGTCAGGTGTGTTTTGGGCCCTAATTAGAACCCCTCCCCCACCCCACAAATGTTTGAACCAGTCAGGTGTGTTTGTTAACCTAATTAGAACCCCTCCCCCACCCCACAAATGTTTGAACCAGTCAGATGTGTTTTGGGCCCTAATTAGAATCCCTCCCCCACCCCACAAATGTTTGAACCAGTCAGATGTGTTTTGGGCCCTAATTAAAATCCCTCCCCCACCCCACAAATGTTTGAACCAGTCAGGTGTGTTTGTTAACCTAATTAGAACTCCTCCCCCACCACATAAATGTTTGAACCAGTCAGGTGTGTTTTGGGCCCTAATTAGAACCCCTCCACCACCCCACAAATGTTTGAACCAGTCAGGTGTGTTTGTTAACCTAATTAGAACCCCTCCCCCACCCCACAAATGTTTGAACCAGTCAGGTGTGTTTGTTAACCTAATTAGAAGCCCTCCCCCACCCCACAAATGTTTGAACCAGTCAGGTGTGTTTTGGGCCCTAATTAGAACCCCTCCCCCACCCCACAAATGTTTTAATCAGTCAGGTGTGTTTTGGGCCCTAATTAAAACACCTCCCCCCACATTCAAATGGATCAATGGGCCATCAGAGGGGGTGATTAATCTTATAAGTGGGCCTTATGTTTTTTACCATTTCAATTACAAACACACATATTAATAATGTTTGACTGCTGTTGTTCACTAATGTTTTGGTGTAATCTGATATACAAGTTAGCTTTCAAAGTCCTTATCTTCATTTTTTTCTTTTTTTTCACTCCACAGTTTCCTTCAAGTACACAGGAATGGCAGACTGTGGCCTCCCAGTTCGCTGACCGTTGGGACTTTCCCAACTGTGTCGGGGCGATTGACGGAAAGCATGTCCGGATTGTGACACCACCACATTCAGGGTCTTATTTCTATAACTACAAGGGGCAAGGGGTTCCATGGTGTAGTTTTGATGGTGGTGGTCTCGGCACATTTGGACTTTCTGTTTGTGGATGTGGGGAAGAACGGCCGGATGTCTGATGGAAGAGTCTTTGCACAGACCGAGCTGTGCCAGCGTCTCCAGACCGGTGGCCTGGGATTGCCACCTGATGACGAGAATGTTGATGGACTCCCCTCAGTTTTTATTGCTGATGAAGCGTTTGCTCTCGGTGAGCACTTGATGAGGCCGTCCCCCCAAAGGACAGTCACCCCTGAGAGGAGGGTATTTAATTATTGGCTGGCCAGAGCAAGAAGAGTTGTGGAGAATGCCTTTGGGATTCTGGCCAGCCGGTTCCGTTTATTCCTTTCTGCAATTAATCTGGCGGACTATAAACTAAATTACGTCATCCTTGCTTGCTGCATCTTGCATAACTTTTTAAGGAGACATTCAGCAACATATATATCTTCTGTTGGGCCTGAGGCCGGACTGGAACAGGATACCACAATGACAGGCCTAGAAATTGGCCGTATTGGCTTGGCCCCCCGAACCACACGTCAAGTGCGTGAACGTTATGTTAATTATTTTAATGGTCGGGGGGCCATTGCTATTCAGCAACAGCTGTAATTTTACCCAAAAAAAAAAAAAAATAATTTTTCAAAAATATCTTGTTTTTATTCTTGTTTGTATTTAGTTATGTCTGTCTCCTAGTGCACTTGTAGTAGTGGCAAGTGCATTTACCTTTATTTAATCAGGCCCCAAAAAAATTAAAAAAATATTTGTCTGAAATAATCAACCACACACATTGTATTATTAACAAAATTTTACTTTGTGCACATTGAAAGGTGCATTTTTGAATATTTTTTTGGTTTTTATTTTTTTAACCAGTTCAATACCTGGGGCCTTTTCACCCCCTTCCAGCCCAGACCAATTTTTAGTTTTCAGCGCTGTCGCACTTTCAACGACAATTGCGCGGTCGTGCGACGTTGTACCCAAACAAATATGACGTCCTTTTTTCCCCACAAATAGAGCTTTCTTTTGGTGGTATTTGATCACCTCTGCGGTTTTTATTTTTTGCGCTATAAACAAAAGAAGAGCGACAATTTTGCAAAAAAAAACAATATTTTTTACTTTTTGCTATAATAAATATCCCAATTTTTTTTAAAAAAAAAACATTTTTTCCTCAGTTTCGGCCGATACGTATTCTTCTACATATTTTTGGTAAAAAAAAAATCGCAATAAGTGTATATTGATTGGTTTGCGCAAAAGTTATAGCGTCTATAAAATACGGGATAGATTTATGGCATTTTTTTAAAAAAAATATTTATTTTTTTTTTTTTACTAATAGCAGCGATCGCGATTTTTTTTCGTGACTGTGACATTATGGCGGACACATCGGACACTTTTGACACATTTTTGGGACCATTCACATTTATACAGTGATCAATGCTATAAAATTGCATTGATTACTGTGTAAATGTGACAGGCAGTGAAGGGGTTAACCACTAGGGGGACACAAGGGGTTAAATGTGTTACCTAGGGAATGACTCTAACTGTAGGGGGCGGGGACGTACAAGGGGAGGAGACCGATCAGTGTTCCGCTGTTCTGGGAACACAGATCGCTCTCCTCTGAGCTGACAGGACGTGGATCTGTGTGTTTACACACACAGATCCACGGTCCGTCCCGGTTAACGTGCAATCGCGGGTGCCCGGCGGACATCGCGGCCGCCGGGCACACGCACCGGGTCCCGAGCAATGCGGCAGGCGCATGCGCGCGTGCCCCCTAGGCGGCCGGGAACCCGAGGCCATCATATGACGTCCACCCAGGATGGGAGATCCCATCTGTGGACGTCATTTGATTATAGACGGGTAGGGAAGTGGTTAACTGATTTTTCGTGGTGTAAAAATATATGTTTTTTAAACATTAGTAAAGGCATATTTTAGCAAAAATAGACCTTTCTAAAAATATTTACATTCACAACAGTGTTTTTATAAACATAACAAAACATTAAAGAACTTACAAAGTTCAACATTTAAAGAACAGTGCATGTGATGTCACCCTTGGAAATCGTTCCTTTTGAATATGCTCAAAATTGAGATTTACAAAAGGGTCAAGTCAACATGTGCTATCTCCCATCATGGGTGAGCAATGTACGTGTTTTGTATGTGCAATCCCTTTTTTGGTTCCTATCACCACAAAATAATTTTGAGGATGAAGGGGTTGCAAACACAAAACAAGTACATTGATAACCCATGATGGAAGATAGCACATGATGACACACCGTGTGCATCATAATGTAAATTTGGGTATACCAAATAAATTTGAAAAACATTTATTAGAAAAAACAAACTTCACAAGGAAATAAAGAACATGATTGATGTTTTTAGGCCAAATGTTATTATATTCTGCCCAAAACATCAATCATGTTCTTCATTTCCTGTTGCATGGAGTCCAGGCGAAGTTGCATGCTGTGAATTTGGTCACGCATTTTATCTAGTTGGCCATTCCACAGCATTATCTGGCCAATCAGTCTTTGGGCACTGTCTGTGGTGAATGGCTCTGCCGCTTGGCCTTCCACAACCGGAAACTCACCTAAAATGAGTGAATAAAAACAAGGTTTACAATATGCATGCCAAAATACATTAACTTAAGCTGGGGTGTCAGTCACTCACTTGGTAGGCTTGAAACCTCCCACACTTCCTCCACCTCTCCTTCCTCCAGGTTGTCGGGTGGGCGTGGTCTTGGGCTGGGGTCATTTTCTAAAGTATCATATGTATTTTACAAAGAACGGTCTTTACGAACGATGCTGTATAAAGTCCAAAAATAAGGATCAGCATGCAAGTTAAGTATCTCAATATGAAAACACAACAAGTACTTACTTTTTTTAAGCAGCTTCTTTATTCGCCAATATTGTTCTGGCTCCCGACTTTTGATGTCAGACCACCGCTTCCTCAATTGTTCTTTCGACCGTTTTGTGCCAAATTTTGCTTCTAGAGCGGTGACAACTGAGGACATTATTTTGTCCTTACGCATATTCGGTCGTGTGTACGGTCCTTTTTTGCCCATCGTAGTCCTCCCTTCTCAATATGGACACCATCTCCACCATCTCTTCAAAAGCCATGTTGGTGGCCTTATATCTCCTCCGGGATGTGGATGTTTGGAGGTCCGGGCTTTCCTCCGCGCTACTTCCACTGATTCTCTCCGCCATCTTTAGCTATCTACTCCCACTGCGCAATGAAGAGTGAAGGGGCGGGGCCAAGTCATACTAAAGAACGTCAGGGGTGGGCGACGCAGGCAGAGCATGACACATGCGCAGTGTATATAAAGCTATTACGATGGCCTACGTATGTCCATGTGGAAGTAGCGAGCGTCAGAAACGAAGGTAAGATTAAAGTGGGGGTGTGTGTGTTTGGGGTGTGTGTGTGTGTGTGTGTATGTATGTGTCCCCTAGATTACAAACAAAAATAATCCTGTGATTTGTGACTGACATTAGTTTGGATCTTGTGTCTTGTCTTTCAGAAAAAATGAATCCCTTTAAGAGGAAGAATTTTTGTGCCAATTTATTGAGCTCTATCAGGAAAAGAAAAACCTGTGGGAGGTCAAACACCCACTATATTATAATAGGGATGTAAGGAAGGCAACACTAGGCACACTTTTATAGGGCGTACACACGGTCGGACTTTGTTCGGACATTCCGACAACAAAATCCTAGGATTTTTTCCGACGGATGTTGGCTCAAACTTGTTTTGTCTACACACGGTCGCACAAAGTTGTCGGAAAATCCGATCGCCAACCACGCGGTCACGTACACCACGTACGACGAGACTAGAAAAGGCCGGTTCAGAACCAAGCGCGGCACCCTTTGGGCTCCTTTTGCTAATCTCGTGTTAGTAAAAGTTTGATGAGAGACGATTCACGCTTTTTCAGACTCGTGGCTTTCAGATCGTTTTCTGCCGTTCAGTTTGTGCTTGTGGGTTTGTATCTGCTCTTCAGTGCGTGCATCAAGTTCCGCGTGACTTTAAGTAGTCATTGTATTCTTGTTCGTTCGTTACTGTTTTTCAGTTCGCTCTTCACAGGCCTTGCTGTTCTTCAGTGCGTTCTGTTACTTTGTTCTGAGCAGCCATGTTTCGTATGCGTACTTCTCGTAGAGTTCGTGCTGTGCGGGGGCTTGGTGTTGGGGTCCTGACCTTGACACAAGTCCAGTCCATGAACAGGGTGGGGAGGAGTTCATGGACCAAGAATTGGTTGCTTCAGCGTGACCAGTTCTCTCATATGCCTTTGCTCCGTGAGATCCGTGAGAATAATCCTGATGATTTCAGGAACTTTCTCAGGACGACGGACCCCGTATTTCACCGTTTGTTGGCTTCGCTGACCCCCTATATCAGCAGGTAGGATACCTGCATGAGGCAAGCCATCACTCCGGAGCAGAGGTTGGTCGCTACCCTGCGGTATTTGGCAACAGGGAGAAGCCTGCAGGACCTCAAGTTCTCGACAGGCATCTCCCCCCAGGCTCTGGGGATCATTATCCTGGAGACCTGTTCTGCCATCATCCAGGTCCTACAGAAGCAGTATATGAAGGTAAGATTTTTTTCATTTTATATCACATTTTATTGTATTTAATGTTTGCTAATATCTTGTATTTCTTTCCTCATTACCTAATTACCATGATTGTAATATGCTGTGAATGTCCCCTTTGTCCTCATGCATGCTGGATTTTTATGTAATTATTATTGTAGGTCCTTCATACATATTTGCCCTTCACTAACCTCCCCAGCATGGTGTCTCCTGGCCCATATTCACCTCATGTAGTCACTTAACAATGTATTTTATCAGCTCCATAGTAGTGCTTTACCCCAAACACCCCCTAAAATGTTTAGAAATGTTATTTTTGATTTAAATTCAGGCAGAGTGCCAGAGGCTTTTTTTTTGTAGTGTTCCCAAATCATTTTTAGTAACCCTCCCTACCCCAGCTGCTAAGTCAGCTGATCCCAATTCTCTATCTATCCTCAATCATCTATCTGCTGACTTTGCCAAACCCATACACACTATACCCACCTCTTTTGTGGTCAGATTTATGGATGAATTCCCCAAAGCATGTAGTAGGGCCTGCCTGTATACTTTCAAATGGTACTGTTTAAAGTTTTGGGATCCTATTATTATCTTGATAGGTAATAGCAGAATGTCCAAATGTCCTCAAATGTGTACAGTGTGTATTTATATCTTTGTATTATGACACTTCTTACCTGTCCAGTGGTCTGCCAATAGTGTAACTAAGGAGGGTCTGTTCCAAGTAATACCCATTATTTAGGCATTCATCTCTCAATGAAGTGAAGAGGGTTACCTGTCCAAGAGCTCCCCCCCTATAATGTTAGAAATGGCCCATGAGAGGGGGGAGGGGGAATATGATGGGTGTACCTTATACTTTGGCCTTGTTAAATTCCCCTTAATAAATGCTATCTGGAGGTTGCCCCATAATGTTTGTGTCTATGTTTCTGTGAAAAAATATTAATGTTTATTGTTTTTTCCTCAACAGTTTCCTTCCACGCCACAGGAATGGCAGACTGTGGCCTCCCACTTTGCCCAGCGGTGGGACTTTCCTAACTGCGGAGGGGCAATTGATGGGAAACACGTCCACATCGTCCCACCACCCAACTCGGGGTCGTACTATTATAATTACAAGGGGTTCAATAGTATAGTGATGTTGGCGGTGGTGTCGGCTAATTACGACTTCTTGTATGTGGACGTGGGGAAGAATGGCCGGATGTCCGATGGTGGAGTCATCGCCCAGACAGAGTTCTACAGGCATCTCCAGAATGACAGCTTGGACTTGCCAGCTCCAGAGGACAATGTTGAAGGAATCCCATTTGTGTTCGTTGCTGATGAAGCGTTTGCGCTGGGGGACCACCTGATGCGGCCATTCCCAATGAGAACCCTCACCCCGGAACAGAGGGTTTTTAATTACCGGCTGGCCAGAGCCCGAAGAGTGGTGGAGAACACATTTGGAATCCTGGCCAGCCGGTTCCGCCTATTTATGACACCCATCCATATGGCGGAGTATAAACTGAACCATATTATCCTTGCATGCTGTGTTCTTCATAACTTTTTAAGGAAACATTTGGCCAACTATGCTGGCTCAGTTGGGCCTGAGGCCGGAATCATACATCAAACCACACTGACGGCGCTTGAAAGCGGCCGTCCTGGCTTGCCCTCCCTGAGTGCCCGTGATGTCCGGTTACGCTACCTGGAGTTCTTTGCGGGTAGGGGGGCTATCAATGTGCCATACAATCTGTGAAGCCTTTTTATAATAAAAAAACAAAAAGAAATTCTTTGTGGACATTTACTGCTTGTGTTTGTTTTAGCTGACCCTGACAGAAATGTTTTGAGTGCAGAAAATGGCGTGATTGTGTAACCTTATTATACAAAGCACTGTTGGGTGTTATTTACTAAGTGCAAAAACACATTTCACTACAAGTGTACTTGCAACTGCACTGAAACTGCACTTGTAGTGCAAAGTGGATTTGCCCTTAGGAAATAACCCCCATTTTCTCAGAAAACAACAATTACATCACCCCAAAAGTGTTGTAGCGTTGAAACAATAATCCACACATTCTTGATTAACAATCTTTTTAATACCTGCACAATCACATGTGCATTTACCAAAGGTTTTTCAAACAAACCAACATGTTTGTGGTATACCAATTTTTGTGGTGGCATTATCAAAACTCAAAATGTAAATTTTATATAAAACAGGCCTGTGTAAAACCAACAAGAAAAGACACAAATCTTGAACTTACAAACGTCACATTTGTTCGAATTTGAAGGCAATATCAGACATGAGTATTTAGGAACTGTGTTTGATATTGCGTTCAGATGGGGGGAAATCACCCCTGGAAAAGCCAAATTTGGAAGATGCACACCAGTTTACACCAATTTTACCAATTTAATGTCAACATGTGCTAGCTGCCATCACGGGGGATCAAGGGATGTGTTTTGGGGGAGCAAGCCCTTCCTCTCAGCTACTTTATTATTGAGGAAGGGGTTGCACCCCCAAAACGCGTCCATTGATCTCCCGTGATGGCAGATAGCACATGTTGGCACACTGTGTGCATCTTCAAAATTTGGCTTTGGGAAAAATCACAAAAACATTTAGCACATTGTAGCACACAAAAGAAGAAAGTGATTTGGAGGGGTTTTAAACTCGCCCCAAAACATCAATGATGTTTTTATTTTTTGGAATAACATCATTGATGTTTTGCTTGATGATTTCCAATTGTAAATTCCACCCCATGATCTCCCCGATCAGGATCTGGGCACTTTTGGATGTGAAAGGATCTGGATCCACAACCTCACGATCACCTAAAAAGAGAGGAACCCCAAAATAAATTAGGTCTAAAAAAAATGCCGGCATCCATCTCTTATCTGAGCCTGTGGTCGCAGACACTCACCTGTTGTGGTGACTAGTTCCACCACGTCTTCTTCCTCCTGCTCAGCTTGTGTTGGGGGGATTTCCCCTTCTTCCAGAGGGGGGGGGGGGCTCTGGTCTCCTCGGATGAGGGGTGTCCTCCGAGTCTTTTATCCCCTATGTAAAACAAAATGGTATAATTAGCACACAGATATTTGAGGGCAGAACTATAAAGATGAAACATTGCTTGGAAGTGGGGTACAATTGTCAATTTTAGCAGAGTTCCAAGATGTTGATTTTTTAGTGTCCTTTGTCAACCTGCAATACTTTACCTGTTCGGAACAAGCTTCACAGATGTAGCCCCCCCCTTTAGTATACACTGGAGCACCTGTGTGCCCCCCCTAATAAAAATGGTGTTCTTGTGTCCCACACTAGTGCTCCAGTGTCCAGATGTGAAAACTGCTGCTGAGTGTCCTCTCCTTACACAGAATCTAGTTTGCATTTCATTCTAGTAACAAACCCATCTACACAACCCAGTTCTTTGAAGACAAGTATAGGGCGTTAAAATGGTGGCCAAATGCATATGGGCTAAACAATGTTATTTTATAGTTGGAACGAAAAATGTTTGATCCGAACGAATAATGTGCCCATGAACATGAAAGTGGCCATTTTAAACTGTACAACAGTTCCTAAAAGCACATGGAGCAGCACGAACGTAATAAACATAAAAAGAATAGGAACACAGCACAACTACTTACTTTTTTGCAGTACTCTCCGGATCTTTTTGTACTGCTCATGTTCTCGTAATTTGAGGTCCGACCACCGCTTCCTGAGCTGATCTTTCTATCGTCATACCCCGAAATTCCGGTGCAGACACCTGACCACTTTCGCCATGATCTTGGCCTTTCTGACATTGGGGTTGGGGTAAGGTTCATACTTTCCATCATAGTCGGCCTTCTTCAGGATATCCACCATCTCCAACATCTCCCCAAAGGACATATTTGAGTCCTTAAATCTCCTTCTGGATCGGGACGTGACCGGATCCGGCCTTTCCTCCTCCCCGTTGCTACAATTAGCACGCACCTGCTGTCTATCCGCCATGTGCTCTTCCCCCACTGCGCCGAACGAAAAGGGGCGGGGAATAGACTAGAAAGAACATCAGGGGCGGGCGGAGTTATATGCATGCGCAGTGTGTATAAAGCGTAACACACGTGCGTATTACATATGATCTGTGAGCGGAGGAAGGAGCATCGGAGACGCCGATCGTGATAACGAAGGTAAGATCTAAACTTGCGCCTATACTGCTTCGAAATGGAAGCCTATTTTGTAACAAGATTAGGGGAGTTTGGCCTGACCTTAGGGTTTGTCTTGTGTTGTGTCTTGCAGAGAAAATGGATGGGTTCAACGACCACAATTTCCTGCCCCTGTTCATTGACAAATACAGGGAGCTGCCCTGTCTGTGGCAGGTCAGACACCCCCACTATAATCACAAACAGAAGAGGCAGGCAGCGCTGGAGAAACTGCTGGAGTTGGTGAAGCCGGTGGTCCCCACAGCAACCATCCCTTATTTAAAAGCTAAAATTGGTGGCCTGAGGAGCACATATCTGAGGGAGCGCAAGAAGGTCACAGATTCCCAAAGGTCCGGAGCTGCAGCAGATGACGTTTATGTCCCCAGGCTGTGGTACTATGAGAGACTACGATTTCTGTCAGACCACACTGAAGTCAGGGAATCCCTCTCTACTCTTCCTTCCACGCTTCCTTCCATACCAGCTGAGGCTTCTGATGTCCAACCTGGGCCTTCCAGCCAGGAAGAAGTGGAGGAGCCCAGCTGGAGTCAGGTATAGCATTCTTCTACAGATTTCTGGTCAATAAATAAATGCTGTTTATTAGATGTTAGTATTGATCACTAAATGCTGATTGAAAAAAGTGTTTTACATATCAATAGACAGTAGTGGGCCCCCAAATTTGGGACAAGAATGAAAACTGCTGGGCTCAGAAGGATAGTCTGTTATATTTGTTAACATTCAATTTGCAGCAGTCAGGAGGTGAAAATTGTGTGTGATTGATGACTAAAAAACTAAAACTATGTCCCTTTTTCATACACAGGAAGACCTCAGCCAGGAGGAGGCTGTGGAATGTGGCAGTCAGGAGGAGGCGGTGATTAGTTGCAGCCAGGAGGAGGCGGGGCTAAGTGTCAGCCAGGAGAAGCCAGGGACCAGTCGCAGCCTGACTGAGTCTCAGGTCCCTCCCCTCCGCCTGCCATATAAACGAGCCAGGAAGGCCACTCCAAGTCCCGTGCAGGATTCAGCATTCAGGCTGATCCAGGAGGCTTCTGCGTCCCTCAGAGCCTTACCAACTCCTGAAGAGGCCTTTGCCTGCATGGCTGCCACCAAATTGCAGGGCATGCAGGAGGGTCAACGCAGGCTCTGTGAGGACCTTCTGTACAAAGTCCTACGTAAGGGGGTGAGTGGTGAACTAACACCAATGACCGACGTGGTTGAGTTGGCCCCTCCTCCTCCTCCTCCTCCTCCTGCTGCCACAACTCCACCACCACAGCCACCGCGTGTAAGGAAGCGTGGAAGGAAGACCTGAGAGTGATGGCCCTGGGTTCAGTCTGGTCTGACAGAAGATGCAGTCTCTCGTATGACCACAGCCTGGGGACACAGATGTCATCTGCTGCTTTCCGGATCTCTGGGCCTTCTGGACCAGACTGCCCTCCCTTAGATAAGGACTCCTCAGGCCACCAATTTTGCTTAAAAATAATTGATGTGTGCCCTGGGAGTCCAAGGCTTCTGCAGTTTCTCCAGCGTTGCCTCCCTCTTTGTTTAGTTGTGACCCCTTAATAATTTTTTTTTTGGGAAATTATACTCTCCTCTGTGTGTTTTCAGCCAAAAAGGACAGTTTGTTGGTGACGATTCAGGTACATTTCTAACATAAAATGTGAAATTAACAAGGGACAACAACACCAAACAATCTCCTACAGATTAAATAGAACAACATATCAATGGTGTTGTGGTAACTTGTCACAAAAAACACACACAAACATTTTCAGGAGTACAAATCAAAATCGCCCAAAAAAAAAAATAAAAGTACAAACACAAAAAAAGAATCTACATTAAAGCCAAAAAATATATAAAAAATATAAAAAAATATGTTGTCAGATGTGAGAAATCAAAATATATTGAGGGAATCACGATAAATAGTAACAAAATAAGTTTGTGAGAAGTGTGTGTGAATATGAGCAGCAAAACTTAATTCTTGTCACATTATAAAGAAGAAGAGAGTGCGCTGTATTAAACCATTTTTAACATTGCAGCGTGACGAAAGTGCTGTATCCATTGCGAACGCTAAGTTTACCAGAACGAGCTGTTCCGTCTTGGAATTTCTTCTGAGCATGCGTGGCACTTTGTGCGTCGGAACAGGCCACACACAGTCGGAATTGACGCGATCGGATTTTGTTGTCGGAAAATTTTGTTGTCGGAAAATTGGTATCTTGCGAAACATGTACAAGCAGGAACACAATAAAATCCAGGAGTTGCTCAGATCCGGTGCAGCAGCTGACCAAGTTGTGTTACTACAACAAAATGCAATTCCTGGATGACAAGACCGAAGCCAGGCAATCACTTTCCACCCTTCCCTCCAGCCTTCCCTCCACTCTTCCCTCCAGCCTCCACCCCAGCTGAGGAGTCCCAGGATGAACTGGGCCTTTTCATCATTGATGAAGTTGATGCGCCCAGCTTCAGCCAGGTATCCTTTTTTGTGTAATTTGTGATTGTGTAAATGTTATTAACCACTTGCCGACCGCCTCACGCCTATATACATGAGCAGAATGGCACGGGCAGGCAAAATCACGTACCTGGTACCTATCGGACCCCCCCCGGTGCCAGCGGCAGTCGGCATTTGTCTGGGAGCGATCAGAGATGAGGGGGAGGCCATCCGATCGTGGCCCCCCCTCGTGATCGCTCCCAGCCAATGAGAAACATCCCCTGCCTCTGTATAGTACACAGAGGCAGAGGATGTGATGTCATCTCTCCTCGGCTCGGCAGTTTCCGTTCCGACGCCGAGGAGAGAAGACATCTGAGTAAGTGTAAAACACAACACAACACAGTAGAACATGCCAGGCACACATTACACCCCCGATCCCCCCCGATCGCGCCCCGATCCCCCCCCAATCACCCCTCCCTGTCACACTGAGACCAAGCAGGTTTTTTTTTTTTTCCTGATTACTGCATGGTGTCAGTTTGTGACAGTTAGAAGTGGTAGGGCAGTTAGGGTTAGCCCCCTTTAGATCTAGGGTACCCCCTAACCCCCCCTAATAAAGTTTTAACCCCTTGATCACCCCCCGTCACCAGTGTCGCTAAGCGATCATTTTTCTGATCGCTGTATTAGTATCACTGATTCCGCTAGTTAGGGACGTAAATATTTAGGTTCGCCGTCAGCGTTTTATAGCGACAGGGACCCTCATATACTATCTAATAAATGTTATAACCCCTTGATTGCCCCCTAGTTAACCCTTTCACCACTGATAACCGTTACGGGTGATGCTGGTTAGTTTGTTTATTTTTTATAGTGTCAGGGCACCCGCCGTTTATTACCGAATAAAGGTTTAGCCCCCCGATCGCCCGGCGGTGATATGCGTCGCCCCAGGCAGCGTCAGATTAGTGCCAGTACCGCTAACACCCACGCACGCAGCATACGCCTCCCTTAGTGGTATAGTATCTGAACGGATCAATATCTGATCCGATGACATCTATACTAGCGTCCCCAGCAGTTTAGGGTTCCCAAAAATGCAGTGTTATCGGGATCAGCCCAGATACCTGCTAGCACCTGCGTTTTGCCCCTCCGCCCGGCCCACCCAAGTGCAGTATCGATCGATCACTGACACTTACAAAACACTAAACGCATAACTGCAGTGTTCGCAGAGTCAGGCCTGATCCCTGCGATCGCTAACAGTTTTGTTGGTAGCATTTTGGTGAACTGGCAAGCACCAGCCCCAGGCAGCGTCAGGTTAGTGCCAGTAGCGCTAACACCCACGCACGCACCGTACACCTCCCTTAGTGGTATAGTATCTGATCCGATCAATATCTGATCCGATCAGATATATACCAGCAGTTTAGGGTTCCCAAAAACGCAGTGTTAGTGGGATCAGCCCAGATACCTGCTAGCATCTGCATTTTGTCCCTCCGCCCGGCCCAGCCCACCCAAGTGCAGTATCGATCGATCACTGACACTTACAAAACACTAAACGCATAACTGCAGCGTTTGCAGAGTCAGGCCTGATCCCTGCGATCACTAACAGTTTTTTTTGTAGCGTTTTGGTGAACTGGCAAGCACCAGTGGCCTAGTACACCCCGGTCGTTGTCAAACCAGCACTGCAGTAACACTTGGTGACGTGGCGATTCCCATAAGTGCAGTTCAAGCTGGTGAGGTGGCAAGCACAAGTAGTGTCCCGTTGCCACCAAGAAGAAGACAAACAGGCCCGTCGTGCCCATAATGCCCTTCCTGCTGCATTCGCCAATCCTAATTGGGAACCCACCACTTCTGCAGCACCCGTACTTCCCCCATTCACATCCCCAACCAAATGCAGTCGGCTGCATGAGAGGCATTTTTTATGTCCTCCCGAGTACCCCTACCCAACGAACCCCCCCAAAAAAGATGTCGTGTCTGCAGCAAGCGCGGATATAGGCGTGACACCCGCTACTATTGTCCCTCCTTTGCTTTTCAGGCATGCAATTTTTTATACTTTACCGTTTACTGTGCTTTATTGCTAACCATTTTTTTGTCTTCAGGTACGCCATTCACGACTTTGAGTGGTTATACCAGAATGATGCCTGCAGGTTTAGGTATCATCTTGGTATCATTCTTTTCAGCCAGCGGTCAGCTTTCATGTAAAAGCAATCCTAGCAGCTAATTAGCCTCTAGACTGCTTTTACAAGCAGTGGGAGGGAATGCCCCCCCTACCGTCTTCCGTGTTTTTATCTGGCTCTCCTGTCTCAACAGGGAACCTGAGAATGCAGCCGGTGATTCAGCCAGCTGACCATAGAGCTGATCAGAGACCAGAGTGGCTCCAAACATCTCTATGGCCTAAGAAACCGGAAGCTACGAGCATTTTATGACTTAGATTTCGCCGGATGTAAACAGCGCCATTGGGAAATTTGGGAAGCATTTTATCACACTGATCTTGGTGTGGTCAGATGCTTTGAGGGCAGAGGAGAGATCTAGGGTCCAATTTTTTCAAAAAAGAGTACCTCTCACTACCTATTGCTATCATAGGGGATATTTACATTCCGTGAGATAACAATAAAAATGATTTAAAAAAAAATGAAAGGAACAGTTTAAAAATAAGATAAAAAAGCAAAAAAAGAATAAAGAAAAAAAAATAAAAAGCACCCCTGTCCCCCCTGCTCTCGCGCTAAGGCGAACGCAAGCGTCGGTCTGGCGTCAAATGTAAACAGCAATTGCACCATGCATGTGAGGTATCACCATGAAGGTCAGATCGAGGGCAGTAATTTTAGCAGTAGACGTCCTCTGTAAAGTGGTAACCTGTAAAGGCTTTTAAAGGCTTTTAAAAATGTATTAATTTTGTTGCCACTGCACGTTTGTGTTTTAAAGCAATTTTAAAGCATGTCATGTTTGGTATCCATGTACTCGGCCTAAGATCATCTTTTTTATTTCATCAAACATTTGGGCAATATAGTGTGTTTTAGTGCATTAAAATTTAAAAAAGTGTGTTTTTTCCACAAAAAATGCGTTTGAAAAATCGCTGCGCAAATACTGTGTGAAAAAAAAAATGAAACACCCACCATTTTAATCTGTAGGGCATTTGCTTTAAAAAAATATATAAAGTTTGGGGGTTCAGTAATTTTTTCATGTAATCAAAAAGTGTCAGAAAGGGCTTTGTCTTCAAGTGGTTAGAAGAGTGGGTGATGTGTGACATAAGCTTCTAAATGTTGTGCATAAAATGCCAGGACAGTTCAAAACCCCCCCAAATGACCCCATTTTGGAAATTAGACACCCCAAGCTGAGTATTATAGTGAGTATTTTGCAGACCTCACTTTTTGTCACAAAGTTTTGAAAATTGAAAAAAGAAAAAAAAAAAATGTTCTGGTCTTTCTTCATTTTCAAAAACAAATGAGAGCCGCAAAATACTCACCATGCCTCTCAGCAAATAGCTTGGGGTGTCTACTTTCCAAAATTGGGTCATTTGGGGGGTTTTGTGCCATCGTGGCATTTTATGGCCTTCAAAGCTGTGATAGGTAGTGAGGAGTGAAATCAAAAATGTATGCCCTTAGAAATCCTGAAGGCGATGCTTGGTTTTTGGGGCCCCGTACGCGGCTAGGCTCCCAAAAAGTCCCACACATGTGGTATCCCCGTACTCAGGAGAAGCAGCTGAATGTATTTTGGGGTGCAATTCCACATATGCCCATGGCCTGTGTGAGCAATATATCATTTAGTGACAACTTTTTGTAATTTTTTTTTTTTGTCATTATTCAATCACTTGGGACAAAAAAAAAATATTCAATGGGCTCAACATGCCTCTCAGCAATTTCCTTGGGGTGTCTACTTTCCAAAATGGGGTCATTTGGGGGGGTTTGTACTGCCCTGCCATTTTAGCACCTCAAGAAATGACATAGGCAGTCATAAACTAAAAGCTGTGTAAATTCCAGAAAATGTACCCTAGTTTGTAGACGCTATAACTTTTGCGCAAACCAATAAATATACGCTTATTGACATTTTTTTTACCAAAGACATGTGGCCGAATACATTTTGGCCTAAATGTATGACTAAAATTGAGTTTATTGGATTTTTTTTATAACAAAAAGTAGAAAATATCATTATTTTTCAAAATTTTCAGTCTTTTTTCGTTTATAGCGCAAAAAATAAAAATGGCAGAGGTGATCAAATACCATCAAAAGAAAGCTCTATTTGTGGGAAGAAAAGGACGCAAATTTCGTTTGGGTACAGCATTGCATGACCGCGCAATTAGCAGTTAAAGTGACGCAGTGCCGAATTGTAAAAAGTGCTCTGGTCAGCAAGGGGGTAAATCCTTCCGGGGCTGAAGTGATTAATGATGTTAACGTGTTAATTTTTAAAGTGCTTCCTAACAAATGACTTCTGCACAAAGATTAATATGTAGACATATCACTAGACAGTAGTGGCCAAAAATATACTTCTGCATAGGTGTGCGCAGCCTCTTGCATTAGGGTGTGCATCCCAAAGCTCAAATACATATGCATGTGTATATGTACTGATGGTGTCAGTAGGGCAGTGGACAGTGTAATTTAGTTAATTTTCTTTTCCCCAAATTTTTGGCCTTGTGTAACATTTTTTGGGGGGGGGGGAAATATCAGTGGTCAAAACAGGGGGGAATATGCAGCACACAAGGCAATTAGGGTGTGCCCAGGCACACCTGGCACACCCTGTGTGCACGCCTATGTACTTCAGATATTGTTGATCAGCTGAAATAATGGTGGTGTCAAATAGATAGCCTTTACTATTTTGTGTAAATTATATTTGAAAGTCATGAGCTGAAAATTGTGTGTGATTGCATAACACAAAATTACAACTATGGCCCTTTTTTTGACACAGGATGACCTCAGCCAGGAGGTGGCCTTGCCCAGTGGGAGAGAGGAGGAGGCTGTGGCTGGGCCAAGTCGAAGCCACACGGAGTGTCAGGTGCCTCCCCTCCGCATTCTCCACAAAAGGCCCAGGAGAATGACACCAACTGAGCAGGAATCCCTAGCCCTCATACGGGAAGCAAGCCTGATCCTGAGCA
Source organism: Lithobates septentrionalis (assembly GCA_037952835.1). Classification (NCBI taxonomy): domain Eukaryota; kingdom Metazoa; phylum Chordata; class Amphibia; order Anura; family Ranidae; genus Lithobates; species Lithobates septentrionalis. Next base: position 1,452,554 of record JBBDGP010000111.1, on the reverse strand, counting down.
AACCACCCAATGCAGAGGAGGCGTATGGCACCTATATAGCCAGCAGATTGCTGGAGTTGGAAAAGGGCCAACGCCTCCTCTGTGAGGGTCTGATTTTTCAGGCATACCAGAAGGGCCTGAGAGGGGAGTTTACTGCTACCACATATCTGGCAGATGAAGCCACTCCTCCTCCTCCTCCTCCTCCTGCCCCAAGTACACCACCAGAGGCACAACCTCCGAGGAAGGCTGCAGAGAAGCGTGGAGGGAAGTCTGCAGAGAAGCGTGCAGGGAAGGCTCCAAGGAAGAGTCTAAAGTGATTGCCTGGCTTCTGTCTGGTCTGACTGTGCTCCCTGTGCTCCCTATAGTTGCAAGATACCAATTTTCTTGTCCTCAAACTTGATGTGTGTCCTGGGGGAGGAAAGGCTTCCCAGATTCTAAAAGTGTCCCCAGTGTTGCCTTCCTAATTTTTTTTAACAAAAATAAATGTATTTTTTGGTTACCTTACATTATTGCCTATGTGTTTTGATTAAAAAAACGCCATTTTGTTTGGGAGTAGGCAGGTACAGGTCAAAAAGACTATGGGGTTGATTTAAGAAAAGCAAATAGACTGTGCACTTTGCAGAGGGCAGTTGCCCTCTGCAAGTGCAATTGCTCCAGAGCATCAGAAATGAGTTAAAAGTTTGACTTTGCAAAGAGTACCCAATCCTGTGCAAGGAAAATTCTAAAAACTGCATTTTTGCTTGCACATGATTGGATGATGGAAGTCAGCAGAGCTTCTGCTCATTTACTAAGCTCTGGAGCAACTGCTCTTGCAGAGGGCAACTGCACTTTACAAAGTGCACAGTCTTTTTCCCTTTAGTAAATCAACCCCTATGTGTGTTTTTGACAAAAGGCTAAATCATTTCGAATATCAAGTGAAAAGTACTAGTGAAAAGTTCACTTGAGAAATTGCACAGCAAGTGCACTTGTTGGAAGTGCAGTCGCTGTAAATCTGAGCGGAAGAGCTGAAATTAGGGGAAGCTCTGCTGATTTTATCAGAAAATCATGTGCAATAAAAATTTTTTTTTTTTGGGCTTCCTTGCATGTGCCCCTCGGATCCACAGCGAAGGCACTTCAAGATGCTCTTTCTGTGCAATTTCAAGTAGAATTAGCACTTGTAGTGAAAAATGAATTTGCCTTTGTTAAATACACCCCCCCTATGTCTAATGAACAAGGGACACCAACCTCATTAAGGTTTATTAAAACAACACAAAATATTAAGGTTATTGTGGTAACTTGAAAATCCACACAAAAAACACCAAAAAAATGTGGGTATAATTTAGCACACATTGGAAAATAGATAAGTGTTGAAATCAATCAAAAAAATAAAGATGAGTCCAAAATCTAATTAAATGTTTTTTATTTATGGAGATCTGGCTTTTTACAAATATTATATTAGTCATGGCATGAGGATAAATCATGAAGAAAGTAGTTTGTGAGAACTCTGTGTGAATATAAAGCAGAAAAACAACTTCATTCCTCTCGCATTATCAATCCTACAAAAAGCGCTGTATTAAAAGATCACAGAAGAGGAATGTGCTAGCTTCAAGACGAAGGCTAGTTTTACCAGACCGAGCGCTTCCGTCTTGTAATTGCTTCAGAGCATGCGTCAGTTTGAGTTTGTCGGACTAGCACACAGATGACCGGTTTGTCTGCTAGAAAGAAGAGTCCGTCGGATAGATTTAAAACATGTTTCAAATCTAAGTTCGTCCAACTTTTGAACAAACAAAGTCCGCTGGAGCCCACACACGATCAAATTGTCCGACGAAATCCAGTCCGCCGGGCAAAGTCTGCCGTAAAGTCCGCTCGTGTGTACGCGACATTAGATGCGTTTTTCCCAGAACAACAATGGGAACAAGCATTAAGATCCATCTATAAAGCCACAAAATGTTACGCACTATGGAAACTTACTCAAAAGCTGTCCCTTAGATGGTACTTAACTCCCTCAAGGTTAGCATCATACAACCCCAAGACACCAGACATAGGTTGGAGGTGTAATTCTACCAAAGGAGACTTACTCCACATTTTTTGGAAATGTAAACATATCCAGACCTTTTGGAATACTGTATTCCAAATCATTACTGGCGTAACATGCCTAAATATCCCGTCTACTCTGGGCCTCACTCACTTAGACTCGTAACGACCCACATCCTACTGGCAGCTAGACTGTCCATAACCAGGCTATGGAAAACAGACAAGACTCCCTCCATGAACCAGCTTCTGGACATTATCAACCTCCATTACAGTTACAAATTCATGATGGCCTCCAGTGAGGGTCTGTTACCCAAAGAAAAAAATTGGTGGACACCGTGGGAACAGTGGTTGGGAGCCGCTGGATTCCTATGACACCCACAAATAATGTCTTGATATATTCTTACTGTGACCCCAGGCTATGTAGTACACTATTCTCATTAGAGTATGGATATAGGTAATATGCTGAACTCAATTACTACAACACCACCCTCCCCTGGGACACAATTAAGTTCCCAATGGGGTGTCTAGGGGAGGAAACTGTGAGTCCATTCTATATCTCCGTTGGGTTAGCATATTAGTGCAATTTCTTGAAAGTTCTACTGTTTCTAGTGTTTCTATGTGCGACTACTAACCAAGTCGGTATTTCATAAATGTAATTTTATGATAACATGTAAATCATCATGCAATGTACACATTGTATCCCTTTTGCATATTCTTGAATCAATAAAAAACGATTGATGAAAAAAAAGTTAAACGTGCACTAACGCACTGAAATCTACTGCATTAAACATGCAGTACTGCACTGAAATATACAGCATTAAATGTGGCACTGGAATTTACTGCATTAAACATACAGTAATGCAATGAAGTATACTGCATTAAATGTGCAGTATTGCTCTGAAATATACAGCATTAAACGTGCACTGATGCACTGAAATATACTGTGTTAAACGTACAGTGACGCACTGAAATATACTGCATTAAACGTGCAGTATAGCTCTGAAATACACAGCATTAAACGTTCACTGACACACTGAAATATGCTGTGTTAAACGTGCAGTAATGCACTGAAATATATTGCAAAAAAAGTGCACTAATTCACTGAAACACACTGAATTAAAACATGCAGTAACGCATTCAAATATACTGCATTAAATGTGCAGTAATGCACTGAAAAAAAACTGTGTTAAACGCACAGTAACACACTGAAATATACTGCAGGAAACCTGTCCTGACAAAATAAACTGACACTAAAGTAAAAATAAATGGTCAAACTACACTCACACTGCACTATCACTAGATTCACACTAAAGTGACACTAAGGTAAAAATGAATGGTCAAACTACACTCACACTGCATTATCACTAGATTCCCAATAAACTGTTTTTCAACACTGACAATAGAATCACAATAGCACACTATAGCACACTAATAGGGCGTACACACGGTCAGACTTTGTTCGGACATTCCGACAACAAAATCCTAGGATTTTTTCCGACGGATGTTGGCTCAAAATTGTTTTGTCTACACACGGTCGCACAAAGTTGTCGGAATTTCCGATCGCCAACCATGCGGTCACGTACACCACGTACGACGAGACTAGAAAAGGCCGGTTCAGAACCAAGCGCGGCACCCTTTGGGCTCCTTTTGCTAATCTCGTGTTAGTAAAAGTTTGGTGAGAGACGATTCGCGCTTTTTCAGACTCGTGGCTTTCAGATCATTTTCTGCCGTTCAGTTTGTGCTTGTGGGTTTGTATCTGCTCTTCAGTGCGTGCAAGCAAGTTCCGCGTGACTTAGTCATTGTATTCTTGTTCGTTCGTTACTGTTTTTCAGGTCGCTCTTCACAGGCCTTGCTGTTCTTCAGTGCGTTCTGTTACTTTGTTCTGAGCAGCCGACCGTTTTCTAGCCATGTTGCGTATGCTGCTCGTAGAGTTCGTGCTGTGCGGGGGCTTGGTGTTGGGGTCCTGACCTTGACACAAGTCCAGTCCATGAACAGGGTGGGGAGGAGTTCATGGACCAAGAATTGGTTGCTTCAGCATGACCAGTTCTCTCATATGCCTTTGCTCCGTGAGATCCGTGAGAATAATCCTGATGATTTCAGGAACTTTCTCAGGATGACGGACCCCGTGTTTCACCGTTTGTTGGCTTTGCTGACCCCCTATATTAGCAGGCAGGATACCTGCATGAGGCAAGCCATCACTCCGGAGCAGAGGTTGGTCGCTACCCTGCGGTATTTGGCGACAGGGAGAAGCCTGCAGGACCTCAAGTTCTCGACAGGCATCTCCCCCCAGGCTCTGGGTATCATTATCCCGGAGACCTGTTCTACCATCATCCAGGTCCTGCAGAAGGAGTATATGAAGGTAAGATTTTTTCTTTTAATATCACATTTTATTGTATTGAATGTTTGCTAATATCTTGTATTTCTTTTCTCATTCCCTAATTACCATGATTGTAATATGCTGTGAATGTCCCCTTTGTTCTCATGCATGCTGGATTTTTATGTAATTATTATTTTAGGTCCTTCATACATATTTGCCCTTCAATAACCTCCCCAGCATGGTGTCTCCTGGCCCTATATTCACCTCATGTAGTCACTTAACTATGTATTTTTTCTGCTCCATAGTAGTGTTTGGAAATGTTATTTTTGCTTTAAATTCAGACAGAGTGCCAGAGGCTTTTTTTTGGTGGTGTCCCCAAATAATTTTTAGTAACCCTCCCTCCCCCAACTGCTAAGTCAGCTGATCCCAATTCTCTATCTATCCTCAATCATATATCTGCTGACTTTGCCAAACCCATACACACTATACCCACCTCTTTAGTGCTCAGATTTATGGATGAATTCCCCAAAGAATGTAGGGCCTGCCTGTATACTTTCAAATGGTACTGTTTCAAGTTTTTGTATTCTATTATTATCTTGATAGGTAATAGCAGAATGTCCAAATGTCCTCAAATGTGTACAATGTGTATTTGTATCTTTGTACTATGACACTTCTTACCTGTCCAGTGGTCTGCCAATAGTGTAACTAAGGAGGGTCTGTTCCAAGTAATACCCTGTATTTAGGCATTCATCTCTCAATGAAGTGAAGAGGGTTACCTGTCCAAGATTTCCACACACCCCCTATAATGTTAGAAATGGCCCATGAGAGGGGGGGGGATATGATAGGTGTACCTTATACTTTGGCGTTGTTAAATTCCCCTTAATAAATGCTATCTGGAGGTTGCCCCATAATGTTTGTGTCTAATCTGCTTGCCATGTTTCTGAGAAAAAATAGTAATGTTTATTGTTTTTTCCTCAACAGTTTCCTTCCATGCCACAGGAATGGCAGACTGTGGCCTCCCACTTTGCCCAGCGGTGGGACTTTCCTAACTGCGGAGGGGCAATTGATGGGAAACACGTCCACATCGTCCCACCACCCAACTCGGGGTCGTACTATTATAATTACAAGGGGTTCAATAGTATAGTGATGTTGGCGGTGGTGTCGGCTAATTACGACTTCCTGTATGTGGACGTGGGGAAGAATGGCCGGATGTCCGATGGTGGAGTCATCGCCAAGACTGAGTTTTACAGGCGTCTCTAGAATGGCAGCTTGGACTTGCCAGCTCCAGAGGACAATGTTGAAGGACTCCCATTTGTGTTCGTTGCTGATGAAGCGTTTGCGCTGGGGGACCACCTGATGCGGCCATTCCCAATGAGGACCCTCACCCCGGAACAGAGGGTTTTTAATTACCGGCTGGCCAGAGCCCGAAGAGTGGTGGAGAACACATTTGGAATCCTGGCCAGCCGGTTCCGCCTATTTATGACACCCATCCATATGGCGGAGTATAAACTGAACCATATTATCCTTGCGTGCTGTGTTCTCCATAACTTTTTAAGGAAACATTCGGCCAACTATGCTGGCTCAGTTGGTCCTGAGGCGGGAATGATACATCAAACCACACTGACGATGCTTGAAAGTGGCCGTCCTGACTTGCCCTCCCTGAGTGCCCGTGATGTCCGGTTACGATACCTGGAGTTCTTTGCGGGTAGGGGGGCCATCAATATGCCAGCAAATATGTGAAGCCTTTTTATAATAAAACAAAAAAAGAAATTCTTTGTGGACATTTACTGCTTGTGTTTGTTTTAGCTGACCCTGACAGAAATGTGTTGAGTCCAGAAAATGTCGTGATTGTGTAACCTTATTATACAAAGCACTGTTGGCTGTTATTTACTAAATGCAAAAACACTACAAGTGCACTTGCAACTGCACTGAACCTGCACTTGTAGTGCAAAGTGGATTTGCCCTTAGGAAATAACCCCCATTTTCGCAGAAAACAGCAATTACATCACTCCAAAAGTGTTGTAGTGTTGAGACAATAATCCACACATTCTTGATTAACCAACTTTTTTATACCTGCACAATCACATGTGCATTTACCAAAGGTTTTTAAAACAAACCAACATGTTTGTTGTATAACAATTTTTGGAGTAGCATTATCAAAAATCAAAATGTCCATTTAAGATAAAACAGGCCTGTGTAAAACCAACAAGAAAGCCAAAAAACTTGAACTTACAAAGTTCACATTAGGTAAAACCTGAAGGCTATATCAGACATCTGTATTTAGGAACTGGGTTTGATATAGCGTTCAGATGGGGGGAAATCACCCCTGGAAAAGCCAAATTTGGAAGATGCACACCAATTTACGAATGCCAACATGTGCTATCTGCCATCACGGGGGATCAAGGGATGTGTTTTGGGGGAGCAAGCCCTTCCTCACCGCTACTTTATAATTGAGGAAGGGGTTGCACCCCCAAAACGCGTCCATTGATCTCCCGTGATGGCAGATAGCACATGTTGGCACACTGTGTGCATCCTCCAAATTTGGCTTTTCAAAACATTGCAAAATGATTTAAAAGATTGGACCACAATCCAAAAAGTGATTTTGTGGGGTTTTAAATTCGCCCCAAAACATCAATGATGTTATTATTTTTTTGAATCACATTATTTATTTTTTTCTGGATGTTTTGCAATTCAACATTACACCCCATGATCTCCCCGATCAGGATCTGGGCACTTTCTGATGTGAAAGGATCTGGATCATGATCACCTAAAAAGAGAGAAACAAAACAAAAACAGGTACAGTAGGTGACCGCGATTATGTGTCAATCTCGCCGCATTTCTCGGCGAGATTTGACATCTGCGAGCCCCGAAAACTTTTTTTTCCTTCCGCGATGAGTGACAGGCAGTGCTGTCAGCTGTCTGGTATGAATCCTGAGGCGGGAACACCGTGCCAAATTTTAAATGAAAAAACCGGCATGGGTTCCCCCCCCCAGGATCATACCAGGCCCTTAGGTCTGGCATGGATTGTAAGGGGAACCCCCTACACCGAAAAATCGGTGTGGGGGTCCCCCCAAATCCATACCAGACCCTTATCCGAGCATGCAGCCCGGCCGGCCAGGAAAGGGGGTGGGGACGAGCGAGCGCCCCCCCCCCTCCTGAGCCGTACCAGGCCGCATGCCCTCAACTAGGGGGGGTGAGTGCTTTGGGGGAGGGGGGCGCCCTGCAGCCCCCCCACCCCAAAGCACCTTGTCCCCATGTTGATGAGGACAAAGGCCTCTTCCTGACAACCCTGGCCATTGGTTGTCGGGGTCTGCGGGCGGGGGGGCTTATCGGAATCCGGGAGCCCCCTTAAATAAGGGGGCCCCCAGATCCCGGCCCCCCACCCTGTGTGAATGAGTATGGGGTACATGGTACCCCTACCCATTCACCTAGGGAAAAGTGTCAATATAAAAAAAAACACAGTACACGGGTTTTAAGAGTAATTTATTAGTCAGCTCCGGGATCTTCTTCCGACTTCGGGGGGTCTCCTTCCGACTTCTCCCAGTTTTCGGCCTCTTCTCCCGGGCCCCGCCGCTATCTTCTTCCAGCTCTATTGCCAGCGAGGGGCCCGGTCTGCTGCCGCTGTCCCGCCGCCGCTGTCTTGTCGCCGCTGTTTTGCCGCCGCTGTCGTGTCTCGCTGTCTCGCTGTCTCGCCGCTTCTTCTCTTCTTCTCTTCTTCCCCGATGTTGACATGACGCTCTCTCCGGTTCGAATGCTGTGTGCGAGCTGTGGAGCCATTTATATAGGCGGTGACCCCGCCCCCTTACGACGTCATGGTCCCAGCATGCGCAGGGACTCTGGGGTCACGCCCCCTTATGATGCCAGAGTCCCTGCGCATGCTGGGACCATGACGTCGTAAGGGGGCGGGGTCACCGCCTATATAAATGGTTCCGCAGCTCGCACACAGCATTTGAGCCGGAGAGAGCGTCGTGTCAACATCAGGGAAGAAGAGAAGAAGAGAAGAAGCGGCGAGACAGCGAGACACGACAGCGGCGGCGAAACAGCGGCAACAAGACAACGGCGGCAAGACAGCGGCAGCAGACCGGGCCCCTCGCTGGCAATAGAGCTGGAAGAAGATAGCGGCGGGGCCCGGGAGAAGAGGCCGAACACCGGGAGAAGTCGGAAGGAGACCCCCCGAAGTCGGAAGAAGATCCCGGAGCTGACTAATAAATTACTCTTAAAACCTGTGTACTGTGTTTTTTTTATATTGACACTTTTCCCTAGGTGAATGGGTAGGGGTACCATGTACCCCATACTCATTCACACAGGGTGGGGGGCCTCTTATTAAAGGGGGCTCCCGGATTCCGATAAGCCCCCCGCCCGCAGACCCCGACAACCAACGGCCAGGGTTGTCGGGAAGAGGCCCTTGTCCTCATCAACATGGGGAGAAGGTGCTTTGGGGTGGGGGGGGCCCCGCAGGGCGCCCCCCTCCCCCAAGGCACCCACCCCCCCATGTTGAGGGCATGCGGCCTGGTACGGCTCAGGAGGGGGGGTGCTCGCTCGTCCCCACCCCCTTTCCTGGCCGGCCGGGCTGCATGCTCGGATAAGGGTCTGGTATGGATTTGGGGGGACCCCCATGCCGATTTTTCGGCGTAGGGGGTTCCCCTTACAATCCATGCCAGATCTAAGGGCCTGGTATGATCCTGGGGGGGGGGGAACCCACGCCGGTTTTTTCATTTAAAATTTGGCGCGGTGTTCCCGCCTCAGGATTCATACCAGACAGCTGTCAGCACTGCCTGTCACTCATCGCGGAAGGAAAACAAAGTTTTCCTCTCCCGATGAGTGAGCCAGCGTGACATGCACAGTACCCTGTTGCCGAGAACCAGTGCGATGGTATCGCGCTGGAAACAAAATCTCGCGGTCAGGTACTGTATCAAAAATCTGCCACCATCCATCTCTTACCTGAGCCAGTGGTCACAGACACTCACCTGTTGTGGTGCCAATTTCCACCACATCTTCTTCTTCCTCCTGATCTTCTTGGGTTGGGGGTATTTCACCTTCTTCCATAGGTGGGGGGTCTGTAGTCTCCTCGGATGAGGGGTGTCCTCCGAGTCTTTTCTCCCCTATGTAAAACAAAAATGTTATAATTAGCACACAGATATTTGATGGCAGAACTAGAAATAGGAAACATTGCTTGGAAGTGGGGTACAATTGTCAATTTTAGCCGAGTTCCAAGATGTATTTTTTTTATTGCCCTTTGTCAAGCTGCAATACTTTACCTGTTTGGTACAAGCTTCACAGATGGAGACCCCCCTATAGTATACACTGGAGCACCTGTGTGGCCCCCTAATAAAAATGGTGTTCTGGGGTCCCACACTAGTGCTCCTGTGTCCAGATGTGAAAACAGCTGCTCAGTGTCCTCTCCTTACACACAATCTAGTTTGCATTTCATTCGAGTAACAAACCCATCTACACAAACAAATATTTGGCATCCAAGTAGGCCCAAAAAAAATGTGGGAAAATGCATATGGCCTAAACAATGGTGTTTTAGAGGCCGAAAGAAAAATGTTTGATACGAACGAATAATGGGCCCATGAACATTAAAGTTGCCCTTTTAAACTGTACAATTAAGAAAAGCATATATGGAGCAGCACGAACGGAATAAAGACAGAAAGAATAGGAACACAGCACAACTACTTACTTTTTTGCAGCACTCTCCGGATCTTTCGGTACTGCTCTGGCTCTCTTAATTTCAGGTCCGACCACCGCTTCCTGAGCTGATCTTTCGATCTTCGTACCCCGAAATTCTTGTGAATATTTTTGACCACTTTCGCCATGATCTTGGCCTTTCTGATATTGGGGTTGGGGTAAGGCCCATACTTTCCGTCATAGTCGGACTTCTTCATGATGTCGACCATCTCCAACATCTCCCCAAAGGACATATTTGTGGCCTTAAAACGTCTCCTTCTGGATCGGGACGTGTCCGGATCCGGGATTCCCTCCTCCTCCTCCTCGTTCCTGTAATTAGCACGCACCTGCTGTGACTCCGCCATGTGCTCTTCCCCCACTGCGCCGAACGAAAAGGGGCGGGGAATAGAATAGAAAGAACATCAGGGGCGGGCAGAGTTACACGCATGCGCAGTGTATATAAAGCATAACACACGTGCGTATTACGTACGATCTGTGAGCGGAGGAAGGAGCATTGGACGCGCCGATCGTAAGAACGAAGGTAAGAGACAAACTTGTGCCTATACTGCTTCTACATTGAGGCCTATATTGTAACAAGATTAGGAGAGTTTTGTCTGACATTAGGCTTTGTCTTGTGTTGTGTCTTGCAGTGAACATGGATATGCTACTGAAAGACAATGACTTCATGTCAGTATTCGTAGATATGTTAAGGGAGCTTAAACCTATTCATGGACTGATTATAGGTGTTTTTTGGATGTGTGACTGTTCATATCTTACTTTCAGAATATTCAATTTTTTTCTGATCTTTGAGAGAGGATTTCATGCACTTTTCATTGCTTTATTATTTCTTTTTTGCTGGGATTCATATATAAATCGTGGCTCCGAGCATTATCCCAATTATATTATTGCTAGCGCACAAATTTTTATTTATATGTTTTATTACTTCATGGATTATTGGAGTTTTTTTTGCAGCTGCATCTTTGTGAATTTAATGTTTGACTTATTATGTTTTGCTCATTAGTGCAAGTTTTTTCCACCATTTCTATGTTAAGGGAGCTGCCATGTCTGTGGGAGATTAAACACCCCCATTTCAAGAACCAAGCAAAGAGGAAGGCAGCACTGGTGCAATTGTGTGAAATTGGGAAGCAGGTGATCCCCACGGCAGACATCACCTATTTAAAGATCTTAATTGGTGGCCTGAGGAGTACATATCTAAGGGAGCGCAAGAAGGTCCTGGATTCACAGAGATCCGGAGCAGCAGATGACATCTATGTCCCCAGGATGTTGTACTACGACAGGCTGCATTTTCTGGCAGGCCAGACTGAACCCAGGGCAGCACTCTCCAGTCTTCCTTCCACGCTTCCTTCCCCCCCGGCTGAGGCTTCTGACGCCCAACCTGGGCCTTCCAGGCAACAACATGTGGAGGAGCCCAGATTGAGCCAGGTATAGCATTCCTCTAAATATTTCTGCTTGTCCAATCAATGCTGTTAACTAGATGTTAGTTGGGAGTACTAATTTAGGATTGTGATTTATGATGCAAAACATTACAACCATGTCCCTTTTTCATACACAGGGAAGTCTCAGCCAGGAGGTGGCCGGGCCGAGCCGGCTGGCTGATCTGAAGGTCCCTCCACCCCCCCTGAAAAGAGAAAGTGGCAGTAGGAGGAGTGCCCTAGAGGAGGCTGGCAGAGGACTCTTTTGGAGGGCTACAGAGGTCCTGGGAGCACGACAGACCGTGGAGGAGGACATTGCTGCCATCATTGCATATAAAATGCAGAGGATGGAGGAGGGACAACAAGTCATGTATGAGGCGCTCATATTGGAGGCTCTTAACAAAGGTATGAGGGGCCAAATTACAGCTCAGACACACCTTTGTGATGGTCCTCCTCCTCCTCCTGCAGGTCCTCCTCCTCCTTCTCCTCCAGGTCCTCCCAGTCCTCCTCCTCCTCCAGGTCCTACTCCTCCTCCTGCCACATCTCCAACAGCACAGCCACAGCCGGGAAGGAAGCGTGGAAGGAAGACCAGAAAGTGAGGACCCTGGATCCAGTCTGGTCGGTCAAAAGATGCAGCCTCTTGTGGTACCACAGCCTGGGGAGACAGATGTCATCTGCTGCTATCCGGATCTCTGCGAATTCTGTACCAGACTGCCCTCCCTTACATATGGACTCCTCAGGTCACCAATTTTGATGTTCAATAATTGATGTCTGCCGTGGGGGTCCCAGGCTTCGCTAATTTCTCCTGTTGATCCAGTGTGGCCTTCCTCTTTGTTTGGTTCTGAGCCCTTAATAAAGGATTTTTGTTTTGAATTATACTCTCCTATGTGTTTTACTTCAAAAAGGACAGTTTGTTTGTGAGGATTCAGGTACATTTCAAATATACAATGTGAAATTAACAAGGGACACCAGCAACAAACAATCTCCTTGAGATTAAATAATAAAATATATCAATGGTGTTGGAGTAACTTGACACACAAAACACACACAAAAATATTCTGGAGTAAAAATAAAAATAACATTGAACAAAGATCAGCCTTTGAAAAAATACAAACATTAAATAAAAAAAAAAAAGGCTTAAAATCCCCAAAAAAATAAAATAAAAAAAAATAAATGATGTCAGATGTGACAACTAATAACAATATATTCAGGGAATACCAATAAAAAAAAAAAAAACTTTGTGAGAAGTGTGTGTGAATATGAGCAGCAAAACGACTTAATTCTTTTCACATTATAAAGAAGAAGAGAGTGCGCTGTATTAAACCATTTTTAACATTGCAGGGTGACGAAAGTGCTGTATCCACTGCGAACGCTAAGTTTACCAGAACAAGCTGTTCCGTGCCGGAATTTCTTCTGAGCATGCCTGGCACTTTGTGCGTCGGAACAGGCCACACACGGTCGGAATTGAAGCGATCGGATTTTGTTGTCAGAAAATTTTATCTCCTGCTATCACGGGTACTCACCGAGGCCGAGATGCTGGGAGTGGCTTCCCTTGCGGCTAAGCGCACTATACCCCTGGTAGTGGTACAGAGGGTATAGGGCACAGAGAGGCACGGGTCGCCTGCAGGCAAGAAGCTCTTGAAAGGAGGACTTCTGTCACGTAGAGATGAGAGTAACGGTGGCTCTGCCCCTGGAACTGGAGAAGAAGACCCGGCTGGGGTTCTAACCCGCAAACACAACGGGAGCTGGGAGAAGTGCAGGAGATCAGGCACGGAGAACCCAGTAGTGGAGAGTCTATGGTGCAGACTGATAACAAATACTGGAGACTGGTAGATGAGGAAGTCCTTGAAACAGGCCGAGGGTCAAACACAGCGGATGGTAAGTAGAGAAATCCTGAAGGCAAGCCAGAGGTAGAGGATTGGAGATGTCAGCAGAGGAGTCCGTTTAAACAAGCCAGGGTCATACACGAGAAGTCAGGAGAATCCGGAGACAGGCAGAGGGTCAAACACTGGAAGCAGATGGTGGGGAAGTCCTTTAAACAAGCCGAGGTCAAAACGCTGGAGAGAGACAAGGTAGGTCAGGCAAATCCGGGTCAAACAGGTAAACACAAGAAGCAGGAATCAGGAACGGAACACTGGAAGCTGAAAGACAAACCAGCAATTAAACAGAGCACAAGTCAGTCCTTATATAGGCCAGAAATGGGGCGTAACGCTGACGAACGAACATTCGTACGCCATTACGCCGTTACGCCGTGTAGTGAACCCGTGTGTGCCGCTACTTTGCTAACGCGCATGCGCCGAAGCGCGGCTCCGCCGCGCAAACGCACAGGTACCTTCCGATGTTGACAGGCTCTTCTCTGACAGTGCCCCCCCCAAAGGGCAACCTCCGGATGCCCAATCTGGCCAGTACTCCCGGATATTTCTTGTGGAATGTTTGTATTAACCGTGGAGCGTGTATATTGGAGGAGGGTTCCCAAGAATTATCTTCTGGGGGGTACCCTTTCCACTTGACCAGATACTGGATATGACCCCCCCTCCTTCTACAGTCCATTATAGCCTCAACCTCAAATTCATCTTCGCCTTCAATATTAATTGGAGGAGGTGGCAACTCCTCCCTTCCTGGGAAAGAACTGGGAGTTACTGGTTTCAAAAGGGAAGTATGAAAGACAGGATGAATTCTGTAAGAGCTGGGTAAAGAGAGTTCAAAGGCCACGGGGTTCACTACTCTCTTTATCTTGAAGGGACCAATAAATTTTGGACCTAATTTGCGTGAGGGACAAGAAAGTTTGAGGTTTGTTGCAGATAGCCAGACTTCATCCCCAATCTTAAAAATTGGGTTGCTCCTCCTCCCCCTGTCATAGTATTTCTTGTAGCTGTCCTGAGCCTTTTTCATAGCTTCCTGAATGATTTGAAAATTGGCTTGAATGGAATTTATTCGGTCTTGCACCGCAGGAACTGATACTTCTGAAAAAGAGTTAGGCAAAAAAGAGGGGTGAAATCCATAATTAGCCCAGAAAGGAGTTTGATTAGTTGCTGTGTGTATGGAATTATTGTAGGCAAATTCTGCACAGGGGAGGAGTGAAACCCAGTTGTCTTGAGAGCATGAGCAGAAACAGCGCAGATATTGTTCCAGCGTTTGGTTCGTCCTCTCCGTTTGGCCATTACTTTGAGGATGATATGCTGAGGATAGGCATACCTTGATTTCTAGGGATTTGCAAAGGTCTCTCCAAAATTTTGAGGTGAACTGGACTCCTCTGTCAGACACAATGCTAACGGGTACTCCATGTAGCCTAACCACTTCCTTGATGAATATATCCGCGGTATCTGAGGCAGAGGGTGTGCCCTTCATGGGTAAGAAGTGGGCCATTTTTGAAAGGCGGTCGACTACTACCAGAACGGTGGAGAACCCCTCAGCAGGTGGTAGGTCAACGATAAAGTCCATAGCCACTTCCTTCCAGGGTTGCTCTGGAATGGGTAATGGTCTTAACAGACCCCAGGCTTTCGCATTGGATCCCTTGCTGCGTTGGCAAATAATACAAGAGTTTACGTAGTTCTTACAGTCCTGACTCCACCCTGGCCACCAGAAGGAACAATGTATTAGTTCCGCGGTCTTTTTTTCCCCCGAAATGTCCTGCAAATTTGTTATCATGAAAAGTTCTTAGTACCAAGGGTCTTACTTGCGCTGGAACAAATATTTTGTTTTGGGCCCATAGTAAACCATCCTGTTTCCTCAGTGTGGGTACTTCAGGGTTTAAGCATTGGCTGGAGGCCTGTTCAATGGCAGTTTTTAGATCTGGCTGGATTGAACAAAGAAAATTCTGTGAGGACAGAATAGTACCAGGTTCTGCTGTTTGAGAGGTTTCTGGGAACATCCGAGATAGGACGTCCGCTTTCCCATTCTTGGAACCAGGCCGATAGGAAATGTGAAAGTTGAACCTGGAGAAAAACAGGGCCCAGCGGGCTTGCCGAGGTCTGAGGCGTTTTGCTATTCTAAGGTACTCCAGGTTCTTGTGATCTGTGAAGATCATAATGGGGTGAGAAGCACCCTCCAACAGATATCTCCACTCCACAAGAGCAAATTTGATGGCCAGTAGTTCACGCTCCCCCACGTCATAGTTCCTTTCCTGGCAGGGACAGTTTCCGGGAGGCAAATGCCACAGGATGAAGAAGGGCCTTCTGGCCTCGTCTTTGGGATAGAATTGCTCCTAAAGCGGACTCTGAGGCGTCTACTTCCAATACATAAGGAAAAGCGGGGTCTGGATGCAGTAGTACCGGGGCAGAAGTAAATAGATCCTTCAGTCTGTCAAATGCTTCCTGAGTTTTTGAAGACCACTGGAATCGGCTTTGCTGGCGAGTCAATTGGGTTATGGGAGAAATGATCGATGAGAATCCTTTTATGAACCTGCGATAAAAGTTGGCAAAGCCCACAAATCGTTGGACCCCCTTTTTATCTGTAGGGGCTGGCCATTCTTGGATAGACTTCACTTTCTGAGGATCCATTGAGACCCCTTCAGTGGAGATAATGAACCCTAGGAATTGGACTACTGTTTTTTCAAATTCGCATTTCTCTCCCTTTAGGTAAAGTCCGTGCTTCCTGAGAATCGTGAGTACCTTCTTCACATGGACTTGATGCTGCTCAATGGTTGTAGAGAAAATCAGAATATCGTCAAGGTAAACAATCACCAAGTCGTCTAAGTATTCACGAAAAATATCATTTACTAGGTGTTGGAATGTAGCTGGGGCATTGCACAGACCAAATGGCATCACTAGATATTCAAAATGTCCGAACCTAGACCTAAAAGCCGTTTTCCACTCATCCCCTGGGCGTATCCGAACCAATGTGTAGGCGCCCCTTAGGTCAAGTTTAGAGAAAACTCGTGCAGTTCGAAACCGTTGGAACAGTTCTGGGATGAGGGGAAGCGGATAGCGGTTCTTGATGGTGATCTTGTTGATTTCCCTGTAGTCCACACAAGGCCTTAAAGTACCATCTTTTTTTTGAACGAAGAAAATCCCTGCTTCAGCCGGAGAAGAGGAAGGACGAATGAATCCCTTTTCAAGGTTTTCGTTGATGTAGGACCGAAGAGCCTCCAACTCCTTTTCTGATAGAGGGAATATACGACCAAAAGGGATCTCGGAGCCAGGTAAGAGATCAATGGGACAGTCGTATGGTCGGTGAGGAGGCAAACTGTCAGCTCTCTTTTTGTCAAAAATGTCCATGAATTCACGGTAGGCTGCAGGGACGTGCTGAAGATGATCAGGAACTGGCTGGACAGTTAGACAGGAAGCTGTGCAGACGGGACCAGAGGTGAAGCAGTGCTGGGAGCAGTAAGCCGAAGAGAAAGAGATCTTCTTCTCACTCCAATTGATATGGAGGTCGTGAGCTTGCAACCATGGAAGTCCCAGGATGATAGGGAACATGGGGGAGCAGATGATGTCAAAGCACAGAAATTCTTGATGTCCTGAATCTGTGATGGTGAGAATGGGTTTAGTTTCTTGAGTAACAGGCCCGGAACAGGGGGATGATCCATCGGCCAGGTGGATTTGGAGACTTTGTCTTTTATTTTGCAGAGGGATGCGTAAGCTTCGGGCTAGGGATGTATCCAGGAAGCAGCTGCAGGCGCCAGAATCAATAATGGCTGGTAGCCGGATCTCCTCGCCTGCCACCTGTAGGGCGACAGGAAGGACAAGATGAGTTGAACTTGAACCATTGACTTGAAAGTTCATAGCTGTTTGTAATTGGGACTTACTGGGTCTTATAGGACAGTTGCGCAAAAAGTGGCCTGACCCTCCACAGTATAGGCAGAGATTGGCTTCCCGCCGGCGTTGTTTCTCATCAGGTGTAAGTGGAGCCCGGATCAGTCCCAGTTGCATTGGCTCACTCTCCAAGGTAGAGGAGGAAGGGACTGCAGGAAGAGGATGACCTGTGGGGACCCTGGGTAGCATCCATGTAGGCCGGGGAGATTGAAAACGTTCAGAACGTCGTTCCCGTAGACGTCTGTCTAGTTTTATGGCTAGCTGGATCAACTCCTCCAGGGTGGAAGGAGAATCAACACGTGCTAATTCATCTTTGAGAGTCTCTGAGAGTCCCTGGTGGTACTGGTATTTGAGGGCCGCCTCATTCCATCCAGTGTCCCCAGACCATTTTCGAAACTCGACCGTATAGTCCTCCACCGGTCTTTTTCCCTGGGCTAAGGTATGTAAGATGGACTCGGCCGTGGCTGTGCGTTGGGGATCATCATATAATCTTCCCATGGATTCAAAGAAGGTTTCCACAGAGTTTAGTAAAGGACTTTTCTGCTCCAGGAGGTTGTGAGCCCAGGCTTGGGGTTCTTCGGACAACAAGGAAATAATGAACCCTACTTTTACTGTCTCAGAACTGAAAGTCTTAGGTTGGAGAGCCAGGTATAACAAGCAGGCGTTTTTAAATGCTCTAAACCTCTTCCGATTCCCGGAAAATCGTTCGGGTGTGGGCACCCTAGGTTCTGGGAGAGTCATAACAATTGCAGGAGCTGTGCTGGAGTGATCTTGCGAAGAGCTGGCCCCACTGGGGGATGTGGAGGTTGCATCCCCGGGAGATAAGATTAGGTGCTGGAGACGACCTTCTAGTTGGAAATAGCCATCTTGCAACCTCTGGACTGCTTGCGTAAGGGTCGTTACCTGCTGGCATAGAGCTTCGAGAGGGGAACCCACTCTGTCGGCCTCAGACATCTGGCTGGTTTGTACTATCACGGGTACTCACCGAGGCCGAGATGCTGGGAGTGGCTTCCCTTGCGGCTAAGCGCACTATACCCCTGGTAGTGGTACAGAGGGTATAGGGCACAGAGAGGCACGGGTCGCCTGCAGGCAAGAAGCTCTTGAAAGGAGGACTTCTGTCACGTAGAGATGAGAGTAACGGTGGCTCTGCCCCTGGAACTGGAGAAGAAGACACGGCTGGGGTTCTAACCCGCAAACACAACGGGAGCTGGGAGAAGTGCAGGAGATCAGGCACGGAGAACCCAGTAGTGGAGAGTCTATGGTGCAGACTGATAACAAATACTGGAGACTGGTAGATGAGGAAGTCCTTGAAACAGGCCGAGGGTCAAACACAGCAGATGGTAAGTAGAGAAATCCTGAAGGCAAGCCAGAGGTAGAGGATTGGAGATGTCAGCAGAGGAGTCCGTTTAAACAAGCCAGGGTCATACACGAGAAGGCAGGAGAATCCGGAGACAGGCAGAGGGTCAAACACTGGAAGCAGATGGTGGGGAAGTCCTTTAAACAAGCCGAGGTCAAAACGCTGGAGAGAGACAAGGTAGGTCAGGCAAATCCGGGTCAAACAGGTAAACACAAGAAGCAGGAATCAGGAACGGAACACTGGAAGCTGAAAGACAAACCAGCAATTAAACAGAGCACAAGTCAGTCCTTATATAGGCCAGAAAGGGGGCGTAACGCTGACGAACGAACGTTCGTACGCCATTACGCCGTTACGCCGTGTAGTGAACCCGTGTGTGCCGCTACTTTGCTAACGCGCATGCGCCGAAGCGCGGCTCCGCCGCGCAAACGCACAGGAACCTTCCGATGTTGACAGGCTCTTCTCTGACACCTGCTCTCCAACTTTGTGTGTCGGAAAATCCGATGGAAAATGTCCGATGGAGCCCACACACGGTCGGAATTTCCGACAACACGCTCCGATCGGACATTTTCCATCGGAAATTCCGACCGTGTGTATGGAGCATAACTCGCGAGCAGCACTGAACAGAGCCCTGTTCTATCTCTCTCCATGCCAATATCACACTGCAAATGGCCAAAATGGGAAGAATATTTTTATAGTGTGGGGAGGGACTAAGAGCAATGACCCTTGATTGAATAGAGTCATCGTCACAGTGTCCAATCATGGCTCTGAAAGTGATGAAGCAAGGGAGTTGTATCGCTCCAGGTAAACCATGTGGTCTCTACTGCTGTAACGCAAGCCGGGTGCCAGCTTTGGTCCAGAGCCAAAAGATGTAAAGTGGTGAAGAAAAAGGTGGCGGCACTTCCAGTGTAAAAAGTTACTTTATTGTAAATCCATGAAAAACGAGGACATGTCATGGCATGCAGCTAGCTTAAAACATCAGCAAATGTGTTTCACACACCTGTGCTTAGTCATTGCATGTGTCATGTCCTCGTTTTTCATGGATTTACAATAAAGTAACTTTTTTACGCCGGAAGTGCCGCCACCTTTTTCTTCACCACATGACTCTGACAGTGCTTTGTGCCCCGATTGAGCAAAGCTTTCATTGCTTCAGCCAATCAGGGCTTTTAATGCACTGTGCGGTGGCGCAGTGCATTGTGGTCATTCAGTGGGCCAAACAAACAGTCGAACTCCCCGATAATTTGAACAGCCGAACAGCCAATGTTCAGCCCGAACTCATGCTCAGGCCGAACCGTTTCCCAACTCTATTTGTTGAGTGTTTACAGTAATTACTATCCAATCACCATTGTTTTCAGTGTATCCTTGTTCTTTTGGGTGTAGATTCAAGCCGGCCATAGATGGTTCTAATCTCAACCAGTTCAGCATAGACAATCTGAGATTTGATCCACCTATGGACAGGCTGATTGTACCCAAGTGAATTCGTTGATCGACTTGGGTACAACCAGCATGTTGGATTTCTAGCATGCGATTATTGCAAGGGGCTATAGCCGCTAGAAATAATCATAGTGTTCTCCCGGCAGGGATGGCTCCACGCACTTCCGGATGGGAAAACACACTTTGTTGATGGGGGAATCAAGTGATATTCTTTCCTGCAACAACAATAAATAATTTGCATAATCTATGGTCTCTTTCAGACTATACTATATACAGTACCCAATCAACAGAAGGCAACCGTTCGTTTGACTTCTGTTGAAGGGACATGTTGGAAAATGTTATTCCATCAATAGCTGCAGCGTTGGGTCCCAATATCAAAATACAATATCCTGGTGGGGAGATTCCATAATCCACCTCATTTTTTTTGATGGAGAAACCTGTCATTTTTTTTTCAGCCAGCTGGGAAAGCCTCCAGGGCTGAGATAGAACCCAAAAGCCTGTTAATCCAGAATATTCATCTAACCATTCAAGACCAGTGGGATCATCTGAAGCAATCCGGGAAACAGGGCATAATTAAGGTAATTCATGGATCATTCCAGGCCAAAAATGACCCCTGGAAACCTGAATACAAATAGTTAAACCCTGAGAGAGACACATTTTTGGAGGAATTCAGGCCTTTCAGGAAGTCGGGGAATTCCTGAAGTTGAAAAGATCAGGAGGAAGCCTGTGGTTATTTTTCAATGTTTCTGAAAGTGAAAAAGTGAAAGACTTATTTTTTTTTGTATTTGAGGAAAAATACATGAATACAGATGGATAATCTAGATGTGACACAGACTTGGAGAAGGGATTTATAAATCAACAGAGGACTGTATTCCTTAAGACCCCTTTTACACTGAGGCATTTTACAGGCGTTTTTGCGCTAAAAATAGTGCCTGAAAATTGCCTGCAAACGGCCTGAGTGCTTCCACACTGGGGAGGTGCGCTTGCGGGACAGGAAAAGTCCTGCAAGCAGCATCTTTGGGGCGGTGGGGGAGCAGTGTATACACCGCTCCTCCACCGCCCCTGCCCATTGAAATGAATGGGCACCACTGCCGAAGCAACTGCAAAGCATTTTGGCAGCCTAGCTTTTCGGGCGTTATTACCCCTTTCCCCACTAGCAGCCAAATAGCTCCACTATAACAGCGGTAAAGCGCTGCTAAAACTAGTGGCGCTTTACCGATAACGCCCCCCCCCCCACCCCAGTGTGAAAGGGGTCTTATTGATGAGTGTATGCACATATGCAGTCTCACTTGTGTTTGCACTCCAAGCATGAAAACTGAGCTGTCACAGACAGTTCCAGGTCTCACACTAACAAGTGGAATCCAGGAGGATGAGGTTACAATCACATGATTCCTTTTAATGCCTGTAAATGGCTAATCACCAGGGGTGGGCTGGGCTGCCCCATCCTGTAGATGGTGGAAGTTGGCCACGGCAGCCGCTGACTGGCTGCTGCGCTGCATTCTAGTAATTGTAGTCCGTATCATGCTCATGTTCCTGGCAGAGGTGGGTAGAACTGATTTTGACAAAAAGAAGATGGCCGCAAAATTACTCACACTCCACTAGTAAGATGATGGTTAATTGCTTGCTGCCACTCCTCTAAGTCAGAAGCTCTGGCCATAGCTTATGTAGCATATAAACCTAAGAAGCTATCCCAGGGACATCAACAGATTGGATATCCCAGGGATAAAGACAGCTACTTATGGTCAGAGAGGGCAGTCAAGGGAGCGATATATAAAAATAAGTATCAAATTTTATTAATAATTTAGACAGAAACACACAAATATATAAAAAAATATATGTGTTACTTTCCAATAGGACTTGTAGAACATGGGTCCTCTGAAACCAATCATAAAATGGTACACCAAGTGTATAGGTTTACAGATGGTGTATCAGTGAAACAGATAACCAAACGGGGACTGACAGTACATACACAATGACAGACAGATTATACATGCAGTGCAGGCGCCAGTAGTGATCCACATTTGCATAGCAATTCCAATGGCTAATCGCCAGTGATAGTGATTAACAATAATAAAAAGAAATATAGGGATAGCTATGCAAGTGTGGTCCCCGGGGGTGTTGGTAAACTAGAACTGACTAAGTAGATACCACTGTAAGTATGGAGCCAAAGGTCAGAGAACTATTAGGAATGCAATTGGAAGCAATAAGCGCTAGACCTAAACAGGCCTGCAGGGATTACTAAAGTCTCTAAATAAAAGTTCATCCGGAAAACTGATACTGTATATATTGAAATACAAAGTGGGACTAATGATAAGTATAAAGTTCCAACAGGTTATTTTGATGGATCAAATCAAGCGGGTCAGGCCGTATCAAGGGTGAGTTGCTTGTGTATAGATGGCCTTTCGTCCGAATGTTTTTTCTTCTGAATTTCAGGTATTTTCGTTATTGTTTTAACAAACGATAACGAAAGTGCAGAATTCGAACAATGAAAGATCCGACATAAACAAATGCTTTATTTTCGTGTCCATCAAACCTGTGGTCGAATGTGCCTAACCTTAACTCTATTAGTCCAAGATTATTTTACATAGAGAGAAAAGATTCGACATAGAGAGAAAAGATTTGACATAGGGGAGAAAAGATTTGACGTAGGGGAGAAAAGATTCGACATAGGGAAGAAAAGATTTGACGTAGGGGAGAAAAGATAAATAAAAATAATAATGATGATGAATGTTATTGGCTGATTGTAACCAAAGAGGAGGAGCAGTAAAATAGCTATAACTAAGTACACACGTACTTTGGCTTATGGTGTCTGTTGAAAAATCTAAGAAGATTTGACGGAGCAGGTAAACTATACGGCGTTGTACAGTTTAGCTGCTCCGTCGAATCTTCTTTGAACATTCGACAGACACCATAAGCCTTCAATGACAGATTCGACCTTAATTTGGATTTTCGGACGAATGCAATTTTTAACGAAATATATAAAAACGAATTTCGGGAGTAACTGAATAAATTTATTTTTCGGACGAAAATGAAATTCCGAAACGAAATATTTCAGTGTGCACATGTCTAATCTGTATACGTAGTAAGCCTATGGCAGAATAAGTGCTATTCTATTTTTTCATTTCAATTATCACATTGAGCTATGTATGGAGTGTATGATTGTAATTGTATTTACATGAACTGATTTTTTTCTGTAAAAACCTGTTTCTCATGTTTTTAACCATGTTGGTATTTCTAATAAATTTAAATAATTTAAAAAAAACTCTATAAATATTGGTTAGTGTGCCTATAAAGTCCAAGCCCCTTAATATTTCCCTTTTAATCCCGTTCTTCTCTTCGCGCCTTTTCTGGTTTCGACCCACTGGTTCTGTGCATTATAAAAAGGACAGTGGTCTGTACCTAGGGGACTTGGGGGCTCAAGAACTCACATGCACAAGAGTAGCTGTTGGAACCGTTGTCAGACTTTGTCCTATTGGCCTGCTGAAGATGCCAAGGCCAGAATGTCAATTACGGCACATCTGCCCTCAGGACCCTGCTTCAGCCTGAATGAAATGCTGGGACTTTCACAGTGATGGAGCACTGAACAGCATAATGAAAATTGGGAGGAGGTACACTCCGCTCTCTGTAACCCACTTCTCTGCAATTCACTGTACCAGTAGCAATATACTGCACTGAATACAGCACTGTATAGTTCTGTAGATGGTACTCTAGCACTAAAAGCTATCTTTCCCTCACAAAGCTGTCAGCTGTCCCTCACTACTCCAACGCACACTACCAAAAATCAGTTTAGAGAGCTGACATTTTTAGGGAGATGGTTGACACATTTTCAAGGCCCCATTATTGTTCATACTTTTCTACCTGACCACATTTCACAGGTCAGGCAAAGCATTATGGGGTTTGCTATTGGGCCAAACGCACTCCTATGTTTGCTGCTTGAGCAAACAGCGAACATGCAACATTCACCACTCCAAGATCTAAGTTTTAATATTTAACCCTTTCCTGCCTGGCACCCCTTTAAATAGGGTCTGTATGGTCTGGTTGTTATAGTGGTCACATGATCAGGAGCCAGCCCTGCCAGCTATTGATTATTAGTGGGGCTTGAGAGATGTCTTTGGAAGCTTGATCTCTGTGCTGAGGGCCTATAGGTTTAATATCCTATAGCACATGTGTCAAACACAAGGCCTGGAGGCTGAATCTGGCCCTCCAGGCCTTTTTATGTGGCCCTTGCATGTCTTCTGCAGCTGAGGCACTCCCCTCATCTCCATCCCCACCTTGTTTCTGTAGTCAGCAGCAGAGAGGAGGATAAGAACTGTGATGTAAGGTAGGGTAGAGGACTCTTGATTTCAGATGGTGGGGGGGTCTCTTGACATCTGTTTATAATTATTATGAGGATTACAATTCTATGTCATTTGAAAAGGAGGGTCGCTCACTGCTGGTATCATCCACAATAAACTTTATTGGAGACTGCTCAGACAGAATACTATGGCAGAACCAGTTTCTTGTGGATGATGCCAGCGGTGTGCAACCTTCCTTTTCAGACTTTTCCTTTTCAGACCTTTCACAGCTTAAAGGCTAAGTTCACCTTTTTTTTCTAAATTCCAGCTCCCCTATGCACCAATATATATATATATATATATATATATATATATATATATATATATATATATATATATATATATATATATATATATATATATATATATATCTCCTTTAGATCTGCCATCAAATATGTAGTGCAAGGGCCTGCCTAATTGGATACAGAGTGATGGGCTAGATAGGTCTTTCCTCCTATTATATACATTTGGTAAATCTAAAGGAGATTGTACAATCAGATTGTATAGTGTATGGCCACCTTTATAAACCTAAAACTACTAGTTGCGCTTTCAGTGCCATAAATTGGTAATGGCACACCAAACACAGAAGCAAACATACATTTTACTATGTGAAAAAAGGAGTGGCAAATGCTGCAAAACGCACAGTAAAAACACCTAACCTACAAAATGGCAGCATGTCCCATATGCCACATATAGCACAGCCCATTTAAATAAACGGTACTGCCCTATGCGTGTTACAGGAAAAACGAGCCACAAAACTATGCTGAATGGGGCATGAAAGTGAAATTGGTACGTTAACAGAGAAGAAAGAAGTTTAACCCTGCGCTTACCCAACAAATCAGCAGCTCACACAACAAATAAGGATTTTGTCTAAAATTACAAGTGCACAAACAAGTGTAGCGCTAGGGATTTTGCAAGCTTATAATATAACGTATATATAACAAGAATATGAAAAAGAAAAAAACAAGTCTATATCCGTCCACAATGTGCAAAAATACAGTCTCTGGTGATCTTCAGATGTCACTTCAAATACGGAGAATTATTGCTAATCCAATGGTTACATGCAATTTCCTAATCACCACGTGAATAACTCATGCAGAGAATTGAGTGTGATGGACCCTCCACACGGAAAGAATGAAGGCTTACCAGAGGGATTGAACTCATAAGAACATATGTTCGATGAGTCAATCAAGCTTGTATCACCAACAGGCAAAAAAAAGAAGAAAGGACCTTCCAGTTGGATGGCAGCAGAACTCCAAACGTGTCCAGAACCATGAGGGAACCCTCTTTATAATGGATGGCAACCCATCCAATGGATCATATCAGGGGAATAGCCCATATGAAATAAAAAGGGGCCACATAGCATAATACCGTTTGTAAAACGAATTTATTAAAACAAGTAAACAACTTACATTTCTGTAGTAAAAAAGCTCTTCAAGTAAAATTATGGCAGGCAGTGGAGTCTCCCGACGCATTTCGTCTTACAAGACTTCATCTGAAGTCCAGACCATTGGATTAGCAATAATTCTCCGTATTTGAAGTGACATCTGAAGATCACCAGAGACTGTATTTTTGCACACTGTGGACAAATTGGTACGTTAACACAAAAACAATGAGGCTCCATTCACATCTGTGCATTTCCTTGCATTTCAGAAATGCGCTGCACCAAAAATCCCAGTAAAAAACGCACCAAGCTCCGCACTAAAAGAAAGTTCTGAAGCTTCTTTGGGGCAATTGTTGCGTGTAGGGCAGCCCATTCAGGATCACCTCTCCCCTTCCCTGCAATCTTCTGGGGCATGTCACAGGTCCCAGAAGATTGCCTGGCCATTCACAGCGCGCAGCATGGCTCGTGCATGCGCATTGCACCCCCGGCTGTGCCCACAGTTAGATTGCTGGCGCTGCAGAGAGGAGGGGAGAGGAGCGAGGTTTCCTGCACCTGCATCTGGACCGTAGGACTGCTGCTGACTTTTAAATGGGTGGAACTCCGCTTTAAGTTATTACTAAAACCAGTAATAGATGAATGCACAGGCAATTATTTAATATGATAAATAGTGGATACATTTATATAGTCTTATGCCGCGTACACACGATCACACATTCCAACAACAAAAGCCATTTTTTTTTCCGACGGATGTTGGCTCAAACTTGTCTTGCATACACAAGGTCACACAAATGTCCCTGTCAGCTACGAATAAGCATCCAATGATGTGAAACGCGTTAGCTAATATTCACCCCATATCCTTTTGTATTTGACTGTATTTTGCATTTTACTTCAATAAAGATGTCCTTATCACAGAGTGCGGCTATCCAGGATTTCTCTTCACCTCGTCACACAAATGTTGTTGGAAATTCGGAACGTCAAGAACGCGGTGACGTACAACACATACGACGGCACTATAAAAGGGAAGTTCAATACCAAGTGCGCCACACTTTGGGCTCCTTCTGCTAATCTCGTGTTTAATTCGTGTTTATCTCGTGTTAGTAGAAGAGATGATTTGCGCTTTTTAGCCTCGTGCTTTTCAGATCGTTACTGCTATTCAGTTTGTGCTCGTGGGTTCTTATCTGGTTTTCAGTGCGTGTAGTCAGTTCGCATTTGTTTTTCAGTGTGTATTTTATCGAACGTATTTTATTTTCAGTGCGTTTTTGTCTGCTCGTTTCTAATTTTCAGCTTGCTGTTCTCAGGCCTTTCTGATTTCTGATTTTAAGTGCTTTCTGTTAGTTCGTTCTGACCAGCCGACCGTTTTGAAGCCATGTTGCAGGTATGTACTCATCGTAGATTTCGTGCTGTGCAGGGGCTTGGTGTTGGGATTATTACTTTGACCCAAGCCCAGTCCATGAACAGGGCAGGGAGGAGTTCATGGACGAAGAATTGGTTACTCCCCGTTTTTCACCGTTTGTTGGCTTTGCTGTCCCCTTATATTACGAAACAGGACACCTGCATACGGCAAGCCATCACTCCTGAACAGAGGCTAGTCGCCAAGTTGTGGTGCTTGGCGACGGGGAGACGTCTGTAGGACATCAAGTTCTCGACAGACATCTCCCCCAGTCTCTGGGGATCATTATTCCAGAGACCTGTTCTGCCATCATTCAGGTCCTGCAGAAGGACTATATTAAGGTAAGAGTTCTCCTTTAACATCACATTCTGTGTATGTAATGTTTGCTAATGTATTGTATTTCTTTCATCATTCCAAAATTGCAATATTGTAATATGCTGTGAATGCCCTCTTTATCCTCATGCATGCAAGTTCCTTTTTGTCCTTCATGCATATTTGCCTTCACTAACCTCCCCTGCATGCTAAAATGGGGCCAAACCCACCTAGCCTAGTCACTTAACAATGTATTTATCAGCTCAATAGTAGTGCTTTACCCTAAACACCTCCTAAAATGTGTCCAAATGTTATTGTTTTTCTTAAATTCATGCAGAGAGCCAGAGGCTTTTTTTGGGGTCCCAAAAGCATCTGGCACCCTCCCTCCCCCCAACCACTAAGTCAACTGGTACCAATCCTCTATCTGCTGACTTTGCCAAACCCATGCACACTATACCTACCTCTTTTGTGGTCAGATTTCTGTATGAACTCACCAAAGCATGAGGTGAAAGGGCCTGCCTGAATACTTTCAAATGGTACTGTTTCAAGTTTTGTTCTCCTATTATCTTGATAGGTAATTGCAGAATGTAAAATTGTGCTTCAATTTGGACAGTGTGTATTTATATTTTTGTATTATAACACTTCTTACCTGTCCAGTGGGCTGCCAATAGTGTAAGTAAGAAGGGGCTGGCCAAAGTAACACACATTATGCATGCATTCAGCTCTCAATGAAGTGGAGAGGGTTACCTGTCCAAAACATACCCCCCCATAATTTTTTACTATGGGCCATCAGAGGGGGTGAGGAATCTAATAAGTGGACCTTATATTTTTGTCTTTAAATACTCCTTAAAATAAATGTAATACTGATGTTGGCCAAGAATGTTTGTGTCTAATCTGCTTGCAATGTTATGTGCAAAAGTACTATTTTTTTTTCTTATTTGACTCCACAGTTTCCTTCAACGCCACAGGAATGGCAGACTGTGGCATCCCACTTTGCCCAGCGGTGGGACTTTCCCAACTGCGGAGGGGCAATTGATGGGAAACACATCCACATAGTCCCACCCCCCAACTCGGGGTCATACTATTACAACTATAAGGGGTTTAATAGTATTGTGATGTTGGCGATGGTGTCGGCAACATACCAGTTTCTCTATGTGGACATGGGGAAGAATGGCCGGATGTCGGATGGTGGAGTCATCACCCAGGCTGAGTTCTACGGACGGCTCCAGAGTGGTGGCTTTGGATTGCCACCTCCGGAAGACAATGTGGCTGGTCTGCCGTTCATCTTTGTCACTGATGAAGCGTTTGGGCTGGGTGATCACCTGATGCAGCTGTTCCCAATGAGGACCCTCACCCCGGACCAGATGGTTTTTAACTACCGGATGGCCAGAGCCAGAAGAGTGGTGGAGAACGCTTTCAGAATAATAACCAGCCAGTTCCGCCTATTGCTTATGGCAATCAACATGGCGGAATATAAACTTAACCATATAATCCTTGCATGCTGCATTCTCCACAACTATTTAGGGAGAAATTCAATGAACTATGTGACCTCAGTTGGGCCTGAGGCCGGACTTCAAGAACCAACCCTGAAGGCGCTTGAAGCTGGCTGTCCTGGCTTCCCCCCACCAAAGCACCAATGAAGTAAGACAGAAGTATGTCAAGTACTTTGCGGGTAGAGGGGCCATTGATATGCCAGAAAATGTTTAACTAAATTTTTTTTTTTAAATGTTTCTTAAACTAAAAATGGATTTCCTTTGATTTACTGCTTGTGTTTCTTTTAGCTGTCTCCTAGATTAGCCAATGGGCTTTTCTTTTTGGCCATTTTCTTCAATAGTGCCAACGTAATTTATTTGATACATGAGGTGGCAATCTCTTCTTCAGCTAACTATTATGTTGTGGGTCTGCTACACACATACACCTTGTTTTTGTTGTTAATGTATGTAATGCATTACTGATAAAAATATTCATCATTTTCAGCACCATGAATTAATTTTTGGGAGTCATGAAAATGGTCTGATTGTGGCAAATTTTAAAGCACTGTGGGAGTTATTTACTAAATGAAAATCCACTTTGCACTCCAAGTGCACTGCAAAAGTACAATTGAAAGTGCACTTGTAGTGCAAAGTGAATTTTCCTTTAGTAAATAACCCCCAATGTCATTGTAAACACCAACTTAGTCCAAAAACTGCTATTGAGCATTGAAAGAAGAAGCCACACATTGTTGAGCAGAAATTTTTTTACTCTGTGCACATTCACATGTGCGTTAGAAAAGGGTTTTTGAACAAACTAACATATTTTTGTTAACATTTTTGGTTTTGACAGTACAAATAGCCTTTTTTGTGTTAAACAGGCATGTTTAAAACCATAAAACAATACACAACTCAGGAACTTACAAAGTTCAACTTTGATAATTTGAAGGCAATATCAGACATTAATATGTCCAAACTTTGTTGATCTTGCCTTCATCAGATGGGGTGATGTCACTCCTGTGAAAGCCAAATTTGGAAGATGCACACAAATTGAGAGTCAAAATGGGGATTTCCCTCCTGATCCCATGCCTAATGTCAACATGTGCTAACTCCCATCATGGGGGATCAATGGACATGTTTCGGGGGTGCAACCCCTTCCTCTCACCTACTTGAGTTGCGAGGAAGGCGTGCACCCACAAAACGCGTACATTGATATCCCGTGATGGCAGATAGCACATGTTGACACACTGTGTGTATCTTCAAAATTTGGCTTTCAATATACTTCCAAAAAGATTCAAAAATCTTAAAGATATAAACAAATTGAAAAATGTAGGTGTTATTTATATTCTGCCTAAAACATGATGTTTTTGAGTCTTTTTTTCAACATCATTGATGTCTTCCTTGATCTTCTGTGAATCACAATTGCACACACTGATCTTCCCGATGAGGACGTGTGCACTTGCAATTGTAAAATAAGTTTCTTCTTCCACAACATCCACATCACCTAAAATTCAAAAACACACCATGTATTAAAAATATGCAGGCATACATTTATTACCTCAAGCTGTGGTCTCAGACACTCACCTTTTGTGGTCACTATTTCACCCACTTCATAAACCTCTCCTTCCTCCACATCCTCTGGTTGGTATTTCCCCTTCTTTAGGAGATTGGGGGTCCCTTGTGTCCTCAGATATCCCGAGTCTTTTCTCCCCTATGTGAATAAAAAAAAGGTATACTTAGAACACAGATATTTGAGGGCAGAAATAGGAATCTGAAACATTGCTTGGAAGTGTCGTACAATTGTCTTTTTGGGCAGAGTTCCAAGCTGAAGACATTTTTTTTCCCTTTCTAAAGCTGGAATACTAACCTTTTTTGTACAATTTTCACACATGGAGACACCCCTAGTATCCACTGGAGCACCTGTGTGGGACACCCTAAAAAGGGTGTTCTGGTGTCCCACACTAGTGCTCCTGCATTCAGATATGTAAACAGCTGCTGAGTGTCCTCTCCTTACACTGAATCAAGTTTACATTTTATTCTAGTTACAAACCCAACTAGACAACAATGTACTAAACTTCTTTTAATACAAATAGGCCTGCACAAATGTAGTTAACCTAGATATCCCAAAAACGTCGTATTAGTGGTTGAACGAACGATGTTTACTACGAATGATTACTGTGCCCACGAACCTGAAAGTTGCCATTTTAAACTGTACAACAATAAAGAAAAACACATGGAGCAGCATGCAAGTAATAATAATAATAGAAACACAGGACAAATATTTACTTTTTAGAAGCAGTTTCCTGATCTTTCTGTACTGATCCTGCACCCTCAATTTCAGATCTGACCCGCGTTTCCTCAATTGATCCTTGGATCGTCGTACCCCAAAACTCTGGTGCGGACTTTTCACACCTTTAGTCATGATCTTAGCCTTTCTCACATTTGAGTTTGGGTAAGGTCCATGCTTCCCATTAGGGATTAGCCGAACACCCCCCGGTTCGGTTCGCACCAGAACCTGCGAACGGACCGAAAATTTGCACGAACGTTAGAACCCCATTGACGTATATGGGACTCGAACGTTAGAAATCAAAAGTGCTCATTTTAAAGGCTAATTTGCATGGTATTGTCCTAAAAAGGGTTTGGGGACCCGGGTCCTGCCCCAGGGGACTTGTATCAATGCAAAAAAAACTTTTAAAAACGGCCGTTTTTTCGGGAGCAGTGATTTTAATGATGCTTAAAGTAAAAAAAAAAAGTGAAATATTCCTTTAAATATCGTACCTGGGGGGTGTCTATAGTATGCCTGTAAAGTGGCGCGTGTTTCCCGTGTTTAGAACAGTCCCTGCACAAAATGTAATTTTTAAAGGAAAAAATCTCATTTAAAACTGCTTGCGGGTTTAATGTAATGTCGGGTCCTGGCAATATGGATGAAAATCAGTGAGACAAACGGCATGGGTACCCCCCAGTCCATTACCAGGCCCTTTGGGTCTTGTATGGATATTAAGGGGAACCCCGCACCCAAATTAAAATAAGGAAAGGTGTGCAGCCACCAGGCCCTATATACTCTGAACAGCAGTATACAGGCGGTGCAAACAAGACAGGGACTGTAGGTTTGTTGTTAAGTAGAATCTGTTTGTAATTTAGAACAGGTACATTTTTAACGTGTTTAGCTCCAGCCAAAAAATCTTTTTTAAGCTTTTTGGAAAACATAGGGAAGGGTTATCACCCCTGTGACATTTGTTTTGCCTGTCTGTCCTCCTCTTCAGAAGATTTCACCCCACTTTTTGTCCCAATGACAAATGTTTTTTGAAAATTTGGGTTTTTTTGTGGAACAAGGATTGGAAAGCATCAGTGGAAAGGAGAAATGTTTTTCCCATTTTAACTCTTACAGGAGAGAATTTCCCTTCCTAGGGGTAGATTTCATCTCACTTCCTGTTGTCTCCTTCCGTTTGAAAGTAGGAGACGTTTGTAAGTTTGTCAGGGACCTTACCTCGGCAGGCGGGGCGCCCGCGGTGGTGTGCGTCAGGGTGCGTCGGCGCGCGTTGGCGCGCGCTTTCCTGCGGACCTCGCCGTGCGTGTTCCTCGCGGCGCCGGCGTGAGTGTCCAGGATCGTTCCACTGTGCACGCCGGTGTGCGGGGGGGCGCGCGCGGGCGTTGGCGGGCGCGCGTGCCTGTGTGTGCCGGGGCGCGCGCGTGCACGTCGTTTGGCGCCAAAAGCCCTATTTAAGCCAGTGAGTTCTTGTGACCAGTGCTGCCTAATCAACAGCTAGTCGTTCCTAAGCCTGACCGTGTACCTTGTCTGTTCCTGCTATACCTGTTGACCCGGCCTTGTCCCCCGACCTCTCTCTGAACGCTGCCTGCACCGACCTCTGCCTGTCTGACCATCCGCTTGCCTGTTCCACTGTACCTCTGCCGTCTGCCTGTTGCCAAACCCGGCCTGCCTCCTGACCATCCATCTGCCTGCTCCCTTGGATCCCATCTGCCTGTCTGCAGACTTCCTACCTGTTGTCCACACTAGCCTGCTCAGCTCAGTGACCGTGCTCCAGCCTACTCCAGTCCTTCCAGCTGTTAACCCTGCAACATCCGGACTGCAATACCTGGACAGCAACACAGGCCTTCATACCACTCCGTACTTTCGCGCCCTCTGTTTACTCTACCAGGGGGCCGATAGTCGGAGGGTAAGGGAGCCTACCCTCTGCCCGACAGGACTCGCCGGTCTGGTAAGTAGGAGCCTGATAAAGTTAGATGTTTGAAGGATATACTCAGCAGAAATTTGGGCCTTAGGTGTTGTTGTGGCCACAACACTGTAAGCCCTCACAGGGCCCTGCTGTGAAATATTAGATCAAGAATTGTAATTACATGCCCCTGTTGACCAGGGGCAGAAAAATTGGGCCTTTGGTGCTGGTGCCACAACACTGTAAGTCCTCACTCGCTCTTGGTGGGCGCAGAAATGGGCCCTGCTGTGAAATATTAGATCAAGAATTGTAATTACATGCCCCTGTTGAACAAGGGCAGAAAAATTGGGCCTTTGGTGGTGGTGGTGGTGCTGGTGCCACAACACTGTAAGTCCTCACAGACACTCTAGTTGGAACGCAGGAACGAGCCCTGCTGCAAAGTATTGCATCAAAAATTGTAATTACACGCTCATGTTAAACAGGGGCTGAAAAATTGGGCCTTAGGCACTGGTGGTGGCGCCCAGAACCAAAAATGTTCTTACAAGCTATCAGCGTGATCATTGAGGAGGAAGACTATAATTACTCAGGGATAGTCACTCAGCATCAGCATAGGCAGTCTTTGAAGGGATCTGAGATTTCAAAAAAAAAATATTCGGTTACATCAGCATCAGGTGCTTGGTAGCTGGTGGTGATCCAAGACTGATTCATTTTTATGAAGGTCAGTCGATCGACCGAGTCGGTGGACAGACGCACCCTGTGATCGGTTACAAAGCCTCCAGCAGCACTGAATGTGCGTTCCGAAAGAACGCTGGATGCAGGACAGGCCAGTAGCTCAATTGCATACTGTGCAAGCTCTGGCCAGTGATCCATCCTCAAGACCCAGTAACCCAGAGGATTTTCGGTGGGAAAGGTGTCCAAGTCAGATCTTGCCCCTAGGTATTCCTGCACCATGTAAAACAGACGCTAGCGATGGTTGCTGGAACCGATCATACCTTGGGGCTGCGGACCAAAAAATTGTCTGAACGCATCCGTCAGACGGCCACCTTCTCCACCGTTCCTTCTTTGACTGACCGAAGCCTCAGCAACACGTTGTCCAGAAACAGTAACATAAAACAGCGGGTTCCCCTGGGTGGACTTTCCCGGCACTTGCACAAAAGTAGAGAATATAGAAGTATAGACTGATATGAAGTATAAAAGAATATTTTTATTTAATAAAGAAATACATTTGTTAAAAACAATGTGGATATCCTAGGTAGCATAGTAGTGATACATGATAAACATAGTAAACATCATACAGTAAGCAATGATGGGGTATACAGAGAGACTCTTTTCAAGCCCGACGCGTTTTGGGGTACTTAATATTTTTTCAGTCTTTCTTCAGGGGCATGATTGAAAAGAGGGGTTCATCTGGATTGATTGAAAAAAGTGGTGCATAGATCAGATGATGTAAAAAACTACCACTGGATATCTGTTTGAAGGTTTAAATGATCAATTGATCACCTACCTGAGAGAGTTTCATTGGTTACTTCTGGAAAGGAGATTTTTTAAAAGACCACATGAAAAGGCTAGATGGAATGGTGGGCAGTTGTAGTGTGGAGGGTACGGGTGCTGTTCTTAGGCGGTAAAAGCTAGTTGTTAGTAAGCAGCAGTTTCCACAGGGGATGTAACAGTTCACCTATCCTGCCCGGCCCGGGCGCGCATAAGCCAAAGCGATATACTGGGGTCGAGAGAGGCACCCCTAAAATTAAAAGATTAAGGTACCATGAGTATACAAAGGATCCATTATGAATACCTTAGAAAAAAGTTATTTAAACCGGCCCCACTCACTCCCAGTCAAGGCGCTTTACATGCCGGATGCTGGGATGCGTGGCTGGCCGAACCCGTAAACAATCTACTCAAGGTATCTTTTCACCACTTTTAGACCCCTATAACTGGGATTATTGTTATATCTTCACTATGCCTTCTCTCACTGTTGTATCTACATAGCTACATCCCTATGTGCTGACACCATCTTGCTGCTTTCCAGTCCGCAATATCTGTGTTTCCTGAAAGTTAGACACAGCATATACGGCTAAAATCTAGTAACAGACTCACTTCCTACATACTTACCATATGTCATTCACCCCTGTATTACCCCCTGGTATGTTTTTGTTTGGCAGTAGCATTTTTTGCTAAATTTGGTAACACCATTTAAAATTCCTAACCATGGAACTACACAACTATTTCTAATCCATATAAATCATGTACTTATTGGCACTTACTAATTATACTCCCCATGCAATGAGCTTTTACAACATTGTTTATATATTAAAGACTCTGAGCATTACAAGCCGTACAAAATTTATACTCATTGGCTTATATCAAGTATAGTTTCTTTGCAATGAGCCTTTAAAAATATTGCTTGTACATTAAGTACTTTGAACACATACTCCATTCTTTAAGTTCCTTTTACATCAGCTTGTCCCCTAACTTTTTTCTAAGGTATTCATAACGGATCCTTTGTATACTCATGGTACCTTAATCTTTTAATTTTAGGGGTGCCTCTCTCGACCCCAGTATATCGCTTTGGCTTATGCGCGCCCGGGCCGGGCAGGATAGGTGAACTGTTACATCCCCCTGTGGAAACTGCTGCTTACTAACAACTAGCTTTTACCGCCTAAGAACAGCACCCGTACCCTCCACACTACAACTGCCCACCATTCCATCTTGCCTTTTCATGTGGTCTTTTAAAAAATCTCCTTTCCAGAAGTAACCAATGAAACTCTCTCAGGTAGGTGATCAATTAATCATTTAAACCTTCAAACAGATATCCAGTGGTAGTTTTTTACATCATCTGATCTATGCACCACTTTTTTCAATCAATCCAGATGAACCCCTCTTTTCAATCATGCCCCTGAAGAAGGACTGAAAAAATATTAAGTACCCCGAAACGCGTTGGGCTTGAAAAGAGTCTCTCTGTATACCCCATCATTGCTTACTGTATGATGTTTACTATGTTTATCATGTATCACTACTATGCTACCTAGGATATCCACATTGTTTTTAACAAATGTATTTCTTTATTAAATAAAAATATTCTTTTATACTTCATATCAGTCTATACTTCTATATTCTCTACTTTTGTGCAAGTGCCGGGAAAGTCCACCCAGGGGAACCCGCTGTTTTATGTTACTGATTTATTGGATGTGGCACGGCTTTTTCCTCTTTCCTAGGCGAGTTGTTCGCTCTTTCTGTTATGTGATTTTCGGTAGTAAATACCATTCCCCGCCTGACCAACGAACCCTAGGTTAATACCAAACCATTATAATTAAATTACTCTTTCAAGGGGTTTTACTCCCCTTTCCCTTTATAATATCACTTTTTTTTGTCTCTTGGTTCTGAAAACCACTAAGACAAACCCTACATTGATAATAAACCACTGTAAAATGGTCTCTGAAATGGAGAATGCACACTTTGAAAACATATTCGTGGGCCAAGACTGGGAAGCTTTAATGCAACAGTACTTGGACAAATTCGGTGACAGTGACCGAACCGAAGCAGAGATTTATTCTCTGTTTTTCAAACTTGCCAAGAATTTAGAAAAAAAGTCCTTGTTCTTTTGGCACATTAGGTCATTCCAGGACTATCTAAAAAGCAACATGAACCCATTGGGACTCCGCGTCCAGATCTTCCCCACTTTGGAGGATCTGGACGCGGACTTCAAGTCCACATGGGAGAATGTTTTGCAAACATGTTCACGTAATCTCATGCAGATACTAATCGATGAATATACGAAAAGATCTAAAACACTAGACATTGAAATCACCAAAAACTGTGAACAACTTCAAAAATTCAAGACGCACCAATCAGTCACAAATAAAGAGAAAAAACTTAAAACCCATCTCGAATCTTTTAACAAAAATATTCTTATTAAAAATTTTTTTAAATTCCATAGAGACAAAAACGCATTCGAAGCTGGAAAGGCATACAAATGGAACCAAAACAACAGGACGAATAGGAACACCAATATACCCCATAATCCCTCTTCCAATAAACCCTCGTCTCACATCCCCCCTCTTACCACTTCTAAAACGAAACCCACTCTAGGCACCAAACGCCAATTCCAAGGCGACTCCACTCAAGATCAGAAATCTAAAAAATCAATTCCAGATAAGAAATCTAATTTGCCACACCCTAGCCCTGCACACGTTGATAAAATCACCAATGGATCTATGCCTCATCACTCAGCACAGGCACACCCACTCCCCACTCCTCAGGACACCACCATCATACATGAGCCAAGTCGTAATGACTCATCTTTTTTAGACCTGGTATTGGCCAGTCTCAAACCACCCCCACCCAATCTCAATACTTACACACAAATGACACTGTGAACGTCCATCCCATCACATCCACACACCCGGATACTGATCTGAGCATCATAAACTTATCCTCTTATCCCCTATCAGAAAATGAAAAGTCAATTCTTAAAAAAGGATTGAACTTCTTTCCCAACTACAAGTTAGACAAATTCGAGCTCTACAAAGATCTCCAATTGTTTATACATAAAATAATTTAAAAAAAACTTTACCAGAAACAGGACACCAGAACCAATTTCACTCCCCAAGAAAATCGAGCTTTGGACCAGCTTGTCGCCCTGTTGGAGGAGAGTGATACAGCTGATCTAATTGATCAAATAGATCTCCCCCGAATCCTCCAATCAATAGAGGATTCGGATGACCAATCACACCCTAGGGTCTCCAAATTAAAGAAAAAATCCGATCTTTGTCCGCCACCTAGTACATGTCCTAACGCAGCAGCCTTTCTGAAACTTGTCAACACCGATCTAGACAAACTTAAGATACAAAAGAAAGGACCTTCCAACCTCAACCCAGGAGAACTAGAGGCACTAAATTCCCTAACGGCTAACAATAAAATCACCATTAAGCCATCCGACAAGGGAGGTAATGTGGTTGTCTTGGACAACGACCAATATATTAATATTTGTAAAAAAATTCTCAACAATGTGGACTGGTACCGTCGCATGCCAGCCTCCATTGTTGAAAAATACAATAAAGAATTTTATACGTTGGTAGACTCTGCATTCCTGAACAACACAATCAGTAAATCCACTTGGACCTTTATCAGAAACAACTTTCCCAAGACCCCTACATTTTATGCACTTCCCAAAGTGCATAAAAATTTGACAGATCCACCTGGTAGGCCAATAATTTCAGGCGTTGGCTCAATAAGTGACAACGCAAGTAAACTGATTGATGAATATCTAAGGCCTCTTGTAACTTCATTAACATCCTATGTAAGGGATACAAGCCATTTCTTGCAAATCCTGGACCAATTATTTGTATCAGATCAAGCCCTCCTAGTCACGATTGACGTGGAAACGCTCTACAGTTCTATTCCACATGAACGTGGACTGGCAGCAATTAGACATATACTTCAACAAAACTTGAGTTCAGATCCCACATACAACGAGTTCATCATTGCACTGCTCGAGTACATCCTCACCCATAATGTCTTCACCTTTAACGGCTCCCACTACCTCCAGGTGCAGGGGGTAGCGATGGGGACATGTTGTGCCCCATCGTATGCCAACCTGTACCTGGGGGAGTGGGAGAAGGCCCTCCTCTCTGATGAGAGCCTCACCCAATACACGAACCACATTGTGGGGTGGTACCGATACATAGACGACATTTTTGTCGTCTGGGAGGGCCCCCCGGATGTACTCGAGCAGTTCATATCTAGGATGAACAAAAATGAATTTAACTTGACATTCACTATGTCTTTCAATAAAACTCAATTAACCTTTTTGGACATTGAAATCTATAAGGATGAACAAGGTAAACTTTCCAGCAAGTTATTCAGAAAGAGCACTGCAGGCAACACCATACTGCATGCTGCCAGTTTTCGCCCTCAACCCTTGATTGATTCCATACCCTACTCGCAGCATATCAGGATCAAACGCAATTGTACAGACAATGAAACGTTTCTAAAAGAAGCAGCTGCCTTACGAGACAGACTATTAGTACGTGGTTATTCCCATAGATCTTTAAAAAAGGCTTTCAAAAAAGTAATTAATAGACCCAGGCAAATGCTCCTTCAAACAACTAAACAACAAAAAGATACACACCAATTAAGTATTATCACAACGTACAATCAGCAACATCACCAAATTAGAAGAATAGTCGAAAAATACTGGCACTTGTTGGCCCTTGACCCTGGCCTCGGCCACCTAGTGCCAGAAAAACCCCACTTTACATTCAGGAGAGCTACTTCCATTGGTGACAAGATCGTAAGTAGTGAGTTCAAATCAACGAGAACACATTGTAAATACAGGGGCACATTTGCCTGTGGTTCTTGTCATTACTGTGGATACATGTTGACCTAAAAAAATCCCACCCTCTCAAATGGGAAAATATTCTTTCCCAAACATTTCGCAAACTGCAGAACCACTGGAGTGGTTTATCTACTCCAGTGCAACTGTGGCTGCTTTTACATAGGAAAGACCAAACTAGAGTTTTGGAGAAGAGCATACAGACACATTGTATCCATGAAAACGGCCGACCCTGATCTCCCCCTGGGTCGACACCTATCACTGGTACATGGAGGCAGGTTTCCCAACATTAAATTTCTAATTTTGGACCGTATACATCCCAGCCCCAGAGGGAGTGACTGGAATAAAATCTTACTCCAGAGAGAATTAAAATGGATCCACCTACTGAAGGCCACTGTGCCCTCAGGCCTAAACGAGGCCGTCTGTTTCAAACCATTCCTAGAAGGTTTCAACTCCGGTGGAATGGAAAAATAAATCATAATTAGTAACACTTGTATCTGGCCCCTCCTCCCCCCTTAGTTTATAATTTAACAACAGAGGTTAGCTAGATGTCACTTGTCTCTCCTCTTCTCTTCCCCTGTACTGTGGGAACTATTTTTTTTTCTACTCTCCCAACTGTTGGCAATACCAGTTAGTTGTTTTTCTTGCTGTTTTTGATGTGTACACTGAGCTGTGCGTTCTGTCACATACGTGACCCCCTTCTTTTTCCTATTGTTAACTCCATAGGCATGCCGTATTATCGGTTCCCCATGCCTTTATCTTACTGGCTTACAGCGTTGTGACCATTAGGTGTGGGGTGATATTTTTTTGCCCTCCCCCCCTCCTGTCCTCATTGGACACTTAACCATCGATAAATGGTATACCCAAACAATTCAATGTACTATTAATCATACCACCATGAATTATATGGGGTCACGTGTCTGACTTATACAATCAGCTTGGGGGTTCCCCTCAGTAACCATCTATTTGTTAACATACCACTTGTTAGTCACTGCTGTACACCCTGACTTATCAATTGATGTACTCCTAACCAGGGTCAGGTCCTCTCCTTATGAAGGTCAGATTCATATTCTTCTTTTTCTAAAAAAATCCCGTTATGTTCATGTATAACAAAATAACTACATGTAATGATCGTCATGTTCACTGTGTTATGATTATAATGGATTTAGTGTATAGATCTCTGTAATGCCAATTGACATTATATTATATTATGTCTGCTTCTGTTAAGTATTCACTATCTCTTATTGCTTTCCAGTCCCTGCCCACTTCAAAGTGACCACCCTGATTAGGTACTGGTGAGCCTATAAGTGTATCCTATCCTCACGGGTTTAGAACTCTTTTGTGCTGTTCCTTATTATTATTCTTTATTATTAATGCATACCTAATACAACTGCCCTGGTTCAGGGCGGTGATTATGTAATGAATATCTTTATTCCCCAGGAGTTTACACTTATATGTTTTTTATCTCTGTATTCAGTCCCCCTTTCCCTGCCCCTCCCGGCATGGAAAAGCCGCCCAGGATAATTCCCAGTGCGGCGATGTAGGAGGTACCAGGGCGTCCTTCCATCCACGCCCACTGCCTCCATATTGCCACTCCGGCGAGCATGCTCAGTTCGCCGGATGGGCATTTCCGTGTCAGTGGGGCGGGTGTGCGCGACGTCGCCCCAACGTCATGACGTTCACGCATGCGCGGTAGGGGCGGCGCAGCGCATCCTCGCCTCGGGGGGTCTCTATGAGGCTTCCCAGCCGACGAGCTCCGTAACACAGCTGTGCGTCGTTCCGACGCCAGCTGATTGGAGCCCGTCCATTATTTAAACCGGCCCCACTCACTCCCAGTCAAGGCGCTTTACATGCCGGATGCTGGGATGCGTTGGCTGGCCGAACCCGTAAACAATCTACTCAAGGTATCTTTTCACCACTTTTAAACCCCTATAACTGGGATTATTGTTATATCTTCACTATGCCTTCTCTCACTGTTGTATCTACATAGCTACATCCCTATGTGCTGACACCATCTTGCTGCTTTCCAGTCCACAATATCTGTGTTTCCTGAAAGTTAGACACAGCATATACGGCTAAAATCTAGTAACAGACTCACTTCCTACATACTTACCATATGTCATTCACCCCTGTATTACCCCCTGGTATGTTTTTGTTTGGCAGTAGCATTTTTTGCTAAATTTGGTAACACCATTTAAAATTCCTAACCATGGAACTACACAACTATTTATAATCCATATAAATCATGTACTTATTGGCACTTACTAATTATACTCCCCATGCAATGAGCTTTTATAACATTGTTTATATATTAAAGACTCTGAGCATTACAAGCCGTACAAAATTTATACTCATTGGCTTATATCAAGTATAGTTTCTTTGCAATGAGCCTTTAAAAATATTGCTTGTACATTAAGTACTTTGAACACATACTCCATTCTTTAAGTTCCTTTTACATCAGCTTGTCCCCTAACTTTTTTCTAAGGTATTCATAATGGATCCTTTGTATACTCATGGTACCTTAATCTTTTAATTTTAGGGGTGCCTCTCTCGACCCCAGTATATCGCTTTGGCTTATGCGCGCCCGGGCCGGGCAGGATAGGTGAACTGTTACATCCCCCTGTGGAAACTGCTGCTTACCAACAACTAGCTTTTACCGCCTAAGAAC
The DNA here is from genome assembly GCA_037952835.1 of Lithobates septentrionalis. Classification (NCBI taxonomy): domain Eukaryota; kingdom Metazoa; phylum Chordata; class Amphibia; order Anura; family Ranidae; genus Lithobates; species Lithobates septentrionalis. Next base: position 1,410,544 of record JBBDGP010000111.1, on the reverse strand, counting down.
AGCACCCGTACCCTCCACACTACAACTGCCCACCATTCCATCTTGCCTTTTCATGTGGTCTTTTAAAAAATCTCCTTTCCAGAAGTAACCAATGAAACTCTCTCAGGTAGGTGATCAATTGATCATTTAAACCTTCAAACAGATATCCAGTGGTAGTTTTTTACATCATCTGATCTATGCACCACTTTTTTCAATCAATCCAGATGAACCCCTCTTTTCAATCATGCCCCTGAAGAAGGACTGAAAAAATATTAAGTACCCCAAAACGCGTCGGGCTTGAAAAGAGTCTCTCTGTATACCCCATCATTGCTTACTGTATGATGTTTACTATGTTTATCATGTATCACTACTATGCTACCTAGGATATCCACATTGTTTTTAACAAATGTATTTCTTCAGTCTATACTTCTATATTCTCTACTTTTGTGCAAGTGTCGGGAAAGTCCACCCAGGGGAACCCGCTGTTTTATGTTACTGATTTATTGGATGTGGCACGGCTTTTTCCTCTTTCCTAGGCGAGTTGGTCGCTCTTTCTGTTGTCCAGAAACAGGCGTTTGTACCCTCCCAGTCTCTGGGAACGCGTTGCACAGACCTTTCTGCAAGGCCTCCCGAAGATGTTTCATTCTCTGCTCCCTCTGCGATGGCAAGATAAGGTTGCCAGCCAGTATTGGTCCTTCTCCTTGATACGACGAATACGAAGATCCTTACGCAGGCTTTGCAGGATCAGGGAGGCCATGCAGCATAGGTTTGCTGAGGCATTCGGCCTGGAGTCCTCTGGGTCACTAAGGATGACATGGTCCGCAGCCACCTCCTCCCAGCCACGTACAAGTCCATGTGTTTCTTGGGACTGATCCCTTAAAGACTGCTGCTGATGCTGAGTGCCAGGCTCCACCTCCATACTGACACAATCTTCCTCCTCCTCCTCCTCCTTGTCCTCTTCCTGTGTGATCGGCGGGCAGGCAGGAACACTGTCTGGATAAAGGGGGCCTTGAGAGCTAAGGAAGTCCTCCTGTTCCTGCCTCTGTTCTGCCTCAAGTGCCCTGTCCATTATTCAACGCAGCATGTGCTCCAACAGGTGGACAAGGGGGACAGTGTCACTGTTGCATGCACTGTCACTGCTCACCATCCTCGTGGCCTCCTCAAATGGTGACAGGACAGTGCATGCATCCCTGATCATGGCCCACTGGCGTGGGGAAAAAAAAACAAGTTCCCCTGACCCTGTCCTGGTGCCATAGTCGCACGGGTACTCATTGATGGCCCTCTGCTGCGTGTGCAGCCGCTGCAGCATGGCCAACGTTGAGTTCCACCTGGTGGGCATGTCACAGATTAGGCGGTTCTTGGGCAGGTTAAACTCCTTTTTGGAGGTCCGCCAGCCGAGCACTGGCATTATATGACCGGCGGAAATGCACACAGACTTTCCTGGCCTGCCTCAGGACATCCTGTAAGCCCGGGTACCTGCCCAAGAACCGCTGCACCACCAAGTTAAGGACGTGAGCCAAACAGGGCACATGGGTCATTTGTCCCTGTCGGAGGGCAGAGAGGAGGTTGGTGCCATTGTCGCAAACCACCATTCCTGCCTTAAGTTGGCGTGGCGACAACCACCTCTGAACCTGCCCCTGCAGAGCTGACAGAACCTCTGCCCCAGTGTGGCTCCTGTCCCCCAAGCACACCAGCTCAAGCACCGCATGGCATCTTTTGGCCTGCGTACTTGCGTAGCCCCTTGAACGGCTACGGAGCACCGCTGGTTCCGAGGACAAAGCACAGGAAGAGGCCATGGAGGAAGAAGAAGAGGAGGGGGTGGAGGAGAAAGGTGTGTCACAATCATTAGTAGTGGCATTTTGGAGGCGTGGTGGCGGAACAACCTCCAACACTGCTGCACCTTGTCCTGCATCCTTCCCAGCTGCCAGCAGTGTCACCCAATGCACCGTGAAACTTAGGTAACGTCCCTGTCCATGCCTGCTGGACCATGAGTCAGTGGTAATATGCACCTTACCGCTGACCGCCCTGTCCAGCGAGGCATGGACATTGCCTTCCACATGCCAGTAGAGAGCCGGAATTGCCTTCCGTGAGAAAAAGTGGCGTTTGGGTACCTGCCACTGAGGAACCGCACATTCCACAAACTCACGGAAGGGGGCAGGGTCTACCAACTGAAAAGGCAGCAGTTGAAGTGCTAGCGGTGCAGCAGCTGGGGCAGGGAAATTTGCCTGGTACAATCTGACGTCGGTGTACCAAAAGCAGATTGCCCACAAGTACTTGGCTGTGACACACCTAATTCTACACCTTCATTCCTCTCAGTGCAGGTCTCAGAGAGGACTGAAGGTATAGTGGGGTTGGAGATCTCAGCTGATGAGGAGCAAGGAGAGATCCTCTTTGTTCTTTGGTGTGGGTCTTTTAGATATGCTTGCCAACGAACTGTATGGCAGGTCAACATATGTCTGGTCAAGCATGTGGTGCCCAAGCGGGAGATGTTTTGGCCACGCGAGATACGCTTGAGACATATGTTGCAAATAGCAGCGGTGCGATCTGATGCACTCGTCTCAAAAAAGGCCCACACCAAAGAACCAGAGACTGCAGCGCCCTGCACATGTGGAGCTTTGGGGTGTGATGCAGTCAATGTGCTGCCCTTAGGCTGGCCCCTGGAGGGCATCCTGCCTCGTTGGTGATGTGCCGCCTCCTCCTCCTCCTCTCTCCTATCAGGCACCCACGTTGAGTCAGTGACCTCATCATCCCCTCCCTCCTCATCACTTGGGCAAACCTGGCAGTATGCTGCAGCAGGGGGAGCATGACTGCCAGATTGCTGTCCTTCTTGGGCACCCCATCTGTCCGTGCTCATGTTACTGCCTTCATCGAACTCAGTATCATCATCAGAGCCTTCCAAACGCTGGGCATCCTCCTGGAGCATGTACCTAACACTGTGGTCAAACAGTTCGAGGGACTCCTCAGGAGGACATGGTGGGGCTAGGGAAGTAGTCACTGATGACATTGAGCCGAGGGAAGAGGCCGCTGCTTTGCCAGACAAAGTACCCTGAGCATGGGTGAGAGAGGATGAGGAGGATGAGGACGGCTTGGTCATCCACTCAACCACGACTTCCGCATGTTGCGGCTCAACATGGCCAGCTGCCAAAAAAAAGGCCAAGCGTGTCCCACGGCCACGTGCTGATGAGGATGCACCGTCTCCACAACCAGCACTAGACACAGAGCCTGCTTGCCCTCTCTTATTGGCTTGTGCTGTCTGCATGCACCTGTTGTCTCTCCGCCATGTGCTCTCCCACTGCGCCGAAAGAGAAGGGGCGGGGAATATACTAGATAGAAGGTCAGGGCCGGGCAGAATTTTACGCATGTGCAGTGTATACAAAGCGCAACACGTGTGCATTGTACAGTACGTACGATCTGTGAGCGGAGGAAGGAGTAGCGGAAGCGCTGATCGTGATAACAAAGTTACAATTTGAAATTGGTGCATCAGTGGCCTATACTGCTTATAGATTGAGTCCTATATTGTGACAAGATTAGGACAGTTTAGCCTGACATTAGGGTTTGTCTTGTGTTGTGTCTTGCAGAGAAAATGGATGGCTTCAATGATCACAACTTCCTTCCTCTATTCATAGACAAGTACAGGGAGCTGCCCTGTCTGTGGCAGGTGAAACACCCGCATTATAATCATAAACAAAAGAGGCAGGCAGCACTGGAGAAACTGCTGGAGTTGGTGAAGCCGCAGATCCCCACGGCAACTAACCCCTATTTGAAGGCCAAAATTGGTGGCCTGAGGAGTACTTATAATAGGGAGCACAATAAGGTCCAGGATTCCCAGAGATCAGGAGCAGCAGCAGATGACATTTATGTACCCATATGTACATATGTCCCCTGGTGAATTCACGTGACTGTGACGTCATGCATAGGGATGGGATAGGCATCCAAGACTGATATAGTTTTTCAGCTGCAGGGACAGGACGACTTGTTGCAATCGAGGGAAAGATGAATGCAGCCAAGTACAGAGATATCCTGGATGAAAACCTTCTCCAGAGTGCTCAGGACCTCAGACTGGGCTGAAGTTTTACCTTCCAACAAGACAATGACCCTAAGCACACAGCTAAAATAACGAAGGAGTGGCTTCACAACAACTCCGTGACTGTTCTTGAATGGCCCAGCCAGAGCCCTGACTTAAACCCATTTGAGCATCTCTGGAGAGACCTAAAAACGGCTGTCCACCAATGTTTACCACCCAAACTGACAGAACTGGTGAGGAGTAATGGCAGGAGGGGGCGAGGGTAATTGGCAGCTAGGAGGTGGCACGGCCCAGTAGCCTGACCGAATCCCAGGTGCCTCCCCTCCGCCTTCCAACCAAAAGGCCCAGGAAGGGGAGGAATGTGGAGGAGGCAGTGCTTGGGCTGATTCGGAAAGCTAATGCTGCCCTCAGAACCACCCCCACTCTTCAAGAGGCCTTTGCCTCCATGGCTGCATTGCAAAATGCAGGAAATGAAGGAGGGCCAATGCCTCATCTGTGAGGAAATTATGTATCTGACCCTAAATAAGGGGTTGAGGGGACAACTCACAACCAAAACCCACCTGTGTGAGTTTGACCATCCTCTTCCTCCTCCTCCACTTCCTGCCACAACTCCAACACCACAGCCACAGCCTGGAAGGAAGCATGGAAGGAAGAAAAGAGTGTGATGGCCTGGGTTCAGTCTGGTCTGACAAAAGACGCAGGCTGTTGTATGACCACAGCCTGGGGACATATATGTCATCTGCTGCTGTTTGTGATCTCTTGGAGTCGTGGACTGGATTGTGCTCCCTATTATATGGACTCCTCAGGCTACCAATTTTGTCTGTAAAATAGTGCCCTGGGGTACAAAGGCTTCGCCAATTTCACCAGTTTCTCCAGTGCTGCCTTCCTCTTTATTTTCTTATGACTCATAATAAATGGCTATTTTTGATTCACAAATACTTGCCTATGTGTTTTACTTCAAAAAGGACAGTTTGTTTGTGAGTAGGCAGGTACATTTTCTAAATACAATGTCAAATTAACAAGGGACACCAACCAACCTCCTTGAGGTTAAAAAATACAAGATAATAATGGTGTTGTGGTAACTTGACACACAAAATGAGAAAAATATTATGGCGATCACTAGAAAAAAAAATAAAACAGATCCTGATAAAAAAACACAAAAAAAAAAATTCACTATAAAAATAAATGCAAAATATTATTATGGAGATCTGACGAAAAAAATAAATACTATTATTCAGGAGATCACGAAAAATAATAAAGAAATCAGTTTGTCAGAACTCTGTGTGAATATCAGCAGCAAAACAACTTTATTATTCTAGCATTATAAAAAAGAAGAGGATGCACTGCATTAAAAGATTTTAAAATTTGCAGCGTGACAAATGTGCTATCTCCATTACGAACGCTAGTTTTACCAGAACGAGTGCTTCCGTCTCGTACTTGATTCAGAGCATGCGTGGAATTTTGTGCGTCAGAATTGTCTACACACGCTCGGAATTTACGAGAACAGATTTTGTTGTCAGAAAATTTGAGATCCAGATCTCAAATTTTGTTTGTCCGACGGAAAATGTCCGATGGAGTCTACACACGGTCGGAATTTCGGACAACAAGCTCCCATCGAACATTTGTTGTCGGAAATTCCGACAGTGTGTACGCGGCATTACAGATACAACTGGCCCGTTGAGGGCAACCATAAAGCTAATGCTGTCTTATAGGTTTTAATAGTTAAGAATCTGTTTATGTAAAATAATGCTGGTTTGAAAAACAATGGGCTCTCTTATAGGAGACATTTTATTATAATTGCCCCTTTAGCTGTAAGCAATATTTCCATTTATAAACATCTTATATATAGTAATTATACATTAACATGTTAGCACACCTGAATTAACTGATAATACCTCTACATCTGACAGTGTTATCATTCATTTTAGAGATAATATTGAGCGACATGAAAATATTTAGTAAGTATGATGTATTCATTTCTAAAAAAGGGCTAGTTTAAAAAATAGTCTCCATTTAACTATACTGCACAAATAAATGATTAGTAGTTGACAACCAAAATCAGTTTATGTAATTAAAAATAGGTACTAATATTAAAAAGGAATACATGTTAATATTTTTATACAGTATTATGTTTCCTGTGCTGTAATTATTGTGCATAATGATCCACCTTAGCCTTTATCACACTGAGAAGCAAGCATTCAAATTGAATGTGGATAGGTATAAGCCAAGCTCTTTAGTTAATGAGCGTTGTTTTAGCCTGCTGTGTCATGCTGTGTTTTCTGTCTGTTCACTCAGATGTGCTGTTGTTTCTGGTTATTTTCTCAGAAAGGAAAAAAAAAACATGAAGAAAGGCCTTCATGATGAGATGTACCCCATGCTGACTTTATCAGCCAGAGGAATAAAGTCTTTCGCTCCAAGTGCAAATCATTACAAACTGTTATTTTTGCCTTTTAGATTTTCTTGAAGTGTTGTTGTCTATCTGAACTCAACCTTTCCTTATTTTAACTGTTTAATAGAAATTTGTGATACAAAAAAACTGAGTTTTACTCTTTTTCCTTATTCTCCAGATGATTTTTTCTGCAGTAAGGTAGCCAACAGGCACTAATGCCGCGTACACACGGTCGGACTTTCTATCCTACTTGGTCCAGCACACTTTCCGACGGACTTTGTCCGCCAGGTGCGCCGGACTTTAAAACGGACGGACTTGCCCACACACGCCGGGACTTTCCGGCGGGCTAAGTCCGCCCGTCTTTCCGACGGACTTTCGCCGGAGTTCCGGCGGACTTTCAGAATGAACGGACTTGCCCACACATGGACAAGTCCGTTCATTTTGAACGTGACTCAGGTGCGACGGGACTAGAAAAGGATGTCAATCTTGCCGCTTTTATCGGCGAGATTGACACCTTGCGAGCCCCGTCGGGGGGCATACCAGGCCCTTAGGTCTGGTATGGATTATAAAGGGAACCCCTGCTACGCCGAAAAAACGGCGTGGGGCCCCCCCTAAAATCCATACCAGACCCCGATCCGAGCACGCAGCCTGGCCGGTCAGGAAAGGGGGTGGGGACGAGCGAGCGCCCCCCCCCTCCTGAGCCGTACCAGGCCGCATGCCCTCAACATGGGGGGTGGGTGCTTTGGGGGAGGGGGGCGCCCTGCGCCCCCCCCCCCAAAGCACCTTGTCCCCATGTTGATGAGGACAAGGGCCTCTTCCCGACAACCCTGGCCGTTGGTTGTCGGGGTCTGCGGGCGGGGGCTTATCGGAATCTGGGAGCCCCCTTTAATAAGGGGGCCCCCAGATCCCGGCCCCCCACCCTATGTAAATGAGTATGGGGTACATGGTACCCCTACCCATTTACCTAGGAAAAAAGTGTAAGTAATAAAACACACTACACAGGTTTTTTTAAGGGTAGGCGCCTATAATTATATTATTTTAATAAACAAAAATTTATCCCACAATGTGGCATTTTGCCCTAGGTGTATTAGGTATAAAGGGGGCTTCTAATGTCTTTGCAGAGCATGTCCCATATAGAGAATTATCATACTGCAATTATAGTTTAGAGGACAAGCTATAGTCCTATGAGGAGTAAGAGAAATAGAAAGAGGGGCTGACTGGCAAATGTTTGTACAACCCAGAGGCCCATGGTGTAGTGACTTGGCCCCCTCCCACTCTCCCTCTTCCCTGCCTCCTCCTGACCCACATTCCAGGCTAAAGGTCTGCTTTGGGTACTCTGCTCACCAGGTGAGTCAGGCTGGACAGCACCTGCTGCAGCGACTCCAGGTTCCCAAATAGGGATGAGCTTCGAGTTCGAGTCGAACCCATGTTCGACTCGAACATCGCGTGTTCGACCATTCGCCGAATTGAGAACGTTATGGGCCGTTCGCGCCAAATTAGAGTGGCGTGTCAGGGCCCATAATTCACTGCGGCATCACAGTGCATTGCTGGTTAATGATTGGCCAAGCATGCACTATGACCCGCATGCTTGGCCTATCACACCGTCGTCTGCACGGAGAGCCGTAATTAGTCGAGGCCAGGGTGGCTTTGGCCAGTTATGGCTCAGGGGGTTTAGTAGGCGCCCCACACTATATAAGACCGCCTGCATGGTGGCCTTGTCTAGTGTGTTGCGGCAGCAGAGACAATTAGACAGAGAGAGAGAGAGACAGTGCCATTTGATTTAAGTTAGATAGAGTAGGCAGGCGAGTCAGTTAGTTGCACTTACAGTGTATTGTGTATATATAAATGCATCCCAGGTGTTGATATATAAATATAAAAAATAGGGAGTGGCACTGTGCATAAAGGATTTGTTGGCATATAATGATTATCTTAATAATAATGATGGGTGTATCTGTGTGACATAATATAGGAACGGCAATAGACGGTAAAGCTTTAAATGCAATAGTATATATCCCACATAAAAATAGGTAAGTGCTGATTAATAAACATCAACAAATCCGGGTGCCAATTGAATCCTTGTATGTTGGTATCCCCTCCAGTCCGGTTCCGGTTGATCGGCACCCAGATTTGATCGGCACCTGGAATATAAACATCTTATGCTTATACCCCTGCAGGGGTATAGCGTTCCGGTGAGTGGAATCACATCAGGGGGAGTGTGTTTAAAATCTGGAAGAAGTCGGGTGGAAGACATCATATGAACACTTGCAATTTCACATGAGACTTATTGTTGTTATTAATTGAAATCACAGCGAGTCTATTAGAGAAACATATATATTAATTTATTAACAAGTTTTTATTTCCATATTTTGTCAATATTTATTAAATTTCACTTATATATATATATATACCTTATATATATATTATTCATACACATCTTTTGCATCTTCAGCACTTCACCATAGAGGGTTGTGGACACTCTCTACCTGATACATTATTTGTAGTTCACTTTCATCATTCAGCAGGTGCTGGAATACTGTCAATTGGACTGCACCTGACACTTTTGCACTTATCACTATTTTTTTGGGGGGTCTGTCTAGTCATACTACAGACCGATACTTACATTATACTACACTACTAGAGATCACTAGTGTTTACTTTTGCATATGGGATTAGGGCTACACCAAATATTTACTTGTATCAATATTAAAAAAATGTTCTATTTTTTTTCTAATTTTATGTTTATTAATCAGCACTTACCTATTTTTATGTGGGATATATACTATTGCATTTAAAGCTTTACCGTCTATTGCCGTTCCTATATTATGTCACACAGATACACCCATCATTATTATTAAGATAATCATTATATGCCAACAAATCCTTTATGCACAGCGCCACTCCCTATTTTTTATAACTATCTTATTGGGGGTACACGTTAGTGTCCCCTGCCTACATAGGGGGGCTGCAGTTGCAAATATATCCTGTAGCGCGGATCCACTGATAAAACATATATATATATATATATATATATATATATATATATATATATATATACACACACTGTATTTAGTGTGTATATATATATATTTATATATATATATATATATATATATATATATACACAGAGCTAGATCCGTTCCTGTTATTCTCTTTCTAAAATACTGACAGACAGGCAGGTATTTTTACAATATTTGCAGTTAGTGTACTGTGTATCCTGCACAGTTGCACGTATAGCTACCTGAAGACAAGTACTGGTGTTCTTCTTCTGATCCTATTAATACCACAAACAGGCAGCTCAAAGTATTTACAGTTAGTGTACTGTGTACCCCTGGCCAGTTGCACCTATAGCTACCTGAAGACAAGTGCTGGTGTTCTTCTTCTGATCCTATTAACCACTTGAGCCCCGGACCATTATGCTGCCTAAGGACCAGAGGTCTTTTTCAAATTTGGCACTGCGTCGCTTTAACTGCTAATTGCGCAGTCATGCAATGCTGTACCCAAACGAAATTTGCGTCCTTTTCTTCCCACAAATAGAGCTTTCTTTTGATGGTATTTGATCACCTGTGCGTTTTTTATTTTTTGCGCTATAAACGGAAAAAGACCGAAAATTTTGAAAAAAAATGATATTTTCTAATTTTTGTTATAAAAAAAATCCAATAAACTAAATTTTAGTCATACATTTAGGCCAAAATGTATTCGGCCACATGTCTTTGGTAAAAAAAATGTCAATAAGCGTATATTTATTGGTTTGCGCAAAAGTTATAGCGTCTACAAACTAGGGTACATTTTCTGTAATTTACACAGCTTTTAGTTTATGACTGCCTATGTCATTTCTTGAGGTGCTAAAATGGCAGGGCAGTACAAACCCCCCCAAATGACCCCATTTTGGAAAGTAGACACCCCAAGGAAATTGCTGAGAGGCATGTTGAACCCATTGAATATTTATTTTTTTTGTCCCAAGTGATTGAATAATGACAAAAAAAAAAATATTTACAAAAAGTTGTCACTAAATGATATATTGCTCACACAGGCCATGGGCCTATGTGGAATTGCACCCCAAAATACATTCAGCTGCTTCTCCTGAGTATGGGGATACCACATGTGTGGGACTTTTTGGGAGCCTAGCCGCGTACGCCTTCAGGATTTCTAAGGGTGTAAATTTTTGATTTCACTCTTCACTGCCTATCACAGTTTCGGAGGCCATGGAATGCCCAGGTGGCACAAACCCCCCCCAAATGACCCCATTTTGGAAAGTAGACACCCCAAGCTATTTTCTGAGAGGCATATTGAGTCCATGGAATATTTTATATTTTGACACAAGTTTCGGGAAAGTGACACATTTTTTTTTTGCACAAAGTTGTCACTAAATGATATATTGCTCACACAGGCCATGGGAATATGTGGAATTGCACCCCAAAATACATTTATCTGCTTCTCCTGAGTATGGGGATACCACATGTGTGGGACTTTTTGGGAGCCTAGCCGCGTACGGGGCCCCGAAATCCAATCACCGCCTTCAGGATTTCTAAGGGTGAAAATTTTTGATTTCACTCTTCACTGCCTATCACAGTTTCGGAGGCCATGGAATGCCCAGCTGGCACAAACCCCTCCCCCCCAAATAACCCCATTTTGGAAAGTAGACACCCCAAGCTATTTGCTGAGAGACATGGTGAGTATTTTGCAGCTCTCATTTGTTTTTGAAAATGAAGAAAGACAAGAAAAACATTTTCTTTTTCTTTTTTCAAAACTTTGTGACAAAAAGTGAGGTCTGCAAAATACTCACTATACCTCTCAGCAAATAGCTTTGGGTGTCTACTTTCCAAAATGGGGTCATTTGGGGGGGTTTTGTGCCACCTGGGCATTCCATGGCCTCCGAAACTGTGATAGGCAGTGAAGAGTGAAATCAAAAATTTACGCCCTTAGAAAGCCTGAAGGCGGTGCTTGGGTTTCGGGGTCCCGTACGCGGCTAGGCTCCCAAAAAGTCTCACACATGTGGTATCCCCGTACTCAGGAGAAGCAGCAGAATGTATTTTGGGGTGTAATTTCACATATCCCCATGGCATGTTTGAGCAATATATCATTTAGTGACAACTTTGTGCAAAAAAAAAAAATAATTTGTCTCTTTCCCGCAACTTGTGTCGCAATATAAAATATTCCATGGACTCGACATGCCTCTCAGCAAATAGCTTGGGGTGTCTACTTTCCAAAATGGGAAATTGGGGGGTTTTGAACTGTCCTGGCATTTTATGCACAACATTTAGAAGCTTATGTCACACATCACCCACTCTTCTAACCACTTGAAGACAAAGCCCTTTCTGACACTTATTGTTTACATGAAAAAGTTATCTTTTTTGCAAGAAAATTACTTTGAACCCCCAAACATTACATATTTTTATAAAGCAAATGCCCTACAGATTAAAATGGTGGGTGTTTCATTTTTTTTTTCACACAGTATTTGCACAGCGATTTTTCAAACGCATTTTTTGGGGAAAAAAACACTTTTTTAAATTTTAATGCACTAAAACACACTATATTGCCCAAATGTTTGATGAAATAAAAAAGATGATCTTAGGCCGAGTACATGGATACCAAACATGACATGCTTTACAATTGCGCACAAACGTGCAGTGGCAACAAAATAAATACATTTTTAAAAGCCTTTAAAAGCCTTTACAGGTTACCACTTTAGATTTACAGAGGAGGTCTACTGCAAAAATGACTGCCCTCGATCTGACCTTCGCGGTGATACCTCACATGCATGGTGCAATTGCTGTTTACATTTGACGACAGACCGCCGCTTGCGTTCGCCTTAGCGCGAGAGCAGGGGGCGACAGGGGTGCTTTTTTTTTTATTTCTTATTTTTTTTGCTTTTTTATCTTATTTTTAAACTGTTCCTTTCATTTTTTTTTTTTTTTAATCATTTTTATTGTTATCTCGGGGAATGTAAATATCCCCTATGATAGCAATAGGTAATGACAGGTACTCTTTTTTGAAAAAATTGGGGTCTATTAGACCCTAGATCTCTCCTCTGCCCTCAAAGCATCTGACCACACCAAGATCGGTGTGATAAAATGCTTCCCCAATTTCCCAATGGCGCTATTTACATCCGGCGAAATCTAAGTCATAAAATGCTCATAGCTTCCGGTTTCTTAGGCCATAGAGATGTTTGGAGCCACTCTGGTCTCTGATCAGCTCTATGGTCAGCTGGCTGAATCACCGGCTGCATTCTCAGGTTCCCTGTTGAGACAGGAGAGCCAGAGAAAAACACGGAAGACGGTGTGGGGGGGGGCATTCCCTCCCACGGCTTGTAAAAGCAGTCTAGAGGCTAATTAGCCGCTAGGATTGCTTTTACATGAAAGCCGACCACTGGCTGAAAAGAATGATACCAAGATGATACCTAAACTTGCAGGCATCATTCTGGTATAACCACTCAAAGTCGTGAATGGCGTACCTGAAGACAAAAAAATGGTTAACAATAAAGCAAACATGATAAAACATAATACCAATAAAACATTGCAGAATAGAATACAGTAAAAAAGAGCAGAACAATAGAGAGAATAGAGAGAGAGAGAACAATAAAACGACAACTATTTTTTTTATATTATATATATTTTTTTTTTTTTACACTTTTTTTGTAACTAACTTTTATAACTGTAACCGGTTCCAGGTTCGGGTCTCTCAAAATGCGATGGCATCTTGGGAGACCCTGTGAAAGTGTGCCTAGTCTGTGCAATGCTGTACCCTACGCTAATACTCAACTAGTGCATGGTAGCGTTCAAAACATTCACCAATGCAAAGACCAGGATTGTCAGGACAGGAGGGACAATAATAGCGGGTGTCACGCCTATATACGCACTTGCTGCAGACACAACATCTTTTTTGGGGGGGTTTGTAGGGTAGGGGTACTCGGGAGGACATAAAGAAAATGCCTCTCATGCAGCATTTGGTTGGGGATGTGAATGGGGGAAGTACGGGCACTGCAGAAGTGGTGGGTTCCCAATTAGGATTGGCGAATGCAGCAGGAAGGGCACTATGGGCACGATGGGCCTGTGTTTGTCTTTTTGGTGGCAGCGGGACACTACTTGTGCTTTCCACCTCACCAGCTTGAACTGCACTTATGGGACTCACCACGTCACCAAGTGTTACTGCAGTGCTGGTTTGACCACGACCGGGGTGTACTAGGCCGCTGGTGCTTGCCAGTTCAATAAAAAGCTACCAAAAAAACTGTTAGCGATCGCAGGGATCAGGCCTGACTCTGCGAACGCTGCAGTTATGCGTTAAGTGTTTTGTAAGTGACAGTGATCGATCAATACTGCACTTGGGTGGGCTGGGCTGGGCCAGGCGGAGGGGCAAAATGCAGGTGCTAGCAGGTATCTGGGCTGATCCCGCTAGTATAGATCTGATCGGATCAGATATTGATCCGTTCAGATACTATACCACTAAGGGAGGTGTATGCTGCGTGAGTGGGTGTTAGTGCTACTGGCACTAACCTGACGCTGCTTGGGGCTGGTGCTTGCCAGTTCACCAAAATACTACCAAAAAAATTGTTAGCGATCGCAGGGATCAGGCCTGGCTCTGCGAACGCTGCAGTTATGCATTTAGTGTTTTGTAAGTGTCAGTGATCGATCGATACTGCACTTGGGTGGGCTGGGCCGGGCCGGGCGGAGGGGCAAAACGCAGGTGCTAGCAGGTATCTGGGCTGATCCCGCTAACACTGCGTTTTTGGGAACCCTAAACTGCTGGGGACGCTAGTATAGATCTGATCAGATTAGATATTGATCCGATCAGATACTATACCACTAAGGGAGGTGTACGGTGCGTGCGTGGGTGTTAGCGCTACTGGCGCTAACCTGACGCTGCCTGGGGCTGGTGCTTGCTTGCCAGTTCACCAAAATGCTACCAAAAAAACTGTTAGCGATCGCAGGGATCAGGCCTGACTCTGCGAACGCTGCAGTTATGCTTTTAGTGTTTTGTAAGTGACAGTGATCGATCGATACTGCACTTGGGTGGGCTGGGCGGAGGGGCAAAACGCAGGTGCTAGCAGGTATCTGGGCTGATCCCGCTAACACTGCGTTTTTGGGAACCCTAAACTGCTGGGGATGCTAGTATAGATCTGATCGGATCAGATATTGATCCGTACAGATACTATACCACTAAGGGAGGCGTATGCTGCGTGCGTGGGTGTTAGCGGTACTGGCGCTAATCTGACGCTGCCTGGGGCGACGCATATCACAGCCGGGCGATCAGGGGGCTAAACCTTTATTCGGTAATAAACGGCGGGTGCCCTGAAACTATAAAAAATAAACGAACTAACCAGCGTCACCCGTAACAGTTATACGGTGATCAGTGGTGAAAGGGTTAACTAGGGGGCAATCAAGGGGTTAAAACATTTATTAGGTAGTATATGGGGGTCCCTGACGCTATAAAACGCTGACGGCGAACCTAAATATTTACGTCCCTAACTAGCGTCACCAGCGACACTAATACAGCGATCAGAAAAATGATCGCTTAGCAACACTGGTGAGGGGGGGTGATCAAGGGGTTAAAACTTTATTAGGGGGGGTTAGGGGGGTACCCTAGACCTAAAGGGGGCTAACCCTAACTGTCCTAACACTGTAACTGTCACAAACTGACACCAATGCAGTAATCAGAAAAAAAATAAAAATAAAACCTGCTTAGTGTCAGTTTGTGACAGGGGGGGGGTGATTGGGGGGCGATCGGGGGGGATCGGGGTGTTTTGTGTGCCTGGCATGTTCTACTGTGTGTGTGTGTGTTGGTGCACTCACATTTCAGTCTTCTCTCCTCGGCGCCGGAACGGAAAATACCGAGCCGAGGAGAGATGACATCATTTCCTTTGCTGCTGTTTAGCATACAGCAGCAAAGGAATGTTCCCATTGGCCGGTGGCGATCGCGAGGGGGGGGCCATGAACGGATGGCCTCCCCCTCACCTTCGATCGCCGAGGGACAAAACAGGACCGCCTCGGGCACCGGGGGGGGGTCCGATCGGACTGTGTACCCTGCACAGTTGCACCTATAGCTACCTGAAGACAAGTGCTGGTGTTCTTCTTCTGATCCTATTAATACCACAGGCAGGCAGCTTGAAGTATTTACAGTTAGTGTACTGTGTACCCTGCACAGTTGCACCTATAGCTACCTGAAGACAAGTGCTGGTGTTCTTCTTCTGATCCTATTAATACCACAGGCAGGCAGCTTGAAGTATTTACAGTTAGTGTACTGTGTACCCCTGCACAGTTGCACCTATAGCTACCTGAAGACAAGTGCTGGTGTTCTTCTTCTGATCCTATTAATACCACAGGCAGGCAGGTTGAAGTATTTACAGTTAGTGTACTATGTACCACTGCACAGTTGCACCTATAGCTACCTAAAGACAAGTGCTGGTGTTCTTCCTCTGATCCTATTAATACTACAGGCAGGTTGAAGTATTTACAGTTAGTGTACTGTGTACCCTGCATAGTTGCACCTATAGCTACCTGAAGACAAGTGCTATTGTACTTCTTCTGATCCTATTAATACCACAGGCAGGAGGCTTGAAGTATTTACAGTTAGTGTACTTTGTACCCTGCACAGTTGCACCTATAGCTAACTGAAGACAAGTGCTGGTGTTCTTGTTCTGATCCTATTAATACCACATGCAGGTTGAAGTATATTTACAGTTAGTGTAATGTGTACCCTGCACAGTTGCACCTATAGCTAAATGAAGACACGTGCTGTTGTTCTTCTTCTGATCCTATTAATACCACAGGCAGGCAGCTTGAAGTATTTACAGTTGGTGTACTGTATACCCCTGCACAGTTGCACCTATAGCTACCTGAAGACAAGTGCTGGTGTTCTTCTTCTGATCCTATTAATACCACAGGCAGGCAGGTTGAAGTATATACAGTTAGTGTACTGTGTACCCTGCACCGTTGCACCTATAGCTACCTGAAGACAAGTGCTGGTGTTCTTCTTCTGAACCAATTAATACCAAAGGCAGGTTGAAGTATTTACAGTTAGTGTACTGTGTACCCTGCACAGTTGCACCTATAGCTACCTGAAGACAAGTGCTGGTGTTCTTCGTCTGATCCAATAATACCACAGGCAGGCAGCTTGAAGTATTTACAGTTAGTGTACTGTGTACCCCTGCACAGTTGCACCTATAGCCACCTGAAGACAAGTGCTGGTGTTCTTCTTCTGATCCTATTAATACCACAGGCAGGTTGAAGTAATTACAGTTAGTGTACTGTGTACCCTGCACAGTTGCACCTATAGCTACCTGAAGACAAGTGCTGGTGTTCTTCTGATCCTATTAATACCACAGGCAGGTTGAAGTATTTACAGTTAGTGTACTGTGTACCCTGCACAGTTGCACCTATAGCTACCTGAAGACAAGTGCTAGTGTACTTCTTCTGATCCAATTAATACCAAAGGCAGGTTGAAGTATTTACAGTTAGTGTACTGTGTACCCTGCACAGTTGCACCTATAGCTACCTGAAGACACGTGCTGTTGTTCTTCTTTTGATCCTAATAATACCACAGGCAGGCAGCTTGAAGTATTTACAGTTAGTGTACTCTGTACCCCTGCACAGTTGCACCTATAGCTACCTGAAGACAAGTGCTGGTGTTCTTCGTCTGATCCAATAATACCACAGGCAGGCAGATTGAAGTATTTACAGTTAGTGTACTGTGTACCCCTGCACAGTTGCACCTATAGCCACCTGAAGACAAGTGCTGGTGTTCTTCTTCTGATCCTATTAATACCACAGGCAGGTTGAAGTATTTACAGTTAGTGTACTGTGTACCCTGCACAGTTGCACCTATAGCTACCTGAAGACAGGTGCTATTGTACTTCTTCTGATGCAATAATACCACAGGCAGGCAGCTTGAAGTATATACAGTTAGTGTACTGTTTACCCTACACAGTTGAACCTATAGCTACCTGAAGACAAGCGCTGGTGTTCTTCTTCTGATCCTATTAATATTACAGGCAGGCAGGTTGAAGTATTTACAGTTAGTGTACTGTGTACCCCTGCACAGTTGCACCTATAGCTACCTGAAGACAAGTGCCGGTGTTCTTCTTCTGATCCTATTAATACCACAGGCAGGCAGCTTGAAGTATTTAAGGTTAGTGTACTGTGTACCCCTGCACAGTTGCACCTATAGCTACCTGAAGACAAGTGCTGGTGTTCTTCTTCTGATCCTATTAATACCACAGGCAGGCAGGTTGAAGTATTTACAGTTAGTGTACTATGTACCACTGCACAGTTGCACCTATAGCTACCTGAAGACAAGTGCTGGTGTTCTTCCTCTCATCTTATTAATACCACAGGCAGGTTGAAGTATTTACAATTACTGTACTGTGTACCCTGCATAGTTGCACCTATATCTACCTGAAGACAAGTGCTATTGTACTTCTTCTGATCCTATTAATACCATAGGCAGGAGGCTTGAAGTATTTACAGTTAGTGTACTGTGTACCCTGCACAGTTGCACCTATAGCTAACTGAAGACAAGTGCTGGTGTTCTTGTTCTGATCCAATAATACCACATGCAGGTTGAAGTATATTTACAGTTAGTGTAATGTGTACCCTGCACAGTTGCACCTATAGCTAAATGAAGACACGTGCTGTTGTTCTTCTTCTGATCCTATTAATACCACAGGCAGGCAGCTTGAAGTATTTACAGTTGGTGTACTGTATACCCCTGCACAGTTGCACCTATAGCTACCTGAAGACAAGTGCTGGTGTTCTTCTTCTGATCCTATTTATACCACAGGCAGGCAGGTTGAAGTATATACAGTTAGTGTACTGTGTACCCTGCACAGTTGCACCTATAGCTACCTGAAGACAAGTGCTGGTGTTCTTCGTCTGATCCAATAATACCACAGGCAGGCCGCTTGAAGTATTTACAGTTAGTGTACTGTGTACCCCTGCACAGTTGCACCTATAGCCACCTGAAGACAAGTGCTGGTGTTCTTCTTCTGATCCTATTAATACCACAGGCAGGCAGCTTGAAGTATATACAGTTAGTGTACTGTTTACCCTACACAGTTGAACCTATAGCTACCTGAAGACAAGCGCTGGTGTTCTTCTTCTGATCCTATTAATATTACAGGCAGGCAGGTTGAAGTATTTACAGTTAGTGTACTGTGTACCCCTGCACAGTTGCACCTATAGCTACCTGAAGACAAGTGCCGGTGTTCTTCTTCTGATCCTATTAATACCACAGGCAGGCAGCTTGAAGTATTTACGGTTAGTGTACTGTGTACCCCTGCACAGTTGCACCTATAGCTACCTGAAGACAAGTGCTGGTGTTCTTCTTCTGATCCTATTAATACCACAGGCAGGCAACTTGAAGTATTTACAGCTAGTGTATGGTGTATCCTGCACAGTTGCACCTATAGCTACCTGAAGACAAGTGCTGGTGTTCTTCTTCTGATCCTATTAATACCACAGGAAGGTTGAAGTATTTACAGTTAGTGTACTGTGTACCCTGCACAGTTGCACATATAGCTACCTAAAGACAAATGCTGGTGTTCTTCTTCTGATCCTATTAATACCACAGGCAGGCAGCTTGAAGTATTTACAGTTAGTGTACTGTGTACCCCTGCACAGTTGCACCTATAGCTACCTGAAGACAAGTGCTGGTGTTCTTCTTCTGATCCTATTAATACCACAGGCAGGCAGCTTGAAGTATTTACAGTTATGCCGCGTACACACGGTCGGACTTTTCGTCTACAAAAGTCCAACGGACGCTGACGGACTAAAGCTGGCTGGTAATCCGATCGTGTGTGGGCTTCTCCGGACTTTCAACGTACTTTTTTAGCCTCAAATCCGACGTACTTTAGATTTGAAACATGCTTCAAATCTTTACTTCGTAACTACGACGGACCCCGAAATCCGCTCGTCTGTGTGCTAGTCCGACGGACAAAAAGCCACGCTAGGGCACCTATTGGCTACTGGCTATGAACTTCCTTATTTTAGTCCGGTGTACGTCATCACGTACGAATCCATCGGACTTTTGTGTGGTCGTGTGTAGGCAAGTCCGTTCGTTAGAAAGTATGCCGCAAGTCCGCCGCAAGTCCGCCGAAAGTCTGCCGGAAGTCTGTCGGACAGGCTGTCTGACTTTTGTAGACGAAAAGTCCGACCGTGTGTACGCGGCATTAGTGTATTGTGTACCCTGCACAGTTGCACCCATAGCTACCTGAAGACAAGTGCTGGTGTTCTTCTTCTGATCCAATTAATACCACAGGCAGGTTGAAGTATTTACAGTTAGTGTACTGTGTACCCTGCACAGTTGCACCTATAGCTACCTGAAGACATGTGCTGTTGTTCTTCTTCTGATCCTATTAATACCACAGGCAGGCAGCTTGAAGTATTTACAGTTAGTGTACTGTTTACCCCTGCACAGTTGCACCTATAGCTACCTGAAGACAAGTGCCGGTGTTCTTCTTCTGATCCTATTAATACCACAGGCAGGCAGCTTGAAGTATTTACAGTTAGTGTACTTTGTACCCCTGCACAGTTGCACCTATATCTACCTGAAGACAAGTGCTGGTGTTCTTCTTCTGATCCTATTAATACCACAAGCACGCAGGTTATAGTATTTACAGTTAGTGTACTGTGTACCCTGCACAGTTGCACCTATAGCTACCTGAAGACACGTGCTGGTGTTCTTCTTTTGCTCCTATTAATACCACAGGCAGGTTGAAGTATTTACATTTAGTGTGCTGTGTACCCCTGCACAGTTGCACATATAGCTACCTGAAGACAAGTGCTGGTGTTCTTCCTCTGATCCTATTAATACCAAAGGCAGGCAACTTGAAGTATTTACAGTTAGTGTACTGTGTACCCTGCACAGTTGCACCTATAGCTACCTAAAGACATGTGCTGGTGTTCTTCTTCCGATCCTATTAATACCACAGGCAAGCAGCTTGAAGTATTTACAGTTAGTGTACTGTGTACTCTACACAGTTGCACTAATAGCAACCTTAAGACAAGCACTGGTGTTCTTCTTCTGATCCTATTAATACCACAGGCAGGCAGCTTGAATTATTTACAGTTAGTGTACTGTGTACCCCTGCACAGTTGCACCTATAGCTACCTGAAGACAAGTGCTGGTGTTCTTCTTCTGATCCTATTAATACCACAGGAAGGTTGAAGTATTTACAGTTAGTGTACTGTGTACCCTGCACAGTTGCACATATAGCTACCTGAAGACAAGTGCTGGTGTTCTTCTTCTGATCCTATTAATACCACAGGCAGGCAGCTTGAAGTATTTACAGTTGGTGTACTGGAAACCCCTGCACAGTTGCACCTATAGCTACCTGAAGACAAGTGCTAGTGTTCTTCTACTCATCCTATTAATACCACAGGCAGGCAGCTTGAAGTATTTACAGTTAGTGTACTGTGTACCCCTGCACAGTTGCACCTATAGCTACCTGAAGACAAGTGCTGGTGTTCTTCTTCTGATCCTATTAATACCACAGGCAGGCAGGTTGAAGTATTTACAGTTAGTGTACTGTGTACCCCTGCACAGTTGCACCTATAGCTACCTAAACACAAGTGCTGGTGTTCTTCTGATCCTATTAATACCACAGGCAGGTTGAAGTATTTACACTTAGTTTACTGTGAATCCCTGCACAGTTGCACCTATAGCTACCTGAAGACAAGTGCTGGTGTTCTTCTTCTGATCCTATTAATACCACAGGCAGGCAGCTTGAAGTATTTACAGTTAGTGTACTGTGTACCCCTGCACAGTTGCACCTATAGCTACCTGAAGACATGTGCTGGTGTTCTTCTTCTGATCCTATTAATACCACAGGCAGGTTGAAGTATTTACACTTAGTGTACTGTGTACCCCTGCACAGTTGCACATATAGCTACCTGAAGACAAGTGCTGGTGTTCTTCTTCTGATCATATTAATACCACAGGCAGGCAACTTGAAGTATTTACAGTTAGTGTACTGTGTACCCTGCACAGTTGCACCTATAGCTACCTGAAGACAAGTGCCGGTGTTCTTCTTCTGATCCTATTAATACCACAGGCAGGCACCTTGAAGTATTTATGGTTAGTGTACTGTGTACCCCTGCACAGTTGCACCTATAGTTTCCTGAAGACAAGTGCTGGTGTTCTTCTATTGATCCTATTAATACCACAGGCAGGCAACTTGAAGTATTTACAGCTAGTGCACGGTGTATCCTGCACAGTTGCACCTATAGCTACCTGAAGACAAGTGCCGGTGTTCTTCTTCTGATCCTATTAATACCACAGGCAGGCACCTTGAAGTATTTACGGTTAGTGTACTGTGTACCCCTGCACAGTTGCACCTATAGTTTCCTGAAGACAAGTGCTGGTGTTCTTCTTCTGATCCTATTAATACCACAGGCAGGCAACTTGAAGTATTTACAGCTAGTGCACGGTGTATCCTGCACAGTTGCACCTATAGCTAACTGAAGACAAGTGCTGGTGTTCTTCTTCTGATCCTATTAATACCACAGGCAGGCAGCTTGAAGTATTTACAGTTAGTGTACTGTGTACCACTGCACATTTGCACCTATAGCAACCTGAAGACAAGTGCTGGTGTTCTTCTTCTGATCCTATTAATACCACAGGCAGGCAGCTTGAAGTGTTTACAGTTAGTGTACTGTGTACCCCTGCACAGTTGCACATATAGCTACCTGAAGACAAGTGCTGGTGTTCTTCTTCTGATCCTATTAATACCAGAGGCAGGCAGCTTGAAGTATTTACAGTTAGTGTACTGTGTACCCCTACACAGTTGCACCTATAGCTACCTGAAGACAAAGGCTATTGTACTTCTTCTGATCCTATTAATACCACAGGCAAGCAGCTTGAAGTATTTACAGTTAGTGTACTGTGTACCCCTGCACAGTTGCACCTATAGCTACCTGAAGACAAGTGCTATTGTTCTTCTTCTGATCCTATTAATACCACAGGCAGGCAGCTTGAAGTATTTACAGTTAGTGTACTGTGTATCCTGCACAGTTGCACCTATAGCTACCTGAAGACAAGTGCTGGCGTTCTTCTTCTGATCCTATTAATATCATAGGCAGGTTGAAGTATTTACACTTAGTGTACTGTGTACCCCTGCACAGTTGCACATATAGCTACCTGAACATAAGTGCTGGTGTTCTTCTTCTGATCCTATTAATACCACAGGCAGGCAGCTTGAAGTATTTACAGTTAGTGTACTGTGTACCCCTGCACAGTTGCACCTATAGCTACCTGAAGACAAGTGCTGGTATTCTTCTTCTGATCCTAATATTACCACAGGCAGGCAGGTTGAAGTATTTACAGTTAGTGTACTGTGTACCCCTGCACAGTTGCACCTATAGCTACCTAAAGACAAGTGCTGCTGTTCTTCTTCTGATCCTATTAATACCACAGGCAGGCAGGTTGAAGTATTTACAGTTAGTGTACTGTGTACCCTGCACAATTGCACCTATAGCTACCTGAAGACAAGTGCTATTGTACTTCGTCTGATCCTATTAATACCAAAGGCAGGCAACTTGAAGTATTTACAGTTAGTGTACTGTTTACCCTGCACACTTGCACCTATAGCTACCTGAAAACAAGTGCTGATGTTCTTCTTCTGATCCTATTAATACCATAGGCAGGCAGCTTGAAGTATTTACAGTTAGTGTACTGTGTACCCCTGGACAGTTGCACCTATAGCTACCTGAAGACAAGTGCTGGTGTTCTTCTTCTGATCCTATTAATACCACAGGCAGTTTGAAGTATTTACACTTAGTGTACTGTGTACCCCTGCACAGTTGCACATATAGCTACCTGAAAACAAGTGCTGGTGTTCTTCTTCTGATCCTATTAATACCACAGGCAGGCAGCTTGAAGTATTTACAGTTAGTGTACTGTGTACCCCTGCACAGTTGCACATATAGCTACCTGAAGACAAGTGCTGGTGTTCTTCTTCTGATCCTATTAATACCACAGGCAGGCAACTTGAAGTATTTACAGTTAGTGTACTGTGTACCCTGCACAGTTGCACCTATAGCTACCTAAAAACATGTGCTGGTGTTCTTCTTCCGATCCTATTAATACCACAGGCAGGCAGCATGAAGTATTTACAGTTAGTGTACTGTGTACCCCTGCACAGTTGCAACTATAGCTACCTGAAGACAAGTGCTGGTGTTCTTCTTCTGATCCAATTAATACCAAAGGCAGGTTGAAGTATTTACAGATAATGTACTGTGTACCATGCACAGTTGCACCTATAGCTACCTGAAGACACGTGCTGTTGTTCTTATCCTGATCCTATTAATACCATAGGCAGGCAGCTTGACGTATTTACAGTTAGTGTACTGTGTACCCCTGCACAGTTGCACATATAGCTACCTGAAGACAAGTGCTGGTGTTCTTCTGATCCTAATAATACCACAGGCAGGCAGGTTGAAGTATTTACAGTTAGTGTACTTTGTACCCCTACACAGTTGCACCTATAGCTACCTGAAGACAAGTGCTATTGTACTTCTTCTGATCCTATTAATACCACAGGCAAGCAGCTTGAAGTATTTACAGTTAGTGTACTGTGTAACCTACACAGTTGCACTAATAGCTACCTGAAGACAAGCACTGGTGTTCTTCTTCTGATCCTATTAATATTACAGGCAGGCAGCTTGAAGTATTTACAATTAGTGTACTGTTTACCCCTGCACAGTTGCACCTATAGCTACCTGAAGACAAGTGTCGGTGTTCTTCTTCTGATCCTATTAATACCACAGGCATGCAGCTTGAAGTGTTTACAGTTAGTGTACTGAGTACCCTTGCACAGTTGCACCTATAGCTACCTGAAGACAAGTGCTGGTGTTCTTCTTCTGATCCTATTAATACCACAGGCAGGCAGCTTGAAGTATTTACAGTTAGTGTACTGTGTATCCTGCACAGTTGCACCTATAGCTACCTGAAGACAAGTGCTGGTGTTCTTCTTCTGATCCTATTAATACCACAGGAAGGTTGAAGTATTTACAGTTAGTGTACTGTGTACCCTGCACAGTTGCACATATAGCTACCTGAAGACAAGTGCTGGTGTTCTTATTCTGATCCTATTAATACCCCAGGCAGGCAGCTTGAAGTATTTACAGTTAGTGTACTGGGTACCCCTGCACAGTTGCACCTATAGCTACCTGAAGACAAGTGCTGGTGTTCTTCTTCTGATCCTATTAATATTACAGGCAGGCAGCTTGAAGTATTTACAGTTAGTGTACTGTGTACCCCTGCACAGTTGCACATATAGCTACCTGAAGACAAGTGCTGGTGTTCTTCTTCTGATCCTATTAATACCACAGGCAGGTTGAAGTATTTACACTTAGTGTACTGTGTACCCCTGCACAGTTGCACATATAGCTACCTGAAGACAAGTGCTGGTGTTCTTCTTCTGATCCTATTAATACCACAGGCAGGCAGCTTGAAGTATTTACAGTTAGTGTACTGTGTACCCCTGCACAGTTGCACCTATAGCTACCTGAAGACAAGTGCTGGTGTTCTTCTTCTGATCTTATTAATACCATAGGCAGGTTGAAGTATTTACAGTTAGTGTACTGTGTACCCTGCACAGTTGCAACTATAGCTACCTGAAGACAAGTGCTATTGTACTTTGTCCGATCCTATTAATACCGCAGGCAGGCTGCTTGAAGTATTTACAGTTAGTGTACTGTGTACCCCTGCACAGTTGCACCTATAGCTACCTGAAGACAAGTGCTGGTGTTCTTCTTCTGATCCTATTAATACCACAGGCAGCCAGCTTGAAGTATTTACAGTTAGTGTACTGTGTACCCCTGCACAGTTGCACCTATAGCTACCTGAAGACACATGCTGTTGTTCTTCTTCTAATCCTATTAATACCACAGGCAGGCAGCTTGAAGTACAGTATTTACAGTTAGTGTACTGTGTACCCTACACCGTTGCACCTATAGCTACCTGAAGACAAGTGCTAGTGTACTTCTTCTGATCCAATTAATACCACAGGCAGGTTGAAGTATTTACAGTTAGTGTACTGTGTACCCTTCACAGTTGTACATATAGCTACCTGAAGACAAGTGCTGGTGTTCTTCTTCTGATCCTATTAATACCACAGGCAGACAGCTTGAAGTATTTACAGTTAGTGTACTGTGTACCCCTTCACAGTTGCACTTATAGCTACCTGAAGACAAGTGCTGGTGTTCTTCTTCTCATCCTATTAATACCACAGGCAGGCAGCTTGAAGTATTTACAGTTAGTGTACTGTGTACCCCTGCACAGTTGCACCTATAGCTACCTGAAGACAAGTGCTGGTGTTCTTCTTCTGATCCTATTAATACCATAGGCAGCTTGAAGTATTTACAGTTAGTGCACTGTGTATCCTGCACAGTTGCACCTATAGCTACCTGAAAACAAGTGCTGGTGTTCTTCTTCTGATCCTATTAATACCACAGGCAGGCAGCTTGAAGTATTTACCAATCATAGGGTGCGCCTGTCCAACGACTTGGTCGATTGACCAACCTTCATAAAAATGAATCAGTCTTGGATCACCACCAGCTACCAAGCACCTGAGGCCCAATTTTTCAGCCCCTGTTTAACAGGGGCGTGTAATTACAAATTTTGATGCAATATTTTGCAAGGAGGGTTTGTTGCTGCGCTCAACTAAAGTATTTGTGAGGGTTTGCAGTGTTGTGGCACCATCACCAGTGCCTAAGGCCCAATTTTTCAGCCCCTGTTTAACAGGGGCGTGTATATAAAATTTTTGATGCAATACTTTGCAGCAGGTTTCGTTCCTGCACTCCATCTAGATTATCTGTGAGGGGTTGCATTGTTGTGGCACCAGCACCAGTGCCTAAGGCCCAATTTTTTAGCCCCTGTTTAACAGGGGCAAGTAATTACAATTTTTGATGCAATATATTGCAGGAGGGCTCATTCCTGCACTCCAACTAGAGTATCTGTGAGGGGTTGCAGTGTTGTGGCACCAGTGCCTAAGGCCCAATTTTTCTGCCCCTGCTCAACAGGGACATGTGATTACAATTCTTGATCTAATATTTCACAGCAGGGCCCATTTCTGCGCCCACCAAGAGTAACTGTGAGGACTTACAGTGTTGTGGCACCAGCACCACCACCAAAGGCCCAGTTTTTCTGACCCTGTTCAACAGGGTCATGTAATTACAATTCTTGATCTAATATTTCACAGCAGGGCCCGTTCCTGCGCCCACCAAGAGTAACTGTGAGGGCTTACAGTGTTGTGGCAACACCAACACCTAAGGCCCCAATTTCTGCAGAGTATATAGGGCAGGCCCCTACTTTCAAACATCCAACTTACAAACGACTCCTACTTGCAAACGGAAGGAGACAACAGGAAGTGAGATGAAATCTACCCCTAGGAAGGGAAATTCTCTCCTGTAAAAGTTAATATGGAAAAAACGGGTCTCCTCTCCACTGATGCTTTATCAACAATCCTTGTTTCACTAAAAACTCCAAATTGTCAAAAAACATTTGTCATTGGGACAGAAAGTGAGGTGAAATCTTCTGAAGAGGTGCCCAGATAGCAAAACAAATGTCACAGGGGTGATAAACCTTCCCTATGTTTTCCAAAAAGCTTAAAATAATTTTTTTGGCTGGAGCTACAATTTAAAAATGTACCATTTCAAAATTACATACAGATTCTACTTAACAACAAACCTACAGTCCCTGTCTTGTTTGCACCGCCTGTATACTGCTGTTCAGAGTATATAGGGCCTGGGGGCCCCACGCCTTTCCTTTTTTCCTTTTTTTAATTTGGGTGCGGGGTTCCCCTTAATATCCATACAAGACCCAAAGGGCCTGATAATGGACTGGGGGGTGGGGGGTACCCATGCCGTTTGTCTCACTGATTTTCATCCATATTGCCGGGACCTGACATTACATTAAAGCCGCCAGCAGTTTTAAATGACTTTTATTCCTTTAAAAATGTCATTTTGTGCAGGGACTGTTCTAAGCACGGGAAACACGCGCCACTTCACAGGCATACTATAGACAACCCCCAGGTACGATATTAGGAATTCTTCAATTTTTTTTCACTTTAAGCATCATTAAAATCACTGCTCCCGAAAAAATGGCTGTTTTTAAAACTTTTTTTTGCATTGATACATGTCCCCTTGGGCAGGATCCGGGTCCCCAAACCCTTTTTAGGACAACACCATGCAAATTAGCCTTTAAAATTAGCACTTTTGATTTTGAACGTTCGAGTCCCATAGACTTCAATGGGGTTCTAAAGTTTGCACGAATTTTCGGTCTGTTCACAGGTTCTGGTGCGAACCGAACCGGGGGGGGGGGGGTGTTCGGCTCATCCCTATTCCCGAACTCTTTAAACACTTACTTACTGGGCACTTTAATCCCATTCCTGCCAAGGCCAATTTTCAGCTTTCAAGGCTGTCACGCTTTGAATGACAATTTTGAGGTCATGCTACACTGTACCCATATGAAATTTTTTATCATCTTTTTCACAAAAAGAGCTTTTTTTGGTGGTATTTAATCACCACTGTGGTTTTTATTTTTGCTAAACAAAAAAAAGACCGACAATTTTGAAAAAAAAAAACAGTTATCATGGTTTGTTATAAAATCTTGCAAACAGGTAATTTTTTTTCCTTCATTGATGTGCGCTGATGAGGCTGCACTGATGGACTGTACTGAGGGGCACTGATGGAGCTGCACTAATGAGGCTGCACTGATCGGGCTGCACTGATATGCACTAGTATGTGACACTAATAGGTGACACTGATGATGAGGCACTGATTGGCAGCACTGATGGGCACTGATAGGTGGTACTGGTGGGCACTGCTTAGCAGTGGTGATATGCACTGGTAGGTGGCACTGGTGTACACTGGTAGGTGGCACTGGTGGGCACTGCTTAGCAGCAGTGGGTCTGGAGTTTACGGGACTGATGTACTGTTTACTCCAGACTTTAATCAGCTTTTTTTTACTCCTCACGCTATCAGAGTAAGGAAAAAAAAGCACATTACCGTCTGTTTACATCACGTGATCAGCTGTCATTGGCAGACAGCTGATCACTTTGATCTGCGATCAGCCGAGTCTCATGGACTCACTAAACACAGAGCAAGTTGCGCGCTCCCTGCAGGGGGCGCGCAGACATCACATGCATGGGACGACATACATGGACACCCTCTGTCAGGAACGTCAACGCCGGCGAGCTAATAACCTTTGCCTCTATTGCGGAGAATCTGGACACTATGTGAGGACTTGTCCCGCAAAGACCCGTAAGCACTTTACTCTCTCCTCTACCTCTTCATCTGCTGTGTTTGATCATGCTTCTCATTTGGCTATCCCCATCTCTCTACAGCTTCCAGAAGGGAATATGCAAGCAACCGCCATCATTGACTCCGGAGCCTGCAGCGGGTTCATGGACTTGTCTTTTGCCCGTAAATTCCACATTCCGCTACGACCCAGAGCACAGGGACTGTCTGTACATCTGGCCGACGGATCGGCTATAAAATCTGGGCCCGTAACACAAGAAACAGTTCCTCTCAAGACCACCATTTCCGGCAACCACCAAGAATTACTCTGTCTTGACATCATCGAATCTCCCTTGTTTCCCATCATACTGGGAATGCCTTGGCTCAAGGCACACAATCCGCAAATAGACTGGTCTACTGGAAAAATCCGTTTTCATTCCCCATATTGCCAGCAACATTGTCTACAGGACACTACCAAAACCCCGTCTTCTTTGCTATGTCTGGAGACCGATGCTGAAGTCTGCCAAGCAGTTCCCAAGGCTTACCATAACTTTCTGGACGTGTTCAGTAAAAAAGGGGCAGAGACTCTGCCACCCCATAGACCTTACGATTGTCCGATTGAATTGCTTCCCGGAGCAGAAATTCCCTTTGGGAGAATTTTTCCCTTAACTGAACTTGAACTCGGAACTCTTAAAGAATATATAGATGATAATCTGAGGAAAGGGTTCATACGCCCTTCTACCTCCCCAGCAGGAGCAGGGATTTTCTTCGTAGAAAAGAAAGACCACTCTCTACGCCCCTGCGTAGACTATCGGGACCTTAATAAGATCACAATTAAGAATCGGTACCCCCTACCCTTGGTACCCGAACTTTTCCAGCGACTCGGAACTGCATCCATCTTTACCAAATTAGACCTTCGTGGAGCCTACAATTTAGTCCGGATCCGAAGCGGAGACGAATGGAAAACAGCCTTCCGCACCCGCTTCGGACATTTTGAGTACCTTGTCATGCCTTTTGGTTTATGTAATGCTCCTGCCACCTTCCAGCATTTTGTTAATGATATTTTCAGAGACTACCTTGACTTGTTTATCATAGTATACCTAGATGACATCCTGATCTTTTCCTCCTCACTGGCTACTCATCGGGAACATGTCGGGAAAGTTCTAACCCGCCTTCGCCAACATGGCTTGTATGCAAAACCTGAGAAGTGCGAGTTTGAGCGCCAAAGCATCCAGTTTCTGGGCCTAATCATTTCGATTGACGGTGTCAAGATGGATCCACAGAAGGTCTCTGCCATCTTGGACTGGCCAGCTCCAACTGATAAGAAGGGAGTTCAGCGATTTGTGGGGTTTGCAAATTTTTATCGCAAATTCATTAAGGGATTCTCTTCTATCATTTCCCCCATCACAAGTCTTACTCGGCAAGGCACCCGTTTTCAGTGGTCTTCTGAAGCTCAAGCAGCCTTTACTTCCTTAAAAGAACAGTTCGTTTCAGCCTCTGTCTTAAAGCATCCTGACCCAGCCTTACCTTACATACTGGAAGTGGATGCTTCCGAGGTAGCAGTAGGGGCAGTTCTTTCACAGAGACAAGGATCCAAGGCTTTGTTACACCCAGTGGCATTCTTCTCTCGCAGGCTAACCGAAGCTGAAAGAAATTATGATGTCGGGGACAGAGAGCTACTTGCAATCAAGGCTGCGCTAGAAGAATGGCGTTACCTCTTGGAAGGAGCGGCCCATCCTATTCTGGTGTACACTGATCACAAGAACTTAGAGTACTTGAAAGTTGCCAAGAGATTAAAACCACGACAGGCCAGATGGGCACTCTTCTTCACCAGATTTGCCTTTCACATTACTTACAGGCCGGGATCTAAAAACACTAAACCAGATGCGCTTTCCCGGATGTTCAGCGAACCTGAAGTTCCTTCACCCCCTGATACCATCCTTGCTCCTGGAAACTTTCTCATGCTTCAGGGAGATCTGCTCTCTCAAGTTAAACAAGCCTCCTCATTGGCTCCTCATCCAACAGATGTTACTTTACAGTGGAAAGATGATCTACTTTGGTACAAGGACAGAATTTTTGTGCCACAACAGACACGGGTTGCCATCCTCAAGTCTTGCCATGACCACGAACTAGCTGGCCACTTCGGGATACGTAAGACATCCGAACTCCTGCAGCGCATGTTTTGGTGGCCTCAGCTACAAAAGGATTGTAAACATTATATCGAAGCATGTGCTACGTGCATCCAGAACAAGGGCAGCAAGACCAAGGCTTGGGGACTGTTGAGGCCTCTACCCGTACCAGAAAGACCATGGAGGATGATCTCCATGGATTTCATTGTGGAATTACCACCTTCAGAAGGTTTCACCACCATCTTCGTAGTGGTTGACAGACTCTCTAAAATGGCTCACTTCCTGCCTATGAAGGGTACCCCATCTGCCTCCGAAACTGCGAAGATTTTTATTAAGGACATTGTAAGGCTCCATGGTATACCTGCTAATATTGTATCTGATCGGGGGGTACAATTTACATCCAAATTCTGGAAAGCCCTGTGTGAAGCCCTAAAGATTGACCTCTCCTTCTCGTCTGCCTACCACCCCCAGACGAATGGACAAACCGAACGAACTAACCAGACCCTGGAACAGTATTTACGATGCTATTCTTGTTTTTCTCAGGATGACTGGGTGCCTCTGCTACCTCTTGCTGAGTTCGCTTATAATAATTCTGTGCATTCTGCAACCAACCAATCTCCATTTTTTGCGAACTATGGGTTCCACCCCTTGTTTCTGTCCAATAACATGCCAGAGTGTACTGTACCGGCGGCTCAAGAAACCTTGAACTTCTTCAGCACAAATAACAAGTTACTTCAAGAGACAATGGCAAAGACCCAAGTCCATAACAAGGAAACGTTTGACAGGAAGAGAAGAGGGGAGCTTGACCTAAAACCTGGAGATCAAGTTTGGTTGTCCACTCTAAACCTGAAACTGGCATGCCCATCTAAGAAATTGGGCCCTAAGTTTGTGGGTCCCTTCCCAGTGGTGAGGAAAATTAACAGTGTGGCATATGAGTTGAAGTTACCGGAGTCCTTCCGTATACATCCAGTCTTTCACGTGGCTCTACTTAAACCAGCAGTCCCGGATCACTTCCTTAACAGGAACACCGGTCCTCCTGAGCCTGTACTTATTAACGGCGAAGAAGAATTTGAAGTTGAGTCCATTATAGATTGCCGAAGGAGACGTAATCAGGTTCAGTACCTGGTGAAATGGAAGGGTTACGGCCCTGAGGAGAACTCCTGGGAACCAGAGACTAACATACACGCCAAAAGGTTAATCCTAGCCTTTAAAAGAACTCATCCGAGTAAAATGGCTCAGTTGGGCATCCGGAGGCTGCCCATTGGAGGGGGGCAATGTCAGGAAAAGCCCTCTTGCAGTTTTAAACGAATGCGTGTGCATAGAAGCGCCATCCGGCGCTCGCGGGCGCGCAATAGCGCCAATGGCGCTAATAGTGCTAACAAACGTACGCACATGCGCAATAGTACCAATATCTCTATTAGTGCTAACAAACGTACGCGCATGCGTAATAGCGCCAATAGCGCTAACGTGCGTACGCGCATGCGCAATAGCGCCACTTGGCGCCAAAGATAGGCTATTTAAAGAAGACTGTTTCAATGCTGCCTTGCTGTCCGGTCTACAGCGTTTCCTGAGACCCCTGCTACCTTGTTACCAGTTTTCTTGTATCCAGTACTTACTTGGCTTGTTCCTGACTTACCTGCTTGCTGCCCGCCCCGATCTTGGCTTGGACTCTGACTATTCTCTTGGTTTGCCCTACTGTACCTGATCTGCCCGCCAGTACCTTGACCCGGCTTGTCTGCATCTCCCTGCTGTCTGCAACCTGCTGCGGGACTACAGTGCACCTCCCTGCTGTCTGCAACCTGCTACGGGACTACAGTGCACCTCCCTGCTGTCTGCAACCTACTGCGGGACTACAGTGCACCTCCCTGCTGTCTGCAACCTGCTACGGGACTACAGTGCACCTCCCTGCTGTCTGCAACCTGCTACGGGACTACAGTGCACCTCCCTGCTGTCTGCAACCTGCTACGGGACTACAGTACACCTCCCTGCTGACTACAGGATCCTGCCTTCTGCTCCAGTGTTCCAGTCAGGCACTTGTGCCCCTCTGTACTTTCGAGTCCCTGTTCACACCTTCAGGGGTTCTTAAGTCAGAGGTATACGAGAGGCCGTTCTCTGCATTCCGGGCTCCACCTACCAGGTACGTGACACCCTCCCAGCAATTTAGGTCTGTGCTATAGCCGTCTTCCGACTATAGCGCGGGCAGCAACAGGTTAAATTTGATTGGACCCTGGGCACACATTCCCCACCCCCCCTTCAGCGCTGGAGCATGGAACACATAGCCTAAAGCTTCCAGCTTCTCACTGAAGAGCGAGGGAGAGACAGAGAGCGAGAGATAGAGATAGAGAGAATGAGAGAGAGTGAGAGAGGGAGAATGGGAGAGAGAGAACAAGAGAGAGAGAGAGCAAGCGAGAGAGAGAGAGAGAGAGAGAGAACGAGGGATAGAGAACGAGAGAGGGAGAGAGAACACGAGAGAGAGAGGGAATGAGAGAGAGCACGAGAGAGAGAGAACGAGAAAGGGAGATATAGAGAGAGAACAAGAGAGAGAACGAGAGAGAGAGGGAAAGAGAGAACGAGAGAGAGAGAGAGAGAGAGAGAGAGAGAGAGAGAGAGAGAGAAAGAGAGAATGAGAGAGAGAGCAAGAGAACAAGAGAGAGAGCGAGAGAACGAGAGAGTAAGAGAGAGAGAGAGAAAGAGAGAGAATGAGAGAGAGGGGACATTGTTCTCTGTGAGATGTGCCAGTCCCTTCTCCTCAGTCCCAGCTGTGTCCTCCTCCTCTTAGATGCTCCTTCCAGCCACCTCATCTGCTCAGGCTGCCTCCCCTGTCTATCTCTACCTCCCTCTCTCTGTCCTCCAGCACCGGCTGTCATTCTCTGTCCATCTGTCTCTTCCTGAATCTCTTACTGACAGCCCTATGGGTCCACTCACCTCAGAAGACTCTCAGTTCTTCCATAGTCACTTTCAGCAGAACTGAAACTGGAGGATGTGGAGTAGGTCTGGAAAAGGACTGTACAGCCTCCTCCTCTCTGAATTCTGGGGCCTCTGCATATATGTCACTGGTTGCTAGACACCAGACAGTCCTAACAAGTAATTTGACAGGGGGACCATGGGCATTAGCGGCAGGAACCGAATCTCAGGATGGGACATGGGCTACTAGTATTTGTGTGAGTGATCAAGATTTCGAGCCTGGTCTGATGGGGTCCAGGAGCATTAAAGAAGGCCTTGGATGCAGCCTTTTTAGGGGTATCAGAGCAGCCCAGGGGCCAATTACCCCCTGCTCCCCAGGCCAGTCTGCCCTGTCTATTCCCAAATCAGATGAACTGAAGCTGAACCTGACCACTTTTTGGTATAGAGCTACTTGTTCAGTGCTTAGTGAATCTTTTCTATAGCTCAATATTTTAACTCAATATCCATAGTTTGCACTGGCACAAACCCAACATGTACAACAAGGAGTTAAAGACACATGACAGTTGGTTTTCATAATAGTTATATAAGAATAGCACAAGGGCAGCTTTGATGGATTTGCAGTGGGGTTCAAAAGCTAATATCTCAATAAGCTTCACTTGTGGCAATATGTGTTGTGTGACTGCCTCCTTTCTCTTCTGCATGTAAACAGATGCCGTTAGCTAGTCTGCCACTAGATGTCTCTGTCCCAGAATAGCGGTGGTAAGAGAGAATAGTGTAATTAGATGCTAGGTCCCTTTTAGTTCCTAGAGCCCTCCTGTAGTTATGTAATGGACCAGTGCCCATATATAAGCCAGGTTAAGAGAAGCCTTAGTGCACTGGGGGCATGGGAGTAGAGATGGGCCCAATGTTCCCAGTCGAACATAAGTTCGACTCAGACATCGATTATTCATTTGTTCATAGAACAAATGAACATATGGGGCGCTCGCGGGACGTTCGCCCGCTGTGATGCACCCCATAATGCTTTGCAAGATCACAGTGCATTGAAGGCTGCTGATTGGCCAAAGCATGCATCTGACCTGTATGCTTTGGCCAATCACAGCGCAATGTGCTGTGAGAGCCATGATTGGCCAAAGGCAGGGTGCCTTTGGCCAATCATGGCCCAGGAGCTAAGTCTGTGAATATAGAGAGATTAGGCAGGTTAGTTAGTGGAGTGAGTGTGCAGACAGTGTAGTGTATATAATCATACAGTGTAGAGTATATAGTACAGTCAGTGTAGTGTGTATAACGCAGTGCAGAGTATATAATACAGTGTATTGAAGTTGTTAAAAGGAACCCTATGACAGAATTAATAAAAAAACAGCATGGGGTCCCCCCAAAATCCATACCAGGCCATTAGGGTCTGGTATAGATTTTAAGAGGAACTCCACGCCAAAATATAGAAAAAAAAATTGGCATGGAGTCCCCCCAAAATCCATACCAGACCCTTATCCGAGCAAGCAGCCTGGCAGACCAGGAAAGTGGGGGGGTGAATGAGTGCCCCCTCCCTCCTGAACCATACCAGGCCACTTGCCCTCAACATAGGGAGGGTGCTTTGGGGTTCTTTGAATAAAGTCAAAAAAAGTGTCCCGCGATGTAAATCAGGTGACCCGGCCCCTTCTGACCTACCCGATACCCATTCCCACAGGGAGGGGACGGGATCTGGGGGCTTTCTTAAAGGAGGCTTCCAGATTCCGATAAGCCCCCTGGCCCCCAGACTCCGACAACCACCGACCAGGGTTGTCAGGAAGAGGCCCTTGTCCCCATCAACATGGGGACAAGGTGCTTTGGGGGCACCCCAAAACACCCTCCCCATGTTGAGGGCAAGCAGCCTGGTATGAATCAGGGGGTGGGGGCACTCGCTCCTTGCCAGGCTGCTTGCTCGGATAAGGGTCTGGTATGGATTTTGGGGGCGACCTCATACCAATTTTTTTAAATGTTTTCATTTTTTTCATATTTCAAGTTTAAATGTATTTTTTTCCTTTAGAAATGTCAATATTGCTGCGGCATGTTCTATACATTGTACAGATGCACGACTTTACAGGCAGACTAAGGGGACCAAAGCAGGCAGACTAAGGGCAAGATATTAAAAGGAATTATTAATTTTAATTGTTTCACATTAAACATCATTAAAATCACTGCTCCTTTAACCGCTTCCCACCCTCCCAACGTCATATGACATCGTCTGATTTAAGTGGTGATATCTGAATGATGCCTGCAATCACAGACATCATTCAGATATCTTTTTTTACAGCCGGCGATTCCCTACACCATATAGATTCCCTACACCATGTATAGATAAGTGTAAAATTAGCTAAATTTGTTTGCTATGTCCAGAGGATTTTGAAGGCGTTTGCCCAGGGGGTTTAAGAGAAATTGGATCTTCTTTTTGGAGAATTGATGTTACGATTGTTTGGCTAAAAAGGCTCCTGATTTGTTAGCGGAAGTGTAAAACTGAAGTTTAAGTCGTTTAATGTAATAATCAAATTTCTTGTGTAAATGTTCACTGAGTTGGCGTCTAAGGTTTTTTAACTATATGATGATCGTGGGTTTCTGGGATTGTTTGTTTGACTGTTCAAGGTCACGTATCTTTTTTAGTAGGGTCTCCGTAGTGAGTGAATGCAATTTTTTTGACTGAGCGCCTATTTTTATAAACAGACCGCATAGAGAAGCCTTATTCGCATTCCAAATCATGGAATGATCTTCAATTGATTGGGAGTTGTGATGGAAATAGTTCTCAATCTCGGATCGAACCTGCCCTTCAAATAAGGGATTGATAAGCAGGGAGGAGTTTAGTCGCCAAACAGTATGCCTTGGGGATTGCCTGTTGGTAAAAAGTTTGATCGAGACTGGTGCGTGATCAGACCAGGTGATCGTACCCATTTGCGCTTCTGTAACTGATTGCAGCAGGTATTTGTCGGTAAGAAACAAGTTGATTTGGGAGTAAGAACTCTGGGAATGGGAATAAGAAGTGTTGTCTTGTTCCTCACTGTGCAAGCACCTCCATGGGTTATATAGGTCTTCTTATTTAAGCAGAGAGGTTAGAACAGATGTTCTGCGTTTCATGGAATTGGATGTGTCGAGGGTCGTATCAATTATGTCATTGAAGTCCCCACATATAATTACTGGGTTCGATCTGTATGGTGCTATTTTGGGGAGAAGCTTTGTGTAGAAGTGTTTTTGACCTGTATTTGGGGCATATAGATTATTTATAGTGAGACAGTGATTTTCAATTGATGCTGAAAAAATCAGATATCTACCCTCCTCATCCACTTCACAATGATGAAGTGTAAATGAGACAGATGAGCTTATCGCAATTATAACGCCTTTTTTTTGTTGGGTGCATTGGCAAAGAAGCAATGCGGGAATCGCTTGTGTGAACAGGAGGGGGGTTTAGTTTTATAGAAATGTGTTTCTTGAACACAGAGTATATCCACATGTTGGATCAGTGCTTCTTTGCATAACAGATTTCGTTTGAATGGGGAGTTTAAGCCTTTAGCATTAATTGTTGTGAGGGATATGGTCATGTTGCTCAGATTTACCCCATAGGCGTTAACAAGAGGAATGTGAGAGTACACTTGAAATAATTGACAGTCAGGTACAATAAGGATAGTAGATCAGTTATAAAATTATGAAACAATGCTCAGTATTCAAGTTGACACTTATATAATGAATAAGAACAAAAGTTACTTATCTATTTAGGTAATATAAGGTATGTCTGAACAGTAAAAACAAACAATTTATAAACATAAACAATTAACATTGGTATTTAGCGTAACCTTAGGTTTCAACAGAAATGTCCGTTGCACACATATAATACAGAACTTGACTGTAGTTGTCTTCCTGATGAAGCGTCAAAGTTACAGCAAGCAATTCATCCCCCAAGTTTGGCAGGGATGTTGATGAAAATATTTGATAATGTGACAACTCGTGTACTTGTAATGGCGATATGCACTAATTTTTGTCTTTCTAAATGTCCAAACAAAGGTTTTTTTAACATATGTATAATAAAATATGAATTTATTATATATATTTTTGTGGTACCTTTAAAGTCCTCCATTCTTTAGTTGGGGACTTTTTTGCATACATTTTTCCCAGGATGTGGTACCAGACTCTGTGTGTCTAATGTGTAGAAGGTCTACATTTGGGATTCCTTCCCCCCATTGCTAATGTTGCTCTAGAGCAGTGGTTCTCAACCTGGGGGTCGGGACCCCCTCAGGGGTCGAATGATGATTTTCCAGGGGTCACCAAATCCTGGGCTGTTTCTGAAGCCTGCTGCGCTCTCCCAGCATTTTTTCGGCCGCCCAGGTAGGCTGTTCCTGTAGCCTGCGGCCGCCCACTCGGCCTCTTCGCAGCTGCCCATTCAGTTCACGGCATGGCTGGGGGGCAGGGACTAGAGGTCAGCTGACTGGGGAGAAATGTGAAGTGGGAGGGGCTGGAGGAGACCCTATCTCCTGATCTCGGCATAAGTGTAATACGGTACGACTGGAAGGGACCCAGGTAGCGCTAAATGTCCGTGGATTAGGGGCACAAATTACTTGTCTTGCCTTGTGTGCTGACAACCTATGCTACGAAAATAATTATACTGTTCGGGGTCCCCACAACTTGGGAAATTTTATCAAGGGGTCACAGCACTATAAGGTTGAGAACCACTGCTCTAGAGGATTTAGAAGTATCCGTTTTAAAGGAATGTGGGGGAAACATGTGGAAGAAGGTGCTCCAGTCAAATGAGACATAAATTTAACTTTTTGGCCTAAAAGCAAAACGCTATGGGGCTGATTTACGAAGCATTTGCGCCATGACTTGCGGTACACGCCGATGCGCAAATTACATTTTCGTATTTACAAAGCATTTGCGGCGGTAACACAGCGCGATTCCCCATTTACTATTCTCTTCCCGGCGCATGGGAAGAGGTGATCTGTACGCCACTATAGACCTGGTGCACGGCATGTTTAACTTGAAATTTAAACAAGCTGGAAGTGCCAATAATATGGGGGTGATGTGGGGTGATGTGGATTGATGTGGGGAAGTGTTGTACTAACTGTCCAAGTCACAAATATGGCCAATATAGAATGAGAAAGTGACTTTCTCGGAACAAGCCGGCAACGCCGGCAAATACATTTAAACTGCGGGAGGTGAATTTATACACTGCGCATGCTCAAACGGCATTTGCGCTTGTTCAAATACTTTAGTCCAGTGCGCTGGCAAAATATTAGTAAATGTCAGGCAACGTAAAAACATTTGCATTGGTTGAACGGGCGCACCTCTAGACTTTTTTTTTTTTTTTTTTTTAACGCTGGTTCACTTCGTGCAGCTCTAATGAAATGTCGGTCTGGCAAAACACATACAAATTCCTTGATAAAAACAGCATTAAGAAAACAAACACAATTCAGAAAAAAAATGCGTGGGGTTCCCCCAAAATTCAAAACCAGGCCCTTCAGGTCTGGTATGGATAGTAAGGGGAACCCCGTGACAAAATTTTAAAAAAAATTGGCGTGGGGTCCCCCCAAAAATCCACACCAGACCCTTATCCGAGCACGCAACCTGGCAGGCCGCAGGAAAAGAGCGGGGGATGAGAGAGCACCCCCCCCTCCGGAACCGTACCAGGCCACATGCCCTCAACATTGGGAGGGTGCTTTGGGGTAGCCCCCCAAAGCACCTTGTCCCCATGTTGATGAGGACAAGGGCCTCATCCCCACAACCCTGGCCGGTGGTTGTGGGGGTCTGCGGGCGGGGGGGCTTATCGGAATCTGGAAGCCCCCTTTAACAAAGGGACCCCCAGATCCCGCCCCCCCCTGTGTGAAATGGTAAGGGGGTACCCTACCATTTCACTAAAAAACTGTCCAAAATGTTAAAAATGGCAAGAGACAGTTTTTGACAATTCTTTTATTTCTTCTATTTTCTATCTCCTTTCTTCTATCTTCCTTCGGTTTCTTCCTCCATCTTCTTCTTCTGGTTCTTCCTCCGGTGTTCTCATCCAGCAACGGGGGGAGGCGGGGCCACCCAGTGACCTCGCCCCCCTCTGACGCACGGTGACTTGACGGGACTTCCCTGTGGCATCACGGGGAATGCCACAGGGAAGTTCCGTCATGTACCCGTGCGTCAGAGGGGTTGGGGTCACCGGGTGGCCCTGCCTCCCCCCGTTATTTAAGAACCATCAAAAGAGGAGAAGCGTCACACAGCGGAACAGCCCGGAGAAGAAGATGAAGAAGATGAAGAGAAGATGAAGAAGAGAAGAAGATGAAGAAGAGAAGAAGATGAAGAAGAGAAGAAGATGAAGAAGAGAAGAAGATGAAGAAGAGAAGAACGGGAGCCTTCCTCCATGCCATGGATTCGGAGCGGCCCGCCGCGGAGGAGATGCTGGACAAGAACACCGGAGGAAGAACCAGAAGAAGAAGATGGAGGAAGAAACTGAAGGAAGATAGAAGAAAGAAGATAGAAAATAGAAGAAATAAAGGAATTGTTAAAAACTGTCTCTTGTCATTTTTAACATTTTTGACAGTTTTTTGTGAAATGGTAGGGGTACTTTTGTACCCCCTTACCATTTCACACAGGGGGGAGGGCTGGGATCTGGGGGTCCCCTTGTTAAAGGGGGCTTCCAGATTCCGATAAGCCCCCCGCTCGCAGACCCCCACAACCACCGGCCAGGGTTGAGGGGATGAGGCCCCAAGGTGTTTTGGGGGGCTACCCCAAAGCACCCTCCCAATGTTGAGGGCATGTGGCCTGGTACAGATCAGGAGGGGGGGCCGCTCTCTCATCCCCCCTTATTTTCCTGCGGCCTGCTAGGTTGCGTGCTCGGATAAGGGTCTGGTATGGATTTTTGGGGGGACCCCACGCCGTCTTTTTAAAAAATTTTGCCCGGGGTTCCCTTTAATATGCATACCAGACCTGAAGGGCCTGGTATGGAATTTAGGGGGACCCCCCCACATCATTTTTTTTAAAATTTTGGTTCGGGGTTCCCCTGTGGGGAATTCCCATGCCATTTTTATCAATGAACTTTTATGTGTATTGTTGGACCGGCAATTCATTAATAGCCGCGAGTAGTTTTAAATGACTTTTTTTCCTTTGAAATGTCATTTTGCTGTCAGACTGTTCTAAACACGGGAAACATGTGCCCCTTTACAGGCATACTATAGACACCCCCCAGGTATGAAATTTCATTGTTTAACTTTAAGCATTATTAAAATCACTGCTCCCGAAAAAACGGCAGTTTTTAACCCCTTGACGACCGCCTCACGCCGATATACGTCGGCAAGGTGGCACGGACAGGCAAAATCACGTAGATCTAATGGTAGGTCACCATGTCTTCCCGGGCGATGAGAGGTCAGGGGGAGGCCATCCATTGTTGGCCACCCCCTCCCGATCGCTCCCGGCGAATGAAAACGCTTCCTTTCCCTCTGTAATGTAAACAGAGGGAGAGGAAGTGATGTCATCCCTCCTCGAGCCGGTCTTTTCGTTCCGGCGCCGTGGAGAGAAGACATCAATAAGTGCACCAACACTACACTTCCAGTAGAACACGCAGGCTCACTTGTCACCCCCCCCCCCCCGTACCCCCTGTCACACTGACACCAATAGCAGTTTTTTTTTTGCATTGGTGTCAGTTTGTGACAGTTATAAGTGTTAGGGCAGTTAGGTTAGCCCCCCTTTAGGTCTAGGGTACCCCCCTTAGGTCCAGAGTACCCCCCTAATAAAGGTTAACCCCGTGATCACCCCCCGTCACCAGTGTCGCTAAGTGATCATTTTTCTGATCGCTATATTAGTGACACAGGTGACGCTAGTTAGGGAGGTAAGTATATAGGTTCGCTGTCAGTGTTTTATAGCGACAGGGACCCCCATATACTACCTGCTAAAGGTTTTAACCCCTTGATTGCCCCCTAGTTAACCCTTTCACCAGCGATCACCATATAAGTGTTACGGGTGACGCTGGTTAGCTAGTTTGTTTTTTGTAGTTTATTATAGTTTATTATAGTTTTAGGGCACCCGCCGTTTATTACCTTATAAAGGTTTAACCCCCTAATTGCCCGGCGGTGATATAAATTACGTTTTTAGGGTCAGATAAGGTCTGCGTCGCCCCAGGCAGCGTCAGGTTAGCGCCAGTACCGCTAAAACCCACGCACGCAGCATACACCTCCCTTAGTGCTATAGTATCTGAGTGGATCGATATCTGATCCGATCAGATCTATACTCCCCAGCAGTTTAGGGTTCCCATAAACACAGTGTTAGCGGGATCAGCCCAGATACCTGCTAGCACCTGCGTTTTGCCCCTCGGCCCAGCCCTGCCCAGCCCACCCAAGTGCAGTATCGATCTATAACTGACACTTACAAAACATTAAGCACACATAACTGCAGCGTTCGCAGAGTCAGGCCTGATCCCTGCGATCCCTAACAGTTTTTTGGTAGCGTTTTGATACAGTCGCTGACAGTCAGGAGCTTTTTTGCCTGTGAGTCTCACTAGTGTACCCCTAAATTTAGAGCCCAAAATGGCAAATCGAAGGTACACTAGTGAAGAGGCCTACACGTTTCTGAGCATGACAGATAGTGAAGAGGAAGTCACTCATCTGTCAGATTCAGGCTCAAAATACGATCCTGTAGAGGACAGCGGCTCCATGACAGATAGCTCTGACGACGGAGTTGTGGTCCCTGCTAAGGTCAGGCATACCAGACCCCGAACTTCTTCTGTCCTTGAAGTGCAAGAACCGCAGGTCCCTCGTATGGAGCAGAGCAGTACTAGCACCGCTATTCCTTCTGGTGAACTGGCAAGCACCAGCGGCCTAGTACACCCTGGTCGTACATCCAGCACTGCAGTATCACGTGGTGACGTGGCGAGTCCCATAAGTGCAATTCAAGCTGGTGAGGTGGCAAGCACTAGTAGTGTCCCGCTGCCACCAAGAAGACAAAGACAGGCCCGTCGTGCCCATAGTGCCCTTCCTGCTGCATTCGCCAATCCGAATTGGGAACCCACCACTTCTGCAGCACCCGTACTTCCCCCTTTCACTTGGCCAACCCGGAATTCAGGTGGAAACAGTTGACTTTACGCCACTGGATTTTTATTCGCTGTTTTTCATCGAAGATCTCTATAGATCTATTGTGGACCAAAGCAATTTGTATGCTGGTCAACACTTCGCCACTATTCCCCAGTCCTCCCTTACCAGAGATTGGAGACCAATTACGGTCTCCGAATTTAAGATCTTTCTGGGCCTTTCCCTCCTCATGGGCTTGAATAAAAAGAGTAAGTTGCGGTCATATTGGTCCACTGACCCAATTTACCATTCACCCTTGTTCTCTGCTTCCATGGCCAGGGCACAATACGAGCAGATTTTGCGGTTCATGCACTTCAACGACAATGAACTCTGTCGTCCTCGTGGAGACCCTGCATACGATCGGCTCCACAAAATTCGGCCCCTCTTAAACCACTTCAACCAACGTTTTGCAGACTTGTTTACCCCCCATCAAGTTGTCTGCGTTGATGAGTCCCTGATTAAATTCTCTGGCCGCTTGTCATTCAAACAGTACCTTCCCAGCAAGCGTGCCAGATACGGGGTCAAGATCTATAAGCTCTGTGACAGGGCCACAGGCTATACATGTAGATTTATGGTTTACGAGGGCAAAGATAGTCACGTAGAGCTGACAAACTGCCCTGACTACATAGGAAGCGCTGGCAAGATAGTGTGGGACTTGGTGTCACCCTTATTCGGAAAGGGGTACCACTTGTACGTGGACAATTATTATACGAGTGTGCCACTTTTTAGTCACTTGTTTGATCATCAGATTGGAGCATGTGGCACCGTGCGACCTAATCGCCGGGGCTTTCCCCAGCAGCTTGTAGATTCCCGTCTTAGGCTGGGGGAGAGAGCCTGCTTGAAGTATAATAATTTGCTCGCTATGAAGTGGAGGGATAAGAAGAATGTTTTCGTTCTCACCTCCCTTCATGCAGACACGACGACCCAAATTACTACGGCGACTGGTGTTGTGGAGAAACCCCTCTGTGTCCACGAATATAACCTTAATATGGGGGGGGTGGACCTCAACGACCAGTTGTTGGCGCCGTACCTAGTTGCCCGTAAGGCCAGACGCTGGTACAAAAAAGTGTCTGTTTATTTATTTCAATTGGCTTTGCTGAACGCTCATGTGCTATACAGAGCTTCAGGACGGACTGGATCCTTCCTTAAATTCCAGGAAGAGATCGTAAGAGCCCTTCTGTTTCCAGACGGTGCTCTACCTCACCTTCCCCAACCAAATGCAGTAAGCCGGCTGCATGAGAGGCATTTTCCTTATGCCCTCCCGAGTACCCCTACCCAAAAAACCCCCCAAAAAAGATGTCGTGTCTGCAGCAACCGCGGATTTAGGCATGACACCAGGTGTTATTGTCCCTCCTGTCCTGGCAATCCTGGTCTTTTCATGGGTGAATGTTTTGAATGCTACCATACACTAGTGGAGTATTAGCGTAGGGTACAGCACTGCACAGACTAGGGCACACTTTCACAGGGTCTCCCAAGATGCCATTGCATTTTGAGAGACCCAAACCTGGAACCAGTTACAAAAGTTAAAAGTTACTAAAAAAAGTGTAAAAAAATAAAATAAAAAAAAATAAAAAACACAAACAAAAAAAAAAAAAAAAAAAAATAGTTGTTTTATTGTTCTCTCTATTCTCTCTCTATTGTTCTGCTCTTTTTTACTGTATTCTATTCTGCAATGTTTTATTGTTATTATGTTTTACCATGTTTGCTTTTCAGATATGCAATTTTTTTATACTTTACTGTTTACTGTGTTTTGTTGGTAACCATTTTATTGTTTTCAGGTACGCCATTCAGTTGCACCGCGGATTTATTTATCTTGACAGCAACAGCGTTTGCTCCCACGATATATAAAGCCGTGACTCCAGTGCTGTCGGAGGTGATT
Organism: Lithobates septentrionalis; assembly: GCA_037952835.1. Lineage (NCBI taxonomy): Eukaryota > Metazoa > Chordata > Amphibia > Anura > Ranidae > Lithobates > Lithobates septentrionalis. The sequence continues at coordinate 1,365,955 of JBBDGP010000111.1, read as the reverse complement.
TCACCACCACAGTTACATACTTCAGCATATATATATGCCAAAGCGTGGGGGCAGCAGTGGGTGGAGGAGCGATTCACTCCTGCCTTTTGTGGGAGGATGCCCCCATGCTTCGGCATATATATATTTTAGGCACAGGTTGCGTTAAATGTTTTATTTTTTACTATGTTTTTTTTTTTTATTTGCTTTGCAGGTATGGTAAGTCTAACTGTTATACTGTAATGTTACTTTGTTTTATTGTTAACCATCATTTGCTTAGCAGGTACGCCATTCAGTTGCAGCGCGGATTTATTTATCTTGACAGCAACAGCGTTTGCTCCCATGATATATAAAGCCGTGACTCCAGCGCTGTCGGAGGTGATTTCACCACCACAGTTACATACTTCAGCATATATGCCGAAGCGTGGGGGCAGCAGTGGGTGGAGGAGCGATTTGCTCCTGCCTTTTGCGGGAGGATGCCCCCATGCTTCGGCATATATAAATGGTGCATGTATGCCCATCATTAGAAGTGGGTGGATGAAGGGAGGTATTCTAATGTTGGGCATACCCACCGATCAATATCTTTTTTTCGTTCAGCCCACAGGCTGCATGAAAAAAAAGTTTACAATATATGCCCAACAAGGACCAGCAACGTACTGGTATGTTGCTGGACTTTGAGTGGTTATACCAGAATGATGCCTGCAGGTTTAGGTATCATCTTGGTATCATTCTTTTCAGCCAGCGGTCGGCTTTCATGTAAAAGCAATCCTAGCAGCTAATTAGCCTCTAGACTGCTTTTGCAAGCAGTGGGAGGGAATGACCCCCCCCCGTCTTCCATGTTTTTCTCTGGCACTCCTGTCCCAACAGGGAACCTGAAAATGCAGCCGGTGATTCAGCCAGCTGACCATAGAGCTGATCAGAGACCAGAATGGCTCCAAACATCTCTATGGCCTAAGAAACCGGAAGCTACGAGCATTTCATGACTTAGATTTCGCCGGATGTAAACAGCGCCATTGGGAAATTGGGAAAGCATTTTATCACACCGATCTTGGTGTGGTCAGATGCTTTGAGGGCAGAGGAGAGATCTAGGGTCTAATAGACCCCAATTTTTTTTAAAAAAAGAGTACCTGTCACTACCTATTGCTATCATAGGGGATATTTACATTCCCTGAGATAACAATAAAAATGATTAAAAAACATAAAAATGAAAGGAACAGTTTAAAAATAAGATTAAAAAATCAAAAAAATAATAAAGAAAAAAAAAAAAAAAAAAAAGCACCCCTGTCCCCCCCTGCTCTCACGCAAAGGCGAACGCAAGCGTCGGTCTGGCGTCAAATGTAAACAGCAATTGCACCATGCATGTGAGGTATCACCGCGAAGGTCAGATCGAGGGCAGTAATTTTAGCAGTAGACCTCCTCTGTAAATCTAAAGTGGTAACCTGTAAAGGCTTTTAAAAATGTATTTAGTTTGTCGCCACTGCACGTTTGTGCGCAATTTTAAAGCATGCCATGTTTGGTATCCATGTACTAGGCCTAAGATCATCTTTTTTATTTAATCAAACATTTGGGCAATATAGTGTGTTTTAGTGCATTAAAATTTTAAAAAGTGTGTTTTTTCCCAAAAAAAATGCGTTTGAAAAATCGCTGCGCAATTACTGTGTGAAAAAAAAAAATGAAACACACACCATTTTAACCTGTAGGGCATTTGCTTTAAAAAAATATATAATGTTTGGGGGTTCAAAGTAATTTTCTTGCAAAAAAAAATAATTTTTTCATGTAAACAAAAAGTGTCAGAATGGGCTTTGTCTTCAAGTGGTTAGAAGAGTGGGTGATGTGTGACATAAGCTTCTAGATGTTGTGCATAAAATGCCAGGACAGTTCAAAACCCCCCCAAATGACCCCATTTTGGAAAGTAGACACCCCAAGCTATTTGCTGAGAGGCATGTATGTCGAGTCCATGGAATATTTTATATTGTGACACAAGTTGCGGGAAAAAGATAATTTTTTTTTTTTTTATGCACAAAGTTGTCACTAAATGATATATTGCTCAAACATGCCATGGGGATATGTGAATTTACACCCCAAAATAAATTCTGTTGCTTCTCCTGAGTACGGGGATACCACGTGTGAGACTTTTTGGGAGCCTAGCCGCGTACGGGACCCCGAAAACCAAGCACCGCCTTCAGGCTTTCTAAGGGCGTAAATTTTTGATTTCACTCTTCACTGCCTATCAGTTTCGGAGGCCATAGAATGCCCAGATGGCACAACCCCCCCCAAATGACCCCATTTTGGAAAATAGACACCCTAAGCTATTTGCTGAGAGGTATAGTGAGTATTTTGCAGACCTCACTTTTTGTCACAAACTTTTGAAAATTGAAAAAAGAAAAAAAAATACATTTTTCTTGCCTTTCATCATTTTCAAAAACACATGAGAGCTGCAAAATACTCACCATGCTTCTCAGCAAATAGCTTGGGGTGTCTACTTTCCAAAATGGGGTCATTTTGGGGGGTTTTGTGCTGTCTTGGCATTTTATGGCCTTCGAAACTGTGATAGGTAGTGAGGAGTGAAATCAAAAATTTACGCCCTTAGAAATCCTGAAGGCGGTGATTGGATTTCGGGGCCCCGTATGAAGCTAGGCTCCCAAAAAGTCCCTCACATGTGGTATCCCCATACTCAGGAGAAGCAGCAGAATATATTTTGGGGTGTAATTCCACATATGCCCATGGCATGTTTGAGCAATATATCATTTAGTAACAACTTTGTGCAAAAAAAAAAAATTGTCACTTTCCCGCAACTTGTGTCAAAATATAAAATATTCCATGGACTCAACATGCCTCTCAGCAAATAGCTTGGGGTGTCTACTTTCCAAAATGGGGTTATTTGGGGGGGGGGGGGTTGTGCCATCTTGGCATTTTATAGCCTTCAAAACTGTGATAGGTAGTGAGGAGTGAAATCAAAAATTTACGCCCTTAGAAATCATGAAGGAGGTGCTTGGTTTTCGGGGCCCCGTACGCGGCTAGGCTCCCAAAAAGTCCCACACATGTGGTTTCCCCATACTCAGGAGAAGCAGCTAAATGTATTTTGGGGTACAATTCCACATATGCCCATGGCCTGTGTGAGCAATATATCATTTAGTGACAACCTTTTGTAAATATTTTTTTTTTGTTTTTTGTCATTATTCAATCACTTGGGACAAAAAAAAAATATTCAATGGGTTCAACATGCCTCTCAGAAATTTCCTTGGGGTGTCTACTTTCCAAAATGGAGTCATTTGGGGGGGGTTTGTACTACCCTGCCATTTTAGCACCTCAAGAAATGACATAGGCAGTCAAACTAAAAGCTGTGTAAATTCCAGAAAATGTACCCTAGTTTGTAGACGCTATAACGTTTGCGCAAACCAATAAATATACGCTTATTGACATTTTTTTACCAAAGACATGTGGCTGAATACATTTTGGCCTAAATGTATGACTAAAATTGAGTTTATTGGATTTTTTTTATAACAAAAAGTAGAAAATATTTTTTTTTCAAAATTTTCGGTCTTTTTCCGTGTATAGCGCAAAAAATAAAAACGGATGAGGTGATCAAATACCATCAAAAGAAAGCTCTATTTGTGGGAAGAAAAGGACGCAAATTTCGTTTGGGTACAGCATTGCATGACCGTGCAATTAGCAGTTAAAGCGACGCAGTGCCAAATTGGAAAAAGACCTCTGGTCCTTAGACAGCATAATGGTCCGGGGCTAAAGTGGTTAAAACTTTTTTTTTGCATGATACATGTTCCCTGGGGCAGGACCCAGGTCCCCAAACACTTTTTATGACAATACCATGATCATAAGCCTTTAAAATTAGCACTTTTGATTTCTCCCATAGACTTTTAAAGGGTGTTACTCGGCATTCGAATTTGCCGCGAACACCCCAAATTGTTCGCTGTTGGGCGAACTTGCGAACAGCCGATGTTCGAGTCGAACATGAGTTTGACTCGAACTCGAAGCTCATCCCTACATATAAGCCTTTAAAATTAGCACTTTTGATTATTCATGTTCTTGTTCTATAGACTTTAACAGTGTTCGTGTGCTCGAACACATTTTTTGCCTGTTCGCAAGTTCTGGTGCGAACCGAACAGGGGGATGTTCGGCTCATCCCTAATTGCCGGACCGACATTTCATTATAGCCGCGAGTAGTTTTAAATAACTTTTATTCCTTAAGGGCCAGCTCACACCACATGCAGTCCAGTGCGTTTTTTTTCTGCATCAAAAACGCACGGAAAGTAGGTTATATGGTTTTCAATGGCATAGTTCACACCAGTGCTTGCAGTTCCAGTGCGTTTCCAGTTCCCCAAAAAAAAAGTCGAACATGCTGCATTTTTTATGCACTGGACTGTACTGGAACGTTGTAAAATGCATCAAAAACACACTAGAACGCACCTAAATGCACCAAAAACGCACTGCAATACACTTGTCCTTATTTAGGCCTGATTCACATCTATGCATTTTTAGTGCTTTTTGCATTTTGCAGATTTGCACTACAGAACATGTTCCATAGGAAACCATGTTAAATAGACTGTAGTGCAGATCTGCAAAATGCAAAAAGCACTAAAAATGCATAGGTGTGAATCAAGCCTTAAGGTTAAGAAAAAAGAGGGGGGGAGCACTGGACTGAATCAAAAATGCACTGGAACGCATAAAAAACGTGCATGCAGAAAAGCACCTGGAACGCGTCCGGACTGCGTTTCTATGGTGTGATCTTGCCCTTAGGGCCCTTAGGGCTAGTTCACACCATAGAAACGCAGTCCAGACGCATTCCAGGTGCTTTTCTGCATGCACGTTTTTGATGCGTTCCAGTGTGTTTTTGGTGTGTTTTTGATGCAGTCCAGTGCTTTTTTTCACCCCTCTTTTTTCTTAACCTTAAATAAGGACAAGTGCGTTCCATTGCATTTTTGATGCGTTTTACAGCTTTTCAATACAGTCCAGTGCAGAAAAAATGCAGCGTGTTCTACTTTTTTTCTGGAACTGGAACGCACTGGAACGGCAAACACTGGTGTGAACTATGCCATTGCACACCATATAACCGAATTTCCATGCATTTTTGATGCATAAAATATGCACTGGACTGCATTGGTGTGAACTGGCCCTTAAGCAATTTGGCATATTTAAAGGCATTTCTCCTTGTTTCGTTTTTAGGGTTGTCCAATTGGTGACATTGATATATGTCCCTTAGGGTGGGACCTGGGCCCCATACTCATTTTAAGGACAATAACTAGAAGATAAGCCAGCCAAGTGGGGACTAGTAAAATTGCCAAGTCAGTTCCCTTAGATTGCAATGGTATTTGTTGTATAACTTTTGCACATGTTAGGCTCTATAGTTGCCCCCCTGGACTAGGGGGGTGTTTTGTCCCATATGTAATTTTGGTGCATGCTGGATGATGTGCTTAATTTTGGACAGTGGGGTGGCTTATTTTGTGCTAGCTGCATTTGGGTTGTTCTGAGCATGCTTTTTCTTTGGTGGTGCACACACCTTTGGTTTACTTTGATTTAACTGTCTGTGCTGCCTTATTTTTAAAATTCTTTCTGGCAAGATGTTGTGCCTAATGTTGTTTTAATCCTTAATAGATGTCCATTTGTGGGTGCACTCCTTTTAACTCCTGTTAATTTACACTGCAAAAGGGTCAAACCTATTCTGTGTCTCAAATTAACATACATGTGTGTATTTTGCTTTCCTTGCTTCTTTTCCAAGTCCTGTGTTTTTTTTTTTGTTTGTTTTTTTGACCAATAAAATAGTTTTACATTCTTTGTTTTATGTGTGTTCTTTTCATGCATCGGATTTCCAAGCTGCAGCTTAAAGTGGAGTTCCACCCAAAAGTGGAACTTCCACTCATCAGATTCCTCCCCCCCTCCGGTGACACAGTTGGCACCTTTCAGGGGGGAGGGGGGTACAGATACCTATATATTACAGGTATCTGTATCCACATCCGGCATAGATAGCCGCAGAATCTGCGGTTATTTACGCCACTTCCTGCTCCCTCCCCGCTGCCTGCTGGGAAACACACGGTCCCAGAGGCAGCAGGGACCATCCGTATTGCGCTGCGCGACTCGCGCATGCGCAGTAGGGAACCGGGAAGTGAAGCCGCACGGTTTCACTTCCTGATTCCCTTACCAAAGATGGAGGCGGCAGCACCCGAGGACGGAGAGACGCTTCGGCCTCGGGTGCCGACATCGCGGGCGCCCTGGACAGGTAAGTGTCCATGTTTTAAAAGTCAGCAGGTGCAGTATTTGTAGCTGCTGACTTTTAAAAAAAAAAATTTTGGCGGCGCTCCGCTTTAACTAGGCTGATTGCCATGTCTTGGACATTTTTTTTATGTTTTAGTTTTAGGTTACTTTCCTGTTGCCTTCATGGTAGCACATGCACGGATTGTGCATATGCTCCCATGGATAGTGACCAGGAATGTAACAGTTCAGAGTGGTAAGTATTCAATTTTCTTTTTGAGCAGTGGTTTTCAGCCTCAGTCCTCAAGTACCCCACAGTCAGCGCAAAAACTATCAAAAAAGCAAAGCTGCTGAACACTAAAGGCAAATATATAAGTCCTTTCACGTAATGCAATAAAAAATAAATAGTGCAGCGCTGAAAATACCAATCAATAAACATAAATGTCCATAAATGGAAAAACACAGAGAGTGTCAGCAGTGATGCAGGGTGCTTCATGCAAGTCCAAAGTGCTCTTAAGATCTGTGCTCCCCCTCTTGCCAGTCAAACCGCTCACCTTATTATAGGGACCCCTGAACTAACAGGAAGGTCTCATAAGCGTTCACCACTAATTAGTGGTCAGGGTGGTATCTTGACTGGAAAAGCCGGAAACCTCTTCCTTATTAGGGCTCAACAATTTTCATCCAAATATGCATGAAATAAATAAAAGAAAATACATAGTGCTCTCTGCATAGCTAAAAAAAACGAATCCTTTTATTAAAAAACAGGTACTCACAAATATAGCACTATAACCAGTGCTGGGGATTAAGGCGCATGTTAGTTACAGATGACAATGAATGATAAGGCGGCTGCAGCGACGTCTAAACCGGGATAAAACTAATCCGCACGCGTATCGTCCAGCAGGACTTCCTCAGCGGTCTTAGGGTCCCCTAGGTCTAGTCTGTAATTTATATAAACCCCCTTTATTCAAGCATCTGTTGCCAATTAGCTCCCGAGCGGTGACCGTCCAATCAGAACACACCGCTCGGGAATAAGGAAGTGAAGAGAGCTCAATGTTGTTTACAGGTTACCATAGTGATCGGCGTCATGATGACATGACGCCGGATCACATGACTTCCTGTATGGTACAGCCCCTCCCTCCTGAGTGTGCAGGCAGGGCATAAAGCCGCTGCTATAGGCTGACACTCAGGGATGGGGCGTAGTTCAATAGAAATATGGGACGCGATCGCGTCATCACAATGACGCCGCGTCCGGTCATGTGACCGACTCTGTCTGTGGGTACCTCCTTCCTTCAGTCAAGCAGAGATTAGATGAGCTGTAATAGGGTGACGCTGGGTCACATGATACGGCTAGCCTCCCATCTGCTGAAAGAAGTGTAAGCAGAGGAGGAAAAAAAGATGAGCCTATAGCCTCTGTATAACCCTGGATCCACAAAGGAGGGACGCTAGTTTGGTTGGCCACACTGTAAGATGGGGACTGGCCCTCTGCAGTCTATCCCCAAGCAAAAAGAAAGGATTTTAATGAGTTTAACTTTGCAAAGACACATTCCTAAGTTCAATTGTGATGCATGTTAATGGCCCATTTAGACCTTTAATAGAAAGTCATCAGTTGCCTTTGACTCTAATCTAAACATTATTTTTGGCCAGTCCTAGAAATCTGCATCTGTTTTTCTATTAACCACTTGGTGTCTGTGCTATAGCCAAACGACGGCCACAGCGTGGACCTGAATTTCTGGGAGGCTGTCATAGGACGTAGTCACTGAGACTCGGGTGATCACAGATCGAAGTAAGGGCCGATCTGTTTATTTTTTCTACTCACGCTGACAGCATGAGGATAAAAATAAAAGTTGATCACCGACTTAGGTGCAAGGGACATTGGTCCCGAAGAGGCAATTCTGCCTCATCTGTACACACCAGTACCCCCTTCCAGTGCCACTTATCAATGCCCACCAGTGATCCCAAGCAGTGCTGACTATCAGTGTAACCAATCAGTGCTGCCTCATCAGCGTACATCAATGAAGGAGAAAAATTACCTCTTTGCAAAATTTAATATCAAAATATCCAAAATATACCAAATTATTTTTAAAAATCTGTCTTTTCTTTTGTTTGAACAAAAGAAAGAAAACACACAGGTGATCAAATACCACCCAAAGAATGCTCTATTTGTGGGAACTTAAAAGAAAACAAAACATTTGGCTAAGTATGACTGCACAATTATCATTCAAAATGGATCAGTGCTGAAAATTGGTCAGGACAGCAGGGGGGTTTAAGTGCCCAGTAAGCAAGTGGTTAATTTCCATGCCAACTATGGATTTCTGTAATAAAGATGTGTGCCCGCTGTGTATATGGCATGTGCATAAGCAAGTCGCACACATATGAACGGTACTCATTGTAAATCATAGGGTACAACTTGTGATGCAACTTTTCAGTCCCAAGTGGCCTTAAGCTCTCTTTCCACTACTGCGAGTTGTTGTGCGACTTGACACATGTGAAGTCGCAGGACAAGTCAAAACACATGTATTTCAATGTGACCCCATTCTAATTGGTGAAACTCCAAAAAAAGTTCTTGCACTAGTTTGTTCCAACTTCAGTGCGACTTTTTCTCAGATGTTTTGAATTAGTCGCGTGGCATTAAGGCTCGGTTTCCACTGTTGAAAGGCCAAAGTTGCATGCTTTTTGCCGCGAGCTTCCCCCAACTTTTTGCCAAAACTTGAAGCAATGCCTGTGTATTTTTGAGGTCTATGGACCTCAAGTTGCAGCAAAGTGGGACCAAAATAGTGCAGGGACTGCTTTGAAGTTTCTGCGATTTGAAGTCGCAGACATCTGAATGGTACTCATTGTAAATCATGGGGTAGAACTTGTGATGCAACTTTTCAGTCCCTAGTGGCATGACAAGTTGCAATAGTGGAAAACAAGCCGAAAAAGCACATTGTAAATCACGCAACTTTGGTGTTGAAATAGTGGAAAGAGAGCATTAGGCTAAAGCGGTAATAGGAAGATGCACTGTAAGAATTACTTCTAATTGTAGAAAATCAAACCGGCTCTTGCATTGAATCTAATTTATGGAAGATCTAACTGATTGGCCAGTGTATGGTGACCTTTAACTACTTCCATACTGGGCATTTTCACCCCCTTCCTGCCCAAGCCAATTTTCAGCTTTCAGCGCTATCGCACTTTGAATAACAATTGCGCGGTCATACTACACTGTACCCAAATAAAATTTTCATCATTTTTTCCCCACTAATAGAGCTTTCTTTTGGTGGTATTTGATCACCCCTGCGTTTTTTATTTCTTGTGCTATAAACAAAACAAAAGTTTGAAAAAAACACAATATTTTTTACTTTTTGCTTTAATAAGTATCCAATTGTTTTTTTTTTTTAAACAAATTTTTTCCTCATTTTAGGCCAATACGTATTCTTCTACATATTTTTGGTAAAAAAATATTGCAATAAGCGTATATTTATGGGTTTGCGCAAAAGTTATAGCGTCTACAAAATAAGTGGATAGATAGATAGCATTTTTATTATTATTTGTTTTTTTACTAGTAATGGCGGCGATCTGCGATTTTTATCGTGACTGCGATATTGCGGCGTACACATCGGACAATTTTGACACATTTTTGGGACCATTCACATTTATACAGCGATCCGTGCTATTAAAAAGGCATTGATTACTGTATAAATGTGACTGGCAATAAAGGGGTTACCCAGGAGGAGGCGCTGTAGGGGTTAATGTGTTGCTAGGGAGTGATTCTAACTGTGTGGGGAGGGGATTCACAAGGGGAGGAGACCGATCGGTGTTCCTCTGTACAAGGAACACACCATCGGTCTCCTCCCATCTGACAGGACGTGGATCTATGTGTTTACACACACAGATCCACGGTCCTGCTCGGTTACCGGGCAATCGCGGGTGCCCGACGGACATCGCAGCCGCCGGGCACGCGCTCCGGGACCCGAGCGATGCGGCGCGCGCGCCCCCTGGGCTACCTGGAAGGCTGTGCCGTCATATGACGGCGGCCCAGAACAACAGCTGCACCGTCCCGCCGTCATATGACGGCGGGCGGGCAGCAAGTGGTTAAAGATATGAAAACGTGAATTTCTGGTGTTTAAGCCTCATATACACGATGGGACTTTGTACCCCGTGTACGGAGCCCACTGTGCTCAGCGGGGGATCTCTCCGTCGATCCCCGCTGGGCAGGCAGATGACAGGTCTATCTCTGCACACTGTGCAGGGACAGACCTGTCAGAGTGCCGCTCTTCTCTATGGGGGATCGGATGATGACGGACCGTAGAGTCCGTCATCACCCGATCCGATCCGCAGATGGATGGAAAAGTAGGTTTTTTCCTCCGTTACACTTTTTAGGATTGGAGTGGGTCGGTTGTCAGCGGACATGTCACCACTGACATCCGGCCCTCCATAGAGATCTATGGAGTGTCCGTTCAGGTCCGAGGCGGACCTGAAAGGTCCGTCCGTGTGAGGGGGGCCATGGGCCCTTTTCACACTGGGGAGGTGCGGGCGGCAGCGCTAAAACTGCGCTATTTTTCGCGCTGCTTTACCAACGGTATTCGGCCGCTAGCGGTTTTAACCCCCGCTAGCGGCTGAAAAAGGGGTTAAATCCGCATGCAAAACACCACTGCAGCGGCGTTTTGCCGGCGGTATAGCCACACTGTCCCATTGATTTCAATGGGCAGGAGCGGTTTATACACCGCTGCAAAGATGCTGCTAGCAGGACTTTTTTTTAGGCCCCTTTCACACTGGGGCAATTTTAGGTGCTACGGCACTAAAAATAGCGCCTGAAAAACGCCCTAAAGAAGCGGCTCCATTCACTCCAGTGAGGGCTTTCACACTGGAGTGGTGCGCTGGCAAGGCGTCCCAAAAAGTCATGCCAGCAGCTCTTTTGGAGCGGTGAACTCACTGCTCCTCCACATTAAAATCAATGGGGCAGCGCTGTGATACCGCCAGTAAAATGCAGATCCAGCGGTGTTTTGCGGGCGGATTTAACCCCTTTTTGGCCGCTAGCAGAGGGGTTAAAACTGCCCCGTTGGGGGTTAAAACCGCCCCGCTAGCAGCCGAATAATGCCGCTAAATCGACAGTAAAGCGGCGCTAAAAATAGTGCCGCTTTACCGCAGATGCCCCCATCGCCCCAGTGTGAAAGGGGCCTTAGGCTCTATTCACACTAATGCGTTTTTTGATGCATTTTGCAGAAATGCATGGGAATTTTTTAACATGGGTTCCTATGGAACATGTTCACATCAATGCAATTTTGTGCCTCTGCGTTTTTGGAAAGGGTCCGGGACTTTTTTTCCCGCAAAATGCAGCGTTTTGCTTGTAATAGATTTCACTGGACCTGCATCCAAAGCGCAAGTACCGCGTTTTTACCGCGATTTGCGTTTTTTTTATGCTGTATATAGCTGGTTGCTAAGAAGGGGGCCGGGAAGCCGGCCGCCGTGTCCTTAACCACTTCCCACCCGCCGTATGCAGAATGACATCCGGGAAGTGGTTCTGTTATCCTGACTGGACGTCATATGACGTCCAGCAGGATAACATGCCGGCACGCGCCCACAGGGTCGCGCATCGCGGCGATCCAGTCTGACACCCCGCATCTCCGATCGTGATAAGAAGCCTCTGTCAGATGCTTCTTACCATGTGAGCAGCTGTGACCAATCCCAGCTGATCATCGCGAGAACCAGGAAGTGCCAGTAAATGGCATTCCTTGGTTCGCGCTGACGGGGAGAGCCGATCGCGGCTCTCCCTGTCAGAGGGGGGTCTGTGCTGATAATCAGCACATTGATTATCAGCACAGCCCCCTCAGACGTGCCACAACACCTCAGATGTGACCCCTCAGCTGTCAGTCAGTTCCCCAATTAAAAGACAGCTCACAGTGCCCATCAAAGTGCCAATCAGTGCCCATATGAGTGCTAATCAGTGCCCACCACAGTGCCCATCTCAGCGCCCAGCAGTAAAACCTGTCAGTTCCTCAACATCAGTGCTGCCCATCAGTGCCACCTGTCAGCGGCAATCAGTACCACCTATCTGCCCATCAGTGCCGCCTGTCAGTGCAATCACAGCTGCCTGTCAGTGCCCATCATAGCCGCCAGTCAGGGCCCATCAGTGCCGCCAGTCAGGGCCCATCAGTGCCGCCAGTCAGGGCCCATCAGTGCCGCCAGTCAGGGCCCATCAGTGCCGCCAGTCAGGGCCCATCAGTGCCGCCAGACAGGGCCCATCAGTGCCGCCAGTCAGGGCCCATCAGTGCCGCCAGTCAGGGCCCATCAGTGCTGCATATCAGTGCCCATCAGTGCTGCATATCAGTGCCCATCAGTGCTGCTTATCATTGCCGCATATTAGTGCCCATCAATTCTACATATCACTGCATCCTCATCAGTGCCCATCAGTGCCACCTCATCAGTGCCCGACAGTGAAGGAGAAAACAAAATTTTATAACTGAAACGAAGAAAAACTTTTTTTGGGGGAGGGGGGCGCTGCGGCCCCCCCCAAAGCACCTTGTCCCCATGTTGATGAGGACAAGGGCCTCTTCCCGACAACCCTGGCCGTTGGTTGTCGGGGTCTGCGGGAGGGGGGCTTATTGGAATCCGGGAGCCCCCTTTAATAAGGGGGCCCCCAGATGCCGGCCTCCCACCCTATGTGAATGAGTATGGGGTACATGGTACCCCTACCCATTCACCTAGGGAAAAAGTGTCAATAAAAAAAAACACACTGCCCAGGTTTTTAAAGTAATTTATTAGACAGCTCCGGGGGGTCCTCTTCCGGCTTCGGGGGTCTCTCCGGTTCTCCGTTCTTCGCGCTCTCCAGGTCTTCTGCCGGGCTCCTCCGCTATCTTCTGTTCTTTTGCCTTAGCGGAGGAGCCCGGTCTGCTGCCTTCTTCCCTCTTCTCTTTTTCCGCTGTTCGACCTGTTCTCCGCGCTCTCAGAGTCTTCTGCCGGGCTCCTCCGCTATCTTCTGCTCTTTTGCCGCTCTTTTGCTATAGCGGAAGAGCCCGGTCTGCTGCCTTCTGCCTTCTTCCCTCTTTTCTTCTTCCGATGTTGACACGACGTTCTCTCTGGATGGAATGCTCTCTGGGCGCTCCGCTCTGACTTATATAGGCGGTGACCCCGCGCCCTTATGCCGTCACAGTCTCTGGGCATGCTGGGACTGTGACGTTTTAGGGGGCGTGGTCAACATCACCCGGTGACCACACCCCTAAAACTTCAGTCCCAGCATGCCCGGGGACTGTGACGGCATAAGGGGGCGGGGTCACCGCCTATATAAAAGTCAGAGCGGAGGGCCCAGAGAGCATTCCAGCCAGAGAGAGCGTCATGTCAACATTGGAAGAAGAGAAGGCAGCAGAACGGGCTCCTCCGCTAAGGCAAAAGAGCAGAAGATATCGGAGGAGCCCGGCAGAAGACTCAGAGAGCGCGGAGAACAGGAAACCGGAGAGACCCCCGAAGCCAGAAGAGGACCCCCCGGAGCTGTCTAATAAATTACTTTAAAAACCTGTGCAGTGTGGGTTTTTTATTGACACTTTTTCCCTAGGTGAATGGGTAGGGGTACCATGTACCCCATACTCATTCACATAGGGTGGGGGGGCCGGCATCCGGGGGCCCCCTTATTAAAGGGGGCTCCCGGATTCCAATAAGCCCCCCTCCCGCAGACCCAGACAACCAACGGCCAGGGTTGTCGAGAAGAGGCCCTTGTCCTCATCAATATGGGGACACGGTGCTTTAAGGTGGGGGGGGCCTGCAGCACGCCCCTCTTCCCCAAAGTATCCATCCCCCATGTTGAAGACATGTGGCCTGGCACGGTTCAGGAGGGGGGGCGCTCGCTCTTTCCCACCCCCTTTCCTGACCTGCGTGTTAGGATAAGGGACTGGTGTGGATTTGGGGGGAACCCCCACGCCGTTTTTTCAGCGTAGGGGTTCCCCTTAATATCCATACTAGACCGAAGGGCCTGGCATGCACCCAAAGGGGGAACCCATGCAGGTTTTTCTCGCGCTGCCTTAATAGGAAGATGTCTTTTTCCTATTGCAGCGAGCGCAGCGAGTGTACAGGGCATTAGAGTCTGCAAAAGACTTGAGACTGGGATGGAGGTTCACCTTCCAGCAGGACAACGACCCTAAACATATAGTCAGAACTACAATGGAATGGTTTAGACCAAAGCATATTCATGTGTAGGGGTGAGCCGAACACCCCCGGTTCGGTTCGCAGCAGAACAGGCAAACAATATGTGTGAACACCATTAAAGTCTATGGGACACGAATGTGAAAAATCCAAAGTGCTCATTTTAAATGCTTATATGCAAGTTATTACCATGAAAAGTGTATGGGGACCCAGGTACTGCCCCAGGGGACATGTATCAATGCAAAAAAAAAGTTTTGAAGTGGCCGTTTTTTCAGGAGCAGTGATTTTAATTATGCTTAAAATGAAACAATAAAAATGAAACATTACTTTAAATATCGTGCCTGGGGGGTCCCTTAGTCTGCCTGTAATTTCTTGTGGCTGTAATGTATAGCTGGTCCCCCCCAGTCCATTACCAGGCCCTTGAGGTCTGGTATGGATATTAAGGGGAACCCAGCGCCAATTTTTTTTTTTAAATGGTGTGGGGGCCCCCCCCAAAATCCATACCAGGCCCTTCAGGTCTGGTATCCCCCAGGCACTATATACTCTGAACTTCAGTATATATACACTATACGGACTGCACTATATACTCTGCAGAAAAAGTGGGCCTTAGGTGTTGGTGGTGCCAGAACACTGTAACCCCTCACAGTTACTCTTGTTGGGCACAGCAACGAGCCCTGCTGTTAAATATTATTTAAAAAATTGTAATCACATGCCCTCGTTAAACAGGAGCAGAAAAAAATAAGATTTTCCTACAGCTTACCTATAAAATCCTTTTCTTAGAGTACATCACGGGACACAGAGCAGCCATAGTAATTACTATCTGGTTATACGCCACCTATAGGTGAATGGGCACTAGCACACCCAAAAGACAGGAAGTCTCCCCTCTATATAACCCCTCCTATATAGGAAGTACCTCAGTTTTGTAGCAAGTAATTCCCAAAAGAGGGGAGGGGCCACTGTGTCCCGTGATGTACTCCAAGAAAAGGATTTTACAGGTAAGCTGTAGGAAAAATCCTATTTTCTTTATCGTACATCATGGGACACAGAGCAGCCATAGTAATTACTATCTGGGATGTCCCAAAGCAATGCCCCTAAGGTGAGGGAGACACCATCATAGAAGGACCTACTCTGATATTTGTAATACGCTGAGGCCAAAAGCAGTATCTTCTACGTGATTGAAGTTAACCTGGTAAAAACCCTGTAGATGTATAAACAAAAGACCAAATAGTAGTCTTGTAAACCTGGGCCATTGACACCGGGTGATAGATGGCCCAAGATACTCCCACACTTGGTAGAGAATCTCTCCCCAGAATAAAAAGTTTTTTGCCATTTAAACCATAGGCATCATTGATAAACTGGCACATCCCCTGCTAAATATTGGACCTGGGTGCGGCCTGCCCTTCCTGGGCTCTTCTGGCAGCGCAAACCAGGATTCCTGACTTGAAGCTCTAGTGAACTCCATGCCCAAGAGGGTTAAGGCAGTGATGGAAAATAATGGTGGCCACCCAAAATATTGACACTTTGGGCCCAATTTGGACATTTTCACTTAGGGGTGTACTCACTTTTGTTGCCAGCGGTTTAGACATTAATGGCTGTGTGTTGAGTTATTTTGAGGGGACAGCAAATTTACACTGTTATATAAGC
The DNA here is from genome assembly GCA_037952835.1 of Lithobates septentrionalis. NCBI lineage: Eukaryota > Metazoa > Chordata > Amphibia > Anura > Ranidae > Lithobates > Lithobates septentrionalis. The sequence continues at coordinate 1,350,019 of JBBDGP010000111.1, read as the reverse complement.
TGTACACTCACTACATTACATTGTAGCAAAGTGTAATTTCTTAAGTGTTGTCACATAAAAAGATATAATAAAATATTTACAAAAATGTGAGGGGTGTACTCACTTTTGTGAGATACTGTATATATATATATATATATATATATATATATATATATATATATATATATATATATATATATCCACTGTATCTAGTTCAGCTAGATCTGACTGCAGTCCGTTCCTGGTGTACTGTTTCTAATATACTTCAGGCAGGCAGGTGATTCAGTTAGCTGCAGTGTATTTAATATATATACAGTCAGTCAGTCTTATATATATATATATATATATATATATATATAGTACAGTACACCCATAGTTGTTATTAAACTTCTGTTGGTGTACACAGTACCGTGCACCCCTAGTGCAATTGGTACTACTTTCCTGGTGGTGTACACAGTACACAATACAGTGTAGTGTTTTTTTGCTAAACAAAATTTACAGCATGTCCGGAAGGCCACCAAAGAGAGGCAGACACTCACAGGCCACCAAAAGAGGGCAAGCAGGCTCTGTGTCTACAGTCGACAGTGCTGGTCATGGACACATTGCTTCCTCAGCACGTGGCTGCGGGGCAAGCTTGTCCTTTTTTCCTGCAGCTGGCAGAGTTAGAGCCACAACATGCAGAAGAGTTGGTGGAATGGATAACAAAACCCTCCTCATCCTCCTCATCCTCTGTCACTCAGGCTCAGAGTAGTTTGCCTACCAATGTAGCTGCCAAAGCGACCTATTCCATCCGCTCTAGGTCAACAGCCCCACCTTCATGCATGGAGGAGTCCCCCGAACTATTCAACCACAGTGTCGGGTACATGCTGCAGGAGGATGCGCAGCAATTTGAAGGCTCCGATGATGGTACCCAGGTTGAGGAAGGGAGTAACGCGAGCCTAGAGAGAGGGGGTGCCCTAGAAGGTCAAGAAACTGGCAGTCATGTTCCCCCAGCTGCATCATACTGCCAAGTTTGCTCCAGTGATGAGGAGGGAGGGGATGATGAGGTCACTGACACAACTTGGGTGCCTGATAGAAGAGAGGAGGAGGAGGCACATCTCCAATGAGGTAGGATGCCCACCAGGGGGCAGCTTAACGGCAGCCACCCTATTGCATCACACCGCAGAGCTAAGCACGTGCAGGGCGCTGCTGACTCCCCGCATATTTTGAAAAGTTCTTTGGTGTGGGCCTTTTTTGACACGTGTGCAGCAGATCGCACTGTTGCTTTTTCTTTCTTTCCAATATTTTTATTGAATATAGTGTATGGAAAATATACAATATATATTTCTCAAATATAAACGGCAATGTAGAAAAAATTAAAGGAACAGAACTCGGCCAACATGGCCTACGCACAGTACATATAGCAAAATGTAACAATTTTACTGGTTGAGAATATCGGTTCTACAACTGTCTGTCCTTATATTGTAGTTGCCCCAGAATCATAACCTTATCACTAATGTATTCCTTGTGGAGAGGGTGTGGCATCGGGCGCCCCCCCGTCCACCCCCTATGGGATCTACTCTGTGGACGAGAGGCTCCCAACCCCCCCACTTATAAGCAGCAATGCTACTATCGCTTCTTGATTCTTTGCAATATTGCGAGGGCAATAACACCAGACAGGAGAACCTACATAAACTAATAAATAAGAGAGAAAAATAAAGAAAACATTAAAAGAGCAAGGGAGCGGAAGAAGAAGAAGAGAAGAGGTGGGGGGAAGAATTGGGGTTGAGTGCACCCCTAGGGATCTTCTCTGAGAGCCATTAGTTGTCAAAGCCCGCAGATAGGATCTGGGAACCATGGTTGACATACCTATCGAAGGCCTGTTGTTTATCCGAAAGGATCGCAGACAGGCGTTCATTAATCATGATCCATGTTAATTTGGCTTTTACCATTTCAAATGGGATCAGAGGTTTTCTCCAGGATCTAGCAATCGCAATTCTAGATGCTGTGAAGACAAAGGATATGAGTTTTTTCATGTACCGAGGCACTCCTTCCACTGGACTTTCCAGTAGTGCCTGTTGTGGGGTTTTGGTTAGGTTAACTTGGGTCAGTGAGTAGATGAAGTTATAGATGCGTATCCAAAACCGTCTAGCCTTAGGACAGGACCACCAAGTATGATATATTGTGCCCTCCCCCCCACACCCCCTGAAACATAGTGGGGATGCGCCGGGGATGTATGTGGCAATTCTCGCCGGGACCATATACCACCGTAATAAGACTTTATAATAATTCGCCTCTATTAGGGAGATATTTATATTACCTTTTGAGGCTAATTGAGCCGTATTAAACCATGTGTCCGTTTCCATCGTTTCCTCCATATCTTGTTCCCACTTTTGCATGTAAAATAATTTTTCTGTCTTAGAGGAAAAAATACCATAGATGTTGGATATGTGACCTTTAAGTTTATCAAAGGATCTGCATAAATGTTCCATTGGAGTGAACGTCATATCAGATTTACGCTGTAGAGTTTTCAGGAAATGTACTATCTGAAGGTAGTGATAGAATTCTGTGTTAGGTAACTGGTATTTTTCTATGAGAAATTGTTTTGATAATATACCTCTATGGTCACATAAGTCAGCTATACGAATCAAGCCCTTATTGGTCCACCAGAATAATCTTTGAGGATTAAGACCCGGGGTAAAATCTGGGTTGCCCGTTAATGGGGCTAAGGGAGCATGAGGTGAGCGGAAGGTAAAAGGTTTTTGTAATCTGTCCCACAAGCTAAATGAGAATGATAATGTGGGGCACAAGATGGTAGGTCTGTCTTTCATATGGAGCCACAGCAAATGGCTAATCGGTTTTGTGGGGTATGGGGAGGATTCCAGCTTCATCCAGGATGGTTGAGGCAGTCCAGAGTGGGCGCGAATTAGTTGGGCCAATTGGGCTGCCTCAAAATATCTGGCCAAATTTGGTACTCCCAACCCCCCTTTAAGTTTGGGGGCGTAGAGGGTTCGCTGATTCACCCTAGGTCTTGTATCTCCCCAAATAAACTTCATGATCTTATTCTGAAAAACCTTAAGATCAGGCCTATTGATTGCTATTGGAAGGGTTCTGAACAAATACAACAGTCTTAGTAAGAGATTCATTTTAATGGAATACAGTCTGCCAAACCACGACGGAGGGCTTTTAGCCCCATGACAATAAATCTGCTGATAGCTTCTTATAAAGAGGGGGGTAATTGGCCTGGTACAGAGTCTGCAGATTGTTGGTTAGAAAAATACCCAGATATGGGAGTTTATTTTGTTGCCATTTAAACTGAAACGATTTTTGGAGAAGTTGTACAGTCTGTGGTTCTAGGGCCAAATTTAGGGCTTCAGATTTGGACTGGTTTATCGTGGGACCCGAGAACGCGGTGAAGCGCCTCAAGATTCGGTATAAATTAGGAAGGGACGTAATTGGGGAGGAAAGGAACATGAGGATATCATCGGCGAACAGAGAGCATTTCTGCTCCCTGTCTCCGCAGCATATGCCTTTTATGTCTTGGTGGTTTCTAAGCTTTATTGCTAGGGGTTCTAATGCTAATATAAATAAAATAGGAGATAGGGGGCACCCTTGTCTCGTTCCCCTGTGTATATTGATTGTGTGAGATTTGCAGCCTTTTATCTGGATTTTGGCCGTGGGTGTGCTGTATAGTACTTGTAATATATTCAGAAAATGAGGCCCAAATCCATATCTTCTCAATGCGTAGTATATGTATTCCCACGTTACCGAGTCGAAAGCCTTACAAAGGTCTAACGACAATATCATACCCTTCCGCGAACCCAAGTTGTCCCAATTTGAGTTAAGTGCTGCAATGATATCGATCGCTCATCGGGTTTGGTCCGGGGCCTGTCTATTGGGAACAAATCCCACTTGATCAGGATGGATATATTTGGCAAGGAAAGAATTCATTCTGGTTGCCAAAACTTTGGTCATTAATTTCAGGTCCACATTGATGAGCGATATCGTGCGATAATTTGCGGGATCTCCATGATCCTTTCCTGGTTTAGGGATTACTTGAATGAGGGCCTCATTTTCATGTAAAGATAGAGGGTTGCCTTTCCGTATCGCATTAAAAAAGGAACACAAATGAGGAGTCAGTATAGCTGCAAATTTTCTATAATAGTGGCCCGTAAAACCGTCTGGGCCAGGGGCTTTTGAGGGGTTCAAATACTTAATGGCAGCCAGTATTTCTCCTTCAGTGAAGTCTGCTTCCATTAATTCTTTGTGTTCCTGTTCCAATGTAGGCAAGGAAATGTCATTGAAAAATTCCTCTGCTCGGTCCTTGGGAAATGGGGTTGGTTTATTATATAGGTCAGTAAAGAACTTTGAAAATTCTAGAATTATCTCTTGGGGGTAGGGATGAGCTTCGAGTTCGAGTCGAACTCATGTTCGACTCGAACATTGGCTGTTCGCAAGTTCGCCGAACAGCAAACAATTTGGGGTGTTCGTGGCAAATTCGAATGCTGCGGAACACCCTTTAAAAAGGTCAATGGGAGAAATCAAAAGTGCTAATTTTAAAGGCTTATTTGCAAGTTATTGTCATAAAAAGTGTTTGGGGACCTGGGTCCTGCCCCAGGGGACATGGATCAATGCAAAAAAAAGTTTTAAAAACGGCTGTTTTTTCAGGAGCAGTGATTTTAATAATGCTTGAAGTCAAACAATAAAAGTGTAATATCCCTTTAAATTTCATACCTGGGGGGTGTCTATAGTATGCCTGTAAAGGGGCGCATGTTTCCTGTGTTTAGAACAGTCTGACAGGAAAATGACATTTCGAAGGAAAAAACACATTTAAAACTACCCGCGGCTATTGCTTTGCCGACAATACACATAGAAGTTCATTGATAAAAATGGCATGGGAATTCCCCACAGGGCAACCCCGAACCAAAATTAAAAAAAAAAAAAAATGTGGGAGTCCCCCTAAATTCCATACAAGGCCCTTCAGGTCTGGTATGGATATTAAGGGGAACCCCGGCCAAAATTTTAAAAAAAAATGACGTGGGGTTCCCCCTAAATTCCCTACCAGACCCTTCAGGTCTGGTATGGATTTTAAGGGGAACCCCGCGCCAAAAAAAAAACAAACAAACGTGGGGTCCCCCCAAAAATCCATACCAGACCCTTATCCGAGCACACAACCTGGCAGGCCACAGGAAAAGAGGGGGGGGACGAGAGTGCGCCCCCCCTCCTGAACCGTACCAGGCCACATTCCCTCAACATTGGGAGGGTGCTTTGGGGTAGCCCCCAAAACACCTTGTCCCCATGTTGATGAGGACAAGGGCCTCATCCCCACAACCCTGGCCGGTGGTTGTGGGGGTCTGCGGGCGGGGGGCTTATCGGAATCTGGAAGCCCCCTTTAACAAGGGGACCCCCAGATCCCGCCCCCCCCTGTGTGAAATGGTAAGGGGGTACTTACCTCTACCATTTCACAAAAAAACTGTCAAAAATGTTAAAAATGACAAGAGACAGTTTTTGACAATTCCTTTATTTAAATGCTTCTTCTATCTTCCTTCATCTTCTTCTGGTTCTTGCTCCGGCGTTCTTGTCCAGCATCTCCTCTGCGGCGTCTTCTATCTTCTTCTCCTCGGGCTGCTCCGCACCCATGGCATGGGGGGAGGCTCCCGCTCTTCTCTTCATCTTCTTCATCTCTTCTTCCTCCTTCTCTTCTTCTCTTCTTCATTTTCTTCTCCGGGCCGCTCCGCAGCCATGCTGGCATGGAGGGAGGCACCCGCTGTGTGACGGCGTCTCTTCGTCTGACGGTTCTTAAATAACGGGGGGCGGGGCCACCCAGTGACCCCGCCCCCCTCTGACGCACGGGACATGACGGGACTTCCCTGTGGCATTCCCCGTGACGTCACAGGGAAGTCCCGTCAAGTCACTGTGCGTCACCGGGTGGCCCCGCCCCCTGTTATTTAAGAACCGTCAGACGAAGAGACACCGTCACACAGTGGGAGCCTCCCTCCATGCCAGCATGGCTGCGGAGCGGCCCGGAGAAGAAAATGAAGAAGAGAAGAAGAGAAGAAGGAAGAAGGAAGAAGAGATGAAGAAGAAGATGAAGAGAAGAGCGGGAGCCTCCCCCCCATGCCATGGGTGCGGAGCGGCCCGAAGAGAAGAAGATAGAAGATGCCGCAGAGGAGATGCTGGACGAGAACGCCGGAGGAAGAACCAGAAGAGCCAGAAGAACCAGAAGATGAAGGAAGATAGAAGATAGAAGAAGCATTTAAATAAAGGAATTGTCAAAAACTGTCTCTTGTAATTTTTAACACTTTTGACAGTTTTTTAGTGAAATGGTAGGGGTAAGTACCTTGTTAAAGGGGGCTTCCAGATTCTGATAAGCCCCCCGCCCGCAGACCCCCACAACCACCGGCCAGGGTTGTGGGGATGAGGCCCTTGTCCTCATCAACATGGGGACAAGGTGTTTTGGGGGGCTACCCCAAAGCACCCTCCCAATGTTGAGGGCATGTGGCCTGGTATGGTTCAGGAGGGGGGGGGCGCACTCTCGTCCCCCCCTCTTTTCCTGCGGCCTGCCAGGTTGCGTGCTCGGATAAGGGTCTGGTATGGATTTTTGGGGGACCCCACGCCATTTTTTTTTTTTTTTGGCGCGGGGCACCCCTTAAAATCCATACCAGACCTGAAGGTCTGGATTTTGTACTTGCCTGTTGTAGATGGTCATCCTGATTCTCGAGTAGGTGTCATGGTGGGCTTCTCCAAATTTCAGGCGTAGGGGTGCACAGGGGGGTAAGAAGGAAACAGAAGAAAAGAGAAAAAAGAAGTTAATATTAGGATAAGATGGACTGGACCGGTGTCCATCTGTCACCTCAGAAATAAAAGTACATACAAAACTGAGTTATCAACATGAACACGTTCGTAATGATCCCGGAGACTGTAGTCTCCACTAAGTAGGGCGAGGTTGTTTTCATCTAAGCGATGAAGACAAGCTCGTCTGGGAGTGGCATGCGGTTTCGCCTCAGCACTTTCCATATAAAGCATTGTAGTGGTATAGAGGGGAGTCAGTTAAATCCAGGAGTTTTAAACTACTACAGTACCTCAAGCCTAACTAAGCATATAAATATTTATCTAAATTTAGCTTTAGATTGGGGGGTTCAGGATTTACCAAATCTGGGAAAACATTCTAGAATAGAACAAACATGAGTGAAACAGCTCTAATCTAATCTCTCAATACCGAGAGGGGATTTTACCCCTCCAGGATTTAGGCAGTCTCTTTAATGTCCTGAAGACAAATAAAGCTAGCTAATATTAGCTAACAGAGCAAGGTCTAGACTGCTAAAGGGGGAAACCCATATGGGTTTATGGTGGTTTCAAATATTAGGATGTGGTGGATACTTCTCCTAAAAAGGTAAAAGTCAGATGAATAGAAAGGAGGGTTTCATCTTCAACTTCATCCGTCCGGTCCAGTTGCTAGGTGTCGCCTTCTAGAGGAATATCGTTGGCGTTGTTGTTCCCAGAGGGGCGAGATTGGGCGATCCGAATCCTGTTGTGCTTTGGGGGCCGATGAGTCTCTGGATATCAAACCAAGACCCAATAGGATATCTTCTCCATCCGGAAAATTTGCAAAGGAGTATGTTTTCCCCTTGAAGGAAAAAGATAGTCAAAACGGGAACGACCACCGATATTTGATTTGGTGATTAGTGAGCTGTGCCAATAATGGTTTCAGGGCCCTTCTTTTTTGGATAGTCATTTGCGAAATGTCCGAAGATTTGTATCTGGTGACCCAAGAGGTTAATATCGCCCCTTGCCCGGGCTGTAGACATTATTTGTTCTTTGATTCTATAGAAATGCGGATTGACTATGACATCTCTTGGAGGGCCATCTTGTCTTGGCGCCATCAGGGCTCGGTGTACCCTGTCGATTTCCATGTGCTGTGGGGAAATATCTGGAATCAGATCTTGCATGAGGGTATGAACTGTGTCTTCTAGATCAGTAACCGCCTCTGGTAGACCGCAGATTCGAAAATTATAGTGTCTGGATCTGTTTTCCTGATCTTCAATTTTGGCGTTGGCTTGGTCTAATTGATCTTGCAAGGAGGCTATCATACTTGAGTTCTGATTTACCCTCCGGACTGTGCCATCCATTTTGGATTCAATGGTATCCAATCTGTCACCTATATCATTAAAATCATGTTTCATTTCTGCTGTAATTAATTGGCAGGCTTTTGTAAGTTCTTGCTGTAGTAGCGCTGAGAAGCGAGCAAGGAGGACAGAATCCCCAGAGTATGTTGCTGGAGGTGGAGGCTGTGGTTCACTTCCTAAGCTGTTTTGGCTTAGTGCGAGCTCTGCTATCTCAGCCATGTTCCTCTCCATGGAGGAAGCAGGGGAATCCGCACCATCCAGTCCCCCCCTTGATAAGGTTGGGAGGGGCGAGAGAGAAAACCGCGGGGACCCATCTTTCTGCAGCCCTGTGATGTCTTCCTGTGACTGGGAGGAGAAGGGGTCTCGTTCTCTATCTAGGCCGGCAGTCACAGTGTTGTGAGGAGAGAGTCTTTGTGCAGGGGGGCCTTGATGTCCCTGGGTCCCGCTCACCTGCTTTATAATGTCTGCCTCCGTCCTCCGATCTGACACCATCTTGGATGGGGGAGTCCTTGCTGCAGCGTTCCCCGAACGGAACGAATAGCTGGAAGTCGGGGGTTTCTTTTTGGCTGTCCCCCCTCCTCTCCGGTTCATAGTGCGGATCGCTCGTGGAATGGCGATGTGCGTGGCTTCCCTCTGGCTTATTATGGCTTGGAAAGGCCGGCGTCGTGCGGAGCAGGTCAGAACATGTCCGCTCCCGTGCCCGCGCGCATGCGCACTTGCACCGTTGCTTTTTTCAACATAAGTCTGATGCGTATCAAGCGTGGCCAAAACAGCAGCTGCTTGGACACCACATGCTTGACCAGACATATGATGATCTCCCATGCAGTCCGTTGGCAACAGCACTTAAAAGACCCACATCAAAGAACAAGGCGGACCTCTCCTTGCTCCTCGTCAGCTGAAATCTCCAACCCCACTATACCTCCAGTCCTCTCAGAAACCTGCACTGAGAGGATTGAAAGTATAGAAATAGGTGTCCCAAGTACTTGTGGCCAATCTGCTAGCGGTACACCAACATTCGATTTTAGCAGGCAAACTTCCCTACCACAGTTGCTAAACAGTCAAAAGAAATTTGGTCCCAGCCATCCACATGCTCAACGTCTGAATGCTAGCTTGGCCAAATTGCTAGCACTGCAACTGCTGCCTTTTCATCTGGTAGATTCTGCTCCCTTTCGTGAATTTGTGGAATGTGCGGTACCTCAGTGGCAGGTTCCCAAATGCCATTTCTTTTCATGGAAGGCTATTCCGGCTCTTTACCAGCATGTGGAAGGCAATGTCTTGGCCTCGTTGGACAGGGCGGTCAGCAGTCTGCTGCTGACTTATGGTCCAGCAGGCATGGACAGGGACATTACCTTTCTTTCACGGCGCACTGGGTAACTCTGCTGGCAGCTGGGAAGGGTGCAGGACAGGGTTCAGTATTGCTGGAGCTTGTTCCGCCACCACACCTCCAAAATGCTAGTGGTGATTCTCTCCTCCACCCCCTCTTATTCTTCTTCTATGGCCTCTTCCTCTGCAGATTTCTCCTCTGAACCAGTGGTGCTCCGTAGGCGTTCAAAGGGCTACGCAAGCACTCAGGCAAAAAGATGCAATGCGGTGCTTAAGTTGGTCTGCTTAGGGGACAGGAGCCACACTGGGGCAGAGATTCTGGCAGCTCTGCAGGGGCAGGCTCAGAGATGATTGACACCATGCCAGCTTCAGCCAGGAATGGTTGTATGCGACAATGGCACCAACCTCCTCTCTGCCCTCCGACAGGGACACTTGACCCATGTTCCCTGTTCAGCTCACATCCTGAATTTGGTGGTGAAGCAGTTCTTGAGCAGGTATCCGGACTTACAGGATCTCCTGAGGCAGGATAGGAAAGTCTGTGGTCATTTCCACCGGTCACATAATGCCAATGCTCAGCTGGCTGACATTCAAAGAGAATGCAACCTGCCCAAGAACTGCCTCATTTGTGACATGCCCACCAGGTGGAACTCAACGTTGGCAATGCTGCAGCGGCTGCACATGCAGCAGAGGGCCATTGAGGGCCATCAATGAGTACCTGTGTGAGTATGGCACCAGGACAGGGTCAGGGGAGCTTGGCTTTTTTTTGCCACACCAGTGGCTACTGATCAAGGATGCATGCACTTTCCGGTCACCATTTGAGGAGGCCACGAGGATGGTGAGCAGTGACAGTGCATGCATCAGTGATACTGTCCCTCTTGTCTTCCTGTTGGAGCACACGCTTTGTGGAATAATTGACAGGACACTTGAGGCAGAACAGTGGGAGTAAGAGGAGGACTTCCTTACCTCTCAAGGCCCCCTTTATCCAGATACTTGTATTCGTGCAGGCCCGCCGATCACACAGGAAGAAGAAGAGGAGGAGGAGGAGGATTGTGTCAGCATGAACGTGGAGGATAACACTCAGCATCAGCAGCAGTCTTCAAGGGAACGTTTGCAGTCCCCAGAAACCCATGGAGTTGTACGTGGCTGGGAGGAGGTGGTTGAGGATCATGTGATCCTTAGTGACTCAGAGGACTCAGGATCAAATGCCTCTGCAAACCTACACTGCATGGCCTCCTTGATCCTGCAAAGCCTGCGAAAGGACCCTAGGATTTGTGGTATCAAGGTGAGGGATCATTACTGGCTGGCAACCCTTCTGGTTCCACATTACAAGGGTAAGGTTTGCAGAACTTATCCAGCTTTCGCAGAGGGAGCAGAGGATGAAACATCTTCCGGAGGCCTTGCAGAAAGGTTTGTGCAATGCCTTTCCAGAGCCTGGGAGGTTACAATTTCCTGGTGCTGCACAACGTGTTGCCAAGGCATTGTTCATTCACAGAAAGAGCGGTGGAGAAGGTGGCCGGCTGACCGGTGCCTTCAGGCAATTCTTCAGTCCTCAGCGCCCAGGTCTATTCGGTTCGAGCAACCATCTGAATTACATGGTGCAGGAATATCTAGGGGCAAGATCAGACTTGGAGACCTTTCCACCAGAACATCCAGTGGGTTACTGGGTCTTGAGGATGGACCACTGGCCAGAGCTTGCTCAATATGCAGTTGAGCTACTGGCCTGTCCTGCATTCACTGTTATTTCTGAATGCACATTCAGTGCTGCTGGAGGCTTTGTAACCGATCACAGAGTGTGCCTATCCACAGACTCTGTTGATCGGCTCACATTTAAAAAAATGAATCAATCTTGGATCACCAGCTACCAAGCACCTGATGCTGATGTAACTGAATGATTTTTCTATGGATGTGGGATCCCTTGAAGACTGCAAATGCTGAGTGACTATCCTATTCCTCCTCAATTTTCATGATGATAGCTTCTAAGAATATTTTCGGTTGAGGGCACCACCACCACTACCTAAGGCCCAATTATTCTGCCCCTGTCTAACAGGGGAGCGTAATTACAATTTTTGATCAAATATTTAACAGCAGGACTCGTTCCTGCACTCAACAAGAGTATCTGTGAGGGGTTGCAGTGTTGTGGCACCACCACCACTGCCTAAGGCCCAATTCTTCTGCCCCTGTTTAACAGGGGCATGTAATTACAATTTTTGATTAAATATTTCACAGCAGGGCTCGTTCCTGCGCTCAACAAGAGTATCTGTGAGGGGTTGCAGTGTTGTGGCACCACCGACTAAGGCCCAATTATTCTGCTCCTGTTCAACAGGGGCGCATAATAACAATTTTTGATCTAATATTCCACAGCAGGGCCTGTTCCTGCACTCAACAAAAGTACTGTATCTGTGAGGCTTTACAGTGTTGTGCCACCATTACCGCCTAAGGCCCAATTTTTCTGCCCCTGTTTAACAGGGGCGCGTATATACAAATTTTGATCTAATATTTCACAGCACGGCCTGTTCCTGCACTCAACAAAAGTATCTGTGAGGCTTTACAGTGTTGTGCCACCACCACCCCCACCACCGCCTAAGGCCCAATTTTTCTGCCCCTGTTTAACAGGGGCATGTCATTACAATTCCTGATATAGTATTTCACAGCAGGGCCCGTTCCAGTGCCCACCAAGAGTAACTGTGAGGGCTTACAGTGTTCTGGTACCACCAACACCTAAGGCCCAATTTTCCACAGAGTGTATAGGGCAGGCCGTATAGTATATACAGAAGGGTCCCCTAATTTCAAACATCCAACTTACAAATGACTCCTTCTTACAAACAGAGGGAGACAACAGGAAGTGAGAGGAAATCTACCCCTAGGAAGGGAAATTCTCTCCTGTAAAAGTTAATATGGGAAAAAGGTGTCTCCCCACTGATGCTTTATCAACAATCCTTGTTTCCCTAATAACCCAAAAGTTTCAAAATCCAATTGTCATTGGGACAGAAAGTGAGGTGAAATCTTCTGAACAGGGGCACAGACAGCAAAACAAATGTTACAGGGGTGATGATAACTCTTCCCTATGTTATCCAAAAAATAGATTTTTTGACTGGAGCTACACTTACAAAATGTACCTGTTCCAAATTACAAACAGATTCAACTTAAGAACAAACCTACAGTCCCTATCTTGTTTGTAACCCGGGGACCGCCTGTATACTGCTGCTGTTGTTCAGAGTATATAGGGCCTGGGGGGGAACCACATTTTTTAGTTTGGGTGTGGGGTTCACCTAATATCCATACCAGACCCAAAGGACCTGGTAATGGCCTGGGGGGGGGGGGCAACATTACATTACAGCCGCAAGCAGTTTTAAGACTTTTTTCCTTTAGAAATGTCATTTTGTGTAAGGACTGTTCTAAACACAGGAAAAATGCACCACTTTACAGGCATACTATAGACACCCCCAGGCACTATATTTAAAGGAATATTACACTTTTATTGTTTATATATATATATATATATATATATATATATATATATATATATATATATATATATATATATATATATATATATATATATATATATATATATATATAGGCCGTTTTTAAAACTTTTTTTTTGCATTGATACATGTCCCCTGGGGCAGGACCTGGGTCCCCAAACACTTTTTATGACAATAACTTGCATATTAGCTTTTAAAATTAGCACTTTTGATTTTTCACATTCGAGTCTCATAGACTTTAACGGGGTTTGCGTGTTCGCACGAATTCTTGGTCTGTTCGCACGTTCTGCCACAAACCGAACAGGGGGGTGTTCAGCTCACCCCTATTTGACAGTATTCTCTCCTGTGGAGGACAAGCCCACTGAACTGTAGCCAGCCTTAAGTCAACTTAGAGAGACTGGCATCAGTGGTTATTATTTTCCAAATTCATAAAAAGGAAGAATATCAAGCACCAATTTTTGCTCTGCAACACCCCGGAAACAGAGCCTTCTGGCAATGCAATACCTGGATCGTCAAGTTCCAGAGAATGAACCTCTACCAAGACCTGGAGTAGGGCTGTATGTAGAGAATGTGCTTTGACGTAAACACAGCTTCCTCCTGTAGAAATATATCGAAGGAACCCCTGGAATTGACTGCTTATTATTGATTATTATTGAGGTAAAGAGTATTGAGGTGTCTTCAACAAGCCCAGCACTGGGACTAGACGCTTTGAGAACCCTCCGGAGCTGTGGCCAACCCAAAGGGAAGATTAAAAAAAAAAACTGCTTTCCACTGCAATTACAGAAATCTTTGATGAGCTTGGAAACAAACCGCCACATGAAGATGTGCATTTATAGATGGATTATGGACCCCGGAATCTACCTCTTGCAGAGAGGTCATCACATCATCAATGGTCTAACCTATCTGAAACAGAAGGATGTTCAGCGTCTTGAGATCTTAAGATAGACCTAATGTCCCTATTTGGCTTTGGAACTGCTACCATTTAATTGTCTCACAATAATGAGCCCATAACTTCTGCTCCAAGAGCAAATGCAAGGCAAAAGACTGACGACTCTGACAGACCCAGACAGTCCCAAAGGTGCACTTAACCTACCAGGTTTCTGCCGGCTAAAGATGGAACAAACCATCTCAGAGACTGCCCTAAGATTTTCTGACCCGAGATACTCTCAAAACCCAGCAGCCTCAGATGCCTCCTTCACCCAGGTGGGGAAAGCTTTACTGCATCTGGTATCCCCGGGAAGTCTCCTATCTATATACTAATCAGGCTTGATCCTGCTTAGGCTTCGATCAACCGAGATCAGGCATGATCAAGGTGATGAGGCCGTAGTCTGACAAAAAATGAATGCGCCAGTAAACTCTGCATACCACACACCATAGTGGCTCAGATGCACCCGACACCACTGTCCATCGGGAGATGTGGACACCGCTAGATCCCTGAACCTGAGAGCGATGTGCCTGCTTCCCCCAGCTATCTCTCTTTCCTGGAACCATTTAGCTGGTATAACAGGTAAATAATGCAGCAACTATATTATCCAACCTAATATACAGTCCTCCAAGGATGCAGGCCTAAAATAAATGTTGGTTTACCTCTATGCAACACCTTAGGTATGCAAGTATACATGTATTCTTGCCATTCATGCATTTATGTAAGCAGTACAAGGTCAAAAAGTACACAAGCATGTACCCCCAGGCAAACAAGCACCCAGGCAAATAAGCCCGTATGCATGTAGTCCTATGCAAATAAGCACATATGTATGTAGTCACAGGAAAACAAGATGCCATTGTCACTACAACCATTCCTGGCTGAAGCTGACATGGTGTCAACCACCTCTGAGCCTGCCTCTGCAGAGCTGACAGAATCTCTGCCCCAGTGTGGCTCCTGTCCCCTAGGCAGACCAACTCAAGCACTGCATGGCATCTTTTTGCCTGACTGCATGGCCCCTTGAGCGCTTAGGGAGCTCTGCTGGTTCAGAGGACAATTCTGCAGAAGAGGCCATAGAGGAAGAAGAGGAGGGAGGGAAGCATACAGATGTTGTGGCAAAATCCCCACCAGCTTTTTGGAGGCGTGGTGGCGGTACAAGCTCCAACACTGAACCCTGTCCTGCATCCTTCCCAGCAGAGTTACCCAGTGTGCCGTGAAGGAAAGGTAACGTTCCTGCCCATGCCTGCTGTACCATGAGTCTGCAGTAATATGAACCTTACTGCTGACTGCCCTGTCCAACAAGGCCAAAACATTGCCATCCACATTCCAGTAGAGAGCTGGAATCGCCTTACGTGAAAAGAAATACTGTTTTCGAACCTGCCACTGTGGCAGGTTCCACAAATTCACGAAAGGGGCAGAGTCTACCAGCTGAAAATGCAGCAGTTGCAGTGCTAGCAATTTGGCCAAGCTAGCATTTAGATGCCGAGTATGTGGATGGCTGGGACCGAATTTCTTTTTATGGTTCAGCAACTGGGGTAGGGAAATTTGCCTGCTGAAATCAATTGGTGGTGTACTGCTAGCAGATTGGCTGCAAGTACTTGTGACACCTATTGCTATACCTTCATAGCAATGAGGACTGGAGAGTAGGGATGAGCCGAACACCCCCCTGTTCGGTTCGCACCAGAACATGCGAACAGGCAAAAAATTAGTTTGAACACGCAAACACCATTAAAGTCTATGGGACACGAACATGAATAATCAAAAGTGCTAATTTTAAAGGCTTATATGCAAGTTATTGTCATAAAAAGTGTTTGGGGACCTGGGTCCTGCCCCAGGGGACATAGATCAATGCAAAAAAAGTTTTAAAGACGGGGTTTTTTCGGGAGCAGTGATTTTAATAATGCTTTAAGTGAAACAATAAAAGTGTAATATTCCTTTAAATTCCATACCTGGGGGGTGTCTATAGTATGCCTGTAAAGGGGCATATATTTCCTGTGTTTAGAACAGTCTGACAGCAAAATGACATTTCAAAAGGAAAAAAAAGTAATTTAAAACTACTCGCGGCTATTAATGAATTGCCGGTCCGACAATACACATAAAAGTTCATTGATAAAAATGGCATGGGAATTCCCCACAGGGGAACCCCAAACCAAATTTTTTTTAAAAATGACATGGGGGGTCCCCCTAAATTCCATACCAGGCTCTTCAGGTTTGGTATGAATATTAAGGGGAACCCCGGCCAAATTTTTATTTAAAAAATGGCATGGGGTCCCCCTCAAAATCTATACCAGACTTATGGATTTTAAGGGGAACCCCCCACCAAAATTTTAAAAAAATGGCTTGGGGTCCCCCAAAAATCCATACCAGACCCTTATCCTAGCACGCAACCTGACAGGCCGCAGGAAAAGAGGGGGGACGAGAGAGCAGCCCCCCTCCTGAACCATACCAGGCCACATGCCCTCAACATTGGCAGGGTGCTTTGGGATAGCCCCCCAAAACACCTTGTCCCTATGTTGATGGGGACAAGGGCCTCATCCCCACAACCCTTGCCCGGTGGTTGTGGGGGTCTGCGGGCAGGGGCTTATTGGAATCTGGAAGCCCCCTTTAACAAGGGGACCCCCAGATCCCAGCCCTCCCCCTGTGTGAAATGGTAAGGGGGTACAAAAGTATCCCTACCATTTCACAAAAAAAGTGTCAAAAATGTTAAAAATGACAAAAGACAGTTTTTGACAATTCCTTTATTTAAATGCTTCTTCTTTCTTCTATCTTCTATCCTCCTTCGGTTTCTTCCTCCATCTTCTTCTGGTTCTTCCTCCGGTGTTCTCGCCCTGCATCTTCCTCGGCGGCTCCGGCGTTTTCTTCCCTTCTACTTCTCGAGCCGCTCCGCATCCACCATGATGGAAGGCTCCCGCTGTGTGACGCTTCTCCTTTTCTGACGGTTCTTAAATAACTGAGGGTAGGGCCACCCAGTGACCCCACCCCCCTCTGACGCATGGTGACTTCCCTGTCCGCCCCCCTCTGACGTCACGGGGAATGCCACAGGGAAGTCCCCATCAAGTCCCTGTGCGTCAGAGGGGGGCGGGGTCACTGGGTGACCAGAAGAAGAAGAAGAAGATGGAGGAAGAAACCGAAGGAAGATAAAACATAGAAGAAAGAAGATAGAAGAAAGAAGAAGCATTTAAATAAAGGAATTGTCAAAAACGGTCTCTTGTCATTTTTAACATTTTTGACACTTTTTTGTGAAATGGTAGGGGTAAAGTACCCCCTTACCATTTCACACAGGGGTGAGGGCCAGGATCTGGGGGTCCCCTTGTTAAAGGGGGCTTCTAGATTCCGATAAGCCCCCACCCACAGACCCCCTAACCACCAGGCAAAGGTTGTGGGGATGAGGCCCTTGTCCCCATCAACATGGGGACAAGGTGTTTTGGGGGCTACCCCAAAAGCACCCTCCCAATGTTGAGGGCATGTGGCCTGGTACGGTTCAGGAGGGGGGGCGCTCTCTCGTCCCGCCTCTTTTCCTGCGGCTTGTCAGGTTGCGTGCTCAGATAAGGGTCTGGTATGGATTTTTGGGGGGACCCCACACCATTTTTTTTTTAAATTTTGGCGTGGAGTTCCTCCTAAAATCCATACCAGACCTGAAGGGTCTGGTATAGATTTTGAGGGGGACCCCACGCCATTTAAAAAAAAAAAAAAAAATTGGCCGGAGTTCCCCTTAATATCCATACCAGACCTGAAGGGCCTGGTATGGAATTTAGGGGGACCCCCCCCCCATTTCATTTTTTTTAAAAATCTTTGTTCAGGGTTCCCCTGTGGGGAATTCCCATGCCGTTTTTATCAATGAACTTTTATGTGTATTGTCGGACCGGCAATATATTAATAGCCGCAAATAGTTTTAAATGACTTTTTTTCCTTTGAAATGTCATTTTGCTGTCAGACTGTTCTAAACATGGGAAACATGCGCCCCTTTACAGGCATACTATAGACACCCCCCAGGTATGAAATTTAAAGGAATATTACACTTTTATTGTTTCACTTTAAGCATTATTAAAATCACTGCGCCTGAAAAAACGTCAGTTTTTAAAACTTTTTTTTGCATTGATCCATGTCCCCTGGGGCAGGACCCAGGTCCCCAAACACTTTTTATGACAATAACTTGCATATTATCACTTTTGATTATTCATGTTCGTGTCCCATAGACTTTAATGGTGTTTGAGTGTTCGAACTAATTTTTTGCCTGTTCGCATGTTCTGGTTCGAACCGAACAGGGGGGTGTTCGGCTCATCCCTAATATGTATCAAATACACTGCCACTAACTAAATAACCTGCCTGCTTAATTTAACTCAAGCTATCTCTCTGTCCACGCCGCCAACACTACATGCGGCCGCTATGTAAGCAGCCTTATATAGTGTGGGGTGTGGACTTAGTCCTCCTGAGCCATGATTGGCCAAAGGTCCCCTGCCTTTGGCCAATTATGGCTCTCTCAGCAGATCGCACGGTTATTGGCCAAAGCATGCAGGTCAGGTGCATGCTTTGGCCAATCATCATACAGCAATCTCGCAGTGCATTAGGAGTTCCGCGACGCTCAAAATTTCCCGCAAATGCCCCATAATGTTCGCTGTTCAACTCGAACATCAAGCTCATCCCTATTCATGTGTTAGAATGGCCCATTCAAAGTCCAGACCTAAATCCATTTGAGAACCTGTGGCAAGACTTGAAAACCTGCCTGTTATTTCATTTGCTACTGCTTGCTGTGCTGTGGGAGTTCTCCATTTGCAGTGAAGTGACTTGCCTGTTATTTTATTTTAAATGTGAGTTCATTACAAGTTCTTTTATATGTGACTAAATCTTTTAAACGAGATTACACTATTGGAGCTTCTTTTATTTTTATGTCATACTACCAACCTGAGAAAAGCGGTGTTCCTATGGAGCAGTGGAGGTGTATGCTCACATGTTAACCCCCATGTAAGTGGGTTAGAGGCTCTGTCAGGCCAAACATGAGAGTAAGAGGCCTTAACAGCTGGTGAGTTTGAATTTCAGCAGGGAGTGGATTCACATCACAGAGGTGTGGTGGATGTTTGAAAACACAGCTAAGCAGTTTTGGAGTCACCCTCAGTTTTTTTGGACTTTCTTTAAATATTTTCACGATTGATTGGTTTCTGGACATTATAGATATTTACTGTGCTCAATTTTCATTATATATTTTTTCTTGGATTTATATATTTGTATATCACTTTCACTGAGTGTTATAATTTTGTATTAGCTCATATTGAATTTTTTATTTTAATATTAATTTTTACTTTTTGGGATATTTAGCAATATATATGTTTTTTCACTTTTTCTCTAGTCACGTCTGTATTCAGCTCACTGGCTGGATAAGAGTGTCTGGCATCTCCCCACCTGGGGATTAGCACCACTATTTCATCTATAATTTTCTTTTTAGGAATTTGGTTTATATATATTTTATTGTTAAGTGGCAGCTTTGGTAGGGTTTTGACATTTATTAACACAGCGCGGAGGTGGTAATACAGGTCAGGGGTGGCATAATTTGCACCTGGTTATCTCCAGTTTCCAAAGACTTGAAAATTGCTGTTCATAGACGCTCTCTATTCAATCTGACAAAGCTTGACCTATTTTGCAAAGAAGAATGGGCAAAATGTCACTCTCTAGATGTGCGAAGCCGGTATCCCCAGAGACATCCCCAAAAAGACTTGCAGCTGAAATTGCAGAGAAAGGTGGTTCTAAAAAGTATTGACTCAAGGGGGCTGAATACAAATGCACCCACACTTTTCGCATATTTAGAAACATTTTGAAAACCATTTTTAATTTTCCTTCCACTTCACAATTATGTGAGACTTGGTGTTGGTCTATCACATAAAATCCCAATAAAGTACATTTACATTGTTGGTTGTAACGTGACAAAATGTGGAAATGTCAAGGGGTATGAATACTTTTTCAAGGCAATGTACAGTAAATGATGCTACACAAAATGAAACTCAAACTATAATGTCAGAATGGTTAATACTATTATAGAAATTTGGCAACAAGAGATATATTTAGTAAATTAAGACCTCCTGCAATATGGACATTTTGAGGCTTAAATATATGCCCAATTTAAAATCCCAGAATCTTTCCATGCCTAAGGAGCTGTAGATGGTGTGAACAGCAAAGGAATCCATAAAAGCGCTTAGAACCAGTGTATGTCATCTTAATTAAAAATTATGCAATTGTAGAGTATAGCCTGATGAAACTTCCGTAAATATGTTATTATTTTAATCAAATAGGATAAGATAAAAAGCTTGACCCAAACAAGTACCAAGGATGTACACATAGTCATTGGTGTTTAAACCTGCTTACTTGCATGCCTCTGGGAAAGTCAAAGATGTTTCCCAATGCTGACAAGCCTCAATGATGGTATAGGGCAGCTGACTTAAGCCATGGGATCAGACATCGCCAGTGGAAGGGCTGATGTGAGGAGCTGTGCTCGGCACCGATGGAACAAAAACCTAAGACAGCTGTGAGAAGCCAATGTATAACCCCGTGTCAGGCAACTAGCGATAACGTCACTCGCTGCGCCGAGATAACCCAAGGCGGAAGAGACTAGTGAGATGGGTACTTGGAGAGCAAGCTTGTTCCGTGGTCCCATCACTATGACAACATGTTTTGTGCGCCTGCGCCTTGTCAAGTCATGCGACGGGACGGACCAGGTAGAATTTAAAAGCCATATTCCCGGAATGTCAACCAGAGGGGTCAGGACTGACGTGGTCTGACACTTCCCTATGGAAACAAGTTTAACCCTTATAGTTCCGGCTCAGTGCATAATTATTACAATACAACATATGAAATTAAACATTATCTATTGTATTTTAAAAAAAGCAAACTGTTTAAAAATTGATACTTATAAGATTATATGAAAGAATTGGTTGTAAATGAATATATGAATATATTTGAATGATACAAACAGAAATAAAAATTTAAAAAACATAAAAATTAAATTAAAAACTAAAGTTATAATGGAGATTTTTTTATGCACATACATACTTTTTTTCTTTTTAAAGAAAAAAACTTTTCCAGCAGGAATAAAAACCATGAGGTCATTGGATGTTAACCCCCTATATAAGTCCTGCTCAAACCAAGGAATGACAGCATAGGCATTTTGACGGAAACATGAATAATCGTTATAAAGTATATAAATTACACATTACAAGAATCTGTGTATGCGAATTACCAAATAATTGCTAAAAATAATTATTGTGCAAAGATTGATCACATTAGGATATTAGTCTCTAGCTCCCCATTTAAACCATTTGGGGACAAAGTATTTAACTTAAAAATCCAGAATGCCTCCTTTCTGCAAAGCAAGACGAATTTCTCGTTGTCTGTTAACATCCGGTCTACGATTTATTCAATCACCCTGACCTCATGGCACTTGATGTCCATGTTATGATATCACAAAAAGTGTCACGGAACACTATGCTGATCACATCCACCTTTAAAAAACCTCCTATGTTCGCCCCGCCCACACATTTACGCAATGTGCGTATGGTGCGGCCAACATATAGTAGGTTACATGGACACCGGAGTAGATATATCACAAATTCGGCAGAGCAAGTGAAAAATTGCCTGATTGGGGAAAATGTGGCCATGTTTATAAGAGAAACTTGATTTACCAAGGGAGATAAACTGGCAGGTTAGACAACCTCTTACGACACTAAAATATCCCAGTTCTGTGGTCAAAATAAGAGCGGATGTCTGTGGTGTGTACTTTTGGACAAGATTTCAATTTACTGGGAGCGATGGTACTTTTAAGAGTTTTAGCTCTTCTAAATGTAACTCCCTGAGCACTGGATATTTTATCAGTTAATATTGGATCCAACTGTAAAATACTCCAGTGTTTGCGGATGGCCTGTGTGATCTTTTTATACTTATCATTAAAGTCTGTGATGAATTTAACTGCATGTTTGGCTTCAGCTTTGCTGCCTTTTTTTGAAAAGGAAGATGAAGGAGAAGCATGTTTCTGGAACGCTTCATTCAATAAAGGTTTAGGAAAACAATTTTCCAAAAACTTAACCAGAATCTGACCTTGCTTTTCATAGCCCTTCTTTTTTCAGCACAACCTCCGAAACTGACCTCCCAGTATATTTTTACGCCAAGAGGGATGATGACAACTTGAATAGTGTAAATAAGAATTTCCACTAGTTGGTTTACAGTGGTTAGAGGATATGATATTACCTTGTTCATGTGATAGTTCTAGATCCAAGAAAATAAGTTTATCCAAATCAAAGACATGGGTAAACTTCAATCCAAGGTTATTGCTATTAAAAATGGAACACAAAGGAGGAAAAAATTCTTCAACTGTGCCATTCCAGATTATAAGGACATCATAAATGCACCTGCCATAGTACATGTGACGAGCAAAGAGATTGTGGTTCCAAATAGAAAATTCCTCCCAGAATCCCATTGTGATGTTGGTATAACAAGGGACAAAATTAGCCCCCATAACAGTGCCTTGGAGCTGAAGATAAAACTGATCTAAAAAGGTGAAGTATTTGTGTTGCAAGCAAAATTCTGTCCCTTCAATCAAAAATTGGGCCTGTCGTGAATTGACTGTAAGGTCCTTGTAAAGGAAGTATTGTAAGGCTCTTAAACCTACTATATGTGGGATGGATGTGTAGTGTGATCTAGGGAATCCCACAGATAGCCTTCCTCCCATTTGTAAAGTTGTAATGTGAATGGGAACATGGCCAGAGTCTCTGATGAAGGCAGGGAGGTTGGATACCATCGGCTGAAGGTAGAAGTCTATATACTGCAAAAGTCCACTGATGAAACTGCTCGTACTAGCAACAATTATATGTCCTGGGGGATGTATCAGGGACTTGTGGACCTTCGGGAGGTGGTGAAAGTATGGGGTACTATTGATGTTAGATAATAGGAACTGTTTCTCCTTTTTATCTAAGACCCCATCATCGAAAGAGTTATTAATTTGTGTCTTTAGCGTCTGCTGGTATTCGAGTAGAGGATCTTTCTTTCGTTTTGTATAGGCGTTATTATCTCAAAGGAGGCGATTTGCCACCATTAAGTAATCTTTTGTACCTTGAGCAACTATGCTTCCTCCTTTATCGGTTAATTTGATGATAATATTAGTATTAGTTTCCATCTCTTTTAGAGCTTTTTGTTCTATTGGGGTCTGATTTCTCGACCCCATACTCTTGTTTTCTTAACAGATCGGTATAAACTCCTGGTACACTGCTTGGGAGAATGTTTCATATTTTTGGTAAAAAAAAAAAATCACAATAAGCGTATATTGATTGGTTTGCACAAAAGTTATAGCGTCTACAAACTATGGAAAAGATTTGTAGCATTTTTTTTTTTACTAGCAATGGCGGTGATCTGTGATTTTTAGCAGTTCTGTGACATTTCGGTGCACAGATTGGACACTTTTGACACATTTTTGGGACCATTGACATTTATACAGTGATCAGTGCTATAAAAATGCACTGATTACTGTGTAAATGTCACTGGCAGGGAAGGAGTTAACACTAGAGGGTGATCAAGGGGTTAAATGTGTTCCCTTGTGAGCGTTCCTTACTGTGGGGGGATGGGACTGGCTGTGGGAAGAGACATCACTGTTTGTAATTACTACAAACAGCTGATGTGTCTCTTCTCCAGTCGATCGTGGCCGCCGGCCATGCGCATAAGGTCCCCCCTCCATGCAGCAGGTGCATGCGCGCGCCTGCTATGACTTTTAAGTTGGTATTTCATCAGGCTATACTGTACAATTGCATAGTTTTTAATATATAATTACACTGGTTCTAAGTGCATTTATGGATTCATTTGCTGTTCACCTTCATGTTACTTCCCCTATGAGTACCTTCCTATGATCCAGGACTGACACTATTTTTGCTATCTTTCCAATTTTGCCCTCTCCAGCAGGCGCCTGGTCATCTTTTGTAGATGATAAACAAGAAAAAAACTGCGCTATAACATTAATATGTAAGTGCATAAAAATCAATTAATGCATAACAAAGTTCATAAGGTAGGAGATCCAAGAAATCTTCCATAAAAGTAAGGAAAGTCCCAAGGCATATTCCCTCAATGATATGCAATGAAAATCTGTGCAGAAAGCTTGAAATAAACACCACTCATAGTGTGGTGATAGTGATCCACCACCACGTGAAATTCACACTTACCAGAAAGCAAGCTAATTAGGCTTGTATGTGAACCGAGATCCAAAATGACCAACCAATGATGCAACTTCTCCGTGTTCAGCGTGGCTGTCTCCATGTGTTCATCTCTAAAAAGATGGTGTGTACAGCTGACCAAAAAAGTAAATATATGCGAAATCCCCTCTCCGTGTTACAAATATACCCTACAGATTAAAACCAAAAACAAAATCAATGAAAAAAATAAAAATATATAAGGCTAATCCCACTTGAAGACAGTGCCTAATATACCATTAAACAGTGTTACAAAATCAAACAAA
This sequence comes from Lithobates septentrionalis, assembly GCA_037952835.1. Lineage (NCBI taxonomy): Eukaryota > Metazoa > Chordata > Amphibia > Anura > Ranidae > Lithobates > Lithobates septentrionalis. The sequence goes on along the minus strand of JBBDGP010000111.1, from coordinate 1,325,725 downwards.
TAAATAATGAAACTTTTACTCCTTTCATTGTTCCAATGAAAATAAACCACAAATGAAACAAAGTGTCAGCCCAGGGCTGAGCCAGTTCATGTGTGTGTCAGTAAAGTAGGTAGAGTACGAACAGCGGATGGATTGCACATAACAGCCATCTGTAGTAAGACCAGGAACCGAGCGCTACTGAAAAGGGATATACACTGGGGATTGCTGTTCTGATGGCAGAGTTTTTAACTAGTTTAATGTAAGTGTATTTTAAATAAAGGCATTTGATGATTTTTACAGTATTGTGCTAAATAGCATTTTATTGTTTTTTGGCATCTGTGTACATAATCATCCAGAGCAGTAGCAGCTGGTGTTTTCTTTTGGGGTGGCGGCAATCAACCACCGCCCCGAGCGGCTGGCGGCACCTCCCCCCACTGTTTTCCGACCGGTCCAGCACTTACCCCATCTAGGCGGGTAGTAGGTGGCGTGCAGCGGCTCTGTGTCCTCTCCTCCATCGGCGGCTTTCAGGGTGCGGCTCCACCCCTCCTCCTAGGCATCCAATAGGACTGCCTGTCCTTTCAGCCAATCGGGTGAGGGGTCTCATAACCCATTTCCTGATTGGCTGGGAGAAGGATCAGTGTTACAATAGCGAATATTGCTGTTGTAACACACCTGGGTCTGCTCTGAGCGCATTCTCTGTGCCCCAAGCCCACCCTATTTTGAAGCCTATTAGAGCCTCTTGCTCTAATAAGGTGCTTCAAAAAAACACCCACCTCGCATTGAAATTCATGCATCCGGCATTCTGAAAGGGGCCGGACACACGGATAGGGGGAGACAGCGATGGATGGGGTGGCGGTGCCTGTGCTCCCTTAATGGACGTGCTGCCCCTGATCCAGAGGGAATTTTGTGAAAGGCAAAGAGAAGAGTCAAGGCTGGAGGATCTGGAGCAGACTTATGTGGTATATCAAGCTGTTTTGTCCAATTGAAATTGCTGGGCTATCAAAATTGGTGCATGTGAGTCCAACTACAGGTGGTGGACTTGGTGATTCACATTGAGCTGACAAAAGTATTCACAGAATGGTTTAATTTTCAAGTCTTTGAGGAGGACTGAATGTGGATATTGAACACAGAAGACACTTTGTTTCATTGGCGGTTTATTTTCACTGGGACTTTGAAAGGAGTGAAAGTTTCATTGTTTCTTTATAGTTGATTTTGTAACACTGTTTAGTGGTATATTAAGTGCTGTAAGGATTAACCTTACTTTCATTGCATAGAAGTAGATATCTGTAAGTGGCCATACTCGGGCCGTGCTCATTGCATCAGTGTAACCATGGGTATGTGCATATGAAATATTGTCCAAATGCAGAAATCCTACAGTCAGAAGAATACGTCATACGTGCATGTGCATCTTTACACTAATACAGAAAAGCATTAGAGTTTACCTGAGTATGACCTCATACAGCCATGTATTTCTATGGCTAGCTGTATGCGCCATCTGCGTCTCCTTGTACACAGCCTCAAAAATTCTGTGTACATAGGGCCTTATGGTGACAACAGTGTTCCATAAGTACCCATAGGAAGCATACCTATTCCTAAATGAGCTGCCAGGCAGCCAAAGTGCTTATTTGGGCTATCAGGCAAGTCCAGTTTGGTTGGACCAAGACAGACCTGTTGTTATTCATTGTTCCCAGGGCTTCACAGATAACCCTGAGAGCTTTTTTTTTGTTTATAGACAATTTTGCAAACAATATATGTGAAACTAAAATTAAAATTAAGTGCATGTTTTTTGGTATTCATATATAGTTGTTTTTATGTTATTCAATAGTGCTTATATAAGCATGTATGCAGGAGAGCCAGCTATCACAAAACTAGACTGTCAATAGCAAAAGTAAATAGTATACGACTATTACTTATATACTAAGTAAATAGTATATGACAAGGAATTCAAAGGTTCTAAAAGCCATAGAGGCCTCAAAGAGAATGAACAGATAATAACTACTCTGAGTTGAAAGCTGGTTTATGACTATCATGACATTCAAAGAAAACCATTTTGTATGAATTCATTTTTTTTAACTTAACCTCTGATAAGGCTGCAAATGCTTGGTATGTTCATCTATCCAAGTCCTTACATCAAAAGAATTCTAAGTAGTTCCTATCTGCTTCTTCTAGGCTATTAGGTTCACCATTCTGAAAATACAACACATAAAGCATGGAGGAAGAATGACATTCACACTGAAATACCACTTTTGTAACAGAAACCTATCTTAATGTTAACTGAAATTGGATTCATTTCTTGTATCAGTTCCATTCTGCTTTACCCTTGTTTTTTAAGTGAATGTCATACTTCATCTTGAAAAAGTTGTTAGCTGCTGGCAGGATTGAAATATTTTTGGCTTTGCACTATTACTCTTAGGAGAAGATTGTTCTTCAGAATTGATTTTAGTAATTTCAGATATACATTTTGTCAGTCAAAATATTACATAAATAATTTTAAGCATTCATATGTTTAAAATCAAAAAGTCAAAATGTTTCATTCTAGTTTTTTTTTATATTTTATATTCTGTAAACATGTAATTGTTTTAGGTTTACAAGTCTAAAGCTAATTCTTTAAAGCCTAACCCTAGCCAAAAGTTATTTCATTTTGGATATGGAGAGGAAGTAGTATAATGCCGCGTACACACGAGCGGAATTTCCGTCAGAAAGAGTCCGATGGGAGCTTTTCATCGTATATTCCGACCGTGTGTTTGCCCCATCGGACTTTTTCTGTCGAAAATTCAGACAGACTTAGATAGAGAACATGTTCAATATTTTTCTGATGGAACAAATTACTAAAAAAAAAAATGCTTGTCTGTATGCTGTTCCGACACACCAAAAATGACGCATGCTCTGAAGCAAGTATGAGACGGAAGCTTTTGGCTACTGGCTATTGAACTTCCGTTTTCTAGTCCCGTCGTATGTGTTGTACGTCACCGCGTTCTGGATGGTCGGAATTTGGTGTGACCGTGTGCATGTAAGACAGCTTGAGCGGAATTCCGTCGGAACTCCGTCATAAAAACCTTCAGAGTTTATTCCTACGGCAAAACCGGTCATGTGTACAGGGCATCAGTTCTTTCAGGTTTTTATTTATGCATGTTCCCTACTTGAGAGATTTCCCCTGATTTCTGTCAGTACAGGAAAGGATGACAAATATGTCCAACAGGATATAAACACATCTTTGGTAAATTGAAGAAGAAAATGATTTAATTCTGTCTGTGTCTCCCTGTCCAAGTGATGCCTGCACCCAATTTTTTGTATGCAATTACAGAGATGGGAAGTAAGGAAAAATTACCCCAGTGGGAAAAAATACAGAGAATTTTAAATAAAAAAAAACAAACTATTTCAAAGTTTGTTATAAAATGTTAAAAACAGGTAACTTTTCTCCTTCACAGATGTGCCCAGATGAGGCTGCACTGATGGGCACTGATAAGGTGGCACTGATGGGCACTGATAGGTGGCACTGGTGGGCAAAGGTAGGTGGCACTGGTGGGCACAGATGAGGCATCCATGGCTCTCTGTGTGAGGAACTGATGTCCCTCTGACAGAAGCTGGTGATTGGCTTTTTATTGTCAGCGTGAGGGGAAAAAAATTGACAGTTACTTACCGGTAACTGTTTTTCTAGGATATCTTCCAGGACGGCACACCTGAGAGATGAGAGGCTCCTCCCTACAGGAAACACAATCAATCGACAGCTGTTTTAAGTCCCCACCCTTCCCCTTGATCCTCAGTTTGTAGAGAAGTAACACCTGAACCTGGTTCACAAGGGAAATCATTCCTTATAGGTACTCACCTTCTAGTGTTCTACCATTTTCCCTCCTCCAACGGGCGGGAAGTAGGCCTGCCGTCCTGAAAGATATCCTGGAAAAACAGTTACCGGTAAGTAACTGTCAATTTTCTCTTAGTCATCTTCCAGGATGGCACACCTGAGGGGATAATCAAGCACCTCAGGCCTACCTTAGGGTGGGACCACTGCAAGACCCTCTTGGCGGACCTTGGTTCTGCAGTGAGTTTTACCTCCACTCCATATGCTTGATGAAGGTATTATAGCTGGATCATGCGGCTGGTCTGCAGGTCTACTCCACCGATGTCCCTGCCTTCTCCGCTTCGGATGCAGGACCTAGGTGGAGTGGGCTCTTAAAGATGGAATCAGAAAACATGTTAAACTTGTAGGTTAGCAATGTTGCCTGTCTCACACATCTAACAACCATGGCCTATTGTGCCTGTAGGTGCTACTTAGAACCCCTAAAGATTAATCAGAGACCTGTGTTGTAAGACAAGGACACTACATTGATCACTAAGAGGGCCTGTCTTAACACTACCCTGTTCAGGGAATTAAAACTGCAAAAAAAGGTGGGCCCCTAAAAGACAACCTTTTTTGTTCATTTTTATCTTTACATCAGCAAAGACTAAAGGGAAGCCTACTTAAGGGTAATAGATTAACCGAGGCTTGATCCCTGGGTTTAAGGCATGCCCACTCTGTGGCTTTACTTACGCCTAAGTGCCTACTTCAGGAGAATAAAGTTCATAGCAGGAGTATAACACTTATACTGCTACATCTAGTTCTGCTAGAAGGGTGAGATGAAGGCCATGCACCGAGCCATAACCTATTCGGTCGGGTATACATCTTTATACTTCATCTTCAGGTCATAATACTCCTCTGAACAGAACTTCCCAAGTTCTTACTAAGCAGGGCTATTCTTTTATTGCCTTCCTCCAGTGTCCTATAACCCTACTGGGCTTCAACCCTAGGTAATGGTTCCAGCATTCCTGAATGTAAGGAGCTGAGGCTTTCTGACATGTGACGTCTGCAGCCAGAACTCCTGGCCCCTCCACGGAAAAGGAGGGCTGAAAAACAAAAGATGATACATGCATTATTAATATCACAAATTAAAAAGATCATAGATTGTGGACCCAGCACAATAGATTTAGACAGAAAGGACACAAGCATAGACAATAATGTGTATCCGAGTGTGGCTAGCTAAAGCAACAACATATTAAATATGGGAGAGACCCAAATTTGAACTTCAATGTAGACAAACAGTCCTCACAGTCTGGTTTTCTGATGTGCAGCCAATATGTAAAAACATTAAGACACACGCAAACCCTCAGCCTTGGTTCCCACTGGGACGACTTGTCAGGCGACCTAGTCACCTGACAAGTAGCGTCCTGTTCTGTGCAATGGAACCGTTCTAATTGGCGCGATGCAAGTCGCTCCGACTTAGAAAAAAGGTTCCTGTACGACTTTTGGGGCGACTTGCATTGACTTCTATACAGAAGTCGTTTCGCAAGTCGCCGCTGAGTCGTGTCCTGGGTCGCCTGAGGCAGTCGCGCTGTAAGTCGTGCTGCCTCAGTGTGAACCGACCCTAAATGCTGCGTGTTTCTGAAGTGCAGCTAGCTAGGTCATAACTGATATATACATAAAGGACGGGAGTCCTGTTTACGGTGGAGTTTTACTGATGTACAGCAAAAAAGGGCCATAAATATAAGACAGAAAGACCCAAACTTCTATGTTGCGTATTCCTGATGAACCATCAAATACAGTTATAAGATCAATACGGCACACAAGACAATATCTTTTCTGTTATGCAGTTCTGTAGTGCAGTCACATAGAACCAACACAGAAAGAACACAAGCAACCTGCAGCATTGTGTTTTTCTGAAGTGCAGTAAGGTAAGGGAATCTGAAACAGAAAGCACCAACAAGCTTCAATGTTGAGTATTTCTGCTGTGCAGCCACATAAAAACAGACAGCCTTCCTAGCTGCGATCTTTCTGGTGTATTGCAAAGTAAGGCAATAACTCCATGATGTCTATTCTTGTTGTGTAGCAAAACCTCAACCAGAAGGGACAGATAAAACTTAGGGCTCCCACACCTGTGCGACCCAACCTGCAACCGCAAAAACGCAAGAGAAAAGTCATACACTATGGCTTCCAATGGGAACCATTCGTGTCTGTGCAACTCCAGGTCGCAGCGCCACCAAGCAGACCCTGCTTTCTGGATCCTCAGACCTCAAGATTACACAGGTCACAGGTAACTTGCAATTTTCAGGTTGAACAAGCGAGGGGTCCCCAATGCTGTATCTCCCTGGAGGCGTGCCGCCAACAACCCCCTGCTGTGTATCCTTAAGAAGCAGCAAGGTAGAACAATGAGAAACAGAAAAGACACCCCTCACTGCTGTGCTTTTCTGATATGCAGTCGATAAGGCAGTAAATATAGAACATACAGGACACAAACAATCTTCAATCTTTGTGCATGTCTGATGTGTAGTAATATACCAATACTGAGCAGAGACGCCACCACCCTCAATGTGTCTCTCTGCTGAGGCAGCAAAAACAAATCAGAAAAGGACAAGCAACCTCACTGCTGTGTCCCTTCTGATATGCAGCCAATAAGGCAGTAAATGTAAGACATAAAAGGACAGACAACCTTCAATCTTGTATATATCTGATGTGCAACAATATAACAATCTGAATAGAGATAGCACATCCATACTGAAGGGATTTGGCATGCGACTCAACATGTCAAATCGCATGCCTAAAATCGGCAGCCTTTGCCGTTAATAGCACTGTCAGCCCGACGCCACTTTGCGGGGCTGCACCGATTACCAAAGGCAGTACAAGTACTACCCCTGGCACAGGTTCAATTTGTATTTCCCAACAATTCAGGACCATCAATCTTCACTACTGCCTTTCTAATAAGCAACCAATAAGGCAGTAATACAGGACACAAAAAACCCCAGACAGAACTCAATTTTGAGTATGTCTGATGTGCAGCAATATAACAAATATGAGCAGAGTTGTCACCAGACTCAATGATGTGCATTTCCGCCATGCGTCACAAGACCAGAAAGTACAGACCACCTTCCCTGTTGTATTTTTCTGATCTGTAGCCAAATAAGGCAGTACCTTTAGGATATAACAGACAACAACCAAGCTTCAGTGCAGTGCATTTCTGATGTACACAAATATAGCCCTTATGAGCAGAAATGTCACAAATCTCAATATGTATTTCTGCTGTGCCACAAAACATCCCAGCAAGGACCAACCTTCACTACTGAGGTCTACTGGTGTGCAACCAAGGAGGAGTCATGGTGTATCCCTTTATGAAATAACCAAACAAAGCAATTTGATCCCTAGGCATAGCCTGGGCTGTAGATACTAACACTTCACCCCCAGTGAAGGAACAAATCCTAAAAATTATTAGACACCTTACTATAGTAGCTGTTGTCCTACCTTACCTCCGTAGACTGAGCAAACGCTGATCAGAAACTAAAGTCTCAATGAGCCCAGCCCTAGAGACCAATTTAGGACAGCCTCTAGAAAAGGTGGTCACCCATTTAGCCTGGAGGAAAATAGCCACCTGCAGGCCTTAAACAAGCAATCATGTATCTATCTAGCTCTTGCATATGTTTGCACAGAAAATCCTTAAAGGATATAGGAAGCGATTTATGGTAAATCGCCTTTAGATCTGTCACTGAGTTGACTGTAGCCCAAACCAACAAAAAGGTTTTTCTTATCTCCTGCACTATAATATAACCACAATGTAAAGGTGGAGTGGGAGGTTGGAGCTTATGACTTCAGATTCCTAGCAGCTGGGCTAATAGGGCCATATAACCTAGTGCACCTGCTGACCAGGAGAGCTTACTCTTGAATCCTTCAACCATTGCACAATCCATAAATTGTTCAGTGGTATACCTGGCCTGTAAGGAACTCTTTGTATCTACCAGGTCCCCCCCCCTTCGCTCTATTCATCCCTACTAATGTCCCACAACCGGACATGTAGGGAGAGGCTGGCAACCTACTGTTGTGATAACCACAGTGTCTCTGCTGTAAGAGGGAGCTGTGGCTGGTGGTTTTAGCAGTAGCTTCTGGGCTATTTTGTTATGCAGACCCCAGGTCCTGCACTGCACCACTCAGTAAATACAGGGGGAAGGGGAAGAAATGCCTTACCTACCTCTTTCCCATCTGAGGTGGTTTAGGCACACTCGCTCCTCTGCACCACTTGTCCACCATACAGCATCTCTGATGTAAGAGGGAGCTGTAGTTGGTGTTTTTAGCAGAAGCTTCTGGGCTATTTGAATCTAGACCCCAGGGGAGATTATCTCAAATGCCCAGAAACCATCTGGCTGGGATTGGGGATTTTGCAGCTAAATTCCCAAGGTAAAGGAAAGTACTCACCCTTGTCTTCCCCTTTTTCCACAGCCACCGGGCTTGCTTTTCCATCCTTATGGTCCACACGCAAGGAGGATAGCCGCCAAAGTGCCCCTCCAACTGCTGCCCCTGTAGGGAGCTGCAAGGTTAGGCTGTGTCCTGCCAGTCAGTATATACACCTGGGGGGGCAATGCCGTACGTTCCTCATTCCATTCTGAGGTGGTTTAGGCAGACATCCACCGTAGTGAACTGGTGCCTCCTCGAAAGGAGGATGTGGGCGCCTGCTCCTGCTGACTCTCAGCCTTCCCTCCTGGGTAAGAACGTGGGTCGTTCAGGCGGCGCCCTCCCCAGCAGCCCATGCAAGCTACCAGGGGCCCAGGAGTCGGGGGCCCTGGAAAGAACTGACAGCCAGCACCCCTGTCTGAACGGACGCCCGGACAGGTAAGGGGGGAGACAGGAAAATGGCCCCTGAAGTTCTGGGGACACCACTGTACCCAGGGGCCTTCAGCTCTCAGGGGGGCTCTTCCAGTTTCTGCTGCCCCCCCTGAGGGAAGGATAGGGGAACCCCCCAGGAAGGATAATATATCCGGCCAGACCCAGAGGCCCATCAGGTACTAACCAGGCCCGACCCTGCTTAGCCTCCAAGATCATACGAGATCGGGCAGGCTGCGCCCTCTTTCACTTTCGGGGTGATGTGGCCGTAGGTCTTCCCAGGCATTTGGTCCGGCTCCCAGGGGGGGACCACCAGCCCCAGGCTTCGGGTCATTTGGAAAAAAACAAAACGGTTTTGCTGTGTAGGGAGAAACACAATCAAAAACTGAGGATCAAGGGGAAGGGTGGGGACTTAAAACAGCTGTTGACTGATTGTGTTTCCTGTAGGGAGGAGCCTCTCATCTCTCAGGTGTGCCATCCTGGAAGATGACTAAGAGAAAATACTGATTACTGATCTTCTGTTTACACGACGTGATCAGCTGTCATTGGCTGGTAAGGGGCCTGGGATCGGGCTTCCAACCTATGGTGTTTGCAGAGACATCTTTCAAACAGCTTCCTAATCTCCAAAATCTGTCATGAGACTATTGTTGAGAGGGTGCACAGAATTTCCACTGGCAATAGGCCTCTAGGTACCCCTGACACTCCGGGCATTCCCAGTTCGGTTCCTAAACTTTAGGGACAGAGATTTGATTGATGGCTGAAGTCCAGAGGCATGATCAGCTACTGTATGAGAATACTACTACTTTGTTTATTTCCTGATTTTTACTAATTTGTATTTATTTATTCTTATTAGGTTCATATTTTATTTAGAATGTTTAATTGTTTTAATTATTATTATTTATTTTTTTTTTATACCTATTTGATTAACTGAAATGGTATGGGCATTATTCATGTTCTCACATTTGTCTGAGGTTTTTGTATATTGAATATCTATTCAATGTAACCTGAAATTAATTTTTATACTTCCAATACTATTGGCTATTCAGTATTTGGTTTTAACCACTTCCAGCCCAAGGACGTCATATGATATGATTTTCAGTGTGGATATCTGAATGATGCCTGCAGCTACAGGCATCATTCAGGTATCATCTTTTAGAGCTGGCCATTCTGTGCACCATAGGAATCATCATAGTGGCATTTCCGCTGCCTAATCGTTCTTACAGGCGACAGGAGGGGACATCCCCCCCTCCCGCCGCCCTCCGGTGCTTCTCCGGGATCTCCCGTGCCATTGGGGACACGGAGAAAGAATCCGTCGCCACCAGATGATGAGCATAGAGATTTTCGGTGACCAGATGGTCATCTCTATGACTGTCAGAGGCCCGGGTGCGACGTTATGATGTCACCTCCAGGCCGCGGTTGTAAACAAAGCCACGATCGTGGCTGGAAAGCATGGGATCGTTATATATTTTTTTTTTTTTTTGGTCTCATGCTTTCCAGCCTGGAGGACCTGTCAAGCACTGTTCATATTACAAGGGACGGTTACATTCCTTGTAACATAAATAAAAGTGATAAACATTTTTTTTTTAAATAAGAGAAAGTTTAAAAAAAAAAAAAAACCATTTAAAGCTCCCCCGTCCCCGTGTGCTCGCGTACAGAAGCAAATGCACATGTAACTCCTGCCCACATACGTAAACGCCGTTCAAACCACACATATGAGGTAATGCCACATGCCTTACAGTGAGAGTAACAATTCTATCACTAGACCTCCTCTGTAACTCTAAACTGGTAACCTGTAAAAAAATTTAAAGCGACGCCTATGGAGATTTTTAAGTACCAAAGTTCGGTGCCATTCCATGAATGTGCGCAATTTTAACACGTGACATGTTGGGTATCTATTTACGCGGCATAACATCTTTTACATTATACAAAAAATTGGGTTAACTTTACTGGGTTTTTTTTTTAATTCATAAAAAAACTTATTTCCAAAAAAAAGCGTTTGAAAAATTGTTGCGTAAATACCGTGCGACATAAAAAGTTGCAATGACAGCCATTTTATTTCCTTGGGTGTCTGATAAAAAAAACATATATAATGTTTAGGGGTTCTGAGTAATTTTATAGCAAAAAAATGATGATTTTTACATGTAGGAGAGGAGTGCCAGAACAGACCCCGGTATGGACCCAGAGGAAAGGATATTGTATTGACCCCTGAAATTCGTTGGATACTTTTTTATTGTCTCCCTGACTTTTAATGGAATAAAGTTGTATCAGGACCTCTTACCAGCGGTGTGGCACTTCAATTTCCATTTTTACTTCATTACAAAAAAGCAGGGATCCCAACAGTCATATTGACAATAGGACAGGGAAAATATGGGGACTGCTGCTGATAAAGTGCATAGGGACAGATTAGTGTAGGCCTTGTATGCACTGGTGTCTTAAAGTAGATGCAAACCTTTCATTAATGTCCTTGAGGGAGAAAAATTCTGTATCTTTAGAATTTTTGTGGGGGGGGGGGTAGAATTTTTACATCTTAAACGAGAATGATGGCCCAAGCATTTGAGTCACAAAGAATGCATTTACTGTCGGCTGATGCCCCAGATTCGCTGCAGGCTGTGGAAGGATCCAGACCATATTGTCAGAATCCACTTAGCTGCCTGATTGACAATTGGCTCTGGCTCTCAGCGCAAAGCCAGCTCAGAGTTTCAGTGAGCTGACCAATCAGCTTGTGAGCAGGGGCCTACCCTACATGTGAGGGTACCTTTTGCATGTAGTGCGCTCATCAGTGCATGATAAAGGCAGAGATTGCAGTCATGTAAAAGAAATCTAGCATTGGGGCAGTTCCCCAACTTAGAGATGAGCATTCACTGTGTGTGCAGTAAAATAATTGTTTCTCTGTGAAGTGTCTCGCCCCATGTCACTACACACTGTATTTGATGTATGTTGCATTAGAAGGGACATGCTGAGCCTATGCCCATTTCACCAGTCCAGTGTACCTCTGATACCTCACTCCCAGTAAAAGAACGGGGTACTGTCGTGCACATAGCACAGACCTCATACATGCATTCGCTCCTTCCATCCTGTAGCTCATGACTAGGCCTTAGATCTCTGTAACGCAGGTTCAATTCCGGTTGCTATTGGAAACTGGAAGCTATCAGAAGGGAGCCAGAACATTGACCCCCTCACTACCAGAGGACCTGTCATCTTACCAGGTACCATGCCTTGTGACTGGTCGCTTGGTGTCTCAAACTTGTGCGTGGTTACTTTTAGCAACTATTCTTTACCACTCCTCTTCCTTGTCTAGCCGAGTTAACCATTTTGTAGTGGTGTTATTTCATACCCCTTTGTGCTTTACAGACCTTGGTTCTTTAGATATGCCAAAACCCACATGCACCCCTTTTTAGGCTGGGTTCACACTATGTACGGAGTGGCTCACAGCACCATTTCAGATCCGAATTAGGTCCAAATGTTTTGACAGAATTCGGACCTGAAACTCACCCGAAGATGCACAGGACCCTTCTTCTGTGCGCTCTGCGGGCACCCTGGAGATGTGTGAACCAGCTCCATTGAGAGCCGATCACACTCTCCTGTCATGCGAATTGGATGCGGAGAAACCCACAGTGTGAACCCAGCCTTAATAAATTCAGACCAGGCTCAGAACGGTTAAAGTTACTTTACTGAACGAGTTGCAGCATAACAGGTCAATATGAACAGTTTTCTTGTTCCTAAACTAGCTAAAAGTTGTGTGGCTGCTCAGGCACACTTCCATGAGGTGCTAGTCCATCTTGGTATTCTCCATGACTTGGATGTCCAGGTGCTTTCAGAGGACTGCAAGGTGCAGCAGTCCCAATACCAAGAGAAGTGAGTGGGAACAGAACCGATCAAGGACTACACTTGGACCTCAGTCTTCCCCCTTTTTATAGCACAAATTGGCTGGCTGTGACCAAAAGCCTGGGAACTGAACTTAACAGACCTAACCCTTTCCCTGGCCTGTGCCAGCCGCTAACTAAATAAGATCAACAGATTTCAACCTGCCTACAAGCGGTCAAGTGAACATTCAGTTCTTGTTCTTAGAGCTGGCAGAGGATAGCTGTAGCATCAAGGTAAGTATGCATGTTTGTTTTTTTAACCACCCCAACTTTCTCCATTAATGCTGCTGATGTGTGTCCTACATTCTTGTTACAACCCATTCAAATGTACTATCTCATGCCAGGCTGAATGTGGGATTTCTAAAGTGCATATTTTATCTTTTGTTCTGGTTGCAGTTAATTTTTTACCAGCCTGTCCTTGAGTCTATATGCAGTTCACAGTTAAAGTGTTTGTTAACCTAAAAAAAAAAAAAAAATTCAGATCCTGGTCCCTTAAAGCAGATTAAAGAGCACAGTGCTTGTGCTGTGTAATCTGTCCCCCTCTATACTGTAAAAAAAAACTCCCTGCTACTTCCTGAATCCCCTCTCTGTACTGACCACGAAAAGCAGGGCTGCTAAACCTTGACCACCGTTGTCAGAGTGTGTCCCTCCAAATAACCGCAGCTGTACTCTCTGCTCTCCTCTCTCTCCCCCTCCTCCTTGCCTGTCAGCTCCCTCTCTGTGTTTGACCCCCACCACCACTATTAATAAAAAAACTACAATGCACACTGCCAGCCCCTCTATTAGAGCCTGACATACCACACTATGCAAGTCATTTCTAAAAACGAGCGTTGTAAACACCTATTTAGAGCCATCTTTAGGCCAGAGATGTGACTCACTGCCGCTTTACAGCTTCCGAGACAGGGCTTCTGCGGGAGGCCACATGATCTCCCCAGCTGATGTCAGATCTCTGCCCCTCCCGCAGAAGCCATGTATCGGTCATGTGACTGGCCTGAAGATAGCTCTAAATAGGTATTTACAACGCTCATTTTTAGAAATTACTTACATAGTGTGGTATGCCAGGCTCTAATAGAGGGCCTGGCAGTGATTTATAAACCTTTTCTGGTTTAAAATCTTATCAGTTTATTTGTATTTTTAAAAGGACTTTCAGATTCCACCACTTCCTCAGCTTTCACTTCCCATTAGGTCATCTCCCAGAAGCCTTCACTTCCTTGTTGCATCACAGAAGAGGGTGTCATAGGGTGCGTTCACCATTTTGGATCACACCTTCCTCATTACAATACCACCTTCCATCCACTTCCTAGACAATCTGATTGTACCATCTCCTCTAGATCTCCCATCAGCTATGTAGTACCTGTCTGATTTGATACAAATTGAATGGATTGGCCAGGTGGGTCCTCCTATTACATACTTCTGGTAAATGTGAAGGAAAAATTGCATAGTGTATGACCATCTTTATACAAATACATAGGAGATGGTGGATGGAGACACTCAGTTTCAGGCCTCATTCACATCTTCATGTAGCAAAAACCCACATCCCCGCATGTGTTTGTTTTGGGCGTTTTGGAGCATTTTCACTCATTACGCATTGGGCAGCCCAGTTTTTAGTGGGTTTGCCACACTTAGGGAGCCTTTAACATGTAATGACAACACAAGCACGATGCACATTTGCAGCATTTCTGAAATGCATGGCACATTTTCTGAATTGGTGTTCCATGTGTTTGGAAACACACAGATGTAAATGGAGCCTCATTGCTTTTGTGTAAATGCACCATATTCACTTTCAGGTCCCATTCACACCTAGATTAGTGGAAGTACATGTTTTTTGCCTCGTTTCTCCAGTGACACACATAGGGCAGCCTATTGACTTCAAGCTCATGGGACATTTTGGCATAGTGCGAGTTGCACGTTTTTTTACTGCATTTGTCATGTTTTTTCATGTGGCATAATGTGTGTTTGCTTCTGTGTCTGGTGTGCTGTTAACAATTAATGACACTGAAAGCGCAACTAGGTAATTTTGGGTGTATAAATCTGGCCATACACTATACAATCCAATTGTACAATCTCCTTTAGATTAACCAAAACTATCTAACAGGAAGACACGCCATCTATCTAATTACCTGTATCCAATCAGGCAGGCCTTTGCACTACATCAGGGGTGTCCTGTGGGCTGCATCAGGGAGTTTAGCATGCAGCCTGAGCCCATCTGAAGGGACCCTGGGGAAGCCAGGCAAATTCATGCATGGGGAAATGCTGGGGATGCTGTAATTAAACGGGTAAAGGTGTGCTAATAGCTGGTAAAGCTGGTAAACTCCTTCCTGTGTCTTACTGGTTTGTCTGTCTGTATACTAGGGAGTCTCTGAAACTTTCTACCTAATATAGCAAGGGCTAAGGTAAGGCCTTCTTTTCCAAATCAAAGAAAGTATTTTTCTACAACCAAGGTACATTAGTGAACAAATCTTTTTAAAAAATTATACTTGTGTTCTGAACACCTTTGGGATGAATTTGAGTGGATACTGCAAGCCAGGCCTTCTCATCCAACAGTGCCTGATCTCACAAATGCACTCCTGGAAGAATGGTCAAACATTCACATAGACACATTCCTAAAACCTTGTGGACAGCCTTCCCAGAAGAGTTAAAGCTGTTATAGCTGAAAAAGGGTGGGCCAACTCAATATTGAACCCTACGGACTAAAGCCTTGTACACACAATCAGATTTTCGGACAACCGAACGTCCATTTTTGTTGTATGCTAGTCTCATGTCTAAAGTGAAGAGGTTACTCACCATATGAAAATTCTCGTATGACAGAATACAACTTCAGAAGTGACGTAATGTGTTGACTAGTTTTGTATGTGTTCTTTCATTTCTGAGCATGCGTAGTCTTGTGCTTACGATTTTTTGTATGAGAACCGTACTAACTAAACAAAAATCGAATGTTGAGTTCACGTACGGCAAAAACTTTATAGTCTATCCAGCTTTTGTCTGATGAAAATCTGGAATCGGCTTTCGAAAGCACCATTCTAACGATCTGAAAATCGTCAGATCGTTGATCCGACAAAATTTTACTTCAGATTTTAGTATCGTGTGTACAGGCCTTAAGACTGGGATGTCAGTGAAGTTCATGTGCATGTAAAGGCATGCATCCCAATACTTTTGACAATATAGTGTATATATGTGACCATGTACAATAAACATTTGCACTTTTTATGGATGTAATCTTTTGGTGCCATTAAAATCCCATCCATTATCCTTTTCACTTAAACTGACTGATAACTAGTGTTTTCAATTGTCATGTCAACACTTGATCTATTTTTTTTCTATTAAATAGGGTCTTCTCTCTTTATTTCATCTAGATTATTTTTAAAAAAAATTTCATTTATTTATTTTTCTCAAAGAAGCTTATTAAAGAAAAATAAGTAGAAAACTGAAAAAACAAATCAGTTATTTTTTCTAGATTATAACTTTAAGCTTAGAGGTGTTGTTGCTGACAGTCTTTCCAAGGGCTTATTTTTGTTGCATTGCTTGAAAGAAAAGAAAAATGGGTGTAGGAAATGTGTGCACCCATATCACCTCACATTGCATCACATATTCACCACACTCCCCTTTCCCAATTGACAAAATGAAAATTAGGCATACACTGATTAGTCCTATCTATTAACCCTGAGTAAGACTGCCCCCTCTGCTAGTCACTTTTACACTATCTTAATTTTTTTACATTTTGAAACGCTTTATGCCATTACTAAGAGGTAAATAAAAATATTTAGTATGACTTAAAAGAACAAGATGCGAAAACATATACATCTGTTATATCTGATATAATGTTGAATCTGACCATTGTTGTATTATACCCTCATGGTATTCCTTTCTCTTCTCTCAAAAATCTTCAATAAAAAAACCTTATATTTGAAAAAAAAAAAACAACAAGATGCAAAATTATAAAACGATTTATAGTGTAAATTGTTCACAGATTAGTAAACTATTCAGTAGCTGCCTAGGCACCTTTAGCCCTGGTTCACATTGATGCAATTTGACATGTCAAATCGCATGCCAAATAGGCAGCAATTTCAGTGTCCCAATTGGTACAACCCCACATCTAATCGATTCCTAAGAGCCCTTTCACACTGGGGTGGTTTGCAGGCATTATTGCGCTAAAAATAGCGCCTGCAAACCGACCTAAAACTGCCTCTACTGTTTCTTCAGTGTGAAAGCCTGAGGGCTTTCACACTGAAGCGGTGCGCTGGCAGGAGAAAAAAAAAAACTCCTGCAAACCGCATCTTTGGAGCGGTGAAAGAGCGGTGTATTCACCGCTCCTAAACCACTCCTTCCCATTGAAATCAATGGGGCAGCGCGGCTATACCGCGGCTATAGCGGCGCTATGCGAGCGGTTTTAACCCTTTTTCGGCCGCCAGCGGGGGTTAAAACTGCACCGCTAACGGTCGAATACCGCCGCAAAAACGACGCTAAAGCAGTGCTAAAAATAGCGCTGTTTTACCGCTGACGCCCCCACCGCCCCAGTGTGAAAGGGGCCTAAAAGTAGTTTCTGTACTACTGTTGCCGATTGCAGGGTGTGATTTCCATTGACATCTGTGCAGAAACCCGCACAGATGTCTCTGAAATCACCCCCGAAGTCGGGACTGACATGCGGGAATTAAATTGTGCGAGTTCAGCTGAACAGGACTGGCATTAGGGGGGTACAACTGTCATTACTGTAAGGGGTCCGCCCGGGCCAGGAGAAGGCAGGGTGGGTGAGGGGGAGCCATGCTGTGCATTACAGAAACTATTTCACAGCTTCTGCTGTTCTCGTGTCACTGAGCGCAGACATCGAGCTCTTTACTGTCATCTCTGGCTACTATGTGTATGTGCACCCCTCGTGTGATTTGTACTGTGCTTCTCAGCAACATGTCAGCTTTGTGAAAACAGGCTGGGACTAGGTAGGAAGACCTTCTTTACAAGTAGGGGCTGTGAGGGAAAGGGAGGGGGGCTGTGAGGGAAAGGGAGGGGGGCTGTTTGTGTACAGGGAGGGGCCAGAGCATTGTGTGTTTAGAGGTTTGTGTATGAGGGCTGCCATATATACAGGTTTGTGTATGTGAGGGGCTGCCATATATACTGGTGTGTGTGGGGGGGGGGGGGGCTGACATATATACAGGTGTGTGGGGGGTGCTGACATATATACAGGTGTGTGTGGGGGGCTGACATATATACAGGTGTGTGTGGGGGGGGTTGACATATATACAGGTGTGTAGGGGGCTGACCTATACACAGGTGTGTGGGGGGATGACCTATACACAGGTGTGTGGGGGGATGACCTATACACAGGTGTGTGGGGGGATGGGGTGCTGACATATATAGAGGTGTGGGGGGTGGACATATATACAGGATTTATGGGGGGGGGTTGAGTGCGTACAGGTGAGGTGGCCAGTGTGCGGATTCAGTAGGATGGTGTCAGAAACCATGAAATCAGACTGAGACAGAAGTACATGTAGCCATGGTGTTAGCACTACTGGCAAACAATCCGCCAAATCACCCCACTGCCAGACTTCATGCATCCTTTCCAGAGACAATGAACAGTCTTTTGTGAGCTTGGTTTTTGTTGTTTTTTTGGGGGGGGGTACAACTTTGATAGGGATTGAGATATGGGATGCCCATGAAATTAATCATTGCCATCATATTTAAAGAATTCAATACACTTTGAACAATGTTAGAGCCTAAAGATTGAATGTGCCTGTTTGACTAAGTATAAATCTTCTCCTGCAGCTCCCTGCAGACTGTTGCTCCCTCTGCATCTCCATGTAGACTACTGTTTCTAGTAGTTCTCCATCCGTCACCGTGTGAGAGAAAGAAACATCACTTTTGACCGTGTAAAAGCAATGGTCTTAGATCTCTTCACCTCCTGCCCAAACTTGTTTCCTCTTGCACAAACTTGATTTCTCCTGAACAATCTTGTAGTTGCTAATTAAAGTATGACACATCCTCTTCTACTGGGTAGTATGAACTCGCTCAGAATAAGCCCCTCTACTTGCTCTGGTGACTCGCTGCTACTAGGCCTGAGGCCTTCAGAACCTCTCCCCAGAGGCCTAGTAGGTTAACGTCTATCTTCTAGGAAATGGACTACTGCTGCCAGACAGCCCAACTTGCAGACCAGGTGCCAGCCAGCCACACTGATTTGACACAGATCCCCACAGTCTCTTCTCTGATCCAGGATTCTTCACCATCCACCGTGTGCATCATAAAGACTCTGCTAGTGACCGTTTAGAAGCAGAGTTTCCTCACGGATTCCCTGGCACCTCCAGCCATCTACTGTGGTAACACTTACCGACTTTACAGCCCTGAGTCCTTGATGAGGAACTTGTCCGGACCATGCTTTCTGACAGCTTCTCCTGCCCCTCTGCTCCAGGAGTTCCCTGCCACCAAATGTGTGGTGACAGAGACATTGCCAATGACCGTGTAGAGGCAATGTTCCTTCACAGTTCTCCCTGGGCCTCCTCCTGCAATCGATACACCCCCCCAGATGGGGGTGTTCTCCTGGGGCTGTCTAGCACTCCATTCCTCACGTCACCCAGCCAATTTCTCCTCCCCAGCAGCATGTGACCTCAGCTCATATAGGAGGCCCGCCCCCTGCCAACACCAGTTAGGGATTGGTCAGGACTCCCACATGGGCTGCCTGCCACTCCAGCTCTAGGCCCAGCCTCCTCTTCCACAACATTCTCCCTGGAAGCAGGGGAGGCGCCTCAGAATTGGAGCACAGGTGATCACACCCACTGCTACTCTGACCACTTCCAGCCCCCAGATCAAAACAGACAGGCCTAGCTTGCAGCATAAGCCTGCCTAAATTTGCCTGTGCTGAACAACCTAGTAAAATAACCCTTACTAGCACCTAGCTTCTGGTAGAGGGTGCTACATACAGTTAAATCACACTTGTTTAATAATAAAAGTAAAATGAACAAACGTAGTCAAAACATAGCCAAAGTTCGGTAACCGGAATGGATAGTCAGCCAAGCCAGAAGTCAGGGATCAATGTAGTGGAACAGCAAGCAGGATGTGGAGCCAGAAGCGATGTAAGCAAAGCCAGTCTTTAAGGCGCATCCGATGATGGCGGACGTGCGATTCCTCCCCTCCGATTCCCACCGCCTTCCATAGCTCCCGCAAAGCAACCGAGAGCTACAACAGCCACAGGAGACCCTGTTCCGGACCGCCTAAACCTCTCAGGCAACCCACGGTGAAGTATGGGCCGAAGCAAACGGCCCCATCACACACTTCGGAGCTGCGACCTACACAAACACTGGACCGCTTCCTGTGTAGGCCCAAATCCCCGGCCTCGATTATGCAAATCGCTCCGCTGGAGCCCGCGGACGCACACAAAGAGGTAGGAGACATTCCCCTGCTATTTGCACCCACCCCAATCACAGGGATGTCAGCCCTCCTCACAGTTAAAATACTGTGATAATAAGTTGCAATCCCTCTTGCAAAGCCTGACATGTACCATCACCAGAGAAGTGGGGAAGCTGGCTCAAAAACTGAGGGGGGAGATAACTCACATAGGTGAACGTACTGACACTTTAGAAAACAAGTTTGACGACTTAATACAATACGTTCATGTTTTGGAAGAAGACAATGCAGGCTTAAAACAATCTGTCTCCCAGCTCCAATCCCAACAAGAAGATTTGGAGAATAGGGAACGGCATCCCCGAATCTGTAGGAAACCGAGAGATCCGACCATACCTATTGAGCCTCTTTAACACCATAGCCCCTCTAATACCTGACATAGACTGGCGCCTAAACAGAGCACACAGGTCACTGGCCCCTAAGCCCCCTGCAGGGGCAAATCCCAGGGATATCATAGTACGCTTTCACTACTATGATAGCAAAGAAGCCCTCACAATGGCTACCCGCAATAAAACACGGCTGGAATGTAAGGGTAGAGAAATACAAATCTTTAGCGATTTGTCACCTATAACCCTTGCTAAACATCGCAGCTTCCACCCAGTGACCATAAACCTGCAAAATCATCAAATGTCACACCGCTGGGGCTTCCCCTTTTGCCTGTCTGTATCACGAGATGGCACCCAATTCTCCATGAGGGATCTCCAGGAAAGCCAGGCATTCAAACGCAATCTTGGTCTTCCACCGCTACCAGATGAGGACCCCATAGTACTCCCTGCAACACCTAAACCTGCATCCAATCCAGGTCAGATCTGGACTCCTGCTCACCAAAAATCGCAGAAGGCCTTCTCCCCACCTCAGCGATATCCTTTTCCCAGGCTCCCAAATTGAGAGCTCTCTTTGAAATAACTTGTTTGATCTTGCTTCGGACCCCACCTTACCGAGTTCTCCCTAATTTGGGGAGTTTTCACCCATACCCATGGGTTGACTTTATAGTTGCTTATAATTCAAACTTTTTACCAGCTTTTGCATGTTTCGCCAGAAGACTGCGGAGATCACTCCAGACAAGTTGGTGCCCCGCGTGCACCTCTTTTTGAGCCACGGCTGTGGAATCCTGAGCAGTCCTGACCCCTCAGGCTACAGTTCACAAAATTTATGTTTTTATAGGTCCTTTTTGTGACCTATTTTTCACTTTTTGTTTACTCTGTTTAAACCTCTTTTCATTGCTGATTTTCAATGTTGTTATATGCTACCTTATGCTTTCCCTCCGCAGGAAACACCATGAACTTTTATGTTTTTTTTCTGTTTTTGATTTTGTTTCTGATTTGTAATGATAACTACAGCATAACCATGTTACACCATTATCTCTTTACGGATCCTCACTTATAATGTGTAGGTTTGAACTTCATTCATTCATTAGCTGCTTCATTCAAATCATTAGCTACTGACATAATCCTAGTCCAGGAGGCTCACTTCCGCTCTGGGGGATCCTTTAAATTTGCTGCAAAACATTTCCCTGTCTCATTTACAGCCTCTGACCCCTATGGTAAAGCAGACTTTGCCATATTGATTAAAAAATCCTGTCCCCTAAGAGTAAAATCCTCATACATGGACCCCCTTGGTAGATATATTTTCCTGCACTGCGAAAACCTCATTTACAATCCCAACTCAGGTCAAATCCAGTTTCTCACTGATGTGCTTGGGAAACTCGGAAAATACGCTCAACCCTTTATGATTGTTGGGGGTTTTTTAATATGACTATGTCCCCTAGAAGAGACAGAAGCACATTATTTTCCTCAACCCCTTCGGCTAAGGTGGAACGTCAATCCACCTCTTTCCGTAGACTCATCAGATCTCACAACTTACTAGATATATGGAGGATAAAACACCCCACTGTCACGTACCTGGTGGTGGAGCCCAGAATGCAAATGTAGCCTCTCGTGTGCCTCTGGTTCGAGAGCCCCTGATAGAGAAGACAGGGACTCAAGAGCGCAGGGGGCCACAAGTGCTTGGTAAGTGGCAGGTGTAGAGTTGATCCGGACCTCTGGTGCAGCAGCAGGAGGACTGACAGGAACACTGGATCCACTAGCAGGAACTCAGGGACAGCCGTCAACAGGGAGGTGTTCTGTAGTACAACTGAAGCACTGGAACAACTGGTAGATGAACCGGAACTCTTGGCAGGAACACTGGAACTGTTGACTGGATAGAGAAGCACTGTAGCTAGCAGACACCCACGAACCAGCAGGCAGCAGGGAGGTGTTCTGTAGTACCACTGGAAGCACTAGCAAAGTCAGACAGGCCGGGTCAAACACAGGCAAGCAGAGCAGGTACAAAATGGAACCAGGAGAGTAGTCAGGGCACGGACCGGGTCGGCAACAGACAGGCAGGTAATAACTGAAGGATGAGGCAGGAGAATCGTCAGACAAGCCGAGGTCGGGGACTGGCAGCAAACAGGAGAAGTCAGGAACAAGCCGGGTAACAGGAATCAGGTAAACAGGTATTCTGGAAGCTTAGGGTCACAAGGAACGCTGTAGACCGGACAGCAAGGAAACATGCTGACAGGCACCCTTAAATAGGCCTAATGGCGCCAAAAGCTGTCACACTGCACGTCTGCGCACCGCCGCGTGCACGTGCACGCCCGAGTACCGATCGTACGTGCCCGTTCATCTCATCGTGTACCCGCGTACACCCGCTCGTATTAGCGCGCACCCGCATGCGTCCGTTCGCGTCAACGCGTCTCCGAACGCGTCCTCTGGCTCTACTGACAGTAGTTCTGTTAACCGATCTTCCGCCGACGGCTGAACTAACAGGACGTCTTTCATGACATTGCCCCCCCAAGGGGCAGCCTCCGGATGCCCAACTGTGCCATCTTACTTGGATGAGATCTTTTAAAGGCAAGAATCAACCTCCTAGCATGGATGTTGGACTCCGGCTCCCAGGAGTTTTCCTCAGGCCCATACCTCTTCCATTTTACCAAGAACTGGACTTGACTACGTCTCTTCCTACAATCCAGAATGGACTCGACCTCATATTCGGTTTCTCCGTCAATGATCACGGGTTCAGGGGGATTGACCCTCTGTTGAGAAAAGGATCAGGAACTGCAGATTTGAGTAGGGCAACATGAAAGACTGGGTGAATCCGGAATGATTCTGGTAGCTTTAGTTCGTAGGCCACATTATTAATTTTTCTTGCCACTGGAAAAGGACCCACGAACTTGGGACCCAATTTTTTGGAAGGACAAGCCAATCTTAGATTCAAAGTAGATAGCCAAACCAAATCTCCAGGTTTAAGATCAAGCTCCCCCCTTCTCTTCTTATCGAACACCTCTTTGTTGTAGTTCTGGGTCCTTGCCATAGTCTCTTGCAGAAGCTTATTATTTGATTCGAAGAAGTTTAGGTTTTCTTGAACAGCTGGTACTGGACACTCCGGAATGTTAGTGGACAAGAACAGAGGATGGAACCTATAATTTGCAAAAAATGGTGTTTGTTTTGTAGCGGAATGAACAGAGTTGTTGTATGCAAATTCGGCAAGGGGAAGAAGCGGAGCCCAATCATCCTGGGAGAACGAGGAAAAGCAGCGCAGATACTGCTCCAGCGTCTGATTAGTTCTCTCCGTCTGGCCATTTGTTTGGAGGTGATAGGCAGAAGAGAAGGCAAGATCAATTTTCAGGGATTCACAAAGAGCTCTCCAAAACCTAGAGGTGAATTGTACCCCCCGATCGGAAGTAATATTGGCAGGGATGCCATGAAGCCTCACCACCTCCTTAATAAATGTCCTGGCAGTTTCAGCAGCAGTAGGGGTACCTTTCATTGGTAGGAAATGTGCCATCTTGAATAATCTATCCACTATTACAAAGATCGTAGTGTAGCTTTCAGAAGGTGGCAACTCGACAATAAAATCCATGGAGATCATCCTCCATGGCTTCTCCGGGACAGATAGTGGTTTTAACAGGCCCCAGGCCTTAGACTTGCTACCTTTTATTTTGGATACAGGTGACACATGCTTCCACATAGTCCTTGCAGTCCTTTCTTAATGATGGCCACCAGAACGTGCTCTGAAGAAGTTCAGATGTTTTATGTACTCCGAAATGGCCGGCTAACATATGGTCATGGCAAGAACTAAGAGCTGCCGTTCGCACCTCCTGAGGTATGAAGATCCTATCCTTAAACCACAGAAGATCATCTCTAGCCTGTAGGGTTGTATCAGGTGGAGTGGAAACGTTCCTGGAGGCTTGCTTGATCTGTGACAGTAGATCCCCTTGGAGTAACAGAAAGTTCCCTGAAGACAAGATGGTATCTGGCGGAGAAGGTGCTTCCGAATCACTGTACATCCGTGACAGAGCGTCAGGCTTGATATTTTTTGACCCGGGACGGTAGGTAATATGGAAAGAAAATCTAGTAAAGAACAGTGCCCATCTGGCCTGTCGTGGTTTCAACCTCTTGGCAGTGTTTAAATATTCTAGATTCTTGTGATCTGTATAAACAAGAATCGGGTGGGCTGCTCCCTCTAACAGGTATCGCCATTCCTCCAGCGCAGCTTTGATCGCTAACAATTCTCGATCACCCACGTCATAGTTCTTTTCTGCTTCTGATAATTTACGGGGAAAAAAAGCGACTGGGTGCAGAAGAGCCCTAGGCCCCTGACTTTGGGAGAGTACTGCACCGACCGCTATCTCCAAGGCGTCCACCTCCAGGATGTAGGGTAACGTGGAATCAGGATGTTTTAAAACTGAGGCTGAGACAAACAGATCCTTCAGTGTAGTAAAGGCCATCTGAGCTTCCGTAGACCAGTGGAACTTGAGGCCCTGTTAGGTTAATCTTGTAATGGGAGCAATGATGGTGGAGAATCCCTTGATGAATTTTCTATAAAAATTTGCAAATCCCACGAAACGTTGAATCCCTTTTTTGTCAGTAGGAGCGGGCCAGTCCAGAATGGCGGAGACCTTCTGAGCGTCCATTTTGATGCCTTCCACAGAGATAATAAGACCAAGGAACTGAATACTCTCCTGCTCGAAGACACATTTCTCAGGCTTGGCGTAAAGGCCGTGCAGGCGAAGTCGGGTCAACACGTTTCTGACATGTTCACGGTGTTCAACTAGGGAAGAAGAGAAGATTAGAATGTCATCTAGATAAATAACAACAAACAGGTCAAGGTAGTCTCTGAAAATGTTATTTACAAAATGCTGAAATGTAGCAGGAGCATTACAAAGTCCGAAAGGCATGACTAAATATTCGAAGTGCCCAAATAGGGTACGGAAAGCAGTCTTCCATTCGTCTCCCTTGCGAATGCGGACAAGGTTGTAGGCACCATGAAGATCTAACTTAGAAAACACTACTGCAGATCCCAGCCTCTGAAAAAGTTCTGGCACTAATGGTAAGGGATAACGGTTCTTGATCATGATTTTATTGAGTGCCCGATAATCCACACAAGGGCGCAATGAATGGTCTTTCTTTTCCACAAAAAAGATTCCTGCTCCTGCCGGGGATGTGGAGGGTTGGATGAAGCCTTTCTTTAGATTATCATCAATGTAAGTTTTTAATACTCCTAGTTCTAACTCTGACAAAGGAAATATTCTCCCAAAAGGAATCTCTGCCCCTGGGAGAAGCTCAATCGGACAGTCATATGGCCGGTGGGGAGGAAGGGTCTTGGCCCCTTTTTGACTGAAAACGTCCAGAAAGCTATGGTAGACTTCGGGTACAACTTGACGGGTCTCGGCATCAGTTTCCATGCACAACAGGGCAGAGGGAGCTTGAGTAACTTCTGGTAGACAGTGTTGGTGGCAATAAGAGGAAGGAAACTCAATTTTTCCTGAGGCCCAGTCAACTTGTGGGTTATGGGCCTTGAGCCATGGCATGCCCAATATGATGGGGAATAGAGGAGATTCAATGATGTCCAGACAAAGTAGCTCTTGATGAGTGCCAGCAATGGTGGTGAGCATGGGTACTGTTTCCTGGGTTACTGGTCCTGATCTGAGGGTAGAACCATCGGCCAGATATACTGAAAGTCCTTTCGCCCTGGACCGGATGGGAATGTGATGTCTGGAAGCGAAGGACAAGTCTATAAAGCCACTGCAGGCCCCGGAATCAATGATAGCGCTGGTTGGTATATTCCCTCCTGGGAGCTGTAAAAGAAGCGGAACAGCCAGGTGAGACATTATTCAGGGCAGCTGGGGTAAGAGCAGGAGAGACAGAGAGGCACTTACGAAGCTTGGCTGGGCATGTTCGTACAAAGTGTCCGGGTTCCCCGCAATATAGGCACAGGTTACCAGCCCAACGGCGTTGACGCTCTTCAGGAGTGAGGGATGGCCGTAAGAGTCCTAGCTGCATTGGTTCCGGTGTATCTGAGGTCATGGTAGTAGAAGCTGGAGGAGCGGAGTGGGGAGAACTAGGCACCCGGGGCAGCATCCAGACAGGACGAGCAGGACCAGAAGATCACTCTGTACGTCGTTCTCTCAGGCGTCTGTCTATTTGGATGGAAAGGTCTATGAGGTCCTCTAAAGTCTCAGGAATGCCCACTCAGGCTAGTTCATCCTTCAAGGATTCTGAAAGGCCCATACGGAACTGATACCGTAGGGCGGCATTGTTCCAGTTTGTGTCGGAACTCCAGCGTCTGAATTCTGATACATAGTCCTCAACAGGTCTGCGGCCTTGCTGTAGGGTGTGCAAGGCTGCCTCTGCCGTGGCGGTCAGCTGTGGGTCTTCATATAGTGATGACATAGCCCGAAAGAAAGTATCCAGGGTATCAAGTGAGGTATCTTTCTTTTCTAATAAGCGATGGGCCCAGGACTGGGGCTCGCCGGTCAGCAGCGAGATCACGAACCCCACCTTGGTGGCTTCCAGGGAGAAAGTCCTTGGTTGAAGGGCAAAAAAGAGCTCACACGAGTTGCGGAAGGACCTGAATTTGCTCCGGTTACCCGAAAAATTTTCAGGCATGGGGACCCTGGGTTCAGGCGGCAACATGACCACTGATGGTGAAGCAGAAGTCCCGGATACTGGAGGTGTAGAAGCTGCTAGGGCCTGGACTCGGCCTTCCAGCTGGGTGTAGCCTTCTTGTAGGCTCTTTACTGCCTGGGTAAGTCCAGCAAGATGGCGGCAGAGTTCATCCATGGGAGAGGCTCCCTGCGTGGGCTCAGACATGGCTGTCCGGTACTGTCACGTACCTGGTGGTGGAGCCCAGAATGCAAGGAGTAGCCTCTCATGTGCCTCTGGTTCGAGAGCCCCTGATAGAGAAGACAGGGACTCAAGAGTGCAGGGGGCCACAAGTGCTTGGTAAGTGGCAGGTGTAGAGTTGATCCGGACCTCTGGTGCAGCAGCAGGAGGACTGACAGGAACACTAGATCCACTGGCAGGAACTCAGGGACAGCAGGCAACAGGGAGGTGTTCTGTAGTACAACTGAAGCACTGGAACAACTGGTAGATGAACCGGAACTCTTGGCAGGAACACTGGAACTGTTGACTGGATAGAGAAGCACTGTAGCTAGCAGACACCCACGAACCAGCAGGCAGCAGGGAGGTGTTCTGTAGTACCACTGGAAGCACTAGCAAAGTCAGACAGGCCGGGTCAAACACAGGCAAGCAGAGCAGGTACAAAACGGAACCAGGAGAGTAGTCAGGGCACGGACCGGGTCGGCAACAAACAGGCAGGTAATAACTGAAGGATGAGGCAGGCGAATCGTCAGCTAAGCCGAGGTCGGGGACTGGCAGCAAACAGGAGAAGTCAGGAACAAGCCGGGTAACAGGAATCGGGTAAACAGGTATTCTGGAAGCTTAGGGTCACAGGGAACGCTGTAGACCGGACAGCAAGGAAGCATGCTGACAGGCACCCTTAAATAGGCCTAATGGCGCCAAAAGCTGTCACACTGCACGTCTGCGCGCCGCCGCGTGCACACGTGCACGCCCGAGTACCGATCGTACATGCCCGTTCGTCTCATCGTGTACCCGCGTACACCCGCTCGTATTAGCGCGCACCCGCATGCGTCCGTTCGCGTCAACGCGTCTCCGAACGCGTCCTCTGGCTCTACTGACAGTAGTTCTGTTAACCGATCTTCCGCCGACGGCTGAACTAACAGGACGTCTTTCATGACACCCACACATAAACAATTTACCTTTTTTTCCTCTCCCCACAAGATGTATTCCAGATTAGACTATCTCTTTGTCAAAGCCCCACTACTGACATCCACGGTTGCATCAGAATTAAACCCCATAACCTGGTAAGACCACTCCTCTGTTCAGCTTGACCTCACACACTCCTCATCTGCAACTAGAACCTGTCATTGGAGACTTAATGACTCCCTTCTCCACAACCCAACACTAAAATTCAACTGTCTCAAGGACTGTCCGAGTTCTTCAAACTGAATGAACACACTGTGGCGAATGTGTCTACCCCATAGGAGGCACATAAGTCCTACTTTAGAGGCCAAAGTATCTCAGCTGGCTCCCGCCTAAACAGAGACTCTGCTGCTCAGAGACTTGATATCCTCTCTCAGCACGTAAGGCAGAAAGACTGCTGCTTATCTCCCCTACGGTGACACGTCTGCATACAGTCGCTTCCCTAAGCGAATGTTTGAAATCCATTGACATGAACAGATGCTCCAAATCCTTCTTTGTGCCAAACAGAAATTCTATGAGTATGCTAATAAGCCTCATAGAATGCTAGTAAACAAGCCTAAACCAGCCCATTCCATTCCTACCCTGAATCTCTCATACAAGCGGACGGAAATCCAACTCATTGTCAGCAATGTCTAAAGTTTTTGCGGATTTCTATAAAAAGTTATATAATTGTTTACACACAGACCCTAAACACCTCTTTTCCCAAGATGAATTCAACTCCTTCTCTGACCCTCTAAAACTACCCAAATTGTCATCCTCCCAAATATCCACACTTAACTCTGCTATCACACCAGACGAATTAGCTGGGGTAGTTAAAGACCTGCCACTACACAAATCACCAGGCCCAGATGGCTTACCCTATTTCTATTTTAACAATGTCCTCCCAACTCTAAGTCCCTATTTAATAGATTTTTTTACCTCTTTACAGAAAGGTACCATCCCTCATCCGCAATTCCTACATGCCCACATTACAGTCCTCCCGAAACCCGGGAAGCCCTCATCACTACCAGACAACTATAGACCCATAGCCCTACTCAATTCAGATTATAAAATCTTTACAAAAATTCTAGCCAATAGACTCACCTCTATAATCCCTAAACGTATCCATAATGACCAGGTAGGCTTTGTCTCATATAGACATGCCGGGGATAACACCAGATGCACCATTAACCTGATAGACCTACTTGACAAGACTTCCGTCCTGCCCTTATTCTGAGTCTAGACGCTCAGAAGGCATTTGACAGGCTTGGCTGGCCACATATGTTTGCCACACTCACACATTTTGGATTTACAGGCTCATTCATGTCAGCTCTTCATGCCTTATACTCCCGCACTACTTCCCAAGTACAATTGGCGTCCTTTTTTGTCTCCGTCCTTCTCCCATAGTAATGGTACTAGACAGGGGGTGCCCCCTATCCCCTTTACTGTTTATACTGTACCTTGAACCCCTAGCTGAAGCCATACGCATACACCCAGACATAAGTGGATCCTCCTTATGGCAAAGGGAATATAAATTGTCTCTTTTTGCAGACGTATACTTTTAACATTAACAAAACCCCACATTTCTCTTCCCAACCTCTATACTTTATTACATACCTTCGGCAAACTCTCCGGTTACGAACTTAACACGGCCAAGACAGAAGCTCTTCCTATACATGTTTCCCCTTACACTCCTCACTACATTACAAAACAACTTTCCATACCACTGGTGCTCCTTCTCCCTTAAATATCTGGGAACACATTTAACGGCATCTTACTCTACTCTATACCAAGCTAACTACCCCCTTTTAGTTTTGGAAACACACATGCTATTACATCAATGAGAGGAGTGTCCTTTGCTTCTTCTAGGCAGGATAAATGTCCGCAAGATGTCTATACTCTCAAAATTTTTGTACATCTTTGAAACCTTGCCAATTGCAGTTCCTATGTCGCAACTCAGAAATACAGAAATAAATTTTTTGGAGTAATAAAGCACATCAGATTGCTAGCACCGTGGTATTTGCTCCTCATTCTCATGGAGGGTTGGGAGCTCCTGACATTAGTAAATACTGCTATGCTACCCATCTTACAGCGACCATCTCCTGGTCAACACGATTTGCTACAAACAGATGGTCAGAATTGGAGCTGAGCGTAACCAGCTGTGTGCATCCTTGCTCCATGCTCTGGTCTGACAGAGTATTGGTAACTGTAAGCGCAAACACACACAAGTCCATATATAACAGGAGATATAAAGGGCTGAGCAACTTAGTCCATAGGGGACAGGCTGGAAGTTCAAGGGTTAAGTGGTAACCGGTAATGTAATGTTTAAAGTAGGCTGGTAGGCTAGGCGGCTGCTGTCCTCAGAGAGCTGGCTCTGTGATGGATGAGAGAGTGGTAGAGAAGGAAGCGCCACCTGAGTGTAGTATTAACAAATGATGTTTAATGACACCAGGTAAAAACACACTTACAGGTTATGGGGGCGTGGCTAGCTGCCGAGCTGAATGGAAGCCTGATCCCACAGCTCCTGCACTGAACAGAGAACTGGACCTCAAATCACTGCCTCAGACCCCACAAAATGCAATCCTCAGACCCCCACAACCTGGGGAACCAGACCGGAACCTCTAGAAAGAGGAAAGAATACAGGATTTGCACCCCAAAATACATTCAGCTGCTTCTCCTGAGTACGGGGATACCACATGTGTGGGACTTTTTGGGAGCCTAGTCGCGTATGGGGCCCCGAAAACCAAGCACCGCCTTCAGGATTTCTAAGGGCATAAATTTTTGATTTCACTCCTCACTACCTATCACAGTTTTGAAGGCCGTAAGATGGCCAAGATGGCACAAAACCCCCCCAAATGACCCCATTTTGGAAAGTAGACACCCCAAGCTATTTGCTGAGAGGCATGGTGAGTATTTTGCAGCTCTCATTTGTTTTTGAAAATGAAGAAAGACCAGAATTTTTTTTTTTCTTTTTTCAATTTTCAAAACTTTGTGACAAAAAGTGAGGTCTGCAAAATATTCACTATACCTCTCAGAAAATAGCTTGGGGTGTCTACTTTCCAAAATGGGGTCATTTGGGGGGGGGGGGTTGTGCCACCTGGGCATTCCATGGCCTCCGAAACTGTGATAGGCAGTAAAGAGTGAAATCAAAAATTTACGCCCTTAGAAAGCCTGAAGGCGGTGCTTGGTTTTCGGGGTCCCGTGCTCGGCTAGTCTCTCAAAAAGTCTCACACATGTGGTATCCCCGTACTCAGGAGAAGCAGCAGAATGTATTTTGGGGTGTAATTTCACATATTCCCATGGCATGTTTGAGCAATATATCATTTAGTGACAACTTTGTGCAAAAAAAAAAAATTTGTCTCTTTCCCGCAACTTGTGTCACAATATAAAATATTCCATGGACTCGACATGCCTCTCAGCAAATAGCTCGGGGTGTCTACTTTCCAAAATGGGGTCATTTGGGGGGGTTATGAACTATCCTGGCATTTTATGCACAACATTTAGAAGCTTATGTCACACATCACCCACTCTTTACACACGGTCGGACTTTTCGTCTACAAAAGTCAGACAGCCTGTCCGACAGACTTCCGGCAGACTTTCGGCGGACTTGCGGCGGACTTGCGGCGGACTTGCGGCATACTTTCTAACGAACGGACTTGCCTACACACGACCACACAAAAGTCCGATGGATTCGTACGTGATGACGTACACCGGACTAAAATAAGGAAGTTCATAGCCAATAGGTGCCCTAGCGTGGCTTTTTGTCCGTCGGACTAGCACACAGACGAGCGGATTTCGGGGTCCGTCGTAGTTACGAAGTAAAGATTTGAAGCATGTTTCAAATCTAAAGTACGTCGGATTTGAGGCTAAAAAAGTACGTTGAAAGTCCGGAGAAGCCCACACACGATCGGATTACCAGCCAGCTTTAGTCCGTCAGCGTCCGTTGGACTTTTGTAGACGAAAAGTCCGACCGTGTGTACGCGGCATAATTGTTTACATGAAAAAGTTATTTTTTTTTTGCAAGAAAATTACTTTGAACCACCAAACATTATATATTTTTTTAAAGCAAATGCCCTACAGATTAAAATGGTGGGTGTTTCATTTTTTTTTTCACACGGTATTTGCGCAGCGATTTTTCAAACGCATTTTTTGTGGAAAAAACACACTTTTTTAAATTTTAATGCACTAAAACACACTATATTGCCCAAATGTTTGATGGAATAAAAAAGATGATCTTAAGCCGAGTACATGGATACCAAACATGACATGCTTTAAAATTGCGCACAAACGTGCAGTGGCAACAAAATTAATACATTTTTAAAAGCCTTTAAAAGCCTTTACAGGTTACCACTTTAGATTTACAGAGGAGGTCTACTGCTAAAAATACTGCCCTCGATCTGACCTTCGCGGTGATACCTCACATGCATGGTGCAATTGCTGTTTACATTTGACAGGGGTGCTTTTTTTTTTTTTTTTCTTTATTATTTTTTTGCTTTTTTATCTTATTTTTAAACTGTTCCTTTCATTTTTTTTTTTTTAAATCATTTTTATTGTTATCTCAGGGAATGTAAATATCCCCTATGATAGCAATAGGTAGTGACAGGTACTCTTTTTTGAAAAAATTGGGGTCTATTAGACCCTAGATCTCTCCTCTGCCCTCAAAGCATCTGACCACACCAAGATCGGTGTGATAAAATGCTTCCCCAATTTCCCAATGGCGCTGTTTACATCCGGCGAAATCTAAGTCATAAAATGCTCGTAGCTTCCGGTTTCTTAGGCCATAGAGATGTTTGGAGCCACTCTGGTCTCTGATCAGCTCTATGGTCAGCTGGCTGAATCACCGGCTGCTTTCTCAGGTTCCCTGTTGAGACAGGAGAGCCAGAGAAAAACACGGAAGACGGTGGGGGGGGCATTCCCTCCCACTGCTTGTAAAAGCAGTCTAGAGGCTAATTAGCCGCTAAGATTGCTTTTACATGAAAGCCGACCGCTGGCTGAAAAGAATGATACCAAGATGATACCTAAACCTGCAGGCATCATTCTGGTATAACCACTCAAAGTCGTGAATGGCGTACCTGAAGACAAAAAATGGTTAACAATAAAGCACAGTAAACAGTAAAGTATAAAAAATTGCATACCTGAAAAGCAAACATGATAAAACATAACAACAATAAAACATTGCAGAATAGAACACAGTAAAAAAGAGCAGAACAATAGAGAGAATAGAGAGAGAGAGAGAACAATAAAACGACAACTATTTTTTTTTTGTGTTTTTTTTGCAAACTTGTAACTTTTATAACGGTAACCGGTTCCAGGTTCGGGTCTCTCAAAATGCGATGGCATCTTGGGAGACCCTGTGAAAGTGTGCCTAGTCTGTGGAATGCTGTACCCTACGCTAATACTCAACTAGTGCATGGTAGCGTTCAAAACATTCACCAATGCAAAGACCAGGATTGTCAGGACAGGAGGGACAATAATAGCGGGTGTCACGCCTATATCCGCGCTTGCTGCAGACACGACATCTTTTTTGGGGGGGTTCGTTGGGTAGGGGTACTCGGGAGGACATAAAAATGCCTCTCATGCAGCCGACTGCATTTGGTTGGGGATGTGAATGGGGGAAGTACGGGCGCTGCAGAAGCGGTGGGTTCCCAATTAGGATT
Source organism: Lithobates septentrionalis (assembly GCA_037952835.1). Lineage (NCBI taxonomy): Eukaryota > Metazoa > Chordata > Amphibia > Anura > Ranidae > Lithobates > Lithobates septentrionalis. The sequence goes on along the minus strand of JBBDGP010000111.1, from coordinate 1,292,142 downwards.
GGCGAATGCAGCAAGAAGGGCATTATGGGCACGATGGGCCTGTGTTTGTCTTTTTGGTGGCAGCGGGACACTACTTGTGCTTGCCACCTCACCAGCTTGAACTGCACTTATGGGACTCGCCACGTCACCAAGTGTTACTGCAGTGCTGGTTTGACTACGACCGGGGTGTACTAGGCCGCTGGCGCTTGCCAGTTCACCAAAACGCTACCAAAAAAACTGTTAGCGATCGCAGGGATCAGGCCTGACTCTGCGAACGCTGCAGTTATGCGTTTAGTGTTTTGTAAGTGACAGTGATCGATCAATACTGCACTTGGGTGGGCTGGGCTGGGCCGGGCGGAGGGGCAAAACGCAGGTGCTAGCAGGTATCTGGGCTGATCCCGCTAACACTGCGTTTTTGGGAACCCTAAACTGCTGGGGGCGCCAGTATAGATCTGATCGGATCAGATATTGATCCGTTCAGATACTTGACCACTAAGGGAGGTGTACGGTGCGTGCGTGGGTGTTAGCGGTACTGGCGCTAACCTGACGCTGCCTGGGGCTGGTGCTTGCCAGTTCACCAAAACGCTACCAAAAAAACTGTTAGCGATCGCAGGGATCAGGCCTGACTCTGCGAACGCTGCAGTTATGCGTTTAGTGTTTTGTAAGTGTCAGTGATCGATCGATACTGCACTTGGGTGGGCTGGGCTGGGCCGGGCGGAGGGGCAAAACGCAGGTGCTAGCAGGTATCTAGGCTGATCCCGCTAACACCGCGTTTTTGGGAACCCTAAACTGCTGGGGACGCTAGTATAGATCTGATCGGATCAGATATTGATCCATTCAGATACTATACCACTAAGGGAGGCGTATGCTGCGTGCGTGGGTGTTAGTGGTACTGGCGCTAATCTGACGCTGCCTAGGGCGACGCATATCACCGCCGGGCGATCAGGGGGCTAAACCTTTATTCGGTAATAAACGCCGGGTGCCCTGACACTATAAAAAATAAACAAACTAACCAGCGTCACCCGTAACACTTATACGGTGATCAGTGGTGAAAGGGTTAACTAGGGGGCAATCAAGGGGTTAAAACATTTATTAGGTAGTATATGGGGGTCCCTGTCGCTATAAAACGCTGACGGCGAACCTATATATTTACGTCCCTAACTAGCGTCACCAGTGACACTAATACAGCGATCAGAAAAATGATCGCTTAGTGACACTGGTGACGGGGGGTGATCAAGGGGTTAAAACTTTATTAGGGGGGGTTAGGGGGGTACCCTAGACCTACAGGGGGGTAATACTCACTGTCCTAACACTTCTAACTGTCACAAACTGACACTATGCAGTAATCAGGGAAAAAAAAAAAAAATAAAAAAAAAAACCTGCTTGGTGTCAGTTTGTGACGGGGGGGGGTGATTGGGGGGGGGATCGGGGGGGGGATCGGGGTGTTTAGTGTGCCTGGCATGTTCTACTGAGTTGTGTAGTGTTGGTGCAGTCACTCACATGTCTTCTCTCCTCGGCCCGGAACGGAAACTCCCGAGCCGAGGAGAGATGACATCACATCCTCTGCCTCTGTGTACTATACAGAGGCAGGGGATGTTTCTCATTGGCTGGGAGCGATCGCGAGGGGGGGCCACGATCGGATGGCCTCCCCCTCATCTTTGATCGCTGCCAGACCAAAGCCGACCGCCGCTGGCAACGGGGGGGGGTCCGATCGGACCCCCCGCCCGCGGGAAGGCATCACGTATCAGGTACGTGATTTTGCCTGCCCGTGCCATTCTGCTCACGTATATAGGCGTGAGGCGGTCGGCAAGTGGTTAAAACTACTCGCGGCTATTAATGCATTGCCGGTCCGACAATACACAAACGGCTTGGGAATTCCCCACAGGGGAACCCCGAACCAAATTTTTTTTTAAAAATGACGTGGGGGTCCCCCTAAATTCCATACCAGGCCCTTCAGGTCTGGTATGGATATTAAGGGGAACCCCACACCAAAATTAAAAAAAACAGCGTGGGGTCCCCCCAAAAACCATACCAGACCCTTATCCGAGCACGCAACCTGGCAGGCCGCAGGAAAAGAGGGGGGGCGGGAGAGCACCCCCCCTCCTGAACCATACCAGGCCACATGCCCTCAACATTGGGAGGGTGCTTTGGGGTAGCCCCCCAAAACACCTTGTGCCCATGTTGATGAGGACAAGGGCCTCATCCCCAAAACCCTGGCCAGTGGTTGTGGGGGTCTGCGGGAGGGGGGCTTATCGGAATCTGGAAGCCCCCTTTAACAAGGGGACCCCCAGATCCCGGCCCTCCCCCCTGTGTGAAATGGTAAGGGGGTACAAAAGTACCCCTACCATTTCACTAAAAGAGTGTCAAAAATGTTAAAAATTACAAGAGACAGTTTTTGACAATTCCTTTATTTAAATGCTTCTTCTTTTTTCTGTCTTCTATCTTTCTTCATCTTCTTCTTCTGGTTCCCCTGTGGGGAATTCCCATGCCGTTTTTATCAATGAACTTCTATGTGTATTGTCGGACCGGCAATGCATTAATACCTGCGAGTAGTTTTAAATGACTTTTTTTCCTTTGAAATGTCATTTTGCTGTCAGACTGTTCTAAACACGGGAAACATGCGCCCCTTTACAGGCATACTATAGACACCCCCCAGGTAAGAAATTTAAAGGGATATTAGACTTTTATTTTTTCACTTTAAGCATTATTAAAATCACTGCTCCCGAAAAAACGGCCATTTTTAAAACTTTTTTTTGCATTGATCCATGTCCCCTGGGGCAGGACCCAGGTCCCCAAACACTTTTTATGACAATAACTTGCATATAAGCCTTTAAAATTAGCACTTTTGATTTCTCCCATAGACTTTTTAAAGGGTGTTCCGCGGCATTCGAATTTGCCGCGAACACCCCAAATTGTTCGCTGTTCGGCGAACTTGCGAACAGCCGATGTTCGAGTCGAACATGAGTTTGACTCGAACTCGAAGCTCATCCCTATTCCTGACGGTGACCCTCCAACCCCAGTGACCCACAAACCAAACGCGCAATCCTTCAACTCCGGTCATTCTCACCACTACAACAAATGACTTCCAAATCAGTGATGCTGTGAATCCAATTTCAGATAAGCACTCTGATTCAGTGCCTGCTCGTTGCAGTTAGTTTACGAACTTTACCCTCAGCCACATTCAGCAGTCCCTAATAGACATGTGCACAGCCAAAAAATTCGTTCATTTTCGTTTTCATTTCATTAGTTTATTATTATTTTTGGTTTTTCGGGTCATTCGTTATGATCGCGAATCGTAAATTCGTTCATTCGCAAATTCGTAAATGCGTTCATTCGTACATTCGTAAATTCGAACATTCGGTCATTTATACATTCGTACATTCGTAAATTCGAACATTCGTTCATTTGTACATTCGTACATTTGTACATTCGTACATTTGTACATTTTTACATTTGTACATTTGTACATTTTTACATTTGTACATTTTGTACATTTGTACATTTGTACATTTGTAAATTAGACAATTCAAAAATCTGAAATATAAAACTAACTATTAAATTATAGGTATTGTCATTTCCTTTCAAATTTGACTGTCAGTAAATGTAACAAATACGAATTTATCCGAAGTTACGAATTATCCAAAATGAATGCTGCATCTAAACAAATGGAACGGAACAAATTAATAATAAATAATAATAATAATAATAAAACGTTGTTATTATTATTATTGTTATTTATTATTATTAATTCATTACGTTCTATTCCGTTTTTTCGGATCATTCATAACTTCGGATAAATTTGTATGTGTTACGTTCACTAACAGCCAAATTTGAAAGGAAATTACAATACCTATATAATTTAAAAGTTACTAGTAATTACTAATAGTTAAGTTATTATTAGTTAACTATTATTTCAGATTTCCGAATTTTCGAATTTACAAATTTACGAATTCACTAATTTACGAATGTACAAATGTACATTCATAAATTGCGAATGTACAAATGTACGAATGCCCGAATTTACGAATGTCCAATTTTATCGAATTTACGAATATTCGGAAAAAATTTGTTAAACGGGTTTTCGTTAATTCGGATATTCCCGAATTAATGAATTTGTCGAAATTCGTTAAAAAACGAATTCGGAACGAAATTAATTGCACATGCCTAGTCCCTAACACACTGCTGACACCTGTTTTCCCTTAACCTCTTGTTCATCACTAACTACCTTGCTGTTTTTCTCCCTTCCTTCCTTATCCACGAGAGCTCAAGTCAATCAGATCCAGGACTTCTAACAACAACCAACCTCCTGGAGCAATTTACCCATCTGAGTATCTGTAAGTAGTACCTTACTACACTACCTATACGCACCACTTTCAAAATGCCAAAATTTCTGTCACTGAACATAAAAGGACTCAATCACCCTGCCAAAAGGTCATCTCTGTGGCGAACTGCACAGGATTCTCACTGCGATGTCCTGTGCATCCAAGAAACGCACTTTAAAACCAACGCCGAACCTCAGTGCTCCTATAAGAATTTTTCAAACATCTTTAAAGCCTCGGGTCCTGAGAAAAAAAACGGAGTCATGATAGCCATTAAATCTACATGCTCATTCACCCTACATGACAGCCTTCAGGATGTTGATGGTAGATATCTGGCATTGAATTGTAGATTAAACAATGATAATTACACCATTGTATCAGTATATGCCCCCAACAAGAAACAGATTCACTTTCTGTCCAAATTGATGAAAAAAATCAATCGCTTTAAACAAGGACACCTTGTCATGTGTGGGGACTTTAACATAGTACCTGACAACTCCATCGACTCTTCTTCCCACTCAACCAGAGTTACATCCCCTATGGGACCGTTTATTCGATCTCATGACCTATTTGATGTGTGGAGATGCCATCACACCACCGAAAGGGACTACTCCTATTTCTCCCCTAGACACAACTCTTACACTCGGATTGACTACTTCCTAGTGGATAAATGGACTTTGCCCAAAATCTCCTCCACGGAGATATTGACCATTACGTGGTCTGACCACGCTCCGGTTACAATGACCATAGAAGACTCACCGACGATTTCCCGTACACGGATATGGAGAGCGAATGCTGCGATTCTCCACTCACCGATCCATTCTTCTTATATTAGAGAGCGTTTAACAGAATACTTTAATACTAATGCAGAATCTGTTAGCAATGATACCGTTCTTTGGAATGCCCATAAGGCATTCATAAGGGGGATCCTTATTCAACTTACTGCTAGAGAGAGGAGGAGGAGATCACAGCATCTAAACACACTTACTGCCAATATTAAAATGCTAGAACACCAAAACCAAACTAATCCAGATCCATTAACCAAGACTAAATTAGACTCCCTTAGACAGGAATTAAAATCTCTCCTTCTAGAATCCTTTGAAAGAGCACATAAGCATTTTAGAGCTCAACACTACTCTACTGGTAACAAAGCCGGAAAGGCAATGGCCAATAGAATCAAAGGTTACTATTCCAAAACCAAAATTACCCATCTATTCCACCCAGCTACTAAACAGAAACTGATAGATCCACAAGCTATTGCAGACGCATTTAGTTACTACTACAATACACTTTATAATTCAAAAGATGACACATCTGTCACACAGCCGTCTCTACCTGACATAGAGGCATTTCTCAATTTCTCAACCTCCCTAAACTGACCACAGAACAACTAGACTCCCTGAACATCCCATTTACAGATCTAGAAATCAAAAAAATAATTTCATCACTTCCCTCTAACAAATCTCCTGGCCCAGATGGTCTTACAGGAGAGTATTACAAACAATTTGGAACTGTGCTAACACCATATCTGACCAAAGTGTACAATGACGCTGCCTCCTCCTCCTCTCTCCCCCCAGAAATGCTAAGTGCCTTAATTGTTACACTATCGAAGCCGGGGAAAAAGCCTACCTCTGCACAAAACTTCCGACCCAAATCTCTTCTCAATGTGGACACAAAAATCTATGCCAAACTAATAGCCCACAGATTACTCAACCTAATGCCCCTTCTAATACATAAGGACCAATCAGGCTTCACAAAAGGGAGGCAGACAACTGATGCCCCTCGCAGAATTATCAACATAACCCATCACGCTGAGATATCTAGAACGCCTTCTCTGCTCCTATCCTTGGATGCAGAGAAGGCGTTCAATAGGGTCCATTCGAAAAATCTTGAAGCAACCCTTGGCAAATTTGGTTTTCAGGGCCCCATTCTGGCAGCCATACCGGCTCTGTATTCCTCCCCATCAGCACAGGTCTATATGTCGGAAATGCTGTCTAAGCCATTCTCCATCACTAATGGCACCCGACAAGGTTGTCCCCTCTCACCAATCATTTTTAACCTAATTATGGAACCCTTAGCACAGGGGTCTTTAAACTGCGGCCCTCCAGGTGTTCAGGAACTACAATTCCCATCATGCCTAGTCATGTCTGTGAATGTCAGAGTTTTACAATGCCTCATGGGATGTGTAGTTCTGCAACAGCTGGAGGGCCATAGTTTGAGGATACCTGTCTTAGCAGAACATGTCAGATCCCACTCTACAATATCAGGCTTCACCATTGGTACCACACAGAACACAAAATAAATTTATTTGCAGACGACGTGATAATGATGACCACAAACCCTCACTCTTCCATGGCTTCGGTCCAATCGCTACTGAAAAGGTTTAGTACTTTATCTTACTACAAAGTTAATGAACATAAATCCTACATTCTAGACCTGGGCATTGATGCAACCACTGGTAATCTACTCCAGACCCAATATCCTTACCCATGGGCGGAGGATAGTATTCCCTACCTTGGCATTAATCTCACCAAATCCACTAGAGGTCTTTTCGCACACGACTACACAGACGCCAAACAGATGATGCTTACTGAAACCACAAAACTCTCCAAACATGAATTCTCATGGTCAGGCCGCCTGGCAGCCTTTAAAATGATGGTATTGCCACGGTTGCTCTACATATTTCGCACGCTTCCTATACCACTTTCATCTACCTACCTGAAATCTCTCCAATCCATCCTAAGCCAATTTGTTTGGCAAGGGAAAAAATCTAGATGTAGTCACACGAAACTTATTAAACACAGACCTGTGGGGGGAATGGGATAGATAGACATCAAAGACTACTACAATGCCACCATTCTATCACAAATGAAAGAATGGATGAATACCTCACCCAAAACTCTCTGGAGCGATATAGAAAATCACAAGACACCAGGCACAAGCCTCGCCAACTGGTTATTTAGTACCTCTACACATAATCCTCACATTTTCCACTACTATCCCACTGTCCAAGCCTCAGTTAAAGTGTGGCATACACTACACAATACCAAATGGTCACATGTACTGACGAAACCACTACACATTCCTTTAAACACCTTAAAGCTTCTTACTCCTGACTTAACACTCCCATCCTGGATTACTGACCGGGTAACATACACACAAGAACTTTGCGATCTAACAACCTGCAAATCCTTCTCACAAATAGGCAAAGAACACAATGCACCCTCCAAGGACTTCCTTAGCTACTTCAGATTACAAAACTGCTTGAAGGCGCACACATCTCTAGAAGGAAAACTACCCTTGAAACTATGGAACTACTTCTTTACAGAACACTCTAACACTAAAGGGACTTCCCTCATATACTCATTCCTACAGGAAAAAAACATGTTTAGCAAAAAGAAACCTCTCCTTGACTGGGAACTGACCTACAGACACAATTCACAGATGCCCAATGGCAACAGGCAATCCCATCTATTTACAAAGCAACAACGTGCACCTCCCTTTGGGAAATCACCCAAAAAACGCTAATGAGATGGTACCTAACTCCGTCCAGACTGGCCAAATTCCACAAACACGCCTCACACGACTGCTGGAGAAACTGTGGCCATACGGGCACCCTCCTCCACATTCTTTGGTCTTGCCCAAATGTAACCCAGCTTTGGAAAAATGTGGAATCCATACTCCAAGACATACTCCATAGCTCGCTTACAATTACTCCACACTTAGCCATTCTTAATCTGACAATAGAAGATTTTCCCATACACCAAAGAACAGTGATTACACACGTCCTCCTAGCTACTAAACTCTTGATCACTAGAAACTGGAAATCTGACAACATTCCCTCCCTTACGGAAGTTACTAACTTAGTACAAACCCATTTCACTTATGAAACAATCCCATACAAAGACACTAACTCACTGGAACCCATGGGTCCTTTGGTACTCAAAAAAGATTTAACGATTGAAGTAAGGTTTAACAATTGAATGCCCTGTCTCTCTACTCGCCTTCCACTTGAAGCTCTCCTTCCCCCCTTCCCTTATCCCTCCTTGCCCCTCCTTCCTCTTGCACCCCTCCCCTCCTTACCCCACCCCTCCTCCTATACTTCCAGGTCAACTGTTCTACCCTATGTTTATAATCACTTTGTTAACGATTTTTTCTTTCTCATAGAATGTTATTCATAAAATCGCTATTCAGACTATACTTACAATATCTAGTCTGTAAACTTACATTTACATGTTCATGTTCCTGTTCCTTGCTATGACTTCTTAACCTCTAATATGTAAAACTCAATAAAAATTTATTGGAAAAAAAACAAAAAAAAACACACTTACAGGATAAAAACATATAAAAGGCTCATCTGTATAGGAATGTGGTCCTCGGTGTTTCCTCTGATCCTGTGGTGGTGACGCTGCAGGGATGTTGGGCTGCAGAAGGTGGATTACGAGCCGGGAGCTCCTTCTGTGGCCATCAGGAAGAGACTAGGGGCTGGCGTGGAGTGTGCATGACGTCACAGGTCGTCCGTCCGCTTCTGGGTTTCGGTATCCAGGGGAGGGATCGTCCAGGGAGGAGGGCTAGCAGGGAGGTTGAGAGAAGGAGCCACTGCTCCTTCAATAGGCCTAATAGGGAGGTGTCTGCAATGTGCTTTTATATTGCAGTGCTGTGGGACAACAGGTCCCAGTGTCTGTCAAAAGAAAGCACAGCACTAGCTGTGGGTGGGAGGGGAACTACAAGGTAACATAACATACACAGAGAAAAAAAGGGAGGGTTTATAATGGAAGCATATATATGAATGGGGAAAAGTGCATGGTAGTAAACATGGAGACAATAATATTAACAATAGTAAAAATGGGAGTAACAATGGGGGCAGAAAATGGAGGTAAGTATAAATATATATATATATATATATATATATATATATATATATATATATATATATATATATATATATATTTATACTTACCTCCATTTTCTGCCCCCCATTGTTACTCCCATTTTTACTATTGTTAATATTATTGTCTCCATGTTTACTACTACTAAGTATAAAAGCGAAACATAATAATTCCCATGGTGATGATACAAAAGAACGAGAAAATGCAATGGTAAAGATAATAAATAAATAAAAATAGAAAATAATAAATACATAAATAAATTTTAAAAAAAGATATATATAAATAAAAATTAAATAAAAATAAATAAATTACCAGCAGTAGGTTTGGTAAAGTTATGCAAGAAACTTTACCAAACCTACTGCTGGTAATTCATTTATACACTATGATAGCTGCCACCATCCAAGATGGGTCAACAACATCCCCCGCAGCCAATTCTGCCCCCTTTGAAGGAATTGTACCAGAGACTCAGACTATGACACCCATGGACAACTTCTGTCAAAAAAATTCCTAGACAAAGAATACCCCACCCCACTTATAGACGCGACCTTCCATCATTACCATAGTCTATCCCCAGGCCCCAAAGGTCCTCCTACCACTGGTAAACAACCTACCCGCTTCATCATGCAATTTCATGACAAATACAAGAAAATGGAGAAGATCCTGGCTTCACACTGGCCTATTCTGTTGGAAGACCCTCATCTCAGAACCACAGTCGATACCAAACCTAAAGTGGCATATAGAAAATCCAGAAACATTAAGAGTAAAATTGCACCCAGTAGAATTAAGCCTACCCAACCCACCTCATCACCACTCACCCTGATACCCCTCAGAGGGATGTATCAATGCAAAAAACCCCTCTGCTTAACCTGCCAGTTCATACAACACGGTCAGAAAACCTTCACTGTCAAAGGAAAAAACTATACCCTAAAAGAATTCTACAACTGTTCAACTGACTTTGTTATATACTGCCTCACCTGTCCCTGTGGCCTACTATATGTCGGCAGAACCTTCAGAGCCCTAAGGGCACGTTTTGGGGAGCACCGGCGCTTTATCGAAAAAGGCCGTGACCACCACAGCATCCCTAAACACTTCCTGACTCACCAAGGCCGATCTATAGCTGGCCTCAGTGTGTGGGTCATTGAATCAATCCCGGCCACATACCCTGCCGCTGAGCGGTATAAACGTCTTTCCCAGCAAGAAACTTACTGGATCTACTCTTTGGACACTTTAGCACCTAGGGGGTTGAACGAGGATATTGAGGTGCACACACTACTTTAAGCCACCCCGTTTCTTCATGAGACCACCACTACAGATGTAGCCTTGCTACAATATATATATCTTTAAGAACCCTGCACGGATACGTGCTTCCCTGTTCCTTGTGTTTTCCCAATACGCATGCTTTATCCATGTCCACTTCTTATACCATCATTTTTTCACCATTTTTTGCCTTTCTCTACCTATTTATTTATTTATTTTTATTTCTATATCTATTATTATTCTTATTTTTATTCTTAATTCTATTTTTTTTATTATTAGTATTAATATTTTTATTATAATATTTTTATTTTTGTTCTCACTTTCATATTTATTTTTATTTCTATTATTTATTTTTTATTTATATATATCTTTTTTTTTATTATTTATGTATTTATTTATTATTTTCTATTTTTATTTATTTATTTGTTGGTTTTTTTTTGTTTTTTTATCTTTACCGTTGCATTTTCTGGTTCTTTTGTATCATCACCATGGGAATTATTATTATGTTTCGCTTTTATACTTACATATATATATATAGGGAAGGTGATTCACCACTCAGGTAGACTTGCTCCCAGGTGTGTGTTACGTAGATCCTTCAGAGGAGGGGAGTCCCAGGTGCTGGCTAAATGCAAATTGGGGCAAGATTTGAAACAAGAGAATCTGGATGCCGCACACTGGATAAAGTTGAAAATTCTTCTTTATTGTAAAATCACTCATGAGCTATGAGTAAGCACTCAAATTAGAGTGCGAAACGCGTCAGCTGTGTCTGTACCATCTGCCTGATTGTCCTGTATCTTTGATGATCCTGATTTTACAATAAAGAAGAATTTTCAACTTTATCCAGTGTGCGGCATCCAGATTCTCTTGTTTCAAATCTTACATATATATATATATATATATATATATATTTTTTTTTTTTTTTTATACTTACCTCCATTTTTTGCCCCCATTGTTACTCCCAATTTTTACTATTGTTAATATTATTGTCTACATGTTTACTACCATGCACTTTTCCCCATTCATATATATGCTTCCATGACACTGACTATTATATAACCTCCTTTTTTTCTCTGTGTATATTATGTTACCTTGTAGTTCCCCTCCCACCCACAGTTGGCGCTGTGCTTTCTTTTGACAGACGCTGGGACCTGTTGTCCCACAGCACTGCCATATAAAAGCACATTGCAGACACCTCCCTATTAGGTCTACTGAAGGAGCAGTGGCTCCAAGCGCGTAGCCTTCTCTCAACCTCCCTGCTAGCCCTACTCCCTGGACGATCCCTCCCCTGGATACCGAACCCGGAAGCGGACGGACGACCTGTAATGTCATGCACGATCCACGTGCGTTCCACGCCAACCCCTAGTCTCTTCCTGATGGCCACAGAAGGAGCTCCCGGCTAGTAATCCACCTTCTGCAGCCCAGCATCCCTGCAGCGTCACCACCACAGGATCAGAGGGAACACCGAGGACCACATACCTATACAGATGAGCCTTTTATATGTTTTTATCCTGTAAGTGTGTTTTTACCTGGTGTCATTAAACATCATTTGTTAATACTACACTCAGGTGGTGCTTCCTTCTCTACCCATGCTCTGGTCTATCCTAACCACCTCTATATCCCAGTTGAGAAATATATGTTTGGGACCGATGTTATTTACCCTCTCCATCTGGAAAAATGCTACAAAAGGTTCTCTCTCTCTCTTCTCCATGCCCACCTCCCCTAAATGTACTTTTCAACCCGGATATCCCGGATAGCCTATCCTACAGCAGCATGTATCCATGGTCACAGGCTGGCATTTTCCAGCTTCGTCACCTGGTACATCATGTGGCTCGTAAACTGCTCTCATTTCAGGATATCCAAAACAAATTTGAAATCCCCAAAAAGCTCTTCTTTTCCTACCTCCAATTTAAACATTATTTTCATTCTATATCACCTTATCTAGCCTTAGAGAAGCCCAATGCCTGAAGTACTATGCGCCCAAGGCCCATACCAACCTGCTCTCATATCTTCTATGTACAAGATCCTTCATGAATCAAACCCACCTACGATAAACTCTCATGTATACATGCGGAAATGGGCCAAGATAATTCAGACACCTATATCTCTCCCTCAATAGCAAAAGATTTGGGACTCCATATCAAAAGTTTCCAGATGCGTGGAGCAGAGAGAGTCAGCCTGTAAGGTCCTCATGTTCTGGTATAGGACCCCGGAAGTTATTCATAAATATGATACCTCTGTATCTCAGAAATGTTGGAGATGCCTACAAGATCTGGGAACACATTACCATATCTTCTGGTAATTCCCGTCAATCCTGCCATTTTGGACCTCGGTCCAATTTTTACTCCAGACAGTGTTAGGGATGGATTTCCTATTAGACCCGGGTCATTACTTGCTAAGCCTCCCAGTCCCTGGAATACCTAAACACGCAAAAAAAAAATGATGTTTTATATCCTATTGGCTGCCAAAAGAGTAATACCTAGCCACTGGCTATCCTCTAATTCTCCTACACAACCCAAATTGATACTATCCATAGCACAGATACGTAGAATGGAACATATGACAGCAGCGATCCATGACTCCCTACCTTCGCAAAGATATGGGATCCTTGGGATAACTCCCCATTAGGGATGAGCCGAACACCCCCCGGTTTGGTTCGCATCAGAACATTCGAACGGACCGAAAGTTTGCACGAACTTTCGAACCCCGTTAAAGTCTACAGGACTCGAACGTGAGAAATCAAAAGTGCGAATTTTAAAGGCTAATATGCATGTTATTGTCTTTAGGGTTTGGGGACCCGGGTCCTGCCCCAGGGTACATGTATCAATGCAAAAAAAGTTGTGATTTTAATTATGCTTAAAGTGAAAAAATAAAAGTGAAATAATTCTTTAAAGTGGAGTTCCACCCACTTTTACAACTCTTCAGCATCCCTCACTAAACTTTGCACTGTAAACAAATTGGATATTTAAAAAAAAAAATTCTCAGCACCTACTGTATATCTGTTGTATTAATTTTTCACTTCCTCCTCCCTGGCCGTGGCCCATGTCATCATTTCCTGTTTGCAATGCCTTCTGGGAAGGGGAGGCAACTTCCTCTGACACTGCTGTTGTTATGGAAACCTGACCTGAAACCTATTACACTGCTTGTGCTGCACTGAGCATGTGCAAGATCTGCAAGAATGAGTTCCAGGAAGAAATGCACTCTGTCTTCAGATGCCCACACTTAAGATGGCCATGGCCTGCTGTAAGTTTATAAAATAACAAACTACTGCTATAAACTAACAAAACAGACATTCATTTACAGACTAACTTTACTAGAATACATTAGGCTTGTGTATTATAGGGGTATTTTTATTTAAAAAGTATAATTTCGGCCGGAACACCACTTTAAATGTCGTGCCTGGGGGGTGTCTATAGTATGCCTGTAAAGTGGCATGTATTTTCCATGTTTAGAACAGTCCCTGCTCAAAATGATATTTCTAAAGGAAAAAAAGTCATTTAAAACTGCTTGCGGCTTTAATGTCATGTCTGGTCCTGGCAATATGGATGAAAGTCATAGAGAAACCCCCCAGCCCATTACCAGCCCCTTTGGGTCTTGTATGGATATTAAGGGGAACCCCGCACCCCCCAAAAAAAGGAAAGGTGTGGGGCCCCCATGCCCTATATACTCTGAACAGCAGTATACAGGCGGTGCAAACAAGACAGGGACTGTAGGTTTGTTCTTAAGTAGAATCTGTTTGCAATTTTGAACTGGTACATTTTTTACATGTAGCTCCAGCCAAAAAATCTATTTTTAAGCTTTTTGGAAAACATAGGGAAGGATTATCACCCCTGTAACATTTGTTTTGCTGTCTGTGCACCTCTTCAGCAGATTTCACCTCACTTTCTGTCCCAATGACAATTGGATTTTGAAAATTTGGGGGTTTTAGTGAAACAAGGAACTCTTACAGGAGAGAATTTCCCTTCCTAGGGGTAGATTTCCTCTCACTTCCTGTTGTCTCCTTCCGTATGCAAGTAGGAGTTGTTGGTAAGTTGGATGTTTGAAAGTAGGGGCCTGCCCTATATACTCTGCAGAAATTTGGGCCTCAGGTGTTGGTGTTGCCACAACACTGTAAGCCCTAACAGTTACTCAGGAACAGGCCCTGCTGTGAAATATTAGATCAAAAATAGTAATTACATACAAGGCACTGGTGCCACAACACTGCAACCCCTCACAGATACTCTAGTTGGAGCGCAGGAATGAGCCCTGCTGCAAAGTATTGCATCAAAAATTGTAATGACACACTCCTGTTAAACAGGGGCAGAAAAATTGGGTCTTAGACACTGGTGGCGGTGCCCAGAACCAAAAATGTTCTTACAAGCTATCTGTCAGGGGATGTTATACACAACATCCAATGCAGGCTATCAGATCACTGGGCTGCACCAAGGAATCAGGGACAAACGAGTAAATGAATAAGAAGGTATGTTTATTGTTAATGATAAAGACACACGTGAAAACAAGACCGCAAACCAAAAACAAGTAAATGGTGAAAACACAGCAAACCCCCAAACCCACCTAACTATCTATCTAACTAATATAATACACTAGCAAGGAAACCAACATGAAATAAAAAATAAGGCATGAGCCAAAGCGACAAGGGAACAGAAACCAGGAATAATGAAGCAGACCAAGGAGCAGGGAACAGGAAACAGGGTTCAAGGTCAGGATACACAAACGGGGTTCAGGAACAAACAGGAACAGGCTGGAACAAGAGCAGGTACTGGCAGGGACAAGGGCTTAGCAGAGGAATTCTGAAGCACTGAGGTTAGTTCAGGGCGGGTTTATATAGTCCAGCAAAACCATGACAGGTGTGCTTGATGACAATTCTGCAGTCCAGGCAGGGAGAAACCGGAGATGACACCGTTCCTGACAGTTCCCCCTCCTAAAGGAGTGGCCTCCGGACACTCCATTCAGCCCTGGGTACGACAGTCCAAGTGGGTGCAGAAACCCCTTAAAATGTTTCCCTACTGAGTCTGCGGACTTCTTCGCACTTCCAAGGCCAGAGTCTTTTAGTTCACTGGGGGACGTGCCATCAGAGTCTGAAAATAGGACACATACCCCACCACCCGGGTCAGGAAGTTTGGATCTGGAGATGAAAATTAGCAGGGTAACGGGAAAGAAACTATCGCAGGCAGACCACACAGGAGCATTACATTCAAGCCAAGCGACAGACAGGATTCGACCCAGCGGCAAGATGGCCATCAGTCAGGAACAGTTTTAGCAGGCACCATGTCATCAGGCTGAGCAGAAAGCAGAGGTACATCACGCTGGGCAGTGGCACATCCGCATCGAGCTGGACAGCAGGCAAAAGCACTTCGAGCTGGGCAGCAGTCACTGGCACTTCAAGCTGGGCAGCGGGCTCATCAAGCTGGAGGGCTGGCACCGAGACATCAGACCAGGCGGCAGGTACTGGAACTTCAGACTGGGCAGTAGGCACATCAGGCAGAACAGCAGGTGCTGGCACAACAAGCTGAACAGCAGGCACATCGGACTGGATAGCAGGTACTGGAACTTCAAACCGGGCAGCCGGTACTGGAACTTTAGACTGGGCAGCAAGCACAGACACATGTCTAATACACTAGCAAGGAAACCAACATGAAATAAAAAATAAGGCATGAGCCAAAGCGACAAGGGAACAGAAACCAGGAATAATGAAGCAGACCAAGGAGCAGGAAACAGGAAACAGGGTTCAAGGTCAGGATACACAAACGGAGTTCAGGAACAAACAGGAACAGGCTGGAACAAGAGCAGGTACTGGCAGGGACAAGGGCTTAGCAGAGGAATTCTGAAGCACTGAGGTTAGTTCAGGGCGGGTTTATATAGTCCAGCAAAACCATGACAGGTGTGCTTGATGACAATTCTGCAGTCCAGGCAGGGAGACCCCCGCTGGTGGCCACTGGAATTACACCCTTTTGGTGCTGAATGTAATAGTGCCACCAGCAGGAGAAACCGGAGATGACACCGTTCCTGACACTATCAGCATGAACATTGAGGAGGAAGAGGATAGTCACTCAGCATAACAGGATAGTCACTCTGCATTAGCATAGGCAGTCTTGAAGGGATCTCACATTAAAAAAAAATATTCAGTTACATCAGCATCAGGTGCTTGGTAGCTGGTGATCCAAGACTGATTCATTTTTATGAAGGTCAGCCGATCGACCAATTCGGTGGACAGGCGCACCCTGTGATCGGTTACAAATCCCCCAGCAGCACTGAATGTGTGTTCAGAAAGAATGCTGGATGCAGGACAGGCCAGTAGCTCAATTGCATACTGTGCAAGCTCTGGCCAGTTATCCATCCTCAAGACCCAGTAACCCAGAGGATTTTTGGTGGGACTTTAGGAATAATGTGCGGACTCACCAGCGCCCTGCACTTGCGGAGCTCTGCGGTGGGATGCAGTCAGTTGGCTGCCCTTAAGCTGGCCCCTGCAGGGCATCCTGCCTCATTGGAGATGTGCCTCCTCCTCCTCCGTCTCCTCCTCCTCTCTCTTATTAGGCACCCACATAGTGTCAGTGAGCTCATCATCCCCTCCCTCCTCGTCACTGGAGCAAACCTGGCAGTATGCTGCAGCTGGGGGAACATGACTGCCAGTTTGTTGTCCTTCTTGGGCAACCCCTCTCTCTGGGCTCACGCTACTGCCTTCCTCAAGCTGGGTACCATCATTGGAGCCTTCAAAACGCTGCGCATCCTGCTGCAGCATGTATGCGACACTGTGGTCGAACAGTTCGGGGGACTCCTCCGGTGGGGCTAGGGAAGGAGTAACTGATGATGACCTCAAGAAATAGGCCGCTTTGGCACCTGCATTGGCAGCCAAGGTAGCTTGGGTGACAGAGGATGAGGAGGATGAGGACGGCTTGGTCATCCACTCTACCAACTCTTCGGCATGTTGTGGCTCAATACGGCCAGCTGCCGAGAAAAAGGACAAGCGTGCCCCACGGCTACGTGCTGATGAGGATGCACCATGTCCAGCACTGTTGCCTCTAGACACAGAGCCTGCTTGCCCTCTTTTATTGGCCTGTGACTGTCTGCCTCTTCTTGTTGGCCTTCCAGACATACTGTCTTTGATGTATTGAAATAGGTACACAAGGAATGGCCTGCAGTGGGATGTAGCTGCACAAAGCTGGGATGTATATATATACTGATTATACTACAGCTAGCTGATTTACCTGCCTGCCAGCCTGTAGTATTATTAGGAAGAAAACAACAGGAATGGTCTGCAGTGAGCTTTAGCTGCACACTGTGCCCACTATACAGTACACTAATATACTGCAGCTAGCTGAATCAACTGCCTGTCTGTGGTATTATTAGGACAAGAACACCAGCAATTGTCTGCAGTTAGCTTTAGTTGCACACTGTGCACAGGATACAGTACACTGACTGAAAATACTGCAGCTGCCTGCCTGTGGTATTATTAGGAAGAGAACACTAGCAATTGTCTGCAGTTAGCTTTAGTTGCACACTGTGTGTGGC
The DNA here is from genome assembly GCA_037952835.1 of Lithobates septentrionalis. Taxonomy (NCBI): domain Eukaryota; kingdom Metazoa; phylum Chordata; class Amphibia; order Anura; family Ranidae; genus Lithobates; species Lithobates septentrionalis. The sequence goes on along the minus strand of JBBDGP010000111.1, from coordinate 1,274,192 downwards.
ACCTGCATTGGCAGCCAAGGTAGCCTGAGTGACAGAGGATGAGGAGGATGAGGATGGCTTGGTCATCCACTCTACCAACTCTTCGGCATGTTGTGGCTCAACACGGCCAGCTGCTGAGAAAAAGGACAAGCGTGCCCCACAGCCACGTGCTGATGAGGATGCACCGTGTCTACGACCAGCACTGTTGCCTCTAGACACAGAGCCTGCTTGCCCTCTTTTATTGGCCTGTGACTGTCTGCCTCTCCTTGTTAGCCTTCCAAACATACTGTCTTTGATGTATTGGAATAGGTACACAAGGAATGGCCTGCAGTGAGATGTAGCTGCACAAAGCTGGGATGTATATATATATATATACTGATTATACTGCAGCTAGCTGAATCGCCTGCCTGCCTGTAGTATTATTAGGAAGAAAACAACAGGAATTGTCTGCAGTGAGCTTTAGCTGCACACTGTGCCCAGTATACAGTACACTAATATACTGCAGCTAGCTGAATCAACTGCCTGCCTGTGGTATTATTAGGAAGAGAACACCAGCAATTGTCTGCAGATAGCTTTAGTTGCACACTGTGCACAGAATACAGTACACTGACTGAAAATACTGCAGCTGCCTGCCTGTGGTATTATTAGGAAGAGAACACCAGCAATTGTCTGCAGTTAGCTTTAGTTGCACACTGTGCACAGGATACATTACACCGACTCAAAATACTGCAGCTGCCTGCCTGTGGTATTAGGAAGAGAACACCAGCAAATGTCTGCAGTTAGCTTTAGTTGCACACTGTGCACAGGATACAGTACACTGACTGAAAATACTGCAGCTGCCTGCCTGTGGTATTATTAGGAAGAGAACACCAGAAATTGTCTGCAGTTAGCTTTAGTTACACACTGTGCACAGGATACAGTACACTGACTGAAAATACTGCAGCTGCCTGCCTGTGGTATTATTAGGAAGAGAACACCAGCAATTGTCTGCAGTTAGCTTTAGTTGCACACTGTGCACAGGATACAGTACACTGACTGAAAATACTGCAGCTGCCTGCCTGTGGTATTATTAGGAAGAGAACACCAGCAATTGTCTGCAGTTAGCTTTAGTTGCACACTGTGCACAGGATACAGTACACTGATTGAAAACACTGCAGCTGCATGCCTGTGGTATTATTAGGAAGAGAACACTAGCAATTGTCTGCAGTTAGATTTAGTTGCACACTATGTACAGGATACAGTACACTGACTGAAAACACTGCAGCTGCCTGTCTGTAGTATTATCAGGAAGAGAACACCAGCAATTGTCTGCAGTAAGGTTTAGTTGCACACTGTGCACAGGATACAGTACACTGACTGAAAATACTGCAGCTGCCTGCCTGTAAGAAAATTAGGAAGAGAATAACAGGAACAGATCTAGCTAAACTGAATACAATGTATATATATATATATATATATATATATATATATATATATATATATATATATATATAATGTATATATACACACACACACAACACCTAGGATGCATATATATAATAAATACACTGACAGCAACTGACTCGCCTGCCTGCTCTATCTAACTCAAATGAAATGACACTGTCTCTCTCTCTCTCTCTATCTCTCAGCATGCCGGAACACACTACACAAGCCCGACTTCCAGGCGGCCTTATATAGTGTGGGGCGTGTACTAAATCCCCTGTGGCATAATTAACCAAAGCCACCCTGCCTTTGGCCAATTATGGCTCTCCATTCTTACCGCACTGTGATTGGCCAAAGCATGTGGGTCATAGTGCATGCTTGGCCAATCATCAGCCAGCAATGCACTGCAATGCCTCAGTGAATTATGGGCCGTGACGCGCCACTTGAATTTGGCGCTAATGGCCCATAATGTTCGTAATTCGACAAACGATCGAACGGCCAATGCTCGAGTCGAACTTACGTTCTACTCGAACTCGAAGCTCATCCCTACTCTCCATATCATCCAGAAACAACATCCCATACCTCTGATTGAATACCATACACGTAGCCAGTCCTTACCCGCTCAAATGGTCTAATTCTATTTCTGTTAATATATATATGCAATGTTGAAATCCATGGTTTACCACTCCCCCCCCCTGTTTCTTTTTCTACTGTTTTGCTTTTGTTCCGTTCACTCACAATGTCTTATGATCTAGAGAATATCATATGTATGTGTTTTAATTTGCTAAGATATGTTTCTCTTCTTTGTATATAAAAAAAAACAATAAATATACAATTATAAAAAAAAAGCCAGTCTTTAAACAGGAACACAGGAGATAGTTTCTTGTGATGTGACCAAGGCGAAGGCAGAGCTTCTCTCTGGACTGGACGGCTTAAGTAGGCAGGACTGACAAGCAGTATCATCAACAGCTGAGTAACTGTGGAGACAGATAGGAGCTGGCAATTAACCAATAACTGAGCGGCCAGCTCAGAGAAGGAAGGGCTGAGCCCAGCCCTGAAAGTACCCCCTCCTCAACGACCCTTCCCCCTCGGAGGGCCACCAGGTTTGAGGGGAAAAAAGTCTATGGAAATCACAGAGGAGGACAGGGGCATGTACATCCGAGGATGAGACCCAAGAGCGTTCCTCCGGACCGTACCCTTTCCAAAGCACCAGGTACTGGACTACACCAATTCCAGGACAACACCTATCATGCGCCCTGATCAACACTAGAGTAGCAGTCAAGCACAAACACAAAATTCATGATTTTATCACTCAACACAACACAGACTGTCTCTTCATCACGGAAAGCTGGCTAACACCTGACTGTAACACCACTCTACCAGATTTAGTGCCTGAGAACTACCGCATCCTAACTGAGCATAGAGTCGGTCAAAAAGGAGGCGGCCTAGCAGTGATCTACAAATCTCACCTCACGTTCACAAAACCAACTTTACAGAGCTAACTGCCATTCATTGAAACACTCACACTTCAATGTCAAACAACACCCCAGGCCACCATTCACATGCTACTATGCTACAGACCACTGGGACCAAATACATACTTCCTCACACCTTTTATCCAATTCATCTCTACATACACCTTGAAAACCAAAAATCTCCTTCTACTTGGGGACTTTCATCTCTGGGCAAACTCCTCCCAGGACCCCATCGCTACCGCTTGCATCAACTAACTTGTTAGGTACCTGGTAGTAGAGCCTGACTTGTAGGAGGAGACTTCTCATACAACGCTGGTTCAGGAGCCACTGGACTGGGGACAGTGGTCTCGTGAGCACAGTGGGTAGGAGTGCCTGTTGAAGTAGGAGCTACTGGTGCTGGTGGCAGAGTAGAGATCCCTCCAGGGATGGCTGGACTGCAGGTGTAGGCGGTCCACGGCAGACAGCAGACTGGAGAGCTGATGGATGCAGGTGCAGCAGTCACTGGGACAGGAGCTGGACATGCAGCAGCACACGGAGCAAGCAGGAGGCACAAGCAGGGTCAGACAGTCCGGGTCGGCAGGTAAACAAGGCAGTTGAACACAGCAGGCAAAAGCAGGGTCGGATGATAGGCAGAGGTCGGCAACGGATCACAGGCAGAGGTGGTAGCAGAGTCAGGCAAGCCAGGTCGGATTGGAGAGAGCAGGGTGGTCAGACAGAGGCGGGTCAGTATTAGCAGAACAATCAGGTGCATGTAACAGATCACAGAAGCTAAAGACGAAACAGCAGCGCGCCAGTGCAGCTGAGAGTCCTTTATGCACTCAGTGACGCCAAACAACATTACCGCTTGCGCCTGAGGGGCATGCTGATGTGCACCAGTAGATGGGCCTTGTTGCACAGCTCGTGCAGGGGCACGCAGGCGCATGCGCGCACGCATATGCCTGCGTCTGGTGCTGACGGGTCCCTAACATAACTGGACGCACTAGGTCTGCAGCAACTGATAAATGCTCCCACGCATGTTTCGGGCCATACCCTCAACCTCATCTTCAAACAAAACATTGATATTAACACACTTGATTACATGCCACTGCCATGGACTGACCACCATGTTCAAATCAAATTCAAAATAAACATCATTTACCAAATACCAACACAGTCAACAACAATATACTGGACAAGATCACAGAAGAAACTATACTCACAACTCTTCAAAATTACACTATCCAACAAAATAGCGGTGTTAACCCAAAACTACTAAACTGAAGACACACTCAACTCCCTTAACACAGCATTATTACAGACAGCAGACATAGTCGCACCAATATGCAGAGCACCCACCCGCAAAAACAATTCAGGCTGGTTCAATGACTCTCTTACATCACTGAAACAAGAATGCAGAAGAGCTGAAGGGACCTGGAGAAGGAACCCAACAATGGAAAACCACACAAAGTACTAATCACTCACCACAAAATATCACAAAGCCACCTTCATAGCAAAAAAAGATAATTTCTCCAAAACCATCTCAAAAGCCATAAACCGCCCTTGAGCACTCTTCAAACTAGTCGCCCAGACTATGAACCCCACCTGTTTACAGTCTCCAGCAAACGAAACCCAAGAATTCTGCAATGAGTTATCTGATTTTTTCATTGACAAAATGGCAACCATTCGGGAAATAATTCAGCAGAACATAGCAAATAACCCCACTCGGCCAGAGCAAGAAGACAAAAACCACACAAAGATTCAACAACCACCGAGATTTACTCTGGTCCCAATCACCATTGACACCACCAAAACCATCATCAGAAACCTCCGAGACAGCACATCGCCAAACGACATTATTCCCACAAAACTTCTGAAAGAATGTACTGACATCTTGGCACCCATCATAACATACCTCATAAACCAGTCATTTACAGAAGGAATCATCCCGGCCTCCCTCAAGCAAGGCACAATCAAACCCCTCCTAAGGAAGCCTAAAATCGATCCCAAAGACCCAAACGAACGCAGACCTGTCATGAGCCTCCAAAATCATTGAGAAAGCAGTAGTACAACAGCTACAACTCCATCTGGACACCCATAAACTCTTGGACGCACTACAATCTGGTTTCCGCCCTGGCCACGGGACAGAAACTGCACTCCTCAAAATCTGGGATGACACCCTCGAAGCAGCAGATGAAGGAGAATTGTGTCTCCTGGTGCTGTAGGACCTCAGTGCAGCTTTCGACACAGTAGACCACAAAACCCTGCTCACTCGTCACACAGAAGTAGCTGGAGTTGCAGACTCAGAATTACCCTGGTTCGCATCCTTCTTAGAGAACCGATCTCAGAAAGTGAAACTAGGAGCTTTCACTTCGGAAGCACATAAAATTACATGCGGAGTCCCACAAGGATCACCCCTGTCGCCCGTACTCTTTAACATCTATCTCCTCCCACTCCTCAAAATCATCAGCAACCAGGACCTGCTTTATCACTCCTACGCGGATGGCATCCAACTCTACCTATGCATCACCAACAAAAAAAGACCAATATCAGGCACTGGAAAACTGTCTCTCATTGATCAATGATTGGATGACGGAGAGCTCCCTTAAATTTAACGGATCCAAAACAGAACTCCTCTTCCTCCACGCAAACTGAAACAAAAACCCTGGCACGATGTCCACACCACTCACCATCTTCAGACAACCCATCACCCCCAGCACTAAAGCCAAAAGCCTCAGAGTCATCTTTGACTCAAACATGACAATGGATGCACAAATAGGATCAGTATTCAGTGCATCCCACTACCTTCTTCGCCTATTGCGTAGACTCATCCCCTTCATCCCAGGAAAGAAATGCAGCAGCAGTAGTTGGAACAATCATCAATTCCCGACTCGACTTTGCAAATTCCCTCTACCTAGGACTTCCCAAATACCAAATTTCACATCTACAAATCACCCAGAACACAGCAGCCAGACTGGTAACTGAAAAAAAACCCTGGGAATCAATCACCCCGTCCCTGAGGACCCTCCATTGGCTAGCCATGAAGGACCGGGTTACATTTAAGACCCTCTGCCTCACTCACAAATGTACACAAGAAAAAGCCCTGCAATACCTCTGTGGCAAAATAAAGCACTACACCCCAGGTTGCCCTCTCTGGTCAACCAGAACCTGCTCCACATCCCCAAGACCCATTATAAATTAAAAGGCGAACAAAGGTTCGCAGTCCAAGGACCACAGCTATGGAACGCTCTACTTGCGGTCATCCACTCGGAAGAAAACATCTGGCCTTCAGGAAGAAGCTCAAGACCCATCTCTTCTGAAGACCCAGATGGACACTGGTGGCAAAAGCGCCTTGAGGCGATTTAGTTCGCATATGTAGCGCTATACAAGTTATTCATTCATTTATTCAGGGACTTGGAAAATATGAGGATATTATTGAGATAAACCACCACACATAACTGCAACAAATCTATGGACATTGTTAATAAATTCCTGGAAAACTGCCGGGATGTTACAAAGGCCAAAAGGCATTATGAGGTACTCATAATGGCTTGTTCTGGTATTAAGCACAGTTTTCCACTCGTCGCTCTCCTTAATCCTCATGAGATTGTATGCCCCTCTCAAATCAAGCTTTGTGAAAGCCGTTGCTCCCTTGAGACGGTCAAATAACTCAGCAATCAATGGAACTGGATAGGCATTCTTAATCGTGAAACGATTGAGACCCCTATTATCACTACAAGGTCTTCACAAAGAAGAAACCAGCACCAGCAGGATACGAGGATTTGCGGAAAGTGCGTCTGCAACATACTCCTCCATGGCCTTATCCTCCAAGACCGACAAAGGGTAAACCCAAATACAAGGGGTATGGCACCAGGTTGAAGGTTAATTGCGCAATCATACGGCCGGTGTGGAGGCAAACTACCGGCTTGACCTTTGTCAAAGACATCGCTAAAATCGCGGTAGTCCTCCGGCACGGAGGAGAGTGAGGAGGTGCACAGGACCTTGGCTACCTTCTGGAAGCATGTCTCACTGCATTGTAGTGACCAGGAGAGAACCTCAGCATGGAGCCAATCAAAAGAGGGGTTGTGCCTCTGTAACCAAGGATAACCAATAAGCAGCAGAAACTTAGGTGAGGAAATAACTCAGAATTGGATTATCTCATGCTGAAGAGCCCCTACGGCCATGGACAACGGAACCATCTCATGAGTCACATAAGCAGGCTGTAGAGGTCTCCCGTCAAGAGCCTCAATGAAGTGAAGTGTCACGCAGCTGCAGCGGAAACAAGTGCTTTGATACAAAAGCAGCATCCTCCACAGTGGCGATAAGATGGCAAACATGAACTCCCCACGTCTTCCCCCTCCCCTAATTTTTCTTTTTATTTTTATGTTTTCTGTTACTTCTCTTTTGTTCTAACTGATGTGACAAGCTTGTATTTCAACCACTATGAGAAGTCATTGATCTTTGCAGATTGTAACAATTTATACTCTGTAACGTTTGTTACACTCAGTTTTTATACTTTTGTATGCCATAAAACCCAATAAATATTTTTCAAAAGCAGCATCAATGAACAGGCCTGCAGCCCCAGAGTCAATTAGAGCCTGTATCTCGATGGACGACTCAGCCCAAGTAAGGGTGACCAGTTCGGGAGTTCCCTGGACGGGTAGGACAGGACTTCAAAAAGTGACCTGCCTGGCCACAATAAAGGCACAATCTTTCCCTCCTCCTAAAGGCTCTCTCATCTGCAGAGAGATGTGTGAAACCTCAGTGCATGTGTTCACCTTCACTGACCGACTCGGTACCAGGAGGCATGGGAGTTGAGGGAGGCACGGGTGGGACTGCAAAGCTCAATCTGGAAAAAATATTACCAACAAGTGGATTGACTGCATCTTCTCAATTCATGGCCTTCGCCTACTGTCAGAAACCATGAAATCAGACCGAGACAGTAGTACAGTTGAATCACACTTGTTTAACCACTTCAATACCAGGCACTTAGACACCTTCCCGCCCAGCCCAATTTTCAGCTTTCAGCGCTGTCACAATTTGAATGACAATTGCGCGGTCATGCTACACTGTACCCAAACAAATTTTTTATCATTTTGTTCCCACAAATAGAGCTTTCTTTTGGTGGTATTTGATCACCTCTGCGTTTTTTATTTTTTGCGCAACAAATAAAAAAAGACAGAAAATTTTGAAAAAAAACACGTTTTTCTTTGTTTCTGTTAAAATTTTTTGTAAATGAGTACGTTTTCTTCTTCAATGATGGGCACTGATATGGCTGCACTGACGGGCACTGATACGGCGGCACTGATGGGCACCGATGAGGTGGCACCAATGAGGTGGCACTGATGAGGTGGCACTGACGGGCACTGATGATGGGCACTGATAGGCGGCACTGATGCGCACTGATAGGTGGCACTAATGGGCACTGATAGGTGGCACTGGTAGGTGGCACTGATGGGCACTGATAGGTGGCACCGATGGGCACTGATAGGCGGCACTGATGGGCACTCGTAGGTGGCATTGATGGGCACTCGTAGGTGGCGTTGATGGGTAGTTATGGGTGGCACTGATAGTTGGCACAGATGGGCACAGATGGGCACTGATAGGTGGGCACAGATGGGCACAGATGGGCACTGACAGGTGGCACCGATGGACACTGATGGGTGGCACTGATGATTCTGATTGATGGCAGTGATGCCCCTAAGTGTGGCATTGCTGGGCATCACTGCAACATAATTGTGCCAATCAGTGCCCATTTGTGGGCACTGATTGGCACAGATTTGGCACTGACTGGGCACATGTGGATGGCCATGGGGTACATACCTGGCCATCCACATGTTTTCCTTCCCTGGTGGTCCTAGTGGCGATCCCTGGTGGTCCAGTGTGGTGATCTGCGGGGGGGCTGCGCTGATAATCAGCGCAGACCCCCCCTGCCAGGAGAGCCGCCGATCGGCTCTCCTCTACTTGCGTCTGTCAGACGCGAGTGAGGAAGAGCCGATCAACGGCTCTTCCTATTGACAGCGTGATCAGCCGTGATTGGACATGGCTGATCACGTGGTAAAGAGCCTCCGCCGGAGGCTCTTTACCAAGATCGGTGTAGCGGTGTGTCAGACTGACACACCGATCCACCGATCGCCGCGATGTGCGCCCCTGCGGGCGCGCGGCGGCATGCTATCCTGAAGGACGTCATATGACGCCCAGTCAGGATAACTGAACCACCGCCCGGCCGTCAATCCGCTATAGGCCGGGCGGGAAGTGGTTAAGAATAAAAGTAAAAAGAACAAATATAGTCAAAACATAGCCAAAGTTCAGTACCCGGAATGGATAGTCAGCTAAGCCAGAAGTCAGGGATCAATGTAGTGGAACAGCAAGCAGGATCTGGAGCCAGAAGGCATGTCAGCAAAGCCAGTCTTTAAACAGGAACACAGGAGATAGTTTCTTGTGATGTGACCAAGGCGAAGGCAGCGCTCCTCTGGACTGGACGGCTTAAGTAGGCAGGACTGACGAGCAGGATCATCAACAGCTGAGTAACTGTGGAGAGAGATGGAAGCTGGCAATTAACCGACAGCTGAGCGGCCAGCTCAGAGAAGGAGGGATTGAGCCCAGCCCTGACAGATGGCCTGAGGGCAAGCCCTGGGCCCAAAAATTTCTGATGGCTGTCAGTGTGAACCAAGACTAAGAAACACAAACAAAAAGAGAATGCAAAGTCTTTGATTACATAGATAAAAAGCCAATAAAATGGACATTCACAAACATGAGTAGATACAGGCATGTCATCCAATGATCCCACTCCTCAGCGTGGAATGTCTCATGTGTGCATCCAACACAGTATGGAGCTGAAGCAGCTAGATCAGAGTGAAGCTACTGCCACATTATACGCGGACAGGAGACTCAGTCCCCTCAGGTTTGTGAGTGTGTCTATTTTATTGGCTTTATATCTATGTAATAAAAAGGTTTTGATCCAGAGCCTGTGCGCTCCCTTCTTTGTGTTTCTACAGTCTGTAGTACCCGCTGATTAAAGAGCTGCAAGGTAATGCTATCCTAATTAACCCCTTCAAGGATGGAATATCTCTTTGGATATATTTGGACTTTCTCTTATGGGTCACCTCTGGCATAAGCACAAGTACTGTATATTGTAGTTGTACTGGGCTCATTTAGGCCTTACACAATGAGCTCCATAATGTTTGTGTTTTCCTTTTCTCCAACAAAAAAGGTGGTTCTGCTGCAAGCTCTGGATTATTTAAGCAAAGTTAGATGCTGCATCTTATCAGACTACCTCTGCGTCAGGCAAGGAAGTAATGTCTAAAGCCGCGTACACACGATCAGATTTTCCACAGACAAAACCTCAGACTTTTGTCCGAAGGCATGTGCCTGGATTTTGTCTTGCATACAAACGGTACACAATTGTCGGACAACAAACACAAACGTAGTGACGTACTGGACGTACTACGAGCCGAAAAAAGAGGAAGTTCAATTGTCAGCCGCCACCCTTTGTGCTCCTTTTGCTAATTTCGTGTTAGTAGAAGTTTGGTGAAAAAATGAATAAAAACCAAGCGCTGATGTGGATAGATATGTGTGATATAAATAAATTGTGCTAAAAAATATATATAAACCAATATAGTTAGTGCTATAATAAAATCAGTAAATTAAAGCTGCTATCAATATAGGGTGATCAGATAACCAAACAAGTAGTACTAAGTATAAAATTGATGCGCTTTAAATAAATAGTGCACAATATGCTGCTGCGACTAAGCTTAAATCCAGGAATAAAAAATGCATACATGTGAATAAAATAGATAAATAATTATGGTGCTAATACATGTGTTAAAATTGCCAAAATAAATCTTCAAATTGGTGATGTGACGGTGAATATAAATAAAATAATAATGCCACTCTGAGTACAATGTCCAGATAGAGATAAATAGTGGGGGAAAGTAAAAATAATTAAACAGTTCCTTCCCTTAATCCAGATTGATTGACTCACTGGGTTAGATCGTTTGTATCAGGATATTTAGTTTTTCTTGCATCCCACTTTAGCCATAATACTGCTGATGATTCGGCTCTCAGGATAAAGGTTTTATGCAAAGCAAGCAAAGAAAAAATAGATCATTGTGCAGTGAACTTACTAGATAATGCACAAGCAAAACAGGGACAAGAGATACACTCACAAATTCCCGGTCTATTAGAAGCATTCAAATATGCAGATTGCAGTCAGCCGCTGTGGACGAGGTTTCCCATAGAGAAACAGCTGCTGTTGTTGGCAATGAACATACTATTAAGGACTTTATATCGTGCAGGACGAAAGGAGTAGTATATGTTTTGCAATGCTCATGCTCACTACAATATATTGGTAGAACCAAGAGGCCTATGTGGAAACGCATAAGGGAACATATCCAGAACATCAAAAAATCTTTCCCTAAGCATAATGTCTCCAGACATTTTGCTATGCACCACAATAGTGACCCCAAACAGTTAAAATTTTGGGCGATTCAGAAATACAAGCCACATTGGAGAGGCTCAAATAAGATAAGGGAACTCAGTAAAAGCGAGTCTAAATGGATATTCCAGATAGGGACTCTTGCGCCAAATGGCTTAAACATAGAATTTGATCCTTATTGCTTCATATCAGATTTTTAATACTCCGTGATACTCTCAAGACATGCCTTACTAATTTTTAAACATTTACTACATATATATTAATTTTTAATTTTTAAATTTTAATTTTAATTTTTATTTCGTTGGTATTAATTGGTACGTAAATTTATTGTCTCTTTACACATAGTATCATAATAACGATAGTCTATATTTTAGTATTTATTTTAAATAAAAATATTATTTATTTTTTATAATTATCATAGGGATCATATATTTGATTTTACTGTAAATGAGTGTATAGTATCAAATATTTGGGTTGTGCATCTAGTCAATTATGTATTTTAATTTATTTAGTAATTTAATTTAATTTAATTTTTCAATATAAAAATTTTTTTAAACATTGTTGCAATGGCGAACTAGTGGTGCAACAATGTAACCTTAATCTTTTATTTTAATATTTTTTAATATTTTTTATATAATTTTCACTAGTGGATGTGAGTGTAATACTGGCCTATCCAATATGTTGCTAGTAACTACACAATGTGGATCAATTGGTATTTTTACTTGCGGAAGTACACATACATATTAGTGATTTTGCTATCTATCCCAGTATGTAATGACATGCGATGTGATGTATTAACATTGAATGTGTAGTAACACTATTTACCACTGGAGGGAGTTTCGTGGCCGCACTAATTAGGTCCATTTTTATGTTCTTATTCTTTATCTGGAAGTTTTCTTTATTTGTTTGCAAACCTGTATTTATAAATATATGTTCCCCTTTTAACAATTTGTAAAACAATTAAATAAGGCTTAAGCCAAAATATTTACATGTCATTAGTAGCAGAAAGCAGTATGATGATCCAATGAACACAGCGCTGTTTCCATGGTAACCACAATGCCATAGGACTTAAATACAGAGGCCGTGGCTTCCTGTGTTTATCCTTGAAAAAGTCCCGTATCAGTGATGCAACGCGTGGGAGGAGCTTAGGACGTTCAGTGCTGCAATACACCTGAAGGTTAACAGCAGCTGTTTCTCTATGGGAAACCTCGTCCACAGCGGCTGACTGCAATCTGCATATTTGAATGCTTCTAATAGACCGGGAGTTTGTGAGTGTATCTCTTGTCCCTGTTTTGCTTTTGCTTGTGCACTATCTAGTAAGTTCAATGCGCAATGATCTATTTTTTCTTTGCTTGCTTTGCATAAAACCTTTATCCTGAGAGCCGAATCATCAGCAGTATTATGGCTAAAGTGGGATGCAAGAAAAACAAAATATCCTGATACAAACGATCTAACCCAGTGAGTCAATTTTATACTTAGTACTAAAAGTTTGGTGAGTGTTGATTCACGCTTTTCATTTCACACTTTTCTGGTTCAATATTTTTATTGAATTTTTTAATGTAAATATAACAATGACATAACATATAATACAATACTCCTCATGACTAAGGCAGCCAAAGGAGGTAAATACATTGGATGAAGAAAATATCGCTTACAAGGGTGATATAACAGTAAGGTCCTGGTACATTCACTGGCGTAACACTAAAGTGCTAACTAAGCGCCTTCCTCTTATGTGATTGGGAAGATCTAACTAAGAAAAAGAGGAGATATTGATACCAGGAGCCCTAGAAAAGATAAAAAAAATTCACATTATGTGAAACCTTTAATCTCAGGGTATAGCGTGACCCTCATCACATGCATTATAACGTATGCTGTGTGTTAAATCACCTGAAGAGGGTTCCCCCAGATTTAATGAGTCGTCAGGCAGGAGGGGGCGTAATGCTCCGACCCACGCGCCTGTTGCTTAGTTTGGATGGAAACCCAAGTATTCTACCATAGAAGATGGACAGCCTAAGTGGAATCACAACCGGGAGGACCCCCGAGCAGGCCCCCGAGATCATCACCCCACCCCAATTAGAACACACTGTGGAGTGAGAGCTCCAGGACCCCTCCCGGGAGAGGCACCCCCCTATCGCCCATCGGCTCCCCTGGGGAGATGCACCCGCCGGGAAGATCCCCAGGCATCGCAACCCCCGGGATAGAACCAACGGTCCCATTGCCTGGGTTAGATAAAAGAAAGTGACTGGCTGTCCCCTATGCTGGGCTACCAAACTAACAGTTGAGGACAATCTATGTGAAGCTTATAGACAGGTCTAATCCTTGTAAAGCCATTATCTGATGTTAGAGAGTGTGAGGAAGAAGAGGGGAAAAAAAGTGAAAGAGGAGCAAGAAGGAGGAAGTAAAAAGAGGGAGGAGGGAGGGAGGTGGGGTGGGGTATGTGGAGAAGGATTGTAGTCTCGCTGAACTCCCCTCTACGTCAGTAGATGGCCCGGGTAAAGTGGGACTCCGACATACGTGGCCCAGAGTTCCCAGATCTCTTCAAAGCGTTGGACCGCGTCACGCAGTTTCGCCACTATTTGTTCCTGTGACATTATCCACAAAATCTTCCGTTTGGTGGCCAAAAGGGACACTGAAGGGGTTTTCCAGGCTTTCGCTAGTGTGACTTTGGCTCCCAAACACATAAAGAAGATAAGTTGTTGTGTGGTTTTAGGTGTGTTGTGAACTTTGCGGTTTAGCAGGATGTATGTGGGGTCCTGTGGTACATCTATCCCAGGGACCCTCCGTAGGAGATGAAGAAATTTATTCCAGTAGCCCCGTATGCGGGGGCACGTCCACCAGATATGATGCATCGTGCCCATATGGCCACAACCTCTGTAACATAGGGGGGAGGAGTCTGGGAAGATCCTGGAGAGCCTGGCAGGGACATAGTACCATTTAGTGAAGACTTTAATGTTAGCCTCTATCAAAGCAGTATTTAGGATACCTTTAGATGATCTGCTGAAGGCTTGGAACCACATGTCAGGATCCCACTGGATGTCCAGGTCCAACTACCAGGATCGAGCGTATGCCGGGATGTCTGTCCTATCTGCCAGGGAAGCGTAAATAATGGATATCCCGCCTTTTTGGGGGCCTATTGAGGAGCACCATAGCTCATACATCGTGGCCTTTGGAGTGTTCAACTTGTCAGTCCAAAGTGAGTGAAGAAAGTGCCGTATTTGCGACAGTCTGAACGTTTCTGAGGTAGGCATTTCCAGTGTACTCAGGCAGTGCCCAATGGAATAGGGCCGTTAGGAGTAAAGAAATGGCCTATCCAGAAAAGGCCTTTGTTCAGCCACCAATGAAATGCATATATATTCATCCCAGGGGGAAAGTCAGGGTTGTGAAACAGGTGCGTAAGAGGCCTTAAGGGTGATATCAAGTTGACATTTTTATGTAATTGATCACAGAGGGCTAATGAGTGAGATAAGGTAGGGGCTAAAATAGCTGGTCTATGTTTAGGAGGTCTCCATGCTAAAAAGTCGATTGTGAAATGTGGGACAGCTTGCCTCTCAAAGGAGATCCAATCAGGCCTGCAATTTTTTGTATATATGGCTGAGAACTGTGCCAGCTGTGCTGCCTGATAGTAGGTCCATAAATTCGGTAGACCTAGGCCACCTTGTGTCTTAAGTCTGAATAGAATGTCCTTAGCAAAGAGGTGACCCCGGTCTCCCCAGACAAATCTAATCACCCTGGATTGAAATTTGGACAGGATAGATTTTTTAATTGGAATAGGAAGTGAGCAGAACAGGTATAAGAGACGGGGCAAGAGATTCATTTTGACTGCGTTAAGTCTCCCCAGCCATGACAGGCCCTCCCTTGACCATTTCTGTAGGTCCAACTCTAGAGAGCGGAACATGGGGGGGGGTAGTTGGCGGCATTTAAGTCTCCAATGGTTTTAGTCAGCCTGATACCTAGATAGGGGATTGAGTTTCCTGCCCACGTGAAGGAAAAGTGTTGTTTGAGTTGGTCTATTAGAGGCGCCTGGACCGAAACATTGAGGGCCACGGATTTAGTTATGTTTACCTGAAGACCTGAGACGACACCGAAGTCTCTGAGAGGTCTGAAGACATTTGGTGTGGATATGAGAGGGACTGTCAGGAACAATAACATGTCGTCAGCAAAGAGGGCACACTTGTGTATTTCAGGTCCGCAATTCACTCCTTTGATGTTCTCGTTTGATCTAATGGCTATAGCCAGTGTCTCGATCGCAATAGCGAAAATCAAGGGTGAAAGAGGGCAGCCCTGTCTAGTTCCCCTACGAATATCGAAGGGTTCCGGGTAGTGACCCATTAATCACACCTGAGCTGAGGGTGATGAGTACAGTGTATGAAATATAGTAAGAAAACCTTCGCCGAACCCCCAGCGCTCTAGAATGTCAAAAAGGTAGGGCCACGACACGGAGTCAAAGGCCTTCTGCAGAACCAGTGACAACAAGAAACCCTCTTGAACAGGGCCGCCGTCCCACTGGGTCTGCAGAAGGGAAATCAAATCAATAGCTCTGCGAACCTGGTCCGGACCTTGTCTCCCCGGGATGAAGCCCACTTGGTCCCTGTGTATGTAACTTGCTATGAAGTTAGACATCCTGTTTGCTAGGATTTTTGTCATTATTTTGAGATCGTTATTGATTAACGAGATAGGGCGGTAGCTGCCAACCTTGCTTGGGTCTTTACCCTGTTTAGGTATGACCGATATAAAAGCTGAGTTTAAATCACTTGGGAGAGGGGCTCCATCCCGGAGGGAGTTGAAGAACCGAGCCATGTAAGGGGCCAAACGTGGGCCAAACTTCTTATAATAACATACCGAAAAACCGTCCGGACCCGGGCAGAGTGCGATTTCAAGGATTTAATGACATCTAATATTTCCTCGGAGGAGAAGGGAGCGTCTAGAAGTTCTCGGTGTGTTTGCTGCAGGTGAGGCAGGTTAATGTCTTGGAGAAAGAGCTCTCTGGCCTTGTGATGCGTGTGAGGTAATTTCTCATAAAGGTGTGAGTAGTAATTATGAAATTATTCCATATTGCTTGTCAGATTTTGTGTTAAATTGCCTGACGAGGCTCGAATTTTGGGAAATACCGAGGTGCAGACCCTCGGGCTAAGTTTGGTTGCCAACTTGGAGCCTATCTTATCTGTTTGGTAATAG
Organism: Lithobates septentrionalis; assembly: GCA_037952835.1. NCBI lineage: Eukaryota > Metazoa > Chordata > Amphibia > Anura > Ranidae > Lithobates > Lithobates septentrionalis. The sequence goes on along the minus strand of JBBDGP010000111.1, from coordinate 1,257,728 downwards.
AAACGTGCGCCTGACCACCTCTGATGTTTCTCCGCTGAAGTAGTGAGAGAGATTGAGTTTTACTCGAGCCGAGTCAAGTTTGGCCAGGCTGTCCGGTGTGGGATTTTGTTTATGTCTTTTACTCAACAGGCGGAAGTCTGCCGTGAGTCGTGAAACTTCTGCCCTGCTCTCCCTCTTAAGTTGAGAGGAGAGTTGTAAAAGCCTGCCCCTCATCACCGCTTTGTGCGCTGCCCACAGACAGCCCAGCGAAACCGACTTCGTGTTGTTCCCACTAAAGTAATTGGATAAGGCTTTTTCCAGAATTGTGCAATGGGTTGGATTGCTCAAGAGAGTTTCATTGAGGCGCCATTTAAAGGGACCCTTCACTCCCGACCCACCTTTTAGCGTCAGTGTCATTATTGAGTGATCAGATAGTGGCGTGTCATATATTTTGGAGGCAACTACTCTCGGGATTACGTGTGGTGGGACAAATATGTGGTCTATCCTGGAGAAAGTGTGGTGGGGAACCGAATAGTGTGTGTAGTCTCTAGTTTGGGGATTCATTTCCCTCCAGATATCAATCAGGCCATAAGATTGGACTATCTGTGCTACCCGAAGGCTGCGTTTAGGGGGCCATTTGGTTTTGGGCTGCAGGGGGTTAGATTTGTCTGAGGAGAAGTCGAATGGGGTATTGGAGTCTCCCCCCACTATTACTGTGCCAACGAAATGTGGCTTTAAGATCTTTAGCGTAGTGTCAAAAAAAAGGTCTTGACGTGTGTTCGGTGTATAGTATGAGACAAACGTGTAAGCCTCACCATTATTCGTTCCTGTCACTAGTATGTAACATCCCTTGGGGTCTGTGATGGTTTTTGCATGCGAGAAGTCGGTTCTGTTTGAGAAGCATACCGCCACTCCTCTCGTTTTGTTGTCAGCATTAGCTAGGTGGAAATGCATGAAGTTTTTGTGAAGAAATTTGGGCTGATAGGTAGCAGGGAAATGAGTCTCCTGGAGAAGCACTACATCAGCCTTCATTGTGTGAAGCTGTTGTAGAATTTTGCGTCTCTTCACAGGGGAATTAAGGCCCTGTACATTGTGGGAGAATATCTTGAGCGTCCCGATCGTCGGTGTGGAATCAGTCATGGTGAAACAATAGGTGTGAAACTAAGTGTGTGTGAATCTCACCTGACTTCGTTGTTGTCCCTGGCAGATAGGAAGCGACCCCAGTGGCATGGTGGATTCGATCTGTGCTAAGGCAAGAGGGAGATCCAGCGAGTTCCTGTAACTGACGAGGAGGGGGGAGGTGAGGGAGAAGGAAGGGGACAGAGGAGTGAAGAGGAGCAAGAATGAAGAGAAAGAGAGAGGAGTGAAAAAACAAATCATTAGATAGTGCATCTCATAATAGTAACCCCAATCCCCATGGACCAGAGAGGGGCCCATCCCTGCCTGGGCCGGTACCCAAAATAAGTGCCCTGCGACCCGAGGGTCGAGAGAGTCTGGGTCCAATAGATGAAAGACCTAGAGTTCAACTATCGGAGCCAGAGGGAGGCGCACTACGACCACTCCGGTCAACGCTGCCTCTTAGTAAAACTGTGGCGGTAGGTAAATATTGCAGTCTAAGCCCTGCTATCGCATAGTAGGAATGTTCAAAAATCTTTGGATAGTTGGATAAAAAAAACAGAAAAATAATACAAAAAAAAGAAAAAACATTTTTCAAAAGTAAGCTGAACCCGTAAGGATCTTAAAGGTAATCCTGGGGAGAACTCAGATGAGGAAAGTCACCAATAGTGTGGCAGCAGACTGGTCACCGACAGTCACCGACAGTCACTGGTCACCGATAGATAGGGTCTGAACATACTGCAGGCCTGTTCATGGGGGAAAGGATTCTTTTGATCGTTTGGGAAGTTGTTTCTGCCATACTGGAGATACTGGGCTGGTGGGTGATGATCTCTTGACAGACGATGCTCCTCGAGAAGAAGTCTGTGGAATTTCCTGAGTAATCAATCCAAGGTGTAAGAGAAGTCATTCCCCGTCTCGGAACGAAGAAAAGTTGTATGGTTTGTTGCGGAAGGAGAAGTTTAGTCTTAGCGGGAAGGCCCATCTATACACGATCTCTTTGGTCCCAGGACTTGTAATAGCGGTTTCAGGGCCCTTCGTTTGTGTACTGTGTATGGGGATAGATCCGCGAAGATTTGAATCTGGTGTTTCATCACTTCTTCTTTAACCGCATAGAAATGCGGTTTCACGATGATGTCTCTTGGCAGACCATCAGAGCAAGGTGGTTGTAGTGCCCTGTGGGCTCTGTCAAGCTCCAAACGAAGGGCTGAAATGTTAGGGATTAAACTTTTGATAAAGTCCTGGACTGCCATGTGGGTGTCTTTGACTGTTTCGGGGAGCCCCCTGATACGGAAGTTGTACCGTCTAGACCTGTTCTCGAGGTCATCTATTTTAGTGGTAGCTGATTCCAGTTGGTCCTGGAGATCCTGGATTCTGAAAGTATTCTGGTTAATTCTCAGGATCGCCTGGTCAGATTTTTGCTCTATCACTTCTGGCACCAATCTGCTGCATATCGGCGTGTATGGAGGCAGTGATCTGTGCTGCTGTGTGGGAGAGGCCTTTTGAGAGCATCTGAGAGAATGCGGCATCATAGAGGGGAAATCAGTGGGGGAGAGAGGAAAGTCCCTGGCCTGTGTGTCCCATGGATCTGGGCTATGTAGCAGTTCCTGCTGAGGGGTGGGAGCTGCCCCTCCTAATGTCCTCCTTAAGAGAGATTCAGTGGATGCTGGTGAGGGGATCCCCGGCAGAGTACTCACTGTGGCATCAGAGGATTGAGAGGACGGAAGAGCCTCTTGATCCTGGTCTGCTATGGAGTCCGACAGGCAGGGCAGGCCTCGTGAGGTGACGGTCGCCATTTTGGGATGGCCGGTCCGCGCTGTGGAGTCATTCAGTGTGGCAATGAGATTCCTCCTGCTGAGGGGTGGGGTTAAACGACATCCAACTGTAGCTGGCGGTGTCCCCGGTCGGCTGGTATGTGTGCCGGGCCGGAACGAGGGCTTAGGCTGAAGCTGTGGCGGGCGTTAGGTCGGAGTGGCGCGGAGCTCCCGGTCTAAGCGGCCATCTTGGACGCACTTTTCATTTCACACTTTTCATTTTGCATTATTCAGTTAGTTTCTGAACGGACGTTCGTCAAACAGCCAAGTTGCGTTATCGGAGGAGATAAAGTGTTACTTATTGGTTGCTTTATTAATTGTGACCAATTATGTCATATGCCTTTGCTGCGGGAGCTCCAGGAGAATAATCCAGATGATTTTAAGAATTATCTCCAGATGACGGACACCTGCTTTCACCAACTCTTGGCATTTGTTGACCCCCTATATTAAGAAGCAGGACACATGCATGAGGCTTTTATTTATTTTTTTGGTTGAATAACAATGTTTGATTAGTTATATTTTCTATATTTTTGGATGGATCCAATGCACTTTTTGGTTAAGTTCTATTGGCAGATAGCATGTCTAACTAATTGTATTTGTTTTCTTTTTTTAATGCACAATAAAAAAATCATGGAGAATAATGCTTGGCTATGTGTTTTACTTCAAATGAGTAGGCAGTTACATTTTAAAATATACAATGTAAAATTAACAAGGGACACCAACATAGTTGTATCTTTGATCTTAAAAACTACGGGATGACGGTGTTGTGGTACCTTGCACCAAAAAAAAAAAAAAAAAAAAAAAAAGCATATTAATATTATTCTTGATATCTCTAGAAAAAAAAGCCTTTGAAAATTAGTTTGCCATAACTCTATCAGTATCACCAGCAAAGCAGCTTGATTATTTGCTGACTTTGCTGACTTTGCTGTGAAATATTTTTGGTAATTGTCTCCTGCTGCCATATCTTTAAACTTCCATATTTACTGCTAGCTCTATAACAAACACACTGCAATAGCAATATTACTGGTGATTGATTCTCAACTCCATGTGGCTTGAGGCTGGGTTCACACTGGTCCGACAAACGCTCTGACATTGGGAGCTCATGTCGCATGACGTGTGAAATCCAATGTTTCCCTATGGGAGCCGTCCTAACTGGTCCGACACAAGTCGTTCCGACTTTAGAAATGCTCCCTGTACTACTTTGATCCGACTTTGATCCTACTTCAGCCTATTGACTATCATTGAAGTCAGATCAAAGTCGGATCGCCGTCTTGCATGATCCGACTTCGTCACGCGACTTGTGCTCAGATGATCTTGAGGGGGAACTCCGCGCCAAATTTTAAATAAAAAACCGGCATGGGTTCCCCCTCCAAGAGCATACCAGGCCCTTGGGTCTGATATGGACCTTAAGGGGAACCCCCTACGCCGAAAAAACGGCGTGGGGATCCCCCCAAATTCATACCAGACCCTTATCCGAGCACGCAGCCCGGCCGGACAGGAATGGGGGTGGGGACGAGCAAGCGCCCCCCCCTCCTGAACCGTACCAGGCCGCATGCCGCATGGGGTTGGTGCCTTGGGGGAGGCGAGACATCGGCGACAAGACAGCGGCAGCAGACCGGGGCCCCCTGCTGGCAAAAGAGCTGGAAGAAGATAGCGGCGGGGCCCGGGAGAAGAGGCAGAACACCTGGAGAAGTCGGAAGAAAACACCCCCCCCCCCCGAAGTCGGAAGAAGATCCCGGAGCTGCCTAATAAATTAATCTTGAAACCTGTGTACTGTGTTTTTTTTTATTGACACATTTCCCTAGGTGAATGGGTAGGGGTACCATGTACCCCATACTCATTCACATAGGGTGGGGGGCCGGGATCTGGGGGCCCCCTTATTAAAGGGGGCTCCCGGATTCCGATAAGCCCTCCGCCCGCAGACCCCGACAACCAACGGCCAGGGTTGTCGGGAAGAGGCCCTTGTCCTCATCAACATGGGGACAAGGTGCTTTGGGGTGGGGGGGCCCGCAGCGCGCCCTCCCCCAAGGCACCCACCCCCCCATGTTGAGGGCATGCGGCCTGGTACGGTTCAGGAGGGGGGGGGGCCGCCTGCTCGTCCCCACTCCCATTCCTGTCCGGCCGGGCTGCGTGCTCGGATAAGGGTCTGGTATGGATTTGGGGGGACCCCCACGCCGTTTTTTCGGCGTAGGGGGTTCCCCTTAAGGTCCATATCAGACCCAAGGGCCTGGTATGCTCTTGGAGGGGGAACCCATGCCGGTTTTTTATTTAAAATTTGGCGCGGAGTTCCCCCTAAAGATTCATACCAAACACAGTGCCGGGCATTGGCGGGGATCCAAGTCGGATCCCCGTTCATTGAAAGTCGGACATATGCCGGCTTCATGTCGCAGGGCAAAGTCAGATCCAAAGTAGGACGGCTGTCGTGTCGCACCAGTGTGAACCCAGCCTGAGTGATCAAGAGAGGTAATTAGCTTTACGACCCTAGCCTGTGTCTGTAGCTGGTCTGGCACTGGCCATCTCCTCCCCATATTCAGATGTCTCACATCAGACCCAATAATGACCAACTGAGAAATGCATCCCAACTTGGTCTCCCTATAAATTTATGGCAGCTTATGGGGTGGCGCAGACAGGGGCAAGGCGCAGACATCATGGCTCTGTCACGAGTGATGCGCAGTTTCACCGACGCAGTTTAACTAAAGCTGCATGAACAACAACTCTGCTCCACTCTGCAAGACGACAAGCAAACCAGCTTTGACATTTATTTTATATTAGGTTTGTTTCCCACTCTCTATCCACTAACATGCTCCTTATTCTCTTCCTTCTCACATTGGTGTCTTCTATCCTCAAATTATTTTTACTCTACCCCTCCTCTCTTCCCTGCAGCATGCACATATCACCCTCACTCCTACCCTCTCCCTACTATGGCACCCATCATCTCCTGCATTTGCTGCACCCACATGCTGACATAAACACCAGGGCCATTAGACACGTGCGCTCATGCACATCCCACTCCCACCTTGCCTTCCTCGCCCTCCTCCTTCTCCTAGTCTCAGGTGACATTTCTCCTAATCCTGGTCCACCATTTTCCAAATGCAAGCCACATATCCAATACCCCTCCCCCTCTGGCAACCACCGCAATCCACTCAGTTTAATTTCTATCCCCCTGCTTCCTCAAAGCACCCCACCAATCTCATGTGCCCTTTGGAACACCCGCTCCATCTGTAACAAGCAAACATCTGTACATGACCTCTTCATCTCTCATGGCTTGAACGTACTCGCCATAACAGAAACCTGGCTTCAAAATTTTGACTCAGCTTCTCCTGCTGCCCTCTCCCATGGTTGTCTCCATTGGACTCACGCCCCCAGACCCAACAGACAGAAAGGAGGTGGAGTTGGCTTCCTTCTATCCCCACAAAGCACCTTCCAAGTCCTTCCTGTCCCTCCCTCTCTATCCCTCTCTTCTTTCGAGATGCACTGTATTCATCTGTTTTCTCCCATTTCTCTGAGGATTGCAGCAATTTATAGGCCTCCAGGACCGGTATCACGCTTTCTTGATGACTTTGCTGCATGGCTACCCTACTTTCTCTCCTCTGAAATACTTACCATTATTCTTGGTGACTTTAACATTCCTGTCAATGTTAACAGCCCAACTACAGCTAAACTTCTCGATTTAACCTCATCTTTTGACCTAACTCAATAGACACATACTTCCACTCACTCCAATGGTAATACCCTTGACCTTGTATTCTCCCATCTCTGCAACCCTGGCAACCTCACCAACACCCCCTTTCCTCTATCTGATCACAAACTCATTACTTTCACTGTATCCTTGCCTCCAACCACCCATCCCTCCAAGCAGCAAACAATTACTTGTAGAAACCTTCGCCACTTTAACCCTTCTCTTCTCTATTCTGCTACTGACCACCTATATGACATAATCTCTCCCCTGTCCTGTCCTGACCTGGCCACCTCTGTCTACAACAGTTCACTCTCATCATCACTAGATGCACTTGCTCCTCTAACCACACGCAGAATCAGGCCCCGACCGTTACAACCCTGGCAAACTGACAACACTAGAAATCTCAGGAGACATTGCTGTGCTCTTGAACGACTGTGGCGTAAAAAACAAAATGCCTGCAAGACTTCACCCTATATAAATCTGCCCTTCTAAAATACAATTCATGCCTCCATGCTGCCAAACAGGCCTACTTTGTCTCTCTTATTAATTCCTTATCATCCAGTCCCCGTCGGCTCTTCTCAACCTTTAACTCACTGCTTCGTCCACCACCTCCTCTACCCACTAACTCACTCACTGCCCAAGAGATTGCCAATCACTTCAAAGACAAGATCGATGCAATTCGTGAGGACATCTCCACTGTGCGTACGTCTTCCCCACCCAACATACCTTGCCTAGCAGCACATTCAACACTCTCCTCTTTTGAATTGGCTACTATGGAAGAGGTTACAAAATTTTTCTCGGATGCCCACCTAACCAATTGTCCTTTGGATCCTGTTCCCTCACAACTACTACGGTCACCCTCTTCTTCTATACTATGCTCCCTCACCCACATCTTCAATCTCTCCCTCTCTAGTGGCATCTTCCCCTCCCCTCTAAAACATGCGCAGATCACTCTCATTCTTAAAAAGCCCTCACTGGACCCTACCGACCTGAACAACTTAAGACCCATCTCATTCCTCCCATTCCCATCTAAACTTCTAGAATGCTTAGTCTACAACCGTCTTAGCTCCTACCTCAATGAAAATAACCTTCTTGACCCCTTACAGTCTGGCTTTCGCTCGCAGCACTCCACGGAAACTGCCTTACTAAAACTCACTAACGATTTATTAACTGCTAAAACCAACAGCCAGTACTCCATACTCCTACTACTTGACCTCACTGCGGCCTTTGATACTGTTGACCACCCACTCCTTCTCAATAAACTACATTCCCTTGGCCTCCGAGATTCTGCTCTATCCTGGTTCTCTGCCTATTTATCACAGTGCTCCTTCAGTGTCACCTACAACTCTGTCTCCTCTCCATTGCCCCTTTCTGTGGGGGTCCCCCAAGGCTCAGTTCTTGGACCCCTTCTCTTCTCTATCTACACCTCCTCCCTCAGTCACTTTATAACTGCCCACGGCTTCCAATACCACTTATACGCTGATGACACCCAAATCTATCTGTCTACTCCTCACCTCACTCCTTCAGTCACCTCTCGCATTACTAACTTACTAACTGACATATCAGCATGGATGTCGCACCACTTCCTTAAACTAAATCTCTCTAAAACTGAGCTATTAATATGCCCCCCCGCCCGTGCCCCCCTCCATGACTTTTCCATCAAAATCAACAATGCAACCATCAGTCCCTCCCCTCACGCCAGGGTACTAGGTGTAATCCTAGACTCTGACTTGTCATTTCAGCCTCAAATCCAATCGTTGTAAAAAGTTTGTAGAATTCACCTCCGTAACATCTCTAAAATTCGCCCCTTTTTAACAAATGAAACCACCAAGCTCCTCATTCACTCTTGTTATCTCTCGCCTTGACTATTGCAACTCCCTTCTCATTGGCTTACCTCTCCATAGGCTATCCCCTCTTCAGTCTATCATGAATGCTGCTGCCAGACTTATCCACCTTACCAACCAGCTACATCACTAATCTTGTCTCCAAATATCATCCAAATCAACCTCTCCGCTCCTCTCAAGACCTCCTGCTTTCAAGCTCTCTCATCTCCTCCTCCCATGCTCGTCTCCAGGATTTCTCCAGAGCCTCTCCCATCCTCTGGAACTCGCTACCTCCATCTATCCGGCTATCCCCTACTCTTGCTACCTTCAGGCGATCCCTGAAAACTCATCTCTTCAGGAAAGTCTATCACGTCTCCTACTAATCTCCTACTACTTCCACCAGCTCATTCCCCACAGTTACAACCTTTTGTACCACCTGCCCCACCCTATTAGAGTGTAAGTTCTTCTGAGCAGGGCCCTCTTAATCCTCTTGTATTTTATTGTATTAAAACTGTATTGTCTTCCTTTTATATTGTAAAGCGCTGCGTAAACTGTTGGCGCTATATAAATCCTGAATAATAATAATAATAATTATTATCCCATTAAAGAAGAAGAGAGTGTGTGCTGCATTTCGAGATTTCATAATTTGCCGCGTCACGAATGTTGATTCTCCATTACGAACTCTAGTTTACAAGACCGACCGCTTCCAGCTCCTCCTGGCTTCCGAGCATGTGTGTTTGTACTTTAGACTTTTGTCCGACGAACTCGTGTACACACGCTCGGAAAATCTGACAACAGAAATTTGTCCGCTGAAAATTTTAAAGCCTGCCATCCAACATTTGTCCAAGGAAAATTCTACAACAATTGTCTGATGGAGCATACAAACGGTCGGATTTTGCGACAACAGTGTGTCATCACTAGGGATTAGACCGAACACCCCCCTGTTCGGTTCGCACCAGAACATGCGAACAGGAAAAAAGTTTGTTCGAACACCGTTAAAGTCTATGGGACACAAACACGAATAATCAAAAGTGCTAATTTTAAAGGCTTATAGGCAAGTTATTGTCATAAAAAGTGTTTGGGGACCTGGGTCCTGCCCCAGGGGACATGGATCAATGCAAAAAAAGTTTTAAAAACGGCCGTTTTTTCAGGAGCAGTGATTTTAATAATGCTTAAAGTCAAACAATAAAAGTGTAATATCCCTTTATATTTCGTAGCTGGGGGGTGTCTATAGTATGCCTGTAAAGGGGCGCATGTTTCCCGTGTTTAGAACAGTCTGACAGCAAAATGACATTTCGAAGGAAAAAACCCATTTAAAACTACTATTGCATTGCCGACAATACACATAGAAGTTCATTGATAAAAACGGCATGGGAATTCCCCACAGGGGAACCCTGAACCAAAATTTTTTTTAAAAAATGACGTGGGAGTCCCCCTAAATTCCATACCAGGCCCTTCAGGTCTGGTATGGATATTAAGGGGAACCCCGGCCAAAATAAAAAAAAAATGACGTGGGGTTCCCCCTAAATTCCATACCAGACCCTTCACGTCTGGTATGAATTTTAAGGGGAACCCCGCGCCAAAAAAAAAAAAACGGTGTGGGGTCCCCCCAAAAATCCATACCAGAACCTTATCCGAGCACGCAACCTGGCAGGCCGCAGGAAAAGAGGGGGGGACGAGAGTGCGCAATAACTTGCATATAAGCCTTTAAAATTAGCACTTTTGATTTCTCCCATAGACTTTTAAAGGGTGTTCCGCGGCATTCGAATTTGCTGCGAACACCCCAAATTGTTCGCTGTTCTGCGAACTTGCGAACAGCCAATGTTCGAGTCGAACATGAGTTCGACATGAACTCGAAGCTCATCCCTAGTCATCACACAATTCCCGCCGGACAATCAGATCGCGTGAATGCGGCTTAAGAGCACAGGATGGCACACGCGCCTAGTGGATTACCAAATGTTTATTGTATAAAACAAAAAATACAGCCAAATGGATACTCACAAAAATAAGCTCTGAAGAAGGGGGTGTGTCCCCCGAAATGTGTCAGCTAGCCAGCGCAGTGTTACAGTGTGTTTGGCCACGCTATTCCCACACTGGATTGAGATTTAGAGTTATACAGCACCTGTATACATTTATTTTTGTGAGTATCCATTTGGCTATATGTTTTGTTTTATTCAATTAACCTTCGGTAATGCACTAGACATGCGTGACCTCCTGTGCGCTCTTTTACTAGATCTACTAGATTCCCCGATCTGAGAAGGGCTGCATCGACTAAGCATACCTGAAACATGTTATTCCATTGCTTTTAATGATCCAATGCACAAGTAGACTCCGAGGCAGAACTCTATGCGCTGGATGGGTTTATGTGTTTTGTGCAAGGAAGTAATGTCTGCTTTGTCAATCAGAAAATTCTTATAAGCTTTGATCTACTTTGTCTCCAAGTGATCCCCATAACAAATTAAAGCGGAGTTCCGCTTAAAAAAATAAATAAATAAAAGTCAGCATGTAGAAATACTGCAGCTGTTGACTTTTAATAATCGGAGACTTACCTGTCCCAGGGTCCAGCGATGTGGGGGAATGAAGCCCCACTCCTCTCCCCCTCCTCTCTGCGGCGCTGGCATTGTCATTGTGGGCGCATGTGCGAGCTGCGCTTGCGCGCTGTGACTGGTCGGGCAATCATCTGGGACCTGTGACGCGTCCCAGATGATTGCCGAGAGGGAGGGGGGAGAGGTGATCTTCCTTCCGGCGCCGCTGTGCCTCGGGAGGAATTGGGAGCTGGAACCCTCTAAAAAGAGGGTTTGCCTCCCCCCCAAAAAAAATGACATGCCAAATGTCGCATGTCAGGGGGTCACCGTCCCTTAAAGCAGAAGTTCCATTTTTGGGTGGAACTCCACTTTAAGCTGGATAGAAGTGGAATATCTTTGTTCCGATACAAAGTCATAGCAAGATCATTCCAATGGCATATGTCTGTGAAGCAGAAAAATGTTGCTCTGTCTTTAAAGGGTAAGTTCACCTTTGTACACTTTTTTCTAAATTCCAGCTCCCCTATGCACCAATATAGCATTCATGTACTTTTTTTGCAAAAAAACATCAACGCTTTCCATTAAATCTATAGTCACTTACTTATTCTGTGGATGTGATTGCCCCCAAGGGTCTTAACATAGAGATTGACATAAATTGTTTCATCAGTGACACGTAGACATACCCTGGGGTATGGTTCCAGTTTCTTTTTATCACAGCGTAATGTTTTATTATAATGAAATTTTGACTCCAATATGATCACATTTTATATATAGATATTTTATATATGTACATATATACATTTTAGATATACAATTTTAATACATATTTATTTTAATATTCCAACATATGTTTATCAGGTGCAATTTAGCGTATGCGATTATTCAATACGTGCTAGGAAATCGCTATGCAGTTTTTATCTTTTCATAGGATAAGCAATGTATGATGTAAAATTGCTAGACAATATATTTATTTTAATATTCCAACATATGTTTATCAGGTGCAATTTAGCGTATGCGATTATTCAATATGTGCTAGGAAATCGCTATGCAGTTTTCATCTTTATTCATAGGATAAGCAATGTATGATGTAAAATTTCTAGACAATTCTTGTTTACTGAAAACCTTTATATTTTGAGAGTGAATATTTTAATCAGTTTTAATGAATACCGAAAGTTTGCTGGCTCAATGATAGCGCTGCTGATCAATGTCCGCGCCGCATACACTGAATGATTGCAGGTATTCATGGTACTTGTTTTTCGACCAATATCGAACTAACTTGGGGCATCTCCATACCATATGTATCAGATCACCCTCCTCACCACACCTGGGGCATTTGGCGTCTAATCTTAAACCAAAACGAAATAGTTTTTTTGGAGTGTAATATGCTCTATGTACCAGCATTAAGTGAGAAACTCTCTGAGCGGGGGATACTGAGACCTCCTGCCCTATCTCCAGAATTTTCCTCCATTGTACATCTGTTAACTTCCCCACATCCACCTCCCATCCCTCCCTGCAACCAAGATGTTCTGGTTTTACGATACTTTTATTACACAGTTGCGCAAATATTCCTGAGATAAAGCCCTTTATCTTCCCAGGTTTAACCAAGGACTTACTTTTGTCCTTCTTGGAGAGTTTAAAGATCAATAGGTTCAATCTTAAATTTACATTTTAATTTAGCCAGTCAAACCTAACTTTTCTAGACATTCTAATTGTTGTCAATTCAGATGGCAGTATTGGAACAACCTTATCTCGCAAGCCATCTTCAGGGAACTCCCTGCTCCATTGCCACAAGTTCCCTCCCAGCTCCCCTCATCCCCAGTGTGCCTTATGGACAATATTTGTGAGTCAGGCGCAACTGCAGTGATGATTCCGATTTTGAAAAGGAAGCTATTATGCTACGATTGCGTTTTCTTAATCGTGGATACAGCAAAAAATGCCTCAAAAAGGCATATTTAAGAGCAAAAAATCATAATAGAGCTTCCCTCATACACAATGCAAAATCAAAGAAAGCTAAACCTGGGGTTAGACTCATCACTACTTTCTCTAGCCAACACAAACAAATACGAGAAATCCTAAAAAAATACTGGTACCTGCTGATGGGGGATGAGAAGGTGGCTAAGCACCTAAACCCCTATCCGGAGATTACCTTTAACCACTTGACGACCGCCTCACGCCGATGTACGTCGGCAAAGTGGCACGGACAGGCAAAATCACGTACATGGTACGTGATTTGCCTTCCGCGGGTGGGGGGTCCGATCGTCTTTTGTCCAGCGGCGATCGGTGGTGAGGGGGAGACCATCCGTTCGTGGCCCCCCCCTCGCGATCGCCACCGGCCAATCGAATCATTCCTTTGCTGCTGTATGCTAAACAGCAGCAAAGGAAATGATGTCATCTCTCCTCGGCTCGGTAATTTCCGTTCCGGCCCGAGGAGAGAAGACATCAATGTGAGTGCACCAACACACACACACACAGTAGAACATGCCAGGCACACAAAACACCCCGATCCCCCCCCCCCGATCGCCACCCGATCCCCCCCCAATCACCCCCCCCCCCGTCACAAACTGACACCAGCAGGTTTTTTTTTTTTTTCTGATTACTGCATAGTGTCAGTTTGTGACAGTTACAGTGTTGGGACAGTTACTGTTACCCCCCTTTAGGTCTAGGGTACCCCCCTAACCCCCCCTAATAAAGTTTTAACCCCTTGATCACCCCCTGTCACCAGTGTCACTAAGCGATCATTTTTCTGATCGCTGTATTAGTGTCGCTGGTGACACTAGTTAGGGACATAAATATTTAGGTTCGCCGTCAGCGTTCTATAGCGTCAGGGACCCCCATATACTACCGAATAAATGTTTTAACCCCTTGATTGCCCCCTAGTTAACCCTTTCACCACGGATCACCGTATAACCGTTACGGTTGACGCTGGTTAGTTTGTTTATTTTTTATAGTGTCAGGGCACCCGCCGTTTATTACCGAATAAAGGTTTAGCCCCCTGATCGCCCGGCGGTGATATGCGTCGCCCCAGGCAGCGTCAGATTAGCGCCAGTACCGCTAACACCCACGCACGCAGCATACACCTCCCTTAGTGGTATAGTATCTGAACGCATCAATATCTGATCCGATCAGATCTATACTAGCGTCCCCAGCAGTTTAGGGTTCCCAAAAACGCAGTGTTAGCGGAATCAGCCCAGATACCTGCTAGCACCTGCGTTTTGCCCCTCCGCCCGGCCCAGCCCAGCCCACCCAAGTGCAGTATCGATCGATCACTGTCACTTACAAAAGACTAAACGCATAACTGCAGCGTTCGCAGAGTCAGGCCTGATCCCTGCGATCGCTAACAGTTTTTTTGGTAGTTCATTTGGTGAACTGGCAAGCACCAGCCCCAGGCAGGGTCAGGTTAGCGCCAGTACCGCTAACACCCACGCACGCAGCATACGCCTCCCTTAGTGGTATAGTATCTGAACGGATCAATATCTGATCCGATCAGATCTATACTAGTGTCCCCAGCAGTTTAGGGTTCCCAAAAACGCAGTGTTAGCGGAATCAGCCCAGATACCTGCTAGCACCTGCGTTTTGCCCCTCCGCCCGGCCCAGCCCACCCAAGTGCAGTATCGATCGATCACTGACACTTACAAAACACTAAATGCATAACTGCAGCGTTCGCAGAGTCAGGCCTGATCCCTGCGATCGCTAACAGTTTTTTTGGTAGTATTTTGGTGAACTGGCGCTGTTCCACTGAAATACGAAAAAACTAGTGTAGTGTATCAAGTGAACTGTGAAAAAAACTGAGCATAAATAACAATATATAGGATTAAAAACACAATTAAGTGAGAATTTCTAAAGTGTGTGCAACACCTGCCCCCATGAAAAGTGCAGCGTGTATTCACTCCTTAGTAAACAAAATGGATCAAAACCTAAGTGAATCAAAAAGGTGGAATGAATTCCCAAACAAGCTATCAGGAAATCCTTGAAAAACATGTACTGATCATAATAAACATCAATAGTGCATAAATTAAGAAACACCAATAGTGCATAAATAAAATATGGAATCAATAATCACAAATGCACATAAGGAGATTAAAAGTTCATCATAAATCTTGAGTCCACAAAATATCCCAAAGAATATTAATAAAAAATAAAAATAGAAAAGTTTGTAGTGTAAAGTTCTTCATAAAGTGCAGATAGTGAGTCTCTTTAAACCATCTAGCAGTGCTCTTAGTGACGTGAAATCCTCCTGTCTTCCAAACGCCCCCCAATGTGCCCTCACGCACCGAGAGAAAACACCCCTGCAGGGGTATCAAGCCTGTCAGCTGTATCCTGCAGCAATGGTCCCTGGTGAAGGCTCCTAATCGAATCTCCGCTCACGGTGTCCGGGCTGGCTCCAGTCAATCCCCGCAGGCACATCCATATGAAATAAAAAAGAGTCCCATCGCGTAATTCCGTAAAAATGTAAAAGGCTTTATTAAAATGTAACTAAAACGGACAAACAATGTCCCGCTGCCTGGTTGGCAGTCAGACTGAATAGGAAAAAACAGCGCGGTGCAGCGTGCGCTCCACCGCTCGTTCCACACCCGGAAGTAAAGCAGTAGGACAAGACGTATGCGTATCACGTAGCCACGCCTTACGCGTTTCGTCATCCAGACGTCATCTGAGGCGCGGCCATCTTGGTACTCCATACGTCTTATATATGCGATGGAGGCGCCCGGAGGCCAATCATGGTGGAAAACCCGCCCCTCAGCCATGATGGAATAAATCCAACGTGCCATCTAGTGGGTGAAAAGAATATCAACCCATTGTGTTCAATTGTATACGGCGCCTCCATCATAAAAACAGAATAAAGGGGAGAAGGGAATATTAAAAACATATAAACACTCTTAAGGCCCTGGTACATCAGTAAATTTACAGAAACATATCAAAGCAAGGATAATCTATAAACATGAAAAAATATATAATATAAATAAAATAAAAATTAAATAGCAAAATATGGAATATAAAAAATGAAATGTAAAATAAAACAAAATATAAAAAATATATAAGTGGATTATTCAAAATAGACCCACTAAACAGTAATGCCAATGCGCATCTTAGGGGGATAAAGACCTGTATCTCGAGGTAGAAATTCTATTACCCCATACAAATCAATACATCCAATGGCTTACAAAATAAAAAATGGACCTTATGCAAACCTCGTATACAAACTTAGTAAACTGTCCAATATATCCTCATAGGCATTACCATCGGTGTATACTATAGTGTTAAAAGGAACTTCTAATGTGAGAAAAAGGATATATTTAAATAAGTGATGCAGAATCTAAAATGTTAAAATGAATGTGTAGAAGTAAGAAGGATGCAAAGGCTGGAAAGTAATTGCCATCAGTATGTTACCTACAACTATGAACCTCTAACATACTAAAGGGGACATACAGTTAAAAATTAGATAGGAAACAGTTCAGGTCTATTTCCACATTGAGTCCTCTAGGGACCAGACAATCAAGGCGATGTATCCATCTGGTTTCATTTTGGGAAATTAATTTTTTCTTATTGCCCCCCCTCCATTGTTCCTTAATCGTGTCAATGCCGTAGAATATCAAACCAGATGGATCCCTACGGTGATATTCATCGAAGTGCCTAGAAAGATTATGTTTAGGGAACCCCTTTTTGATATTATTAATATGTTCCCTAATACGTACACGTAGGGGTCTTGTGGTCCGGCCCACATATTGTAGTCGGCACGGGCACTCGATGATGTATGTCACATGGGTGGTGTCACAGGCGACAAGCTCCCTGATATCATATTCCTTACCACTCCTTGATTTGAAAGAGGTCCTCTTCTTAGGTTGCCTCTTGCTAACCCTACAGCCCAAGCACTTCTGGCACCTGTAAAAACCTTTCATGTCGGCAAACAATTTCACATTCCTAGGAGGATCAATAACATTATGAACCAGATGGTTTCTGAGTGTTGGTGCTCTCCTGTAAATAAATCGAGGTTTCTTAGTAAGAATTTTCCCTAAGGTCCTATCTGATCTTAGAATTGGCCAGTACTTCCTTACTATGTATTCAATGGACCTATATTGGTTATTAAAACCTGTTACGAAAGCTATGTCGTCTGGAGAATTTTTTCTGTTACACTGTTCCTTTCCCAACAAGGAATCCCGATCGAGTTTTTGTATCTCATCTTTCAATTTGACTAAAGGGTCAATTCTATAACCTTTATCCACGAATTTCTTAATCAAGGCATCAGCTTGATCTCTAAAGTCCTCAATGTTCCGGCAATTCCTCCTTATTCTCAAACGTTGCCCCTTAGGTATGTTCTCTTTCCATTTCGGATGGTGGCAACTGGAGGTGGGTATGTACCCGTTGCGATCCGTTACCTTAAAGAATGTTTTTGTGGACAATTCACCACCCTGTTTGAAGATCTGCAAATCCAAATAATCTATCATGTCATAATTGGATTTGCCGGTAAATGAGACACCGTAATCATTCTGGTTGAGTTCATCTAGGAAATCCTGAAACGACTCAGGACTCCCCTCCCATACAATGATTACATCGTCTATGTACCGACGGTAAAATTTAATTTCAGGCCTACTTCTACCATAAATGTAACGTTCCTCCAGCATGTCCATAAATAAATTTGCCACGCTCGGTGCATACTTAGCACCCATGGCTACACCTTTTTTCTGAACATAAAATTCTTTCTGGTACCAGAAGTAATTACTCTCCATTGCCAGTTGAAGTCCCTCCAATATAAATTGGATTTGTTGATGTCTGAGACCTGATCTCTCATGCAGGGCCTTCTCAACCCCTTTTAATCCATCCTTCTGTGAAATACTAGTGTAAAGGGAATTAACGTCTATCGTTGCCAATAAACAATGTTCGATCCCGGTAATCCCCTTCATTTCATTAATAAGTTGGGTACTGTCCCTCAGATAGGATATGCCCTTCACTACCAGCGGTTTTAAAAACTGGTCAATGTATTCACCTAGTCTCGAAAATAGGGAGTCCACTCCACTAACAATTGGTCTACCCGGTGGTTTATTCAACCTCTTATGTATTTTGGGCAGATAATACAGGACAGGAGTTTTTGTGGATTCCGGAACTAGATACTTCGTTTCCTTCTTATTCAAGATGCCTATTTCTCTCCCTTTTTTCACTAATCTTCTCAGACTCTTGACATATTGCGGTTTGGGGTTGCTTTTCAATTTTTTATATGTATTCTCAACCCTCAGTAAGTTGTTCATCTCCTCCTCATAATCAAATGGGTTAGTAATACTAAAAAAGGGGGATTATGAGGAGGAGATGAACAACTTACTGAGGGTTGAGAATACATATAAAAAATTGAAAAGCAACCCCAAACCGCAATATGTCAAGAGTCTGAGAAGATTAGTGAAAAAAGGGAGAGAAATAGGCATCTTGAATAAGAAGGAAACGAAGTATCTAGTTCCGGAATCCACAAAAACTCCTGTCCTGTATTATCTGCCCAAAATACATAAGAGGTTGAATAAACCACCGGGTAGACCAATTGTTAGTGGAGTGGACTCCCTATTTTCGAGACTAGGTGAATACATTGACCAGTTTTTAAAACCGCTGGTAGTGAAGGGCATATCCTATCTGAGGGACAGTACCCAACTTATCAATGAAATGAAGGGGATTACCGGGATCGAACATTGTTTATTGGCAACGATAGACGTTAATTCCCTTTACACTAGTATTTCACAGAAGGATGGATTAAAAGGGGTTGAGAAGGCCCTGCATGAGAGATCAGGTCTCAGACATCAACAAATCCAATTTATATTGGAGGGACTTCAACTGGCAATGGAGAGTAATTACTTCTGGTACCAGAAAGAATTTTATGTTCAGAAAAAAGGTGTAGCCATGGGTGCTAAGTATGCACCGAGCGTGGCAAATTTATTTATGGACATGCTGGAGGAACGTTACATTTATGGTAGAAGTAGGCCTGAAATTAAATTTTACCGTCGGTACATAGACGATGTAATCATTGTATGGGAGGGGAGTCCTGAGTCGTTTCAGGATTTCCTAGATGAACTCAACCAGAATGATTACGATATCTCATTTACCGGCAAATCCAATTATGACATGATAGATTATTTGGATTTGCAGATCTTCAAACAGGGTGGTGAATTGTCCACAAAAACATTCTTTAAGGTAACGGATCGCAACGGGTACATACCCACCTCCAGTTGCCACCATCCGAAATGGAAAGAGAACATACCTAAGGGGCAACTTTTGAGAATAAGGAGGAATTGCCGGAACATTGAGGACTTTAGAGATCAAGCTGATGCCTTGATTAAGAAATTCGTGGATAAAGGTTATAGAATTGACCCTTTAGTCAAATTGAAAGATGAGATACAAAAACTCGATCGGGATTCCTTGTTGGGAAAGGAACAGTGTAACAGAAAAAATTCTCCAGACGACATAGCTTTCGTAACAGGTTTTAATAACCAATATAGGTCCATTGAATACATAGTAAGGAAGTACTGGCCAATTCTAAGATCAGATAGGACCTTAGGGAAAATTCTTACTAAGAAACCTCGATTTATTTACAGGAGAGCACCAACACTCAGGTTCATAATGTTATTGATCCTCCTAGGAGTGTGAAATTGTTTGCCGACATGAAAGGTTTTTACAGGTGCCAGAAGTGCTTGGGCTGTAGGGTTAGCAAGAGGCAACCTAAGAAGAGGACCTCTTTCAAATCAAGGAGTGGTAAGGAATATGATATCAGGGAGCTTGTCGCCTGTGACACCACCCATGTGACATACATCATCGAGTGCCCGTGCCGACTACAATATGTGGGCCGGACCACAAGACCCCTACGTGTACGTATTAGGGAACATATTAATAATATCAAAAAGGGGTTCCCTAAACATAATCTTTCTAGGCACTTCGATGAATATCACCGTAGGGATCCATCTGGTTTGATATTCTACGGCATTGACACGATTAAGGAACAATGGAGGGGGGGCAATAAGAAAAAATTAATTTCCCAAAATGAAACCAGATGGATACATCGCCTTGATTGTCTGGTCCCTAGAGGACTCAATGTGGAAATAGACCTGAACTGTTTCCTATCTAATTTTTAACTGTATGTCCCCTTTAGTATGTTAGAGGTTCATAGTTGTAGGTAACATACTGATGGCAATTACTTTCCAGCCTT
Source organism: Lithobates septentrionalis (assembly GCA_037952835.1). NCBI lineage: Eukaryota > Metazoa > Chordata > Amphibia > Anura > Ranidae > Lithobates > Lithobates septentrionalis. Next base: position 1,237,626 of record JBBDGP010000111.1, on the reverse strand, counting down.
TGCATCCTTCTTACTTCTACACATTCATTTTAACATTTTAGATTCTGCATCACTTATTTAAATATATCCTTTTTCTCACATTAGAAGTTCCTTTTAACACTATAGTATACACCGATGGTAATGCCTATGAGGATATATTGGACAGTTTACTAAGTTTGTATACGAGGTTTGCATAAGGTCCATTTTTTATTTTGTAAGCCATTGGATGTATTGATTTGTATGGGGTAATAGAATTTCTACCTCGAGATACAGGTCTTTATCCCCCTAAGATGCGCATTGGCATTACTGTTTAGTGGGTCTATTTTGAATAATCCACTTATATATATTTTTTATATTTTGTTTTATTTTACATTTCATTTTTTATATTCCATATTTTGCTATTTAATTTTTATTTTATTTATATTATATATTTTTTCATGTTTATAGATTATCCTTGCTTTGATATGTTTCTGTAAATTTACTGATGTACCAGGGTCTTAAGAGTGTTTATATGTTTTTAATATTCCCTTCTCCCCTTTATTCTGTTTTTATGATGGAGGCGCCGTATACAATTGAACACAATGGGTTGATATTCTTTTCACCCACTAGATGGCACGTTGGATTTATTCCATCATGGCTGAGGGGCGGGTTTTCCACCATGATTGGCCTCCGGGCGCCTCCATCGCATATATAAGATGTATGGAGTACCAAGATGGCCGCGCCTCAGATGACGTCTGGATGACGAAACGCGTAAGGCGTGGCTACGTGATACGCATACGTCTTGTCCTACTGCTTTACTTCCGGGTGTGGAACGAGCGGTGGAGCGCACGCTGCACCGCGCTGTTTTTTCCTATTCAGTCTGACTGCCAACCAGGCAGCGGGACATTGTTTGTCCGTTTTAGTTACATTTTAATAAAGCCTTTTACATTTTTACGGAATTACGCGATGGGACTCTTTTTTATTTCATATGGATGTGCCTGCGGGGATTGACTGGAGCCAGCCCGGACACCGTGAGCGGAGATTCGATTAGGAGCCTTCACCAGGGACCATTGCTGCAGGATACAGCTGACAGGCTTGATACCCCTGCAGGGGTGTTTTCTCTCGGTGCGTGAGGGCACATTGGGGGGCGTTTGGAAGACAGGAGGATTTCACCTCACTAAGAGCACTGCTAGATGGTTTAAAGAGACTCACTATCTGCACTTTATGAAGAACTTTACACTACAAACTTTTCTATTTTTATTTTTTATTAATATTCTTTGGGATATTTTGTGGACTCAAGATTTATGATGAACTTTTAATCTCCTTATGTGCATTTGTGATTATAGATTCCATATTTTATTTATGCACTATTGGTGTTTCTTAATTTATGCACTATTGATGTTTATTATGATCAGTACATGTTTTTCAAGGATTTCCTGATAGCTTGTTTGGGAATTCATTCCACCTTTTTGATTCACTTAGGTTTTGATCCATTTTGTTTACTAAGGAGTGAATACACGCTGCACTTTTCATGGGGGCAGGTGTTGCACACACTTTAGAAATTCTCACTTAATTGTGTTTTTAATCCTATATATTGTTATTTATGCTCAGTTTTTTTCACAGTTCACTTGATACACTACACTAGTTTTTTCGTATTTCAGTGGAACAGCGCCAATCACCCCTTTTTTGACTCTATTCTTTCTGGAATTTCACATTGGTGCGATTCTGTGTTGGGGGGTTGCAGTTCCTTTATCACCTAAGCGCGGAGCTATTGGTTTCTCATATATTTTGGTGAACTGGCAAGCACCAGCCCCAGGCAGCGTCAGGTTAGCGCCAGTACCGCTAACACCCACGCACGCACTGTACACCACCCTTAGTGGTATAGTATCTGAACGGATCAATATCTGATCCGATCAGATCTATACTAGCATCCCCAGCAGTTTAGGGTTCTCACAAACGCAGTGTTAGCGGGATCAGCCCAGATACCTGCTAGCACCTGCGTTTTGCCCCTCCGCCCGGCCCAGCCCAGCCCACCCAAGTGCAGTATCGATCGATCACTGTCACTTACAAAAGACTAAAACGCATAACTGCAGCGTTCGCAGAGTCAGGCCTGATCCCTGCGATCGCCAACAGATTTTTTGGTAGCGTTTTGGTGAACTGGCAAGTGCCAGCGGCCTAGTACACCCCGGTCGTAGTCAAACCAGCACTGCAGTAACACTTGGTGACGTGGCGAGTCCCATAAGTGCAGTTCAAGCTGGTGAGGTGGCAAGCACAAGTAGTGTCCCGCTGCCACCAAAAAGACAAACACAGGCCCGTCGTGCCCATAGTGCCCTTCCTACTGCATTCGCCAATCCTAATTGGGAACCCACCGCTTCTGCAGCGCCCGTACTTCCCCCATTCACATCCCCAACCAAATGCAGTCGGCTGCATGAGAGGCATTTTCTTTATGTCCTCCCGAGTACCCCTACCCAGCGAACGCCCCCAAAAAAGATATTGTGTCTGCAGCTAGCGCGGATATAGGCGTGACACCCGCTATTATTGTCCCTCCTGTCCTGACAATCCTGGTCTTTGCATTGGTGAATGTTTTGAACGCTACCATGCACTAGTTGAGTATTAGCGTAGGGTACAGCATTGCACAGACTAGGCACACTTTCACAGGGTCTCCCAAGATGCCATCGCATTTTGAGAGACCCGAACCTGGAACCGGTTACAGTTATAAAAGTTACAAAAAAAGTGTAAAAAAAAAAATATATATATATATATAAAAAAAAAAAATAGTTGTCGTTTTATTGTTCTCTCTCTCTCTATTCTCTCTATTGTTCTGCTCTTTTTTACTGTATTCTATTCTGCAATGTTTTATTGTTATTATGTTTTATCATGTTTGCTTTTCAGGTATGCAATTTTTTATACTTTACCGTTTACTGTGCTTTATTGTTAACCATTTTTTTGTCTTCAGGTACGCCATTCACAACTTTGAGTGGTTATACCAGAATGATGCCTGCAGGTTTAGGTATCATCTTGGTATCATTCTTTTCAGCCAGCGGTCGGCTTTCATGTAAAAGCAATCCTAGCAGCTAATTAGCCTCTAGACTGCTTTTACAAGCCGTGGGAGGGAATGCCCCCCCCACCGTCTTCCGTGTTTTTCTCTGGCTCTCCTGTCTCAACAGGGAACCTGAAAATGCAGCCGGTGATTCAGCCAGCTGACCATAGAGCTGATCAGAGACCAGAGTGGCTCCAAACATCTCTATGGCCTAAGAAACCGGAAGCTACGAGCATTTTATGACTTAGATTTCGCTGGATGTAAATAGCGCCATTGGGAAATTGGGGAAGCATTTTATCACACCGATCTTGGTGTGGTCAGATGCTTTGAGGGCAGAGGAGAGATCTAGGGTCTAATAGACCCCAATTTTTTCAAAAAAGAGTACCTGTCACTACCTATTGCTATCATAGGGGATATTTACATTCCCCGAGATAACAATAAAAATGATTAAAAAAAAATAAAAATGAAAGGAACAGTTTAAAAATAAGATAAAAAAGCAAAAAAATAATAAAGAAAAAAAAAAAAAAAAAGCACCCCTGTCGCCCCCTGCTCTCGCACTAAGGCGAACGCAAGCGGCGGTCTGTCGTCAAACGTAAACAGCAATTGCACCATGCATGTGAGGTATCACAGCGAAGGTTAGATCGAGGGCAGTAATTTTTGCAGTAGACCTCCTCTGTAAATCTAAAGTGGTAACCTGTAAAGGCTTTTAAAGGCTTTTAAAAATGTATTTATTTTGTTGCCACTGCACGTTTGTGCGCAATTGTAAAGCATGTCATGTTTGGTATCCATGTACTCGGCCTAAGATCATCTTTTTTATTTCATCAAACATTTGGGCAATATAGTGTGTTTTAGTGCATTAAAATTTAAAAAAGTGTGTTTTTTCCCCAAAAAATGCGTTTGAAAAATCGCTGCGCAAATACTGTGTGAAAAAAAAAAATGAAACACCCACCATTTTAATCTGTAGGGCATTTGCTTTAAAAAAATATATAATGTTTGGGGGTTCAAAGTAATTTTCTTGCAAAAAAAAAAACTTTTTCATGTAAACAATAAGTGTCAGAAAGGGCTTTGTCTTCAAGTGGTTAGAAGAGTGGGTGATGTGTGACATAAGCTTCTAAATGTTGTGCATAAAATGCCAGGACAGTTCAAAACCCCCCCAAATGACCCCATTTTGGAAAGTAGACACCCCAAGCTATTTGCTGAGAGGCATGTCGAGTCCATGGAATATTTTATATTGCGACACAAGTTGCGGGAAAGAGACAATTTTTTTTTTTTTGCACAAAATTGTCACTAAATGATATATTGCTCAAACATGCCATGGGAATATGTGAAATTACACCCCAAAATACATTCTGCTGCTTCTCCTGAGTACGGGGATACCACATGTGTGAGACTTTTTGGGAGCCTAGCCGCGTACGGAACCCCGAAAACCAAGCACCGCCTTCAGGCTTTCTAAGGGCGTGAATTTTTGATTTCTCTCTTGACTGCTTATCACAGTTTCGGAGACCATGGAATGCCCAGGTGGCACAAAACCCCCCCAAATGACCCCATTTTGGAAAGTAGACACCCCAAGCTATTTGATGAGAGGTATAGTGAGTATTTTGCAGACCTCACTTTTTGTCACAAAGTTTTGAAAATTGAAAAAAGAAAAAAAAAAAGTTTTTTCTTGTCTTTCTTCATTTTCAAAAACAAATGAGAGCTGCAAAATACTCACCATGCCTCTCAGCAAATAGCTTGGGGTGTCTACTTTCCAAAATGGGGTCATTTGGGGGGGGTTTTGTGCCACCTGGGCATTCCATGGCCTCTGAAACTGTGATAGGCAGTGAAGAGTGAAATCAAAAATTTTCACCCTTAGAAATCCTGAAGGCAGTGATTGGTTTTCGGGGTCCCGTACACGGCTAGGCTCCCAAAAAGTCCCACACATGTGGTATCCCCGTACTCAGGAGAAGTAGCTAAATGTATTTTGGGGTGCAATTCCACATATGCCCATGGCCTGTGTGAGCAATATATCATTTAGTGACAACTTTGTGCAAAAAAAAAAAATGTGTCACTTTCCCGCAACTTGTGTCAAAATATAAAATATTCCATGGACTCAATATGCCTCTCTGGAAATAGCTTGGGGTGTCTACTTTCCAAAATTGGGTCATTTGGGGGGTTTTGTGCCACCTGGGCATTCCATGGCCTCCGAAACTGTGATAGGCAGTAAAGAGTGAAATCATAAATTTACGCCCTTAGAAATCCTGAAGGCGGTGATTGGATTTCGGGGCCCCGTACGCGGCTAGGCTCCCAAAAAGTCCCACACATGTGGTATCCCCATATTCAGGAGAAGCAGCAGAATGTATTTTGGGGTGCAATTCCACATAGGCCCATGGCCTGTGTGAGCAATATATCATTTAGTGACAACTTTTTGTAAATATTTTTTTTTTTTTTTTGTCATTATTCAATCACTTGGGACAAAAAAAATAAATATTCAATGGGTTCAACATGCCTCTCAGCAATTTCCTTGGGGTGTCTACTTTCCAAAATGGGGTCATTTGGGGGGGTTTTGTACTGCCCTGCCATTTTAGCACCTCAAGAAATGACATAGGCAGTCATAAACTAAAAGCTGTGTAAATTACAGAAAATGTACCCTAGTTTGTAGACGCTATAACTTTTGCGCAAACCAATAAATATACGCTTATTGACATTTTTTTTACCAAAAACATGTGGCCGAATACATTTTGGCCTAAATGTATGACTAAAATTGAGTTTATTGGATTTTTTTTATAACAAAAAGTAGAAAATATCATTTTTTTTCAAAATTTTCGGTCTTTTTCCATTTATAGCGCAAAAAAAAACGCAGAGGTGATCAAATACCATCAAAAGAAAGCTCTATTTGTGGGAAGAAAAGGACGCAAATTTCGTTTGGGTACAGCATTGCATGACCACGCAATTAGAAGTTAAAGCGACGCAGTGCCAAATTGGAAAAAGACCTCTGGTCCTTAGGCAGCATAATGGTCCGGGGCTCAAGTGGTTAAATGATCCCGCTCTTTGAGGGATTCTTTGGTTCACAGCCACTAAGAAAGTCATACAAAAACTGTTATGCCCCGTACACACGGTCGGATTTTACGACGGAAAATGTGTGATAGGACCTTGTTGTCAGAAATTCCGACCGTGTGTAGGCTCCATCACACATTTTCCATCGGATTTTCCGACACACAAAGTTTGAGAGCAGGCTATAAAGTTTTCCGACAACAAAATCCAGCGTCGGAATTTCCGATCGTGTGTACACAAATCCGACGCACAAAGTGCCACGCATGCTCAGAATAAATAAAGAGATGAAAGCTATTGGCTACTGCCCCGTTTAGAGTCCCGACATACGTGTTTTACGTCACCGCGTTCAAAACTATCGGATTTTCCGACAACTTTGTGTGACCGTGTGTATGCAAGACAAGTTTAAGCCAACATCCGTCGGAAAAAATCCTGGGATTTTGTTGTCGGAATGTCCGATCAATGTCCGACCGTGTGTACAGGGCATTAGGGAGGCTAACAAAGGTAGTAGACCATGCCACCAATGTAATTATTGTAGATACATTCTGGCTACACGAAGCCTACTGTTGCCCAATGGGCGTCTGTTCAAACCCAAATTTGCAGCAACATGCCAATCTGTAGGCATAGTGTATATCATGCAATGTGAATGTAGAATGTTCTACATTGGTAAGACCAAGAGACCCTTTTTTTGTCAGATAAGGGACCATGTCTCTCTAATCCAAAAAAGAAAATGGAGACTCCCATTAGCCGCCATGTTGGCTTACAGCACAATTTCGATAGCAGCTGTCTACCAGGGGCGGACTGACCATTCGGTCACTCGGTCGCCGACCGAGGGCCCGACGTCAGGAGGGGCCCCATGAGTGGCTCAGTCAGCAGCAGAAAAAAGCCGCCCGCTGCACCGCACGAAAACCCCGTCCTCTGTCCTGGATTATTACTGCTCCCAGCGCCGCTGCCCGAGCAGGGCTCGGCTAAGGCTGAGAGAGGCTCTGTCAGCAGGGAGGGGCGGGACAGGGAGCTCCACTTACACTCTGACCCTGCCCTGCCACGCCCCTCCCCATGTAGTCTGAGTCTGTATCTAATTAGAGCGTCTCTCCTGCACTTCTGAGAGCTCCGCTCTGGACCACAAAAAGCCCCGCCCCTACCGTCAAAAGCCCCGCCCCTTAACATTGAAAGCTCCACCCCCTACCGCCGAAAGCTCCGCCCCCGGACCTCTGAGAGCGGGAGGTGAGCCCGACTGGTCAAGTAGATCCTTCTGCCTACCGTATATACCTGGACTGTAGACCCCTTTTTTTTGCTAAACCATCCCTTAAAATGTTGTTTACCCCCCTGTAAAGCTGTGCATTGCTGAAAGTTTAAAATTTAAAACTGGCTACCTGGTTATTTCCTATAGTCGCATCCCCAGTCTCTGGTTATCTCCTATAGTCGCATTCGCAGTCTGGTTATTTCCTGTAGTCACATTCGCAGTCTCTGGTCACTTCCTGTAGTCGCATTCGCAGTCTCTGGTTACTTCCTGTAGTCGCATTCGCAGTCTGGTTATTTCCTGTATTCGCATTCGCAGTCTCTGGTTACTTCCTGTAGTCGCATTCGCAGTCTCTGGTTACTTCCTGTAGTCGTATTCGCAGTCTGGTTATTTCCTGTAGTCGCATCCCCAGTCTCTGATTATTTCCTATAGTCGCATTCGCAGTCTGGTTATTTCCTGTAGTCGCATTCACAGTCTGGTCATCTCCTATAGGCGCATTCGCAGTCTGGTTATTTCCTGTAGTCGCATTCGCAGTCTGGTCATCTCCTATAGGCGCATTCGCAGTCTGGTTATTTCCTGTAGTCGCATTCACAGTCTGGTTATTTCCTGTAGTCGCATTCGCAGTCTCTGGTTATCTCCTGTAGTCGCATTCGCAGTCTAGTTATTTCCTGTAATCGCATTCGCAGTCTCTGGTTAGTTCCTGTAGTCGCATTCGCAGTCTGGTTATTTCCTGTAGTCGTATTCGCAGTCTCTGGTTATCTCCTGTAGTCGCATTTGCAGTCTGGTTATTTCCTGTAGTCGCATTCGCAGTCTCTGGTTATCTCCTGTAGTCGCATTCGCAGTCTGGTTATTTCCTGTAGTCGCATTCGCAGTCTCTGGTTATCTCCTGTAGTCGCATTCGCAGTCTGGTTATTTCCTGTAGTCGCATTCGCAGTCTCTGGTTACTTCCTGTAGTCACATTCGCAGTCTGGTTATCTCCTATAGTCGCATTCGCAGTCCTGTAGTTGCATTTGCAGTCTCTGGTTATCTCCTGTAGTTGCATTCGCAGTCTTGTTATTTCCTGTAGTCGCATTCACAGTCTGGTCATCTCCTATAGTCGTATTCGCAGTCCTGTAGTTGCATTCGCAGTCTCTGGTTATCTCCTGTAGTCGCATCCCCAGTCTCTGGTTATTTCCTGTAGTCACATTCGCAGTCTGGTTTTTTCCTGTAGTTGCATTCACAGTCTCTGGTTACTTCCTGTAGTCGCATTCGCAGTCTCTGGTTATCTCCTGTAGTCGCATTCGCTGTCTCTGGTTACTTCCTGTAGTTGCATTCGCAGTCTGGTTATCTCCTATAGTCGCATTCGCAGTCCTGTAGTTGCATTCGCAGTCTCTGGTTATCTACTGTAGTCGCATTCGCAGTCTGGTTATTTCCTGTAGTCGCATTCGCAGTCTCTGGTTACTTCCTGTACTCGCATTCACAGTCTGGTCATCTCCTATAGTCGCATTCGCAGTCCCTGTAGTTGCATTCGCAGTCTCTGGTTATCTCCTGTAGTCACATTCGCAGTCTGGTTATTTCCTGTAGTCACATCCCCAGTCTCTGGTTATCTCCTGTAGTCGCATTCGCAGTCTGGTTATTTCCTGTAGTCGCATTCACAGTCTCTGGTTACTTCCTGTAGTCGCATTCGCAGTCTCTGATTATTTCCTGTAGTCATTTATGATATCTATGGCTATGCATATTTATTGAATCCATATTGAGCACTATATTTGATTGGCTGTTTGCTTCTGCTTAGGCCTGGAACACACGCACAATCGCACATGATGATGACTTCATCATTATGTGCGTGATTGTGATTGTGCGTGTGTGCCAAGCAGAAGCAGCCAATCAAATATAGTGCTCAATATGGATTCAATAAATAGTGGGAAGATTTTTCCTTCCATTGGTGATCAGTGAGAAGAATGTTCCTTACATTCGTGATCAGTGGGAAGAATGTTCCTTACATTGGTGATCAGTGAGAAGAATGTTCCTTACATTGGTGATCAGTGAGAAGAATGATCCTTACATTGGTGATCAGTGAGAAGAATGTTCCTTACATTGGTGATCAGTGAGAAGAATGCTCCTTACATTGGTGATCAGTGATAAGAATGCTCCTTACATTGGTGATCAGTGAGAAGAATGTTCCTTACATTGGTGATCAGTGAGAAGAATGTTCCTTACATTGGTGATCAGTGAGAAGAATGTTCCTTACATTGGTGATCAGTGAGAAGAATATTCCTTACATTGATGGTCAGTGGGAAGAATGTTCCTTACATTGGTGATCAGTGGGAAGAATGTCCCTTACATTGGTGATCAGTGAGAAGAATGTTCCTTACATTGGTGATCAGTGAGAAGAATGTTCCTTACATTGGTGGTCAGTGAGAAGAATGTTCCTTACATTGGTGGTCAGTGAGAAGAATGTTCCTTACATTGGTGATCAGTGAGAAGAATGTCCCTTACATTGGTGATCAGTGAGAAGAATGTCCCTTACATTGGTGATCAGTGAGAAGAATGTTCCTTACATTGGTGATCAGTGAGAAGAATGTTCCTTACATTGGTGATCAGTGAGAAGAATGCTCCTTACATTGGTGATCAGTGAGAAGAATGTTCCTTACATTGGTGATCAGTGAGAAGAATTCTCCTTACATTGGTGATCAGTGAGAAGAATGTTCCTTACATTGGTGATCAGTGAGAAGAATGTTCCTTACATTGGTGATCAGTGAGAAGAATGCTCCTTACATTGGTGATCAGTGGGAAGAATGTTCCTTACATTGGTGATCAGTGAGAAGAATGTTCCTTACATTGGTGATCAGTGAGAAGAATGCTCCTTACATTGGTGATCAGTGGGAAGAATGTTCCTTACATTGGTGATCAGTGAGAAGAATGTTCCTTACATTGGTGATCAGTGGGAAGAATGTTCCTTACATTGGTGGTCAGTGAGAAGAATGTCCCTTACATTGGTGATCAGTGAGAAGAATGTTCCTTACATTGGTGATCAGTGAGAAGAATGTCCCTTACATTGGTGATCAGTGGGAAGAATGTTCCTTACATTGGTGATCAGTGAGAAGAATGTTCCTTACATTGGTGATCAGTGAGAAGAATATTCCTTACATTGATGGTCAGTGGGAAGAATGTTCCTTACATTGGTGATCAGTGGGAAGAATGTCCCTTACATTGGTGATCAGTGAGAAGAATGTTCCTTACATTGGTGATCAGTGAGAAGAATGTTCCTTACATTGGTGGTCAGTGAGAAGAATGTTCCTTACATTGGTGGTCAGTGAGAAGAATGTTCCTTACATTGGTGATCAGTGAGAAGAATGTCCCTTACATTGGTGATCAGTGAGAAGAATGTCCCTTACATTGGTGATCAGTGAGAAGAATGTTCCTTACATTGGTGATCAGTGAGAAGAATGTTCCTTACATTGGTGATCAGTGAGAAGAATGCTCCTTACATTGGTGATCAGTGAGAAGAATGTTCCTTACATTGGTGATCAGTGAGAAGAATTCTCCTTACATTGGTGATCAGTGAGAAGAATGTTCCTTACATTGGTGATCAGTGAGAAGAATGTTCCTTACATTGCTGATCAGTGAGAAGAATGCTCCTTACATTGGTGATCAGTGGGAAGAATGTTCCTTACATTGGTGATCAGTGAGAAGAATGTTCCTTACATTGGTGATCAGTGAGAAGAATGCTCCTTACATTGGTGATCAGTGGGAAGAATGTTCCTTACATTGGTGATCAGTGAGAAGAATGTTCCTTACATTGGTGATCAGTGGGAAGAATGTTCCTTACATTGGTGGTCAGTGAGAAGAATGTCCCTTACATTGGTGATCAGTGAGAAGAATGTTCCTTACATTGGTGATCAGTGAGAAGAATGTCCCTTACATTGGTGATCAGTGGGAAGAATGTTCCTTACATTGGTGATCAGTGAGAAGAATGTTCCTTACATTGGTGATCAGTGAGAAGAATGCTCCTTACATTGGTGGTCAGTGAGAAGAATGCTCCTTACATTGGTGGTCAGTGAGAAGAATGTTCCTTACATTGGTGGTCAGTGAGAAGAATGTTCCTTACATTGGTGGTCAGTGGGAAGGAGGAGGAGGACACACCCAAGGAGCTCTCTGAGAACCAGCCTTTTTTCAAGCCTGGGCCTTGCCTGCTAGTTTTGGCCCAGGAACAATGCCTGATCCTGGGGGAGGCCCAGGGAGGGATCCCCCTGATGACACGGGGCCTAGTGAGGAGGAGGTGGAGGATCTGACTGTGGGTCCAGGCCCTGGTATGGATGCGAGTATCTTCAGTCAGAAGATTGTTGATCGCTTTAGGCAAATTGGAAGGGCTGAAGAGAAACTTCAAGTTTTGAAAGCTGAACATAAAAACTTTAAAGCCAAATACTTCCAGGCCTGGAGTAGAAATCGCACAGCCATGAAGCCTGAGTTACAGGATTTGGAGGAAAAAGTAAAGCAGCAAACTTTATTGTTGGAGAAATTAAAAGCCAGAAGTGGAGCTTTTAAAGAAAAATTTGACAATGAAAAGAGATTTGCCAGCCAGTCGTCAGTAAGTTGCATGGATCAGCAGCCTCAGGTTATGGATGACCCAGGTCCATCTGCCTCTGCACCTCTCCCCCCATGTAAGGCCTTGGAATCGCCAGCGGCAACCAGCCAGGGGGTTGAGAGTGAGCATGGCACCCTGACCTTCATCCAGCAGATGGAGTCACCCCTGAGAGCAGACAAGGTTTCCATATCTGATGATCCATCAGAAATCCCTGAGGATGAGAGGAAAAATAAACCAGGGAATGAAGATGGACCTGCACCAAACACCCTGAACATGGATGTTTCTACTCCTGCATTTGCTGAGACCAGTAGTTCCTCTACCAAGTTTTCTGCATGTGTTTCACACAGTAAGGCTGACACCAGCAAAGAGATTGCCTCACCTGAGCCTCTCTGTGTTCCAGCAGAGCTGATTGATGCTGATGGGGGAGGGGATCAGCACATTGCACCATGTGTAGTGGAAGCCATGGAAGTGTCAGACCAGCCTGCTGAAAGTCCTGTCCTGATGGAAGAGAACAGGCGGTCAGCTGAAGATTCCACCAGCACAGCAGTGGGAAAGGACACTGTTGGGAAGACTACAGGAACTGTGAATATACCAGCAAGTATTAAGAATGACAGTAATGATAAAACAATGAATGTGGTGGGTGGTGGTGAAGGGGTTAATACTGCTGGGAAAAATAAAAATGACATTGCTCTCCCTGCTCAGCAGAGGAAAGACTCATCGATTGTGCAGACCAAATCTGTACAATCGATATCTGCTAGAAATGTGTCAGACGGTTCAAAACACACAAATGTTTCTTCTGCTGGGAGAAATGTGGGCAGTTATGCGTCTGTTCTGGGGAGTCGCATCAAGGAGGGTGGAGGGAATTTTGTAAATATTAGTGGTCACAATTTGGGGGGGCTTGGTGGTGGGATGGTTGGTGGGTACAGGAGGAGGAATGTGGTTCAATTAAAGTGGGAGGGGGAGGGGACCCCACCAGTAAGGGGGAGGGTGGCTGAGTTGGTTCTGGAAATGGGGTTTAAAGCCTTGGATATATTTGCTTTGATTTGCCCAGTGGGGAGTTATGAATTTGATTTGTCCTTTGTAAAGCCTGAGGGTCTGGATTTATTTTGGGAGCGATATAGGAGGTGCAAGGGCCTTCCGCAGTGGAGTGGTTTGGTGCCAAAGGTGATTTCCAGGCAGCCTCTGATAAAGTCGGTGACGATCCTGGTGCGTAACGAATCCATACCAGAGGCTGATTTGATAGTATGGCTACGCCGATATGGTGAGGTCCTCGCTCCACTGCGGAAGGTCCTTGATGAGCATGGGATATGGACAGGGGCCTGGACAGTGTCACTAAAATTGGGGGTGCTTGGAAATGTAGTTCAACACCTTTTCTGGGGAGAGATAGGCTGAATATTTTTTACCAGGGTCAGCCTAAAGTCTGTAATAAATGTGGAGACAAAGGCCATTTTGCATCTACCTGTACCCGTAAGAAATGCTCACTATGCCAGGATTTGGGCCATTTGGCTAAGGATTGTACTGAAATTCGGTGTAATTTGTGCCAGAAGCTCGGTCATCCTTATAGTCAGTGCCCGGAGGCATTACATAACTTGCCAGGATTGGAGGCTGAGTTGCAGAGGCTTGATAAAGAGGATGAGGCCGCTAAAACTGTTATTGTCCCTCCTGTTTCTGTTACATCTGTTCCAGATTCTGTTTCCCCTAGTGATGTGGTCCCTGAGTCTGTCCCTCCTGTGTCTGTTACATCTGTTGTTTCGGATTCTGTTTCCCCCAGTAATGTGGTCCCTGAGTCTGTCCCCCATGTGGTGGTCCCTAATCCTACTGTACGTAGATCCTCCAGACTGGCAGAAGCTGCTGGGGGGGCAGGTTTGGCAGATCTTCCATCTCAGCCTCCAGTCCCTGTCCCTCGGCAGCGTAAACGTGGTCAGGGGCCTGTGAGGGTGTTGGATGGGGGAGGGGTTGAGGGAAAGGTGTCCATATCCCATGTCTCACCCTCTGTTGAGGGGGATTCAGATGATGAGGGGTGGGAGAAGTTTAGGAGGAAGAAAAAGAAGAAGAGGAAGACAAGTAAAGTGGTCATTTCTTCCTCAGAGTCGGACCCAGGAGGGGTTCCTCTTGGTAATACTTTTTCAGTTTTGTCGGGTGATGAGATGTCTGATCTATCTTTCTCTTTATCATCCATGGATGAGGGGGAGTCACGTAGTCTTAAGAGAGCTGTTTCGGGTGATGAGAGTGTGGCAAAGGTTAAGAAACAACTACCCCAATCATCCTGATGGCAGTTCCCACTCCGATAAAGGTGGCGACCATTAATGTCGCCAGCATTAAATCTGCAAGAGCTCGTGATATTGCCTTATTTTTGCTCAGCGAGTTTGATGCCGAGATTTTATTTTTGCAAGAGACCTGGCTCAATACTTTGGCCGATGTCCATCTAGCAAAACGGGAGTGGAGATGCGGTCCCTCCTTTTGGTCTCTTGCGGCTGAGCCCTGCAGCGGAGTTGCGGTCCTTTTTAAAACCGATATGGTAACGTGCCGGCGGGTAATTGAGGTAGAAATGGGGAGATGCATGGTCTTAGACGTCTCTGTTAGGGGGCAGGACCTGCGCCTGATCAATATCTATGGACCGCAGTCAAAATGGGGCAGGAAATGCCTCCTCACAGAGATCAAGCCCTTCCTTTTTACGTCCCAGCAGGTTGTCTTTGGAGGTGATTTTAACACCATAATTAGGCCTGAAGACAGGAGAGGCTCCATAGACAGGCTGGGTTACGATAGCGTTTTTCTTAGAGATATGGTGAGACAAGCAGGCCTGGTAGATGTGCATATTAAGCACTGCCCTGGCAGCACGGGATTCACATTTCAGAGAGGGAATAGTCAGAGTAGGATAGATAGGTTTTTTTTAAAGGAGAACTCTGCTTTCTCGGCTCCTGAGTTGAGGGCGGTGGAGTTCTCTGACCACTGTATGCTGTCTGTGACTCTGAATGCCTCGGACACTCCACCCAGGGGAAGGGGTACCTGGAAACTGAATTCGGCTCTCCTGGAAGATGTAGAGGTAAGACAATCCTTTGAGGATTTTTTTCAGGCACAGGTTTCTATTCTGGACTTTTGCAGCAGTAAGTCAGAGTGGTGGGAGCTTGTGAAACAAAGGGCAATTGGACTTTTCAAGGCCATAAGTAAGAAGAAGCAGCTTGGTATGTACATTGCCTACCAGCATTTGCGGAGGAAGCTTGATCGTCTTGTCTCGTATAGAGGAGATCCAGGGGAGATCTCTGAGGTGAAGTTTCTTCTTAGGAAGTGTCAATACGACCGGCATGCCTCCTTGGTTCTGGAGAGGGATTATGGAAAATATCACTCGCCTGATCCTTACCAGAACTGTAAGCAAGGCATAGCAGTTAAGACGGTCATAGGCCTGAGGGATAGTACGGGTTCCCTGGTGAAGTCCAGATCAGGGATCCTGGAGATCTTCAGATCATATTACGCAGACCTTCTGGGAAGAAAGGACCTTTGTCGGGACAGGATGGAAAGCTTTCTGGATTCTACTCCAGGATTGGGAAATGGTACATTGCCTTTGATGGATTTGACAGAACCAATTTCAGTGGATGAGGTAGTTCATGCTATAGAGAAGCTGGCTACCAAAAAATCGCCTGGGCCAGATGGGTTGACAGCTGAATTCTACAAGTGTTTTAAGTCCATTCTGGCTCCCTTTTTAGCAGAGGTTTATAACAGCTGTCTAGAAGAGGGTTCGCTCCCTCCCTCCATGAGGCAATCCGCTGTGATTCTTCTGTCAAAAGGTAAGGACCCCTCAATGATTGAGAACTGGCGCCCCATCAGTCTTCTCAATGTTGATAGAAAGATCCTGGCGAAGATTCTTTTTTGGCGCTTGTCGTCAGTAGCAGGCGATTTGTTGTCCAGTCATCAGCACTGCTCGGTCCAAGGTAGAAGTACCTTTTCAGCGGTTTTAGCCGTCCGGGAGGCTTTGGAGCGATGCAGGGCTGCTGGATGGAGAAAGTACTTGCTGGCATTGGATCAGGCGAAGGCTTTTGATAGAGTCAATCACGAGTACCTGTATTTGCTACTTGGTAGATACGGCCTGCAGGGGAGGTTTATAGATTGGCTGAAGACATTATATAGAGGGGCTGAGAGCTTCCCACTGGTTAATGGTTGGGTTGGACGGCCTTTTGAGGTTGGCTCTGGTGTGCGCCAGGGATGTCCTCTGAGCCCCCTGTTATATGTATTCGCAATCGACCCCTTCATAAGAAGGCTAGAGAGTGGATCTTTGTGCGGGGTGCCTTTGGGCATTGTTGGGGTGCCGCCTCTGAAGGTCGTGGCCTATGCCGATGATGTGTCTGTTATTGTCTCTGGGACAGAGGAGGCGCAGGAGGTGGTCTCTATGATAGAGCAGTACACGGAGGCTTCTGGTTCTAAAGTCAACCATGAAAAGAGTGAAGTTTTCTGGATGGGTGACGAGGGTGAAAGCTTCGAACTTCCGGATGCCTTCCCAGAGCCCCAGCAGGAAATTAAAGTGTTGGGAATCCAATTTGGTCCTGGTGACTATGGTCATCGAAATTGGGAAAGCAGGTTGGTGTGTGCCAATGCCAAAGTAGCAAGCTGGAAGAAATGGAAGCTTTCCTTGAGGGAGAGGGTTGACTTGATCAAAACGTACCTGGTCCCAATATTTTTATATGTCAGCTTCGTCTGTATCTTGCCAGCATCTCTCTATGCAAGGGTGTACAGCTGTTTTTTCCAACTGTTATGGGGAAGCAGGCTGAACCTGATCAAACGCAATGTAACTTACCTGTCTAGGCGGGAGGGTGGCCTGGGAATGGTCAACCCAATAGTTTTCTTTTCTCTGCTCTTTTTAAAGTACAATCTTGGTAACATGCTAGCAGAGAACCCGCCGGGATGGGTGGGCATTTTTCAATCTTGTTTTAGGCCTTTTCTGCGATGCTGGGAAGATGGCGGGCCAGTGAAAAGTCTGAGAGTCCGACATGGCAAGCTCCCGGCTTATGTTGCCCCGTGTCTGAAAATACTTCGGCAGTGGCAGGTGACAGTGGAGGATATCAAGTCCCTCCCCAGGAAGCTTCTGGAGAAGAGGATTTTGAGCTCTGCTTTCAGTGTGTCACTGGCCTTAAGGGATTGCCCAGGCTCTGTAATGAGGGAGGGGTTGCGTTTAATCAATTTAGAAAGAATCCCCTTGAAGTTTAGGGATCAAGCCTGGCTCGCTTTCCATGGAAGGCTGTATGTCAGAGGGAACTTGAAGCATCGCCCTGTGGATGATCGGGATTGTCCTAGAGCGGAGTGTGTTGGTAAAGTGGAGTCTATGGACCACTTTTTTCTGCAGTGTCCCTTTAACATACAGGTGTATAAAAGGGTGGGGAGGGCTCTAGGCATCCCCTTTTTCTATCGCATGAGTTATGCGGAGTGGGTGTACGGGGCATTCCCGACTCGCTGGGATTTTGATTTGGATACACTGTTTTTAGTTAGTATTGTTGTCCGTTACTTCACATGGAATGCACGGTGTCAGATTACCCTGCGGAAAAAAGTCCTCTCTGTTGAGGTGGTGGTGCACGATATTCTGGGTGAGGTTGGGAAAATTCGGGGTCTTGAGAAAGGCAGGGAGCCTCGGGCGGTCTGGAAAAGGGCGTGGAGGAATGTCAGACCTGCTTTTGGTGAACTGCCCATCTCTGGGTGAGGAGCTCTTTTCTTTTTCTGTTTCTTTCACTCCCTTAGCTTTTGTTGGTTAGTATCTTCTTTTTGAAGAAGGGCTGCATGCATAATGGGTGCGGGTTTGTTTCTTGACCTCACAGTTTAGATGTCTGGTGTATTGGTGTGAGTTGTAGTGAGATTATCCCCAATAATGACATGTTCATGATGAGTTTTGTTTTTGCTGTAAAGTCATTTTTTGTTTGAGAGCAGATTTGCTATATTTATTTTCATTTATGTAAATATGTATATTATATATAGTGATTTTATGCTTATTGATTGCAAGACTTTTAATAAAGAAAAATTGGGAAGAATGTCCCTTACATTGGTGATCAGTGGGAAGAATGATCCTTACATTGGTGATCAGTGGGAAGAATGATCCTTACATTGGTGGTCAGTGGGAAGAATGTCCCTTACATTGGTGATCAGTGGGAAGAATGATCCTTACATTGGTGATCAGTGGGAAGAATGATCCTTACATTGGTGGTCAGTGGGAAGAATGTTCCTTACATTGGTGATCAGTGGAAAGAATGTTCCTTACATTGGTGATCAGTGAGAAGAATGTTCCTTACATTGGTGATCAGTGGGAAGAATGCTCCTTACATTGGTGGTCAGTGAGAAGAATGCTCCTTACATTGGTGATCAGTGGGAAGGATGTTGGAGGTCAGTGAAAATTATATAAAGTAAATAATAATAATTTTAAAAAAATGTAAAGCACCCCTATGATCCCCACACATGCTCTATATGAAAAGCTTTATGTAGGATGAGCACATGTATGTAAACATGTGTCTATAGACGCAAATGCTGGACACGGGAGCGCACCTGAAAGGTAACCCCCCTCCCCCGGGAGAGCGCTTCTCCTAGGGAGTTATCTGATGTGGGGAGGAGCCGCGAGAGCCACCCCCAGATGTTGAGGTTCAGGGCCACTCTGTGCAAAACGAGCTGCACAGTGGAGGGAAGTATGATATGTTTGTTATTTAAAAAAAAAAAAAGAGCCTTTACAATCACTTTAATTTTGGAAATGTACCGTTGTTGCACTTTCTTTAATGTAATTCTGTGACGAACGCATGTAGTGTCGGTAGTGTAAAATGTAGGTGGGGATTTGTGTGGGTGTGGCTTGAGTGTGGGTGGGAACACATGAGCCGGCACAGGGGGCCCCAGGATCTCCTATTGCCCGGGGGCCCCATGAGTTGTCAGTCCGCCCCTGCTGTCTACATTTTTTTGCTTTAGAACATATCCCCCTGGAGATAGAGGAGGAAATTATGAGAAGCTACTTCTTCAAAAGGAAGCACGTTGGATACACAAATTGTCGGCCCTCAGATATCCAGGCATGAATGATGCATTTAGCTTTAAACCATTCCTATAGAAATTCCCTTTTCTTTATTATTTATTTTTCATTTATTTCTTTCATTTGTTTTTTTTTTTTGGTTTCTGAATTTATTTTTTAAATGTTCATACAGGTTGGCATCTTTAGGATGCACTAATGCATATATTTTGGTATTATTGTATTAAGTCTCCACTGAGTCGGTGCGGTTTATCTTGCGGGCTGTTTTTGCAACTGTATATGCATACATACGCACTAATCTATTTAAACTGATCACTATTTGGGTTCTTCATATTGGGCTACCCTTGTCTATTTAGGCCACACGGACGCCCGGGGCACCCATATTTGGGGAGTGAATAACCAATCGCTCTCAAATTGGGAGCCCTAGAGAGTTGAGTCCGGTTGTGGCACATTGGGGTTTCCATATAAACCAACCTTTAATATTGAGCCTGTGATAAGCCATCTAATGATGTACTTTTATAGTACATATTTTTATCTGCAGCAGGCCCGGTGTCCCAATATGGACAGTGAGAGGTTTGCCATTCCTTTTGCCCTTTTTCAAGATGGCGCCGTAGGCGTCTTTTGGCTTTACAGGCAAATATTGACATGCGCATGCGCACTAGTCATTATGGACGCAGCTGACGTCAAAATGACGCTGCTGCGTTCCCCCAATTGGCTGCGACTCAGACATTCTCAATGAACGTCCGCATCCCGGCGGTGAGGTCAGACGCCGCCGGGATGGGGGATATATAAAGGCAGTTTGACACACCGCACACCGCTCTGTTACAGGCGCCTTACTACAGGGAGTGTATGGATCGCTCTCAAGCCCATGTGCCTTGTGGATGCTTTACAAGTAAGTGCTTTATCAGTAGCCCTGTCATTTTTGACAGCAACTGCACTTATAAAGCCGCTCTAATTGTCTTTTCTATATATATTTTTTTGCTTTCTTATCTAGAAATTGTTACTGAGAGGGGATTTCTTCCTCTGCACAACCTATCATAGTCCTCATCATTTGCCATCCCATTGTACACCAATCCATCTTGGTCATTAATGTCATTATTTGCTGGGAGGTTGTTTCGCTTCAAGCAATTATTAGTTGGTTCTATTTAAGGTAATGGACTCCTCCTAAATCTATGGACCAAGTTAAATGCCTATTGCATTTATGCTTTGGCTAATTGTCAATTCATTTTTTATTATTTAAGGACTATTTAAAACTTTGTATTCCCCTGTGGCCACGTCAAGACAAGGGAACCCCTATATATGAGAGCCCATACTTTGGAAAATCTGTAGCAGTTTATCAGCTATTTCAAGTTTAATACATTGCTGGTGCACAACAGCCTGGTAAGATTTATTAATTTAAAAAATTCTAAATATTGTTTTTTGATATATATTATGCTGTGCAATGGATGATTATTTCTGTACAACCTTTGATTTATAATCTGGGTTGAACGTCATTAGATTAACATCTTGTACCATCAACTAATGTGTTTACATTTTCATGATGATTTGTGTATTTATTGTTTTTGTTTTTCATTTACTGTTTAGAGTCTACTACAATCTTTGCCATAAACTCCTGAAGAAGCTCGTATTAGAGCGAAACATGTCAGCAGATTGTCATGGAATTAATTAAGTAGCTCTGTCTTTATGTGCCCTTAATGGGTTAATTTGTGGATTTATTTGTGTACTAATTTTCATGATGATGTCTCATTTGTTGGAGACATAGGGTTTTAAATAATGATTTTTCCAATAAAAATTATAGATTTTTTATAAAATGATTGTACAGATTTAACGATTTTCTAGTATATTGTATATTTAAAAGCACCTTAAAAGTCCCTGGGGTATATGTTTCAAACCCCTTCCCCTGGTAAATTTGCCTTTTCATACATGATAATAGGAAGGAGGAAACATTATTTAGTGTGCAAAGAGCAGCTGTATGGAGTGACACCTATTTGGAAGAGTGCAGCACCAGTTAAAGAGACAGCTGAGCACATACATAATATGGATTGGCACATGTAAGGTTAACATACTTGTGGAATTTTCTTGTTTTATCACATCACGCTGATACAACTAAAAGTAACAATGCAGGACGGTACGCAAGGTTGGTCTGGAGTCGAAGACTGAAGGATCAATTTTTAGTGGTTGCAAGATTTCGGAGCAGATAATAATCCCACACTTGCTACATATATCACACGGTGATAGAACATCCCCCCCCCCTCTCCTCGGCCCAGTGCCTCTTCTTTTTTTTTTATTCTTCCTCTGCCCGCTCTTTAAAAACGGAGTGGGTGGGAGGAACTAGAGAGAAATGAGACTGGGGAAGCAGACAGGAGGGACAAAAAAGAAAGGCAATATGAATAAAGCCGCAACCAAACCAGCAAAGGGGGGAGATTCTAAATCCGCGAAAGACAAGGTTATAGGTAGTACGATCAAACAGTTTATGTCTCAGGGAGCCAGTCCCAGGAGTATAGACTAGGAGGGACAAGGAGCGGCTAAGATGGAGAGGAAAAGGGGAACAGAAAGAAAAATAGGAGAAAGGTTAGACCATTCCAGGGAAGACATAACAACCGAAAGTGAGTCAACGCCCAAATTCCTACAAAAGGAGAAATGATGGAAATGTTCCAGAGATTGGAAAACTCAATAAAATCAGACATAAATATGCTGAGAGTGGACTTGGGAAACCTGCTGGAAAGAGTAGAGATGACAGAAAAGAAAACGGATGATCAAGCACAGCAGCTATGCAACCTTAAAGATCAAATAAAAATAACACAACAAAATCAGAAGAAAATTCTCTACAGAATGGAAGATTAAGAGAATAGAAGCAGAAGGCAAAATGTCGTTTCGTTTCATTCTGTTCCAGAAAAAAAGGGTGAAGGTCTGAGGAGTATCATAACTACATTATTAGGCCCCCTATTAGATAGAGTAGAAGAATTCCCTAAAATAGAGAGGGAGCACCGGGTCGGAAGACTGTACAATACGGATCCAATTCGACCATGAAAATATAATAATAAGATTCAGATTCTATGAAGAGAAGGCTGAAATTATTTAAAAAATGAGAGTAAAACCACCTTTATATCATGAAGGATCTGAGTTACAGGTATATACCGATCTGGCTCCAGAAACTCTGGCCAGAAGGAGACTCCTGAAACCCCTGCTGGAATTGATGAGGACTCAAAATATAAAATATAGCTGGGGGTTCCCAGCTTGTTTGGTGGGCTTCAAGGAAGGGGGATCCGCCAGACTTAGGTTTCCAGAAGAACTGGTGGAATTTTGTAACAAATTAGACTTGCAAGTGCCAGAGCTGCCTGGTTAATAATGGGAGGTTAATAGGAAGAAGTTGATAAAGAATTAAAAGTCAGAGATTCAACCTAAAATGTGCTGTGGGGGGTGCTAGGGGGGTATGAGTTGGCCGGGGGTGGGTGCTCGGTTGGCAACCGGCCTACCCCACCCACATTTTCTATCAAGTGGAGAAGGGTAGGGAGGTACACTCGGAGTCTCACCTTAGAATAAAGAGATCCAGAGAGGACCATGGTATCCAAGGCCCTCAACGATCCGGGGGCCAGTTTGGAGCCGGGGGGAAGGGGAGGGAGAGGGGGGATACCCTGTGCAAAATGTATAAAAGAGTGGAAAAAACTCGTTATAGATCAGAGGAGTGAGTCATGCATAGGCAACCAGGAGAAAGATGACAACATTAAACTTTATGACATATTATGTAAGGGGATTAAACACACCCACCAAAAGATATTAAAAGAACTTAAAATAACTGCAAGAGACCCACCTATCCCATGAATCAAATATTAAACTATGGTCTAATAACTTTCCGACTTGGTACTATGGGGATACAATTACGAAGAGAGCAAGGGGGGTTGCAATAGGGTTTGCGAAGGGAGTTCAGTTCAAATTAGAGGACAGGTTATTCGACCCAGATATAAGATTCCTCTTCTTGGAAGGTATATTAGGGGAAATGGAATGCACATTAGCAAACATCTATGCCCCTAATAAGAATCCGACAAAATATTTGATTGGTATTTTGGAGAAGCTAATAGACTTCAGGAGCGGGGGTCTGATTTAGATGGGAGACTTGAATTTTTGCATGGAACCAGGTGTGGATAGTACGTCCTGGGCACAGGGGACGAATAACGTACAATTAAAAAAGAGAAGACAGAAATTACATGTGTTCCAATTGATGGACATTTGGAGGATTATGAACTCCAAAACTCAAGATTTTACGTTTTACTTCCCTGTACACGGGACGTACTCCAGGCTAGACTATATACTGGTAAATCATAGATTCTTAGGATAGTCAAATCTAGAATAGAAATAACTACATTATCGGACCATGCCCCAGTAAGAATGAAGATGCAATTCTCCTAGAACCAAAGACAGCCCTTTGCCTGGAGATTAAACAAAGAACTTCACAACGAGGTAGGCTCAAAGACTGTAGAAAAGGAATTAGAACATTATTTCTCAATAAATGAAACAGAAGCGATTTCAGGGTCTTCCCTATGGGAGGCCCACAAGGCCTATATTAGGGGGATTCTGATAGAAGTGGAGCAGGGAAAAAAAAGACAACAGAGAAAATGAAAAATCTTATTTCAAAGAAGAACAAGAACATAAAAAATATAAAGGTCTAGACCGTGCGACGTACCAAAAGTTAGTAATTAAACGGGACGAACTAAAAGATCTTACAGAACAAGAAACAAAAAAACATTTTATAGAATAGCTAAAGAAAGATATCAGTGGGGGAATAAAGCCAGTAAACATTTAGCCAGAAAGCTTCAAAAGAAAAAATCTATAAATTACATTGAAAAAATTCAAACTAAGAGAGGAGAAATGGTTTATACAACAAAAGAAATAGGGTAAACATTTAAAAACTATTATAAGGAACTATATTCAGTTGACCAGACGGGGGATCAGATAGGGGAAAAAAGAAGAAAGATATGTGAATTTTTTAAAAATGCCAGATTACCAAAGATCTCAGAAAGTACTAAAGAGACATTAGAGAACCCTATAACTGAGGAAGAGATAAACAGAGCCTTTGCGGACTCAGCCCAGGGGAAAAGCCCTAGCCCTGATGGGTTTACAACATATTACTATAAAAAATATAGAGATATATTAACGCCAAAGTTATGCCAATATATAAATGGCTTGGGAGCTGATTTTGAGCTGAGCAGAGAGGCCCCATCCGCTACAATTACAGTTATCCCAAAGGAGGGGAAGGATGGTGCGCTGTGTTCTAGTTATAGGCCAATATCGCTGCTAAATGCAGATACTAAACTGTATGCTAAAGTATTGTCGAGAAGAAAGGGCTGATGAATACACTGGTACAACCTGACCAGGTAGGATTCACTCCATGAAGGGTCGGGAGGGATAATGGGGTGAGAACCCTACTCTTACTCCAGAAGATAAAAGAAAAGGGGCCTCCAGGTCTACTTCTGTCAATAGATGCCGAAAAGGCATTCAACAGGGTAGACTGGGAGCTCATGATACAGACATTAGACATCATGGGAGTGGGCCCGAGAATGATTCGGTGGATCGAAACTCTCTATCACCACCCTATGGCATCTTTAAAAGTCAACGGACCCCCTTCTACCCCCTTTGAAATGAAAAATGGGACGAGACAAGGCTGTCCCATCCCCCTTGTTTTGTCTTTGGAACCATTACTCGCTACGATCCAAAATAACCCGGATATTAGTGGATTCAAAGTAGGGGATGAGGAACATAAGCTTGCAGCATTTGCAGACGATGTGTTATTCTACATTCTACATAACCAATCCCAGGATCACAATGCCCAACTTATTAAAAACCTTAAAACAATATGGTGAAATATCAAACTTTAAAATAAACTTAGCGAAATCTGAAATATTAAACATAAATGTAAGCAAATTGGAAGAGGGGAAGTTGAAAAAGGAATTTCAATTTGCTTGGAAGAAAGAAATAAAGTATTTGGGAATAAAATTAGCCAAATCAATGGAGAAGATTTATAAAATAAACTATATCCCCCTGCTAGATGAAATAAAAAATGAAAGTAAAAGACTATTAAATAGACCATTGTCCTGGATAGGTCGTATTAACTCCATAAAGATGGTTCTCTTCCCAAAAATTACCTACATGTTCCAGATGCTACCAGTGGCGCTCCCACAGTTCTACATTAGAAAGTTGAAATCAATAATAATGAAGACCATATGGAAAAACAAGAAGCCGAGAGTCTCCCTCTCAATATTAAAGCAGGAAAAAAAAGAGGAGGATTGGCAGTCCCTGATATTCAAAATTATTATAAAGAGATAGTATTTTCAAGAGTGATAGAGTGGGTAAGGGTAAATAATGAGAAAAGATGGGTAAAGATTGAAAAAAAATTATGTAAGGCACAATTGGGAATTATAATATGGAATCCCCCTCACTATAGAATGTTAGATGAAAATACACATATACTGACACGGATTGTATTAAGAAATTGGGATATTACGTATAAACAGTTTAATAGGACATATAACTCACCTCTAATAGCACTAAAAGAAAACGATTATTTTGCACCAGGAAAAAAGAGTATTGGGGGAAATTGGATTAAAAATGATAGGGCACAATTAAGAGATATAATAAAAAAAAGGGAAAATAGTATCACTTCAAGAGCTAAAACAGAATAAAGAAGCATGGGTGATTGGTGAGTGGAGGTACCTCCAGTTGGACCACTTTGTCAGAAACTTACCATAGCCAATAAGATCAGGAGAGGATATGACTGTATTGGAAAGGTTGTGCCTAGCATATAACACAAAAAAAACATATCTAAGATATATAAATTGTTGCTGACGGTGGATGAGGTGGAGGTCCCCCCATTTATCAAAAAATGGGAAAGGGAATTGGGGTCACAGAGAGATAAAAACACTATAGGGGAAATTTTGAAATTAACCCACAGTTCGGCAGCCGATATTAATACAGCCGAGATGAATTATAAATGTTTAACTGGCTGGTATGCAACCCCAGATAAAATCAGTAAATATCAATGGGGTAAATCGGCGGAATGTTGGCGGGGCTGCAAGGAGGTTGGTACAATGGCCCACCTTTGGTGGGGCTGTCCTATAATCAAAAGTTACTGGGAAAAGATCTTATTTTTTATAAAAGAAATCACTAAAATAGAAGTAGCGGAAGATCCATGGACAGTACTCCTACATGGAATAGATGGTGAAGTAAAACAATATAAATCCTTAGTGCCACACCATGTGTCATGACCTACAGTCTGATCAGGAAGAAGACATTACTAATAGATACGTCTGGAAACGTGGATTTAGAGAAGAAAAGTAAGTGACTGTAGATTTAATGGAAAGCTTTGATATTTTTGCCAAAAATGTTCATAGTATATTGGTGCATAGGGGAGCTGGAATTTTGAAAAAAAAAGTGTACAAAAGGTGAACTTACCCTTTAATTCAGAAAACATGATTGCTAGTTGGAAATGTTTCACTTACAGTCTTGCTGTCCCTGCCTACAGTGTTTGACTAAGTAGGGCAGGAATGGCCTTATGAGAAAAAAAATAATAAATGAAAACGATTAAAAATGCCAAACTGTAAACGAATATAAAATTAAATCTAAAGTGGTTGTAAACCTTTGAAAGGCAAAAGGAACAAAGCATATCATCATATAAAGTTAACTTGAGTCACCTAATGTGGATCTTGACTGCTCTCTCCTTCCCCTGCAATCTACATCTGTCACTTCTGACAGTTTTCCCAGGCACCAGGCAATCCATGGTGAAGCCCTGCCTCCCTCTTCTAGCGCAAAACAAGTGATTGACAGCCTCAGGTGTGCATGGATCCCTATTGTTGTATATGTTGTAATATGTTCACCGATTTATGTGGGACATTGTTGTGTGTATGTACACATGCAGTCAATGTTGACCAGGCCA
Organism: Lithobates septentrionalis; assembly: GCA_037952835.1. NCBI lineage: Eukaryota > Metazoa > Chordata > Amphibia > Anura > Ranidae > Lithobates > Lithobates septentrionalis. The sequence continues at coordinate 1,210,891 of JBBDGP010000111.1, read as the reverse complement.
GAATGACAATGGTTGATTTGTCCAACTGAATTTTAACATAGCAAGGGGACAGCTGAAGACCCTTTGATGTGTTAATCTTATGCAAGTCTATTTGAACATCTCAAAGGGTGTTCAGGTAGTATCTGTGAATCTAATCTAATTACACATATCTAAGAGGACTTGTTGATGTTGATATGCGGGAGTGCAAATTGGGGTGGTTTATGACTGCAGCTGTTCACGGCTGGGAGTTGTTGTCTATCTGAAAGACTAAAGTATATAAAAGACCTGAATGGAGACGGCCAATCAAATTGCTCAGCCATTCAATATCTAGGGAATATAACACAGCATTCAGTCTATAGTTTAGGTGAGGCTTGTCTTTGTATGCACACACAGACCTAGGAACATGGGGTTCTGAATTATATATACTCTGTCGGATTTTTTTGTCATCTGTGGACTTTGGACTTTGTTCTGTGTTGAAAGTCAATAAAGTGCATCTCTCTGGAAGAATTGGGTTGCTGCGGAAGAGTACTTACTAATTAATTATCATACCCACGATACCACTATACCACAATAATATTAAATCACTACATTGGTGCCGTTCAAGTGACCAGAAGAGCATTTTCGGACTTAGTAACAGAAGTCGGTGGTGACAACAATCCTGTGAGGTGGACAGAAGTCTGATGAAGAACCAAGAGCTGTGCTGTGACTCTAATGTCTGGTTGTGACATAAGAGAGTCTGATCTACAAAATTTAACAAGTTGGGAACCCCAGAATTATTCTCTGGAGACTGGAAACAAAAAGACTGTGTCGTGTACCAGAAGACCTGAATTGCAAGCTGAAGGAGTAACTAATGCGGTGAGTAAAATATTTTCTTTTTTTTTTAAATTATTAGTAATATAGTCAAAATGCTTACTCAGTGTGAAGCTAGTGTCAGTTCTGATAAAGTTAACAGATGGGTATTAAAATGTATTAAGTGCCATGGCGGTCCTTATGAAATTCCAGAAAAATGTAAGCAGACGTGGACGATGATGAAGGAATTTTTAGAGAAAAATGTTTTTGATAGCAAAATTTCAGAAAGTAAAAGAAAAGGTTGTATTATACAGGGCTTGTTATCTTGCTGTTTAACAATGGAAAGTTCTTTGAATGGTAAGGTTGAGGAAATTACCCAGTTACAGAAGGCAGTTGATAATAGCAACAATGTTTGTGAGAGGTTACAAAACCAATCAGACACTGAGACAGTAAATTCAAAATTGCATGCGGTTACCATTGGAGAAGCTTTACTTGAGAAATCTAAACGTTGTGATGAATTATCAGAGGAAAATGAGAGATTAAAATTAAGAATTATGGAATTAGAGAAGAGATCTCAGGAATGCAGATATGCATCAAATCTTGGATTCAGCAATCTGCAGCAAACAGAACCTCATATTAAATCTGATAATTCATTACCAGCTGCCCCCACTGTGACTACCACAGATTATAACAATAATAATAATACAGGTGAAGTTCAGCTTGTAATGAAGCCTTTGAAATCAAAAGAATTAGACGCAATTCTTAAAGAAATAGGAATGGTTCCATACCATGATTTAAACAGATTTTTAAAATGGTTTTGTGATGTGCAGCAGGTCAGAGATATGTACAATCTCAACCCATCTGACTTAGAAAGAGTTTTGCAACATTCTTTAGGAAGTGGTCTTTGGATGAGAATTAAACAGATCTGTATTCAGCCTCTGAGGACAAGGGACATATTACTGGAATTATTATGTGTTTTGTATGGTGTACGTTCTGATGTTACTATTCATGGAAGGATCCAACAGATGCAAAATGAATCTCCCTATGAATTGTCACACAGGATAGCAACTATTATGGAATTATTGGTCGGTAATAATCTTGCATTTGAGCGTGGTGGCTTGATACATATGAGTATGTTTCTAGATGCGTTGCATGAAGATATCAAACAAAATATTTTATTAGTTACCCCAAATCCTCATGCTTTAAAAGACATATTGTTAAGAGCAGACCATTTATGGAGAAAGTCAAATGAGCAGGCTGTCAAAATTGATTTAGCCAGGTGCATGGGCGGAGCCTAGCGGAGCAGACATGCATTGTTAGAGCTCCGCACCACTGAGGAGAGAAGAGAAGGGCAAAGCGGAGCCTGCAGGCTCAAAAGGTATCCATTTGAACCTTTTTGCCCCAGGGAACAAACTGTGAAAGTTTGGGCAGGAAATATGGTACTGGGAGGAAGCCGTGGCAGAAATAAAAATCACCTCACAAAGAGCTCACAGGCACTCACTGCAACTAAAGCAGCTCCAGTCACCTCACAATATACAGCATCATGGCGCTCTCACAGACAGAAAATGTCACAGCAAGACTCTCCATTTGAGTCAGATACAGAACAAATCCTCTCACAAACTTCTCCACAAGCCTCCTCAGCATCCCCAGTAATATTATTACAATTTGAAAAGATGCTTCATAAGGCTTTAAAACAAACCTCAGACCAAATAACAAACAGCCTAACCAAAGAAATAAGAAAGCTGGGAAACCGCACCGCAGCCTTAGAAATAAAAATGGATGAAATTGAAATTACAACCCAAGAAAATATAACAGAATTGGAACAATTAAAAGAAGAGAATTTAAGACTTCAAACTAAGCTCGAAGATTACGAAAATAGAGCCAGACGTTCAAACTTGCGCATAAGGAGAATACCTGAAACTGTGACAGACCTGCAATCTACTATTACTGCTCTATTACAAGAACTAAAGCCAGATATCCCTATTGAACGTTTAGAACTGGACAGAGTACACAGAGCCCTCACAGCCAAAAAGAAAGATGGACCCCCACGTGATATAATCACAAAATTTCATTATTACAGAACGAAAGAACAAATACTAATTGCTGCAAGAGAAAAAAAGAACTTATTTTTCAAGGACACAATTATCAAATTTTTGCTGACCTATCCCAACTTACTATTACTAAAAGACGATCCATGAAACCCCAACTAATGGAACTGCAACGCCACAACATTATGTATCAATGGGGCTTCCCCTTTTCAGTCAGATTTAACTACCAAGGTACAATTTACAGAAGCAGATCAGCAGATGAACTACAACAAACCTTTTTAAAATTAAATCTGACAGAACCCACAAGCCACAACTCTCCCACACGCAGAAGAATGGCATCATCTTCACCTTCAGGCAGCACCCAGAAAATTTCAGAACAAAATGGGAATCATCATTCTCACAAAAGAGGCCGTTATGCCACATCATCCATGGACCAAGAAGATTCAATGGACTGACATCCTAATTCCTGATATCTCTTCATTTATTATACTAAGAGATGGTTCTCTATAAAAAACCTGTATTTATAACTGAATGTAACTGCATTCTGATAGTCACACACTGTGTGGGATCATGTTACATTCCAGTTATATTTCTTATTACTTCTGATTCATATAGCCTTAGAATATATAAGTGAAATAAGGAAATTCTTGTTCAGTTATATATTTTCAGGTAATAACAATAGATTTATTGCTTTTTAGGACAAATATGTTCAATAATCCAGAAGTAATGGAAGCTTTTTCTTTCTTTTCTTAAAACAAATATATTATTACCTAACTAGTTCCTAGAACTATGTTTTTGTTTATTCTAATCTGAAGCAATACAACCTCAATTTTATGAGTTAACATATCTAAACAGTTACATATGAATAAAATATGTAATTGTTTACTCTAAAAGGGTTAAAATCCCAAAATAATTCAAACTGTCTTCATCAATACCAAAGTTATTAACAGTACCTTTCTAACTGAATTATTTAGCCTAGGGCAAGACTAACCATATACAACCACCCTGGAATAAATAATTTCAACAAAAACTATATTCTGCACTCCAATTAATGAATCATCATTTTGATGTCTTTTGACATAGCACTTCTCTCCTGTAAGCGGAAGATCCGTGTACCCCCATTAGCCCTCCTCATTCTCCCAACCATATTATGTGGGAGTGTGACGAAGGCACTTATTCCCCTGAGAGAGATATTTATTCTCTTTCACGGGTAAATTGTGATTACTTGCAAAAAATAATTTATACAATGTATCATCTAATCTCATATGTTTTTTGTTTACTCTTTACTCCAGAATTCACTGGTTTCTTTTCTATCTTTTCATCTCTTCAGTCCACACAGGTTGATCTGCGCAGTCAGCTCTGCATAACAAAAAGTAAGTCAAAACTATTTGATCTGTTGCCATGGCACCACTGAATATACTTTCCCTGAATGTTCAGGGAATAAATGTCCCTCAAAAAAGGACCAAAGCCTTCCGTACTTTCCATAACAAGAAGGCTCACATAGTATGCCTCCAAGAAACACACTTCACCAAAGATTCTACTCCAAAATATATTTCTCCTTTTTATCAACAAATTTACACGGCTTCTGCCTGTACCAAACAAAGGGGTACTCTAATTGCATTTCACCGATCCACACCATTCACCTTATCATCAGAAATTAAAGACCCAGAAGGTAGATACCTGATACTCATGGGTTATATAATGGATACAGCAATCACGGTGATTTCCTACTATGCTCCTAACACACAACCTACACCATTCCTCTCACATATATTACAAGTGATTAATACACACAAAATAGGAACAGTGATAATGTGCGGGGATTCGAACCAGGTCCTCCTCCCATTTCTAGATAAATCACCTTTTACACCATCCAAAATAACCTCTAGATTACCTTTTTCTCAACTTCTTTCCAAATACAATCTGGTAGATTCGTGGAGAGAAAGTAACCCAATGAAAAAGAAATTCACTTATTTCTCGCACCCTCATCAAACCTTCACCAGAATAGATCATATTTTTCTAACAATAGGAATGATACCAGAAATTATTGCATCAGATATAATTCCGATTCCGTGGTCTGACCATAATGCAGTATACACTACTATAGCCTCAGCCATACCAAAAGTGCATGACCCAACGTGGTACTTACCGGACATAATGCTCAAACACCCACTACATCAGATGGCCATTGAACAAGCTTTAAAGGAATACATATCAATTAATAATACAACAGACATTTCCCCAATAACACTGTGGGAAGCTCATAAGCCTGTCTTGCGTGGTACAATACAAAGACAAATGGCACTATTTAAATGGGAACGCAAAAATCTAGCAAAAAAACTAAAACTCAATTTTAATGCAGCCTACATATCATTCCAAGATAATCCATCTCAGAGTACAAAATCTCATCTGGAAAAATCTAGATTGGAATACGATCTATTTCTCACTGAGTCAGTTGATAAATCCCTCAAACGCTCCAAACACAATTTCTACATGAATACAAACAAACCAGGTACATATTTGGCTCGGGCATTAAATTCAACTAACAAATCTTTCAAACCAATACGTTTGAAATTATCAAAAAATGTTTATACTTGTAATCCAGTTAAAATAGTCCATAAATTTCACTCACATCTCACAACTTTATACAAGACAAACAATGAATTTAATCCTACAGAGGCTGAATCCTTCTTTTCAAAAATAACCTTACCCGAGTTGTCTCAAAATCAAAAAAGCAGTTTGGATGAGCCTATAACTATAGATGAAGTTGCTAACGCCATAAAAGACCTAAAACTTAACAAAAGACCAGGCCCAGACGGCTACTCGGCTTTATACTATAAAACATTCTCAGAAATACTCTCTCCCATTCTCACTGAAACTTTTAACAAACTTCTAGAAGGACATTCTTTTCGGCAAGAAACACTAATGGCAATTGTTTGTATGATCCCAAAACCCCTTTCTGATGATACTTCCTGTGTGAATTATCGGCATATCTCTCTGTTAAACCTTGATATTAAATTATTAGCAAAAATAATAGCAAAACGCCTCAATAGCATTATAGGAAAATGAATACATAGAGATCAAGTAGGCTTCATGCCAAATAGACAGGCAGGCGATAATATACGCAGGGCAGTGTTATTGGCACATATTGCTAAAAAACGGAAAATCCCTTTATGTTTTCTATCTCTAGATATTAAGAGGGCATTTGACACAGTATCCTGGCAATATATGCAATATTCATTACAAAAATGGGGTTTTGGACCCCACTTTTTAACATGGATCAAAGCATTATATAATAAACCCAAAGCCTATTTAAAATATGCTGGATACAAATCTGATGCCTTTAATATCGAAAGAGGTACCCGACAGGGTTGCCCATTATCTCCCTTATTATTTGCCCTTATACTCGAACCCATGGCCCAATACATCAGAACAAACCAAACTATAACTGGCATTGAAGTAGGAGGTATTACACACAAATTATGTATATTTGCAGACGATATATTACTTTTTCTATCATCACCACAGGTCTCTGGTCCTAACTTAATACCAGCTCTTGATGGATTTGCAGCCCTATCCGGCCTTATGATTAATCCTAAGAAATGCCTAGTGCTTAATATTTCGCTCACAAACATGGAATTGATCCCGGCTAGGCCTGCACTCCCATTCACATGGGCAGAAAAATCAACCTCATATCTTGGAATTCATTTAACAGCATCTCATTCTGACTTATTCTCAACCAATTATCCTCCTGTATTAAGACAGATCACAAATCTAATAAAACAATGGTCGCAACTTCCTTTATCCTGGATAGGGAAGATTAATGCAATCAAAATGACTATTCTACCCAAATTGCTTTATCTATTCAGAGTCCTCCCTATTCCAATTCCTTCCTATTTTTTGAGAATAGTACAAAAAAGAGCAACTTCGTTTATATGGGGCTCTTCTAAGCCACGTATACCTATACACACACTACATCTTCCCAAAATTAAAGGAGGCCTGGGATACCCTAATTTTACTAACTACTACAGAGCAGCACATTTGGCCAGTCTGTCCAAATACCATGCAAAACAGGAAATCCCATTATGGGTATTTATAGAGGCTTCAGAAAATGACCCTCTATTAATATCAAACTTGTTATGGCTTGATCCTAAAGACCGCTTTAAAATTCATAATCCCATAACTAAACACTTCTTATCTCTCTGGGATAAACTAAAAACCAAATATCAGTTACAATCTCCACACAATTCTCTCCTTTCTTTTATCAGAAATCCGGCCTTTTATCCGGCATGGATCTACCCAAATTCTTTTAAAGCTTGGACAACATCAGGCATTCAGACACTAAATGACTTCATAGCATCTAAATCATTCCTTTCATTCCCATCGCTTAGAGAAAAATATAATCTACCAAACTCTGAGATATTTAGATATCTCCAAATCAAAAATTTCTATACACCTAAAGGGGGATACACCATTATCCCAATTATCCATTTTTGAATCAATCTTTACAAAAGATCCATTTGCTAAAGGTACAATTTCATCACTTTATAATCTATTATGTGGAGTAGTAAATCTTAATAGACCCTCTTACGTTCAGAAGTGGGAGGAGGACCTGGGACGAACTTTAGAAGACACGGACTGGTCTAACATATGGCTCACATCTAAGTCATCTTCACCCAACATCTTAGCACTGGAGACAAATTATAAAGTCCTAACTCGCTGGTACCTTGTACCTGCTAGAGTGGCAAAATATTCACCTAATACCTCAGCTCTTTGTTTTCGAGGATGCCCAGAAATAGGCACACATTTACACATATGGTGGACGTGCCCAGTAATCCAAACCTTCTGGAAGGAAGTCTTCGTGATTGCATCTAAAATATTTTAAAAAAATAATACAACCAGATCCATATATAACTTTACTTAATCTAAAACCGGAATGGTTAACACTCTCTCAATTCAAACTTATGATCCAACTAATAACGGCTGCAAAAAAAAAAGTGGCCAAGGCATGGAAATCTCCTACATTGGTACTAGCAGAAACAATTCACAGAATGAATAATACAATATCCCATGCTAAGATGGTAGCCATCGATCAAAATCAAATTCCAAAATTCCAAAATTCCAAAATTTGAAAAACTTTGACATCCTTGGATAAAACAACAGTTCCTGTCAAATTTCAATGACTCTGTCCTGTTGCCATGGTAACAGATTAAATGACCTACAGAGACACCCATTCTAAGGCTTCAAAGAGAAACTAAACTAAAAAGAATAATAAACTGATGAGCAGGACAACCTTGTGGACCATACCTCTGCCTTTCTACCCTTTTTTCTTCTTTCTCTTTCCTTTTCTCCACCTTACGATTAAAGCTCATTATCAGAATTTATTTGACCTATATACACTCTACCTGTAAACAATATGTATAGTAGGTATAAATCATTTAAATACCTACAAAAGTAACTAAGGAAATTATATATATCTTTAATTTAGGTTTACGTGAACCCAAGGTTTAATATTTGAAATTTCATGATATTTACCTATATAAACCCTACTGTAAAACAATGAGCTTACTTTATAGATCCTTGTAAACTTACTTTATGTATCTTTATAATATTGTATACTCAATAAACTTCTTTTGACAAGGAAAATTGATTTAGCCACATTGTTTAGGACAAATACTGAGCATAAAGATCAGAAGATAACATCCTATGATAACACCCAGAGAGGACACTTGGATACCGTTTTCTCAGTTAAAACAGAAATATGACCACCTGAAGATTGAGTATGACAAGATGAGAAGGGAACGTGATAAATTATTAGAGCAGTTGAAGGAGGTACAGGGCGTCCTGAATGTACAAGATGTACATTCTCCAGATCTGTTTTTGAATGCAAATGACACTTCTCTAGCAGTGGGGGTGAATTAGCTTCAAACTGTAAACGTGTAAATAATGCTTTGTTTTAACTTCAAACAACGTTTAAGGACCTTGCTAATTAGTTTTGTTGGAGAGTTTTGTCTTTCAGGGACGTCTGAAGATGCTTGCATGTGAATAGCAGAAGCACAGTCTGAAATTGCTGGCTAGTGGGGGAGAATTATGGGAGAAATGCTGAATAGACAATATATCACTATACATGGAATTATAAAGTATTCATGGACTCTCGAAATTCATCAAGCAATGGACCTTTTTTTTCTTTTTTCTTCAACGCCCTAATTTTTACTTTTTCTCCCTTTTCCTGATATATTTTGCTTTTCATTTTTTTATTTTCTTTATGTTTTATTTCTTGAACTTTATCTTAAAACCAAAGAGAAGCATTTTAACCTAAAATAATTTTCATAACATCTGTACATATTACATAATGCGCATTGATCAATATATTTGACATCTAAGGTGAGATGCTGCACAATGGCTTGGCATAGCATAAATTTTAGTATGTTGGGTGGTTTTCCTAAATTTATAAGAGGGGTGAGTGAAATTCATCACTCTAGTCATGATGATTTGAAACTTTGTTGATTCAGTTGTTTATAATATGCTAAAGGCTATGACATATATGGATGAAAAAGACCTTTCTACCTTTCATGGTGAAGATACTGGCAAGAATTTCCACTGCCGCTTTGTCTGGATAGAAGATCTGATAAACACTGATGACTCTATCTGAACCATCGTGTGGGGGTATATCTATATGTATATGTTGGTATACCATTCAGGTGTAATTGTGGACTGAATGATCCAAGTAACTGCTTTATTGAAGGCAATGAGGGGTCGGCCTACAGCAAATTACAAAAGCAAATTGTGACTGGCAATCAACAAAGATGGACTCATGAATGTCAAGTGCAAGGAAATAGTTTGCAGCACAGTTTTTACTGCCATATCCAAACCTTTTCTACCTTGAAAGTGAGTGCTGGTACATTGAGAGTTCTTCTTACTATAAAGATGAAAGCAGAGTGTTTGCGTAAAAGCATCTTTAAAAATGGAAAGCTTGAGCCTGGAGATGAAAAAAATCCTGGACTTATGTGGATTGGAGTTCCCAGAGCATACCAAGTTTACTTTCAGTGAGATGGTGAGAGATGTGATGAAGTCAGACCAAAGGATGGACTGTGACATCAGCTCGTCTTTGCGCAATAATCAAGATCTTGATGTGATATAATAAGGCCTAACAGCTATATGGGCCACTGATGTTTGCCAAATCCTTTTCTAGTCATGGTCTAAAAGTTATATTATCTAATAACTGTTTCATGGGGATATTTTAGAGGCTGGCGAAGAGAGATGTAACCAGTTTCAACTTCATATTTTATATGAGCCATTGTAAAGCATCCAGTACCTTAAATCGTAATGATATTTTTTGTTGTTTGATTTATGGGTCAGTTCTAGTAGTGGGGGTATATGTTGTATATGTTGTAATATGTTCACCAATTTATGTGGGACATTGTTGTGTGTATGTACACATGCAGTCAATGTTGACCAGGCCAGAATGACAATGGTTGATTTGTCCAACTGAATTTTAACATAGCAAGGGGACAGCTGAAGACCCTTTGATGTGTTAATCTTATGCAAGTCTATTTGAACATCTCAAAGGGTGTTCAGGTAGTATCTGTTAATCTAATCTAATTACACATATCTAAGAGGACTTGTTGATGTTGATATGCGGGAGTGCAAATTGGGGTGGTTTATGACTGCAGCTGTTCACGGCTGGGAGTTGTTGTCTATCTGAAAGACTAAAGTATATAAAAGACCTGAATGGAGACGGCCAATCAAATTGCTCAGCCATTCAATATCTAGGGAATATAACACGGCATTCAGTCTATAGTTTAGGTGAGGCTTGTCTGTGTATGGACACACAGACCTAAGAACATGGGACTTTGAATTATATACTCTGTCGGATTTTTTTGTCACCTGTGGACTTTGGACTTTGTTCTGTGTTGAAAGTCAATAAAGTGCATCTCTCTGGAAGAATTGGGTTGCTGCGGAAGAGTACTTACATCATCATTATTATACCCACGGTAATACTATCTACCCGATATATTAAATCACTACACCTATGAGACTGTGTGAAGGGGGAGTGTGAATTCCCTTTACTCGAGTGTCAGATGACACTTAGCTCTGTGCTATGCTGTTTGTGATGTCAGCACAGGACCACCTGCTTCCTGCAAGCTTAGAAAATCCATCTGACCAGTGTACTTTGGCAGGCTATGGAAGAGAGGGCTGCAGATAAACAGCAGCTTTTGTGGGAGGATTTTCTTCATCACTGTGGTCATTCTGGTCAGCTGTCAATAGTATAAGAAATCTGGTACCAGATCTATTACTCCTTATGGCGTGCTCTGGTGAATAATATGACATTCCTTGTAGCCATCGCCTCTGCCAGTCTAGTGTAAATTCTTTTGGCAAGGCAATGGAGGGACAGTTTCATTCTCTCCACCTGGCTCTTCTATCTTGCTGCTTTGCAGCTGTTTGAACCTCAGCTGACCTTTCAGTCCTTTAATTGTCTTCTTGACTGCAATTGAAACATCTTTCACTTATTTTTCTTCCCCATTGTACAATATTTTTTTTCATTTCAACACTGGATAAATACTTTATTTCATGTCTTCACCAACCAAATCTATTCATTGTGCTGCTTATTGTCTGTTCTACCTGACAGCACTCCAAAAACATAACTGCAATGTGCCCTTTAGGAGGAAATGGCTGCATTGAGAGTCAAAAGTAATTGTTGATATGCACCCTTAGAGGAAAAGGGCACATTAGGAATAAAAAAAGGGGGGGCAATATGCATTTATGAGTGGAAGCGAGGGCTACATTTGACAAACTTGTAGGCAAGTGGCTGCTCTGCATCTAGAAGGATTAAAAGAGCCACTTCACTACCTCCTGTGCTATTCACCACTAGTGAGGTGGAAAAACAACCCAGATCTCCAGAGCCTCCCACACTGCCTCTCTGATAAAGTGTGACCAAAAAGAGAAAAATGTCGGAAAGGGTTGTCAGCCTATAGCTTTAATGCTTAACTTTTTGCTACTGCTATCTTTCTTTCTTACAGTAGAATTTCTCCCCCTCCAGTTGCTGATGCCCACGTTCCCCCCTGCATTATGTAAGATCAGGCAGACTTTTTTATTTATTTATTTTTTTTGCATAGGGACACGGTGATGTGCAAGCCTAGTACCATCTTATTTTGGCAAGAGAGTATCCTGGTTGCATTAATGTTCTTGTCTGCGTTTGCTTTGCAAGGGCAAGGATGGCCTTACAATAAAAAAATTATAAAAGTAAATAATTTTTTTTAATAAATTTGAAAAATGTAAATAATTACATGTGCAAACTTTATATACCAGCCATAAGCACAAAATACACATTCTCCAGGGGCATGGCCTGGCTCGCAGCATGGATGGCTGCAAAATAGAGGTACTTTGACAGCCTCATATCTCTCGGCCTGATTCCCTGCTTAGTACTAGCAATATTATGGGCAAACTGTCCCAACATATCTCCCTTCCTTGCTCTCATCGCTCCTTGGCTGCTTCCTTGGCCAGAAACATCTTCAAAACTCAACTGTCCTCCCGGGACAGCGTGGCTGGAGGCAAGATGGCGCTGGGCCGGAGGGAAAAGGAATATAGGAAGGATCGCAGTTTGCTTCAGAGAACACGGTAAGAGAGGCACTGCATACTGGTCACCCTGTTACGTACATATGCCGACATGACCAACATCGCAGCAGATATAAAATCTACATTTTCTGCAGCCATTACAGATCTCAAAGCAGACTTAATAGTTTTTTCTGAGCAATTAGCCTTTGCAGAACCAGCAGGAAAGCACAAGGAGAAAGAAATTAGAAGACTGGAAAAGGTGAATGCCACACATTCTTTTCATTCCATTGAAATGAACAGGCACCTTGGGGACCTCGATATTAGACGACAGAGAACTCACATAAAGGTTGGGGGGATCCTGGAATCTGTTGAAGGAGACCAAATTATGTCTGCTTTACAGCAAATATTTAATGATGTTCTGGAAAGACTTGCTGAAACAGAGGTTGAATTTGTGCAAGCCCACAGGGCTGGCCCATATACCGCACATCCGAGAGATGTTATTTTCTGCCTGCAAAATTTCACATTGAAGGAAAACATTTTGCGTAAAGCAAGACAGAATGAGCTGATAGCTTTTTTTTCCAAAGAATAAGTTTATTAAATTAATAAACAAGAATACATAGAAAACAGCATCATGTGTAGGTTACAATGTAAAAACTACCGAAACAAATGTTAACAATGAATAAGACAGGTCACATATGAACCGTTAATAAATACAATATACGGTGGATAGAGGTAACATAGGCATGCAAATAGGGTATAAGGCTAAATGTTTAAAGTATAAATCATACCTCTTGAAACTGTTATCTAACATTTTTATCCCTATAAGGAAAGCATTGCAATAATTTTCCTAATTAATATAATGGTGTAAGGATCGATGTGTATTGTAATGTTTATTCTAAATCAAAGGTTGATCTATGTATCTGAGATAGAATATTTCAGTAATCCTGACTTGCGTCTCACAGGAGGAGGGTGTTGTGTTTAGTCATGTGCCGGATCATATAACAATATCGTAACCTATTATACTAGAATGGTGGGTTTAATCTTTCCAGTCCCTGGCTCAGCCTTGGGGCAACCAGAAAGCACCTATTGTCAGAAGCAAAAAAAAAAAAATTCTTCCAGGTAAGCATAGTATACCTTTAACTGTCAGCTGTAGGGATATTGGTCTCATCCCTTTCTATGTGTGCTTATTAGGGATGAGCTTCAAGTTTGAGTCGAACTCATGTTCGACTCGAACATTGGCTGTTCGCAAGTTCGCCGAACAGCGAACAATTTGGGGTGTTCGCGGCAAATTCGAATGCCGCGGAACACCCTTTAAAAGTCTATGGGAGAAATCAAAAGTGCTAATTTTAAAGGCTTATATGCAAGTTATTGTCATAAAAAGTGTTTGGGGACCCGGGTCCTGCCCCAGGGGACATGGATCAATGCAAAAAAAAGTTTTAAAAAGGGCCGTTTTTTCAGGAGCAGTGATTTTAATAATGCTTAAAGTCAAACAATAAAAGTGTAATATCCCTTTAAATTTCGTACCTGGGGGGTGTCTATAGTATGCCTGTAAAGGGGCGCATGTTTCCTGTGCTCAAAACAGTCTGACAGCAAAATGACATTTCGAAGGAAAAAAAGCCATTTAAAACTACCCGCGGCTATTGCATTGCCGACAATACACATAGAAGTTCATTGATAAAAATGGCATGGGAATTCCCCACAGGGCAACCCCGAACCAAAATTAAAAAAAAAAAAATGATGTGGGAGATCCCCTAAATTCCATACCAGGCCCTTCAGGTCTGGTATGGATATTAAGGAGAACCCCAGCCAAAATTTAAAAAAAAAAACGACGTGGGGTTCCCCCTATATTCCATACCAGACCCTTCAGGTCTGGTATGGATTTTAAGGGGAACCCCGCGCCAAAAAAAAAAAAAATAAATGGCGTGGGGTCCCCCCAAAAATCCATACCAGACCCTTATCCAAGCACGCAACCTGGCAGGCCGCAGGAAAAGAGGGGGGGACGAGAGTGCGCCCCCCCTCCTGAACCGTACCAGGCCACATGCCCTCAACATTGGGAGGGTGCTTTGGGGTAGCCCCCCAAAACACCTTGTCCCCATGTTGATGAGGACAAGGGTCTCATCCCCACAACCCTGGCCGGTGGTTGTGGGGGTCTGCGGGCGGGGGGCTTATCGGAATCTGGAAGCCCCCTTTAACAAGGGGACCCCCAGATCCCGCCCCCCCCCTGTGTGAAATGGTAAGGGGGTACTTACCCCTACCATTTCACTAAAAAACTGTCAAAAATGTTAAAAATGACAAGAGACAGTTTTTGACAATTCCTTTATTTAAATGCTTCTTCTTTCATCTTCTTCTGGTTCTTCTGGCTCTTCTGGTTCTTCCTCCGGCGTTCTCGTCCAGCATCTCCTCCGCGGCGTCTTCTATCTTCTTCTCCTCGGGCCGCTCCGCACCCATGGCATGAGGGGAGGCTCCCGCTCTTCTCTTCATCTTCTTCTTCATCCTCTTCTCTTCTTTCTTCTTCTCTTCTTCATTTTCTTCTCCGGGCCGCTCCGCACCCATGCATGGAGGGAGGCTCCCGCTGTGTGACGGCGTCTCCTCATCTGACGGTTCTTAAATAACGGGGGGCGGGGCCACCCGGTGACCCCGCCCCCTCTGACGCACGGGACATGACGGGACTTCCCTGTGGCATTCCCCGTGATGTCACAGGGAAGTCCCTGTCAAGTCACCGTGCGTCAGAGGGGGGCGGGGTCACCGGGTGGCCCTGCCCCCCGTTATTTAAGAGCCGTCAGATGAAGAGACGCCGTCACACAGCGGGAGCCTCCCTCCATGCATGGGTGCGGAGCGGCCCGGAGAAGAAAATGAAGAAGAGAAGAAGAAAGAAGAGAAGAGGATGAAGAAGAAGATGAAGAGAAGAGCGGGAGCCTCCCCTCATGCCATGGGTGCGGAGCGGCCCGAGGAGAAGAAGATAGAAGACGCCGCGGAGGAGATGCTGGACGAGAACGCCGGAGGAAGAACCAGAAGAGCCAGAAGAACCAGAAGAAGATGAAAGAAGAAAGAAGAAGCATTTAAATAAAGGAATTGTCAAAAACTGTCTCTTGTCATTTTTAACATTTTTGACAGTTTTTTAGTGAACTGGTAGGGGTAAGTACCCCCTTACCATTTCACACAGGGGGTGCCGGGATCTGGGGGTCACCTTGTTAAAGGGGGCTTCCAGATTCCGATAAGCCCCCCGCCCGCAGACCCCCACAACCACCGGCCAGGGTTGTGGGGATGAGGCCCTTGTCCTCATCAACATGGGGACAAGGTGTTTTGGGGGGCTACCCCAAAGCACCCTCCCAATGTTGAGGGCATGTGGCCTGGTACGGTTCAGGAGGGGGGGGGCGCACTCTCGTCCCCCCCTCTTTTCCTGTGGCCTGCCAGGTTGCGTGCTCAGATAAGGGTCTGGTATGGATTTTTGGGGGGACCCCACGCCGCTTCTTTTATTTTTTTTGGCGCGGGGTTCCCCTTAAAATCCATACCAGACCTGAGGGGTCTGGTATGGAATTTAGGGGGAACCCCACGTCATTTTTTAAAAAATTTTGGCCGGGGTTCCCCTTAATATCCATACCAGACCTGAAGGGCCTGGTATGGAATTTAGGGGGTCTCCCACGTCATTTTTTTTTTTTTTTAATCTTGGTTCGGGGTTGCCCTGTGGGGAATTCCCATGCCATTTTTATCAATGAACTTCTATGTGTATTGTCGGCAATGCAATAGCCGCGGGTAGTTTTAAATGGCTTTTTTTCCTTTGAAATGTCATTTTGCTGTCAGACTGTTCTAAACACAGGAAACATGCGCCCCTTTACAGGCATACTATAGACACCCCCCAGGTACGAAATTTAAAGGGATATTACACTTTTATTGTTTGACTTTAAGCATTATTAAAATCACTGCTCCTGAAAAAACGGCCGTTTTTAAAACTTTTTTTTGCATTGATCCTTGTCCCCTGGGGCAGGACCCAGGTCCCCAAACACTTTTTATGACAATAACTTGCATATAAGCCTTTAAAATTAGCACTTTTAAATATTAATGTTCGTGTCCCATAGACTTTAACGGTGTTCGCGTGTTCGAGCGAACTTTTTTCCTGTTCGCATGTTCTGGTGCGAACCGAACAGGGGGGTGTTCCGCTCATCCCTAGTGCTTATTATCAAGGGAATATGGGGGGGGTACATATATATATTTTTTTATAATCTGATGGGTGTAATGCCCCGTACACACGAGCGGAAATTCCGCCAACAAAAGTCCGATGAGAGCTTTTGGTCGGCAATTGTGACCATGTGTATGCTCCATCGGACTTTTGCTGGCAGAATTTCAGCCAGCAAAAGATTGAGAGCAGGTTCTCTATTTTCCAGGGTGCCTTTGGCCAATTATGGCTCAGGGGGTTAAGTCTGCGCCCCACACTATATACACTATATATGTCGGCCGTGTGTAGTGTGCTGGTGGCGTTGTTAAGAGAGAGACAGAGAGGGAGGCAAAGAGAGTGTCATTTTATTTAGTTTGAGCAGGCAGTTGATTCAGCTAGCGGCAGTGTATTTCATATATATATATATATATATATCCACTGCATACAGTTTAGCTAGATCTCACTGCAGACCGTTCCTGCTGTACTGTTTCTAATATACTTTAGGCAGGCAGCTGATTCAGTTAGCTGCAATGTATTTATATATATATATATATATATATATATATATATATATATATATATATATATATATATATATATATATATATATATATGTGTGTATGCACATATACACACAGTCAGTCTAGTATATATATATATATATATATATATACGGTGTATATATATATATATGGTGTATATATATGGTATATATATATATATATATATATATATATATATATATATATATATATATATATATATATATATATATATATATATATATATATATATATGGTGTATATATATATATATATATATATATATATATATATATATATATATATTGGGGACGGAAAGTATTCAGACCCCCTTAAATTTTTCACTCTTTGTTATATAGCAGTCATTTGCTAAAATCATTTAAGTTCATTGTTTTTCCTCATTAATGTACACACAGCACCTCATATTGACAAGAAAGACAGAATTGTTGACATTTTTGCAGATTTATTAAAAAAGAAAAATTGAAATATTACATGGTCCTAAGTATTCAGATCCTTTGCTCAGTATTTAGTAGAAGCACCCTTTTGATCTAATACAGCCATGAGTCTTTTTGGGAAAGATGCAACAAGTTTTTCACACCTGGATTTGGGGATCCTCTGCCATTCCTCCTTGCAGATCCTCTCCAGTTCTGTCAGGTTTGGTGGTAAACGTTGGTGGACAGCCATTTTTAGGTCTCTCCAGAGATGCTCAATTGGGTTTAAGTCAGGACTCTGGCTGGACCATTCAAGAACAGTCACAAAGTTGTGAAGCCACTCCTTCATTAGTTTAGCTGTGTGCTTAGGGTCATTGTCTTGTTGGAAGGTAAACCGTTGGCCCAGTCTAAGGTGCTGAGCACTCCGAAGAAGGTTTTCATCAAGGATATCCCTGTACTTGGCCGCATTCATCTTTCCCTCAATTGCAACCAGTCTGTCTCTGCAGCAGAAAAACTCCCCCACAGCATGATGCTGCCAGCACTATGCTTCACTGTTGGGACTGTATTGGACAGGTGATAAGCAGTGCCTGGTTTTCTCCACACATACCGCTTAGAATTAAGGCCAAAAAGTTCTATTTTGGTCTCATCAGACCACAGAATCTTATTTCTCACCATCTTGGAGTGCTTCAGGTTTTTTTTGCAAACTCCATGCAGGCTTTCATGTGTCTTGCACTGAGGAGAGGCTTCCGTCGGGCCACTCTGCCATAAAGCCTCGACTGGTGGAGGGCTGCAGTGATGGTTGACTTTCTACAATTCTCTCCCATCTCCCGACTGCATCTCTGGAGCTCAGCCACAGTGATCTTTGGGTTCTTCTTTACCTCTCTCACCAAGGCTCTTCTCCCCCGATAGCTCAGTTTGGCCAGACGGCCAGCTCTAGGAAGGGTTCTGGTCGTCCCAAACGTCTTCCATGTAAGAATTATGGAGGCCACTGTGCTCTTAGGACAGTGGTTCTTAACTCCGGTCATCAGGACCCACTAACAGGCCAGAATTTAAGTATTACCTTGGGGCGATGCAGACTAGAATACTGCAATCACTGAGCAGCAAATGATATCACCTGTGATGTATTTCAGTTATCCTGCAAACCTGGCCTGTTAGTGGGTCCCGAGGATAGGAGTTGAGAACCACTGTCTCAGGAAAATTAAGTGCAGCAGAAATGTTTTTGTGACCTTGGCCAGATCTGTGCCTTGCCATAATTCTGTCTCTGAGCTCTTCAGGCAGTTCCTTTGACCTCATGATTCTCATTTGCTCTGACATGCACTGTGAGCTGTAAGGTCTTATATAGACAGGTGTGTGGCTTTCCTAATCAAGTCCAATCAGTATAATCAAACACAGCTGGACTCAAATAAAGGTGTAGAACCATCTCAACGATGATCAGAAGAAATGGACAGCACCTGATTTAAATATATGAGTGTCCCAGCAAAGGGTCTGAATACTTAGGATCATGTGATATTTTAGTTTTTCTTTTTTAATAAATCTGCAAAAATGTCAACAATTCTTGTTTTTCTGTCAATATGGGGTGCTGTGTGTACATTAATGAGGAAAAAAAATGAACTTAAACGATTCTAGCAAATGGCTGCAATATAACTTCTCCAGTGTCGGATGAAATAGCATGAAATAGCATGAATCGATGGCGTGTAAACAAAGATGGCATTCTGCAGAACGAGGATACCTTGTGACGTCACCCGCGGCCATCGCGCATCCTGCTCTGCTTTGTTTACACGCCATTTATTCATGCTATTTCATGCTATTTCATCCGGCACTGGAGAAGTGCCTCACTTGTAAGTGTATCATTTGTTTTATTTAAATAAACTATATTATACGGAGAGCACTATTTTGTTATCCTTCTCTGTTCCATACTATACAGTACATCTGGGAAAGTGCCTTAATCTACCCCTCAGTGCCCTGCTACATGACGGAAGTGATGGATATTTATCTGCTGTGCCCGATCCTCAATTGACCCGTAAGGGAACGCTTGTATGACCCTCTATAATTAAAGGGTCCCTGTCATCAGGTGAGAGGCCATCCTTTGTACTGGCGAAGGGTACACTGATAAGTCACTGATGTCAGCATGCAATTTCACCTCATCTGAGTGATTGGATTTATTGGATGTTCCATGCACTCTCTGTGCTGCATTTGAACTTGAATGATTTTATTTACTGTATGTCTTACGGCAGTGGTCTCAAAGTACCGGCCCGCGGGCCATTTGCGGCCCGCGGACTGGTTATAAATGGCCCGCCGAGCCTAAACAGGTTTTCACCGCAGAGGTGGAGGCGCCGGAGACCTTTATCTCCGTCTCCGTGTCCTCTCTGCTGCACGCTGCTGCAGCCCAGACGGAGAACAGAGCGGAGGAAGGAGCGGAGGAAGGTTCCGCCCATCGCCCCGTCCATCCATGCACTGGTGATCTTCAGAGCGCCGGATCCAGGGTCCTGCTCCCACCTGCCACCAGAAAATCACCATTGCCCGGGTATCTGGCGGCAGAGAACACAGCAGCCATCAGCACATCAGTGATAAAGTGTCCTTCGCGCTGATCAGATGTTAGAGTGAAAATAACTTCAGGACTTCAGGAGAGCTGAGTGAAACATCACACTGAGGCAAGTCCTTAGTGGGGTGACTGGGGTAGAGATTTGTGTGTGGGGGGTATTTATGGAGTGTGGGGGTATTTGTCAGGGTATTTGTACAGTGTGGGGGGTATTTATGAGGTGTGGGGGTATTTGTCGGGGTATTTGTACAGTGTGGGGGGTATTTGTACAGTGTGGGGGGTATTTGTACAGTGTGGGGGGTATTTATGAAGTGTGAGGGGTATTTGTCGGGGTATTTGTACAGTGTGGGGGGTATTTGTACAGTGTGGGGGGTATTTGTACAGTGTGGGGGGTATTTGTACAGTGTGGGGGGTATTTATGGAGTGTGGGGGGTAATGCTGGGTTATTGCGTTTAATAATGCGTCTGCTGACACCAGTGCTGGGGTTAATAATGTGTTTGCTGACACCAGTGCTGAGTTTAATAATGCGTTTTCTGACATCAGTGCTGCGTTTAATAATGCGTTTGCTGACACCAGTGCTGGGGTTAATAATGCATCTGCTGACACCAGTGCTGGGGTTAATAATGCGTCTGCTGACACCAGTGCTGGGGTTAATAATGCGTCTGCTGACACCAGTGCTGGGGTTAATAATGCGTCTGCTGACACCAGTGCTGGGGTTAATAATGCGTCTGCTGACACCAGTGCTGGGGTTAATAATGCGTTTGCTGACACCAGTGCTGGGGTTAATAATGCGTTTGCTGACACCAGTGCTGGGGTTAATAATGCGTCTGCTGACATCAGTGCTGCGTTTAATAATGCGTCTGCTGACACAAGTGCTGCGTTTAATAATGCGTTTGCTGACATCAGTGCTGCGTTTAATAATGCGTTTGCTGACACAAGTGCTGCGTTTAATAATGCGTTTGCTGACATCAGTGCTGGGGTTAATAATGCGTTTGCTGACATCAGTGCTGCGTTTAATAATGCGTTTGCTGACATCAGTGCTGGGGTTAACAATGCGTCTGCTGACACAAGTGCTGCGTTTAATAATGCGTTTGCTGACATCAGTGCTGCGTTTAATAATGCGTTTGCTGACATCAGTGCTGCGTTTAATAATGCGTTTGCTGACACAAGTGCTGCGTTTAATAATGCGTTTGCTGACATCAGTGCTGGGGTTAATAATGCGTCTGCTGACACCAGTGCTGAGTTTAATAATGCGTTTGCTGACATCAGTGCTGGGGTTAACAATGCGTCTGCTGACACAAGTGCTGAGTTTAATAATGCATTTGCTGACATCAGTGCTGGGGTTAACAATGCGTCTGCTGACACAAGTGCTGCATTTAATAATGCGTTTGCTGACACCAGTGCTGTGTTTAATAATGCGTTTGCTGACACCAGTGCTGCGTTTAATAATGCGTTTTGCTGACACCAGTGTGGGGTTAATAGTTCTAAGAAGGGGAACTGTAAGCTCAGCACACAAATATACACACATTGGAGGTTATTTACTAAAGGCAAATCCACTTTGCACTACAAGTGCACGTGGAAGTGCAGTCACTGTAGATCCGAGGGGGATATGCAAGGAAAATAAAAACAGCATTTTAGCTTGCACATGATTGGATGATAAAATCAGCAGAGCTTCCCCTCAGATCTACAGCGATCTACAGCTACTGCACTTACAATTTTACTTTAAAGTGTACTTGCAGTGCAGAGTGGATTTGCCTTTAGTAAATCAACCCCATTGTGTAATGATAACATATGACACACAGTGATTACTGACATATGTTTTTCTTTTTAATTATATCCTTAGCTTCTATTGCACAAAGTGCAAATTACATCTGGAAGTGGACAGTCTTCTCTGACCTTGTTAAAAGGCCATAATCATGTCCGTTAAATCTAAAAGAAAAGTTGATGCTGAACAGAGGAAATTTCAAGAGAGGTGGACAAGTGATTATTTTTTTGTGGAGTTTAATAAGATGGCTACTTGCCTGATCTGCAATGAAAAGGTTGCTGTTCTTAAAGATTATAACCTTAAGCGGCATTATAATACTAAACATGCTGATCACTATGCAAAGTATGAGGGAAAAGAAAAGGAGAGACAAATTGGCCAACTTCAGAAAGCACTGTCCATGCAGCAAAATCTCTTTAAGCGTGCAAAGAAGGAATGTGATGCAGCAGTTGAAGCTAGCTATGTGGTGTGTGAGCAAGTTGCAAAAGCTGGAAAGCCATTTACTGAAGGGCAGTTTCTTAAAGATTGCATGGTAAAGGTTGCTGATATCCTTTGTCCTGAGAAGGCAAGTTTGTTCAGAAACATCAGCCTATCAGCAAATACAGTGGCAGAGAGGATCAGTGAGTTGTCAGATAACATATATGATCAATTGTGCGATAAAGGTACAAAGTTCTGTTTCTATTCTCTGGCTCTTGATGAGAGCACTGACATAAATGACACTGCTCAGCTTGCTGTATTTGTCAGAGGAATTAATGACCAATTTGAAGTGACTGAAGAGTTGCTCAGTTTAATTGCAATACATGGACAGACTACAGACAGCAACATATTTCAGCATCTCTGTGCTGCCCTGCCTTGGGATAAATTGGTTGGAATAACCACAGATGGTGCCCCATCAATGATTGGGAAAAGAAATGGCCTAATGGCGCTGATACAAAGAAAACTGGAAGAAGAGAATGCAGATCCCGCTATTGCTTTACACTGCATTATTCATAAACAGGCACTTTGCAGCAAATGCTTGAAAGTTGACAATGTTATGCCAGTTGTGGTGAAATGTATTAATTACATCAGGTCAAGGGGCTTACAGCACCGCCAATTTCGTGCTTTTTTGGAGGAAATTGGAGCAGCTTATGGTGATGTCCTGTACTTTACAGAGGTACGCTGGTTGAGCAGAGGCAATGTCTTAAAGAGGTTTTTTGAACTAAGGCAGGAAATCAGTACATTTCTGATGGATGGAAGACTGGATGTTCCTGAACTTGATGATCCCAAGTGGATCATGGACTTAGCATTTTTGGTTGATATGACACAGGCGCTCAACAAACTGAATCTGAATCTGCAGGGCCCAAACCAATTTGTCACTGTGGCTTTTGACAATGTGAAAGCATTCACCTTAAAGCTGCAATTATGGAGAACACAGTTCACCCAAAAAAACCTCAGCCATTTTCCAACATTCAAGTCTGTATTTGAAGAAAAGGGTGAAGATCTTTCTGTGCTTTGTATCGATCAATATGTCGCTGCCATGGAGAACCTTCAACAGGAATTTGATCAGCGGTTTTCTGACTTCACTATCCACAATGCAACTTTCCAGATATTTGCAGACCCATTTTCCTTTGATGTGAACAGTGCTCCAAATGTGTTGCAAATGGAACTTATAGATCTGCAATGCAGTACTGACCTCAAAGCCAAGTTCAGAGATGCACAGGGAAACACAGAAATGATAGCTCAGTTTTTGAGAGAGTTACCAGCTACTTTTCCAGAGCTGTCCAAACTGTTCAAACGTGTCATGTGCTTATTTGGAAGTACATACCTGTGTGAAAAATTATTCTCCACTATGAGCTTTAATAAATCTAGAACCAGGTCTAGGCTAACTGATGCCGACCTTCAGGCTGTTGTTAGGGTCTCAACTGCTAACTCACTTAAAGCAAACTTGGCTCATCTAACACAAAGCAAACACTGCCAAGCATCTGGCAGTAAGCAGTGACTGGTAGCAAGCAGTAACTACAACTGTATATTGTTTATTGTTTTTGAAGTTTGAAAGTTTGCATGCGGCCCCCATGGGATATGAAAACGTGTTATGTGGCCCTCAGGTGATTTGAGTTTGAGACCCCTGTCTTACGGACATTGACAAGTACACTGATTAATCACTGATGTTAGCATGCAGTTTCACCGCACTTGAGTGATTGGATTCATTTGATGTTTCATGGACTTTCTGTGCTGCATTTGAATCTGAACGATTTCATTTATTGTATTTATTATGAATATTTTTTATTTAGCGCTGCACCATCTGCATATTTATTGTTTTGCTAATCTAACTGTTTAGTATGTCTGGAAGGCCACCAAGGAGAGGCAGACGCTCACAGGCCATTAAAACAGGGCAAGCAGACTCTGTGTCAACAGCCAACAGTACTGGTTGTGGACACGGTGCATCCTCAGGACATGGCCGTGGGGCACGCTTGTCCTTTTTTTCAGCAACTGGCCATGTTGAGCCACAATATGCAGAAGAGTTGGTAGGGTTGATGCCGTCCTCATCCTCCTCATCCTCTGTCACCCAGGCTCAGGGTACTTTGTCTGCCAATGCAGCTGCTAAAGCGGCCTCTTCCATCGGCTCAATGTCATCAGTCACTTCTTCCCTAGACCCACCATCATGCCCTGAGGAGTCCCTGAACTGTTTGACCACAGTGTAGAATACATGCTGCAGGAGGACACGCAGCATTTTGAAGGCTCTGATGATGGTACCCAGGTTGCGGATGAAGGCAGTAAGCGTGAGCCCAGAGAGTGAACGGGTGCCCAAGAAGGACAAGAAACTGGCAGTCATGTGCCCCCAGCTGCAGCATACTGCCAGGTTTTCTCCAGTGGCGAGGAGGAAGGGGATGATGAGGTCACTGACTCTACGTGGGTGCAAGATAGAAGAGAGGAGGAGGAGGCACATCTCCAACGAGGCAGGATGCCCTCCAGGGGCCAGCTTAAGGGCAGGCAAATGACTACATCACACCACAGAGCTCTGCATGCACAGGGTGCTGCTGACTCTGCACGTTTTCCCAAAAGTTGGTGTGGGACTTTGGTGTGGGACTTTTTTGAGACGTGTACAGTGGATCCCACCATTGCTGTTTGCAACATATGTCTGAAGCATATCAAACGTGGCCAACAGCAGCCGCTTGGGCACCACATGCTTGACCAGACATATGTCGAGCTCCCATGCAGTCCGTTGGCAACTAGGGATGAGCTTCAAGTTTGAGTTGAACCCATGTTCGACTCAAACATTGCATGATCAACAGTACGGCGAATTGTGAATGTTATGGCCCGTTCGCTCCAAATTCGAGTGGTGCGTCAAGGCCCATAATTCACTGCGGCATCGCAGTGCATTACTGGCTGATGATTGGCCAAGCATGCACTATGACCCGCATGCTTGGCCAATCACAGCGCTGTCTGTACAGAGAGCCGTAATTGGCCAAAGCCAGGGTGGCTATGGCCAATTATCGCTCAGGGGGTTTAGTACACTCCCTACACTATATATACCGCCTGCATGGCGGCCTTGTGTAGCGTGTTGCGGCGGCGGCGGAGAGATAGACAGAGAGACAGTGTCATTTGATTTACGTTAGATAGAGTAGGCAGGCGAGTCAGTTAGCTGCACTTACAGTGTATTGTGTATATATGTATATATGCATCCTAGGTGTTGTGTGTGTGTATATATATAGATATATATATATATATATAGATATATATCTATATAAATATATATATCTATATATATCTATAGATAGATAGATAGATAGATAGATCTATATATAAATATATAGATAGAAATATATATATAGATATAGATATATATATATATCTATATATAGATATATAGATATATATATATCTATATATATAGATATATATATAGATATATATATATATCTATATATACACTGTATTCAGTTTATCTATCTATCTATCTATCTGGTTATTCTCTTCCTACTGACAGGCAGGCAGGTGTTTTTATAGTATTTACAGCTACCTGCAGAAAATTGCTGCTGTTCTTCTAATCCTATTAGTCCTATTAGCTACAGTATTTACAGTTAGTGTAGTGCATCCTCTGCACAGTGTGCACCTAAAGCTACCTGAAGAAAATTGGTTGTGTTCTTCTGATCCTATTAGTACTGCAGGCAGCTGCAGTATTTACAAGTTAGTGTAGTGTGTCCTCTGCACAGTGTGCACCTAAAGCTACCTGAAGAAAATTAGTTGTGTTCTTCTGATCCTATTAGTACTGCAGGCAGCTGCAGTACTTACAAGTTAGTGTAGTGCGTCCTCTGCACAGTGTGCACCTAAAGCTACCTGAAGAAAATTGGTGGTGTTCTTCTGATCTTATTAGTACCGCAGGCAGCTGCAGTATTTACAAGTTAGTGTAGTGTGTCCTCTACCCAGTGTGCACCTAAAGCTACCTGAAAAAAATTGGTGGTGTTCTTCTGATCCTATTAGTACCGCAGGCAGCTGTAGTATTTACAAGTTAGTGTAGTGCGTCCTCTGCACAGTGTGCACCTAAAGGTACCTGAAGACAATTGCTGTTGTTCTGTTCCTATTATTACCACAGGCAGGCAGCTACAGTATTTACAGTTAGTATACTGTGTCCTCTGCCCAGTGTGCACCTAAAGCTACCTGAAGAAAATTGGTGGTGTTCTTCTGATCCTATTAGTACAACAGGCAGGCAGCTGCAGTATTTACAGTTAGTGTACTGCGTCCTCTACACAGTGTGCACCTAAAGCTACCTGAAGACAATTGCTGTTGTTCTGATCCTATTAATACCACAGGCAGGCAGCTACAGTATTTACAGTTAGTGTACTGCATCCGCTGCACAGTGTGCACCTAAAGCTACCTGAAGACAATTGCAGTTGTTCTGCTCCTATTAATACCACAGGCAGGCAGCTACAGTATTTACAGTTGGTGTACTGTGTCCTCTGTCCAGTGTGCACCTAAAGCTACCTGAAGAAAATTGGTGGTGTTCTTCTGACCCTATTAGTACCACAGGCAGGCAGCTGCAGTATTTACAGTTAGTGTACTGTGTCCTCTACACAGTGTGCACATAAAGCTATCTGAAGACAATTGCTGTTATTCTGATCCTATTAATACCACAAACAGGCAGCTACAGTATTTACAGTTAGTGTACTGCGTCCTCTGCACAGTGTGCACCTAAAGCTACCTGAAGACAATTGCTGTTATTCTACTCCTATTAATACCACAGGCAGGCAGCTATAGTATTTACAGTTAGTATACTGTGTCCTCTGCACAGTGTGCACCTAAAGCTACCTGAAGAAAATTGGTGGTGTTCTTCTGATCCTATTAGTATCACAGGCAGGCAGCTGCAGTATTTACAGTTAGTGTACTGTGTCCTCTGCACAGTGTGCACCTAAATCTACCTGAAGAAAATTAGTGGTGTTCTTCTAAACCTATTAGTACTGCAGGCAGGCAGCTGCAGTATTTACAGTTATTGTACTGCGTCCTCTGCACAGTGTGCACCTAAAGCTACATGAAGACAATTGCTGTAGTTCTGCTCCTATTAATACCACAGGCAGGCAGCTAAAGGATTTACAGTTAGTGTACTGTGTCCTCTGCACAGTGTGCACCTAAAGCTAGCTGAAGAAAATTGGTGGTGTTCTTCTGATCCTATTAGTACCACAGGCAGGCAGTTGATTCTGCTAGCTGCAGTATCAGTATATATATACATCCCAGCTTTGTGCAGCTACATCTCACTGCAGGCCATTAGTATGTCTGGAAGGCCAACAAGGAGAGGCAGACCGTCACAAGCCAATAAAAGAGGGCAAGTAGGCTCTGTGTCTAGAGGCAACAATGCTGGTCGTGGAGACGGTGTATCCTTAGCAGCACGTGGCCGTGGGACACGCTTGTCCTTGTTTTCGGCAGCTGGCCGTGCTGAGCCGCAACATGCGTAAGACTTGGTAGAGTTGATGACCAAGCCGTCCTCATCCTCCTCCTCCTCTCTCACCCAGGCTCAGGGTACTTTGTTTGGCAAAGCAGCTGCCAACGTGGCCTCTGTCACTCCTTCCCTAGCCCCACCACGTTCTCCTGAGGAGTCCCCTGAACTGTTTGACCACAGTGTTGGGTACATGCTCCAGGAGTATGCCCAGCGTTTTGAAGGCTCCGATGATGGTACCCAGCTAGAGGAAGGCAGTAACGTGAGCCCAGAGAGAGGGGGTGCCCAAGAAGGACAGAAATCTGGCAGCCATGTTCCCCCAGCTGCAGCATACTGCCAGCTTTGCTCCAGTGATGAGGAGGGAGGGGATGATGAGGTCACTGACTCCACATGGGTGCCTGATAGGAGAGGAGGAGGAGGCACATCTCCAACGAGGCAGGATGCCCTCCAGGGGCTAGCTTAAGGGCAGCACACCGACTGCATCACACCGCAGAGCTCTGCAGAGCTCTGCACGTTATTCCAAAAGTTCTTTGGTGTGGGCCTTTTTTGAGATGAGTGCATCAGATCCCACCACTGCTATTTGCAACATATGTCTCAAGCGTATCTCGCGTGGCCAAAACATCACCCACTTGGGCACCACATGCTTGACCAGACATATGTCGACCTGCCATGCAGTTCGTTGGCAAGTGTGCCTAAAAGACCCACACCAAAGAACAAAGCAGACTTCTCCTTGCTCCTCATCAGCTGGGATCTCCAACCCCATTATACCTTCAGTCCTCTCTGAAACCTGCACTGAGAGGTATGAAGGTGTAGAATTAGGTGTGTCACAGCCAAGTACTTGCGGGCAATCTGCTATCGATACACCAACGTCAGATTGTACCGGGCAAATTTCCCTGCCCCAGCTGCTGCACCACCGAAAGAAGTTCGCTCCCAGCTATCCACATGCCTAGCGGTTGAATGCTAGCTTAGTTAAATTGCTAGCACTTCAACTGCTGCCTTTTCAGTTGGTAGACTCTGCCCCCTTCCGTGAGTTTGTGGAATGTGCGGTTCCTCAGTGGCTGGTTCCCAAACGCCACTTTTTCTCACGGAAGGCGATTCCGGCTCTCTACCGGCATATGGAAGGCAATGTCTTGGCCTCGCTGGACAGGGCGGTCAGCGGTAAGGTGAATATTACCGCTGACTCTGGTCCAGCAGGCATGGACAGGTACGTTACCTATCTTTCACTGCACACTGGGTGACTCTTCTGGCAGCTGGGAAGGATGCAGAACAGGGTGCAGTAGTGTTGGAGGTTGTTCCGCCACAAGGCCTCCAAAATGCTACTACTGGTGATTCTGCCACACCTCTCTCCTCCACCCCCTCCTCTTCTTCTTCCTCCATGGCCTCTTCCTGTGCTGATTTGTCCTCAGAACCAGCTGTGTTCCGTAGGTATTCAAGGGGCTACGCAAGCACTCAGGCAAAAAGATGCCATGCGGTGCCTGAGCTGGTGTGCTTGGGGGACAGGAGCCACACTGGGGCAGAGACTCTGTCAGCTCTGCAGGGGCAGGTTCAGAGGTGGTTGATGCCATGCCAGCTTAAGGCAGGTATGGTGGTTTGCGACAATGGCACCAACCTCCTCTCCGCCCTCCGACAGGGACAACTAACCCATGTGCCCTGTTTGGCTCACGTCCTTAACTTGGTGGTGCAGCGGTTCTTGGGCAGGTACCCGGGCTTACAGGATGTCCTGAGGCAGGCCAAGAAAGTCTGTGGGCATTTCTGCAGGTCATATAATGCCAGTGCTCAGCTGGCTAACCTGCCCAAGATCTGCCTAATCTGTGACATGCCCACCAGGTAGAACTCAATGTTGGCCATGCTGCAGCGGCTGCACACGCAGAAGAGGGCCATCAATGAGTACCTATGCGACCATGGCACCAAGACAGGGTCAGGGGACCTTGTTTTTTTTTCCCCATGCCAGTGGGCTATGATCAGGGATGCATGCACTATCCTGTCACCATTTAAGGAGGCCACAAGGATGGTGAGCAGTGACAGTGCATGCATCAGTGACACTGTCCCTCTCGTCCACCTGTTGGAGCACACGCTGCGTGGAATAATGGACAGGGCACTTGAGGCAGAACAGAGGGAGGAAGAGGAGGACTTCCTTACCTCTCAAGGCCCCCTTTATCCAGACAGTGTTCCTGCGTGTCCTCCGAACACACAGGAAGAAGTTGAGGAGGAGGAGGAGAATTGTGTCAGCATGGAGGTGGCGTCTGGCACTCAGCATCAGCAGCAGTCTTCAAGGGATCATTTACAGTCCAAAGAAACCCATGGACTTGTATGTGGCTGGAAGGAGGTGGCTGCGGATCATGTCGTCCTTAGTGACCCAGAGGACTCTGGACCGAAGCAAACCTATGCTGCAAGGCCTCCCTGATCCTGCAAAGCCTGCGGAAGGATCCTCGTATTCATGGTATCAAGGAGAGGGATGATTACTGGCTGGCAAACCTCCTTGATCCACGTTACAAGGGTAAGGTTGCGGACCTTATCTTGCCATCGTAGAGGGAGCAGAGGATGAAAAATCTTCAGGAGGTCTTGCAGAAAGGTTTGTGCAATGCGTTTCCAGAGCCTGGGAGGTTATAATTTCCTGGCCCTCCTGGACAACGTGTTGCTGAGGCTTCGGTCAGTCACAGAAGGAGCGGTGCAGAAGGTGGCCATATGACCGATGCGTTCAGACAATTTTTTAGTCCGCAGCCCCAAGGTATGATCGGTTCCAGCAACCATCGCCAGCGCCTGATTCACATGGTGCAGGATTACCTAGGGTCAAGATCAGACTTGGACACCTTTCCCACTGAAAATCCTCTGGGTTACTGGGTCTTGAGGATGGATCACTGGCCAGAGCTTGCAAATTATGCAATCGAGCTACTGGCCGGTCCTGCATCCAGCGTTCTTTCGGAACGCACATTCAGTGCTGCTGGAGGCTTTGTAACCGATCAGAGTGCACCTGTCCACTAACTTGGTTGATTGGCTCACCTTCATAAAAATGAATCAGTCTTGAATCACCAGCTACCAAGCACCTGATGCTGATGTAACCAATTCATTTTTTATGAATGTGAGATCCCTTTAAGACTGCCTATGCTAATGCTGAGTGACTATCCTATTCCTCCTCAATGTTCATGTTGATACCATCTAAGAACATTTTTGGTTCTGGGCACCACCACCAGTGGCTAAGGCCCAATTTTTCTGCCCCAGTTCACCAGGGGCATGTAATTACAATTTTTGATCTAATATTTTACACCGAGGCCTGTTCCTGCGCTCAACAAAAGTATCTGTGAGGCTTTACAGTGTTGTGCCACCACCACCACCTAAGGCCCAATTTTTCTGCCCCTGTTTAACAGGGGCATGTAATTACAATTCTTGCTTTAATATTTCACAGCAGGGCCCGTTACAGCGCCCTCCAAGAGTAACTGTGAAGGCTTACAGTGTTCTGGTACCACCAACACCTAAGGCCCAATTTTCCGCAGAGTGTATAGGGCAGGCCGTATAGTATATACAGGCGGTCCCCTATTTTCAAAAATCTGACTTACAAACGACTCCTACTTACAAAAGGAGGGAGACAACAGGAAGTGAGAGGAAATCTACCCCTAGGAAGGGAAATTCTCTCCTGTAAGAGTTAATATGGGAAAAAGGTGTCTCCTCCACTGATTTATCACCAATCCTCGTTTCCCTTAAAAACACCAAATTTTTAAAATCCAATTGTCATTGGGGCAGAAAGTGAGGTGAAATCTTCTGAACAGGGGCACTGACAGCAAAACAAATGTTACAGGGGTGATAATCCTTCCCTATGTTTTCCAAAAGGCTTT
Organism: Lithobates septentrionalis; assembly: GCA_037952835.1. NCBI lineage: Eukaryota > Metazoa > Chordata > Amphibia > Anura > Ranidae > Lithobates > Lithobates septentrionalis. Next base: position 1,179,355 of record JBBDGP010000111.1, on the reverse strand, counting down.
AAAATAGATTTTTTGGCTGGAGCTACACTTACAAAATGTACCTGTTCCAAATTACAAACAGATTCTACATAAGAACAAACCTACAGTCCCTGTCTTGTTTGCACCGCCTGTATACTGCTGTTCAGAGTATATAGGGCCTGGGGGCCCAACGCTTTTTCTTTTTTTAATTTGGGTGCGGGGTTCCCCTTAATACCCATACAAGACCCAAAGGGCCTGGTAACTGGCTGGGGGGGTACCCATGCCATTTGTTTCACTGATTTTCATCCATATTGCCGGGACCCGACATTACATTAAAGCCTCAAGCAGTTTTAAATGACTTTTATACCTTTAGAAATGTAATTTTGTGCAGGGACTGTTCTAAGCACGGGAAACACGCGCCACTACAGGCATACTATACGCCACACCGCACTGTTTTCTCCCACACAGCCTGACTGCGAACCAGGCAGCAGGACATTGTTAGTCTGATTTTAGTACATTCAATAAAGCCTTTTTATTTTTACGGAATTACGCGATGGGATTCATTTTTATTTTTTATGGATGTGCTTGTGGAGATTGATTGGAGCCAGCCCGGACACCGAGAGTGGAGATCCGAATAGGAGCCCCTACCAAGGACCATAGCTGCGAGATACAGCTGACAGGCCAGATACCCCTGCAGGGGTGTCCCCCTTCGGTGAGTGAGGGCACATTGGGGGGCGTTTTGGATGACAGGAGGACTTCACGGCATTAAGATCATTGCTAGAATTTTAAAAGACTCACCATTTGCACTTTATGAAGAATTTTGCACCACAGGCCTTTTTTACAATTTACTTATATTCTGTGGGACATTTCTGTGGACTCTAGATTTATGATGAACTTTTAATTTTCTTATGTGCATTTGTGATTATAGATTTCAATTTTTTTATACACTACCGTTTTTTTAGTTTATGCACTACTGATGTTTATTACGATTAATATATGATTTTAAGGATTTTTTGATAGTTTGTTTGGGAATTCCTTTTCATACCAACAATTTTTTTTGATTCACCCAGATCTTGATTTATTTTTGGTTCACCAAGGAGCGAATACACGCTGCACTTTTTTATGACGGCAGGTGTTGCACATACTTCAGTTTTTTTCACTTAATTTGTCTTTATCTTACACACTGTTACTTATGCGTGGGTTGTGTCACAGTTCACTTGATATACCACATTAGTCTTTTTGATTCTAGTGGAACAGCGCCAATCACCCCTGTTTTCTGACTCTAATCTTTTTGGAATTGCACATTGGTGCGATTCTGTGCTGGGGGGCAGCAGTTCCTTTTTTTACCTAAGCGCGGAACTATTGGTTTTACATACTATAGACACCCCCAAGTACGATATTTAAAGGAATATTTCACTTTTATTTTTTCACTTTAAGCATCATTAAAATCACTGCTCCCGAAAAAACGTCCGTCTTTAAAACTTTTTTTTCCATTGATACATGTCCCCTGGGGCAGCACCCGCTTCCCCAAACCCTTTTTAGGACAATAACTTGCATATTAGCCTTTAAAATTCACACTTTTGATTCCTCACGTTCGAGTCCCATAGACTTTAACAGTGTTTGAATGTTTGTGCGAACTTTCGGTCCGTTCGCATGTTCTGGATGCGAACCGGATGGTGTTCGGCCCATCCCTATTCCAGACCTGTTGACCTCCTCTCTTGGCTCATCCCCTGGCTTGCTCCTTGACCTTCCTTCTGCTGATTTGCTATATGGACTTTGCCTTTGCCTGATAACCTGTGCATGACCCAGGCTTGCTATATGGACTTTGCCTCTGCCTGATTACCTGTGCATGACCCCGGCTTGCTATGTGAACTTTGCTCCTGCTTGATTACCAGTTTATAACCTCAGCTTACTTCACAGACTTGCTCTTGCTTCTGGCCATCCTGTGTTTGACCCTCAGCCAGGTGTCCACTGGCCATCCTGTGTTTGACCTTCAGCCAGGTGTTCACTGGCCATTCTGTGTTTGACCCTCAGCCGAGTGTCCACTGCTGTCCTCTGAAGCACAGTCTATTCCAAGCACAGTGGGAAGTTCCTGATCGCCTGTGCACCACCATGCCCTGGCAGTCCTCACAAGGTGACGCTCTTCTGGACCCTTCCAGATCCTACCGGCAACCCGTGCTACTTTGTGCTGTATACCTTCTGTGGCATTTTCAGAGGTATACCGCACCTAGCCACAAGGGGTGCCCCTCTCTGCATATTGGCTTCAGACCAGGTACGTGACACCCTGTGTATTCAATGTGGATAGCAGTAATTATCTCCTCAGAGAAGAAGTCTCCCGCTCTCGAGTTCGTATGGGGCCCCAGTTCATGCAGAAAAGAATGGTCAATGCCTGGTAAGAAGTCAGGGTTATGTCTAATCCTGGGGAGTACTAGATTCAAAATTGGCGACATGTTGTATTGAAAGATGTCAACGTGTTGTCAATGAGGGGATGTTGTTTGCATTGTTGTGAAATGTGACTTGAGTTGATCCAGGGTAGGTGTTTGAGCGGTAAGTGCGAGAAGGCCTGTTCAATGGTAATCTACGCTTTGGTTTCTGCGTGGACATTCCAATCGACTATCCTGGACAGTTCACAAGCCCAATAGTATTTTCGAATACCAGGTAAACCCAGACCACCTTTCAATTTGGGTATAGTCAGTCTATTGAAGCTCAGTTTAGCTCGGGCTCCACCCCAGATTAATTCCTTACAGGATTTGCGGGAGGTAAAAAATGTTTGTGGTAATTTTACGGGAACCGTTGGAAGCAAATAGAGTAATTTTGGCAATACGGTCATTTTTATAATAGACATTCTACCGAACCGAGAAAATAATCCTGTCGACCATGCTTTGATTGTGCTATGGATATACTTTTAATGTCCTGGTTGTCTTTTAAGCATGTGAGACATGAACAAAAATTAGCGGGGAAAATGGGCAACCCTGCCGAGTCCCGTTGGTCATGGAGAAGGCATCCGACATGTATTTGTTTACCCGGACTTTAGCCGTCGGATTTGAGTACAAAGCCAATATAAATTGTAGCATACAATCCCGTATGCCGATCTGTTTGAGGACTTCTGTCAAATAATCCCAGGCTACCCTGTCGAATGCCTTCTCTGCATCCAGGGAAAAAAGGAACCCGTGTTGTTGTGTTGAAGTCAGCCATTTATGAATACTAATTGCTTTCAAGGTATTGTCCCTTGCCTCTCTACCCAGAACAAAGGTGAGTTCTTGGAGGGTGGAGATTGCTTGGGTCTTTTGTGTGTTTTTTCTAAGTCGTGAATACGCTTGGCGAGGTTGGAAATGTGTGCTTGCCTTTCACGCCTTCTTTTGGAGGCTATCGCTATCAGTTCCCCACGTATAGTGCACTTATGAGCTTCCCATTTTAGCATCGTGGAGATTTAAGGTGAATTATTGTCATGGAAGTAGTGCGTGAGACTGTCGTGGATGGTGGACACTATCAAAGTATCTGTAAGTAGTGATAGATCTAGGAGCCATATTTGTGAGCGAGACTGATCTGTCAATAATTCAATAGACATGGTGATCGGGTGGTGGTCCTAAATGTACATTGGTTCGATGGAGGTTTTCATGAGCATGGGGAGGTCTCTCTGTGATAGAAAAAAAAGTCAAGTCTGGAGTAACTTCCATGGGGGTTTGAGAAAAATGTATAGTCTTTAGTCTTAGGATTTAAAGTGCGCCAGGAGTCGTGTAATGTTAAATATTGGAGAAATCTCTTAATTGCACACAACACGGTAAAGGGTAATTTAGACGAGCCCGATGAAGTGTCCTGAATAGGGTTTAGAGGGGCATCAAAATCTCCTCCCATTGCCAAGATGCCTTCTTGAAACGAGGCAAGTTTTTGCATTTTTCGCCTAAAAAAGGGAACTTGTTTGACAATGGGGGCATAAACGTTCGCTATGGTTAGTCGTTTACCAAATAATGAATCTTTGATGAATAGAAAACGTCATTCTTAATCTATCAGTGTGTCTGCTATTTGGATCGGACAGTTTTTTGAAATAAGGATAGAAACCCCTTTTATTTTGGATTCCTTGTTGGTAGCGTGTAAAGCTGTTGGATAATGTAGGTTTGAGAATTTGGGGACATTGTCTGTTTTGAAATGTGTTTCTTGAATGCATACAATGTCCACCTTAAGCTTGCGCATAGATAGGAGAACTTGTGTACGCTTTTCAGGCATGTTGAGGCCCCTTGCGTTTAGCAAGACTAACTTAGTAGTTGTTTTGTGGTTAGCCTTTGTAGAATCATTCATATTATGAGACATAATGTAATCTGGGGCTGCTTCTTTGTTTAATGGTCTGTTTTAATCTGAAAGTCATTGGTGTTTCATTCGTAGGAATAAGAGAGATAATATGTGAAGGTTGCACGCAGGGTAGAGTATTAGGTATGGTTTCCCTAGTCGGGGAACCCAATGAGATCTTAACTGGAAGGGGTAAGTGTTGGGTGGGAGTAGGGTATGAAATGCGAGTAACTGAGGAGGGAAGAGGTTTGAGTACGCTGGTCTCGGTTGTACTAAAGTGGTAGATATTGAAGATGAAAGTAGGTGACTAGCGATACCTGCTCGCTAGTCCGTATTCGGGTCGGGTCCCGAACTGAGTATAATCGGAAAGGGTCAGTGGTGTTTCAGGTCAATGTTGAATGTGTAATTCAGGTATTCAATTAAAACCAGGTGAATCGACTTTAGTGTAGGAAAAAAACCTTTCAACTTAGGTTGAGTCCCACTGACATGGGGAATCAAAAAAAAGGGCAGGATCTGAGGATGGTTTGTGTGCGGTAAAGAAACCTTAATAATCTGGATTACGTAGCCTGATCATGATCCATGTAGGAGAACCAGGTGGGTTCTGAAAATCTATTTAAGATTATATCTGCTGTGTATCCCAAGGGTGTAAAAGTTCATGTAGTTGACTGTAGAAGTCAGGGTAAGTATATGATAACTGTTAAAACAATGTAGGTGTAAACCCTTTTGATGTGAGCAGTGTATCGCGAAGGCGCTATAAGGAGTGACCTTGATCAGCGGCATACATGGCCACAGGGAAATATCTGAGATCCTAATAAAGTGGATCCAATTTCTAGGAACAGCGAAACAGAGAACAAAGAATCAGAAGAGCAGAGAAGTATGAAATTTCAGAACATTAGAAAGCATTTCTTCAAATCATGTAAAACAAGAAATGCCCCTATCGATAACAGAGATGCACGATTTGAACATATTTGAGCTAAACATTGTGTGTATCCTGTTTGTTAGAAGACCAGGCTAGATCTGGAGATACAATGTGAGCACGTTGTTAAATCCTATTGGTTGCTTATCACTTTACGTTTGTGTGATGAGACCCATGTGTCTCAACCGTGGCTAAAGGTCTTCACCCTATTCGATCCTGGGTATCTGAGCAGGATGTGTTTGTCTAAATCACCAAGGCATCAGATAACCTTTACAGTCAGATCCATCCCAGTAAAGGTACATAACACCACACTTCGCAGGCAGATATGCACACACCGGCTGGCATAAGAAAAAATATTTCTGGAGATGGCGTAATTGAGGGAAACATAAAGTGGCTAATTCATATCAAAATGTGTATGAAGCCTGTTAATATGGGTATCATCTGCCTGCGAGGAGGTAATGTCTGTCACTTAGGAGATGGAAAATCCCCACATTTTATGCCTAAGGGTGTATGTTAGAGGTGACTAAATATGTGCATATCTCACTATTCAAGATCGGTGTTGTAGCTGACTCTCATGAGACATCAGCAGTGAGTGTGCATCTAGTCTCCCAAGACAGAGACTAGCGCCGTTTCTATTATCGTTCTGTTTCCACCTGACATCTCAGGAGAGACAATCAGAGCCAAAGCAAAGCCTGAGTCCACATCAGTGCAAGGAGAATATAGGGGGAGGTATTGGGATAATCATATTATATCAGAAACAAATGGTAAACACAGAGGGTAGAATGGCACAATGTCCAGACTGCAGATATGTTCCCGCCTGTTGGGAGGAATACTGAACTGCTTGAAAGCCATTTTGAGGGAGATCGTGTTACATCGTTCCTCGGCTCCTCCTCCCTCCTCTTACCCTAAAATGGAATACAGTAATGGAATGTGATTCAGCTAGAAATGGTAGCGAACGTTGTGCCATCCGATTCCCCCTCCCTTTCATGTTTCGGAGCAGACATACCTTAAGCTTCTTTACCCTTATCGATGCAAAAGCAATATAAATAAGAGCATAAGTATTGTGAAGGAGAGAATCCATTGCAGACCGAAGGCATACATGAGGGAGATCCTTCTCCTGCAGTGATCGTGCATGGGGTTCAATCGGTCAGTTTATGTCTCTGTTCCAGTCAGTCTCAGTTGTAACTTGGGTACACAGTTATTATAGTAAATGTAGAGAAAGGGACACTTGGTAAATCGAGCTTCAAAAAAAAGAAATGCCAGATAGGGGCATAAACGGACAGCCATAGAAAAACTAGACCTTATCAGTCAGAGGAGAACTTTCTGCTATTGTAGTATGAGCTTCGTTCCTTTACCGACCCCTTCTGGCTCTGCGAGTGTGCTAGGCTTCGTCTGGCTGTTGGTTGAAGGAGAACGAGGACCGAGATGTTGTGCCCTAACTTCCGACGGTGAGCAGTGTCTATGATAGCGGACATCTTGGGTCTCCATTGGTTCGATTCTTGAGTGCGATATGGGCGGCAGAGAAGTGCGAAATTCTGCATACCCCACCGGTATTTCCGTGAGCGGGATGCCCATTGTCTCACAAAAATGGTGGAGGTCTTCACGGACTCTGAGGAGAGCAGAAGGTCCTTGTGTTGTTGCCGCCAGACCAAAGGGGAATTTCCAGTGGTAAGCTATATATTTATTGCGGAGTACCGCCAGAAGAGGTTTCAGTTTCCTCCTACGCTGTAAGGTGATGCGCAATAGGTCTTGAAATAGGCGAAGCTTTGTACCTTTATGTACGAATGGCGTCATGGTGCGTGCTTTTCTCAGAAGCTCTTCTTTGAGGCGGTAGTCCATGATACAGCACACCACAGCTCTAGGAGGGTGTGAATCCTTACCCTTCGGTCTAAGAGCACGATGGATTCTTTCCATTGCAATGGGTATGTCTCTGGGTCTATTAAGCAAGTTGTTAAAGATATGATTTATCTCATCCTGTAGGTGTTCCTTATCCACAACTTCTGGTAAGCCTCTCAAGCGGAGATTATGGCGTCTGCCACGATTATCCAGGTCTTCTAAATGGCGATTCATATCTCAGAGTTGCCGTGTGTGAGTGTCTACAGCCAGGTGATTTCTGCGGATCGTTGATGAATGCAGGGCAGTTGTTTTTTCTACTGCTTGGACCCTGCCAGTAATAGCCTGAATATCTATCTTTAGATCTGTGATGGCTGCCGTCAAGGTTTCTTTGATGTCTGCTGCTATGGATCTGAGGTCATTCAGGCTTGGCTATTGATGTGGAGTGAGGACAATCCCTCCATTAGTGTGCAAATTCTGTGATGGAGAATCGGCTCCATTAGGGCCCGCCACTTGTCGCTGAGGGCCTTGTAAGGTGGGAGCCAACACCATATTTCCCGCCTGGACCCGGAATATCTCCAGGATGTTTTGACTGGACCTTCCAGATAAATTGTGGAGAGAATGCGATCGGGAGGTTGAGGAGTTTCTGGAGGCTGTACCCATAGTTTTTTGGGTATGTGGGAGTTTGATAACCATCCGTGGAAGTCAGAAACCTATCCCTGTCAGCAGGAGCTCTGAAGTTAAGCAGCCATCCTCTATGAGGTCAAGCCATGCCCCTGGCTGATAGCTTTTAATGGAGAAACTATCACTCTTTTCCAAGATCTATCCCAAATCACATTTAAAACTCGCAAGTCATTACACCCCTTGCTGGAGAGACTGAGGGAAAAGGGTGTAACTTATCGTTGGTAGTTTCCCTTTGCTCTTAGTGTGACATACAATGTGAAGCAACATCTCCTACATCCTCCAGATGACTTACAGGATTTTTGTGACTCTCTGCAATTGGGATCTCTAAAGCTCCTACAGTGGTATCAAGAATTCAGACTTTCACTTTCACTTCTCTTCCCCTGGCAAGCATTAATTCAAGAAAATCAAAAACACTCGGCATGGTAGGTTGAGCTTTGGAACCCCCACTCAACGATCTAAGCCTCCCAGAGTTACTGAAAAGACGTGATCATTTTCTAACTGTGCTAGAATTGAGTTTTGAACTTTCCCTTCATGTCTCTTTGGAAGGGAAGATCTGGAATATAAAAAAAGACTTTTGTCAAGGTTTTTGTTTTTTTTTTTTCTGCTGGTACTAACTGACATTTTAAGCCAATTACTCTTACCTTTATGTCTGAGGGCCTAAATCCCATTAAAGTGGGCTTTTGAGGTTTCACGTGTCACTTATGCTTTTTAGTTTAAACTCAGTTTTGCAGACATTATATACAGAATTTTTACTTTCAGTAAATGACTTATCTTTGTTTGACACGTTGGTTCTGCTTGGTTAAACTGATGTGGGCCCCAGGGAGCTGGACTACGCCTGCATATTGCCATGGCTGCTTGTTTTTTTCTAGCTCTGGATTCCGTTTCTATCTACCATTTTTCATTTTGTTTAAGGCTGCGCAAACTGATTTGAGGTCCGCATTTGGAGGGTATGTGTTGGGGGTCTGTTTCTTATGGTGGATTCTCAACTCCCTCAAAATGTGAACATCAGTCTTAATTAGATATAGTAGTCAAGAGTCTCAGGGATGACATCTAAACCTTTTTCAAATACTCCTTTTTATAGCTGTGAGGTGTTATCCTCCGTTTAGCGTGTTTATACATATTTTACTTATTTTACTGTATGGTTATTTGCAGGTGTTGCTTGGTTAGGTCCACACCTCCTACTACCCCCACCAAGTGACTATCTAGCAAATTATTCTGTTGTTAGAATTTTTCACTATTTCAGAATCCTTTGAGGTAGTGTTTACTATCTGAAGGTTTGTTACAGCTTACAGTTATTCTTTTTTCTCTTTCTCTATTTTTATAACCCTGTTTCTTCTATTTTGTGATTAATCTCCACTGCTGCTGATTTAAGATACAGAGACCACTACTATTACTAGACTATTTCTAAGTGCACTATAGCATTGGCGTATTCATCTCTGGAGCACCGCCCTACAATACTGTGACACAATGTTAAGGGATTGAATATTCCAGAGAAAAGGACAGCACTGCTTAGGAAACTTAAAAAAATGCAAACCAAATGTTGTCTTCCAACAAAAGACATATTTTAAAACCCAACATGTCTTTAAGCTCACTGACGCCTTTTTCCCAGCAGTCTATCATGCACCAACAATGTTTCTAAAACAAAAGGTGTTTCAATTCTGGTGAGCAAGGAGAATTCCTTGAATTTGTTGGATCAATTGGCATGCATATCCAGAAGGTAGGTACCTATTTCTTAAAAGGTACATGTTCCCAAAAACCTGTTACATTGGCAAATGTTTATTTCCTGAATAAGTCTCACATTACCTGCCAACACCTTATCCATGAACTTGAATGATTCTCCTCTGGTTGCCTCATCTTAGGAGGGGACTTCAATCTTCCATTAAAAAATCTTGGACAGGACACTTGTTTGGAGCAAACGTGTCACCTATAAAATTCATCAATTAAATTTCTCCTAAGTTCCCTGCAATTAGGAGATACTTGGCGACTAAAACACCCAGATAGTAGGGACTATTTTTTCTTCTCTAACCCCCATTATCGATACTCTCATATTGATTATCTTTGTCTCCCAAGGGGGCTTCCCTGCTGTTGGAGAGGCACACATAGGCATTCAATCAATATTGGACCATGCACCTATCTCCCTGACCATGGATCTGATCTCCGCTCATGATAAAGCATACACTTGGAGACTGAATTCTTCCCCTTTACCCCACCCAGTATTACATCTTCAGGAACAGCAACAGGACTAATGAAATCGATCCCCTAATTGTATGGGAAGCTCATAGATGTACCATCCAAAGTGAATTAAATAAGCTGGGGGCATGGTGCAAATGTGAACGTGAGAGGGAGATTGCAGTACTGTCTGAGAAAATGTCAAAACTAGAGGCATTACATAAATGTTCTCTGATTGTTCAATCTGCACAAGACCTTACAACAAAGCCTTACAACAGTTACTAGAATACAAGGCTAAATGCATTCTGTTCCTGGGGAAAAAGATTTATTATGAGTCTGGGGACAAATTCGGCACATATTTAGCTAGGGCATTAAAAGATCCTAAATTAGTAGAAGGATGCAAATTATAAATGACTACCTTACTCAAAGTACCTTACCCACTCTGAGTAAAACTTCTATTGATAATCTTGAGAGACCTATTGATGTGACTGAACGCTTGTGCGCTATTAAAGACCTTAAGCCTGACAAGAGCCCCGGTCCAGACGGGTTCTCCTCCATATACTATAAAACCTTTGGGGGTCTCCAAGCAGAACCTTTCTGATAAGCGTTTAATTTTCTAGCCAACCAACAGGATATACCCTCCTCCTTCCTATCAGCCAATTGTACTGTCTTGCCTAAGCTAAACAAGGATCCCAATGAATGTTTCAGTTATAGGCAAATTTCCACACTAACTTTAGATGTAAAGCTGCTGGCAAAAATCTTAGCCATTCACCTAAGGCTTTTCCTATCTGGGATAATTGATCAATCAAGCTTTATGCCCAGCAGGGAAGCAAAAGACAATGTCAAATAGGCCCTTACCTTAATCTACTTCGCCCACACACAAAAGGTCAAGGGTCTCCTCCTGTCCACGGACATGGAAAAGGCCTTCGACTATGTAGCTTGAGATTACATGTTGGAGACTTGTAGGTTCATAGGCCTGGGCTCTTATATAATGTCCTGGATATCTACTCTTTAAAGAAATCCAACTGCTAAGCTGAAGATTAAAAGCTCTGTGTCTGAGGAGGTAATTATTCAAAATGGCACCAGGCAAGGATGCTCACTGTCACCTCTTCTGTTTATTCTATCATTCGAGCCATTCATTTGGACAGTTAATGCTGACAGATCCATCACGGGGTTTCTCGATGCTGGCAGGAAATTTAAAATTGCGCAGCTCCAAGAAAGATGTAGCCGGCAACTCCAGAATCCCATGAAAATTTTTATTTGCTACATGAAGGTCAAGATTAAAAACAGCTGACGTGTTTCGGGAAACAGCCTTGTTCACAACATATTCACAAAGTGAATGACAGAACATTTATACTACATATCTCATATGTGGAAGAGAAGTATCAATAAAACAATTATTCAATTAAAATAAAAAACTTGCAGATAATATAATTCAGTGCTGCTTTTTTTTGTTCAAATGAGATGTGGGCTTACAATACTATGAAAACATTCAGCATATCAAAAAGACAGGCATAACATCATGCATAACAATAGACTTGTGAAAGCTGGTATCTAGATTGATGCTGTGCCCTACAACAAAAAGAGAGCACTCCAATAATAAAAGCAATGAGGATGAAGCAGCAAGTATAAAACATCCAGTGCAATCAATACTTTATGTTATTCGTTTTATTTTAGAAATAAATCCAAATCTCACCTGGAATTCATACCTGCAAGGGTTCTAGTTTCAAGAGTGAATATCTTCCAAATCTCTCTCTCAAGTAGTCTATGGTGGAGATCACCTCCCTGGGGAAGTTTATTAACCCTTTCCACACCACTAAATTTTGTCACCGAGCCTTTTTCAATCAGGTGATATCAGACATACATGGTTAATCACTCATGGCTCTTTCCGTTGTGGTCTGCAAACCTGCTGTTATTGTGATAACCACAGTAGGAATAACAAGACCATTGTCTCTCGATCTACTGGCAGAGAATACACCATTCCATATTTCATTAATTGTGGCACAAAAAATGTTGTGTATATTGTAGAATGCACAGAATGCAGACATCAATATGTAGGATGCACCTCCAGATCCCTTAGGGCCAGGATGAGTGAACACTATAATGTTACAGCTTATTCTAATGACAGGAATCTTTTAAATGTATTAAAACAATTTAAACATGTGCATGCTGGAAATATGGAATCTTTTGTATTAAAGTGGTTGTTAACCCACTTGTAATAAATTATATTATCCACTCTGTATCATAATAACATGTGTCCCTGTGCCTGTGTAATGTAAAAAAATATGCCGATCTGTACCTGTATAAGCTGCGCTCCGGGCGCTCAGCTGACTTGTCAGCTCCCTTGTTTCTCCGGCTCACAGCTGCAGTGGGTGAGGCTGAGCCATCCCACTGACATCAGCCAGGGAGGAGGGGAACAGAGGAGAGAGAATGCACCGACAATCAGTTGAGCGGCGGGAGCTGTGCTTATACAGGTACAGATCAGCGGATTTTCTACATTATACAGGCACAGGGACACATGTTATTATGATACAGAGTGGATAATACAATTTATTAGCAGATATGAGAAAGGGGAGGGGGGGGGACACAGAAGACACAAGGTGAGCTGCAGATAGCAGGCTGCGGATGATGGAAGCATGCAAACGTACCACAATGTAAGGGCTCATCAGCCATGATTATGGTGGTCAGTTTGCAGAGGGGAGGGTATAGCCAGCTATTACAGGTGTTATAGGGTGACAAATGGCACAGCACAAGCACTGTGCTGTAAAATATGCTTTAAAAAGGAACAGGATCTGTTTTTTTTTCTTTTTTGGATTAACAAATGCTTTAAGTAGTGTGGAAATAAATAATATAAAGTATTGATTGCACTGGTTGTTTTATACCTGCTGCTTCACCTGTATTGCTTTTATTAAAGGAGTGCTTTCTACATACCAGCTTGCACAAGTCTATTGTTATGCATGGTGTCTTTTTGATATGCTGAATGTTTTTATAGTATTGTAAGCCCACATCTGATATGAAGAGAATCCAGTGCAAATTTTTTTCTGTTATCTGCCAGTTTTTGATTTTTATTGAATAATTGTTTTATTGACACTGCTCTTGCTCATATAAGGTATGTAGTATAAATGTTCTGTCATTCACTTTGTGAATATGCTGTGAACAAAGCTGTATGGTGAAGCACATCAGCTGTTTCTAATCTTTTATTTTTTTTTTTTTTCAAAATTTTTTATTGAGTAAACATACGAAAATCGTACAACATTTCAGTGTGACATTTGAAAGCATTAAGGTACAATGATAGAGAAAGACATTCTGTTTTTGCAAAAGAGGATAGAAATATTTAAGAGTCAATTAGTATATTTACAGAGATATGCATACTGTATTGTTCATTTATGTATATTGATTTTGTATTCTAGATTGTAGATGTAAAATTCAAGTTATTCTAGCATTAGTAATGTGAGTTTAGAAAGTGGCAGTTAGTGCCTATTTTTGAATAATATTGCAAGCTGTTTTTAATCTTGACCTTCATGTAGTAAATAAAGATTTTCATGGGATTCTGGAGTTGCCAGTTACATCTTTCTTGGAGCTGCGTATTCAATGGCTGGAGGCCATTTGAGCCAGAGCACCCAGTGAAAGGCTCCACTCTTAATCTACAAGGTGTGTTTCCTGTTGTGAGCATTGTCTTTGTGCTATACTTTCATAATTTAAAATTGTGGCATATGCCAATGATGTATTGTTTTTGCTGACAAACCCTTATATTACGGTCCCCAAATTGCTACAGGCTTTCTCTTTATATGGCTATGTTTCCTAAATCTCACCCTACCGATAGAGATACTTACCGCAGTATGTGGTAATTGCCCCTTTAAGTGGGTACCCTCAGCCATTAAATATTTAGGTGTTTGGCTGACACCTCGCCTGCCAGCCCTTTTTGATTGCAACTTTCCACCGCTCTTTAGAACCACTGAGAACAATCTTAAGTCATGGCATCTTAAATATTTCTCTTGGTTCGAACATGCTGCAATTATTACGATGACGCACTGCCGAAAATATTGTATCTGATGCATACGCTATCTATTAAGATCCCTCAGAGCTTTTTTCGGAATGTACAATCTATTCAATAAACATTTGTCTGGGCGCACAAAATACACAATTTTCAGGTTATGACACTGATGTCACGATAGAGACTGCCTTCATAATTTGTTCTGTTCCACAAAGGAAAATCTTAGGAAGAACAAGCAGCCTATGGCCATGTGATTATACACTTATTATTTTGCTGCCCTGCCCTGCCCTAACCCCAGTTGTATAATTTCCCTCTTCCATTTGTTGCTGCCTGCTCTTTTCTTTATGCTGCAAGGATTGGCAGGCTTATTTATTTGTGCAACACTTCTCCTAAATGCCAACACCACACCCTTCCTCTTCACCGCTAGCACCACATCCTTCCTCCTCAACACCAGCACCCTAACCCTCCTATTTCTACAGCAGGATTAGCAGAAATAAAAAGAGGACAATTACATATTAGCAGTCCTCAAAGTAAAATGCCTGTGATGCCCCTATGAGGAGAAGGGGAAAGAGGATGCATTAGCAACACTAAAAGAAAGTTGCTGCTATGCAGCCTTCAGGAGGAGAAAAAGGAAAATAACATATTAGCAGCACTTGAAAAGAAATTGGTTTCTATGCACCCTTCAGGAGGAGGACGAAAATTTGCAACACTCTAAAAAGAAAGTGGCTGTTATATGCCCTTGAAGAATGAAGAGTATGTGCCTTTTACTGAGGGGACAAGAAGCAGCGCCTTCTAAATGTAGCCGGTTTAGTATTTAATTAATAAAATAGAACATAGAAACACTCACAAACGAGCGATATTTTCCAGCATTGTGTGTCTAGCAATCATCCACACTGCCCCGGGGTAATGCCTGGCATCACTGGCTGTCAGTAGAGGTCCATGATCTGGCCGCACTATTGACTCACTGCGCTTCTGGATAGCTGGATCGAGGATTGGCAGTACACAGCGGCGACGTCACTTCATGGGTACAAGATCAACGGGCGGTGCACGCGTTAGGAGCATGCATACTCCTTCCTCAGGCTTTGCTGGTGGCCATCTTTGAGTGGGTTATTATATACCATACAGGAAGAGGTACTAAAAAGCTTGCACAATGGGTAACCATGGAAACTGACTTAATATGGTCGCAGGGCAAACGACTATAGCATCTAATTAACTTATAAAGCTCCAGTACTTACATCAGACGAATAGTAGAGTCATGATAGTCTGACAATAGTATATCTATGAAGAAATTATTAAAAATTGATAATGATTAAGAAAAAAAAAAATATATATATATATATATATATATATATATATATATACATACACACACACACACATATGTCCAAAGTCACATATAAGATGAATAGAGAATGAAAAAATGGTAACACATATGGATGAACATAATAAATAAATCACAGATAAAAATTACAGCTAAAAATTAAAATTAATTCAAATAGACCAGATAAATTTACCCAAGTGATGACCAAATTTAAACGTGAAGGTCATGAGGGGTTGTTCAGAATTATTATTATTGGCAAAGAGATAGTTGTGAATATGGTAATGTTTAATCAATGCGTCCTATCAAGGCAATGAAATAATAGAATATTGATTTCAATGCCCTCATTTAGGTCTCCAGGCGATAAACTATCTAAAGTGTAAATCCAATAATTTTCTCTCTCACATAACGGTTTGTAGCGTTCAGCAGTGGAAAATGTATTAGGAATGGCTTCTATAGTCAAAACGCGTAATCCTAGACATGACTGTTTATGAAAAATTTTAAATGTCGGGGGACACTGTTTGAGCCCTTTTCCACAAAATTCCGATGCTCCCCAAACCGTTTACAAAGAGTGCGTATAGTGTGACCTACATAAAGCAGGCCGCATTGGCAGGTCAAACAGTGCATTACTTACTCAGAGAAATATGTAAAAAAGTCAGTTATAATGTACTATTTCCCTTTACAGGAAAATTCTGTCTGTGTCACGTGTTTGCATGTGAGACACAAGGGTTTCTTACACTGATACATCACCTTAATATTGGAGAAGGTTAGGGGGGCACTAGCGGTAATGTTTTTATTTTGCTGGGAGCTATTTGGGCTTTTATGTTTTTTGCTCGTCTATACATGACTAGAGGTCAGTCACTCAATATAGACCAGTGTTTTATAAAGATCTTTTCCATCTTCCTGAATTGGTTGTGAAATTGCGTGACAAATCAAACAAGTTGTGAACTGTCAACAGGTTTGGCATCTCTACTGCTCCTTACATCTTTGTGGGGATAATGTTGAAAAGCATTTTCAACAATATCTTTGGGGTAGCCTTTTTCTTTAAATTTAGTCTTAGTAAATGACCATGGGTATTGTAGTCCTGTACTAGGACACATTTGTGTTTAAGCTGACTTCTGGGAATGTTGTTTACCCAGTGTAGAGGATAATAACTCTTAAAATGTAAATAAGAGTTGCCAGAGGTGGGTTTGATATAGAACAAGAGGTTGGTCTGATTAATGGTGAAACACCCACTCAAAAAGGCACCTCATCCCAAATATAAATAATTAGAACAAGGAGGATGCAGGGATTATTGCGGTGCCAAAAAGAGTCCCAAAGGAATATATTTGCTTAAAAATATTTTTGTAATATATTTTATTTTAACAAAGTTAAAAAATATAGAGAAAAAGACATTCACAGTAACAACAATAATATAGTGGTCACAAAGATTAGTAGGTTCAAGCAAATCAATACATTGCACACTAGTGTTAAGTTGAACCTTGAAATAAAGGACATCAACGCCAATAGAGCTGCATTCGTCTTATACATGTTTACTTCAGAATTTGCACCGTACAGTGGATTGCACTTCTTCGAGACAATGCGATGCAGTTTACAAGGCAGCACAGGCTTTATAGAGAATGGTTATACAGTAATCCTACGGCGCGCACAAGCCCAAAGTTACACATCACAAGTACGCATTTTACTAAGTGTTTCAACACAGTTCTTGGCCAGTGTTCTAAGTTTTCTGGGTTACTGTGACCTGGCTAATTTCAACTGTCAAGTTATTTTGACAGAAAGAAAGAATAATTATTTGGAAGAAGTTAATTTGGCTTTTAGACAGGGACTTTCTATGTCAACATCACATCTTTTCCGAGAATTGTGTCATATCATTGGCAGAACATTTTAATGTCAACTGATCAGCCACATGTGTTGCAATACCAAAAGAATTCAGAAACATTTTTACAGAAAAACAAGTATAAGAATGATCAAAAATACAAATTCATGTTAAAGAGGAACTCTGGATACATAAAAAAGATATGGTTCCTATATTTCATATCTTCACAGCCCCTCCTGTGTTTAGAATTCTTTCGGTATCCCTTTTAAGCTTCTTCTGTATCTTTAGGTTGATCTTCAGGTATGCGGATCACCATCTCATGTGCAGTTCTGACTCGAGACCTTAAGGGCTCAGAAGAACCAGTATTAGTACCAGCACATGTGATTATCTTTAAACAACATTTGTATAACATAGGTTCACATTTAACTATTAGGATTATAAGGACTATAATTCCTACAATGTATAGAATACCATGTAAAATTCCAGAAAACCATCCTGCAATACCAGAAAACCAGTTGAGAGGATTGAGCCAGGAAAGCCAGCTTTCCCAGTTACCTTCAACCCGAACAGTTTCGGTATGTTCTTTGCGAAATTTAACCTTCATTTGTTGTACCTTTTCTACATGTGAAACGATAGCATCTTCAGTCTTAGTATCATTTCCAATGTAGTTACAACAAGCAGTTCCCACTATGGTGCATATTCCTTCTTGACTGGCCGTGAGATAATCCAGCACCAGCCGGTGCTGCAAAACCTCTTTTTTGAATATCTTTAATTCTATAGCAAGGGCTATAAAGTTTCTATCATACAAGGCAGTAATGTTATCCATCAGGTCTGCCAAATCAATGATGAAACTGAAAGCCTTTTTAATACAACATCTATTTACTCATAGAATAGAAAACAATGGTTTAATCTCTCTGTCATGTGATTCAATATTTATGAAGTTATCATCTGACTTAGGATAAAATGTAGGCCTAACAGGAGAATCATCGTTTTTCACATTCATTTTGGAGTCTTCTTCTTCCTCTTGTCCTCCTGGGATTTCATCTTCTCCCGGAGCTGACTGATCAGTGAGGTCCCTTTTAATAAGGTGCACTAAGTCTTTTTTAAGAAAGTGTATAGGTATTTTGTGGAGCTGTGTTTCTTAAAAGTCATTATCCTCCATATACCAAGTAGCAGGTATGACTCTACCAAAGTAACAAACCCCATTAGAATTCAAAGGAACCCAAGTATATGCTTTCTTTCCACATATGAAGTAATAACCTGGTGGGGCAGCACAAGCTTTATTGAAATTATATCCTTGTAGGCACATCAATAGCTTCATATTATTCTGCCGGGAATGTTGACGATGTGTGTAATCATGTAATTCCTGATATCTGTCAGTACTCCATGCAACATCCTTACCATCAAACCAATACTTGATATCGACATCATCCATCCAGTTGGAGTTCCCAATCAGTCGGGTAGTACTCTGGTAACCCTGGGAAAGTAACTCAGGTGTGTAGGTTCGAGTAAAGTTAATGCAAACAGCTGGTTTTCTCAATGGAGCATTTGTGAAAAGTAGAAGTGAAATAGCTCTGTCAATCATTGTTCTACTGACTTCACCAAAGTGTACACTGTCCTCTATTTCAGCTAAAGTGCTAGGTATTCATAACAAAGGTATAGTCTTATGAAAAATAGGTGCATGTGTGCATATCCAGCAATTAGTGATATTCAGATTCTTGGCAGCTTGCAGGTGCATAGATACAATAGAGTTATGGAAAGGCTCTGCTAGTTTGTCATGATATTCATGTGCGGCTTCCCTCCATGCTCTTAAATCAGCATCTGAAACCGGTTCAAGTTGTGACATTTCTTTCATTACAGTAGCATTAAAAAGAAAAGTGTCTTGCATCTTACCCTTTTCTTCCTTGTATGTCCATTCATATGCCATGACTGTAATCCATACCACTACACCACCGCAGAGGATAACACTCCAGAGCTTCACATCTTAGGCCCTAGGAGATTCATTCTGCAGTCTTCTTGCTCGCGCACGAGTCAGTGGAGGAGACCTGGAAGGTAAAGGTACAGAACAATTCTTGCCAGTAGCAGACCAGCTTATATTCTCCTTTGGAACCACAAACGTCTTACAGTGTGAACCATGCACCCAATACTTATGGTCTTTCAGCTTCACTGCAGTAGGAGACACAAGAATGACCTGAAATGGTCCTTTCCACTTAGGGGACAAAGTAGTCTGGGGTGTGTAATTCTTGATATACACCCAATCTCCTGACTTTAGTCCATGAGTTCCTTCACTCGTGTCCACAAGTTGTCCTGCTTTCGCTCTGGAAAAAGTATCAGAAAACACATTTGCCAATTTGCAATGTCCATTCATTATAGTCACTGTCTCTGGCTGCACAAGAGATGAATGTAGTCTTTTAGGCGGTCGCCAAAATAATATGTCAAAAGGTGACAGTCCATGTTTCTCTTTAGGGGTAGTCCTAATGGTCACCAAGGTTATAGGTAACGCTTCTACCCATGTGCTTTGTCCGTTAGCAGTTATTTTGGCTAAATACCTCTTCAGGGTTTGATTGCTGCGTTCCACCATCCCACTAGCCTGAGGTCTGTAAGGAGTATGCAATTGCTGTTTCATACCCAAAATATTCACTACTTCTGCCATAAGTTTGTTATCAAAATGTGTCCCTCTATCTGAGGAAATTATTGACCCTATACCAAACCTTGGGATCAATTCCCTCGACATTTTACCACAGTTCTGGCATCATTTGTGGACTCTGGTCAGTTCAAAAATTGATTAATGCAAACCAAAAAAATACTTAGATCGACCACAAGGGGGCATATCCGAGAAGTCAATTTGCACAATTTGAAATGGCTCCTCAGTATGTGGAATATGCTCCATGGGAGTGGGCACTGACTTTCCTATGACATGTTTCGCTGATTGCTTCTTCAGAGGATTGTGCAAGTAAGGACAAAAGTAGCATAAAGAACTAAATAAAACAGATACAATGAGTTGCCAAAAAATACATATATAGTTATTTATAAATGAGAGCCTAGTGTTGAAACAGACATCACGAACAAGATCGCTCACCCTACAACAAGTTCCCACTGAAGACAAACAAAAGCCGGGCTCAACAATCTCATAGGACCCCCCCATACACAAGGGAGATGGTCAAAATGCAGTCATAGAGGACAGAAAGGCGACACTATAGAACAAGAAAATTTAATTAATTTTCCATTAGTAAAGGAAAATGTAAAAAATTAAAAATTATATAAAAATAAGTATGAGATAGGGAAAAATGTCTCAAATAGTAAATACTTACTTAGGGCAGTGTAGTTCTGAACACATGAGATCAAGCTCAGCTTAAAACTACCTGCACCGATATTAACTGCAGGGAGTAGTGCTAAAAAATAGATGAAAATGAAGAAACGAAATTCCAATGAAAGAACTGAGATTGCAGATATATGAATATCTAAGGTTCAGAGAAAAATATATACTATATCGGAATATTGTATAGAGAAGATGAGTCAAAGGATCACGGGGGTGAAATGGTTACATACTTTTAAATAATAAGTGGGACAGTGTCTCTCAAAAATCTCAGTTTCTAGTAAATAGGGCACCGTTTGGAAAGGGACCCGTACTTATGGAAATGAATTGGACAGTGAATGGGGTTAGGAAAGTGGTATAATAAAACTTCCATACAAAATACCAAGTAGGCAGTAGACTATTAGGGAATGGTGATATAAGAATATTAGAACAGCTGCGGAACTTACCGGTGAAAGAGACACCGCTCGATGGAGTCTGGCCCTCTGGCTCTGGCTGTTCAGACAGCCAGACAAGCTGGTCTTATCTGTCCTCCATTGAGCCGGAGTCTGACATCACCGACTCGATGCAGAAGAAGAGACGCCAGAGTGCATGCGCAAGAGTCCGGAAAATCCCTTTTCACTACACTACCCATAGAGCCCTGCTGTTAAGGGAGGAGTCAAGACCGTCCACATAGGACAGTGAGACGGATGTGACAGGCATCCATCCCCATAACAGGACCCAGGGGAGGCAGCTAAGGTGCAAATGGCACAGATGGAGGTGCAATAAGGGGCAACACACTAATGCATTACCCAGGGAATAGGGAGCTCCCGGAGGCACTGCTCGGCGTGAGACAGGCATGCAGTGATGATGACAATGCATGCCCTGGGCGTCCGTATGACTGCTGGAGACAAAATCCCTGAGGGGGGGAGGACTGAAAACAGGCACAGATGAATTGAGAGGGAAGCTGATGAGGGGGAGTTGGGTTTGATATAGTTCTGTCCACAGATGATGTTATTTTAATGAAATTGTTCCAGAACTAAGAAGGCAAGCTTATTGCTATCAGATACTGACGTGAATGACAGACCCATAGTGTTAGAATTACAATGTTGTACAAATGCAGAAATAGAATGTTCTGGACCACCCCAAATGATGACCACGTCATCAATGTAATGTCCGTAAAAAGCTAGGTGAGAAGCATATGGGTTATTCTGCCACAAATGGAGATGTTCCCAATAACCCATAGTGAGATTTGCATAGCTGGGGGCAAAAATTGCCCCCATAGCTGTGCCTTGGGTCTGAATATAAAAGTTACCATTGGATTCAAAGTAATTATGTGTGAGACAGTATACTGGGGTCTCCAACAGAAAGTGTACCTGACGTGGATTGAATTGTGGATCCTCGTTAAGGAAATACTGTAAAGCCTGTAGCCCAACATTATGCGGAATGGAGGTGTACAGAGAGACTACGTCTAACGAGAGCCAACAATAGGTGGGTTCCCAAGGTTAATGTTGTAACATATTTAGTAGTTGAATACTGTCTTTAATATATGAGGGGAGATTTTGTACTATAGGTTGCAAAAAATGATCGATATATATGGAAAAGTAACACTTTCCATAGCCGCAACAATCAGTCTACCAGGAGGATGAACCGGGTCCTTATGAATCTTAGGGAGATGATAGAAATACGGCCTTTTATAAGGATCATGTTTGAGAAATGCAGCATCGGGTGCCGTGACAATACCCTCCACTGCAGCTCTATTAACCAATTCATGGGCTTCAATGAAAAACTTGGGTAATGGATCACTAGGGAGTTTATCAGAGAGTAGCCTGGCTGATTCTGACTGGTACTGCAATTTGCCGCACAAAAGAAGGGGGCGGAGGAAGCAGTGAATGTGAGTCCAGAAGCGAAGCAACAAAGACCTGCCGTCAGCAAGAGAGGAAAAAGACTGTGGGACAGAGGACGCCATCCTGTATGCCTATACTGAGTTCCCCATGCCGGACTATCTAAGTTTTATATGTGAGTGATTTTAATGCTATATACTTCATTAAATGTACAGTTTACTAAGAGGCGCCTTTCTTGTTGTTTTTTTTCCTTTGTATACTTGGAGTGGCTTCACCTCCCATCAAAAGGCTGCCCTACTCATAGACTGTTGTCATCTCACGGAGAGCGCACTGCTCAAAAGGACATGTTTTCAGCAACATTCAATATAACACAAACCAAGTAACCTGCGCTATTTTTGCTGTTTTTTTGTGCATAGATTCTGACTGGTAGTCTGAGCGATTTTGAACCACAATCCCTCCCCCTTTATCTAACCTGATGAGCTGTCGATTGTCAGTGAGCTGCTTTAGAGCCATGGATTCGGCAGCTGTCAAATTGGATGGTGACTGCATGTTTATGGTGGACTGTGGACACATGTGAAGAATATTAGCATAGACTACCTGATAAAAGCTTTGGACTTAGGGACCTTTGGTGAATGTAGGGTCATATATGGATTTGGGTCTAAATTTAGTATGCTGAATAGGCGGAGATGTAGACAAATGTTGGGTGAGTAATTCAGCATAATCATCTGGATCCTCAGTGTATACAGTATCTCACAAAAGTGAGTACACCCCTCACATTTTTGTAAACATTTTATTATATCTTTTCATGTGACAACACTGAAGAAATGATACTTTGCTACAATGTAAAGTAGTGAGTGTACAGCTTGTATAACAGTGTATATTTGCTGTCCCCTCAAAATAACTCAACACACAGCCATTAATGTCTAAACTACTGGCAACAAAAGTGAGTAACCCCTAAGTGAAAATGTCCAAATTGGGCCCAATTAGTAATTTTCCCTCCCACTGTCATGTGACTGGTTAGTGTTACAAGGACTCAGGTGTGAATGGGGAACAGGTGTTACATAGTTACATAGTTACATAGTAAGGTTGAATAAAGACACCAGTCCATCCAGTTCAACCTGAGTGAGTGTGGGTGCGTGTCTACAATTATCCCTATTTATTTAAGGTACCCATATAGCACCGTCAAATTACGCAGCGCTCCATATATACATCGCACACTCACATCGGTCCCTACCCTCAAGGAGCCCACAATCCAAGGTCCCCAACTCACATTCATATACTAGGGCCAATTTTTGGACAGAAGCCAATTAACCTACCAGCATGTCTTTGGAGTGTGGGAGGAAACCTGAGTACCTGGAGGAAACCCACGCAGGCACAGGGAGAACATGCAAACTCCAGGCAGGTAGTTTCGTGGTTGGGATTCTAACCAGCGACTCTTTTTACTGCTAGGTGAGAGTGCTACCCACTACACCACTGTGCGGCCCCTGTGTGTTAAATTTGGTGTTATCGCTCTCACTCTCTCATACTGGTCACTGGAAGTTCAACACCTCTTGGCAAAGAACTCTCTCAGGATCTGGAAAAAGAATTGTTGTTCTACGTAAAGATGGCCTAGGCTATAAGAAGATAGCCAAGACCCTGAAACAGAGCTGCAGCACGATGGCAAAGACTAGGGATGAGCTTTGTGTTCGATTTGAACCCATGTTCGTCTCGAACATCGTGTGTTCGGCCGTTTGCCGGATTACGAACGATATGGGCCGTTCGCGCCAAATTCAAGTGGCGCGTCACGGCCCAAAATTCACTGTGGCATCGCAATGCATTGCTGGCTGATGATTGGCCAAGCATGCACTATGACCCACATGCTTGGCCAATCACAGCGCCGTCTGTACAGAGAGCCGTAATTGGCCAAAGCCACCCTCAGGGGGTTTAGTACACGCCCCACACTATATAAGGCGGTACTGTGTAGTGTGTTCCGGCGAGATAGAGAGAGAGAGAGAGATAGATAGACAGAGAGACAGTGTCATTTGATTTAAGTTAGATAGAGTAGGCAGGCGAGTCAGCTGCACTTACAGTGTATTGTGTATATATATATATATATATACACATCCTAGGTGTTGTGTGTGTGTGTGTGTATATATATATATATATATATATATATATATACACACACACACACACACACACACACACACACACACACACACACACACACACTGTATTCAGTTTAGCTAGATCAGTTCCTGTTATTCTCTTCCTACTATTGACAGGCAGGCAGGTGTTTTTACAGTATTTACAGCTACCTGAAGAAAATTGCTGGTGTTCGTCTAATCCTACTAGTCCTATTAGCTACAGTATTTACAGTTAGTGTAGTGCGTCCTCTGCACAGTGTGCACCTAAAGCTACCTGAAGAAAATTAGTGGTGTTCTTCTGATCCTATTAGTACAGTTCCGCAGGCAGCTGCAGTATTTACAAGTTAGTGTAGTGCGTCCTCTGCACAGTGTGCACCTAAAGCTACCTGAAGAAAATTAGTGGTGTTCTTATGATCCTATTAGTACAGTACCACAGGCAGCTGCAGTATTTACAAGTTAGTGTAGTGCGTCCTCTGCACAGTGTGCACCTAAAGCTACCTGAAGAAAATTAGTGGTGTTCTTCTGATCCTATTAGTACAGTACCGCAGGCAGCTGCAGTATTTACAAGTTAGTGTAGTGCTTCCTCTGCACAGTATGCACCTCGGCGCTCGTGGATGTTATATGCCGTAGTCTGCTTTTAAATGTCTGTTTTACTGTTTTAATAAAATGAATTTACCATACGAGATTATGCTATGTATACTCTTTCCTTATACCCAATATACACCTACTACATCTGACGAGCATTGTGGAGCTGGGACCAACTGAAGATATCTACTGAGGCATACGAACTCTGCGTTCGTGGATTGATGCCCACACTCATTTTAAAAAAGTGAGTGCATCCCTTCCCCCTGGTCCGTCCCCTCTATGGTCGTCACGGTGTTATACTTCATATATTGCTTATGTCATTTTCCATTATCGTTCTATATATGCACCATTGGAACCATTTTAAACACCGGATGGGATATCCATGTCTGCCCGTGGTCTGCAACTAAGCACATGCTGTATACCTTACAGCAGTAAGGTGAGCTGCTTATAGACACGAAGGTGTTCACACTGAAGATCTGTATGCTGCTTGGTGGTGGGACTGCTATTTATTCACCTACATGGACTCACTGTATTCAGCTTCTAAACCTATGTCAGCCAATTTGTGCTAGTTTTGTGACTAGACCATTTGGACATTTTGTTGATTGTTTCACTTAAGTTTATTCAATTTTATCCACTGTATATTCATTTTTTGAGATATTTGTTATAGGCCACACAATTGCATATTCGTTATACACTATACATGCTACATTTGATTTTATCATTTTATATATTGGTATCTTCTTTTTAGTGTAACTGTGGCCCCTTTTGGGCTGTTTTCACCTCTCTATCACATTCACTTTATACTTAGTCCCTTCCGCAATCCACTCCCCTTCCCCTTTTGTCACAGCGCAACTACCATTTTCCTTTTGTTTATACTCTTTCTGTTTGGATCAGTCACACAGGTGTTGCAGCAGTGTCCCTTAGTATAGGTCCTTCGTGACAGCGCGGGAGTCACTCATATTCATGCACTATGACCCACATGCTTGGCCAATCACAGTGCCGTCTGTACAGAGAGCCGTAATTAGCCAAAGCAAGGGTGGCTTTGGCCAATTATGGCTCAGGGGGTTTAGTACACGCCCCACACTATATAAGGCGGTCCTGTGTAGTGTGTTCCGGCGTTGAGAGAGAGATAGATAGACAGAGAGACAGTGCCATTTGATATAAGTTAGATAGAGTAGGCAGGCGAGTCAGCTGCACTTACAGTGTATTGTGTATATATATATACATCCGAGGTGTTGTGTGTGTATATATATATATATATATATATATATATATATATATATATATATATATATATATATATATATATATACACACACACACTGTATTCAGTTTAGCTAGATCCGTTCCTGTTATTCTCTTCCTACTATTGACAGGCAGGCAGGTGTTTTTACAGTATTTACAGCTACCTGAAGAAAATTGCTGGTGTTCGTCTGATCCTACTAGTCCTATTAGCTACAGTATTTACAGTTAGTGTAGTGCGTCCTCTGCACAGTGTGCACCTAAAGCTACCTGAAGAAAATTAGTGGTGTTCTTCTGATCCTATAAGTACAGTACTGCAGGCAGCTGCAGTATTTTCAAGTTAGTGTAGTGCGTCCTCTGCACAGTGTGCACCTAAAGCTACCTGAAGAAAATTAGTGGTGTTCTGATGATCCTATTAGTACAGTACCACAGGCAGCTGCAGTATTTACAAGTTAGTGTAGTGTGTCCTCTGCACACTGTGCACCTAAAGCTACCTGAAGAAAATTAGTGGTGTTCTTTTGATCCTATTAGTACAGTACCGCAGGCAGCTGCAGTATTTACAAGTTAGTGTAGTGCGTCCTCTGCACAGTGTGCACCTAAAGCTACCTAAAGAAAATTAGTGGTGTTCTTCTGATCCTATTAGTACAGTACCGCAGGCAGCTGCAGTATTTACAAGTTAGTGTAGTGCGTCCTCTGCACAGTGTGCACCTAAAGCTACCTGAAGAAAATTAGTGGTGTTCTTCTGATCCTATTAGTACAGTACCACAGGCAGCTGCAGTATTTACAAGTTAGTGTAGTGCGTCCTCTGCACAGTGTGCACCTAAAGCTACCTGAAGAAAATTATTGGTGTTCTTCTGATCCTATTAGTACAGTACCGCAGGCAGCTGCAGTATTTACAAGTTAGTGTAGTGTGTCCTCTGCACAGTGTGCACCTAAAGCTATCTGAAGAAAATTAGTGGTGTTCTTCTGATCCTATTAGTACAGTACCGCAGGCAGCTGCAGTATTTACAAGTTAGTGTAGTGTGTCCTCTGCACAGTGTGCACCTAAAGCTACCTGAAGAAAATTAGTGGTATTCTTCTGATCCTATTAATACAACAGGCAGGCAGCTACAGTATTTACAGTTAGTGCAGTGCGTCCTCTGCACAGTGTGCACCTAAAGCTACCTGGAGACAATTGCTGTTGTTCTGCTCCTATTAATACCACAGGCAGGCAGCTACAGTATTTACAGTTAGTGTACTGTGTCCTCTGCACAGTGTGCACCTAAAGCTACCTGAATTAAATTGGTGGTGTTCTTCTGATCCTATATTAATACCACAGGCAGGCAGCTACAGTATTTACAGTTAGTGTACTGTGTCCTCTGCACAGTGTGCACCTAAAGCTACCTGAAGAAAATTAGTGGTGTTCTTCTGATCCTATTAATGCCACAGGCAAGCAGCTACAGTATTTACAGTTAGTGTAGTGCATCCTCTGCACAGTGTGCACCTAAAGCTACCTGGAGACAATTGCTGTTGTTCTGCTCCTATTAATACCACAGACAGGCAGCTGCAGTATTTACAGTTAGTGTACTGTGTCCTCTGCACAGTGTGCACCTAAAGCTACCTGAAGAAAATTAGTGGTGTTCTGATCCTATTAATACCACAGGCAGGCAGCTACAGTATTTACAGTTAGTGTAGTGCGTCCTCTGCACAGTGTGCACCTAAAGCTACCTGAAGAAAATTAGTGGTGTTCTTCTGATCCTATAATAATACCACAGGCAGGCAGCTACAATATTAATAGTTAGTGTAGTGCGTCCTCTGCACAGTGTGCACCTAAAGCTACCTGGAGACAATTGCTGTTGTTCTGCTCCTGTTAATACCACAGGCAGGCAGCTACAGTATTTACAGTTAGTGTACTGTGTCCTCTGCACAGTGTGCACCTAAATCTACCTGAAGAAAATTAGTGGTGTTCTTCTGATCCTATTAATACCACAGGCAGGCAGCTACAGTATTTACAGTTAGTGTACTGCGTCCTCTGCACAGTGTGCACCTAAAGCTACCTGGAGACAATTGCTGTTGTTCTGCTCCTATTAATACCACAGGCAGGCAGCTACAGTATTTACAGTGAGTGTACTGTGTCCTCTGCACAGTGTGCACCTAAAGCTACCTGAATTAAATTGGTGGTGTTCTTCTGATCTTATATTAATACCACAGGCAGGCAGCTACAGTATTTACAGTTAGTGTACTGCGTCCTCTGCACAGTGTGCACCTAAGGTACCTGAAGACAATTGCTGGTGTTCTCATACTAATAATACTACAGGCAGGCAGTTGATTCTGCTAGCTGCAGTATCAGTATATATATATATATATATATATATATATATATATATATATATATATATATATATACATATATATATATATATATACATCCCAGCTTTGTGCAGCTACATCTCACTGCAGGCCATTAGTATGTCTGGAAGGCCAACAAGGAGAGGCAGACAATCACAAGCCAATAAAAGAAGGCAAGCAGGCTCTGTGTCTAGAGGCAACAGTGCTGGTCGTGGAGATGGTGCATCCTCATCAGCACGTGCCCGTGGGACACGCTTGTCCTTTTTTGGCAGCTGGCCGTGTTGAGCCGCAACATGCGGAAGACTTGGTAGAGTGGATGACCATGCCGTCCTCTTCCTCTCTCACCCAGGCTCAGGGTACTTTGGCAAAGCAGCTGCCAACACGGCCTCTTCGCTTGGCTCAATGGCATCAGTCACTCCTTCCCTAGCCCCACCATGTCCTCCTGAGGAGGCCCCTGAACTGTTTGACCACAGTGTTGGGTACATGCTCCAGGAGGATGCCCAGCGTTTTGAAGGCTCTGATGATGGTACCCAGCTAGAGGAAGGCAGTAACGTGAGCCCAGAGAGAGGGGGTGCCCAAGAAGGACGGCAATCTGGCAGTCATGTTCCCCCAGCTGCAGCATACTGCCAGCTTTGCTCTAGTGATGAGGAGGGAGGGGATGATGAGGTCACTGACTGCATGTGGGTGCTTGATAGGAGGGAGGAGGAGGAGGCACATCACCAATGAGACAGGATGCCATCCAGGGGTCAGCTTAAGGGCTCCGCATGTGCAGGGCACTGCTGTCTCTGCGCATTACTCCAAAAGTTCTTTGGTGTGGGCCTTTGAGACAACTGCATCAGATCCCACCGCTGCAATTTGCAACATATGTCTCAAGCATATCTCGCGTGGCCAAAACATCTCCCGCTTGGGCACCACATGCTTGACCAGACATATGTTGACCTGCCATGCAGTTCATTGGAAAGCGTACCTAAAAGACCCAAACCAAAGAACAAAGAGGACCTTTCCTTGCTCCTCATCAGCTGGGATCTCCAACCCCACTATACCTTCAGTCCTCTCTGAGACCTGCACTGAGAGGAATGAAGGTGTAGAATTAGGTGTGTCACAGCCAAGTACTCGGGGGCAATCGGTACACCAACGTCAGATTGTACCAGGCAAATTTCCCTGCCCCAGCTGCTGCACCGCTGAAAGAAGTTCACTCTCAGCCATCCACATGCCCAGCTGTTGAATGCTAGCTTGGCTAAATTGCTGGCACTTCAACTGCTGCCTTTTCAGTTGGTAGACTCTGCCCCCTTCCGTGAGTTTGTGGAATGTGCGGTTCCTCAGTGGCTGGTTCCCAAACACCCCTTTTTCTCACGGAAGGTGATTCGGGCTCTCTACTGGCATGTGGAAGGCAATGTCTTAGCCTCACTGCACAGGGCGGTCAGCGGTAAGGTGCATATTACCGCTGACTCATGGTCCAGCAGGCATGGACAGGGATGTTACCTATCTTTCACCGCACACTGGGTGACTCTTCTGGCAGCTGGGAAGGATGCACGACAGGATGCAGTAGGGTTGGAGGTTGTTCCTCCACCACACCTCCAAAATACTACTAGTGGTAATTCTGCCACACCTCTCTCCTCCACCCCCTCCTTTTCTTCCTCCACGGCCTCTTCCTGTGCTGATTTGTCTTCGGAACCAGCGGTGCTCTGTAGGCGTTCAAGGGGCTATGCAAGCAACTAGGCCAAAAGATGCCATGCGGTGCTTGAGCTGGTGTGCTTGGGGGACAGGAGCCACACTTGGGCAGAGGTTCTGTCAGCACTGCAGGGGCAGGTTCAGAGGTGGTTGACGCCATGCCAGCTTAAGGCAGGTATGGTGGTTTGCGACAATGGCACCAACCTCCTCTCTGCCCTCGACAGGGACAACTGACCCATGTGCCCTGTTTGGCTCACGTCCTTGACTTGGTGGTGCAGCGGTTCTTGGGCAGGTACCTGGGCTTACAGGATGTCCTGAGGCAGGCCAGGAAAGTCTGCGTGTATTTCCGCAGGTCATATAATGCCAGTGCTTGCCTGGCTGACCTCCAAAAGGAATTTAACCTGCCTAAGAACCCCCTAATCTGTGACATGCCCACCAGGTGGAACTCAACGTTGGCTATGTTGCAGCAGCTGCACACACAGCAGAGGGCCATCAATGAGTACCTGTGCGACTATGGCACCAGGACAGGGTCAGGGGAGCTTGGTTTTTTTCCCCACACCAGTGGGCCATGATCAGGGATGCATGCACTGTCCTGTCACCATTTGAGGAGGCCACGAGGATGGTGAGTAGTGACAGTGCATGCATCAGTGACACTGTCCCCCTTGTCCACCTGTTGGAGCACATACTGCGTGGAATAATGGACAGGGCACTTGAGGCAGAACAGAGGCAAGAAGAGGAAGACTTCCTGAGCTCTCAAGGCCCCCTTTATCCAGACAGTGTTCCTGCGTGCCCGCTGATCACACAGGAAGAGGAGGAGGAGGAGGAAGAGGAGGATTGTGTCAGCATGGAGGTGGAGCCTGGCACTCAGCATCAGCAGCAGTCTTTAAGGGATCATTTACAGTCCCAAGAAACCCATGGACTTGTACGTGGCTGGAAGGAGGTGGCTGCGGATCATGTCATCCTTAGTGACCCAGAGGACTCCGGACCGAATGCCTCAGCAAACCTACGCTGCATGACTTCCTTGATCCTGCAAAGCCTGCGGAAGGATCCTCGTATTCGTGGTATCAAGGAGAGGGATCAATACTGGCTGGCAACCCTCCTTGATCCACGTTAAAAGGGTAAGGTTGCGAACCTTATCTTGCCGTTGCAGAGGGAGCAGAGGATGAAACATCTTCGGGAAGCCTTGCAGAAAGGTCTGTGCAACGCTTTCCCAGAGACTGGGAGATTACAAACTCCTGTTCCTGGACAATGTGTTGCTGAAGCTTCAGTCAGTCAAAGAAGGAGCAGCGGAGAAGGTGGCCGTCTGACCGATGCGTTCAGACAATTTTTTAGTCTGCAGCCCCAAGGTATGATCGGTTCCAGCAACCATTGCCAGCGTCTGTTTTACATGGTGCAGGAATACCTAGGGGCAAGATCTGACTTGGACACCTTTCCCACCGAAAATCCTCTGGGTTACTGGGTCTTGAGGATGGATCACTGGCCAGAGCTTGCACAGTATACAATTGAGCTACTGGCCTGTCCTGCATCCAGCGTTCTTTTGGAACGCACATTCAGTGCTGCTGGAGGCTTTGTAACCGATCACAGGGTGCGCCTGTCCACCGACTCGGTCGATCGACTGACCTTCATAAAAATGAATCAGTCTTGGATCACCACCAGCTACCAAGCACCTGATGCTGTTATAACCAAATAATTTTTTTTGAAATGTCAGATCCCTTCAAGACTGACTATGCTGATGCTGAGTGACTATCCTGTTATACTGAGTGACTATCCTCTTCCTCCTCAATGATCATGCTGATAGCTTGTAAGAATATTTTTGGTTCTGGGCGCCGCCACCAGTGGCTAAGGCCCAATTTTTCAGCCCTTGTTTAACAGGGACGTGTAATTACAATTTTTGGTGCAATACTTTGCAGCAGGGCTCGTTCCTGCGCTCCAGCTAGAGTATATGTTAGGGGTTGCAGTGTTGTGGCACCAGCACCAGTGCCTAAGGCCCAATTTTTCTGCCCCTGCTTAACAGGGACATGTAATTACAATTCTTGATCTAATATTTCACAGCAGGGCCCATTTCTGCGCCCACCAAGAGTAACTGTGAGGACTTACAGTGTTGTGGCACCAGCACCACCACCAAAGGCCCAATTTTTCTGCCCCTGTTCAACAGGTGCATGTAATTACAATTCTTGATCTAATATTTCACAGTAGGGCCCGTTCCAGCTACCACCAAGAGTAACTGTGAGGACTTACAGTGTTGTGGCAACACCACCACCAAAGGTCCAATTTTTCTGCCCCTGTTCAACAGGTGCATGTAATTACAATTCTTGATCTAATATTTCACAGCAGGGCCCCTTTCTGCGCCCACCAAGTGTAACTGTGAGGACTTACAGTGTTGTGGCACCAGCACCACCAAAGGCCCAATTTTTCTGCCCCTGTTCAACAGGTGCATGTAATTACAATTCTTGATCTAATATTTCACAGCAGGGCCTGTTTCTGCGCCCACCAAGAGTAACTGTGAGGACTTACAGTGTTGTGGCACCAGCACCACCACCACCAAAGGCCCAATTTTTCTCACCCTGTTCAACAGGGGCATGTAATTACAATTCTTGATCTAATATTTCACAGCAGAGCCCGTTCCTGCGCCCACTAAGAGTAACTGCGAGGGCTTACAGTGTTGTGGCAACACCAACACCTAAGGCCGCAATTTCTGCAGAGTATATAGGACAGGCCCCTACTTTCAAGCATCCAACTTACAAACGACTCCTACTTGCAAACGGAAGGAGACAACAGGAAGTGAGATGAAATCTACCCCTAGGAAGGGACATTCTCTCCTGTAAGAGTTAATATGGGAAAAACGTGTCTCCTCTCCACTGATGCTTTATCACCAATCCTTGTTTCACTAAAAACCCCAAATTGTCAAAAAAAAGTTGTCATTGGGACAGAAAGTGAGGTGAAATCTTCTGAAGAGGTGCACAGACAGCAAAACAAATGTCACAGGGGTGATAACCCTTCCCTATGTTTTCCAAAAAGCTTAAAAATAGATTTTTTTGGCTGGAGCTACACTTTAAAAATGTACCAGTTCGGGGGCACATGTGCGGCATGGAGAGGAGCGGACGCAGCTGAGAAGAGCTCCATCCTCCCAGGGCAAACGGCCGCATTAAACAGGGATTATATCACCCGCAACTGGCATATTTTGTGACATCCCCACACTCCTCACATAGTGCATGCCTGCACCGAAGAAAAGGAGGAGAGGAGGACTTCAAAAAACCCTTACACAATACCGACTGAGATCGGTAAAGTGAGGCAGCATGTCTCAAGATGGCGCCGGCTCCCTGCACTCCACAGCAGAGTCTCTCTCCCCTGCTGAAGTTCTGCTGCAAAACCCTATGGCATCAGCATCAGGAGGACAAATACCAGAAAACAGTGAGTACACCCCCCTTTCAAAAGCTGAATTGGACATCAGCTTAGACATACTCTGCAAATTACTCACTAAATTTCAATCAGAGCTGCAAAAATCTACCTCCACTTTGTCCCAAGAAATAGCTGCCCTAGGCTCCCGCACTGATTTACTTGAAAACAAGCATGATGAACTTGCAATTGCTATCAATGATTTATCCAGGGAGCATGAAAACCTCTCATCAGCTTTCACGCAATTACAAGCACACATGGAGGATTTAGATAACAGAAATAGAAGGAATAATATCGGAATTAGAGGGGCCCCAAAAACCATTACGGATTTACCAGCGTATACCACCAAACTATTCCTGATGTTGTTACCGGAGCAAAATCCCCAGTCCTTCACGTGCAATCGCATACACTGTGCTTTAAGAGCTAAACCTCCTCCAGACAAACCTCCTTGAGATATAATCCTCTGTATGAAAGACTTCTTAGTGAAGGAAGAAATAATGAGGGCTGCAAGGGCTGTCAGAAATATTACTCTAGATGGAGTACAACTGCAGTTATACCCGGATATCTCTCAAGCCACCCTGGACAGAGGCAGGAAAATGAAAGAAATTACTACAATTCTTTCCAAGGCCAGAATCAGATACAGATGGGGTTTTCCTTTTAAGCTGATTATCCCGCATAACGGCACAACATATATTGCCTCCTCTGTTCCTGAAGGCCAGGATATTCTTGTTAAGCTAGGATTATGGAACCCCAATAATCTCCCACGCACCCCATCTATGCCCAGACAAGCCCCGATATGGAACACCCCCTCACACAGAGGAGATAGAAGCAGGCCTAGACATGAAGTGGGCCAATGGAGTCCTAATTAACATTATGCTTCCACGATGAGCCTTCAGTGTCGGTCAATCACAATTGATATTTGAGATCCTATTGGCTCTCTTTCTACCATATCTTTTTCTCAAGAACAGATATACCTGTTTTCTGGTTCCATTTGTTATACATGTTTTAATTTTTTATTTTTTCAGGCGGAATCTATCACAGGTTACTTTATTGTTCTTATACATTAAATCTCCTCTATTTCCTTTAGCAGCTAATGATGATGTTATTATCCTTAAAGGACTCAACACTGACACCTTCAGCTTTTCACTGCAACTGTCAGTATACATCACTCACCTCCATCTAATTCACACAATAACTCCTATAAAAACTGCAACGCTGACATCTTGTGACTATATATGGTATTACGGACACTCCTCAGTTCTTCAAGATAATAGAATCTAACATCCATATATATGATCTAATTCAAGATTTTACAGTTGTAATTATTACTTAAATTAACTCAATTTGATAATTTTGAATTTGAGTTGCCTTTCTAGGCTGTTTACAATGTACTTGACCTCAAAATTTTCATTAGTTTGGTATATACATGAGGCACAGGACTAATTATTACTGCAAACCTTTCCGTAAAATTAACTACACAATATCTTTGAATGTGTATACATATCGGTTATTAATACCTCTACATTAGTAGATATTGGTCCAAGTGTTAATACTTTTCATGTTGCACACTGTGGTGTCTTTAGTAAAATTACGCAAGTTTAGTTGCATAAGATATACATATTCTTGCAGAAAAGTTCTTTTTGTTCTTTTATTTGCACTATTATTAATATAGCACCTATTAATGGTGGCCGTTTGCCCACATGTCGACATGAATCACCCCCTCTCAGTCGTTACCCACTCTCCAGTATTTAGGAGACACTAGAAGTCATTTAGATGTATTGATTTACATCTTCTCTATCAACTTTCTACATGACATTTTTTAATTTTTTTCATTACCAATATTTTGACTCAAAAAGTATTCAGACTGAGTTTGAGACATTGTGGTCTCATATGTGTTCTCAGTTGGTTGGAGACTCACGTCTTTTCCAACCCCATGTTCTATTCCTATAATAGATT
The DNA here is from genome assembly GCA_037952835.1 of Lithobates septentrionalis. Taxonomy (NCBI): domain Eukaryota; kingdom Metazoa; phylum Chordata; class Amphibia; order Anura; family Ranidae; genus Lithobates; species Lithobates septentrionalis. The sequence continues at coordinate 1,143,943 of JBBDGP010000111.1, read as the reverse complement.
TAAGGTACAATTCACACGGTTTAACATAAATATTGTTAATTCTACATGTAAAAAAAATTACGGTACAATGCTTAAATTCTTTATTTTCCTCAATAGTATCAAGCGAGTCGCTTTTTCCATTAACTTCCTGTGCACCTATTTATCTACAGAAATAATAATTCAAGGTTGTATTTATAATTAAATTATAATTTTTTTTTCAATACATATTATCACTTTCTGTTAGATTCCCCCCAAAAAACATATCACCATGACCATTGTAACTATTTCACACAATGTACAAGGATTTAATTCCCCAAATAAAAGAAAAAAAGCCTTTTTACAATATAAGAAATTAAACGCAAAAATAATCCTTTTGCAGGAAACTCACTTTATGAGGGACAATGTCACGTACCTTACAGTGGAGCCAGAAATGATGAGGGTGGCCTCTTGCACGGTTCCGGTCCAAGAACCCCTGGTGGTGGGTACAGGGAGAGCGAGGGCAACAAAAGGGTGCAGGTGCCTGCAGGCAGGAGGCTGAATCTTGAAGATATAGAACCTCTGCTGAGGAGATGTGGAAACTGATCACCAAACTTGTTCAGCGGGAGCCAGATCAGGATCAACTGCAGAATCAGGAACAGGCAGGAGTCGGCAACAGGCTGGCAGCGGGGTACCAAGTCAGAAGGCAAAACCGTAGTCAGGAACAGGCAGGGGTTGGCAACAGACGGCAGCAGAGTACAGAATCAGGAGGCAGAGCCGTAATCATAAGTTCAAGCCAAGGTCAGTATTGCAGCTAGAGGCAGGTTCAGCAGGCAGGGGAGATCCAAGAAAATGGTCAGAAGATAGCCGGGTTTTCTGGAACAAGGTCAATCAGGCAGAGTAACAACAGGAACACAGGAACAAGCTGAAGACAATCCAGCACTGATGCTAGGCAGACTCTCTGTTTATATAGGGTGCTGTGTGCCAGGATTCGCGCCAGCGTACGTGCGTACGCGCATGCGCATTAGCAACTTAGCACATTGGCACATGCGCATTAGCACCTTTGGCACATTGGTGCATGCACGTTAGCACATTAGCGCTTTGGCACTCATGGGCGCGCGTTCGCATAGAGGTGCCATTGTGCATGCCCACCCTGGATCTCATTTGTATCTGGCTATGGTTCCGTGCATGCACCTTGCCATTAGCAGAATGAGGATTGACAGCTGCTGCATGGAGACGGGTGCTTGCTGTGTGAGTTCTCTGACAGACAAACATCCAAATTTCTTTCATAAAGCCTTCAATCAATCCTTCTACACCTCATCATCCTCCAAAACTAAAGGGGTAGCCATCTTCATTCACCAATCTCTCCCACTTGAGGTTCAGCAGGTTTACAAAGATCAAGACAGTAGATTTATTATAATTAAAGGTATCCTGTCTGGTAGAGAACTAACAATAGCTAATGTTTATGCACCAAACGATACACAAACCACATTTTTTACACATTTTTTTAACACCCTGCAATGTTATCATTCATCACATATCATATTAGGTGGAGATTTTAATTCAGTTTCTCAACCAAATTTAGATCGTAGTAGACACAATATAAATTCAAAAAACATTCTCCAAAACAACCTCTAAACACATAAACGACTTACAACTCATAGATTCATGGAGAGCATTAAACGTGGGTGCACGTGAATATACTTTTTATTCACACCCACATGATTCCTATTCACGTTTAGGCTATATTTTATGTACTCCCATAATTCTATTCAATGCTCGTGAAGCACTTATTCATCCATGTACTTGGTCAGACCATCAGATAACTACGCTCAACACACATTTTATAGGTCTTTCCTCAACACCTTACTCATGGAGACTCAACAAATCTTTATCAACAGAACCCACCCACCAACAAGAAATAACCTCAGCTATCAAAGATTATTTCACATTAAACAATACACCAGGCATATCCCCTACTACTTTGTGGCTTGCTCACAAAGCGGTCTTGAGAGGTCGTATTATCAAAATGGCAGCTCAAGCCAATAAAGAAAAATGGGCAAAAATTCACCCCCTTACACTGGATCTCCAAAAACTATAGAAAGAGCATACAAACTCACATGACCCAGATATCTATAACATGATATCTCTAAAACGCAATGAACTGGATTCTATACTTACGTTTAAAGCAGAGAAGGCCCTCTGCTGGTCAAAAGCCAATTTTTTCTTTTCAAGTTACATAGTTACATAGTTAGTCAGGTTGAAAAAAGACACAAGTCCATCCAGTTCAACCATAATAAGTAATTCTTATTCAACAATGTTTGCCCGCAAATTAAATAATTCTATTAAACCCACCCAAGTCTACAAACTTAAAAATAACACCAGTTAGTCACTCATCCGCAAGACATTTTATCAATTTTTTCAAGATTTTATTCAGAGCTTTTATCCAAACCTTCTTCACCAATCCCTTCCTCAACAATATCATGGCTAGATAATATTCCAGTCCCTTCATTATCCCCTTCACAGACAGAGCTTTTCAATGCTCCCTGCACAGAAGAAGAAATCCTCCAAATCATTAAATCCCTTAAAAGAGGTTCTGCTCCTGGCCCAGATGGATTTTCTTCTTTTTATTATAAACAATTCCATTATCTCCTAATCCCTCATCTCACCAAATTATTTAATAAAATTCTAAAAGGAGACCATTTCCCAGAAGAAATGGTTTTAGCTAATATGTCATTAATCCCAAAACCAAATAAAGATCACACATTGCCCCAAAACTACAGACCTATCTCTGTTATTAATAACGACCTTAAGATTTTTAGCAGACTATTAGCAAATAGATTAGCAACAATAATCCCTTTCCCGATTTCCCCATACCAATCAGGTTTTATCCTAGGCAGGCAAATTACAGACAACATTAGACTAGTTACAAATATAATTCAGGACGCCAATATTAAATCATAACCCGTACTCCTTTTAAGCCTATATATTAATAAAGTATTCAATAGTGTAACTTGGAAATACCTAGATTTAGTACTACAAAAATATGAATTTAATGGAGCATTCATACACGCTTTTCATGCACTTTACCACAATCCGGCCACTAGGATAACATTACCTGGTTGTAATTCAGACTTCTTTAAGATAGGCAAAGGAACCAAAGGGCTGCCCCCTTTCACCCCTTTTATTCACCCTTGCAATAGAACCGTTAGCTACAGCAATTTTACATAACCCAGATATTAAAGGCAACACAGCAAACAATCACACATATAAACTCAGTATTTATGCAGATGATATGATTCTGTTTTTATCACAACCTAACATAACATTACCAAACCTACTACAAACATTAAAATGCTTCTCTTCCCTTTCTGGTTTATCGGTAAATGTTTCAAAATCAATAGGTATGCCGATAAATATTCCAACCTCACAACTAGATAACATTCGATCTTCATTTAACTTCACATATACAATGGAGTCTCTCCCATACCTAGGTGTACATCTCACCCCAGATATTAATAATCTAGCTAGCAAAAACTTTCTCCCCATGTTACAAAAATTAAGATCAACAATGAAACTATGGAAATCCTTTAATATTTTATTTTTAGGTATAATAACAGCTATAAAAATGTCTCTCTTACCTAAATTACTTTATTTATTTCATGCACTTCCAACCAAATTTATATGGTGAAATTCTCATCCAAGGATCTCCAAAACAGTATTATACAAATCACAGAAAGATGGTGGCTTTGGTCTCCCGGATTTTTGGCTATACTATCTTGCAGCTAGATGGTCCCAATTAGCTAAATGGCACATACAAAATTTCAAAATCCCCTGGGTTTAGTTTGAAAATGACTCAATTCTCCCTTATTCTATAGCTGGATTACTTTGGGGTCACAAAACCCCAATCCACAAACTAGCTAATCTTAATCTTGTGGTTGCCAATTCTTACCAACTCTGGAAATTACATAATCAAAAATTTAATATGGTGTCAACCAGGCCCCCACTCGGTTCCTTTATAGGGGACCCCAAATTCTTATCACTACACCAAGACTCAGATCATTTCACATGGTGGATTGAAAATAATTTAACCACCCTCAAGACCCTTATTGTAGTCTCTACTTTCCCTTCCTTTGCAGCATTAAAAGAAAAATACAAGACTCCCAATAGCGAATTCAGAAGATACCAATACCTTCAAATCAGACACTATTACAACACTTATTTTCAGATTTCATCCAATTTATCACACACATTTTTTGAAAAAAATTGTATTAATTCTCCAAGAGCCGCTGGCTTAATCTCAGAAATATACTCAAATCTGATAGGCACCAATAGTCCAGATAAACACCTCTATATGCTTAAGAGGGAACAAGAATGCAACATCACCCTCTCCACTGAAAATTGGTCTGATTGCATCTCCAATCTTCTCAAATGCACAAGGTCAATCACAATTAGAGAGACAGCAATTAAGCTCTTCACACGGTGGTATTATACTCCATCTAAACTTCATACCATTTTTCTATCATTTCCTCATATATGCTTTAGAGGATGCATCGCCACAGGTTCTTCATTCTCTCATATTTTTTGGTACTGTGACAAAGTCTCCCAGATATGGAAACTTCTCAAAAGTTTCGCATCCATTATATCCGAAAATAATGTTAATCTCACTCTTTCCAATTGTCTTCTATTCACACCTATCATAGGTCTAAATATTTTTCATATGAGACTGGTCCATACAATATTCGTTGCCATACACTGGCTCATTGCATACCACTGGAAATCTCCTACACTACCCGTATCCCAACTTAAAACAAGAATCAACAATATCCTTCTTATGGAAAAATTTCACACTCTAAATAACTCAAAACATATATTTGATAAAAAATTGAATCCTTGGTTCATTCATGCAAATCGTTTTATAAACTTGGAATAATTAATTGTCTACCTCTACCTTTCTAAAAGAAATACTTATATTGTATATGCCAAAATTGTACAACTGTTGTATATAAAATTGTAATTTTTTGTAAAAAAATAAAAATGTACCAGTTCAAAATTACAAACAGATTCTACTTAACAACAAACCTACAGTCCCTGTCTTGTTTGCACCGCCTGTATACTGCTGTATACTGCTGTTCAGAGTATATAGGGCCTGGGTACCCCACGCCTTTCCTTTTTTTTAATTTGGGTTCGGGGTTCCCCTTAATAACCATACAAGACCCAAAGGGCCTGGTAATGGACTGGGGGGGGATACCCATGCCGTTTGTCTCACTGATTTTCATCCATATTCCCGGGACCAGACATTACATTAAAGCCGCAAGCAGTTTTAAATGACTTTTATTCCTTTAAAAATGTCATTTTGTGCAGGGACTGTTCTAAGCATGGGAAACATGCGCCACTTTACAGGCATACTATAGACACCCCCCAGGTACGATATTTAAAGGAATATTTCACTTTTTTTTTTCACTTTAAGCATCATTAAAATCACTGCTCCCAAAAAAACTTTTTTTTGCAATGATACATGTCCCCTGGGGCAGGACCCAGGTCCCCAAACCCTTTTTAGGACAATACCATGCAAATTAGCCTTTAAATTTAGCACTTTTGATTTTGAACATTCAAGTCCCATAGACTTCAATGGGGTTCTAAAGTTCACACTAATTTTCGGTCAGTTCGCAGGTTCTGGTCCGAACCGAACCGGGGGGTGTTCGGCTCATCCCTAGCCAAGACCATTCAGCGTTTTAACAGGACAGGTTCCACTCAGTACAAGCTTCGCCATGGTCGACCAAAGAAAGTTGAGTGCACGTGCTCAGCGTCACATCCAGAGGTTGTCTTTGGGAAATAGACCTATGAGTGCTGCCAACATTGCTGCAGAGGTTGAAGGGGTTGGGGGTCAACATGTCAATGCTCAGATCATACGCCGCACACTGCATCAAATTGGTCTGCATGGCTGCAGTCCCAGATTGAAGCCTCTTCTAAAGATGATGCACAAGAAAGTCCACAAACAGTTTGCTGAGGACAAGCAGACTAAGGACATGGATTACTAGAACCATGTCCTGTGGTTTGATGAGATCAAGATAAACTTATTTGGTTCAGATGGTGTCAAGTGTGTGTGGCGGCAACCAGGTGAGGAGTACAAAGACAAGTGAGTCTTGCCTACAGTCAAGCATGGCGGTGGCAGTGTCATGGACTGGGGCTCCATAAGTGCTGCCAGCACTGGGGAGCTACAGTTCATTGAGGGAATCATGAATGCCAACATGTAATGTGATATACTGAAGCAGAGCATGATCCCCTCTCTTCGGAGACTGGGCTGCGGGGCAGTATTCCAACATGAGAAGGACCCCAAACACACCTCTAAGATAACTACTGCCTTGCTAAAAAAGCTGAGGGTAAAGGTGATGGACTGGCCAAGCATGTCTATAGACCTAAACCCTATTGAGCATCTGTGGGGCAACCTCAAATGGAAGGTGGAGGAGTGCAAGGTCTCTAACATTCATCAGCTCAGTGATGTAATCATGGAGTAGTGGAAGAGGACTCCAGTGGCAACCTGTGAAGCTCTGGTGAACTCCATGCCCAAGGGGGTTAAGGCAGTGCTGGAAAATAAGGGTGGCCACACAAAATATTGACACTTTGGGCCCAAATTGGACATTTTCACTTAGGGGTGTACTCACTTTTGTTGCCAGCGGTTTAGACATTATTTGCTGTGTGTTGAGTTATTTTGAGGGGACAGCAAATTTACACTGTTATATAAGCTGTGCACTCACTACTTTACATTTCTTCAGAGTTGTCACATGAAAAGATATAACAAAATATTTACAAAAATGTGAGGGGTGTACTCATTTGTGTAAGAGACTGTAGATCCTCTAAATGATCCAAAGCCCTCAATTCTGATCGCCTAAGATCAGATGAGTCCTATTGCTGAACTGGACCCTGAAAGGCTGATATCACTGTCTAAGTCATCATTACGTTTCTTTAAAGCTTGAATGTTATAGTAATGTTTGACAGTAATGTTTCTAATAAATCTATTTAGATCAAGAAAAAGAGAGAAGGGATTAGGAGATGCCGTGGGAGCAAAGGTAAGGCCACGTGCCAACAGTAACTGTTCGGGTTTGGACAGAATGTGATCAGATAGATTAAAGATCTTTATAGTCTGCATACTTTCTCCCTCCTTTTTATGTCTATGTACAAGGTTGTGGTCATTCTGTTATACTAGGATTGAAGAGAACTATGGGGGAAGGGGACGAGTCTACTACAATGGAAATAATGCTTGGCTGGGCACTTTTTTTTTTTGTACCTCCTTAGAGGTCATAGATGTAGTACTTGGGGTTGAAGTACTGAAGCCAGGTACTACTGGCTTATTAGGCCTCATGCCTAAATATACTACAATCCTCTTCAACAGAACCAAAGTGCTATGTTCACAATCCATGAGAGGAGTAGGGCCGCATTGAGTGAAGTCTCCATCTAAAAACAACACTAAGTGACCGACCTCTAGTCACGTATAGACGAGCAAAAAACATAAAAGCCAAATAGCTCCCAGCAAAATAAAAACATTAGCCCCACCGCTAGTGCCCCTAACCTTCTTCAATATTAAGGGGATGTATCAGTGTAAGAAACCCTTATGTCTCACATGGAAACACGTGAAACATAGACAGAAATGATTTCCTGTAAAGGGAAACAGTACATTATACCTAACTTTTTTACATGTTCCTCCGAGTACGTAGTATACTGTTTGACCTGCCCATGAGGCCTGCTTTATGTAGGTGGCACTATACGCACTTTTCGTTTGGGGAGCATCGGAATTTTGTATAAAAGGGCTCAGACAAACACAGTGTCCCATGACATTTTAAAGCGTTTCATAAACAGTCATCTCTAGGATTAAGTGTTTGGGTTATAGAAGCCACTCCCAATACATTTCCCACTGCTGAACGCTAAAAACGGTTATGTGAGAGAAAGATTATTGGATTTACACTTTAGATAGTTTATCGCCTGGAGGCCTAAATGAGGACATTGAAATCAATATTCTATTATAATTCCATTGCCTTGATAGGACGCATTGATTAAATATTATCATATTCACAACTATCTCTTTCCCAATAATAATTATGAACATTCCCTCATGAGCTTCATGTTTAAATTTGGACATCACTTAGGTAATTTACCTGGTCAATTTGAATTAATTTCAAGCTGTAATCTTTATCTGTGGTTTATTTATTATTATCTTCATCCATATGTGTTACCATTCTTCCATTCTCTATTCATCTTATATGTGACTTTATTCATATGTATAATATATATATATATATATATATATATATATATATATATATATATATATATATATATATAGGGAGATATATTTTTTTTGGTAGTTTACTTCTATGAATTTGATTAACCGATAAACGTACTTGTTACTTGTTACTTTATATACGGGTTTCTTTTACATATATGCGCTATGGCTTATCATCATCATTTTTTAATCAATTTTTACTAATTTCTTCATAGACATACTATTGTCAGGCTATCATGACTCTACTGGTCATCTGAGGTAAGTACTGTAGCTTTATAAATTAGTCAATTAGATGCTATAGTCATTTGCCCTGCCACCGTATTAAGTCAGTTTCCATGGTTACGCTTGCAAGCTTTTTAGTACTTCTTCCTGTATGGTATATAATAACCCACTCAAAGATGGCCACCAGCAAAGCCCGAGGAAGGTGCACGCTGACCTTGTACCCGGAAGTGACGTCACTGCTGTGTACCGCCGATCCCCGATCCAGCTATCCGGAAGTTCTGTGAGCCAATAGTGCGGCCGGATTGTGGCCAGATCACGGACCTCTACCATCAGCCAGTGACACCAGGCATCACCCTGGGACAGTGCGAATGATTACTAGACACACAATGCTGGAAAATATCACTAGTTTGTGAGTGTTTCTATGTTCTTTTTATTAAATAAATACTAAACCTTCTACACTTAGAAGGCGCTGCTTATTGTCCCTTTTTATGTTCTAGGGTCTCTTCTCCACGCACCAGTGATGAAGTAAGGAATTTTATGTCCCCCACCCTGCCACTGAGCAGTAACTGGCTGGGTTTAAGCCTCTCTCAGGGCTCGGGCTGCTAACATCGCCCTGAAAAGCCTGAGAAACCCTCATCTGTGTGGTCTTGATGGGTCCCTGCAGTGTTTCCTCTTTAGGAACAAAATTTGCCATTCAGCATTACTTGGTTCCGGAGCTTTGGGGGGCCAGCCTGTCATTTACTTCACTATGGGCTTCCTTGACCGTTAAGCTATGACTTTACCTGTTTTTATTCAGTTTTGTCTCTACTCCATTCTTATCTGGCTTTAGGTAGGTTCCGGGTGAGTGAGGAGCGGGTCGCACCGTGCAGTAGGTGTCTGGGTCTCCCTATATGCGTGGGGCAGCCGCCAAGCGCTGTATTTACCGGCCTAGGGCACTCCCGATGATGTCAGAGGGCTTCGCACAGTTCGCACATGCTCACTGGCCGACGGAAGCTCTGGGCGCCATTTTGGTTCTGGGCAAAATGATTCGTTTTGCCCACAACAAAAGGAGGAGCCTGGGGTTCTGCCTGTCCCAGGATCACTTAAAAGTGTCAGTGGGCTGCTGTGGGACGGGCAGAATACAGCCTCCTGACTGTGTCTCCTGACTTTGAAGTTTGTTTCTGGATCCAGTCTCAGTAACCTTCTGTGACGCCATCTGCTGGTAGGAAAGTTTTCTGTTTTTTTTTTTTTTTAAAGTACATTCTTTTCCTTTGGTTTGTTTCAGCTGTTTGCTTTGTTGTAGTTTTCAGACTTTCATGTTAGAAGATTACGGGCAATCTCCATCCTTCTGTTTCTCTTTTCAGCTATCTCTCTTTTTTCCCGCTGGCCGTCCCTTATTCTCTACTACCATGAGTCAGTCACCACTTATGCAAGACCCTCAATACTTAAGCTAGGGGGACTACCAGTTGGTAAGTTTTCAGGTAACCTTAAAAGAGTGTCCTCTAATGCGGTTTGCTTTGATCTGTTTCAGCCCCTCACACTCACGCTCTCGGAGTTCAAGAACAAGAAAGGACAGGCGTTCTTTAAAGGAGCATAGCTCCAGACGTCGCTCCCGGTCAAGGAAAAAATCCAAAGGAGCACGTTGCGCCTCCTCTTCTCTAGTGCAATACAGGCGTCCCAGCAAGAAATCATACTGGGCTTGTGGCGCAGTCCCCCTATCCAATAAATTGGTGTGCAAAGACTGTCTTAGAGGAGTTTGCAGGGGACAGGGAGCAGGACACTGCGCAAGTCTCATCATTACTAAAGAAGGTAGTATGAGATTCCTTATCTGAGTTTACATCAGCCCAGCCACCTGCCCAAAGGGTCCCATTGTAGGATCAGCCGGGGACTTCAGTAAGCAGTATGACCATGCCCAGTGGGATGTTCTTGCAGTCTGCTCAGCCTGTGGAGAAGGATAGTTCCTCCTCATTAGAGGAGGATCCAGAACAACTTGGGTTCAGTTTCTCTCTGGTGGAACCCTTCATTCTGGCAATAAAACAGGCGATCGCATGGGAAGAGGAGGAAGTGCCAAAGAAGGCAAAATCCTATTACCCTTTTTTACAGAAACGTCAAACCTTTTTTTCCATTCATGGACGAAATCAAAGACGACCTAAGGCAGGAGTGGCAAAAAATGAAAGGAGGTTTTCACTCAACCGTATGCAGAAATTATATCCTCTACAGGAGATAGAGGAAATATCACTTGACTCACCACCTACGGTCTCACAGGGCCATTCCTGGAGGTTTCTCAGTACACCCCCTCCAGATCGCTTTCTACCCACCAAGATTTCAGAGATGCAGCAGAAAGTAACTTTCCTTCTGCAGTATGTTCATTCCCTCCAAAAGCAGAAAGCAGTAATACCGGTTCCCTCCTCAGAAAAGTACTCAGGGCTTTACTCCACCCTATTCATGGTACGCAAGAAGGACGGAGGGTGGTGCCCAGTTATCGACTTGAAGGGTCTAAATCATTTTATTCTGTTGGAAAAATTCAAAATGGAGTCCATTCACACCATCATTCAGATCATACAGCCGGGCGACTGGATGCTCTCCGTGGATCTACAAGACGCGTACCTCCATATTCCAATCTTGCCACCCTTCCAAAGGTACCTAAGGTTTGCAGTCGGCCAGACGCATTTACAGTTTACAAGCCTTCCCTTTGGTCTGTGCACGTCCCCGAGAACCTTCAGGAAGGTCCTCATTGCTATGCTAGCCCGCTCAGGGTGCAGGAGCTTTGAGTCCACCACTACTTGGAAGATGTCCTACTACTGGCAAGGGATCAAGAAGAATTAATAACACACAGAGAGATCCTCGTCCACACTCTGCAGAAGTTTGGGTGGATCTTCAACTTCAAAAAGAGCCATCTCATCCCAACTCAACAGTTGGTGTACGTGGGAGCACTGTTCGACACGAAGAAGGCATCCGTGTCTATTCCACCAGAGAAGGTGAAGGTGATCAGGAAGAAAATTTTAGCATCAGCAACTTCCATTCGCCTTTCAGCCTCTCGGTGCCTCAGTCTTCTAGGCACCATGTCATTGTGCATTCCAATGGTTCCATGGGCCCACTGGCATCTTTGTCAGTTTCAGCTAGGCTTCCTATCACAATGGAGGAAGCAGAGCTTAACACAACTGATAACAGTAACCGTCTTTATGCGGAAGAGCCTGCAGTGGTGGCTGAGAGTGGAATCCCTAAAGAAGTCACGTCCCTTGGGTCCTTTAAGTTGGACCATTGTTATGACCGATGCCAGCGAGGCAGGCTGGGGGGCGCACTGCCAGGGTCAGTCAATCCAGTGCAGGTGGAGCTTCCCCACCAGGGGATTGGTCTCAAATGTACCAGAGATTCGAGCAGAATTTATGGCTCTCCAGGCTCTACGCCACAGAATCAAGAATCACCCAGTTACTCTAAAAATGGACAACAGGGCCGCAGTGGCCTATATTCAACACCAGGGAGGAACTCGCAGCAGCACATCGATGATGGAAGTAGACCCCATAATGACCTGGGCGGAAATACACCTACAGTCATTAAGAGCAGTCTACCTTCCTGGGAGGCTGAATGAGCAGGCGGATCATCTTTCACGGAAATCAGACGGAATGGGCCTTACATCCCAGAGTATTCACTCAATTGGTCCACAAGTGGGGTCTACCGCAAATCGACCTCTTTGCTTCTCACAGCAACAGCAAGCTTCAGAGATTCCTGTCCAGATTTCTGCACCCCCAGGCGGAAGGAACGGATACGCTAGTCACACCCTGGAATTGCAGCTGGCTTACGCCTTTCCTCCAACAGCTCTAATCATGAGGTTCCTCCTGATGTTACTGAGAGAGCAGGTGACAATCATAGCCATCCTCCCATTCTGGCCACGGAGGCCCTGGTTCCCTTTGGCGATACACCTCAGCAAACAACATCCAATCCCCCTGCCGGCATTTCCACACCTACTAGTACAAGGCAAGTTCCTGCACCAAAACATACGCAGGCCGGATCTTTTGAGAGGGGGAGGCTGGAGAACTTAGGGTGCTCCTCTGGAGTTATTGCTACATTACTGAGGGACAGAAAACCCACTACTAATAAAGTCTACAACAAAATCTGGGACAGATTCACACTCTTACTAACTGAGAGGGGTCTCAATCCAGCAACCCCACCTCTATCGGCGGTGTTGGACTTCCTTCAGTCGGGCCTAGACATGGGCCTTAGCCTCAGATCATTAAAGGTGCAAATATCTGCAACCTTGGCAATAACAAAGCTTAAATGGGCTGAGGAACCGCCAATCAAACAATTCTTAAAAGTAGTTACCAAAATTCGCCCACCGAATAAGAGAGACTTTCCTCAATGGGATCTGTCAGTTCTACTAGACTTTCTTTCAGCCCATCCCTTTGCTCCAACTGATGATTGTTCCCTTTGGGACATAACGTACAAGGCAGTTTTGTTGACAGCAATTACCTCTGGTTAGAGAGTGTTGGAGATTTAAGCCCTGGGAGCCTCAGAGAGGCATATAAGATTCTTTCTAGATCGGGTCGAACTAAGGCCAGTCGACCATTTTGTTCCAAAGGTGGCAACACCCTTCTACCAAACTGGTATTTGGGCCTTACCCAACTTCCCAGAAGAGAGATCAGGAATTCTACATGAATTGGATGTCTCCAGAACGTTAAAGACATACCTATCTGTTACTGCACCATTTAGGTCTTCGGAGAACTATTTATAGTCCTAACAGGGAGGTACCGGGAGAAGGAAGCCACTGCAAGAACCTTGGCAGGATGGATTTTCAAACTCATACAGAGCGAGGGGCAGCGATCTTCCTACAGTGGTAACTGCACACTCCACCAGGGCGGTGGCAGCATCCTGGGCGGCTCATTTGAATGTATCTATGGAAACTATCTGTAGTGCAGCATCTTGGTCTTCACGAAATATGTTCTTAAGACATTATAGAATCGACCCAGGCGCTTTGTCGTTGTAGATTTCGGAAGGAGGACTATCCAGTCTTCTGTTATGATTTAAAATAAATTTGGTTTGTCAAGCATAACCCATCCTGTCAGCTAGTTATTTATCACTAGTATGCTGCCATGTTGGTGTCAGGTAAACAGAAAATTGTATCAAATACTTACCGTAATTTTCCTTTCCTGACGCCAAACCATGGCAGCATATGAGCCCACCCATGTGCCTTCTAGTATGTGGCTTGTTACAAAGAACAGGGTGGCAGCTATCCATGCCTTCATTTATGCTATTCACTGGTCCTAGAGGAGTGGTCAAAAGGCGGAGCTCTATGACAAGTATGCTGACATGGTTTGGTGTCAGGAAAGGAAAATGACGGTAAGTATTTGATACAATTTTCCGTTTTACAACCAGTCTTGACTTTTAAAAATGAAAAGCACAAAAATATTGTAATTATAAAATGTTTTTGTTTTTAACCACTTGACCTCCGGAAGGTTTCACCCCCTTCCTGACCAGAGTATTTATTGCAATTTGCCACTGTGCTATTTTACTGGTAATTGCACAGCCATGCAATGCTGTACCCAAATGAAATGTATGTCCTTTTTTTCCCACAAATAGAGATTTCTTTTGGTGGTATTTGAACACCACTGGGATTTTTATTTTTTGCGATATAAATAAAAAAATTATATAAAATTTTGAAAAAAATTATATTTTCTACTTTTTGTTATAAAAAATATCCAATAAACTAAATTTTTTTCATTTTTTTTACATGTCTTTTTACATATCTTTGGTAAAAAAAAACTGCCAATACGCGTACTGTATATTTACTATATATATTATATAGTATATATAATATGTATATATATATATATATATATATATATATATATATATATATATATATATATATATATATATATATATATATATATACTGTTTGCGAAAAATTGTAGCGCCTACAAACTATGGTGTATATATTGGAATTTATACAGCTTTTACTTTGACTGCCTATCTCATTTCTTGAGGTGCTAAAATGGCAGAGCAGTACAAATCTCCCCCAAATGACCCCTTTTTGGAAAATAGATACCCCAAGGTATTTGCTGAGAGGCATGTTGAGCCCACTGAATATTTAATTTTTTTGTTACAAGTGTTTGAAAAATGACAACAAAAAAATATTTTTTTACACAAAGTTGTCACTTAAATGATATAATGCTCCCACATGCCATGGGTATATGTGGAATTACGCCCCAAAATACATTATGCTGCTTCTCTTAAGTACAAGAATACCACATGTGTGATACTTTTCGGGAGCTTAGCAAAGTACACAGAGGCGGACTGACAACAGGCAGACCAAATAAAGCAAGGGCCCCCTGTCAGGCCATGCCTGGCCCCACCCCTACATTTTGCACAAATGAATAAAAGCATATACATATATATATATATATATATATATATATATATATATATATATATATATATATATATATATATATATATATATATATATATATATATATATATATATATATATATATATACACTACCGTTCAAAAGTTTGGGGTCACATTGAAATGTCCTTTTTTTTGAAGGAAAAGCACTGTACTTTTAAATGAAGCTAACTTTAAACTAGTCCTAACTTTAAACAAATATACTCTATACATTGCTAATGTGGTAAATGACTATTCTAACTGCAAATGTCTAGTTTTTGGTGCAATATCTACATAGGTGTATAGAGGCCCATTTCCAGCAACTATCACTCCAGTGTTCTAATGGTACAATGTGTTTGCTCATTGGCTCAGAAGGCTAATTGATGATTAGCAAACCCTTGTGCAATCATGTTCACACATCTAAAAACAGTCTAGCTCCTTCCAGAAGCTACAAAACTGACCTTCCTGTGAGCAGATTGAGTTTCTGGAGCATCACATTTGTGGGGTCAATTAAACGCTCAAAATGGCCAGAAAAAGAGAACTTTCATCTGAAACTCGACAGTCTATTCTTGTTCTTAGAAATGAAGGCTATTCCATGCGAGAAATTGCAAAGAAATTGAAGATTTCCTACAACGGTGTGTACTACTCCCTTCAGAGGACAGCACAAACAGGCTCTAACCAGAGTAGAAAAAGAAGTGGGAGGCCGCGTTGCACAACTAAGCAAGAAGATAAGCACATTAGAGTCTCTAGTTTGAGAAACAGACGCCTCACAGGTCCCCAACTGGCATCTTCATTAAATAGTACCCGCAAAACACCAGTGTCAACATCTACAGTGAAGAGGCGGCTGCGGGATTTTGGGCTTCAGGGCAGAGTGGCAAAGAAAAAGCCATATCTGAGACTGGCCAATAAAAGAAAAATATTAAGATGGGCAAAAGAACACAGACATTGGACAGAGGAAGACTGGAAAAAAGTGTTGTGGACGGATGCCAAAGGTGTGCAATGCTGTAATTGCTGCAAAAGGATGATTCTTTGATGAAAGCAAAGTTTGATGTAAAAACAATGTTATTTCAAATACAAATCATTATTTCTAACCTTGTCAATGTCTTGACTCTATTTTCTATTCATTTCACAACGTATGGTGGTGAATAAGTGTGACTTTTCATGGAAAACACAAAATAGTTTGGGTGACCCCAAACTTTTGAACGGTAGTGTATATATATATATATATATATATATACACACACTTTTTAATAAAAAGTGTATAAATGCACTCAAACACAGAGATACTCCCCTTAAGAGCCCTTTTACACTGGTTTTCAGGCTAGAAATGACCTCTAAATAATGCCTGAAAACCACCTCCCATTCATTTCAGTGTGGGGCAGTACGCTTGCGGGACATTAGGAAAAGTCCTGCAAGCAGCATCTTTAGAGCGGTTTGGGAGCGCTGTAGACAGCACTCTCAAAATGCCCTGCCCATTGAAATGAATGGTCAGCGCTTCCAAAGCACCTAAAAAGCGCTTCCGAAGTGCCAAAACATGGGCGCTTTTGACCCCTTCTTCTGTGGGGTTAAAGTGCCCCACTGGCGGCCAAAAAGTGCCTCTAAAATTAAGGCAAAGCGTCGGTAAAACGAGTGGCGCTTTACCGCTAACGCAGAGCGGCCCCAGTGTCAAAGGGGTCTAATGCCGCATACACACGAGCGGAATTCCCGTCAGAAAAAGTCCCGTCAGAAAAAATGGAGCTTTTCATCGTATATTCCGACCGCGTGTATGCCCCATCAGACTTTTTCAGTCGAAAATTCAGACTGACTTAGATAGAGAAAAACCGCTCGTCTGTATGCTGTTCCGACGAGATTAGCAGAAGGAGCCCAAAGGGTGGCACACTGGCTTTTGCACTTCTTTTTTCTAGTCCTGTCGTACGTGTTGTACGTCACCGCATTCTTGACAGTCGGACTTGGTGTGACCGTGTGTATGCAAGACAACTTGAGCGGAATTCCATCGGAATTCCGTCGGAGAAACCTTCAGGGTTCATTCCAATGGAAAAACCGCTCATGTGTATGCGGCATGAGGGTTTTTGTTTCCCTGGGAGCTTCACATAATCTCTTCACATTCAACAGTAAACAAAATACAGGAAGTGAAGCAAATCTAAAGGGACCTGGAGGTGGGATTCTCTCTAACAGAGGCCCTCTCAGTGGCTATTAGAGGGTCTGTTAGAGAGAGACCCCCCTCAAGGTCCCATTATACTCCTTTGTAGTCTGTAATGGGACCTGGAGTGGATGCTTTCTAACAGAGGCCCTCTCAGTGGCCATTAGAGAGGCTCTGTTAGAGAGAGACCCCCCTGCAGGCCCTATTAGAGACTACAAAGGAGTATAATGGAACCTGGAGGGGGGTCTCCTAACAGAGGCCCTCTCTGCATTCATTAGAGAGTCTGTTAGAAAGCATCCCCTCCAGGCACCATCAGAGACTACAACAGAGTCTAATGGGACCTGGAGGGGGGTCTCCTCCTCCTCTTACCTGAACTATGGGTACTGTAGCTGTGGCTGGCTCCTGCATCCTCTGTAGCTGGCTGGCTCCCAAGTCCTCTGTGGCTTACTGACTCCTGTGTCCTCTGTGGCTGGCTGGCTGCTGCATCCTGTGTGGCTGGCTCCCGCGTCCTCTGTGGCTGGCACCCTGCTGTGGGTGGGTGGATGGCTGGCCAGGTGCACACTGCTGTGGCTTGCTGGCTTCCTGCTGTGGGTCAGTGGGTGGGTGGCATGCAGGGTGTGTCCTCTGCTGTGGGTCAGTGGCTGGCATGGTGCGCCCTGGTGTGTGTGAGTGAGTGAGTGAGAGAGAGAGGGGCTGGCTGACAGAGAGGAGATGGGGAGCTGACAGATAGGAGATGGGGAGCTGAACGAGAGGAGATGGGGAGCTGAACGAGAGGAGATGGGGGGCTGGCAGAGAGGAGATTAGGGCTGGCAGAGAGGAGATGGGGCTGACAGAGAGGGGGTGAGGGGGCCAGCTCCGCCTCCACATGTGGCCAACTCCACCGAGCCAATCACAGATGCCTATGCCGACCGTCTGCACATGACCCTGTTCTGCCAATCATAAAGCTGAACTGGGCTCCGTGCGATTACAGCAGTGTGAAACACTCAGAGGCAGCGCTGGGGCCTGGGTGGGCCTGAAAATGTGCTTGCCGGGGGACTGTGGGAGCCCTGAGAGTTGTAGCAGGTGGTGCTGGCGGGCCCCTTTCCCTCGGACCATGGCCAAATGGACCGACCGGTCAGTCCGTCCCTGCCCACATGGGTGCAGAAAACCAATCACCGCCTTTGTTCTGATCATTATAAGGTATATATTTACTGATCGTACTGTTGCTTTATTTGGCATCCATTATTAACAGGAAGTGTAGTATATTACACCCACTGCCTGCCCAGCAGATAATCTTTCTACAGTGAAGGAAGCATGTTAAAGACCTTCACTATTTCTTAATACTGGCCTTGGAAGCATAAGTCTGTAAGTAGGCTGTCATTAGTTTTCAATTAATTAGTATATGTTCTACTAATTCAACTACATTTCATCTGTTTGTTTGGTAGGATGTTTCTGTCAGGAAGTTCATTCAGCTAGGCCTCATTTGTGCTAGCTAGTGCCTTAACAGTATTGTAGCATGCCTGTTACTATTTGCATTTGTGATGTATTGTTAAATGCTAATGCATATTGTTATAATTTGTGTTTTGCAGTTTTACAAAAAACTTATTCTCAGTAAAGATTACAACTATTAGCCCTTCCTCCTGAGTCTTTATTGGGAAGCTGTTAGCTGTCTGCCAAGCCTTGTACTTTGAACACATTGTGAGGGCAGAACAGTAAAAAGACTTTTAACACAGCGGGCCTAGTCTAAAGAAGAGTGGATTCATTCTGCTCATCAGCTAACCTCTACAGCCACAGACATTACAAAGAAGTAATCTGTTTCATCATGCAGCACACAGACAAGGATACTACACCAGTCATCCCTCAGCATACACAAGCAGAGGAAAGCATACACAATATGCCAACCAACAGGTCATGCTGCACAAGCTCCAGAGTCTCTAGTCAGTCGGATCACACATCAGCTAGTGCTGAATCTGCCAGGTCTAAGCGCACTAGCTCTAGACATTCAAGCTGCTCTAACCTGTCATCCACCAGTGCTGAAGCTGCCAGGGCCCATGCAAAAGCAGAAGCCGCACGTGCACTGGCTTCCTATGCAATACGTGAAGCTGAAATGATAAGAGAACAGGGCTGCATAGATGAAGAACATCATATGATTAAAGCTAAAAGTAAAGCTGAAGCACTTAGAAGAAAAGCAGAGGTGAAAGCATCTTTACATATTATCAAGCAAGAAAAAACAGCTTCAGCAGCCTTAGCTGAAGCTGAGGTGCTCATGAGAGCTGCAGAAGAACAGCACAGAGAGCACTCGGTGATAGATACCCAGATGACACCACTCAGTGCAATTCAACGCACTTGTGAGTATGTACAATTGCACGCGAACATGGACACTGATCAACAGTCAAATGATGCATTAGAATCATCCAGGGTCCCGCTAGCAGCAGGCAACTTTGATATCGCTCGATGCTACAAGACTGAACCAGAACTTTACTATAACAAGCCAAGTAGTTACATACTCAGAGACCAATCTGTTGGTTCTTCAGGAAATCAAACGAATGGTGACATAATCCCTCCACAGGAAAATAAAAATCCGGCCTATAGCAGAAAGACTTGCAGTAAACGAGAACAACCACACGACTATAGTGGGTTTAACCAAGCATCCCAACTGTCTTACCAGCCACAGACATGCCCTGTGTTTGTTCCCAGAAAATGCCCACCTGAGGCAGCAGGAGTCACAGATGTGACAAAATACTTGATACGCCGTGAAATGGTGAGCTCTGGTCTCCTGAAGTTTGATGACCGTCCAGAAAACTATTGGGCCTGGAAGTCATCTTTTCTAAGCAGCACCCAAGAATTAAATATGAAAGACAGGGAAAAGCTTGATCTACTCTCCAAATGGCTCGGACCAGAGTCCACTGAGCAAGCCAAAAGAATCTGGTCAGTACATGTTCATGATGCGACAGCAGGGCTTACAATGTTATGGCAGAGATTGGAAGACTGCTATGGGTCACCTGAAGTAATTGAAGATGCACTTCTGAAGAAAATTGAAAATTATCCAAAAATAACAAACAAAGACAATCAGAAGCTGAGAGAGCTTGGTGACATATTTTTAGAACTGGAGGCGGCAAAGGCTGGTGGATACCTGCCAGGCCTCTCATATTTGGATACAGCACGTGGAGTAAAACCGGTAATCAAGAAGCTTCCTTACAGCTTACAAGAAAGATGGATCACGCAAGCATCAAAATACAAGGAAGATCATCGGGTAGCATGTCCACCTTTCTCCTTCCTCGCCAAATTCATTGTGAATCAAGCTAAAATACGCAATGACCCAAGCTTCGCCTTTTTGAACATGGGAGGCTCCAGTTCTGTAAAGACAGAGAAACAACCTTCAGTGCACAATAAAGAACGCAGAGCAACAGTGTCTGTACGGAAGACAGAAGTACCGACTGAGTTTGAGGCCAACCAGGATAAAAGCTCAGGAATGCAAATTGAGGACCCAGATAAGCAGTGTCCACTACATAACAAGCCTCATCCACTGAGAAAATGTCGCAGTTTCAGATGCAAGACAATAGAGGAGCGCAAATCTTATCTTAAGGACAAGCGCATTTGTTTCAGATGCTGTGGTTCAACTCAACATGTTGCTAAAGACTGTGTGAAGACAATTCGATGCAAAGAATGCAATAATGACAACCATCTGTCTGCTTTACACCCAGGACCAGCACCATGGAAAACAGAGAATACAGTAACCCAAGAAGATCATGGTGGGGAGCAAAATGAGAGTGCATTACCAACAATAACCTCAAAGTGCACTGAGATCTGCACAAACACATTTAGCTCTAGATCATGCTCCAAGATATGTTTAGTCAAAGTGTATACTGCAGGCCTCAGAGAGAAGGCAATCAGAATGTATGCAGTCTTGGATGAACAAAGTAACAGATCTTTGGCAAGAACAGAGTTCTTTGACCTCTTCGGGGACAGAGGAAGTCCAACTCCGTATACTTTGAAGACATGTTCAGGAGTTGTGGAGACATCAGGGAGAAGAGCAAACAACTACATCATCGAGTCATTAGATGGGAAAACGCAGCTGACTCTGCCCACTCTCATAGAATGTGATATGATACCAGATGATAGATCAGAGATACCCACACCTGAAATTGCATGTTACTACCCTCATCTGATGCAAATATCAGACAAGATTCCAGTATTGGACTCAGGTGCTGCAATTATCCTTCTACTTGGAAGAGACATACTGAGAGTGCACAAGGTCAGAGAGCAATACAATGGGCCACACAATGCACCATTTGCACAGCGTCTTGACCTTGGATGGGTCATCATTGGTGATGTATGTCTGGATGGAGCTCACAAGCCGGCAAAAGTGAATGTCTACAAAACAAACATGTTGCAAAATGGCCGCACATCATGTCTTAGCCCCTGTACCAACAGGATACAGATTAAAGAGAGACTAGTCAACCCAATACAACAGCAGAAAGTTCAGAGTTACATGGAGGCCAAAACCTCATCTGAAGATACAGATGAGCTAGGATGCAAAGTGTTTGAAAGAACGCGAGATGATGACAAACCAGCACCATCTGTTGAAGATAGCCTCTTCCTTGAGATCATGGACAGAGAAGTCTTTATAGATGAGTCAAACAGCTGGGTAGCTCCACTACCTTTCCGTTCACCCCAACGTCACCTTCCTAACAACAAAGGACAAGAAGTGAAGCGTCTAACCTCATTGCGACGCACTCTAGACAGAAAGACAGATATGAAGGAACACTTCCATGATTTCATGCAAAATATCTTCGACAGTGGTCAAGCTGAAATAGCACCACCATTGGAAGAAAAACAAGAATGTTAGTACTTACCAATATTTGGAGTGTATCATCCTAAGAAACCAGGACAGATACAAATAGTATTTGACTCCAGTGCAAAGTATGAAGGCCTTTCCCTAAACGATGTCCTCCTCAGTGGACCTGACCTGAATAATACACTCCTTGGAGTCCTCATCAGGTTCCGAAAAGAACGCGTTGCAGTAACAGCAGATGTACAACAAATGTTCTACTGTTTCCTTGTCCGCAAAGATCACAGAGACTACCTGAGGTTCCTGTGGTATGAAAACAATGACTTTAACAAAGATGTTACAGAATACAGGATGAACGTACATGTGTTCAGGAAAAGCCCCTCCCCAGCTGTAGCTATCTACAACCTGAGACGAGCAGCACAGGAAGGTGAAGAAGAGCATGGAACAGATGCTAAACAGTTTGTCATGAGAAATTTTTATGTAGACGATGGACTCGCTTCTTTCTCCAGCAACGAAGAGGCAATTGACATCCTGAAAAGAACAAGAGAGATGTTAGCAGAATCTAACGTAAGGTTACACAAAATAGCATCCAATAGCAGCAAAGTCATGGAAGCGTTTCCCTCAGAGGACCGTGCAAAAGACCTCAAGGACCTGGATCTAGGAACAGATTCACTGCCCCTTCAAAGAAGTTTAGGGCTCAGTTGGGATCTCAAAACCGACAGCTTTACATTTAGAGTATCCAGAGAAGAGAAGCCATTCACGAGAAGAGGTGTCTTGTCCACGGTCAACAGCCTTTACGAACCCCTAGGATTTGTAGCCCCCATAACTATGCAAGGCAAGGCTCTTATGAGAGAAATTACTACTGAACATGAACAAAGTGAATGGGATACGCCTCTACCTAAGGAGAAAGAAATGCAGTGGAAGTTGTGGAAGGACTCATTAATAGAGCTTGAACAACTTATCATCCAAAGGTCATATGTCCCTGTTTCTTTGTCTGCCACGAAGCAAAGAGAATTGTGTGTATTCTCAGACGCATCCACTATGGCTATAGCAGCTGTAGCCTACCTTAGAGTAATGGACTTTGAAGGACAAAGTTATGCTGGGTTTATCATGGGAAAGTCCAAACTAGCTCCACGTCCTGCTCACACTGTTCCACGTTTGGAGCTTTGTGCTGCTGTCTTAGCAGTGGAGATGGCAGACTTGATCGTTGCAGAACTTGAAGTTGAAATTCATGCAGTAAAGTTTTACACAGACAGCAAGATTGTGTTAGGATATATTCACAATGCTTCAAGAAGATTCTACATGTACGTGTCAAACAGAGTGATACGCATAAGAAAGTCCACGCGGCCAGAACAGTGGCACTACATCAGTACGGATAAAAATCCAGCCGATCATGGGACTAGACCGGTTCTAGCGGCTGCCCTTAAGCACACTAACTGGTTTTCAGGACCATATTTTTTGACTAGATCAGAAATCGAAGAGACCACTAAGTTTGAGACATTTGAACTTGTAGAACCAGATAACGACAAAGAAGTATGTGCACAAGTAACAGCGTTTAGTACCATAACTACTAGAGGTAACCTTGGCGCACACAGGTTTGAAAGATTCTCCAGCTGGAAGTCACTCATTCGAGCTATAAGAAAGCTTATTCCCCTAGCCAAATCCTTCTGTAGAGCTACAAACACTGACAAGTGTAATCATCTTATGCAAGCCAAAATCATCATCATTAGATGTAAGGCATCAAGTGCCTTCTTAAAAGGAGAAGGGATCTCCAAACACAGTCACGCAGAAAATGGCAAGTTGACAAGCCTAACGTACAAGTCGGAGATGTTGCCCTACTAAAAGACGCTCAGGTCCACCGAAACAAATGGCCAGTTGGACTCATTGTCGAGACTGTACCTAGTAATGATAGTAAGGTTAGAAAGGTCAAAGTTAAAGTCATGAGACAGGGCACCCCTAAGGTGTACTTTAGACCTATCTCTGAAGTTGTTTTACTTCTTAAAAATGAAACATAGTGGTATAATGTTCATTATGCCAGGTGGGGAGTGTTCTGATCATTATAAGGTATATATTTACTGATCGTACTGTTGCTTTATTTGGCATCCATTATTAACAGGAAGTGTAGTATATTACACCCACTTCCTGCCCAGCAGATAATCTTTCTACAGTGAAGGAAGCATGTTAAAGACCTCCACTATTTCTTAATACTGGCCTTGGAAGCATAAGTCTGTAAGTAGGCTGTCATTAGTTTTCAATTAATTAGTATATGTTCTACTAATTCAACTACATTTCATCTGTTTGTTTGGTAGGATGTTTCTGTCAGGAAGTTCATTCAGCTAGGCCTCATTTGTGCTAGCTAGTGCCTTAACAGTATTGTAGCATGCCTGTTACTATTTGCATTTGTGATGTAATGTTAAATGCTAATGCATATTTCTATAATTTGTGTTTTGCAGTTTTACAAAAAACTTATTCTCAGTAAAGATTACAACTATTAGCCCTTCCTCCTGAGTCTTTATTGGGAAGCTGTTAGCTGTCTGCCAAGCCTTGTACTTTGAACACATTGTGAGGGCAGAACAGCCTTCAGGATTTCAAAGGGCATACATTGCTAATTTCACTTCACTACCAATCACAGTTTCAGGGGCCCTAAAATGCCAAGATAGCACAAAATCCCCCCAATTTACCCCTTTTTGGAAAGTAGACACTGAAAGTAGACACCCCAAGCTATTTGCTAAGAGGCATGTTGAGTCCATGGAATATTTTATGGTTTTGCCACAAGTTTCTGGAAAATTACAAAAAAGTTTTTTTTTTTTATTATTTAAATTATATATTGCTCCCACATGCCATGTATATATGTGGAATTACACCCCAAAATACATTCTGCTGCTTCTCCTGAGTACGGGGATTCCACATGTGAGAGACTGTTTGGCAGTCCATTTGCGTACAGGACCCTGAAAAACAATCACCACCTTCAGGCTTTCTAAAGAGCGAAAATTGCTCATTTCACTTCCTCACTATCTATCACAGTTTCGGAGGCCCTGAAATGCCAAGATAGCACAAAACCCCAACAAATTACCCCTTTTCAGAAAGTGGACACCCCAAGCTATTTGCTGAGAGGCATGTTGAGTCCATGGAATATTTTATGTTTTCCACAAGTTTCTGGAAAATTGCAAAAAAAAAAAAATTTACACAATGCTGTCACTTAAATGATATATTGCTCTCACATGCCGAGGGTATATGTGGAATTGTAATGCAATCACAGACACAGGAGGTTCTGTGATTTAATAAAAATAAATGTAGCGCTAATAGTAATGGTGATGAACTGGTCAGTGGTGATAACCACTGAAACAAGAACGTAAGTATGACCAATATAGCACAATACACAAATGAAGTTCAATAGTGCCCAAATAGGTGGCAATGGAATAGTATGGAATTGTCGCGATTGAGACAACAGAGGGAAGATTCCCCTTGAGATCCGGGGTTTCTTGGACCAACAACCTTCCATCTGGTAAAAGAGATTGTAGATAGGGGTATGTGGCGCTACCTTTATCAGGGTACCTAGTAGATATAAATAATCCGTGCTCATATGTGCAGAGCGACAATTACTCAGCCAAAAACCATTAATTTGTGAATGTGGGTATACACCTATGAAAACTTAGTGAACCGTGCTAGTGTTTGCAAACCCGTACCATACTCTTACGTATATCTAAGGTGTAACTAACCATCCAAACCAATGTGGATAATGTTAAATAAAAATTATTAAATAGAAATTAAAAATTCAATAAACACCACCACCTATTGCATAGAGAGGAATCTGCCCAATAGAAATCCCCCCTGCAAGTGATGTGGTATCCAGTCTCCAAATATCATTAATCAATAGGTGCAGATAATGATATATCATACATCCAAATTCCGTGTTGATCCACTTTCCCAACCACAGTCAAAGTAAATGGATGGGGGACATGAGTCTTACATCAATTCATCATGTGTTGCAAAAATAATGCAAAAGTAAGTGATATAAAAAAAAATATAGAAAAAATGAAAAATCTAAAAATATACTATATAGTTCCAGCATAGGCAAAAAATAGGCAAAAAATAGTGCATATATAGTGCATATAGTTCCAGTATAAACAGAGATCCGTGATTAGTGACTTTTGTGAGGAAAGCAGCTGATATCCGGTGACTTGCGGTGCTCCCCCTCAAGGATTCCCACTCACCAGCTCCCTACACCCCTGCAGGGGTAATAGGCATGTAGTACCAGGCGGTAGAATGGCGTTTTAGGTTCCAATGGGCCTGTCCCCAGGTGCTTCCGCTCCAGATGTGGTGTGCCCGTCAGTGGTCTAGGTCATCCTCATAAGGAAGAAATAGGGCTCCATAGTGTGATACGTTTAAAATTACTTTATTAAAGCTATCATCAAACAGCACACTAAATAAAATAAATAAAATGCTAAAATAAAATACTAAATATAAAAGTCCGGGCTCCTAGTAAAGGGGCCAGATAATCACACTGCGTATAAGGTAACCTGTACGGAGAGAGCTCGTGGATGCAAAGCCATCAGCTGAGCGGCGTGCGCCTCAACTGCGTTCCACACTCTCTTCTACTTCCGCGTGTGACGTAAGTGCGTAGCTCCGCCTTACGCGTTTCGTCATCGACGTTGTCAAAGGCGTTCCATCTGGGATCTCTGAGCCTGTTTGATTCGGTGTCCGAATCCACCTTCTCTGGTAAGCATATTTCATCTGTTTCCTGTTCAAGATCGTATAACCAATGATATACAGACGTGAAGATTTTCCATTTTCGTTGGACTCATTCCATAAACTTTTTATTATGGGACTACCATTCCATTGCCACCTATTTGGGCACTATTGAACTTCATGTCAGGTCACCTAGAGGCTGGGTGACAGATGCACACCGTTGGGATCAGGAGTGCACCGCAAGGCAGTGGACCCTACGGCTGACTGCTGCAAACTGAACCCTGGGAGGTCCAGGAAGCAGGTCTACTGGATCACTGACACAGATCCCACTGGGAGCTAGAGCATAGATTCCCCAAGGCGCAGAGTCTAAGAGCCAGCAGGTGTTCACCAGAGCCTTTAATGGTAAGGATGGACTGCGCTGCAGTCTGGCTCCAGGTCACGGCCCCCAGGGTCTCACAGCTCACGGTAGACTACAGGAGAAGAGGAAGGAGGCAGCAGGCTGGAACAACAAGGAAAGTAAGGGACAAGCCAAGGTCGGGGCCACAAGCAGACAAGGACAACAGAGTACACGCCAAGGTTCAGGGTCACAGGCAAACAGGGATGGTCGGGAACACACCAAAGGTCAGGGTCATGAGCAGATAGGAATAGTTATGAACAGGCCAAAGTCGGTAACAGGAATCAGATGTAGGAAACACAGCAAGTACACACAGAGGCTAACACACAATGGTTGATCAGCACTGCTGGCTTGCAGTGCACAGGTTCATATAGGGTTCCCTGATAGGGCCTGGGGTGGGGCCATGCTTAGAGGAGAGGTTACAAAAGCAGTCAGGTGAGGGTCAGCTGGTCTCTAGAGATGAACACATGGAGACAGGTATGCTGATCGACAAACTATTGCATAACCATGGCAGTACCCCCCCCTCTTAAGACCCCCCCCCGCCTGTGCCCAGGCTTAAAGGGAAACTCCAGATGGGACCTCCTCAATAGACGAGGAGCAAAGACCTCAGATGCAGTGATCCAATACCTCTCCTCAGGACCAAACCCTTTCCAATGTACGAGGTACTGAAGAATGCCTTTACGGAGCCGGGAATCCAAAACTTGACTAACTTAGTACTTTAGATTATTCTCAGAGGCTGGAACCGAGGTAAGGAGAGGACGAAAGGACTTGAGGACTAAAGGCTTTTTAGAAATGGGTAAGGGCACGAGAAGACCATCAGAAGTCTGAGCAGGGTCCCCCAGACCCTTAAAGATGTGCTGGACATCCAACACAGGACCATCAGATTGGGTAGAGGTCAGTGGATCCCTGAGGTCAGGTTGGTTAAAAGGGGCGTGTCACAAGAGTTAAGCTGGATAGCCGGAACACAAACAGAATGCAGAGAGCCCTGAACAAAAGATTGAAAACCCACCTGGCAGAATGAGGCAGTCTATCCAAAGGATGGATTGAGCCTCTTAAAAAGGTTTGAACGGACGTAGTAGCAGTAGGGTGAGGCCAGGTTACAGAAGGTCCTGAACAAGAAGCAGGAAGCTCACTGGGCATAGGCTGGACTGGTGCAGAGGCCGACTGAACAGCATTGCCAGGTGCAGTGACCACCAGAATTGCATCGCAGGGTGTAGCGACTGTGGAACTGGTGGACGAGTCAGCCTGGGTGTGTGTCCAAGGGGATCCAGAGATAGGCAAAGGGAAATGGCCATGCAAACTGGAGTGACTGATCAGCTCAGGTTCACAGGTAGGCTCCTCATCCAGAGTGCCACACGACCCAGAGTGCCTCAGCCCGACTATTGCAGGAGACCTTCCAGAAATCGCTATACGCAGCGTGAAGAGCAGAAGATACTGGGGTTGTGGCAACAGCAGGATTCTCTTTTGGGGTAACCTTGAGGAGGCAGGAGGAACAGGAGGAACCGCAAGTCAAGATCTGTCCAGCAGTCCAGTCAACATGTGGAGAATGGAGCCGTAACCATGGAAGACCTAATATGATAGGAGACGAAGCCTTAGGTAAGACAAGGAAGGATATCCACTCCTGGTGGAGTGTCCCAACCGACATCTTAACAGGGAGGGTCTGGAAGCGGATAGGGCCCTCTGGGAGAACAGTACCATCAATCGCCAAGACCACCAATGGCGTTGTAAGGGGCAAAAGGGTAAGTCTCATGGTAGACGCAGTTCCCCAGTCCATGAAATTGCCAGCGGCTCCAGAATCCAGATGTGCAGAGACCGAACGAGAGGAAGCGCCGACATGAAGGAACACAGAAAGAAGAAGACGAGAAGGTGAAGGTGATTCTTCAGGGTCTAATACTCCACCTTCCAGATGTATTAGCCCCGATCGTTTTTCCGGACAAAGAGAACAAGTGTCACGAAAATGACCTTTGGCCCCACAGTAGAGGCACAGGCCCAGAGTTCTGCGCCTAGCCCGTTCTTCAGGAGACAACTTGGTCCAGCCCAGCTGCATAGGTTCCTCAGCAGGCAGGGGGTGCTCCTCGGATCGAAGAGAAGGGACTGGGAGCTCAAGCTGCCTAAGGAACGGGGAGTGCTGGAGTCTTTTTTCCAGGGCCCTCTCCTGAAAGCGAATATCGATCTGGTTACACAAGGTGATGACACCGTCCAGATCAGCAGGAAGGGATCTTCCTGCTAATTCATCCTTCACTCTATCAGAGAGGCCATGTTGCAACTAGGGCCTCATTATTCCAGCTCAATTCAGCTGTGAGGATATGGAACTGAAGAGCATACTGTCCCACAGAAGCGGACTCTTGACGGAGACGTAAAAGAGCGCTAGCCGCTGAGGAGACACGACCCGGTTCCTCGAATATATTCCAAAAAAGTTTCAAGAAATCAAACAGGGTAGAAACCACTGGATCATTCAGTTCCCACAGAGGGGCAGCCCAAGCTAGCGTCTCGCCGGACAGAAGGGATATAATATAGGCTACTTTCGCCCAATCGGACAGGAAGTTTTGGGTCTGAAGTTCAAAATCAATCGTGCACTGGCTAAGGAACCCCCTGCAAGCCTTGGAGTCCCCAGAGAAACGGGCCGGAGCTGGCAGTTGTAATGAATGTGTGGCTGCGACTGATGCGATAGGTGCAGCAGCAGATAGCAGTTGAGGTTGTTGAACTGGGGGTCCTAATGAGGCCTGAACCTGTTCAAAACGGGATGCCAAATCCTGAAGGAATCGCATCACTTGGGTCTGATGCGATTCCTGGGTCTCAAGTCTGCAAACTAAGCCCTGCAATGGATCATCTGCGGGTAGCGGCACATCAGCCGGGTCCATGGCTGATCAAACTGTCAGGTCACCTAGAGGCTGGGTGACAGATGCACACCATTGGGATCAGGAGTGCACCGCAAGGTAGTGGACCCTACGGCTGACTGCTGCGGACTGAACCCTGGGAGGTCCAGGAAGCAGGTCTACTGGATCACTGACACAGATCCCACTGGGAGCTAGAGCATAGATTCCCCAGGGCGCAGAGTCTAAGAGCCAGCAGGTGTTCACCAGAGCCTTTAATGGTAAGGATGGACTACGCTGCAGTCTGGCTCCAGGTTGCGGCCCCCAGGGTCTCACAGCTCACGCTCACGGTAGACTACAGGAGAAGAGGATGGAGGCAGCAGGCTGGAACAACAAGGAAAGTAAGGGACAAGCCAAGGTCGGGGCCACAAGCAGACAAGGACAACAGAGTACATGCCAAGGTTCAAGGTCACAGGCAAACAGGGATGGTCTGGAACACACCAAAGGTCAGGGTCACGAGCAGACAGGAATAGTTATGAACAGGCCAAAGTCGGTAACAGGAATCAGATGTACTAAACACAGCAAGTACACACAGAGGCTAACACACAATGGTTGATCAGCACTGCTGGCTTGCAAGCACAGGTTAATATAGGGTTCCCTGATAGGGCCTGGGGTGGGGCCATGCTTAGAGGAGAGGTTACAAAAGCAGTCAGGTGGGGGTCAGCTGGTCTCTAGAGATGAACACATGGAGACAGGTATGCTGATCGACAAACTCTATTGCATAACCATGACACTTCATTTGTGTATTGTGCTATATTGGTCATACTTACGTTCTTGTTTCAGTGGTTATTACCACTGACCAGTTCATCACCATTACAATTAGCGCTACATTTATTTTTATTACATGTTTAGAATATTGGTCATATTTGTATGTAGCTGCTTTTTTCTATACATTGGGTTAGCGCAGTGTTATATATATTTTTTTCTTCAGGTTCTGTGATTTGTCAGAACTGATCAGCACGTCCAAGCCATAAATCATTGGCCTGAACCTGAAGATTGATTCGTTCCGAACCCAAATGAGGGCAGCGCCAGGCTGGTGGGAGCGTGCGCGTGCCCCCTGCCTGCAAGCGCAGGTTATGTACAGGTACATGTTTCTTCACAGAGCTGCCGCCACCCCGGTACATGTACGTTGGGCAGTCGGCAACAGGTTAATTAAATTATATAACATGATATATTGTCTAATGTAAAAGAATAAACTTGCCTTAGAAAACGTAGAAAGAAAATGTAAATATTTTTCTTAAATACATTCATATTAAGTTTTGCATTTTAACAAAAAGTAATTTGTTTAAATATAGACCACCATATAAAATTATGCACTTAGACTAAGGCTGGTCATAGATGTTTGAGAACATTTGGATGTGCATACATGATTTATCTGTCTCTTGAGGTTATCTATGCTCATTTCTACCCTAGGCAGAAGCACTTCTTTTAAAATGTATCTAAACCCAAAAATTTCAGCTTATAAATTCTCTCTTGTGGTATCTGCATTCATTTTTTTTTCATTTTTTTTCTTTCTATTTTTACATGGTAATTCTAAAACTAACATAGGGATATTCACACTCTTAGGGTACCTAAATTTTGTTTTGGGTTTACATATCCTTTAAGGTCAATGGAAGAGGGAGGGGTAGGTAAACACAGAAAGTACCAGCCTCAGAGAAAACAATCACAAAAACTATTTTTTTAAGCCTGTCCATCCTTTTTTTTTCTTTTTTTTTTTTGCAGAGAGTACTCATTTGCATTGCCCTATAATTACTGGATCATTACCTAATATAGTCAAAAACAGATGTAACGAGAGACTATATTTTAATATCTATTCAAAGGTAGAATGCCAAAAATTCACTGATGCTAGCACACAACTGACAGCAGAATTTGCAGAAGGTGGCAGTTTATTGCTATGGTTACAAATGGCACACACATTTTATGGGTCAATGCATCTTGCTGCAAAGCCAATGATCAGCCATAGGCTACTAATAGACTGTCCTGCTCATGTTATATTATGTGTGCAGTGCATCCCATAAATAACACATGTACAGACCTTTAATAATAAAAAGTGTGGATCTATGTGTTCAGTAAATGGTAAAATTCTATTTCTTTGAAATCTTTGAGAGCTGAGTATTAGAAATATAATGCTGCTTTAAGTGAACAATTGCTTTATATCCAAGGTATAGAGAAATCAAAGAGCTTGAACAGGCTGTAATCTAGCTGTAAAATTTGTCATTAGTTGAAGTCCACTATACACCAAATAACAGAGTGTAGCGCCTGCTAAGATAATGGGTCTACTGTGCAAACATCCAAATGGTGCAAACATTACATACTGTGCCATTTTATTGTATGCACAATTATCTTTTTCAGTAAAATGTCACGGCAGCAATGAATGCTTTCAATGCCTCGTCTTTTTTTTTATTTTTTTATTTCTTCCAGCTCTTTACTCATGCTATTTGCAGCAGCTTACTGACGTTCCTCAATTACCACCTCCATTACATATTATGCCACCTGTATTTCTGTTACATGTTCTATTATAGAAATACTAAAATTCAATGAAGCTTAAAATTATCTCAAAATATAAAAGGGGTGCACACCTGAGCAGCTCAGATACATATGATTTACAAATTCCACTAAAATAACAATCCATTCCATCACTTTAAAACAAATTTTGTAAATATTTCCTAAATTATCCATATATTTTGCAAGCTATGTAATGTGGCAAAACTTTCCTTCCTTATGCCTGGCTTAAATCATTTTAATCACCGCTCAACTCAGTAAAGGTGTTCTCACAATACCTAATAAAATATAGACTTCTGCCACACTGTATGCCAAATCTATTGTGCAAATCTATTGTGCAAGTTAAATTAACACATCTTCAAAATGTTTTGTTGAGTTAACAGTACATGTTGGTATAGGAATGAATTTTCTATACATGAAAGCAACTATTCAGGAACAAAAAATGTTGTTGTAATTAAAGGGTATATTGTTAAGTCAGAAGGTTTTTATCTGAAAGCCTTCTGTGTGCAGCAGCCCCCCCAATACTTCCCTGGGCCCCATCTCTGTCCAGCATCATCCATGAGTGTCTCGGCCGTCCGAGACTCTCCCTCCTGATTAGCTGAGACACAGCAGTGGTGCCATCGGCTCCCGCTGCTGTCAATCAAAGTCAGTCATCCAATCAGGAGAGAGAGGGGCCGTGGCTCTGTGTCTGAATGAACACAGGGAGCTGTGACTCGGCTTGGGTGCCACCATAGCAAACTGCTTGCTGTGGGGGCACTTGACAGGAGGGAGGGGCCAGGAGCACAGAGGAGGGACCTGAGAAAAGAAGGATCTGAGTTGCTCTGTGCAAATCCACTGCACAGGGCGGGTAAGTATACCATGTTTGTTATTTTTATAGAGAAAAAAAAAGACTTTACGATCACTTCAAGTCAGAAATTAGAATTATTTAATTTTAAACTTAGTTTAATGTAATCCTGCTGTAAGATATTACTTCTTCTGCTTGTCAGCAGTTTAAAGTTTACATAGAAGTCCTCTATGTAAGAAATAACAAGGACTTAAAATGGATGAGACTGAAACTTGCCTATAAAATCAAAGCATTCAGTAACTGGTATTCCGACATCACCAAATTATTAATAATATTGCAATTTTAAGACGTGTCTATACCTGAATGAATTATATAAATGCTGGGTAGATTGCTCTTTTAAGGCTCATAGGATAAGCATTTTAAGTGGCTTTATTATATAAGGAATCGCTTTGAGCATGCTTCATACCCCTAAGGATGTCATTTTTTTAGTAAACCTATTGGGTGAAGCTTGAAGCAATGACTATACTACACATGTGCACGTAGTGCTGAGAATTTTGGGATATGTGATTCTTATATGCCATTTTCAAGCCATTCTTTTGTAAGTGTATTTTTAACCAATTTTATTAAATGTAGCAATCAGATTTACACTACGGGAGGTGTTATTTGCATTTCATTACATGTATGATGTTGATGTATTGCTGTCAAATATTGAGGGAGCAATTTGGAGGTAAGTGATTGTCCCATGTGCCACAGTGTGGAGGAACAATCTGCCTAATAAAAACGCTGCCTAATACAAATGCTGTAGTGTATGGAGGTCACATATGCTCTGGTAAACCTCAGAGTACTCTATCTTGTGGAGTACACTTGGTGAGAGTGGATTCACTGAGTTACCTTTCCACATAGTCTATTAAGTTTACCTTTTAAAGGACTACTATTTCATGTGGGGTCTCCTATCGCTTCTACTAATTGTATTAATCAGTTATACACTATGGGAAGCATTATTTGCATTTTATTCCATGTATGATACTGAGCGCGAAGTTAGAGATTGGAAAAGACGTGCGATTACCTTATGTACCACGGTGCAGAGGAGCATCTTGCTTGAAGCAAAAGCTGTTTGTGACTTGTCATGTGGAGATCGCATATGCTCTGGTAATCCTCATAGAGTTTTGTGTTTGTGGAGAATACACGTTGAGAATGGAATTATCAAGATTTCCTGCTTATACAGTTTTGAACTCACCCTTCAGAGGACTATTGTTGTGCAAGGGGATCACTTTTTAGAGGACTTTTTTGTATTATTGAATACTGATCTTATATTTATTGTGGTCACTGAGTTGGTTCTTCAGAGTGTTGGTTTCACCCTTCAGAGGGATACTAGTTATAAATTCACAATTGAGTTCACTTTTCAGAGTGTCGTTTCACTTTTCAGAGTTATTTTTTCTTTTTCATATTTACATTGCATATTGTATTTGTATTCACAATGGTTTTTGAGCTAACTCTCTAGAGCAGGGTTCTCCAAACTACGCCCTCCAGCTGTTGTGGAACTACATATCCCATGAGGCATTGTAAAACTCTGACATTCACAGACATGACTAGGCATGATGGGCACCCATTAACATTAGAGCGGGCTTCGGGAAAATGGCCGCCGTGCGCCCATTACAAGGGGACTATATATAAGCATTGGCTTTCTATCCCGTGTTATCCTCTGAAGAAGTCACGTGACGTGACGATATGCATTAGGATTGGAGCACGGGACGCTGCCACAGACAAACAACAGGAGACGAGCTCGGCGCTCGTAGTTACTACACACTGCAGCATTGTTTTAAATGTAAGTTGATTGGACTTGTTTTATTAAATAAATATACCTTTTATATGGGATCACGCTATGTGCGTCTCTTTCCCCCTCACACTGTATATCACTACTCTACCTGACGAACACTGAGGAGAGAGGCACGGGGACATATTCCAGTTTCCAGGCACGGGGACAGATTCCAGATTGGTGATACTCCTGGAGGCATACGAGCTCGGCACTCGTGGATTGATGCCTACACTCACTTCATGAAAGTGAGTGCAACCTCCCCCCGTGTGTGTCTTGCCCCCCCTCCACTGTGGTCGTCGCAGAGTTATTTTACATGCTGTATACTTTTTATTTTTTATATTTCGCTTGGCATGTTCATCATTGTCACTACCTTATACACGGAACGTCTACACCTGCGGGTCATTTGCAACACAGGCTGTACACCTTACAGCTGTAAGGTAAGCGGCTTGCAAACACGGAGGTGTCCTCACTGAAGATCCCCCTTCCCTTCACGATTGGAATTGTTTTGTGTTTCTCATCACGAGTTTTTGTTTTTTGGACTGGATGATAGAACTAATATTCATGTTTGCCCTAGGGATTTGTCACTTGTAGTTCACCAGAATTTGGCACGTTTTTACTAATGGGGCACTAGCCCACATATATTTTTCTTGCATTATATATTTTTTTTGCATTGTGTCATTATTCATCCTATTTGTGTTAGTATATGCATTTTTGCTTTGCTATATTCAAGCACTCACTGTTTCACAATTACCTTTATATATTAGGTTTTGTCTGCCCGCAACATTATAGTCATGTTGATCAGCTACGTTGCACTGCACTGCATCCCCACCATGTTCTTTTAGCATGTAGGATCCATTCATGCATTGGCCCGTTTCTGCTTTTTTTAGTTCACTTTGCCACTTTAGTCATCTTTGTAGCTTCCCCCCCCCACCTTCATTACAGCGCAACTACCATCTTCCCCCACTTTTGTCTCATTTGTCCTGCCTTGGATCAGTACTTAGGTGTTGCAGCAGTGTCCTTTTAGCGTAGCCCCCCCCCCCCCCCCCCCCCCGACAGCGCAGGAGTTTCCACTTTCACATGATGGGAATTGTCGTTTCTGAACAACTGGAGGGCCATAGTTTGGAGAACCCTCCTGTGTTGGTTTGCCCTTCTGGGGTATATGAGTCATACTATTTACTGTTGTGCTTGCTTTTCAGAGTGTTATTTCACTTTTCAGAGGTCTTTTTTCCCCTCACTTTATTTTTTGTATTGAGCGCTGGGCTTAATCAAATATCATAGGATAAGTGTACTTTTTAAATTTTTCTTTGCTATACTGTTCCCTGTTTAGCAAAGTCTTATATTCACTTGTTTACACTCCAGTAAAATCCCTACTATGCGCTATTCTTTTGCTGTAAAGTTGCTAGGCCAGGCGGCATCTCCTACGTATGCATGGATAGGGTGCCTATGAATGCATAATAGACATCTCTATTATGCATTTTAACCCATGCCAGAAGAAGACCCAACCCAGCCAAGAGGCTTTTACAGTGGCTGATGTGAGGCTCCTACTAGGCTGCACATCAGAGATCATGCCATGCAGGAGTGTGGTGTTGAGTATAAACATTGGTGGTAGAAGGAGGCTGTTAATGGAAAACTGTACAAAAGTAGAAAAGTATATTTATTCTTTGATTTCTAAATTTGACCCTAAGTGTATTAAAAAACAATTCACTACAATAAGTCTAATTAAAAAACAGGTGCAAGGGACCGGGGGATGGGGCGTGACCGGATGGTGAGGTGAGAGAGGACGCCGTGACTGAACCCAGCCCTCTCCCCTCGCTCCTCCACTGACATCCGCCACAGCGTGATCCAGGAGACCTGCCGCAGAACGCTCGGAGCGCTGAGTGAAGCCGCCGTGGAAGTGACTGGCCGCCGCACCGAGCCGGACCAGCTGCACGGCGCTCTCCCGGGGGAAACATCGGCGGCGCCTGTCCCAGTGGGAGGCACCGTTACCTGGGATTGAGCAGGCGGCGCTGGAGATCCCCTGGAGGGTTCAAGCAGCAGAGGATCCCGCACGGAGCTCCAGAGGGGTGAGTCAGTGGCTGTGTGCACACTCACATCCAGCACATCAAGCAGCAGAGGATTCCACCTGGAGCACAAGAGGGGTGAGTCAGTGGCTGTG
The DNA here is from genome assembly GCA_037952835.1 of Lithobates septentrionalis. NCBI lineage: Eukaryota > Metazoa > Chordata > Amphibia > Anura > Ranidae > Lithobates > Lithobates septentrionalis. The sequence continues at coordinate 1,106,999 of JBBDGP010000111.1, read as the reverse complement.
TGCACACTCACATCTAGCACATCTTTAACATAAAGGCTCAGCAGGAAAAGACTTCATTGCTGTTATTAACAGAACACTATTGGAAATGTCAAGGAAGAAGGGGATGGAGGACGGGTCAGTCCAACAAGGTACAGGGGCCCTTGGAACCCGCAGTGCTAAGGAGAAGGGGAACCAAGTAGCCACTAAACTAGAGCGCTTCGCGCATACCCCAAATCAAACCCCTAATAAACCTAGCAGTATAGGGGGGGGGCAACAACAAGCGGGCCATCCTGGGAGGAGAAGTCAGACCCAGGAAAATGGGACTTTGGCAGCTACACCATCAGTTATACCACCGGCAGGTCCAGCAGTAAGAGGGACCCTGGATAAGCAACAGGTTTTGGGCCTGGAGGGGGCGGTAGGGGGAGGCCAGGGCAGCCCAGTAAATGGGAGGGAGCCATCCCTGTATGACATTCTTGTAGCCGTCAACACTTGCAAGCAATCAATCGGTGAGCTGTCTGAACAACTTAAAGGCATTAAAGATGAATTGCTCTCGGTTAAGGGGGAAGTGCGTATAATTTGTACTCGGACAACAGCGCTCGAGGAGAGATTTAGCCAAATGGAGGACGATGTGTATCCTTTAAAACAAGAGGTAGCACTTATGAGAATTCAACTAAAGGACTGTTTGCAGAAAATGGACAGTATGGAGAACAGGCTACGCAGAGAGAACCTGAGGGTAATCGGGCTCCCAGAGGGATGTGAGGGGAATAATCCCATTCAATTTATGGAGGACTGGCTGAGGGAGACATTCGGCAGGGACTCATTCTCTAATACTTTCGCTGTCGAGCGCGCACACAGAATAGGCCCTAAAGCTTTGGCTCCAGGAGGTCACCCTAGGCCCTTCATTTTTAAGCTTCTATGTTTTCGGGACAAAGTCACTATCTTGCAGAAAGCAAGAGAGTTGAGGAATATCCAGCACAACGGAGCCAGGATCTCAATTTACCCAGATTTTTCCCCCGAGCTACAGAGACAAAGAGCTAAATTTGGAGAATCTAAACGGAAGCTTCAACAACTCAGAATTAATTATGCGCTCTTGTTTCCGGCACGACTGCGTGTCTCAGCTCTGGGGGAGGTTAGGTTTTTCTCTACCCCCAATGAAGTGTCAATCTGGCTAGAGAACAATGAAGAGAGAATCAGGCGAGATGAAGGAAGTTAGGCGTCTTTTGGGACTCCTGCCTGTTTTGTTTCCCTTTTTTATGGTGTTTTATTCTTCCCTGGCTTTTTTTTTTTTTTTTGGTTTACTGGATTTTTGTTTTTTGATGATGTAAATTGGGAATGGAGCGGGGGAGGGGGGAGGGGGGGATTAAATAAATGAAATTATAATACACTAATAGAGATAAATACATAAATTACACACATAGTAATAAGCACAAATATTCTTAGGGGGAATGTCCCTCCCTACTGGGTTTGGTTCACGGTTTTTTTCTCACGCCTCAAAAGGGTTTTGAAGGTCACAATAGAAGCTCAAGGGATAGGCCCAAAAGCGGGCATGGGGGAGGGGTGTGGGTGGGGGGGTGAGGGGGGGTGGGGGGGGAAGGGAGGGAGGCTGGGTGGGAGAGGGGATATGGGGGGTGGGGGGTGGGGGGGAAGATGCATGAACACAACCAGAGAGGGAAGGTAAGGAATGTTGTTGTGAGAGGATGTGAGTGGATCCAGGTTGCCAGATTAAAGGGACGGGAAAAAGATAGGGTGGTATATGGCATATTTCCCTACTGCAAGATACTAGACCTAACGACCCATGAGCATTGAAAGAAGGGGTGGTAGAATCCCGGGTACGGGAAAGCAGATTAATATATGCTCATGAAACGTTAGGGGGATAAAGGATAAACTCAAGAAGCAGGTAATTTTTTCAATAGCTAAAAAGGAGAAAGTCAAGATACTCTGCCTCCAGGAGACCCACTTGGTAAAAGACACAACTGAAACTTTAAGTAACAAGCAGTTTCGCATACAGTTTCATTCCACTCACTCATCATATTCAAGAGGGGTGAGTGTACTGATAAGCACAGACCTGGTTTTCTCCTGTGGGCAGAGCAGATTGGATGAAAATGGAAGGTACATTTTTCTCTCTTGCTTAATAGAAAATAAAAGATACATATTGGCCAATGTGTATATCCCCCCCCCCCCATTTAGCACGGAAGTAATGGAAGACCTAGCCAAGTTCATAGCAGATTTCCCTGGGACCCCGGTAATAGCATTGGGAGACTTCAATATGACGATGAATAGGAGCATAGATAGGTTTCCGCTAAGGCAGGGAGCCGGAGTGGTCAACAGGAGCCACCTTTCGCAATACTGTGATGAAATAGGGCTGGTGGATATCTGGAGGAGGAGGCATCCTGGAGAGAGGCAGTATTCATGCCACTCCAGGACCCATGCCACCTTATCCAGAATTGACCTTGTACTGGGCAACGAGGAGGCACTGAACGTAGTGGGGGAAATAACCTATGAGCCAAGAGGTGTCTCGGACCATACGCCAGTTATTATCTCCGCGAAGGTAGGGGGGCAATATAACAGTGGGAGCTGGAAGATTAATCCTTTTTGGCTTGAACTCATAGGAGAGGAAAAAAAAATGATGGAGGGGCTGCTAGAGTTTATTAATATAAATATAGGTTCGGCCCCACTGAGGGTGGTTTGGGACTCCCTGAAGGCATACCTTCGAGGAGCTTTAATTCAGAGAATTGCCTATGTTAAGAAACAGTCCCAAGCTGAGGAACAGGGAGCCAAAGAAAATGCAAGGCGGGCGGAGGCGCACTTTGTGACAATACCATCCCAAGCCAATTATGACTGTTGGGTGAGGAGACAGGAAGAGTATAGCAGGGTACTCCGAGAGAAGATGGAGAAGATTAGATATTTTCAGAGGCGGAGCTTTTTTGGGGAAGGAGAACGAATCGGGAAAGCCCTGTCCCTGATAATTAAGGCAAACGGCACCCCGAGTGCGGTGCCAGCAATTGAGGGGAGGGAAGGAGTAATAAGGAAAAATACCCCAGAAATAGTAGAAGAGTTCAGGATATACTTTGAAAAGCTATATAGCTCCTCCAGGGGGAACGTAGAGGGGGAAATGCAGGGCTTCTTCGAAGGGTTGGGGATAATTCCGTTATCAAATGAGGACCAGGAAATGTTGGACGCCCCACTGACTTTCAAAGAACTACAAAGGGCTGTTGGAGATATGGCGGCTCAAAAGTCACCGGGTCCGGATGGCCTGCCCATAGAAGTATTTAAAAAATACGGGGAAGTAATGCTACCCTTATTACTGGAGGTATTCAACGAAGCTAGGGAAGAGGGGGCCTTGCCCCCCTCTATGTCAGAAGCCATAATAATAATCCTGCTAAAAGAAGGGAAGAACCCAACAGATATGTCTTCATATAGGCCCATCTCGCTCTTGTGCTCGGACGTGAAGATCTTGGTCAAAGTACTAGCCGCAAGGCTGAATAAGATAATCCCCAAACTAATACATACAGACCAGACCGGGTTCATCCCGAACAGATCTACAAGCACGAACATAAGACGGGTATACCTTAATATGCAAATCCCTATAGAAAACAGCGGCAGGAGAGCAATTCTTTCATTAGACGCAGCCAAGGCCTTCGATTCCTTGGAATGGCATTATCTATGGAAGGTGTTGGCAGAATATCAGTTTGGCCCCAGATTTGCTCAGTGGTTAAGATTGTTATATAATAACCCGAGGGCCAAGGTGAAAATCAACGGGCAGTGTTCGGAGTGGTTCCAGCTGTGCAGGGGTACAAGACAGGGGTGTCCTTTGTCCCCCCTGCTCTTTGCCCTTGCAATTGAGCCCTTAGCGGTTGCTCTGAGGATGGCACAGGGCGTACAGGGGTTTAGGAGGAAAAGAGGGGTGGACAAAGTGGCCCTGTACGCCGATGACATTCTGCTGTTTTTGGCGGATACGCAGGATTCACTGGAAACAGCTATGGGGATAGTAAAAGAGTTTGGTGCCTTCTCTGGACTACTGGTTAACTGGGAGAAATCAGTGATCCTGCCCGTAGACGCCCTGAGCGGGCCTCTCCCCCACCAGGCATCCCAAGTTCAAGTGGTCAGGCAAATGAAATACTTGGGGATTAATATAACTGGAGATCCAGGCCAGTACATATCCGGAAATCTAGTCCCATTGATGAAAAAGCTGAAGCAGAAGTGTCAGGTGTGGAGACGCCTGCCCCTCTCGGTCGCCGGGCGCTGCAACCTGATTAAAATGGTTTGGTTACCCCAAATCTTATACGTCCTGCAGAACTCTCCCGTTTGGATTCCCAAGCACTGGTTCAAAAAAATGGACAGTGTGTTCAGGGAGCTCATTTGGAAAAACGGGGTGGCCAGGATCGGGTTGCGGGCGCTGCGGCGACCAGAAGGGAAGGGTGGCCTGGCAGTACCTGACCCGTGGGGCTACTTCTTGGCAGCCCAATTGCAACAAATGGGAGGCAGCAATAGGTTAGGGGAAGAGGGAGCGGGGGATAGCATTTTGCTGAATGACACCAGACACGATACAATCGCAGAGGGATTAGAGGCAGATTCATTCTGTACTAAATGCCCCACCACCCAGATGATGGTTAAAGTCTGGGTACAAGCTAAGAGAACCTTGGGATATATTGGTTTTGCAGAATTCTCGCCACTCTGGGATAACAGCAGCCTCAATGAGCTTAAAAAAATGGGGCGCTTTGAGGAATGGGATCGCCAGGGTATTCACTACCTGGCACAGGTATACAGGGCGGGGAGGTTAAAGTCCTTTCGGGAGCTTGTAGAGGAATATGCGATCTCTAACAGGTCATTTTACAGATATCTGCAAATTAGGCATGCCCTGGAGGCACAATTTGGGAGGGAGGCGCCAGTGTGGTGCGAAATGGCCTCTTTGAGAAAGCTCCACGAAGGGGTTGATCTCGGATATGTATGGATGCCTGAAGGCAGCAGCCCAGGAAGGACCGGTGGAAAATAAAAACAGAATTAAATGGGAAAAAGATGTGGGAGTACTGTCTGATGACCAATGGGAGTATGTCTTGGCGTCTGGGCCCAGGGTCACTCTCTCTCCCTCACAAGTGATGTCTCACCTGTATTTATCCTATAGGGCATACTATACACCCCTGAAATTATTCAAGTGGGGTAAGAGACCCGATCCGAAGTGTCAAAGATGTGGAGGGAGGAATGGGGATTTGATCCACATGTTCTGGCGATGCCCCAAACCGCATAGATACTGGGAAGGAGTGGTGGGAAAAATAAACCTGGTGTTTGGGACATCGCTAAGGTTGGAGGCGAAAGAGTGCCTGCTGGGACTAATGGGGGACGGAGGAACCTCAAGGGATACTCAGACGGCAAGAGTTAGATGCCTGTTTCAGGGAAAAAAGCTCATTGCACAACACTGGCACAGGAAGGAGGCCCCGACGGTGACGGAATGGGAGAACGCAGTAAGGGAGGTGATCTGCAGGGAAAAGTATATTTATAAGAAGAGGGGCAACTACAAGAAATTTGTGAAGATCTGGAAAGCATGGTTGGACTGGGATGGGGCGGGGCCGGAGGGGGGGGGGTGAGGTGAGGATGGTATGAGATGAGGCTGGCGTAGGGTGTATGTGAGGGTGAATGGCGGGTGAGTGACAACGGGGGGGGGGAGGGGGGGAAGGGGAGGAGTGGGGGGGGTAAAACGGGGGGAAAAACGAAGAAACCTTTTTGTTTTCCCTTTTTTGAAGGTTACAGCTTATGGGTATCTTGAATTGGCACATATCGGATGTAGATGTAGTAGTATAGACGGGAAAAATGGATGATTTTAACGTGTTTATGATCTTAGAGACAGCTCCTTTTTCTCTTTTTTTTTCCTTGCACTTTTTTTCCTTTTGTATCTTGGTGGCTTTGTGTAAGTTGTAATGGATAATTTTTTCAAATAAAGAGATTATAAAAAAAACAAAAAAACAAAAAAAAAAAAACAGGTGCAAAAAGGGTGTTTTGTAACAAATTCCAACTAGGCATTTCACTTTATTTGCAGATCTTGACAGCACCATGTAGATGGTTAAACAAGAAACATAATACTGTATATAACTACAAACATTTTTTTTCTTTAATTTGTATTTTTTTTCATCTGTTTTCCAAAGTGAAGGAAATACCCTCTTACACAGTTATCCTTGGAACAAGTGTTACCGTTGGAAGATTTTCCCTCACTTTCAGTCCCAATGATAGTGGCCACTAGGATAAATAAAGAGGGTGAATCACACAAGCAGGGACATGAACAGTTTAAAAACAAAAACCAGACAGGAGCTCTAGCTCTTCCATACTGTGTCTAAAAAATTGGCTTTAGATGTACTTTAGGGGTTCACAAGTGCTTTTTTATATAAAAAAAATAAATAAAAAATGATTGACAACCAGGAATAAAAACCCTGTGTGTTCCTAGATCAGAGAAAGGGAGCTAGGAAGAGAGTGCATCTGTCTGTTAAGAGTCGTACACACAATCTGATTTTCTGCAGACAAAACCTCTGACTTTTGTCCAAAGGGCGTTGGCCTGGAACTTGTCTTGCATACAAATGGCAAGGAATTGTCGGCCAACAAACACGAACGTAGCGACATACCACGTGGTTTTTCAGCTCTTTAGCGCCACCCTTTTGGCTCCTTCTGCTAATTTTGTGTTAGTAGAATCTTGGTGAGTGTTGAATCACGCTTTTCATTGCGCACTTTTCATTTAGTTTCTGAACGTTCCTCAACCAGCCATGTTGCGAAATCGGAGGAGATAACGTGTTATTTATTACTGGCCTTGGATTTATTGCTTTGACTCAAATCCAGTCCAGGAACAGGAGGATTTCTTGGACCAAAAATTGGTTACTTTATTAATCGTGACCAATTATGTCATATGCCTTTGCGGCGGGAGCTCCAGGAGAATAATCCAGATGATTTTTGGAATTATTACCTCTGTTTTCACCAACTCCTGGAATTGTTGACCCCCTATATTAACCACTTCAGCCCCGGAAGGTTTTACCCCCTTCCTGACCAGAGCACTTCTTACAATTTGGCACTGCTTCGCTTTAATTGCTAATTGCGCGGTCATGCAATGTTGTACCCAAACGAAATTTACGTCCTTTTCTTTCCACAAACAGAGCTTTCTTTTGATGGTATCTGATCACCTCTGTGGTTTTTATTTTTTGCGCTATAAATGGAAAAAGACCAAACATTTTGAAAAAAAATTATATTTTCAACTTTTTGTTATAAAAAAAATCCAATAAACTCAATTTTAGTCATACATTTAGGCCAAAATGTATTCAGCCACATGTCTTTGGTAGAAAAAAGTCAATAAGCGTATATTTATTGGTTTGCACAAAAGTTATAGCGTCTGCACACTAGGGTACATTTTCTGGAATTTACACAGCTTTTAGTTTATGACTGCCTATCTCATTTCTTGAGGTGCTAAAATGGCAGGGCAGTACAACCCCCCCCCCCCCCCATGACCCCATTTTGGAAAGTAGACACCCGAAGAAAATTGCTGAGAGGTATGTTGAGCCCATTGAATATTTTATTTTTTTGGCCCAAGTGATTGAATAATGACAAAAAAAATATATTTTACAAAAAGTTGTCACTAAATGATATATTACTCACACATGCCATGGACATATGTGGAATTGCACCCCAAATACATCCTGCTGCTTCTCCTGAGTATGGGGATACCACATGTGTGGGACTTCTTCGGAGCCTAGCCACGTACGGGGCCCCGAAAACCAAGCACCGCCTTAAGGATTTCTAATGCCCCGTACACACGGTCAGACATTGATCGGACACAGGGCTGGTGCAAGGATTTTTGACACCCTAGGCGAAACCTCATTTTGCCGCCCGCCTCACAATTGGTTCCGCCCCTCACTGAGATTTTTGCGGCACCTCTTCACCTATTTCTTCAGCCATGGTCCACAGACCTCTGGATCCGGCCCGAAGACAAATAGTGGATGGCACCAGCTTGCTTCCTCCCCCTCTGCACTCCCCCGCAACTTCTGTTCCCCCTCTGTACCCCCCTGCACATCTGTCCCCCCCGCACATATATCTGTTCCCCCTCTGTACCCCCATGCATGTCTGTCCCCCCCACTCATATATCTGTTCCCCCACTGTACCCCCCTGCACGTCTGTTCCTCCTCTGTACCCGCCTGCATGTCTGTCCCCCCCCCCACACACACATATATCTGTTCCCCCCTCTGTACCCCTCTGTACCCCTCTGCATGTCTGTCCCCCCCCACACACACATATATCTGTTCCCCCTCTGTACTCCCTGCATGTCTGTCCCCCCCACACATATATCTGTTCCCCCTCTGTACCCCCCTGCATGTCTGTTCCTCCTCTGTACCCCCCTGCACGTTTGTTCCCCCCACACATATATCTGTTCCCCCTCTGTACCCCTCTGCATGTCTCTCCCCCCCGCACATATATCTGTTCCCCCTCTGTACCCCCCTGCACGTCTGTTCCTCCTCTGTACCCGCCTGCATGTCTGTCCCCCCCCCCCCACACACATACATCAGTTCCCCCTCTGTACCCCCCTGCATGTCTGCCCCCCCCCACACATATATCTGTTCCCCCTCTGTACTCCCCTGCATGTCTGTCCCCCCCACACACATATCTGTTCCCCCTCTGTACCCCCCTGCATGTCTGCCCCCCCCACACATATATCTGTTCCCCCTCTGTACCCCCCTGCATGTCTGTTCCTCCTCTGTACCCGCCTGCATGTCTGTCCCCCCCCCCCACGCACATATATCTGTTCCCCCTCTGTACCCCCCTGCATGTCTGTCCCCCCCACACATATATCTGTACCCCCCTGCACGTCTGTTCCTCCTCTGTACCCCCCTGCATGTCTGTCCCCCCCCACACATATATCTGTTCCCCCTCTGTACCCCTCTGCACGTCTGTTCCCCCTCTGTACCCCCCTGCATGTCTGTCCCCCCCACACACATATATCTGTTCCCCCTCTGTACCCCCCTGCATGTCTGTCCTCCCCCCCACACATATATCTGTTTCCCCTCTGTACCCCCCTGCATGACCTGTGAAGGACTAAACTTCAGTCCTAGAAGCTACCCCTTAACCATCAACCTCTAATACCTCCCACAAATGACGCGACAAGGTGGTGGAGTAAATGGCCTTGTCGGCCTTTTATTAATAAAATATAAAACCAATAAATAACATTTTCATAAATAACTTTTTAAATAACTTTTAAATAACTTCACGGAATTATTGGAGTCTAGGAGGGGAATCCACCCACAGGTCACTGCATAGGAACTCTTAAACTTTTTAAGGCCTCCAGTCGCTAACCCCAGACTGTGAGACAGTACCCAACCTCTCAGTGACCAACTTTTCCCCTTCCTGGTTAACCCCTCGTAACCGGAAGGTACATAAAAACAGCCCATATTATATATGGGTACCAACCGTGTAAACTCTAAACAGCCCATATTATATATGGGTACCAACCGTGTAAACTCTCCATACCATCAATCTCCTCCTCCTCACAGACCCAAACCACTGCCACACTACAACCAACGTCCCCTATTGCCATAACCTCAGGGAGGGTGGGTGGGAATCTTCCTCCCCGACGCTCTCCACTGACGTCACATCCCCCCTTCTCCTCTCTACATTTCCTTCTGCCTCCTCCTCTGCTCCAGCCCCTCCCTTATCCTTAAAGGGGAAAGCGACCAGCGTAAACAGCCTGACTGTGCAGTCCACACAAGTCATGCTGTCCCTGCGCTGATCCCCTGCTCCTCTCTGCTCCGGGACCTTCTTGACCTGTGAAGGACTAAACTTCAGTCCTAGAAGCTACCCCTTAACCATCAACCTCTAATACCTCCCACAAATGACGCGACAAGGTGGTGGAGTAAATGGCCTTGTCGGCCTTTTATTAATAAAATATAAAACCAATAAATAACATTTTCATAAATAACTTTTTAAATAACTTTTAAATAACTTCACGGAATTATTGGAGTCTAGGAGGGGAATCCACCCACAGGTCACTGCATAGGAACTCTTAAACTTTTTAAGGCCTCCAGTCGCTAACCCCAGACTGTGAGACAGTACCCAACCTCTCAGTGACCAACTTTTCCCCTTCCTGGTTAACCCCTCGTAACCGGAAGGTACATAAAAACAGCCCATATTATATATGGGTACCAACCGTGTAAACTCTAAACAGCCCATATTATATATGGGTACCAACCGTGTAAACTCTCCATACCATCAATCTCCTCCTCCTCACAGACCCAAACCACTGCCACTGCTCACAAGGGGTAAAACCTTACCCTTGCGAGCACCTCCACACCCTTAAAGCTCGCTGTACCCCCTCCTGCAAACCAAGCGCCCAAAGATCAGTGCCCACATCATTAAGATGCACCCCATCACTTCTAAGGTACCTCCAGGTATCCACCTCCAACTCCCTATGCCGTATGGTCACTCCCCCATTCCGCATAACAAACTTGCTGACCTCCTTATTTACCTTCACACGTGCCCTGTCAACCTTTTTATCGGACAAAGCCCAGCGCCATGACCTTCTACCCACCATGTCCGACCATACTATCACCATCCCAGGGAAAGCCGCCTGTAAACGTAGAACATCACATTTTATGTCACGTATGAGGTCCCTCATGGACCTGACCCCCATGTCATTGCCCCCCACGTGTAAAACTAAAACATCCGGGGCCCTGTCCCACCGAGCAAACTTGTGGACCTCTGACCTTACCCTGTTCCACATCATCCCTGACAACCCAATCCACCTTACCCGTGCTTCCTGCCTTGGGATACCCAGCTGCCTACCATTCGGCCGAACGTCGGCTCGCTTGGCACCCCAGAACACGAATGAGTGGCCCAATATCCAAACCAGGGGCACCGAGTCACCTGTAAAGTAAGGTTAACAGGACACAACAATAAATCACCAAAAACTTTAACCAGACCCCCCAAAACTACAGAAGAAACACCCCCCTTTTTCTCAACAAGCCTATAATAAATGCGGGCGGATGTAAAGCTTAAACCTATCTGAGTCCCACCTACCAATACGCTTAACTGCCTCAGAACCCAGGCCCGCCCTGGCCGCTTCAGTAGCAGCCCCAATACGAAAGGAATGGGACGAGTATCTATTGTGGTCATACCCGGCTGCCGATAAACACCTTTTGAACACGGCAACAAACTGGAATTTTGACAAAGAGGATCTGTCCGCATGTATCAGAAATGAGCCCGGGCAACGCGGGCGCAAATCACAAAATTTCTTCACCGCTGCTACCGGACAAATCTGGGATCCCGCGATCCGGAACACCTCCAGTTGTACTCCCTTCCCTGCCTGATCTGTTTTTGACCGTTTTATGTAAATCCTAACCGATTCCTGTGTACACACCAAATCATCCCATTGCAGTCCCCCATTTGCTCGTTTGGACGGGCTGACCAGTTCGCCCACCCGTAGCGCCCCAAAAAACGCTAAAGCAAAAGCCGCGCAAAAAAGTGCGCTTTCAAAACTAGAATTACAAATGCCTTCTATCTGGCTAAATAGCCCGTGTAACATTTCAAACGACACAGGTCGTCGCCCATCCCTGCTCTTATGACCTTTTCTGTAACCTTTCAAAGCCTGCCTAACCCAAAAATCCTTTGTATAGTCCCGCAACCCCTGCAACTTAAAGAGAAAGGCCAAACCCGCCATTTTTTTATCGATGGCGGCTGCCGAGATGCCCCGCTCGAAACCTAAATTGAGAAAGTATAGCATCGCCTGAGGTATCTCCCGGCTCACAGGGTCGATGTTTAAACTTTTTAAGCATGCCAACCATTCTTGCCATACCTTAGAGTAAGCGTCCCAAGTGACCTTACTCACGGAGTTTTGGATCCACCTGGCCGCGCTCCCAAGGCAACGGTCCATATCCAGTCCGGGCAGGTAACCCCCTGCTGCTCCGCATCTGGTGCCAGTTCCCGAAACTTGTCCCACTGAAAACGAGACAGTGCATCAGCTACGGTGTTGTCCACTCCAGGTAAGTGTACAGCGTAGATGAAAACATTCATTTTCAAACAGCGCAACACTAAATGCCTCAGCAACCTGACCACTGGCAAGGACTTGGCAGACAAACGATTAATCACCTGAACCACGCCTAGGTTGTCACAGTTCAGCCGCACCTTCAAATTCCTAAAAGACTCTCCCCATATTTCCATTGCCACCACAATTGGAAACAATTCCAGCAGGACCAGGTTCTTCAAGAACCCTGCCTCCACCCAAGTTGTTGGCCAACGGGCGGCGCTCCAAGTTCTTTGGAAAATTGCCCCATAGCCCGTAGAACCTGCCGCATCAGTAAATAGTTCGAGATCCCAATTACTGATGGGACCTGACATCCACAAGGCCCGCCCGTTAAAGGAGTCTAAGAACTCGTGCCATACCCCTAAGTCCTCTCTGTGCTCCCTGTTGAGCGTCACAAAGTGAGTGGGGGCGGAGACCCCTGCAGTCGCTGCCGACAACCATCGGCCGAACACCCTGCCCATTGGCATTATTCGGCAAGCAAAATTCAGCTTGCCCAATAATGATTGCAGCTGTCGCAATTGCACCTTACGCTTGCCAATGGTCCCACGTACTTCCGCCTTAAGATTTTCCAGCTTGTCCACCGGTAGCCGACACTCCATCCCCATGGAGTCTATCTCAATACCCAGAAAAACAATGGTGGACGTAGGGCCCTCCGTCTTTTCCGGTGCTAACGGGACGCCAAAACGGTCTGCTATGTGCTGCAAAGTCCCTAATAGGACCGCACAAACGTTGGAACCCGCTGGGCCAACACAAAGGAAATCGTCCAGGTAATGGATTACCGATTGGATCCCCGACACGTCCCTGACCACCCATTCGAGAAATGAACTGAATTTCTCGAAAAAGGCGCATGAGATAGAACATCCCATTGGAAGGCAGCGATCCACGTAGAACGCGCCATTCCATGTGCACCCAAGCAAGTGAAAACTATCCGGATGAACCGGCAAAAGCCTGAAAGCAGACTCAATATCTGCCTTTGCCAGCAGCGCCCCCCGCCCGTAGCGCCGCACCCATGATACTGCAGCATCAAAGGAAGTGTACGTCACCGCACACATTTCCGGCGCAATTGCATCGTTGACCGACGCACCCTTCGGAAAGGAAAGGTGGTGGATCAACCGGAATTTGTTGGGCTCCTTCTTAGGAACTACCCCCAACGGAGAAACCACCAATCCCGGCAGGGGTGCAGAGGTAAAAGGGGCCCGCCATGCGCCCCAAATGTACCTCTTTTCCCAATTTTTCGGCAACCACCGATGGGTGCAGGAGAGCCGACCGTAAATTCTTTGCTAAGGGGGGCGCCGCCTCCAAGGAAGCTGGTATTTTAAAACCGCTCTCAAAACCCGAGTCTAATAACCGTGCTGCCTCCCGGTCGGGATATCTACTGAGAAAAGGACGCATCCTTTCCACCCGTACTGGGGTCTTCCCTTTTGTTCGAAGGCTCTCCTCCACGACCTTTTCCCCTTCTAAAGCATTTAGACAGGGCATGGGATCCCCCGCAACCCGAGCACGTGTGCTTGAACCGGCAGGTTGCACCAAACTTACAGGTGCCCTCATTGAACTGCCAGCAGAAGCCCCATTTTTTGTCGGTCGGCTGTCCTGGAGCTGCGCTACCTCCGACCCCTGCATGAAAAAACTGGTTCGGAGCCCTCGCCGCCGTCATAAGCTTCATCCACAGGCTGATGTCCTTATGATCCCAGCGTAGTGACGGTCGGACGGCCATCCGTTGTCTAAACTGTTCATCGTACCGCAGCCACGCCACTCCGCCGTACGTCCGATGAGCCTCGCTAATAGCGTCCAAGTACACAAACAAGGCCGAGCAGTGCTCGGGAGCCTTCTCCCCCACCACACTCGCCAGGATAGCGAACGCTTGCAACCAATTGGAAAAGGTACGCGGAATCAGCCGATACCTGCGTTTTTCCTCATCCTCTTTTTTGCGTTCTTCTGGCTTCAATCTATCCAGATTGAATTTTTCTAAGGGCAACAACGTGAATATCTCCACATATTCCCCTTTCCAAATTTTTTCTTTTACCTCTGCTTTAAGATGTGCACCCAATGGGCCTTCAAAGCAAACGTACACTTCACTTTTCGCCGCATCCGCCAATCTGACGGACTCGGCTTTCTTATCTCCAGGTTTACCCTGGCTGTTCGTGGCGGAATCGCCACTTGACGTCCCAGGCGACTCAACGATCGCCGACCCTGCGGCCGCTGACTCCGCACTTCCACCCACCATGACCGCCGGTACTGGCGTACTTACCCCAGCCGTCTCCTTTTCTGGGGTTGTGACCCACGCCCGCGCCGGTGACGCTCCGTCCCCCGTGGGTGGATCAAAACGCTGCACTAAATCCCGCAAACCAGCCAACAAATCCTGCAAGCCCTTACTACTCGCCCTCTCACTTGCCTCCCTAGGATGTGTAGCCGGTGACCTAACCCCACTCACCCCCCCGGAACCAGCCCCCCCAGAGGGAGCCCCTTTTCTACCCTGTTCTAACAATTGTTCTAATAAAGAAGTAATGGAAACATTAGATCTGCACTCACCAGGCTGCACAGGACTGGGCCGATCAGCCGCCCTTCCGGAATCCACCGCCGACGCTTGTCCCTGGTCCTCGTCTCTCTCTGACCCGGACAGTTCACCTTCCGACCTGTCGCTGACTTCCTCCTGGCGAACGACCGGTGCCTGCACGCCAGAGGTTCCCGCTCTGGCTGCCGGGGGTCTCCGCTGTTGCTCTCTCCCTGCACGCTGCGCCGCAACACCGGACCCGCGTCCTGGCCTTGTAGACGGACTTCTGTTCCTCTGACTATGCTGGGCCTCCGCTGTTCTCCTTTCACCTCTGTTCACCACCGACACTGTGCTTCTCAAGGTTCCACCTCTGGCTGGCGTAGGGCTGCTGGCCGCATGGACCCCCTGACCAGCCCCCCGATCAACTGCCGATGATCGACGGTCCGACTGACCGCTTGCTGACCCCAGCGACTCTCCATCTGGTTGTTCCTGTCGCCTGCGACGCGCTGAGGGGGGGGAACCGAGGGTTGCGCTGGTCTCCCCCATCCCTGCACTTCTTCCTCTGCGCTGTGAACGCTGCACCTCTCCCATGCTGGCTCCCCGAGCTTGCTGAGCACTGGGGGGGGGTGGCTGATTCGGTCTGCCTCTGTGCTGGTCCCTGGGCCTCTGACTCACAGGAGAAGAGTCAGGGCTGAAGCGCTGTGGCGGCCTGGAACGGCGCCCACGTGGAGTCTCCTGGCCCCCCCCGCTCGGTGCCGCTCTGTCCTCCTGTATTATGGCTGCGACCTGAGCCTGCAGCCAGTCTGCCCCCTGAGTTGCGGCCACCGCTCTGAGCTGTTCGAGCAAAGCCGCCGCCGTTACTTCAGACATGACAGTGGATTTTTTTTTTTTTTTTTTTTTTTTTGTATGGAGCAGTGTGAGAGCGTGTCGAATCTTCCTCCCCGACGCTCTCCACTGACGTCACATCCCCCCTTCTCCTCTCTACATTTCCTTCTGCCTCCTCCTCTGCTCCAGCCCCTCCCTTATCCTTAAAGGGGAAAGCGACCAGCGTAAACAGCCTGACTGTGCAGTCCACACAAGTCATGCTGTCCCTGCGCTGATCCCCTGCTCCTCTCTGCTCCGGGACCTTCTTGTCTGTCCCCCCCCACACATATATCTGTTCCCCCTCTGTACCCCCCTGCATGTCTGTCCCCCCCCCGCACACATATCTGTTCCCCTTCTGCACCGCCTCCCACACACATATATCTGTACCCCCTTTACATCTGCCCCCCCCCACACACACACACACACACATATATCTGTACCCCCTCTGTACACAGTGCAATGCACTATAAACTTGACAGCAGAGTAAATCTTTTATTTCATGTGACTGCAGGCTCCAGTACTGAGTGTGCTGCCTGTGCTTCCACTATACCTGAGCCAGCGGCAGGTAATGGCTTTACTCCATGAGAGCGGCGCTGCTGCCTGCCTGTCCTCCCACAACAGATCCCTGAGTGACCAGGAGGAGGAGGAGGAGCGGAGATCGCGGCAAACCCGTATGCAGGGCTTCCATCTCATCCGCCCCAGCCGGTTCCATCGATCTTGCAGCACATCTGGTCGGCTGCTCCTTGTCCCGGCTCTCTCCCCTCATCTTCTCACTGCTAGGGCGGCACTGCAGGCTGGGGATCCGGGACGTCTTCCAACCACCCCCTAGCCTGGTGGCTGGCGCCATAAGGCAGCATGTATTTAAGAAAGGTCAGTCCTGGAGATATTTTAATAATCTGAATCCCCAGCGAGTGGCTAGAGATCCGGACTTTGTCGCCCCCTTACCCTGGCGCCCTAGGCAGCCGCCTGACCCGCCTATTGCTAGAGCCGGCCCTGATCGGACATTCCGACAACAAAATCCTAGGATTTTTTCCAACGGATGTTGGCTCAAACTTGTTTTGCGTACACACGGTTGTACAAGGTTGTTGGAATTTCCGACCACCAACAACGCGGTGATTGTATCTGCTCTTCAGTGCGTGTAGTCAGTTCGTATTGGAGTTTTCTTTGCGATCTTGTTAGCTCGTTGCTGTTTTTCAGGTTGCTCTTCACAGGCCTTGCTGTTCTTCAGTGCATTCTGTTACTTCGTTCTGAGCAGCCGACCGTTTTCTAGCCATGTTGCGTATACGTACTTCTCGTAGAGTTCGTGCTGTGCGGGGGCTTGGTGTTGGGGTCCTGACCTTGACACAAGTCCAGTCCATGAACACTGTGGGGAGGAGTTCATGGACCAAGAATTGGTTGCTTCAGCATGACCAGTTCTCTCATATGCCTTTGCTCCGTGAGATCCGTGAGAATAATCCTGATGATTTCAGGAACTTTCTCAGGATGACGGACCCCGTATTTCACTGTTTATTGGCTTTGCTGACCCCCTATATCAGCAGGCAGGATACCTGCATGAGGCAAGCCATCACTCCGGAGCAGAGGCTCGTCACTACCCTGCGGTACTTGGCGACAGGGAGAAGCCTGCAGGACTTGAAGTTCTCAACAGGCATCTCGCCCCAGGCTCTGGGTATCATTATCCCAGAGACCTGTTCTGCCATCATCCAGGTCCTGCAGAAGGAGTATATGAAGGTAACATTTTTATCCTTTTATATGACATTTTATTGTATTGAATGTTTGCTGATATATTGTATTTCTTTCCTTATTCCCTAATTACCATGATTGTAATATGCTGTGAATGTCCCCTTTCTCCTCATGCATGCTTGAATTTTATGGGGTTTTTTTTGTCCTTCATACATATTTGCCTTCACTTACCTCCCCAGCATGCTCTCCTGGCCCTATATTCACCTCATGTAGTCACTTAACAATGTATTTTATCAGCTCCATAGTAGTGCTTTACCCCAAACACCCCTAAAATGTTTAGAAATGTTTAGATTTGTGCTTTAAATTCAGGCAGAGTGCCAGAGGCTTGTTTTTGTGGTGTCCCCAAATCATTTTGAACCCTCCCCCCCCCCCCAACTGCTAAGTCAGCTGATCCCAATTCTCTATCTATCCTCAATCCTCTATCTGCTGACTTTGCCAAACCCATACACACTATACCCATCTCTTTTGTGGTCAGATTTATGGATGAATTCCCCAAAGCATGTAGTGCAAGGGCCTGCTGGTATACTTTCAAATGGTACTGTTTAAAGTTTTTGGATACTATTATTATCTTGATAGGTAATAGCAGAATGTCCAAATGTGCTCAAATGTGTACAGTGTGTATTTATATCTTTGTATTATGACACTTCATACCTGTCCAGTGGGCTGCCAATAGTGTAACTAAGGAGGGGCTGTTCCAAGTAATACCCATTATTTAGGCATTCATCTCTCAATGAAGTGAAGAGGATTACCTGTCCAAGATCCCCCTCCCCTATAATATTAGAAATGGCCCATGAGAGGGGGGGGGGGAATATGATAGGTGTACCTTATACTTTGGTGTTGTAAAATTCACCTTAATAAATGTTATCTGGATGTTGGCCAAGAATGTTTGTGTCTAATCTGCTTTGCATGTTTATGTGCAAAAATACTAAGTTTTTTTTGTTTTCCTCAACAGTTTCCTTCCACGCCAGAGGAATGGCAGACTGTGGCTTCCCACTTTGCCCAGCAGTGGGACTTTCCTAACTGCGGAGGGGCAATTGATGGGAAACACGTCCACATTGTCCCACCACCCAACTTGGGGTCGTACTATTATAATTACAAGGGGTTCAATAGTATTGTGATGTTGGCGGTGGTGTCGGCTAATTACGAGTTCCTGTATGTGGACGTGGGGAAGAATGGCCGGATGTCCGATGGTGGAGTCATCGCCCAGACGGAGTTTTACAGGCGTCTCCAGAATGGCAGCTTGGACTTGCCACCTCCAGAAGACAATGTGGAAGGACTCCCATTCGTCTTCGTACCGGATGAAGCATTTGCGCTGGGGGACCATCTTATGCGGCCATTCCCGATGAGGACCCTCACCCCGGAACAGAGGGTTTTTAATTACCGGCTGGCCAGAGCCAGAAGAGTGGTGGAGAACACATTTGGAATCATGGCCAGCCGGTTCCGCCTATTTCTTACACCCATCCATATGGCGGAGTATAAACTGAATCATATAATCCTGGCGTGCTGTGTTCTACATAACTTTTTACGTCAACATTCTGCCAACTATGCTAGCTCAGTTGGGCCTGAGGCCGGAATGATAAATGAAACAACCCTGACAGCGCTTGAAAGTGGCCGTCCTGGCTTGCCCTCCCTGAGTGCCTGTGATGTCCGGTTAAGACACCTTGAGTTCTTTGCGGGTAGGGGGGCCATCAATATGCCAGACAATGCGTGAAACCTTGATCCAATAAAAAAAAAAAACACAAATCTTTGGTGACATTTACTGCTTGTGTTTGTTTTAGCTGACCCTGACAGAAATGTGGTGAGTCCAGAAAATGGCGTGATTGTGTAACCTTATACAAAGCACTGTTGGGTGTTATTTACTAAAGGCAAAGACACTTTGCACTACAAGTGCACCTGAAACTGCATTTGTAGTGCAAAGAGGATTTGCCCTTAGGAAATAACCCCCATTGTCACAGAAAACAGCAATTACATCACCACAAAAGTGTTGTAGCGTTGAGACAATAATCCACACATTCTTAATTAACAATCTTTTTAATACCTGCACAATCACATGTGCATTTAGAAAAGGTTTTTAAAACAAACCAACATGTTTGTTGTATAACAATTTTTGGGGTGGCATTATCAAAAATAGAAATGTCCATTTAAGATAAAACAGGCATGTGTAAAACCAACAAGAAAGACACAAATCTTGAACTTACAAAGTTCACATTTGGTAGAACTTGAAGGCAATATCAGACATGATTATTTAGGAACTGTGTTTGATATTGCGTTCAGATGGGGTGAAGTCACCCCAGGAAAAGCCAAATTTGAAAGATGCACACATATTTCCCAATGTCAACATGTGCTACCTGCCATCACGGGGGATCAAGGGACGTGTTTTGGGGGAGAAACCCCTTCCTCTCAGCTACTTTATTATTGAGGAAGGGGTTGCACCCCCAAAACGCCTACATTGATCTCCCGTGATGGCAGATAGCACATGTTGGCACACTGTGTGCATCCTCCAAATTTTGCTTTTCTAAAAATCGCTAAAACATTTTGAACTTTGTAGCACACAAAAAAAGAAAGTGATTTGAAGGGGTTTTAAACTTGCCCCAAAACATCAATGATGTTCTTATTTTTTTGAATAACATCATTGATGTTTTTCTGGAGGTTTTCCAAAGCTAAATTACACCCCATGATCTCCCCGATCAGGATCTGGGCACTTTCTGATGTGAAAGGATCTGGATCCACAACATCACGATCACCTAAAAAGAGAGAAACCAAACAAAAACAGGTATCAAAAATATGCCGGCATCCATCTCTTACCTGAGCCTGTGGTCGCAGACACTCACCTGTTGTGGGACTAGTTCCACCACATCTTCTTCCTCCTGCTCTTCTTGTGTTGGGGGATTTCCCCTTCTTCCAGAGGGGGGGAGCTCTGGTCTCCTCGGATGAGGGGTGTCCTCCGAGTCTTTTCTCCCCTATGTAAAACAAAAATGCTATACTTAGCACACAGATATTTGATGGCAGAACTATAAATAGGAAACATTGCTTGGAAGTGGGGTACAATTGTCTATTTTAGCAGAGTTCCAAAATGTAGCATTTTCAGTGTCCTTTGTCAAGCTGCAATACTTTACCTGTTTGGTACAAGCTTCACAGATGGAGACCCCCCTATAGTATACACTGGAGCACCTGTGTGCCCCCCTACTAAAAATGGTGTTCTGGTGTCCCACACTAGTGCTCCAGTGTCCAGATGTGAAAACAGCTGCTCAGCGTCCTCTCCTTACACAGAATCTAGTTTGCATTTCATTCTAGTAACAAAGCCATCTACACAACCAAATTAGTTTCATACAAGTAGGGCGTAAAAAATGTGGCCAAATGCATATGGCCAAAACAATGGTGTTTTATAGGCCGAAAGAAAAATGTTTGTGATACGAACGAATAATGTGCCCATGAACATGAAAGTTGCCATTTTAAAATGTACACTTTTAAGAAAAGCACATGGAGCAGCACGAACGTAATAAACATAAAGAATAGGACTACAGCACAACTACTTACTTTTTTGCAGCACTCTCCGGATCTTTCTGTACTGCTCATGTTCTCGTAATTTGAGGTCCGACCACCGCTTCCTGAGCTGATCTTTCGATCGTAGTACCCCGAAATTCCGGTGCAGACTCCTGACCACTTTCGCCATGATCTTGGCCTTTCTGACATTGGGGTTGGGGTAAGGTCCATACTTTCCATCATAGTCGGCCTTCTTCAGGATGTCGACCATCTCCAACATATCCCAAAAGGACATATTTGAGGCCTTAAATCTCCTTCTGGATCGGGACGTCTCCGGGCTTTCCTCCACCTCCTCCTCGTTCCTGTAATTAGCACGCACCTGCTGTGTCTCCGCCATGTGCTCTTCCCCCACTGCGCAGAACGAAAAGGGGTGGGGAATAGACTAGAAAGAACGTCAGGGGCGGGCGGAGTTACACGCATGCGCAGTGTGTATAAAGCGTAACACGCGTGCGTATTACGTACGATCTGTGAGCGGAGGAAGAAGCATTGGAGGCGCCGATCGTGATAACGAAGGTAAGATCTAAACTTGGGCCTATACTGCTTCTAGATTGAAGCCTATATTGTAACAAGATTAGGAGAGTTTGGCCTGACCTTAGGGTTTGTCTTGTGTTGTGTCTTGCAGAGAAAATGGATGGCTTCAACGACCACAATTTCCTCCCCCTGTTCATAGACAAGTACAGGGAGCTGCCCTGTCTGTGGCAGGTGAGACATCCTCATTATAATAATAAACAAAAGAGGCAGGCAGCGCTGGAGAAACTGCTGGAGTTGGGGACGCCGGTGGTCCCCACAGCAACTATCCCTTATTTAAAAACCAAAATTGGTGGCCCGAGGAGCACTTATCTTTAGGGAGCGCAAGAAGGTCACAGATTCCCAGAGGTCCAGAGCTTCAGCAGATGACATTTATGTCCCCAGGCTGTGGTACTATGAGAGACTGCGATTTCTGTCAGACCACACTGAAGTCAGGAAATCCCTCTCTACTCTTCCTTCCACTCTTCCTTCCACCCCAGCTGAGGCTTCCGATGTCCAACCTGGGCCTTCCAGCCAGGAAGAAGTGGAGGAGCCCACCTGGAGTCAGGTATAGCATTGTTCTACTGATTTCTGGTCAATAAATAAATGATGTTTATTAGATGTTATTAATGATCACTAATTGCTGATTGAAAAAAGTGTTTTACATATCAATAGACAGTAGTGGGCACCCAAAATTGGGACAAGAATGAAAAAATGCTGGGCTCAGAATGATAGTCTGTTATATTTGTTAACATTAGAAACAAAAGTGTGGCGCTATATATCACATCCACAGCCGTGTGTATTACAATAAAGACATATAAAAATAGTGAATACTACCAAAAAATGTATGATCATAAAATGGATAGTGTCAAATAATTAATCAGTGTTGATCACATATAAAGTAAATACACAATAATGCTTAATCATCAAATGTGCTAGTGATTAGTAGAAACCTGTGCTGGTTCCATGAGCCAGACACCAAACATAATAAAACTTTAAAAGTCCATAAAAAATGTGTAGAAAAATAGTGAAGAAAACATCAGAGTTCAAAGGGGGTGATGCATGGCCAGATGGTATTCACAGAATTTTAGTCGCACCAAATCTGGCGAGTGGGCAGAAGTCGCACCAAAGTCGCACCAAAACTGGTGAGCGGGCAGAAGAGAAACCACAAGTGTGCATAGATTGTACGTCAGTGCCAGGGCCAACACCAGGAGTAGAGGAGGCTTACCGGAGAAAATTGACCTGAAATGGCATACGCCAGACAAGTCAAAAAAGCATAATAACCACTGGTTCTGGGAAATGCGTCTTGTCAGATGTCATCAACAGATGGTGGAAAGAAAAAGGGGGGGGTCCGCACGGCTTCCTCTCCCATAGGTAATCCAGCATAAGCCAAACGTGTAGTTTCATATGCCATGCAAGGAGCAAACAAAACTCACATAGCGTAATAACGTTTTAAAACACTAGTTTATTAAAATAATAAAAAACAAACTCACATTTGGAAGAACGAAACAGAGCTCAAATAGCGGCGATCGTGAGGGGTCCACCCGACATGTTTCAGCTAAGGAGCCGTCATCTGGGGTTAATGACGGCTCCTTAGCTGAAACATGTCACCCAAATGTGAGTTTGTTTTTTATTATTTTAATAAACTAGTGTTTTAAAACGTTATTACGCTATGTGAGTTTTGTTTGCTCCTTGCATGGCATATGAAACTACACGTTTGGCTTATGCTGGATTACCTATGGGAGAGGAAGCCGTGCGGACCCCCCCCTTTTTCTTTCCACCATCTGTTGATGACATCTGACAAGACGCATTTCCCAGAAGCAGTGGTTATTATGCTTTTTTGACTTGTCTGGCGTATGCCATTTCAGGTCAATTTTCTCCGGTAAGCCTCCTCTACTCCTGGTGTTGGCCCTGGCACTGACGTACAATCTATGCACACTTGTGGTTTCCCTTCTGCCCGCTCACCAGTTTTGGTGCGACTTTGGTGCGACTTCTGCCCACTCGCCAGATTTGGTGCGACTAAAATTCTGTGAATACCATCTGGCCATGCATCACCCCCTTTGAACTCTGATGTTTTCTTCACTATTTTTCTACACATTTTTTATGGACTTTTAAAGTTTTATTATGTTTGGTGTCTGGCTCATGGAACCAGCACGGGTTTCTACTAATCACTAGCAAATTTGATGATTAAGCATTATTGTGTATTTACTTTATATGTGATCAACACTGATTAATTATTTGACACTATCCATTTTATGATCATACATTTTTTGGTAGTATTCACTATTTTTATATGTCTTTATTGTAATACACATGGCTGTGGATGTGATATATAGCGCCACACTTTTGTTTCTTTTGTTTTTTTCTGCCTTGAGTCTATAGGTGTGTTGGCTGCTTTTCACTTTCTTTCTAAACGTAGTGCTGTACTTAAATTTTATATTTGTTAACATTCAATTTGCAACAGTCAGGAGGTGAAAATTGTGTGTGATTGATGAATAAAAAACTAAAACAATGTCCCTTTTTCATACACAGGAAGACCTCAGCCAGGAGGAGGCTCTGGAATGTGCCACACAGGAGGAGGCGGGGGTTAGTGGCAGCCAGAAGGAGGCAGGGCTAAGTGTCAGCCAGGAGAAGCCTGGGACCAGTCGCAGCATGACCGAATCGCAGGTTCCTCCCCTCCGCCTTCCATACAAAGACCCAGGAAGGGGAGTCATCTTCAGGATTCTGCATTCAGGCTTATTCAGGAGGCTTCTGCGTCCCTCCGAGCCTTACCGACTCCTGAAGAGGCCTTTGCCTGCATGGCTGCCACAAAACTGCAGGGCATGCAGGAGGGTCAACGCCTCATGTGTGAGCAACTTATTTATAAAATCCTAACTAAGGGCGTGAGTGGCAAAATCACACCCAAGACCGACGTGATTGAGTTGGACCATCCTCCTCCTCCTCCTGCTGCCACAACTCCACCACCAGAGCCACAGCATGGAAGGAAGCGTGGAAGGAAGACCAGAGAGTGATGGCCCTGGGTTCAGTCTGGTCTGACAAAAAATGCAATCTCTTGTATGACCACAGCCTGGGGACACAGATGTCATCTGCTGCTTTCCGGATCTCTGGGACTTCTGGACCAGACTGCACTCCCTTAGATAAGGACTCCTCAGGCCACCAATTTTGCTTGAAAATAGTTGATGTGTGCCCGGGGGGTCCAAGGCTTCACCCATTTCTGCTGTTTCTCCAGCGTTGCCTCCCTCTTTGTTTAGTTGTGAGCCCTTAATAAAGGAATTTTTTTGGAAAATTATACTCTCCTATGTGTGTTTTCATCCAAAAAGGACAGTTTGTTGGTGACGATTTAGGTACATTTCTAAAGTACAATGTGAAATTAACAAGAGACAACAACACCAAACAATCTCCTACAGATTAAATATAACAACATATCAATGGTGTTGGAACTTGACACACAAAACACACACAAAAATATTCTGGAGTAAAAATAAAAATACAATAAAACAAAGATCAGCCTTGAAAAAAATACAACCAAAAAAAAAAAAAATCTGCCTTAAAACAAAAAAAAAAACCCAATACAACACAAAAATAATGTTGTCAGATGTGACAAATCAAAATATATTGAGGGAATCCCGATAAATAGTAAAGAAAGAAGTTTGTGAGAAGTCTGTGTGAATATGAGCAGCAAAACTACTTCATTCTTCTCACATTATAAAGAAGAAGAGAGTGCGCTGTATTAAACCGTTTTTAACATTACAGCATGACGAAAGTGCTGTATCCATTGCGAACGCTAAGTTTACCAGACCGAGCTGTTCCGTCTCGGAATTTCTTCTGAGCATGCGTGGCACTTTGTGCGTCGGAACAGGCCACACACGGTCGAAATTGACGCGATCGGATTTTGTTGTCGGAAAATTTTATAGCCTGCTCTCAAACTTTGAGTGTCGGAAAATCCGATGGAAAATGTCCGATGGAGCCCACACACGGTCGGAATTTCCGACAACACGCTCCGATCGGACATTTTCCATCGGAAAATCCGACCGTGTGTACGGGGCATAAGAGCGTAAATTTTTGATTTCACTCCTCACTACCTATCACAGTTTTGAAGGCCATAAAATGCTAAGATGGCACAAAACCCCCCCAAATGACCCCATTTTGGAAATTAGACACCCCAAGCTATTCGCTGAGAGGCATGTTGAGTCCATGGAATATTTGTTATTTTGCCACAAGTTGCGGAAAAATTGTCACTAAATGATATATTGCTCAAACATGCCATGGGCATATGTGGAATTGTACCTCAAAATGCATTCTGCGGCTTCTTCTGAGTATGGGGATACCACATGTGTGGGACTTCTTGGGAGCCTAGCCGCGTACGGGGCCCCGAAAACCAAGCACCGCCTTAAGGATTTCTAAGGGCGTAAATTTTTGATTTCACTCCTCACTACCTATCACAGTTTTGAAGGCCATAAAATGCTAAGATGGCACAAACCCCCCCCAAATGACCCCATTTTGGAAATTAGACACCCCAAGCTATTTGCTGAGAGGCATGTTGAGTCCATGGAATATTTGTTATTTTGCCACAAGTTGCGGAAAAATTGTCACTAAATGATATATTGCTCAAACATGCCATGGGCATATGTGGAATTGTACCTCAAAATGCATTCTGCGGCTTCTTCTGAGTATGGGGATACCACATGTGTGGGACTTCTTGGGAGCCTAGCCGCGTACGGGGCCCCGAAAACCAAGCACCGCCTTAAGGATTTCTAAGGGCGTAAATTTTTGATTTCACTCCTCACTACCTATCACAGTTTTGAAGGCCATAAAATGCTAAGATGGCACAACCCCCCCCCCCCCCAAATGACCCCATTTTGGAAAGTAGACACCCCAAGCTATTTGCTGAGAGGCATGGTGAGTATTTTGCAGCTCTCATTTGTTTTCGAAAATGAAGAAAGAAAAGAAATTTTTTTTTTTTTTCTTTTTTCAATTTTCAAAACTTTGTGACAAAAAGCGAGGTCTGCAAAATACTCACCATACCTCTCAGCAAATAGCTTGGGGTGTCTACTTTCCAAAATGGGGTCATTTGGGTGGGAGTGAAATCAAAAATGTACACCCTTAGAAACCCTGAAGGTGGTGCTAGGTTTTCGGGGTCCCGTACGCGGCTAGGCTCCCAAAAAGTCTCACACATGTGGTATCCCTGTACTCAGGAGAAGCAACAAAATGTATTTTGGGGTGTAATTTCACATATGCCCATGGTGTTTGAGCAATATATCATTTACAGTGGCTTGCGAAAGTATTCGGCCCCCTTGAACTTTTCAACCTTTTGCCACATTTCAGGCTTCAAACATAAAGATATAAAATTTTTATTTTTTGTGAAGAATCACCAACAAGTGGGACACAATTGCGAAGTGGAACGAAATCTTTTGGATTTTTGAAACTTTTTTTAACTAATAAAAAAATGAAAAGTGGGGCGTGCAAAATTATTCGGCCCCCTTGCGTTAATACTTTGTAGAGCCACCTTTTGCTGCGATTACAGCTGCAAGTCGCTTGGGGTATGTCTCTATCAGTTTTGCACATCGAGAGACTGAAATTCTTGCCCATTCTTCCTTGCAAAACAGCTCGAGCTCAGTGAGGTTGGATGGAGAGCGTTTGTGAACAGCAGTTTTCAGCTCTTTCCACAGATTCTCGATTGGATTCAGGTCTAGACTTTGACTTGGCCATTCTAACACCTGGATACGTTTATTTGTGAACCATTCCTTTGTAGATTTTGCTGTATGTTTGGGATCATTGTCTCGTTGGAAGATAAATCTCTGTCCCAGTTTCAGGTCTTTTGCAGACTCCAACAGGTTTTGATCCAGAATGGTCCTGTATTTGGCTGCATCCATCTTCCCCTCAATTTTAACCATCTTCCCTGTCCCTGCTGAAGAAAAGCAGGCCCAAACCATGATGCTGCCACCACCATGTTTGACAGTGGGGATGGTGTGTTGAGTGTGATGAGCTGTGTTGCTTTTACGCCAAACATATCGTTTTGCATTGTGGCCAAAAAGTTTGATTTTGGTTTCATCGGACCAGAGCACCTTCTTCCACATGTTTGGTGTGTCTCCCAGGTGGCTTGTGGCAAACTTTAGACGAGACTTTTTATGGATATCTTTGAGAAATGGCTTTCTTCTTGCCACTCTTCCATAAAGGCCAGATTTGTGCAGTGTACGACTGATTGTTGTCCTATGGACAGACTCTCCCACCTCAGCTGTAGTTCTCTGCAGTTCATCCAGAGTGATCATGGGCCTCTTGGCTGCATCTCTGATCAGTCTTCTCCTTGTCTGAGCTGAAAGTTTAGAGGGACAGCCAGGTCTTGGTAGATTTGCAGTGGTCTGATACTCCTTCCATTTCAAAATGATCGCTTGCACAGTGCTCCTTGGGATGTTTAAAGCTTGGGAAATCTTTTTGTATCCAAATCCGGCTTTAAACTTCTCCACAACAGTATTACGGACCTGCCTGGTGTGTTCCTTGGTCTTCATGATGCTCTCTGCGCTTTCAACAGAACCCTGAGACTATCACAGAGCAGGTGCATTTATACAAAGACTTGATTACACACAGGTGGATTCTATTTATCACCATCAGTCATTTAGGACAACATTGGATCATTCAGAGATCCTCGCTGAACTTCTGGAGTGAGTTTTCTGCACTGAAAGTAAAGGGGCCGAATAATTTTGCACGCACCACTTTTCAGTTTTTTAATTGCTAAAAAAGTTTAAAATATCCAATAGATTTCGTTCCACTTCACAACTGTGTCCCACTTGTTGGTGATTCTTCACAAAAAATTAAAATTTTATATATTTATGTTTGAAGCCTGAAATGTGGCAAAAGGTTGAAAAGTTCAAGGGGGCCGAATACTTTCGCAAGCCACTGTAGTGACAACTTTGTGCAATAAAAAAAAATTGTCTTTTTCCTGCAACTTGTTTCACAATATAAAATATTCCATGAACTCGACATGCCTCTCAGCAAATAGCCCAAATTTTTGATGAAATAAAAAGGAGATCTTAGGCCGAGTACATGCATACCAAACATAACATGCTTTAAAATTGCGCACAAACGTGCAGTGGCGACAAACTACATGCATTTTTAAAAGCCTTTACAGATTACCACTTTAGATTTACAGAGGAGGTCTACTGCTAAAATTACTTTCCTCGATCTGACCTTCGCCGTGATACCTCACATGCATGGTGCAATTGCTGTTTACATTTGACGCCAGACCGAATGTAAATATCCCCTATGACAGCAATAGGTAGTGACAGGTACTCTTTTTTGAAAAAATTGGGGTCTATTAGACCCTAGATCTCTCCTCTGCCCTCAAAGCATCTGACCACACCAAGATCGGTGTAATAAAATGCTTTCCCAATTTCCCAATGGCGCTGTTTACATCCGGCGAAATTTAAGTCATGAAATGCTCGTAGCTTCCCGTTTCTTAGGCCATAGAGATGATTGGAGCCATTCTGGTCTCTGATCAGCTCAATGGTCAGCTGGCCGAATCACCGGCTGCATTCTCGGGTTCCCTGTTGGGACAGGAGAGCCAGAGAAAACCATGGAAGACGGTGGGGAGGGGGACATTCCCTCCCACTGCTTTTAAAAGCAGTCTAGAGGCTAATTAGCTGCTAGGATTGCTTTTACATGAAAACCAACCTCTGGCTGAAAATAATGATACCAAGATGATACCTAAAACTGCAGGCATCATTCTGGTATAACCACTCAAAGTCCAGCAACATACCAATGCGTTGCTGGTCCTTGGTGGGCATATATTGTAATTTTTTTTTCATGCAGCCTGTGGGCTGCATGAAAAAAAGAGATTGATCGGTGGGTATGCCCACCATTAGAATACCTCCCTTCATCCACCCACTTCTAATGATGGGCATACATGCACCATTTATATATGCCAAAGCATGGGGGCATCCGCCCCAAAAGTTAGGAGCAAATCGCTCCTCCGCCCCTGCTGCCCCCATGCTTTGGCATATATGCTCTTTTTTTAACTGTGGTGGTGAAATCACCTCCGACAGCGCTGGAGTCACGGCTTTATGTATCGTGGGAGCAAACGCTGTTGCTGTCAAGATAAAAAATCTGCCCTGCAACTGAATGGCGTACCTGCTAAGCAAATGATGGTTAACAATAAAACAAAGTAACATTACAGTATAACAGTAATAGGGCGTACACACGGTCGGACTTTGTTCGGACATTCCGACAACATAATCCCAGGATTTTTTCCGACGGATGTTGGCTCAAACTTGTTTTGTCTATACACGGTCGCACAAAGTTGTCGGAAAATCCGATCGTTCTAAACGCGGTGACATAAAACACGTACGTCGGGACTATAAACGGGGCAGTGGCCAATAGCTTTCATCTCTATTTATTCTGAGCATGCGTGGCACTTTGTCCGTCGGATTTGTGTACACACGATCGGAATTTCCGACAACGGATTTTGTTGTCGGAAAATTTTATCTCCTGCTCTCCAACTTTGTGTGTCGGAAAATCCGATGGAAAATGTCCGATGGAGCCCACACACGGTCGGAATTTCCGACAACACGCTCCGATCGGACATTTTCCATCGGAAAATCCAACCGTGTGTACGGGGCATAAGACTTACCATACCTGCACAGCAAATACAAAAAAAAATAGTAAAAAATAAAACATTTTTTAATGCAATCTGTGCTTAAAATATATATATGCCAAAGCATGGGGGCATCCGCCCCAAAAGTTAGGAGCAAATCGCTCCTCCGCCCCTGCTGCCCCCATGCTTCTGGATATATGCTCTTTTTTTAACTGTGGTGGTGAAATCACCTCCGACAGTGCTGGAGTCACGGCTTTTTGTATCATGGGAGCAAACGCTGTTGCTGTCAAGATAAATAAATCCACGCTGCAGCTGAATGGTATACTTGAAAACAAAAAAAATGGTTAACAATAAAACACAGTAAACAGTAAAGTATAAAAAAATTACAGACCTGAAAAGCAAACATGATAAAACATAATAACAATAAAACATTGCAGAATAGAATACAGTAAAAAAAAGAGCAGAACAATAGAGAGAATAGAGAGAGAGAACAATAAAACGACAACTATTTTTGTTTTTTTTATTTTATTTTTTTTGTGTATTTTTTTAAACTTTTTTTTTACATTTTTTTTTATAACTGTAACTTTTGTAACTGTAACCAGTTCCAGGTTTGGGTCTCTCAAAATGCGATGGCATCTTGGGAGACCCTGGGAAAGTGTGCCTAGTCTGTGCAATGCTGTACCCTACGCTAAAACTCAACTAGTGTATGGTAGCGCTCGGGACAGGAGGGGTAATAATATGTCACGCCTATATCCGCGCTTTCTACAGACACAACGTTTTCTTTGGGGGGCTCGTTGGGTAGGGGTACTCGGGAGGACATAAGGAAAATGCCTCTCACGCAGCCGGCTTACTGCATTTGGTTGGGAAGGTGAGGTGGAGCACTGTCTGGAAACAGAAGGGCTCTGACGATCTCTTCCTGGAATTTAAGGAAGGATCCAGTCCGTCCTGAAGCTCTGTATAGCACATGAGCGTTCAGCAAAGCCAATTGAAATAAGTATACAGACACTTTTTTTATACCAGCATCTGGCCTTACGGGCAACTAGGTACGGCACCAACAACTGGTCGTTGAGGTCCACCCCTCCCATATTTTGGTTATATTCATGGAAACAGAGGGGTTTCTCCACAACACCAGTCGCAGTAGTAATTTGGACAGTCGTGTCTGCATGAAGGGAGGTAAGAACGAAAACATTCTTATTATCCCTCCACTTCATAGCGAGCAAGTTATTACACTTCAAGCAGGTTCTCTCCCCCAGCCTAAGACGGGAATCTACAAGCCCCTGGGGAAAGCCCCGGCGATTAGATCGGGCGGTGCCACATGCTCCAATCTGATGATCAAAAAGGTGACTAAAAAGTGGCACGCCCGTGTAAAAATTGTCCACATACAAATGGTACCCCTTTCCGAATAAGGGTGACACCAAGTCCCACACAATCTTGCCAGCGCTTCCTATGTAGTCAGGGCAGTTTGTCAGCTCTACGTGACTATCTGTTCCCTCGTAAACCATAAAACTACATGTATAGCCTGTGGCCCTGTCACAGAGCTTATACATCTTGACCCCGTATCTGGCACGCTTGCTGGGAAGGTACTGTTTGAATGACAAGCGGCCAGAAAATTTAATCAGGGACTCATCAACGCAGACAATTTGATGGGGAGTAACCAAGTCTGCAAAACGTTGGTTGAAGTGGTTTACGAGGGGCCGAATTTTGTAGAACCGATCGTATCCAGGGTCTCCACGAGGATGACAGAGTTCATTGTTGTTGAAGTGCATGAACCGCAAAATCTGCTCGTATCATGCCCTGGCCATGGAAGCAGAGAACACGGGCGTATGGTGAATTGGGTCAGTGGACCAATATGACCGCAACTCACTCTTTTTGGATATGCCCATGAGGAGGGTAAGGCCCAGAAAGATCTTAAATTCGGAAACCATAATTGGTTTCCAATCTCTGGCAAGGGAGGACTGGGCAATAGTGGTGATGTGTTGACCAGCGTACAAATTGCTTTGGTCCACAATAGATCTATAGAGATCTTCGGTGAAAAACAGCGAAAAAAAATCAAGTGACGTAAAATCAACAGTTTCCACATGAATGCCGGGTTGGCCAGTGAATGGGGGAAGTACGGGTGCTGCAGAAGTGGTGGGTTCCCAATTAGATTGGCGAATGCAGCAGGAAGGGCACTATGGGCACGACGGGCCTGTGTTCATCTTCTTGGTGGCAGCGGGACACTACTTGTGCTTGCCACCTCTCCAGCTTGAACTGCACTTATGGGACTCGCCACGTCACCAAGTGTTACTGCAGTGCTGGATGTACGACCAGGGTGTACTAGACCGCTGGTGCTTGCCAGTTCACCAGAAGGAATAGCGGCGCAAGTACTTCTCTGCTCCATACGAGAGCCCTGCGGTTCTTGCACCTCAACAGCACAAGAAGATTGGGGTCTAGTATGCCTGACCTTGGCAGGGACCACAACTCCGTCATCAGAGCTATCTGTCATGGAGCCGCTGCTGTCTACAAGTTCATATTCTGAGCCTGAATCTGACAGATGAGTGACTTCCTCTTCACTATCTGTCATGCTCAGAAACGTGTAGGCCTCTTCACTAGTGTACCTTCGATTTGCCATTTCGGGCTCTAAATTTAGTGGTACACTAGTGAGACTCGCAGGCAAAAAAGCTCCTGACTGTTAGCAACTGGATCAAAACGCTACCAAAAAACTGTTAGCGATCGCAGGGATCAGGCCGGACTCTGCAAATGCTGCAGTTATGTGTGTTTAGTGTTTTGTAAGTGACAGTGATCGATCGATACTGCACTTGGGTGTGCTGGGCTGGGCCGGGCGGAGGGGCAAAACGCAGGTGCTAGCAGGTATCTGGGCTGATCCCGCTAACACTGCGTTTTTGGGAACCCTAAACTGCTGGGGACGCTAGTATAGATCTGATCAGATCAGATATTGATCCGTTCAGATACTATACCACTAAGGGAGGTGTATGGTGCGTGCGTGGGTGTTAGCGGTACTGGCGCTAACCTGACGCTGCCTGGGGCGACGCATATCACCGCCGGGTGATCAGGGGGCTAAACCTTTATTCGGTAATAAACGGCGGGTGCCCTGACACTATAAAAAATAAACAAACTAACCAGCGTCACCCGTGACAGTTATACGGTGATCACTGGTGAAAGGGTTAACTAGGGGGCAATCAGGGGGTTAAAACCTTTACTAGGTAGTATATGGGGGTACCTGACACTATAAAACGCTGATGGCAAACCTAAATACTTACCTCCCTAACTAGCGTCACCTGTGACACTAAAACAACGATCAGAAAAACAATCGCTTAGTGACACTGGCAACAGGGGGTGTTCAAGGGATTAAAACTTTATTAGGGGGGGTTAGGGGGGTACCCTAGACCTAAAGGGGCCTAACACTAACTGCCTTACCACTTTTAGCTGTCACAAAATGACACCAATGCAATAATCAGAAAAAAAAAACTGCTATTGGTGTTACTGTGACAGGGGGTACAGTGGGGTGATCGGGGGGTGATGGGGGGTGAAAAGTGTGTCTAGAGTGTTCTACTGTAAGTGTAGTGTTGATATCAGCACATCTTGATACATTTTTTGTATACCTTTTTCTTTTCAGCCTGTCCATTGTGGCGCTCCAACTTTTGTGTCTGTTTCTTTTTTATCATCCTTTTTTATAATTTTCTACCACCATTTGGGCACCTTTGTCTTGGGGGAGGCTTGTGTGAGCCCGCCTCGCCTGCGCTGACTCCAGCATACCTCAGCTCCCGGGACGGATGCACATGTTTGGTCCTGGTCATGCGTCAACCACACACCCTAAAAGTATGGACTCCATGTAAGTATTTAGGGTGTTTCTCACCCCTGCTTGCCTGTTACGTTCAATTACCAGTATACTCACCATAGAATTCATTCATGTTTTAGATGTCCCCTGAATATCTGCCCCTGATGAGTGTCCTTCACACGAAACGCGTCGGGCACATGGGATCTAGACACATGTCTACAACACACCCTCTATCCAGAACATCTTTTTTATACCATCAACATGTTTACTGTTTTCACCTGGTTTCCCTCCACCGGTGCTGCTGCATTTTACATGTGTAAATATATGAAATGTTTGTATTTATTATCCATCAATGAGACCACAATGTGACGCCAAGTTTGATATGTTCTTGCCGTTTTTTGCATATGCACATACATATGTGTTTGCAATGTACCATTGAAATGATGTTTACTACAATGTCTTTTCTTCATGTGTTTCCCTTCTGATTGGGTTTTTATGCATCTCATTTTTTAATAAACATGTACATTCACTCTAGTTTCCTTCACCGTGTCCATGAGCTCATTTAAAGTCAGGGATGGAGGCACATTTCAATATGTGCCTCATTTAAAGTCCCAAATCCCCCCTCTTCTCTCTTCATATAGGGATGGAGGTCCATGGACATTGGTTGGCAGTGTTCCCCTGCTTACCGTGGTGTTAGGTTTCTAGGACTAGGATGGTTTAGTACCGTATCCTGGTCTTATAAGACTCTGAGCTCTTTTGTGCTTAGGAGTTCATGCAGCACTATTGTGGTATGTTTACTTAGGGATCCCAACATTGTGGTCTGCTATATCCGGGGCCGCCTTTGTACCTGATCTCCAGGAGCTACGATGCGCTCTGGTTCCCCCCCCTCCCTCCCTGCCATCTTTTTTGATGCCGGGGGATGGGCGGGTTCCCACAGCGCATCGGCGCCACCCATCCCGCTCCACTAGTGACGTCACTATTGACGTCACGACGAGGAGCGTGCGACTCTCCTCCAATGACGGCCAGATGGCAACAGGGGGGTTTTCTCCGCAGACGTAACACAAGGTCTGTGTTGAGGCCCCTCCCCATCCCTGCCGCGCAAGGGTGACGATGGTTTGTTGGGTCAGCGTGCACGTGTGCGGATCGGGTGTATATCTCGCCTCCTCCCACACAATCAGGTGCCATTTTTTAGAGACGCCACACTGCAATACAGCGCTCCTTTGGACCAGCAAGGCACTACCAGTTTTAGGTTTGTGCTTTATTTTTTCACCTGCTTGGCATCCCCCACTGATCGGCCTGATGGAATTGGATATGTCTCTGACGTGCATTTCTTATCTCTCCACATATACTACACTCCATTGGGTCATGGAGTTGGCTGTATTTCAATTGACACTCAATGTTTTTCCTGGCACAGACATCCTTTCCACCACCCCCATCAGACCAACGTTAATTTAACTTATCCTTATTGTATCAGCACATCTTGATACATTTTTTTGTATACCCTTTTCTTTTCAGCCTGTCCATTGTGGCGCTCCAACTTTTGTGTCTGTTTCTTCTTTTTTATCATCCTTTTTTATAATTTTCTACCACCATTTGGGCACCTTTGTCTTGGGGGAGGCTTGTGTGAGCCCGCCTCGCCTGCGCTGACTCCAGCATACCTCAGCTCCCGGGACGGATGCACATGTTTGGTCCTGGTCATGCGTCAACCACACACCCTAAAAGTATGGACTCCATGTAAGTATTTAGGGTGTTTCTCACCCCTGCTTGCCTGTTACGTTCAATTACCAGTATACTCACCATAGAATTCATTCATGTTTTAGATGTCCCCTGAATATCTGCCCCTGATGAGTGTCCTTCACACGAAACGCGTCGGGCACATGGGATCTAGACACATGTCTACAACACACCCTCTATCCAGAACATCTTTTTTTTATACCATCAACATGTTTACTGTTTTCACCTGGTTTCCCTCCACCGGTGCTGCTGCATTTTACATGTGTATATATATGAAATGTTTGTATTTATTATCCATCAATGAGACCACAATGTGACGCCAAGTTTGATATGTTCTTGCCGTTTTTTGCATATGCACATACATATGTGTTTGCAATGTACCATTGAAATGATGTTTACTACAATGTCTTTTCTTCATGTGTTTCCCTTCTGATTGGGTTTTTATGCATCTCATTTTTTAATAAACATGTACATTCACTCTAGTTTCCTTCACCGTGTCCATGACCTCATTTAAAGTCCCGCCATGTCGGCCGAACGGGCTCTAAGATGGATGTGTAATCCTGGAGCTCCGCTCGCCTTAGAGATAATCTACAGCCATCAGAGCTTTCCAGCACCCCTAACGACAAACGGAACTACCTATCATTTGGTGGGGGCCCGCTGCACTCATCGGGGATGACCAGACGCCGCAAGAATCCACAACAGCCGCAGAAAATGACAAGTTACTACGCGGCTCGCGGCCCTCAAAATGGCGGCGGTACGGCAGATGATAGGCCGGAGCTTAGGCCCGAAGCGCACAGCGGCAGACAAGGTCTAGTATCTGTCCCTATCCGCTCCCCGAACCCACCCAGTGTGTCATCCTCCAGCCCATCCAGCCCTTCCACTAGAAGTCCGGCCAAATCGAAGCCGCAGAGGGACTCCCCTATCAGGCAGGGAGGCGCGCAGGGTATGGAGGTGAGCGGGCCTCACAGCAATCCGTTACACCAGAGCAGCACTGAAGGGGATCCTATCAGGGAATTCCCCACTGCAGACCGGCCGGTCTCAGATACACTACTGAAGGATATGCTCCTGTCACTGCGCTCCTCACTACAAGCAGACATGGTTAGGGGGATAACAGAGTGCCAGAGGGAAGTACAGGCCATAGGTCAGAGGGTACATCTGGTAGAAAACAAGATGGAGGAATACACCTCAGCATACAATGTGATGGTGGAGGCCCATACAGCCCAAGGGGAAGACATCACGTGGTTAAAAGACAAAATGGCCGACCTAGAAGACAGGTCCCGGAGGAACAACTTCAAACTGAGAGGAATTCCGGAAGATATCCCCCCTAACCAGCTCCTACAATATGCCCAGACCCTATTCTCCACTCTGGTGCCCGATGCCTCAGCACATGACCTACTGACCTACTAGTGGACAGGATACATAGAGTACCTAAGCCGTCATTTCTCCCTGCTGACATACCCAGGGATGTCCTGCTCAGAATGCACTTCTACCACGTTAAGGACCGGGTACTCCAAGCCTCGCGCAAACAGGAGAACGTCCCCCAGCAGTATGTGAATATCAGACTGCTCCCAGACCTCTCCAGACATACTCTGCAGCGCCGCCGCAATTTGCTAACAATCACAAAAGCTTTGAGGAACCACAAAATCCTCCATAAGTGGAAGTACCCCGCCACTCTATCTATTACCCACAACGGAGTCACCATCTCCATCTCAACTCTGGAAGAAGGGCTCACAGCCCTGAAAAGATGGAACATCATTGCGGATCAGCCTACCCATCAGGCACACCCAGCTGAACCATCCTTCCTCCAGAATGATTGGCAGGTAGTGTCCTACAAAAAACCTAACAAGAAGCCCACAGGTGGAACCTAGAAAAATAACCCAAGTCTATACAGGATTATCTCCAGGGCTGAGTTTCTGATCTAGAACCTCTCCCTTACCCCTTCAACACCAATAGCAGCTACGACTGCACGAGGATCACTTGTGAGATCCATTTCTTATGTTACTCCTGTTAACTTTTAGTTTGGTTTACAGTTATTTTTTACCTCTTTTTTTTTTAAGTGATATACGCCGCTTCACAGCACTAACTACACCTCCGAACCAGCAGAGGTCTCGCTACAACGTCTCGTCTCCACCAACAAATACGCAGCACAAGAAGTTCTCCATGGTCACAGTGAGTACTCCCACATCACAGCCTCATAACTTACCACACATGTCTCTTAAATGACGATTACCTGCCTTTCCATTAATGCCAGAGGCTTAAATCACCTGGCTAAACGCTATAGCTTATGGAAAGAAGCTCACAAGCATAAGGCGGACATTCTCAGCGTCCAAGAAACGCACTTCCAACTACACAACAACCCCCAATGCACTCACAAGGACTTCCCTTTCATCTACATAGCCTGTACGCCACACCGTAAAACAGGGGGAGTTCTCCTAGCCTTCAAAAACTCCATATCCTTTGAGCCCAAAGAAATCATCACTGACGCTGCAGGAAGGTACATCATTGTCACAGGGGACATCAACTCTAGTCCCTACACCATAGTAACCTTATACGCTCCAAACAAGCACCAAGTACGGTTCATAAACAAAGTACTCAACAAAGCAAAAGCCTTACAATATGGTAACCTCCTGATCTGTGGGGACTTTAACGCGACACCTGACCCACTCATAGACACATCATCTGGTAAAGGAACTTTGTCCCTCCAACCACTACTACACAAAGAAGAGCTATTCGACACATGGAGATGTCTACACGGCAA
Organism: Lithobates septentrionalis; assembly: GCA_037952835.1. NCBI lineage: Eukaryota > Metazoa > Chordata > Amphibia > Anura > Ranidae > Lithobates > Lithobates septentrionalis. The sequence continues at coordinate 1,068,981 of JBBDGP010000111.1, read as the reverse complement.
TGAAAAGGACTACACCTTTTTTTCCAGCAGACACTGCTCATACTCCCGCATAGATTTATTTTTAACGGATAAAAGGCTTCTACAACAAATCGAAAAAACCACAATACATATTACGTGGTCGGACCACTCTGCTGTTTCTTTATCCATTGCTGAGAGGGGAATCTCCTCATCACCCCCCATCTGGCGCTGCAACACACGCATACTCCATGACCCACAACTCCAATCAATACTATCTCAGAACTTACAGCATTTCTTTTCGGACAATGCTGGCTCCGTCGAGGACCCATACATCTTATGGAGCACACACAAGGCCTTCATGAGAGGCGTTCTAATTCAAATAGGGGCCAGAGAAAAGAGGAAACGGACTCAGCAGCTTCACAATCTCCTGGTTGAAATCCACGATATCTCCTCACAACACAAACAATCCCCTACATTACCACTTACTGATAAACTGAACACCCTCAGAGAAAAACTTAGAAATCTACTATCACAACAATATGACATACATCTCCGCCGCCTCCAACTAAACTACTACGCCAATGCTAATAGAGCAGGAAAATATCTAGCAAACAGATTGAAGGCGGCTCGAACTAAAACGAGAATAGCCTACCTACAGCATCCTACAGAACCACACAAAATTGTAAATCCTCAGGCTATAGCTGACCAATTTGCGGATTACTATGGCAATCTACAAACAGACCCCAACACACACCAACCATCAGTGGAACAAATTGAGACATTCCTCAAAAATATCAATCTTCCCACTCTCTCTATTCACCAGTTAGAAACACTAAACGCACCCATCACGACCCGAGAAATAGAACTGATAATCAACTCTCTTCCCAATGGAAAATCTCCGGGGCCGGATGGTTTCTCCAACGAATACTTTAAAACCTTTGCAAACACTCTATCACCATACATGTCTACCATATACAATAAAGCTGCTGAGTCCGCGACCCTTCCTCAAGACATGTTGAAAGCATACATAGTAACACTGCCCAAACCAGGCAAAGATCCTACCACACCAGCAAATTTCAGACCTATATCTCTTCTAAACTCTGATATTAAAATCTATGCCAAATTATTAGCCAAAAGCTTAATAGACATTATACCACATATTATAAAGCGCGACCAGATGGGCTTTGTGAGGGGGAGACAAACTTCTGACGCAACTCGAAGAATTATTAATGTGATGAATTTTGCTGAGAAAACTCGAACGCCTTCTCTGCTTTTGTCAATTGACGCAGAGAAGGCGTTCGATAGAGTCCACTGGACATATATGAAAACAACTCTTACCAAATTTGGGTTCCAGGGCCCCATACTGCAAGCCATTCTGGCTCTATATTCGCACCCGTCAGCACAGGTGTACGCCTCTGGGTTCTTATCCAAACCATTCAACAACATCACTAACGGGATAAGACAGGGGTGTCCCCTATCTCCAACAGTCTTTAACCTAATGATCGAACCCCTAGCTGAAACCATAAGATCCCACCCTCTGATTAAAGGCTTCCAGTTCGGCTCCAGCTCGCACACCATAAACCTCTTTGCTGATGATGTAATCTTAATCCTGACCGATCCTGTCACATCATTACAGCAAGCTCATGTAATCCTCAACACATTTGGAGAAATCTCATATTACAAAGTCAATTTTAACAAATCCTTAATATTAGATCTGGGTATTCCCCCCCACGAACGCAACTTGCTTCAAACACAACTACCTTATACGTGGAGCCTAAGTGGCATAAAATATCTGGGTATCACCCTTACCAATAAAACCTCCACACTAGTTAAAGTCAACATGCTAACACTGATAGCCACACTGGAAGCCCAAATCAGGCATATGTCCAATAAAGAAGTGTCATGGTTTGGAAGAATCAATGCATACAAGATGATGTTGCTACCACAAATAATTTATATGTTTCGCTCTTTACCAATCCACATACCTATTCACTATATCCATAAAATGTCAAACGCAGGTTGGAAGTATATATGGAATGGAAAAAAAGCTAGATGCTCCGGAAACAACCTCACGTTCCATAAAAAAATAGGAGGGGCAGGCCTAACGGACTTATATGACTACTACTGGGCTGTCAGACTAGACCAAACAAAACTATGGTTCAAAACTGAGGACACACCACTCTGGGTAGACATTGAAAAAGCATTAGCCCCAACAAAGGACTTAACATTACTACTACTGAGTGATGGGTGGTTACCATGGAAACTGTCTACCCTTACTCCTCCTATGCAGATCTCATTGAGAGCATGGAGATTCCTTCTAGAACAAAAACATAAGGTCAATCAAGAAATACCATACACAATACCAATGACTCTACTAGAAACAAAGATTCCTTCACTGAAGGTTAACTACTAGACAAGTAAAGGGGTAAATAACATTCTGGACCTCTATGACGGTTCACAATTAAAAACAACTGAACAAGTCATGTCCCAATATAACCTCACCAATAACGGGAAATTCTTACACATGAGAATCACACACTTTCTTAAATCCTTCTCTAGACCGTCCATTTCCATACCGAAAGAGATATGGAACTTTTACTTGACCGCTAATAGCAACACCAAAGGTACAGTGCCTTGCGAAAGTATTCGGCCCCCTTGAACTTTTCAACCTTTTGCCACATTTCAGGCTTCAAACATAAAGATATAAAATTTTTATTTTTTGTGAAGAATCACCAACAAGTGAGACACAATTGTGAAGTGGAACGAAATCTATTGGATTGTTGAAACTTTTTTAACTAATAAAAAAATGAAAAGTGGGGCGTGCAAAATTATTCGGCCCCCTTGCGTTAATACTTTGTAGAGCCACCTTTTGCTGCGATTACAGCTGCAAGTCGCTTGGGGTATGTCTCTATCAGTTTTGCACATCGAGAGACTGAAATTCTTGCCCATTCTTCCTTGCAAAACAGCTCGAGCTCAGTGAGGTTGGATGGAGAGCGTTTGTGAACAGCAGTTTTCAGCTCTTTCCACAGATTCTCGATTGGATTCAGGTCTGGACTTTGACTTGGCCATTCTAACACCTGGATACGTTTATTTGTGAACCATTCCTTTGTAGATTTTGCTGTATGTTTGGGATCATTGTCTTGTTGGAAGATAAATCTCCGTCCCAGTTTCAGGTCTTTTGCAGACTCCAACAGGTTTTGATCCAGAATGGTCCTGTATTTGGCTGCATCCATCTTCCCCTCAATTTTAACCATCTTCCCTGTCCCTGCTGAAGAAAAGCAGGCCCAAACCATGATGCTGCCACCACCATGTTTGACAGTGGGGATGGTGTGTTGAGGGTGATGAGCTGTGTTGCTTTTACGCCAAACATATCGTTTTGCATTGTGGCCAAAAAGTTTGATTTTGGTTTCATCGGACCAGAGCACCTTCTTCCACATGTTTGGTGTGTCTCCCAGGTGGCTTGTGGCAAACTTTAGACGAGACTTTTTATGGATATCTTTGAAAAATGGCTTTCTTCTTGCCACTCTTCCATAAAGGCCAGATTTGTGCAGTGTACGACTGATTGTTGTCCTATGGACAGACTCTCCCACCTCAGCTGTAGTTCTCTGCAGTTCATCCAGAGTGATCATGGGCCTCTTGGCTGCATCTCTGATCAGTCTTCTCCTTGTCTGAGCTGAAAGTTTAGAGGGACAGCCAGGTCTTGGTAGATTTGCAGTGGTCTGATACTCCTTCCATTTCAAAATGATCGCTTGCACAGTGCTCCTTGGGATGTTTAAAGCTTGGGAAATCTTTTTGTATCCAAATCCGGCTTTAAACTTCTCCACAACAGTATTACGGACCTGCCTGGTGTGTTCCTTGGTCTTCTTGATGCTCTCTGCGCTTTCAACAGAACCCTGAGACTATCACAGAGCAGGTGCATTTATACAGAGACTTGATTACACACAGGTGGATTCTATTTATCACCATCAGTCATTTAGGACAACATTGGATCATTCAGAGATCCTCGCTGAACTTCTGGAGTGAGTTTTCTACACTGAAAGTAAAGGGGCCGAATAATTTTGCACGCACCACTTTTCAGTTTTTTATTTGCTAAAAAAAGTTTAAAATATCCAATAGATTTCGTTCCACTTCACAATTGTGTCCCACTTGTTGGTGATTCTTCACAAAAAATTAAAATTTTATATCTTTATGTTTGAAGCCTGAAATGTGGCAAAAGGTTGAAAAGTTCAAGGGGGCCGAATACTTTTGCAAGGCACTGTATATCCTTCTTCTACCATAAACTAAGGGATAAAAACACATTCCTCAAAACCACTGCAATGACAAAATGGGAGGTTGAACTGGGAAAAATATTCTCACCAGACCAATGGCAACAGGCATTCACTGAAATACACAAAGCCTCTCACTGCATTAAGCATTGGGAGCTAGCGATTAAGCTAGCTAACAGATGGCACTACACACCATACAGGTTGGCGACCTACTTCCCTGGCACTTCACCGCTATGTTGGAGGGCTTGCGGCCACACGGGATCTTTACTTCACATGTTATGGTATTGCCCCACTGTTAAAAGCACGTGGAATCAAATATTCCGACTAATATCCTCTATTACAGGAATGCTCACACCTCCAGACCCCGCATTAGCAATATTACACTTAAACATAGACAACTTCCATACTGACTTCAGACCAGTAGTGACACACATACTACTAGAGACGAGGTCAATGATTCTTTGCAACTGGAAATCTGCGACAGCCTTGAATATGACAGATATAATTAAAGCTGTCAACAGGAACTGCACCTTTGAACGTCTTATAGCATTAAACTCCTCAAATTGTGCGAAGTTTGACAAATCCTGGTCTATATGGCCATATAGGCTATGACTTAATTGACACAAGAGGTGAATGTAAAGTATTAACAGTACCAGTAGGTCTAACACTATACCTACTTAATTTACGTAAGATTGTAACTTCTGAATATATACCACCATATGCTGTATGTCACTTACTGCCATATTTTATTTTATGTTAAACAACCCATTTTATGTTACACAACCCATTTACTTTTACTCCCCACTTTTCCATTTTCTGTATCCTTTTACGAAATGCTCAATAAAAATTTATTGAAAGAAAAAGAAAAAAAAAAAAAAAAAAGTCCCGCCATGTCCAACAATTTTCCGCAAACAGGGATGGAGGCACATTTTAATATGTGCCTCATTTAAAGTCCCAAATCCCCCCTCTTCTCTCTACTGTAAGTGTAGTGTTGGTGCAGACTTACTTGATGTCTTCTCTCCTCGGAAGCCAGAACGAAAAGGCTTCACGAGGAGCGATGAGATCATTTCCTCTGCCGCTGTTTACATTACAGCAGCAAAGGAAGCATTCCATTCACCAGGAGCGATCGTGAGGGGGTGGCCATGAATCAGTGGCCTCCCCTTCACCTCGGATCGCTCCTGACGATAATCCGACCGCCGCAGGCACCGGGGGGGTCCAATCGGGCCCTCCGCCCGCGGGCAGACAGGTACGTACAGGTAAGCCCTTATGCCTGCCCGTGCCATTGTGCCGATGTACATCGGCATGCGGCGGTCGGCAACTGGTTAAGAAGCAGGACACATGCATGAGGCTTTAATTTTATTTTTTGGTTGAATAATGATTTGATTTGGTATATTTTCTATATTTTTGGATGCATAGAATGTACTTTTTGGTTAAGTTCTATTGGCAGATAGCATGTCTAATTTTATTTGTTTTCTTTTTTTAATGCACAATAAAAAAGAGTAGGCAGTTACATTTTAAAAAATACAATGTAAAAATAACAAGGGATACCAACATAGTTGTATCTTTGATCTTAAAAACTACTGGATAATGGTGTTGTGGTAACTTGCACCAAAAAAATAAAAATAAATAAATAACAAGCATAATAATATTATTCTTGATATCGGTAGAAAAAAAAGCCTTTGAAAATCTTTTTGCAATAACTCCATCAGTATCACCAGCAAAGCAGCTTCATTATTATCCCATTAAAGAAGAACAGAATGTGCGCTGCATTTATAGATTTCATAATTTTCCACGTCACGAATGTTAATTCTCCATTACGAATGCTAGTTTACAAGACCAACCGCTTTAAAGCCTGCCATCCTACATTTGTCTGTGGAAAATCCCACAACAATTGTCCAATGGAGCGTGCAAACGGTCGGATTTTCCGCCAACAGCCTGTCATCACACATTTCCCATCGGAAAATCTGATTGTGTGTACGAGGCTTTAGACTGGAGAATATGTGTATAGAAAGGTTGTTTATACTGTTGACAGACAGAGCCCAGAATTGTGACAGCCCTGAAACCATTGCCTAGCAAAGGGTCTGGTTTTTATTTGTTTACTGAATGAAGCTGAACCCACACAGGATAGTAATTTAACTGAGGGCGAACAGAAATGTATACAACTTTTCACTTCATGCTCAAGTGGGCTCAATTTATTTGGGCACACTTGCATGGGCCTGCTGCTGCCTCCCCCCCCCCCCCTCCTTCCCTCTTAATTATAGGTCTACTTCACCTATTATGGTCTGCTTGTTCCACATGCTTGTAACATTAATCATTAGTGCACTGTTTCTTTAAGAATTTCACACACCTGGCTGTACAGGTATGGTCAGCTAATCAAAAAGAATATAACCCACCAGGCGTGGGGCACATTATATAAGGGACCCAGCACAGGTATGTCTTCCTTTTGGGATCATCACAGCAAGAGAGCTAGCCACCCTTCCACCCGTCGCGAGCACTTATTTGTGGTTTTGTGACCGTCGAAATTTGGGGGGGGGGGGGGGGGGGCGGCTTATGTTTAAATATGATGTTTGCTTGAGTTTTTAAAACTAAGCAATGAGATATTAATACTTTGAGTTATTCTGTATTGATGAAATTTGATATATGGTATTTAATTGTGTTTCAAACAAAAATAAAGTGCCGCGACCATTTATTGCCAAATATAATGTCTGGTGTATTTATTATTTCATATGGTTGTCTTTGGGGAATTAAGGTTTGATATTGGGGGTACAGTTCAGCCTGCATTTCCCATGTAATTGCAAAGTGAAAGCAAGCCATTAGCAAACACAACTCTGGACATGCACTGTGAAGGAGAGTTTGAGCAGGAGTTTGGCAAATAAGGTTTGGAGGAAGGGTGATACGGCTATATTCTGGCAAGTGACGGAATATATGTGAGTAGAAACCTTGAAGAGTAACAAAGGTTTACAGGAAAAATTAAGAGAATGTATGGGGAGACATGCAGAGTAGGGATGAGCCGAACACCCCCCGGTTCGGTTCGCACCAGAACCCGCGAACGGACCGAAAGTTCGCACGAACGTTAGAACCCCATTGACGTCTATGGGACTCGAACGTTCGAAATCAAAAGTGCTCATTTTAAAGGCTAATTTGCATGGTATTGTCCGAAAAAGGGTTTGGGGACCCGGGTCCTACCCCAGGGGACATGTATCAATGCAAAAAAAACTTTTAAAAACGGCCGTTTTTTCGGGAGCAGTGATTTTAATGATGCTTAAAGTAAAAAAAAAAAAGTGAAATATTCCTTTAAATATCGTACCTGGGGGGTGTCTATAGTATGCCTGTAAAGTGACGCGTGTTTCCCGTGTTTAGAACAGTCCCTGCACCAAATGTCATTTTTAAAGGAAAAAATCTCATTTAAAACTGCTTGCGGGTTTAATGTCATGTCGGGTCATGGCAATATGGATGAAGATCAGTGAGACAAATGGCATGGGTACCCCCCAGTCCATTACCAGGCCCTTTGGGTCTTGTATGGATATTAAGGGGAACCCCGCACCCAAATTAAAATAAGGAAAGGTGTGGGGCCACCAGGCCCTATATACTCTGAACAGCAGTATACAGGCGGTGCAAACAAGACAGGGACTGTAGGTTTGTTGTTAAGTAGAATCTCTTTGTAATTTTGAACGGTTACATTTTTAACGTGTTTAGCTCCAGCCAAAAAATCTTTTTTAAGCTTTTTGGAAAACATAGGGAAGGGTTATCACCCCTGTGACATTTGTTTTGCTGTCTTTCCTCCTCTTCAGAAGATTTCACCTCACTTTTTTGTTCGAATGAAAAATGTTTTTTGAAAATTTGGGTTTTTTTGTGGAACAAGGATTGGAAAGCATCAGTGGAAAGGAGAAATTGTTTTCCCATATTAACTCTTACAGGAGAGAATTTCCCTTCCTAGGGGTAGATTTCATCTCACTTCCTGTTGTCTCCTTCCGTTTGCAAGTAGGAGTCGTTTATAAGTTAGATGTTTGAAAGTAGGGTCCTGCCCTATATACTCAGCAGAAATTTGGGCCTTAGGTGTTGCTGTGGCCACAACACTAAGCCCTCACAGGGCCCTGCTGTGAAATATTAGATCAAGAATTGTAATTACATGCCCCTGTTGAACAGGAGCTGAAAAATTAGGCCTTGGGCACTGGTGCTGGTGCCACAACACTGCAACCCCTCACAGACACTCTAGTTGGAACGCAGGAACGAGCCCTGCTGCAAAGTATTGCATCAAAAATTGTAATTACACGCCCCTGTTAGACAGGGGCAGAAAAATTGGGCCTTAGGCACTGGTGCTGGTGCCACAACACTGCAACCCCTCACAGACACTCTAGTTGGAATGCAGGAACGAGCCCTGCTGTAAAGTATTGCATCAAAAATTGTAATTACACGCCCCTGTTAGACAGGGGCAGAAAAATTGGGCCTTAGGCACTGGTGCTGGTGCCACAACACTGCAACCCCTCACAGACACTCTAGTTGGAATGCAGGAACGAGCCCTGCTGCAAAGTATTACATCAAAAATTGTAATTACACGCCCCTGTTAAACAGGGGCTGAAAAATTGTGCCTTAGGCACTGGTGGTGGCGCCCAGAACCAAAAATGTTCTTACAAGCTATCAGCGTGATGATTGAGGAGGAAGAGGATAATTACTCAGGGATAGTCACTAACGTTCGCAATTCGACGGACGGTCGAACAGCCGATGTTCGAGTCGAACATGGGTTCGACTCGAACACGAAGCTCATCACTAATGCAGAGGCGTAACTAGATCTCGGGCTAGAGCCTATAGCAGCTAAGTAAGGAAAGTCATACACTTTGGCGGGCATACACATATATATATAATATATATGTGTGTGTATGTATGTATGTATGTATGTATGTATGTATGTATGTATGTATGTATGTATGTATATATATATATATATATATATATATATATATATATATATATATAAATAATCGTTACATATCTGAATGCAGATCCCCCACTTACATGAGGGTCCCCAGGGATCCACCACCTACATCAGGGTCCCCAGAGAGCCCCCCCTTACATCAGGGTCCTTAGAGAGCCTCCCCCTATATTAGGGTCCCCAGAGAGCCTCCCTCCTTACATAAGGGTCCCCAGAGAGCCTCCCCTTACAACAGGGTCCCCAGAGAACCCCCCTTACATCAGTGTCCCCAGGGAGCCCTCCTTACATCAGGGTTGCCAGAGAGCCTCCCCTACATTAGGGTCCCTAGAGAGCCTCCCCTTACATCAGGGTCCCCAGAGAACCCCCCCTTACATCAGTGTCCCCAGGGAGCCCTCCTTACATCAGGGTTGCCAGAGAGCCCCCCCACATTAGGGTCCCTAGAGAGCCTTCCCTTACATCAGGGTCCCCAGAGAGTCTCCCCTTACATCAGGGTCCTTAGAGAGCCTCCCCCTATATTAGGGTCCCCAGAGAGCCTCCCTCCTTACATCAGGGTCCCCAGGGACCCCCCTTACATCAGGGTACCCAGAGAGCCCCACTTACATCAGGGTTCCCAGAGAGCCCCCCTACATTAGGGTCCCCAGAGAGCCTTCCTTACATCAGGGTCCCCAGAGAGTCCCCTCCTTACGTCAGGGTCCCCAGAGACCCCTTTCCTTACATCAGGCTCCCCAGAGAGCCCCCATGCTACAATGGGGGCTCACAGTAAAAACGGCAGAGGGCGCATATAACCAAACGAGCGTCGAGCTCGTACACTGCTGACAGTGGAAGGTACCTGTCCCTTATGCTGTAACCTCAGTATAATGAGGTAAGGGGCCATTATCGACCAGTGTAGGAATGCTGCATGAAGAGGACTGGTCTATACACTTCACACTTTTCACCTATTCAAAGTGACTGATTTTAGAATCAAGTTTGCTGCTTGCATCTCACTGTTTGGCACTTTGAGGATTGATGAATCATTGGCAATTCTGCTATTACACAAGCCACCTTTCTTTGGACTGTATTTATGTCTTTAGACAATTTTTGAGCACTTATTGTTTGCACTGGACACTTTTTTGCATTTCCACAGGCATTGTGATCTCTCCGGACGTACAGTGTAACATTGCACTTTTTTGTTTTATTTTTATTTTTCTGGAAGTTGTATATTGTGCTATTAATGTTTTAGTCACCCACTTGCCTACATATGCACCATATGTTTAGTCCGACACTACATGCCTTTTAACTGCTTATGTTGATGCTATTATTGCAATTTTCATAGTCCGGACACTTTTACCCAATTTAGTCACTTTTTACACTGGGCGGAGTATATTTATATTTTTATTCTCTTACAATGGTGTTTGATGATTATTCATACCCCACGTTCACGTTAGGCGACTAGCCTCTGACTCATCAACATTGTAGCACGGTTGCACTCATGCATTTGTTTAGTTACCAGGATTAGCGCAGCACCACACCCACTTGCTAGCTTACATCTCTATTAGGGGCCAGGTTGGACCCCATCTGGTGCAAGCAGCTTCTCCCCTTAGTACTATACTGACTACATGGTAGCGCGGGAATAATACACTTTACAGGGTCCCCAGAGAGCCCCTCCTTACATCAGGGTCCCCAGGGAGCCTCCCCCTTACATCAGGGTCCCCAGAGAGCCTCCCCTTACATTAGTGTCCTCAGAGGGCCCCTTCCTTACAATAATGTCCCCAGAAAGCCCCCCCCCCCCCTACATCAGGGTCCCCAGAGAACCCCTCTTACATCAGGGCCCCCAGGGAGCCCTCCTTACATCAGGGTCCCCAGAGAGCCCCCCTACATTAGGGTCCCTAGAGAGCCTCCCTCCTTACATCAGGGTCCCCAGGGATCCCCCCTTACATCAGGGTACCCAGAGAGCCCACCCAAGACATCAGGGTCCCCAGAGAGCCCCTTCTTACATTAATGTCCCCAGAAAGCTCCCCCCTTACATCAGGGTCCCCAGACTGCTGCCCCCCCTCCTTCATGAGGTTCCCCATGTACCTGGCTGGTGGAGGTGGGAGGCGGCGATCAGCAGCTCTATGGTGTCCACAGGCAGGGAATCTCCATGTGGCTTGTAGTTCTTCTCTTGAGTGTATACAGTGGAGAGGGGAGGGGCCTCTGACCCGGGCATGTATCAGCAGCACAAGCAGAGCGGACTCACTGAAAGTGAAACTGATACTTGCCCGGGCCCCTCCCCTCTTCTCTCCACTGTTTACACTGACACTGGGAAGAACTACAAGCTGCAGGGAGATCCCACCGCCCACAGGAACAATAGAGCTGCCGATCGCTGCCTCCCACCTCCCCCCACTGCATTCCAAACGGCAAGCCAGAGGTGCAGGGAGAAATGCCGGGTCTTGGGTCCCCCACAGCGGCAGAATAGCAGGACCCAGTAGGGTGACCACATTTCCAAACTGCCATTCAGGGACACCCCCCCCCCCCCCCCCCCCAAAAAAAAAGATGATTTTTGACTTTTTTTGCCGATTTTTGGGGCAGGGGCATATGAAATCAGCGGGCCTGTGTGCAAGATCAAAAGTGGGCCCTAGGCATCAAGAAGAACAACAATATGGCGCGCAAAGGACGTCGTGGTGAACAGTGGACATGTCTTAAATTGCGCTAAATATTGGCTTAAAGGGGGGTGTTGTTAAAGAGTCTGAGATGACTTATATAGTGCAGAATGTGGTAATGTTAAATAGGGAATGCAGAGTGTATGGTGGTGAGTAGTATGTACAGGAGAGGAGTGCGGAGTGTACGGCGGGGGGTAATATGTACAGGAGAGGAGTGCGGAGTGTAAGGCGGGGGGTAATATGTACAGGAGAGGAGTGCGGAGTGTATGGCGGGGGGTAATATGTACAGGAGAGGAGTGCGGAGTGTATGGCGGGGGGTAATATGTACAGGAGAGGAGTGCGGAGTGTATGGCGGGGGGTAATATGTACAGGAGAGGAGTGCGGAGTGTATGGCGGGGGGTAATATGTACAGGAGAGGAGTGCGGAGTGTAGTGCGGAGTGTATGGCCGGGGGTAGTATAACCGGGGGGTAGTTAGTGCAGAGAGGAGGAAGAGGAGTGCAATACCACCTCCTGATTAGGGTTACCACCTGTTGTTCAAGCCAAACTTGAACACTTTTCTGCCGCACTGCATTTTTTTTTGTAGTATACACTATGTAGACAATAGGATTGTAAAAGACCTTACATACCTTTGGGTGGCTTAAAGGTGTTGTAAAGGTTTGTTTTTTATTTTCTAAATAAGTTCTAAACAGTGGACAGAGGGATGGACAGGAGGACAGTGGGATGGACAGGGGGACAGGGGGACAGTGGGATGGACAGGGGGACAGTGGGATGGACAGGGGGACTGTGGGATGGACAGGGGGACAGTGGGATGGACAGGGGGACAGTGGGATGGACAGGGGGACAGAGGGATGGAGGGATGGACAGGGGGACTGTGGGATGGACAGGGGGACAGAGGGATGGACAGGGGGACAGAGGGATGCACAGGGGGACAGTGGGATGGACAGAGGGATGCACAGGGGGACAGTGGGATGCACAGGGGGACAGTGGGATGGACAGGGGGACAGTGGGATGGACAGGGGGACAGTGGGATGGACAGGGGGACAGTGGGATGGACAGAGGGATGCACAGGGGGACAGTGGGATGGACAGGGGGACAGTGGGATGGACAGGGGGACAGTGGGATGGACAGGGGGACAGTGGGATGCACAGGGGGACAGTGGGATGCACAGGGGGACAGTGGGATGCACAGGGGGACAGTGGGATGCACAGGGGGACAGAGGGATGGACAGGGGGACAGTGGGATGGACAGGGGGACAGTGGGATGGACAGGGGGACAGAGGGATGGACAGGGGGACAGAGGGATGGACAGGGGGACAGAGGGATGGACAGGGGGACAGAGGGATGGACAGGGGGACAGAGGGATGGACAGGGGGACAGAGGGATGGACAGGGGGACAGTGGGATGGACAGGGGGACAGTGGGATGGACAGGGGGACAGTGGGATGGACAGGGGGACAGTGGGATGGACAAGGGGATGGACAGGGGGACTGTGGGATGGACAGGGGGACAGAGGGATGGACAGGGGGACAGTGGGATGCACAGGGGGACAAAGGGATGCACAGGGGGACAGAGGGATGGACAGGGGGACAGTGGGATGGACAGGGGGACAGTGGGATGGACAGGGGGACAGTGGGATGGACAGGGGGACAGTGGGATGCACAGGGGGACAGAGGGATGGACAGGGGGACAGTGGGATGGACAGGGGGACAGAGGGATGGACAGGGGGACAGAGGGAGGGACAGAGGGATGGACAGGGGGACAGAGGGATGGACAGGGGGACAGAGGGATGGACAGGGGGACAGAGGGATGGACAGGGGGACAGAGGGATGGACAGGGGGACAGAGGGATGCACAGGGGGACAGTGGGATGGACAGAGGGATGCACAGGGGGACAGAGGGATGGACAGGGGGACAGTGGGATGGACAGGGGGACAGTGGGATGGACAGGGGGACAGTGGGATGGACAGGGGAACTGTGGGATGGACTGTGGGATGCACAGGGGGACTGTGGGATGCACAGGGGGACAGAGGGATGGACAGGGGGACTGTGGGATGGACAGGGGGACTGTGGGATGGACAGGGGGACTGTGGGATGGACAGGGGGACTGTGGGATGGACAGGGGGACTGTGGGATGGACAGGGGGACTGTGGGATGGACAGGGGGACAGTGGGATGGACAGGGGGACAGTGGGATGGACAAGGGGATGGACAGGGGGACTGTGGGATGGACAGGGGGACAGTGGGATGCACAGGGGGACAGAGGGATGCACAGGGGGACAGAGGGATGCACAGGGGGACAGAGGGATGCACAGGGGGACAGAGGGATGCACAGGGGGACAGTGGGATGGACAGGGGGACAGTGGGATGGACAGGGGGACAGAGGGATGCACAGGGGGACAGAGGGATGGACAGGGGGACAGTGGGATGGACAGGGGGACAGAGGGATGGACAGGGGGACTGTGGGATGGACAGGGGGACTGTGGGATGGACAGGGGGACAGTGGGATGGACAGGGGGACAGAGGGATGCACAGGGGGACAGAGGGATGCACAGGGGGACAGAGGGATGGACAGGGGGACAGTGGGATGGACAGGGGGACAGAGGGATGGACAGGGGGACTGTGGGATGGACAGGGGGACAGAGGGATGGACAGGGGGACTGTGGGATGGACAGGGGGACTGTGGGATGGACAGGGGGACAGAGGGATGCACAGGGGGACAGAGGGATGCACAGGGGGACAGAGGGATGCACAGGGGGACAGAGGGATGGACAGGGGGACAGTGGGATGGACAGGGGGACAGTGGGATGGACAAGGGGACGGACAGGGGGACTGTGGGATGGACAGGGGGACAGTGGGATGCACAGGGGGACAGAGGGATGCACAGGGGGACAGAGGGATGCACAGGGGGACAGTGGGATGGACAGGGGGACAGTGGGATGGACAGGGAGACAGAGGGATGGACAGGGGGACAGTGGGATGCACAGGGGGACAGAGGGATGCACAGGGGGACAGAGGGATGGACAGGGGGACAGTGGGATGGACAGGGGGACAGTGGGATGGACAGGGGGATGGACAGGGGGACAGTGGGATGGACAGGGGGACTGTGGGATGGACAGGGGGACTGTGGGATGGACAGGGGGACTGTGGGATGGACGGGGGGACAGTGGGATGGACAGTGGGATGGACGGGGGGACAGTGGGATGGACAGTGGGATGGACAGGGGGACTGTGGGATGGACAGGGGGACTGTGGGATGGACAGGGGGACTGTGGGATGGACAGGGGGACTGTGGGATGGACAGGGGGACTGTGGGATGGACAGGGGGACTGTGGGATGGACAGGGGGACTGTGGGATGGACAGGGGGACTGTGGGATGGACAGGGGGACTGTGGGATGGACAGGGGGACTGTGGGATGGACAGGGGGACTGTGGGATGGACAGGGGGACTGTGGGATGGACAGGGGGACTGTGGGATGGACAGGGGGACTGTGGGATGGACAGGGGGACTGTGGGATGGACGGGGGGACTGTGGGATGGACGGGGGGACTGTGGGATGGACAGGGGGACTGTGAGATGGACGGGGGGACTGTGGGATGGACGGGGGGACTGTGGGATGGACGGGGGGACAGAGGGATGGACGGGGGGACAGTGGGATGGACAGGGGGACTGTGGGATGGACAGAGGGACAGAGGGATGGACAGGGGGACTGTGGGATGGACAGGGGGGCAGTGGGATGCACAGGGGGACAGAGGGATGGACATGGGGACAGAGGGATGGACATGGGGACAGAGGGATGGACATGGGGACAGAGGGATGGACAGGGGGACAGAGGGATGGACAGGGGGACAGAGGGATGGACAGGGGGACAGAGGGATGGACAGGGGGACAGAGGGATGGACAGGGGGACAGAGGGATGGACAGGGGGACAGAGGGATGGACAGGGGGACAGAGGGATGGACAGGGGGACAGAGGGATGGACAGGGGGACAGTGGGATGCACAGGGGGACAGAGGGATGCACAGGGGGACAGAGAGATGCACAGGGGGACAGAGGGATGGACAGGGGGACAGTGGGATGGACAGTGGGATGGACAGGGGGACTGTGGGATGGACAGGGGGACAGAGGGATGGACAGGGGGACAGTGGGATGCACAGAGGGATGCACAGGGGGACAGTGGGATGGACAGTGGGATGGACAGGGGGACAGAGGGATGGACAGGGGGACAGAGGGATGGACAGGGGGACTGTGGGATGGACAGGGGGACTGTGGGATGGACAGGGGGACTGTGGGATGGACAGGGGGACTGTGGGATGGACAGGGGGACTGTGGGATGGACAGGGGGACTGTGGGATGGACAGGGGGACTGTGGGATGGACAGGGGGACTGTGGGATGGACAGGGGGACAGAGGGACAGAGGGATGGACAGGGGGACTGTGGGATGGACAGGGGGGACAGAGGGGGGGACAGGGGGACCGTGGGATGGACAGAGGGATGCACAGGGGGACAGTGGGATGGACAGGGGGACAGAGGGATGGACAGGGGGACAGTGGGATGCACAGAGGGATGCACAGGGGGACAGTGGGATGGACAGTGGGATGGACAGTGGGATGGACAGGGGGACAGAGGGATGGACAGGGGGACAGAGGGATGGACAGGGGGACAGAGGGATGGACAGGGGGACTGTGGGATGGACAGGGGGACTGTGGGATGGACAGGGGGACTGTGGGATGGACAGGGGGACTGTGGGATGGACAGGGGGACTGTGGGATGGACAGGGGGACTGTGGGATGGACAGGGGGACTGTGGGATGGACAGGGGGACTGTGGGATGGACAGGGGGACTGTGGGATGGACAGGGGGACTGTGGGATGGACAGGGGGACTGTGGGATGGACAGGGGGACTGTGGGATGGACAGGGGGACTGTGGGATGGACAGGGGGACAGAGGGACAGAGGGATGGACAGGGGGACTGTGGGATGGACAGGGGGGACAGAGGGGGGGACAGAGGGATGGACAGGGGGACCGTGGGATGGACAGGGGGACCGTGGGATGGACAGGGGGACCGTGGGATGGACAGGGGGACCGTGGGATGGACAGGGGACAGAGGGATGCACAGGGGGACAGTGGGATGCACAGGGGGACAGTGGGATGGACAGAGGGATGGACAGGAGGACAGTGGGATGGACAGGAGGACAGTGGGATGGACAGGAGGACAGTGGGATGGACAGGGGGACAGTGGGATGGACAGGGGGACAGTGGAATGGACAGGGGGACAGTGGAATGGACAGGGGGACAGTGGAATGGACAGGGGGACAGAGGGATGGACAGGGGGACTGTGGGATGGACAGGGGGACTGTGGGATGGACAGGGGGACTGTGGGATGGACAGGGGGAGTGTGGGAGGACAGGGGGACAGTGGGTTGGACAGGGGGACAGTGGGATGGACAGGGGGACAAAGGGATGCACAGGGGGACAGAGGGATGGACAGGGGGACTGTGGGATGGACAGGGGGACTGTGGGATGGACAGGGGGACTGTAGGATGGACAGGGGGACTGTAGGATGGACAGAGGGATGGACAGGGGGACAGAGGGATACACAGGGGGACAGGGGGATGGACAGGGGGACAGTGGGATGGACAAGGGGATTGACAGGGGGACTGTGGGATGGACAGGGGGACAGAGGGATGGACAGGGGGACAGAGGGATGGACAGGGGGACAGAGGGATGGACAGGGGGACAGAGGGATGGACAGGGGGACTGTGGGATGGACAGGGGGACTGTGGGATGGACAGGGGGACTGTGGGAAGGACAGGGGGACTGTGGGAAGGACAGGGGGACTGTGGGAAGGACAGGGGGACTGTGGGAAGGACAGGGGGACTGTGGGATGGACAGGGGGGCAGTGGGATTGACAGGGGGGCAGTGGGATTGACAGGGGACAGTGGGATGGACAGGGGGACAGAGGGATGGACATGGGGACAGAGGGATGGACAGGGGGACTGTGGGATGGACAGGGGGACTGTGGGATGGACAGGGGTACATTGGGATGAACAAGGGGACAGTGGGATGCACAGAGGGATGGACAGGGGGACAGAGGGATGGACAGGGGGACAGCGGGATGGACAGGGGGACTGTGGGATGGACAGGGGGACTGTGGGATGGACAGGGGGACAGAGGGATGGACAGGGGGACTGTGGGATGGACAGGGGGACTGTGGGATGGACAGGGGGACTGTGGGATGGACAGGGGGACAGAGGGATGGACAGGGGGACAGAGGGATGGACAGGGGGACAGAGGGATGGACAGGGGGACTGTGGGATGGACAGGGGGGACAGAGGGATGGACAGGGGGACCGTGGGATGGACAGGGGGACCGTGGGATGGACAGGGGGACCGTGGGATGGACAGGGGACAGAGGGATGGACAGGGGGACAGTGGGATGCACAGGGGGACAGAGGGATGCACAGGGGGACAGAGGGATGCACAGGGGGACAGTGGGATGGACAGGGGGACAGAGGGATGGACAGGGGGACAGAGGGATGGACAGGAGGACAGTGGGATGGACAGGGGGACAGAGGGATGGACAGGAGGACAGTGGGATGGACAGGGGGACAGTGGGATGGACAGGGGGATAGAGGGATGCACAGGGGGACAGAGGGATGGACAGGGGGACTGTGGGATGGACAGGGGGAGTGTGGGAGGAAAGGGGGACAGTGGGATGGACAGGGGGACAGTGGGATGGACAGGGGGACAAAGGGATGCACAGGGGGACAGAGGGATGGGCAGGGGGACTGTGGGATGGACAGGGGGACTGTAGGATGGACAGAGGGATGGACAGGGGGACAGTGGGATGGACAGGGGGACAGAGGGATGGACAGGGGGACAGAGGGATGCACAGGGGGACAGAGGGATGGACAGGGGGACAGAGGGATGCACAGGGGGACAGAGGGATGCACAGGGGGACAGAGGGATGCACAGGGGGACAGTGGGATGGACAGGGGGACAGTGGGATGGACAGGGGGACAGTGGGATGGGCAAGGGGATGGACAGGGGGACTGTGGGATGGACAGGGGGACAGAGGGATGGACAGGGGGACAGAGGGATGCACAGGGGGACAGAGGAATGGACAGGGGGACAGAGGAATGGACAGGGGGACAGAGGAATGGACAGGGGGACAGAGGAATGGACAGGGGGACAGAGGAATGGACAGGGGGACAGTGGGATGGACAGGGGAACAGAGGAATGGACAGGGGAACAGAGGGATGGACAGGGGGACTGTGGGATGGACAGGGGGGCAGAGGGATGGACAGGGGGACTGTGGGATGGACAGGGGGACAGAGGGATGGACAGGGGGACTGTGGGATGGACAGGGGGACTGTGGGATGGACAGGGGGACTGTGGGATGGACAGGGGGGACAGAGGGAATCGACAGGGGGACAGAGGGATGGACAGAGGGAGGGACAGGGGGACAGAGGGATGGACAGGGGGACTGTGGGATGGACAGGGGGACAGAGGGATGGACAGGGGGACTGTGGGATGGACAGGGGGACAGAGGGATGGACAGGGGGACTGTGGGATGGACAGGGGGACAGAGGGATGGACAGGGGGACTGTGGGATGGACAGGGGGGACAGAGGGAATCGACAGGGGGACAGAGGGATGGACAGAGGGAGGGACAGGGGGACAGAGGGATGGACAGGGGGACTGTGGGATGGACAGGGGGACAGTGGGACAGAGGGATGGACAGGGGGACAGGCGGATGGACAGGGGGACACTTACACATGCGGACTTGTCTCTGACTGTCTCCCTGACCTCTCGGTTCTCACTTCTTCCTAGTAGGCTGTTCCCTGAAGCCTGCGCTCTCCCTGCCAGACTCTTCTTCCTTGTTGCTGTCCTGGGACGAGGCGCGCGTCCCCTCCGCACCTCCTGTCTGCAATGTTAGTGAGAAGAGAATCTGCAGGGCTGCCGCTGCTGCGCTGGAAGCTACACTTCCCAGCATGCAGTGCGGCACACGGAGCCATCCATAGAGATGACTGAGGGAGGCGGTTTGTGTTGTGTAGCTTCTAGCTTGTCTGAGGCTGAGCAGAGCGGACATTCTCCCTGCCCAAGCCGAGCCGATCTGGCCCCCAGCCCGAGCCAAGCAGATCCGCCCCCTGTCCGAGCTGTTTATTAGTGTGGTCGTGTGTCTTTATTTCATTCCGGGACACTGTATTGAAGGTGTGCGGTGAATGAAGGTGCCCAGGACACGGGACACAAATATGAATTCAGGGACTATTCCAGGAAATCCGGGACACGTGGTCACCCTAGGGCCCAGTCGCAAGTGCAACTGCAGCGACCCCTATAGTTCCGCCACTGGAGACATGTATGAAAGATACAGGGGTGTAACCAGGGAAAAGAGGTAGTGTCAGCTGCAAAGAATGTAGAAAAGTGCAGGAGTTCAAAAATGGGAAACAGGTA
Source organism: Lithobates septentrionalis (assembly GCA_037952835.1). Lineage (NCBI taxonomy): Eukaryota > Metazoa > Chordata > Amphibia > Anura > Ranidae > Lithobates > Lithobates septentrionalis. The sequence goes on along the minus strand of JBBDGP010000111.1, from coordinate 1,048,765 downwards.
GGATGCTAAAAGGCCCATGGCAATCTTCGGTATTCCATAAACTAAATGGTGGTCACTGTCAATATATGGGTGTTGTTGAAGAGTATAAGACAATTTCATGTCCAAACTGACCATGAACTGCATTCACATTCCCTCTTAAAGTGGAAGTAAAGCCCACTTTTTAACCTGTACCTACAGGTAAGCCTGCTCTATAATAAGGCTTACCTCTAGGTACAGTGAATATCTCCTAAACTTGCACTGTTTAGGAAATATAGTATACAGCCAGTGATGTCATGGGTGCATATAGCTGTACCGTCAGAGCTGCTATTCATACTGCTGGAGTCCATGAACCCAGAAGAAAGACTGGGAAGATGGAAGCGCTGGGGAGCCATGACAGCACTGCACTGGAAGGCTGTGTGTGTAGAAAACAGTCATAATGCGCTAGTATGCAGTGCATATTAGCACATTATGGCATAACCCTGCATGGGGGCCCAATCTTTTTTTTTTTTGGGGGGGGGGGGGGGCGGCTTACTACCGCTTTATGCACCTCTTTTCCAGAGCGAATGGCAATTTAATGTCATTGATCCTTAAAGACTGTTTGTCTTGCTGGAAATGTTAAAATAAGTCACGGTTACTTGTAGATGTATGAACTGTCCCCATAAGCAAATCAAGTATTTTACAAAAGCACAAATAACCTTAAATCACTTCCAGAACTATACTATCTACCTGCTGGTACATAATGAGTTTATGTGAAATCCCCATTAACAGTGGGAAATTATATTGTAATTATGAATATATTTCAGTTGAAGTTGTATCAGTGTGGGTGTGTGATATACAGTATCTCACAAAAGTGAGTACACCCCTCACATTTTTGAAAATATTTTATTATATCTTTTCATGTGACAAAACTGAAGAAATGACACTTTGCTACAATGTAAAGTAGTGAGCGTACAGCTTGTATAACAGTGTAAATTTGCTGTCCCCTCAAAATAACTCAACACACAGCCATTAATTTGGAAAAGACAAAAAGAGGTTGGGACTTTGTGTGAGGCACACTGCTACATAACATAATATGAACCAATCAATGTAAATATTATTTATTAAATACAAAAAGGCATACATGACATAGTAACATAGTAAAATTATTAAACTGTCATAGCAAATAGTGGGTAACATATATATCTTGTATTGCAATCAATATATAGTACATATTAAGCTTACAATAAAAACTCAATAGACCTAGAAATGTAAGCCTGATTGTAATAGTAGCATATAACTCAATAATATTGGATTGGTGCATAATGATATTTGATAGTAGTCAGGTAGGATGGTAGAACATGGGGGAATGTGACGTCGCATCATAGGAAAGCTATACGCGTTTCGTGGTTAGTATACCACTCGTCAGGAGCAGATGCAGGGTTTGGGATATATCTAGGAAAAATTGCCAAAATTGATAGAGTAAAAAATATTATATAAAAAAAATATACGAAATTCAAAGGAAAGAGGGGGAGCAGACAAGGATCCCAACCACTCTTACCTGGTCGTGTAGGGAAATAGATTTGTATATGATAACCATAATGGAATAATGCTAGATATAGTGTTATCCCCGGAAACTGAGGCAGTGTAACCCTGAGGCAAGGCATAGGCACCAGCAGCCAAAGAAAAAACATGTAGATAAGGATCTCCAATACTTAAGCTGTAGTGTGTGGTAGAATATAGTAGTATACTGTAGTTGATTCCAAAAAAGTTCCTGTAGAGATAAACATTGGAACAGTGAGCTAATAATAGCCACTAAGTGCTGGAGAAAGAAAACACCTAAGTGAGTAGAATACTTGGTGAAGTGAAAAGAAAAAAGGAGGAAAAATTGTAAAGACCTTGTGTGAACCAATTGCCATAAAGCTAGTGGTAACTGAGCATAGTAGCCCATAGGATAAAAAATCAATGTGAGAAAAAGGTGAAGAGGTATGTTACGACCACATGAGGTTGGTGTATAAGGATGACAGAGTGAGACAAAGAGGGTGAAGTAAATAGTAGAGTGACAAACAGCCAGGTGAAGTGAAGGGGAGAGGAATGACTAGAACAATGGTAGAAAGATAGACAAGAGAGACCAATGGTAGGAAGGGTGTACATACCAAGAGTGGAGGCGCGGTGCATAGAATGGAAATAGTGGCAAATGGACTAAGGGCAACCACCAACGACACGCTGCATGAAGAGGGAGGATGGCGCCATCGCCTGAGCTCAACCCAGCGCTCAGCATTATGGCGCCAAAACCTCCCTCATATACACGCGGAATGGACAAACACGCCAGCGTCATGACATCATGATTGGCGTCATGATGCAAGGCGTGTAGGCGTGGCGTCGATCCACAGTGGGATCCCCCCCCCCGCTCCTCGGGAAGGAGAGAGGAAGGGGGGCACCTGGTAGTAGTAGTTTCCGGGGACAACGGAAGTGGCCAAACCCTGACCACAGTGTGTAGCACTGTGTAATTAGGATCGGCTACGCTAAGTCACAAATCATGAAGAGGGTAAAATGGTGTAGCAGTGTGCTTCCATCCCTAGTAATTTGAAAAAGGATTGGGGGTGGGGACTTTATATGAGGCAATAACTAAGATTTACCTCCATCCCTAGTAATTTGGAAAAGACAAAAAGAGGTTGGGACTTTGTGTGAGGCACACTGCTACATAACATAATATGAACCAATCAATGTAAATATGATTTATTAAATACAAAAAGGCATACATGACATAGTAACATAGTAAAATTATTAAAATGTCATAGCAAATAGTGGGTAACATATATATCTTGTATTGCAATCAATATGTAGTACATATTAAGCTTACAATAAAAACTCAATAGACCTAGAAATGTAAGCCTGATTGTAATAGTAGCATATAACTCAATAATATTGGATTGGTGCATAATGATATTTGATAGTAGTCAGTAGGGATGAGCTTCGAGTTCGAGTCGAACTCATGTTCGACTCGAACATTGGCTGTTCGCAAGTTCGCCGAACAGCGAACAATTTGGGGTGTTCGCGGCAAATTCGAATGCCGCGGAACACCCTTTAAAAGTCTATGGGAGAAATCAAAAGTGCTAATTTTAAAGGCTTATATGCAAGTTATTGTCATAAAAAGTGTTTGGGGACCTGGGTCCTGCCCCAGGGGACATGGATCAATGCAAAAAAAAGTTTAAAAACGCAGCGGAGGAGATGCTGGACGAGAACGCCGGAGGAAGAACTTGAAGAGCCAGAAGAACCAGAAGAAGATGAAGGAAGAAAGAAGAAGCATTTAAATAAAGGAATTGTCAAAAACTGTCTCTTGTCATTTTTAACATTTTTGACAGTTTTTTAGTGAAATGGTAGGGGTGAGTACCCCATTACCATTTCACACAGGGGGGGGGCGGGATCTGGGGGTCCCCTTGTTAAAGGGGGCTTCCAGATTCCGATAAGCCCCCCGCCCGCAGACCCCCACAACCACCGGCCAGGGTTGTGGGGATGAGGCCCTTGTCCTCATCAACATGGGGACAAGGTGTTTTGGGGGGCTACCCCAAAGCACCCTCCCAATGTTGAGGGCATGTGGCCTGGTACGGTTCAGGAGGGGGGGGCGCACTCTCGTCCCCCCCTCTTTTCCTGCGGCCTGCCAGGTTGTGTGCTCGGATAAGGGTCTGGTATGGATTTTTGGGGGGACCCCACGCCGTTTTTTTTTTTTTTTGGCGCGGGGTTCCCCTTAAAATCCATACCAGACCTGAAGGGTCTGGTATGGAATATAGGGGGAACCCCACGTCATTTTTTTTTTAAATTTTGGCTGGGGTTCCCCTTAATATCCATACCAGACCTGAAGGGCCTGGTATGGATTTTAGGGGGTCTCCCACGTCATTTTTTTTTTTTTTAATTTTGGTTCGGGGTTGCCCTGTGGGGAATTCCCATGCCGTTTTTATCAATGAACTTCTATGTGTATTGTCGGCAATGCAATAGCCGCGGGTAGTTTTAAATGGCTTTTTTTCCTTCGAAATGTCATTTTGCTGTCAGACTGTTTTAAACATGGGAAACATGCGCCCCTTTACAGGAATACTATAGACACCCCCAGGTACGAAATTTAAAGGTATATTACACTTTTATTGTTTGACTTTAAGCATTATTAAAATCACTGCTCCTGAAAAAACGGCCGTTTTTAAACTTTTTTTTGCATTGATCCATGTCCCCTGGGGCAGGACCCAGGTCCCCAAACACTGTTTATGACAATAACTTGCATATAAGCCTTTAAAATTAGCACTTTTGATTTCTCCCATAGACTTTTAAAGGGTGTTCCGCGGCATTCGAATTTGCCGCGAACACCCCAAATTGTTCGCTGTTCGGCGAACTTGCGAACAGCCAATGTTCGAGTCGAACATGAGTTCGACTCGAACTCGAAGCTCATCCCTACTGACTACTATCAAATATCATTATGCACCAATCCAATATTATTGAGTTATATGCTACTATTACAATCAGGCTTACATTTCTAGGTCTATTGAGTTTTTATTGTAAGCTTAATATGTACTACATATTGATTGCAATACAAGATATATATGTTACCCACTATTTGCTATGACATTTTAATAATTTTACTATGTTACTATGTCATGTATGCCTTTTTGTATTTAATAAATAATATTTACATTGATTGGTTCATATTATGTTATGTAGCAGTGTGCTTCACACAAAGTCCCAACCTCTTTTTGTCTTTTCCATATTACTAGGGATGGAGGTAAATCTTAGTAATTGCCTCATATAAAGTCCCCACCCCCAATCCTTTTTCACACAGCCATTAATGTCTAAACCGCTGGTAACAAAAGTGAGTACACCCCTAAGTGAAAACGTCCAAATTGGGCCCAATTAGCCATTTTCCCTCCCCAGTATCATGTGACTTGTTAGTGTTACAAGGTCTCAGGTGCGAATGGGGAGCAGGTGCGTTAAATTTGATGTTATCAGTCTCACTCTCTCATACTGGTCACTGGAAGTTCAACATGGCACCTCATGGCAAAGAACTCTCTGAGGATCTGAAAAAAAGAAGTGTTGCTCTACATAAAGATGGCCAAGGCTATAAGAAGATTGCCAAGACCCTGAAATTGAGCTGCAGCACAGTGGCCAAGACCATACAGCGGTTTAACAGGACAGGTTCCACTCAGAACAGGCCTTGCCATGGTTGACCAAAGAAGTTGAGTGCACGTGCTCAGCGTCATATCCAGAGGTTGTCTTTGGGAAATAGACGTATGAGTGCTGCCAGCATTGTTGCAGAGGTTGAAGAGGTGGGGGACCAAGCTGTCAGTGCTCAGACCATACGCTGCACACTGCATCAAAATGGTCTGCATGGCTGTTGTTCCAGAAGAAAGCCTCTTCTAAAGATGATGCACAAGAAAGCCAGCAGTTTGCTGAAGACAAGCAGACTAAGGACATGGATTACTGGAACCATGTCATGTGGTCTGATGAGACCAAGATAAACTTATTATGTTCAGATGGTGTCAAGCGTGTGTGGCAGCAACCACGTGAGGAGTACAAAGACAAGTGTGTCTTGCCTACAGTCAAGCATGGTGGTGGGAGTGTCATGGTCTGGGGCTGCATTAGTGCTGCCGGCACTGGGGAGCTACAGTTCATTGAGGGAACCATGAATGCCAACATGTACTGCGACATACCGAAGCTGAGCATGATCCCTGGGCCGCAGGGCAGTATTCCAACATAATGACCCCAAACACACCTCCAAGACGACCACTGCCTTGCTAAAGAAGCTGAGGGTAAAGGTGATGGACTGGCCAAGCATGTCTCCACACCTAAACCCTTTTGAGCATCTGTGGGGCATCCTCAAATGGAAGGTGGAGGAGCGCAAGGTCTCTAACATCCACCAGCTCCATGATGTCTGCATGGAGGAGTGGAAGAGGACTCCAGTGGCAACCTGTGAAGCTCTGGTGAAGTCCATGCCCAAGAGGATTAAGGCAGTGCTGGAAAATAATGGTGGCCACACAAAATATTGACACCTTGGGCCCAATTTGGATATTTTCACTTAGGGGTGTACTCACTTTTGTTGCCAGCGGTTTAGACATAAATGGCTGTGCTTTGAGTTATTTTGAGGGGACAGCAAATGTTCACTGTTATACAAGCTGTACACTCACTACTTTACATTGTAGCAAAGTGTCATTTCTTCATTGTTGTCACATGAAAACATATAATAAAATATTTACAAAAATTTGAGGGGTGTACTCACTTTTGTGAGAGACTGTATCTTCTTATAAGACCTTGTTCTACAGGTGGGGATGGTTTAAGTTGCCAGGGGGAATATTCTATTTATTACTCCTGAATGTGAGAAGGCTTTTCACAAACAGTTTGGTTCCTGATTTTGTTTATCTAAACAATGGGACCCAAACCTCTTTGTCGTACAAAATATTCACTTCAAAGGATCCCTCATTTAGACATGCAATGAAGGTGGCGAGCCTGTCATGAATACTTATAGTGATTGTAAAGGATCGTTTTTTATTTTTTTAAAAATAACAAACATGTCATACTTACCTCCTCTGTGCAGCTCGTTTTGCACAGAGAGGCCCCGAACATCCTCTTCTGGGGTCCCCCGGTGGCTCTCGTGGCTCCTCCCCGCATCAGATAACACCCCCCCCCCCCCCCCCCGGAGAAGCGCGCTCCCAAGTCCAGCATTTGCATCCATAGACACGAATGCCGGACTCGGCCCCGCCCCATGGCGCCCGCGTCATTGGATTTGATTGACAGCAGCGGGAGCCAATGGCTGCGCTGCTATCAATCTATACAATCAAGAGCCGGGACCCTGTGGAGAGAGGGACAGCGCATCCCCGCCATGGAGATGAAGGGGCTCAGGTAAGTAAAACGGGGGGGGGGCTGGGGGGTCAGTGACTGCCAGGTGTTTTTTCACCTTAATAATAGGATGCATTAAGGTGAAAAAACACAAAGGTTTACAACCTCTTTAATTTCTCTGAAAAAGTTAAAAAAAAAAAAACTTGCAAACTTAGAAGATAAGTTCCCCTTTTCTGTCTGAATTTCATTTTCATGATAAATAAAAAAGTGTTTTGTAATATAATTTCAACCCAGCAATCCCAATGTTCTTATCTCTCACCTACCATGTGTAAATCAGCTTAGAAACATGCTTGTTGACTGTTTTTTAAAATACTTTGAAAGCCCTGACTTCCTGGGACATTCAGAAAACCTAATTTCCCATCATTCTATGTTTTACTGCATCATAAAATAGGGCGGTGAGATATTTCCCAATCCGCGGCTGCACAGATTGGGAAATGTCTCACTGCCTGTGATTAGTGCTTCGAAGTGTCAGCTTCCTGGTGGGCATGGCCATGTGGACTTACGGAAGAAGAAAATATTACAGCGCACACATGCAAAAAAGACATTTACCTCCAGTAAGGCTAGTTTAAAACACCTGAACATTTTCAAAAAAACATTATCAAAAAATATGGGGATTTGGTCACACCATATTGCTATATGGTGCTAAGCCCACTTACTGCGACAAAGTACCCCATGATTAGTGGGTCCTACACTATCCATAGATTGGTAGATCCTGCATCTCTGAACCATGAGAGCAATACACTCTTCTAAATGGGAGAATATTGAGGTCTCCACCCATGACACAAGTGGACACTAATGAGAGGTACTTAAAGCGGAGTTCCACCCAAAAGTGAAACTTCCGCTCGTCGGATTCCTCCCCCCCTCGGGTGTCACAATTGGTACCTTTCAGGGGGGAGGGGGGTGCAGATACCTGTATAATACAGGTATTTGCACCCACTTCTGGCATAGATATCCGCAGAATATGCGGGTATTTACGCTGCTTTCTGTCCCCCCCCTGTCTGCTGGGAAAAACACGGGTCCCAGAGACAGCAGGGACCATCCGTATTGCGCTGCGCAACTCGCGCATGCGCAGCAGGGAACCGGGAAATGAAGCCGCAAGCCTTCACTTCCTGATTCCCTTACCGAACATGGAGGCAGCAGCACCCAAGGACCGAGAGACAGTTCGGCCTTGGATGCCGACATCGTGGGCGCCCTGGACAGGTAAGTGTGCATGTTTTAAAAGTCAGCAGCTGCAGTATTTGTAGCTGCTGACTTTTAAAAAAAAAAATTTTGGCGGAGCTCCGCTTTAATGAGGGAGTGGGGTGCTCCTCACCCAAAAGAATTTGGTCAGTGGACTTATGAACACGCCCGAGCTCATCCTTACTGAAAGAAATCTGTGTTTGGATCACTCTTCATAGAGCATTTTTAAAGGTGGTAAGGAGGCATTGTATTGCCTAAAATGCTCTATGAAGAGTGATCCGAACATGGATTGCTCTTCAGAGAGGATTGCTGGTCTGAGCCCTAAGGGCTATTTTACACTAGTATTTTCTGAAGAGCAATCCACAATCTGGATCGCACTTCAGAGACCATTTGACAGACAACACCTTTTCACCACCTGCTTTAACCACTTAAACTACGCAGCAGCACATGCATTGCACACATTCAATTGAATGGGCAGGCGGTCAGTACTGCCTGCTGAACACAACAGAGGGGATAATTTTTGCAAAGCCATACAGCATACGTCTACACCTAAACACTTTTACTGTGATCATCATGATAATGAAGACAAGCAGCATAAGCATCTCACTTTTCTTATGATGATCACAGTAAAAGTGTTTAGGTGTAGATGTATGCTGTATAGGTCTGACTGTATCTGCACCCTTTCCAGAAGTGCTGAGCCTGAGCACCCGTCGGAATCTCTGTGCTGTACACATCTCATTGAGGCTGAGTTAACACTGGTGCGAATCGGATGTGGTTTGGATATAGACTTCAGTGGAGAAGCTGCAGAAAAACATGTATTGCATTTCTGCCGCAATTTGCATTTTGCGTTTTTTAATCCAAATCTAAGTTGGCCAAAAAATTACAAAAAAAAGCATAACAAATGCAACACACAAAAAGCACGAAAAATGTGTAAAAAAAACATGCGTGCAAAAACGCAAAATGCACTGCAAAAATGACCAAAAGCAAACTACATAGATGTGAACCGAGCCTTAAACCTCCTACACATGGCAGAATTGTTGGCAGGGGATTGTCTGTTGACAGACTATTGTCCTAAAATCTTCCAGTTAGCATGCTCCTTTTGATAATTGTTGTCCAACTTTTGCCCAACAAATGTTGGATGACAGGCTAGTACATTTTCGACGGACAACGGCTTGACGTCTGATTTTCGTATGGTCAGTACACAAATCCGTCACACAAAAGTTGAAAGTAAAAACATGCATGCTCGGAATCAATGCTCACCAAACACAAAATTAGCAGAAAGGGCCCAAAGGGTGGCGCTCAAGAGCTGAAATTCCTCATAGTACGTCACTGCGTTTGTGTTTGTGGCGCGACAATTGTGTACCGTTAGTATGCAAGACAAGATACCGGCACACGCCCTTTTAACAAAAATCAGATGCTCAGTTGGCCAACAATCGTACCGTGTGTACGAAGCTTTACTGAAGTAAATTACATAGCACTCCGCCTGGGACAACCTGTGAGCAGCTAGAGCTTTAATTGTAGTCTCAGACGCTCAACACAGATTTATACACCTGTATGCCTGGAATTAAAAAAATGATTTGCTTTGCCTGAACCAAAATGCCATATTAAGCTGCCTGGTCTTAGGCTCACCATACACGTTACAATCTGATCATACAATCAACTTTCTACTTACCCAAACTATGTACTATGAGGACCCACCTAATCCAACCACTCCATTTTTATCCAACCAGGCAGGAACTTGCAATACATAGTTGTTGGTAGATCTAAATGAATGTACCATATGTGTAAAAAACCTCTGTGCTTATTGTAAATTTTGTAAATAAAAAAGAGGCAGCAGGAGATCAGCATTGGTCCATTTTGTCTAAGATTAACTTTTGCAGACAGCTTATTAATTGCACGTCACTTTTTTTGGTTGGACATTGAAGTAGCGTCTAATAGGCTGCATGTGATCTGCTTTGGTATATAATATAGATGAACTTGATCATAAGTTTATTGCACGTATCACTTTATTTTTTTTTTTATTACTTTTGTACTCTGTATCATATTTGTGAATTTGGTTTTCATCATTTCTTCACAAAGTCTGTAAGTTGTGGTGAGTCAGTATGAGAAGTTAGAGGAGTCACATTTTTTCTCATAAGAAATGCTTTTCTGGCATTCTTGTCAGTTGCTCTAAGAACACAAATGTATTGGTAGAACCAGTTTATAATGTTTCTCACTGACAGTCTGCTTAGCTGCAGATAGTATGCTTTGTAAACTCTCCTCTCTCTCCTGCTGAAGTGCTCAGCCTGTAACCCCATTCTTCAACACAAGGAGAAGGAAATCAGAAGACATACATCGGGGGAGGGGAGGAGGTTGCTGTATTAGCTGTGTGTGACTGGGGAGAGCAGCCCACTCACAATGTAGAAGCTGACAGCTGGGCGAGTCTAGGAAAGCACTTGTGGGCTGATACTGGGGAGGAGAGTGGGAGGAATCTTCTGGTCTAGTGGGAGGTTTCTCCTGGGGTCATGGGGGTGTGTTCAATGATGTCAGAGCCTATGTACTTCCTTACTCCATCCTAAAGTGTGCTCTGGACAGATTTCAGGAAGATAAGAAGTGATTTCTGTTCAAGCAACTGCTGGCTGAGGTAAGGCCTGCTTCTGGGGAGAGGGAAAGAGTTCTCTATGCTCCATAAGAGCTACATTACAGCTATACTGGCACACAGGGAAGGAGAAATTTAGGGGGAAAAAAAGTGAACTTAACCTTTAAGTTTCCCTCCCAAAAATAGTTTGTGCTAAGGATTCACACTTAAAGGGGGGCTGACTTATGCAAAGTACAGGGATTGAGAATTAAAGGAGAAGTCCAGCCTGAGCTTTTTAGGCTGGGCTTCTTCTAAGGGTCACAGGAGTGCAATTCGTTTTGCACTCCTGTGACCTGTTTTCAGCAGAGAGCGGTCTGAAGTCCGCTGTCCACTGTCCGAAGTCCGCTGTCCACTGCCATCAGTCGAGGCAGCACGTCATCCCGACTTTCCAAGTCTGGATCCGCCAGCTGCCTTGATTGATGACAGTCTCAGCAGCTGAGATGGCCTCTCCCCGCCCCCCCACAGCTCATCGCTCCAATTTGCGTGGAGAAGCAGACCAGGAGCGTCAGCATCGCTCTGCTCAAGGAGGAGCAAGAACAGAGCCATCAGCTGTGTTCGATGGCTCGGTTCTCAGTGCAGAGACACCAGGGGACAGTTGCATCATCGGAATGATGCTCCTTCCACCGAGGTAAGTATGATTAGAAAAAAAAACATACTTCTCTTTTAACCAATCTTAAAAAGAATGAGTAAGATTTGAATAGAAGGAATAGAGATGAGGGGAGAAGTCTTTGAAACACCATTTACCAGAATGGGCACTCCGGGATGAGCCTGATGTTCAAGTCGAACGTAAGTTCGACTCGAACATCGGGTGTTCGCCTGTTCGCTGAATAGCGAACAAATTGGGGCGTTCGCAGCAAATTCGAAAGACACACCCTTTAAAAGTCTATGGGAGAAATCAAAAGTGCTAATTTTAAAGGCTTTTATGCATGATATTGTCATAAAAAGTGTTTGGGGACCTGGGTCCTGCCCCAGGGGACATGTATCAATGCAAAAAAAAGTTTTAAAAACAGACGTTTTTTCGAGAGCAGTGATTTTAATAATGCCTAAAGTAAAACAATAAAAGTGAAATATTCCTTTAAATTTCATACCTGGGGGGTTGTCTATAGTATGCCTGTAAAGTCATACACAAAATGACATTTCTAAAGGAAAAAAAGTCATTTAAAACTACTCGTGGCTATAATGAATTGTCGGGTCCCGGCAATTATACAAATAAAAGTCATTGAAAAAAAAGGGCATGGCATCCACCCCAGTACATTACCAGGCCCTTTGGGTCTGGTATGAATATTAAGGGCAACCCCCGAACCAAAATTTTTAAAAAAAATTGCGTGGGGGGTCCCCCCAAATTTCATACCAGGCCCTTCAGGTCTGGTATGGATATTAAGGGGGTCCCTGCACCAAATTTAAAAAAAAATGGTGCAGGGGTCCCCCTCAAAATCCCCCTCATACCTTCAGGTCTGGTATGGGTTCTAAGGGGAACCCCGGGCCAAAATTTAAACAAAAAAGGCATGGGGGCCCCCCAAAAGTCCATATCAGACCCTTATCCGAGCACGCAACCTGGCAGGCCGCAGGAAAAGAGGGGGGGACAAGAGAGCACCCTCCCCTCTGAACCGTACCAGGCCACATGCCCTCAACATGGGGAGGGTGCTTTGGGGTAGCCCCCCAAAACATCTTGTCCCCATGTTGGGGACAAGGGCCTTATCCCCACAACCCTTGCCCGGTGGTTGTGGGGGTCTGCAGGCGGGGGGCTTATCGGAATGTGGAAGCCCCCTTTAACAAGGGAACCCCCACATCCCGGCCCCCCCTGTTTGAAATGGTAACGGGTACATTGTACCCGTACCATTTCACAAAAAACACCTTGGGACAAATCCTTTAATAAAAAATAAAAATGTCCCACGAAGTCCATTCATCTTCTTCTATGGCTCCGCTGATGGACTGAAAAAAAAAATAAGAAAGATCCGCCTCCATGGGAGGCACCCACCGTATGGCGCTTCAGCGCCGATGACAGTTCTTTTATAAGTGAAGGCAGGGCCACACGGTGATGTACCCGGGTGACCCCGACCCCTCTAATGTATGGGGACTTCCCAATGGCTTCCCCATGGCGTCAGAGGGGGCCACCCATTTACGTACCCCCTCTGACCCCACAGGGAAGCCATTGGGAAGTCCCCGTGCATCAGAGGGGGGCGGGGTCACCCGGGTACATCACCGTGTGGCCCTGCCCTCAGTTATAAAAGAACTGTCATCGGCGCTGAAGCGTCATATGGCGGGTGCCTCCCATGGAGGCGGATCTTTTTTATTTTATTTTTCGGTCCATCGGGGGAGCCATACAAGAAGAGGAATGGACTTTGTGGGACATTTTTATTTTTTAATAAAGGACTTGTCCCAAGGTGTGTCTTGTTTTTTTAACATTTTGACACTTTTTTGTGAAATGGTACGTTACCATTTCAAACAGGGGGGGGCCAGGATCTGGGGTCCCCTTGTCTGGGCTTCCAGATTCCGATAAGCCCCCTGCTTGCAGACCCCCACAAACACTGGGCAAGGGTTGTGGGGATGAGGCCCTTGTCCCCATCAACATGGAGACAAGGTGCTTTGGGGGGCTACCCCAAAGCACCCTCTCCATGTTGAGGGCATGTGGCCTGGCACGGTTCAGGAGGGGGGCGCTCTATCGTCCCCCCCTCTTTTCCTGCGGCCTGCCAGGTTGCATGCTCGGATAAGGGTCTGGTATGTTTTGTTGGGGGGACCCCCACACCATTGTTTTTTTAATTTTGGCACGGGGTTCCCCTTAAAATCCATACCAGACCCTTCCAGTTTGGTATGGATTTTGAGAGGGACCCCACGCCATTTTTTAAAAAATAATTTGGTGCAGGGTTCCCCTTAATATCCATACCAGACCTGAAGGGCCTAGTATGGAATTTGGGGGACCCCCACGCAATTTTTTTTTAAATTTTGTTTCAGGGTTCCCCTTAATATTCATACCAGACCCAAAGGGCCTGGTAATGGACTGGGGGGGATCCCATGCCATTTTTTTCAATGACTTTTATCTGTATTGCCGGGACCCGACAATTCATTATAGCCGCAAGTAGTTTTAAATTACTTTTTTCCTTTAGAAATGTCATTTTGTGTAGGGACTGTTCTAAACACGGAAAAAATGTGCCACTTTACAGACATACTATAAACACCCCCCAGGTACGAAAATTAAAGGAATATTTCACTTTTATTGTTTCACTTTAAGCATTATTAAAATCACCGCTCCCGAAAAAACGGCCGTTTTTAAAACTTTTTTTTTCATTGATACATGTCCCCTGGGGAAGGACCCAGGTCCCCAAACACTTTTTATGACAATACCATGTTTATAAACCTTTAAAACTAGCACTTTTGATTTCTCCCATAGACAATTCATTATAGCCGCGAGTAGTTTTAAATGACTTTTTTTCCTTTAGATATGCCATTTTGTGCAGGGACTGTTCTGAACACGGGAGAAATGCGCCACTTTACAGGCATACTATAGACACCCCCCAGGTACGAAATTTAAAGGAATATTTCACTTTTATTGTTTCACTTTAAGCATTATTAAAATAACTGCTCCCAAAAAAAACGGACGTTTTTAAAACTTTTTTTGCATTGATACATGTCCCCTGGGGCAGGACCCAGGTCCCCAAACACATTTTGACAATAACTTGCATATTAACGCTTAAAATTAGCACTTTTTATTTTTCACATTCGTGTCCCATAGACTTTAACGGTGTTTGCCTGTTCGCATGTTCTGCTGCAACCCGAACCGGGGGGTGTTCGGCTCATCCCTAGCCCTCACTAGTAGTTCCATGGTAATATATCCCTTGCACTTATATCTAAATGTTTGTCTTATGTCTTTTCTTTCTCATTGTATTTAGTAATATGTTAGAGCTTTCTTAATAAGGTTTCTTTTATGTAACTAGTTTTTTGTTCAACCTTCATACTATTTACCAATACATTTCTGTTTTTATTTTTGAAGTTTTTACTTCTGGGTAAGAACTCTCATTTACCAAATCATATCAGGAAAATATGAAATCTCATAATTTATAGATTTGGTCAATACTGCTTTAGTTACTTTTTTCTGCTTTTATTGATGGATAATATTGTACAATACTATATTGCTTAAATAAATTAATAAATAGGTAACAAAAAACCCATAGCTGGAAAATTATATAATTTTTAAATTAGGTTGAACAATAAAAGAAAACATTTGAGCAGTTCCTCTAGATAAAAGAATTAGTTTTAATTTATTTTATTAACGTGTCCACATGGGAGGATTAGTCAGCTGATTTTTAAGAAAGACACTATTCAATCACTATTAGTCCTCAATCTAACAATAAAACGTTAAATTTTATTTGGAAGATTAAAATTCATCCGGGGGGGGTTTTAAGCGACAAAGTGTGTAAGTCAAGGCAATGACAATGTTATACAATCAATTCTTGTTTTTAATTATACAATAAATATACAATCGAAATCATCAAGTTTGTAGTCTCTGGTTAATGATCACATAAGAAATATACTTCAATATACACAGGGGGTGACTTCCGCTGATACGACCGGATGTGAGCGGCGGAAGCTCTGAGTCAGCCTGAGTCTCCGTCAGTATCCTGAGTAGTATGTGCTACAAACCGAGACCCAAGACCCTGACATACGAACGAACCCGGCAGCGAGATGAGTTCTAAGCAATTGGCAGCCGATCGCCTAAAAGAATATGCGAGGACGGAGAAAACGGAAAGCGTTCGGAGCCCCCCCGCAGACAAGAAGCGGCGGGCCTTCGGCATTGGAAGTCCAGAAAACGAGCGTGCCTCCGTCTCAAGCTGAGAAATCAGAGAAAGCTATGAAGCTAACGCTGGAGCAGGTGAGCGGACAACTAATGGCGGCCATCCAAGCAAGCAGCGTGGGACTGACAGGTAAAATGGATGAAATCAGAACGGATATTGGACTGATTAGGCAAGATATGCATAGTATCAGAGATAGGATGGCCGAGGTGGAAAATAGGATATCTCAATTGGAAGATACAGTAATGCATATACCTAAAAAGATAGCAACAGTAGAAAAGCAGATTGGTACATGGCAGCAGAAAACGGATGATTTTGAGAATCGGATGCGCCGCAATAATATAAGAATAATAGGTCTGCCTGAGAAAGCGGAGGGGTTTAACCCGGGGAACTTTATTGAAAAATGGTTGATAAAAACATTCCCAGAGATGGAGGTATCAAAGGCATTTGCAGTGGAGCGGGCGCATAGGGTCCCGGCAGTAGTACCTAAGCCTGGGTTTCCCCCTAGACCTCTGCTGGCGCGTCTCTTGAACTGCAGGGATAGAGATACAATTCTGCGAAGTGCAAGACAAAAAAAAGAGATCCACTATGAGAACAGTAAAGTGTCAATATTTCCAGATTTTTCTCTAGAGCTACAAAAGCAGCGGGCAACTTTCTACGAGGTCAAGAAAAGATTGAGAGAAGTAAGAATAGAATACTCTATGGCATATCCAGCCCAGTTGAGAGTGGATGAAGGAGGAAAGACTGTTTTTTAATACACCGGAGCAAGTTAAAGAATGGATTCAATCAATTAAATCTGTATCTAAATAATATGAAATAGAAAATTGTGAGATAATTTAAAGAAAAGAAAAAAAAAAGAACTACCGGGACAAAATACTGGAAGAGAGGGAGGGGATGATTGTGTTTGACTGATGGTGGGGGGGGGGGGGGAAGAGATTTGGGTTTTTTCCTTTTTTTTTAATTTTTTTTTCCTTTCTCCTTCCTCTCCCCTGTGACCCCTGTTGGAGGTTGAAACAGGGGTCATGGGAGAGATGCGGGAGAAGGTAGTGCACCCCGCTCATCACAGAGAGGGAGTAATGGTGTGCCCCTGGAGGGGGATGGATAAGGGGGATGATAATTGTTTGATAATTGTTTGATAATTGTTTTTGTGGATTGATAACAATGGGAGGGGGGGTTTGTGTGAGAGGGCCAAAAAATCACAAAAGGTAACACTTGAGGGGAAAAGTAGAAATGTATATAATAGGAGTGAATATAACAAGATGGGATAGATTAATGGGGGGGAGGGGTGGGAATAATATAGAGTGTCAATAAGAAGTGTTGGTTTAAAGGGGTAGGGGAATTAATGGGGAGAATGAAAGTTAAGCACATAGTATGATTTAAGCACGGAATACAGAAGGAAGGGGATTCACCTATTTTTTTTTTTTTTTTTTTTTTTTTTTTTATTTTTTTTTTATTATTTTTTTTTTCACTTAAATTTTTTTTTTCTGTGTCTCCCTCCCCCTCCCCCTCCCGCCTTTCTTCCCCTAGTGATAGGGAAAGATCTATTAACGAAAGTACCCTTCCTTCATTATTTATATGGCGGGGGGGTGGAGGAGTAGACAGGCTGAAACAAGACGAATTACCTATATAAAAGCTGATGCGATATGTCGGTAATGCCCTAAATTTAAGTTTGTGTCTGATGGATGAATGGAGAAAAAGAAAAGAAAATATGGTTACCAGATGATTAAAAATTGGTAAAAATGAATAACAATTGTACCTTTTATATCTTGGAATGTGAGAGGCATGGGTACACGAGTAAAAAGGACACAGGTATTTGCAGAAATTAAGAAAACTCAGGCCAAAATAATTTGCATCCAAGAAACACACATGGTTAAAGAGAGACTCGATTATTTAAAAAAAACATGGATACATTGGTCTTGCCACTCTTGTCACACAACTTTTTCGAGAGGGGTTTCACTAATGGTGCACCAGTCAGTGACGTGGGAGTGCATCAGGGTAAAGAGGGATTTAGAGGGGCGGTACATTTTTGTCTTTGCCCTGGTGCATTCACTACCAATGGTTATTATGGGGATATATAATCCACCCCCAGCTACACTGGGAATATTGAAGGAAGCAATGTTATTTATGTTAGAATATCCAGAGGCATATGTTTTATGTATGGGAGATTTTAATATGTGGCTGGATCCAAAGATGGATAGATTTGGAAAAAAAAGTCTTGGGAGAGGCGAAGGGTCTAAAATGTTGGAATGCTTCCTGAAGGAGGTGGGGTGGCTTGACATTTGGAGGATTAGGAACCCAGGAGTAAGGGCCTATTCATGGCATGCTCCGGGTAGGGGGAGCATGTCACGGATAGACCTGGCCCTGGGAAATGAGAAAATTCTCCCAATAGTGCAATCAGCCGCATACATGACTAAAGGGCTGTCTGATCACTCTGGGCTTATCTTTGAGCTAAAGATGGGCCCCAGAGGAAGGCGGCCAGGATATAGAATACAGCCCTATTGGCTAGCCCAGATTGGGTCAAATGACCGTATACCGGAGCAATTGGAAATGTTTCTGGAAGCCCATGGGGATAGTATAAAGGAGGGAGTAACATGGGATACCTTCAAGGCGTATACAAGAGCGATAGTAAGATCGACAATATCATATATTAAACACACCAACAGGCAAGAGGGAGAGGAAATGGAAGAAGAATGTAAAAAGACTGAAACAGAGTTTATTAAGAACCCCTCTATTATGAACCAAATCAAATGGGTAGGAGCGGTGCGCCAATATAAGAATCAGTTAATAATTAAAAATAAACGTAAGAAGCTACAGTCAAAACAAAAAAAAATTATTATGACCATGGACAGTATGCCAATAAAATAGTAAATTATTTGATAAAACAACAAGTATCCACACTGGCTATAACAGAAGTGAGGAATGAGAGAGGGGAGATGGTTAAGACAGTGGAGGACATTGGGGAAACCTTCTATAGATACTATGAGAAAATGTATACATCAACGTTGACATGTACAGGAGAGGAGATAGGAAAATATCTAGAGGATTTGGAGTTCCTGAAATTTAACAGAAGAGCAAAGGGAGGCGTTGGAGAAAGATATTGAAGTGGAGGAAGTAAAAGAAGCCATAGAGTCTCTGGGAAGGGGTAAATCACCAGGACCCGATGGTATCCCATTGGAAATGTATCAGAGATATGTGGAGATTATCGCCCCAACATTGACCAATATGTATAGGGGGACATTTGATCGAGGGGAGATGCCTGCATCCATGTATGAGGCAACAGTAATACTGATACCAAAAACCAGAAAAAGATAGGAAGGAATGTGCGTCCTATAGACCAATATCCTTGTTAAACATCGATTACAAGGTATTGGCAAAGGTACTGGCTAAGAGGCTTAATGGGGTTATTCTATCCATTATATCAGAGGACCAAACAGGATTTATGCCAGGGAAGTCCACTACAAATAATATTAGAAGAACTCAGCTGATGGTTCAGCTGAAAGAATGTTTTCCAGAGTCGAGTGCCTTGGCTTCATTGGATACCACCAAGGCATTCGACTCTATAGAATGGGAATTCCTGCAGGCAGTGTTGGAAAAAAGTGGTTTTGGGGAAGGATTTAGAAAATGGGTGAGAATTTTGTACAAACAACCATGTTCTAATCTTCTGATTAATGGAATTCTGTCCCCCACAGTGAAATTGCAAAGGGGAACGAGACAGGGGTGCCCGCTGTCCCCCCAATTGTTCTCACTTGCTATAGAGGTACTAGCTAATGGGTTTAGACAATCTAAAATATATAAAGGGATTAGAGTGGGGGATAGGACTGAACACATAGGACTATATGCAGATGACATCATATTATATATGGAAGATGCAAATAGTTCACTAGAGGAGGCAATGAAGATAATGGAGACATATGGGATACTATCGGGTCTTAAAATAAACTGGCAAAAATCTGCATTGATGTTATTAAGACCAGGAAAAGAGAGGAATTTTCATACCCCATTAAAGATAGTGGACACTTTTAAATATTTAGGAATAAATATTACATTGGAAGCAGAAGAAGCATTTAAAGTAAATATAGACCCCTTGGTAGAACATGTAAAGAATAAAGTGGGAGTATGGAAAAAATTACCGTTGTCAATGGCAGGGAGAGTCCAGCTGATAAAATCTATTATACTACCGAAGTGTCTCTATGTGATGGCACATTCTGAGGTAATAATACCAAAATATATATTCAAAAAATTAAACTCCTTGTTAACTAGATTCATCTGGGCAAATGGGCGTTGTAAATTAAAGCTCTCCACGCTACAAAGACCCAATACTGCAGCAGGGTTGGCAGTACCAGATTTATACTTATATTATTTGGCGGGGCAATTAAAACATTTAAGGACCTGGGTAGTTCAGGAACAAGAAACGAGGGTGGAGAAATACTTATTAAAGAAAATGCAGGTAGAAGATTTTCTAGCAGGATTAGAAATAGCAGAATTAAGAAGGATTGGAATAAAAATTTCTCTTCTAAAGCTGGCTAGGTCGGTGTGGAACGAGGTAAAAAAAATTACGGGATATAGGGACATCCCACCAGAAACATCATTGTGGAACAATCCAAGGTTTGAAAAATTAGAAATTTTTGAAGATAGTAGCTACTGGAAACAGAAAAAAATAAAAACTATTGGCCAGTTGTATAATAACAATGTAATAGTGACATATGAGAATATGTGTAAACAATATAACCTCCAGAGTAAAAATTTTATAGATACCTACAGCTAAGACACTTATTACGAGAACAGTTTGAAAGGAAAGAACTTAAAATCTCTAGA
Source organism: Lithobates septentrionalis (assembly GCA_037952835.1). Taxonomy (NCBI): domain Eukaryota; kingdom Metazoa; phylum Chordata; class Amphibia; order Anura; family Ranidae; genus Lithobates; species Lithobates septentrionalis. The sequence goes on along the minus strand of JBBDGP010000111.1, from coordinate 1,028,536 downwards.
TATCCCCTCATAGGAATATTAAAATCTCAAGGACCAAAGGGTCTGACATGTAAGTTGTATTCACACTTGCTACAGAGTAAAATAAATGGGGATCCGGTGGGAGTGAGGGAAAAATGGCAGGGAGTCATCCCGGGAATGAGTGAGCAGGACTGGAATGAAATCTGCTCCTCGCATTTGAGAGTATCGCCAGCAATAAACAATAGAATAATTCAGTTAAATATAATACATCAGACATATTTGCCACCAAATAGATTATATAAGATGGGGAGGATGCAGGCGTCATATTGTACAAGATGTGGAGAGGGAGGAGCGGATTTCATCCACGTCATGTGGCAGTGTGGATGCATAGGAAGGTATTGGCAACAGGTAGTTAAAAAACTAGGAAAAGTCATAAATAAACCTATGACGGCTACGGTGGAGTTGTGCGTGCTGGGGGTGGTAAAAGATAGGGTGTGCGGTTATACTAAGATATTTTTGTAAAAAGTATTATTCCTGGCCCAAAAACAAATAGTTGAAAAATGGATTCAGCCAAGCCCACCTACAATAAATCAGTGGGTGAGGGTGGTAAACCAGGTGGTCCCATGTGAGAAAATAATGTATGAACAAAGAGGAAATATACAGAAATATGATAAGATTTGGGAAAAATAGAATAAATCACATTTGACAACAGATATAGGAAGACCAGAAACTACAGTATAAAATGAGTAAAAAGAGAAAGAATTAGTGACCATAAGAGGAATGAGAGGGAAGGGTGTGTATAAGAGTGAGAATGATATTTATGTAAAATGTATAGAAGAAAAAATATAGAAATGACAAATGTAAGTTGTGTTAAATAACTTGTAAAGTAAAATTTTGCAATAAAGAGTTTAAAAAAAAAAAAGAAATATACTTCAATAAAGGAATTGTAAAAATTATATACATTCTGGTTGAAGGCAGTAATAACATATACCATACAAATCGTCAATGATTACAAAAGGTAGGTTGTCATCATATGAGTACCCCAACGCGTTTTCGACCAATCGTGGTCTTCTTCGGTGGAATTTGTACTCTGGTGAGACATAGCAGAACAATAACAAAATTCTGACTTTCTAACAAGGTACCAACATCTATTATATATATATATATAAAAATAAAGATATATTTACCACTCGAGAGGGGAAATGACTCGTAACCAGAGAGTGTGAACACAAGTGCATAGATCCGGAATCCTCGTATAGAACCCCCCTCTTCTCACCCGGGTGGGAACCAGCCGAAAAAGAGGGGCTTGAAAGGATTCACACATAGGAGCCCCCAGGGGTGGGAAGGAGAATGGAGGACACCTATGATTAACCACTTCATTACCGGGCCATAGTCAAATGACGGCCACAGATGGGATTTTCCATCCTGGGTTGCCGTCATATGACGTCCTGGGACTCCCGGCCGTCTAGGGGGCGCGCGCGGCATTGCTCGGGACCCGGTGCGTGTGCCCGGCGGCTGCACACAGATCCACGTCCTGTCAGTTGAGAGGAGACCGATCTGTGTTCCCAGTACAGAGGAACACCGATCGGTCTCCTCCCCTTGTGAGTCCCCACCCCCTAAAGTTAGAATCACTCCCTTAGGAAACATAGTTAACCCCTTGTGTCCCCCTAGTGGTTAACCCCTTCCCTGCCTGTCACATTTATACAGTAATCAATGCAATTTTATAGCATTGATCGCTGTATAAATGTGAATGGTCCCAAAAATGTGTCAAAAGTGTCCGATGTGTCTGCCATAATGTCGCAGTCACGAAAAAAATTGCAGATCGCCACTATTACTAGTAAAAAAAAAATAATTTTTTTTAAAAAATGCCATAAATCTATCCCGTATTTTGTAGACGCTATAACTTTTGCGCAAACCAATCAATATACGCTTATTGCGATTTTTATTTTTTTTTTACCAAAAATATGTAGAAGAATACGTATCGGCCGAAACTGAGGAAAAATTTTTTAAAAAAATGGGATATTTATTATAGCAAAAAGTAAAAAATATTGTGTTTTTTTTCAAAATTGTCGCTCTTCTTTTGTTTATAGCGCAAAAAAAAACCCGCAGAGGTGATCAAATACCACCAAAAGAAAGCTCTATTTGTGGGGAAAAAAGGACGTAAATTTTGTTTGGGTACAACGTTGCACGACCACACAATTGTCGTTTAAAGTGCGACAGCGCTGAAAACTAAAAATTGGTCTGGGAAGGAAGAGGGTGAAAATTCCCTGTATTGAAGCGGTTAAATAAGTAATTCAATCATCTAGAATAATAATGTATTTTAACAGCATTTGACTAGTATCAGATGAATTTTTCAACACCCACATGCTGGAGAGTATGCCAATCCACAACTCCAACACGTGTTGGGACAATGTAAAATGGAATGCGTTAACCACTTCAATACCGGCGTATTGTCATATGACGTCCACAGATGGGATCTCCCATCCTGGGTGGACGTCATATGACGTCCTGGGATTCCCGGCCGCCTAGGGGGCGCGCGCGCCGCCGGAAGCGCACGGGCGCCCGCCGCGTTGCTCGGGACCCGGTGCGTGTGCCCGGCGGCTGCCCGTTAACCGGGCCGGACAGTGGATCTGTGTGTGTAAACACACAGATCCACAGCCTGTCAGCTCTGAGGAGAGCGATCTGTGTTCCCAGAACGGAGGAACACTGATCAGTCTCCTCCCCTTGTACGTCCCCTCCAGTTAGAAGCATTCCCTAGGAAACCTATTAACCCCTCCCCGCCCCCTAGTGGTTAACCCCTTCACTGCCTGTCACATTTACACAGTAATCAATGCAATTTTATAGCATTGATCGCTGTATAAATGTGAATGGTCCCAAAAAAGTGTCCGATGTGTCCGCCATAATGTCTCAGTCACGAAAAAAAAATCGCGATCGCCGCTAAAAAAATAAATAAATATATATTTTTTAAAAACGCCATAAATCTATCCCGTATTTTGTAGATGCTATAACTTTTGCGCAAACCAATCAATATACGCTTATTGCGATTTTTTTTTTTTTTTTTTTTTTTTTTTTTTTTTTTTTTTTTTTTACCAAAAATATGTAGAAGAATACGTATCGGCCGAAACTGAGGAAAAAATTATTTTTTTTTTTAAAAAAAATTGGGATATTTATTATAGCAAAAAGTAAAAAATATTGTGTTTTTTTTCAAAATTGTCGCTCTTCTTTTGTTTATAGCGCAAAAAATAAAAACCGCAGAGGTGATCAAATACCACCAAAAGAAAGCTCTATTTGTGGGAAAAAAAGGACGTAAATTTTTTTTGGGTACAACGTTGCACGACCGCGCAATTGACGTTTAAAGTGCGACAGTGCTGAAAACTAAAAATTGGCCTGGGAAGGAAGGGGGTGAAATTGCCCTGTATTGAACCGGTTAATAGACTGTCAAATAGTCATGTGGTGATTATAAATATAATTTGATGTGCCATAACCATTAAACGCCATTGAGAAATGGTAGGTAATAATTGAAATTGCTGGGATCCATAATATATTGATAACAGAGGTGTGGATAAAATGTGAATGTGAAAAAATGTGAAAAATGTGAAAAAATAAAAATGTAAATAAAGGTTAAAAACATGAAAGAATGTAGACAAGAATATGAGAGAAAGTGTGACTGTGTGTATCTTGTGTGTGTGTGTAGGATGTGTATGTGAGTGTGTATGTGGGATGTGTGTAGGGTGACCGGATCAAAGTGAAATAAAACAGTGAAGTGCAACACAGGAATAAAAAAGGAAATGATAAAAAGTGTAACAAAAGAGTGACAAATGACTGAAGTGAGTGAAGATGTGTGTAATGAAATGAGATGTGTGTGAGAACGTTAATCAGTATATATGTATACCCCATATAGTAATAATATATGTTAAATAGCCATATGCGATAGAAAGGGAAGACAACAATACTAATGGCCTTGATGATTGTGGAGATATACATGAGGCATTTGTACATTGATAGAAAAATAAAGTATGCTGGATGTAGTACTTACATGTGTTCCAATCATATATATGTGTATAGGAGGGACTCAGCCGGAATCACTGTAGGATCCAGGTGAGGTGAGATGCTTAAATAGGATCTATGCCTATAAGCATCAGGTGTCAACTCCTTCTCCCCCCCTCCTCCCCTGATTAGCCATACCGCCAAACATGGCGGCCACCGTGTGGCTCCCTCAGTGTTCCTGTGAGCTCCGGCCGCTGCCGTCACCCCATCGCAATCGTGTGACACCATGACCTCATGACGCACGCGGGGCTGAAGCCACGCATGCGATGGGGCCATATCGAAGCCGATCTATGGGCCAGCGCCCACCCCAGGGGGGGGGGACGAGAAGGGGATCATATGCACACATGTACACACTAGATACCTACATATAAATCTGAAAGATGCAGACATTATACCATCATAAATACCCAAAATTTTGGTTCAACTCATTTTTAACACCCATTGTCACTTTTAGGTATGACCCCATTTACTCCTTAAGCCCACTGCTCTTTACTAATTAAAAATTGCATTACTTAATTCAATGTTCGAAAAATACATTAACCTTTATGTAACCCATTCATATTTGGGTATTTATGATGGTATAATGTCTGCATCTTTCAGATTTATATGTAGGTATCTAGTGCGTACATGTGTGCATATGGTCCCCTTCTCGTTCCACCCCCCCCTGGGGTGGGCGCCGGCCCCTAGAGCGGCTTCCCGGCACGGTGGAGAGATGTGCAAACTTTTGCACCTCCCCCTTATGCTCTCTCGGGGCCTGTTTTACCATCTCTGGCCACCAGAGGGAACGTTACCGTGTCGGCGGCGTCCCTTGATCACCGCCAGACGCCTTATGGCCCCATGCACATGCATGGTTTCAGCCCCGCGTGCGTCATGAGTACATGTGTCCCGTGATTGCGATGGGGTGACGGCAGCGCCCAGAGCTCATGCTCACAGGAATGCAGAGGGAGCCACACGGTGGCCGCCATGTTTGGCGGTATGGCTAATCAGGGGAGGAGGGGGGGAGAAGGAGTTGACTACATGGAGAGCGATGGATGAAGGGCGCGTGATCAATTGCTCACATCAAAAAGTGTAAAATGTATTCATATAAAAGCAAATAAATAATACCAATACTACGTATCATGCAAACAGGTAACAAAATATGTAAAGCATGGAAATTAAAAATAGGTTAAAAGTAACATAAGCCCATGTTGAGGTGAGTGTTTAGAGTCAATATGGAAATAAGTACAGCGCTGCACCAAACAATATTAAAAAAGAAAAAAATGTAGTATACAGTTAGCAGCTGACACACCTCTAGACACAGGCAAAGGCAAAAAATAGTAAAACAATGTAGTGTAGCGCTATGTGTATATGTAAACAGTAAATCCGTTCTTCCTTTGCAGGACAAAAAACAGTATTGAAACACTAGGTGATGCAAATTAACATTAGGAAGTGACTACAGTGAGTAAATAAAGTGAATCAATAACATGAAATTACAACAATGGGTCTAAAAAAACATACATATGTGGCAAATCAAATCATATAGTCCATAAAAGATTGACAATTATATTGGTGATGAATAGTGGAATAGAAAACCACCACCAAAAAGTCCATAAGAGTAAAGTGCTTAAAAAATGAAAAAACTCCCAGGGTTTACTCATAAACAGAATTGTTCACTTCTGTCAGATGAATAGGTAAGAAATCACAGATGGGTGGAGGATCTAAATAAGTGGCAGGACCATCACCGGAGCATCAAAAGAGGCTTACCAGAATTAGATGACTTGAAAAGACATACGTCTTACAAGTCTAAGAAAGCTAAATGACCACCAGGTCTGGCGAGATGAAACGTCAGATTATCCTCAGCTTCCAAAAGAGGGGGAGGGGTCTCGCCACAGCTTAAAACGTCCCCAAGACAGTCCAACAGGCCCAATGGATGTTTCAAATATCATGCGAGAAAAAAAAACTCACATGGCATGATAACGTTTAAAAACATCAATTTATTAAAATAGTAAAATGAGAACACTCACATGGTAGGAGATCAAAAACAGCTCATATAGAATCAATTGCGGTAATCGTGAGGGGTCCACCCGACATGTTTCGGCTACAAAGCCTTCATCTGGGGTGTGGCGCCCCCCCACCTCACCGCTATTTAAACAAGGAATGACCCCCACTGGGGATGTGTCACAATACCGGAAGTGGTGCAATTGATGTCACTTCCTGGTAATTCAGAATAGTGATATTTAGCTACATATATGTGCAGAGTGAAAGAGGCAATAGGCGGTATTATACCGCTATCACAAGCAGATAGAAAATCCAGATTATATAATAAAAGTTAGGCTGGCCGCTTGATCTTCTGGTTCGGAAATGAACCGAGTGCGCACCAAGCCTCTCTATCGATACGACCGGATCCCATTGGCCGAAGTGCCGTCCCGCGCCAACCAATAGAACCGGCGTCGTGATCCGAGTGTGCGCGATGACGTCATTCGCTGTATTACTGCGGCGCCAGTGCGCTCCACTCCTAGGGCCAAGCCTCTCTCCCATATCAGCAATCACAACACTTCCGGAATAGAAAGCAAGGCGCTGATAGGCTGGAGAGGGCCAGAAAAGTGTCAGCAAAAGTGAAGTTAAATAAAAATGATATTTTAATGGTGTCACAACATCGTGAAATAGATTACAACGCTAATTAAAGTGATAAAGGGGCAACAAGCATGACCAAATGATAATTGGAAATATTGAATAGGAATTGAAATTTAGAAGTGACACCGCCAGTGAGGGGCACCGCATAACATAATGGACAATAATATAACAGGATCTCAACATGAGGAGACATCTTTCCTATAAAAATCGCTATACAAATCATAAGAATTCTAAATAATACTAATAATAATGCATTAAGCATAAAGTTTTAATCTAAATATATCTATAGGTGGGTCCAGATTTAATATTGGTACCAATAATAGTGATTAGATATATAAAATTATTTTTAAAAAATTTTATTTTTAAAAAAATACCAAAAAAAAAAAAAATGGAAAAAGAGACCATGAACTAGATAACTACGCCTGGTTGATAAAAGAATTGATGTCCCACTCCACGTTAATACCTTGCAGAAAGTGGGACCCCAATTCATAAATCCAGTAAGTCTCCAGACGGGAGACGCCCCTAAGGGTTGAACCACCCCGCCAGGGGGCAACGTATTTATCAATAATAAGAAACTGCGTACCCTCAGGGTTTCGGTCATGAAATTCCCTGTAGTGTCGAGGCACGGTGTGTTTGGTGCTACCTGCTTTAATAAGGTTAATATGTTCAGATACCCGTGTTGTAAAAGATCTGATAGTTCGTCCCACGTACTGTTTACCACATGGGCAAATCAGGAGATAAACAACCACTGTGGTAGAGCAAGTGCAAAATCGCTTGATCTCGTAGGAACGGCCAGTCACAGTAGAAGAGAAACTGTGGCTAGCCCTCCTGCCACTGATGTTGAACTGACAAACCAAACATTTTTCACAGGGGTAGAAACCAATCAAATTATGAAAGAAGGAAGGTTTACTCGAGGGGGTTGATAACGTTGGGTGCCAACTTATTTCGGAGAGATGGAACGCCTTTGAAAACCACCTTGGGGGTTTTGGGCAACAAAGGGCCCAAAACCTTATCAGTTTTAAGGACATCCCAATAGTGTTCGAAAATTCTTTTGACATGCTTATGTTGGATGGAAAAGGACGTCAAAAAAGACCATTTAAAGTCCTCATTTGTTTGTCGAGGTTTATCCTCTAGTAGTGATTGGCGATCAATCAGACAGGCATTATTAATCTCCTTATCTAAATCGGAGGGGTTGTACCCCTTCTTCTCCAGAAACCTATCCTTAAGAGACGCAGCTTGGATCTTAAAGGTGTTAAGATCAGTGCAGTTCCTACGTAATCGCAGGAACTGGCTTTTGGGAATTGATCTGATCCAAGGCGCGTGATGGCAACTATCGGTGTGTATGTACCCGTTCCGATCGGTAGATTTAAAGTAGGTGCTGAATACAAATTGGCTTTCTTTTCTTTCAATAACCAAGTCCAAAAAATGGACTGAGGTAGTAATTGATTCAAATGACAGAACAATGTTCCTGTTGTTATTACTAAGGGTCGCAATGAAATCGACTAGATCATCTGGACTACCAGTCCATAGGAGGAGGATGTCGTCTATGTACCGAGCCCACAACAAAAGGTGTGGGTTACTCATGGCATAGACGACATCCTCCTCCCACTTGGCCATAAATAAATTGGCCAGACTGGGAGCGAACTTAGCTCCCATCGCGACCCCCTTGTGTTGCCGGTAGAATCTACCATCGAACCAGAAGTAATTGTGCTGAGTTGCAAACTCAATTAGCTCGATAATATAGTCCACCTGGGGTGAAGTGAGGGAGACATCCCTATTAAGAAAGCATTTGACAGCATCTATACCCTGACGGTGCGGGATACAGGTGTAGAGGGATGTAACATCCTTTTTATATTTCTGTGTAGGATTACTAGATAGCCCGATGTATGTCTCTTGATCCCCTAAAATGCGATACATTTCGTTGATGTAATCTGATTTATTTAATAGAACAATGCCACTGCCTTTGTCGGCGGGGCGAATGACCAGATTTTTATTATCGCATAAAGTCTTTAGGCCTGTTGAAGGTAAGGGGTTATAGTATCTTCGTTTTAATGGAATAGTAGTTAAATCTTTCAACACTAACTCTTTAAACATTTTAAAAGCTGGTGGGAGTTGTGTTGGAGGACTGAAAAGGGAAGGGTTAGATAGACCCGAATGGACTGTGCCAGATGTTGCTGCCCTGGCTATATTTCTAGAGGGATTTGAGATAATATACCTCTGAACATTAATTTTCTTGATAAACTTCTGAATGTCGATAAATGTATCGAACTTATTAAGTTTACACGGAGGAGCAAACTTAAGACCCTTATTTAAAATGGTTTTCTCTTCCTGAGTGAGAATAGTATCACTCAGGTTGAATACCCCCTGACAGGTTAAACCCGTTTCCTTTTTTTTTTTTTTTTTTGATCAATTGCTCACATCAAAAAGTGTAAAATGTATTCTTATGAAAATAAAAGCAAATAAATAATACCAATACTATGTATCATGCAAACAGGTAACAAACAGGAACAGGAACAGCTATGCACCCTGCACCTGACGCAAGGACCCGGAATACCGCTTAGCGGTGCAGTGATCCAGCGGGGGAGACATCAGCTCCTACAAATCGGATGGCACCGGTCTGAGATGGTAAGACTGCTTGGTTTTCTACCGCCTTGTTTACACAGTCTGATGCTGTTTATACAGCCTGATACATTACCACCTCTACAGTCTTGGTGATCCCTTCCAGCCCAGGGTACTCGGCTCCTCCAGCTATCTGCTGTAACCGTGATGTACTTCCACACAGCATGACATCTATCACTTGCCTTTTCCCCTGACCGTAGATCATCTGGACACATTATCCGGTGGACATCAGCAAGACAACTTCTGATATAACCATCAGCTCTCAGACACCCCATGGACTCTCCATGAACACTCCCCTCTCCCATAGTTCCCTGCCTCCTTTCCTCCCCGAGTGCCCCATCACCTTTGGGATTGATGTCAGCCCTGTACCCCCACTGAGAAATTGCTCTCCCCACTGTCCATTGGACCAGCAGGACTGACATCAATTAACTGTGCGTCCGGACGCTGTTTTTGTTTTTTGTTCCTTGTTACATGTTTTTGTTCCATGTTCCCCCTGTTTGTGGATGCGACTGACTCACCTTCATAGGTGGTCGGCGCTATATTTTTTATAGTTACAGTACTGCACTGGGTCATTACCCTGCTACCTGTTATTAATGTTCATGCCAATAAAATGATATTTTTTCTATTCTAAATTTGGTCGTTGCCCTTCCATTTAACCCCGCTTTTCTTCTCCCCACCTGTTTGGGACACTTTTCTATTGTTACGTTTTGGGGTTGGAGCGCAATCACTAATAACTCAATACCTAGGCATTAGAACTCCCACATAGGAGTCAAGCCTCTTTTCTTGTACCTACTTTTACACATGCTTTGCCTGGATCACTGGTGATCCATTCTTGAGGCACTCCATGGTATCAGGTTTCTGACTCAGTACTGTTACAGGATACACTGTGATCTGTTTAGGCACTCTTGCTCGCATTTTCTGTTTTTTTTTTTTTTCCCCCTAGTATGGCCTTTGTTCTGGGGGAAGACATAGATCAGGAAATTAACCAAGCTTTTAAAAAAGACTCAGTATCTATAGCACCACAGGAAGAGGAGATAAAGTCACGTTTTAAAGACCATAAGAAACTGCTCATTAAACACTTAAATAGGAAATGGGATATTTGTTTCCTGGAAACATACATCTCTAATAAAATAGTCCCGAGAGGGCTAAGAGATAAAACCATACCTGCTGAACATCTTCACAGTCCTGGATTCCTTGAAAAATGGAAAGACCTATGTATCAATCACGGAATCTCAGTGATGAAGCTCATAGTAGAGGAGGAAAAAATCCAACTAGGGGAGCTGGCGGCAGCAATTGCTGAAAGCTCCTCAGGTCTGGATCCGTTTAAAGGCCATGAGGAATTTCAGAAACTGAACGACACATTAAAGAAAGAGATCGATAAAACACAACAGACACTAAAGGCCACGAAACAATCAAAATTTAGACGAGACTGGGGCGACTGGGAAAGAGGGGAGATCTTTGATCTCACACCACGTCGCAGCCGAAGTAGATCCAGACGTAGGTCATCCTCAAGGGGCCACAGACCCCATAGTGACACTGACGAGGAAAATACAACCAAAAGTGTGACTTTTTTAGACAAAGAGGGGGCAGTGGGCCAAGACGGGGAAGACAGACGGGACGAGACGTCGCACACACACAGACATCAGGCCCCCAAATACAAAGAAAACCAACAGGGAACGACTTCCATACAAAGGGGGGACACGTACCAGGAGCCAACAAGGCCAACGGGATTAACCTGTGGAGGAGGACAGACTGATATGAAAATTATCAATCTCTCCAACTTTAAACTTGAACAAAGACATATAAATCTCCTACAGCGCGGTATGTCCTTCTCTCCTATAAACCATATGGACGAGTTCACTGTTTTTAAGGACATCTCCCTGTTTCTCAGGAAAGTCTTTTTCCGCTCCCTATATACACATAAATCTGCAACTGGTGAGGAAAATGAGCTTTTAAACAGCAAAGAAAAGGAGACCCTGGAGATCCTTAACTCCCTCTTGGAGGAGAGTGAATAGATAGAGGAGGAGAATTTGGGTCCCCATAAGAGACCATCTAAACTTAATATACGATCTAACAAGATGCCCCCCCTAAGTAAGAACAAATGGTTGACCCTCTTCCTCGACCTCATACAAAGAGATCTGGCCAAAGTCGACTGGGACTCAAAGGTCACAGATAATCTCACACGCGAAGAACGAAGAGCTATTAGGGAGCTTACCGAAGCACAGCAATTGGTAATAAAAAACAGTGATAAAGGGGGTAACGTGGTTCTCCTCAATGAGAGAGACTACGAGAGAGAGGTATTTCGCCTCCTCGGGGACACCAATACCTACAGGAAAATGTCCACAGACCCCTTTCCCAATTTAATTCTTAAACTGAATACCATGCTGTGCCTCGCAAGTGAGGAGGGCCTCCTGAATAAACGTGAATTAAATTACCTCCTTGTGGAGGAATACAACACACCCACTTTTTATGCCATCCCCAAGGTACATAAGTCCCTCGCTAATCCCCCAGGGAGACCTATTGTTTCGGCCATCAAGGGACCCTTAGAGCGGGTGGGTGAATATCTTGATAACCTCCTCAAGGACATGGTCACAGACCTAAGATCCTATGTCAGAGACACAGGTGATGTCCTTGCCCACATAGCTGAGATCAATTTACCTGGGGCGCCCCTACTCGTGGGGATCGACGTGGAATCGCTGTACACCTCGATTCCACACGAGTGGGGCATTAAAGCTGTTGAGACGTTCCTAGAGAAGAATTTCCCGAGTAATGGACCGCAAAATGAGTTCCTGGTGGACCTCCTCACTTTCGCCCTCCAAAATAATTATTTTCAATTTTTAACTAATTTTTACCAACAGATCAAGGGCACTTCCATGGGTGCACCGTGGGCTCCAGCATATGCCTGCCTGCACCTGGGATTGTGGGAGGAGGATGTGGTCTGCGCCTCGCCAATGTACCTGAGCCATGTGTACACGTGGCTCAGGTACATTGATGACGTGTTTGTCATATGGATGGGCGATGAGACTTCCCTTACGGAATTCATTGATGCTCTTAACTGTAATGACCGTAACATTAAACTAACCTTTACATGTGATTATACAAGAATTTCCTTTCTGGACCTTTCCATCGGGATTGAGGACCTCTCTTTAGTTACCCGTACCTATCGCAAGGAAACTTCGGCCAATACACTCCTGCGAGCTGATAGCCACCACCCACGCTGGCTTAAGGATGGTATTCCAGTGGGGCAATTCCTCCGTATTAAACGCAACTGTACCAACACAGAGGACTACAGACGCGAAAGCGACGATTTATATCGACGCTTTCGTGAACGTGGGTACTCCCACAAACAGATCCGTAGGGCCAAACGCAAGGCAGCAGCACGGGATCGTTCTGTCCTCTTACAAAAACCTGACCAAGCTCCCTCCATTTCTCCCTCTCCCCCTATGAACCCTGGGCCAGTGAGGACCATCACACAATACGGTACCCAATGGGATACCGTGAGGTCTATATTACAGAAACACTGGGGGATTCTGACGAATACCCCCGGTTTAGCACAAATAGTTGGACCTTCCCGACAATGACAGCCAGGAGAGCACGCAACCTGGGTGACTGTCTCATCCAATCAGAACATGTTAGGAGCCAGAACACTACCTGGCTTTCCCAGTTCCCCAGGACCAAAGGGATGTTTCCCTGTGGTCACTGCCAAGTATGCCCATTTGTCCACAGAACTGCACTCTTTAGCGACTCCCAAAATAGAACAGAGTTCCACATCAAAAACCTAATCAACTGTGCCACCAAGAGGGTTATCTACATGATTACCTGCCCATGCAACAAGATGTACATAGGCAAAACAAAACGACAACTTAGAATTCGCCTTGGGGAGCACATGAGAGAGATTGAGGAAAAGAACCCGGAGAAGCCGCTGGCTAGGCACTTCGCCCAATTTCACCAGGGCAAAATCTCTGGTATGACGGTGAAGGGTATCTATGTCCTCAATCTCTCTTCTAGAAGGGGCGACTTTGACCAGATACTTCAGCAACAGGAAAAACGATGGATTTTCCGGTTGGGCTCCCTTGTGCCCCTTGGCCTCAACACGGAACTAAACTTACAACCTTTCCTGGTGCCCTAGGTCTCTATATATACACAAACACCAGAAAACCCCTCTCCCCCTCCCCCCCCCCCTCCCCTGGGATTTCCCCTGTGGACCTCACATAATTCCAGGTCGGAGTCCCCAGTGGTCTAGGTGACACCTCTCTTTCTGTAATTAACATCTTTATTTTTATCATCATGTATATTTATTGCTATAGATGTACAGAGGTGGGCGAACGGAATTTTTAGGCCGTTCCGATCTGCCCACAACCATACTGTTTTATGGCTGTTTCCCTGTCTATGTACTGTCTGAGTATGTTGTTTGGGCCTCCTTTCCCCCCCCCCCTCCCCTTCCCCCCCCCTCCCCTCTTCAACTCGGACATGTAACTTTTTAGCCCCCCATAAACAATGGAGGTGGGCAGATATTCCATGCCAATTGATAACTACCATTCAATACTCCGTTTGGACCTTTAAAACTTTTTATAACTGCTATAGACTCAGAATTTGCTATATGGATTCACAAGGATTTACTGCGATTTCCAAATCCCAAGATGAGCAATGCTAAACAGACCACAGCTGCCTGATCAGCACACAACACAGGGATAGTTGCTCCTTCTTTGTTATTAACCTGTTTAGGTGGGCGTAACCAAGGCGGGAACATCACTTAAAAGGAGTCCTTGGGAGCCACCTACTACGTCAGACGAAGCTACACACTCAGATGTGAAACGCGTTACGTCATTTCCGCCCGGACGCCACGCCCAGGCATTCCCTATTGGTGTTCAGGGGCACATGATTCCACGGGAGGACTCCGATCACGTGATCGCAGGGCACAGAGGAAGAGACGGTTGAGACTGCACATTGAGGTGGCCATCCTCGATCTCTAGGAACAGCTGTGCACCCTGCACCTGACGCAAGGACCCGGAATACCGCTTAGCGGTGCAGTGATCCAGCGGGGGAGACATCAGCTCCTACAAATCGGATGGCACCGGTCTGAGACAGTAAGACTGCTTGGTTTTCTACCGCCTTGTTTACACAGTCTGATGCTGTTTATACAGCCTGATACATTACCACCTCTACAGTCTTGGTGATCCCTTCCAGCCCAGGGTACTCGGCTCCTCCAGCTATCTGCTGTAACCGTGATGTACTTCCACACAGCATGACATCTATCACTTGCCTTTTCCCCTGACCGTAGATCATCTGGACACATTATCCGGTGGACATCAGCAAGACAACTTCTGATATAACCATCAGCTCTCAGACACCCCATGGACTCTCCATGAACACTCCCCTCTCCCATAGTTCCCTGCCTCCTTTCCTCCCCGAGTGCCCCTCCACCTTTGGGATTGATGTCAGCCCTGTACCCCCACTGAGAAATTGCTCTCCCCACTGTCCATTGGACCAGCAGGACTGACATCAATTAACTGTGTGTCCGGACGCTGTTTTTGTTTTTTGTTCCTTGTTACATGTTTTTGTTCCATGTTCCCCCTGTTTGTGGATGCGACTGACTCACCTTCATAGGTGGTCGGCGCTATATTTTTTATAGTTACAGTACTGCACTGGGTCATTACCCTGCTACCTGTTATTAATGTTCATGCCAATAAAATGATATTTTTTCTATTCTAAATTTGGTCGTTGCCCTTCCATTTAACCCCGCTTTTCTTCTCCCCACCTGTTTGGGACACTTTTCTATTAATAAGGTAACAAAATATGTAAAGCATGGAAATTAAAAATAGGTTAAAAGTAACATAAGCCCATGTTGAGGTGAGTGTTTAGAGTTGCTGACGCGTTTCGAGGATAACCTCTTCATCAGAGCCTTTGAGAACCAGTGCACAGTCTATATGGGCCGGTAGGCCAACACATGTACAAAGAAGGTATGGCTAGTTGGGAAGTGTAGCCTGAGATGAAAAGTAAGATTTTCTGTTTTCCATACCAGTCCACGTTCAAGCGTTCTAGGTGGAGCAGAGATTAAAAAAAAAAAAATATATATATATATATATATATATATATATATATATATATATATATATATATATATATATATATATATATATATATATATATACACATGTGTGTGTATATATAGATAGAATTACAACTATAAATACAGTATGGAGCACATGGCGAGTATATGCAACACAAACATATAATAAATTCAAATAAATAAATATGATGATAGATGGAAATCACATATATGTACATAAAATTGATGAAAGATACAATGTCTATCAAAATTTGATAAGGGATACAGTGTTTATAAGAACCATAAATGATTGGTCAATGGTAAACCTTAAAGCAACAAACAAAAAAAAATAAAAAAAAAATATATATATATATATATATATATATATATATATATATATATATATATATATATATATATATATATATATATAACTGAAATTTTTTTTAAAAAATATATATGTAAGTAAAAGAAGTGAGTAGGGAGATGACGAACTAGTGACTAAATGTGTAAACACACCTACCTATGTGGTGTGTTGACGGTATGTGTGTTCTCCTTTAAATTGTTGAAATTGGACTGTGGGGTGGTGTGGACCTGAAAGAGGGGAGGGGGAGAGGAAGCACAGTGATGAAGAAATCAGGGGGAAACCAGAGAGGTGACCTGGGGGGATCCCTCAGGACACTGATAGGCAGTCAAATCATAGCATAATGCAGAGTGAATGAAGGGGCTGGATACCTGTCCTGTCTCACGGGCTGGATGGAGGAGAGATTGCAGCCTGTCTGCGTCCTAAGGGGAGAACGCTGTCCTGTACTCTAGGAGGATGGAGGAGGGTGGAGATCTCTTTAGAAGATACTGGAGCTGTGTGTGTCTGCAGCTGTCTCTCCACCTCAGACATAAGTGGATGTCAGAGTGAGGATGGCTGCTTGTGGGTTATAAGCCGGTTTTGGGGGCGGGCCTGAGCATGGGCTGCAAGTGCATGTGATGAACTGGAGACGAGGGGGGTGTGGCCGGCAATGAAACGCACGCCGTCAAAGGAGTGGGCGTGGTTGTGCGCTCCAAAGGCGAACACATGACCTGACTCCTGTCAGCTCCCGGGGACAAAGCAGTGGATGAGCTGGTCTGGTGTGTGCCGTGTAGGATGGAAAAAACACACACACACAAGCGGCTCTGGTCAGCGGATACATCGGGGGGGGGGTGGTTGTGTGGCGGCAAAGGGGCTCTAGAGACAGTGGAACAGGAAACCGTCCCTGTCCATCTAGGTGTCATACAAAAAGCAGGAGACATTTTGTCAAGGACAAGGGAAAAAGAAATTGTATTACTTAATTCAATAATTAATAATTAAATAAATAAAATAAAATAAATTAAATTAAATAAAAAATGAAAATAAATATAAAAAATATATAAATTAAATAAAATTAAGATGTAAGTATAGATGTGTGTGTGTGTGTATATACACACATACACAGATGAAGAGGAAGAATGATGATGAAAAATAAAAAATAATAAATAAATATATATGAAAATAAAAATAAATATAGATTTAAAAGTGAAATTGAGAATATAATGAGAGATGTTGAATAAATGAAAAATTAAATTGAAAATGAATGTGGATATGAATGGGAATTGGAAATAATGAGATTAGAATAGATAGGATAAGCAAGATGGGACAGGGGCAAGTGGGGAGTGCTCAGAGCGGGGAATGGTGATGATGGATACTGGTATTGGTTTGTATCTAGATAATTCCATGGATTTCCAAGTCCTCGTTCATTCCATCGGGAACCATTTACCCGAGAGAGAAAATCCAGAAGGATTTTTGTCTACAGAGTTTCTTGAATCTCCTCCCCATATCATCGTCTTTTTTGATGGCCTCAATGCCAAAGACTTTAAGACCTATTGGGTTTCCATTGTGGTGTTCTCTAAAATGCCTGGGTACTGAGTAGTTTTGGTTTTCTTATTATTTATGGACTGATGGTGTGTATTACTGTTGATAATGCTGAATTTGTGCTCGCTAAATCTTGTCGTCAAAGGACGTGTTGTGCGTCCGACATACAGTAACCCGCATGGGAAAATTAGACCATAGATCAAGTGGGAAGTGCCACAATTGATGAACTGACCAATTTTGTGGTTCTGGCCATCTGTTCCAGTGACTTCTTTTTTTCTATGTGCCATGAAAGGGCAAGCTCCACAGTTTCTAATTCCACATTTGAAATTACCCTTCTGGTCAAAAAGGGATGTCCAACGGCCTGTAGGGGTCTCAGTTTGGTTCGGGGGTTTGCGTACTCTGCTTGGTGCTATTGGACTTCTAAGGTCTTTTGCTTTCCGGAATACAACTACAGGTTTGGATGGTAGGACTGGATTGAGGATGGGATCTTGCTTGAGAATGTTCCAGTTCTTCTGGATGACTTTCTGTATGTCAAAAGCTTTGGTATTGTATTGTGTGCTAAATCTGATGGAATTGTTCATTGTCTGCTTGTTTCTCTCTGTTTTTTGGGGGGCTGTTACCATGGTAACTGAGGAGTGTTCATCATACTGTGTCCAGTATTTTGAGAAGGCTTGTTCAATGAGATGTTCTTCATAGCCTTTCTCAAGGAAATTCTTTTTTAGGATGGACCCTTGCTTTTCGTAGTCGCTTCTTTTGGTGCAGGTTTTTTTCAGCCTACAGAATTGCCCAAAGGGGATTTTGCGGATCCACTTGGGATGATGGTGGCTTTTGGCATGAAGGTAGGAGTTCCCTGCACTAGGTTTGAAATGGGTTTTAGATAGAATCATTCCTTCTTCGTTGATTTTGAGATCAAGGTCCAAGAAAACAAGTGTTGTATTGTCAGTCACGTGGGTAAAAGTGATGCCAAAGGAATTGGAGTTACAGTGTTCCAGAAATTTATTGAGATCCGTATGTGATCCATTCCAGATGATGAGAATGTTATTGATGTATCTGGTGTAAAGTGCGAGCTGATCCTTAAAGGGGTTATTGGCCCAGATGGACCTGTCTTCCCAGAGGCCCATGAATAGGTTAGCGTAGCTGGGAGCAAATTTTGCTCCCATAGCTGTCCCTTTGGTTTGTCGAAAAAACTCACCCACGAAAGAAAAATAGTTGTGGGTGAGACAGAATTTTATGGAGTCAAGGAGAAATATGATCTGTAGGGGGTGTGTATCACTTTTCTATAGAAAATACTCTACTGCTTCTATACCATATTTGTGTTCAATGGAAGTATAAAGAGATGAGACGTCTAGAGAGAGCCATTTGTATTGCGGTTGCCATGAAAAAGACGAGAGGATATCGAGCATATGTCCAGAATCTTTCACTTAAGATGGGAGTTGTAATACTAGATCTTGTAGAAAGTGGTCGATGTAGCAGGCTAGATTACTAGTTAGACTGTCGATTCCAGCAATGATGGGTCTGCCTGGTGGATTCGTCTGATTCTTGTGGATCTTGGGAATATGGTAAAAGTGGGGGGTGAGTGGGTGCTGTTTGTTCAGGAAGAGGAATTCGCTTTTTGTAATGACTCCGTTCTCCCTGGCTTGTTTTAGTAGAACTTCCAGAGAGATGGAGAAAGATGGTAATGGATCGACAGGGAGTTTCTCATATGTCTCGGTGTCTCCAAGTAATCTCAAAGCCTCAGCCATATAGTCGTCTCTGTTTTGGATTACTAGACCACCGCCTTTGTCAGCTTGTCTAATGATGATGTCTTCTCTGTCTTGAAAATTCTTAAGGATTTCTTTGGGGACTTCAGTCTTTATTCCTAATTTTAGTGTATTTGCCATTGGTGTAGTTGTTCTGGCAGATCCTTTTAATTTCATCCAGCACTATCTTATAGAAGATTGGAATGTACTTTCCTTTCGCCCAGTGGGGGTGAAAAGAACACTTGGGTTTGAAATCGGTGTGTACGATTTGTTTTTCCATGAGGGCTAGGAGTTCTGGTTCTATTTCATAGTCCTCGCAGGCTCACTCTTGGTATAGACTCTCTAGATCAGGGGTCTCAAACTGGCGGCCCTCCAGCTGTTGTAAAACTACAAGTCCCATCATGCCTCTGCCTGTGGGAGTCATGCTTGTAACTGTCAGCCCTGCAATGCCTCGTGGGACTTGTAGTTTTGCAACAGCTGGAGGGCCACCAGTTTGAGACCCCTACTCTAGATTTTCAAATACATTATCCACATTTTGTGTATTGTCAGATGGAGTACTTGTGAGTGAGGATGATGCTTCAGAGGGTGATTCGCGGAGAGCGAAGTACCTTTTTTAAAGTGAGATTTCTCATGTACCTATTGAGGTCTACAAAGATCTCAAAGATTTGGTGGATTTCCAGGGGCGAAATTGAGGCCCTTGCGTAGAACATTGAGTTCTGTGTCATCGAAAACTGAACTGGATAGGTTGAAAATTTTGATTGTGGTGTGTGTTGGAGTTATCTTTCCCTTTTTTTATTTTTCTGTCCTCCTCGTCGACCTCTTCTTCTCCATCTTCTCTTTTTCTTACCATCCTCTGTGGAAGTTCCAGAGGGATTTTCTGCTGAGCCGTGGGGTTCCAACTGCCCACAGCTCCTTCTCCTAAAAAAATGCACGGTGATGTGTTTTCCATCGTTTTTTGCTGAGTGGGTGAATTAACCGTCTGTTGGCTGGTGTGGTGGTCGGTGGTAATGACCACTGGTGGTGGATTGTGATTTGTATATGTACTTACAGTGGTGTTGGTGGGTAGATTATTAGTAGGTGCTTTTGTTTTCTGGGCTTTGACTCCTATTGGTGGAGTTTGGCCCTCTCATGTCCGGTAGCTTGGTCCATTTATTTTTATTTTTATTCCCGTCATTGTGAGAAGAGAGATGGGGGGGGGGTGACGCCTGATGGTCTTTGCTGGTTAGAGAATTCCCCTTACTCCCTCTCTTTGGAAAATTGTTTGAGTGATTTTGTAATTGAGATCTTCTGTATGGTCTCTGTTTGTTGGTGTTGCTTTTGTTGGTGTTGTGTTTCGTGTGGCGTGGAGGGGTCATGGGGCGTGTATTGTTTTGAGAGAGTGGTGAAGGTTTTTGGGGATGTAAGCCGTTGGCATCCAAAGGTTTTTTTCCATTCAAATTCTCGTCCAAAGAGGTAGTCGAGTCTGTTCCTCTCAAATTTTTCCGATTTCTTACTGATAAGATTGGTTTCAAAGCTAACCATTTGGTCATTGATCTTTTTATCCCAATCATTAAAAGATGGGAGATCTGTGTAGGGGGCCAGATCGTCCTGTATATCTTTCAAATCACTACGGATTTTAATTAGGTTTCTCTCTCTTTGAGTGATGATTGAGAGAAGTAATTTTTTGTTTAATTCTCTCATTTGGATAACCCATGCATCCTTGAGATTGTCATCTAGCCAGGTGCAAGTCTTAGTTAATCTGAGTCCTCTTAGTACACAATTTGTTTTGATGTAATTTTCTAAAAGTAGAATGTCCCACCATTGTATCATTTCTTTCTGTAAAATGTTTTTCAATTTGGAAAACAGTATTATCATGAGTTCCTCCCTATTGGGAGTGGTTTCTGGTTTGGTAGTAGTATCTGTTGGTTTGCTGCATATTTCATGTGCTTCAATGCTATTAGAGAAACCTCTTGCCAGAGAGATCCGTCTTAGTTCTCTTTGTTCAATTGATAGGACCATGCTGGTCTAGTAGTGTGATATTTTGTGGCCTGTTGGATAATTGGATCTGCTGAACTGGATAAACATCCAGAGGGGGATCTGACATGTGGGGTTGGCCTCACCTCAGCAGCGGGAGACCCCTAGGGGCTGATGCAAATTGTGGACAAGAAAAGATAACTCCTGCGCTTGTGAGGGTGTATTAGGTTTTAAAATAGTAGTATTGTGAGCTTTAGAGAAGCTGAAAAGGATGGTGTTGCGTGTCTCGCTGCCCAAAAAACTGACCCCGGGGTGGTCAGGGTAAGACTATATGGAAAGCGATGGATGAAGGGCGCGTGATCAATTGCTCACATCAAAAAGTGTAAAATGTATTCTTATGAAAATGAAAGCAAATAAATAATACCAATACTACGTATCATGCAAACAGGTAACAAAATATGTAAAGCATGGAAATTAAAAATAGGTTAAAAGTAACATAAGCCCATGTTGAGGTGAGTGTTTAGAGTTGGCTGACGCGTTTCGAGGATAACCTCTTCATCAGAGCCTTTGAGAACCAGGGCACAGTCTATATGGGCTGGTAGGCCAACATATGTACAAACAAGGGATGGCTAGTTGGGAAGTGTAGCCTGAGATGAAAAGTTTTTCTGTGTTCCATACCAGTCCACGTTCAAGCGTTCTAGGTGGGGCAGAGATCAAAAAAAAATAAAAAATAAAAAAAAATATATATATATATATATATATACACACACACACACACACACACACACACACACACACGTGTGTATATATAGTATAAAATATATAGATAGAATTATAACTATAAATACAGTATGGAGCACATGGCAAGTATATGCAACACAAGAAACATATGATAAATTCAAATAAATAAATAAATATGATAGATGGAAATCACATATATGTACATAAAATTGATGAAAGATACAATGTCTATCAAAATTTGATAAGGGATACAGTGTTTATAAGAACCATAAATGATTGGTCAATGGTAAACCTTGAAGCAACAAACAAACAAAAAAAAAATATATATATATATATATATATATATATATATATATATATATATATATATATATATATATATATATATATATATGTAACTGAAATTTAAAAAAAAAATATATATGTAAGTAAAAGAAGTGAGTAGGGAGATGACGAACTAGTGACTAAATGTGTAAACACACCTACCTATGTGGTGTGTTGACGGTATGTGTGTTCTCCTTTAAATTGTTGAAATGGGACTGTGGGGTGGTGTGGACCTGAAAGAGGGGGAGGGAGAGGAAGCACAGTGTTGAAGAAATCAGGGGGAAACAGAGAGGTGACCTGAGGGGGATCCCTTAGGACACTGATAGGCAGTCAAATCATAGCATAATGCAGAGTGAATGAAGGGGCTGGATACCTGTCCTGTCTCACGGGCTGGATGGAGGAGAGATTGCAGCCTGTCTGTGTCCTAAGGGGAGAACGCTGTCCTGTACTCTAGGAGGGTGTAGGAGGGTGGAGATCTCTTTAGAAGATACTGGAGCCGTGTGTGTCTGCAGCTGTCTCTCCACCTCAGACATGTGAGGATGGCTGCTTGTGGGTTATAAGCCGGTTTTGGGGGCGGGCCTGAGCATGGGCTGCAAGTGCATGTGATGAACTGGAGACAAGGGGGGTGTGGCCGGCAATGGAACGCACGCCGTCAAAGGAGTGGGCGTGGTTGTGCGCTCCAAAGGTGAACACATGACCTGACTCCTGTCAGCTCCCGGGGACAAAGGGAGCTCCGGCTGAGTCTTTAGCAGTGGATGAGCCGGTCTGGTGTGTGCCGTGTAGGACGGAAAAAACACACACAGGCGGCTCTAGTCAGCGGGTACATCGGGGGGGAAGGGGGTTGTGTGGCGGTAAAGGGGCTCTAGAGACAGTGGAACAGGAAACCATCCCTGTCCATCTAGGTGTCATACAAAAAGCAGGAGAAGGAGTTGACACCTGATGCTTATAGGCATAGATCCTATTTAGCATCTCACCTCACCCGGATCCTACAGTGATTCCGGTTGAGTCCCTCCTATACACATATATAGGATTGGAACCCGTGTAAGTACTACATCCAGCATACTTTATTTTTCTATCAATGTACAAATGCCTGATGTATATCTCCACAATCATCAAAGCCATTAGTATTGTTATCTTCCCTTACTATCGCATATGGCTATTTAACATATATTATTACTATATGGGGTATACATATATACTGATTAACGTTCTCACACACATCTTCACTCACTTCAGTCATTTTATTTGTCACTCTTTTGTTACACTTTTTATCATTTCCTTTTTTATTCCTGTGTTGCACTTCACTGTTTTATTTCACTTTGATCCGGTCACCTTACACACATCCCACATACACACTCGCATACACATCCTACACACAAACTCATACACGCATAAGATACACACAGTCACAGTTTCTCTCATATTCTTCCATAAGTTTTTTCATATTTTTCGCATTTTTTCACATTTTTCGCATTTTTTCACATTCACATTTTATCCACACCTCTGTTATCAATATATTATGGATCCCAGCAATTTCAATTATTACCTACCATTTCTCAATGGCGTTTAATGGTTATGGCACATCAAATTATATTTATAATCACCACATGACTATTTGACAGTCTATTAACACACTCCATTTTACATTGTCCCAACACATGTTGGAGTTGTGGATTGGCATACTCTCCAGCATATGGGTGTTGAAAAATTCATCTGATACTAGTCAAATGCTGTTAAAATACATTATTATTCTAGATGATTGAATTACTCATTTAATCATCATAGGTGTCCTCCATTCTCCTTCCCACCCCTGGGGGCTCCTATGTGTGACTCCTTGCAAGCCCCTCTTTTTCTGCTGGTTCCCACCCGGGTGAGAGGAGGTGGGTTCTATACGAGGACTCTGGATCTATGAACTTGTGTTCACACTCTCTGGTTACGAGTCATTTCCCCTCTCTTGTGTGGTAAATATATCTTAATTTTTATATATAATAGATGTAGGTACCTTGTTAGAAAGTCAGAATTTTATTATTGTTCTGCTATGTCTCACCAGAGTACAAATACCCTGAAGAAGACCACGATTGGTCGAAACGCGTTGGGGTACTCATATGGATGACAACCTACCTTTTGTAATACAATGTATCTTATCATTGACCATTTGTATGGTATATGTTATTACTGCCTGCAACCAGAATGTATATAATTTTTACAATTCCTTTATTGAAGTATATTTCTTATGTGTTCATTAACCAGAGACTACAAACTTGATGATTTTAGAATTTGATTCAATTGTATATTTTTTGTATAATTAAAAACAAGAATTGATTGTATAACATTGTAATTGCCTTAAATTACATACTCTGTCGCTTAAACCACCCCCCAGCCCCCCCCCCCCCCCCCCCGGGAGAACTTTTTTCTTTTTGTATACAATGGGGTGTGCGACTCCTGGACTCTATCTACATGCGTTTTCTCTTTTTTTTTTTTTTTTTTGAATTACCATTGGGTGGTTAAACACCCTCTCTCCCTTTTACGCATGAGAGCCAATTTGAGCAGTGTGACAGCCTATTATTGAGTATTATGGGAATCCTTCCTTGCTGACAGCAACTTTTACTGTTTCTTGATTGTTCCATCTAGACAGTGTTCTTGGGACTTATACACTGTTAATATGAGTACCCACGCATATATTTTTGGAATATGGGTTATCACTCTATGTGTACCTATATGAAACACTTTGTATGTTCCCCTTCCTAACAGGATTGTCCAAGATATATTGATCCAAAAATACAAATTTTGGTTCAACTCATTTTAACACCCATTGTCACTTTTAGGTATGACCCCATTTACTCCTTAAGCCCACTGCTCTTTACTAATTAAAAATTGCATTACTTAATTCAATGTTCGAAAAATACATTAACCTTTATGTAACCCATCCATATTTGGGTATTTATGATGGTATAATGTCTGCATCTTTCAGATTTATATGTAGGTATCTAGTGCGTACATGTGTGCATATGGTCCCCTTCTCGTCCCCCGGCCCCTAGAGCAGCTTCCCGGCACGGTGGAGAGATGTGCAAACTTTTGCACCTCCCCCTTATGCTCTCTCGGGGCCTGTTTTATCATCTCTGGCCACCAGAGGGAACGTTACCCTGTCGGCGGCGTCCCTTGATCACCGCCAGACGCCCTATGGCCCCATGCGCATGCGTGGCTTCAGCCCCGCGTGAGTCATGAGGTCATGGTGTCACGCGATTGCGATGGGGTGACGGCAGCGCCCGGAGCTCACGCTCACAGGAACGCAGATGGAGCCACATGGTGGCCACCATGCTTGGCGGTTTGGCTTATAAGGGGAGGGGGGGTGCGAAGGAGTTGACACCTCATGCTTATAGGCATAGATCCTATTTAAGCATCTCACCTCACCCGGATCCTACAGTGATTTCGGTTGAGTCCCTCCTATGCACATATATAGGATTGGAACCCATGTAAGTACTACATCCAGCATACTTTATTTTTCTATCAATGTACAAATGCTTGATGTATATCTCCACAATCATCAAGGCCATTAGTATTGTTGTCTTCCCTTACTATCGCATATGGCTATTTAACATATATTATTACTATATGGGGTATACATATATACTGATTAGGGATGAGGCGAACACCCCCCGGTTCGGTTCGCACCAGAACCTGCGAACGGACCGAAAATTCGCATGAACGTTAGAACCCCATTGACGTCTATGGGACTCGAACGTTCGAAATCAAAAGTGCTCATTTTAAAGGCTAATTTGCATGGTATTGTCCTAAAAAGGGTTTGGGGACCCGGGTCCTGCCCCAAGGGACATATATCAATCCAAAAAAAACTTTTTAAAACTGACGTTTTTTCGGGAGCAATGATTTTAATGATGCTTGAAGTAAAAAAAAAAAAAAAAGTGAAATATTAATTTAAATATTGTACCTGGGGTGTGTCTATAGTATGCCTGTAAAGTGGCGCGTGTTTCCCGTGTTTAGAACAGTCCCTGCACAAAATGTCATTTTTAAAGGAAAAAATCTCATTTAAAACTGCTTGCGGGTTTAATGTAATGTCGGGTCCTGGCAATATGGATGAAAATCAGTGAGACAAACGACATGGGTACCCCCCAGTCCATTACCAGGCCCTTTGGGTCTTGTATGGATACTAAGGGGAACCCCGCACCCAAATTAAAATAAGGAAAGGTGTGGGGCCACCAGGCCCTATATACTCTGAACAGCAGTATACAGGCGGTGCAAACAAGACAGGGACTGTAGGTTTGTTGTTAAGTAGAATTTGTTTGTAATTTTGAACGGGTACATTTTTAACGTGTTTAGCTCGAGCCAAAAAATCTTTTTTAAGCTTTTGGAAAACATAGGGAAGGATTATCACCCCTGTGACATTTGTTTTGCTGTCTGTCCTCCTCTTCAGAAGATTTCACCTCACTTTTTGTCCGAATGACAAAAGTTTTTTGAAAATGTGGGTTTTTTTGTGAAACAAGGATTGGAAAGCATCAGTGGAAAGAAGAAATGTTTTTCCAATATTAACTCTTAGAGGAGAGAATTTCCCTTCCTAGGGGTAGATTTCATCTCACTTCCTGTTGTCTCCTTCCGTTTGCAAGTAGGAGTCGTTTGTAAGTTAGATGTTTGAAAGTAGGGGCCTGCCCTATATACTTAGCAGAAATTTGGGCCTTAGGTGTTGTTATGGCCACAACACTGTAAGCCCTCACAGGGCCCTGCTGTGAAATATTAGATCAAGAATTGTAATTACATGCCCCTGTTGAACAGGGGATGAAAAATTAGGCCTTAGGCACTGGTGCTGGTGCCACAACACTGCAACCCCTCACAGATCCTCTAGTTGGAACGCAGAAATGAGCCCTGCTGCAAAGTATTGCATAAAAAATTGTAATTACACGCCCCTGTTAAACAAGGGCTGAAAAATTGGGCCTTAGGCACTGGTGGTGGCGCCCAGAACCAAAAATGTTCTTACAAGCTATCAGCGTGATCATTGAGGAGGAAGAGGATAATTACTCAGGGATAGTCACTCAGCATCAGCATAGGCAGTCTTTGAAGGGATCTGAGATTTCAAAAAAAATTATTTGGTTACATCAGCATCAGGTGCTTGGTAGCTGGTGGTGATCCAAGACTGATTCATTTTTATGAAGGTCAGTCGATCGACCGAGTCGGTGGACAGACGCACCCTGTGATCGGTTACAAAGCCTCCAACAGCACTGAATGTGCGTTCCAAAAGAACGCTGGATGCAGGACAGGCCAGTAGCTCAATTGCATACTGTGCAAGCTCTGGCTAGTGATCCATCCTCAAGACCCAGTAACCCAGAGGATTTTCGGTGGGAAGGGTGTCCAAGTCATATCTTGCCCCTAGGTATTCCTGCACCATGTAAAACAGACGCTGGCGATGGTTGCTGGAACCGATCATACCTTGGGGCTGCGGACCAAAAAATTGTCTGAACGCATCGGTCAGATGGCCACCTTCTCCACCGCTCCTTCTTTGACTGACCGAAGCCTCAGCAACACGTTGTCCAGAAACAGGAGTTTTTAACCTCCCAGTCTCTGGGAACGCGTTGCACAGACCTTTCTGCAAGGCCTCCCGAAGATGTTTCATCCTCTGCTCCCTCTGCGATGGCAAGATAAGGTCCGCAACCTTACCCTTGTAACGTGGATCAAGGAGGGTTGCAAGCCAGTATTGGTCCTTCTTGATACCACGAATACGAGGATCCTTACGCAGGCTTTGCAGGATCAGGGAGGCCATGCAGCGTAGGTTTGCTGAGGCATTCGGTCGGAGTTCTCTGGGCCACTAGGGATGACATGGTCCACAGCGACCACCTCCCAGCCAAGTACAAGTCTATGTGTTTCTTGGGACTGATCCCTTAAAGACTGCTGCTGATGCTGAGTGCCAGGCTCCACCTCCATACTGACACAATCTTCTTCCTCCTCCTCCTCCTCCCTCCTCTTCCTGTGTGATTGGCGGGCACACAGGAACACTGTCTGGATAAAGGGGGCCTTGAGAGCTAAGGAAGTCCTCCTCTTCCTGCCTCTGTTCTGCCTCAAGTGCCCTGTCCATTATTCCACGCAGCGTGTGCTCCAACAGGTGGACAAGGGGGACAGTGTCACTGATGCATGCACTGTCACTGCTCACCATCCTCGTGGCCTCCTCAAATGGTGACAGGACAGTGCATGCATCCCTGATCATGGCCCACTGGCGTGGGAAAAAAAACCAAGCTCCCCTGACCCTGTCCTGGTGCCATAGTCGCACGGGTACTCATTGATGGCCCTCTGCTGCGTGTGCAGCCGCTGCAGCATGGCCAACGTTGAGTTCCACCTGGTGGGCATGTCACAGATTAGGCAGTTCTTGGGCAGGTTAAACTCCTTTTTGGAGGTCCGCCAGCCGAGCACTGGCATTATATGACCGGCGGAAATGCACACAGACTTTCCTGGCCTGCCTCAGGACATCCTGTAAGCCCGGGTACCTGCCCAAGAACCGCTGCACCACCAAGTTAAGGACGTGAGCCAAACAGGGCACATGGGTCATTTGTCCCTGTCGGAGGGCAGAGAGGAGGTTGGTGCCATTGTTGCAAACCACCATTCCTGCCTTAAGTTGGTGTGGCATCAACCACCTCTGAACCTGCCCCTGCAGAGCTGACAGAGTCTCTGCCCCAGTGTGGCTCCTGTCCCCCAAGCACACCAGCTCAAGCACCGCATGGCATCTTTTGGCCTGCATACTTGTGTAGCCCCTTGAACGGCTACGGAGCACCGCTGGTTCCGAGGACAAAGCACAGGAAGAGGCTATGGAGGAAGAAGAAGAGGAGGGGGTGGAGGAGAGAGGTGTGTCACAATCATTAGCATTTTGGAGGCGTGGTGGCGGAACAACCTCCAACACTACTGCACCTTGTCCTGCATCCTTCCCAGCTGCCAGCAGAGTCACCCAATGCGCCGTGAAACGTAGGTAACGTCCCTGTCCATGCCTGCTGGACCATGAGTCAGCGCTAATATGCACCTTACCGCTGTCCAGCGAGGCATGGACATTACCTTTCACATGCCGGTAGAGAGCCGGAATCGCCTTCCGTGAGAAAAAGTGGCGTTTGGGTACCTGCCACTGAGGAACCGCACATTCCACAAACTCACGGAAGGGAGCAGAGTCTACCAACTGAAAAGGCAGCAGTGCTTGAAGTGCTAGCAATTTTGCCAAGCTAGCATTCAACCGCTGGGCATGTGGATGGCTGGGAGCAAACTTCTTTCGGCGGTGCAGCAGCTGGGGCAGGGAAATTTGCCTGGTACAATCTGACGTCGGTGTACCAAAAGCAGATTGCCCACAAGTACTTGGCTGTGACACACCTAATTGTACACCTTCATTCCTCTCAGTGCAGGTCTCAGAGAGGACTGAAGGTATAGTGGGGTTGGAGATCTCAGCTGATGAGGAGCAAGGAGAGGTCCTCTTTGTTCTTTGGTGTGGGTCTTTTAGATACGCTTGCCAACAAACTGCATGGCAGGTCAACATATGTCTGGTCAAGCATGTGGTACCCAAGCGGGAGATGTTTTGGCCACGCGAGATACGCTTGAGACATATGTTGCAAATAGCAGCGGTGCGATCTGATGCACTCGTCTCAAAAAAGGCCCACACCAAAGAACTTTTTGAATAACGCGCAGAGACTGCAGCGCCCTGCACATGTGGAGCTTTGGGGTGTGATGCAGTCAATGTGCTGCCCTTAGGCTGGCCTCTGGAGGGCATCCTGCCTCATTGGTGATGTGCCTCCTCCTCCTCCCTATCAGGCACCCACGTTGAGTCAGTGACCTCATCATCCCCTCCCTCCTCATCACTGGAGCAAACCTGGCAGTATGCTGCAGCAGGGGGAGCATGACTGCCAGATTGCTGTCCTTCTTGGGCACCCCCTCTGTCCGTGCTCATGTTACTGCCTTCATCGAGCTCAGTATCATCATCAGAGCCTTCCAAATGCTGGGCATCCCCCTGGAGCATGTACCCAACACTGTGGTCAAACAGTTCGAGGGACTCCTCAGGAGGACATGGTGGGGCTAGGGAAGGAGTCACTGATGACATTGAGCCAAGGGAAGAGGCCGCTGCTTTGCCAAAGTACCCTGGGCATGGGTGAGAGAGGATGAGGAGGATGAGGACGGCTTGGTCATCCACTCGACCAAGTCTTCCGCATGTTGCGGCTCAACACAGCCAGCTGCCGAAAAAAAGGCCAAGCATGTCCCATGGCCACGTGCTGATGAGGATGCACCGTCTCCATGACCAGCACTAGACACAGAGCCTGCTTGCCCTCTCTTATTGGCTTGTGACTGTCTGCCTCTCCTTCTTGGCCTTCCAGACATTCTAATGGCCTGTAGCTGCACTAAGCTGGGAGATATAT
This sequence comes from Lithobates septentrionalis, assembly GCA_037952835.1. Taxonomy (NCBI): domain Eukaryota; kingdom Metazoa; phylum Chordata; class Amphibia; order Anura; family Ranidae; genus Lithobates; species Lithobates septentrionalis. The sequence continues at coordinate 998,227 of JBBDGP010000111.1, read as the reverse complement.
ATATATATACTGATACTGCAGCTAGCAAAATCAACTGCCTGCCTGTAGTATGAGAACACCACCAACCTTCTACTGGTAGCTTTAGCTGAACACTGTGCAGAGCTCGCAAAAAACAAACTTGTAGCTTTTTTAGCTGCCTACGGTAGTGATAGGATCAGGAAAACACCACCAACCTTTTACAGGTAGCTTTAGCTGAACACTGCAAAAAAATAACTTGTAGGTTTAGCTGGACACTGTGAGGAGGACGCACCACACTAACTTGTAGTTTTAGCTGAACACTGTGAGCAGGACGCACCCCTTAACTTGTAGTTTTAGCTGAACATTGTGAACAGGACGCACTGCACTAACTTGTAGCTTTAGATGAACACTGTGCAGAGGTCTCACTACACTAACTTGTAGGTTTAGCTGAACACTGTGAGGTGGACGCACCACACTAACTTGTAGTTTTAGCTGAACACTGTGAGCAGGAAGCACAGCACTAACTTGTAGTTTTAGCTGAACACTGTGAGCAGGACGCACCCCACTAACTTGTAGTTTTAGCTGAACACTGTGAGCAGGACGCACTGCACTAACTTGTAGCTTTTGATGAACACTGTGCAGAGGTCTCACTACACTAACTTGTAGGTTTAGCTGAACACTGTGAGGTGGACGCACCACACTAACTTGTAGTTTTAGCTGAACACTGTTAGCAGGATGCACCCCACTAACTTGTAGTTTTAGCTGAACACTGTGAGCAGGACGCACTGCACTAACTTGTAGCTTTAGATGAACACTGTGCAGAGGTCTCACTACACTAACTTGTAGGTTTAGCTGAACACTGTGAGGTGGACGCACCACACTAACTTTTAGGTTTAGCTGAACACTGTGAGCAGGACGCACAGCACTAACTTGTAGTTTTAGCTGAACACTGTGAGCAGGACGCACCGCACTAACTTGTAGTTTTAGCTGAACACTTTGAGCAGGACGCACCGCACTAACTTGTAGTTTTAGCTGAACACTGTGAGCAGGACGCACCCCACTAACTTGTAGTTTTAGCTGAACACTGTGAGCAGGACGCACCCCACTAACTTGTAGCTTTAGATGAACACTGTGCAGAGGTCTCACTACACTAACTTGTAGGTTTAGCTGAACACTGTGAGGTGGACGCACCACACTAACTTGTAGTTTTAGCTGAACACTGTGAGAATGACGCACCGCACTAACTTGTAGTTTTAGCTGAACACTGTGAGCAGGACGCACCGCACTAACTTGTAGTTTTAGCTGAACACTGTGAGCAGAACGCACCGCACTAACTTGTAGTTTTAGCTGAACACTGTGAGCAGGACGCACTGCACTAACTTGTAGCTTTAGATGAACACTGTGCAGAGATCTCACTACAGTAACTTGTAGGTTTAGCTGAACACTGTGAGGTGGACGCACCACACTAACTTGTAGTTTTAGCTGAACACTGTGAGCAGGACGCACCCCACTAACTTGTAGTTTTAGCTGAACACTGTGAGCAGGACGCACTGCACTAACTTGTAGTTTTAGCTGAACACTGTGAGCAGGACGCACCGCACTAACTTGTAATTTTAGCTGAACACTGTGAGCAGGACGCACCCCACTAACTTGTAGTTTTAGCTGAACACTGAGCAGGACGCACTGCACTAACTGTAAATAGTCTAGCTGCCTGACTGTGGTACTAATAGGATCAAAAGAACACCAGCAATTTTCTTCAGGTAGCTGTAAATACTGTAACAAGATAAGCCTGCCTGTCAGTAAGAAGATAACCGGAACGGATCTAGCTAAACTGAATACAGTGTGTGTATATATATATATATATATGCAACACCTGGGATGCATATATATACACAATACTCTGTAAGTGCAGCTAACTGACTGACTGTTCTGCCTAATCTATCTAACTCAAATCAAATGACACTGTCTGTCTCTCTCTCTCTCTCTCTCTATCTATGAACGCCGGAACACACACTACACAGGGCCGCTGTGCAGGCGGCCTTATATAGTGTGGGGCGTGTACTAAATCCCCTGAGCCATAATTGGCCAAAGCCTCCTTGGCTTTGGCCAATTACGGCTCTCTGTTCAGACGGCGCTGTGATTGGCCAAGCATGCGGGTCATAGTGCACGCTTGGCCAATCATCAGCCAGCAATGCACTGCGATGCCGCAGTGAATTATGGGCCGTGACGCGCCACGCAAACGGGCGAACAGACGATGTTCGAGTCGAACATGGGTTCGACTCGAACACGAAGCTCATCCCTAATACTGATTAACTTTCTCACACACATCTCATTTCACTACACACATCTTCACTCACTTCAGTCATTTTATTTGTCACTCTTTTGTTACACTTTTTATCATTTCCTTTTTTATTCCTGTGTTGCACTTCACTGTTTTATTTCACTTTGATCCGGTCACCCTACACACATCCCACATACACACTCACATACACATCCTACACACACACTCATACACACATAAGATACACACAGTCACAGTTTCTCTCATATTCTTCCATACATTTTTTCATATTTTTAACATCTATTTACATTTTTATTTTTTCACATTCACATTTTATCCACACCTCTGTTATCAATATATTATGGATCCAAGTAATTTCAATTATTACCTACCATTTCTCAATGGCGTTTAATGGTTAAGGTGCATCAAATTATATTTATAATCACCACATGACTATTTGACAGTTTATTAACACACTCCATTTTACATTGTCCCGACACATGTTGGAGTTGTGGATTGGCATACTCTCCAGCATGTGGGTGTTGAAAAATTCATCTGATACTAGTCAAATGCTGTTAAAATACATTATTATTCTAGATGATTGAATTACTCATTTAATCATCATAGGTGTCCTCCATTCTCCTTCCCACCCCTGGGGGCTCCTATGTGTGACTCCTTGCAAGCCCCTCTTTTTCGGCTGGTTCCCACCCGGGTGAGAGGAGGTGGGTTCTATACGAGGATTCCGGATCTATGCACTTGTGTTCACACTCTCTGGTTACAAGTCATTTCCCCTCTCTTGAGTGGTAAATATATCTTTATTTTTATATATAATAGATGTTAGTACCTTGTTAGAAAGTCAGAATTTTATTATTGTTCTGCTATGTCTCACCAGAGTACAAATTCCCCTGAAGAAGACCGCGATTGGTCGAAACGCATTGGGGTACTCAGATGGATGACAACCTACCATTTGTATGGTATACATTATTACTGCCTGCAACCAGAATGCATACAATTTTTACAATTCCTTTACTGAAGTATATTTATTATGTGATCATTAACCAGAGACTACAAACTTGATGATTTTAGAATTTGATTTGATTGTATATTTATTGTATAATTAAAAACAAGAATTGATTTTATAACATTGTCATTGCCTTGACTTACACACTTTGTCGCTTAAACCCCCCCCCCCCCCCGGGAGAACTTTTTCTTTTTCTTTTTGTATACATTGGGGTGTGCGACTCTTGGACTCTATCTACATGCAATTTCTCTCTTTTTTTCAAATTAAAATTCATCAACCTCTGCTGGTATAATTAGCAAATCCAATGTGGTGTGTGTGTGTATACACATATACACAGAGAAAGAAAAGACCTATCATAGTGATCTTTGTTTTATATTTCCAGTTATTTAGATACAAGAATGTTAACATAGTAATATACAAGGAGGCAAATACACAATAAAACATTTATGAGATCTATATTTATTTATTGGAGGTAAGCAAGCACAGAAACTAGTACCACTCTGCCCCATTGATGTTGGCTTAGTAAACTACAGTATTTGTCCTTCCAAGTGTCTATTGAATGTAAATGTAACATCATAAATGCTGGGAAAAGAGTTTAATAGTTTGTGGGTTGACTCGTAGGTAATATTCAATAACCTGGGACATGTTGCTGAGGGCCAGCAGCTAAGTGGAAAAAGGAAAAAACACTGCACTTGTGCTAAAGAATACATCATGTGAACAGATCATAAAATTATAAAAATGGAAGCAATACAACAAAAATCAAAATTTTAATGTTTGCCTTTTCTTTAGGAGAATTGATATTATAAACTCAGCCCATGGTGTATAAAGTCCCTACCTACATGTTATGGGGGTTTGATGACAAAGAATGTAAGAGTATATAGATAGAAAATGTGTTTTGGGTATGCTATAAGTCTAAGAAGCAACATGTGTTTCGAAGACTGAAAAGGATTTGGCAGTAATAAGCCTGCAAATGAAAAAAAAAAATTGTGAAGGAATGAAATGGATATTTGAGGAGAAAAAAATGTATGTGCATAAGGGAGAAAGCGTGAGAAAATATTAGTGCAAAGTGAATGATTGATTGTATTAGAGGTCTAATTTGCCTTTTTAGGGGGACTTCGACTTTTTTTTTATGGAGATGCAACTTCAAATTGGTAACAGACCCAAGGGCTTTGGTATGTATTTCTTGGGGAACCTCATGGCTTGTTGTGCAGAATAGAGCAGGGTCCCAAAAAGAGGGGTTATAAACCCCACAAGAGATGATAGAAAAAGCCTATCCATATATCTAACCCAAAGTTGAAGTGTAAGTAAAGGCAGGGGGGAGCCCCCCTGTGAGGGCAGACTTAGTCCAAGGGAGTGCTCAAAGATCACAAGGGGTGATAGTCTGCTCTATATAGACCCACTGTTTAGTCAGGCTGTTGTAGAACCATTTGACCATTCTGGTCAATACTGCCGTGGCATGGTACAGCGAAAGGTCTGGGACGCCAGCACTACCCTTGGATTTTAGAAGAGATAGAATGATTCTCAGAAGCCGTGCCCTCTGATGACCCTAAATAAAATTAGAGAAAGCCATTTGTAAAGATTTTTTAAAAGAACAGCTTAATGTCCATTTTAAAAATGTTTAGTCTTTCAAACCAGGAGTAAAGAATATGGTCATATGACCTAAGATCATTGAGTGTCCATGGAAGAGAGGATTATGATTCAAGACATTTAGTTGTGATAGGTCAATGGAGATATAAATCCCTAAGTATTTGATAGCTGAAGTACAAAATTTTAAAAGGAAAATTATCTTGAAGATTTTTGACTTGAGATGAGGATAAGGAAACTTTAGGATTTGATTTAGTGGGATTAAACTTAAAGTTATTGTCCAGTACAAGCCAAAACAATAAAACTCCTGCAACATGGATGGCATTGAGATATGGGTATTGGTAGCATAAAGCAATAGATCATCTGCAAAAAGAGCAAGTTTCACCTCTCGTGATCCCAAAGTAATACCCTAAATGGATGGATTATTATGGATAGCAACTGCCAGGTGCTCCATTGCCAACACATATAACAGGGAGGACAGAGGGCACCCTTGTTGGGTGCCACTACTTATAAAGAACCTCTTTGTCAAAGAGCCATTTATCCTGACCCTGATATTAAGTTTAGATTACAAAGCCAAGATTTTTTTTTTTTTTTTAAACTGACAGTTTTTATTATTTTTTCACAGAAAAACAGAAACAGCATTATAGCATTGGGTACAGGGAGAGAAAGAGATCATAATGTCACAGTTTGATTTGGCACACAATCACCCAACCATTGGGCGGCAAAGCCTTACAGTATAAACAGTTAGTGATAAAATGAAGTGGATTTACTGGATAATAATACATCTCAAACAGTGTATCCGCTAGTACCATATGCTTAAGTATATAAATTCTCAGATAGAGAGAAGAAAGAAAAGGGTAGGGAAAGAAAGAATAAGGGGGAGGGGACAGCCGCTCATCTCCAGAGTCTGGAACAGGTCGGTTGGGACTGGGTCTTAAATGCATAAATGACACAAACCTTTAGGTCGCAGGAGTCTCCAACAAAACCCAGGGTTCCCAAATACGGTTATGCTTTTCAAGCATATCATTTAATGAGGCCATGAGATATTCCATTCTCTTGACATCTCTGATCCTGGAATGCAGCTCAGTTAGTGAGGGGGGTTCTCTTTTTTTCCACTTTAGAGCCACCAAGCAACATGCTGCAGTAAGCACATTGGCTAAGAGTTTTTTGGACATTTTAGAGAAGGTGGCAGGTAGAAGGCCCAAGAGAAAAATCCTCGGATCAAGGAGCATTTCAACATCAAAGATGGACTGGAGTAGGGATTGTACCAAACCCCAGTAGGGAATGATCAGAGGGCAGGTCCAATAGACATGAAATGGTGTTCCCTTGCCCTTATAACATCTCCAACACCGGGAGTCGGCCGTGGGGTATATGGAGTGGAGCAGGTCAGGGGTCTGATACCAATGAAATAGAATCTTAAATTGATTCTCTTTATAAAGCGTGCATATGGAGCTTTTAGTAGCCTGGGTCCATATGGATTGCCAGGTCCTTAAGGGTAACTCTGTGCCCAGCGCCTGCTCCCACTTAGCCATATACGAATGTCGCGGCCCATCCGGTGAGAAATCTGTGATCAGTATCTGATAGTTGCGGGAAATCATGCCTTTAGGGGACGAACCCTCTAAACAAAGCTTTTCAAAGTCCGTCAGGGGGGAAAATCTCAAATTCGACCCCAGTGTTTGTGCATAATGGCGAAGTTGTAGGTAACTGAAAAAGGCCTGCTTGGGGATATCGAAAGTCTCTTGCAGTTCTAGGAAGGGTCGTAGCATTCTGGTTTTAGGGTCAATTAGTTGTCCATAACGGAATATGGCCTTATCCATCCAAAAGTGAGACATCTGTGAGGTTAAGCTGTCAGGAATATTGGGTGTAAATAGGAATGAAGTGACTGGGGAAGATGTGGTGGTGAGCGGATATTTCAATTTGGCCTGTCGCCATAATGTACGTAAGAGAGCCATCGGTCCTAGCAATTGTACGCTGCCGGGGGGTATATCAGAGCTCCAAAGCATGGAGTTTGGGTGTATGGGGTCTAGCCACAACTTTTCTATCTGTGTCCACCTATTGTAAGCGTGTAGGGAGCTCCAGGAGGCTATAGGTCTTAATTGAGCTGCCAGATAATACTTGGCTATATTGGGGAACGCCAATCCACCTTGGTTACGTGGGGCATATAAAACCGATCTAGCAACGCGGTGTCTTTTATAATTCCAGAAAAAGTTTATCAGGTCGCCTTGAAGTTTTTTTAGGTGTGAGCACGGAATGGGAACAGGGAGCGTCTCAAAAAGATATAGAAGTCTGGGTAGTATCGTCATCTTCAAGGTTGCAAGTCTACCAAAAAGGGACAGTTTCAGAGATTTCCATTTGGTTAGGGAGGCTCTGATAGAAGTGAACATTTGGGGGAAGTTGGCCTTGTATAGGGTATCGTATGTGGATGTTATATGTATCCCCAGGTATTTTAAGGAAGAGGACCACCAAGAGTATGGAAATGTTTGCGAAAGTGTGGATAATGTATGGGGGGATAGATTAAGAGGAAGAACCTCCGTCTTGGAACTGTTAATTTTATAACCCGAAAGGATGCTATATCTTTCCAGCTCCACTTGTAAGTTTGGGAGGGATATGCGAGGTTGGGCGAGAGTGAGGAGGACATCATCCGCAAATAAGGAGATCTTAAATTCTCTAGTACGAACTGGAATACCATGAATACTTGGATTATTTCTAATATGGGCTGCTAGCGGTTCAATGCATAGGGCATATAAAAGAGGGGAGAGTGGACAGCCTTGGCGGGTCCCATTAGAGATCAAAAAGGTAGGGGAGGTGGCAAAGTTAGTGCGAACCTGGGCTGTTGGGGCAGAGTATAGATGGGTGATAGCTCGGAGGAATGGTCCTTCAATACCAGCCTGATTGAGAGTCGCGAACAGGAAAGGCCAGCCTAGCCTGTCAAAGGCTTTTTCGGCATCCAGACTGAGCAGTATTGCCTCCATTGTGTTCCTGTTCGCAACCTCCACCAGGTCAATAACCCTCCGGGTGTTATCCCCAGCCTGTCGACAAGGGATAAAACCCACCTGGTCCCTATGGACCAGGGATGGCATAAAGTGGTTTAATCTATCTGCTAGCAGTTTCGTAAAATTTTTTAAGTCTGTGTTGAGAAGTGCTATCGGTCTGTAATTGGACAGAAGAGTGTGGTCTTTCCCTGGTTTTGGGATTAATGTCAGGTAGGAATTTTGCATATCTCTGGGGATGGGTGTGTCAGAGAGAAATGAGTTAAAGAGATTTGTCATATGGGGAAGTAAATGTGATAGGAACGTCTTGTAATAAAGGTATGGTAGTCAATCAGGCCCGGGGGCCTTATTATTTGGCAACAGTTTGATTGTTTCTGTTACCTCCTCCTCTGTAATGGAGGCATTAAGAGTCTCCAGAACAGAGGAGGCAAGCCTAGGAGTATCCGCTTCCGCTAAATAAGTATGGATGGCCTGAGATAGGTCAGGAGGGGGTGGGTTGTGCGGAACATTCGGATCATTATACAGTGCAGAGTAGAAGTCATGGAAAAGTTGTGCTATTTTGTTAGGGTGGGACTGAAGGACGCCATTTGCCTCCCTAAGTTGTGTAGTGGTAGTAGTTGCTGCCTTGTCGCGAAGCTGTTTCGCCAAGAGCGTATGTGGTTTGTTGGCTTTGTCGTAGTAAGTCTGTTTAAGCCTGATCAATGCCTTTTCTATTTTACCCATGTCGATATCTTTCAATCCAGCCCGTACACTAGTAAGTTCTCTAAGGGTTGTTAGGGACGGAGATGCGAGCAAGCGCGCTTCCAGATGTTTAAGTCTGTCTAAAAGGGCGCTGCGTGTTGTATTAGCGTATCTTTTCAGGGCAGTGGAGAGCGAGATGCATTGGCCTCGAAAGACCGCCTTATGGGCTTCCCACAAAGATGAGGCGGAGATCTCAGAGGAGCAATTTTCCGCAAAGTATAGTTTCAAAGTTTGCTCTAATTCTATTCTAGATGGGTCATGTTTAAGTAGAAAGTCATTTAGACGCCAATGGCATTTACGAAAGGAGCTTGGGGAGAGTGTCAGGGAGAGTGTAATCGGGGCATGGTCCGACCAAGAAATGGCCTGAATGTCTGGGTTTGTGCATGTTCGCAAAGTCGGGGCGTTGACAAAAAAATAATCTAGTCGTGAGTGGGGCATATGGGGATGGGAATAGAAAGTAAATTGTTTAGCTGATGGATAGGTGGTGCGCCAGGTCTCAAACAGGGCATATTTCCTAGTAACTTGGCGAAACTGGGTGGCTGTTGGCTGTTATTTGGGATTTCCTCTGACCCATTGAGTGTTTATCAAGACCCGGAGAGTGAACGAGGTTAAAATCTCCTCCGATCACCAGGTACTGATGTGGGACCTCAAACAGGCGGTCGAAGACCTTAGACAAAAAGGGGATTTGATTCGTGTTTGGGGCATAGACTTTGCAGAGAGTGATATTCGTTCCTCCCCAAAGGCCTCGGAGGATGAGGTAATGTCCTAGTGGGTCAGAGTATAGAGATTGTAACTGGAAGGGGGAGCCTTGTTTAAAAAGAATTCAAAGCCAAGATTTTATGCAACAAAGAAGGGCTTACTCCTATTTGAAGTAGTACTTGTTTAAGGAATAACCAACTAACCTGGTCAAATGCCTTCTCTGTGTCTATGGAGAGAAGGGAGCTGGAATACTAGACGTTTGAGCATAATTCATGAGTAACAAGGTTTTGATAATATTATCCCTCACATCCTTCTCCTGCACAAACCCCACTTGATCCGAATGTATAAGTGTGGATAAACGAGGCTTCAAACAAAAGGCAATCATTTTGGAATATAGTTTCAAATCCATGTCAAAAAACAAAATAGGGCGATAAAGGGATATTTGTGCTTCCAGGGCTTGGTGCAGAAATTGAGTATCCTCTTCAATTGAATTAAAAACTGTCAATAAGAATGGAGCAAGATGTTCCATATATATGTTTTGTAAAAAGAGTAAGCCCACCCAGGCTCAGCCCTTTACCAGGGCAAATGAACAATCAAGGAAATCCCTCATTGTGTTGTCTAGAGCAGTGTTTCTCAATTCCAGTGCTCAAGGCACACCAACAGGTCATGTTTTCAGGATTTCCCTCAGATGAAACGGCTGTGGTAATTACTAAGGCAGTGAAACTGATCAAATCTCCTGTGCACAATAATGGAAAGCCTGAAAACATGATCTGTTGGTGTGCCTTGAGGACTGAAATTGAGAAACACTGGTCTAGAGTAAGAGAGCCATATCCTCAACATAATTGCAAAGAGCATAGGTAGCGGAATCAAACTCAGCAGACGAAGAGGGTAAGTTATCCACTTGCTGCCAAATCACGTGCATGTACATTATTTGACTTCAAGTGGTTATATCAGGAGGATGCTTGCAGCTACAGGCATCATCCCAGTATTGTTTTTTTCAGGAGGTGACCAGCTTTTATGTAAAAGCCATCCTAGTGGCTAATTAGTGCTCCTTCTACCACAGCTAGAGCCACATCATTAAATATTATCTTATCAAACCTGATGCAAATCCTGATCCCACGCTGCAAAGTCTAATTTAGCTGCAAGCTCTTGTAACCCTAAAAAAGCAGCAATATAACAGTAGACTTGAACTCTGATCTAGACTTGAACTCTGATCTGGACAGCCCGCTTCAAGAAAAATTCTAATTTATTTCAAATTGTTACCATCTAACTTACTTAACTAATTATAAACTGGTCTGCTGCTGTATTGCTGATACTTGTCAGTTGGGGGTTAAAAACCTTTTATGTATCATTAGCTTCAATTGTGTTAGGTTTTTCACAGACATGGGATAAATATATCATCACAAAACACCTCAGACTGGCACTTTTGTGAACCACTCAGCTGTACAACGCTCTGAAGAACCATCTGGAGGGGCTAGGTTGTCGTCTTCTTTACCCACTCTCTCATTGAATAATCTTTCAGAATTATGCTTAGCCCATCTGAAGTTCTAGGAGGTGAATCCGAATCCATACCTTCAGAACCCCCTGTACCCCCCATCAGTGGCTGTACAATTCAGCCTTTAATAGTAGAGCCCCCTGTGCCTTCTCTCAGTGTTTATTCACCGCCCACAAAATCCTCTGACATGGCGTCAGCACAGGTGCAGGGGACCAGTTCAGGCACATTAAACAGCAAAAAGCTGTTTGTACTTCTTGCCACTTTACCAACAAAACAACATCTGGATGTTTGGGGTTGACTTTTAGGAGGGAATTTGAAAATATCTGTGTATATCTTAACCATACCATACCAGATCCAGAATTGACTGGCTGGAACAAGCTAATTCCAGTATGACACATCATATAGATGCAATTGCAAAGGCTCAGTCCTTGCTGCAGCAGAGATTTATTATTACCCAGTTGGTACTGGATGATTTAGAAAACAGCAACCGGTGGAATAATGTAAAAATCAGGGGCATTCCAGAGTCGGTCTCAACCAGCGATTTGAAAGTGAAAGTGACTGCTATAATCAACACCTATCTGGGGAAACCTGTTACTAGGGATTTAGAATTAAATAAGATCTAAAAAAAACACTGGTCCCCCATGACCAATCCTACTAAAACAAGTGATGTTCTCTGTCAAATGTAATTTTACAAAGAAAAGGAGCTTCTTATGAGAAATGCCTGGGAGAGGGGTACCATGGAAATCGAAGGAATGCAGACTACCATCCTACCAGCTCTTTCTCAGAGAACGTTATTTATGTGAAGCACTCTAGACCAGCTATGTGTTGCACAATAAAAGTATTCAATCCTGCTCCCTAGGATCAACGTGAAGTGGTGATAAGGGTATAAGCACAATAAATGCCAAAGCTAAAGCAATTTTTTTTTTTGTCTCTGATGTTCCCCTATGGTTTCTAAAGGGGCTCCTTGTATCTACCTAGGAGAGTAGGGGAGAGGGGAAGGATGATGAAGAGAAGGAAAATATATCCTCACTATCATAAATAGTTTGTATATGTGTTTAAGGGTAACCACCAGGAGAACAAGGGATTTTTTTTTCTTTTACCAAAAGCAATCTTGGCGGTTTATTAACAGCTTCCCGACCGCCTCACGCACATATACTGCAGCAGAAGGTCATGTACAGGCAGATTAACGTACCTGTATGTTGCCCCCTCAGAGGCAGCTTGCGGGTGCGCCTGCCGGGAGCGCCATGACCGTGCTCGCGTGTCCAGCGGACTCGATGTCCGTGAGGATACCCGCAATTGTCTCATGGTGAGGAAGAATGGGGGATGCTAATGTAAACAAGCATCTCACCGTTCTGCCTAATGACACTTTCACTAATCACCGTTCCCTGTAATCGGGAGCGGTGATCAGTGTAGTGTCACACACAGCCCCCCCCCACAGTTAGAATTTCTCCCTAGGACACACTTAACCCCTACATTGCCACCTAATGGTTAACCGCTTCACTGCCAGTCACATTTACACAGTAATTAATGCATTTTTAATCGCACTGATCGCTGTATAAATGTGAATGGTCCCAAAATCACACCAAAATTGTCCGACTTGTCCGCCATAATGTCGCTGTCATGATAAAAATCGCTGATCGCCGCCATTACTAGTAAAAAAAAATTATCAATAAAAATGCCATAAAACTATCCCCTATTTTGTAGACGCTATAACTTTTCCGCAAACCAATCAATAAATGTTTATTGCGATTTTTTTTTTTTTTTTTTACCAAAAATATGTAGAAGAATACGTATCAGCCCAAACTGAGGAAAAAAAATGTTTTTTTTATATATTTTTGGGGGATATTTCTAATAACAAAAAGTAAAAAATAATGCGTTTTTTTAAAAATTGCCGCTATTTTTTTGTTTATAGCACAAAAAATAAAAACCACAGAGGTGATCAATTACCACTAAAAGAAAGCTTTATTTATGGGAAAAAAATGACGTCAATTTTGTTTGGGAGCCACGTCGCACGACCGCGCAATTGTCAGTTAAAGCGACGCAGTGCCGAATTGCAAGAAGTGCTCTGGTCTTTGGCCAGCCAAATGGTCCAGGGCTTAAGTGGTTAAGGAGTGGATGTCCAAGACAGAGGGGCTAATTTATTCTTTTTGAGACAGTAGGTACTAAAACATGTAGGTTGCTTGCACGCTGCTATGATCCCAGAACAAATTATATGTGTATATTGACTCAAACTCAACTATAATGGATTGCTCACATCTCAACACACTATCATAGATTGTGTATAGATTGTGTATAAAATATATATATATACACCAAATGGTGCCGCACTCCTATATATTTTATACAAAATCATTCCTTTAAGTGACCTAAATGGTTCTATCCCTGAAACACAATATCATACATAAAATAAAATGTGAAAATCGTAACATCCAAGACATAAATCATACAAATGTGAAAAACCCCAAAATTAGTCCTTCAGTGTCCCTTAATGTGAATCATGAAAAACAAATACAGTGAAGCCCCCACTTTCCCCCCACTATTCCCAAATAATGGGAATCTTTTAAGGATGGTGAGGGCCTGCCCACAACTCAGAGATTTAGAAAGAAAAGGAGAGCACTGGCTACCTGGGAAGTAAGGGATACAGAAAGTATTACAGCATCTATTATACCACTAAAATAATTACTAACATTTAAATTTGTTAGAGAACGTGTTTTTAACACTTTCCCATTTCACAATTGGTTTTCCTGACAGTTATGTTGTAATACAATATTTTTAATAAAAACAGATGATCATTTTTTACAGTTATTCTGATCTAAGTATATTACCTAAACTGTATAACTTCAGATCCAGGTACATGTTGTACATTAATTCTTGTGTCCAGAAATGTTCCTATGCGATCACAGATGTGCAGAATTCAACCAACGTACTACAATTCACAAGACAATTTACTTACACACACTTGCAATAAGTAATATTGAGTACTCCATATTCATTTTGTCAGCAATATCATGAGCTGATGATAAACGGGTTGAATATAAATAAAATTTATTAAGCACTACACATATTTGAAATTATTTATATTTTACAATGGATTTAACTCATTTTTTTTTTACTTAATAGTTAATTATAATGAACACATTTTTTTACAGCTTGTATTATTCAATGTATACAGTACATTATAGATTACTTTTAAAATGGGCATTTTACATGAAATAAGTATGGACATATTGGAATGTAATTTTTTTGAAGATCCATTCTAATTTCTTCACAAACATAAGAAGCTGCACATCTTTTCATTTTACAACCCCAGTTCCATTGCAACAGTTTGAACTTTCAATTAATTGGAGTAAAGATTTTCTTTTTTAAAAAATGATCACAAGGATACCTCCTGACGACTTTGACCATTGAGAAGTGTAGTACTAGTTACTGTATTCTTAACATTGCTCTTTATAGAGGTCATGCGAACAGCAGATGAATTGAGTAGATAACTAGTTGATCTCTCATGACGTCTCTTTCTCCGACAACAAAGTTGACTGTTGAAATGTCTCCTAAAGCTTTCACTCAGTAGATAGAGTGCAAAAGGGTTGACACAAGAATTAGAAAAACTCAACACACGTGCTACCAATGTAATAATCATATGTCCCAAAGAAGGATCAATTTCATTATAGTTGAAGGAACGGTACATATATAACACATGGTTTGGGAACCAGCAGAGAGCAAAGCAGCCAACAAATACAAGGACGATTTTTGCAAGACGCTTTCTTGTTTCCATCTGCAAAAAAAAAAAAGAAGTTGAACAAAGTTAGTTTATTCAACAATTTATTTTCCATCAATACATGATTATGTCAAAGTCAATAAATTCAGTGAATGTTGTCCAATATCACATAACACTGGCTAAGATACATTTGTATAACCATGGGCAAGATTACATAATTGGATTATTATCATATAGAGAAGGGTAAAATTATGTTGAAAATATGTATATGTTCAATAAAAAATGTATACTCTACTTTCATGTGTTTAACCACTTCAATACTGGGCACTTTTACCCCCTTCCTGCCCAGGCCACTTTTCAGCTTTCAGTGCTGTCGCAGTTTGAATGACAATTTCGCGGTCATGCAACACTGTACCCAAATTAAATTTTTATCATTTTTTTCACACAAATAGAGCTTTTTTGGTGGTATTTAATCACCTCTGAGTTTTTTATTTTTTGCTACAAAAAAAGACAGAAAATTTTGAAGAAAAAAAAATTTCCTGTTAGAAAATTTTGTAAATAAGTAATTTTTCTCCTTCACTGATGTGCGCTGATGAGGCTGCACTGATGGGCACTAATAGGAGGCACTGATAAGGTGGCACTGAAGGTCACTAATGAGGTGGCCCTGATGAGGAGGCAGTAATATTTAGCACTGATGGGCACTGATATGCAGCACTGATGAGCACTGATAGTCGGCACTGATAGGAGACAATTATGAGCAATGATAGGCAGCATGGATAGGTGGTAATGATGGGCACTACTGATGAGCAGGTACTGATGGGCACTGAAAGGCAGCACTGAATGGCATTTTTGGTGGGCACTGATTGGCACTTCTGATGGGCACAAAGTTGCATTACTGGGCACAGATTGGCATCACTGATGCGTACAGATTTGCATCACCAATGGGCACTGACTGGCATCAATGCTGGGCACTGTTGAGGCTGCACAGATAATACAGGTCTCTCCCCTGTGTGGAGATGCTTCTGATTGGCTCTCCTCTCCTCACACTCTGTCAGTGGGTAAAGAGCCACGTCATCCACTCTTTACTGAAATAGGGGTTGTGCCATGTCCCAGGGACACAGCGTGCCCATGATTGCCACGCAGCGAGTGCCCCCCCCCGTGGGCTCGCAAGCACAGTGAGACTGGGGTGACGTCATATGACATCGTCGCACAATGAGAGGGGATTCCACGCGCCATCATTTGTCTTTACAGTGGGCGGGAGGAGGTTAAATGATGTTTCAGCTAAAGGAAGCCTTGAGGAGCTGGTAGGCAAGTTTTAAATGGATTTGGCTATTAAATTGTGATGCAGTACATCAGGAAGTAGACGCTGGGCATATAATACGTTTTGGGTCTGCAACAGAGATGAGGGGGGGGGGGTGAAAAATGTAAATTTTGTTTATTGGGTTGTTAAACACTTCAGCCCCGGAAGGATCTACCCCCTTAATAACCAGGCCATTTTCTGCGATACAGCACTGCGTTGCTTTAACTGACAATTGTGTGGTCGTGCGACATTGTATCCAAACAAAATTGATGTCCTTTTTTTCTCATAAATAGAGCTTTCTTTTGGAGGTATTTGATCACCTCTGTAGTTTTTATGTTTTTCACTATAAACAAAATAAGATTGTCAATTTTGAAAAAATTAATTTACCTTTTTGCTATGACACATCAAAAAAAATGTAAAAAAAAAAAATTCCTTCATCAGTTTAGGCCAATATGTATTCTTCTTTGCGATTTTTTTTTTTACCAAAAATATAATCAGCTTATATTGATTGGTTTTGTGCAAAAGTTATAGCGTCTACAAAATAGGGGATAGATTTATGGCATTTTTATTATTATTTTTTTTTTTTTTTTTTACTGGTAATGGCGGTGATCAGCAATTTTTAGCGGGACTGCAAAATGGGGCAATAGAAGGCAAAGAGGCCACCAGTCGTAAAAAGCAGAAACCACAGGGAATGAAATCAGTGATTTAAAAAATTCACCTTTATTTTCTCTTATGCCCCGTACACACGATCAGACTTTCTGACGGGAAATGTTGGACGTGAACTCATTGTCGGAAAGTCCGACCGTGTGTATGCTCCATCGGACAATTGTTGTCGGACTTTCTGCCAACAAATGTTGGCTAGCATGTTCTCAAATTTTCTGCCGACAAATGTGTGTTGTTGGACTTTACGATCGTGTGTACACAAGTCCGTCGAACAAAAGTCCAAAGTACAAACACGCATGCTCGGAAGGAGAAGCGGTCGGTCTTGTAAACTAGCATTTGTAATGGAGAATTAACATTCGTGACGTGGCAAATTATGAAATCTCCAAATGCAGCGCACAATTCTCTTCTTCTTTAATGGGATCATAATGAAGCTGCTTTGCTGGTGATACTGATGGAGTTATTGCAAACAAACTTTCAAAGGCTTTTTTTTCTAGTGATATCAAGAATAATATTATGTTTTTTGTTTTTTTTTATTTGTGCATTAAAAAAAAAAAAAAATTAGACATGCTATCTGCCAATAGAACTTAACCAAAAAGTGCATTCTATGCATCCAAAAATATAGAAAATATACCAAATCAAATCATTATTCAACCAAAAAAATAATGTCAAAGCAATAACTGCAAGGCCAATAATAAATAATACGTTATCTCCTCTCATTCAGCAACATGTCTGGTTGACGAACGGCCGTTCAGAAACGAACTGAAAAGCACGAAATGAAAAACGCAAAAAGAAAAGCGCGAATCAACATTCACCAAACTTCTACTAACACGAAATTAGCAGAAGGAGCCCAAAGGGTGGCGCTAAAGAGCTGGAAAAACACGTAGTACGTCACTACGTTCATAATTGTTGGCTAACATTTGTGTGACTGTGTGTATGCAAGACAAGTTTGAGCCAACACCCTTTGAACAAAATTCCACGGTTTTGTTGTCGGAAAGTCTGATCGTGTGTACGGGGCTTTAGATTAAAGACTGAGGAAAAAATGGGCTACATATTCGCTCAAGGTAGTAATGCACGAGCAACAACAGGGGAAAAAGTTTCTGCCCGGAGTTCATCTTTGAATCATTTTTTTTTTATTTACAAAGATCAACTTTTATAAATTTATTTAGAGGGGTGTTTTTTTTAAGTATATTTAGCAGTAGAGGATTGTACTGTGATAGTCATCGATTAATGAAGAAAGTTTGACTAACCTAAGTCAATAAAGATTCAAGCTTGCAGTACCTCCCTTCTTTCTTCCCTATACTAATATATATGAAAAGATATAATAAAATATTTACAAAAATGTGAGGGGTGTACTCACTTTTGTGAGATACTATGTGTGTATATATATATATATATATATATATATATATATATATATATATATATATATACACACATACATAGTATCTCACAAAAGTGAGTACACCCCTCACATTTTTGTAAATATTTTATTATATCTTTTCATGTGACAACACTGAAGAAATTACATTTTGCTACAATGTAAAGTAGTGAGCGTACAGCTTGTATAACAGTGTAAATTTGCTGTTCCCCTAAATAACACACAGCCATTAATGTCTAAACCACTGGCAACAAAAGTGAGTTAGTGTTACAGGGTCTCAGGTGTGAACGGGGAGCAGATGTGTTACATTTGGTGTTATCACTCTCACTCTTTCATACTGATCACTGGAAGTTCAACATGGCACCCCATGGCAAAGAACTTTCTGAGGATCTGGAGGTTCTG